>OX419178.1:5912530-8868795 GCA_948465475.1 Thalpophila matura
TTAATATATACAATATACATTTAGATTTTTATTTATGGAAGTGTAACATTTTTATTTCATAGTTTTTAGTGTAGTTTTTGGAAGTCAGTTTTTTTTAAACCTGTTTTTTTGTAAGACAGTTTTATATTGCTGCACAAATAAGTACATGGTGTTAATTAGATCACAAGTTTTTTATAGGCCTTGCGTTTGACCGCCATCTTGCTGATGTTAGGCGATGATGCGGTCTATAATGGAGCACATTTGACTAAAAGAAACTGATTTACTTGCAACTTGAAGAAGTTCCAATTCAAGAAACCCAGTTCTATTTATAGCGTTATGAAATACTTTCAAAATTAATTGGACTCATAATTATGAAAGTATAAACTAACTTTCGCTACTTAAAATTAAGCCGCGGGCAATAATCAATCAGTGTAATGCATTTACAGATCATTTTTGATGATATAATTTTAACTGTGTCAGGTGATTTTTAAAAGCATAATCCACCTTTTAAAACTTGCAGCGCTAATTGCTTTTATAGGTAGTAATGCCCATGAATACTCAAATGGCATTTAAATACTAATAAAGTTCAAGACTTGTTAATTACTTAGCTTTTGTGATTGGCTGATCAAAATTACATAAATAACCAGTACCTATTGACTGACACGAAACTTTTTTACAATCTTTCGTTTTTACAACGGACTAAAAAGTATACCTAAAATAATTTCTAATGAAATGAAAAATGTGGAGAGCATCTTACTATTATTTATCTATTGGATACGCCCCAAAAACGTGGTATAAAAAAACAATTCCTTTTAGTCCATTATTATCCCATTCCGACCTCGCCGACGAGGCCCGTCGCGACGTCCCCATCACGACCCGAGTCCGCCGCCGCGTATGACTCAGTCCCCTAACCGACCCTTGCTCGAGCCAGCCCGCGCTGAGCCTGTAGATTTAAATATGTCCCTAAATCATATTAATCCGATCCAGCTAGTAGCCCCTCCCTCTAGTTGTCCTCCCCCCAGCGACGCCCTAAGCCGAGGTCCGTACCCCAGTAGGGGGTGCCCTTAGCGTGTGGTCGCTTAGTTTGTAGTTTTTATTTAGTTTTAAGCCTGGCTGGAGGCATTTGTAAGTCCTCACCAGATGTCCGGTTAAGCAGTGACGGCTGTTAGAAGCCAACTGCGAGAGGCCCTTCAAAAAAAAAAAAAAAATAGTCCATTATTATTGCATAGTCATCCAAATTACATAGGTATACCAAATTTCAACTAAATCCAATGCCAGCAGGTGCTTGAAAAATCAATTGCAAAATTTGTACCGAACAGACAGACACACAAGAAATTGAGTTAATAAAAACGTGGTAAAATACTATCCTGCACAAAATCGATACAGATCATCCCTGACTATAATTTAGTTATTAAACTAAAGACGTCAATACTTTGATTGTGTGCTTACGATCACAATGTATGCAGGGACTTCGGAGGCGGGACGCACCATCGTCTGTGTATCAAGTTAGCACGTCGTTAGAGAGTCTCGTTAGCGGCGCGTGGCGACGACAAGCCAAGAATTTGCTAATGACACATGCTCGCGATAGGGTTGACTAATATAACCCGTTATAAAACGTATGAGCGTACCGTCCTCGCAGACTAATTAATGGAATTAAGATTTTGCATCAAGGAACTGCATTAAGTGGAGGAAACATTGATTATGTTGTAGAGAAAATGTTTAACGATGATATCGGTAAACAAGAATTCAACTGTATATTTTTTATTGCTATTGATAACCAGAGATTAAAGTCTAATTGAAAGACAAAATAGTTTAGAAGTTTCCAGAAATCGTATAATTTTGCAGCCAATTTTGAATAAAATTTACAAGATATGGTACTAATTTTATTTCTATTCTTTGATCTAATATGAATAAGATATCAAATCCAAATTCAGAGAAGATGAGTTGGTAACCCTGTTGATGTTCGCGGTCCCGCCGTCTAGGGCTCGTACGCGGATGAATCAAGCGGTTTGACAAATCGGATCGCTTTAATGAATATCATGTTTATTATTCCGAACGAGTCGCATACGATTGAACTTAATGACAGAACATGGTGTCGTCTGCCTGCTTAGTGTTTAGGGGGATTTATTTATATGATAGTCGACTTTGTGTAGTGATTAGGTTTGGTAGTTTAAAATGAAAGGAGTTTCAAAAATGACAGCCATGAAAAAAAAAGTTTTAAATTAAATATCATATTCAGCGATGTATTCGTATTCTATAACATGTTCAGTGTCAATAAATTTAATGTTAATGCGACAGATTGTCGGTATAAATATTTCTGCACAAACAAATTGTTTTCTATAGGTATATTTCCAGCAAAATTTTATTTTGAGTAACGTTCGTTAACCGTGAGGCAATCTCGTATTCAAATTGACATAGTAAAACAACAGAGCCTCCGGACCAAGTTCCATAAACTCGTTTCAAACTCCCCTCTACACATTCTATCGGCGATTTTTAATTAAGTCCCTAGCGAGCGGCAAGCGAGCAAAGTAACACCATCAATTCATTATCCTAAACTCTGGCTCGATTGTTCCTCGCTCGCTACTTACGCAAACTTTCATTTTAATCAAGCGTTTAATTAAAAATTATCCGAGAAAAACAAAATAAGCCCGTTAGGGGGCGGTCTGAACTAATTAAGGCGCATGCGATGAGCCGACCGACAACAGCGGCCGTGAGGTGAGCGTCCTTTAATTAAACGCCTTGTTCTACTCCAGTGGCCGTCGCTTAGCGAAACTATTACTACAACTAGCGAGGAAAAACCTAACAAGTGTTAGGGGCGTAGTCCGGTGATTGCGAGCCACCTTGCCGCTGGTAATGACAACGTAATTATTAGCGCGACGCGTCGCACCCGCTCGCAAAGCATGTATTATTAAAAGAGCCGAGAGGTGCCGTCCATTAGTTTAAAGCGCTTTATAGTACTCGAGTGATCCCTGTTTAACGAGACTATCCTGCAATTATGTTAACGCAAAACAATTAAATTTCGCTAATGAGTTGAACCAGATTTGTGAAGGGGTAAAATCACAAAAGATTTCGAGCTGTTTCCTAACGGCTCCACTATGAAATATAACGTAGTAAATAAGCTTAAGTATAACAAAAACGGTATAGAAAACTTTTCTAATTACTGTTAATACTAATATCAATTAACTTGCGCTAAGAATTAATTATCTCGGTATTACGGTCCCTCATTTATTACTAAACTTTCACTAATCAATCTTCCAAAGTAGCGAACATCGGTATCTATAACATAATTCTGTAAAATTACCACTATTATATTATCTTAATCAGAAACGTTAATATACTAGAAAAGGATGTTATAAATATTGTCACATACGTAGATATACATATTATATTAAAATTCTTGGTCTTGAAATCAAAATTAATTAACGCGTCAACAAATGTCCCGGTAGCTGATAATAAAACGTTAAACACCCTTACCACAAAAAAGATAGACACGCGTTAAACGGGAATGCTACCAAAAATAATACACACTTGTTTTAGACAAGTTAGTACTAAAACAAGCGCGTATTATTTTTGGTAGCATTCGCGTTTAACGCGTGTCTATCTTTTTTGTGGTACGGCACTTAATGTTTAGTCGCAATAGTCGCCATTGCCATGACCTCTCCCTTTCTACATATAAAAATATTCTCAAAACTTGGCTATTAAGTCTTTCGTACGACGAATCTGAAACAATACTCACACCATAGCTCATACAATACACCCGGACACCCACATATCAACTTCACTCTCATACACAGCCCCACTTCACTCTAGCACACGTCACCCTCACATTACTTTCTGTTTACTTATTAATTAAGTTTCTTATCCACTTTGTTACACTGCTAAATAATTCTAAATTGTGTGTTTGTTTTTTCTCTTTGATTTTTCTCTTTATAATATTATACCTATGTCATCGCAACTCTGGTCCCCAAGATACAGGCCTCGCCTAGTTTGGGGACCACCGTAAAGAACTTAATGATGTAATACCAATGGTTCAATAAATGATTAAATGATTAAATGATTGCATTGCTACTAATAACAATATACATGTTTGACATGTGTACACCTAAGGGCTCGTACACATAGAACGTCCGATCCTTTTTAACGGAACCGTCGCTACTGGAGGTAATATTCACACAGCATTTACAGGACAGATTTTAACGGATCCGTCGCTACTGGAGGTAATATTCACACAGCAGTTACAGGACAGATTTTAACGGATCCGTCGCTACTGGAGGTAATATTCACACAGCAGTTACAGGACAGATTTTAACGGATCCGTCGCTACTGGAGGTAATATTCACACAACAGTTACAGGACAGATTTTAACGGATCCGTAGCTACTGGAGGTAATATTCACACAGCATTTACAGGACAGATTTTAACGGATCCGTCGCTACTGGAGGTAATATTCACACAGCATTTACAGGACAGATTTGCAACACTGTGTGCAGCACACCGCACCCCGCGCACCCCCGTGCCAAGCCTCGCGCGGTTTCGATCCGATAGAACGGATCAGTAGTTCCGTTGTGTGTGGGATTTTTTATTGGATCCGGAATACTGTCATGTGTGTGAACTGGCTCATACAACTACATACGCTAATAACGTATACGTTTAAACGGACCTGTAAAACGGATTGCTACTTATTTTGTCGGATCAGTACTTTTTACTGGATCCGGAATACTGTATTCTGTGTGAATTCGCTCATACAACTACATACGTTAATAACATAAATACGTTTAAACGGACCTGTAAAACGGACGTTCTATGTGTACGAGCCCTAATTGTGTACGTAAGATTTAACATTGTCCATTGCAGTTTATTAATGATTGAGTCATAACAATTTATTATCTAATTTGTAATGAACATTGAAGTAATTATTTTAAACCCTTTATAACGCCACGCTGACCGTCAGCGCTGATAAGTGAATATGTATGTATTAGGTACTATGAAGCGTTTCTGACTTACGCTGACCGGTCAGCGCTGACCGAATCAGTTGTATCAGTTGAGTTAGTTGACTGACTAGCTACGCGCTGACGGTCAGCGCCGACGGTCGGCGTGAGAAGAAAACCCGCCCAAATCCGTAAATGATCTCTGATCAATTAGCGACACAATTAATTTGACAGTCCATAATGTTAATTTGCATATTAATTTAGTCAAAGGTGTACGAGGATTGACGTAAAGTATTAATTATGTCAATTAACGGTGTCACGCATAAATAATAATAATTTATAAGTGGCAACATTTGTCAAAAGCCGCACTCGCACGATGAGCTAATCGACTATCACCGCTAATTGCCGCGGCGCGCACCCCGGCGGGGGCGCCCTACCCCGCCCGCCCCCCGCTCTAACTAATTAGATAAGTTTGCAACTCCACTGTACTTCTGGTGCTCCACTCCGCCGGTAAGCATCAATCTTTTTAATTAAACATTTTTGACACCGCAACGATTAGCCATCGAACCCATTTCTATGCTAATATTGTGAATAGTTTTAATTTAAATGCAAAACGAGGAGCGAATATGGCCACAACTTCACACTTACGTGCGTTTTGCATTGTTATAGGGTTTTGCGACTAAGTATTCTTAGGGTGCATTCAGGTGTTTAAAATAATATTAAATATCTGTATACATAATTATATACCTACCTACAATTCGAATAGATAAAATACCTCATACACTTTGCAAAACAACAAACAAACTTTGGGAAATACAAAACATTATAGTTTTAAAGCTTATAAATCTAGCTCGTTAAGCCGAAATAAACTGTAGGTAGGATGGTATCACGAACCAATCTCAGATTTATAGTTAAATGGCTCTATAGGTACTCAAAATACGCAATAAAGTGACACAATTTGAATAAAAATCTCGTAGGGATTACACATCGCCATCAAAATATTATAACTGTGAATGAGTTGCGTGGAAAGCTTTCAATTAAGATATGTCATAATCATAACGCAGTGTCTGTCAATAGATGCGATATTATGCAAATATTGTTGTGTTCCGAACGCAGAACTCATTTACAAAATAGGTTGTTATCATAATTAATTGGTTATTGACTCAATCCCCGTGCCCATAATACGTGTTTTAATCAACCCATTTGTAAGCAACAAAAATTAAATAGACGAATCAATTTCGTTAATAGTCCAATAGTCGGCATCGATCGACGTTAATACGAATAGATTTTTATAACTCCCGCCTGATCAAATATTACTTTTTATGTAAACATATTTATTAGAATCGAACGGATTTGCGTCAAATTGATCATAATCAATTTCGTGAGCAATTAATTTATGAGACAAGTGTAGATACTTGTTAATAAAACAAGAATCGACTCCATTATAGATGAGCGAGGATCAATAAATCAGGACATACAATGGTACATTGTCTGTCGCTCAACCTGATTAAATAAATAAATAGGTGCCGATCTGAGACGCTTGCGCAGATCTTATCACACATCTTGGGACATTTATAGAAGCGAAAACGCCGAAACGACCTCTCTATATAAGATAATAAGGCTTTAAGTATCAGTGTATGAAATCGCATGTATCTAATCGTTGTCCGTGTTTGGCATACGCCGAACGATTCAGAGCTTTGTTTGTATTGTATTTCGGTTGAAAGTTCAGTGGTGAGTGTGTCTTGTTAGTTAGGACGCGAGACGGCCGAGATGGATGGCAGCGAGGAAGGCGCACTACGAAGGTTTGCACTTCATCTTTCATCGTTATAATGCTTAGTGACGTGCGAGCTAGAAACGTAAATTAAGTGTATCTAGAAATAGCAACAAACTGCCTTATTTCTGAAAATATCAATTTCTAACATATTTTGCCGAGTTGTTATTTATAATCCGTTCAATTCAATAAAAAATCTAGGCAAAATAGACAAATACATGGTTTTTATAGACTAAGCAAAGACTCGTGACATTATACATACATATCATACCGATGCCAACTACAAGAATGCTCGACAGAAAAGGAAACAGGATATTTTCAAAATTAATTCAAATAAAATCAGCATTTTTTGCATTTTTATAATTTGATATTGTTATTAAAAATTTAAGAGATTTCAAAAACAACTGGTACGGGCGGGATTTGAACGCGCGACCTCTGCCGCACCGTGGCGTCGCTCTAACCAACTGAGTTACCATGCCCCGCTCACAAGAGTCACAATAGGTAGCTCAGAGCGTGTCAGTTGTTTTTGAAATCTTAATCTCACCAAAAACATTTTCATGTAAAGTGTTGCCAAGACAAGACCATATGGCTACTATGGCTAGCAATGTCAAAAAGTTATCAGATCTCATGTAGAGGAAAGCTCCTAACTCTACACGCCTTGACTCTACAAGCCCTAACTTTACAAACTCTACACCTTGGTCAAAATATGTAGCTTGGCCGTTTCGCTACATTTACATGGGCGTAAGGTGAAAAATTCACTGTTCATTATTTTCTACAATAGTTCTTGTAGTAACGAAACGGCCAAGCCAAATATTTTGACTAAGGTGTAGAGTTTGTGAAGTTAGGGCGCGTAGAGTCAGTATGTAGGAATTTTTATGATTTCTAAAAAACTGTGCTAAATAGGTACGGCATCGTTTTATTTTTGGGGCTATATTTAGACAAAACAAATATTTTTGAAATGTGCAAATGAAGCCCTTTCATATTTATGATATTGCACTCAAACTTTTAGCGCCATTTGCAATGAAAAATGGGCAAGCATTCTTTTCTTTAAAACTGTTTTAAATTTCAAGGCGATAGCATTAGTCGTTGCTGAAATAAGCAGCCGTGACAGACAGACAGACAGACGAAGTTGCCCCATAAGGGTTCTTTTTTACCATTTTTGTACGGAACCCTAAAAACGTGTAACTTAAAAAAAAACAATAGTTAAATCTGTTGAACTTCTTATAATTATTTCAACGGTTTCTATTATTATTTGAAGACAAACAACTGCTTACTGCTTCCGATCAGATCGCACTCAATGATACAGCTTGCCATACATAAACTGTGTTAAAATACGAGCTAAGTTAGAGCGATAATTAAGTTGCGCGTTCGCATTACACGCAACACATGACATTCACAATTTACATGCGATATTAATGAATCTCGACGCAAATTTTAACCGGTGTCCAGTAACAGTCGTTAGGGAGCTTTATTTAGGGTAAAAGGCTCAGTAATTGGCCCGGCCGGATGCAGCGCACAGGTGCTCCGTGCGTGCGCCCTCTCGCGGTGGGCACAGGAAATGAGAGCCAATTTGAATTTCTTCCGTAGCGAATCGATTAATTGGAGAGCTATTAAATCATTTTTCGGTTATGAATCCAAACGAATATATCGCGGTTATTTATTTTTTTCCTCACACCTGTGCCACTCAATGTAATGAAGAGTACATTATAATAATAACAAAAAAGTTTGAAGACAATAAAGACAGAATGATTAACTTATGGTTTTTATTCTCTTATAAAAAGAAAAGTTAATTAAATAAGCACCCAACAAAAAGGTCGAAGACAAAAAGGTATATCCTGGTGCAGCGATGATTTGAAAGAAACAAATCTTGCGCACAATGAAGGCGGCACACAAAGGTACAACTCGTTGGAAGTTCGTTTCCCTCACAACATTATGAAGGCACGTACTTCATATTTCACTCGATCTTGATTCGCCATCGCAAACAATTTGTAACGTAAAAGGGTAATTAGGAGTTTAACCTGCACGAAAATAAAGGAATTATTAGAAAACAATCCGGACAGAAAGGGGGTGCAGGTCGGTGAGGCGAGGGGGTGTACGAAGGAAGGGTGTCTAATTAGGGAGTGGGGGCGAAGGTAATGAGCCGCGATCGCCGCTCCGATATAACGAAGGCTATTTACGCGGTGGTCGCTCTGAAAATTGCGAGGTTTTGTTTTAAAAGCGGTTACCGTTTGAGTTTTGCGATTAAGGAGTTTAATTAGACAGTGTTGTTTACAACCTCATTACGGTAGGTAACGTCGGTGGGAAATAGCCTCTGATATCGGCCGATAATTTATGAAGTTGAAAAATGAGTTTCTTGCCGCTAAGTAGATTCTGTTGTAGATTATAACCAAACAATCCGGGCTTATGAATAAACATGAGTTCAATCTCCTTGTTTTTCTCTCTAAACACTGAATGTAGACCTTATAGCGTTCTATTTAAAGTTAATTGTTATTTGTTGAAGGGTAATAAATTTGACCTTCAATTGTTTTAGAAAATTACAATTGCCATTATCTTCAATGGTCGGGTACAAATATATTTTAGTGAGCTTAGGGGAAACGGGTTATCGAATTAACCTTGTTGTACCTATAAGTATTGACTTTGATTTTATGGCTACAGTATTTTTTTCAAATGAAGAGAGTTCACATTTGAAGGTTACAGGGAAATAAAATCATTGTCATAATTTGTGACACAGTTAAAAAACTTTATTAACTTCATAAAGAAAATTATTTTTTATTAAAAAAAAAAATCTAAACATTTATGTTAATATTACAAAACATAACCCTTCCTTGGCAGTCGGGTAATTAACCCTTAGTTTACCTGGTGAACCCAAATCACATAATTTACCTCATGGAGTCCACTAGACTCCATGAGGGTATTTGTGTGACAAATATTATAGTTTGATATAATTGTTATTTAAACGTATTTACAGTACTGGGCACAATTACTTACCGATACGCTTAGTGCAAGCTCTCGTCTTCTCAGTATCGCGTCTGGCTCGTCACTTCAGGAAGTTACTGAGACGTGCGAAAACAAAACTCCGAAATTAAAGTTTTTAGGCTAATATGAAAGTCCGCGCGGAGTCCCTGGGATGTAACAGATAAATTAAGGGCTAAGAAGGCTATACGAAAATTACAGTATACGTACTTGTCATTTAAACCTAACTAGGAGTAATAAAAAATATTTTTTGTTTAACATAACATTAATTATTTAAAGAACTGACAATGACCCTTTTTACCCTGTACCCTTCATTTTTTAAGACAACAACTACATCATAAAAACAGAAAATCAAAATTTTAATGTACAGTTTAAGACTAGTTGCTAATTCCACGACGACGTTTTGATTGTTATGTACTGAAAACAGCATACATTAGGTACAATGTTCAGTAAAAAACGACACGGTCGAATGTGCTTCGGCTAGAACTGTGCGAAAATGTTACGTTGTACCAAGGTTGAAAACAGTTTTGATAATAACAAAATAAAGAAAAAGTATATAGCATAAGCATGCAAGTATATAGCATAAGTATGCATGCATGAAAAAGTATATGCCAATAGTTAATAGAACACCTTTTAGCCGGTGGCTAACTTTTAGTAAAAACCGGACAAGTGCGAGTGGGTATCGCGCTTTAAGAGTTCAGTACAAAAGTTAAGTTTAGATCGTAAAAAAAAATTGTGATCACAAATTAACAATTTTTGGATTTTTTAGGGTTCCGTACCAAAGTGGTAAAAAAGGAACCCTTATGGTGCGACTTTGTCTGTCTGTCTGTCTGTCTGTCACACCTGCTTATTTCAGCAACTACTTATGCTATCGACTTAAAATTTGGAACAGTTATAAAGAATGCTTGTTCAACTTTATTGCAAATGAAAAAAGTGCAAAAATATTTTTATTTTCATTGCAAAAGGGGCCGGAGTGGGGGTCCGAAATTTTTAAGTGGGGTTACTAGGTCAAGTGCCATATCATATGAAAGGGCTTGATTTGCACATTTTAAAATATATTTTTATTTTATTTTATGTCTCACAGTTTTCGACATATGATGAAAAATGTCCAAAAAAATACCATTCCCCCCCCCTTATCTCCGAAGTTTGCGGAGCGAAAAATCTGAAATAATTAGAGTTGATAGGAATTGACCCAAATATGGCACCAAAAATAAAACAATGTTCCGAACTAGTACAGTTTTTTCAAAATCATCAAAATTCCTTCACAAACAAACTTAGTTATGCGGTTTTTAATTTTTTTTTTTTTTTTTGAAGGGCCTCTCGCATTTGGCTTCTAACAGCCGTCACTGCTTAACCGGTCATCTGGTGAGGACTTACAAATGCCTCCAGCCAGGCTAAAAACTAAATAAAAACTACAAACTAAGCGACCACACGCTAAGGGCACCCCCTACTGGGGTACGGACCTCGGCTTAGGGCGTCGCTGGGGGGAGGACAACTAGAGGGAGGGGCTACTAGCTGGATCGGATTAATATGATTTAGGGACATATTTAAATCTACAGGCTCAGCGCGGGCTGGCTCGAGCAAGGGTCGGTTAGGGGACTGAGTCATACGCGGCGGCGGACTCGGGTCATGATGGGGACGTCGCGACGGGCCTCGTCGGCGAGGTCGGAATGGTGCCGGTCTGTGTTTGTACCTACGCAGAGTGCTGGTCTCCCTGCTGCTCTCTTGCAGTAAGGTGATAGCATCATCGGGAGTATTTAAAGCATGCCTCGGGCGGCGAATTTTGCTAATCTGAGAGGGGGTGTATCGGGCGGCCGATACCACCAGAGGATTCGGGTGGTTCGGGGCAGAGTCAAAGAAGCGCTTGGAGGCGCGTTTCAAGCACTGCTGGATGGTGGGCAGTTTTAAATCTAAGTGCAGGCGATCATTACGAACGTACCAGGGAGCACCCGTGGCCTTTTTCGCATGAACCTGTTTTGAATGATTTGCATCCTATGGATTCGAGATGCCTTGACGTGTGCGAACACAGCGCCAGCATAGGTCATGATAGGGCGTATGCAAGTCACGTAAATGCGCACTTTGTACTTAAGTGCCAACTTGCTACGTGCATTAAGGATGGAGTGGAGGCGACCGAGAGCGAAGGCGGCGCGAGAGCGGACCGTCCTTATGTGCTCGATAAAGTTCAATCTCCTATCGAGGATGATACCCAGGTATTTGGCTTGCTTATCCCAAGGGATCGGCTTGCCGAACATGGTGATCGGGGAGGGGTTATCAGGAGGAGTGCGCGGTTTGGAAAACAAAACCGCCTGGCTCTTATCGGGCTTAGTTATGCGGTCCGGATTTTTTCACTTTATACGTCCAAAAATGATACGGAACCCTCGGTGCGCGAGTACGACTCGCACTTGGCCGGCTGTTTTTTTATTTGTGCTGCGAGACCTTGCTTCTTGACAAATTTCATGATTCTAGGTCAACGGTAACGGTCCCTGTAGGTTTTTATTTATTTTCGGGTTCAAAATGTGTTGCAAAAATAGCCGTATTTTTTTATTGAAGCTTGATTAGAAGAGAGAGAGCTCGAAGAGATTGTAGACTTAAGTATTTTTGAAATTAATTTCAACTTAATAACTCCAAGACAGAAGAGAGTCGGATAATGAAGTGATCCCATAAAATTTCCTATTTTTCTTTTTGAGATACGGAACCCTAAAAAGACAGCCAGACACCCTAAGAGTAATTTATCAAGACAGTAAAGGTGTGCAATGTGCATTTAACATATTCATATTACGAACCCTAAGTATATCATGCCTTTTGTTACTTCTCCCCCCTGCCACTAATCAACCCATAAACAAGTTTGATTACCATTATAAACAGCAGTTATAACATTCCTACATAGTCTTTTACACCTAGTTACTAAAGCATCTCTATTAGCGTTTATGCTAACTACCCGTTTTAGAATTCATTACAAAACATAGAATTATTCAAATCATTTATACACAAGTACCTTGATTTACATTTTCTAAAAGAAACTACGAGTATAATAAACTGTTTGTTTTGCTGTGTCACTAATTAATTACCAACAACTTAATTCCTTAAATAATTAGGTATTTATATAGAGGACACAGTGCATGAGTGTGTTTGTATATTAGGGGTGTTCTCAAAAATGGATAGGGGTAACATTGTAGGTTATTTTTTTGCATCCCACATTCGATTATAGGTAAAGAAAATATTTATCTGGCTGATATCTCAATAATTTACTTAATAATTAAAAAATCGTGTGACAAGGGGTTTTTATATCGATGACCAAAAGAGAATATTTTATCGACGAAAGCGAGCAAAAGCTAGTAACGCATAAAGCTGAAGGTGGTCATTAGTTGTCAAGAAATAATTACTGTTTCCCGGAATCCCTACCGAGCTAGCGTCCTTTGATATAAGATACATCGTACACCAATTAAAGTAAGAAATATGTTCCAATTAGATGATGATGATGAGCAATGGTATTTGTAACACATGTCAGAAGAGCTAAGGTGAAACCAGAGAACGAAAAAACTTCTTCAAGGTCCTCAAATAATTATAAAATCTTGTCAGATAAAACTAAAAATAGCATAGCATAGCATAATCGGCCTATAATGTTCCCACTGCTGGGACACAGGCCTCCTCTCTGTGAGAGGGAGCGGGCCGTAGTCCACCACGCGGGCCCAGTGCGGGTTAGTGGACGTCACATGTCTTCGAATTTTTTGGTTCTAGGACATGCCGCTTTCCTCACGATGTTTTCCTTCACCGTTGAAGCAAGTGATAATTAATTTCTAATACGCACATGACTTCGAAAAGTCAGCGGTGCGTGCCTCGGGATCGAACTCGAACCATTCGCCGTGGGAGGCACATGGTTAAACCACTAGGCTATCACTGTTTTATACTGCTTCAAACTAAGAATCCTTTTCACTAATGTCAATATCGTTATAAAACGGTGTTGTAATTGTAAGCGAGTCGACGGGACGCGGATACGCGAGTGCCGCGCGTCGTGGATGCGGCACAAAAGGGACGTTTTTTCCCCGTAATAGACGTCCCGCCGACATCATTAACGTATCGACAAAGTTGGCCGCAGTTATTCGCTAATGTGACAACAACAGAGAAAGCCCGCCACAAATGAGGGACCATCTTTTCGGCTTAGGATTTGGGCACACCGCGGGTTAAGTTTTCGGTTCGAGAGCCTTGTTGTAAATGTTGTGTTGAAATGAATTGCGTGTCGTGCTTACTTCAAAATATCGGGGGTAGTTTTCAGTATATATGAATTCTAAAAAATGTTTCCTTATGCAGTTTGGGAATGACTCTCATGATCATTTTGTAAAGTAGAAAACTTCTATTTTGTAATAACGTCATTAAAAGTTGTAGGTAGGTACTCGAAACTTGAAAGAATAAAATAGAATAAAACAATACAAATAACTGGGCTTTAAAGTGAGTCCGTAGCGGGTGCTACGAGGCATAATTATGTTTATACCATTCCCCCTCTAAAAAGCTTATTTTATTCACTGAAAACAGTGAATAAAAAGCACTTTTACTCACTGTTTTGATGTTTAAAAATGGAACACACCAATGTATTCGACCACAGATTTAAAGAACCTATGCTAGATGAGGCACGTTATTAGATTGTATGAAAACCGAACGTGTCATCTTTTTTATACCTACGATAACTTCACCCCAGCCATTTAGTGATGTGCTCAGAGTAAACAGAATTGTTTCAATCACTAAGCGTCACTGAGCTAACAGACTTTTTTTAGTACGAACAGTCGAACATGCAGGGCACGCTTGGTCGTGGCTTGCCGTATCTAGTGTAAGTGTAATCTGTGTATTCGACCTATATTGATGTGTTCTAAATTCAATTTGATTGGTCGACATTTTCGACAAGGAGTTTAGCATTAGAATAAAAACTGTTTTGTGTTCTTTGCTGTCCTTAGTAAATTGGCGCTATTTTGAATACTGTAAGTTGTACGAACACAAAGTTTAGTGTTACTTTAATCTTTAATTTTGTGTTTGTTTAGTGTTGTTCTAATCGATTAAAAATGCATCCTAGTGATGAAGATGTGTTAACACCTGAGTTTGTGAAAGAGAGGGCGGCCGATATAGTGGAAAGGTGGAAAGCTTGCTACCCAAAAAATCACGGCTGGTTTACATCAAAGCCAATTTAACTTTACTTTTTCTTCATTATATGTATATTTTCACTTAAATCTTTCTTTTTCTCGTAGTCATGGTATAAAGTATAGTATGCAACTCTTGAATAAAACGGATTTATATCGAGGACCATGAATCGCTCGCGTCGCTCAGGATTCTAACATCATCATGAATCACTCCCTACGGTCGTGATTCAATCGTTAGAATCCTACACTAGCTCGTGATTCATCTATGGCCCTCGCTTTAAATCCGTCCTTTATTCACTAATTGCAAACGATAAAGAATAAAAAAAACTGAAAATAGTATATTATTTTCAGTTTTTTTATTCTTTAACGTTTTTCCTAATGCAGTTTGGGGAAGACTGTCGATAATTTGTACTTAAGGTTTTTTTATTAATATACCTAATAATAAAAATGCGAAAGTAAGTTTGTTTATTTGTTACCTTTTCACGTCTAAACCACTGAACCTATCATCATGTTTTGCATAAACGTTGTCAGGGGTACAGAAAAGGACTAGGGTACCTTTAATCCAGAAAAAAAACTACTGTTGCCGAAGGAAGAACAACAACTTGCGACGGCCACAATTGCTTTAAGACGCTAGATGGCGCTACGTATATGTCACGCGGACGAAGTTGCGGGCAAAGTGCTAGTAAATAATAATGTCATTAAAAGTTGCAGGTACCTTAAACACATGTATAAACAATTTAAAAAACCAAGCCTTATAAAATATTCCGGTGTTCGTAGTACGTGCTACGAAGAACTCGTAGGCATAGTTTATGAGGTTAGGCTTACTTACTTACTTACGTAGGAATTACAAGACAATAAAATGTGGGCATAGGCATGCTATTTGCTAATTTAACATTCAATGTTTAATGATAGTATCTTTTTATTTATAATTACATCAATCTTATAATTAAGTCTGTATAACCGCCCGTAATAATTAATTTCTAATTAGTGGAAAAATAAGGATCATCTTATAATCTGTACGTTACGAGTCGTTTAACCCCGAAACAAAGGCAAACCAGCAACAATGACCTCTACAAAGTGCAGGTGTTTTTAATTATAATACATAGTAATTTAATTTAATTATGTTTTTTTGCAGCCAGTGTTTGCGTCCGGTGTGCCCCGGGCGGCGGGGGTGTATTCTAATCGCGTGTTAGCGTGGCCCGTTTTTGCGCTAACGAACAGGTTGCGTTAAGGCGACGTAGACGGCGAATCGACGGGAATTTCGCCTCATTAAAAGTTGCGACCTGCGGAGGAGGCAATTTGGAGGCTCGCGACGACTTCGCCCGCTACTTATTAACGAGCCGACTTTACACTATCACTGTGACGCGAGTGGCGGCGGACGTCTTCGTTTCGTCCCTTAATACATATTTTATTTGTATCGCGTTAGTGGCGCACTATTATTATTAGCAGCATCCCTCGTGCTGCGGTCTCGCCCCACCTGCCCCACTCGAATTAGTAAACAAACGTCTTTACGAGCGGTTTTACGAGCCCCGCGATATTTCGGTCTCGCGCACGCCGGTTTACGACATAATGAATTTGTTGATGAACTAGGTATTAGAAAGTTTGGAAATAGACGCGTTAGTGACCGACGCATATCGGTTGCGTTATGGCCCAGTAGCGTCTACGCAGTGCGTGTGTTATGAACTATGACGCGTGACATGACCAACTTTACTTCTCCAAGGGCAATGGTTACGATAGACTGCTGTCTTGTTATACCACGCACCGTAGCAAAATACATTTTGTGTACCAGCACATATGTTGATCATAATTCCTAACCTAGCATCGTTACAAAACCCCAACATGAATAGAGTACACTAGTAAAACTGATCATACAATTTTATGATCGAGACGAGAATCGTAATAAAGTTACGCCAGATATACAAATTAGGTCGTTAAAACTTTTACATTTTTGTGAATTAGCTAATGATTGCGTAATTTTTGTAATTATACGTTGTGCTACTACGATTATAGAAGGAATTTAGGGCCTGGAGTAAAAACACAGGCGTCATATCTGGAGATAATAGTGGTAAAGTTAAGCGCTTTACTATATTAAATTACAGCCGCTCCGGTACATAATTAAGGCATCTTCAATAAAGTTAAGCATAAATTTACATATCGGTGCGAGCATACCTCCTGTTATTAATAAGTAAGTCGTAGTAAGTTAGTAGTGCAGAGAGCACGCGTCTCATAGTTATGGCGAGGTTAACACATGAGGTTAATTAAGATCAGAAGCGGGACCTATAACTAGCTAACGTCGCTGCCGACACTCCGCGCGAGTTTACTGAGTGCTTCCCCTTAATTGATACGATTTGATCGTCATCACAAGCTCTCGCTTATTCCCGGTATATAATTTAATTAAAATTTATGTTACGATAATTTAATTTATATCCAACGATAAACGTAATTGGTTAGTTTCCTTGCCGCGCGGATGTGCTCTGTAAAACACACGGAATACTCAAAAAGCTCTGACAACTGACAATAAAAATCTCTATCGACGAGTCAAAACAATATCTTTTGACTGATATGACCTGTCACAGCGCCAATCGTAACAAGTGGGAGTCCGGCCTAACCGAATCTCGGGCAGTAAACATTATTAAAAATTCCTTTGACAGCGGTGGCTATCGAATAATGATTTGTGTACGTCACGCCGGCTTCCGGTGTCATACTTGCGCGAAATTTTCCCCGGTAGCTTTTTTTACTATTTTTTGACGGCCAGCCGGACGGCCAGGCACTGCGTTTATTTATTAACGAAATTCGTCCGTCTATGTAACACGTCTCGTTCGTCGTGCACGCTGTGGTCAATGTGGGCTCCATATCGATGGAATAGAGTACAAGATGCAGTGGCCGGTGTGACACGCAATAAGCCTTTTTCAATCGGGCGGGTATCGTTTACGAGGCTGCATAGGCGCGACGCGGCATTGCGCCCGTGCGCTCCACCCATATCAATTTCGAATAGGTTTCCTATTCGGCCGGAGAGATTGCGTTTTGATCGTTTTGTGTGTAAAACTGTTGCCCTAAATTAAACGCTTTAATAATAGAATAGAAATAAAACTGGTCCGGTTCTGTTGACAGGACAACATTGAGCGATATCGAGCGGACAGTTGGATGTTAATATTTCATTAGTCGATCGTTGGTGAAGGTAAACGTTTGGTATTTACGGTGGCATCGGACGTGGCTAGGCGGGACACGTAGAGTTTCAATGTTCGGATCATCAATTACAAACTACTTCCAATTAGTGATAGTGCAGTAACAAATCAAATTTAACCGGGTCCTGTTGGGGAGTCGTTCGCTAATTAGAGCTGCGGGCGAGGTGCTTCCTGCGAACTAATCAGGTGGCTAAATAATGTAGTCGTGACGGCGTCGTTAGCGCTCGTGAGACAGACGTTATTAATTAACATCACATCGAGCCACCCCCCTCGTCTCACACCCCGCGCCCCTCCTGTAGACCGCCCGCCCCACGCTATCACTGCGACACTGACTGTACTTAATGTGTTAATGCCTATTATGACGACTGTGCATTCCTAATTGCATCCTTGAAAATTTATGACAACAGAAGCAAACGATCAAAATTATTTAAATACGATAATCACTACAACTGGTTTACTTGTTCAATTGCCAATTGAATTCCTTTTACGGTGTTGGAGTTCTATGAATAAGCCATTGAAACAGAAATCTAAATTAATCTGTGGGGACAACGTTATAATTCGAACTGGACTTGACAACAACATACCTTCGTGCGGCCACCCTCGACTAATACGGAGTTGATACGAGATACTTCACGCAGTTAGTTGAACTGTTAAAGTTAATATTGTTAATAACGTTTGGCGTTCTTTAGAAAATCAAAATCTGTCTACATTAAAGATGACTTAGTCGTAGGTCGTGGATATCCAGGCGCACACTTTGTGTATTTTCTTCCATCACCATTGCTCTAAAAACGGTGAAGGAAAAGATCTCAAGGAAACCGGCATGTCCTAAAACCAAAAATTCGAAGACGTGACGTCCACCAACCCGCACTGGGCCCGCGTGGTGGACTATACGGCTCACTCCCTCTCACAGAGGCCTGTGAATCAGTAGCGGGAACATTATAGGCTGATTATGCTATGCTTCATCCTCATCATCATCAGCCTATAGTAGTCCACTGCTGTACACAGGCCTCTCCAATGCTATGCCTATGCTTAATTAATATGGCGTTAAAGTAAGAGAAAGAGTATCGATGTCAATTTACATGGCAATGGGCCATTGATGAACAGCAACATATTGGATCAAGTCTCAATGGATAGGGTGGCCGAAACTAACCGTCCGTTGCAGATTCAAATTAAGAATAGTACCTATAGCATCCATATAAGGAAGGAGGTTGAAGGTTTTTGTTTAAATTTACAATAATGTTGCATGATGAATGATGAATTATTTTTATTCAATTTCACTTTAACAAAAGCAGCTTTTGGCCAATTCCATTAGTTAAAGATATGATTAAAAACATTGTTAGGCGATACGATTCGTATTTTCAACTCAACTAAGGCAAATTCAAGTGATTTTTTATGTGAAACTGCAAAAGTATACTATAGACGAACATTTACTAACACGAAGTAACTACTGGGAAACTGTAAATGGCAAGCATTTGATTGAAAAATTGAATGATTGCATTGCACTCGTGAGGCTAACAAGTTGTCACTATGCACAATTGCACTCATTGTACAAATGACGCCCACGCTTGACCTATTTAAATAAAGAACTCCTTTGGCGTGGGATGATTGGCGGGTAGAACTTCGTCTCCTTTCAAATATCAATTAGATGTTTTTGAAGTTTAATTAGCCATCTTCCTAATACTTTACGTCTTAAAGTTTTTATCTTTGACTTTCTATCTGGCTACTAAACTGTTTTATGTTTGACTAGTTTTTTGCCCGTGACTGCGTCTACGTGAAAATGGACGAAGAGTAGCCTAGTTATGTGTTTTTTTTAGGTCCCAGGCAACCTTTTTGCAAAATTTCATCCAAATCCATCCAGCCGTTGCAGCGTGAAATATCGAGTAACGAAACTCATACAAACTTTCGCATTTATAAATTTTGTGTGAATATCTTTTACACTTATAATATTACCAATTACGAGAAAGCCAAAAGGCAGGGTTTATTTAGATATGATTTCTATATGGTGTGTTCATATTGTAAACATGACCATTCATCCGATAGAGCCTGTAACGTATTAATTAAGTGTAGTTTACTTCAAAGGCAATGGATTCCGAGAAGATTGGAGCTGGATGGTAGAATAGATATTGCAGGTGTACCCGATACCTATTCCATTCGTTCAGAAGCAGATGAAGATGTCTATTAACTAAAGATTTGATTCTGGTTAATAGAGATCTTATTTCAGAGGCGACACACAGATCAATGTTTTCGGATCAAGTTTTTCAAGTAGGCAAATTACTTATTAGATGACCGTTTTTACTTTTGATTCAAAATATTTTAAAAACCTACTTAAAATATTTTAACTACCGTAAAGCGTAGTTTTTTTTACCTGGAAAGTTTCCGGGAGTTTTGAAAATTTGTACCTAATTTTATAGATTTCGATGTAGAACTTTAACTCTCATTATCTCAAAACACGATTTTTCGATTTAATGACTTTTCGCTCTACGAGGACGGTATGTACCTCAGATCATAGAAACAAGTTTGTTTCTATGATCTGAGGTATGTACTCTTTCCGAATTTCTACTTTGCCACCTCGTATTTTTGCCGCTCGCACCGCCATATTAGAAAAATGGCGCCTAAAAACAGTTTTTTGACAATATTTCCTTTCCGACTCATTTTACGATAAAAACATTTATGTAATTAATTAAACTAAAAACAAAAATCTATAGGTATTCAAATTTTATGTAATAATTTACTAAAACTTATTAATGTACTTACCTACATCAAAAAAAAAAAACAGATTTAAACAAGGGTATCAAAAAATTCAAATGCCGATTCAAAGATCATTGCTAAAGCTGGAGAACGCTAGCTTCCTTCTTGAAATAAACGGTTACAGTGGTGTGAAAATGGTTAACACTCTTTTATCCACGAGTTTTATCTCCATCAATATCAAAATATAATTTTCATAGCTTGGAATTTTTTTAGGGGATCGATTAGGCATTTAAATTACATTAAAACGTACAACTGTGTTGGAATTGGCAATACATATCTAAGTAAGCAAGGATACGCATTGTTCGCATACAGTATAACCTCCCATTCAAGTAAGTGTCAGTCTCTTCAGTGGTTTAGGCTTTGCGTTGTCTTTCAATCAGTCAAATCACACGGAATAGAAGCCTGGGTTGGATAGGAGAAAATTTCAGCATTTTAGTAGCGGCAATGACTGTTCAGGGTCCGTAGGACGAACGATTTACGAGTAGGTACCTATATGAATAGTCACTCGTAGAGACTCTTTCAATACCCTCCGTTTCTTACGTTTGATAGTTTTGTCAACAACAACATTTCATATGTTAACAAAACTACTCCCGAAACGATATTCTCAATCGTTATCGTGTAACAAATACACTAAAACCGTGTGCAAACGTTACTATAACTTGTAAGCCAAGACTGTCCAATTAAGAAGCCAAACACAGTATCAATTTAATGTAACAGACTTGGACGAACATGTACAAGATCTGTTCATCTAGCGAATTTCTCGTGGCTTTCCGTGGTACACGACTTGTGGACGTATACGTCCGCACGACGTCGCTTTGCAAACATGTCCGATGACGCTCAACGACGGTAAATTGATGACGACAAATATCGCTAGCATATTGAGTGCAGCTGTACATGTCCTATATGTTAGGTTCTGCCGTTATTTGGCGTTCACAAATTGCTTTCTGTGTTAATCTAGGATGCGTATTTCTGTAGGTATACATCTTCCTATATGCTGGTAAATTGTAATTGGACGTGAAAGGCCTGACGGGATTAGCAGCTAACCTGCACTCTCACAAATGTTTCAATCGTTAGTAATAAAATTATTTGGAATCGTTATTTTTGGCTACATTGTGTATGTAAGCCCGATTTTAGCGGTTTTTGGGACCAACCCTGAAATCGCAAAAAAAAATTCAGCTGATCCATACATTATGTTCACTTAACTCAACCAAATGTATGGAACAGCTATTTTTTTTTCGCGATTTCAGTTTTGGTCCCATAGTAAAAGTTGTTCATAATGATGAGTACAATGACCTATTTAAATATTTCCACTGTCTAACCTGCCACCCTGTATAGTATTGCTACAAGAAGTTTAAATACCTATTGTTAACTTCTAGCTATTCTGCCCATCTTTCAAAAGTAACAGCGCAATAGTTCCATTCATAAGCTATGGAAGCAGCGTTCGGATTCCAACGAGTGAAACAATACATTCAAAATATTAATGATTTCTTTGTATTAATTAATTCAACCTGTTAGACGAGTTATGCAATGAATCTTATTTATCGAGTATGCTAATGTATTTAAATTTAAATCCATTAGAGTAACGTTGCGAAATATCTGTTTATTCTAGCTATAGTTAACATTAAGTAGACGAATGTGTGTAAGACTAAGCATTCAAAATATATTTTTGGGTACGTTTTTAGCGCCTATTATGTTTTCATAAATGAATCATTATCCTGCGCGTTTAAAAGCTTCATTGGGTTGTGTCAAAGACGCTCAACGTTTCATTTTCATGTTATCAAGTTCTCTGCGAGGTATGTACAGATGCTTGCATTGATTGGCTGTCCTCTCATAAACAAGGACAGATATTTTAATGAAACAACTGAATTAACAGCTCCAATACATTGAAAGAAAGAAAGAAAGAAAATGCATTTATTTACGTCAATATGACGCACATAAATAAAAGTAACAAAAAATACAAACTGCTAGGGAAAATATGCGTCACACCCGCGCAGAACGGCCATCGCTCAGCGTAATGCTGTGACCCATGCACGGAGCAGAGCCACAGCGCTGGTTTTCAGCGAGAGCCGGGGATCGAACATTCATTACTTTATATTATGTAACACCACGCTTATATTCCCTAGAACTGCCCGACCCGGGGATCGAACCCAGATCCTCACGCTCAGCTGTCGCGCTTGCGATCACTAGATCAACGAGGTAACATATAAATTCATCTTTCTACTTCTTACTATTATTATAAATGCGAAAGTTTGGATGGATAAATGTTTGTTATTCAATCACGCCAGCATGGCTGAACGAATCTGGATGAAATTTGGCACAGAGATAGATTATAGTCTGGACTAGCACTTTTTATCCCGGAAAAATGTGCGGGTCCCGTGGCATAGATTTGTAATTTCCACTCGAACGAAGTCGCAGGCAACAGCTAGTACAATATAAAATAAATAAATATACTTATCAATTGTCAATATTACCCATCATTTTAAGGGCTTAGTTAGTCGTTACCTACTACTAAGTCGAACACCCTTTGTTTCAAAGTCGCGAGTTTAAAATAGGACCACTAATAATAGACATTCTCGAAATTGCTATTAATTAGCGCAATAACACCTTATCGTTAATTAAGTATATTTTTATCGTACATTTGTCTAATAACCCAATACCTATAATAAAAATCATGTCAACACAAAAATCAACACTAATACCATACCAAAACATTCAAGACATCAACTCTTCGAGCCCTCCATCAAACATCAATAGTCGATACGCGTGCACATATAGGCATGTGCTTCAGTGATTTACAGATCAGCACAATGTCGCGCCTAGGAACACATTGCACGTCGTAGCCAGTTCTGGCCGCTAAATTGCTCCTGACTATAATGCACCCACTGTCCGACTAAACTACCATTGGCCTTGTAAATGTACGAATATATTTAGATCACCAATTAACGGCTTAAAGCTGTCTTAATTGATTAAGCTTCGTTGCCGGTCATCGAATTGACAAGTGTTGTAGTTGAATGTGTCCGAATAATGGAGTTTAGTTAGTTTAATTAACGTTATTGAACTTTAGTGCTAAAATTATTCAAAATTATTTTTTTTGCACGTCAGCTTTTTTTAAGAATAAAATTATACCTGTAGGTACCCGAAGGGGTCGGTAGAAGCGTATTGTACACTGCATTTTGCCAATTATTCTATAAGTCCCATCATCCCATGTAATAGGGGGGCGAGTCTACATCCAAACTCCTGGATGCTACTGGTAAAACCCAACTACTGAGTTGGGTTTTTCCAGTAGTTTTTCCCTACCCAGGGTTCGAACCCAGCATTCCATTCAGCAGCCACGCTAAACTAACGCGACAGCTTTTCTGATAAATCAGGGCAAATCTCTAATGGTTAGGCTAAAAGTGTGCTCGTTCAAGTTGTATCACACTCCATAATATACGATATTCATAAACTTTCCACAAGTTTTATAGCTGAAACTACCTATAACTCTATTGGTGTCTCGTTATAAAAATAAAAAAAAAAGACTCAAAAAAATAAACAAAAGTTTTTTTTAGAGAAAACATTTAAATTATTAGAGCAAGTTGACTGAATACGTTCAATGCATTAGGAAAATCTGTCTCTATCAATAGACGAGGACGGAGGACCTTAAGTTCTGCGAACAACGTCCTCAATACCGACCGAGATGAATATCGGTAATCGAATTGTAGGCAAAGATCGTTTGCTGGACGCTCTTTAGGTTCTATTTAGAGGTCCGGAGACGCCGGACGAGCGGACAGACAAAGAGACAAACGAAATTAATCGGGACATGCGCCGACGGCCTAATCCAATCGCGTCTATCCGGTCTCTGCCTTTTAAATAGATCAGCCATGGCTTCGGGCGGTTCTATTGCAAGAAGTTAGGCCTTAAGCTACAAGCAATATTCGAGGACAGGACATAACCTTGTTGGGACTGGGTTTTGTCGGAAACATGTATGGAATTAAAGGAGAAGTTTCATTCCAGGAGTGGTGGCTGAAATGATGATGATGCTTTATGTAACTACTCGCCAAAATTCAACAGAAGTAATGAAAAATTCATGTTTTTCTAAGTTAGGTAAGTAAAATAAAAAGCATTATTTTAACATGATAAACGTTTCCATACCATATGAAATGGTAGAATGTAAATGGGCCGTTATAATTTTAAGATTATAATTTGTAGATATATCTACATTCTGGTAATTAAATGATTTAGAATTTGTTCAAAGAACTGTCTGATTAACAAAAAATACATGCCACGAAAAGTATTAGCATTGTTCGCAACAAAAAAACTTCATTCGTCGTTTCAATTGCCTTTGAACGAAAATGTATGGCTCTCTATTTAACGTCACAAATCGTTCCCGTTCTTTCAGACATGCCAATTACCGACGCCCACATTAATCTGGCATAATTACTTAATAATTAATAGAGGCGCAATATTTAATTAACACTGGCAACATCATCGTTTGGCATCGCGTATCTGGGTTTGGCGACATCAATTTACGTACAATGTCAATTTGCGCAAGAGAAACGCCCGAGTCCGGGATACAGGGCCTCATTAGAGGCGAGCGGTTGCAATTAAACCGTGCGTCTTTTGCGACTTAACGAGCGCCCAAATTGGACGGCCCGCCCGCCCTGGACACGCGTTTTAATAAATATACATTTCGACGTGATGCAATAAATATATTCGCTGATGCTATCGCTGTGAAATGTTGTGTTCCCTTTGGGTTTAAATGAGGATATAATGTAGAGCTGATAATGACGAGAACGAAGAAATGTTGGAGGGATTCTGTGTTGAGTTAAAAATGGTGGCGACTTTTTTATTGGTTGCCACTACATACTAATTGTTTTTTTAAAGCTGAGTAAGTATAGAATAATGCATTTATCTGAAAACTCAGAATAAATTCATGTTAAAAAGAACCAATAGTATTTATTTAACACATTTTTCCATCATTGCAAAATAACTTAGTTAACGCTTAAAACTCGAAATTCATTATAACACTGTAATTTCAAAAGATGTTAACTGTCACTAAGGATGGACAAGACGTTCGTATAAAGGGGTCTTGTTAGTGATGCAGCCGGCTCCAGCACTAACGAGACCCCTTCGAGATACGAGGGAACTGCTGATTGTCGATGACAAATTGCATGGGATTCAGTACGAAAACAGAAAAGCATTAAACACTGTTTTAAGCTATCACGGTTTGTCTCTAAATTTAAAATGTCACTTACGGGATATCTTCCGTGATTATTGGTTTGTTTGAGTTCCCGATATTTCGACGCTGTTGCAAGCGCCATGATCGCGGGTTGACTGGAGATTGCGGGTGGATGAAAATAAATTGTTAGGAGCAGACAAATCTGTCTACCCTCTTTCGTTGTCTCTTGCTACGCGCACTACTGGAACTCGACACTAAGTCACGGCAAAACACACTCACAGTATCACCAAGTTTTTTCGAGACGAATTTTCCTATGAGGAGTAAACACGGTCTTTATCGAGTATTTACTCAATAGACGACCTATCTTGTGTTTACTCCTCATAGGAAAATTGCACAAAGTCTGCGTTCCCCTAAGGATAAAATCCCATATGAACATCCTGGGGTTTATAAAATTGATTGCAGCTGTGGCAGCTCATACATAGGGCAGACGAAGCGAACTGTCTCATGCCGCATCAAAGAGCACATCAAGGCTGTAAAAAACAATGATGAGCAAAAATCTGCCATAGCTGAACATCTTCTGCAGTCAGGGCCCAATCACTGGATTGAATTTCACAAGCCAAGTATTCTGTCCACGGACAAACATTACATACCAAGGCTGACAAGAGAAGCAATTGAAATAAGAAAACACAAAAATTTCAATCGAGAAGATGGCTTCAAATTGTCAAGTACGTGGAATCCAGTTATAAACATGCTCATAAATGGCAGCCGACATCGTTATAAAGACTCGAAAAAACTTGGTGATACTGTGAGTGTGTTTTGCCGTGACTTAGTGTCGAGTTCCAGTAGTGCGCGTAGCAAGAGACAACGAAAGAGGGTAGACAGATTTGTCTGCTCCTAACAATTTATTTTCATCCACCCGCAATCTCCAGTCAACCCGCGATCATGGCGCTTGCAACAGCGTCGAAATATCGGGAACTCAAACAAACCAATAATCACGGAAGATATCCCGTAAGTGACATTTTAAATTTACAGAAAAGTATTGTGTGTGACTTTAAACTGATGTTCCTGTTTACTTATTCAATAAAAAGCTAAATATATAAAAAAAACAACTGAATGCAGAACCTCCTCCTTTTTGGAAGTCGGTTAAAAATACCCGTGACTAAAGTGTAGGATACAACTATCTAGGTAACAATAATTCGTATGTTTCTGTTGATGCATGCATGCTATTGTTTGACCAAATATTTTTTACGTTCTCATAGGATTCAACTTTTAGATTGTAACTAGATTTAAAATTTTATAGTATAATAATAATAAATAATATAGGTCCCATACACAAGCTATAAGAATGGAAAAACGGTCATTTCCATTAATTCCAACGTAGAACTCAACCAACATTCCAGTACGCCATTTTGCAAAGGACGTTAGTTAGCGAGTGTTAGTAAGAATGGGTAAGAAGTTGGTATTTTAGAGGGGTCTCGTTAGGCGCGCGGGCGGCTGATTGCCGATTGAGCACCAATTGCCTTGATTGACGGCGCCCGCACGGCTAACGAACCTGCTTTCAACGTGGACGTGACGCTCTTGCACGTCCCACGGACACACTGCGGGAAGCTACGTCTTACAGACGCATCGTGTATGTAGGTCAGTAATGTGTAAAATAGTGAGGTTAGTGGGCTGATGAAGTGATTGCGTGTTCGAATACGCTACCGGGCTATTTGTTTTTTATTGTGAATCTATAAACTATTTGAAAAAAAATAATTAACACCAAAAAAAACCGATGAAACATCTACAAAATTGGCAAAGTTATAAGCGTTTTAAAATGATTTGCTAGACACGGACGGCACTATCATGCAATGACGTAACACCATCTACGTCCGCTTCGCGCAACAAAGACGGAGCGATACTCCCTCCAAAAACTTTAAAAGCGTCTATGTTTTCCATTTTGTGATAAATTATTTATTTTTTTTACTTTTTTGTTGTTCCTATTCCTTCTTTGGAGTAAAATAATTTATTTGTACTTTTTCAATAGTAGTCCACTACCGTATTGCGATATAAATAAACAAATGGGCGTGGAATTTCATGTTATTTATAAAAAATGCTTTTCGTGCTTTTCGTAGATATAAATCTAGGCTACGTTACAAAAGAGCATGTGAGTGTCCGAAATAAAATGTAACCAATTTTAGTCCCAGTGCCCATAAATACTCTAGCTATTTCCATGTTTGATGAATCTGAAAAGAACCTAAACAGGAAAAGCGTCGCTTCGCAAACTCGTCATGTTCAAGGCTCGTAGAGGCAGTACGCGCTACGACAGGTTTCTGATTGCTGACTGGTTCCAATAATTTGGTCCGATTGACGTCGAGGAATCCCCACTGAATTTGGTTCATTTGTACACAATCAAGGAATTCTGTACCACCTATCGCAACACGCCCGCCCTGTGAATTGCTTATTGCCTACACATATGAAGCATAATGTCTTCATCCGAACAATGCCAGACCCGCTATAAATCATTATAAAATTCGGATTAAGCCGGCTTAATGTTTATGTAACGCTTCCGGCGCTTTTATAGTCGCACACACGAGGCGTAACACCTCGCCGGCTAATTCGTTCGTACACAGTAATCAGCAGCACGTAACATCATCAGCGTCTTTGTGGAGCGAGACCGCAATCCATCATATCGGGACAAAAGGATAAACGCGCCAGTTGTTTGCGTGAGAGAGCGTTAATTTTGTTAAGGAGTCTCAATCAGTGAAGGCGTGTAAGTAAAGTCGACGCGACCGCCGCGGGAGCGATTCGAGCGAATTACCGTACCTGGAGGCGCGGGGCCGACTCGTTAGTTGTTGTTTGCCGAGTGACGCGGGTCAATCAGCAGAGACATGCACGGAACCGCACTTCTTCATCCCCCTCTGTGGCCCCTCACCTGTCCCCCGCCCCGCTCGTTAGGCCGCGCCGTCTCTGTCAACTGTGAGACGAGCTTTATCGAATCTACGACGCACGACCCGCGCCGCGGTCGGCCCACTCTTCGCTCTAGTTTGACTCACAACCGCCGGTAAACAAGGTAAATCAGTGTAAAACGAATTTATATGAACGACAAATAGAAGGGAGCTAAATGTCGTAACGAGATATTATAGGCGTCTGTCATAAACTCATAACGGAAGGCGTTGGCAGTGTTGGCAAGTGACAAATAACTTGGAAAAGCTTTGACCCGAATTTTGAAATGTGCCTAAAATGATCAAAAGAAGATTTGTAGACAAAAAATCTCTTAAAAAAATGTGGCTTGCCTAAAGCAGTAATGGAGTAAAATAATTGAATGGAATGGTACGCGTTTAGCTAATTAACGCGCAGGGTCAGACAGCTGCGGTCCACGTGCGGGCCTGCGCCTGCGCCGCGCCCGCCCGCATCTTTTCTACGATCGTCCCACCTCGAACGGTGCATGAAAACACAATTTCTATTTATTTGTTAACAACTTTCTTATGCGCTGCATGGTTAGTGCTTTTTTTTAATATAGCTCGTAATACTTATTATGTCCTTAAACTCTAGCCCTGTACAAATAAACACGGAATAAAGTTATGGCAAGCATAAACGTCAAAAAATGTATGGTACTGACGTTATTCCTAGCATAACTTTATTCCATGTTTATTTGTACGGGGTTAGGCTCATATTTTTTATTCTCTTGTTGCATTTGTCTGCCTTTATAGGCAGATGTAACCATTCTAAATAATAAAGATTCAACTCTTTATTACTGCAGCCATTAATTCGATAAAATAATAATATTTATTTGTATGTTTATTAGTGTTCCTTAATTATTATTCATGTACACTAATGTACAGCAAGTGGGCAATAAGCAATTTTAACATATTTTGCATAAACATTAGCGAGTAACTTGAGCTATGGACGCCGTAATTATCAACACATAAAAAGAGACATGTAGTTATTTTAACGAAGTAAACAATTATTAACATTTACTGTAATTATAAAGAAGTGATTGTACGTAATTCCACATCGATTAAGAATATGGCTTGTGTAAAACTTAATGGAAACCGTAGGACATAATTGCTTATACAACTTAAAGAATTTATTGGCCTAGATTGCTATGGAGTAGGTATGTCTTATTCTTTGGCAACAAGTACTGAAATAAATTGCCCACACACAGACTATTTATCAACCACGTCGCAGAAACTAGTAACTATGGTTATTCATTAGTTCGCAAAGAGACATAAAATTTCCATAATCGTAGATATAGCCGTAACGTTAGGCAGCTACCTAAACACAGCCGCGGTACACTAACACACAAAAGGCTGATTAGTGCGGGGTTTCAAATAAAAACTTTGTTGCCTACATCTTAAATTAGTCCTTAGTGTTCTTTAACGAGACCAATTTAGTTGGTCTGCGAGACGCCGTCGATCGGTTGTTGTGTGCAAAACTGCTTACTTTTTGCTCCTCTCCCAGGTAGAAAACACAACGGTTCAAAGCATTTTCATAACAATGCGCCTGCGGCTTTCTCGGTATACTTTTTTGGACGCGATGCGTTTGACAGACACGCCATTGTCATCGTCAGATGATGGACTAAAAACTAAACCTTATATTGATGATCAATGGGAAAGATCGATGCGGAGCCGAACACTTGGAATACCGAACCATATAAGGTACCAATTAGTCCTGTTGAAGACAGAAGAGTTGGAAATAATTAGATTGTAAAGAACAAATCGGGCTCACCTTGTATAATCGCTTTTGCATAATATCATTCCACCTTTGAAGTAGAAGGAGCGTCCCATGTCTGCGAGCGCTTGCCCGCAGCAGGCGCACTTGAGGCAGCCGTGGTGCCAGTATCTGTCCAGGGCGTGTAGGAGGAACCTCTCCACTATTTTGCCGTTGCAGCCTGCGCATTCTTTGAGTGCCGGGTTGTTGTTGTTGTGCGGGTAGTCGTGGCCGTTGGCGGCGAATGCCGCCTCCGGCGAGGGCGGGTGTGGCGAGCTGAGCTCCGCGTACCCGTGATAGTGCGGGTTCATGCTCAACGCGCTCGCTGCCAGCTTGACGGTTGGAGCGGGAACCGCTCGCACCGACCACCACAACTACACGCCCTGGGGACAAACAAACATACGGTTAGGATCTGCTACCACTGCTACAGTACTACACATTGTCTGAAGACGGTGCTTACAATTTATGCCATGTCTTTGGGTACTGAACAGACAATTCATCAAAAATGTAGGACTGCTGAGCAGCTATTTGGGTAGGGGATAATTTCACTTTGACCTCTGTGAGATGTTGATCCGTTGTTTTAATTTTTCTTGGCAGGCCTTGGTCAGGGCGCAGTGGATTCAGGCGTGGGCCTGCGGGCGGCCGCGTTTATAAAATTTTCCAATTAGCAATTTCATACAATTAGGAGCGGGGTAAGGGTGCGGGTGGCGGGGTGGGGGATGGTTAGCGCGGGTCGCGGCGCGGGGAGTGCGTCAACCCGATCCAATTAGCTCGCGGCCGGCGGAGCGGCGGGACGCCCGTGCCGTCTGAGCGGCCCTGTCGCCATAAAACTTAATTAAACGTTTTAAAACAAGTATTCATTAAAGAATAATCAAGCTTATGTAGTCATAAATAACCGGATTGTCCCGCGCGGAACGGGTGCCGTAATTAAGACTGCACAGAGTTGATCAAACGCACTGATTTGAAACTACCCTTCATTAAGAGAGCGCGAGTCGGGCGCGGGAGCTTCCGCTGCGGTGCAGAAACTAATTAAGAATAACGGACGCTTTAAAAGCGTAATTAATTTAGATTGTAATTCTATTTCTCCGAGAGTAAAGTAGACAATTATTTCAGTAGCCCTTTCTTTTGGAACGATTTGCTTTGCTGAATGTAATTTGCTTAATTTCTGTGTCCAACAAGATAAAGGGTTGTAGCTGCGTCAAGATTTATTTGTAACGTCAGAATTGACGCTTAGAGCATGATAAATAAGGTTATCAAGAGCGAACAGAGCTATGATTTTATAATGAATCAGTACGTAGGTACTAACGAGCGTATCGTGATTAATTAGCGTAGACTTCAATTACGATTGGTGCAGCGGTGTTGTAAACATTACGTGTAGTTGCATCACGGCGGAGTATCTGTAGAAGCGTGAGGAAACTCATTACACTTGTTGGCGAGCATGTCTAATGAAGGCTATAAGGGCGAGGTATGGCGTGAACGGCGTTCGGTTGGCAGTTGCGTGCGTCCTAATGAGCGGCGTCGCGTGCGCACCTATCGCATTTCGCCCGAACTACGCGATCCAAGGGCCCATATTAATGTCTTTGTTTAGTTAATTCTGCAACGCGTTATTCGACTCGCGTTAAAAACTTGAGGTCTTAATCGATGTGTGCGTGTTACATTTCCTATTTCAGAATCGGGCGGGAAATTATACGTTTGAAGTTATCAGGGTGCTGATATTTTTATGTTGTTACTACTTAGTTTAGTCCGTTATACAACAGAATTAGCACCAATATCTCATTTACGGTAAGTATATCTAGAGTTTGGTGAACCCTTTTTAATGTAAGGAACTTTAACCATGGGGAAAATAATAAGTTAACGTAAGTTTAATCGTGTCTTGAAGAAGATCACTCTCGTTGGTCAGTTTAGACAAGGAAAATCTATCTTTAGGCGATTCGCATACCGCACCGCATCACGCAGCGTAGAGCGCGCGACTGCGTGATTTTCAGTTGTTTGCAAGTACCTGTATTATTCGTATAGAAATCACGCGTAGTGCAACACACTGAAAACGCATTCACGCGCGAGGCTTTTGTTCCGTCGCCACGCACGCCGCAGCGTAGCGCGGGGCGGTGTGTGATTCGCCATATAGGTACACCTCTTATCAGTCCGAACATGTATCGCTGATTTTGAAATAATATTAGTCAGGAACTTAAGAAGTCAATCGTTGGGACACAATGACACAAAGACCATTCGTTGTAGTTTTTAGGGTTCCGTACCAAAATGGTAAAAAAGGAACCCTTATGGTGCGACTTCGTCTGTCTGTCTGTCTGTCTGTCACACCTGCTTATTTCAGCAACTACTAATGCTATCGACTTGAAATTTGGAACAGTTATAAAAAATGCTTGTCCAACTTTATTGCTAATGAAAAAATTAAAAAAATATTTTTATTTTGCATTGCAAAATGGGCCGGAGTGGGGGTCCAAAATTTCAAAGTGGGGTTACTAGGTCAAGTGACATATACATAATTTTATATCTCACAGTTTTCGACATATGATGAAAAATATCTGAAAAAATACCATTCCCCTCTCCCCCCTTAGCTCCGAAGTTTGCGGAGTGAAAAATCTGAAATAATTAGAGTTGATAGGAATTGACCCAAATGTGGCACCAAAAATAAAACGATGTTCCTAACTAGCACAGTTTTTTCAAAATCATCAAAATTCCTTCACAAACAAACTTAGTTATGCGGTCCGGTTTTTTTCACTTTATACGTCCAAAAATGATACGGAACCCTCGGTGCGCGAGTACGACTTGCACTTGGCCGGTTTTTTTTTTATATGGTAAGCGGTAACCTTAGCCTATGAACGCTTGCAACACCGAGTATCACATGAGCCTTGCTGACCCTTTAAAATGAGGATTCGCTGTGCTGCCAGCTTAGGGGACAAGCAGGTCCTGCTGTCAACACAGGACACCCTCAGGAGTTTAAAAGATCTGGACCTTACTCATCACAGGAACACAACACTACTGAAGAATAGCATTTGGCTGTAGCTGTGGTATTCTGTAAGGTTATGTGTAGTGATATAGTGCCTAGTGGTATAACCATGTGCCTCCCACGATGAAAGTTTCAAGTTCGATCCCGAGGCACGCACCGCTGACTTTTCGAAGTCATGTGCGTATTAGAAATTTACCCTTGCTTTAACAATGAAGGAAGCCATCTTGCGGAAACTAGTGTGCCTAAGAGTACTCCATAATGTTCTTGAAGGTGTGTGAAGTCTGCCAACTCGCACTTGGCTAGCATGATGGACTATGACCTATCCCTTCCCATTCTGATAGGAGGTCCGTGCCCAGCAGTAGGACAGTTTATAAACAGGGCTGATATTATTATTATTCTGTAAGGTGGAGTTACTTCCCTAGTTAAGCTGCTCAAGATTTGAACGAGATATCCCACTGTGCCCTACCTCTTTTAGGGCCAAGTTCACCGACAAGATAACAGTCCTATAAATTGTAAACGGCCGTTTAACATGACCTTTTATGTAGAAAAAGATATGTCAAACGGCCGTTTTCAAATTATCGGACTGTTATCTTGTCGGTGAACTTGGCCTTTAGTATGTAGTACACGTAGTCTATTGGAACTTAGTGGGTGGCCCATGGTCTACAGTGTAGATCTGTGGACTGATGGATAAACTAGACATAAGATTTGTTTGAGTAGGAGGACACGAAATACAGGGTGGCAGGTTAAACAGTGGAAATATTTTAAGGGGTCATTGCACTCATCATTATGAACAACTTTTACTATGGGACCAACCCTGAAATCGCGACAAAAAAATCAGCTGTTCCATACATTTATGTTCACATAACTCAACAAAATGTATGGAACAGCAGATTTTTTTTTCGCGATTTCAGCGTTGGTTCTATAGTAAAAGTTGTTCATAATGATGAGTGTGTGTATACAGGGTGTAAGGAGAACGCTTCCGAAGCCAGAACGTAGATTATATACAACCTAAATGCAAACGGATGGAGCTGGGGTCGTCGGCCGCGCGGCTGTCGGCGAGCGCGTGTTCTTTGAACTCGAGGTTATGCGCGAGCGTCAGCTGATATTATTTACGAGTACATGGCGTGTTAATGTTGCAAAGAAAAAAAATGTATTTAATCGCAATTATTGGTTTTAGTTACCTGTTCTCACAGCATAGTGTACGAAAAATGTAAAAAAAAAATGGTAAAATTGTATTTTTTTTTTCCCGATTTTTTGATGGTATCGTATCGAGAATCACTAGCTCTCTCACCTGTCTTCGTTTTCGGAAGCGTTTGCCTTACACCCTGTATAATATCTTAAAAAAATACGTGCGTAAAAGCAAGATTTTTTTTTTTTATCGTGGTACTACAGTATGAGATGCTCCAAAAAGGGAGTACTTAAATAGATTTTTGAAGGGTCGGCAATGCGCATGTGGTAGGTACTCGTGGTGTTGCAAAACCCCGTACGCCTGTTTTCCACTATGGCATAAAAAATACCAGTTTAAGTAATTACTAGAAGTGATAATAAATCAGGATATAGATATCTATAAATCAGGAGTAGTTCGAATTATATGTCGTTTATTATTTCTATTTACGCTATAAATAATATTAATATTCAAACTTGTATAATTTGTGACCGTTAGTTTTATTGTATAAATATTGATTGTAAAATATTCAGAATAAATATGAATTTGAATCGTCTGGACATGCTAATAATAAAGAAATAAAACTATGTAGTATGTACTAAGTAGAAATACAATAAATTTTTGGGGTTCCCCATACTTAAAACTGAAACTCAAAACAATTTTTTCATCGGCCCCATACGTGTGGGTATCTATGGATAGGTCTTTAAAAATGATATTGAGGTTTTTAATGTAATTTTTTTCTAAACTGAATAGTTTGCGCAAGAGACACTTCCAAAGTGGTAAAATGTGTGTCCCCCCCCCCCCTTTCTTTCTAATATCACCTTGATTTCTAATATCATTTTTTCTAAACTGAATAGTTTGCGCGAGAGACACTTCCAAAGTGGTAAAATGTGTGTACCCCTGTAACTTTTAAAATAAGAGAACGATAAAACTAAAAAAAATATATGATGAACATTACCATGTAAACTTCCACCGAAAATTGGTTTGAACGAGATCTAGTGAGTAGTTTATTGAAAATCATCAAAATTCCTTCAAAAACAAAGTTAGTTATGCGGTCCGGTTTTTTTTTACTTTATACGTCCAAAACTGATACGGAACCCTCAGTGCGCGAGTACGACTCGCACTTGGCCGGTTTTTTTTTTTTAAATTAATCATGAACTCTGTGTTCATAAATAAAAACAAATGCCTGATGTTTATTGGGACACGAAACAATTGTGCATAATTACTCAAACTTATGTCTATTCGAATTTCAATGTGTTCATTTGTACTGAAATGAATCTTATTGTTATTAGAATTTAGGTTTAAAATTTGTTTTATTGTGTAAACGCGGTGCGTGTTTAGGCTAGCGGGGGTGGGCTGAGAACTTGGCAGGTGCCGTTTTCATTATTCAAGCCCCATTGATTGGATACTTTGTTGCCGTTTAAAAATCTTATTAGCAACCGCCCGACAACAAAGCGGCAACGATGAGCCTCCTCGGAGCCCCTCTATTTACCTGTTAAGTGATTTTTTTTCAATTACCGCGATGAGCTGCAGGTTCCAAACGAAAGTGTAAGTCATCTTGTTAGTGAATGTTTATTTCCGTGCTTTCTAGCGTCTACAAAAACATTTGTCAGCTACAATAAACGTGATGATACAACAGAAATTGTGTTGATATTCCCAAAAAAAATTGATAACCATAGAGTTAATGAATCATACGTATCATTGTGACACAATGTCAGCGTTGGTGAACAAAACAATTTTTTAACAGTGAATAAAATACCAAACTCAGCAGCACACAGATACGTAAAAACTTAAATTGTTATCAAAAAAAGTTAATGTAAGTAAACGTATCGGTCACTTGTTTTAACAGCAGGGTTCCCCAAGAACAGCCGGGCGCCCGCACGCCGCGAATAATGTAATTAAGGCGAAACCGCCGGCGAAATTAAACGCGAAAACGGAATGAGAATGTGAGCCTAATTAGAGCCGGGAGCGGGGCGGAAGACGCTGCAAGCACCCCAGACCGACCCTACCGGCACCCGCGCCCCTCCGGGCACGCTGCACACGGGACCGAACACGTGAACTAACGTCTTAATCTATAGCACACAAACGTCACGTATGAAGCCAAATAACACAGCTAATGATGTGGCCAAATTAAACTCCAAATTAAGAGGCGCATTCAAAAATGCCAATTAATTTTAATTCCCAGCAGAACTAATGACAAACATAACTACGCCCGTAATATTAATTCTGCGCTAATGAGCCGCGTTTTAACGAAGCTATAAAATATTAGCCTTTTTTCTGCTTTTTATATTGCACCACGCAAATAATCACAGCACAGCGCACGTCGGTCGCAAGCATAAATCCAATTCGTTTTCTCTCACATCCATACTAATTAAAAAACTGCGGACAAATTGGAGCCCACTCTTCGCCCACGGGAACATAAAATATCCATTCCATTGACGGCACCGGTCTACCATTGATTAATTTTATCCAATCGGATACGAATTCAAGTTTTTCAGGAGTTAATTGTCATGCTTCATTAGGTGAGTGACTTTCGGCTGTGTACTTTCATCGATTTATTCGCTGATGATCGAATATATTCGGTTATTGAAGAGCGAAATAGCGTATCTTGTTATTGAAAAAAATGATGGCAGCATTATGAATGTATCAGCCCACTTATAGTAAACGGGTATACAGTACATGAGACTAATGTGTGTAATATTATTTGCATATAATGACCGTTAATGTGGCCAGCGCATTATTCATCCGGCGTGACCTCAAAACGGCCGCAAGAACCGTTTGATCGATGTACATTCCCTATCCATACATCTGTGTATTTTAAAATAGTTATTTCATGATAGGTAGGTAATTACTAAAGAATCACGTAGCACATAGATAATTTTATAGAAATCATGAGTGGTAAACGACATAATTGACGCACGACGGTATCAGATTCAACAAAATTGTGTGCCATATTATAAATTATGGTTATTATGTGGGTATCAAATAAAATACAGCTTTTAAATGTTAGAAACAGGAAGTAGGTAAGTATAAAGATTCGGTACTGACGTGATTAACCAAATCTGAATACTAATGAGAGCTAGGTTAAAAAAATTAAATAACAGGAATACCTTCTTTTTAAAGAGGCAGACCGTCTAATAGATGATTTTAATGATTATTCCAAAACATTATTTTAAATAAATAAGTATCTACGTGTTTCCTCTTACGCCCATACTAATTAGCTCAAATAACCTAGCTAGACTAAAAAAACTTAAAACGAGCACCTAACCTTGGCAAAATATCTAATGATTGTATCTACAAAGTTAATAAGTATCCGCTCAATTTAAAAACAACGACTGTCCTTGTTCGTTATGCTATTATTTTGACTATTACGTATGTCATTCTGTAAAGTACCATAGTTTTAGGTAATTATTATCATTTTACCTTGTCACCCAGCGTGTCAGGGTTTTGCATGAATAGTTGTATTTGGAAACACTTCGTCCTTGCTTTGTTGCTGGCGTAGGTATATTAATTACTTAGTTACTAAGCACATGATGAAGAAAAACATACAACAGTTTGTTATAAAACAAAATAATTTTATTACACTATAGGTATGTTAAATTCACTTCGTAGGTACTACGTGGCTCTTCATGAATATTCTGATAATGGTAATTTTTAATGTAGAAGTTAATTCATTTATAGTTGCTGCATTAATTAATAACGTGCACACCAGAAAATATTCCTACATATACATTAATGCCGTCTTTAACTTTTCATAAAATATGTTCCTTATGTATCATTAATTTTGTAGGGTCTATTGTTGAAGAATTAACCCCTAGTAATAAAATTACAAGCGAAATATATGTGAATGAACTGGAAGGCGCACGCGCGTGAAGAATGCTAATAGGAACGTTTTGTAGTACACTAATGGCTAAGGATTTGTCATTGCCGTAAAGCAGGTGTCGTGACGAAAAACACGTAATAATGACCGTACAAGTGTAGACATTGTCTCCGACAGATCGAGCGCTCTCGCCCGTAATTAGAGGCGGCCGACCGAGGACGGCCGCGAGCTATGAATAATAGAGGAGGTATCGATTACACTTGTATAGATAGGTATACTATAATAGAAAGATATAAGTAATTCACGCGGAAATAATTTGAAATCGATGACGGTAATTTAGCATACAATTACAATTATTAGTAATTGAACGACTTTCCTAATACTAATCAAACATTGATATCTATTTCAGATAAAACTTTAAATAAAATTAATATACTTAGGTAAAAGGAAATCAAACGCGTAGTCTTATTTCATTGCTTTTTAAAAATTGATAACGATCACTTTAATTATCAGATATTAAATCTGCAATGTTTAAAGCTACCGTTTACAAATTACGCGCAGATATGTAATCAAAAAGATGATCTAAGTGCGATAATTTAATTACCTGATCGCAGATTACTTAAAATTTTGATATAGAATCTGTTGAACAACATCATTAATTAAATTGATAACGAATTTAGTTTGCAACACAAAGGGGCCGACCCTCACGCCTAATAGGATAACATTGATCTGATGTCCTTCTAATTTTTTTGTGCAAAATTACAAACCTTTGATAATATCATACATATGTAGGTAATTAAGTATTTCCCGAGATGGCGAACAACACATACATAAACATACCTGTTGTAATTCATATCGATTGTTTAGAATATTGTTACTACAAACAAAATAAGTGAAAATCATTTATTTCAGGCCTTGATGATCCTTATGACAGCAAACAATCACAGATAGTAATCAGACATAAAATGGGACAAAACACATTATGGGGCCTATTGTGTTACCTTGTAGCATTCCTACCCAAATTATTACTGCAAATCATAATCAAAAGTCATCCTTCGTCCATATTTTTAGACGAATAACCTACTCTCGTATCTTAGACAGTCCAACTTCTTCCTTCAAACCCGACTTAGAAGTTAACGAGATTCACTCAATGTGCCTCATCCAAAAGCGTAGCCGAGTTCAAGCCTCGTTGTCAAACGAAGCGGTCCGTCACGGCGGACTGACCATAATTGTGCCTCGTCCAACAAATATATTAAGTATTCGTGATAGAAGTGAGCAGTGTGTAATTTTAGAGCGTTTTGCCACAAATGTCAGCCGCGGGCGGGCCCGGAGTGTCCGGACACTTGAACTTGTTGCTAGCCCAACCAACTCGAATGATTGCTGTCTTATATTTGCTTCGATACATAATAACATGATAAGGTTAGCTTATTACAACGATCGTATGTATCATAACCATGCATTGTATAAATTGTGGTAAACACTTAAACAGGCATTTAATATAATGAAATCAACGTTGCGAAACTGTTTGACGTCATTAATTCTCAATTTTGCTTCGCAGTTGAACATTTTTTTTTGCATATTCCTCATGCATAATATTAGAGATAGTTTGGGTTTTACTTTAAATTTAAAAGCTTAAGGAAAACATGTACTACTTAAATACTTACGTCATAAGATAATTATTATTTAATTAGTTCAGTCACAGTTTGCTGATGCTAGTTCTCTTGAGTACCTATCTAATTTCCTTTCAACAGGTTTTTTTTAATGCCCGCAAACGTAAAATTTATTTTATCTTATCTTCAATTAGGTGCAAGTTAAAATCTTAATTGGCACTCGACTCAAAATGTTTATAAGCTGTCGAACATTAAAAAACCGGCCAAGTGCGAGTCGGACTCGCACACGAAGGATTTCGTACCATTATCTATAAAAACGGCAAATAAATCATGTCTGTTGTATGGGAGCCCCCCTTAAATATTTGTTTTATTTTAATTTAATTATTTATTTTTAAAGTGAATATATAATTAAATATTCTGTGAATATTTCAAGCGTCTACCTGTTGCCGTTATCAATATCCAGCAAAAAAATCACGTTTGTTGTATGGGACCCCTCCTTAAATATTTATTTGATTCTGTTTTTAGTATTTGTTATAGCGGCAACAGAAATACATCATCTGTGAAAATTTCAACTGTCTAGCTATCACGGTTCATAAGATACAGCCTAGACACACACAGACAGACAGACAGACGGACGGACAGCGAAGTCTCAGTAATAGGGTTCCGTTTTTACCCTTTGGGTACGAAACCCTAAAAAACACGTTAGTATGACGTAGGTCGTAAAATTCTTGTATAGTATTTATGCTTAATGTCTAATGTCCCAGCTCATTATTATCTGATGGTCGTAGTGATAATACTCCAACATCCATTGTTTCCATCAGTGAATGAACTTCATGTCACCAGGTACACAATTCTTGTCATCAATATTATTTTTGTTTTTATTTGCCTTTAAAAGGTCATAGACATATGCAGCGACGCCGTCTTTAATTATTTATTTATTACATACTTTTAATATTCACAATGACATCATATCATCATAATGGCGTGGATTTGCATCAACAGCTGTATTAGCACAAAAAGCAACATAGCTGGTTACTTATTAGAATTTGTTAAGCAATAAGCATAGTCGCAGACATTTTGCGACGGCGCCATTTCTGTCATCAATTTGCAAAAAAGTATTATATTTTTGACGCATGTTTCATCAGCACGTTTTTTCACGAGGTAACAAAACGTCAAGTGGCGGCCACACGACACTCCACTTGAAAGGACTGCGTAAAGTTAAATTATTGCAATAGTCTCCTCTCCAGTGTTCTTTAGAATGACAGATTAATATATTAACAATTTCGTTGGAAATAATTATGCAGTAAGCGAGCTCTCGTCTGACCATGTGGCTTTTAAAAGTCACTAAAGATGGTGCTATTAAATACCCACTTAACATATTTCTACGCATAGAATAGGTAGTAGGTACCACCTACCTATTAAGAGATCAAATTCTACGTTTTTGATTTCGAACATATTAATATTTAAGTATTGGGTGTACCATACAATCTAAACTAATTTTGTTATTTTTATATATAACAAAATTCATTAATTACCATACACAAACAAATAGACTTAATTAATTCTAACCAGTGCTGAAAACATTTATTTTAATTACAAAATTAATTAGCCGTTGTTTTCTAAATTAGTTATCCAAACAATGTGTAAAATATCTAAATCTGTTATTAACGTTTTTGCTACATTATTATACTTACATCATTATTTCAAAACTTTTAGTAGGTACTTTTCATGTAGTTAAATGTTAATATTATTTAAAATAGGTATATGACATACTTATATGATTAGAAATAGAACACCTATTTTTAGGAAATTAGAGAGTAGATCAAATCTTTGGTTTTGGTGGAATAACTAATCGATTTGCTTTCTTGATCTTCAAGACTTAACACAACTCAAGAACTTCAAGTTAAGATTCATGTGAAGTCCATTTTAATTTATTTGTCTCAAAAACCTGCTATTTCTTTTGATTCTTTTTACTTAATACGGATCGGTATTTCGACCACCGGAGATGGCAAAGTCGTAAAATGTCGGGATTTAAAATAAGAACTTCTATTTCTGGCTGTCTCTGACTCCCGGTCTATTTGTGGACTTTGTTTTCCAATAATAAAATGAAATGTTTCAGAAGCTTATTACTTAAAACAAGTTTATGAGGAAACTAATTTTAAACAATTAACAAAGTCTGATGTTAAAAGTGAAGTATTTTCACCATCAGAATAAGAAAAAAGAATCAGTAAGTCAATAACACGTCGTCAAAAATACAGACCAATACATAAGCGTTAGAACTCAAACGTCTAAACATTTTTTGCATTGTTATTCCTTTATTTTGTTCATAACTTATGAACACAAAGAGCAATAAAGGCCAGCTCCAACGGTTGTTTTATTGCAGCATTTTCTTCTTTCAAATACATATTTGTGCAGTAAAAATATCAAGATAAATATCCATCTGCAATTCCACAATTAATATGCCGCGATCGTAAACGAACAATTAGTAGGACAACCGGACTCGAACACCGCTGTTAGTTTCACATAAAGACTAATATGAACACATAACATTTTTATTGTAACCATTCTAAACACTCATCCTTGAGACTTGGCTATTATAATTGATTTATTAACATTACCATTTTAATTACATTACATCGTAAAGTTTTCATTTCAACTATTTTTACAGGCAGGTGAAATTGTATTATTATGGCTTAATTAATTTTCTAATGAGGATTATACTACAGCTTTTCAAGTTTTTTTTTAAAAAAATTAGCTCCATTATCCAACTGACTAGCGGCTGCCTGCGATTTTATTCGCATCCTAGGAGAACAACTCGTATCTGGATATTCATTTATTTATTATTTTGATTTACACGGCATATACATACCAATTACATAAATCAAAGTATAAAGTATCCAATATTCTTCTTCAGGTTTCAAGCCATCTCGACTCCAAATTTTATCAGAATTGGTTCAGTGGTTTAAACGTGAAAACGTAACGCACACTTTGGCATGTACTAGTTTAATATTTTGGATTTGGATCGTGAAGTGGCAAAAATGCTTTTATGTTGATAGTTTTGTTGACACCAACAGTAGGTGCGATGGCAACAAAACTATCTGCAAATATAAAATTATTGTATATCTAGGTAAACTTCAGTGGCTAGTAAACTGATTAAATTACCTAACTGTTAGTAATTGTAGACAGTCATTAGTTTCAATGCTTTGAATCTCTTATCCAATAAAAAAGTGCATGTTATTTGCCGACGATATTGTTCTTGTCGGTGATGGAACTGATCATCTGAGATCCAGATCAGATTAGAGAAATGGCAATCAAAAAGAAATGGCACATCACTAACATTATATTAGTATTTTGCCATATCACTAAACATTTTTAGTGAGAAGACGTAATAAACAAGAATATTCGACATCTACGGTGATTTCCTGGTATCCCTAGGGATTTCGTGAAATCCATTTCCCTACGACATAGGTACTTATATACTCTTTTGGTTACACGCTGTATACAACCACTTCCCATAAGATAGGTTCACGTATAATTTTATTATTCTATCTCGCACCGGCTAGATAATGTCGTTATTCGGTCACTTTCACACCGTTTTATAGCTCATCGCGTATCGAACATGCGCCGGCGAAGCGCGATGCGGCGCGGACGCACCGAGATAACCACGATTCCATGTTAATTTATCGCTTTTACTGCACACAAGCGTAAACAAGTTACTTTCTATCTTTCTATTAGATACATATCATAGAATTTCCTCTAATAAAAAATCTTGACATTTAATTGATTTATTTACTTTCTTGTACTGTAAGAGAAATGACATGCTCCAGTGGCACAGCATAATTTCCCGCGTAGTTTGAGTGAAGAAAGCAGTGACTTGATTGGTTGATGGTGGTCGTAAACCATGTAGCTAATTGACTTAAGTTTTTGTGCAGTAATTTATTACAATTGTTTCATAAGGCTTGATTTACTCGAACATTGTACAGAATTTGTTTACAAGTAATCGTTTAGTTAGCATATTGATTATTTTTTTGTCAATAGCCACCATGCAAATGAAATACGCAAAACGTGGGCATTGCGATCAATGACTTCTTTTTTACAAACTTGCAAGAATCTTTTCCTACAATTTCTTTTTTCGCCACGACGCACGGTGAGAAGCCATTTTTGAAGTAAACACCATTCATGATGAGTGAGCCAAGGTGTAAAACATTTTGTTTCTGGTTTATGCATACTTTTTGTGCTATAACTGTTAAGTTAAGCGGTTAACTGACGTTCTACCGTTAGCTGCGCAGGCGATGTCAACCGCAGCATTAAATTCTATAACAGGATCGTATTTATTCTGATTCCCTTTCTCCTTCACAACAGACATGTTATTTGTTTATTAATATCAGACGATTAATTATTTTCTTTGATCAATCGTTGGGATTGCTCGAAGCTATCGTTGGGATTATAAAAGGTTCAATTATAATAAATGTAGCTAATTTCAATCAAATAATACCACTAATTAGCTGACATGGAGCCTTCTTTGTGCGGGCCGCTTAACAAATGACTCAATTGATGTTGTTAATAGTCGGGCCTTCGCGGCCTCATTATAACCAAGTCATTCGGGGTTCATAGTCAGTCACGACTAAAACATGGAGTAATAGAAATCACTATTACAATTAATACTAGATGGTATTCTAATATGGCTCGTTTAACAAAAAATAATCCACAAAAAAATCAAAACTAAATTGATCAATTTTAGCTAGTCTAAAGGTAGGTAGTATATACATATATTATTATTAGCTGACCCGCCCGGGCTTCGCACGGATAAAGTTTAGTACACCTACCCTACACCTACCCTACCCTACACCTACCTTATACCTACCCTACACCTACCCTTCCCTACACCTACCCTACACCTACCCTACACCTACCCTACCCTACACCTACCCTACACCTACCCTACACCTACCCTACACCTACCCTACACCTACCCTACACCTACCCTACACCTACCCTACACCTACCCTACACCTACCCTACACCTACCCTACACCTACCCTACACCTACCCTACACCTACCCTACACCTACCCGACACCCACCCTACACCCCAAACCTCAAAAATAAGTTTCAAGCTTCTAGCTTTAAAAATGACGTAATTTCTATACAAACTTTCATGCCCTATTTCAACCCTTTACAGCCCTTTTTTCGCATTAAAAAGTAGCCTATGTCCTTTCTCAGGCTCTAAACTATCTCTGTACCAGATTTCATTTGAATCGGTTCAGTAGTTTAGGCGTGATTGAGTAACACACAGACAGACAGACAGACAAAGTTACTTTCACATTTATAATATTAGTAAGGAATGACGGAATCGAGTCGAGCAAATATGCTCGCATAATAGGTCTCCCATACATCGCCATAGACTGGTATGCAACTACAATATTATTCTCGTTTAATTGTTGTTTTTATAGGCCTTGACGCCGCAGGTAAGCACATGGCACGCAATCATTTTATTTTTTTATTTTTTTTATTTGTCTTCTTTCGTTTTCTTAGTATTACTACATACTTATTTTTTAACAACAATGCCATGTAATTATAAATGTATATTTTTTTGAATTTTAAAGATGTTAAAGCCATGTTATGCTTATCTTAATGTTTAAACATATACATTTCAAAAACAACTGCCACAAGCGGGGTTTGAACCCGCGACCTCCAGTGTCTTCGCCTGAATCGGTTGATTCAGGAGAAGACACAGTAGTGGCTCAGTTGATTAGAGCGCTTGCGGTACGGCAGAGATTGCGAGTTCAAACCCGCCTGTGTCAGTTTTGTTTGAAATGTCTTCTTATAATATGTTTAATAACAAAGCCATGTAAGCTTATAATGTTACGATATATTATATAAAATGTTTCCTCGTTGAAATCTATTTTACTTAGTATTGTGTTGAAACTAATAAAGTCTACGCGACTACGTGGCGTCTACGTAGCTGCTACGTAGCGCTACATGGGGTCTTTATTTTTCTTTTTTTTTAATCTCTACGTACTACGTAGCTTCTACGTAGTGCTACGTGGTGTCTACATAGCCTCTACGCAGCTTTTACTTGGTGCTACGTTGAGTATTCGTAGCGTCTACGCAGCTACTACGTGGCGCTACGTGGTGTCTACGCAGCGTCCACACCTGCGTGTTGGACAAACGCTCAGTGCAAACACCTCATAGGTGTTTGCAAGAATGAGTAGTCTGCTTGTAAAAGACTACAAAATTATTAAAATTGTTTTATTTTTTATTGATGGAAAAATTTAGGTACCTATTAACTATTTACTTAATACGTGCAAATCTAATTCGAAAAAATACAAAAGAAAGACTGTTTGGTCTTATCTCTCATCATTTATCAATAAGAATTATATCATCGTTGCAAAAACTTGAACATCAAAAAAAGCATCATCATCATTACAAGCCAAAGGTCTTTAATATTAATTTAATGACCGGAATTTGAAAAATAACCGTAGTTACTTAACAAATGGTCAAAAACGATGTGAATCGAGAGCTTCGTTCATTACTGGTTAATTATCATGAGCCCGGGGCTGAGCCATGCCGTCTGTCTAACAAATATTTTTGTTTACCAACTAATTTAAATTACTTTAGACAGTGTTTCGCTTAGTTAAGTAATAACGTTCGCTTTTTACAATAATAATTGTTACACGTGTATTCTTTAAAAATATAAGTTAAGACAAAGTAAAATATTTTGTAAAAGGAATCGAATAAACAATATTTAAAAAGTGTACAGACCGCGAGGGATTTGAGGAGTTGCTAGATTAAGTAAAAGATTAAATAATTGTTAGTTTTTTTAGCTACCTATATCATCATCCAAAGAATTAAAAATGAGATATTTTTAATCGTAAAAAAATATGTTTTTGAGCGAATGCACCGGTGATTTGGATTCTCGTTAGCTATGAATTAACGAGGAGTGACATTGACTGACATCGGACTCGGGTAGTTGTTTGAAAGCGGCGGGCGGTCTGCTACGGGACGTGGTCTCTAAGAAACTAATAACAAGTTAAATCTTCTGAAGTGGTTAATTTTTTTGTCCTAAACGACTCAACTACAATTGCTCAATTTGGAATGTACTTTTCTAAACATTTGATGACTTGAGAAACCAAATTCTCAAACGGAAGTCATCGCCCGTCTGATGATATAGAAAAGTAAACATGATGTACGCTCTTATATGGCTAATGCATGCATGCGTAGGCGACTGTAAGCTCCAAACACCAGTGTTTGCTGAGGCAATCCTATATTAGTACTGGGTACAACGATTCTTTAATTACAGCTACGTGTGACGAGACTGACGACCAACTTTAGAGAGGAATGCAGCACTCTTTTATGATCTGCAATGTACAGCGAGGATGTTGAGGAAAATCATCAAGTCATCCCTCTGTAGTACCTATTCTGTGTCCAAGGCCGAGATTGATAGACGTTACTTAGCACGGGCTTTGGCTTAATTATGTTCCCATCACTATCTAGCACTTGTAGTTTGACAGTTGTGTGACAGTGATGGGAACATGTCTAAGCCAAAGTACGTGTTAAGTAACGTTTGTCAATCTCGGCCTAAGGGCGCGTCCTATTTTACAGGATCCTTCTTAACTGATCCGTCGCTACTGGAGGTAATATTCACACAGCATTTACAGGACCGATTTTAGCGGATCCGTCGCTACTGGAGGTAATATTCACACAGCATTTACAGGACCGATTTTAGCGGATCCGTCGCTACTGGAGGTAATATTCACACAACACACCGCACTCCGTGCGAAGGCATGACTCGCGAGGTTTCGATCCGATAAAACGGATCAGTATTTCCGTTGTGTGTGGGATTTTTTACTGGATCCGGATTACTGTATTCTGTGTGAATTCGCTCATATAACTACATACGCTAATAACATATACGTTTAAACGGACCTGTAAAACAGACGTTCTATGTGTACGAGCCCTAAGGTAGAAGAGACTCGTTCAGACAAATTATCTCCGACGACATCCAAGCGGAAAAGAAGAGTGACGTCTAAAGTTAAAAATCTAAAAACTCAATCGTGCAACGTTGAAGCAACGTTGAACATTTCCTACGTGTATTACGCTTCAACGCCGCTTTGACGAGCGCATTAAAACTTTTATTATCAAGATGGGATAATAAGCGGCGGCCCCAGTTCACATTGACGGACGTTTGAGTGAGGCTTGTCAGGCTGCCAGGTGGTCCTGCCCCGAGTATTGTGACACAATTTTATACCCAACATAAAGACTACATTCAAATTTTGGTATCACTGTCACCGACCAGTCACTAAATGGTACATTTTATTTGTTGCGTGTGTCATTCGCATTAGAATAAAAGCTCTCGTGTCTGTACCAGACCGGGCCGTTTCCATGCGTATGATTTTCTCTTTTACTTGTCGCTTTAACGAGCGCGACAGAACATTACCAACGTAGGTCGCTCATAAAAAATATCCTAGGCAAGTTTCCAAAGTACTCTCGTTCTGTAAGCGCGCCACAGCCAATACATGTTCCGGTCACAAAAACGTTGGATAGCAAAGCAAACAACGCGAACATAAATCTAGAAGTTGTAATGAAGCGTTATTGGTACGATAATAAAAGCTAAATTGATTAGCGGTGGTCCCGCGCAGGTAGACCGCATTCCGGCCGCCCCTCCCCCCCTCTCAAGCCGCGCCGCCTCCCCGCCGCGATCACCGCCCGCCACGGGACCGGGACACGGGAATGTTTGTCATAACATTAAACTTACCTTAAGAAATTACGTAGTAACAATTGATACAGCTTACCAAACAAAACAAACTATGTTTTTTTTTTACTTTTTTGTTTTTTGCGTCTATGCTCCATATTAGCAGTATCGTTTATATCTTTACGTGCCAAGAAATATTTAGTTAGTTCAATATCATTAATATTTCGTATAGTCCAAATATCTGATCTACCTTTCTTAATTTCATCGCACTCACGTGCGTTTTGTAACAATAATACTAATAATGATACCAAAACTCGTATTACCTGCAACAAAAATAAAGCATTCGTTAGTAAATTCAACAGTTTAGGAGTATCCAAGCTCAGGTAAACTGTAGAACTCGCTTTTTACCGTTGTGAGCGTGAATTAATAACTATCTGCGCAAGAGCATGACTCATCGCAGGGCGCGGTGAAAATAAGCGTAAAATTAATAACAGATCAAGGTTGCAATCAAAGGAGAACGCACGCCTGCACGTGGGCTATTTTTATTCTTTACGTAAATAAACACTAGGTTTATTAATATAACGATGTTTAATAGTACGTACATAAAGTATTTCCTATAAAATTGTATATTTAAGCATAAAAATCACCTGATTTTTCTTAATTCCGCTGTTTTATTTATGCGCACAACTTTTCGTAGAACCGTATATGTAGGTAAGATATTGAACAGAAAACGTGCTTATATGTTCCTAATTTATATCTTAACAATAGAAATACCAAGGCATAATCCCTTCAGAACAATAATTCATATTTCAAAGTTATCATGTACTTAATTAAGTAAACATTTCATTCATCATTTTCTATTCTAAAAGTTTTTACTGTCCCTATAAAAGTTCCATAGATCGTCTTTACGTTCATATTATTTTATTATCTTAGCTAGTGAAAGATTAATCGTTACCAGCTGATCAATGTTTCATTTATAATACAAACAAACGAGAATCGGAACATTTGTAACGTTAACTGATCTTAGAATATATTTATATGTGTTACACTGTGGTCCCGCGAACCAGTGACCATTTTATTGGGAGAGCGTGCGTGGGCGCATCTATACAAACTATAAATTTAAGACCGCTAATAAAAATACTACTAACACATTTCCTACTCTTTGATTCGACCTGTTTATATAGATCAAAGAAATATGAAATAAAGTTTATATAATCCCCTCATAATAACTGTGTATAATCTGAGGATATGAATGACTGAACGATCCAGTTGCAATCATTTCAGTCTCCTGTGTTTCGTCATTTGCAGATACCTCGTGTCCAATTAAATGACAGATTTTGGTAATTATGGACACCTGTAAGGTACACAATACGAACGTAACGAGGAAGCCGCTCGCCACTAGCTGACATATCGAGACGCACGATGACAGTGTTAATTGGGATTATTCCATTTAAGCCGTACTCTTAATTCCTTGTGAATAAATTCGATTGTTGAGACAAGTTAATGCGCCCGGTGAGCGGCTTAATGAAGTGGTGACTGTTAATTACTGAGGCATGTATGATCGTAAAGATTTCCAGTAAAGTGATATGCGAAGTTCCACGTTGCGTCGCGGTAGCTGCGACAGCGGCGCGGGCGCGGTGTCCCTCGCGTGATGGCATCCCAGTTTCATGAATGAACTGCGTTCGGACTCCATTCAACCAGTTTGGTCGCGCACTGATTACCGCTTACCCACTTTTAATCTTATCTACTACACGACTTGGTACCACCACGTGAACTGAACCCGCCGAGCGGCGACCGCGATTGGTCGGCTGGTCGCTCGCCCCAAAAAACCAACCGCTGCCTTCCTCTTTTCATTCACACCTTTTTATAATGTTTTTTGGTGAATGAAGTCGTGTTCGGGATAATTATTGAATTTCGACGATTCGTTACGAATATCGATGAGCCGGAAGCCCATCGGCGCGGGTGATTGCATCGGGTGATAAAATTCCGTCGCTCAGAAAGTAATTTTATGGTTTTTAAACTGAATTTTAGTTTGATCAGAATTATATTGTAGGTGATGTTGTCGGTTTCGTAAATAACAAGATTGTTTCCTGTTAAAATGTCAACATGAAATTAAAATAAGTGTAAGAGTGAGACGATCAAAGCTCTTTCTTAGAGCTGATCACATAAAACTGGTCGACAATAACGTTAATTCCGAATGTCGAATGAAATTAATGAACAAACAAGTCTGGTGCAGTGTCGGCCGCTAGATGGATATTAGACGAGCATTATAAAACGAATCAGTGGTAATAACGCAGGGGATCTAATTAAATTGCCGCCGATAATAATGGCACTCAGCCTCCCCTGGCAGACCCCTCGACATTTATTATTCCAACAGTACCTGCACAATACGGGAACAGAGAAATATATTTTTAACTATAGATACGATCCATAAATACTTTATAGCCACTATGAGGTAACTGCACACAATTATTTTTAGCAAGATTCTGACTAAATGTAAATAGCTGGAAACTTTCTGTAAGTGGAACAAGGGCAGACTGGAGTAATGTAATTAAAGGGCTCTGGATTCTCTTGGAAAACGTGTCAAGGAACCCTATCAACGTAATTTTTATGTAGTTACTCTGTTTATCTTACGAAACACCTACATGTAAAGGTTTAAAAACAGGACATTCGATTTTCCTAACGTCGCGTCGCTAGGCGATTCCCTGCGTCGTGTCTACATTGTCTACTACTCTGTCGAATTGCAATTCACGGCAATTCAAACGCACACCTTTATATTGTTATATCTCCATTTCATTGCTCGCCAGGGACTACATCTGCTCGGGCTTCCCTCGCACTGGCTCCCCGCACCCCTACCCCACGTCCATTAGTGTTTTGTGAATGATTTAAAAGCTCTTTCGGATAACTACTCTGTAAGTGAGTAATATAAGTCTTGTTTCCTATTTTATCAGTGCTCCCCAAATTTGAGTGCGCATTAAAACATTAAGCTGTATTACAGGCATTATTATGAACTCGAAGCAGCTGTACTGTACCACTGCCTGTAAAGGAATGTAACTCGTTCAGCTCAACAAATTAATGGACTAATTCTTGGCGAGATATAAAAAAAAATGATTAGAGACAATAAAATAGCTTTTAGCATAACGAAGATTCTTTGGCATCGCTGAAAATCTCGCCTGAAAGTTACTGTGTTCGTCTTGTAATGTATTTACCTAAATAGAACGGCTGAAGACATTAATTTCATCGAACGAGAATGGCATTCGATTGGAGACATCCCTAAGTATTTATACTCTCGTTATGTACGTGATATATTACAACATTCACAAACACGTATAAAAATATACGTGCGTATACAACACAGAAACACAATAACACGAAATTTCCAAATCCGAGTTTTAGGCACAGCGAAAACGGAAGAAAATCCGTCATCTGTGGGTCGTAAACAATGCTAGTCGGTACGTAGGTGCATGTAAATGAGAGTTATGGTAATTTATCGGCGGGGATGGGGTGGTAATGATAAGATAACGCTTTTGTTGCCGCGCGGCCCGGAGATACGGGCCATGGACGAGCGCCGCACCGCCGACAACACCGAATTATTTTTAGTGTACCCTAATGAAATTGGGAAAACGGAACGCTTATGGAATTGTCTCTGGCTGAGTTTTGGTGTCATGGCCCTTTTAGGAGCTGGCAGTGTAACAGAATATAAGAGTAATTTGATTTGGCGTGTTATTTAAAATTTGCGATACAATTTTTGTGATTTTAATTTTAAGGAGTATATGTATACATATTTTTTACCATAAAAATATAGGGTAATCACTACTATCGTAGTAAGTAACAGACAGGAAAATTAACCGTTATTTATGTACTAAGCAATAAAATATTTAAAATAACCATTCGCTTAATAATTCAAGTAGGTACTTCATATAAAATGTCTGCAATGAGGTCTACCTTGAAGTAAAATTGGCAGCTGCATTACACAATAAACATTCTTTAACACATAAAACTATTTATTTAAACAATTTGTTATACTTAATACTTGTAAACAGTACGCCTAGAATGTTTCGGAACATTTATCACACGTCGGGCTCACACTTGACCGGCTTTATATCGTGAAAAATTACAAAACAAAAACAAGATTTCACACTTAAAGCATTTTATTGGACGACGCAGGAATCCGTTGGACCATTGAGGTGAACGGTCGAGGATAATTTTTAACGTGAAAGCTTTTACTGAATGCTGTAGTACTGTCTAAAGAATTCACATTAACGAAACTCTTTTACATTCTTTTAATTCAAATAGACGCTAAATTAAATATCTATGTTATTTCCTTGCGGCGACGTTTTGTATAGGTACCTATTATGAAATAGACTTTTTGTTTAAAATTATGAATCTCATCAGATACGTTAAATTTTACTGTCCATCATTATGATAGACAAAAGATCATCATGATAGACCATCATTATGATGGACAACGAGATTACGAGATAAAATCTTTAGTTTCTCATTGGCAGTGAATTAACGTTTTGTCACTAAGCGATAAATGTCATCGCGTATCTACAATAGAGGAGATTGGGGTAAATTGGCAGATAAAAATAAATTTATCTATGTATGTGCAGTTAACGAGACTCGCCAGGGGTCCCCGGCCCCATCTGTTTCCCCTGCAGACATTGCGACGACGAAAACTATTATTATTGTTAAAATGATAATTCATAGAATTTGTTTATTCAAATTGTAAGTGTGTATTTACTTACGGACGCTATAAATTGCCGCTTAAATAGAAACATAAAAATACTTTTTGGTTGAAAAATTGCGGCTGTGTCAAAGTGGCTTCCTCGTGGTATTTTTTTATTTGGACATAAAATGCTGTAACGGTACCTACTAGTAATAATGAATAAGTATGACAACACGTAATGCATGTCACTTCGTATCGAACGCTACTTAGAGACTCTATTTATCAAACATAATATTATGTACGTAACCTTTAAGAACCTAGGTGTTTTCTTTTAAAGGCGATATTGTCTTTTCGAAGGCTGCCTTATAAAATTGTGATAAAATGTTTCACAATACAATATGAGTATTGGTATTTCATGTAGCAGGGTAATTTAATTTGATGCACTTTGCGTGTTTTCGTTTTATTTTATTTTCGATTCCTTTCATTTAAAGTACCTAATGAATTTTTTGGTTCTGGATATGTTCTATTTTAAACACATAGGTTATTATTATGTATGGCATGATTTAGGTGTCAGATATTGTGTAATTAATTAATACTAGCACTTTGCTGCGACTTTGTCCGTGTGACCCACGGGAACTGTGGATTTTTCGGTATAAAAGCCTCGTAGTAGCCTAGTACTCGGGGATAATGTAGGTTTCTACTCGTGAAAGAATTTTCAGAATCGAATCAGTAATTACGGAGATTACCCCGTAAGTACGTACAATGCGATCAAACTAAGAATAAGAATGATCTTGCGCCATATTGTGATGTTTTCTATTAAAAATTGATCTGTTTTGTATTAAAAATCTATTACAATAGATTTGGTAAATCTAAGACTCGGTTATATAAAGTGAAAAAAAAAACCTTATTGATTTGCGAATTAAGATTCATTGCAAGACTTACTTTTCACGTTTTCAAGTGATAGTTGACAGTTCGAGGTCATTGACGTTCCTATTTTTATTTTGATCACATTCTACAAACTTTACCTCTTTATAATACTAGTACCTTTAGATAATGTAGAAAAACGTAGCAGAGGTATGTTTTGAATACATTACAGTGACTGTCATGTCAACAAAAAATATGATTGCTGACGATAGCTCTAGAATCACAGAGATTTTGTAATAAAGTTCAATTATTTTTACGTGTCTCTTCACACCATTGTATTTATGATTTAATGATGTATTTTTGATTGTAAACATGCTATAACATCATTTTCTACAGCTTGAGTCTACTCACTGGTGCAGGTTCCTCTATGGTGGTGCCATTTTTCTCGCTCGTCCTCAATTGGGGCTTTTTAGTTATATTTCATTCAAGCACTTTTTTATACGTGAATATCGATTGAATTGAGCTGAGGTTTTAAATTGTTATAATAGACTGAGTTGCAGGGTTTCAGATTTTGAGTTACCTATTTCAAAACATCTTGAACACAAAAATTACTCATGATGAAAAAAAAAAAATTTTCCAAAGCTTGGCTTGGGTCAACAGAGTGCACCTAGAGGTGGTAAGCGTTTAAATAATTCAAAAACAGGTAGCGAAGCGTTGGAGTGCGCGTGCGCAGGTCGCCATTGTTCGCTGATGAGCGATGTCAGAGGGACAAAGAGGTCATGCCATGTAACAATGGTGACTGGGGTACCTAAATACTGGTGATTACTAAAAACGGTGATGTTTATTTCGTTTAGGAATTTAGAGATTTTTGGCAAATATTGTGTTTGTGTGTTTTGTTCCTGATTCATCACTTTCTTACAAGTATCTCACCTGTACCTAGTTATCTCAGTCTATTTTAAGATCTGCAACTTTAACCAATATTTATGCGAGGTTGCTGTCTGAGTGTCTGTCTCTTGTCTTGTTGTCGCGTTACCAAGTTTTCACACCACTGAAACGTAAATTCGTACCAAGAAATGCACATAGAGTAGGTAGGTACTTTAATTTTGGATTTAACCAAATTTACGCATTCTGAGCCACGTTGTTCAACTAGTTAAATGATAATTGTACGCATTCGTAGTTTTATGATGATGACAGCTTTAAATTTTTACAAGGACATTAACAAAATAATTTCCATTTTATTACCTACGTCTTTAGCTCCATGCATGCGCATCAAACAATATTAAGCGAATAAAAAAAGTTTTTTAAAATTTTCAGAATTGTATGCACAAAGAGGTTTATAGCAATATGCTTATTATACTCTTTGTTCAAAGGAAAATTTTATGCCATGAATCACGATAAAAGGAGTAAACCTTGTCTTTATTGTTTGCCCTTATAAGTGGCAGGTATGTAGGTATTTTGATAACCATTGTAGCTTGTATGGAGTCCATAATAAGTAAACTATTAAGTATCACGACGGTTTCTGGATCTACCTCGTTAAAACTTCACACGTGTCGGGATACTTTAACAAGTTCAGCTAGCTTGATTTTAGACGACTCACATTTAATTTGTTTATAAAATGGAGGCACTCTAATACAGATTGTCACGAAGTGGGTTTTGTAATTGCAAAGATGTTGTGACACGAGACATGGGTAGGGTATTCTTTAGTATTTAATACTAAATTCATTGCACTGGCATTCTCTTACTAACCAGTAAAGAGCACATGACTTTCTCAGTTTCTCAAAGTTCTTCTGTTTGAGCTAGGTCAACGCTTAGTGGTGAAGCTGAAGACTGCTATCATTAAAAAAACCGGCCAAGTGCGAGTCGTACTCGCGCACCGAGGGTTCCGTATCAGTTTTGGACGTATAAAGTGAAAAAAACCGGACCGCAAAACAAAGTTTGTTTGTGAATGAAGTTTGATGATTTTGAAAAAACTTCTCGCTAAATCTCGTTCAAACCAATTTTCGGTGGAAGTTTACATGGTAATGTACATCATATATTTTTTTAGTTTTATCATTCTCTTATTTTAGAAGTTACAGGGGTACACACATTTTACCACTTTGGAAGTGTCTCTCGCGCAAACTATTCAGTTTAGAAATAAATGATATTAGAAATCTTAATATCATTTTTGAAGACCTATCCATAAATATCCCACACGGATGGGTTTGACGAAAAAAAAAATGTTGAGTTTCAGTTTTAAGTATGGGGAACCCTGAAAATTTATTGTTTTTTTCTATTTTTGTGTGAAAATCCTAATGCGGTTCACAGAATACATCTACTCACCAAGTTTCAATAGTATAGTTCTTATAGTTTCGGAAAAAAATGGCTGTGACATACGGACGGACAGACAGACAGACAGACAGACGAAACTATAAGGGTTCCTAGTTTTACTACGGAACCCTAAAAACTCGATTCCAATGATTAAAAATCTGGGCAAGTGCATGTAGAACTCACGCCCTGAGGTTGGGTACAAACTTAATTTTGTATACAGAAAATCAAAAAAAATGAGATATAGGTATAGGCATACATACAAATTAACGATATTCGGATCCTTTACTTGTGCTGTGAGACCTTGCTTCTTGCCAAATTTCATTATTCTAAGTCAACGGGAAGTATCTCTCAAAACAAGCGGTTTAAGTGGTCGTATTTTTTATTACGTTGACTTAGAAGCTTGATTTTACAGCTCCGAGGGATCATAGACCAAAGTATTTGATATTAATATTTCAACTTGATACCTCCACGAGTTCCTGAGAAAATCTGTCTTGATGGACATACAAACAGAAAGAAGGGATCCTATAAGGGTTCCTTTTTTCCTTTTGAGGTACGGAACCCTAAAAATATGACAACAACTTGGAAACAGGGTACTCTTTACAGATTCTTAAGATTTTTTTTATTACGTGGTAAAGTAGGTATGGATGCTAATTACAACGCTTGGCAATCTTCAGTAGAAGAATAGTTATTATTCTTTGGTAGAAGCTTCATCTGATTGTTTCTGTAAGAAATAAATCCATTTTGTTATTAAAGTGTTACGTTTTTTAGGCTACCTCGTTGGTTTCGTGGTCGTAAGCGTGATTGCTGAGCGTAGTCTTGAATTCGATTCCCGGTTGGTCGGTTTTTCCATTAGAAAATTTTCAGTAGCAACCCGGTATCTTGATTTGTGCATGATTAATGGCAATGGGCTCGCCCACTGTGTATGAAACTGACGCCTGACTTGACATAACTGACGAAATGTGTGTAGGTACTACACACCTTTGCTTCCTTTGGGAAATACAGGAAACATGATTTTGCTATAATATAGTTACATACCTAGGTCATGTTTGGAGATATTTTTTCAAAGACGATGAATACGCTATCTGAGAATTAAAGGGCTGAATATCTACAGGACCCACTGTTTATGAAACTGAAGCCTGAACGTACATAACTGGCAAAATCTGGGTAGGTTTAAAGGACCAGCAGAAGCAAAGGTCTATAGGACTTTTGCTTCCTTTGGGAAATACGGGAAACATGATTTTGTTATACATAGGTCATGTTTAGAGAGATTTTTTCAAACACCAGTACACCACACTTCTGCTTCCTTTGGAAATGATTTTTCATAGGTCAAGTTTAGAGAGATTTTTTCAAAGACGATGAATATAGTATTTGAGAATTGAAGGGCTGAATATCTAAAAGGTCTAAATCCCAATTTTATTTTTCGCGTTTATTGTTACGACGTAGCACTAGCACTTAGACCGCAAGTCTACGTTATCTTCGTGCGTGTAAAAAATTAATGGAGATAGGCACTTGGATCCATTTGGATATTGTTAGGCTTGGCACAGACTGATTTTTGTAAAGAAAATTTTTGGCACATAGACCCTTTAGATTTTCAATCCTTCGACGTCAAGAGGTTTCTATGGTTTACCTGTCACGCTCCGTCGATCATTTTACACCTCTCTTTTTAACCAAACACCATGATAATTACTTAAAGATCCCTATCATTAACATTGTTTAGGTTTAACGATATCAAAGCGATACCGTGGAGGTTTCGCTGTCCGCATACAATAGTGCAGTAGAGAGTCGCCGGAAGATTGAACTTGATAACACTCGTACGGAAACGCATTTCACGGCGCGAAGTCGCGCGTAATTGTTGCCGTAAATACACCGGTTTTTAACATAAATAGGTAATGTTATGCAAAATAACACGGTTATACGTTATTAAGTATACAATGAATGTTAGTAGACGATTTGAAAAATGTGTACCGCCAGTGATGCTTTTTTAGTGTGTGCTTAATGTGCATGTCCACATTATTTTGTTGGATGCTTTGTAAGAGTTTTTTGTAATGCGATCGTATTCCTTAATTAATGTGATGCAGTTTTTGTTGCATAGTTTTATAATGTCCAAGTTGTAGGAAATTACGACTTTTTGTGGCTGTCTTTCTTAATTAATAGACCATCTTAATTGAAACTTTATTTTGTTCGTAATATGAAAAATGAAACGTTAGCAGTAGCCACACATAATCAACGTAATCTTCCATAATATTATTCTGAGGAGGATCATATTGGGAGCAACCGCAGTCCAAAAAAATGCAAGTCATTATTTATTTAGGATAAAGATTTTATAAAAATCCATCAGAAATAACAAATAAAAGTAAATAAAATAACAGTTACTTAACAATAAAGAAATAATTACGGTATCGTCAATGAATACTGACCTAGTGAACTCGTCGATTTCCACCCCAAATAAAAAAGATGCGTAATTGATTGCATCGACGCGAGCTCATTTGACTGATTGTATAGAGCACCAAATTGCGTATTTAACGTATGGGAAGAACCCTCGTGAACCGTTGCCAATTTAGATGGCGCCCCCCGGAGCCGGGGACGGCACCGCTCCCCCCAAACATGTTTATATTGCATTTAGATTAAAGTAATACAAAAAAGCAATACCACCAATGTTATTGCCTCTAGATAAAGTTTTAGAAAAAAAGCATGTCTCGCATGAAATTATTGTTGGTAAAGTGGAACACTGTTGCAAAATGCCGATCCGTGAAGGGCCATTCGTGGTTTTATCAGAGTGCAAATAAGCCGCCCTGAGCAGATTAGATAAACTACAGAAAACGGCGCGACGTGGGAAGCGAGCCGAGAATTATGACGTAAACACTGTTTTAATTACAAACGTTTGTGTGCAAATTACTTGCGAACCATTAATCTTTTAAGAAAAATGTCTGTAACAACTAACACCATTCTTCATAAATAACTACCTATATTTTTGTTTAAGGTCGTCCAATGTGACTCTTATGACTGGTTAAACGTATTAGGATCGTTGTATTACGTTGACAATTTGGTTGGAATTTATGGCAGTGCAAATGAATGCGCATAATTTGTCAAAACTGTCGGATTTGCAGGGAGCGCGTACTAGCGATTCCCGGATCGTTCGGTATCTATGCAGATCTAAATTTAGAGGGTAATCGCTTGTTTAATAATATATGCCGCTGGGAGCACTCAGTATAATCTATTTACATTCGGAGTGGACCGATCTATTCAGTCGATATTATGTGAACAAGTATTTTACTATTATAGTGAAACTCTCCGTCAACACTCATTATAATTTGCTTGTTCAACGTCAGTTTGGTTTTCCTCTAACTCAGCGTGTTCCTTATCAGTAATTACTCTTTTATAATCCGGCTTTGCATTCAGTTCCCCATTAGCCTTTCACCGTTATAAACTTTGAATAATTATCTTTTTAATCGTAATATAATTTGGCTTCATATCATCTTGAAGAATGCAATAAAATGTAACTCTTATAGATATTTCAACAGGCTCTTTTCAACAATATCTACAATTCCTTTAGCAAATAATTTTACATTGTTTATTACATTCATTCTCTTCCCAACGCCCCTATCATTTATTACCCATATTACCCATGCATAATTATTCACCTGAGACTCATTAGTAAAGTACTTAGATAATTAGCAGCTATAACTAAGTAAGAAAAGCAGATAATAGCAGAGGTATTCCTGTCATGAGGTCACGGATATCTTCAGTCATCGCCACAGAAACAGATGGCTCATTGTGTTAAAAGGTGGAGATAAGCCATGTCTTGAAGTAAACACGCTTCATGCAACGAGTCGGCTGCTCACCTACCTATAAAAAATAACAGAAACAACGGAACACACTTATTCTGAATTATTACAAAACTGAAGGAAAATGCCAACTATTCAAATTCTAATTAGGTTCACCAATTTATGAAAATACTAGACGTAGTTATAATTAAATACATAATATAATAATTAGGTTTATATTTTATGATGATTCAGCTCGACTTGCGAGTCGACGTGAATAGCAGTATTGTCTTCATCATTATAAAATTAATAACAACAATGACTCAGTGTACCGAATAAATCAAATTACATCACCCACTATACGGGGAACAATAAAACAAAATAACGTTTAAAGTAACAATTAAACACAAGACAATGCCGCGGAAAGGAGCTCTGCGCAAAACTGAGAACTTCTTGGCTCCTCATCAATCAGCTATCACGAACCCCACCCCGGCTTTGCTCGTTACACATAATTAATCACTGAATATAATTAAAATTCCCGATGACAAGGCGCGATCACCACAATATTCATCAGAGAGGAAAAGCCTCAGAAAGAATATTGGCGAGTTCAAAGAGCCAATGAAAGGACATTTTTTAACCCTTTGGGACCGTCGTCTTCGAGTGATTCAATTTTCAATTAATATTTGACGTGACTTGCAAATGAGCGGCTAATTCATTTATCTGTTGTATTGAGGACTTTCCACAATGATAGTTTTTAGATTGATTATTATGTCATTTTGATGTTCAGTGGTGGATCTTCATGGGCTAATAGTAATGAGGCAGAAGATAATGTTAGATTTGAGGCGCCTGGCTGGCGTCTGCCGTGGTGTAATTACCTAGTGACTCAGCATGGCTTTGTTCGCCCTGCATAGGATCCGCGAACAAACTTGTTTTAATTAATTTCGTGTCTCGAACAAGCCTTCAGCTGATTGTTATCTACTTAGTTGCTGTTAGCGCTCCGGACGCCCTGATAATGAAGCAACAAATTGTTCTAAACTAGACTTATGATTTTGATATCAGTGAATATGCTGTTAATATCCAAACTTATAAGCATATAAGATCGTGATATGTGCATGTCTTCGGCGATAGTGCTTTATTGCAAATTGCTTATTATTTTCCCACAAATATTCATTGAACTTTTATTTGCTGTCTATTGGTGTTTTTCTATTTTTATCTGATGACATTTATAGTAAGACAAATATCCAACTTGCTAGTTCAAATAGGGGTGCTTCTATTTCACAGTCAAATACCTACTTCATTTGACTGCAAAGGCTAGGCTATAATAGTGTAATGATTTCTGTGCTTTGAACTTAAGTCTTCAAATAATAAGCAATCTTAGGAACGACATTGGTCAATGAACTCTTGCATGACCAATAATCAAACTCATATTGTATTAGTAACAGGTTTTAACGTTATTATTTGCTTAAGTATTTCTTTATGATACATTTATCGGTGATCCTTTCCAAAAAGCTCTTTAGCTACACTCATTATATTCTTATTATTCTGCTGTATGTAGATGTGAACCAGATATCGACACGTAACTGCCGTTATATCTCCTCGTTGGTCGTGTTTGGCGCGCCAGTTGCTATGGCAACCGGTGAAATATGGGCCCCGTCTTTACTAAGCTTATTGCCATTATTAGCTAAGTATAGCCATTAATTTCCTCTTCCATTCTTCTGTAGTTGCATTTATTTTATAGTGGGAACCACTGCAGTATAGAAATTGATGCAATTTTATTGATGTGTTTGAGTTTCCTTATCATGCAACAACTTTCCTGTCTTGAGTCTTGGGTAACCTAAGTAGGTACTTAATAAAAAATCTTGATCTGTATAAAACCTGTTTTGCCATTTGTCGTAAGTGTATTAGATGTGTCTCGGTATGCCATAAGAAAACGGTTTAAGGTAGGTAATTGAAAAAAAAACTAATTTCAATATAACTGATTGATAAATCTAGTTATTCCAGACTAAAAGTCAATTAAAACCACGTTAAAAAAAAATAATATCACGACAGTCAATAAATTATATAATATTCATAATCCATCGCGATTAAGACCACATGAATTTTACAACGGCCCATATAACAGAGTGCCCTCAAAACAATAATTAGTACCAATTACGACACGAAATATCCTCAACAATCAAATAGGATGACTGGCACAAGTTGAGTGGCCGCACGCAGAGAGAAATTAAGGAGATCATCCGTCTCTCTTCGGTGAAGGCACAATAACAGCTGTCCCTTGCCCTCATTCACAATTCAATTTAAGCTTTCAATCATCGACATCGAAAACTACCATTAAGATAGCGAGAAGTGCACTTATTTTGATTGAATAAGGCTAGTATTGTTTGAAAGGAATTTCTTCTAAATAATTATTTTTGTTTTCCTCATTGCTTTTTGTAGCTTCACTAAATATATTGAAATCTTAAATCACAAATTCTTGGGGATATTAGAAATTGTCTGATATTTTTAGCTTGACAATCTCAAGTACTTTGTGTAGTTAATGTCTATGCGCTGTTTCTCTTCTCAATTGTCTGAGCTATATTAAAATTCTTTAATTCAAAGAATGCGCGTCTCGTTATTATCATAGAGGTTAAGCGCTTGTTCCTAAATTCTTCAAACATCATTATTTCATGGCCGAGACCCTCTTACCTACAGAACAAATAAACTTAGTTGACTTTGTTTATTTTTCTATGGGAGTTGAATTGCTTCTTCCTGGAACGTGGGTAATATTGGTAATCGCTCTGTAAATATCAGTAGAACATTTTCTAATATAAGTAGTACATACTTTGATACTCGCCAAAGATGCCAAAGCAAATTATAGACAGCCAAAAAATAATCGGACGATGAAAAACTTTGCAGTTGTGCGAGCAAGTTATAAGATGCTTGTTTAAAATGGTTTACAAACAAAAAAGTCTAATTGTACATTGTATTAAGAATAATGCACAACAACCTACGTGAGAGGTTCGTTTCCGCCAAACGGATAAGTAGGTAGCTATAACCTGTAATCGAAACCGGTTTAGTCAATGTGGACTTACGGACTGGGGAGAGGGCATGCGCGATATCATAGCAGGTGTTCCACTCAGAGCCTACTGCCTCAATGAGAATTCCAATTCAAGCCTTAAATAGTTTGTCTGAGATTTACTTCGCGGTCTAGCTATAACTCAAGATAAATGTTGCCACACAGCTGGCCTTTGATATACGTGCGATCTTAGTTTGATAAACGAAGATAAGAAGAGTTGCAAGGCCCATGAAGTTGTCGAGTAGGCAATCATTCCACCATCAGAACGGGCCAAAGACATTCGAGAATGAGTTTAGGGCGGCGTGTCTGTAACGCGTGTTTAATAATTTAAGGTCTGAAGGCGCGCCGTCCCTTACCGGCCTGTTCTCTGAATAATGGATGCAACAATAATATGACTCCGAGTACCGCCGTCTCAATTTATTCAATACCGAATTCCATATTGCTTGACCATAACTCCAACAAGAATTTAAACTTCGAATTCTTAGAGCTCCAAGTGAAATAAAACTTATTTTAAATATTGATATCATTGGATACTTAGTAATCCTCTTAGTTCAACAATCAACTCTCATTTGAGGCGTTGGAATATCCTCTTCTGAATAAAAGGCTTTTATACCAGAAACATGGGAACCTACACCTGTCGCACCCCGCATTTTAGAATAGCGTCTGGCTAGAGTATTAAATATACCAGTATTCATTCCAAATGTATCACGACGAAATAGCTGTTCCAGAATATTTTCGTACAAATTATATTATTCAAAATATCCCATTATTGTTTAAGAAAATAGAACTCTGGAAATTTACGTAGCACTGGCATGCTATATGCAAGCTTTATTTGCATAGTAAGCGAGTTGTTTAGTTGCTCTTTAAATGTAAGGAACTAATGTGTAGGTAGAGAGTTAGCCAAGCGGAACTGGTTATGTTCTGCTCAGTAATGTTTCACTAAGTAAATTAACATTAGCTCTTCTGGGTTTTAGTATTTCCCAAGTTTTGATTGAAAGAAATACAGCTTGAATTTGGATTATTGTGCTGTACATCCAATTTTCTTTACATTCTCGGATGGTTCCATTTGGGAAGTTTAGGTGGATCCAATAAACGTTTATGATTATGCTGGGTGATGCTTTTTTTTCTTTAATCAAAACCCATTAGTGTACACGGTGTTTTCATGAGGGTGCAGCAGAATGCGTTTAATTCGTTAATAAATCAGGGTGCGGGGTGGAGCGGGTTCATTAGGCTGATCGCCCGGGGCCTTCCGGGGTGTCCGGCCCACTCCATGCACCGTCCTTATGTTGCTTGATGCATTTAATTTTGCGAGGGCATTCGATGATGGATGCGTCGCTAATTCCATTTGTCCATCAGCGGGCTTGTCGTTTACAAACCACCGATGCACGAAACATCAATATGCTTTTGTTTCATAAATTCATTTAGCCTATATTGATGGTGTTTTTTTTGTGCCACTCAATTTGATTTTCGGCATTCAAAGAATCAGCTTCTTAATCTGTTTTAATATCCAAATGAGAATCTTAGTTAAAATAAGTAATTAATTGGCTCTCATAACTTGGGCTTATCGCTAGCATAAATTAAGGTAGATTCGCGCGGCGCCTCGTCCACGCACGTAGTGAAACTTTTAATTGCATTGAGCTCTATCACTGTCGTCACTGGGAGTTATGAACACCCACGGAGATTTGTACTCTTCTCCTTGCTACCAACAAATAAATTGTAATCATGTAGCATAGAGAACCAATTATACGCATTAACAGGTATTAGAGGCGTGACATTATTTATAACTGTCAAAATATTATAGAATTTCATTATCATTTAAAATCATTTTTAATCTTATGAAACGTTAAATAAATCTATTAAAACTTTGAAATTAAAATCCTCGGAAATTATTTAGGATCTCGAAAGTCAAGCACGAAATGAATAATGGATTAATTAGAATTTTTAAATTAAAATTGTCACCGTGTATCCGTTCCGTGGCCAGCACAAACATAATACAATAGAGGCCAGGGCCGGACGAGAGGACTCATTAATTTAGATGATTGTACAATTATCTAAATATAAGCGGAGCGAGACGCCCACGCGGGCGCAGGGGGTACTCCAACCCGAAAACGAGGGAGGGGAGCGGGCACTCGTTTTTAATTAAACCGGCGATGAAATGAAGTGGTCCGTATAATATTGCTTAGACATGTTTTAAATTAATTTTAACCCGTCTTATTACGAATGATTTGATGAAATAATTTGTACGTGGTACGCTCCTGGCTCTATCCGACACATTTTTGTAAGTCATCATTTTAATCGTACATTTCGCTGTAAACATATTAAGCAGTGATGTAATATCCTCATTAAATGTAAGGCAATAATACGTTTTGTTTAGTTCGTGGCTTAATGTAGATGGTCCGGTCCCTACGAGCGAATAGGCCTAAGTCCTCAATAACAATGTTGGGGCCGGGGCCGGGCCGCGGTGACGAGCCGCCTCGTACGCAAGGGTTGTGCGCCTCTCCTCTTCTCTATTTGTTTTTCGTTAAAGCTTTAATTAAAAGTAGGTTTATTTTAAAGAAAATTGATGTTCAAAGTAAATAAATCCTTGATGGTTTAATTATCTCTTAGTAATTGAGTTTCACCTGACGGTAAAATAATTAGTGCTGTGCTCACGAGATGCTTATTAATTAATGATTTTGGAGATACTGTTGTACGGGGTAATCTATTATGTTATGATGTCTTCGTTGGTGATAAAAGTTTTAATTTATTTATTTATTCGGCCCCTTTTTTTTGTTTTACTACCATTAATTATATTTTATAATTATATCCTTATTCAAAGTTCATCACCCTATTTATCTAATGCAATCACCTTGAAGTTAATTGCAGTATTGATCTGTTGTAAAAAAGCGAACATGAAAAACATTTAAGTTTGCACACTTAGATAAATTTGTTTCCGTAAAAGCAGTACTAGGTGATTATCAAGACGCTCACTTTCAACAGTTACTATGTCAGTTAACTTTTCATGTCAATAGTTGCACATCACTCGGGGTTTGAAGCAATTAGTTGGAGCAGCACGTGGCCGCTTAGTTTGAAGTTAGCGTCGCGGAGTGCAGCCGGTGCTGCCCCACCACCACACACAAATGTTTCTACATCCAGCAACTGAGCTATTGTTATAATGTGTCCAGCGTGTCGTAGTTTATTAGTTGATGCAGTCTGTTTACAAACATACTGCATTGCAGTTCAACCCTAAAGATGTTCGATCGTTACAGGTCGACCACCAAGTTCTTCCCGATAGTTACCTAAAGGCTTTGTCCTCTGGGGTCTGTAAGCCGCGCGTCCAGGCTTGGTGCCTCGAAGGGACCCGCCGGTCTCCGGACCGGCACGATGCACCAAACAAAAAAACTTAACAATAACAAAAAATCACAATAAACGTATGAACTCAAGAAACTACACCGTCGAGCGCAGTCTCTTAACCTTTAAGTTCGACAGGATAAAAGACTGGTCACATAAAAACTTCCTTGTAAAACTTTAAAACAAAACTGTACAGAGAACTTCGAAAAAAGTAGAAATGTTTGTGGGGATCGACGACACTTCCCCGTGCGGCGTTTCGGTCGCGACTGAGCCACGCGGTCGCGAGAGGGGGCCGAGCGGGGGGCAGGAGGCGCCGGCCCCGCACCTCCGCGGTATTATTTGATTAATTCGCCTCCCCCTTCTATACTCGGTGAGTCGTTACGACGACGGCGATGTTAAGTTTTTAAATTTCAGTGAGAGGACCGCAACCTTCACCTACTCCTTAATACTTTAATTGAATTAATTAAGATCGACGGGCGCCAACAAAGATTAGACGTTAATAAGCAAACGCTGAAGGACCCGTCCCGTTCATAGTTAATTACAGCGGTTGTGGCTGCGGTACGCTCGCAGGAAAAAATCCCAGCTTGAAATAATGAGTATTACCTACCGAGCAACGTAAGACCCGCTAATTGGTGCATTTACATACAGAAGTAAAATAAAGTCAGAGTGAGTTATTGGACGATGTCAGATGTTCTCAAACGAGTGACGGCTGTACACGACACGACAACGTTGCTATGGATTGAGTCTGCTCTGTCGGGCAGCCCGCCGAGAACACTTTATGCGTTTTGGTGAATATTAATCATTGGACCGAATCCTTTTAGTGCTTACAGCCCATTGGAATTCGAAAAACAAGTATTGCAGGTCCATTGACGACGTTATTCAACAGAATAAACCAATAGACAAAGGTTATTACCAATTTTCCTTATTTGTTACTTTTCTTTTATTTTTGGAAGCAAAAGCGTCTAATGTCACAACGATCAGTTTACCAATTAAGCCAACTAAAGTCGATTAGACGTTGACTATTGAACCCAATCCGTTAAGTTCATTTGTTGTTCCCACGGGCCGAGGCGACTGCGAAACTGAGGCACGGGGAATTTGTGATGCGATTCCTTCGCTCGAGGTGGCTGAGTCGTTTAACTTTGCAACTTTTGTCGAAGATTGGGGAAATAAAAGGTAGGTTAAGCGATGTTAGTGATTGAACTTAGCTGATGTGATAGTAAAAAAGATTTTGTCTAGATACTTTTTTGTCTTGAACTAAAGAATATTAATTTACAATTACAATTCTTTTATTGGAAATGTTGAAAAGAGTAAACGGAGTTTTGCGATCTGAAGTGCTGAAAGATGAAATGTTGTTTCACCGGAGAAAAAAAATCAAATCGGTGAATCGTCAGCAAACAAAATTGAATACTGTAAATTATGTTTGCTGCTTGGTGTCAATTCATATCAACGTAAAAATAAGTGAATCGAATTTAAAAAATAACCATGCCCATCCCTACAGGAAACTCATTACACATTCCGTGTCGGGTTACATGAAAGAGGCCGGTCTCGATTTCTGGTTAATTCAATAATTTTACGGATGGAGCATTATCGGGCTAATTCGGTTTAGTTCGGGTTATCCCGATCGATCAATCGATGCGCGGGCGCAGGTGGGCTCTTTTAACAAAGTACACGCGCACCACAAACCTGTAGGTATTATGATTATTATGAAACTTCAATATTTTGAACCTAGCTTACCGAAATATTTTTAATTATTGATATCTTTCTTTTTAAATATGCTTGCGAATATGCCCAGAACAAATCTTTGCGGGAAACAGATCCTTCCATAGACTTCCACAACGATCTGTCAGGATCATAGGCGTCATAGGAGGTCATATAGCTGATATGATGATTATGATGAGATCTCTGTTATCCTACTTCTCATGATTTATGCACCTGCAATTTAATTTCTTCTTTTTTTTCAATTTCGTATTTGAGGAATCTGGATTTTTCTTTTCAGGTTCTAAATGTTCACAAATCAGATTATAAGATAAGGTAGGTAGCTAAATTATACTCATATTCATATCGATCGCTTCGATTCTGCATCTCTGATGCCAATCTAAAGAATGAAGCTTTGAATAATATTTTTTTATCTTTTTGTATTGTCGTATTTATACATATATCAGGCTTTTTATGAGTTGCGCAGACATTCTGCACTACGGTTACAGATGACAACACTATCACTAACGCCGCTATTATTCCGATGATAAGAAAATAAGGGCTAAACGCAGCCAGATCCAAGAGACCTACTTCATAATAATGTCTTAGGTTTTCGCGATTATTACACATTATATGAGCCTACCCCTACAGATAGGTACCTTAACGGTGAATCTCACCACCATCCTAGTCAGTTAGCTACTGTGGCTAAATCTTTGTTACAGAGAGCACATGGCGTCAGCGACGCCAACCATCTGGCAGGGGAACTTCATCATGTGAAGCAAGTTCTGAAACAGAACAATTTACGTGCTCCACACCCCCGTCGCAAAAGCCGCCCGAAGCCCATCTCAGTTGATCGTCGACCTGCTGTTCTACCCCTTTATAAGAGGGGTCACTGACAAAATTAGTCATATCTTGAAGCGTGCTTCTATAAAAACCTACTTCAAGCCACATAGAAAGATTAGCCAATTTCTTAGACCTGTGAAGTGTCATATTCCTTTACAAGATGCAGGGGTCTACAAGATTGACTGTGATTGTGGGTTATCATACATAGGGCAAACAAAGCGCAGTATAGCCACTAGAGTTAAAGAACACATAGCTGACGTCAAAAACGTGCGCTCTACAAAGTCTGCAGTGTGAGAGCATGCCCTAGGCAAACCCAACCATTTCCTACGTTTTGATCAACCTCAAATCCTCGCAAAGGAGAACCGATATGTACCTAGAATGCTTCGCGAGGCTATTGAAATTAAAAAACATCCTAATTTCAATAGAGAGGATGGTTGGCAATTACCACCTGTTTGGAATCCAGTTCTTAAAATAATCAAGTCCCAAACTTTACACCGGACTACAAAACATCGAGACACCGTGAGCGATTATTGTGTGCATCGAAACGAGTACGATTCGAATTATATCGATTGAATCGATTGTGCGGGTAGATCGAGAATAATTTTTCTATAAATTAGCTGTCATGACGCCTACCACCTCAGTCGTCCAGCGACCACGAACGCTGCAAAGTGTTCGAAACGTCAGGAAAACTGTGTAAAAATCTGTAATATACGCGATTTAAGACCTACTTCAATTAACTGCTCGTTGAAACCTTGTAAGGCTCTTATGCGTTGCCCCAAAATCTCTCTGCTGCAAAATAGCATAGTTTTTTTTCTAAATATAGTTTCAAACTTAATTTTTTTAAACCACGATGGAGGCAAATAGGCGTAATGGTAACATCAGGGGGGCCGTACGCCTATTAATTGCCGCCTATTTGCTGTTATCGTATCTAGCCTGTGAATTAATGTTAGCAACATCGATTAGAGGCGCGTTGCCGACCCTTAAAATGAGGATTCGCTGTGCCAACAGCTTAAAGGACAAGCAGATCCCCCGCTGTCAACACAGCGCATCTTTAGAAGCTCTGGTGACCATACTCACCCTAGGAACACAACACTGACGACAACTTCTGAAGAAAAGCATTATTTGCCAGTGGTATTCTGTAAGGTGGCGGTAGGTACTTCCCCAGTCACCTTCTAACGCTTTATCTCTCATATACACCTTGACATTTTTCTTGATTTCTTCGAACACAATAGTAAAGAGTTCAAATCCATCATAAAATATGAACCATCGCTCATAAATAAAACGCTTTCGAACGTCCTTACTTTTCGTGGTACGAGGAAATCTCTTACAAGACCGCTCCGCTTTGAAATTAATCATTGTTTAAAGTTAATGGGCCTTATTAATCATGGGCATTATGTCTAGATGAATATAATGTGGTAATCGGTGACTCACTTCAAAGATATCGGGGCTTTTATTACGAAAACAAATGCACCGTTACACAACCTGTCCGTTGCTCTATTACAATAAATCGATCCGGAAGACAATAGAAATTACACTTTAATGCACCGAACTAAAGCTCATAATAAACTTATAAGAATTAATAATTCGTAGATACCTGAGGCAGGTGAATGTGTTACCAATATTATATTTCTTAATTAATAGAGGTGAGAACACTGAGATCCACGGGAATTTAATATAATAGGCTTTATTCCTGACTAATTTAATTGTAATGGAATTAAAATGTGGTTTATAATTTTATGGTTCCCTGTCTAATATAATTTGTATGTATAATAACTTTATACATTGTATCGAAAGCAGCTTCAATTAGAGTGGTTATGTAAATAGACTTCTTGTGAAAGTTGTATTAACGACTGCACTTTGATACCGTGGGTGTATTTCAGACAGCATTCTTAATCTTGTAAGTATTAGTAGTAAAACAGTTTTTGTATTCATGTAACCGCCTGTTCATCAGTATTATAGCGGAGATACTAATGGGTATCTCACTCCCCCTGTCTGCTAAAACGTACGGCGGCGGCGGGCGCGCTCCGCGACGTCTCATCCAATCAGGATAATGTGTGATACTCGTCAATCGTGTAAGTGGCTCCAAATTGTACTCCAGAAGGTAAAGTCTGCTCTTATTGAGTGCACTTTTGTGATTAGCTAGTAGTTTTCTATACATTTATGATTGTATTTGAAGCAGGGTAAACCATCCATGTTTCCACCAAGCAATAAAATGATGGCAACAGAACAAGAAGCGTAAATGCAGACATCTTATTTCAAGATTAGTTTAACATATTCACGTCTCTAAAACGGGTAACAACGAGACAAGGGTACAATTAAGGCGGTGGCACACTGCACCGCTGCAGCGGAGGGCGGGTGTTGCGCGTCGGTCACAATGCGCCAAATGACGGCCGGTACGCAAATGAAGAATATTGTCGGACGGCGTGAATGCTCCTTAATGACGCGTCGGGCACAGACCCCCGTATGCCGTCGTCACCCACACGACATTTGCGCGATTGTCAAGTGTTAATTATTGGATCATTGTCGAGGTAACTCCACATGGGGAGTGTCTTTTGAGGTGAGGTGGTTTGTTAGCCATGTGTGACTATGTGAGCTTTCCGAGTTTAGTGTTCGAAACAGTAGCGTGAAATGAATACACAATCATCATGTATTTTTCATCTGAACATGTTATTGACTACTGAGTGTTGAGGTAAGAGATGTAGAATAGAGAGAATTTATTGAGAAGCTAAAGATTTTTTAAAAATGTAAAAGTTTGACACCATAAGTGATGAATCAGGAAATCAAGAAGAAGACCCGGACGAATATGATGAAGTAGTTACCATTCTGTTACGAATACCATAGTTATATTTAAATTTGCTTCTACATTAAGATTTTTCCGGGGGACTACAGTATGGGGTTTTTCAAGAATGAGGTCGGCAATGCGTATATGATACTCCTGGTGTTGCAAGCGTTTCATAGGCTACAGTAACCGCTTACCAACAGACAGCCCGTAAGCCTGTTTGCCACCATAGTGGTATTAAAATAAATAAAAAAAACTTGAGAAGTGTCAAGGGACACCCGGATGGAACGAAGTTCATTTCGATTAATTAGTGAATAATTATTTTTTATTATTTATTACACGCACACGCACACGCACACGCACTCGCACTCGCACTCGCACTCGCACACACACACACACACGCACGCCGCACGGCTTACAATAGCTTACTATAGTAAAAAGTGTCGGTACAACTTTTCGTCTTAATTTTTTCCGTCTAGCCCCCTTTTGTAACGCGCGATAAGGAACTTCGTTCCAAATAAATATGAATTTTCATAGATACAGCTGCAACTATAAATATTCAACAACTGTCAATACTTAGTTGTGGAATTCGGTAAGTATTTGAACTTGCGTGCGCATACGCACGTTCGGGTGGCAAAGCAACAGTTACACAAACTCCGTGGAGTGGTGTGCCGACACTACAGCCAGTACTGTCAACAAAATGTACCAACATGTGATTTGTGCCTGTACATAAATCAACAGATTCCACCGTTTGTAAGCCGAAAATAAAATGTACAGTGTAAACAAGTACAAAAAGATCAAAGATATCTAGTTGACACAGATATTAAAGTTACATGAATACGTATTGGGGTTTTAATGAGCAAATATTAGTTTATAGCCAGTTTCGATAACTTTAGATCAACATACGTACCCAAATATAATTTCTAACACGCGGGCATTCAAAAATATTTACAAATGTAAGAATAAAGTCTATTCCTACCTACTCTAGAAGTCTAGATCTTACAACATTAATATCTTATCATGAATCATATCATCTACTAATATTATACAGGGTGGCAGGTTAAACAGTGGAAATATTTTAAGGGGTCATTGTACTCATCATTATGAACAGCTGTTCCATACATTTTGTTGAGTTTTGTGAACATAAATGTATGGAACAGCTGATTTTTATTTCGCGATTTCAGGGTTGGTCCCATAGTAAAAGTTGTTCATAATGGTGGGTACAATGACTCCTTAAAATATTTCCACTGTCTAACCTGCCACCCTGTATAGTTGAAGAGTTTTTTTGTTTGAACGCGCTAATTTCTAGATCAACCAGTCGGATTCAAAAAAATCGTTTTGCATATGATAGCCAGATTCATGAGAAATAGTATAAGTTATTTAACATCACGCTACGATCCTTAGGGGCCGAGCAACGAAGGTGAAACCCCGGGGAACATCTAGTATCATCATAAAATCTGCCTTAAAAAGGTCTACAAAGACATGATAATCGAAAAACATTAGAACCACCTTCCTAACAGCTTTACTTATTACAGTTACAACAGTACTAATAACTCCGTATCTGGAATCGTGAAATACTTCACTTAAATATCATGTTCGTGCCAAACGTAAGACGGTTGGATGTACTACTGCTAGTTTTAAAAGCAAGGCAAGACAAACCGCCGTTGTAATATACATTATGAGGGCACTAAATGTCGAAGAATGATGTTCGCCAGCTACCAAGAGCGAGACGCGTGTTTATGAAAACTACTTTTAAATGAGCACAAAACTGAGAAATGTTTGTAATTGCATTTACAGCGCTTTACATAGTTGAGGCATTTTAATATTTTAAGGCACTATTTGTGACTGTAAAATTAAGCAAGAAATAAGGATAAAAGTCGATACAGATCTAAATATGTATCAGGAATGATATTGATTTTAATATGTCATAGTCTACAAATAAACTTAAACCCACTGAGACATGAAATGATCCTATCGCAAAGGGACTGTGATTTCACGTATAAATTCAAGAAAAGTTCGGAATACCGTTTCGTAAATCTGCGTTCAAGTGGGACGTCTGCCAAATTCCTAAAAAGCACGCGTTGCGGTTGTACCATTTCTTTCTATTGTTGTATTATTATTTCTTAATCACATGTTAAACGTACGATTAGTGAATATTACAAGTCATCCGAGGAAGGAACATAATTACAATTTAGTAGTTTATGTCATGGGGAGTTTAAACTTAAAGCGAAGAAAGTTGGCGCGACTGGCAGGTGTGGAGATTTACGGTGCGCAGTTGACCTCTGTCAAGCAAATTGCCTTTACAAAAGAAGCGTTGACGGGGACGCACAAAACGGTTGACCCTAACCTTGGTAATGCAGACGAGGGTTCGAGTTGGTGGTAAAGAGCTTAATTGAGGCGTACCGTTTCAATATTTTGTGACCTTAATTACTTCGACGTCAAGGATTGCGACATGATTCATACTGGCGTTTCCATTCTAAAACACAAAACAAATAGAAGTATCCATAACAGCGGAAGCTATCAGCAATTATTGTGAACCGAAGAACATTGTTTATACACCTTGCTGCTGAGAACACCAGATAACTAATTTAGTGAGCACATATTTCTTAAAGCAGATCTAAAATCTTGTTCTTATCAACCAGTTAATTGTTACTAATTCTCAGAACAGCACATTACCGGGTGATTTCTGGACCGGGAGATCAAGGACGAGCAGCTTCGTGGCGTCATCGAACGAGAGCGCATTACGTTCGATTGTAGGGCCAGGCGCGGCCTAATTGCCAGCATTGTGTCGGCATGCAGATGTGAATGGGCTTTGATTTGGGCCCGGGGGCGTGGGGGCCGGGGCCAGGGGACAAATCGCTCGTTACGGCTGCAGGTAAACTTTCATTGAGCGTCGGAAGGCGTCGGACGTGAGAGGCGGCCGACAAAATGCCCTCGTTATTCGCCGCCGAATCACTCGCTCATTGTGCTCCGGGAAACGGTAGACGCGGTCGCCGAATCACGAAAAAGACTTTAATGAGGCGTGAGAACGTTCTAAATGAACGATTGTGCAGGAGCTCGGATTAATGAACGATTGATACTAGAGTGGCTCTGATTAACACCCATTACCTGATGCTCCGGAGTCCAGACTAAGTACCGGCGGATACTTCGTCATTTCTTCGACATAATGTAAGAGATTCTCGGTTTCGGAAATTTTGGCAGTTCATCGAACCACTTGTTGCTCTGTAGAGGGTGAGAGAAAAACTGAGTGTCGGGCGAGAGGCGATCCTCCCGCTCCCCGCGACCTGCCCTCACACTCCTTTGGTCCGAACTCGACACCACGCCAATTAAAACCTGACTCCTGGCGTTTTGTCATGTAGGTATGGCACGCGTTAGATTTAGCTAGCTGTGTTGAATTTTAATTGAATCAATGTTCTAGAAATATTTTTTAATTGGCACAGACTAGCGTGGTGCGTGAACATGGAACAAACGAGGTTATTTAGGCTCTTAATGTGGCTATTTTAATATTATTAATTAAACTATTACTAGGATGTATAATGGAAGCACGTACAAGTACGTAGCTACGTACACTGTGGGGTGCTTAATTAGTTGGCATGAAGTGTGTAGTGCGGTGCATAGTGCAAATATCTGTGTGAGCACCCCAGTGCGTGCGGCAGGTGGCGAGGGCGCCGGGGCCGCCTGCCGGGCCCGGGGCGCAACGGTGTAACAGTTGCCTCGCATCACCGACATGTGCCCACTATTTGTATGTAAATTAAAAATTTAATTAACAGTTAAAAATAAACACTATAGCTTTCCATATTTTAATGGCTGAATAAATACTAGTTGTTCCATGTAAGTTGTTAATACATATAATTCGCTAAATATGTCCGCGTAGTTGCTAAGAACAAGTATTTAATTAGTTAGGTATGTATTGCTTAGCCTTTCACTTCGAGTTGCCCGCGGCTTTGAGTCGGCTTAGTAACTCAGTGAGATGACGTAATTTAAGGATCAATCGACAATGATTTACTATGTTCGAAATGAGGTCAACGGGTATGCCGATAGCTCGATAGCGGTCTTACTTTTTACTGACGTTTGGCTAAGTAAAATTTCAGTTTGAATGACATTTGAAATTTTCACCAAAATGTTATCCTGTTACAATATTTTCTGATAACATTTTTAATTTAGCAAAAAAACAATTTGTATTAATATTGGTAACACTCAAAGTAGTGAAATCAAAATAACCGTATCCAGTTTTTATAGCTGTTATACATTCAAATAGATTTTTAGGGCACATTTTGTACACTAAAATCTAAATGTATGAAAGTTAGATTAGACATTGTTGTAACCAGTGTCTTTTATTTATTTTTTCTTTTATTCCTTTTCTGTTATGTTTTGTTAATTATATCAACACTCAATGTATAGTTTAGTCTCCAGAAAAACAATTACAGGTTTTCACGTTTATTTAAAAATACATATTTAATAACTATACCTACAACATATTACCTATAACCTGTAGTATAAACTAACGAACAGACATATTTTTGTCCACTGCCTTAAAAATATTTAATTTATATCTCGTGTCGTAGGTTAGGGCTAGTTTGGTTGGGATGACAAATAGTATAAAAAGAGACCCAAAATAAAAAAAGTCCCTTGGGTTGAATAAAATAGTGTCATAAAATATTAACATTTTTGGAGTGCGACCCAACCGTAAACCGGAGTCAAGTATCTTTAAAAGTATCAACTGTTTATGTGAACAATGACTAAAACATGATACTTTTTGTTAAAAACCTTCACGGTAAAACGCATTTGTTTAAAGTTAAACTAACCAAAAGTTAATGAAATTAAATGTGTCATGCTCCAATTAAAGCCCCAGTAGCCAGTGCACGGGGAGACATACGCACGTGATTTCAATATTTCATCTCAAAGGCAGCATACACACTGCGGTCTCGGGCCGCACTCGTTCCACTCCTACAATTACGCGCTTGTGTCATATTTACAGCCCAGGTAATTGCCATTCAATTACGAGGCCAGCCCGCTGTGCATCTGAGAGAGAGGTCCGACACCTCACCGATATAACCGTCCCATTCCAACGCGGCGTGCAGCCGGCCAGCCATCAATCATCGAACACCCCCCGCTGGGCGCCTGTAGGGATGGGAAACGTCACAAAGCGAGTATCTCAGTCCAACAATGCTCGATAAGTGGGCAAACGCTACGCTAAATTGATTCCGAACTGATTCTGATCCGAACGTTGTTTAGCCGTATTAATTTAACTCGTCCGCTTGTCATTCGTGTTGCAAAATATAGTTATGATGGCATAATATTTTCAAAATATAAATAAGTGAACCGATTAATTGTTGTAACGATATTCTAGGGTAAACAGGTGTTTCTAAATGTCACCTGATCTTTGTGTTTGGCATTTGAAAACTAAGCATTATTTTTATACATTAATAAACTTTATACAATTTCCTACACCCTAGTGATCAATCTGCATAAACGATGGCTTATAGCACAATAATTGAGGTTTTTACTACGTAATTGTTGGTAAATAATGGCGTTCTAACTGAAACGGCTTAGGAAAAAAAATGGAGAGTATGTTTACTTTAAATAAATATGCCAATTAAGAATGATTATAATCATTTAAAAGATGCAAGACATAAATATTAGTATTTTATAGGGTAAAATACCATGCCATTAAATTGTAATGATAGATTGTAAAGTATCGATAATAGCGGGTGTGTGCCAATGCCAACCCTAGGTTGTAGCACAGGTATGCAATCTCGCCTTTATACCATCACCCTATTGCACTTCGGTGCTCGAGCCAATCTTTCAAATTGAGTTCAGTGCGATGTAGGGAATAATGTGATTTAAAACCAATAACTTAGTTATCTCTATCATTTATTTATGTTTTCTTGATTTGATTTTCATTTATTGAAACCACTTCGTAACATAGAGGCAAGAGGTACTGGGTGTGGGAATGCAAGATGCACTTATAAATGGAGCTCTTACAATATAGGTAAATGGTTTGTGGCCATTTTAATTAAAATCAAATAGACTTTCTTTTTAAAAAAAGTTAAAAAATACTGTCACAGTTACAACTACTAGTGGTACCCAGATACTGCCCTTGATCAAATTATTCTTCACTGCTCATTCATTACAAAAAAAAAACCGGCCAAGTGCGAGTCGTACTCGCGCACCGAGGGTTCCATATCAGTTTTGGACGTATAAAGTGAAAAAAATCGGACCGCATAACTAAGTTTGTTTGTCAAGGATTTTTGATGATATTGAAAAAACTGTAATAGTTAGGAACATCGTTTTATTTTTGGTGCAATATTTGGGTCAATTCCTATCAACTCTAATTATTTCAGATTTTTCGCTCAGCAAACTTCGGAGATAATTTTAGACATTTTTCATCATATGTCGAAAACTGTGAGACATAAAATAAAGAGAAAATATATTTTGAAATGTGCAAATCAAGCCCTTTCATATGATATGTCATTTCACCTAGTAACCCCACTTTAAAATTTCGGACCCCCACTCCGGCCCCTTTTGCAATGAAAATAAAAATATTTTTTGACTTTTTTCATTAGTAATAAAGTTGGGTAAGCATTTTTATAACTGTTCCAAATTTCAAGTCAATAGCTTTAGTAGTTGCTGAAATAAGCAGGTGTGACAGACAGACAGACAGACAAAGTCGCACCATAAAAGTTCCTTTTTTACCATTTTGGTACGGAACCCTAACTAGCAGTTGCAGCGACTTCTTCGGCGTGAAAATAGATGAAAATTAACTTATGTGCTTCTCCAGGTACCAGGACCCTTTGTCTAATTTTATCCAAATCCGTCCAGCCGTTTCAGTATTACGGAGTAACAAACACACACACAAACTTTACTAGTGTGATTCAATACATAAAACCGTATTTCATATATAATTAATGATCATCTTAACAATCTTAACTTTTTATTGCATTTATAATTATCCTCATCGTGTAAAAAAATGGCAAATAATAAAATAAACAACATGGTGGGGAAACCAATACAATATCCCATGACTAATTAAATGTATAGCTTTAACTGACTTAGACCAGTGGTTCTCAACTTTTTTATGACACCTCTAGAACTTTTTTAGTTCGGTGGAGGGACCTAAGTTCCTATAATAAATTTGTGTTGATTTCCGACTTCCACGTGGTCGGAGTCGGGGGCACAGTAAATAATAAAATCACAACAGTCAACATCGAAAAATAATTAATAGGTAATCATCTAAATCAGCCATACTCAAAATGTGCTACGCGGAACCCTGGGACTCCGCAAGGCCTCTGCCAGGGCTCCGTCTAACTGCACAATAGCCTAAAGTGAAACGAAATACAATTTAATAAATCTACAAAAATGTGAAGGTAACAACGCTACGGTCAAAAACTAAAAACTCAAGAATCTGGGTATGTACGAGTACAGTCGATACAATGTTATGTAAAGTACCTACCAACTTATTTTTGTATGATTTTCTATAATAAAACCAGACTATTGATTTTGGGGTTCCGTAAAATATTCAGTGTTTCAAAAGGGTTCCGTCGCCAAAAAAGTTTGAGAACCGCTGATATAAATCATAGTTTAATGTAACTTATTGTTGTTTTGTAAAGTCAACTTCGGGTTGGTTGAAGCTCTGATAATACTAATTAAGATCGATTGAACGAAGTCCTCTTCACGTCAAGGGCCAGCTTCGTTACCTGATTCCGAACAAATGAATGAACTCGCCTAATGCCGCGGATGAACAGCTGATATCTTGCGGATAAGGAATTGCATTAGTATTAAAAATAATTAATCCAATTCTACTACATAAGGAAAAATTAAGTAAGAATTGGTTTCGAAATCGCCCCATGAAATTGAGGAAAGATATTTATTTTCACTGCTATGTTATCATTTTATCAGCCTATCACAAAATTGTTAACTATTTTTTTTTTTATCCTCTGTAATTTGTCATGGTTTTAAGTCAGGCTGATGATTAGGGCTGCCAACCCTACTATAAGTGTCCTACTATAAGTGTTATTACAAATTCAACTACTGTATATTCACAATAAAATATAATAGGTAAAACTACTACATATAGGTACCTACCTATTTTAGTTGGATAAAAAATTAAACAACATTATTAATTAAACATATTAAAGCGTAAAACGGTACATAAATAATAACGCTCAAAGCTTACAAACATAATCCTTTCAAAAAAATTTAAACATAAGTTATATTTTTTTTCTACTATAGGATTACCTATAGTAGAAAAAAAATATAACTTATGTTTAAATTTTTTAACAAAAATTTTCGAGGATATTAATCCTCGAAAATTTTTGTTAAAAAAAAGTTGGCAACCATAGGCAGTTCGAAATCACCTTTAAACATTGCTAAAGAAAAATAAATATATGAATCATGATTATCACGTAGCCTTCAGTGATAAGTAGCAGTCGCTTTGCCCTATCACATATCAATAGGATTACACTCAGGGCGAAGTCGTCAAAACTTTGGGGAAATTACCTGTTTTTCCTTTGAAAACCGATTTAAAGTCTTATCAATTTAAATAAGATTATAGGTATTTAATTTACTGTGTTTAGCTACAACACTTACAACATTGTTCTGATATACCTAACTATCGAATTAATGTTTTATTTTTATCTTTTAAGGTTCCGTACAAGAAAGGTACCAACGTAACCCTACGCCGCCACCCGTCTATTACAATATGAATCTTATGAACCGTAATAGCGAACCAATTGATTTTTTTTCACAAAATACGTACAATGGCCGATATCCAGGACAATTACAATGAAAAGTCAAAACCCAAGGATTCCCCATACAACCGGATCGGAACCCTCAGTGTAAAAAGTAAAAAACCGGCTAAGTGCGAGTCGTACTCTATAGTACGTCTCGCACTTAGCCGGTTTTTTAACTTTACTCTAACGACATTTGTGTCATCTATGGTCATCGAAACAAAGATCTGTCAGCTAAAATGGACATTTTGTTGTAGGTTATAGGTGAGACAGACGATCAACGTAAGTAACTCTCTTTCTAGAGTATATCTTTACAGCCGCCAAGAGAACTCTGTAGTCCATTCTCTGGACTTTATCAACCTCTAAGAAACTCTGTTACCAGCAGTCGCGCTTGCCCAAAGGCAAAAATAGAATCCTTACTTAATTAACTATCTAAAAACTTAGCCTGCTAAAAATAACCCTCCTTTTGATTTTGCTGTAGTCGTGTAGTGAAAACAAGCTGAATTTAGTCCAGCTCTGAAATTCTCAGTAGCCGCCCTGAGTCTCAATCTGTGCCTGCATGGTTAGTGGAAGGTATGGTAAATACGCTCGCCCTCAATTATAATGGGACTTCAACATAACTGGTGAAATCTCTTGGGGAATACAGGCGTGATGTTATGTTATCTCTAATATTATAAAGTTGAAGAGTTTTTTGTTTGTACGCGCTAATCTCTGAAGCTACCAGTCGAATTCGAAAAATCTTTTTGTATTTGATATAGCCAGATTCATGAGGAACAGTATAGCCTATTTAATATTACGCTACGCGACCGCGGTGAAACCGCGGGGAACATCTAGTCACACTAATATTAATATTATAAATGCGAATGTTTGTGCGTGTGTGTGTGTATGTTTGTTACTTCTTCACGCTGAAACGGCTGGACGGATTTGGATGAAAGGGAATCTCCCATTCTCGGCTTAAACGTGGACAAGCTGTTTAGTTAAAAGTATGTTTACCTAAAGATATAATTAATTCTTAAAACAATATTTATGTAACCCTCGTTGCAGGAAATTCTTCGTTATAAAAGTCGTATTAATAAGTATTTAAGCCATTTACATCCCACAAAGCGCACCATTGATTGGTTACAGACCCGTGTCATTTATGACCAAAGAGTATATAATCAACAATGAGGTTTTAGTTATTATAATAAAAATAATGAATTAAATTGTTGTGTTTTTAAATACGTTATTATATGACCTTATAATGTACCATTATTTATTTTATTGGATTTAAAACCAACAGAAACTTTTGTATACTAACATAATGTTTATATAATTATAATTACTATTAGCACTTTGCCAGCGACTTCGTCCGCGTGATCCACGGGAATAGCACTGAGGAATAATCAGCTTCCTATGTGTTTTCAAAAACCCTGAAACACGTATTTCTTTATTCAAAAAGAAAAGCCTAAATAACAATTTCCATTATTACAAACTTTCATCCCCCTATGCACCCCTTTTGGGGGCGAATTTTCAAAAACCCTTAAACACGTATTTCTTTGTTTGAAAAGAAAAGCCCAAATACCAAATTCTATTACTCTTACTTTTAAACTAACGGTACTTCCGTACAAACTGTCATCCCCCTTTTGGGGGCGAATTTTCACAAACCCTGAAACACTTATTATTTATTTGTGAAGAAAAGCCTAAATACCAATTTTGATTACTCTAACTTCAAAACTGACGGTACTTCCGTAAAAACTTTCATCCCCCTTTGTACCCCTTTTGGGGGCGAATTTTCAAAAACCCTGAAATACGTGTTTCTTTGTTTGAAAAGAAAAGCCTAAATACCAATTTCCATGACTCTAACTTCAAAACTAACGGTACTTCCATACAAAATTTCATCCCCCTTTACAACCCTTTTGGGGGCGAATTTTCAAAAACCCTGAAACATTTATTATTTATTTGTGAAGAAAAGCCTAAATACCAATTTTGATTACTCTAACTTCAAAACTGACGGTACTTCCGTAAAAACTTTCATCCCCCTTTGTACCCCTTTTGGGGGCGAATTTTCAAAAACCCTGAAATACGTGTTTCTTTGTTTGAAAAGAAAAGCCTAAATACCAATTTCCATGACTGTAACTTCAAAATTAACGGACTTCCATACAAACTTACATCCCCCTTTTCACCCCTTTAGGGGTAGAATTTTCAAAAATCCTTTCTTAGCGGATGTCTACGTCATAAAAGAAACCCACTGTCTAAATTTCAAATCTCTATGTTCAGCGGTTTGGGCTCTGCGGTGATGAATCAGTCAGTCAGTCAGGAGAAGCAATTTTATACAAATATAGAGATAGAGATAGGCTAAAACCTCATTAGTGATTATGAATCATAAATAACACGATCTGTAACCCAAAAATGGCGCTGCTTTGTGGGATGTAAACGCTTTAAATACTTATTATTTAGATAATTTTTACATAGAATTTCCTGCAACGAGGGTTGGAAAAATACTGTTTTCAGAATTAATTGTATTTTTTGGTAAAAACACTTTTAACTGAACAACTTGTTCACGTTTTAGCCTGAGCTCCGAACAAAGTGAGCGAATCTCTTTGGCACACAGATAGATTATAATCCGGAAAAACACATAGGCTACTTTTTGTCCCGAAAAACGCGGGCGAAACCGCGGGCGGAAGCTAGTATTTTTATAAAACTTGGCACATTTATTCAGCTATTTCTTTACTAAGCACAAAGTTACATCTGAAGGCTACACAAGTAATTTGTAGGCTCATTACTGCAATAATCAAAAAACAATTTTATTTTACTCATTTGCACTAGAACTTGAAAATGTACAATCACGTCATTAACTTACACACACTACCACACGAATCTATACAGATATGAAATTTCCATTCACACATGTGTAAACTCTTTGTAGGAGCGGCTTTGGAAATAATTGAATAAGTATAACAGACAATACATTTCGGTCTGCCTTAATTAATCCATTTCATTACTGCTAATTAAACTGATAAAATGTATTTCCATTTTTCAGGCTTCTTTTTTGTTTGTATGGGCTTATTTTAGTACAAAATAATACATGTACGTCTGACTCCGGTTTACCGCAGTAAAGATAACCGCGGTTTTACTTGCCGCTACGCTTTTGATCGATAAGTGAACAAAACAGTTAAAGGTACGAGTTCGTACCTGACGACAGACAGCAGCAGCAGACGTGTCGCCGCGACACTACTGGTTTCTATATATTTCCATGACATACCTTAACCTCCTGTAGCTAGCGACATGTCATCTGCCGCTATGGGTCGAGCGGCAGAAGACACTGTCGCCTGACCGTCGATCAGAAGCAGTGGGTGGACACTTTCATATGAGTACATTGAGACTTGTCCAATTATTGTTGAACATGTGTTTCGAGATCGTACTCGTAATCACGACTACATAGACATGACGCCACGACGTATCGATGCGCCATGACGCGGCGACACGTCGTCTGCTGCTCCTGTCTGTCGTCGGGTACGAACTCGCACCTTAAGGTTCAATTCCTACACCGGCGACAGAGACCGACCACAGCGACAGGCGAAAGTGTCACCGCGCTCGGAATGTATTTTTATACAACCTCATAGAAAATGTATAGCAACCACTAGTGTCGCCTGCAGTAGGCGACAGCAACTGCCGCTGCGGTCGATCACTATCGCCGGTGTCTATTGTACCTTTCTTTTAAGTTTGTTCGAATTTCAAACGACTCTGAAGCAACGACTCTGTTTTCAAAGTGGTGGTTTTGCGGTGATCGACCACCGAGATTTTCCGACAAGCCATAAGAACGCGGTTAAGCTAGCTCGTCGATCACGGGTGGTATGTTTATTTATTAAATTTTTAGGGTTCTGTACCTCAAAAGGAAAAAACGAAACCCTTATAGGATCACTTTGTTGTCCGTCGACCCTTTTTCTCAGGAACGAGTAGAGGTATCAAATTGAAATTAATATAAAATATTAAGGTCTACAATATGGATGTGTAAAAACTTTAAGTTTCTAAGCTAACGCAATTAAAAGATACGGCTATTTATGTCACACATTTTGATGGGAATCGGCAATAACTATGAGAATAAAGTTCAACCATTATTGTCAAGACCTAGGGTTATAAACGGCCTCGGCACGCGATTTTACAACATACAAAATTAAGTTTGTGCCCTCAGGGCGCGAGTCCTACTCTCACTTGTTGGATGTTATTGATTACGTCAATCAATCATAAAAGCCAATACGAGGATTAACAGTAGTTTTGATGATCAGAGACTTGATTGGCATTCTGGAAACCAGGTGTATCCTGATGAAAATTGGTGACACAGGATAAGGCTATCAGGCTAACTCGTAGTCTTTTAATATAAATAGGTTATTACGTATGCTTTGCGTAAGGGTCGTTACACTATAGTAATGATTTTAGTTATTACTAACGAAAACACAGTTACTTGGTCTCATCAGAGAGCACATGATATCTTCGTGTGATACGGTACGTCATACGGTCTTGTAGCTATTGCCTATTGAACGGTCCTGACTTTTTACTCCTAGTCAAGATGTGATTAGTTTTTATAATAGGAAATTCAAAATATTTTCTAACCCTTCATAGATATTTCAGCAATACAAGTAATGGTCATCGCTCATTATAACCGCACGCGATGGTGACCTTAAGATATCTTAAAAAAATACAAAGGTTTCGCAGTTTCGTCAAACGTGACAAAAAAATATTTAAACAGATTTTTCTGCCAACAATTAATTTTTTCATGGTTTTTTACAAAAGATGCAGAACCCTTTGTATAAAAAGAGTTGTGTTCTAGAGTTAATTAAGCATACTTCACATTGAAATAAATGCCAGTTTCATATAGTTTTAATTAATACCTTTATAATTAAATACAAGGAGTGAAATGGGAATTGAAGTAAAAATGTGCAAAAATGCAGGTTCATTAAATTGGCTACGGAATAGGAAATGTTAAGACAGTGGGACCACGCTTTCTGTGAGGCTTTCTCTTATATATTGGCTAAATCTTGTTACTAAAGGACGTCGGCAGTTTTGGGCTTGATCTGGTACACTAATAAAAGCTTAACCAAAAATAAAGATATATTTTAATTGTTCTTTGCCTAATTTATCTTAGAGATTAAGAATTGAAACAAAAAATGGAAATAAATACGAAATAAAATGATTATGGCGTTGACATTTTGAAAAATCTATAAAACAAAAACGGGTGCATGCGCCCTGGTGCGTGCCTCCATAGAGTATCATGTCGACAGCAACTAAAACCTTTGAATTGAGAACTCATTAGTCGGGCTGTACTTCATTGCATCATCCACACCATACTTAACCTTACTGTCACAAATACGAAGATTTCTCTTTAACCCAATTACGTACAAAAACAAATAAAAAATGAATTTAAATACTATTGAAATACTCGATCACACCAAACTAATTTCATATCTGTACCGACATACACAATCTGAAGCCCAGCGTTCTATGGGCGTCTGCCGTGTCCTTTTATTATGTAAAAGTTTAGGTATAATTAATGATTTGTTACAATGGAGCAGCATTAGATAAAGACGTCACAATAAAATTATTAGCATAGGTAGTAAAGATTATACTGTAATTAAATTTCGGCATTTCAAGACTTAAAGAGGATTTTCAGCAGTCTCTTTCGGAAAAAAACTATTTAAATTAGTGTGCAAACCACTTCTCTGCTAGTTTTTATTAAACCGTTTTTTTTTATTGCATGATTTGCCTTGTTCCTTCGAAATATAAATTTAACAAGCTAATCATAAAAAAAAACATTAGGTTTAATTAACAATAATATTTGAGTAGCAAAATTACGTATTATGTGTTAGGTCTGATAAGTGTCTATGTATCTACATCATTTCTATGTTATAAATAAACATTTATCGTAATTGTTACTATATTCTCGAATGTACATTTTAAATAAAAAAAAAAAAAAAAAAAAAACTGTCACATTAAACGAAAAACAACGAATCGTATCAAGTATCCCGCTTTGAACTAAAACCGTGGCCATATTATGTATAGACAAAATTAACCGGAGATTTTTCTCGGAAAAATCCAAGGCTTGCTTGTTTCAATTACGGTTACTAATGAGTTGACTTGTGCTCGCTAATTAGCCACCTTGCTAATTAATCACAACCAGTTCACCTTGTACGAGAAAGTTCATTTTACTCCCGTTCTTGTTTACTCTCCTAATTATTTCCCTATTATAAATAGATGCGTACTGTCTCGTGATTAAAGTTATTGTTTTATTGAATTAATTAATAGATTATAAGGTAGGTACTATGTTTATAATTATGTATTTATTGATTTTGCCCGCGACGGGAATTTCAAAAAACTCAGCCTTATTCCTTTTGTTTTCATTATTTATATGGAACCTCTGTGCAAAGTTTTAGCTTTTTATGTGGGTCCAAGGGTTTAAGCTGGGCGCTAGTGAGTTTTCTTTTTAATTGTATAAGTATTTTGATTTTCTATGCAGTAGTTAATTACCTCAAACCTTTGTAAAATATGCAACTGACTGACTGACTGACTATTTTAAGTAATTTATAGAGAAAATCATTTTATGTGGAAGTGAAATAATAGAGATCACTCTATTATTTTTTGAAAAATATAACGATATGCCAAATTTTCGTTAGCAGGATGTTACTGGTAAGATTTAGTGTGAAAGTTAAATCCTTAAGTATATTTTTCATGGAAAAATTGACTACATAAACTGTTTTCGGGAAAATAAAAGAAAAGCGCTATTAGCGGTACCTAACTGTTAAATAGGTACTTTGCGGTTTTAAATACAAATACGCTGAAAATGAAGCAAATAATGATCACATTTATAATTTATTGTTATTAAATACATAGAAGAGTTTTAATTTTATATATTTAATAACAATAAGTTAAGCATAACACAGCTTTGACATGTTTAAAATTCACAAAAATAAATTCTATCTAATTTTTACAAGGAATATTCAAAAAAATACTCAAGTTTAAGCAAAAAACAAATCGCAATTCCATACAGAAACCACATGGGTACCTTGCAAATCTATCTATACTTAAAATAAATCTGTAGAGAAGTCAATTCTGTACATGAAATATATTTTCAAAATAACTAACAGGGGGTGATTAGTGATCGATACTGATGCCAAAAATGCAATCAGTAAAATTTTTGTCTGTCTGTCTGTATGTTCCTTATAGAAACAAAAACTACTCGACGGATTTTAACGAAACTTGGTACAATTATTCTTCATACTCCTGGGCAGGTTATAGTACAAGTACTTTTCAACACGCTACAATCAATAGGAGCAGAGCAGTGAAGGGAAATGTTGGGAAAACGGGAGAAGTTACTCAATTTTTTAAGCTTCCATCGCATGTGCAGCCTTAATGGTTAAAGCTACATAGAAATCATGTTTGACGGAAATGTTCTACATAAAATTATCAAAAAATATCCTACAACAGCATATGTCTATCTTTTATGGTTGAATCACAATAACACGTGTAACTCCCGATAGCTTAGCAGTTCGGAGCTTTCTGATTGTATTACACACAAGGAGTTACACGCTGATGGAGTCGCGGGCACAGCTATTAATAATAATATTCTGCGGTTCCTTATTGCGATATTTTTCAACAGTATTGTGGATTGACATATTATATATTTATTTCCCTACTAAAATACGAAAGTTAATCTGTCTGTTACATCAAAACCATTGAACCGTGAGGAAGGACATACGCTACTTTTTTACGAAAAACGAGGGAAACGCGGACGAAGTCGCGGGCAAAAGCTAGTACAAAATATAAATATTAAAGCTAACTAATGAAACTGGCACTAACAGCAAAGTAAATTTCCACTTCAAGGCAATAAAAACGGAGCCTCTTTGGATAATCTGTGGCCTTACACTGGAAGCACAATATATCCGCGTGAGACCGCCAACTAGTACAGTTAGCGACGTTACTTAGTTAACACTGCTACTTTTACGTAATATCTAAATTATTCTAAACTAGCTGTTCTCCGCGGTTTCACCCAAGGGTCGTAGAGTGTGTAAATAACCTATACTGTTCTTCATGAATCTGGCTACCATAAACAAAAATAATTTTTCAAATTTCACTGATAGTTCCAGAGATTAGCGCGTTCAAACTAACAAACTCTTCAGCTTTATTATATTAAGTATAGATAGATACAAAATTATTCAATACACAGCTTTTCAGCATTTCATGCAACCAAGAGTAGGTGTTATTTTAATTTTAGATCTGTTTTACCGGGCAACGTTTGCCGAGGCAGGCCTAGAAAACGCTGCCGCGCTAGCGTGATCACCTGGATGTATCTGGGACAGATTGGTTAGAAAAGGCAACACAAAGAGAGATATCAAAGGATAGACCTTTGCCCGGTAGTGGGACAGTATGAATAAAAAAAAAACTGTTATTTTTTTGTAGGTATTCAGTTACGGTTTAAAAAACTGATGTGTTAACTAACTTGTGTCGCTGACTGTACCAATTAACAGCATTACTCTTATCTAACACAGCTCATTATAACAAGTAATGTTGGTGTAAGTGGCTTCAGTTAAACTTCATTATTTAATGTCAAAGATTGGAACTTCGCTCGCCCATCACCCGGGGACACTCAGAACTCGTTCGTGTATCATTTAGTTTCGAGTAATTATGAACTTTAAATCTTGAGGCATAGAACTGGGATTCAGGTGGCATGGAGGTGACACCAAAATATTCATGCTTCAAACAGTTATAGTGGAGTACTTGTATTAATGTTATATGGTTATATGCAACGAATGTGCCACCTGTCAGGTTCGTATCGTGGTCTGAAGAAGAGCTTTCATTTCTTTAGACAGGCAAGGATTTACATGAGCTTGTCTTTTCTGTGGCATCTTCATAAATAAAATACATTTATTGCGGACCAAATATTTGTCCATATAATTGTAAATAAGTATTTGATTTTTTTTTGGAAAAAATATTCATGTTTATTCATCTTTACTGTTTTTAGCCACATCTTTATTTATGGTTTAAGAATATTTCGTCTTATGTACTTACGTACACATACACTAAACATATTACTAAAAATATAATTAGACTAGCTGACCCGCCCGGGCTTCGCATGGGTAATGTTTAGTAGGTACACTTGCCCTACGCCTATCCTATACCTACCCTACACCTACTCTATACCTACCCTACACCTACCTACACCTACCCTACACCCTACACCTACCCTACACCTACCCTACACTTACCCTACACCTACCCTTTTTTTTTTCGAGGTGGAAATCCTCATGGATGTCCCCCGCCCTGGGGAGGGCGGAGGGGTCTGTCAGACTCTTACTGACTAAAACCACCCCGGTGTTCCTCCAACTACCTTACGCCGGGGGCACGGGAGTCACTCACGCATTCGTCCGCACCCCCGGCAGGTATTGGCCCGCCAGATGACAAAGGTCATGTACGGCCGCAATTCCTCTTGAGAGGCGCGCGCGGAACACGTCGCGCCACCGTCTTGGGCCTGTTTCCGTTCGGGTGACGGACGCCCGAAGTCCGCCACCCGCAGGCCGCACCCTATGGTGGCCGGAGATCGTTGGCCGCCCTACGGCGCCCGGTGCGTCTGCTGCGGATGGGGAAAGAGGACACCGCCTCCCTCTCCCTTTCCGCCGCCTCCTTGGCGTCCATCACCTCCTCGCAAAAGGAGGCGACGGCGTTCCAAGCGCTTTAGCTGCCGACCATGGCCTCAACCACAACTGGGAGCGAGAGGCCACCCGCAGCACCGACCGCCGCGACGAGGTTACGGCGCTGCACTGCCCAAGCTGGGCACTCCTGCAACGTGTGCTGCGCCGTGTCGTCGGGGCAGTCACCGCAATGGTGGCAACCGGGCGTCGGCTCCCGGCCTATATGGTACAGGTACTTTCCGAAGCACCCGTGTCCAGAAAGCACCTGTGTAAGCCGGAAGCTAAGGGCACCATGCCGTCTCCCGAGCCACTACCTCATCACGGGCCTTAGCGCCGCTATTGCGGCGACCCTACACCTACCCTACACCTATAAGTTTTAAGCTTCTGGCTTTAAAAATGACGTAATTTCCATACAAACTTTCATCCCCTATTTCAACCCTTTACAGCCCTTTTTTCGCATTAAAAAGTAGTCTATGTCCTTTCTCAGGCTCTAGACTATCTCTGTACCAAATTTAATTTGAATCGGTTCAGTAGTTTAGGCGTGTTTACGTAACACACAGACAGACAGACAGACAGACAGATAGACAGACAGACAGACAGACGGACAGACAGAGTTACTTTCACATTTATAATATTAGTAAGGATAAGGATTACATTAAATAAAATAATAAACTACATTAAGTAACATTACATTACATTAAAATGAATCAGTTACGAATTTAGACTCGGAATCATGATAAGCGGCAGATATGAAAGAATCTGATGAAGAACAGAGCTCTATTCAGGTGCTCATTATAGGTACTACATAAGATGCGGAAGAGGTTGTTTCTGAACTCAATGTGCTGCCTTGGGCAAGCAATTTGTTTCTGCTTGTGTATCATTGATACATTTATTACCGATGGATTGATACTGGAAATTATGTAAGGCAAAACTTAATACGTTCAGAGATGAGGCTTGTTGTAACTTAAAAAATTGGTTGGTAAAAATGTGACGTTTTCTCTATTCCAGGGGTGCTCAGACGTTTCAGCCACCTACCAAAATGTTTAGGCAGGACGCGGTCGATCGGTCGAACGCGATCAGTCGTTTGAGCACCCCTGCTTTGGTCCAATACAATACAGATGATTAGATCCGCAAGAACTTAATATTGGCTATCGTAAAGTCGTTGATTTTAAGACGTATGTATGTAGTACACCATAAGAACTTCACTTGAATGCAAAAGCTAAGTTATTCCTAAGTGTAAAAAAAGCCTACTCTGTCGTATGACATTGTTTGCGCTGAGAACGGAATGACGAATGCGGGACAGGAAAAAAGTTTTCCAAGAGGCAAAAAGGTGTCAAGTATTCTCTGGGATTTTCTATTCTTGCATACTTATAAAATTAGTACCTCTTATTTAATAGTCCTTTGTAGTGTGTATAAAGTTAAATGTAATTTTTGGAACAACATTCATGAGTTGGTTATTTTTTTTATTTGACCCTTACCGTGAAAAATCAAGAAATAAGCTTCGTTCGAGTCCTAAACTCTCGAAAGTCTCGAAACTCTCTAAAGTCAATCTCGAAACAGACGCGTTACACATGAAAAAAAATTATAATAACTAGATAAGGAGACAGGTATGATTTTTTTATAAAAAACAAGTACTTATAGGTACAAAAACAAACAAGGATTAATGTCTACAAGAACAATAAATTAACACATCAAGATTAATAAAGTTAACCCTAACTTAACCACTAAACAATCGATCAAACAGATAATAAACCAAAATCGGAATAAACTATTCAAAGCCTTATTATTAAGCGAAATTACAAGTTAACGCTATAGAAGACACGGCTAATCGGATTGTGTGGAATAATGAGATTCTGATAGCGGCCGATGTATCCGCCGATAGGATCTACAGATAGTCGCGAGTCACGTTGCGCTCGCGCACGCTTTACAACTTCATCAACGACGAACTAACCTTATAAGGTAAAGCCCGAAACAATTATTTAATGTCGGCGATTCATAATTAAAAGGTAATATAAAATTTATGGCCGATTGTCATTTGTCAGGTATATTAATCATTATGTTGCGAATAAAAAACATGTTTTTAAAAGGTGCATTTGAAAGTGTTTTTAAAGCTCGTTACGTAGTCAGTAGATGCAGAAAGTAGTCAGACATCTTTCTGTGTTCATGTTTAGTGAAATTGAAGGCCTTATATGGATGTTTTAGAATTAAAAACCGATAGAGTTGCGTATATGTTTTGTGCAGATGAAAAACATGTTATTAATGTCTATAGACACGCAAACATCGATTAATATTACAAGAGAATGTTGTATAAATTAAAACTAGTTTTTTGTTTAATAACCGTTTTTGGACCCTTATTTATAACTGAAAACATGTTGTACCGCATAATATGGTATTAATTTTGAATATTCGGAATTAACATTTCTATCATAACATCACGCCTGTTTTCCCCAAAGCGATAGACAAAGGTGTTTAGTACCTATATCTACATTGCGCCAGTAATGTTAATTGGGCGGTCCCAATTAACATTACTGGCGCAAGTTCTGGATTCGCTGTCTGGACGCAATGTCGGAGTCTGGATTTGTGGCAATGGCTCGGTAGCCATTGCCACAAATCCAGACTCCGAGCAGTGGTGACTAGAACAGTGGTGGCTAGAGCTGTGATGGCTAGAGCAGTCACCACTGTTCTAGCCACCACTGTTCTAAGTGGCCAGAGCAGTCGGTCAGTTCCTAGTTTTACTACGGAACCCTAAAAATGGCTTCCGTCAACCTCTTAATATCCGGCTACGAATACAACCTTATTTACCTTGCCTTACGAAAATCACTTCATATATTTACTTCCATTATACTAAATAACATAGGTACTTGGGGCAATGATGACGTAATGATACCTATATGAGAAAAAAAATACGTTCTCGCGGTTTAAAGTAAGCGTTTGTCGTAGACCGGTCAAGTTGAGTCAAGTGTTGAATCTATTATTGCAAATCACACTATTATTGCAAATGCGGAACTTTATGTGGGTGTGTGTGTTTGTTACTCCTTCATGATGAAACAACTGGACGGATTTGGATGAAATTTGACAAAGAGGTAGCCTGGGACCTGAAAAAAGCACATATACAGTAGTATATGTGCTTTTTTCAGGTCCCAGGCGACACGCGACTTCATTTGCGTGAAAATGAATGAAAAGTATTTCATTCATTTTCACGCTAATGAAGTCGCTTGCAATAGCTAGTGGTAAAAACAAAAAAAATAACCGACTTCAAAAAACCACAACAAAGTAAATAATAATTTTAGTTTCGCAATTTAGTGGCTTTTGGTTTTGGTTTTTGCTTTTGTTGCCACCGACTTCCGAAACCAAAATTATTATATTTACTTTGTAGTGACGATAATAATACAATTTTACTATCGTCCTATCAGTGAAAGTTAGTGTTAAAGACTAAAAGCCTCGTAGACTGCTACGAAAATAATACGCTTCTTAAAATAAGCGTTTAATAACCATTTTAAAGATGAATAATAATTATTATAATTGGAGAGTTTTTATATTTATTATCATTTGTTTTTTTAACAAATATATATTTGTTGTAGGTAGAGGTCTGAGCGTAAGCGTAGCGTACGCGTAGCGTTTTTCGTAGACCTCTACGAAATTGATACGTACGTTGTCATTTTATCACTGAAGCCTAATGAATACTGCGAATGAAACATAAATTGGCAATAATGGTACCTATATCTAGGAAAAAAATATGAATATAGAACAAGAATGTTATGTCTGTAACGGGAGAAAGTATTATTCCATCATTATGTCATATTATCATATAACTTACGTTATTAAATAAGTCTTTTTTTGTGCCAAATAAATGTTTAATTCTTCATTATTGAAAATAAAAACACAATTCAAAATATAATACAGTTTGTTAAACTGATATAATTAATTAGAATCGTTATCAAAACTAAAACTAACGCAGTATTTACGTTTAAAATGCAATTTATCAGAACATGGTCTTGTTTAGTCCACTCGGTAATTAAACGAGAGCTTTCACAACAGTAATGGAATTCAATTAAAACTAAAACGCAGTGTATTCAGCCGTTGATACCGACTTGCTGGCTAGCGTAAACTTCCGCTGAATACAATTAATTAAATTATCACTGAAAGACTTAAGCTTTTTACAAGTTTCATTTAATTAAAATTCTTGATTGTCTACGTGTGTACACAGGTTAATCTAAAATCCCCAAATTCAATTAGCTAATTAAACAAGCGGGTAAGAAAGTACAACAAAACTAGGTATATGGGAGAAACGCAGCAAAGGCATCTCATATTGGCAGTGTAGTCGCGATCGATGGCGCCCCCTCGCGGCCCCCAATCAGCTCCATCAAAACTCGAGCTCATTACTCAAAATCAATTAGCGTTATTAGTGCGGCGCGTCTTCGTTAGCCCGTGATGGAGGGTAATTTATTGGCATCTCTTAATTAGGGATAAGTCTAATTGGAGGCTTAGTCGTACCGAGGCCCTCGAAATCTGACGTCCCGACGAATAAATTGGTCGGCCGGGGCACGGCCTCGGCGCGATGGGGCACGGCTCGGTGCGGTGCCGCACGCACTCCGCCCGCTCTATTTGATACCACCAATGATATTTTGACGTGCTAACTCGATTTATGCTCCTCCACTGTACTCACTTTAACGACTGCTCTAATAAGTTTCAAACATCGACTTAGACCTGGCTTAAAAGGATGAGTCATAACGTATGGGATTTAGTAGACGGTAATGAAAGTTATGCGGTTCGCGTCTAATATCGGTCTGGGGACTACTAAAACGATTTTGAAGTCACACCAGACGAGACGTTTATGAATATTGATTTTATATGTGGTTTGATGCGGAATATAATGCATTGTAGTAAGACTAATTCGGTCGGGTGGGATCTGCGGCGAGCGCTAAGCGGTGCGGTCGCCGTTCAAAGCGGTTCGAACAAAAATAAAAGATGGAAGTAAAGCATATAAATAAAAGAGTGCAGACAACGGCATGATCAAGTGCACCGCGCGATGTAACGCGATACTTTGTAGCGTGCCTTATTCCGACGAAAGGTCGGACTGGCCCCCTGGGCTCCCCTCCACGGCCCACAGAACTGGTCAACTCTATAATTAGATCGCTCCTCTGTGACACGCTACGTGGAAATAATTTGTATTTTAATAATGAGATGAATTTAGATCTAAGATAAGGCCCACTTCTATCACGGTCGGTAAGTGAGGCCTAAAACAAAACAACCGAGAAAGTGGACTTCTGGAAAGAAGCGTAATTGGTGGAACTGAAATTATTCCGTACCAAGTATCTAGATGGTTTAATATTTAAAATATAATAGATACTTTAAATGTTTGCATCTAAAGTCTAATATCCTTTTTAGAATTCCGTAGACACCTGGTAAAACGGAACCTTTATTCCCCTTCCTCCAAGCCTCCAACCAGACAACAGTAAAATTATCGATGGAAACCAAACTTCATTAAAAATTTAATACTGCTCATCCGATTTGCGCTTATCAATAAAAAACACGTATGAAGTATTAAAAATCTCTCACTTAATTGTTCCAAATCGATACATGGCCCGAGAGCGTCAAAGAATCGGTTTAATGCCAAATCGAATTACGATCAGACGATGCAGGAACAATGCTGGCTTGGAGCTGTGTCAACACTTTATTTTTTTAACACGGTATTATTTGAATAATGTTGACCTTGAATGTAGACACAGGTGTACATCTCTATTCATGCTCAACATCCGAATAATTATTATATTAGGCGCACTTTCATATTTTTTTTTTTTTTTTTTTAAACGTTGCCCCACACTAGGATTTCTCCTGTATCGTGGGTGCGTTTACAAACACAAATTTCACATACACAAACAGCCAGACCTTGTGCAATGCGGGAATCGAACCCGCGACACGTCGCGCAGCAGCCAATCTCTCAGCCACTGCGACAACCGTGCGGTCAATATTGTTTATTTACAGAAAAAAATAACCTCGAATTGTCTGCATCAATAATAGGAAAAGCTTTTTATTACTTCTTGAGTTTAAACGGCTATTAACTATGATCATGACTTTTACTATTTGTAGTTTACGTTACTTTTGCCTTTTTCATCTTTGTGTCTTCAGTAGGTCTTAATTTTCCTATGTGAAATAACGATTCATACATTCCTACACTCAAGTTTAAATGGTATTTCATATAGAAGTAAATGTAAACGTATTTTGCGTTCATAAAAACTAATTAAGGCTTGAAGTAGGTATCCCTAATTAAATTTCTGGAATAGTATGAACTAGCTTTTACGTTCAAAACGTGAGGCACACAACACAAAACTTTCCTTCAGATCAAAATACTCAGAAACCAACATAATGACTAAAAATTTCTCGCTATAGAACAATTCGCCATTCAAAACGGTCATAAAGATCACCGCGCTAATCCCCGAGCGTTTCAAATAAAACCGAATGGACCGACTACGTGGGCCATACATTACCCTTTCTTAGGACGACGTCTCGGCGGACTAATGCCTACAATGTGTATTATAGCATTTAATATAATAATAACGTAATGAAACGTCTCGCGCGAGGGGGCGAGGGTGAGGGGTGCGCGGGCGGCGGCGCGGAGGGAGCCGCGGGAACCGGTCGCCGGAGGTCATCGGCAGCGAGCCTTCCGCGACTGGTGTTGCCAGCTTAGGCCGACTCGGTTGCCCATTTATGTAGTTTTTCGAAACGGCTGAGGTTAACTGGGACAGCCCGTAACATTTGTTGCCTTTTTAAGTCGTCTATTAGTCTTGCACGCGGCAGCTACGGACAGGATACATTAGAAGTAATGATCTGTGCATGCGACTTTACATTATGCAAAACTTTTTTCTCATTTAAGTACTTACATATCCACTTTTTGCATAACTTCGATTTTTCTTGGAATATTAGCTTGGATAAAAGGCATTTTCCAGTTCGTTACGTGACATCATTTAAAACGCACAATTGAAAGTGTCCAAAAATCCCAGGTTGTGCAGAGGATGGCAACCCGCCGACGGCTATGGTAATGCTCCAACGCGTCGCCCGCGCGTATGTTAATGCTCCATTAAGATTATACTAATTGAAAGCCAATAAATACAACGGCTATGAATATTAATTTTATTTGGCTTCGCGCTGTTACTGAACGGACCAGTTTGTGGATCGCGTGCGACGAATTACTCGCGACTCTTTCCAATATTTTAAAGAAGACAACCGATGACGGAGCTCGGAGAATGCAGACCATGTTCAACTTCAGTGAAAGTCGGTTGAAGTTTATCGCTATCAGTAGGTACCTACTTAATTTGATGTTTGAGGACAAAATGATCACAAGGTCTTTATAAGTGTTTTTGTATAATTTTGCGTTAAAGTTGCGTATGAGGGAAATACCAAAATAGCTCTTTCAACTTCCAAAATTTTAATGTGATGCTACACACTATACAGACATCACAAGTCACAGTAGTGTATTTGTCAACAATCTCCCACAAATTCATAAACAATTATTTGTCATTACTGTCAGCAAGCGTGACGCGAGCAGTTACCGACAAGTATAGCCGTCAGCAGCGGCAGCAGTGAGTTGCGTGCGTATCTTTGCCATCCGGCTAGCGTGACGTCTCGATATTCCTGTCAATCCCGTTCGTCGTCGATTACACAGGACAAATCAATTACCGCTCGCATTCCACCGGCAGTCGACCGACGAATTCTCTGTCACGATCCTATCGGCCGATGACGAGCCCTCTCATCGAACGGTATGCAGAACATTGCGCGCCCCCGTCCGCCCCTAAAGACTAGATTTGCACATAGAGAGCGATGGATCGCGCGCTTCCATCAATTGTCCGTAAATTCCACGCATTCAAACATACGTCTAGATCGAATCGTTGTGTACCTCAAGCATGGCTCAGCTTTGACCACGCCAAGAATTTCGTGTTCGATACCTGAACCGGAATGTTATCAGTGCGTCGCATCGGTACTCGCCATCAAACATGTCGGACACTATCGTACTACATTGTAAACCACTATTTAAATGAGTAGATAAATTAATTGAAAACGCAATCATGTAACGCGCCCGATATAATAAATATATACGTATTACATGTACATCCTGCGGTAATCAGCTAATTGGATATGAATTATTGATCCCGTAAGTGGTAATGATCGGTTTGTGTGGCTAACCGGATGAAAGTCGTACTCGGGTGGCGTGTTCAACATCTTGGATTTTTTTCTGAACTCGATTACGTGCCTCGTAAATGCAGATAATATTTCATAAACACAAAAACTGCGTTGCTGTTGTGTGGTACCATCGCAGTGCCCGCTGTGTGCCCGCGCTCAGACAGAGTGGGGCTCGCCGGGTCAATGTCAGCGCGTGCGGTTTTCCTTCGCAGTTGGGCCGCGAGGTCGACTAACTACTAATTATTTTTCGACCAACGAGTTGCAACATCAGCTGGTTTATGATGACTAACTGACTAAATGCGGTTTAGTGGTCACGAAATACTTTAGTGATTACCGTGGTGTGGTAATAGGATTGTGTTTGCTGTGTACGTTTGTTTTGTATTAGCTTTATGGAGTTTTAGAGGGAGCGAGATCCCAATATAAGGCACGGGGCACGGTAGATGCGCAAGAGCACGCGCCCACGCAGGGTCGCCGGTGTTCGCCTCGATTTTATGTTAATCGAAGATCCGTGTCGTCGGGCGACGTGTACATAAGACACCTCGGTTAGGTAATACGGAACATCCAGTCACAAATACATTAAATACGCCATTATCCACAGCCGAGAACAATTTCACATTTACGACTTTACACTGACACGTCGTAAATTGACTTTATATAGTTTCTATTGCGGCCTTATTTGCACGTGAGGTGATTGGATACGAACTTGATCGCAGGACAAAGTGCAGTAATACGGGTTAACTATTATAAGATTTAAGTAAATATAAAAGGGCCTTAATTATATTCTCGCGAGGAATAAATAGCTGAATAAAACTCACTACGTACGATGGGTTTCGTGTTACCTGATTTATTTTATACACTTAATGTCGGCAGTGCTATTACCATAATTATACACCTAATTAACTGAGTAACATATATTCCTACAGTTATTTACTTAACGCCTTTCTGAAAGTTAATAAGTTTAATATTATAATAACGAACTCAAGAAAAGTGAGAAAAAACCTTTAATTGTAAAGTAATGGTAATTGCAGTAATAGGTTATTAATAAAGTGTATGTGAAGGAATTTAAAGTCGTGATATCGAATGTGCTCTTTATTCATTTGTAGTGGCCCATAAATTAGCTATTTAATGTAATATTCATTACGGCGAGCCGCATTTTTCTTCGCTAACGTAGACTTACAACTGTTAAGAAATTCCGTGTTCAAGTAGTTGTTGTAATTCAAAAGTGTCGGTCTGCAAGCATGATTAAGTTTTATTTAGAAAATATGGAAACATCGGTTTACTTATTAATTGGCTATAAATGATAAAACGTTTTTTCGTATCATTAGCTAGTCTATGAGTTTAATGGCCACATTTACCACCTTCGGACAAGTTCCGATTAACTTATCTGGCAGATACAAAATAAATATTAGTACTATAGTTATTTAAAAAAAATTTTTGATTGTCATTCATATAAGTGTCCGAATGTAAAAAATTCTGCCCCAATTTAAAATTTATCTGATGAATAATGCTCATTGGGAAGCTATTAAATATCCCTTTTTAGACTATCGTATTGACTTTTACAATCTGCATGTGTAATGGACATACGAGGAATTATTATTCGAGAATGTATGTTTTAATCTAAGCACGTTAGAACAAAAATATTTTTTATCTTTTATCTCACAGTTCATCTAATGCAGAATCTAAAATAGATACTTCAATCGTGTTTTCATTGTGAGCTTTTGTTGGGTGTTGACATTAATAAGAACTAGCTTAGGCCATGTTGTTTCATCTTACAGTTACGTATCTGTAACCGTCAAATATGGCGGCTTGTACGACAATTTCATACTGACTTAACGATTACGTACTGACTTACGAATACAGATGGTTTGAAGCAACCCGCTCTTAGTCTGCAGCTCTGTCCATATCGAAACATTATAGATTCAGACAGAGACAAAGGAAGGAAAATTAATCCTAGGTAACTTATTCACATAACGATTTGAGATTAGCTGTTATATTCTACATAAAAAGAGCTTTCAAAAACATGGCTCATGTCATTAGGTGCTATTTGGTGGTTGGACAAGATCCCATATACCTACAAAGTTTTGCCCATCGTCCATTGTAATGAAAATGGGATAAAGATAATAAAATATAAGGCAAAGGTGGTAATAATTTTCTTCAGTATCTAATCCTAGAATACAATTTATTTTTTCAACAAAAGGTATTTTTTTTACTTACAGTAAATATATTTGATCTTTTACCATTATCATTTTCCAATATCTACTAATCCCCCAATAAGGTTCAATACTCAAATAAAACTCACAAGTAGGTACATACAAAAGGCGAGTATATTTTATCCACAATTTAAATAACATCAAAGGATGTCTCAATCTATACGAATAAAGACGTAACATAAATAAAACCGTGTTTTGTAAGAAAAATATAAGTTTGTCCCTATAAGATTCGTGTGCATCTCCTACGCATACACCTACTCGTCAGGTGTTTGCCTTTTACAATATCTTAATTTATTCGATCCGGTGTACCCGGGCACAGACGTATCATCCACAGGACGCGACATAAAAAATACAGACTATGACGAGAGACATATCTAATTGAAGATATTCCGTATTCGATACGAGTTCTAAGGAACTCGTATCGAATACGGAATATCTAAACCTTACTTAAACAACCTTGAAATCACGAAAAAAACAACAATAGTTATTTTCTTACGACGATATGGATATTTTTGTATAGAATACGATACAAAAATATCCGACAAAATGTATAGAACAGCTGTTTGTTTTTAGTGATTTCGTGAAGTTAATCGAACTAGTATCGAATACTGAATACCCTCGGATCCTTCAACACGTCATCCATTTAACCTTACACCCTGCATAGCAGGCTGTGTCTTCTAAACATAGTTCCTGGCTAAAGGGATGGCGAGAACGACCATGTTTCGCGTCTCGTGGTTAATATGTAGGTATAACCGGGGACTATGAAATTGTAATCATATTTCTTTTAAACTGATTTAACCCGTGTGGGGTAATACAAATATTTGGATACGGAACTAACCATAAAAGTATAAAAATCTATTCGATAATAATTAATTTTGGGTCATAGGAGTTCGACACAATAATTTATGATATAGATTATACAAAAATACTGAGTGAGATAATTAAGAATATTCAATAATTTCAAAAATAATTACAATAATTTACTTATGTATAAATTGCTTATAATACATATATGTTTCAGAAAGAAAATATGAATTTTATACGTTTTGAAAATATGTCTATAAACGCTCCATTTCCATTGTATTACGAGGGTAAAAAGGAAAGTTCTATAATGCTTTTTTAACATTTAATTATAATGTTAACACAATACCCACTGATGTTTTATCACGAATTAACAATTCAAACAAAACAGTCGAGGTAAGCATGAGGGCCTTCTAGGCACAAGTATTAATTAAGAGGGTTGAACCACTCCGTCTCTAATTAACCGAAGACCCAAGCCACATTCGGTGTAATTAGTTCCCTCCGAGGGCTGTTCTCACGCTCTCGGACCTTAAACATTGCGAAATAATAGGAATTTCATCGATTACAATTATGCAGATAAGGTAAATATAGTTGAGTATCCAGCGACTCGTAGACGTTGAATAAATTAGTCGTCATTAATATCGAGTTGGAATGGAAGCGAGTCGGACATAAGAGAGATGTCACACGTGCGGCGTCATTACGCGCGGTGCGGCGCGCGGCGACCAGCTGCCGCAATTTGTCCCCCGCTACGTGGATTGGTTATTAATCTGTTGCTACAATTACTCGCCGACCATTGAATTAATTGTACCCCTTATCTGGCGAATTCACTCGCGACGTCAACTTATCGAGATGTTAAGTTCTTGTGTAGCTGTCAAGAAACGTTCGTGGTGATATTTTTATTATTACAAAAAGTGACCAATGTGAGCTTGCGTTGTTATAATGTCAACCACTTGTCGCCGTTACAGCGCGCTCGCAAAAAACTTTCATACTCGATGGCTCGTTTAACTTTAAAGAACTCATTTAAGGCATTCGATCGAAAAGTCGTCGACAATGAAATAAATGATCCCTCTCGACGACACGGCAATAAAAATTTCATAATAAGACTTTTTAAAACAATAACACTCGAACGAGGGTGGTCGAGAATCTTTATTAAAATCTCGAGAGAGTAATAAAAGCACAGTTAAATGCGGAGAACTCTGATGAAAATATTAATTAATGTTTCGGAATGGGAAACATGTTGCTAATTAAATGGCGATATCGCATAAAACGTAATTAGAGGCCGGGAACATTCGTTTCTCACGGGGCGGGCGCTGCATGCGCGTCCCGGCGGCGGGCGCGCGCCGTGCGGTACCGGCCCGGCGCGGCCCGGGCTCGCGGTCGCGCATCTCTCGCGTCCGCGAAAGGAATGCAACGCGTACGCTTACACAGCAAAACAGGTTACACTCCAACTGCGTACTGTATAAAGATTTTCTTTACTCCACACATTAAAATTCGCTCTTAATAGTTGTTAACTTTTTGCGAGCCACCTCCTGTTAACAATGTTCAAATTGCAATTTGTAAGGATGATTAAATAAAATCGGTTACCAGTCGCGGCCGATTCTGTTCAAGAGTTTAATTTAAAAAATAGATTAAAGAAGGAGGAGTTTATAATAGAAATTCCGCGAGAGCGAAACTACGAGCATTCCGTAGAGGCGGCGGGCGTTATTAAATGCACTGACTGGCAACTATTAGCCGCGATGATAGACGCCTGAATGGGCGGCGTAATTAAAAAAATCAATGATCACTTATTGTAATTAGCGGTGTATCGCTTGACCGACAAAAAGGTAATTGTTTCCTGACAGCCGTCAATCAGTTGAGGAGAGAATGGTGTGGGATCGCACGTGCGGCCACACTCACGGACTCGTCTTTCTATTCTATTGCGCTGCATATTAATGCGATATTAAAGCTGTGAACAACGGATTGATCAATGGCAATGGGATGGGAGTAATTTTGAAATTATTTCTTGAATGGTAATGACGTATGACGCATCAATTTTGGAGATTTTTGTTTAGATGTAGGTACTTTCGACAATTTTAACCGCCGCTGTCATTAAATACCTACCTACTGCATTGCCATAGTGGTGAAACAAGTTGCCCTAAACAAAACATACATACCTACTGATAGAGTTATCAAATAAGTGCGATCTGAGAACTTTGGAGTGCAACAAATAATACTCGTATATAATAACGTAAACGTGTTCCACTATGGGGCATACAAGAAAAAACCATATAATATTTTAATTAATGTAACCTTACATTGTTTATTTCAGTAATTGAACAAAGCGCATGGTCATAAATAACGTTGGCAGCACAATATAACGACGTAAGATACACAGAGTCGTCGCGTTATCTAACAAACAGCAGAGGGTCGTATATTTCATAATGAGGTTATTACTGAGCATTCTAGTTGCCTTATCTCCAGCTATTCCGAAGCAGAGACTAGCGCCAAATTGGCGTGGCGGAGTGCGCGGGCGCAGCCGATCGGTCGCGCAGATATAGCTAATTAAGGGCCGCGCGCGCCGATCTATTTGGAGAGATCTAGCCGCTGACGTGTGAAAATACCCAATTAATTAACGCGAAACGTTCGCCCGATCACGGGGCATCGCACCTCGCGTGCTGCCACACCAACGACCTAACGCTACTGAGTGTCTATTAGTTGTTTAATTCAAGCTTATATCTCTCGTTAGCGACACCCATTACTGTTGTAAACTTAAAGTCCAACATTATAAAGACGGACGCGAACGTCTTCAAAGCCGCTGTGAGTGTTATACTCGATGTATTCAGAGTTAGTGATGTAAATCTAATCACCCACTGACCACAAACTTCACAATAGCGCGATAAATTTCAAGAATTCGTGCCATAAATAAATTCGATTGCACATTAGCCGCACTACCTATAAAGTGGAACATTTGAACGTTTATTTATGACAGTGGACTCCCGTCAATTAAGCGAGCTTCCCCTCTGTCGCCGTACACAGATGATGGCGTGGGAGGCGGGGTAGGTTCGCACTGGATTGGCGATGCACTAACAGGCGAATAGATGGAGGTGAGCGATGGCCGCGCGGTGTAAAGCGAGTGTTAATGGGCCATTAGCCGGTGGTGCGACGGGCGTCTAATTGGCGCGCGGGCACGCCGGCACGTCGCGCAGCGCACGCCGCGCCGCCATCGCGCCACGCCGCGCCAGCACGCGCTAGATGCGCGCAGATACCACGCACGCTAACTGCACTATTTTCGGATACTTAATTGCCTATTTCCCCTAACCTTGTTCTATCGTGATTTAATTAGAAGGTACATGAACAAGTTACACCTAGTTACTAAAAGCCTGATCAACAAATGCCAAATTAGTTGTTGTGATCAAAATAACAGCGAATCAAACCACATGATATAAGATTCGACAACAGATTTAATTGAGTTAGCTTTGAAAATCCGGGGGTTACCAACAGAATTTTGTTGCAGTAACTATCCACATCGCCACACCCAAAAAGTTGTCTGACCTAATAGTACACAGGCCCTGAAAACTAAGTTGGAAAACATTAGCTAATAGTGGTAGCAGTTCTTGTCGACAAGCTAGACTTGTACAATCAGTTGGCGGCGACGCGGCGTCAGCCAGGAAATTAAACGGTTGGACAGTGCGGCCTGCGACGCAACGCCGCCGTCATGTCATTCAACGTACGCCTCTATTTACAGGCGGATTTTGAGTGAGCACCTCTGTTCTCTGTTTCAAGCCTTTTGAAGTAAATGGAGCCTTAATTAAGGAATAATTAAGACGTTGAATTGACTGTTGTATGAAGTAATAGGTGGTTTGAGCTGGTCGTTTTGTTTACGATTATGGTAATGGTTCTGTTTATGAAAAACTGTTTTGAGAATTTGAGATTTTATTTCACAACATTAGATTGAATTGTATTATTTAGTAAGTATTTCGTGAATATAAATAAAATAATTAGAGATAAATGTTCAGTAAATGCATTGCATAAGCATAATCAAAGTCCTGGCAGTGCGAGCAAGTAATGTTCCCAATGCTGGGACAGCCGACTTAGGCCTCCTCTCTGTGAGAGGGAGTGAGCCATAGTCCACCACGTCAGCCCATGCGGGTTGATGGACGTCACCATACATGTCTTCGAATTTTTGGTTCTAAGACATGCCGATTTCTTCACGATGTTTCTTTTGAGTAGTGATGATGTAATAAATTGCACAAAGTGCGCGCCTGCCTGGATTAGAACCCACGCTCTACGACTTGTAAGTCCGAGCCGCTACCATTGGACCACCACTTCTGTTATTAATCAATAAATGCAATAAGTTATTAAACCAACTCCATTATAAAAATAACAACAAGTAAACCAAACAGATCAATGTGAGAGAGTGTAAGCAATAAAATAAACAATAATTTATTAACCAACGAAAAGTTATCATCAATATAACGCGTTTTTTAAAACTCCAATACAGACTAAACAACCTAACAACCTAACCCATTACTTTTACGATTCCATCAATTCACCAAAACAAAGTAATCAAATCCTTATAAGCACAGCCAAAGATTTCAAAGGCCGTTATTACTAGAAGCTGCGTGTAAATCAAGTAGTTCTGTACCCCTATCATGAGTTTTTTTGACGTGTAGTATCGTTAACGTAAGCATATTTTGAATTGAAAATACACGTTTGTTACACAATATTTATATAAATTAAATACTTAATAAATTTCTCTGTATTTTTTAAAATGTGCAAATTGTATAAAATTTTATCAAAAAGTTCCAGGACTGCTGTATTTTAAATTCAAAATATGCTTACGTTAACGAAAATATACGTCAAAAAAACACACGATAGGGGTACTGGGCATAGCATAGAGTATCAAGGTAATTGAGCAGCCATAGACAGCCCGTCCTCAGTATGTCGTCGGTTAATTTCCTGGAGCACAGATTCGCAGCGTGCGTTGTGGAACGTTGATTAGTCAGGCACAAGTAGTGGGTGGTATACTCAGATCATAGAAACAAGGAGATATGCCATCATAGCAAATTAGTACGGGAACAACTGATGCCACTTTTAGTACATTTTTCGACACAATTACGCGCATAATTAAGCGCTCCTTGTGGATAAAAAGATCTCCCACGCATTGAACATTTCGCACACCTTCAATCTAACACTGTTAATCGTCACTCAACACTAGCACTAAACTAAAACACTGTATTTATACCATCGATCGTGTTCGGTTCGTCGCCAGCGCGTACGTTTTTAATATGAGCAATTTGCTCAAGATCAGGCATCAAGCTCGATAGCGCCTTGGCACATCTCCTTGTTTCTATGATCTGAGGTGGTATAGCTTTTATAACAAGTTAACGTACCTAATTGTGTTGCTTTTAATGTTGAGAAGCAATTTATGTATCCGGAAAACGGTCGAGCATTTGTTAATTGAATAGAAATGTTTAATTCGCTCATTGTTTTCGCACATCTTTAAAGTTCAGATTGTAGGTACCTACTTGAGTTGCTTAAAAACTGTATGAACAACAATCAAATCAATCAAAGATATTTTACGGCTGCTATTCGCTACAAAAAACGCTTAATAACTTAAAAACCGGGCAAAAGAATGTCGGACCACGCATAGTGTAGGGTTCCGTAGCAAGAAGCATTTCAGTCTTCCGACCGCAAATATAAGTTTTTTTGCGGTTGTTGAACTCAAAACTGAAAAAAGTGAATATTTCAAATGTTATTAACGTATTTCGTTTAAATTAATTTTAATCGAGAGTATTTATTGAATTCCATAAGCTTGATTTTTTCCAGATTTTTCGAAGGTGCGGTTGGAAAATTACACATTGTTAACGACTTTCAGAGCTCCTAGTTCACTTAATACTTATGCACTTAAATAAAAAAGTCATTTAGGAACCTCTATGTTATTTTCAAAGACCTATCCAATGACGGGTGCAGGAAAATTTTTTTTTTCATCCTTCAGTTTCATGTATGGGAGCCCCCCCTATTTATTTATTTTTTCATAATTTCACTACAAGCCTTTATGACGGCTTATAAAAGACATCTACCTACGAAGTTTCATTCAAATTGGTTATGAACTGTAGATTTTACGAGGGTATGACAGACGGACATACGGACAGATAGACGGACATGACGAAACTATAGGTTCCTAGTTTTACTACGGAACCCTAAAAAGCTGGCCAAGTGCGAGTCAGACTCACAAGCACACAGGGTACCGTACCACCAAAACTATTGCATTATTATTTGTTGTGATAGAGGCTATAGTCATACATTTTCTGTGAAAATTTCAAGTGGCTACTTACCATTAAAAAGATCCTGCCCTGTGCCCCGAAAGGGTCCCGAATTCCCGATTGAGTATGGAATCCTAAAAAAACGTTTATAAACATTCATGACTAAAAGCAAACATAAGCAGACGTGTACCCGCCGCGTAGCTGCCACGTAGTCGACGCGTAGGCCTATCGTGGTCAATGCTACCCGTAGCCGACGCGACGCTTCTATCTACGCGTAGCTAATTCGTAGCCGCGTAGCTACCGCGTAGTCCTCACGTAGCTGATGCATAATCAACACAATCGATCCGTAGCGTACGCGTGACCGACACACACAGGACGCGTAGTTCACGTGTAACCAGTTTAAAAGTATGCGACGCAAGCCTTTACTGACTTGAAAAGAGTCAGTCTTTAATTATTACTTACTAAACGTCACAGCTTCAACAAAAGTTGTATATAAACAAGAATCGAATTAACAGCGCATTGTTCCGGGGAAGAAAGTGACCATATGACGTTTAATTTCCTCCCGAGCAGTCCTCTTCCCCCCTCTTCCTCCCCCTCGTAGTGAGCTCACTCTCGCTGCCATCATCTGATAGTTGGAGATTCAATTAACACAGCAGAGCGAAACTGGGCCTTTGTTTATTATCTTTGCGCCTTGGAATCTAGATTAAGTTGAGACTGACCGGACCCGGTGATAAGATGTGTTGCAAATCTGTTGGAAATTGTTATATTGGTCAGTTTGACTGTCGTTGTTAAAATGCGTCGATTTATACATTAACGTGCAATTGTACTCGTATTCAAAAAATATGTAAACACATAAATTTACAACGCAATGGTTATCCCATTATACCCATATATTTTTTCATGTTTCTACTGGCTAGCTGTCATAACTCTGAAGTGCAATGCCCTGAAAACGACGAAACTACCAGCACTCTATGAATCTCGTGTCTAAACACCTATTTAACGCCACGCTAATTAAAAAAAAAAACATAACAGCAAACGCCAATAACAATCAGAGCAGACAAAATCCTTTGATACAGTGCCCAGACAATAAGGGGCTGGTCTAGTGCTGGCGGTACAGCGGCGAAGTAATTTTCCCGTGCAGGTTTCACGGAGCGTTCGTCGCGTGTTTGCTAGTTAGAATTCGGGTGCAGTTCGGAAATTAATCAGGGCCCATTGTGGGCGCTTTGTCGCGGGCCCTGCTGCCAATTATTGGCTGCGCAGCGCGCCCGTAATTGAACCTGCCTCTAGGCAGTTCCCAACTAGTCGGCGAACGAAAAAGTTTGCTGAACTGCGTTCGGAAGAATGTTAGAACTAAACCTGTAATCGGTGATTAAGTGCAGTTTACTTGACATTAGATGCTGTTTATTAAATAAATGTTTTCAAGCAATCAATTAAAATTTAAGTATGCTTAAAGCTGTTTTAAAAAAATGGTTGGCAAGTTGGGACTTATACTCTATTTTCGAATACTCATATTTAATTGGTGTAATTAAGTTTTTCACGATAAACCATCCTCGACGAAGTCTGAAGGTAATTGTTTGAACCTCAGGTTACTGTAGTTAAATATCGTTTCCCAGGACGCAAATTGCAATAAACATCGACGTTAAGAGGCTTAACATTCATTTTAAACGTCGCGCAAACATTGGCATATAAAATTGTAACGTTTCCGGCGTTGCGAGCTGCACATATAAATATGAATTGAAAAATATTGAGAGGAAAATGCAGTTAACAATCACATCATAAGCAATCACTCGCGAGTGAATGAAATAAATTGCACGTTCCCATTTACAATATTCGTTGTTGAGAATTGGAATCAAAACATGGTACGTTCGGCAGCTTCGCAATTTGGTCGGCTTGTGTCGCCCGCGCCGGTCGCCACGCTCGCCCGGCGCCTGCCACCGCGCAATTTTTGATTTTTGATTGATTACAATAAAATAATTTGCGTGAAAGCGCAAACCTCGTCACCTTTGTGTTCCCTTACTTTTTTCACATTTCAATCACAATTATTTACTGTGCAAAAAATATTTCAATTTTCATTACTTACCGTTGTTTTAAATCCGAAATGTGGACAATAGTATATTATGCAATTAGTGAATAAAGGACGGATTTAAAGCGAGGGCCATAGATGAATCACGAGCTAGTGAAGGATTCTAACGATTGAATCACGACCGTAGGGAGTGATTCATGATGATTGAATCACGAGCGTAGCGAGTGATTCAAGTGTTAGAATCCTGAGCGACGCGAGCGATTCATGGCCCTCGATATAAATCCGTTTTATTCAAGAGTTGCATACTATACTTTATACCATGACTACGAGAAAAAGAAAGATTTAAGTGAAAATATACATATAATGAAGAAAAAGTAAAGTTAAATTGGCTTTGATGTAAACCAGCCGTGATTTTTTGGGTAGCAAGCTTTCCATCTTTCCACTATATCGGCCGCCCTCTCTTTCACAAACTCAGGTGTTAACACATCTTCATCACTAGAATGCATTTTTAATCGATTAGAACAACACTAAACAAACACAAAATTAAAGATTAAAGTAACACTAAACTTTGTGTTCGTACAACTTACAGTATTCAAAATAGCGCCAATTTACTAAGGACAGCAAAGAACACAAAACAGTTTTTATTCTAATGCTAAACTCCTTGTCGAAAATGTCGACCAATCAAATTGAATTTAGAACACATCAATATAGGTCGAATACACAGATTACACTTACACTAGATACGGCAAGCCACGACCAAGCGTGCCCTGCATGTTCGACTGTTCGTACTAAAAAAAGTCTGTTAGCTCAGTGACGCTTAGTGATTGAAACAATTCTGTTTACTCTGAGCACATCACTAAATGGCTGGGGTGAAGTTATCGTAGGTATAAAAAAGATGACACGTTCGGTTTTCATACAATCTAATAACGTGCCGCATCTAGCATAGGTTCTTTAAATCTGTGGTCGAATACATTGGTGTGTTCCATTTTCAAACATCAAAACAGTGAGTAAAAGTGCTTTTTATTCACTGTTTTCAGTGAATAAAATAAGCTTTTTAGAGGGGGAATGGTATAAAATAACAATACGGTTCGTTAGTCTGTGTTGTCACTTTTGTAGATTAATATTTTAAATGGAATTTGTTTTATATTGAAGTTAAGTTATGTATTAGTAAAGTTTAGCGTTATGTCACTTATAATTTATTTACAAATTGAAGAATGCAATTATTTTCGAGATAACAGTAAATCACAATAATGTACAAATATACCTACACTTTTTTGTCTTTTTTGAAATCAGAGGAACTTTAAATTTATTGCTAAGTTCTATTGATAGTTACTTTAAATCTTTTCGTAAAAGTATTAAACTTAAAATAGGTATTTACAGTTGCATTTAAATTCATTATTATGATAGATAGAAATCAAATGCATTTAAGAGTGCATAATTGGATTCACGTATCTGCGGGTATACAACCTTTTTATAGCACCATATAACAAACCGCGAAATTAAATGAGTCATTCAATTTTTATTAATATCATTACAAGCAAGCTGGCGCTTTCAAAGCAATTCTTAACGATTTTATACCGATAAATAATAAAATAAATAAATGCACATAACGCGTGCATTTATAAATAATTCATACAGGATTTCTCTATACTCCGATCCGGCACCGATAAATCGGTTCGATGAAGAAATTAATAGTCCGATAATGCGTATCATGTCATGTATATCTTATCTGAAGATAAGATATACCTGACTTTGACATGTTTTAAAATTCATGAAAATATCTATAAATACCTTCAAAGTTGTAAATAAAAATGCTAAAACTAAAAAAGACCAACCCAACATAACGCACACCAAATATTTATATTACAACACATCGTCCGCTAAACAAAAACAAAGGATTAGCAGTAAAGTCTCCGTTATTCGGGGGTTAACGTATTTAAAGGTATAAAAGTCCAAGGGTGGCGTAAAGCGGCGGTGTTAAAACAATGGCAAGTAATGCGCCGGTAACCGCCACCAAATTTGCATTCCTCATTGCGAGAGCACATAAAAATGCTCTCATTAACCTGGGGTGGTCAGCTCACCCTGTACAGTATACAGTGGCCGCCGCTGTCACTGTATACAACACACGCTGCGTCAAAGTGCGGTGTTGCTCGGCAACGCCATGACGCTTGTGCTCGTGACGTGTAACATTGTCAAAGATTAAATTGAATATCGTGTAAATGATGGCGCGATGTGGTAATTGTTAACGACACAGAATGAAAGTATGTCGATTATGGTAGTGAAAACTCCATACAAATCGGATCAATAGTTTTTGAGAAAATTGCGCACATACAAACATATATACATACGGATCGAATACAGAACCTCCTTTTCTGAAGTCGGTTAAAAATGTAGTTATATTTTACGGCAAATGGTAAATTGAAATGTTATTAATTTAATCCTCACTTACTAGGTAATATTATAAATGTGAAAGTAACTCTGTCTGTCTGTCTGTATGTCTGTGTGTTACTCAATCACGCCTAAACTACTGAACCGATCAAATGAAATTTGGTACAGAGATAGTCTAGAGCCTGAGAAAGGACATAGGCTACTTTTTAATGTGAAAAAAGGCTGTAAAGGGTTGAAATAGGGGATGAAAGTTTGTATGGAAATTACATATTTTTTTAAGCTAGAAGCTTGAAACTTATTTTTGAGGTTTGGGGTGTAGGGTAGGTGTAGGGTAGGCGTAGGGTAGGCGTAGGGTAGGCGTAGGGTAGGCGTAGGGTAGGCGTAGGGTAGGCGTAGGGTAGGCGTAGGGTAGGCGTAGGGTAGGCGTAGTGTAGTCGTAGGGTAGGCGTAGGGTAGGCGTAGGGTAGGCGTAGGGTAGGCGTAGGGTAGTCGTAGGGTAGGCGTAGGGTAGGCGTAGGGTAGGCGTAGGGTACTTTTTCTTGGATTAACAGTACCCTATGTCCTTTCTGTAGCCTGTACCCTCTGACAACGCAAGCATATGCAAAACATGATGATCGGTTAAGTGGTTTAGGAGTGAAAAGGTTAACAAACTTACTTTCACATTTATAATATTAGTTAGGATCTTTTGATGGCATATTTTTAAGTTGCGATCACAGGATGAAATATTATTTTGTTTTTATTACAACAATGTCAACCTAATATACACAGGTTTCGGTTTAGTCCTAAATGTAATGTAATGGGCGTAAAGTTCTATCTGGACGGCTTTTTAACAAAAATACAAGAAAACCAATCGACGCACCTGTCTCACGCGTACGTATAACAACACACAGGGTGTAGAATTCCCAGCAAGATCGGAGGACGCGGGTAATCGTGTATCCGACGCAGTTTTCATTACCGCTGCTTAACATACCGGCGTCGCGTGCCCGCATACCGCCTCTTTTTATTTAATTTTATTCTGCCTAATGTTTATTGCTCACCGGTCAAGTAATGCGACACTAATTTCACATGCCTTCGTTTAGCAATGTCCTAGGGAACTACGCTCGTAATACGTAAGCGTTTACTGTTGTTGTTTGTCGCTGCTTTACGTTTAAATAAGTGCCCGTTTGTTTTGTATGTTTTGCTATACGGCTTATTGTTGCCAGTAGATATTTATTTTATTTGGTTTAAAAAGAACTTCAGGAGTTTGCGATTCGCTTTAACCGTTTCACTTCCAAGATTTTAAATTACACCATTAAAAGAGACTACGCAGGAGATCAACAAAGATTACCATTAAACCATTTAATTACACAAACCATTAATTTATTTGAGAAACTAAATTAGAACACTTTCAGTATTTCGTATATTTACGTCGATGCTCGTAATCTCCCCGCTTTCGAGGGTTAAAATTCAGTCCACAATGGCGGCATTGTTCCATTAACACAATTTTATACCCGACATATTAAAATAATAAAAACTTATGCCTCTCTTAATTAAATAATTTAGCGGCGGCCTGAGCCGAGATATGTAAATTGTTTTAGGGGATAGATCAAACAACCCTTTTTTATGACTTTAATATGCGGTCGCCGGGGAGGGAGGGGGGTTCGTGAGACACAGTCGGGGCCGGGGGGCGAGGTAAGTTATGAAATATTTAATAACGGCGCACACGATTCCATTTGAATTACTTTCGAGGAAATGACGACGTGCAAAGCAGGCGGCACATCGCGCGCTGCCCCGCCCCGCACCTACGTGAGCACCGAAATGAGCTAAGAAACAAATATTACTACAAACAAACTTTTCGCCTTATTAAAATTCACCAACGTAGAATTATTTTTACATAGCCCACGTTTTGTTTTGCGGTGACTTCTAATACCGTGTTATAGGCTAAGACAAACAAACCTTGCAATTTGTGAAAGCCTTGCTGCTTGCCTTATTGCTTTTTTATTTATACAAAAGTGTAAAGGAACGCTGACCCTTTATTGTTCTATTTCAAGTAATTATCGCATAACACCTAATTATAGTTTCCAGCACTGTTCCTTGTTAAAAAGTTAATGAATTAAATAATAATATGAGTAATCTGCGCCCGCTGTGCGCCGGGTATTACGCGGGACTTCACTGTCTCAAATGCCGAGGGAGTGTTTTAATTAAAGTTTCCCGACAAATTGCGAAAAAACCGAGTAATGACGTCACAGAGCTCGTGTGTGGGTAATGACGCGGCGGTGTAATCAAGTAATGACGCTTATTATTGTTACGTGACATCATCAAGACACGTCTTTTAAACGATGGCTGTTTGAGTACAAATGCGTGTAAAGAAAAGGGTTTGTGTTATAAGTGTCGTTAATTTAATGTTTATTTTGCAAGTGTATTTAAATTAATAACAACCGTTTCTATCCTCAGGGATTAAGGTTATAAAATAAACAAATATATAATTCTTCTGAAAAAAAACCCAACGCAAAAAATCACGAATAAAAAAACTTTATCTAAAGTCTACGACCAAAATGATGTTGAGCTATAACAAACATGTATATTTTTTTCATCTCGTCCTGAGAAATGATGCTGGGGCGCTTCTCACGCGTCGGTAACGAGTCGGTATTATCGGGCGTATCGCTCAAACTCGCGGCCGCCTCGCACCCAGTGTGTACACGCCCTACACCACGTTCGACGAGCAAACGTTATCTCAGAATTGCTGATTACTGAAATATATGATGTAAGTGCTAATAAATTATGTTTCTACGTGTTTTTCTACCCACGGTCGGGTTAAAATATGTAATTGGGGCAGGAAGTTATTATTACATTTTATTACTATTTTTAATAGCCGTTACGAATATGATTTAAATTAACTTTATTCTGTCATGAATAAATATTAATCAAGTGCGACTAATGAGCGTGGCGAAGTGTTTAGTTATTAGACTTTCGACTAAGACATTTTCAGTTGCAGCCGGAGTCTGGATTTATGCCCGGTTAATGGCAGTAGGCTCGCCCCCTATTACCTATTACATAGAACTTAGACACAACTGGCGAAATATAGGTGTACTATATAAGGTATAGGAATAAAGGTTTTATGCAAACATAAACATCAATTATTTTGATTAATTTTGAAAATGTAGATACCTATTAAAAAAGTTGATAATTATTTTTTTTGCTAAAAAGTATCTTTGTACGAATTGTGTGAAAGCATGCATCATGCGTGCATTCTCTGTTTGATGTTAATAGATAAAAATCAATATTTCTAATGCCTAATTTTTCATTGCAGTTAAAATAATAATGTCTCTTAATAATCAAAGAATTTTAAGTTGTAATTAACTAATTTAATATAGGTACTTACCTATCTTACGACATTTATTTTCTTGATAAGCTTAAATAATAACATCTCCGTTCACGACGGAACTTCTAATAGAGATTTTATCTACACTCTACAGTTTGATTGACTTTCGGTCATTACCATCCAGTTTCATAATCTGTGTAGACATTTGCACTTGGATTAATAACCGTAATTCCATTACACATAGTTCTGTTTTCAATACACCTAAAATTGTTTTATGACATTTTATATAAATATTAACTTAATTTGTATGTAATTAAAGTTGTAAATTATGTAAATTACAATAAGGCCTTTTTCAGTTAATACATTGGCTATTTTTCTGTGCGAGTGTACTTAGAGGGCGCACTCTTATTTATTGCGCGATCTGTACCGGCGATACCGAAAAGATTCCGTAATGAAGGTGATTTAAGTCGGCAAATCACCGAACATCATTAAGTTGTTTATAACATGCCAATTCTATGTGACTCGCCTGTACTTACGTACACTCCGCTAAAGTGGTCAGTATGCAGGCGTGAAATAAACATTTTTTTGCATTACGCTAGCGGTTTTTTATAGGTGTGTACCTGAACAACTTTATTTTGTATACATATCTACTTTTTTGAAAATTGACTGTATGCTGTTCCATTGTTCTATTCTAATATATTTTACTTAATAAAACTAACTAATGACTAACAGTCGACAGACAACGCCAGCTTAAACCGGTGGATCGGGAGCATGAAATTACGCACAGAACTTCTTTATATTACGTAGGTGAGCACTAAGAAAGATTTTTTAAAAATTCGTCCCTGATGGGAAATCCCATCTGGCACACAGCTAGTTCATATTATACTAGTTATATCGCGTGTCTAATACTAAGGACGTTATAAAGGAGGTGTGCAGGAAATGGCCTGCAACGGACCTGAAATAGTGAATAAATTATACATACATATGTACCTAGTAAAAACTGGATAATATTTAAAGTTCCTCCACGGCATACGTTTCTTTGTATGTACTTACCTTTATCATGGTAATCTTTGACAAATTCAAAGATTTGACTACTCGGCACATTAACAACAAGCTGCGTGTATAGTTATCTATTTTGTTGACTGTACTACTCTATTAAAGTTTAGCTTAAAGATCTTTGTTAAGTTCAATTAAGTATTTATGGATTTCGTAATTAATTTAGTGAATCAATTACGTAAGATAAATGTTAATTAAGAGCTTAATTAGGAAGTAAAATTAATGTCAATAGTTTTTCATGGAATAATCAAGTTATTTTTAATTACTTTAATATTAATTTTTCAACTTTGGGAACTTTATGAATTGAAGTTATAACGTCTTTATTAACGTCATAAGTCATAAACCTGTACAATTTTATTAGCACTGATTTATGTTGATTTGTGAATAGTTTTGATACTTATAATCTTTAATTATACAATCAATTGAACAAACTTCCCCAATAAACTTATTTGATAGTAGACGTTCCAGATTTCTATTAATTGGCATGTATGTTGTTGTAATTTTTGTTATGTTTTATTTGTATAGCGTTTACAAGAGCTAATAACTGGATCAAGGTATGTACCTGATTTATCTTAATTTAAGTATGTTTTCGAATTTTCAGATTTTGGCAATGGTATAATATAAAGGGTGTAAAGTTACACGAAGGACGTATTTAAAGAGCGTATTCAGTATTAAACTTAAACTTATGATACTTAAACCAACCTTAAATTCACGAAAAAAAACTGCCGTCCCATACATTTTGTCGAGTACCTGTACCCAATATGGATAATTTTGTATGAAAAAAAAAATATTTTTTTTCGGGATTTCAAGGTTGATCCCGTAATTATAATTAGACTAGCATCGGATAATAAATACCCTACTTTAATATTCTTCTTTATTCATCGTCGTTTAACCTGACATCCTGTGAATCATTTTATATTCACTTACACACAAACAAAATCATTAATTTACACACAATCTTCAATCTCAAAGTTCCAAGAATTAAACAACAAGAGATATTAATATCAGGATTCGTCATAGTCTTTTTGCTTACTCGGTGGGCGTATAGTCGTGAAAACCTTTGGCAGATAACTCGATAGGTAATTCGAAATGGTTCATTGTTGTCTGTAGTTTCAAAGGCTGTACTTTCACAGATATTGCTATGCACTATAGTCTTGCACAATAGTGTGGACAGTAAAGCGGTAACTATATGGCTAGGGTTGTCGTGTAACTACAGACTTGACGCTACAATGTACGGCGACAATAGGCGTTTTAATTTTAAGGATGTGCAAACGTTTGTCAGTTTTGTTAGTGACAAATTGTTGGCTGTAAGTTTTATGTTGTTTGTTAAAAAGGCTAAGAATTTTGTTGAAAACATTAATTTAAAAATGCATGCTATATAGGTATGGTGTTTATGTTTATATGAGGACCGTTCTTTATAGAGTTAGGTTGTCTTTGATAGAGTTAGTGTTAAGTGATAACCCTACTAATTACTATTTAAAAGTAATTAGTAGGGTTATCAACTTAACACTAATTTAGTGTTTACGGTTTTTACTCAAATATGTATTTATTTCGGATATAATATATGCCCGACTAGTTTCAATCTTAAATTCGAAACTAGACAAAGTTGCCAGCCGGACGTAGGTAGGTAGGTACTATATTAAAGTACTAACCTAATGCATGCCTAAAGAATTAATGTGCCAAATGATTTGAAATGACAATTTAAGTTCCTGAAGGTTCGAAAATAAAGTTTCTCTCATATCAATGGTATCAACAAAATTGTGTCATGAATTGAGCACTATATCCACATGTTACACGTAGTGTATGTCTACCTGCATAAATGGTTTATAAATAATTTACCCTTTTTGTATGTTCACAAGTATCTACAAGGAATAAACAAGTTTATGGGAACAAACCAGAGATACAAGGTTGTGAGCTAGCGCAAACATAAGGGCGTGGACAGAGAGCGGCGGAGCGGGCACGCGTGGGCTCAGACACGGCCGCCCCTAACAACTTAATAAGCGGTTGTGCGTGATTTACGCGCGCTCGCGGCGCCGGCGCACTCGCCCATCCAACTTATTTATACTAATTTATGACAGATAAACATCGATTTTACTTAGCAATACCAAGACAAAGGATCGAAATGCATCCCTCTTATTATCCTCAAAGGCATTCCTGCTAAAAGCAACACAACGGAATTGTGCTTTCATAGTAGACGATATGCGTATCATTAAGCACTACAGCCAGTCAGAATGGCTCATTAGCGTTAAGCGTGTCATTAAAAAGTGGCCACAACGGACTCTACAAATTCAGATTATAAATCTAAACGCGCGCTAATTACGCCGCACCCAATAAATCTCCCGCATTATATAGGCCGTAAATATACCACAAATATACCATAAATATACGATTCCGTGGTCGTTGGCCATAGACCCCACTCGAAGCGACTCGGTCCGAGTTATGGCCCTTCGAATGGCCGACTCGGCCGTAACAATCGGTGTGAATCGGAAATAACCGGAAAATTTCCACAACTTGTCTAATGGCTTATTGTTATACGATTGTTGTGTTATTGTTGTTACGGCTAACAAATAGCCGTGTTGTCAACGTGTTTTAAGCGTTATTTAGTGAGCACTTATGCGGAGAAATGTCCAAGACTTATGAAATGTTAAAATACGTAGAGAAATTCAAATGGGACACCGCCGGACCGGTGCGGTGCGACCAAGTATGTATAATTTTTACTTCATTTAGCGCACTATGAATAAATAAATAATGGGTATCGGCCAAGTGTAAGCTAAACTTGTACGGCCGTACCACAAAAAAATAAACATCTGTTCAACACACGTTCAACACGAATGCTACCAAAAATAATAGGCACTTGTTTTAGCACTAACTTGTCTAAAACAAGTGTGTATTATTTTTGGTAGCATTCGTGTTTAACAGATGTTTATCTTATTTGTGGTAAGGCCTGTAGGGTTAAGTTTTCGCATCAAAATTTCCTGCAAAGGGTCAATTAGGATGAATTTTAACTTTAACCTTGAAATTGCAAATACCAAATATGAAGTCAAGAATTTCAGAACAAAGTATCTGCAGGAATTTATTAAGTGCATGTTAATGGTGGGTTGCCTAAATAACTATAAATCATATTCAGGACATTCAGCACGTATCCTATCGATGTATCAATTTTCAGTATTACCTACGTATATAAAGGATTGACGTATTTTAGATGACTTTTCGTCCTTAAACTGCGTAGTTATACTTTACCAAAAAAAAGATGGCTTTACCTAACATCCGGTATCCGGATTGCCCTCAATTATTCTAAAGTTCGCTAGTTGAGCTTAAAGCACACAAAACAAGAACTATAATAACGCGTCAACAATAAGCCATAACTGAATATGAAGCAAAGTGAACAAGTTGGAAAGAAAAGCAATCAAGTTGCCAGCTCGATCACCCACTGCATAAATTAGTTTAGTTCGGAGCGCACTATGAACGTACGTACAAACATCATGAATATAATTAATTATTAATTAATTCACTGGTTGTTAAAGAATAGTTGAGCGGACGCGAACTAAGTGCTAATGTTTCCATATTAATTTTTAATTTGTTTTGGTGGAATTAGGTTTTATACTTACATAAATTCACGCCCTTTTCCCTGGGGTTAGGGAGAAACTATGTATAGCGTTACATGCTACGATTCTTACAATACTCCTTTTAATTCAACCGCGTCCATACATCTGGTTTTAGATATTTTTATTAATATTTTGTTTTTTAGGTTTTTAAGTGTAAAAAAATGTTTTTACAAAAACTTTTTTAGGGAGTTTGTTCTACTATTTCTTCTTCCCAGATATAATACCAAGAATTGAAATTTAGGCGTTTTGGGAACTAACGTTTTGGGAACCGACTTCAAAAAGGGGAAGGTTTGCAATTCCACTGTATTTTTATGAATAAAAAAAATGCTGAATCTCTTATTTGAATAGGTAAATGTTTTTTATACCATTCCCCCTCTAAAAAGCTTATTTTATTCACTGAAAACAGTGAATAAAAAGCACTTTTACTCACTGTTTTGATGTTTGAAAATGGAACACACCAATGTATTCGACCACAGATTTAAAGAACCTATGCTAGATGCGGCACGTTATTAGATTGTATGAAAACCGAACGTGTCATCTTTTTTATACCTACGATAACTTCACCCCAGCCATTTAGTGATGTGCTCAGAGTAAACAGAATTGTTTCAATCACTAAGCGTCACTGAGCTAACAGACTTTTTTTAGTACGAACAGTCGAACATGCAGGGCACGCTTGGTCGTGGCTTGCCGTATCTAGTGTAAGTGTAATCTGTGTATTCGACCTATATTGATGTGTTCTAAATTCAATTTGATTGGTCGACATTTTCGACAAGGAGTTTAGCATTAGAATAAAAACTGTTTTGTGTTCTTTGCTGTCCTTAGTAAATTGGCGCTATTTTGAATACTGTAAGTTGTACGAACACAAAGTTTAGTGTTACTTTAATCTTGAATTTTGTGTTTGTTTAGTGTTGTTCTAATCGATTAAAATGCATTCTAGTGATGAAGATGTGTTAACACCTGAGTTTGTGAAAGAGAAGGCGGCCGATATAGTGGAAAGGTGGAAAGCTTGCTACCCAAAAAATCACGGCTGGTTTACATCAAAGCCAATTTAACTTTTTCTTTTCTACTACTTTTTCAATTCTACTTTTTCTTCATTATATGTATATTTTCACTTAAATCTTTCTTTTTCTCGTAGTCATGGTATAAAGTATAGTATGCAACTCTTGAATAAAACGGATTTATATCGAGGGCCATGAATCGCTCGCGTCGCTCAGGATTCTAAAACTTCAAAAATCATCATGAATCACTCCCTACGGTCGTGATTCAATCGTTAGAATCCTTCACTAGCTCGTGATTCATCTATGGCCCTCGCTTTAAATCCGTCCTTTATTCACTAATTGCATAATATACTATTTCACTTCAGTAGCTCAAATATGTAGGTTTTGCTGCCTGAAATCAGTGAGCAAAATAAGATTTTGCTCACTGAGTGAGACAAAGTAACTTTTTAATTATTTTTTTTCAGAAAGCTGCGAATATCTTAAGGTATTTAATCTTCTTGTTATTCAGCCTTGGATTAATCATACGATTCGAAACATCCATCTCTTTTCCGCCATTAGAAAGAGAGAGAGACAAAGACCAGCCCTTTCAAAGTTCCGATTTTGAATTCGACCTCAAAGACAAACACGTTCGGAATTTCGTACTAACTAAAGAAATTTTGCAAAAAAATAATTATGTCTTATAATGTAATTTATTGATTTTTTAACTTAATGTTGTATTTAAACGAAAATAAGTATTTTACTGCAAATAAAACTGATATTAAACGTGTAAATATTTATTTCTAGTTTCAATGATGTAACGTAATATATTTTGAATAATAAAATATCATGGCTGCTATAATATTTCCGAACACGCCTTAAAATCTATTCCTGTTTATTATTAATTTTATCTCCTAAAGTGTTCTCGCTGCTCAAGTGAAAAGTTATGTGTGTTACACGAGAGCAAATTTTTTTGCATCTCGTGCCTTTGAATCCCTCGCCACCCTCAGGATTCAAAATCAGCACTCGCAGCAAAAAACGACTTTGCTCTCTTGTTGCACAAATAACTATTATAATTGAATTCAATCGTGTTCGCTGTAAGTCTGTGTAGAGTTGAGTTGGGTCACTTAGTTCATTTTGAGGTCCACCATAACACCTGGTTTAGCTGACGAAACCAAGTAATTTTAGCATCAGCTACCTCCCAGAAGTTTTTGATGGCAGGATAACAACCAAGTATCTAAAACCGTAGTAACTCTTCTAGTCAATGAGCATTTTACCGCAATTAAACGGAACTTTGTACACCTCATGAAAGAAACTAACCCTTAAACTATAAATATGAAATTTCTCATTACTGAACATTAAACTTGTTAAAGTTTGGGAGTAAAGGATGTGATGAATTAACTATCACTAAAATGCAGCGAAGCAGTATATTGTAATAACTTCCTTATATCCAATCAGAACTCATAAAACAAATAATGGTACAGGAAGTGCCTTAAAATTACGATTACACACTCTTTGTAGACGTTCGAAGTTCGAACATAGAACGTAAATCGTTTAGAGCCGGCGTCACGGTCACGTAAGACGAATTCGAATGAAGAACGTCTTGAATGAAGAACGAATGAACAACTCTTTATACCGACAACGGCGGTGGTAACGAGGCGATTCCGCAATCGCCCGGTCATTAGCGGTCACTCGGAATCTTGCGACCACTTGTGGTAATGACCGTTACTTAGATTTGTGGAAATATGTATATTTTTTTACGTTCGTTAATGAAAGGTAAAGGGTGTCGTTGAGTTATTTTGCTGAGACTTCTTTGGTTTTGTCTGCGTAATGAACCGGTTACCGGGTAGAATAATTTATATAATTAATATAATTATGCATCGTAAGAAAAGGGTTTTTCTTACGATGCATAATTATATTAAATTAATTATAAATGTAAATTAATGTAAATGTAAATTAATAAATTGATTAATGGATAACGTAGTTAAAAAAAAGTCAAAGCCACTTAATCTTTTGATAGAAATGGTATCTAAGGGACGTTCATGAATAAGAATTACTTCCCAGTTCCCATTGCCAAACACTGAAATTTGTCAAAAATTCGAAAACATGCTAAAATTAAGATAAATTAGGTATACTATTTAAATTCAGTACCTATTATAAACGCCTTAATAAAAATTACAACAAAAATAATTGTCAAAAAATACGAATCTGAAACGACTACCAAAATAACATAGATTAGGTACTCAACGTCAACATCCCATATTTAGGAGTATGTCAGTTCTCTCATCTGTACTGTACTAGGCACGTTCCACAAATGTATCGTACCATCCACTCATCATTCAGTTTGTGCGACCAGCCTGAAGCATCAAGCCAACAGGCTTATTTTCGCTCGCACCGGTAAAGCGAAGCGGAAATATAAATTCGTATTGATAACATCTTTGAAAATACCTGTAAATATAACAGGATCGAATCGTCGCGAAACATCCGTTGGTGTCTCGTCTCGTCTTTCTTTTTTAAACATTTCAAACTACACGCTTCAATTGAATCGTGAATCGAGGCTTAGTAAGAATTCCTTTGAAAGTATGTTTATTTTTTAACATAAGTCTTTATTTTACAAAATCATACCATCAGCTGAAACTAAAAACGTTTAACTGATTTGGATTTACTTTTCAATAAACATGCGTCACTATTAAGTATATTAAATAATTACAAAACTCACATAAAATTAAAACCAAATTAATTTATCACTAACACAACAAAACAAATTAATTTAAAAGGGATCCATTTTAAATTACCGAACCTAATTTAAATTTTGAAATTAGAACCAGAAAAAAACATAACACAGCCACATAAACCCAATTAACACGTAATAGGGCTCATAAAATATGATTCATCCCAACAAAGATATCTAATTCAGGTCGGCAACACGTATTAATAAAATACAAGGCTATTCATTACTCGCCTTGCTGTAACGTTGCCGCGCGGCAACATGTAATTAGGACTATCGACTCGGTCATTTTCGATAATTCATAATGTATGTTAATTATGGAGGTTCCTTAGCCCCGGGACAAGCTTTCCTCAACTGACGGCCCTTGCCCGCGAACCGTGTTTATATTGTGCACTTACAAATAAATAATGATAGACAACAGTGGGAATTCTAAATAAGCGAACTAAATAACAGCTTTTCATATTTGATTTAAGGGAACCGAAACATGTTTTATTGTGTTGAGCTGTGTACGAATTATAGTGTAGCGTTATATGTTATTAGGGAATAAAGAGGTATAGTCGTATCAAAAATTGAAAAGTTCACGACTATTGTTGTGTTGACGATAAAAAAATGCTCTTCTATATAGTTCTTGCATCGCTGTCTTAATATGAAAATGTCCCCACTTTTTAACCGACTTCAAAAAAGGAGGTTCTGTATTCGTCCCGTATGTATGTAGGGGGAGTCCGGGAGAGTTTACCCGCCTTCGACTAAAATGCTCATAAATCGCTTTATATTTACAAAAAACTATTTTCTACAAATTGTACCCTAAGCTGCATTATTAAGCTTTATTTTTTCTTAAGAAAGTTTTATAAATCATTAATACTTTATGAGTAATTAACGATTTCTACAGAAGTGAGATTTGGCTAATATCTCCCGCCTAGGTGGGAGACTTGACCCCCAAGAAGGGAGACTTTACCCGGGTTTAAAACTAGGCAAAATAAAAATAATAAATTATAATTAAATAAAGAAATTTAATAAAAAAACATGGCACATAATAATACGTAGTAAATGATAACACGAACTATATAATTTGAGTATCTTTGACATACAGGTAGTGAGGAATTAAGTACCTATCACATATTATATTTCTTAAGATAAGTAGTTGCGTTTAAAACAGTGAGTGTTTATAAACTTTTACCATTAGAAACTCTTTCTAACATAACTTATAACCTTATTAATAAGAACTTTCACAACCAACTGTTATTGCATAATAATTTCAGTCTTTCTACAGCAAAATATCTTAGAAATTTAACAATATCTTATCAAAATGGAGTAACTTAGGTATCTTCATAGCAAACATAATAGTCTGAGCCTATTCTATCTACGTCATAACTAGATAACAAACTTACAAATAGTTAAACCTTAAAAGTAGATATTGCAAATCAGTTTAAAGTAGGACACCATGTATGTGGTCAGTAAAAGCAAGAGAAACAGAGGGAGAGATTACCCTGGGTAAAGTCTCCTCCCGTCGCCATGGTAATGTCTCCCACCCCACGCCAAGCTGTCCGTTATTTAATTTACAAAAAAAACTATAATCTTTAAGCAAAAACTGTCTATCGTAAAGGTAACAAGGATAATTACACTAAGGATATGTATGCATGACATGCTGGAATCTATGAACAGTAAACAACAGTAATCAAATATCGAAAATTGAAAAAAAATACTTACCGGGCATAAAAACGTGTTTTCACTTGTAACGTCAAAACGAAACAGCTGATCGCAACATCGCCGCGTGAGCTAGGTGGGAGGCGCCTATGAGCTGTGAGAAGTGTGGCAACGTCGCAATATCTAGTTATACAGGGATTCTATGATCAGTGGCTATTGTCTCCCCCCTGCTAAACTCTCCCGGACTCCCCATATGTATGTATGTAAGTTTGTATGTGCGCGATTTCCTCAAAAACTGCTGATTCGATTTGGATGGAGTTTTCACTAACGTAATCTACATACTTTCAGGAAGGTTTTAGTATATAATACATTATGTAATCATTCCTATGTACAAAGTTATATGCATAAATGTACACACTCCGTAGAAGATTAACTGTTGAACGAATTCGTGAAAGTACACACACGTGAAACACGGGATAAAGAACTAAAAAGGGAAAAATAAAAAACTTTTTTAACAAAAAATAACCGACTTCAAAAATCCACTACAAAGAAAATAATAATGTTGGTTTCGGAAGTCGGTGGCAAAAAAAAGGAAACGAAAACCAAAGCCACCGACTTCCGAAACCAACATTATTATTTTCTTTGTAGTGGATTTTTGAAGTCGGTTATTTTTTGTTAAAAAAGTTTTTTCATCTATAGGGTCTTCAAACGTTAGTCTAAAGGGTCTAAGATCTGACGACACCATCAAGTCATATTTGTCAGTCTAAAATCTAAGCCGACAGCGTGTAAGACCGATACGATGATGATGACTTGTTAGTAGGTAGCGTAGATACGATAAAGGTGATTTACAATCGCTACAAAGTAAGTTAAAGGTTGCGCGAATCCGTAGGATGTGCAGGGTTAGTCGATCTATTGATTTTTGGAGAGACCTAAAATAAGTCTCCCGGCTGAAATATTAATGAATCTATCTATTTAACATTCCCTATCACAACAACATTACGAAAATATCGAAATGCATTCATGTAATTCAACATAACAAATCAGCTTCCCAAAAAAGCCATAAGTATTCTACCTTCAAAAATGGCGCACACATTCATCACACGCAATTAACATTGCAGAGAGCATATTTTGATACGAGCGAGAAACCCGCACATCAAACTATACACAACACTTTTGTGTGTTTTTCACGGCATCAACGAGCGCGATACTGAAAAGCCTCAAGCTCCTAATTAGGCTGAAGTCGGACGTGCCAATTAATTCAAGTTTCACTCGGAAACTTTGCCGCGTCAATTAATTTCATAGTTAATTAGCAAGCGCGGGGCCCGGACAAAAACCGGGTGAAGGAAAGAAAGGCTAACGATGGTAGCCCGCGGCCGCCTACAATGCACCAATTACATCAGCTTTGTTGCGTCTGACTCTATTCGTATCACAGATTCATTCAATCTGCGCGTTCGCAACACATACGAGAATTTATTTTGATGAATTGAATAACGAATTTTTGTATTCTGTTTTTTAACTACATATTTTCAATAATTTTAGTTGGTTGTATGTAAGGTTGTTCGTTAAAGTTTACATAATGTAGAAAATATTACAAAAATGTGAATGTACTGCGTATGAGGGCTATATTAACGAAAGCGATCACAAATTCTATATGAGCAATCCTTCGATCTTCAATATGAATATGTGTGTGAGAGCTTAGATATTAACGAAAGCGATCACAAATTCTATATGAGCAATCCTTCGATCTTCAACATTGATTTTATTAAAAAATGTTTAAAACCATCGGTGATACAATGTCATTATTTTCTTGCCGTGACCATCTATCTATTACATCAAGACACTTCTAGCGAACAAAGTCCTCTCGATATTCTACGAAGCAATAAATAAGAGTGGGTATTTTATTTTATTTGTAGGCATTGTCTTACATCAAGCAATAATGGCCCACGAACGAGTCCGATGTACCGAGGAGAATTCAACAACTCCACGCCGAGACTGGCTGGTAGAGATGTTACGGAGCTTCAACTCCGACTCCGATAAGTCGGAACTTCCGATTGATATTGCACTTCTGGTTCCGACTTCGGTTCCGAAACTTTTAAATCGGAGGTTTTAATCGGAGGTCGAAGCATAGCGGATAGCAGCGGCAGCGCGCGGCGGCATAATTGAATTTAATTGAAGTTATAGAGTCTGAATAAGGTTTATATCATTTTATTTTATTAGGCCTGCCCTTAACACATCTCTCTTCTTCCATCACCTCCGACTCCGACAAATCAAATTTAAAAACTCTGACTCCGACTTCGGTTCCGATATAACCACCTCCGTAACATCCCTACTCGCTGGCATTCGAGCAATAACTCCGTGCAAATAAAATTTTAACCTCTGCTTAATATCTGGCGGAACATTTCGACGAAGTGAACCAACCAAATTGACAGACAGTAAAATATTTTATTCGCGCAATAATTTCATTTGTAAGAAAAACAAGGCGAGCGGGCGCGGGCGCGGGCCCCGTCGCCGCGCGCCGCGGCGCTCCACAAACATCTTCCACGTGAATTAACCTATTAAACACCAAATTCGGGAAATAAACTTCGGTTACCGACATTCTGTACTCGTACTGACTCGTAAAACCAGGCTATATTTTTGGTTCCATTAAAATTGCTAAATTCACTTGTTTATTTCACTTGTCTATTCGTAAAACGTCTTCGTGTTGCTCTATTGGTGTTCATTTATCAACCGTCTGCTTAGCAAGGTAAATAAAAATGTCGTGAATTTTCGCTGTTTACGTCTCCAAGAGTGTGTTAAGATCTTAAGACCCACGCACACTTATAACGGTAAATCAGTCGACGTCTCAGGCTCAGAACTCCCATGACTCCTCAAGCCGTCACACGTCCTTAGGCCGTATTTGAATCGGAGCGGGAGTTAGATGGCGCGGCAGTCGCTCGGCTATGTCGACCCGGTTCGCTTTGTTTTCCCGCGCGATGTCATTAGTGGAAAGCCCTCGATATTTACGCAAGCATCGATTATTTTTAATGGGCCGCCGCCGGCACCGCCACGCCGCACGTACTAGCGCCCACCAAGTAATTTGATAGTACATCCGCACTCAACAGGATATAAGAATCGCTGTTTGTATAATTATTGTACCAAGAGCACAAAAAAATGCAAAGTTTTTAATAATATTGGTTTTGAACCAAAGCATGACTTTATGTCAACTTTGGCTTTTATAGTACTCTTAATTTACATACGGCATTGAAATTTCGTTTACTTTACGTCACCTGGATTGCCGAAAATACCAAGATTGTTAAAAATAAATTACTGTTTGAACGATTGAAGTTACATCATTGTCCACTTAAACTAATATTTTTACAATCAACTGGTATTTTATAGAGCTTGAACACACTTGCAATTAATCGCTGTGCGATAGTTAAACTGATCGGAAAACTTGCATATTTATAGGTGCTCACACACGTCTTGCAATTAGTTTCATAGCGATTGCTCCATAGGCACTCTCCTTTTTTTGGGTTAAAGATTCTTTATTTTATTCAAAAGAACAATGTTCACTTACGAATAAACATAAGGCTAAATAAGTTACAGTGCTATAGCTAAAGTAATCAATTACAGAGGTTTTTTTTTTTGTTCGAGTCTCTAATTACAATAATGACATGTAGGTACATGTAAACAACAAAAAGAAAAAAGTTAAGTTGACCATGAATAAGCTAAGAAAACTAGAGCCAGACCGCACCCAACGGTAAGTAAGAATTCCCTGCAGAGTTGGTACTCTACAAGAATCTCCCACTCCCCGCAAGGTACAATCCAAGTCTAGCTTTAAATATATTTATAGAAGATGCGTTTCTGATGTCGATTGGGAGAGCATTGTACAATTGCACGCCTTCATACCTGATATTCCTTTTACCGTATTTGGTTCTTGGTTTTTGTGTACATAGTTGATTAGGATTTCTTTCGCTACGTTTGGTGTTTTTTTTAGCAAAGGTTATTTGTGAATGGACTGTGCCATCAATAATCTTACGGATAAGGAGGCAGGTATTAAAGGTGTACAACTGCTTGATACTCATTAATTTGGTTTCCTTATATAATTGTGCTGTGGGAGTAAGGAAGTTGTAGTTAAGGAGTGTTTTAATTATTTTGTTTTGTGCGATTTGTAAATCTTTTAGTGTGGAGTCGCTTGCACAGCCCCAGATTTCAATGAGATAATTAAGGTGTGATTTAACTAGTGAATTATAGATAGTGAGGCGAATGCTACGTGGGAGGCTATTTATATATCCGCGCATGGATCCTAAAAGAGACATTATTTTCTTTTTGATAGATTCTATATGAACTGTCCAACTTAATTTATTGTCGAGTTCAAGACCAAGATATTTTTCGCAGGTAGATTTATTGATTTTAACTTGATTGATATGTAAGGGTTGATGGCTGGGTATCTTTTTATTTTTTGCCGAAAAAATTATGTATGAAGTTTTTGACGCATTTATAGTTAACAAGTTACTACTTAGCCAGTTATATAATATGTCTAGATCCCTTTGCGCGTCAGTTAAAATGTCACTTATAGACCGGCCAAAGTAAAACAAACATGTATCGTCCGCATATAAGCTAATTTGACCTTTCAGACCTAGGTCTTTAATATTATTAATGTAAATAATAAATAATAAGGGGGCTAGCAGAGATCCCTGCGGTACACCGAATTCGATGGGTAGCATCCCACTTTTAGCATTTCCTATTTTTACTATTTGGTATCTGTCGCTAAGGTAAGAAGATAGGATATTGTAGTCCTTTGATCAGTGTAATTATCGCACAACGATTAATTGCAAATATATTCAAGCTCTAAATAAAATATCATTATTAGATATAATTATGTAGATAAGATAATTTAATTAAATAATTATTGGTTGGGCACGCTTTAGGTTTATCAATTACCTAACAAAATATAGGTTTATCTGTTCGCCTGTAGTTTCCCAAATTACTATGAATAACTCATCATCATCATCTGCCTAGCCTTTTTCCCAAATTATATTGGGGTCGGCATCCAGTCTAACTAGTTTTGGCTGAATATCAATATTTTACGTGGAGCGACTGCCATCTGACCTCCACAACCCAATTAATGGGTAATACCGGTATTAGAATGTTAGACCAGCTGTCAGACTTTTAGGGCTTCTGACTACCCGTAACGATTGTCAAAGATATTCCTATGACAACCGGGACCGACTGCTTAACGTGCTCTCCGAGGCACGGAGGGGTCTCGATGTGTAAAGAACGGTCACCCATCCAAGGACTGACCGCGGCAAGCGCAGCTTAACGTCGCGGATCGATTGATCAGCGCGGCCGTCATTTAGCCACGAGCCCCAAATTACTATGAATAACTATTATAATTAAAAATGTATATTATTTTTCATGAATTTTAAACATGTCAAAGCCATGTTATGCTTATCTTATTGTTATTAAATATATAAGAGACTTAAAGTTCGGGCGGGACTTGAACCAGCGACCTCTGCCGTATAGAGACATCGCTCCCACCACTGAACTACCGTATCACACCCGTAACAGTTGAAAACAGTTAAAACTACTTAATACGCGTCTTACGAGCGTTAGTGACTTCTAGCGGAGACTTCTACAGACTCCAACTCAATGCCCACAACTTTACAGTTATAACTATAAGGCCATCGATATGATATCACCATCACTATATAATCACCATTATAAATGTATATTTTCGAGAATTTGAAAACTGTCAAAGCAGTTTTAAACATGTAAAATGTCTTATTGTTATTAACACCTTGAAAACAAAAGTAACACTAAATGAAAAAGGTCTATATTGGAAAATCACGTATAAGGTTTTCGTCAAAAATTTGATTTCAAATATCTACATTTTCCGTTTAGTGTCAGTTTGGTTTTCAATGTGATAATTTATAAGAGATTTTGTCGTATCAGTTATTTTTAACTCTCAATAAGGGGCGACGCAGACGACAGACTTTTTGTGCGATCGAGTCTGCAGCGCTTTGCAGCGCTCGAACAATCTACGAAACTTAGTGAACAGATTGTTCGAGCGCTGCAAAGCGCGGCAGACTCGATCGCACAAAAAGTCTGTCGTCTGGGTCGCCCCTAACAATACATATTATAATTGCCTGCAACATACCCTGTTGTCCTCCAATATTTGAAAGTTCCAGTATAAATCCTAATACCGACAAAATTGAAGCTCACTGTCGAATGGGTTGCCAGCGACAGGGCGACCGGACGACTGAGCGACCGGGTCGTGGGCGCAATCATTAAGAAATCATTAATGGCGCTTACCGACCGCGTTCGTGTCACCAGCGCCCTCCAATGTTTGCATACGCCTAAATAAGTCAGCACGGTGCTTGAATGCTGATGTCTTATTCTGTTTTTAGGAAACCAGTTGTTGTATTCAATTTTAAACAGGCAAAAATAATTCCAATTCGAAAAAACAACGATACATTTTAATTGCTCATTTTGAAATTTTGGGCGGAATGTGAAGGATGTAGTTTTCAGTCATCTAAAATTATCATTTCATATACTTAATCATTATTATTATTACTACTGGATATTGGCCTGATATAATAATGATGGTAAAGTGGGTAATTAAGTACAACACTAAAAATAAATAATTTTATTTAAAAGAGCAGGAACAAGACAGTAGAGATACGAGATTTTGCACGAATTTATGAAATAACATGGAAATCAAATGCTTGATCTTGCTATCCGTGAAGAAGAAGAAGTCTTCTCGTGACCACGGTCAATACAACTTGATCGAAACGTCGAGGTTAGTCAAAATTCTTATATTTTGATAAAGTTTGTGCGCGAAAAGTCCCGATATAATTAAAAACATCCCTGAGGAGGCCCTTGTTTATCAACATACCTTTCGAAACTATACTGAATACATAAAATAATTAAAACTAATCATAATATTAAATAAAAATAAGATAGCATCTTATGATGTGTATTTTCAATTATCCAAGTTTTAACAACCCGTGTTGTTAAAAGTTAGATAACTTTCCTTACATAGAAAACTGGTAATACATAGCTGTATTTACCAGGTTTCCATGTAATGAAAATAAGTCATTTTGAATTCATTTTGTAATATATCTTTATTGTTTGCGATCCGTTCAATATAGTTCATTTTATATTAGTTTTAATCGACTGACTTCGATCAGCAGTTTGCTTTAACGAACGAAGTTAAGGGGTATAAAGTAGCATAAAGTGGAGTACTACGCGAGAGAACTTTGGAAAAATATAGATATAGACATAGGTAAAGATAGTAGCTGTATCAGTTTATCAGTAGGTTCATAAATATAATTACTCGAATATTGTACTTTTATACAACAATTTTTTTTTTCATTAAAAACGTTATAAAAAAAAAGTGTTTGTTATTTCCTGTTTATTACTTCATTATTATTTTACTGTTTAGTATTCATTGTCTATAAAGAATCGATAGAAATATTTGGAAATGCACCCAATATCAAAAAAAAATACCTAGAACCTTTTTTTGACAAAACTAAAGTCAACATTGCTAAAATTCCGTGAAAACGAGGATACATCTTTTATGAATTATTCACACCATCGCATTCATCACTTGTTATACAAAACCAATCACCATTCGTTGAACAATCAATCACACGGAATCAATCGCAATAACAGCAGTTCCAACTACCGTGTCTGACTATCAAACTCTGATTTAATAGTAGTCCATAAAGCTGGCTTTACGGACTCCCACAATGGTATACAAAGGCTATACTATAAGGCAGTGTGTACATTATCAGGGTGGCACGCATCGTGTAGCCCGCGGCTCAATCATTAAGGGATCATTAAAAGTCCACCGTCAACCTGTTGGGCGCTCAACCGATGCCCTTTCTCTACTTTTTCTTCATTTCTCCGCTTTCAAAGGGTTTAGATATTTAATTCCGCGTTATAATTAAACTTTATTCTGTCTCTAAGTTTTTATGTAGGTAGCGGATTTGTTTAGAAATTGCATTATTATAATTCCGATGTTATTATACAAGTTAATATTATTACAGTTTAGTTAGATAGCAAATTAATTTTATTTTACCTAATGCTTTTAGAAAATAAGGTCATTCAGAAAAAAAATGTTTTGTAAAAGCTGCCTTTAATTTCTTAAGTCAATGTTTTAAACCAAGTTCGTACCTAACAATAATAATTATGATGTCTAATTACAAAAAACTAAGTGCAGCGGATATTACTGAAAATTAATTTGGCACAACATAAATTGATTGCATCTAAAGAACATTAATGTCTTAGGTCGCACAAGATTTCGTACGGCATTAAACCATTTTATCCTGTACCCTGCAAATGAGATACAAATGGTGATAAAACATAAAATCAAGTGCATAAAACATTCATAAAGTTTTATGACACCGATTTATCACTTCAGCGGATAGTTAGAACGCGACGGTGTCGGGATGAAAAGAGTGGTAACAAAGTCGTCGGGCGGCGGGCGGCGCGGGCGCGGCACGGCAAGCAAATGAGGCGCGACGCTCACTGCTAACTAAACCAATCGGCCGTGCAGACGACGCACACGGGCGGTTTGGACGCTGCGTTTGAACGCAAGAAAATAAATGATTGGAACTTTCCTTTATATTATGTAAATACATGTACACTTGAATAATAGGTCTTTACCTATGAAATTGCCGTTTTGTATGAAAAAATTTAAACGATTTTTTTTCATGTATTTTTTATTTGTATTAATCGAAGTAATCATCCATGCAATCAATGCATCTTTGCCAACGCAGTGGCAGTTTATTGATGCCCTTCTTAAAGAAATCAGCTGGACGGGAGGCAACAAATTCTTCAAAGGCATTTTGTACTGCCTCTCGGGTATTGAATTTTTTTCCCGCCCAGAAGTTATCCAAATTCTGGAAAAAGTAGTAGTCTGTAGGCGCAAGGTCTGGTGAGTAGGGCGGATGACGGAGAGCTTTCAACCCCAGTTCTTGCAACTTGGAGACCATCTGCTGTGCAGTATGAGGTCGCGCGTTGTCGTGCAGGAGCAGCGGAGACGAGCGATTGACCAATGCTGGTTGGAGATGTGCCAGCTTCTTCATCATTGTGTTCAGTTCTTCACAGTACACATCTGCAGTAATGCTCACCCCGTTTGGTAAGAAGCTGTGATGAATCACACCGGCGCTAGACCACCAAACAGTGACCATCCCTTTTCTAGGGGTAAGTTTTCGTTTAGGGCATTGTTTAGGTGCTAAACCAGGATCCAATCAACTTGCTGAGCACTTGCGGTTATTAAACAGAATCCATTTTTCATCGCAGGTAACAATGCGGTTCAAAATTCCTTCATTTGTGTGTCTGTTGAGCAGTGCAAGGCACGTCTCGACGCGTACTTCGCGCTGGCGATCATTGAGTTCGTGGGGCACCCATTTGTCAAGCTTTTTTACCTTGCCAATTTGACGCAAATGGACCAATATTGTTTTGACGCTAACGTCGAAAGCAGCTGCTAATTCAGCCGTAGATTGTGTATCATCAGCTTCCACAATCGCCTTTAATTCGTCATTGTGGATCAAAGTCTTCGGACGACCGCGAGGTTCATTTTTCAGGTCGAAATTTCCAGAACGGAAGCGAGCAAACCAATAACAGGTGGTGCGTTGGTTTGTAGTGTTACCTCCGTAAACGACGTTGATGTTGCGTGCCGCTTGTGCCGCGTTGCTGCCACGACGGTACTCGTATTCCATAATTACTCGAATTTTTAACGTATCCATGATGACGAAAAAGATTGAAATGCGATGAAAATGTAACACTAATCAATAAACAAATGACTACTTTTGGAAAAAAAAAACATGTTTTTAAAATAAAATTAATTTTAAATCAGAATTCTTAGCCAAACAAAAATTATTTTGATTTGAAATGGCCAGTACTGCAGAACGGCAATTTCATAGGTAAAGACCTAATATGTTTTCAGAAAGTTAGAAAAGATAATTGATCACTGTTCCTTGCGGTATTCAAATTTAAATAATTATTCATCTCTTTCCACAATTGAAAAATGGAATAGGTTACAGACTAATTAGTAAATACGTTTGCCAGCTATGATAATTAATGTATAAACAACTTACCCTCTATGTGGTCATTGTAACTGTAGGTACATCATCGCTGTATACAGAAAAAAAATACCGGCTGATATAGACGTGTTGATGATTTTATCCGTATATTTTAAATCATCTAACATATGAAGCACTATCGTATTGTGATCAATCTGCCGTAGGTAGATACTTAATGCTACGGTAGGACTATACACAATACAGTCGGGCGTTTCCTACCCGCGCGTTTCGCCCGCTTATTTAAGACAATCATTTAGCATCATTTGCGGGCTGATTTTTAAACCTCATCTGTTTTTAATGCGACCGCTGAATCCTTTCGCGTTCGCTTGTTATTCGGATACTATACTGCGCCCTGATACCTGGTATCCGTTCTCTAGTTATGAATTCTTTGTGAAGATTTGATACCGTTGTCTTTCTGGACCGACCTGTATAAAAATAGTTTCTTTAACTTTGATTGTAATTGAAATTCCTGGAGTAGAGAAATATAATCTTTCGTCTTTATTGTTGACTGTAGTATTTCAAATATTTTTAATTTTTATCTATACTAATATTTTAAAGAGGAAAGATTTTTTTGTTTGTTTGTTTATTTGTACCGAATAGGCTCCGAAACTACTGGACCGAATTTAAAAATTCTTTCACTAACAGAAAGCTACATTATCACAGAGTAACATAGGCTACTTTTTATCCCAAAAAAATGCACAGTTCCTGTGGGACACGCGGACGAAGTCGCGGGCGAAGTGCTAGTTTAAATTAAGTTGGGTTTAATTTTAAATGCTTTTGCTGTTCGCTAAATCTTATCACCGGTTTTTTAGTTTAAACACATGCCTTTTCCAGCGTAAACAAACTATTACAAATAAAATAAAATCAACAAGTCTGATTAATTCGCGGCGATAATCCAGCGACTGAAATATCATTTATGAAGCCATCAGCGCTAGCGATCCAGCGCTAACTGCATGTAAACACATAAATATTTATCTCATAACGTTCCCGACCTCGTTACACACCACAGAGTGAAAAACCGACAGAGAACTAAACTAACACGCATGCTTTTCCTAGTAGATACTAACACACTGTGTTTATGAATTGATTATAGGATAATAAACTATTATTAACCTACTGACAATTGCAGCATTCTTACAGATATCAAGGCTCATTTTCCAGCTCTAACTTAGAGACTTCCTTACTGATAAACGCCTCTTAATTTAACCACTGATTAAAAATACAACTATCCTTGTCATTTCTATGCCAATTGACTTATGACTTATTTAATTTAATAATCGTTTATAATAAGGGGGTTAGAGGATAATCTACCTACATCTGTATTCGCAAGTACCGTAGAAGGCATTTGTTTCAAAATGAAAGGCAGCAGAGTTTCCCTGTCCTCTTTTTAAATACTCCGACACCAAATACTTTTGACAGCTGTGGTAGCTAACGCAATTTTTCCATTTGCGATCGTAGGAAGGATCTTGAACGGTAGAGCTTTACGAGCTGACCGTAACTATCTAGTTTATTCATACTCTGTGGTTACGTACGAGTATGTCATAACTGCTTCATTTTAAGCTCTAATTTAGTAAAGTTATTGCCACGGTTAGATGTCGCACTGATGTCACTTCCTCCTCTTAATTAGTCAACATATTACTAACCTTCATATTAATTGAGATAGAGGTTAGATGTTCAACGCAATTATTATTATAATGATTTTTTATTATGAGCTATTTTATAAAACGTTTTAATTGTTTTATGACGGCGAAAATATAGAGAAACTTAAAACTATCGAAATCCCGATTCCGACCTCAAAAAGCCGTGCGTGGATTACCAAAACAAAAGCTTACTTTTACATTTTAATAACTCCACACATTTACCACTATCTCATTCATTAAGCCCGGCTAAACGCAACGTAAACGTAATGCAAACGCAACGCAAACGCACGGCATAAGCGCACAATATGGCGGTGTCTCCCTAATCCCCGGCTCGTTATCGCGTTGGCGGTCATTATAGCGCGATATCGGTAACCGCCCGATACCTATCTTAATTTATTTGTAATACATGCATTTTTATCGCACATTGCTGGATTTTCAGTAATATCCTGTGTGATATTTAAAGGATTAGATCAACTTGCGCATACCGCATTTAGTAGCTTGCTTTTACGATAAAATATAAAATTCATTCATCAAAATACAATTTATATAATTCATTGTACGAGAATAATATTATAAATGCGAAAGTTGGTGCGTGTGTGTGTTTGTGTGTGTGTATGTTTGTTACGTCTTCACGCTGAAACGGCTGGACGGATTTGGATGAAATTTGGCACACAGATAGATTATAGTCTGGAATAACACATAGGCTACCTTTTATCCCTAAAAATGCGGGCGAAACTGCGGGCGGAAGCTAGTTTATAATATTAGTGGGATTTGAGGCTAAGTTCACCGACAAGATAACAGCCCGATAAATTGAAAACGGCCGTTTAATCTGACTTTTTGTATACAAAAAGATATGTTAAACGGCCGTTTTAAATTTAACGGACTGTTATCTTGTCGGTGAATTTGGCCCTAAATGTGTAAGTAATACATGCATTTTTATTGCACTTACATTTTTATTTTCGTAACATTTTGTGTGGTTTTCAGTTAAAACTGACTGCATTTAGTAGGATGTACTATATACAAAAAAAAAACTTTTATAATTTCATCAAAATACAATTATGTACCTATAATTATATTTTGATAAATAATTTTTTTTTTTTAATATTTCTCTGTAAATAAAACAAAACAATAAAAATAAAAACCGACCAAGTGCGTGTCGGACTCGCGCACGAAGGGTTTCGTACCATTATCTATAAAAACGGCAAAAAAATCATGTCTGTTGTATGGGAGCCCCCCTTAAATATTTGTTTTATTTAAATTTAATTATTTATTTAAATTGAACATATAATTAAATGTTTTGTAAATATTTCAAGCGTCTACCTGTTGCCGTTATCAATATCGAGCAAAAACGAACAAAAAAATAACGTTTGTTGTACGGGAGCCCGCTTAAATATTGATTTTATTCTGTTTTTAGAATTTTTTGTTATAGCGGCAATAGACATACATCATCTGTGAAAATTTCAACTGTCTAGCTATCACGGTTCATGAGATACAGCCTGGAGACACACAGACAGACAGGCAGACAGACAGACAGACAGACAGACGGACGGACAGCGAAGTCTCAGTAATAGGGTTCCGTTTTTACCCTTTGGGTACGAAACCCTAAAAATGAACTCTGCCGTCATCGGGAAAAAGTCCCGATGCTAAAAAAATATTATTATCAGATTTAGCGATATCGCTAACCGCCCGTTATCTTCATTTATTTGTAATAAATAACTACATACATGCATTTGTTTTACACATGGCTGGATTTGCGGCAATAATGTGTTATTTTTTGAGGATTAGTTCAAACAAAATAAGCTCTGTTTGAACTAATCCTCAAAAGCCAGCGTTTAATTATTTGTATCCACTATAAGAATTTGCACTACATTTAATTGTATCTGATTGGGCGATGTCGTGCTAACGGTCCGTTATCTTAATCTATGTATTTGCGTTGCATGTTTTTTTACCCTGTATAAGATTCTGGAAAACGGATGTTATAAGTTTAACACATGTCTGTTGGCTGTGTCTGTCTGCGGCATCGTAGCTCCCAAACTGATGGACCGATTTCAATGTGGTGTTTTAAATTGAAATGTACATAGTTTAATAGGGATGGTTCTTAGCTATATTTGATGATGATTCCGTGGGGGAAGGCCACAGAGGAATTACGGCGCAGTTGGAAGCTAGTAGTTATTTATTAAAGCTAGTGTTAACCATTCTTTAACAGCAACAAACTAGCACTTTGCCCGCGACTTCACCTTCGAAAAGGTAACTAACAAACAAACTTATTTTCGCATTTATAATATTAGTTAGAAGTTATTTTTATTGTTTTATTCTTTCAACTTTCAAGTAGGTATCTACTACTACCTACCAAAACTTCTGTTAATGATGTTATTACAAAATAAAAAAAAAACACTACAAAATTATCATGAGAGTCATTCCCAAACTTATTTAGAATTCAGATAAACTGAAAATTACCCTCGACATTTATAATATTAGTTCTAGTAATTAGTAGTTTCGCATTTATAATATTTTTTTTTTTTTTTTTTTTTTTTTTAAAACGTTGCCCCACACTAGGATTTCTCCTGTATCGTGGGTGCGTTTACAAACACAAATTTCACATACACAAACAGCCAGACCTATGTGCAATGCGGGAATCGAACCCGCGACACGTTGCGCAGCAGCCAATCTCTCAGCCACTGCGACAACCGTGCGGTCAAATATTAGTTAGGATAGTAATGGTAATATATACTAAGTACCTACTTGTTATAGTTAGGATATAAGTTAGGATTAAGATTACAGATAGACACTTAAATTTGATGTAGGTATTGGTAATTGGGAGAGTCTAGTAGTAGAAGAGCTCTTTGTGAAAGAGCTTATATAGCGGGGAAGTACTACCGTCATATCTACCTATTTCTGCCACTAAGCAGCATTGCTGTTCTAGTTTGAAGGGTATGGGTGTCGGTGTAATTACAGGTACCTATATGAGACATTTCAACTTTGTCTCTATGGTGGACAACGCCCATAAACCGCGGTGACCACTTACCGTCACCGCAGCCTATGGGCATCTGTTTGCCACTATGGCTATGGCTATTGCCCATGACTTCGTCCGCGTAGCATAAGCATAGCATAATCGGCCTATAATGTTCCCAATGCTGGGATACAGGCCTCCTCTCTGTGAGAGGGAGTGTGCCATAGTCCACCACGCGGGCCCAGTGCGGGTTGGTGGACGTCACAAGTCTTGGAATTTTTGGTTCTAAGACATGCTGGTTTCCTCACGATGTTTTCCTTCACCGTTAAAGCAAGTGATAATTAATTTCTAATACACACATGACTTCGAAAAGTCAGCGGTGCGTGCCTCGGGATCGAACTCGAACCATTCGCCGTGGGAGGCACATGGTTAAACCACTAGGCTATCACGTCCGCGTGACGCACAGAAACTGTGAAATTTTTCGGGATGATAAGTGGCCTATGTTACTCGTGATAATGTAGCTATCTACTGGTGACAGAATTTAGACTTTAGCATAGATTTCTTCACTTCACTTCTTGGCTATGGGGGGTTTTACACCCCATAAGGCTTATGTGAAATTATTCAATTCATAATTTTGCCAATATCACGTAGGTATAATGATAGAAAAAATATCAAATCGAACAAGGCAACGTCGTACGGTATCGGCCATCGGCCATCCCAACAAAAATATTAGGTAGGTATGTACACTCGACGCCAATTACGGTCGACCACTTTTCACCCTTATGTTCTTAGTAATAAGGGCGAAAAGTGGTCGACCGTAAATGGCGTCGAGTGTACATACAAAGCATAGATTTCGTGGGAACCCTTGTCACACTAATATTATAAATGCGAGAGTTTGTGTGTGTGTTTGTTACTCCTTTACACTGAAACGGCTGGATGGATTTTGATGAAAGACAAAGAAGTAGCCTGGGACTTGGAAAAGCAATACCTAGGCTACTTTTCATCCATCTTTATACAAATGAAGTCGCGGGCAACAGCTAGTTTTAAATAAAACTCTCTTGTGAACGAGGTTTATTAAGAATTTTGAATTGTCTGTGCTGTGTCGCACCAACTTGACTGTTGTCTTTATTTATTGGTTTTAAGTATTTGCAGGCCAGCATATAAATTCAAGAGCTTGCACATGCATAGTTCGTTTTCCGAACTAACTTAGGTTAATCTATTTTTACGTTTAAAGAACTTCACAATACTAACAACTTAATTTAGGTACCTATAGTACCTACACACTGGACTTAGGTTTTTGATATCAGTTTAACAATGACAAGCTTTTTAGGGAAAAAAAACGGGACCCTTTAGAATCACTTTATTGTCTGTCCGTCTGTCAAGAACCTTTTTCTCTAGAAAGGGCAGAGGTATTAAGTTATATTAAAATTAAAATACCAGCTTTTGCCCGCGGCTTTGCTCGCGTTAAGAGGGCTATTACATTTTGTCACCTGTCTCGCTCGCACAAAACCGTATTTTTAAGAATATTAAATGAAAAGATGCATTTTTGAAAAATGTATTCTTATAATGTTTTAGATAATAATACAAATTTAACAGGTAAAACACATTTCTACTGTGACAGCTAATCAATTTAGGAGCAGTTATATAGGTTAATGGTTCTGCTCCTAAATTGATTAGATCACACAGTAGAAATGTGTTTTTATTATTTACCTGTTATATTAATATTATTATCTAAAAACATTATAAGAATACATTTTTCAAAAATGCTTCTTTCGATTAAACATTCTTAAAAATATGATTTTGTGCAAGCGAGACAGGTGACAAAAAGTAATAGCCATCTTAAAGATACGTAACGCCATCTAGCGTCCTAAAGCAATCGTTAAATTGTAGTTATGTCACATAAATATTTTTTTATCGATTACAAACTTACATTTGTACAGAACCCTCAGGGTGTGTAAGTTTTTAATCGATAAAAAATATTTATGACTATTTAATGGAGCTGAACCCCTTAGCGTTAAATTTTTCGTCGAACTTTAAAATAAAAACAACTTTTTTATAAAAACAATTTTTTAACGAATTGCAAAATCTCCCAACAAAATCGTATTTTTTTTTATAGGACCGACGAAATATTTTAACACTGAGGGGTTCATAATAATGTACTGAACCCATGGCTTCAGTTTTCGTTACGCTGTCACTTACACCCCGTATACCTACCTATCTATGGCTTGCTAAATATATGAAGAGCTCAACCACGGCCTCTGTTTTTAGTTTGACCCTTTCAGAAGCAGTTATAAGTTGTAGCACTTATAGTACTTCTTCAGTAGACATCATCATGAATGGTTTTAGTAAAGTCAGCTAAAGTTTTATAAAACAAAATTACTTAATCTTTACATCACAGAATTGCAAAAAGTAGAATATACATTACATAGACCACTAAAGACCAAACACTAGCAAAACAAACAGCCCATAAAAATTCACTTTCTTCCCTAAAAAGAGAAGAGAATATATAAAGAAACCGCTAGGACGACAAAGCACCCCAATCGAAATGGAAAAACGATCCATGCCAATTGCCATAAAAAGATCGTCGGCCCAATAAAACGGAATCGACATTGTCAGCGATGATTTGAGCGGGTAAGGCAGCGGGCGCGGTGCGGGAGGGCGCGGGAGCGGGGGAACACGGTTTGGGCGGGCGGACATTTTTATGCGGCGACAGGAAAAACTTTCGTCTCGCAACGTTAGTGAGACAGTGACGACTGATTTGTTCCCATTTCAATTGGTTACCAGATTATTTTCGTGACGTGTCTTTCTGATTGTGGTTTGGTTTCGTTGATTGTTTTTTTATTTTATTTTTTCCATTTTTTAAATGTTTGAAAACTTTATAAAAGTGTTTGATTCTAGCATTTTATAATAAGTTTCAATGTTAGGTACAGTTTCAGATGGTACTAATAGCTTCAATGTTGCGACTTGATTTACGAACAGCTCTAAAAAAAATTATTCGCGGCTCAAAATAGACTGTTGTATGAAAGAGCAATCTAACAGTCAGATAGATTCATTCACATTTAGATATTTTCACAATACCCGCAATTTTAATAATTGACTACAAAAATATATTTATTAAAATAAAAATATCGTGTAAGTACACTGAGAAAGTTTTTATAAAAGGCATAAGTAATATTTTGGAAACACACAAACTACTATAAATGAAATTACAATATACCTAATACAATTGTGTTGCTTAACTTATTTTAGCATTATTTTTAATCATTTATATTTTTTTCTAAATTCTAAGAAACTAATAGGTATTGTTAAAATAAAATATACCTAATTAAATCTAAACCTTGTTCCAATCGAATTATTTAGTTATTTTAAAAAGTTTTTAAGTATATGAAATGAGAAATGATTGCAAAATATTATTGCCTCTTCTTATTTCATCAGCTAGGATTTGCAATGGATAAAGTCATCGTCTTATCTTACAGTTTTGCAAAAATAGCTAAATAGCCTTTAAATTTTATTTCAGGATAAAAGTTAATTTCAGTTGTACCTACTCCTAGCGTAATAGGTACCTACTTTAAAAATAGTATCTAAGTATTTTTGCTACAAAATTAACGTTAATAATAAAGCAAATAAAATTCCATAGCTTTTCACAAAAAAAGATCACCTAACTTTTGCAATATCACTTTCAAAGAAGTTTCAACAAACTTATGGTTTCTTCGTTTTTTAATTGCTAAGTGTATAAAAAATAGGTAACTTCAGATAAATCTTGAAAGTTTCATAACTTAATGTCATAGTTTTCATAAGTGAACTTACTTGGCGTGCGTGTGGGGCCGTGCAGCAACTGTCAAAAACACGTGGCAAGTCCCCCGGGACTCACGCCCACCTGCACACAAGTAGCACACCGCTAGCAAGCTCCTACGCACTTCCCCGGCTGTCACCAGCGAGGAGACAACAGTTAGAGTTAGTTTACAAGTTAGCGGAGCATCTGATCGTGAGCGATGTAAAAAGTTATACCGTCGGCGACCGCGCAAAGATGAGCGTCAGACGTCGCGTCGACAGGCCGACTGAGCGGCAAACGGAGCGCGCGCGGCGACGGAGCCGGCGCGCCGCTGGGCGGGCCCGCCAACACGCCCCGCCTCGGCGACCGCCCACTAGCCGCCACGCCCATCTGAATTAATAAAGGCGGCAAACACCGCCGGACACGCGGACAATGCCGCATTGTCCTGCGTCCAAAATAGTTTCAATTAGAATCGAGGACAAGGCACAAAAGCGCCCGCCGGCGGATCATTCACGCCGAAATTGGCCGCTGCATGAGCGATTAGCGAAACCTCATACAAAACTGTCGATGATAGCCCGCACTATTGTCCCACATTTGAACTAAACCGCTCGTTATAATCGAATGAGTCCGCTTTATTTGGGACGTATTTATAGCAAGCTTAATGGCTTTTAATATTGTGTTCGAAGTTTAGATTGATCAGCATAGTTTGGAGATATCTAAAACTTTATTAGAAGTTTGAAATTCAGAGATTATCTAAAAGTAAGTAGGATATCAAAGTCAAATACAAAGCAGTGCCTATTTACGATTTCGTAAAATAGGACTAAGGCCTTAATGCATCATGTAAATTGTCAGCAGTGTGGTCTTGCTCGCGTACAAAAATACACTGCGGTCATCAATCCATCATCCAAGAAATAGTGATCAGTTTTCCCTTGTGTGCGGCCTGATATCAAAGCTTAAGGCTACTTTTTAACCAAAGACGTGGGTGAGTGTTTTGTCACCTGTGTAAAACCCACCAACTTCATCGCTTAATTTTTATAAAGTCGAGCTAATCTATGAAAATGAAGCGATCCGACGGAAACAAAAAATACAAGTTTGTTAGACAAACTGAAACAATCCTTCAGTAGTCGAAGAAACCGCTTGTTCTTAAAGCATTTGATTAGAGAAAAACCGTAGGTTATTATTTAATGTAGTGTAGGTATTCAAAGCCATAATTATGTAAGATTTTTAAGTAAGTAGGATACCTACCTACTGACATCCACACTGAACCGTCAACCTCGCTACCATCTTGCTGAAACTTTCACAATTTTCACAGCAACTAAGGGCTATTGAATAGCCCGTGCCTACACGAGAAAAAAGATAAATAAGCATAAATAATCAATGTTCAGTATTTATTTTTCTTTATTGCATTTCACAAACGCACAATGACATGAGGTGGAAAAATCTAGTGTAGGTACTCACAAATTTTTAATTTCAAATAGGTACCTAGGTACTTGAGGAATTTATTTTTCAGGTAGGTACGCCGTGAGGTTTTCAGTTTTGACGTGAATTCGATGAACATCTTACGTTTTGTCCGACGGTGTTCAGGAAAAATTCGTGACTTCATTGAAAAACTTCTTTCATCGGCTTTGTACAACCTTCTATAACAGATAGAAATATAATACTTTTTTATACTGCCGAGAAGTCCTGACGACTGTACAGTATATATTATATATACCAATGACGTCAAATCCTTCGAAAGATTACTCTGAAAACTGTGAGGCGCGGTCACCGCTCTGAACAAAGTGAGGTAACGTTTTACTTTCTCTTGTCCGATTTAAATAAACTATATTATTTATTTTGAAGAAAAGAGTATAGAAAATATTTTGACATAAAAAAAATACTGTAGCCTAAACAAATTTGTAACGAAGATTGGAAAATAAAATGCCTTGACCGAAATCGAAGAAGACCAGGAATGATAGACATCATCCCATTTGCGACCAACCAAACACACTCGAGAGCAGAGAGGAGTCGCGTCTATTGTTTAAGGAAGAAATAAGCCTAGGAGAACGAGGCCAGCTCGAACATGGTTGACCAAGACACCGCGAGAGCCTACTATTATGAAATTCAACATTTTTAACTTCACAGCCTTCCACCTCGGCCCAATCGCTTCCGATCGAATTAGATTCCTATAGGTAGGCGTGGAAAATCTAGAGGAACCAGAAAATATACAATTGATAAGCATCAACATCGGTAGCGGTGGCAATGTTGGACCTTCCATGTTGACAAGTTCACGGCTCGTCGACGCGGCGGGTACTTACACCGTCGCTCTAGATAAATACTTCGTGAAAACGTTTCTAGACCATTAATTTCGAGAATCTTGCGATTTTTGTGATAGGTTAGGTTTCGTTTGGCCAAAAATAAACACCATGATGTATTGAGGAATAAGTTTGGTGTTGCAGCAGTAAATGATGCCTTTAAATTATGTGGTGATAAGTGGCGCAAAAATCGAGATGCACGCCAAAGGTAAGATCTAGGTATATAATAGAATGCATGAAAAAAACCTAGCGGTAGGCAGGTAGTAGCCAAATTTCTGCCTACCCTGTTTTTTTTTGTGTATGGCGGGTACTGAATATTTCGGCTAAAAATCTCACGAATGAGAGTCGTGTTTACACACGACTCTCATTACGAAAAATGTTTATGGGCATATAATTCAGGAGGATGTAGAGTAACAGCAACCTCGAATGTGCCTATGCCAACATATTGTGACCACCGCACCGTTTGCTAAATCTAGTGGTTATGGCAAGATTCCCTCAAGTTTATCATGCTATAGAAAAACGGAAAATTCTTTGCAATAAAGTTATTTAGCAGTGGTTGTTTTAGGGTTAGTCATGACCTAAATAATAATATGTTTGCAGGTAGGAATCAGGCCATAGGAGCGTTGCTGGTGCGTTGCGTCGTCACACCTCTATAAATTCGACGCACTGAGTGCCATACGGGCAATGCGGTGACGCAACGCAATGCCGCTTACTACGACATCGCAGCTGCTTGTGGCCTCACTCTAAGCTGACAAATGACAATACTACCTTTCACTCAAAACTTGACATTGTTTAATATACCTGAGCTCGTCAGGGAAGCTGCTTAGCCGCAGAAACAAGTTTGGTTGTTGTAGATCAACAACCAAACTTGTTTCTGCAGCTAAGCAGCATTGCTGTACTCAATTTGAACTTCAATTCAATTTTTCAATTTAAATTCAATTTTCACTAGCTGTTCCCCATCCCCACAGTTTCACCCCCGTTGCTCGGCTCCTAAGAGTCGTAGCGTGATGTTAAATAACTTAAATTATTTCTCATGAATCTGGCTATCACATATAAAAAGAATTTTTCGAATTACACTGGTGGTTCCAGAGATGAGTGCGTTCAAACAAACGAACAAACTCTTCAGCTTTTTAGTATTAGTAGATATAGATTGTCCATGCCTATAATATTACAGATATCCATAGGCCTTAGACTTTAGATAGGTCGCCTGCCCATTTACGTAATTCGATAAAAAATATGTATTTAACATTGCTTCAGCATCTACTGCATGTGCATTAGACCTTAATAAAAAAAAATATTCTATCATTACGCTACTGCTGGTCAAAGATAAAAATAGATTAAGGTTTTACACTGAGAAGAAACGAGCATTAACCACCAAGCTTCTTAACAACGCATTGTCGATTAAACGTTAACCACCACGCTTCTTCACAACGCGTTGTTAATTCAACGTTAACCACCACGCTTCTTCACAACGTATTGTCGATTTAACATTAACCACCATGCTTCTTCACAACGTGTTGTCGATGTAACATTAACTGACACGCTTCTTCAAAACGCGTTGTCGATTTAACATTAACTGACACGCTTCTGCACAACGCGTTGTCGATTTAATACGCTTCTTCACAAAACTTTTTTATACCTACGTTTTGAAAAACATGGTTTATGTATAATTTTATACAACTTTTAAATAACGAATTTGTGTAATTTTTTGTCTAATTATTTTGCAATAATTGCATGAATTCAATAATAATTGATGGCGTATTAATTGTGTACCTAAAATGTAACAAAATTACTGTACCAACCTAAAATGTAACAAAATTACTTACCTACTAAATCCGATATTCAGCTTTAAAATAATCATTTTATCCACATGAGCACACCTAAGAAGACAAATGAAATGCGAAGGGTTTTCTCGAAAGACAAAATGTTTCCGACTGCACACGGTCCATTCACGGATCAGTGCGGCTGCTCCAACGTCACCAATAGGTAAGTAATGTTCAAACTGGAATATCCGTTTGCTTTGCTGGCCACGAGAAGGGATTTCACGGTTGAACAAACAGCCGGTCTCACTTCAAATATCTGCGTGATTTTCAAATAATACCCGTTGTACAGAAAGGCGTTGGACTATTCTAAAAGATTAAGCGTCTAGGTAGGTAGGGCCTGAATAAAGGGTGGAACGAGATGTGTCCAGCCAGAGACGCTTTTGTTTGCACAAAACTTTGTGTGTCTTAGGATAGGTGTAGATTCCTGTTATTTTATAGCAGGTTTCTCTTATTTATTGAGTACCGTATCTACATATCAATTGAATTAAGTCAATTATTTGATAAACAAATTTTTATCTTTTTTGTATTAGCTATCGAAGCCTATAGCAATTAGTCACTGCTTGCCTACTAAATAGTGTATTCACAAAATCACAATAGCAATTATTCACTGCTTGCCTACTAAATATAGTGATGTACCTATTCACAAAGTCACAAGCAAACATATCAGAGAATAACAATACTTATTATGGGGATTACAAGGGATGAAATCTGATTAATGAGTGAAAATTCGTTTTGATTATCTTCAGTAATGCAGTCAATGCAAGAATTTACTGTTTCAAACATGACGGATTAAAAAAAGTCTGAAATACAGTGATATTTTCCAAAAGTTACCTAAAAGATTTTATTGCTTTTCTCTAAAATGTTTGATAAATGTAAGGCCCAGTAGCGTTATTTTAGATTTTCAATTTACGTCTATTCACTAGAATAACACACTTCTACGACTGTATAATTCAATTCAAAATTTAAACAAAGCTAGAAAGCAATGAGTCGTAATTGGAACGAGTTATGCAGCGCAAACAGCGCCGGTGTTCCGTCGCTCCGGTCACGTGGGCCAATATTTATTTTATCAATATTCAAACAGTTCAAACGTCGAGTTTTGTCTTGATCGTGGTCGGGGGCTGATGTAGTGGGTAGTATAGGTATATAGGTTCTTGAGAGCTTGGATATTTTCGCACTAGAATTTTCAATTTTCAGTATTGTGGTGTCTTAAATATTTTTAGTTTTGTTGTAACAATAACTCCTATTACGTAGGTACCAATTAATCCAATGCAGTCAACAAAATTAATCAACGCTTCATACAATCTATCATCAAATCCATTAAGTAAGTTGATCAAACTCCGGGCCTCCTGAAACTATCGCCACAATAATATTCTCAAGCGAATAATCACAACCCTTACCGCGCTATGCACAATCCCTTGTTAAACTCGCTAATACGTTAACTAGGAGCCATTCTACAAGTTTATTTTAGTCGTGCCGCACCGTCGCCGCCCCGCAGCCGCACCGCACCCACCACGCAAACGCCCGCATTTCGGAATGCTAAGCAGACCCGATTGACATTCCAGTGGCGGAGCAATCGAACGGAAAATACACTTGTCATACATTTAACGTGGAATTTTTATGATTTAACTTGAACTGAGGGGAAATTATTACGGTTTTATTCGAGTAGATGTAATAAGTACGGCAAACGATTCAGGTAGTGTCTGGTGGCGCATATTGTGATGTAAATTAAGGCTTTTTAGGTGCTTTAAGTTATGGCATATCAAAGAATAATACGGTTTTATTTATAGAATTATACCTAACATATTCTTGTAGTTTATATCAATCTACTCTTTCTTCTCTTTTCGGATTTTTTTCAACTTGATGACTCGTAGTTATTTTGTACATAATCCTAATTAAAAACACACAAATCATTTTAATTGTTACTGAATCCTTCCACTCTAAATATTGCTTGCTAGAAGATTACAAAAAAAAACACTTATAAACATAAACAAAAAAATAATAAACACGTTCATCAAACAAAAAAATTACTTACTCCCTTTCCGCAAAAACGTATTTACGTAGATATCTTTAACCCTCACAAGCTAATAATTTGATCCGATCCCATTGGGTCTAAGGTACCGGGTTACCTGTGGGATGTCACGTCATGTCGGGCCACTCGTCATCGGAACAACTTACGAAAATACGACGCCCGCGCCGTACGCGGGACCTAATTCTTGGTTCCTGTCGCACGTCGCTCTTCGCCCGTCAAATTTGCGCACAGGGCTACCGCAAAAATTCAAACTTCATTATTCTCTAAGAAATACAATATTGTTACTAATTTTAGTTAAAATGATTGAAGCTATAGTTTCTTCATCCCGATTTTTTTTTTACACTCGCTGAGGTGCTTGTAGTTTTAGTGTGTGATTATGTGCCGTATATCTAACCCTTACTATGTTCAGTCAAGCCAAAAGATGGCCATATAAGGTGCTGCATCTTTCAAACATATTTTTATCAAAGCATGGGGATTATTGGGGATACCTAAGTACTAATTTTAATAACATGAAAAGCTTTAAATATGTACCAAACATTACGTGTAGGCATTGCATTGTACGTAAAAATATTGAACATCAATGAACTTTATTTACGCCTTTATTTACATTTATTTTTGATATATTTATTAATTTACTGTTACAACTTTAATCGTCAAAAGGTACACGCCTCAATAAAAAGTGCTCGATGCTCAGTTTAAATTTTAAAAGAAAAATATCAATAGTATTCAGTGCCTACTGTTTTCGGCTCTGAATGCAAGCATTGTCGACTACAAGGTTGAGAAATATTTATCAGTATATCGCACATGACAGGTGTATTGCAGTGGCACTTGGCAGGTCGCGCCTCGGCGTTGGGCACCCCTGTCGGGCATCACAGACAACGTCTTCGTTCGACTGACAGCCGGCGACATATTTTATTCACGGCGCACCGTCGTAATTCCGTCGATGCAGATAAATTGTTTTACCGCGGGAGCAAGCCACGTCCCACGACTTTGGCGTTTGCATGATGAGCTCGTTTTTTATGCTCGAATAAAATTGTGTTAGCCACCGGCAGCGGAGCGACGTGTGAACGCCGCTGGATTCCCAAGAAATTGTTTTCGGGAAGCCTGCTTTGATATTTATGAAAGTTGGCATGTTGAGACATACGTTTGAGTAAAGGGTACGCGGTGGATTTAACATCCCCTGGACTATGTATTTGGGGCATTATTTCTCCAGGGTACTGGATATTATTGCGGGGATGGTACACTGACGTTAGTAAATAAATATGTTTGCAAACAGCCACCAGTTGCAAAATGTCAGGTATCGTAAACACGTTGACACAGTCGCTTTGCAGCGTGCAGCGTGCGCCGCGGGACCGACATCCTCCGCTATCAATATTAAATCCGCCGCCGCACAAACATCTGCTCGCGACTGCAAACGTATAAGTTTAATCAGTGGTGTTTCGATTAGTTAGAACATCGGCTTCTGCTATTGAGGGGATGCACGTTTAATTAAATATATTTACTTAACGTATGTTTAGTTTAAGAACATTGTCTCAAAAACGGTTTCCAATGTTTTTATTAATCGCTTAATGCTTTCCTAAACTTCGACTAGTCTTTTATTTTATGGATACTATATAGCATGAAGGCAAACATTTAATGATTTAAAGTAAGAAATAAAAAATTAAAATAACCGTATGAAAGACTCATCATGCGAATTCAATTTCAAAATTTAACCATTTCCAAACAATAAACTTGTACAAAACCTAAAACCCGCAGGTACCAAATGTAAAATTTATAAACATTAACCAAAAAGACGATTGACAAAATGCAAATACTGCCGTGTCCCACAGAAAATAAAATAAGCTTTGACCCTACGAAGTTTCGTGGGATTATGAATGTTTATACTGAAAATAATGCGCGGTCGTGGCGTTCGGCGCAAATATTTGAAGACGTAGTCAAAGGGATGGCTTTTTGCAAGGTCCTTTGAGCGGCCGTGGTCTGCGGTCAGATAACCCGATTAGCCGCCGCTCGCCATCGCGATGAGTAGGATATTATTGGGCATTCTACCCCACCTGTCGCTACCTTCGGCTCACTTCGTTCGCCTTCGTCGCTTTCGGTGTGGTAGAAAGCCCAATAATATCCTACGGAGTAGGCGCCGTTCGCCTCGAGACTGGTAGGATGTTCAATTATATTTTACAGTGTGTGGCTTGGGCGCTACTCCACTTTTATGAATCTCATTGGTTGCGAATGTAACGGAAGTGGTCTAGAATGCCCAATAACATGAATGGATTTCATAAAGCAGTACGATTTTTACGAGGTTTGTGGTTTGGACCCTATTCCAGTTTTAATATCTCGTATGGTTACGATTGGGTCGATCCCTGCAAACCTACCGTTTCCAGTTATGTAACTAAAGGTGAAACTCTTTTAACAGGGAAGGTGAATAACTTATAAATAGTTGTTCACACTAATTCAACGCTACATTCGATTTTTACCATTGCCGTGAAAAGGTTGAATTTTGTATCACGAAACTAAATACATACTTAGGTATAACTAAATTAACTGCGAACAATGCATGACTCAGTGGAATGTGATTTAAAAGACATTTGTAAACGTATTATTATCAAGAATTCTAGTGGCGAGATTATATTTATTCGAGATTTGCAAACTGGTCAGAAACATACAGATAACGGTTCATCAAAACACCAGGACAGCTGTACAGCCCAAACAGATTCGGTGAAATCTAATTTTCCAGAGAACACTCACTATCTCATATTGAAGGACAGCCATGGTGTTGCTCGTACATTTGTTCGAGTTAGCGATAATGAGTTATAATGTTATAAATGTCAACGTAATACATTAATTGACTCATTATTAACATAACCGTTTCATGCAGTCATCATGAAATTTGTAAAACAACCACAATCGTTACATGTAAACAAACTTTGTTTGTTTACATGTAACGAAAAGATGCAGGAAAAGATGCAGGAGACTGGTTTTCGCCATGGAGAATTATTACCTAAATCGGTACGATGCATCATTTGCGGGCCGTCAAATTGTGGAAAAACCAATTTATTAGTTGGTCTTCTTATACACGAGAATGGTTTAAGATTTCAAAATGTTTATATTTATTCGAAAACCTTACAACAACCTAAGTACGTTTTTTTAGAAAAAGTCTTGCAACGAGTACCAGGCATTTCATTTCAGAAATATCATGAAAATGAGCAAGTACTGAGTGTTCAGACCGCAAAACCGAATTCTGTAATTGTATTTGATGATGTTGCGTGTGAAAATCAAAGTAGTATTCGTGATTATTTTGCTATGGGGAGACACAAGTTCATCGATTGTTTTTATCTAAATCAGACGTATAGTAAAATCCCTAAGCAGTTAGTAAGAGACAACGCGAACCTAATCGTACTTTTTAAACAGGATGAAAGAAATATGAGACACGTTTATGATGAGCACGTCAATACTGATATGACATGGATTGAATTTCGTGAAATGTGTTCAAAAATATGGAGTGTACCTTTCAATTATGTTGTGATTAATAAAGATTGTTCCAAAAACAAAGGATGTTATAGAAGTAAATTTGACACGTTTGTAGTCTTTGACTAAGAACACGAATACATATATAAGGCTATTTTCTGCCTGACATTATTATTCACCTTACGACGCTAAATCAATTACAACCTATTTTACCAATATGGAAAAATCATTGAAACGACAAATTGTCGATGCGGCAGAAGCTGTAAAGATAAAAGTACGAAAAATGAGAGATGCTGAGATTAACAATAAACAAGCATTGGAATCTGTTTTCAAACCTGTAACAGAACCTCTCAACCTAATTGCTAATGCTAGTAAGCAAACTCCTCTCCTGCGTGCTAGTGATGATTTTGCTGATGTTCCGTTTATTAACGAAGCTTTGCAGAAAGAAGAAACTGGTAGCGCAGGAAGTGATGATAATAATGGTGATGAAGACAAATATGAATCAGATATTAACAGCGACTCTTCTTATGAATCAGTAGTTGAAAAGAATCAAGATTGTGATACGTCATCCTGGTCAGTATCTTCAGAAGCGTTGGTAGATATTCCATTTGGGGTTAGAGCAAACCATGGGAAACTGATGTTAGGTTCTGCTTGCATAACGATCAACGATCAATACATCATCGTGGCTGGACATAAATACCAAAATACACCTGGTTTAAAACAGTTGTTACTTAAGAAAGTTGTAGACTTAAGTTTGGTTACAGTCAGTGATATGGAAAATTATAAGTCGATGCTACTTGATACAAATGCACATCGTCGAGACTATGATCCAAGTAAGCCAATAAAAAGTAATAAAGGGCAAAAATATTTGCAAGTTATTAAACCTCTTTTTAAAGTGAAGAATGCAGTTCAAGGAAAGGGTCTACCGTTAACAAAAAAGTGGAGAAAAAACGTAGATTTAGTGTACTGGGATAATCCTAATGAATTAGTGGAAAGGTTGAAATTATTAATTGCGTCTAGAGATGCTGGCAACACAGGATTAGATAATGAAATTATATCTATCATTGAAGAATTGCGTGAAAGTAATATTATAAATAAATAAATATTTTAAAATGTGTTTATTTTACTATCAGCCTCTCGATACAATACACCTTAAACATGAACGTAGACAAATTCGGACACTACATTCACAAAAGAATGCGTTTATCAGAGTTATTTGAGTTTAATGAGAATGCATTATTAAAATCAGAAAACGGAGATTTTGATTTAAAAACATCAAGACTGAGAGGAATTAGATCTCCAGTAGAAGCAGACGATGCTGTGAACAAGGATTATGTAGATCGATTGAATGCTAACATGTTAAAAGAATTAAATAATCGGACTGTGGACAAGGATTATGTAGATCGATTGAATGACAGTATGATAAAAGAATTTGATAATATGATTGGTTCATTGCGTTCTCAAATCATAAAAGACGCAAAGGGTACAGTTCAGGCTACTTTAAAAGCAAAGATACCCGAGGTTTCAACTCATTTGCAAGATAAGTTTTATACTAAAGCCGAGGTAGATAAATTACTTCAAAAAACCCCGTAATGGCAAAACAGCAAATTGTTAATGAAATACACAAAGCAGCACGAAGAAATTTCCCTAGGCGGCGTGTCATTCTAAAGGGGGTCGATGACTTATGGCAGGCTGATCTGATGGACATGCAAAACCTGAAAAAATATAATAAAGGTCACAGTTACATTTTAGTGGTGATTGACTGCTTCTCAAAATATGCTTGGACAGAGCCTTTAAAATCAAAAAATAAACTTGATGTTACTCATGCATTTAAACGAATACTGATTAACAGCCATCGTAAACCTGTTAATTTACAAACTGATATGGGAACAGAATTTTATAACAACGCTTTTCAAACGCTCATGAAGAAACACAGCATTAACCATTACTCATCGTTCTCTACTAAAAAAGCATCAATTGTAGAGAGACTGATTAGGACTGTAAAAAATAAATTATATAAACAATTTAGTCTCAATGGAAATTATAAGTGGTTAGGTATACCATTAAAAGATATATTGAAGACATATAACAACACAAAACATCGCACCATTGAATGTAAACCGGTTGATGTGAATAAATCTAATGAACCAATGATAAAGGAAAATATAAATAAATTAAACAAGTGTGATTTAGCTCAGTGGAAGCCTAAATTCAAAGTTGGTGATTTTGTTCGTATAAGTAAATACAAACATAATTTTGAGAAAGGTTACACTCCTAATTGGTCAACTGAATTATTTAATATAAAAAAGATTAATAGAACTTTACCAGTAACATATCACATTGAAGATCAACGAAAGCAAAATATATTAGGGGCTTTTTACGAACATGAACTCCAAAAATCTAACCATCCCGATGTTTATTTGATAGAAAAGGTTTTGAAAAAACAAGGAAATAAGTTGTATGTCAAATGGTTAGGTCTAAACAGTACAGAAAATAGTTGGATTGAAAAAGCTGCATTAATGGGTTAAGATTTTATTATATATTCATTTTTTTTAAATTTCCTATCATTATAATTTGAGTAATGCAAGGAGGTGGACTAGTTAATAGCTTAATTAATAATCTACCATTCGAAGTTCATTTGCCCGGCTACAATTATTGCGGACCAGGAACAAAACTTCGCAAACGTTTGGCTCGAGGTGACCGAGGAGTAAATAAGCTAGACGAAGCTTGTATGCAACACGACATTGCGTATGCAAACCATACAGACTTATCAAATCGTCACAAAGCTGATTTACAACTACTTAACATGACCAAACAAAGACTAAGATCAAAAGATGCAGGAAAAGGTGAAAAACTAAGCTCATGGCTAGTAAACAAAGTCATGAAAGCCAAACTGAAGTCTGGATCTGGCGTAAAAACATTTAAAAGTTTTGTTTCAAAAATAAAATCAAAAATTAAGAAACTCAAACCCAAAGATAGTAAGACTTTGATAAAAGCAGCTTACTTGGCCGCAAAAAAGTTATTTCCAAACATACGTCATCAAATTCGGATACCACGAGTAATACCCATACCAAAGACTGGAGGAATTCTGCCTTTAATCCAAATTTTTGCTGGTTTATCGGCTTTAGGAACTTTAGCTGGTGGTGCAGCTGGTATTGCAAAAACGGTTAATGATTACAAAGCAAGCAAGCAAAATTTGAAAGAAACAGAACGACACAACAAAGCTATGGAGGCTTTAGTGTTGGGTAAGGGTTTATACATTAAGCCGTATAAAAATGGCAAAGGATTATTTATAACATCTTCAAAAAACTAAAAAGTATGCTACCTAATCGCGCTCTAACTAATGTAGACATCCAAAAGTATTCAAGAGACATCCCATATTTCCGAGGAGTCTACATGAAGGACCGGTTACCAAGAAAGCCAAAACGGATTGAATGTGCAATCGTTAACTTAGATGATTCTAAGAACGAAGGAACGCATTGGGTAGCTTATGTTAAAGTATACAACTATTGTGAATATTTTGATAGTTATGGAGATTTAAAACCTCCAATGGAATTGATGCGATATTTCAAAAATTGTAATGTGTTTTATAACTACACAAGATATCAAAAATTCAATTCAGTTAATTGTGGTCACTTATGTTTAGAATATTTGTGGACTTTTTGGAATAAAAATGTATTATAAATATATGCTTTTCTTTCATTTCAATCATTTGCAAGATGTCACTCACTTTGTCGATAACTGGAAACTCGTCAGTGTTATCTACGTACTATCCTAATACTTTGCAACTAGATGGAGAGTATGAGTGTGCTTTAATGCACTTTTCAACGTTTAATTCTATTCCAAACATTGACAAAAGTAATAATAAGTTTTATTATGGCTTTAACGAAGTTATTGAAATACCGGAAGGCACTTATGAATTGCAAGATATCAGTGATTATTTAAAATCTAAAATAAAAGATGCAACAATCAAACTACAGTGCAATAATAATACTTTAAAAACTACAATGTTCTGTACAAAAGATGTTTATTTTGACAAGGAAGACTCCTTCAGAAGACTGTTAGGATTTAATAAACAAATTTTGAAAGCAAATAAATGGCATGTGTCACAGTTTCCAGTCAACATTTTACCGACGACCGTGGTCAGGATTGAATGTGATATTGTGAGCGGTTCCTACATAAACGGTGAACCAAGTCACATCATTCACGAATTTGCACTCAACGTGCCACCTGGATACAGGATCATAGAAATCCCGAAGAACGCAATATACTTTCCAATCAATCAAAACAACATAAGCTGCATACATATAAGGCTATTAGATATAAATAATCGGTTAATTAATTTGCGCGGTGAAGAAGTGCAGATATATTTGCATCTTAAGAGAAAAAGATGATTGACTTCAATAAAAATGAGTTTCAACAAATAAAAAATATCAGTTCTACTCGAGCTACCAACCCAATAAGACCGGGCTCTAAGAAGAAAATAAAATTAACTAAAGACAATAAAGCATTCCTCAGAGCGATCGGATTACTAAAATGAATATCTTAGACGTTTTATCCACTCCGACTTTCGATAACACTATAGAAGGAATCGAATTTCATTCCTACAAGCCGTACGTAACAAGTTTCAACAGGAACGATGAAATCCGCATACCTATCAACCAACAGGATTTGTACATACTTCCTTCAGCTAGCACACTATATTTAGAAGGCACTGTTATCGTCAGCAAAAAAGATACGAAAGACAAAGCTACTAGTGTCAATTTCACAAACAATGCTCTACTGTACTTGTTCCAAGATATTAGGTATGAGCTAAATGGAGTGGAGATTGATAAAATAAAAAATGCAGGTATAACTACAACCATGAAATCATTAATATCAATGAATCAGAATGAATCAAAAATAGCTAGAGCTTGGGGATGGAGTATCGATGGTATAAAAAATATTAATGGAGGAAGTTTTTCTGCATCTATACCACTTCGGAATATTCTCGGTTTCGCAGAAGATTTTAAAAAAGTTGTGATAAATAGTAGACATGAACTAATATTGTTACGAAGTAACACTAATTTGAACGCTGTAAAATTGAACACCGGTGAAATAGTGGATGACGTTCAAATCAATAAAATCATATGGCGTGTACCACATGTTAAAGTATCAGACAAAGAAAAAATAAGTTTATTAAAACTGTTGGAAAAAGATCGACCGCTTCAGATGATATTTAGAAACTGGGATCTATATGAATATCCCTCTTTACCTAAAACTACAAAACATACTTGGTCTATCAAAACTTCGTCTCAAATAGAAAAACCAAGATATGTTATAATTGGACTACAAACAAGTAGAAAAAATAATGCAAGTTCTGACATGTCTCAGTTTGATCACTGCTATGTTCGTGATGTTCGAGTGTACCTTAATTCAACATATTTCCCGTATGAAAGCATCAATGTGAACTTCGCTAATAACAGAATTGCTTTATTATATGAGCAATACGTTAGATTTCAGCAGTCGTATTATGGACGTTGTTCGGAGTCTTTACTAAGCGAGAAACAATTTAAAGAGTTAGCACCGTTGTTTGTTGTTGATTGCTCTAGACAGACCGATAATCTGAAGACTGGACCCGTTGTGGATGTAAGGGTAGAAATTGAGAGTGATTCAGAAATACCAGATCAAACTTCAGCATACTGCCTCATTCTCAACGATTGCATTGTTGAATACAAACCATTAAGCAACACAGTAAAGAAGATATCATGAACTCAGATATTATCATCGTCGAAATCCAAGGATTTAAATATTTAGACAATAATTTTATCGTCAAAGAAGTGGCCATCGTAAGTAATGAGCACACACAGACGTTCGTAGTTAAACCACCGCATTCGTTTCATTATTTGGCTCAAGAAGAAAAAAAGCAGGTGCGATGGTTGGAAAGAAATCGTGGAATTTGCTGGAGTGAGGGCTTTATAGACTACAGAGAGTTTCAACATGTCATCGTACCGTATTTAGAAAATAAAAAAATTATTACAAAGGGTTTGGAAAAAATTAAGTGGATTAAAGAATTATGTGCAAACTGTGAAGTGATTGATATAGGTGAAAAAGGATGTCCTAATTTTGCAACATTAAAAAAAAGGTTCTGTAAAAATAAAACTGATTTTAATTGTGTGAACCATAAACTGAATTGTGCACTGAATAATGCTGTGTGTATAAAAAAATGGTATTTTGATAATAATATGTCTGTATTCAATTTATTTGTATAGTGTTGTTGACCTACATTTAATAAAAATATCGAAATAACTACTTATGGTTTTTTATTTGAACCTATAAAATTTTAAATAAGCTGTAGTTATGTTAAATTTGAGGTAAGCCTACAATACATAATTGTAAATGAATATGTACTGAAAATCTAGTATTATTGTACAGCTAATTTAAAATTTTAATTAAGTCATATACAATAAAACAAACTTTAATATTAAATTATAGTATTTATTATTTTATCATTCATCATTTACAGTTACAAACTAATTATTGTTACTAGGTACATAAAAATATTCTATTTATTTTACCATATTATCTTATTACCATTATTTTAATTAAAATGGAACCCTTTTATTTATTTTTTAAATTATTTAAAATTATTACAAACTAATTATATCTACCAACCCAATAATCATAATAACTGTCCCCACATGTTTTCTAGGCGTACATACATACTTATAACATAAAAACTTGTGATGTATGAGCACTACCCAACAAAATTAAACTAAGAGATTAATAATATCTATTTACATTAAAACAATCTAGATATTTTATTTAATATTTCTCTTTCTTTATTATTTTTTGTTTTTGATATTTTTGTAACTTCTTTTGTATATTTAAAAAAATATTACAATAAAACTTACATATATGATATTCTAATAATTTATACATCCAGAACTTACACAACATAAAAACCTATTATTATACCCTAATAACTATAATATTACTCACATATTAACTTATAAAGTAGGTACTTACAAAATAATTACATCACTTAATAATAACTGTCCCCACAAAGTTTTTTTGAAATTTTGTTAATTAACGATTGCGTCTCCTCCATAACATAGTCCAGCGGTTCAGTCACTACATACTGCGCACTTAACATCACATTCTGATTGTCACTTGCAGGTTCTTGTTCACTGATATCCAACACTTGTACCTGGATCAGTCGTAATCCTTTTTTCTTCTCATTGTTTATGACATATGATTCACAATAATTAGGCAGAGATGACTTCTGTTTTAGACACTCCCGTCTTGTTCTAGGCTTCTTGCTAGCAGGTCCGCAGTCTTGTCTAGCTCTAGGTTCCTTGTTGACAGGTATTTGTTGATCTTGGATATCTGGGATATGCCAGCTTAAACTCGGAGTCGGAAAACCTTGACCGTATTGTGAGAAGTCAATAATATCTGGAGAATCGCACATTATTGATGATCTGAAACAAAGAAAATTATAATTATTAATAATTATATCAAACACATAAATAAGACATAATTTTATAAGTACTTATACGCTTGTGCAATACTTACAATTTGTTTCGTTTTTAAGTGACGTGATGTGACCAGTCCGGCTGACTGCCTTGTGATGTATGTACTAATCATATTATTATGAAATGCAAACTCCATAAAACCTTGCGATGTGAATCAATTTCATATTTCAACAAGTTCAATCTGATGAGCACCTGATCGGTGTTAAATTCTACACCGCGCGTGTGAACCTCGACTCATGAGTGCTTTGTCATCAAAACTGGACATTAGGTACATATTTTATCAAGTTGGAACCTGTATCGACACGCGGCGAGCGCTGTGTGCTTTGTCATCAGGAACAGAAATGAAACAGATGTATGTAATGAATATACACAATTTAATTTATATAACTTTATACTTTGTAGGCACATAATAGACATATACCTACACTGTTTAGCTCTAACTAGTAAAAGGGACACCAAGAATACACACAATTTAGAATTGTATACATAATAAAACCAGGTTCAAAAGAAACTTCTATCGATACTATTTGAATTAAATTACACAGCAATACTACTTATTTCACATTTTAAAAGAGTAACAAACATCCATCCACCCACCCTTACAGACTTTTTATAATAGTAAGTAAGACAGTAGGTAGGTTGAAAAATTATCTAACTTTCCATTTAGGACGTCATAAGTTTTACCATTCACAATCAATAAAAAACATGTTAAAAATATGTATTACTTAAATATACTTGCGTTACCCCAGGCTAAAGTAGAAACTTTATCAAACGATAGCAATCGTTTATCATCATTGCTTGAAAGTGCTACTTTATTTAAGTCCTGAGTAAATATTTCGTGTTTTATTGATTTAAACAATACATTTTTTTTACGAATAACATTGCAATCATATAAAACATTTTTATAATCTAACATATTAAAATTTTTGGTAATACATTTTTTTGTACCTTTTGCCTTTTTAATTGTTTTGTTTAACGTTTTAATACAATAAAGCTTTGAGCGCAGTCCTACGAATTCTTTGATAATGTCACCACCCATTTCATCCTTAAACAGTCCTGGAACCTTCTTATTAATAATTGGTAAGTTATAGTCATTGTTACAGTCATAATTGCTGGTATCAAAATATTTTAGAAAATGGAGCTTAAAGTCTTTATAAACATCATTACTCTGTACATCATATACTAGACTATCTGTGTCAGTATAGCATAATTCTATTCGGTTACCATAAAAAGGTTTAATGATGGAGTAGTGAAAGTTGTACATGTGAGCCTTAGATAATTCTAATACTGCAAACCCTATGTAAATTGGTTTATCAAGTATAATACGCACAGGTTTCATTTGGATTGCTACTAGATCATCAGAAAATACAGAGACGCTATGAAAATATGGGCTGGCTATCAATTTTTCAGCACAAGTAGTCTTTTTTGTTTTATTGTTCGAGTCACACCACTTGTTTACTAACTTAACGTCTATTCGGTGTTCATTATTTTCTAGGGTCTTTCCAAAAATACTATTATTCAATAATTTGAAAAAGTCTTGTTCAAACGTTGACTCTGCTTTTTGACGTAACTGGGTGTTAATATCAATATATTGCTTTAAAAAACTACTTTGTTTAAATATAATAGCGCGATGGATTCTTCTCAATACTAAACCGTGCTGTAAACATTTTTTTAAATGTACGTAATGAATAACATAGTAATATTTATCATACAAATTTGGTATTAGCTTTTTATTCTTACCACCCGGTGGTAAGCATTTTTCTGGACAAAAGGGAAAGTCATTGTGTTCCATGTGCAAATTCTCCGGATATATTAAATCAACTTCAAGGATGTAACCGTTTTCTGCAGTATCACTAATTTCTGCTAAGTTCAATTGTAAAAAATCTATTTCTTGTCTATTCATAAATCTAAAATCCGAATAGTGTAAGGATTGACACATGCTATAACCGTATAAATTGTTACAATCTAAATAAATGATAAATGAATTAGGACGGGCTGGATCATAAGTATCTAAATATTTATGATTGGCTTTGACATGTCTTTTGGAACACATACAAACACCTCCTCGAATACCTTTTTGTATCATTCTAAAAATTTCAACATCACTAATCAATTCTAATTGAACTCCTGTTTTTAAAAGCATTGCATCAAAAGATAGACTTGGTGCTGTAAGATAAAACGCGGGATCGAGATTGTAATGTAGTTTACAAGTTTTTCGAAAATTTTCAAATACATCTGTTAACAACAAAACATCTGTTTTGAGATACAAATCTGTGTACATACCCATGTTTTGAATATTAAATACTGACCAAACAGACCGAGCGTGTTCATAGTCTTCGTCGGTAATTGCGTCATTTGTTAAATAGTTAAAAAAATATTTTTTTGAGGGTAAACACGTTTCTTCATAACGTTCCCATTGAGACATATAGTCATATGGATACACTCCTTTACGAGTGAGTAGGTTAAATTGTTTTTTATTAGGGAAATAAGATTTTAATTGTTTAAAGTCTTGTTTTTTCATTGTACTAACCAACTTTTCTAAGCTAGTTCCTAAAAACTTGAAAGAATCTACAAACCGAACTTGAATGCTTGCCCCGGTAGCAATCGGAATAAACTTAGTGAAAGAAATATAGTTTTCTTTTGTTTTAGGTATCACTTTTATAGATCCAGGAGCTTCACCTAATTCTTTTATGAAAAGATGGCAATCGTATCCAGACAAATTATGAAAAAATACTGGCAAAAATGATGGTAGTTTGTATTGTATGTTACAATAACTATGAGCTGCGCCGCGATATTTACCAGTCAAGTGACAATGATCGCGAACCCTATCGCCGAACAAGAAGTGTTCACAAATATGACATGTCAACGCGTTTTCAAAGTCGCGAGCATTTTCATTTGAATAAATCATAGGAGCATTATTTTTTACAATATCGTAAATTTTTTGTGCATCTTTATAGATAGACTTCACAAAATTTGATACACAATCCGAACCGCGATAAGAAACGTAACGATTGTGGCTTTCGTCTAGCGTACACGTAATATGATAAGCGAAAGCTATAGGCACATGTCGCTGTCGCGTTACAGTACTCGCCTTAGTGGGGTCAGGGTCACAAGATTCATACCGTTCTAGCATTGTTTCAAAATCTGCATATATAACAAATGGAACAATTTGCTTTCTATTATAATTTTTAAACTGTATGAAAGAACCCTTTGGAGGTAGTTCAGTGACAACACCTCCACAACTATGTGAATTAAGATCATCGCATGAATTAAAAAACATTAAACAAGCATCACAAAAGTATAGTTTACTGTGGTGTTTTGTTATTTGATTTTTAACAAGTCGCGGCAAGTCTTTAATGAGACAGTAATGTGACAAATTATCTCTTTCTAAATAAAGTAAATGAATCACCTTTCCGTTCAAGGCTTTTGGTTTGTAAAGCGGTCCTACGACGGTATTATTTTTTAAACCATAAATGTAAATGCAAATTTCGGGGTTATTCACTTCGAACCGCGCAATATCTGAGAAATTCACTGGAAATGACATATCCTTTACATTTAACACGTTACGAAAATCAGGGTAAGAAGATACTCTTTCAGGATGACTTTTAGCTGGATATAAAGCAGCAACAACAGACCACAAAAAACAATACTCGTCATTATTGTGGATATTAACACATGCTCTTTTCGATTTTATTGCAGAAGGCAATTCGATAAAGCCTGAACCATGCAACGGTTGATATTTGTTAACATTGACTTCCAAATGAGAACTGCTCAAGAACGTCCATCCACTGTCTCGGTCCTGAAATTCTTCTATCTTTTTTGATAAAATGTTTTTTACTTGAGTTAATAATGAATCAATTTCATAATTCTGATGCAGAGTAAAGTTTTTTGTGGCAAATGATTTCATCTCCTGAGAATCATTTTTAAACATTAAAAATAAAGCAAAAAATTCGAAATTAACTTTTAGACAAGTATGTTCTTTAAGAGAAATATTAATTAACGTTTTAATTTTGTCCCAAATATTAATAAGAAATGGTTGTAGAGAACTATTCTCAGACGGATCGACAATTCTATAAGAAGCTATACGATTACGAAATGCAGAATGTATTATTTCAACACCTTCGCAAAAATGCGAAATAGTTTTGTTTTTATGATTAGTACTACGTAGGTGACCTGTCCAGTGACTGCGCTCAACAGATGTGTTACAAACAGTACAGAACGGCATTTTAAAATATAATAGTTTTAAACTTACTATTAGATGTTGCAATGTATTATTTTTACGATTATGATTTACGATCGCAGAAATACAAAAACATCTGGTGCCCCAACAACTTAAATATTTATTTTAAACTAATACTATCACTATAAAAGACAGGCTCAGAGTTATCAAAAAACTCATGAGCCCGTCTCATAAAAACTTGTAACCCGTCCCACTGCGGCGTGTTCCGGTTAAGCTGCACTTTTAGTACCACCGAGGCTTTCTTCCACCGCTCCTCTTTTGGGGTGGAGGCAACTTCAGCCTTGTTGTAGACTTTAACCTCCACGTAGAAGTCCCCGGATACGTCTGCCGTTCGCCGCACTTTACCGTTCGCAACACGGCTGATGAGTGACGAACCGAAGTCCGCAACTGAGGTTTTGGTGGGGACGTAGTCCTCCAAACCAAAGAGGTCCGAGCTCAAGCTGCGCCTTTTACTGTAAACAATTTAACACATTATTAATTACATTTAATTTTTAATATTGACAAATTGATGGTGTATTACTCCTCTGTTGAACCCTACGGGGATAGAAAGCATGATGTTCTGTTATAATAATTTAAATACCTCATGAACTAACTGTAATCATTCCTACAAGGAATATAATTGGAAATTGATTTCAGAGCTCTCTTCGTTGCAGTTCTAAATCCACTAACGAACGTTTATCGGTGTATAACATTTTAATTGACATAACATACACAACAAGCACCTAAAGGTAAAAGCAGTAACACAAAATTACCTTGACTTCGGTACGGACGGTGTGGTGCTCTCGGAAGCTTTGCGCTTCGACACCTTCTTCTTTGGTTGCGGCTTCGGCTCGGCTACAGTTGCGGACTGTGACCGGTATTCTGAATCGGAGTCAGACCTGAAATGGAACACATAAAGATTAATTTTGTAACTAATAACTATGACTTAAGTTTCGGTAATTGACAATAACGCATCGCGGCAACAAATAAGGTTCATAATAGCGATACGTTTGATGTTAGTTGAATCGGATAACCACAAAATAACATTAATTTTGAAGTTTTCTTTAAATTGTGAGAAAAATACATGGCTCAGTGGAATAATTTATGGACATGTCTTTAGTTCATGAAATTCCCTATAATGTTATTACATAAAATTATATGGTTTACGCTCAAAATTCTAACATCTATGCGATGAAATTAAGGCTAACCAATACACCAGCCGGCAGGCAGAAACCAGGTCCGTAGCTGGGTAGCGATTAGTACATTAGTAAATTCAGTAAAATTAGTAGTACTTACTTACATTTTATATAGTTGAAGGTAACCGGTGGTTATCACTGGAAGATACTGGAGCGAATGTAATATTATGATCAAAATTGATTGATTTTATACATAAAAAATACCATTTCAGCAATATTTATCCCATTACAAAATTAAACCTTAACTACATATATTGACAGTTGTATGACTAATTTATGTTACTTACGTCTAATTAAACCGTAGTGATTGAAAATCACTTCCGTCTAATTGCAATTTTATCGTGAGAAATGAAATATAAAACCAACTTTTTTCGCTCGCCGACAAAGACGACACATGACGCTTATGATTAATACATTAATATATAATAAAGTATGTATGTTTGTTGTATAAAATGTGATGTAAAACTTCGCCTGATATCACACATGTGAACTAAAAAATAAAAATCACTTTTTTGACGGAAGAGAGCTGAAAGAAAATCATCCTGAAAACATTTTTTGTGTAGAATAATCCATGTAAACAAACTTGCGGCAAAAAGTTAACCACTTATATGCTACAGTAAAACTTGACATTATCGTAAATAAGTAATATCATCTAACGACTAAAACGAACTTTTTATTATCAATTCATGCATAAGTTCAGTAGGTAGGTACTAGTATTAAGATTCATCTTTCAAACAAATCCTAGATTGTTAAAGAACTATCAATGTATTTTGAAACATTTTATGTTTTCTTATATGTTTTTAAGCTTGTTCAGTATGTATTAACCAAAAACTTGTATGTCTGGTGTAAACTGTAAGTATAGGTTGATTATTTATAAATAAATATAGCAAATAAACAATATAAAATAATTAGCAAAGTTATCAAAGGAACATCCTCTATTTATATCTATATCTAGTTTTGCATAGTCTATATATTATTGGTTTACATCCGTCACGTCCAACTCGCAATGGGTCCAGTTGAAAATCAGCGCCAGGCACTAGTGGTCTGGCATATGCTGAACTGGACCTATTTGGCAGAGCCGCGAGACACACAGCAATCACTTTATTATATAAGATCTTTTATTTTCATTTTTTATTTTTATTATTTGCTTTGTGTCTACCTGTGCCAAATAAATGTTTTTTCTTTCTTTCTTTTCTTTCTTTCTTCTTTCTTCTATTTAAATGAATTGCATTGATTATGAAGTTCTATAAAATACCAATTTTAATCAGAGACTGCAACATGCACAGCGATCATCTTACAGCTAAATTGATGAATACATGGGAATGACTCAAACATATACCTGGTACAACAAAGTTCGAACACTACAAATTTACATAATGCAATTTTGCAGTCTTTGCGATTGTAAAGAATCACGTACACTTATACTGTGAAGCTTAACACGGTCGCCGATCCGACGCCGTCATCCGGCGGTTTAAAAGGAGTATGGTACAATAGATGATCACGGGACGGCACACGAACCGTTTCGATGGCAATTGTATAAGTGTGCGATGATCTTAATCAAGCGCAACGCAGAGTCGCAGAGTAACAACAGAACATTTCAGAGCTACCAGTAGTTGTTTGTTAACGTGTGAGGTAGTGTTAGCTGTATGAATTAATTAAATTAAAATTCAGATGTCCTTGGTGCCCAATCTGGGGTCATAGAAATAGAATGTACGTGTGTCTGAAGATGCATAATATTTCTTGCTCTGTGAAGAGACATGAGACAATCTGTCCTGAATTTTAGGCTAATGGTTCTAACAGCGAGCACACTTATTTGTTAACATGTAAAACTGTATGAGTTAATTAAATTAAAATTTGGATGTCCTTGGTGCCCAATCTGGGTCATAGAAATAGAATGTGTGTGTACCTGTAGGTGCATGCTATTTTTTACTCTGTGAAGAGACATGAGACAATCTGTCCCAAATTTTAGTTTATTTGTTAACATGTAAGCTAGTGTCAACTGTATGAGTTAATTAAATTAAAATTTGGATGTCCTTGGTGCCCAATCTGGGTCATAGAAAAAGAATGTGTGTGTACTTGTAGGTGCATGCTATTTTTTACTCTGTGAAGAGACATGAGACAATCTGTCCCAAAATTTTAGTTTACTATATTCGTAAAGTTCCATTAGTAAACGAAATATGTGTCAAACTGACTGTGAAGTGGTGGTTAAGTGTGAAACTTGTTAACTAAAGTAGTGATTTTGTGTTCAATTCGAGAATCTGCAGTACATGATCGAGGTAAGCCATCGGTAAGTAATAACGCAAACGCAAATTCAGACGAAGTGAGACGTAGGAACGATATGTAATAAAACGGAATTGTTGAACGGCGCCCACTCCGTCGGATATTATTGGGCATTCTACCACACCGTGAGTGACGGAGGCGAACGGAGTGAGCCGATGGAACGGATTTTGTGTTCAATTCGAGAATCTGCAGTACATGATCGAGGTAAGCCATCGGTAAGTAATAACGCAAACGCAAATTCAGACGAAGTGAGACGTAGGAACGATATGTAATAAAACGGAATTGTTGAACGGCGCCCACTCCGTCGGATATTATTGGGCATTCTACCACACCGTGAGTGACGGAGGCGAACGGAGTGAGCCGATGGAACGGAAGGTGGGGTAGAATGCCCAATAATATACTACTGCGATGTACCATGAGAATTGAGACCATAGCTAGTTTACCTCACGCTGTGACAGCTACTTTACTTTTGTATTTTATTTTAAAGTGTAAATATTTGTTTTTTTTTATTACGTTTTTATTGGTTGGCTTATAGGTACATAAATAATATTGTAATCTAGGACTTAGGCCGGCTACAAATCAACAACCAGAATAGCTTACTGAAATAAAAGACGGAATCCAGAATCGGAAACCAAAACGTTAGGTCGATCTGCAAAATCATAACCGGAAAAAAACAGGACGTTCAATGATTTTATATGGGATTCTGAACGTTTTGGTTTCCAATTCTGGATTCCGTCTCTTAATTCAGTAAGCCATTCCGGTTGTCTTTGGCCGGCCTTAGGTACCTACTCCAGTAATTTTGATCAAAACCAGTCAATATAAATTGTATATGAAGTAAAGTACCTACCTAATTATACAATTTTATTTTGCCTCTTGGAAATGTTTTCTGTTTCTTCAAACAGAAAACATTCGCTTTATTACATAGAAAAACTACAGGATCAACTTGAAGACCTAACCTTAGCAGGTTTGATAGCAAAACATAAATTCTATCATAGACTTGTAGCCACAAACTGATGTTATGTCTGCTCTTTACGACTGACTGACACTAAAATGTTTCCGAATAAAAATGTTATCCATCAAAACAACGTGTTCCTTTAGCATAAGAAATGCAGCGGTATGCCTACAAGCTTTCGCATCTGAAGATGTAACATGCAAGACGTTCTAGATAAGGTATAGGAAATCTTAAAAATACGAGGGAGAAAGACAAGAACCTGAATAAAGACTGTTTTTATTAGGATTTGTGAACGTGACGTATTTTGACTGCCATTTAGGAAAAAACAACGATATTATTGATGGGGAAGATAAGGGGAAGGGTACACGGACAGTTCGTTAAAACTTCCTCTCCTGCACAGAGTGGTAGTGATCCCCGAGGCTTTAAGGATTAACAGGTGACAGAATGACTGCCCTAGTAAGCAGCTAACAATGTTGTTATCACTATGCCAATGGAGACAGATGACAAATTATCTATCTATACGTTTCATAGTGGCCGTAAGAATTGAATGGACTGTAAATTATACAGCGATGGTGACAAATAGGATAGGCGTACGGCTCCCCTGTAGTGTTGCCCAAAATCGGTCTTGCATCAATCATTTTTGTAAGACCACCTAATTACAGCAATACTAAGACCAAGACCAAGACCATGACTGAATGTCCAATACTAAAACTAAGACAACGACTATGGGTACTGACGCAATACCGACACCAAAGACGGAGTTAGACTCGTCTCAGTCTTGCATTTGGGCAACACTACTCCCCTGATGGTAAGCGGTTGCCGTAGTCTATGAAACGCTTGCAACACTGAGTATCGCATGCGCGTTGCCGACCCTTTAAATTGAGTATTAGCTGTGCCATCAGCTAAGAGGACAAGCACGGTCTCCGCTGTCAACACAGCGCATCATCAGAAACCCTGGCGACCTTACTCACCACAGAAACACAACACTACTATAGAGCAGCCTTATTTGGCTGTGGTATTCTGTAAAGTGGATGTACTGCCGTAGTCGGGATGCTCCAGAATTGAGCATGATATCCTTCTGTACCCTACTATTCGTTCAATCTATTAAATTCTAAATTAATTCGATAAAACGTTGCACATTGTTTGTAACGCTTCTAGCAAACTACTTCGTTGTCCTGCTGACTTATTCAGAAGTGCCAGCAAAGGCTTCGCGGCCCTCCACCTGCGGTTAGGTGTAACTTAACGAACCCTCACTGAATCTTTAATACAATGTAGTTTCATTTAATGTAAGCTAGTTGCGAACTTCGCAATGGTCCTCTGTTGATTTTGAAACTTCGCGGTATGGCTAATCATACCGTGTTTGAGTATGTTATTTAAATATTTGTAATACAACTTTGCCTAATATGTACAGTAGGTTCTATTAGTTATTGTGATGTGGAAATGAGAGTACACAAAAGCTTTTTGGGTGTTTTTAGGGTTTCGTGTCTCAAGAGGAAGAAGGAATCCTTATAAGCAGTTCGTCGTCTGTCTGTCAAGACCATTTTTCTCAGGAACACGTAGAGGTATCAAGTTAAAATTAATATCAAATACCTACTTAGGTCTACGGTCTCGAGGAGTTATAAAAAAATCAAGCTTCTAAGTCAACGTAATCAAAAATACTGCTATTTATGCCACATATTAAGACACTCGCAATTAAATCAAAATCTATTGCATGTTTCGCAAGAAGTAAGGTTTCACAGCACAAGCAAAGGAAAAACTTCTAAAACCGTTAACTTATAATTGCAGTTACATATGTCACTTAAAAAAAATGTGATTAGGTACAAACTTTATATCTTGTACGGAACCCCCAAGGCGCGAATCCTGCTCGCACGTCATGCCCGGTTTTTTTTTCGGAAAATTAGAAAAAAAAATATAGAGTTTTATAGATAGTATTACGAATAGACCGAAATAAGCTGCAAATAAATTAAAACTAGAGCTTAATTCACGTAACTTGACTTGTACGAGTTTATGTAGTATCTACCTATATTTTTAAAATTCAATTAGTCAACAATGAACCGTAGGTATTAACAGAGTTAACAAAATTGTTTCAAACTGTTAATGGTTCTTAAAGGCTTTTGATTTCTCGTAATTATATTTACACTGTTGATGAGAAAAGAGGACAAAATACGCACCTAATATCAATTATATTTAGTAGGTAATTCAAAAGCAGAATTAATTCAATTTCCAATACAAACATCTACCTTGGCTCAGGTACCTCCTCAAACGAGGCGCTCGGTTCCCTACTTGGCAAATTAGATTTCGCATAAAGCCTATTTTAATTTGCGCCGTCGCTAAACATTGTCGAGCTCTTAAATGTTTAAGTGAGCGCACAACGGTGTGTACGGAGAGCGAGGCGGCGGCGCACGCGGCCACCGGCACCGTCGTCGTTGACATTCAACAAAGCAAATATGTTCTTGGCGGTGGCGCCCGGCCCAGCGCGATAATAAGCTTACCGGCCGAGGGCGGGCCGCCCCCGCCCCGCGCCGCCCGCCCCGAGACCGCCCTAGCCTCACGGTGTTATTAAATTCTTTTGTTGGTGCCGAAACCGGAATGCCCAGTTATTTAGCCGTGGTCCGGCTCTACGGGATCAACGTAAATATCTCCAACATGTTATGTCTTTTGAACTCCACTAGATTGTGGGATGAAACGGATTATTTGCATCCTTGTGTTTTTCCACGTGAGGGTTGCCGACCTGCACACTCGGGTAAAAAGTTGTAGCACAATATAATATGATAAATGTAATGCAGCAGGTGTTTGCAGTCTGTGCTCGCAAAGCCGGTGTATTGTAAAATGAGCTGCTCGAATTAAAACATTAAAATGCTCGCTCCCCCACTTCGTATGAATTTAGACAACATCTAAGCCGGGGCGCGCTTCATTTCGAGCACATTACTCTCTGTTTAACAATAAAACTCATTAAATCGCTCGTGCGGTCGCGTTTTATAAATGTTTCACGTATTAATAAAATTAACAAAGCAGTGGTACACGAGAGGGCTATTTCCCGACAAAGCGTTGGAGCATAGCACAATGGAATCTAAAATAAATACGAGGACTTTAGCAAACAGTAGAGCGCACAAAGCGTCCACCTGGCGGAGCGCGTGCTCCGGGTCCTATTGAAAATTAAGTGGCGGCGACGGAGTTCAATTAATGGCCGCGAGGCGTCCGCCGGAAAGTCTCTTCACATACTGACTGCGAGACGCCTTTGCCTGCAAATTATACCAAATGTCACAGTTTAATGCCATTATTGCAGCACTTTGTCCGCAGTAACTAACCTGTACGCTCTTTTACAGGATCGTGGACCGAGCATAGCAGACTCATCAGCATTGATGAAAGCAAACTGAAATTCTGAAGAGCATATTATTATTCAATTTTACTGAACTAGAGATAAATATCCATTTTATTTCAACCGGCAAAGAACGCGTATGATCACACGCAGCATAGCTATATGCTGCGTGTGATCATACGCGTTCTTTGCCGGTTTTTTGCTGACCGCAGCTTTACGGTGATTGTATCTGCTAAGATACAATCACCGTAAAGCTGCGGTCAGCAAAAAACTGCATCCTTATACAACTAATTTATACAAGCCATAATCCTTATCTGTAAAAAAATAAGCTTAGTCCAACCACACACTATCGTGACACCCTCTTATTTGTAGATCTCTATCGGCGCCCAGCGTCCTGCTAAACCACCGCTTATCTCACAAATTACACCATTTTACTCGATCCTCTCAAATACTGCGAAAAGTAGACCTTTTTAACACAGCTTAGGACATCACCCCTACTATGTTCGAAAGCTCTTTGAAACCACGTGGAATTAGCAACATATATATGAGTGTTTTTAGATTATAACTAAGTATTTTAAAACTAATGTAGAGCTCTGTAATCACAGTTTGTTCAGCGTAATAAGTGGGTTAAAAAACAATAATTTTATTTTAAAGTTTTTACTAAGGTCTCGTAGCAATTCTGTTCAGTTGCTGATCGAGTCACAAACATTCAACATTCCAACACTCAAACTATTGCTTTGGTAAAAAACAAACCAAACAAAAATGTGCATTTGCATTTCTCGCGACCCAAAAAATCGCAGTTCTTTCGCATTTTATCGACATCGCCTCGTGGTAGGGGCGTGCAGCTTACCAATCGCCAGTTCAACCCCCGACGGCGGATTTTATTGCCATTCGTATTGTCGGCTAGAGATTTACTTTGACACGTTGGAAATTCGTTTGTTGACTCTTCGCCGCTATTTTCGAATGTCTATTTCGCACACTGTTTTTCCCATTTTTCTTCGTTGTGAAAACCTAATTGCGGTTAAACTGCTCGTACGTTAATTTTACTGTACTTCGATAGCTTGGTAAACCAATTGACACTAGGGGATTGGGCCTCATTCTGATTTACAGGAACACAAACTGTTGAGTGGCAAAACAATGCTAATTTTCTCGCGCTTGAGTAACTTTATCTAATTTATCAATTTCCGCGCCACTTCTTCAAAAACATGGCGGTACACGCTCGCAGATGTATAGCCACGTGTGTCAGGTAAAATGCATTGGGTAACACATTAACAATGTTTCCTCTGAAAGCCTTTGTCTGCACTCAACGAATTACGGGGAAAGGCGAAAATTTAAATACCCGCCGGGACTGTTTTACATGTAAGAGATGCACTTTGCATGTAATGTGGCGATTAAATGAGACGACAACGCGTTCTGAGCGCCGACGCCGACTGCCGCTCAGCGGAAAAATGTTCACCATTAAAATTATATCATAATTTTGTAACACACTATTTTTATAACACAATGTTCCTGCACAACGTGCGTGTAGGTACTACCGACAAAGCAAACGGAGTGTGTAAGAATAATAGGAGGTAGTGTTCTGAAATTTCTGCTTACCCCCATTGGAAAAAACCGGCCAAGTGCGAGTCGTACTCGCGCACCGAGGGTTCCGTATCAGTTTTGGACGTATAAAGTGAAAAATACCGGACCGCAGAACTAAGTTTGTTTGTGAAAGAATTTTGATGATTTTGAAAAAACTGTACTAGTTAGGAACATCGTTTTATTTTTGGTGCCATATTTGAGTTAATTCCTATCAACTCTAATTATTTCAGATTTTTCACTCCGCAAACTTCGGAGATAAGGGGGGGGGGAATGGTATTTTTTCAGACATTCTTCATCATATGTCGAAAACTGTGAGATATAAAATTAAATAAAAATATATTTTGAAATGTGCAGATCAAGCCCTTTCATGTTATGTGTCATTTGACCTAGTAACCCCACTTTGAAATTTTGGACCCCCACTCCGGCCCCTTTTGTAATGAAAATAAAAATATTTTTTTAGTTTTTTCATTTGCAATAAAGTTGGACAAGCATTTTTTATAACTGTTCCAAATTTCAAGTCGATAGCATTAGTAGTTGCTGAAATAAGCAGGTGTGATAGACGGACAGACAGACAGACAGTCGAAGTCGCACCATAAGGGTTAATTTATTTCCATTTTGGTACGGAACCCTAAAAAGCGTCAGTTTATGTATGTATGTAGATATATTCCTGCAATACGAGTCTTGTTTGCAAATTCATAATGACTTATGATTGTTTTAGAATAGTACATTATAGCCTGCTATAAAATGACTAAAGATCATCTGCACAGTGCCTCCCAACTGAGCGTAGCTCATACTGTCATGCTTCTCTATAAAATCATTAACGAGTTCTTAAAAAACTGAAACAGAAACTCTACAATTAAAACAGTCTTTCATAAAGTTCTTTTATTCGTATCAACGTCCAGTTGGCAGTGAAGCCACCTCCAGTTCATTCGCTCCGTAGCACCTCATTGCTGCCTACCCTCGTTTGAGGGTGACACCACTCGTCGCCACAAAGGTGCAAAGGGAAGAAAACTCAATTAAAACAACAGCGCACTTGTCGACCGGGCCGGCTCACATTACCACACGATTAAGCTCGCTGTAAGGTAATGTCGTGTATCTACTTGTTTTACGGTATTCATTAGAAATTTTAGAAAAGTTGAACGTATACTTTTCTGTAAAAATTGTAGGACTTTTCTTAGATTTACGATAAACATAACGGTTTTCTTGTGCTTGATGAAATACGTTGACTTTTCTGTGTTAATTACCAAACGGACTGAACTTCGCATTGAGGTAGAAACATGGCCATATTTTCCAAATTAATTACTATAAACATTAAGTTAAATTTCAAGAAATACTTATTACAAGTTGCGAATAATTTAAAACAATTTCCTTCAGGACATGAATCGTAATAGTGTAGTAAGTGCATATCATTTACCAAGCTACCAGCCCATCGCCTAAGGAAATTAATAAATACCTAATTTCCTTCATTATTACACCTTGCATAATTAGAAGCAGCTGGTGCCTGTTAGTCCTAAGTTACTGCACTTCAACATAAATTATATATAAATGTAGTCTAGGAAAGTACGCGTATTTACTTTTTCTTTTCTGTTCATATACTAAAGTGTCTCAAACTTTTTCTGTGTGTAAATGACATGGGTATAATGTCTTAGTGTGGGGCGTAAATGTGCGACTATCTGACCAATGACGGTCTTCGGAGGGTGGATTCTGATACGACTAAGAGATAACGGAGACATTCCGTGATTCTGCACACAAAGCCACTAAATCGCTGTAATAAATGAGGCTGTTAAATCGCTTTGGAGGTGCTTTGTTGCTTCAGTCTTTTGCAGTAAGCATTTATTTGTATGAGGTACTAAAACTACAAAGATTTTATATTTAAACTAATTTTTTTAAAGAAGATTGTCAGTATAAATATATAACTATTAAACATAAAATAAAACACATTTTATTCTCTCTAAACAATTTAATGAAACTTAAGTCAACAAACATAACACAAAACAATAAAATTTCATTTTACGTTCAGAAGTCTTAAGTATGAAGCGGGTAAGAGCCGTTATTCGGAACACCTCTCAAGTCCCAATGGGGTAATTTATTTTGAAGTTGGCTCATTAATTAATTGGCGTCTTCCGCGATGGGCCGCGTGCTTTTTACGATGACTATAAACTTGTGTAACTGTGGCTGACTGGTAGCTCATTATCTGCTAGTCCTGTTAACCTGTACCCCTATCATGAGTTTTTTTGACGTATAGTTTCGTTAACGTAAGCATATTTTGAATTTAAAATACAGCAGTCCTGGAACATTTTGATAAAATGTTATACAATTTGCACATTTTAAAAAATACAGAGAAAATAATTAAGTATTTAATTTATATAAATATTGTGTAACAAACGTGTATTTTCAATTCAAAATATGCTTACGTTAACGATACTACTGATACTGAAGTACTGTTAACACGGAGCAGCAAACCACTCATGGTACAGGTCGCGGGTGTTGTATCGTTGCTTTTGTGGCCTCGACTGCGAGTACTTAGACAAACTGATCACTATCTGTTGCTATCAAGAGTGGAATGAAAGGTAATTAATGCCTTGAGAATACATACCGTACTGGAATATTGACAGAAGGATTTAAATAATAAATACCTATTCATCATAGTGTTGTCTTAACTTTATACCTGTATGATACCCGATATAGGTCCTTCTTATTACTATTAAGTAGGTACCCTCGAAATGTGATTATTCTAATAAGAGGAGAATAATATTCATTCGAAATCATTTTTTGTAAGGATTTAAGAAAATCACGAGAGTTAGGTAGGTACTACTTATAATCCCAGGATCGTAACCGTATGCCACAGAAAACTATAGCTAATATGCTGAAAATTTATGAATTTATTAGCAACTGCACCTACCAATGTCAAAAATGATTAGCAAACCATTTTAAAAACTATATTATGTGACCTCCTAGAGTCGGCAAACCATAGAATTTTAATTTGATTGTGTCTCATTTTATCCTCATTAATTAGGTACTTAGGTACTTTGAAACTTAGTATAACTTTATGCTGTTATTGTACCCGTCTTGTTAGACAATATTTTCTCCCAACAAAACAAACAGGATTATATCTCGTAGGTATTCGTTTTACGCATATTTAATTGCAAGCTACTGTTCGCAATTAAACAGTTCCTAGGCCAATTCAGTTTACGATCGAGCCTCCGTTTGAGGCTTTTCGACGCCGCAATCAGTTTTACGATGCTTTTTGTCAGAAATTTGCCATTTTATAGCCGGCTCGAATAAGTTTGTTCGTGTCGTTGACGGCGAATGGCGTTGGCATCGATGCTGATTTTCCAAGGCAATTTCGTCAAAATTTTAACTAAAGTAACTGAAAAGGAAAATTGAGACACTTACAGATCCATTTTAGTAAGGGAAAAAAAAGATCTGGTCTTCAGGAATTCAATATATTAATGCTTTTAACAATCTTAACGGTCAATCAAATTAGAATCAAAAATACATTCGTGCCATAGTGGGCCTTTTTACCTGACTGCCCCAAAAGAAGGGTAATTTTTTTCGAGTGTATGTATGTATGTCTATTTCTTTGGGATGCTCTGTAGCCTAAACGGGTTGATGGATTTCGACATGGGTGTCGTTAGATTCGTCTTTATTGTGAGAGAGACATTCGGTGACAAATAATTATTTAAATATTACGCACATACGCGGTCGTTTTTTTTGTTTTTTCAAAAAGCTCGTTTATTGTTGTTACCTAATGTTGGTCTTTTTCGTCAGTATGAAGACGATGCTGCCACTAAAAGCCATTTAAAAACTGCTGATTTGGATGTTTCCATAGACTTCTTTCTGCCCACTCCTTTCTTTGGCTGCTTTTAGACCTCTATCAATAGGTAAAACACTCCGCTTACTTCGGCAGTGTAGGTACATTTTCGGACAGATTATAGTCTATGAAAAAACCCAAGTTCTTAGCACTTTTGGAACAGATTAAGAATTGCATCGTAAACGACTGCCAAAAGGTATAGCGTAACTTTAGATAGACTAGGTCCAGATAGGATTAAGATATACCGAGTTATTTGAGGTTCAGGTGCAGAACCCATAAAAACTTCAGCATCTTCTCGCAAGCTCCAAATATTTTTGACGCCAACATATGACATATTCTATACAATCTTCGGTTTTCAGCCCTTACAACTAAATCCCTTTATACAAAGATCACGTGCCATATCTCAGGGTGCGTTCCCGCCGCATCCCTCAAGTCGGGAGCGCCGCACTCAGATCATAGAAACAAGGAAGATGTGCCAAGGCGCTATTGAGCTTGACGCTTTGATATGGTCACATTGACCGTATATAAAACGTACACGCTGGCGAACGCTCGATGATACACAGTGATGATATTATACAGTGTTTTAGTTTAGTGCTAGTGTTGAATGACGATTAACAGTGTTAGATTGAGGGTGTGCGGAACTTTTTATGTGTGGGAGATCTTTTTATTCACAAGGAGCGCTTGTAATTGTGTCGAAAAATGTTCTAAGAGTGGCGACAGTTGTTCCCGTACTAATTTGCTAGGATGGCATATTATGTTGTTCCTATGATCTGAGGCGCCGCAGTTCGTCTCGTGGCACTTTTAATAGCAGGGAGCGCGCGTCGAATGTAAATCACCCATCCTGCCACACTCGCCGACAACACCTGACTATTTACGTTATTCTCCTCGTCTTCTCCTGGCAATTTTATAACTTTCCAAACTTCCCGAGACGAAATTGTAGCACGTTTTAGAAATAATTCGCATTTAAAACGGCCGTATTTGAATATCAAATAAGTAATAACCAAACTTCTTGTTGTAATTACGTTTATTTTGTAACCATAGGTATAATTGTTTTTTACATAAATATTAATATGTATTAACGTTTTAAAGTAAAAGTAATATGAAATAACAAAACATATGACATAATATTATCTGAATTGATTTCAGGTACTCATGTTCACCTAAACTTGTGTATTTAGAAAACGATACTACGTTATAAGAATGTGTGCTGTAAGACCTTAAAGTTATAAAATACATTGAATACAGCCAACGATTGGCTGTATTATATTACACCCTGATTTACGTCACATGATATATTTACGAAAATGTTTCTTTAGGCGCTCCGCAGACGTAGCAACTTGAGTTGAAGCAACTGTCAACTTTTTACAAGTTTCCAATACAAAACAAAATGGCTGCAGAAAATCGAAAATCGAAACTGTTTGCGTCGTTTCTTAAAATTATATGAAAATTGTCACAAACAGCTAGTTGCGAGTTGTCTGTTGCCACAACTCGGAGATCAAAGTTGCTCCGTCTACAGAGCGCCTTAGATAACATTTTTTTAGTAGATATTCTAGTTGTGTGATCATTATGATTAAATAAACAATTCAAATTGCAGACTTTACCCAGATAGTGAAGTCAGGGCAGTGCCAACATAAAATGACACAAAACAAAATTGTGTGTTACAGTGATAGGTACTTGATTGTGCATCTTACTCATAGAAGATAAACCTAATACTGTTATTTAAATAAAATCACCTATACAAACGCTCTTTCTGCATGAACCAAACAAACACTACTATAATTACAGAATGGAAACTTTAGCTGCAATTAACTGACAAGGAATCTTATTAAAAAAATATCGAATAAAAGAGAAGATTGATTTTGTGCATACAAAATATAAAACATTACAAAATAACTATGCAACATTATAATGCGCCTCGGCTCGCCAATCATCCTTCATCATCGGAAATAGAAAAGGACAAAGATGATATAAAATATAGAGCAGACAGTGAAACATCAACATCAAAAAATAAATAAGTAAATAACAAATATCAGCAGTCATAAATTTACGTCTTTTTTACTTAAATTAATTTCGATACATTCAATAACACCATTTCAAATTAATGCAGGCTTTTTACTTTTTAGCAAGTCTTTACAGACGCATTATTAAATTATTAAATATTTGTGTTGCTTATATGCACATCCACACTTAATATTACATACTACATTTTCCGATGGTATTATAAACAATATTATATTTTGTTTTTGTGCATTAATGGCATCATTCTGTGATAGTTCGTTTCTTGTAAATATTTATTTGTTAGAAATTATCTAAGATCAATATTGTAAGTACGGAACTAGTCATAATAAAATAAGGTTAAGATCTTTACACATTGGAGTGTTGCAACTAATTCGAGTATATTTTTTAATAATAATACTTAATGAAAACCTTCACCACAGTGGAAAAAATCATTTCTAATCTCTTAACTTACCTACCTACTACGTTTTAGATAAAACTATATCGATATTTTTTAAAAGGTCACAGTTATTCCTTATCTATAAAAAAACTGTCAGTTCTCATGCTTACTGTTGGTTGACCAAAATATTAAAAACCATACGCTTATTTTTGTGGAAAAATCTATTCCCACAGATAAATGGTGAAAACGGTTTTGTAGGACCTTGTTTAGAATGTTGTAATTTTTTTTATTATTAAAGACAAATACATAGGTACATACCTATTATTAAACGTTGACAAGGATTTGATAACAGATCAACCAATCACCGCAGCTTACATACCTAATATTTAACAGCAGATACAGACTTCCTTAGTCTTTCAGAAGCAACTCTTTCGTGTATCATTTTTCAGTTTGATCCACGATCTATTTTCAGTTTAATGAGACCGCACCCTAATTTAATAGAGGCAACCATACATTTTAAGAATGGGATGTAAAATATTTCAGTAAAGGGATCATAAAAGCATAGTGATATTTAAGTTATGTTGCCTTAAGTACCTACGCTAAAATACTGTCACATTTTAAGTACTTTACAATCTAAACTAAAATTTTATAAGAATATATTAAAATTACTTTAAAAATATCTGATAAATACACTAATATTGTACAATATATGATAACAATAAAAATTAACAGCCAACATGGACTTAATAAATTAGTAACTAATGTTAGTAAACACAGTGCTAACTTTATCTAATCCATTTAATAAATATATGTTTCTTTCCTTAATTTCGTATATTTTATCAAACAACTTGGCACTATTGGTAGTTAACAAAACATTTGTTTATTTACATGCATACAGTTTCTAAACGATACATTTTATTTAAACACATAAAATCATAAAATATATTGTTTAAAATACTTGCATTACTGTCTCACATTGTCACACATGTAGGCGTAAATGGACAATAATATTTCCAGCAACATATTTATTTGCTTGCAAGCTGCGTAAATATTTGCCACAGAATATATTTGTACACTATTAAATAGCTAGCTGCTAGTCCCTTGGTCCCATTATCGTGAATATTCCTTTGTTAAGGCCACGTACACTTACCACTTTATGCATCAACATTACACGATTTCACGAACGGAATGACTTAATTAAAAGGCTATATAAATCTTTAATTACTTAACATTTCCACAAAAGTTAAGTTTATATAAAATATCTTGGCCATGATTTATTGTACAGTTTACCTTAAAAGGCACTAGTTATTTACTGTCAATAATATTAAATACACGCAGACCATCAATGACCGTCATTATTTTCCAAAATGAATTGTATTAACATTAAAAAAAAATCATCTCAATTTTGATAAGAAAATCACTGCGTGACTAGAAAATGTCTTCGTCACAATGAATAAAAAAATACAAAATGTGATTCTATCTGCTTGTCTCACCTGCTCGCTTCGCCATTAATTTCAATCTGAAAAAAGAGGGAATAAATTAACAAAATGCTAAATTATGGGTCAGTTTCACCGTCTCCGGATCGGCAATATGCAATATATAAAAAAAATTTCATGGAATATAGATGATACTAGTTGCACCCGCGACTTGATTCGTATTAGTCGGAAAACAAGAAAATGTCGTTATTTTTGGAAACCAATTTCAAAAAGTCCCTCAGTGCACCTCGAGGATAGGTACTCAAGGAATATTTTTTATCAAGGAAGATTTTTATCGTTTCATTATAAATAACGGCATTCGTTTTCTTGTCGCTGATACCGGCACGATGTTTATTAAAGCAACTGTTATTTTACAACCGTGTGCTATTAGAAATCTTGCAGGCGCTTGTCTTAAGTAAATATTTTATGATCTAGTCTAGATTCTAGGTATATTTTATTAAATAATTTTTTGTTGTTGTTGTTTATAGTTGTTGTATATTTAATTTCACGTCAGCGAGCAATGGTGCTATAATTTAACTGCAATTATAATAATCACACATTTTTATCACAACTATTTTTCTATAGGTAGGCAATTACAAACGTATTTGACGTCACCAATTCCTTAGCTACTGTGCAAATAACGATAAGGATATTGAATAAAACAGTAAGAACTTATGATACAGGATATTACGAGAATTAATCTAACGCAACACTGATACCTACCAATAAAAATATATAATCACAACACAATAAAGACATATAAAGGACATCACAGCTGACGTCAACAATTGAATCAATTATTGCATATTTTTGTAGAAACTAATGTTATTTTACCTTTTACCATAATTATGTTACTTTTTACCATTAAGGACATTTATGGAATGAGAGATGAAAGATGTTTAAAGCTGCCAAACTATTCCACATTATAAACTTACCTAAACATATTTTGGTGGGATTTTGTTTTGTTTTTTTATTGCATCTTTCTTGTTTTATCTGCAAGTTTAGTGAAGAATGGAAATATTTTAAGTTTGAAGCAGAATCTACCTACATTAAAAACGTATAAGTACTATAATGCGATGGTGATATCGTATCGATGTCCTATTAAAGGCATTGAGTAGGAGTCTGTATTAGTTTCCGATAGATGTCACCAACGCTCATAAGAGGCGGATCCAAAGAGATTCCAAATTTCGAGTGAAGCGAGCGAGACGCGATAGCTCAGTTGGTTCAGAGCACTAGCCACGGTACGGCAGAGGTCGGTTTAAATCTCACTCGCGACATTCGATTTTTGAAAATCTTATATCGTATATAAAATTAGTTACCTTATCCACTGTAGCGAGTATGAGTGGCGCGGCGTGTGCCTCCGCAGCGTCCCGGTCTGCCATCGCTCTGCGGGTGTCACCCGCCCGTTCTAGAGCCTCTTTAGGAAGGAACCGCCACATGCCCGGGGTAAACAGCTCAGCGTCCATCTTCAAGCTCTCCTTTCTATCGAGCAGCCAGCCCACGACCATGCCCACTGACAGCGTCGCCACCAGACCCAGCGGCGCGATCCAGTGGTACGATATCCGGAATAGTGGGAATATCGTTTCTGGGTCCTGTTGGACATTTTTGTATATCACATACTTGGCTAACTCCAGCACGTTTAGCATGACCAATTCTGTCTCTATCCTACCACAGAATAAACAAAGTTCTTTCTATCCAACTCATTATCTCTTCTGCCCTTAGCACGCGGCCCGTGCTTGGCGTACCAGACTTTTGTCTTCTGAAGAATAAAAACATTCTTCTCTTCATTGTATGCATAAAATGGTAGAAATCTTTCTACAATCCGTAATTTTGTCTATTCTTCCGTCGATAAAACCCGTTTCTATTGTGGTCATGCTACACGTGCTGAAATAGAAATTATCGACCGACAAAAGTATAAACACTTTTGAAACTGTATCATCATTTACTTTTATTGGTAACTGTACTTAGTCTTTTTGGGCTTAGTTTAGATACGTACCTACTCGTATTAGCTAGATTTCATAAAAAATATAAAAATTGTAGATAACACCTGCAACATGATCCAATACAAAGAAGGCATTTGTGTGCACTATGTATGTATATACCTAGACCTCTACCCTCATCAGTCGTGACTGTCGTGAGCGACCGTGTTGGTAAACCACACTACTCTACGAACACAGATACTTACAGTAACATCCATAAGTGTATCGATATAGGAAGCGTTCTGAGCGCACTCGAAGCTGATATTGAGCGGCGGGGCCCTCAACCCGTGCGCGGCGGCCGTCTGGATCCCCAGCGACGTGGCGCCGGCCAGCAGGGCCCCGGCCACCGCCCCCGCCAGCGCGCCCCGGGGGCCCACCCACCAGCACACCATGCCAAGTGTGAACACCCCGCAAGTTGCGCTCGCTGCGATCGCTGATAGAGCTGTCGCTACACCTGATGGCACAATATAAATGTGGTGATGATTGAGGATAATAGTTGTCAGCTTAAAACAGCACCATTTTTTTTGTTTTTGTTTGCGCAATTGTCTGAACGATAATGCGTAGGTAAATTAGAAAAAAATGTTCAACAATAAACACAATTTCATAAAGCCCAAAGTTCAACTGTGGCTATATGAAGTTTTAGCGAATCATCGAACTGAAAAACGAATTAAAATAAAAAAAAACTCGTATTCAATTAAAAATGATAATGGCTACACAAACATTATTTCTAAATGAAATTACTTAGCCTTAAAAATATACAAGAGCTAAGAATTTCCAACACCAGTTAACTCACCGAGTACGCCTCCCAGTTTCTGGATAACAAATACCATGACTAAAGATACGACGGCGAGCAACGCGGTGACCGCTCGCGCCACCATCCCTTCAGTGAACGGCTTCAATCGCAGCTTGAGCCAGCCGCGTATTATGTCTTCAATCACCACCAAAGCGCACGCGTTCAACACTGCTGAAAGTGAACTAAACAAAGAAAACACATTTCAAAGACCCTGGTTTCTAAAAAGCTATTCAAATTGATCTGTTGTCGATGTCATCGTGTCTCATGATTAGCTGTACCTACTTTATTATTTTATCGGTGTACCTACCTAATACTTATTAGACAAATAAGACTTGGCAAGAAAAAGTATAGTAAAAGTATAGTTATCGTAGACCGCATCATCGCTTGACATCAGGCGAGATGGCGGCCTGATGTTAAGCGATGATGCAGTCCACGATGGAGCACGCTTGCCCAGAAGAAATCGATTCACTCGTATCTTGAAGATACCCAGATTGTAACTGGCGGGGAACACCCGGTCGGATCAAAACATTCTGTTGCATGTTAAAACTCACCTAAGTCCAGCCCCGAACACTCCAGCCAGGAACACGCCAGCCAGGCCAGGCAGGTGCTTTACCTTAGCCACGTAGGTGACAAAAGCTGGCAGAAGCCTGTCATCGACCAGCGGCACGCCGCCGGGGTCGCAGCCCCCCTGCACCCAGGTGGCCCACGCAGCTAGGCCACACCACACACAAAGGGATATGGCCAAGATTGCCCCCAGGCAGAATATGAATAAAGCACTGAAAGAATAAAACTAAAATGATTTCACAGTCACGCTTACGCCTCATGGTAAGCGGCGTAGACCACGGGATAGACGTGTCTTGTACCGTTTCATAGTGTCCGTACGATTGTATGGCTTACGAGCCGCGCTGGCTGCCCGCGCTGACGGTCAGTGCGATAATAAAACTACCCTTAAATAGCTAACCGTTAGTTTCAAGCCAAGTGACATGATTGGTCAATGTTATTTTGGTCAACCAATCAAAAAGCTGACATGAGATTTGACAGCAGATTTACAAATCGAAGGCTTGATAAAGTTTTCAGAAACAGCTGGAGGTAACCCTCAATTTTTTTACGTCTATTCAATTCAATCTGTTGATTAAACTCATGTCTACTATATCAATGGCTCGTATTTGAAGTCAGACAGACGGACATAGCGTAGTTTGACTACAGAACCCTAAAAATGTAGATGATGTCGCCTTTTTCATCATTCACAGAAAAGTGTTCGTCCGATTGTTTGCCGGTATACAATCATTTGTTTGGTTTATTAATATTTTTGCTGAAATGCTCACGTTTTCCTAAATATGCTGTAGTTTTATTAAGTCTCTAAAACAATAATTTGACACGCAAAAATATATTTTCTTCTTAAGAAAAAACTGTGCTATATGAAGCGAAAGTTGTATGGCAAACTCGTTCTTTATGACATCTTCGTGTAGGTCATGATGACAGTGAAGCAATGTTAATTATGTAAGGTGACGACTATTTTACATTATTTTGTTACAACATCGCATCGTCTCGCCGTAAATAGATGTCGGTCGTCAGAAGTTGACATTCAACAACCGAGAAAAAACAAAATTTTGGTATAAATTAAATGTAGACCATTTTTATTTTGTGATAAGACTAACAAGCCGCTGTTGCTTTGCTCGGGTGCAATCTACTGATGCGGTGACACGTCAAAATATTGAAATTTCTGTGCTGTATTTAAGTTAAATATTAACGTATTAAACCTTACGGAATAAATTGTTTAAATTATGGTGAAAACCGTATTAAAATCCAATATGTAGTTTAGCAGAACTAAGCGGATAAACAGACAGACACGAAAATCTACTTTTTATAAGTGTTTATAGATTTTGATGGAAAACCTTGAAAGAGGCCTGTGGTCAGACGCGGACCTCGATAGCCTAATATTTAAATAGTTCTGTTAAAAATGTAGTTCTTTATTAGTGTTGGTGTTGATAATTCAATCGTTAGGTTGTGTCCCCAATAGGCAAACTGTGAGCGGCCGACTGAGTTTGCGCTAACAGTTTGCAGTAGCAAACTGCGGACTTAGCGCAAACTAGCAAACTGTGGACACTCCATTTCAAATAATATGGAAGGGCGTACTAAACCATTACGCCGCAAACTCAGTCGACCGCTAACAGTTTGCTTATTGCCTATTAGGGACACAGCCTTAATATTTATGGAGACAAAATCTATTGTAGGGAGAAAAGCTGGATCTGGGTTAATTATAAAAACCACCCAAGTATTAACTATTGTGATTAGTTGACCAAATTAAGAAATTATAAGATTTCACTTTTAGAAACTAGCAAACTAATTGCATTAACAGTACACACCCGTAATCACAATAATTGTTTTTATTTTGATAATTTAACAACAATACCTGTACCTACCGCTTTTTTTTGTGAAAACTGATTTTCTCAGGGATGCCAGCTATCTAGATAAACTTGAATAGTAAAACATTTTATCTAAGTACAAAATTGCATCCAAATCGTTAGAGCCGTTTCTGAGAAACCGATTATCATACAAGAATTGCTCGCTTAATGAGATGGATAGTCGTTAAGCAGACAAACTTTTTTATATAGCAATTAATTTTGTTGTATGTCCAAATGAACGCGATTGCGATTTCAAGTGTGTTACCTACGTAATTAGCCTGCCAGAGATCTAATAGGGTCACTTGAAATACACCAACTGAAAACAAAACTGTGCTTGCATCTGCTGGGATATGTGCAATGTTTGCGTAAGAGATTGCCTTAAAGCTTAATCATTATGTTCTCTTATCAAATAATGCATGTACTCTAATAATAACTGTTTGCGGCACTATTCTGAACTCTACAATGAATCTGGCATTGTTTAGAGAACAGAAGATCATACTAACACTTATTTCCGTTTTTTTCGGAAAAATTCCGGAAAATTCACAGGACGAATCTTTCCCGCCCCACCTCACCTACACACCCCTCCCCCTCCCCCTCCCCTCCCCCTCCCCCTCCCCTCCCACCGCAGCCGCACCCCCTCACCCACCCTAAAATGTGGTAAATAAAACTTGGAAAAGAACCGCCGTTTCTTTCGTGTTTTTCCGTTTTTTTTGGAAAAGAACCGCCGTTTCTTTCGTTTTTTTCCGTTTTTTTCGGAAAAAAACATGAAATATATTCTGGCGAATCTTCTTGAAACTTTTGAATAAAACATGGAAAAAAACAACGGAATTGAAAAAAAATGGGAATTTTCCCTGCTTTTTTCAACGCTAGTTATACCTATTAAGACTGTAAAAAGCCGTGTCTGTACATTTAAGATATTCCCAAAAAAAACATCAGGGTCGGGTACTGGGCCGTAACTATGCGCAATTTGTCTTTTGTCTGTGTGTGCAAAAAGTACTGAACGGATTTTGATGTGATTTTTACAGACTGGTAGCTTGGGGTCCAATTTAAAATCTAAGCCACATTTCATCTAATGACGTTTTCGTAGTAGGTCAATTTAATGTAGTCCACGCGGATGGAGTCGCGGGCAAAAGTACAGTTAAGCATAATAAGTAGTAAAACATAAGGTATACTCACGTAATAGCTTTTCTTTTGGTCGGCAAAGATATGTACCTCTGCACCATGGTCTGGTTGACAGAGTTGAAGCAAGTCCAATATAAAAATCCGCCGACGACTGCACCCCAGCCTGTCTGACGCTCGTACGGAGAAAAACTCCAACTGACAACAAAATAAAATTGGTTGGTAAATCGTAGTTAGCGACTCCTACAATTTTTTGACATAAGAGTCATTTTCAAATTTTCTGGGTCGTTTTCAAACTGTTGTAGCAAAACTGTTGTAAATTGGACCAATTGTATTATATTTATATAAATTGAATATTGTATTGTTTGGTAACGAACCACTTGTAAACTAAGCTTTAGAATTACAGTTTGGTAACTTTGGTCCAATTTACAACAGTTTTGTTACAACAATTTTCCTTCAACAGTTTGATATCGACCAAAAAACATTTTGATAATCCCAGAGTCAGTAAAATTTTACCAATATAATTTTATATTGCAGTAAAATCATTTTTCACATATAAATAGAAAGAAAGAAATAAAATATCATATCGCTCTCGTATTAGCAACATTAAGAACGTAGATGGACTTTGTTTTGGTAAATTATTTTAACCCAATCTTTTAATAGTTTTCCAATGAGTTCGCTCCACGTTTTCAGCATTTTGTCTTACTTTGGGCAAAAGTCCAATAAATACATCAGGAGTGTCGTCATCGCGGCAAAGTAATGTCATTCATGAAATTTAATCTTCATATCCAGGAGATCTGCTCATAAGAAGTGGCTATCCCTCTGAGTAGGTACGATACCACAAACTAACTAAATAACCTAGTATAACAATATGTACCTGTTTCAGTATAGGTTTAGACGCTGCCGTTGTACTAGATATTCTGTGACGTATGTAGATATAGATAATAATATGTAGGTATATATCCATAGATATTGCATGTATTGCATAATTATTCACATCATCTTTTTCAGCGAAAGTAATTAAATTACCTTTAATTCTTTGCACAAATCGCTGCATATAAACGAAAGGGCCACAAATCAAAATTAAGAATTTTTCAGGATAACACGTTAAAATTTATTTCATTTCATTTTTTGTTTATTTTTCGGCACTCTTTCTTTTAATGTGATTATGTTATGAATTATGACACATAAACATTAAAAGAAGGAATGCTAAAAATTAACAAAAAATGAAATGAAATATTTTAACGTGTTATCCTGAAAAATTCTTAATTTTGATTTGTGGCCCTTTCGTTTATATGTAGCGAAATGTTGGTGTGTAAGCGCGATTTGTGACTATTTTTACATTTACTACTAAAATGAGAGTACAAGTTCTACACGGGCTTGCTAAAACACATACCCAAGATGTAGCAATGAATCAGCATTTAAACCCCTCACAGGTTATCACTACAAAGTTGATTGCTACCATTTAAAGCCACGTGTCTTAGCTGCCGGGTTAAAGATTATAGACTTGCATAAGAAAATGTGTTTTACTTTTTACGCACGTAAATGTAAACACTGATTATACAGCGAAAAGCAATACAAAGTATGGCGGTACTGCTTATTGATGCGTACCTACCAGGGACCGAAAAGGTCACCCGTATAGGGCGTTAACACGGGTTATTTTTTTTGGGTTAGGTGAAAAACTTTGCATAAAGGTTAACCCGTATTCTGGGTTAATCAGCCTAATAATAACCGGTTCACGCATAGAGTTCATTTTTGTTCCTTTTTTTTTCATTTTTGTTCTATTTCATTCGGGTTAATCAGCAATATTAACCGGTAACGGTATCCGTATCAAAGGGTTAACCGGTTACCCTGCATTAAGATTAACCAAAAATATGGGTTAGAGATTTAACCGGTAACCTTTTAACCCGATTAATCGGTCCCTGGTACCTACTAAACTAATTCAGTTTAATCCACACGGTTTTCAATCAACAGATAGTTCTGTTTAAAACAGGTAAATAATTTACGGTTCGCAATTTTGGAAATAAAGATTATCCGACAAGGGTCTGCCATTACAAAACGAAACACAATGTACCTACTTTCAGATATTATGTACCTATACCTATAGTCTAGTATCGTATCTTATCTATGATGAGTAATGTTCATTACTTTACTTATGACATCATACGTAATTAAGTAATCAAGATAATGCAGAAACCTGAATACGATACATTGAATCGTTCTTATTGCCCCTCTCATGCACCTGTTGCCAAAACCTATATTTTCCTCATCGCTCAGTGTATCAACGAGAAATCTGCCGGCCTAGCATTGTATACATACATACATACATAGAAATAGACAAAGTGACAGATTGTAGAAACATTTCTACCGTTTCATTCATAAAACGTAGAAATGTTTCTACAATCTGTCACTTTGTCTATTTCTATGTAGACAAAACCCGTTTCTATCGTGGTCATGCTAGGCCGGCTGAAGTGCCGTAAAGAAAATAAACTTCCGTACAAATTGATAACCACCGCTCAGGTTTGTGAAGAGCTAAAAGAAGATTTATGTAATAGATATACATACTTAGTAATACAACTATAGGTACCTACATGTCGTCTCGATTTACAAATCTATCAACTTCTTTGTATGCCTGCTTCGTGTGATTTCACGGCAGAACTAGAATTCTGATTTTAATTTATGACCGCGAAGCCCAGATATTAATTATTCTAAGGTATATAGGCCTATTCTAAGGTACCTAGGTACGTAGAAGTTATTACGTAAAATCAAGTCGACGTTGTAATAATTAATCAGATGTGACAATGAGAAATACAATACTCATCTATTTCCTAAGAAATAAAAACTACCTACCATTAGTTGCACAGTTGACATGAAATGAAACTGGTCAGTAGGTACACTCGACGCTATTGACGGTCGACCACTTTTCACCCATATGTTCTTAGTAAGAAGGGCGAAAAGTGGTCGACCGTAAATGGCGTCGAGTGTACCTACCTAAGGTAATTTGTCAACCGACGGTCTTTGAACACGATCACATAGTTACATGGTTGCCACATATTTTTTGCGTTAATTAAAGTAGAAAGAATATCTCAAATTATCCTCCTTACTCGTAACAACTTACTTGGTTAACTCAAATCTTCCGGTTTCGTTGACTATATCTATAACTTCCATCACGCCGCCGACGGCGATCGTGCCGGCGGCCGCCACTAAGATCACTCCTATGAACATAATGCTTGTCTGCACCGAGTCCGTCCACACCACGGCTTTTAGTCCACCCTGGATGGAAAAGAATGATATATTTATATCTACTTTAATAGGTTACAAAGACAAAATAAACAGCAACACCCTTAGGCGGGTTTTCTTCTCACGCTAACCGTCAGCGCGTAGCTAGTCGGTCAACTAACTCAACAACTGATACAACTGATTCCGTCAGCGCTGACCGGTCAGCGTAAGTCAGAAACGCTTCATAGTAATACATACATATTCACTTATCAGCGCCGACAGTCAGCGTGAGAAGAAAACCCGCCTTACTTATAGACGATGATTTAATTACAGCAGCAGATTTAATAAAAACAGCAGAGCTGCTCTTATACCCACCAACGGCAACGTCACCAAAATTTTTGTCACTTAGTAACTGGTCGGACACCGGACAATGGCAAAACATAAGTCTCGTGTGTTAGGTACTGTTTTGTTTGTATCTATGGTTATAATTGATACTTGCAATACATCATTGTCACGTGTTTCTAACACGTTGCATCGAGCAATTAACCATGCGAGATGACTTACTCTTTAAATTGATTTATAGGAAGCAGTTGATTTATGAAGGAACAATGGCGTATGACACGCATTTTAATATGCTACAAATTATTTAGTAAGTTCTATATAACGTGTGACGAAAAGGCGAGTGCACCGATTCTCTTGATGGTAACAAACTTGTGGCAGCATTTATTTCATCCTAAACCTTTTTGTTTTGTTTTTCGTGTCCACATCCTGCTGGATACCAGAGAATCCAGAGATATTTAAATATTAACGATATAACGGCACGTAACGGAACAAGGTAACGACTATAACGACACTCGTAAACGATGACATGTTTGTTATGAATTAGATTTAAGAAACTAACCAAATCGAAAATTGAATTATTTTTTTAAAGTACCTACTTAATTGATTTTGAGCTGAAACTTTGCATACATATTTTATACCAGATAGGTACCTACACTTCTCGCCTCGTTCGTATTTATTGCTACAAACTTTGTTAAGTTTCACGTTTGTCGGGAAAAAGGGCCATAATAAAGCTCACATACTAAGATGCTTCCCGCGAAGCGCATTTCGCGCTAATTAGGGTCGTGACTCGTGTCATAACTTCATAAATTATAAAACTGAGCCCTATTTTGGGCTTATTAGGTACATAGCCAGTGTTTAAAAAAAAAGATTAATCTAAAGAACAATTAAAAAAAAGATTAATCTAAAGAACAATAATGCAATAAGTACAAAAACTAAAATCAACTCACTAATACTGTATACATGCCACATATCGCAACCATAGTACCAGCAACAGCAAATACACTGAAACCCGTCACTGAAAATAAAATAAAATAAATGAAGCGACAAATAATAAACATACCTTCTTAATAAAAAAATATTACAAAACTAGAATGTGAATCAAAAACAATGTTCATCATCGAAAATATGACTGTACGTAACTTATATAAAATTTAGAGCAGTCAACTACCTAAGTCAGCTCATTTAATAAAACCCTTTCAAATTAATCCGTTTTTTTTAGAAGTTTTATTTAAAAAGATTAAAGACGAATTATTCAAAAGAAAAAGATTATATAGATAAGATATATTATATAGATTATATAGATAAGATAAGATAATTCTCAGGTCTTTATTTAATCTTTTTAAATATTTCCGAACATGGTACAGCCTACCTTTTTTTTATAACAAATTAGTATAATTCTTTCCTATTCGAAAACCACTTTTAAATTGCATGTAATGTGCTTCTAAGTAATTAAATACCTTCCGAAGCATCTTGAGGGTGTAACTAAGTGTGTAGGTAATTCCAACTCTTAGGTTTTTGTACTCCAAGTGACTGACAGGACTGAGCGGATCAATTACCGAGCCGAAATCTATTAAAATCAAAGTGCAACATGTTGTTGACAACAATTTATTGATAGTACAATAAATGTTCTGCTACTTATGAAAATCGAAAATTGCCGAAAACTTACAATTCTATCAAAACTAATTTGACTTAGATACTATTTACTCACATTGATTAAACGCTAATGCAGGAACATATACCACCATCGGCAGGAAAAGTACCTAAAACAAAAAAAATATTATAATAGAGAGAATCAGTGGCGAAGGGTCCCTACAATACGATTCCTACCGGCTTCCTGTTGAAAAATAGGCAGTATTGCCTATTTTTATTAATTACGTTTTCGTGGCCAGGTAAGCATTTAGAGCTCCGGCTTAGCTTTTACAAAAACTGACCCTTCGCCACTGGAGAGAATTATTATTATAGTATAGGTGCAGCGGTATGGTGTGGAAAAATACGTCTTTGTATGGAATTTTTTAACGAATTGCAAAATCTCCAAAGTCGTTTTTTTTTTTTAAAAGACCGACGAAAAGTTTTATCGCTGAGGGGTTCAAAATAAGGCACTGAACCCATGGTTTCAGTTTTCATTACGATGTCACTTCACCCCGTATGTAAACCGCATTAGAATTCATTGTGTAGTTTAGAAGAACTAAGCAGACAAATAGACAGACACGAAAAGAGGCTTTGGTTTATACTATTTATAGATAATATTATTGCTGCTTTAATTAATAATTATTTATTGCTTGAGCACAGGGCTCTGTTTCCGCATTCTGCTCTAATTAGTCATTGTTTAGTTAGTTCATCAATTTGTTTGCACCAATGTATTTGCTGGTAGCTTATTAAGCCATCAAAGCAATGACGCAAAGGTTGACAATGTAATTATTCCCGCAAGTAGGAAAGGTTTTAAATAAGCGATACAACTATTTTTGACCAACTTATAAAATGAGGTTTTGTATTCGTCCTGTTTGTAGGTCCGCGATTTTCTCAAAAAATACTGGACTGGTTCTGATGTTTTTTTTTACTAACATAGTCTATGTGCTTTCAGGAATGTTTTAGTATATAATACATTAGATTACGTACGTACTTACGATACGTATAGCTAAGATAACTTGAAATAAAGAACCGACTAAAAATAAAAATAAAAACATTTACGCCATTATTTTCATCTTAAAAATCTATTTATTAAAGTCAACCGGAAAACTGATTACACCTACTTTACATAAGCAAAACAATAGACATTACGTGCTAAAAATGGCACATTTATGGACTGAATGATGTGACGTCTTCAGCAAATTGATAGAATAGAGCGGTCCAGCGGTCATTCGATCTATATTTTTATACATAAACGTAGTCATTATGTGTAGGTACCCATATTTTCCCAAGTGGTCAATTGACCATTGTAATCTTTGAGTTCATTGTTTAAACTGTCGCGTCGCAAATTGCCCCGATCAAAGTCCACAACCATAGACCAACTAGACCGATTGAAATTACATATTGAAATAGATTAAAAAGTAACGCGTCATTGCAGTAGGCGAATAAATAAATAAATAATTTCTCTTCTTTGCAACGCCCACTTTCTACGCATACACTACGCGTATGAAAGTTGTTACATCAATGGCACACGAGTACCTTGTAACAGTGAGCAGTTTGCCGAATCTAATGACAAGACTACCGCTACTGTTATTTATCGATTATAATAAAATTATTTATCGATTAAATAAAATCGATAAATAACTGTAGCAGCAGTCTTGTCATTAGATTCGGCACACTATGTACCTACAGATTCATCTAACAGCCATCGCCGTCGTATGTTTATTATTCAAAAAAATATACACAAATCATTATTAAAAAATGCACAGCACTCGTAAAAAGTTTGAAGAAAGCAAATACGATTTATTGATTTTACAAAATTAAATTAAGATGCACGCAATAACATGGTGTGCCATACTGCCATACATACCTTAAACGATATACTTTTATATTAAAAATATAGGTACTCGTATTTACATCAAAGTTTAATGAAACTAGTGACCTTGTCAACTATTTTACATAAGTAGGTAAGTAGGTAGGTACCTACTGAAAATCATTTTCGTCAGTTCTTGTATTTGATTAATGCCTACAAGCATATTACTTTTTCTGGGTCGTTGAAATCATTTTCAATTTTTAACTAAGATAGATTTTTCCATGGTCAGATATTTTTTAACCAAGGAATAAAATTGACGTTTAACTGTACAGAAAAACATTCAAAAGTGTTATATTTTCCTTACTTATAATATTTCAAAAATGTTATATTTTTCCTTAGATAAAGTTATCCGACAAATGAAAAATCGGCCATAAATAACATAATCACCGTATGACATAGATTTACATGAGTTATAACAGTATTGTAGCATTTCCCATAGAGATGGCCAGCCACGCAGCAATGTTCCGCCAATGGGTCGCGGACAATCGATGTTGATTTTGTACATACGAACCGACACCTCGTGGTCAAAGTCCGATATGTCAGCTAAGCGAACGACCTTATACGTCACACTTACTAATAAGAATTGCTGATTCCAAAGCAACTAACTAACCTTAATAAACCTAACGTCTCATATAAATGTACAGTCTGTTGTTAACTATATTTTTTACAGTAACGAATTGGAACCTACAGTGTAATTTGGTGTTATAACACCCGCGGATGTGGATGCGGATGTCAAACTTTTTTGTCCTTTTAGTTTTGAAATATCAGCATCTACATCCGCATCCGCAACAGATCCAAAGGCATGGCCAGGTACAGGCAGGGAGGCCGCCCCACTCCCCCTTGCTGGTGCTCAGGCTCCCGAAATAAAAAAAAAATACAGGTGTAGTACTGAAACGGTTTAGTGAAGAACCACATTATTAATAAACTATAATGTAGCTATTAGTGCAAATATTTTTTTTTGTAGCATGGGTATTATTTTATTCAGCTTTCTTTAGCCTGCTCCCTAAACAAAGTCCTAATCTAATCTAATCCTAGCTACGCCCTTGCGCAGATGTCGAAAATTTTGCATTCGCAACATCCCTGGTTCCATTTTTGTTTAAGCCCAGAACTTAAACACGTACCTATATCCTAGATAAATTATATCAAATAATAGTCAGATATTTTTTCTGATATGTCTACATTAGGCCGTTGATTGACAGCCGATTGTTAGTCATCCAAGTCATGAGTTCATGACGTAACTTAGGTATCTATAACATCTAAGTTAACTGATCATATAAACCTAATACGGTATTACCTAACATGGATCCACGTTAAACACAATGGGTTTTTTTATTTTATCAATAATTGCGGCATTTGACCGATAACAACAGATGTTTTATTATGAATTATTATCATTCAATGAATTTCCATGTCCGCATGGGAACTGAATTCTTAGATTACATGCTAAGTGCACGTGTTAACAGACGGCTTTCATTGTAATTATATTAATGTTTCCTATATGTAAGTTATGTGCATATGTAAAGTAGACAAGGCCTTTGGTTTTGTTTGTGGGTAATAAAAAATATTCCATAGGTGCATAAACTGTATTTGAAGACAAAACGTAAGTATTCATTCGAGAGAGAATCTTTAATAGTAAGCATATTTAATATCAAAGTCTTCTTAAATGCCCGAATACTCAAACTCTAGTTAGAAACCTCGAAAATCTTATGGTATTTTTAATAAAAAAAAGTTAGAACCGCCTTCAAAAAGATCACAATAATGTGACCTATGTGTGAAACAGTATAAACATACACTCGAAAAACATTACCCTCCTTTTGAGGTAGTCTGATAAAAACTTTAACCATATAACAAAACAAATAATTAAAATTCCCATGGTGATTTATCAACATCACAGAACAAAGTAAAACCTTTAATTATGTACGATAGGAAATTCAAAGACTGTGACTAGAGCATTGTTACGCAAATGAACTCACCTCGTCGAGTAAAAACAACACGGAGGCACACGCACGGACATTCTTGTTGAACCTTAGCTCCAGGTACTGAAACAAACAATCACGTTTTAAGCCCGTCACAGACGCAGCTATAATATATATTAATATATCGAGATATAGAAGTAGAAACGTATAGAAACGTCATAGAAATATACGAGTATATTATAGCTGCTTGTGTGGTCACATAACAATATTTGAAATTCTTAAAAAATCTTAATTACAAAATCCCGGAATCCCGGAGGCATATCCATATTAATATATACGTGCCAGTTCATTGACCCCAAATCAATCTACCTACTCCGATCATTGGTTATAAGATAACACACTTAAAGGATACTAGATAATCAAGGTATTACAGTTGTATTAATAACGGATCACTTCATGATGTTGTAAAATGTAGAACCTATAAATATTCAGATATTAGCCAAAGAGAAAAATACCGAGCAGTTTTCCGAGTGATTACAATTATTAGACGGGTGAAAATCAACAATGTTTCGCTAAGCATAGTGGTAGCGATATCCGCTTTGGTTTGTACCGTAGGAATACCGAATACCCACTCAGTTTTCGCTACCCACAGTGGTAGCTAATAGATATCGCTTATATCTGAATAGGCCTTAATACTAGATAAGTAAGACCTATTCAGATATAAGCGACAATAAGTAATCTCAAAGCGGCTTTAGATAAACCGGCTTTAACATTACTTTTTTTTTTTTGTATTTTTGATATGCTGTTGCTGGACAAATCGCATTACTTCTGAGACATTGTGTCTATTTTTTGTCAGGATTTGACATCCACAAAATTAATTTTAAAATAAGCATTTTAGAGCTGTAGTAAACTTGATGTTTGTTGATCGACTATTGAACAAATAGATAAATCGTTAATCGTCAATCTCGCTATAACACAGTACGGCATGTAAATAAAAGCCTGCCGAATGCATAATCTCCTCCTTTTTTTGAAGTCGGTTAAGAAGGCGTATAATATATGGTTTTTTTGTCAAATCCGAGAACTAATTGCGAATGATATAACTCAAAATATATCGCCATTACGTTGTTCTTGCTGCGCGCAGCGGTGTATGCAAGATTTTTTTTCTCTGTTATTATAACTACTGTAAATAGTCTCTACGTCTTTAATCTTAAAAGATATGCACGTAAAAGATTTAGGTATGTACTCAGCCTTATTAACCATGTGCGTTTTTTGCTACACAAGGGCAAAGTCCAGTGCAAAATGGATATCAATTGATTCGTGATAGATTACCTAATGCCGCGATAAGATCTACTTCGTGCAACATAAGATAAATTATTCGAGCACAGAACAAGATGACTGTTCGATGCTATTAATATTTCATTGGTATGCAATCTCAGGCATTTAAACTAATGATATCAATGATTTATGTTTGTGGTTTTGAAATTATCATTACCTATTTTAGTTCGACACAGTATACCTATCCATTATTCCATTTGACTTTAGACTAATCATATCATGTTCCTTTGTGAATATTTCTGCATAAAAAAAACGAGACAGATAGAATCAGGCTACTTACCGATAGTTTTTTTTCATGAATTCGATTCAATAGGCAGATCTCACCTTTGCCATGCCGAGATGCATGGCAAAGTAAGGACATGGACACGAAATTTTCCCGAACAGACCTCCGGACAAACCTTGTTTTAACCAGCCACTATGTAACCATAGTATGTACTACATGTTACAAGCGATGGCGATTTTTGATGGGAAATAAATAGACGACAAAAAGTACAAAAGATAGACTGGTGAAGTGATGACAAGTGACGAGTCAAATGACAAAATACATTGGATGTAATTTGCAACATAAACGAAAATAAATCGGTAGAGCATACAAACGTGAAAAAAGTGATAATTGCCAACTTACCTCATAAGACGAAGATAGCCTGAGTGTGCAGAACACTGGCAGATATATTGTGGCTACTGCAACGCAACTGAGGGATACTCCGATCACCACCAGCCAGTACTGCGTGCCGTAATTGTATATCTCGGCGGGAGTTCCCAATATCGTCACTCCGGAGACGTAACTAGAATGAAACATATTATCAGACGTGCAGATCACTGGCAGATATATTGTGGCTACTGCAACGTAACTGAGGGATACTCCAATCACCACCAGCCAGTATTGCGTGCCGTAGTTGTAAATCTCCGCCGGAGTTCCCAATATTGTTACTCCGGAGACGTAACAAGGATGGAACATTTTATCAGACGTGGGCTATTTTTATAATCAACACATTTCTAGACGCACTGCATTTGCGAAATAGATTTAGAACTTCTGCAGTTTGTTATCCAACCATACTAGGTACACTGAATGTCATTAGTACCTAAATGAATGCTTTACGATTGTTTAATATTGAACATGTAAATTAATGCTCTTTACCTTAATTAATTGGTAATAAAAAAATTAAACAATTAGTTCATTTTCATGCAAATTCGTGAAAACAAACGAATGTAACTTTATCTTGAAAATTATTTACACCCAAACATACCAACAGTTAATTAAGTAGGTACCTATGAATTTTACGGACGACGGCTTAAACGATTCAATCTGCATTTTATGTTGCCTCTAAGCAACATACAAATATAAAATTGAATTAGGTATTTGATTTGATTTTTTACGAACTATGTATTTGGTGGTTCTTTCATTTTCAAAAAAATAAAATAAATAACAAAATACTAGTTTTGTAGTATTCCATAATAAGAGCTTAGTAGTATTTATATTCCAGAAGCTATCATTGTAACTTGTAACATAAAGAAAAAATCGTTTGTAGCATTTTCATCAGCTTATCTTATATTTACTGTAGGTATAACGATGAAAAGGCATTGAAACGACATTCACCTACATAAATATACTTACTTGTAAGTAGGTCATACAAAACATCATTGACATTTTTTGAATTAACATGCACGAATGTGAAATATAATACACGAAACTTTCTAGCAAATCTACTGCGTGTATCCTTCCTAGACTTCATACGTAGTAGGTAGGTATGGGACGTTCTATTTAACGGATCAAAATCATAGTAGGTAGGTATGTAGGTACCTACCTAAAGAACAATGCAACCTTTATGTTCCCCACGGTTTCACCCCCGTTTCTCGGCTCCTAAGGGTCGCAGCGTGATGTTAAATAGCCTATACCTACTATTCCTCATGAATCTGGCTATCATATACAAAAATATTTTTTCAAATCTGACTGGTAGTTCCAGAGATTAGCGTTAAACAAACAAACTCTTCAGCTTTAGAATACCTATTAGTATAGATATTAGATAGTATAGATACAATGGAATCACCCTCACTTAATATCTCACCTGGCAATAAGTGACATAGCTACAGGAAAGGTGGTTAACGTTCGTCCACCAAGAAGATAGTCTTTGACGTCCACTACTTTTTTGGCCTTCGAGGCGACGGCGCTGTACCACAGTCCCCCCGCACATGATATTGCGCAAAGAACTCCGAACGCCACGTAGTCACCGACTCCAAAACCCCCTTCTTTCATTGTGAACGACATCTTCATACCGCGACCTGTAAAAATATCGCTATAAATTTTCTGAACGTCACCTTATAATGATGAATTGGTGACGTTCAGAAAACGTTGCAGTGATTATAGCTGACGTAGTTTTTAGTTTACGTCATGTGTGATCATGGCTTTTTCGCACTGATCGTTTGATTTGCATAAAATGACTGATTAAACGGGGGACGCATTGAAGAAGGGTAGGTACCCACCTATTCAGTAGGTATTCGATTTACGACGAAACCAACCCTGCAATCAAGAAAAAAAAAATAGCAACTATTCCATACAAAAAATTTAAAACATAGCACGTACCTATATAAAATATTTTTTTCGCGATTTCAGAATTGGTCCTGTAATTAATCGAATACTGAATACTCTTTATAATACTTCCTCGTATAACCAGTCACTCTGTTTATTAAAAAAAGTTAATCAAGTGTCGAAACAAAATGCAAAATAATGTTTTCGTTTTTACATTGCATTCTTTTTTAACCAGACAGTCTCGCATATTATCCGCTCTAACCTTGAGGACTTGTTTTAAGACGATGAACTTTAACATTATCACATCATAATACAGTAGGTATAGGTACCGGCAGGAATCATGATCACAGATCGCGCATATACATTTTTGGCCCAATAGACAATAGACAGTTGACAATACGTAATAGAGAATAGTCCAATAGACGACGAGCATCGACTGACGAACCAATCGTGTGCAACCTTGGCGCCCCCCGTCTTCTTCATTCTGCCAGAGGCCGAAAAACCAGCTAATGCGCAGGTGACGTTTGTGATCATAACTGATGCCGCTAGTTATACCTATGGGAATTAGACTCTAGAATGTCTAAATGATGGACAGACTTTTGCAAGAAACAATAAGTAGTATAGGAGTAACAGTCGGTTGCAGAAAAGGTCATTAAGTTTTAAAGGAGACTTTATCCATAAAAAATGTATGGATCAAGTCTCCTTTAAAACTTAATGGCCTTTTCTGCAACTGACTGTTAGACTCAAGAATATCTAAATGGTGTAGGTAACTAGGTATATTATAAATTGGAAGTATCAACGAAGTCTTGAAATTAAATTTTAAGACAGAAGTGACGATTCAAGGTTAATTGATTTTAAATTACATTTTAAGTGACTCTTCTCATAAATATATGGGTAATATTTACATAGGTATGTGCAGACATCAACAAAACAATGTGATTAGGTATGATATTGATAGACTTGAGACAGCCATTAACTCGCATAAATTCCGTAAAGGTAAGTTTAGACTAAGTTAGACTACGACCTCAGATCATAGAATCAAGGGAGATGTGCCAAGGCGCTATCGAGCTTGATGCCTGATTTTGAGCAAATTGCTCATATTAAAAACTTACGCGCTGGCGACGAACCGAACACGATCGATGGTATAAATACAGTGTTTTAGTTTAGTGCTAGTGTAGAGTGACGATTAACAGTGTTAGATTGAGGGTGTGCGAAATGTTTAATGAAATAGGTATCTATCTACTGATAGGTAGGTACTATGGAAATTGATGCGCTAACACAAAATCGACTGGCGGGACCCAGTGACCTTAAAGCACTAACCTGATCAGGCACCGATAAGCGAAACTAGGTAGGTATAAGATAAACAAAATAACAGTTATAATACTGCTAAAGATGTTCTTAGATTTTAAGAACATGCGATGCGAAGATTCGATTGTTGGCGAGGTTCCGAAAGGCACCATACCCAAAACATGTGGAATTTTTTAAGTGCCGATGTAACTCTTGGGATGAAATAAGAACTTGGGACGCTGGATGTGAATACCTAGTTCGAGTTAACTGGTATCAGTCGAATATTCTGGCGATACAGTTGAGTTACGAAAAATGCCACATCTTATTGGAACTACTATCTACAACAAGAAGTTCTAGATTTGATACAAAAAAGTATAGGTAATTCTAAATAATGGAGACGGTTAATTAATGGGTAATATCGAGCTGCATAAAAGTTTTTACACAGTGTCGATACAGCCAGCTCCCTTTACGAAATAAGTTAATTACCGCTTCGCTTAGAAGCCTATTCATTACATGTGTGTTAACTATTAAAAATATTAGATTAACCTGCGATCGTAGATTGACCATGTTTACAAAATTTTTTTAATCACAATCAACACACATAGGTAATAATTTCCGATAACATAGCGTTTTATTACAGGGTAAAACCGCAAATGTAGCTCTCTACACTTTGTAACTCAGTTTATTATGTTATGGGAAATACATTTTATGACTGAGTAGGTAATAAAAAATTATTCGCTTACCTTAACTTTTATGTAAAAATTTATGTTCGTAGGAATAGTTAATTTCCTAGTGCGGAAGTAAAAAAGGAATTGTCCGCATATATGGGATCTTGGCAACCTCGCAAGGGCATGCACATATTTTATTGGCAAAAACAACGTCACGAAAGCTACACAACCGCATTGCACAGTTTACTTTCACTCAACATAACTTCTACAAAACACTGACGCGAATATCCGTCGGCGAAGGAATCTGAGTTGCCGTGGATTATGTAAATTCAAAATTCCCGCGCAATCACAATATGTCAATGTCACTTCACAAATCAAATCATTCAAGAATTTACACTAGGAAGAAATAATTAAACTAATATCACACGCGATTATCTTACTTAGAAGATATGATTATGCTTGAGCTAGTTATCATACAACACCTCAAAGACTACCTATAAAAATAATCGTCCATTAAAGCCATTCAGTAAAATAATTCAGAATGAATTTTCGTGACGTGCTCTTTGGCAGCTGTCTGTCGCGAAACCGTGCCACAGATTGCATGAGCATGACAAAACCACATGCCACATGGTTTTGAAATAAAGTTGAAATGTTCTTAGTGGACTAGCGACACCTAGCGAGCAGAATATGAAGGTGCAGCTATACCTACTGTTTTATCGACATCTGAATTAGCAGAATGCACTGGCAGAAAAACAAATAGGCTAAAAACCTTTTTATATAGCGATATAATTATAACATTTATGGCATTTATGTTTTCTGTTGTAAACTTGTAAACATCCTTTTTGTTATGAATTTGCACTATTTACAATTTTACACCGGTTTGATAATTTTATCCCACTGAGACCACAGTGCTTTTCGCAAACAGGGAAGGAAAATTAAAAATTAAGGAAGTTAATGGGTATTTGAAATACCTACATCAAGATAGAAATTAGTGTTTTAGTTGTTTTAGATCCATTATAAAGATATAATAATATGCCACCAAAGCCTAAACACGAAGTACCCAAAAAAGCTGCACCTCCAGTTATACGACCACCAATCAGTGATTCTAGTCTCTTGTACGTTCCTGAAGATGCTGTAGAGGGTGGGTACATCCAATGCTCTCATATAGTCTTGTTACCTTACAAAAACAGAATCATAGAAGATGGATAGGTATTATTCAAAACATTTAATCTATTTAGGTTTATCGACTTATTTACCACCACCACCTAGCTGAACTGACTACAATAGAGATGTACCAAGAAAACCTATCACAAAAGTTATGATAGGTAGTTTGAGCATTGACTTCGAGTTTGAGAGTAGTCTATATAGGAGCACTGTTTCTGATGTTTTAGAAATAATGCCTGAATAAATATAATAATGCAGCATTGGCAGTCCTTACCCATAATATTATCTACATTGGAAATGATAGCTATTGCTATAAAATTATCTTAAAACTTTTCTCTAGGTTTTCAAGAGCGTATAGAAACTGACATAGATTGGAATCTGCTCGAGAACGGAGCACGCAATCACAGAGCACTCTGTAAAAGAGAGAAGATCCCAACTTTGACCTTTACACAAGCTGTCGAAAGTAAAATAAATAAAAGCATTATTAACGGCTTCCTCAACGAGAAGTCTGGACTAACACTTGAACAACATTGGGAGTTTCTGTTGCCAGCGACACTATGGGACAATGAGAAATTTGCAAATGATGAAGCGAAAATATGTTTTCACAATGCAAACTGTATCACAGATGACATAGTTAAGTTGATTAAAAAGGCGGTTAAAGCTGGTAATCGAAAGATGTTAAGAGATGATATGAAAATGGTGAATGTGTTACGAGTGAATGATTCGCAGGTAAATAGATAATATGACATGGGACTTGAACATAATTGACGAAATGTGGATGAACTATACACCTCTGCCTGACCCTTCGGGGAATACAGGCGTGATGGTGACGTTATATGATATTTTTTAGTATTAGAAGGCAACAAAACACCGAACTGTAAATATTCATAAGGTGTGTTGAGCTGTTGTAGTACAGGTAGTACAGGTAGTCCTGCTGACTAGGTATTTGATTGATTGCCAGTAGCATCTGCTTCTTTGGTAAACGGGTTTCTGGTAATGTATTGTCAAATTACAAGCAGTTTTAGTGAGATAATGAGTTTGCGGTTAGATATGTTTCTCATTGCCTAGCTAGACTATAACGTAGTTTCATTGTTAAATATTCAGGCCAGAAAGATGATTGTTGATTATACGTCATTAGCTTATGTGCCAGTCGTAGCTAAACTTTACCATGAACAGAATTATCGTAATAAATAGAAATGGTTTTATTTTAGATGACAGAGTTAGATGAAGGATTAGCCGAGTATAGGAAATTGATGTCTCTTAATTTATGCGGAAACTTTTTAGCAGATTTGAATACAGATGTTATTCCACCGTCAGTAAAGACCCTTGAGCTACAAACTAATCGTATCAGAGATGTAACAGGATTTGCTCAATCTCTACCCTTTGATTTGCTATATTTGGGTTTGGCCAGGAACTTTTTTACCTCCGGTAGGTAATATTGTAAAATTTGAGGGCCAATTTCCCCAAACTCAGGTAAATGTCCCGTTAAGCATTTTGGCGTACTGCCTCACTATGAAAGAAAAGGGGGTAAGTACCTTGTTAAAATAACAACCGTCAAAATGCATGGACATTTAACAACTAACAGAGTTTGGTGAAATGAGCCCTAAGTCAAATTAATCAGTGTATTAAGATTGTGTTACAATTTATCGCTCCATTATACTGGTTTCCAGAAACCGTCGGTGGAATAGGACTGCTGCCCAATAATTTGACGGTTTTAGATTTGTCAGACAATGACATCTATCATTTGGATACAGTACTCGAAGCTGCGGGAAAACTGCCAAATCTTACTGCTCTGCAGCTATCGGGTAACCCTTGCTCGGTACGCTACGCTGTTACTGTATACACTAGTGTACACTGATAAACATAGATGGCGCTATTTTAAATTTATCAATTGTTTGTTGCTACAAGGTTTGTGCTGGATATGCCCGTGCTACTTTAATGAAATTACCTCGATTGAAATGGCTTGACTGCCGTGAAATTCTTAATACTGACAGACCATTAGAACCTTTGGATTTACATTCAGATGATTTGCGATCTGCATACTTTCATTTCACTGTTTTTCGAGTTATGTCCGCCCCTCAACCACCAAAGGTCGAAAAGGTAACTTTCTTCTTTATAAGTTTGTTCTACGTTCATTACAGGGAGGGGAGGATAATGAGTGCAATTGCTTCCCCCTTCTTTCAGACGAAGGGGGGGGGGGCTTCCTCTAAATCATGGATAACAAACTAATAATGTATTTGTTAAGAACGAATTTTCTACAAAATCACACAAAAATTGTGATTTCTTCGAGGTACTAGCTGTTCCCCACGGTTACGGTCATAGCGTATTGTTAAATACCCATCTGACTATCATAATTATTTTATACAGAAATTAATTTTTCAAGTCCGACTGATATTTCGTTAAGCGCGTTCAAACAAACAAACTCTTCATCTTTATAATATTAGTATAGACTAGCTTCCGCCCGCGGCTTCGCCCGTGTTTTTGGGATAAAAAGTAGCCTATGTGTTATTTTGATGTCTAAGCTATATTACTGTAAAGTTTCATCAAAATCCGTTCAGTAGTTTTTGCGTGAAAGAGTAACAAACATCCATCCATACATCCTCACAAACTTTCACATTTATAATATTAGTAAGATTTACCGCGTCTGTACCCCTATCATGAGTTTTTTTGACGTATAGTTTTGTTAACGTAAGCATATTTTGAATTTAAAATACAGAGTCCTAGAACATTTTGATAAAATTTTATAAAATTTGCACATTTTAAAAAATACAGAGAAATTAATTAAGTATTTAATTTATATAAATATTGTGTAACAAACGTGTATTTTCAATTCAAAATATGCTTACGTTAACGATACTACACGTCAAAAAAACTCATGATCGGGGTACTGAAATTCAGGGAACGCGCCTCGCCTATGTTTGCTTCCCGTGTCGAGCAAAATACTAGGACAAACTCGAGTACCTATCCACCTTTTGATAGCTTAAATTCTTATGGAATTATTTTCACCATACCAGGGAGCATTCGCAACCTTCCACATTGAGTTGGAGATTCCATTGCTAGACATAATGAGGAGGAGGTTCTTGATGTTTCGAAGAAATGAGTCCCTTATAGATGTGTTGCCGCCACCTGAAGATGATGAGTGGCCTACAAACCTGCCTTCGATGCCCGGTTTCAGTACTAAAGTTATACCAAGTAAGTTCCACATTTACAGGGTTAATTAACCATTTTATAAGTTTCTTGGGATTCCCAGTTTGTTTTGGCAGTTTATGGCGGTGGTCGTGTATACATAATCAAATATTAGTGCTAAATTAGAAATACCAGGGGCTGATTATTAATTTTTGCCCCTATTCTAAGTATTTATGTATAGGTATTTTATAGCTATTGTACTAGGCGCGAAGTAGACAACTAAATTGTGGAAAAACAAAAACAATATGGTTGACGTGCTTATAAATCAGGACAGTGTACGTCCACCACTACAGATAGTAAAACTAAATACAATTTCAGACTTAGATGAAGAATCATCGCATGGGTCGGACATCTACAGTAACATGGTAATGAAGAATCCCCGAGAGATTCACAACTTCACCACATTTGAGAGCAACAGGGTGCAGTGGAACAAAGTGATGAACTTCCAGGAGCCTGTCCTGAAGATCTTCTGTCCAGACCTGGTCGCCTTGAGAGACACCTTCCGGACAATTGTCACCGTCAGACTCATTTATTCAGTTGTAAGTGATGATAGCTCATAGATTTTACGTCAAAAGCATGGCGTACTTCTTCAAGCTATAACACAAAAGTCAAAACTGCTACCGCCAATCCACCGACCGTTTTTTGATTGGCTAAAATAGGACAATGTTTGACTGGTATTATCAGTTTGATTTAAATTTATCGAAATTAGATGCATTAGGTCAGATCTACGAAACTTAGGGTTTAGAGGAGAGCCTTCAGATCAGACTTTATTAACTTTATGTATTTCCTTGGTGGATGGATAGGAAAACTAGAGTAAGCCCACTTACTCTAGTTTTCCTATCCATCCAAACAAAAACGGAAAAGAAACGGAACCTTATAAGTTCTGTGCCAAAAAGTGCTTTTGGGCGGATGAGTACCTACATCCCACCTGATGCATCTGATGTCGGGTTATCAACATTGTAAGCACAAAAACTTCAGCTTCGATCTAAATAATACATCACAACGTTCTTGTTTATCGTACAGACGTATATGCCCATTAAAACGGGCAGAGGCGACAGACAGAAAAGTCTCCAAGTCCTGAAAGCGCCAGGGGAGATGAGAGTGGCCGTGGCGACGATCAGGTGCGCCCTCAAAGCCCCGGATTGGAGTCAGACATCCCAACACTTCCACTGGGACGATACCCTCGGCACCAATGACGCGATACACTGGGGTGATGGGGACCTCTCTGTGAGTCAGTTTTTTTTAGTGTTCACTTTGTCGCCCGTCACTTTGTCTCTTCACTCACTTCCGTCACTTTGTCCATGGCAAGTTCGAGGCATCTGCTCATAGATGCCGCCACTAGAAAAAGTATGTAATAGCGGCATCTTGTTTATAGATGGCGTTATTGCATATTTCTAGTTGAATATTGTATTTTATTGTAAATATTGCATGATGGATAGTAGTTTTTAATGGAATTTCGTTCCGAAAACATTTGTACAATTCGTCAAAGTTTAAAAACTACAAGCACACCCATATTTTGCCAGTTATATCAGTTCCGCCATGTATGATGCAATAGATGGCGACCCTATTGCTATTTAACCGGGAAAAACCAGACTCCGTGCTGCTGCTGCTGCTGAAAATTTCCTAATGGTAAAACCCACTTTGTTTGGGGCACTAAACCACCAACAAGGCAATCATATCATTCATCATCAATACACATAACAAGAAAAATCCTGACTCACTCACTGACTGACTCATCAACGCCCTTGGATCTAGAAAGCTGAAATTTTGCACAAAGGTTCCCTTTACGATGTAGATAAGGAATTCGGTTTTTTCAAAATTCCTATGGGATAGGTACGGAAGTCCACGCGAACGGAGCCGCAGAAAAAATTAGCAAATTTTTGTGAATATTCAAATAACACGGTGTATGATTAGCTCAGATTTATCAATCTACGTTGCGCACTGCGAATATGTGAGCTGAAGAACTAAAGTTCAGGTTACGGCATTGGTTTTAGTTGAAAATGTTCCTAATTGATAACTGGAGGGTTAGCTTGCTACAATCGAGTGATGTTCGAACTATTGTGTGCCAGATACTTACTCGATTATCCGTCAATATCTCTTAAAAAGTGCAGACTTATTTTCCTATCGTTTATTTTATTATCATATGATTTATGGTCTTGAAAAATTGCCTACAAGATCATAGAACTATGATTCTAAAAACCCATAAATATAGGTATCGTAAAAGCCTATATTGATTTTAAAGTACTCATCAAAATGAAATATGATAATAAGACTAGGCCAATGTTTAACATAAAGATGGATGATTCTATAAAAAGCATTGGAGCAAGAAAAAAATATATAATTCATAAACAAACCAACAAGTTTGAACGGCAGATGAATGAGTTACAATAATATCTTCAATTACAGGGAAACGTAAACATAAATGAGATGAGTCATAGTTTCCGTTTTACTTCATTTTGAAATATTTTTAAAGAGTTTTTACAAAAGAATTTTCCAAGAATTTAGAAAAAACTTTTGTAAAATCCCTAGTTTGTAAAAAACATAGTTTTCGTTTTACTTCATTTTGAAAAAAGAGTTTTTACAAAATATTTATATTTTGACTAAGGTGTAGAGTTTATGAAGTTATGGCTTGTAGAGTTAGGGCGTGTAGAGTTAGAAGCTTGGCTTTCCATGGGATCTGATAAATTTTTGACATTGCTAGCCATAATGAAAATGGTTTTGGTGAGAATTGTAATAAGGGATAGTACTTGTTTCGCGGACCTTGGTCTGCGGGCCTACGGTTAGGCACCACTGGTTTACATGAACGTAAATATAATTATAGAAACTTTTTTATTTTCAGGTAATTCAGTACAGTCAGTTACCAGTAAAAGTCACCAAGGGAAGACCGGAAGGGGCGGAATTAGGTTCGCGACAAATCATGCCGGAAAACTTAACTTGTCACTTTGGTTTCGGCATTGATACATTACGCACTGCGCATTGAGAAGTCTACAACTCTACATACATACCTACCTACATTAAACTAATGAAAATATGAATAAAAATATTAAAAGTATTACTAAACGTTTAATTTCCCTTAACTATTTTTGGAAGCTCATAGGTACCTACTCTTGGGAGTACTTCATTTTTCATGCCAAGTAAGTAAGACATAATCCAATAGGTGTATGGTCTTTAGTTTTTGAAGAACCATGCCGGTTACCTTCGTCATTTCAACAATCACGTATTCTACTGCAACTCTTCATATCAAACAGCCATCGTCTGCTGGGTTCAAAATGGTCTGTTTCGAAACCCTTACTTCAATGCATTGAACTGCACTATTTATAGAATCCATTATCCTATTGTCGTCAACTTAAATTGCATAAACGGAGACCCCAACACATCGGCCAGTACTGTACAAAACCTTGTTTTTAAGGACCCAGATGTTAATCGGATTAAAGTGTTCCAAACCAAGTATTCATATCCTCAATTTGTCGATGACAACAGTCCGGACCCAGTACGGGATCAGTTGAAGTGTCTAACGGTCGATTGTTTGAGTGTCAATGGCTGGAGCTCCACACGAGCGTTGGGGCAGTCAGGCCGAATATTTGCTGTCATGTCTTGGCTACGCTGTCGGCATTGGCAATATTTGGAGGTTTCCATACTTGTGTTACCGGAATGGAGGAGGTGAGTAACTGCTATAGTTTGAATTTATTGTTTAAGCCTAAACTTCTAATATTGACCAATGGATGAAACCTGTGAGAATAAATAAACGTGAAGCATGTAAACTTATATGCAGCCTGAAAAAAAGAGGCGGTCAATGCAGGGAAAGTACCTTAAATATTGATCATAGAACGTTGTGCTCAGAGGAAACATTCCTTTTTATTTGCATTTGAAGATTTTTGAAACCAGGAATCCACCCGACAATATTGCAAACAACTTCATCGTGTAAAATTTGATGGCATCAATCGACAAGGTCAGTGATAATGATCAAATGTAGGATCTATAAAGCACAGTGTCGTGTAGTTAACTACATATCACCTTTATGTATCATAAAAATCCAACTAGAAGCGAAAAAGCCCTATAAAATTATAGACACTTTCCCTCCACCAACCACCTCTTTTTTTCACCCTGTACAGTGCTCCGAAAGTTTTGCCAAAATTTATTACAAAAGTTTACCCATCAATTTTGTTTCGGTTTCGTTGGGCCTACAAGTCATTAACCATTAGGTATCTAAGTCTGTACATTATATTTACATAGGTATTTGATTTTGTTTCAGGAGCATTCCTCATCCCATATTTTCTGACATTATTTATATGCGGCATCCCACTTGTTTATTTAGAGACAACGTTAGGACAGTTCGCTAGCGCCGGATGCATTTCAGTTTTCAACATTAACCCGTTATTTAAAGGTAACATTTGCAATAGCATTGAGTTTGATTATGATTCCAGTATCTATGTTTAGTTCTTCCTCGACAGGAGCGGGTTATGCGGTCGTAATATTAAACGTAATAGCTGTAACGTATTTCTCAGCCATCATGTCGTATCCAGTGCTGTACATTTATCACTCAATGAGCTCACCCTTGCCTTGGCAAAGTTGTGGCAATTCGTGGAATACGGACAAGTGCACCGAGGTTGGGTAATTTTAGTTTTATTGATTAAGCAATTTGTGTATATGACCGTATCTTGAATACGCATGCTGGAATTATTTTCAGATAAGTGGTAACGCTACTTTCTTTGCCTCGAATGGGACTATCACTACGCCGGAGGATGAGTTTTTTCAGTAAGTGTGTTTAATTTATCAAAATGAATGTTCCTTTGTTTGTTTGTCCCGTATGCGTTTCTATACCATACATCTGATTGACTTGAAACTTTGTGCAGGTATAGTGAGTACGCCAAGGAAGGTTTCTAGTTATTAGTTAGTTAGTATTAGTACATTTGTTAATTCCTATTATTTTGTTGTTTTCAGCCTTCGTCTTTTACGAATGTCTCCTAGTATCAGTCACATCGGCGGCATCGTGTGGCCTGTGTTCTTCTGTAACGTCATCTGTTGGATTATCGTGTACCTCTGCATTTGTAACGGTGTCAAGAGCATCGGAAAGGTGAGCTTTCGAATATTTCTCTATAGATGTTTCTTGGCACGCTGCCGTTTTGTCAATCACAAAATAAATATATGATACTTTTTCCTCGAACCATCGGTTCTGAGAACTGTTGTGTATTTCTGTTCGCAGATCGTGTACTTCACGGTATTGTTTCCATACGTGGTGCTCTGCGTGTTGTTTATTCGCGGCGTCACGTTGCCTGGCGCTTGGAAGGGCATAATGTTCTATATCCTCCCAGATTGGGGGCAATTGAAGAAGCCGAAAGTAAGTATCTATAAGTAGCAATAAGGCAAAGTTCATACATATCTCACCTACATTACTGCTGATCTCATTCTTAGTATCTACCTACCTACATTATTTTTATAAACGCTCTGTATTAAAGGTATGGGCAGACGCAGCTACGCAGATCTTTTACTCGTTAGGTCCTGGATGGGGTGGTTTAGTCAGTATGGCTAGTTTCAATAAATTCCACTACAGGAATCTGAGGTTCGTTTATCTATTTCTTGGCTTACCTACAGCAATTAAATAAAACTACTATAATATGGTTATTTAAATGTTCCAGGTCTTCAGTAATAATCCCTCTAGTGAATAGTGGGACGAGCATTTGGGCAGGGTTCGTGGTATTCTCCGTGCTAGGTTTTGCAGCGGATCGTTCAGGAGTGCCAGTGGGTGAAGTAGCCACTGCAGGCCCTGGACTTGCCTTCGTTACGTACCCTGCCGCAGTCTCCATGATGCCTGCACCAAATCTATGGGCCATTACTTTCTTTGTCATGCTGTTTTTCCTAGGAATTGATACAATGGTGGGTACTTATTTTATCTTTTTATTAGGTAATTTTCAAAACAATTTTAAATATTCAGTTATCTACTATTATGCCCTGATATCTATGAAACATGTATTTGAAATAGATGTAGGTAATTGTGTAAAAGCAAATGTGAATTACCTAAGTACTAAGAACTTCTTAAATAAATGTAGATATTATTGTTGTCTTCTATAGAATTCTTTATGTTTCCAGTTCGTCACCATAGAAGCAATAATAGCAGGTCTAGTTGACGAGTTCCCAATATTTCGTGCACGAAAAAAACTCATCACTTTTCTCACGTGTTTGGTGCTTTTTAGCATTTCAATCATCTGCAATACAGAGGTTTGTATCCAAATGTCTTTATATCACACGGTATATACCGGAAAAGTACATACAAATTGTTATACAGCAAATAGTTTGTTAGCTGTTGGTACATTTCACAAGTTGCAATTGAATGACGTGTTCGCGTGACTCCCGCGCTTGAAACTTTCACATGCATGACTGCGAACTCGTTTAGTAGGTACCTATGATAACAACGGATTGTTACTATTGTTAGTAATAGCTATGGTTGGAGTAGTGTTTTACGATTAGGTTTCACGATATGTGAAGTTTATATCCTACAAACGTATGAATCATTTTGTTGTTGGTGCCATCTAACTTTGAATATCATTTCTCAGGCAATACATCGTTTCACTACAGTCAAACTACCGACCAACAGTACCAAGTAGTTAATCAATACATATAAAAAGTCCTGACTCACTCACTGACTGATTCATCAACACCTTGCCATACCCTTGGATCCAGAAAGCTGAAATTTTGTACAGAGGTTCCCTTTATTATGTAGACAAGGAATAAGGGCAAAAAAAACGAAATTCCCACAGGAAAGGGCTCTCGCGGACGGAGTCCCGGGCAAAATCTACTTATGAATCCGAAACTACACTTTGAAATAACCTAATGACTGGCCCACACCAAATGCAATTGCAGCTTGCGAAGCACCATTGTAATACAGAACACGAGCACTTTGCCCGCGACTTCGTCCGCGTGACCCACGATGATAAAAAGTAGCCTATAGCATTCAGAGATATAATGTCAGTTGTTCCGAAGATTACCTCGTTCATACACATTTACAAACTTTACCTCTTTATAATACGCGTTAGTATGATTGTAAAGCAACGGTTCCTAACCTTTTCAATCTTGTTACCCCTATGACCTATTAGAGAAACTCATTTTACCCCCCTTTAAAATATTATCACTTGAAATTTATACAGTAGCCTATAATAATTATCATAATAAATTGCAAGAAAGGTTGATAAATTCATGATACTTAATGCAGTGTGAAGGTTGGTATTGTTTTGTATAATTGCAAGCTTTAATAATGTTGGGTAAAGTTTTAAATTATTGATTATAAAAAATATCTATTACCAGCCTTATTACCCCCGCAGAATAACCGTTTTACCCCCAAGGGGTAATTACCCCCAGATTCGGAACCCAGGTTGTAAAGGTTCCGGCGCACGTGCTGCTCCCTTAGTGAGTCCCAGTTTTTAATCAATTTATATCGCCAACAGGGAGGACTACACGTGATCGGTTTACTCGACGCGCACGTGGCTATAGCCTGCGTTCCGCTCGTGTGCACCCTGGAGATCATAGCGGCGGTGTACACTTACGGGCCTGGCAAGTTGTCAGCTGATATCCTGTTCATGACTGGACGGCCTTTAGGAAAAATATGGCTGGTCTTATGGAGATACGTCCTGCCCGTCATACTAATGGTACGACTTTATTGTGGTAATCATAAGAATGATTTACGGATAAACAGGGACTAAAATTCTCCTCTTTTTTTTTAAGTCTGTTTAAAAAACATTTAATTTTCACAATGTTATGTTCTGATCCATCTGTTATAATTACAGAAGATACCTAATAATGTTGCTTTATAAAACTAAATCCATTCTGCAATATACTTAGCTACTTTGAAATAATGTACCTACCCATCAAAGTTTTTGACAACTTTATGGATAGACGCCAGAGTTACACAAGTTACACTATTTATTTCTGACAATAGAAGAAAGACCTTGAGACGTTTTCAAGAAATTGAGACACATAAAATAGTCGCGTAGCAGGTAGTTGGATATATATGCGGGACGAAGTAGTCGATAAGCCTCGCCGCACACGAACCACATGGCATTTTGTGGCTTTCGCGAGTGGCCAGTGTGCGGCAAGTCTAAAGCGGTCAAATGAATAGTAAAACTTGTTTATATAGCGCTCCTAATTACACATTGTCTCCATTTGTTACTCTCTAAATTATTTCCATTCATAACGTATGTACATATTTCTTGATGAACCTCCTCAAAATTACGATGGTAATCAATATATAGGTAGGTACGTTGATTTGTAAGTTATCAATTTATCTCTGCATAGTAAAGGTACTGTTGCACGTTCATTGCACTGATGTCCTTGTTCTATTTTCACGTGTTTGGCATCAGGCATTTTCCGTTTTGGTTATGGGCAGCGCAGACGACAGACTTTTTGTGCGATGGAGTCTGCAGCGCTTTGCAGCGCTCGAACGCTGCACCAGATTGTTCGAGCGCTGCAGACTCGATCGCACAAAAAGTCTGTCGTCTGCGTTGCACCTAAATCATTCAATTTATCGGCTGTCTATTGTTTCTGGCTAGCCGACACTCCCTACCGTGTGCCGCCAGTGGCCGATATTGATGATTTAGTAGAATGGCACGGAGAATTTCTTAGAGATACCACAACTTTATGATAGAACTGACATAGCCCTCAAAGAAGTATGTATTGCTGTGGAGCAGTGTGTTCCTAATGTTTAGACTGTAGACGTAGAGCTTATAAAGGTACTGTTGCACGTTAATTGCACTGATGTCCTTGTTCTATTTTCACGTGTTTGGCATCAGGCATTTTCCTTTTTGGTTATGGGCAGCGCAGACGATCAAACAATATCAATATTAGACATACAGCAGCAATGTGTTAAGAATTATATTATCATCAAAGAATCAGTAGTGTTTAACTGACTTCAAAAAGGAAGAGGTTCCTTATCAATTCGACTATTGTAAAGTCGAATTACAAAATAGATAAATATAAACTTTAAGTACCTACGCTAGTCGAAATACAAAATAGATTACAAGATACAAAAACCAATATTTTTTTTTGTATCTTGTTAAAACTAAAATTGTTTCACACAACATTATTGTGATGTTTTTAAAGGGCTTATGGGACTTATGATTGACTATGGGTCTTATCGGGTTCTATGAATATAAAAACTTTTTCCTATTCCAGCTTATAACAGTATATTGCCTAAGAGAGGCGTCAGGACTAGCTGGCTGGATCGTCGCTCTCATATCAGTCATATGTATACCAATACACGCTTTTCGAATGCTTTTCAATTCAAAAGGAACATTCATACAGGTATGTTTATTTACATTTTATTATCTGTACAAACTTTCCAGTAATAAACACAAGCGAAAAAATAAACTTTTACGAAATAAAAAGCTATGCTACGATAAAATCTGAAACAGCATGCAGGTGCAAAATATTTACTTACAGTACGTGGCAGTAAATAATGCACATCGAGCTTCAGAAAGAGATATTTGCTAGCTTCGACTTTATAGAGCGTCATCTATGTCGCACGAGGCACTAACAGTCTGGTATCTAATAAACAAGTCGGCGACAAAACGTCACATAGGTATGAGTGACGGATACGACGCTCTACAAAGCCGAAGCTAGCCGATTATCTCTTTCTCAAACTCCACGATGTGCAATATTTATTGCCGGGTACTGTAACATATCAATATCATTAATGACCAGCCTATCTATTCTGTACGGACTCGCCAAACTTTCGAGAGAGAATCTCACCGTGACATTTTCCCTCGAACGTTTGCAAACAAATTCACAGTTCTCGCGGTGATATCACGCGGCGAAGGAATACAAAGGGAATAAAAAGTTGTTAATCGTTTGTCTGTCGCACTTGACAGACACAATAAAATTGATTTCGACCTTGAATGAGGCGGATTTTTTAAATGCGAGATATGGAGGTTTATGTGTCCCGTAAAGCATTTTGACACACTGTCTCACTACACTACGCAAAACAGTCAAAATGACAACAGAATGCTTACCGGGACATTTAGCAATCCACAGAGATTGGTGAAATTGCCCCTTATTCTTTTGGATGGCAGTCATAACCGGCTGAATTGTCTCCGGCCTTATCAGTAATAATATTTGACACAGTTTAATCCACTCACACTAGCTTCCATTTCATTTAAAACAAGATAACAATTTTATGAAAAAAATATGGAAATCCCGACTGCGTAGTATTCATCAAGCCGTTTAGGCTGTATAGCGTGCCAAATAAATAGACATACATAGGCATCGTCCTAATAGAACGCCAATGCTCGATCATCGCAGGTTCGCGCGAATTTTACTCGTACGAACGCGCGATCAAACATTGAACTCGAATAGGTGTCCTAACAAACAACTGCGTCGCGCGACCGCGTCGTACGATTGTCAGTTAGGACACCTATTCGAGTTCAATATGTTTGATCGCGCGTTCGTACGAGTAAAATTCGCGCGAACCTGCGATGATCGCGCATTCGCGTTCTATTAGGACGATGCCATACACTCTAAAAACATTACTCTCCTTCTGGGACAGTCGGGTAATGAGCATAAACCAGTACCAATTTATTTTGTAGCGCATTCGTGACAACTGCCGTCCAACCAATGACTGGGGTCCCTCAGAACCCGAAATGCGCCGCCTCTGGAAAGCTGCCGTTAACAAACAGAAGAATAAGGACGTAAAACTAAACAATCTTGATTAATTCTAGCATTAAATAAACGAATTATTAATTACAGCATTATTTTATTTACCTACTCTGATTTTCGGGACTTGTCTGGTTACAAAAAAAAATGTCTTTTTAATATAAAATATTGGTGACCGATTAAACGAGGAACAGTAATTCAGTATTCGATAATAGCTTGATTAACTATGCTATAATATAAGGCGTAACCTTGCAATCACGAAAAAAAACGAACTGCAGTGCGAGTGATCACTCGATAAAAATGCATAGAACAGCTGAATATTTCTTTTCATGATTTCAAAGTACCGTACGTCCCGTAGATAATAGAACTACTAAATATCGAATACTGAATACCCTCCTTCAATATGTTATACTTAGCACTATTTAAGTTTATATTTTTCCACTTACAACAAAAAAACTACATTGTAAGAAATTCAATCCAGTCTAGGCACTCTTAAGCTGATGAATCAAAGAATGCTTTAAAAAACAATCTGTCCCAAATACTCACTTCCTTCCTTCCTCTGTGCTATAATTCGTAAACAACCCAGTAGTATTCATCCCAAGTTAATCCATTGCAATTTTTTATAAGAGCTTTCAAGTAATAGGTTGAATTTCCGATCAGCCTGTGTAAAAAAGCGCATGCTCGCCCGGATACTGGGCGTAAAATAAAACCGTGTTTTATAAAAAAAACAATATAAAGACGGTCGAAACCTCTTTGGAAATGATAAAATTATGGCCAAAAGGATTTAAAAAAAACAACAGCAATGCCACTGCTGCCATTTTTGTGGTCACTGTCAGTCACTGTCACTTTTGTCGTGGCCTCCTTGTGGCCTCCCAAAATTTGTAGTCGAGAATTTTACAGCAAAATTATTGTAACAAAGACATGTTTGTATAGATAAATTTATTTCGTATATTTTTTTATCGTTCGCGATACAAATTCTTAAGTTCTTCTTTATTCTTATTTTGAAGAATATTTTCCCAAAACTTTAAATATGACTGACCTGACGGACGGTAACACAACTGGAAACGGTAATGGGAATGGAACTGGAACCGGAAATGGAAATATTGAAACAGACGATGATAAAGACAAGAGAGTGAAAATTCAGGTAAGTAGTACTACACCCTAGGAGCAAGATGAACACATTGAACACACTTTGCAATCTTGCAATTACTTAATCGTTGTGTGATAGTAATACTGATCAAAAGAAAGCATGGATATTAAATAGGTGAACGCGCACATAGCTTGCTCTATGTCTCGCGATATGCTCGCGTTTGCCAACGCTAGAATCATGTTTCTCTTGCAGAGTTAGTAAATAATCTATGTGAGCAATACGGTTAAATATTAAATGAACAAATATTTAAATTCTCGTCTCGCACATCCTTGCCAATCCAGATCCTTTTCACCGAACATTAGCTAAGAGAAAATTCAATTTTTGACATACAATTTTCAACTCTCGTCTCTCCTCGTCCTGCCTCGCTTCGCCGGTGGAACAGCATCTTTATTCTGTAAAAAAAATGCCTCGCCCCAAAAGGATCCTATGTGCCTCACTCACTACCTACATATTTAGTTTTTTATTTATCTGTAACGTATTTCTCTTTTAACTGTAAAATTTACCTAAACTTATCTTCACCGTCTCAATAGAGTTTTGTCTAAAACCCAAACTTCCACAATTGTCGGTCCTTGACATATTATCAACAGAACATTGGCTGCAGCCTTAGAATCCAGTGACAAAGAAGAAGGGAGTTAGTTACCTTTCCATCCAGTTGATTGGTTAAATATATCCACAATAACTTTTAAGGTTGAAGGCGAAGACGAAGTGGTCGAAGCCGAAATGGGTCGCAAACAGATGAAAAGATTCCAACTGCCAAATCTACCGCGATGGTGGCAAGCAGTTATCATTCAATATGCGTAAGTATAACATAAGTTTTAAAAAAGGTGATCAATTGAGGAGCAAGACCGCTGGCCTGCCAACGAGCCTAAGTGCCAAAGGTATAAACCGTCAATGGAGCAACTAAAAGTCCGCGGTCTTAGAAATCTGAGATTAGGCTCGCTGGCTCGTTGTGCATGCTTGAAATCCTGAGCCCGCGGTATAAAATCGCGAGACTGGCTGTTCGGCTCGCTAACGGATCATCGACCGAAGTCGACGAGTCAACGTAACGACGAGTTGGTAATACGTCATTGCGAGTAATACTGTATGTAATAATAAATAATACTGTTGGCTCGCCGGTTCGCTAATGGGTCACCCTCTTTATTATACCTACGAACATCTATCAATGTGGAAAAGCTTTTACATTTTCTATAAGAAAAGAGTTTTCCATGAGAAAGAAAATATTTTTTATTTGATTTGAATACATTGAAGGTGGTCTGGTTTATTTTTTTAATGTGACTTCTATGACGTACGCGACCTCTCTGGACACTTAACCTCTTTTCAATGCATTCCTAATTAACACTAAATTGGTTCTAAATGCTTAACTAAAGATCTCACATAATTAGTGAAGATATTAGGTAGGTACTAACTATGCGAAGAACGAATTTATGTTAATTACTTTGTTGATAGAGATGATCGAAATCTGACGTGACGATTGAAGATTTTTTTTTTCATCTAGGCACAAAAATAACAAAAAACCTACCTACAAAGGTTTTTTGGACTAATAATAACATACCATATTTATTGCTATCATTCCTAGCAACTGATAAGCTACCAAGAACTACAATCATAAAAGTTTTTTTAAGACGTGACGTGACTTTTATCAATAATTCAACTAGTTCATTAGACCTCTAAATCGCTTGACGTCAGCCTAATCATATGTTTTTATAATAATAGTGTAAACATGGAGATATAAAGCACGTGCCACGGTTTACGTGACCTCCTACAGTTACAATATCGTAACATCTTTATTTCCAATGTGCCACAACAAATGACAAAACGACATTACCTGCCACCCATCACACCGTGCTCGATTGCTTTCATAAATCAACCGTAGCTGAAATATACTAGGTACCAAAAGGTCACACAACTCTACACTTACTTACCTGACTAAAAAGTACCAGTCATTCTTGTTGTTAGTCATTATGACTTAGTGTAGTTGTATTTTAGCATTTAATTTTAAATTACATACCTACAAAGGTAAAATTTTACCTGTTTTACCTGTGTAGGTATGTAATATTTGTATTAACCTAAATACAAAATTATTGTCGTGAGTCTGCGAAGGCCGCCGCTGAGGCATCCGGCTGACCCGGTCGCGACCGGCGACGTTGGTGCTATCCGGGTCAACTCAGGATGAATCGAGTCTACGAATGTGCCGCATTTAAACCGAGTGTCCACTAGATAAACACGATTTTTACGAAAAATACCCCATTATAATATTTAGAAATAAAAAATAATACTATTACTATTTTACTACAATGTAAGACTACAAAACCTTGTGAAGCTCGCGTCTTAATGAGCTTTACTATAGTGTAAAAAGAAAACTTAAAAAAAAAATATTCAGAACTTTGCATTGACTTGCAAATTAACTATTAACTTTGCAAAAGAACTATTAAAACGTCGTGTAAGTGTCTATGAATACGCGGGGAATTATCCATGAAAGGTGTCGAGGTGGGAGATTAATGTTCGCGTGTGGAACATGTCGGGTGTCTAATCTATGGGGGTAGGGGTGGTCGGAAAACTATGATGGCGGCGGCAGTCATTGCACCTTAAGCCGCGGGTCGAGCAACATGCAACTGTGATTATTACTACTCCAAGATGCAGCGAACACCGTCCAGTGCCTCCGAAAGCTCGTTTTGGACGACCATAGAGCTGCTTGCTGGCCGCGGCCGGAGACGTTCTGCTGCAGAAGCTGACGACAATACTACTATCCTCGATGTCCCCTCGAGAAGAGCATCCACGCTCAGGTTCAAATCAACGCTATTACCACTTTTATACCTCACTTGTTTTAAGAAAACTTGGTTCTTTATATTTTTTTGCGAAAATTGTTGGAACATTCATAATCATATTTTATTACAACCGCACCGGATGCATGCAGCACTAAAAAAAAATCAATCTACTAGTACACCCACAGCCAATAACTTTTAAAGCAATCTGCATGAAATCATATAATTTATTTCAATGATACCTCAGTGCTATTTTAGTTGTTTGACTAAGGGCGTCATACCACACATATAAATCACGTTCGTAAAATATTTGCACTTCTCCCAGCTAATCAAAACAAGATATGAATTTAAGTTTGTTTATATCCGGTAATTTTACAAAGGGATAATAAATCAACGTAGAAGTTTTCGCGTGTTATCTGGCAGGATGGTGGCGGCGAGACATGCTATTGTTGTGGTTCAAAGTACTCGGATGATAATAAATGCGTATCGCCAAGTATTTTGCGTCACTCGCACCCTCGCTTCGTATTATATTGGTTTAACGTAAACATTTTATTGGTTTCGTAGAGTTATCTGCGTCCAATTTTTTTTGGAACTATCAAAACATTGCGTTACGTTTAGATATGAATAGCTGATGAATTAAGGGGCATTTAGTCCGCCTCTGTAATTTTAAGTAAATAACGTTATTTTATCGTGTTGTAAGCTTTGATTGGTGATTAAATCAGGAAAGGAAACAAATGTATTTTCAAAAAATGTTTTGAGATACTCATCTAGCGAAACTGGAATCTTGAAATTCGGTCTTAAATCTTTACGGTTAAGTCTGAAATGAGTTATTATTCAAGTTCTCGTTTGACTGCCTCGTTGCTCTAGTGGTCGCAAGCACGACTGCTGAGCGTGGGGTCCTGGGTTCGATTCGATCCCTAGGCCGGGCAGTGTTATAGCATTTTTCCGTTAGGAAATTCTTACATGTATGTACATACAGCTTCGTGTTTGAGGTTATAGGATGTTAACACTTCTGCCTACCTAACTCTTCAAGGAATAGGTACAGGCGTTATGTTCTGTTATGAAAATACTTTCTATTCATTTTTTTTTATGCAACGATGATGGCAAACGGCTTAGGGCGAGGCCCCATTAGTACGTTGCGCTGCCGCTGCGTCACACTACATTACTCCGTTGCGTTGTCGTACGCCTTGCGTCGACGAACTAATGGAGTAGTGTAGTGTGAAATGACGCAACGCAGCGCAGCGCAACGCACAAATGGGGCCTCGCCCTTAGGGGACAAGCAGATCAACACAGATCAACACATGTCAACACAGCGCATTCTCAGGAGCTCTGACATTACTCATTGCTCACCCAGGCATACAGCACGACCGAAGAGTAGCGTTTTCGACTATCATTTTCAGTAAGTAGTCACATGATGTTGATTGGTATTGTGAATTGTGATTTTAGCTATCTAAATTTTCGTGTCCCGATCGTCATTGAGAATAATGATGTTTACCTACGCTTATAAATTCGTCGTTATCGGAGGGGTCCGGCGCTGCAAAGCACGGCAGACACGATCGCACAAAAAATAATAATTTAAAGAAAAACAAAAAACCCGACTGCGTAAAAACTAATTTTAAAAAATACGTGAAAGAATTAACTTAAATAAAAACTAAAAAGAAAGAAACAAGCCCAGTAGTTTAGAATTCTGTTAAGTAATACTAAATAACTACACAATTGAAATAGTTTTATAATCGATAGACACATAAAACAAATCATAAATTCTTATGCAGAACAGAAGCCCCTTGGGAAGATTTGATTGGTAAAATTTAAATGGGCCCCGACTGTGAGTCGTTTTCCATCATAGGTATATGTCAAAAACTGTGAGACATAAAATAAAATAAAAATATATTTTGAAATGTGCAGATTAAGTCCTTTCATATGATATGTCACTTGACCTAGTAACCCCACTTTGAAATTTCGGACCCCTTTTGCAATTAAAATAAAAATATTTTTGGACTTTTTTCATTTGCAATAAAGTTTAACAAGCATTCTTTATAACTGTTCCAAATTTCAAGTCGATAGCATAAGTAGTTGCTGAAATAAGCAGGTGTGACAGACAGACAGACAGACAGACAGACGAAGTCGCACCATAAGGGTTCCTTTTTTACCATTTTGGTACGGAACCCTAAAAATTACTCATCAGTCGTCAATACGCAATTGCTTGATAAATAGTTTTGTGCAAAATAGGAATAAATTAATTATAAAAATTATTCCCATTGCCTCCTGATCTAACTAGCATCACAGCTAGCATTTAATTATTGAAATAATGTCTGCATACGTACACAAGAATTTATATTTTGAAAATATGAAAATTGAACAAACAAACGGTAAAGCGCAGTTTCTCACGTTAATTTCGTTATCCATATCTATCATTATTTTCAAATACCTTTTTTGACACATCTTCATAAAAAATATATTATTATAATCTCAGGTCTATGACCTTTTAAATTGCTAATGAGTTAAAAAAATCATCATAATCAAGCTAGGTATTGTGTTATCTCCACGGTTACTTCTTTAATAATGATATCGAATACGGATATACTTGATATCGCGGTCCCCAAGTCGTACCTACCCAATTAGGTACTTCAAAAACATACAATCACAATATTATAATAATTAGAGGTTACACTCACTACCCACATGTTACTAATTTATAAACAGGAGATTAAACGTCGGTTGCAGAAAGATACCTAATTAAATTTTAATGGAGGCATTACCCATACAATTTCTATCGTTAAAGTCTCCTTTAAAACTTAATGACCTTTTCTGAAACTCAGTGTAAGTATCAAAAGCGTGTTTAAAATAATAATAAATTATTATCAAGACAAATACGCTAATGACCCGGGTCATTAGCGTATTTGTCTTGATAATAATTTAATAACACTAAGGAAATGCGGCGGCGGCGTTTAGTGCTTTCAAACGTATTTCTCTATTTATCATTGGATTGGCACTAGAGCAAATATTTTTATACCAAACAATCTGTCATATCACTGCCATGTTCCTGCGTTTTTTTAAATAATTCATCTAATTCGACACAGCGCGCTTCTTGATGGGCGAGTCGTATTGCTGGGCTTAGCACAAAACACTCAAGCTATACTGCCCAAATCACTCAAGCAAGACCGTAGGCGCTTGCCAGCGCCTTAATGTCTACCCCTTGTCTAATGTATTTTAAGGGTACCTTATCAACGCCAATACTTTCTTGGTTAATCTCAGACAACATTGCGTTGTCTTACGGCGAAGGGAAACAGCGTGAGGAAATCTGGAACAAGCGTAGTAAAAACACTCATTTATTCGTCTGCAATAAAACCACTACAGGCTAAAAATTATTAAATGTGTGTAGCGTCATGAACACTTGAAAAATGGCTCTCTCGTGACGTGAGCCAAGCTTCCGTCAGATGACTAACACTTCATTTACATATATCTTTGCTGATGAATGGGTAACAACAAACGTAAGATCAATCTCCAAAGGAATAAATCACGCCCAGGCGAGTCATCCCGAATACATTCACCTGTTTAGTATTATTTCATTCGATTAATTTATATACAAACCAACAACTGGAATGATCGTGAATTACTTCCATGCTTTTCACAAAAAGATGTCAAAATGATAATAATTTTGATCCATTATAATTTATTTAATGATTCCGTGATACCTTCGTGCAACGCCTTCGTGATAATGATCATTATTGCGGATTGGCTTTGGGTACTTACTTTAGTACTTACTTTACTTTAGTGAAGATTAGATTTATAAAGATCGACGAAAAAAATTCACTTATAATCCCGCTCGGGTCATTCTATTTTTTAAAATCCCTTACATATAATATTTACATTAATACCTAACATTGTAAATTGTAATTGTAAAGTTTTGTGGAATAGGGCCCTAATGTTGACTGGTCAGCTCTCTCTCTATAGAACGTTAACACTGAATAATGTACAACGCTGCATCGTCGCCAAATGAATACACCAAATATACACGTGTAGCTTCCCAGGTCCCAGAGTGCCCAGTGTGAGTGTTCCCACCCAACGACCATACTCCTTACATATGTTCACAGGATATTTACACATCTCCGCTCAAACTAGGAATACCGATCGCAATAACGTACCTACATATTAATGACGACACCTTGGAATCTCGCCCATTCACATTTGGAATAACATCATCCATTTTTATGCATAAAACATAAATTCTGATCCTCATGAAGAGTAAAATGCCGTGAAGTATATAAATCTAAAATCGTTCAATGTCTGTGACGTTTAGTAGCTTTAAAAATATCATGGCTTACGGCTTGCTGGCGTTCCGTGCTGTACCTATAGTTTGCATCAAACAATTAATTCGTTTAGTGGTAAATTCTCGCCTATCAGTCTGTAGGAGTAATTATTAAAAACTTAATTTGTTTAAACTTTTTTTGTTTAGTACAAAAATATAATTTAAATTACGTAGAAGTATGAAGCGATTCCACTTAAAAAATCTGCAATAGATAGTCAGTGAATTAGTATACTTACTATCTAGAATTCTAGAGAAATAATTAAGTAACTAACGTATGGAAGCTTTTACGCCATATCTAACTGGCATCAAGTCACGCCCCTATAGTTCGAGGGTAGGCAATATAAAAGGAAAATAAACTTTTATTGTAAGCGCTTCCATGGTTCGTAATCATGCTGTTTTAGTGTTTATTTGTTATACTAAACCACAAAAGCACCGTTATTACTGTGGATTGGTGACAAACTTTGTCTAGCAACGAAATTATAAGAACGAGGTTAAACTTTATAACAGTAAAAACTTATATCGATATTCGGTCGAAAGTACGAATTTTATAGCTAAATCAAAACTTATCAGATTTAGTAAAAAGGCGATACAAAATCGAACTACTTAGCGACTTATTTTATTCGTATCGCTGCCGCCAGTATCGCTTGTATTTTTAAACAAACAGAATTTGGGAAAAGCTTTCATGACTCACATGCATGAGTCAGAGGCGTGTATTAATCACGTACATTTTAAACGAACGTACGTTCATATACTTTGGTTGGAATTTATGGCGTTTACACTGAAACTGAAGACTGAAGTGACGAGTGGATGTATCGTCACGCGTAATTTGGGCTCCGTAAACATTAACGTGACGGTATTACCTACGTTATGGCACAGATCACTAAGAACTATTTTCTGTTAAGGTTGGTTATATTACGGAGATGCGCTATGTTTACTTAATAGTGCTAAAATTCAGACTGCGTGTGACTGGGTAGTCTGTATTAATTTCATATGTATAAAGATAGAATAGAAGAGCGGCTCGTGGCTATAACAGCCGCGCTGATCGATCGATCTGCGAGGTTAAGCTGCGCTTGCCGCGGTCAGTCCGTGGATGGCTGACCATTCTACACACATCGAGACCTTTCCGTACCTCGGACAGCACGTTATGGGTCCCAGTTGTCATATGAATATCTATGGCAGTCGTTACGGGTCAGAAGTCTGAAAGTCTGACAACTGGTCTTACTTACGAATACCAGTATCACCCAATATACAGGGTAAAAACAAAACCAGTGCGGATATTTTAGGAGGTGAAAGTACTCATGAATATGATCAACTTTTATTATGGGACCGACACTGAAATATGAAAAAAAAAATTAGCTGTTCCATACATTTTGATCGTGTTGTAGTGCATTTTTGTAGGGAACAGCTTTTCATATTCCAGTGTCGGTCCCATAATAAAAGTTGATCATATTCATGAGTACTTTCACCTCCTAAAATATCCGCACTGGTTTTAATTTTACCCTGTATAGATATCGGGTTGTGGATGTCAGATGGCAGTCGCTCCATGTAACATTTTGATATTCAGCCGAATTTAGTTAAAATGGAAGCCGATCCAATCCTAGTCTAGGAAAAGGCTAGGCGGATGATATACTGGGTGATAGGTTATAAAATAAGAGACATTGAAGTAGGATTATTCAGTATTCGATAATTCGATTAATTACGGGATCAAATTTTAAATCACGACAGAAATTAACTGTGCCATATAAGAATATCCATAATAGCGCTCAACAAAATGTAGAGTTTATCTACAAATAGGTACTAGTCACGTAACTGAAGGTGATACAAATACTAAAAGTTATCCTTTATTCGTCAGGACACATTTTGTATATATTCACTGTCATCCATTTATTTTGTTACTTGAATGATTATGGCTCTAAATCTTGTCAAATAATTGAATGCCGAAACTATAAAACAGTGAGGCCGCTATGACACTTTGAAGTTACTTAACAAAGTAAAAGTCAAAGTCGAAGTTAACCAAGTCAAAGTCATTTATTTGCAAGTGCGGTGCGGTACGGTACAAAGATGGTGATATATATATTTTTTAGTGTAATGACACATTTCGCCATGTATGCATGCAAATATTAAAATATGTGTTTATTATCAACAATTTCAACGTAAAAACTCTACACATATTAACACAATTAAATGTTTTTAAGCCAATATTAAGTATTAGGGAGCGCCTCCGCAGCCGGCGGCGGCTCCCAAAAATAACGCCGTTGAGAACCGGAGTAGCCTTGGAGTAGCAGTGATACCAGACGAAAATAATTGTAAACTACCGTAGCAGCAGATTAATGTTGCCGTGTTTTAAGTTGAATTATCTACCTTAGATTGATTTTTAAATTACAGTGTCAATGTAAAACAAAATACAACTTTTTTGAACTTACAAGGGGGAGGGAGGTGGTCGACGTAGCCCCGCTAAGCGGGGCTCCTTTTTCTGTCTGCAAAGTTAAAAGTAACCTAACACGAAGGGGTTGACGGGGGCTTCGTTCGCTCGCTTTGCTCGCTCACTGAAGCCCCCGTCAACCCCTGAACCTAACCTGTTCGTGTAGGGGTGTCCAAGTTCCCGAGCTCGCTTCGCTCGCTCTTGGACCCTAGTTAGGTATTTTACTCAAATGAAACAAATGTTTTTTTAATTATGCCAAATTGCCAACCCCATTTCCCGCTTTTTTTTTTTTAAATCGGCGCCGGCTGCCAATTTAGCAACCGCCGCCGGCTGCAAATTCAGGTCACGGCGGCGGTCGCGGAGTCACTTCCTAAGTATTACTGTTACTTTATTCAGACAATTTTATCATCAAAGCACATCAGCAAAATGCCGTAGACATGATGACAAGAAAGTTCGTAGCACTGTCCGCTACGACTTTATGGAAGTCTACATAAAATAACTTAGGTACAGTCTGCACGATGTAACTTGGCCCACCGACACATTCGCGCATGTACAGTCGCTAAGAAAACAGTGGGCAATAAACTTTGTTGTTTCACAAATAAGTATAGGTAGGTAAACCTATATACTTTTTCAGATATTTCTTGATTTATGTAGAAAGGAATAATAGCTATTTAAATTAGCTGCCACTTGTTAACTTCTACCCGACCACGTAAGATCGTGCGGACTATCGCATTATAAATTAACATGTCTACTGAATTTCTAATTGTAACTATGTACTATGGAATTAATTGCGACTCGTGTAATTAAGTCGCTGTCACACGTCAAAAGTAATAAGTCGTAGCGCTAAAAAACCTAATAAACGAATTATCATGTCTGACTTAGTTCAAAGTCACGAAACCTAATAATTATTCATAAGTATACATAACTTTTACGTATGGTATCTTAAATAAGTATTTAATGTACATCAAATAATATTGTGCAGCAAACGTATATTTTCAATTCAAAATATGCTTACATTTACGATACCTACCATACGTCAAAATTATTCGTGATCCGCCTACTGAAAGTCTGTAGCAAGTTATTAAATCAAAGTTCAATAAGCTAGCGACACAGTGACACACTGTTTTATTAATAATATACAGTCTATCAGGTAATATTATCATAAACTTAAGTCGCTACTAACTTATTGTTACTTTAGAACCCAAGTCTTCGATATCGATATCGATAAGAATTCAAATGAACCCTGAAAGTCATAGATTCAAGATATACGAAAATTACTTATGATAATTGGGCGGATTACATAGGGTTACTGAATTTACCCAATTTGTGAACAGTTTGTTTCATTTGGTTTATTGTTTGTTTTGCTTATGTTTGTTATAGGTACCGGCACTTATCATGAGAACAGATCATGTACATTTTTGGCCCAATAGACAATTGACAATACGTTATAGAGAATGGTCCAATTAGATGACGAGCATCGACTGACCAATTGCGTGCAGCCTCGGCGCCCCCGTCTTCTTCATACCGCCCAAGAGACCAAAAAAGAAGGTGACGTTGTGCTCATAACTGCTGCCGGTACCTAATATGTAATTTTTATTTAGGACATAAGATATCTTAGAATTGGCGCTAGATCCGTCCTAATTATATCCAACTAGCATTTTTCCCGCGACTTCATGCGCATAATCCACAGGAACTGTGCATTTTTTCGAGATAAAAATTAGTCTATAGTACCTATTTGGAAATAATGTAGCTTCGTATTATTGAAAGATTTTTTAGAATCGGGTCAGTAGTTCTGGAGATTACCTCAGACATACAAACTTACAAATCGTATCTCTATAAAAGTGGCTTATCCAAACGATTATAACGGTGTAAATGATAAAATCATCATTTCATTCATCGGTTTCCTCATCGATATTTTTAACCTACATTGGATAAATGCTCCCTCACATGTAACAACATGTTTACTATGTCTGCCTTGGAGCCGTGTCTACGTGTCACCATCCACCGAGCTCGCCGGAAACACTCGGAAACAGGGTGGACCGTAGCCTAGCAACTAGCATACACCATAGAACATAGAAAACCAATGGACGACTCATATGATAGTAAAAAGAACTAATTTACTGTAAAAAAATTGACTAATGTGAATTCTGAGCCTATTTATAGGAAGTTGTATTTAAAAAAACCGGCCAAGTGCGAGTCGTACTCGCGCACCGAGGGTTCCGTTATTCCGTATCATTTTTGGACGTATAAAGTGAAAAAAACCGGACCGCATAACTAAGTTTGTTTGTGAAGGAATTTTGATGATTTTGAAAAAACTGTACTAGTTAGGAACATCGTTTTATTTTTGCTGCAATATTTGGGTTAATTCCTATCAGCTCTAATTATTTCAGATTTTTCGCACCGCAAACTTCGGAGATAAGGAGGGGAATGGTATTTTTTTAGACATTTTTCATCATATGTCGAAAACTATGAGACATAAAATAAAATAAAAATATATTTTGAAATTTGCAAATTAAGTCCTTTCATATGATATGCCATTTGACCTAGTAACCCCACTTTAAAATTTCGGACCCCCACTCTGGCCCCTTTTGCAATGAAAATAAAAATATTTTTTGACTATTTTCATTTGCAATAAAGTTGGGTAAGCATTCTTTATAACTGTTCCAAATTTCAAGTCGATAGCATTAGTAGTTGCTGAAATAAGCAGGTGTGACAGACAGACAGACGAAGTCGCACCATAAGGGTTCCTTTTTTACAATTTTGGTTCGGAACCCTAAAAACATTTCAAACAAACGCATCGTTCATCCGATTGACTTCAAACTTTGTACAGTTGCTGTGTGCGGGCCCGCCCGCAAATGATGCTGAAAAAAAAAAGAAAATACGCATTGCAACTTAAAACGGCACCGTACCATAGTCATCATTTCATAATATCATAATTTAGCATTACCCTCCTTTTGGGGCAGTCGGACAAATTGGAATAGGTACACACTTTGTGAACATTTTTTGCGAATGACCGCTGTAGATTGTGAATATTTCTTCCGTCATTAATATATATTACCTAGTTTGTACGGATGATTTTTTTTTTTTTTTTTCTCTTCGCCCTTCTTGGGCAGGCTAAGGTCTTGGACCATACCGCCTCGTCTTCAGTAATTATTGTCCTTCTTGATTAAAAGTAAGGCCAAAGCCTCGTCTTCAGTTTTATCCTTCTTGTTCAAAGGTAAGTAAGGCCGAAGCCTCGTCTTCAGTTTCATACTTCTTGTTTGTACGGATGAAGATTTGGGCAGTATTTTTTTTAGAACAGACAAAAACGATGGCGCTGGGCAACAGGCTCAATTAAAACAAAACTCAGTATTCTCATCAATTGGCCTATCTATGTGTTAATATGTCTATAAGCAATTATCAGCTTTACCTAATGGCGCTTTTGTGTGTTTCGCTTCGCACCCTCCCCAGTGTAGGGTTGCAAAATAAAGTGATTTTTCCAACAGATAGCTTTCGAAAAAGAAAGTGCTAACATCGTAGATCTCATGGGTTGTTACTATTCGGAAACAAAGTGACGTAAATATATGCAACTTCATGCATTCAATAAACAGTAACTCACAATTGCCATGCCGGTGCCATGTATGGCGTTGAGGCAACTTTCGACAGTCACGTGAACTTAAGAACCTTTTACAACATTTTTTGTGTCTGGACAAAAAAACTGACTTCACATACGACAAAAATTCTTTTATATATTTTAATAGTGAGGTATGTATTTATCTTTTATCTGAAATGTTTTTTTATACATATCTACATATCGGTAACCTTGCACCACTGAACTTTGCTTCATCCGTTCTATTAACCGCAACTTGGAGGGATAACACATGCTCTTAAATTACTAATTAAGGCGTCAATGCTAAAAAATAACTTGCCCAACAATTATTAGCCCTGACCCGTAATCATTTGAACTGTAATGAACGTAGATAATAATAACACAAATAAAGCTTTGATATCCAACCGTGGAAACGACAACCCATACTTTCATCTACTGAAATTCTGACAGGAGTTTGACGTTTGTTAAGCCGTATCTGAAGTATTGATTAGCCTAAATTAATCCCAAAAATAAGTTAAAATAGATCACGATCTTCCCCTCTCAACCTTCCTCTTCTCCACACTTCATGGCGTAAAAAAAAACATTTTTACTATAATAATTTTCACACGTAGCCCAAATGAGAGTGTGAATAGTTCTTTACACGAAATTTGTACCAACATGTGGTGTCGGGGGGGCCGTGCCATACCGTGCCAGGCCCATCGTACACCGCGATAAAGGTCTCAACTATGACACTGAGCATGTAGCGTCAAAACTAATAAATGTTTACGGGGACGTCGAGACGTCTGGCCGGGCCCGCTGTGTTCACCCATTCTGCCTGAGTCTCCGCCAAAACGAGTGGTGGAAAAGGTTCCAACGAATCCTCGCGGCTCTGGTAAGTATTAATACTTTAGGGCTTATAAAAGTTAATTGTTTATACTCACGTACGCTTTGTTTATAATTTTTTTGTTTTATTGGTTTCACATATTACCATCACACATGTATGGCACCTCGTTTTATTGGTATTTGGTTTTATTTTCCGTTCAAGCGCTATGGCGGTCCTTTTCTGAAATGGCGCCAAAATTACTTTGTACTGATAACGTGTTGTTTGGTTTGTTAGGTGATTAGGTTTTGATGTTACACACACAAACACAAGCAATGGTTGCAGCTTTTATAGTGATGATTTTTGTACCTATATTTTGTGATGAATTGATGATATTATTTTGTTTGGGATTTCGCGAGCCTTTTGTCTAGACTGTCTCTGGTTTTTAACCCTGTAAAACTTCCTATAAAACAACTTGAGCTGTCATCTAATTATAAGTTGTTAGATTTGATAAAAGAGATTTAATTACCTAATTAAAAGAATTTAAAAAACCAACTTTCCTTCGAAAAGTGACTGTCTATATCCTAAACCTAATCTATTGTTATCTTCTTCAGCTTCTCGCACCCGCATGTCCGCGCCCGGCTGGAGAAGCACATGGGCTCCAACCTGGTGCGGCTGACGGACAAAGCCTTCATGACGGAGCTGGAGGAGAGGATCCGCGCCGTCAACGAGGAGAACCTCAACAAGAGGATCACCACGCGTGTTGTGAGTACACCCTTGTACTAGTGTGGCCGATCGATAGTATTGATTAATATCAATGCTATCGATTGTTTTGGACTGACGATAGTATCGATAGTTTATAAAGCAATACTATCGATTGTCCCATCGATAGCATTTTCATCTAAACAAGGCCTTGTTTAGATGAAAACTTTTTAATACCTACATTATGAAGTGGAACTATCGATTGGCAACACTACTTTGTACCCTCTTTATCTGTATACCTACACTTAATTAACCGATTGAATGTCACAATTATGACACGATAAAAAAAATGAAGTAGGTATCTCGCGTAGATCTACGTTCAGCTAGTTAAGACTGTACTTCTATATTCGGCTCGAGCGATTCACATCGATTTAAAACTAGATTGAAGTTGAGATTAATATAATATCCGATAGAGTTATATCCAGATTCGATTCATGACTCAATATTATAGACTAAACGCGTGGTTTCTATTTCCGCAACCAATTTATCTATTGTCAAATCATATCAATAACGAGTGGTTGTTATTTGTTGCTATTGTTGTAACAGCAGCTAACAAGATTATCAGCAGCTGCACTGATCAAAGACTTAATAGCATTCCACTAAGTGGGGAACATCTAAGTTTATGCAGTAATTTCAAAAGGCAGTGTTATTGCCAATCAATCAAATATCACTATTGGAGTCTCTTGACTGACAGTCTGCACGGCTTCCGTGTGTTTCGCTTATTAAACGTCAGTCAACGTGGTACTAATTACGCCCCCATCAATCGAAGATTGCTTTATGAACTTTACGATCCCATTTAGTACCTGCGACGCGCATCAAATTCACCTAAAGTACTTACTTCCCTAATCAATATAGCTTTTATTACCGTGTAGACCTACTTACGTAATGTTGAACGTGTGTTTTTTATGATTTCATAACAGTAAGTCATGTTTTATCGACAGATGGATGAGATGGAAAGGCTTAAACGACTTATCCTAGTCGGGAAGACGCCGCTCAAAGAGTGTCCACCAGAACTGTTCCATCACCCAGTGTTTGTATTTTGGCGGATGGTCAACCGTGAAGTTAGTCGCGCATCCAAAAAACGCGCTGAAATTTACTACAATAAGTTGAAGGCGGCGCAGAAGTTGGACTTGGTAATGACACTCTGTTAAATAAATTAATCTTTGGTAAGGTTGTTAGTTTACGTAAATATAACCTTTAATTTTTTATAGTCCATGGACGAAGAACAATTACCGGAAGAAGAAGTGAGAGGCAAAAAGCTGACGCCCGAACAACTCCTATCGAAATGTCGTGAGGAGATAGAACAACAGAAGCAGTTAGACATGGAGAAAGGCGTTCGCTTCACCGACGAACAGTTCGCGCAAATGAAATACGAAACCAACGATGTCAAAATGCTGAAGAATCTCACGGTAGGAACAGTTAACACATTTTTTTTTTTGTTGGCAAGCAAGCAAGCTGCCATTTGATCGGATGTGGTCACCACTAGCTATGGAAATTTGCAATACCAAAGACAGCCGCGAAATCACCCAAGAAACAAAGTTAAAATGTCTCATATGACTCAAGTTCGGATCCAGCCTTCGAGTCAGGGGTCACTACAATGTACCTGTACTTCAATTTTTTTTTAGTTTAGACATATTTTATTAGTGATCGACCTAGGCCCAGCCCGGCGGGAGTCATGACGCCCATGATCCTCCCCTGGATTCGCTCTTGATGTGCCTGTAATTTCTCTGGCACCCAACAATGCTACTTAATGGCTCTAAAACACTATGGCCGCGCGGGTTCGCCGCCGGCACTGTAACTATTGATGGCGGCTCGTTTATGCGGCACTATCGCTATCACCTCTGCTGTACAAGCGGTGAACGAAAACATTCGTGAGCAAACCGTCCGAGCAATGTCCAAGAACCAAAAAACTTAAGACATGTAACGTCCATCAGCTAGCAAAAAAAACCCACCAAGATGACAAAATTAATGTTAATTACTATTCAATTACTATAAGCAGCAACACCGTGAGATTGGGTATTTTCTTAATAAACAGATATAATCACAGGAGTGCAAATAATTAGTGGTGTGCCAAAATAAGGGCACTTTACCCTATGTATTTATTTATGTAACATTTAATAATTAGAAACGTCTGGACGCGTGGATATCACCGTGTCACCGGGTCTTGCAGTCGCTATCTTTGGTTTACATTACTAATTTGTTTATATACTTTGTCTATGTAGTGCAATTGCGATAGCTCGTGGTAAACCGCTTATAAGCGGTCCATCTCCAGCTTAGCTTGACCCCGGGTGCCGTTCGTTGATAAAAAAGACCTATGGACTCATCTAGCGCTCGTGTAACAGTTATTAGCCGGTACATCCGTACCACATCCGTACACACATAATAATTAGAAAGACACGTCTATGTTCTATGAAGAGTTTTATTCCTTCAGGTTTATGACGTGTCGATTTTCCTTATCTTACATATCGTATGATTATAGTGTATTATTTATTATTGAAAGAATTCGCGTTATTTCTTATCAGAATTATAGCTAAGCTATCGTGAGTCAGCCGCCCTCTACGTTATTTCTTCATAAACAATTCCTAAAAGTGGGACGAACCTCCATTTAGCTATTTATTGATATGATTTTAGTATTGTTTTATAGACGCAAAATTATTTTAATGAAATATCACAGATAGCGCATGTACATTTTTGGCCGAATAGACAATAGACAGTTGACTATACGTAATAGAGAATAGTCCAATAGACGACGAGCATCGACTGATGAACCAATCGCGTGCAGCCTCGGCCCGGCGCCCCCCGCTTCTTCATTCCGGCAAAGAGACCGAAAACCCAGCTAATGCGCAGGTGACGTTTGTGATCATAAGTGGTGCCGCTAGTTATACCTACCTTATGTTTTGAAAGTATATATATCAAAGTTTTGATGTTTTTATAAAATGGCAAATAAATTTTGATTCATTATCAACTAGGTACCTACCCATTTTACTTTAATCCAGAACTTCATTTTTAAAACTACATTACATTGTATATTCAATAATAAGATTAATAAGTATTTGTAAATTCCTAAAAAATCGGGATGTACCTAGTATTTTAATAAAAACAACGTCCTATATTTATTAAAATTCATTCCGATTTTTTTACGAATACTTACTATAATACTTACGTTTATAGGCTAACAAAAAGTTTGCTAGTTTTTAATTCTCATAATTTTATTAGTAAACAACTACTTAAATAATTTTTAAGTATGTTTTAGTTTTAGTCGAAACAGATTTATGACTACATATTTTTCATAATATTTTGATCATTTATATTAAACTTGAAACTTCGCAAAAAGTCCCATAATTTTTCAAACCATAAAAAAGTGATAAAAACTTTTAGAAATTGCCCATATTACCCTTTCTTTACTCGGATACCGCCAGTAAACTTTAAATACAAAATCGCGTGATTCTGGTGCATTGAACTTGAAACTTTTTTTATTAACTTTTCCGAAGTTAATGCGAATACGCTTTAATGATGTATTAAGATCCTTTCAAAGCTAATGCACAGCACTGAATTTGACCGATCAACAATTTGCGTTAGAAATAATCAATTTTCTGTGACTCTAGTTTTTAAAAATGTTAAGCCCGCCGCTGACACGTCTAAACTGTCGATATGCTATCATTTAATGAGTCGTCTGCCCGGGCCTTTAATATTTTCGGCTTAAACCAGTTCGAAACTGGACATGAATCACGTTAGAACACAGATAAGTATTGACACTAATGACCCAACCCCGCTACTCACTCGTGCTATTCAAACGTTTGTTCTTAATAGATATTATCGACGTTTAACTAAGTACATATAATCATAACAAACCGAAACCATAAATAATAGGTTTAAACTTTGCAGACTTGAACAAACCATGATTTAAACGCGTAGGTATTGTGTTCATTGCGACGTTTTTTAGGGTTCGGTACCTAAAAAGGAACCTTACCTGTCCTATAAGATCGCTTTCGTTGTCCGTCTGTCTGTCTGTCAAGACTCAAGACCCCATTTCTTAGGAAGGCGTAGAGGTATCAAGTGGAAATTAATATCAAATACTTAAGTGTCTTTTGGAGCTGTAAAAAAAAGAAAAAAGATAAACACGTGTTAAACGCGAATGCTACCAAAAATAATACACATTTATTTTAGACATTCTAGTGCTAAAACAAGTGCGGATTATTTTTGGTAGCATTCGTCTTGAACACGTGTTTATCTTTTTTGTGGTATGGCCCAAAGTGTCTGTTTCTAATGTCAAGCTTTTTACTAAATGCATATGAAAGTATATGCGGTACCGATAACAAAAAAAAATCTGTTTGTCTGTTTATTCCGGCTAATCTCGAAACAGACGGATCGATTCTGACGGGACTTTCACTGGCAGATAACTGATGTTATAAGGAGTAACTTAGGCTACTTTTATCTGAATTCCACACAGACGAAATCGCGAGCACAGCTATTTATAGATTATAATAACGTATTTGTGATTAGTTAATGACTGTAATGTTAACTTAATAATTATTTATCTGTTACGTAATTTAAAATAAACTTCATTGTTAATCCGTTAGTATTGAAGACTACTTACAGTTGTACATTGTTAATTGTTTGCGTACACTAACACATTGTGTTTTCATAACAATACGACATCACTACAGTGACAAATTATTGTTTACTTAGCTTAAAGAAAGTGAATCTCGGCCATGGCCTAGTCGTAAACAAAATTCATTGATTGCTAAAATCATAACCCTTCCTTTTGGCTTAGCAGTAGTCGAGCAGGAACCAAGGTCTCACAGAGCACAAATAAAATAAAAAATACGAAAATTGTTAATTTAAGTCATATCACATATGATATATATTTTTTGCGATTACTATTACTTACATTTTGTACGGAACCCTCAGGTCGCGAGTCCTATTCGCACTTGTCTCGATTTTTGTAAAAAAAATAGCCAGATCTAGTCTTCTCTAACAAAAGGTTGAACATTTTGAAATCATTAGTCATTACTATTGATACAATTGGAAATAAAGCTTCTTTTAGCTTTCCACACCACAGAGTATTATGTGCGCGACGACGGTCTATAGCAGTGTTTTTCAAAATGGGGGTCGCGAAGCCTCCATAAGGGTAAAACTGCAAGGTTCAAAAATTTTATTTTTTTTATATTATGAAAATGCTCTCTAAAGGAGATTATAGTAGGTGCAGATCACCAAAAAAAATAGAGGTAAGTCACATTCACATAAATGTGAGTTAGGCATATTTTTCATTAACTAATTTCTCCCATCGTAGATCTGTTTTTGCTAGGTACAAATAGAATTAAAACATTTTCAAAATTTAGACGATTTCTCTGTTTGCTTTTTATTTGATCCATCGACGAAAACGTCAACTCACACAAGTAGGAGGTGGCAAAAATGGAATCAAACACTTCAAAGCTTCTGTGGCTAATTAACGTAATGTTGTACTGATTTGATATTTGTAACATAATAATTAATAATAAAGTACAAGCTACATGTTTCTAGCTTGTATTTTATTATGCGGCGGATAGGGGGTCGCGAAATATTTTTACCTACCAAGGGGGTCGTGTAATGAAAAAGGTTGAAAAACACTGCTCTATAGGATATGACGTCCTTACATACATTTCCCGTCACATACTGATTCGAAGGCATTTTATATTTTTTTTAAAACCGGCCAAGTGCGAGTCGTACTCGCGCACCGAGGGTTCCGTATCATATTTTGACGTATAAAGTGAAAAAATCCGGACCGCATAACTAAGTTTGTTTGTAAGGAATTTTGATGATTTTGAAAAAACTGTACTAGTTAGGAACATCGTTTTACTTTTGGTGCCATATTTGGGTCAATTCCTATCAACCCTAATTATTTCAGATTTTTCGCCCCGCAAACTTCGGAGATAAGGGGGGGGAATGGTATTTTTTTGGACATTTTTCATCATATGTCGAAAACTGTGAGACATAAAATAAAATAAAAATACATTTTCATATGATATGTCACTTGACCTAGTAACGCCACTTTAAAATTTTGGACCCCCACTCCGGCCCCTTTTGCAATGAAAATAAAAATATTTTTGGACATTTTTCATTTGTAATAAAGTTGAACATGCATTTTTTATAATTGTTCCAAATTTCAAGTCGATAGCATTAGTAGTTGCTGAAATAAGCAGGTGTGACAGACAGACAGACAGACGAAGTCGCACCATAAGGGTTCCTTTTTTACCATTTTGGTACGGAACCCTAAAAAAGGTTTATTCAACTATCAGTTTACTTGACATTTGTCTAAGAAGGCCAGAGCGATAGGCGCACATACATAAACACTTTAAAAAAACATGTTATTGGACATAATATGAAGGTCAAGGACAAAGGCTCTTTCTATCTATTTACTTCTGAACTCTGCGATTAGCAGTCATCTAAATGTGGCTTCCCACGGTCAGTGGTCTTATGAATTATCATTGACGAGCTCGGACCGTAGACCATCGGAAATAGGCACGTCTGTGGTAATGCAGAGGGTTCCGTAGCGTCGCCGCATCGCACCTTTGAAGTTACCGACTCGCGGCGGATACTGACGCACCGCTACGGACGCCTCTGCGTTACCACAGACTGCTTATTTCCCATGGTTTAGGATCCGAGTCCGAGCTCGTCTGTACTAATTCGTAAAATCACTGACCGTTGGAAGCCGGCTTAATGTTTACACAAGAAGTGCTCGTTCTTTGCAGGTATTTATTAGTATAACACACCATTTGGGGGTTCAACCCCCCCCCCACCACGAAATATTACCTAAGTATATTGATTGAAAAGAGAGACGAGGAGATTATGAATTTTCCGCGCTGCCTACCTGTCACCAATTGTCCGATGCCCCGCATCGCATTCGTTAACTTTCGTATGTTTTATTCAAACCCCCCGATACTAAACCCTGGCTACGCCCGTATATATGTCTGTTACTAAGCATTTATTACATACTTTTCTATTTTTTTACAGACGGTCGAGGAGCTGTACGCTTTGGCAGATAAGATCATCGGAACCAAACGTCTGTAAAAAGCTTTTTTTATTTTTAAGATTAACTAATGTATAGCGTGATGTACCTGAATCAATATATACGTAATAATGTGTCGTTGGCCGGTCCCCGTCATAATTAACACACCTAATGTCTCTTTACAAGAACTAAAAACATTGTAAACTTCAACGTAGTGAAAGTAAGCAACATGTGATTTTGTATTTAATAAATGCCCATGAAAATACATCATCTTTTAGTGGTTCTTGGTTACGACTGATTGAAACACAAACTTAATACTTTCAATGTTTATTTAACTTAGTCATACTTATTAGATTATTTGTAACAATCTTATATGGTTAGAAACCGTATTGAAACTGTAACCAACATACACTTAGTACAGTTAATCAAAATTACTAAAATAAGAACTTGACTAGATTATATAACGTAATTTAAATTTAGATACAATTAATTAACGTTTTATATATAAAATAATGAACTTACAATGGCGATCTTTGTCTATCATTCTGAGAGAGTAATAATAGAGATGAGTTAGGGGTGAAAAACAGGAACATCCCCTTATTTACAACTAAGATAATGGTGGAACGAATATAAAACTACAATAGCGTAGCGCTACGAGGCGTAGCGCCGCGGTGTCACAAATGACTTTTGGGTCTACGGCGTAGCTGCGCGTAGATGAGGCCGGCTGGCTTGTCGATGGGTTGGTAAATGTGGTGGCGAGGGTCGCCCTTCGTCACGTTCGCAGGGAACTTAGACATATCGATGTTGAGGTAGTGCTTGTTCGGCATCGTCATTTTGATCCAATTGATCTGTGAACAAAGAAAATAAAAATTAAAAGTTGAATTAAAAAAATACAAACAAATATTTACGGTTTCAGCAATATTATCTGAAAGCTAGGGGCCAATAATATGGACTGAAATCGTATCTCTTACTCGACGTCATATTACGTCGCAAGTTAAAATCCGGACGGATACATCACATGTTTTGACGTTAATACGTGGAATATACCTAAAGATAAATTATTACGATTTCATAAGATCACATTTTCCTGTTATTAACCTTCTACACATTTATGTGTCATACATTATATGACACAAAGACTCGTACTGGATTAAATCGATATCACTGACTAAGGTAGGTATAGGTATACATAAACTGCAGGGAAATATACAATGTGTGGCATCGATCGATACTAAATGTTACCTCACTCAATAACTAATTGCAACTTCATGCGTACACTTCGCTATATAATCTAATTAAAAAAATAAATAAAAAAATATCTAAAATATATAATCTAATCTAATCAAGTTATCTATTCAGGAAATAGATGCTTAAATCTGAACATAATTATTCATAAACAAAAAGACCAAAATATTACCTAAACTAAAAAATATTGATAAATAAATCGAATATGTTTTAATTGAACTCGATAACTTGTGACCTTTGGCTCACGTGACTGTGGCTCGAAAACAAGTACAGTCTGTGTGTGACGTCATACCGATATCGAATGTACATGTCACGTAGTACCAGAATATGTCAGTAAAGAGGATTCGCTTCCGCGTATCAACTGTTAGGTTCGCCGCACACGGGCCACTCGCAACAGCCACAAACGCCACCACCCGACAACTTACATTATCCAATCCGATATCGGTATCAGACGCCGATACGATATCGGGGCAAGTAAAGTGTATTAAATATGCACCTGCCTTTCACATTGTCCGCTCCAATATTGGATATCGAATCCACATAATTATATTAATGATTTAAGAACTTCATTTCTCAAAAAGAATTAAGTATGAGAAAAAACTTATACCTAATGATGTTACATTATTTATCGTATAATATCGTATCGGCACCCGATACCGATATCGGATCGGATAATGTGGAAAAGCTCTGAAGCCGAAGCGGGATAGCCACTTGTAGTCAGTGGTAGACCCAAGTCTGTCTGTATACAAGTTGTATTGTGTCGGTGGCGGCGTTTGTGGTGACGGTTGTGGTAGTCGCAAATGACCCGCGTGTGACGAGACTTAACGTCTGGCTAATCGGAACAAGGCCCTCAATTTAGGGTAGAGATACGTTGTTGAACTTACAATAAAAGTTTTAATCGTAATTAATATGGTCATGTAATACAACTTCTAAGCATAAAACATAAAGTAAATAAACATCTTGTAATTAAATAATTAGAAGAAACATATTATCGTTACAGTTTCGCACTCCTCAAGAATTAATTTAAAACAAAACAAAAAATAATGTTAATTGGCTAGATATATTTTAAAAATATCTCGTGATATAACATGGAATGTAATAAAAAGGTAATTATTAGGATCAGTTTTGAAAAATAGATAAAAAATATGATTGATTATTTGAAAACTAACTATTCGAAGATTACAATTTGATTTACGAATAAGGTTATTAAGTTACAGGTGACTATTCACTTTTTAAGCTACACTCTGTGTTATGTGTGGCCAAATTTTCAACTCAGCTCTACTGTGGCTATCTTGAGAAAAGGTTCCCAACAGAGATGAAAACTGCGGCAACGCGGGCTATTGACCGCTGCAGCTAAACATAGAAACTTGCAATGTTTATTTCTGTATCGCTCAGAATCTCAGAAAACATTTCCGTGTGAACCGTTACGAAGAGATAAAAGAGGTTTTGTAAATGTTGTTAAAATAAAAAAAAATATAAGTAATAAATATTTTTTCGGGGTTGCGCTCTACTTTGTATTAGTTGACTAGCACTTCGCCCGCGACTTCGTCCGCGTAACTCACAGGAACTGTACATTTTTTCGGGATAAAAAGTAGCCTATGTTACTCAGTGATAATGTAGCTTACTATTAGTGAAATAATTTTTAAAATCGGTTCAGTTGTTTCAGAGCCTATTCGGTACAAACGAACAAACAAACAAAAAAATCTTTCCTCTTTATAATATTAGTAGAGATATACCAAGACTGTGATATTTTGATAAGTAATCACAAGGGTCACCACTAATGTAAAAAATCAAGCAAAATAATAAATAATTTTGTAAGTCTGCAAAATAGTAATATCATAATTATGCAGTACAAATAACTAAATGCAACATTACTTTTGGTGAGAACAGACATACCTACTGAACGTCCTACAATTGGTAGTAAATACAGCTATTAACTTAATTGTTAAGACCATAATTTTAGTACATGGTTGAAAGTAGTTTTATCACGATACGTAGGTATGAGGCTGGTACCGATATTACTCTCTAATTAAAATAGGGTGAATTAATAAGACTACCGACGTAAGTTTCACAATCAATTCCTCAGCATAAATAAACGCACTACCTACCTACCTAAATGGCAAATGTTATCAAAGTTATTGATAACAATATATAGCATAAATAAATAAGCTTACCTATACCTACAGTTTCAGTCACTTTCAGTATCTTTAACCCGCGTGCAAATATTCAGCGATTATGTGATGTGCACACGGATTTGAATGGCGTAGTTGGATTGCACAGCTGGGTCTTTAGACAATAGATACTTAAGGATATCCGCCACATCCTAACCGTCGATCCCACAACCACAACCAATTTTGCTGACTGGCTACTATTTTTGTCACGGCTTATAGCCCGTACTGATACAAAAATAATAAATCTTACCTCTGAAACTTTCTCCAGCACAGTCTTCTGAGCTTGATACAAGGTGTGCTGCACAGATGGCGAGTACACGCCGATGTCTGGGGGGCCGGCAAATTTGTCCAAGATGGCGTCCTTGACGGTCAGCCAAGCGTTATCGAAGTCTGCCGTCCGCATGTTGTCGTATATCCACTCTGCTTCCACCACGGTACTGTTGATGAAATAAAACATTAGCACTGAATAGAGAAGGGAAAAAAATGCAATTTGTTTCTTCGGTCGACGTACAATTTTTTTTTTATTAATTGCAAATCAATACAATTATGAGAAAAGGAGAAAAGTAGGGCCTGATCAAGAATGAATCAATAAGAGGCGGGACGCGGTAGTTTAGTGGTTAGAGCGACGCTACGGTTTGGCAGAGGTCGCAGGTTCAAGTCCCGCCCGCGTCAGTAATTTTTTTTAACATGAATCAATAAATTGAATTAAGAGAAAAATAAGTAAATAAGTACCTGAATATTCTCTCAGCAGCATCCGTAAGCGTAGTGTATTCGTCTTGGACGAAATCTACGAATGCCGACTGTGTTGTTTTAAGTACACGAAGGCCACTTAAGCCAGATTTCACAGTCACTGCCTCTGTTTGACAAAGGAAAAAATATTAATGAAATGCCAATAATATAAGTAATACAAGCACAACAACACAAATTAAACTTGTTACACAACTAACCGTGACGGGCTTGGCTCACTTCGCACCATCTGGTCGCAGTCGGCGAGAATACGAAAGCGTGGTTATGAGGCGCGCCCGCCTGGAGTCGCTCCCAAGGGAACTCTACGACTCTACATTTGGCCTCTACTACTTGCTTGTACATATACAAGAAGTGGCCCACTACTACTGCTCCGAACTCTTCGGGAGTCTTCACTCCGTGCTTCTTCGCCAGCAGAAACACAGTGTTCTTCTGAGAATCTGTTGCTACAACGTCTTTATTGTCTCCCATAACATATGCACTTTCGGATTGCAATTTTAATTCCGTGAACACTTCGAACTCTCTGATGGAATGGTATTCTGCATCTCGTTGTACATGGAGGAGTTTGATAGAGCACTTGCCGTATCCGTGGTCGCTCAGTTCAAAGCGACCACCTGAATCAGCGGAGGCCGTCAAAGCTGGACCAAGGTGGAGGTTGCTGGTCCCAGGACTTTCGATTGAACTCGTGTTTGATGGTTTCGCGTAAATTCTGAAAACATGTTTTATTTAAACATACATTAATCATGATAGTCTATTTTGGGATTGAGAACCAGATAACGATTCTGGGTTGATTTATTGTTAATAAACATTGATGGTTAGAGTTATTTACGAACACGTACACAAACATAATAACACATTAACTTAACAATCGCAAAGTTAATTACCTGTTGATGCTTGCCCACGGCATCTTGTTAAAGCCAATTAATGGTAATCACTTAATTTTGAGAGAATGTAGGAAGCTACGTCGTCGCATAGCCCAACGTACTGACTGTTCCGGCAGAGATGCTGTCCACACTTATAAGGGTAACCTGTGACCTGTGTTATCAGCGGCGAGCACGCGCCCGCGCCGCCGCGATATTGTAACACTCATTAATTATCTAATGCGGTTCAGTGCCGGACTACACAACACAAACAACAAGATTTGAGGCCTCGTGTCTTTTTAAGATCTTCTTAGATATCAGAACAAAATAGTGATTCTGGAACTTATTTCAAGGTTTTTTTACCGTCTAGTACCACCTAGTATATTCTAGAAACTGTGATTACAATAAATTATTAGTGCTGTATTTCAATAACATTTTCTGATTTTCTACGTCACTGTGTGAGTTGAATCCGGCACTGGTGCCATTTATCAAGTGTTTGTACCTATACCGTGCTACACAGTCATGATGCCAGGCTACGCATTTGCTTACTTTCCTTACACACCAAGGACTTTAGACTGGCTTTAATGAACTGGTAAATCCCGTATTTTATTCATGTAACCTTGCCATCGTATCCTGAAGATGAATTTAAAAATTGGTCAAGGAAAAATCAGGAAGAGAGTTGGCAAATCGATTGTATCTGAGTACATATTATTGTTATACTTATCACAGAAGAAATAATACTTTATTTTATTTTAGAAACATTTTAAAATGTAGATAAGTAATCAAAAGGTTATCTATATTTTATTTAGAATATTTTTGTACATTCGGCCTTAGTAGCGGGCCTTTTATATTGAGTCATTATTATAATTAGATGTTGTTTAAACTATTTATTTATGATGTTTTTATATGGCAGCATTTCACTGATTACACTGCCACTGTCTCTTGCCTAATATTTTTATGTAAACTATGTAGTATCGCCTGTGGTGTAGTATCGCCAAAATTCGCCTAGTTGTGTTTGCTAAAGCGTTTCATATGAAAAAAATATCTTTCTATACTTACTCCTCCATTCAAAACAATGCCAAATCTCACACTCGTCCGTATGCGCAAATTTCCCTTCACGTATTAATATATAGATGATAGTACTTCTAGAAGTATGTTTCATTTTGAAAACAGTTAATAATGTTGTCTTTCTTTCCGTCTCGGTGATAGAATAAGGAAATAAATCACTGTACTTTTAACTGAATGGTTAACGAGACCCCATTACTTAAACACGATGGAATGTGAAAAACGTGGAAAACCAACAAATGGCTTCAGCCGGTGCCAACGTACTCTACGGTGATATCGCTGTAAGTTCTCTTAAACTAAAGAATAGAAACAGGCAAAAAGATAAGTAAGTAGGCAGTTAATCTACTGCTCAACACGAGCCTAATGACCCCTGCGATAAATGATCAGGGAGGTATCACGTTTTGCAGATGGATTGCGGAAAGTAGAACGCTGGGTTATCTTCTTGTCTTCAATCTGTAAGTCACCTTAGACATGCAGGGATGTAGTGGCTGGGTGGATGTGGTAGGCAAGAGCAACGTGGGTACACACTGGTACACACTGATCCATCCTCCTAGCCTTTTCCCAAACTAGATTGGGGTCGGTTTCCAGTCTAACTAGTAGCGGCTGAATGTCATTATATTTTACGTGGAGCGACTGCCATCTGCCACTCTGATCTCCACAACCCAATTATTGTATCGGTATTCGAATGTTAGACCAGTTATCAGACTTTCGGGCTCCTGACTACCCGTAATGACTGACATAGATATTTCTATAATAATCGGTACCGACTGTTTAACGTGCTCTCCGAGATATGGAGGGGTCTCAATGTGTAAAGAACTGTCACCCATCCAAGGACTGACCGCAGCAAGCGCAGCTTAACCTCGCAGATCGATCGATCAGCGCGGCTGTTATTTAGCTACGAGCCCGTCTGGGTGTGCTCATGGGTCACACAGATCGGTAGATATTATTTATCCCAATTTTGATGTAGGTACCTGACGCTGGAAAACTTAGCAATTTTCCGAAATGTGCCGATACTGTGCAGTGTTCAAAACAAAAAAAAAACTTACTTTCAAAGCTTATTTTAGTTAAGTCTCCTCTCATACTCTAAAACTAATCGCTACAAAAAATAGTGCTGAAATAGTCCTCTGCCACACGAAATTTCAACAATATTATCATTTCGTCATTGTACGAATGATACAAACACTGATGCGACTTCAATAAAAAATTGCTAAAATGACGCATGTTATGTTCGTACCCAAATAATTATAAGAAACGGGGTTAATAGGGCATCGCAGATTTAATCATTTCCCGGAATAGGTATTAAATTGAAAATATTTACTCAATATACTGATGAAACAGTACATAAGTACCTACATACATACGTGATCATGTGATTAAATCGCGGAACTTTTCATACAATATGTCAACAGACATGAAGTTATAGGTATAACGGTATAACTAGCGGCATCAGTTATTATCACAAACGTCACCTGCACATTAGCTGGTTTTTCGGTCTCTTTGGCGGAATGAAGAAGACGGGGGGCACCAAGGCTGCACGCGATTGGTTCATCAGTCGATGCTCGTCGTCTATTGGGCTATTCTCTATTACGTATTGTCAACTGTCCATTGTCTATTGGGCCAAAAAAATACATGCGCGATCTGTGATCAAGATCCCTGCCGATACTTTATGCCTACACCGACACTTTGATACATGCCTCCTATCACATCACATCCCGTATGTTCTAAAAATAAGAAGGATGTAATATTAACGTTTAGATGTAGGTATACCTACGTGAAGAATCAAATGTGAGTGGCACGCAATTTTTATAGTACGGTCGTAATATTTTGATGTTTTGAGCTTTAGGATACATTGAAATAAGACTTTATATACATCTCAGGTACCTACCTATATAATAGTGCAAAGAACTTTCATCTTTCAATAAATACCTAAGAATAATTTTATGAGCCAGAATGCTATTTGCAACGGTTTCGTACAACTTTAATAAAGTATGTAGCCAACTTCCGTAATCTTTATTTTAGTCTCGCAATAAAAGTCTAAATCTGTAGTGTAGTGAGTGTTATTGTCGGTAGACATCGCGTGCGCTAGTAAACTTTAGTCTACCACTCAAACCGCGTGTAAACACTCAGCCGCAACGCAAGGCGCCAACATATAATTTGCGAAAGAACGTCAGCCTCCGACTGACTAAATCCGTCCAGCATCAGTCATCTCATTTACTCTCATTCTGTATCTTTGTTCAGTGAACGATCATTGAAACAAGTGGCGACTGCTTAATCGTGTTTTAAAATGAGCCGTAGCGTGGTAGACGACATGCCAACTGTGCGCGGGCGGGCGTCGAGTGCAGGGCGGGCGGGTTTGCGCAAGCGCGGCGGGGCGGGCGGGCGGCGCCGGTGTGACGTGCCGCGCTCAGCTGACGCCGCGGCTCGGCGGCTCGTGACGCGTCGTCGCTACGCATCGATCCCGCACGTCTGTTGCGAATATCTGCCGGTGCCGGATAATACCGCTGTCCAGCCGCTAGTGAGCAACGTGTTATCCGTTCGAGAGTGCACGCTTCGTGCAGTGTTTACCTCAGTCCCGATGATGGTGCGACGCAGCGGACGGTACACTGTCAATTGGCGAGGATTTAAGGACTTCGCATTCGGAAATAAACCTCCCGACGAAGGTGAGTTTCAGTCCGCAGACGTATGTCTGATTTGATTCGGTGAAAATCTCATTCACGGCATAACCTCAAAGTGTGTTTCGATGTGTGAAATATTTTAAACAATCGCAACAGTTTGAAATTCTAGAGAGTATAATTCGTAAACAACATCGTAAAATTGTGTGCGGGACGTAGAAAATTACCTACGATAATGTTCTGATGTTGATGTGAAAGTTATAATATTTTCCTAAAACTACCGAAACTGATTCTACAAAACCGTTAACTAATAAATGAAATGTAGTACAAACCCATCTAAAGTAAATCATATAGACAACAAATGTTACGTTTTCATGAACTAGGATCTACTATATTGAACATAATAAATGTCAGTATTAACTCTAAACCTGGCACCTACCCATATTATTTAAGTACTCGATTAATTTGTTGCAACATAGTAAATAACTAACTATAATAAACATATTGAGCAACAAATGCTTGCATATTACCCATAACATTATATCATAATATCACCAACCAATAAAAAGTACATCAGGAAAATAATAGATTATTTTAAAGCCTTAGAGAGAAACACTTTCATAAGAAATGTCTTTATTTTGTAACACTTTACTTAAAAGCAAAAATGTACCATGCCTGCATGCCATTAATTATTTAGGCAGGAGTCTGGTGCTTTAATTTTTATTTTTTATGTACCTATACAGCAGAACAATATAAGATTATTTGTTATTAGTACCTACTAGAAACAATCATTTTGTTTTATGTCCTACGAAACTAAGCGACCAACCAACATCTAAACATACAATTTTGTTATGACATCGATGTAGTTTTCATAACCTACATTATAGCTATAATTATGTATGAGTTAAATCATAATTCATAGGCGGAAGTTGTAGAAAATAACTAAATGTAATTGTAAACACTGCGTTCTTTAACATAAACAGCAAAATTTCCCTGTATCGTACATTTGTGCGTGAAGTTATAGACACGAATCTCATTAAACAAACCTCTAGACATTTTTTTCGTTTATATAGTATTTATGTTCATTTTTCATGAATGTAAGTGATTTTTAATGTATGTATTGTTTTAATAACGGCGTTAACTCACTTAAATTCATGAAAAGTGAAAATAAATACCCTCTAAAACCAAAAAAATGCGTTGGGCTGACCCTATAGGCACGATACTGCGTCTAGACCCTAGCCCCTCGGTATTAATGTGCCTAGGCCATACAAATAGTAGGTATTTCGATCCAACCCTTATATTCTTGGCGCAGAAAAACAGGCTGGGCGCCACTGCGCTAAACTTCGCCCTCGCGCCATACCTATACGTAAGTGTAACTAACATAACATACTATACCAGCTTGTAATTTCCCCACTATAGGGCAAAAGCCTTTAGACGGAAAAGAAAATAATCACCACCGCTCTATGCGGGTTGGCGATTTCCAACCATTGTTATTAATAAATAAAATTAAATCGGGGACTTCATACAAAACATATTTAACGCTATAAACATTCGCTTTTACTAATAGTCAACACGATTTATGCTATAAAACATCTATACCTATCTTCAATCGGTGTGCCTATTTCCTTCTAACTACAAATGACCGCCCTTTTATATGTAAAACCTTCAAAATCAGTCACAAGCACCACCGACTGTTCCATACACGTTCCATATACATATACCTATCGACCAATTTCGTCATTAAGTATAATATTCGTATCTCCATCTTCTTTCTGCACAGCCTATTTTAGATTATGGTGCCGAATCTCAATGTCAGTAACCTCGCAGAGTGTTAGTATAACACAATCTCCGCAACCAAACCAAACGCAACTATTCAACGTGCGTTAAAGTAGGCAAAAGAGGCAAAATCTGTACCCCGATCATGAGTTTTTTTGACGTGTAGTATCGTTAGCGTAAGCATATTTTGAATTGAAAATACACGTTTGTTACACAATATTTATATAAATTAAATACTTAATTAATTTCTCTGTATTTTTTAAAATGTGCAAATTGTATAAAATCTTATCAAAATGTTCCAGGACTGCTAAATTTTAAATTCAAAATATGCTTACGTTAACGAAACTATACGTCAAAAAAATAGGGGTACTGACTACGGAAAAACACCTGAAAAGCATGAAACAAGAAAATATTCCTGTCTGTCATCCGGAAATTCTTGTCCCCAGCGATTGATGATTGATGATATTGTGCCCTGGCATTTTTCACTTAATATGTTGTTTAGACGCGATTAGTGGTCAGAAGTACTTTAGCAAGAGCCGTCGCATTTTCCGTTCCGTTCCGATATCCATGCGCTTTTTAGCCCTTTGACTGTCATTAATAAGACACAATTGATTTTCTATTGTTACTGACGCTGAATCAGGTTGATCGACGGACGAACTAATAAGGTAGCTACGTAACTTGAAGAGGTACCATACCAACCGAGTTACTTCGTCCTAGAAGATCAAGACACTCGCTAAATCTTCTACCAAGTAGTTAGATCAACTGCAAATTGCCCCAGATAAATCTTAGAAGAGACAGCTTTATTACTACCAATTCCTCATTTAATATGGTCTGATATTTTGACAGACATCACTGCGGATTTCCTTTTTCAGCAGTAGGCTTAAATACATTCGTTTAGTTTCAGACCATATGCATAATCAATGAACATTTTAACAGCAACGTTGCGTGTCACCGGTCAGCGTAGCACTGTTGCAATAATTAGCTATGTAAATCTAAACACCTATAATTACGATTTCTTGTTCGTCATTTAATTACTAAAATGCATAGAACACTAGTCACCATATTGAGTGTGTCTATTGTTCTCGTTCTTCGTTTAAAGACATTGCAATGATTTTCTATTCAGGAACGTGATCCAGGGCTATTTAATTATATACAGCGTGACTCTGAAAGTATGGATCAAATTGAATAGGGGTGTGGGCAAGGTCATTTCCAAACTTTTTAACCCAGAGAATATCGGTGCAATTTTCGACGATTCAAAAGTTATGACCAATTTTTGTTTTATTCAGTCACTTCGGATAGTGCGCAAAGAAAATAATAAAAAAAAAATGATAGCCCGCCTATCAATTTAATTTTTTTTCAGGACGTTGTTGAAAAGTGGGTCTTTCTTGTTATAATACTTTTACGTACTTTTACATGATTGTGTTCAATCAGAAAAAAACATTTATTGCAGATGTTTTGATCTGGCAATAATTTTACTCAATTTTTATGGCCGTATCTTTTGATTGCGTTGATTTAGAAGCTTAGTTTTTTTACACATTCAAGGTACTGCGCAGACCTTAACAGGATTAGCAGTCTAGGTATCCGTCCAGGCCCTTTGTCCGTCCGTCCGTCACAGGGTTGTATGTATCTTACGAGCCAATTGATTTTTTTACAAAATACGTGTAAGTAGCCCGCTTTCGGCGTTATCGTCTAACAATAAAAAGTCAAAACAACGAGTCCAACTCGGACTTGGCCGGTTTTTTTAATCGTTTTAAGAATTTTAACGTAAATATTTCCTGGAAGAAAACTTTAGCAAAAACAATATAATTAATCTTTGTTGAAGCTACTCTGAACCACGTTCCATGTTAATAATAGCATTACGAAATTAAACGATAGACAAGTAAATAAACAACGTTGTCTCGCAGTCTCATTTTATCATTCCATTGATAAAATCTAAGATCTAGGTCGCTATAATTATGTTCTGGTAAATAACAAACAATTCCTACGACATATTTATTTTTACTAGTGGTCGCCCAGTGGTCGAAATTTGACTGAAAAAATTACATTTATCTAAGTATTAATACATAAATTTTAGCTTTTTGCATTCCTCATAAATTTTAACACGCTGACTGCGGTGCAGATTTTTGTGGTGTACTTTCATACTATGCATAACCAGGATGATTCGGCCTCATGCCAGCATTTTCTCAGGTGTGACCCGGTCTCGTTTGACCTGGTAATACTTGTCTCTTTTTACCCGACTACGAAAAAGGAAGGGTAATGAGTTTAACAGCCTATGTATGTATGTTTGTATGTATGTTTGTATGTATGTTTGTATGTATGTTTGTATGTATGTTTGTATGTATGTATGTGTCTATGTATGGATATTCGATCGTAGCTCAAAACTACTGGTCAGATTTTGACAAATGAGGTATCGATTGATTCGTATTTATATTGAGAGTGTCATAGGCTGTTTTTTTGAAAAAAAATCAAGATGGCCGACAAAACGTAAAAAAGAGGACCAAAAAAATAAAGTTTACCCGATTTTAACAAATGGGGTGTCCTTGGATTCGTCTTGATCCAAAGAGTATCGTAAGGTGTTACAAGAAATCCAATATAGCAAACACTGGAAATTATAAAGTGTACAATCTGTGACTTTCTTGCTACTTACTAGCACCATCTCGTTAATTAAACCGCGACACTTACAGTCTGAAAGTAAATGCAGTGATTGACCCTGAGATCATAGAAATAAGGAGATATGTCATCATAGCAAATTAGTACGGGAACAACAGATGCCACTTTTAGTACATTTTTCGACACAATTACGCGCATAATTAAGCACTCCTTGTGAATAAAAAGATCTCCCACGCATTAAACATTCCGCACACCCTCAATCTAACACTGTTAATCGTCACTCAACACTAGCACTAAACTAAAACACTGTATTTATACCATCGATCGTGTTCGGTTCGTCGCCAGCGCGTACGTTTTTAATATGAGCAATTTGCTCAAGATCAGGCATCAAGCTCGATAGCTCCTTGGCACATCTCCTTGTTTCTATGATCTGAGGATTGACCCAAGCCACCAAAAAAGTGTCAAATAAAACAAGAGTTAAAAAAACTAAAACCCAACTACGTAAAAAAAACAACTGAAAAGCATAAAAAAATAACCGACTTCAAAAATCCACTACAAAGAAAATAATAATTTTGGTTTCGGAAGTCGGTGGCTTTGGTTTTTGTTTGCTTTTTTTTGCCACCGACTTCCGAAACCAAAATTATTATTTTCTTTGTAGTGGATTTTTGAAGTCGGTTATTTTTTGTTAAAAAAGTTTTTTATTTTTCCCTTTTTAGTTCTTTATCCCGTGTTAGATTACTTTCACGAATTCGTTCAACAGTAAATCTTCTACGGAGTATGTACATTTATGCCTATAACTTTGTACATAGGAATGATTACATAATGTATTATATACTAAAACCTTTCTGAAAGTATGTAGATTACGTTAGTGAAAACCCCATCCAAATCGAATCAGTAGTTTTTGAGAAAATCGCGCACATACAAACATACATACATACATACATACTTACATACATACATACATACATACATACATACATACATACATACATACATACATACATACATACATACATACATACATACGGGACGAATACAGAACCTCCTTTTTTGAAGTCGGTTAATAAGAAAATATTCAACACATCGGTACAGTGGTTTCCAGGTTATAGCCGTGGTCGCATGCCGCTATGACCTGTGATGGCTGCTTAATGACGGCATGCGACTACGGCTATAACCTGGACACCACTTTAGTTTTTTTAACTCTTGTTTTTTTACGTTAACGCATAGTGAAAGGGCACGATTATAGCGCGTAGATATACCTAATATCATTCAGGCCGCTAGTTGAAGGGCACCGTTTAGTAAAAAGACTAGGCTGTTAACTGAAAGGCTAATTAAGCTAGTTAGCTGCGACATAATAGATGTTGAGGTAGGATACAAATGAATTTCCTTACCCTACATACACCCATACCACGTGTTATTGATAAAATACTGGTTTCCGGGTGTCGTGCTCGTAACCTTTTGTGTTTATATGTCAATACAGTTCGAACAATAAAAAAATCAATGCATCCATTGGCGGGTCCAGCCGGCCTAGCATGACCACGATAGAAACGGGTTTTGTCTACATAGAAATAGACAAAGTGACAGATTTCATTCATAAAACGTAGAAATGTTTCTACAATCTGTCACTTTGTCTATTTCTATGTAGACAAAACCCGTTTCTATCGTGGTCATGCTAGGCCGGCTGGGGAGTAGTATAGGAGAGTAGTCGTTCCTCCCCTCCCCTGCCCCGACCTTAATTTCTGGCAGATTTCGTACTAGATGAGTGATTTATTGTTTCGATTTCTAACTCATACCCGCCCCCCCCATTCCCCCAAAACAATTTCTAGATTCGCCACTGAATGTGTGACTATAATGCTTCGGGAACGGGGAAGGTACAGTACCTACCTACAGACCCATATCTAATGATACGTCACCGTTATGAAAGGCCACAGGGGGGTGATTCTCGCGGGTGATATATTGATATCGAATTCGATATTATATTGCATCAACTGTCAAAATCCCTACCATTTTGACATTTGTTGCGATATATATCGAATTCGATATCAATATATCACCTGCGAGAATCACCCCCCAGGTCGACTGATGGCGACGCCTACCGCTGTAAACAGGGTATTTAATGCCATGAAATTGTCAAATACACATAATAATTACTTATAATAATGATTGCCACCGTTTTTTATTTTTTATAGATTCCTAAAACAGATTTATTTTATTTTAGAAAAGGAGGAGCAGAAACCTGAGGAAGATTTATCAAATCATGAAGTAATATTTTTGAAAAGTATAGTCGAAAGTCCTGATTTTGGAAGAAAGTACGAGGTAAATATTGTTAAGATAGTGAAACTCTTCATTTGGCATACCTATCACCATCCACATGATAGATGAAGCTGTAGCAGTAATACTATCAATTTTAAAAAATTGCTTTATGGAGACTTTAAAGATTTTTGCATTTAAAGATTTTTTTAAAGTTGCTTCCTTCATCTGGGAGTCGAACTGACCAAATGTGAAAAAATAACATCCTGTACTTTTATTATGCCGATCAAAAGGGTAAATTATTAGGATTAACTCCTTCAAAGTAACATCTCTAGGTCTAACATCTATATATAAAATGCTTTGTTCTGACTAGTGATGGTTTTCTGCCCAGGCAAAAATCCCGAAACGGTTTTTGCCTGGGCAGAAACCCAACTATATCTATAGATGGGTTTATGCCCAGGCATAAACTCGAAACGGGGTTTTTGCCCGGGCAGAAACCCATCACTAGTCCTGACTGACTGATGAATCGACGCATAGAAACGTGAAATTTGGAGTACGTAGGTATTCCTTATATGATGTAGGCATCCGATAAGAAAGGATTTTTGAAAATTCCATCCCCAAGAGGGTGAAATCCAGCGCGAGCGAAGCCGCAGGCAAAAGCTAATGGGAAATAAAAAGAACACCGTAACATTTTTTTTTTTCAAATTCGCCTACCTACTGTCTAGCTCACAGCAAAGATACATTCAAATAGTATTTTATGAAAAACAGTGTAAGAAACTAAAAAAGTACTTATTAATAAATAATCAAAGCTCTCTATGAAAATCGACACGAAAAGTCATTCTATTCACCTACATAATTAATTTGAATATAAAACACGGTGTTCCAATAATTTAAAATTAATGATCCTTATAAAATTGACTCTTTTGATCGGCATCATAGAAAAATAAAGGTTTCTTTTTTAGGGTTCCGTAGTAAAACTAGGAACCCTTATAGTTTCGTCATGTCCGTCTGTCTGTCTGTCTGTCTGTCTGTCTGTCCGTCTGTCACACCCTCGTAAAATCACACATCTTGTCGAGTTATGTGAACATAAATGTATGAAACAGCTGATATTTTTTTCGCAATTTCAGGGTTTGTCCCATAGTAAAAGTTGTTCATAATGAGGAGTACAATGACACCTTTAAATATTTCCACTGTTTAACCTGCCACCCTGTACATAATATATGTAGGTAATTAAATATTCTGTGAATATTTTAAGCGTCTACCTGTTGCCGTTACCAATATCGAGCAAAAACGAGAAAAAACATCACGTTTGTTGTATGGGAAGCCCCCCTTAAATATTTGTTTTACTCTGTTTTTGTGAAAATTTCAACTGTCTAGCTATGACGGTTCATAAGATACAGGAGACACACAGACAGACAGACAGACGGACAGCGAAGTCTCAGTAATAGGGTTCAGTTTTTACCCTTTGGGTACGAAACCCTCAAAATAAAATAAAGTCTAGTGTGTCGTGGTCGTGGTGTGGATATAGGGGGGAAGGAAGCACTGAGACTGAGTGCAATTGCCCCCCCTGACTCCTGAGTCATGGAAGATAAAATAACGTAGGTGATAGAAAAAAAAAAAAAAAAAAATGTCCTGTATTTTTTTCCGTTCCGTAGTCCTGTACCTACTTATCCGCCCCTGCCTACGTATAAAGTAAGATTTAATAGGTAGGTATGTAGGGTAGGTACATAGTTAAGCTGTTGCAATTTATTTAAAATCATATTTAGCTAACTGGCCTAATCAATCAAAAACAATAAAACAATAGAAAAAACAGCCGACGCTGTAATAAGGCTTTTCCGGTTCCGGCGGATCTGTCAAGGTTGCGCGAAAAATGCAAAATATCTTGGAAAAATACGATTACTTCGTGAACAAACATTATGATTTTCCTCAAATAATTCTAATTTGATTTGATTTTTTTTATGATTATTGTTTAGTAACTATCTATAATAACATTATTGTCGCGTATTGAATTTTGATCAACATACAAAGTATAAAACAGCGCTGCAATGTGCAAAAACCAAAAGAAAGGGAATCGTCCATTCGGACTAAAACGTGGACAAGCTGTTTAGTTAAAAGTATTTTTACCTAAAATTATAATTAATTCTTAAAACAATATTTATGTTACCCTCGTTGCAGGAATTTCTATGTAAAAAAAGTCGTATTAATAAGTATTTAAGCCATTTACATCACACAAGGCGTGCCATTCATTGGTTACAGACCCGTGTCATTTATGACCAAAGAGTATTTAATCAACAATGAGGTTTTAGTTTTTATAACAAAAATAATGAATAAAATTGTTTTGTTTTTAAAAACGTTATTAAATGACTTTATAATGCACCCTTATTTATTTTATTGGATTTAAAACCAACAAAAACTTTTGTACACTAACATAATGATTATTTAATTATACTAAAACCTCTTTAGTGATTAAGAATCATAAATAACACGGTCTGTAATCCAAAAATGCAAAATCCAAAAATGGCGGTGCTTTGTGGGATTTACATCCCACAAAGCACCGCACGCTTTAAATACTTAATATTTAGATAATTTTTACATAGAATTTCCTGCCACGAGGGTTGGAAAAATATTGTTTTCAGAATTAATTTTATTTTTTGGTAAAAACATTTTTAACTGAACAACTTGTTCACGTTTTAGCCTGAGCTCCGAACAAAGTGAGCAGTTCCCTTTTGAATTTCGCGCGCTTCCTTGACGGATGCCCCATCCATAAATAAATAGTTAAGTTAGGTCATAGATAGACATAGAATACTATAGACATAGCTTAAGAGATAAAGCCGCTGGCCGTTTCTTGTTTGTGTGCGGTTCTGGAATTTTATTAGTGTGCGTGACTAGGGAAGAGTTGACTGGTTGACGCTTCAGTGACGTCATTGTCACTGTATCAAAACATTGCGCCAATGCGCGGTGTACTTTACAGTGACGTCACTGTATCACTGTCAACGAGAAATTACAGCCTTCACCGCTAGAGTAATATTGTTCTGTGGCCTTCACACAGTAAACAGATACGGTTAGAGTAACTCCCAAGAATGTTAAATTATGTATATAATCTTCTTGGTAACTCCAGTATATTATTCCTCCATGAGTTAGGTATTGCGAATGACAATATTAAACTGAACATTTCTTTTGAATAATAGAGTATTTTCGGAATATTCTTCTTTACTTTCCGCTAAAAGAAAAAAAACCTTACAAGTATTGATTACCAAAAGAACTAAGATTAAGTAAAAAGAAAAGTACAATTTTCCGATTGCTGTCTGTTGCTAACGCGAATGGAATGTGAATGGAACTGCGGCGCTCCAAAATTCGAAACAAAGAATGGTTCCATGTTCCATTATTTGACAGACACAGTGCTATAGCAACACTGCCACAGAGTCAGAGAGTCGCATGACTAAAAGCATTATGTCAAGGCAGTAAGGTTAGAAATTGCATACGGTTGCCATTAATAACTGTCAAAATTCGTAGCTGGAAAACAAGATTTCGTGAAATCGTGCGAGTATTCGTTTGGGTGTGTTCTTTACATTACAACAAAAACAGATTTAGTGCATAAATGTAGCTGTTTTCTGCTACTCGCCCCAGTATTAGCTAGTAAATAGTTTATTTAGTTCTTATTGATAATGCAACGTGGTGTCTGTACGATAATATTGTAGTTTTCATTCAACAAACGACAACAAGTGCCACGCCTATAAATGCACGAAGCCCGTATTTTGGAGTGCCAACAGTCGTTCCTGAGTTCTATTTTAATTACTGGTGAGTGTTGTTATTACTTGTTATTACAGTCCAGCGATTGCGATTCCGAGGAGGACTTGATCGTAAAACCAGTCTCGTTGGGCAACGTAAACATAATACGATTACTGAGCGAGTACCGCGGCACCAATATACGGACTATCGAACAAGCCGAACTCGCTATAATTGTGTCCAGGGCACACTTTAAGGTAGGTACGCCCCTTCCAATATTAGCCAACCTTCAGCGACTTGTTTACAAAGTAACACAAATATTTACTGCATCATTGTTAGTAGAATATGCCAGTTTGATGAGTTCTTCAGCAGATACACTGCCCTTGTTATTGAATTGCTAATCAATATTATTGTATCGTTAAAGTAAACAGTAATGAGTAACCATAGATACCAAGTGATTAACAAATTCAACAACCATTATTTCAACAACAGCTTCCAAAAACTATATTCAGTGTTTTGTTTTAATTAGTCTCTTAAAGAAAAATTGTTTGGCTGCGACTTACAAATTAACTGAAGCAATCATTTTATTTCAGGCTTTAATAGATGCTCATGACCAAATAGGTGCAATTTGGGTTGACCGAGGTTCTGGTATTGATGAGAAACCACCGCTGCCAGAGTTAGAGGGAAGTAAAGACACTGCAGCAGGTGCTGAAGGAGCTACAGACGAGAACGGTGACATGCCTGTTGAGACTGTGAAAGTAGTGGGGCTCAGGAAAGTGCCTGGACAGCCTTTAGGATTAACTGTGAGTATAATATGACTGTTAAAGATTGTTTCACCAGCTCCAGATCAGTCCTGGATAACTTCTGGCACATCATTTCAAACAAATTCTGTTCCAATTTTGAATTTTTTTAATGGCAAGGAAAATTACAACTTATTCAACCATAACATATTGAATATTTTTAAATCTGCTAGCCCAAATAAGAGTAAATTAATAAAATTATGTACTTTACTGGATTTTTACAGTGCACAACAGAAGGACTGTAAAGTGTAAATAAACTACTTTAATTAACTGTTTCACAAAATAATTAATTCCCTATAAAATAAAAATATACCCCAATGATTTAATGTGCCTTTGGAAGGTCTTAATATTATTGTTTCTGCTACTATCACATTTAGTGATATAGTTTGTGTTATTTGTGTTTATAGTTTGTGAAGAGAAATGAAAACAATTTGAATTTATGTTTTTAATCATTGTTATTTTGAACAGGTAACAACTGATGAGCATGGGCAGCTCATAGTAGCTAGGATATTAGCCGGAAGTGCAGCCGCAAAACAAGCACTAGTGTCAGTAGGGGATGTGCTATTAGAAGTGGATGGTGTCCACATAGACTCTGAAGACCAGCTCAAGGAAGCCGTAGCTAAACCTAATGACAGGATCACTCTCAAAGTTGGGCCCAACCTCAAGGAGAAGACTGCTCAGTTAACAAATAAGCTTAGTGTAAGTTACTAAAAATTATTTTGCACACCATGGCATTTAAATCTCAGATTTTCTAACTGAAAACTTTATGACATAGTTATAGTAGTAATCATGATACCAGCTAGGAGGCCAGTGGTAGATCCAGAAATTATTTCTGGGGGTTGGCTTGGAAGACAAAACACTACATCACTAATCTAATCTGAAATCTGTCAGCACTTATGTTTTGGGAGAGCTTCAGCTGCCTAGCCCCCCTCTCCTGGATCTGCCACGGGGAGAGGCATATATCCAGCAGTCCTGATAATTACAAGTGTAACATAGGATGACATTAAAAGAGACCATTTCTATTTCCAGTGCTACATGAGAGCCCTGTTCGATTATGACCCTAAGGATGACACCTTACTGCCATGCAAGGAAATTGGTTTAGCATTCAAAAGAGGAGATATTTTACAAGTAAGTTTTTTCATCCATTTCAGTAACATGTGTGAGATAATCCAGTTTATTTTATCTACAGCATATTATATCCTTATTTATTAATTTGTTTAATTAATTTGTTTTGTTTTGTCATAAGCCAGAAAGGTCAAGACATTTAATGTAGTGTTTAAAACTCAAATATTTAATTACTAGCTTCCACCCGCGGCTTCGCCCGCGTTTTCCGGGATAAAAGGTAGCCTATGTGTTATTCCAGACTATAATCTATCTGTGTGGCCAAATTTCATCCAAATCCGTCCAGGCGTTTCAGCGTGAAGAAGTAACAAACATACACACACACACACACCCACACACGCACAAACTTTCGCATTTATAATATTAGTAGGATTGAATTAAAATCTTATTTGACATAAGCTTGCTGTAAAATAAATGTAAAATCCTGACTCTACACAAGAATTTTAAAGTTATTTTTTTTTTGTTATTAAATATTTAAGAGATTTCTCAAAAATCGAATGTCGCGAGCGGGATTTGAACCCGTGACCTATGGCGAACCGTGTCAATGCTCTGCCAACTGAGCTGCCGCGAACCGGTATTTTTTTTCATTGTTTCTCTATGGCTGGCTTGTTTTATAAGAAACATAGCTACCTATATGAAATATTCGTGTTACTCTTCAGGTGTCGGACCGAAAGGACCCTAACTGGTGGCAAGCGAGTCACGTGGAGAGTCCGGATACAGTTGGATTGATACCCTCGCCAGAGCTGGAGGAGAGGCGGAAGGCCTATGTTGCACCTGAAGCTGACTTTGTGCATAAAATCAGTATCTGTGGTGCTCGGGTAAGTAATTTAATTTTTTACTAAAACTAATAACTATGTAGAATATAGAATATTCTTGATATAGGTAGTTATAATAAGTACTTAATCTTATACATATAATACTGAGATGACGACTGATGCCATCTCCAGCGGCGCCGGCTTTTAGAAAACCCCGTGAGTGTTCCTGCACATTTTGATGACTCTTAAAGATCTGGCATAGTGCACACTGACCTATCCTACATAATCGTGAACACGCGAACAGACAGGCAGTAGATAAGAAAGAGATCGCATTTTATGAATATAGAGATACAGAAGAAAAGAAGATAGGCACTATATAATACTAGGCAGGTACTACTAAGTAGAGTTTTAATGTCTATGGTCATGAGTGCTTCGCACCGGCTATTTACCTCTCGTAGGTGCTAGAGCCCCCCATCACCCACTAAATCGGCGCCCCTAGCCACCTCAGACTAAAATTCAGGACTGAAAAAATTGTATCGTATACAGGATGAGCTTACTCTACATACCCAAATAGTTTAAGATTTTTTTTTTAGGGTGACCTATGATCCCTTGTGAGTCATTTCTATTGGGCGCCCAACACAAAAAAGTTTATCGTCCCGTCCAGTTTGCGTGCAAATTTTAGGAATTTACATGTAGGTACTATGTACCACAGTCATTGTACCCTGATTATCCAACGTCAGCACATTTGCATGACTAAACATAACACACATTGTTTATAATATTAACCTTTCATTGTCAATTTATGAATCAAGGTATTCTCACGAACATTTCGTGTCAGCGATATTTGTTTCACTGTCATGATACACAGACGTGTTATGTTAACAAAACACTTATTGTTCCGGCATTTTAATGAAATACTGTAATTATGAGTCACGGCGTTTTGTTTGGGGGTCTCTAATTACATTGTTGTCTAAACTTAGAACTAATGACGATATGATTCTTATTAGGAACAAGTCATCGCCCACTTTCTGCCCACGTGTTTTGACTTGACACTTTTCAATATTCAAATGACTAATATAGGTACATTGAGTTCTTTGTTATTCCTTGAGCACGGCAGTAAATTCAACTCAGATGTTGAAGGTCTCTGCTGGACATAGGCTCATCCGAAGTTGTGACCGCCAACAGCCATTCTCATCAGCCTAATAGCGGCCACTGCTTAACATAGACATCTCCAAACTTTACGCCACTGAACTCGATCCTCGGTCATTCGCATCAGCATATAATCAACCAGAATCAATTTAGAACTTTCATTTTCTATAAAAGTACTGCAATTGTAAGAGACTGTAATACCTTTTTTGTCCTCTGTGTAGTCTAGTCAAATTATTTTAAATACCTACGCGTTTTTCCGTATCAACTAAATGTAACTGTTCTCGAGAATCGGTCATCCATAGAAATCGATTAGATAAGCCTGGGGTTAACGATTTCACTTTATTGTTAAAGACCGCCCACGGTTTTAGTTGTGGACTTAAGTTTTGGTTCTTGCATTTTGTAGTCATTTGTGGTTCATCGCCCTCTATATCGATAGATCCAGAGCGCAATCCACATAAATATCCTAAGCTGCAATATAGTACCGGTTCCAACCTTTTTAGCTGGCAAATGTGACTGTACGAACATTGTGTCAACACTCGTAACGCCCAAATATATGAAGAATACTTCGCATTATGCTAATATTGTCATACTCATAAGGACCTTGATCAAAAAACGTTATCCCTGCTGATGCCATTACTTCTATTTATTTATCTATACTAATAATGTGAAGATGTGATGAAGGGTTTGTTAGGTTCAATTAGGTTGTTTGTTTGAACGCGCTAATCTCTGGAACTACCGGTCGGATTCGAAAAAATGTTTTTGTTTATTATAGGCAGATTCGTGAGGAATAGTATAGGCTATTTTAACATCACGCTACGACTCTTAGGAGCCGAGTAACGGGGGTGAAACCGTGGGGAACAGCTAGTTTATAATATGTACATAAACACTCCAACAAAAAAAAACTTTAAGATGCAAAGCACAAACATACTGCTTATTTCATCTGAAAGGAGATAGTTTTTTTTGATAGAGAATTAGGCTCCCCACAAATTGAAGTGTATAATAGTGAAACTAACGTAGTTTGTTCTTTATAATCTCAAGATTACAATAGTAATATTAGCTTTACTGTGTAAAAAGGTAATTCCGAGAAATCAACAATTAAATTATATAATATATAATAAATCCTTTATTGCTTATAAGGGTATTTGTAGTACATAACGGTTACAAGTTACATAATTGAGCGTAATAAGATACAATTTTTTTGGATGAGGTGCTGTTCTCCTAGCTAGGTTGCTTAGCAACCTGTATTAAGGAGAGACAGTTTGCCTCCCTAGTTATTATTATAATGTGCAACGTGTTGTCTCTGTCTCAATTAAGTTAAGATCTATATAGGTACATTAATGTCTACAAGGTACAATTAATACTGAACTTGGTTAAAAACAATAAAGAAAAAAAAACAAAATGAAAGTGAAAAAATAAAAATAGTAAAATTGATTTATGTTAGTCGTGTCACGTGTGTGTGTGTGTGATTGTGATAGAAGATATATGTGGGAATTGCAGGTGTGTGTGTTTGTATGGGAGGTGTATGGATGTAGGAGGGTGTGGGTGGGTATGTGTGTGTATATGAAAGTTACTGTTGGGCCTTAGAATAATTACTTTTGTTGTGGGTGTAGTGAGGATTCAAGAGAGTGTTTTCAAGAGTTCCTCAGTCTCGTCATATGTTTTGGAAAGAAGGAAGGAGCGGACAGTAGTTTTGCATTTTGAATAGGGTAGGGCATAGATCGGTAAGCTTACGTTAAGTTTATTGTATAGATGTGGGCCGAGGTAATAGAAGAATCTTTTGGTGAAACTGTAATACGGACGTGGAATAGTACATATCTTGTCTTTTCGTCGTTTGGAAATTGGGATAAAAGGGGTCTGTCGGTGTTGTAAAAGAACAGTCTGCAAAACAAAGTGTTGTCTACACAAATACAAAATTAGAATAAATTGTTTTTGTTATTGTTTTAGAAGTATCTATTTAACCTCTGCCCAAGTGCCCACGCTCAGGTTTAGAAGCTCTAAGCCAGTATGTCACACAGAATTGTTCTAATTGATGCACCGAAAAAAAATATTTAAGAATACCTATTAATTTATTAAATATAAATATTATTATTTGATTTATTTCAATCTTTAATGCACTGTAAATAAGAGTACAAAATTGACTCTTCATTACGCGCAATTTTTTTTTCGTATGATATTGATCGTGAGAGGAATATCAAAACATCACCTTGTTTTTTATGATTTCTCATCATTCCGTTTTCATTTTTAAATAATTTCTAGCCTGTTAACTTTAGTAAATTGGTTACTTTTTTATATGTAATTATGACCGTCAAACATTAAACTATTTACACGGGGCTCAAAAAAAACGATGTCCTTTCTTCCAACAGACCTTCTAATACTTAGCTCATTTACATGCACGCAGATATCGAAAAAGAAAAAGAAGTTTGTATACGAGTCCCGTTCGAGCGTGCAGCTGGAGGGCGCGGAGCTGGCGCTGTACGAGGAGGTGGCGCGCACGCCGCCCTTCCTGCGCCGTGTGCTGGCCCTCGTGGGCACGCGCGGCGTGGGCCGCCGGACCATCAAGAACCGCATGATCCAGGAACACCCCGACAGATTCGGTGCTGTCGTGCCTCGTAAGTCTACCAAATCTGTCTATATTACTAATATTGTAAAGAGGTAAAGTTTGTATGTAGGGGGTAATCTCCGGAACTACTGATCCGATTCTGAAAATTCTTTCACTAATAGGAAGCTGCATTATCACTGAGTGCTATAGGCTACTTTTTATCCCGGAAAAATGCAGGGGGTCACGCGGACGAAGTCGCGGGCAAAGTGCTATTATAAAATTGTAAAAGCGGTAAAAAGCCGTGTCTCGCCGCGAGCTGGCCCTGGTGGGCACGCGCGTGTATCACGCAAAAAGTACTTAACGGATTTAATTTTGTTTTCACAGTGTCGTAGCTTAGGATCCAACTTAAAATCTAAGTCACAATCGAAGTGACATATGCATGCAAATGTCAGCTCAATTGGTTGAAAAGAACTGGTCTAAAATGCAGTTGCAAGATTTCGTCCGGCACACACACGGCATGTTAAATAAAAGCTTGTAATATTAAAAATGACCAATCCAGTGTAACTCTTTTCACAGATACGTCGCGTCCTCGACGACCAATGGAAGAGAACGGCCAGTCGTACTGGTTCGTGTCCCGCGAGGAGATGGAGCGCGACGCGCACGCCGGCCGCTTCCTAGAGTACGGCGAACACAACGGACACCTGTACGGAACCCACCTCGACTCCATACGCGGCGTTATGAAGGAAGGTGGGTCTTTAATTAAAAGGGCTATTACATTTTGTCACCTGGCTCGCTCGCACAAAACCATATTTTTTAAAAATGTTAAATGAAAAGATGCATTTTTTAAAAATCTATTCTTATAATGTTTTAGATAATAATATTAATTTAACAGGTAAATAATTAAAACACATTTCTACTGTGCCATCTAATCAATTTAGGAGCAGAAGTATCCTATATAACTGCTCCTAAATTGATTAGATGACACAGTAGAAATGTGTTTTTGGTGTTTGCGTCATCGACGCTTATATCTTCTGCCATACCATAGTATGCGAGTCATCACTCATTATAACGGCACCGCTCCTGCACAGAACATAACTTGTCATTTAAATTAGGGCTTAAAATTGTCTGTGGCCTTATTTACTTTTGGACAAGAAGTATGAAACTGAAGACGAGGCTTCGGCCTTACTTACTTTTGAACAAGAAGGATAAAACTGAAGACGAGACTTTGGCCTTACTTTTAATCAAGAAGGACAATCATTACTGGAGACGAGGCGGTATGGTCCAAGACCTTAGCCTGCCCAAGTAGGGCGAAGAGAAAAAAAAAATAAAAAATTAAAATCGTGTGTACATTTTATAATATCAAAATCCACGACTTCGTCCGCGTGACATATACGTAGCGCCATCTAGAGTCCCAAAGCTATTGTGACCGTCGAAAGTTATTGTTCTTTCCCTCGGGAACAGTACTTTTTTCTGGATGAAAGATACCCTATCCTTTTCTGTACCCATGACAAAGTCAAAACTTCATGATGATCAGTTCAGTCGTTTGGGCGTGAAAAGGTAACAAACGAACTTTCGCATTTATAATATTAGTTAGGATATTAGCCAGCGACTCGCGGTAATCGCGCTTGTCATTATAAAATGTATTGTAGAATAGACGACTTAAAGCACTAATTTAAATGACAAGTTACTTCCCGTGCTGGAGCGCTAGGATTACAAAAAGTGATGATTTTAGACTGTCGCGGTCTTATTTTGATTGCCTTGCTTGCTTTTAATTTGCTTTTATTTCGCAGACGACGGTTACATTAACTAGCAAAAAATACAATTTAATTTAATGTGAATCAATCTGAATAGCACAGAAAAAGGAGACTTCACACCTTTTTGTAGACTGCAGTTTTCTTCAGCCCGAAATCTAGAACTTGTCTAAAATTACTGTTACGCAAAGCACGATGAGGATTGATGAGTATTCTCTACAACTCTACACCATCGTGCCTTACATAATTAGGTATTTGACTGATTTTGGGAAATGGTTTATATTAATCTTCATTATATTATAAGCACACTACATTGATAATTCAGGGAGATCTACTGTATTTATCAATAAAAATCAGTGATAAAGTATAAATTTCCAAAACCGCTCCAAAAACGCTGTTTCTGCGGAAGTGACGTAACACGCTAGTAAACGAGCTTTGTCAACAAGACAGACGGTGCAGCTGAAATTAATATCATCAATAAATCATTTTTATTGGCTATAATGGCGTATATAAATGGTGTGTAGTTCCACAATGTACAAATACGTCTTAAAGCAGTCCATCATGATTCATGACACAAAAGAATTTATAGGTAATGTTTCTATGTTTTTATCAACATAACCTAAAATGAGATTTCACAAAACTTCTGAATGATTATACAAAAGATTTGTAAATAAATATGTGGCAGGTAGGTACTTACACTGCTGTTTTTACATTTTTAAGTTCCGCAGCATAATAATCAGCGTTAGGTATTCTTAAAGAAAAGTGCAACCATAAATGCGTCTATCTTAGGTAGGTTGTATCAGCTTGCACAAAATTTGACTCCATTTTGAGATTCGATATGAATATTTATGCCACTAGATAGAAGATTTCTATGAAAACAGCTTCAGAAATAACTCTAAGATCAAATATAGCACCCAGAAACCATAAAACGCAAACTACAATCTGTCAAAGCCGTGCTTACTCCAGTGTTGCCAAGCTAGATTTTTTCATTTTACCCCAATGCCTGATTAATTTTACTCTAAAATCATAACTATTTATACAAAAATACCTGGCTAAAGTTTTGGTTTTAGATATACAATAAAACAAGTTCTTTCTTAATCAATGGTCATGTTTCACAATAAAAATATGCTGAATTTGTTTAACTCAAATTCAATTCAAATACTTAGGTACCTACATGTATTGCTTACCAAAAAGCCCATAAACTATAGTAATCATAACAACAATACGAAATCTAACCTTAAAATTTTGGAAGTGACTCCGCGACCGCCGCCGTGACCTGAATTTGCAGCCGGCACTGGTTGCTAAATTGGCAGCCGGCGCTGACTTTTGAAAAAAAGCGGGAAAGGGAGTTGGCAATATGTCATAATTAAAAAAAACATTTCATGTTTCATTTGAGTAACATACCTAATTAGGGTCCAAGAGCGAGCGAAGCGAGCTCGGGAACTTGGACACCCCGACACGGACAGGTTAGGTTCGAAGGGGTTGACGGGGGCTTCAGTGAGCGTGCGAACGAAGCCCCCGTCAACCCCTTCGTGTTATGTTACTTTTAACCTTGCAGATAGAAATAGGAGCTCCGCGTACCGGGGCTCCGTCCACCACCTCCATCCCCCTTGCAAGTCCAAAAAAGTTGTATTTTGTTTTACATTAACACTGTTATTTAAAAGTCAGTCTAAGGTATTTAATTCAACTTAAAACACGGCAACATTAATCTGCTGCTACGGTAGTTTGCAATTATTTTCGTCTGGTATCACTGCTACTTCAAGGCTACTCCGGTTCCTAACGGCATTATTTTTGGGAGCCTAGTCGGCGCCGGCTGCGGAGGCCCTCCCTAAAATTTCATGTACGTCAGGCTGGCCCGGCCCCATGGAATTTAATAATGAGATTGTTATCAATCCAATGTACCCGGGTATACTAATATATGTAACACCTTCATTTTCAATGTAACTCTTTTTAAAAGAAATTACGTGCACTTCTTAGTGGCCGGGCCAGCCTGACGTTTTCAGCCCGGCCACCTTGTTTCCCACTAATCTACAAAAAATACTGGCAATATTGTGCTACAGATGAAATATACCCTATAATTTATGCATATGTAACACAAAATCGAATCCTAAAATGCAATAGCATACGAAATATTAGCGGTTGCAGGTGGCCGGGCTGAAATTATTTCGTTACTATAAAACAGTAAAACTGCAACACCTACCAAAAAATAATACCAGTACATAATGAGATATAGAGATATAGAATACATGTAACGCTTTCATTTTAAATTATAATACATATTTAGAAAGAATAATCACTTGAAATTATATTTCAGCCCGGCCACCTAAAAGCGGTAATATTCCCTAAAATCTTATGCTAATTTGTACAGTAAAACCTGATACAGCTATGAAATGAAAGTTACATTCGTTTTGTTTTAGTCGTATACCTTTAAGCCTTCTGTTTGACTAGATTATCAAAATCTGAGAAACTTTCCGAAGAGTGACTATCATTTATTAACTAATTTCAGGACATTTGGTTTGTTGAGTGAAACAAAATTGGTAATTGTCATATTTTTTTAATAATCATTTTTGAAATAAGTTAGACAACATTTGTACTTACATTAATTAGGTACTATAACAATTGTTAATTATAAATAATGTAAAAAAAGGTTACACATTGATAATAACACAGTTATCAAAAAATTATAGTAATATCAATATTACCTTAACATCGAACATTCATTCATTCAGAATATTAGAAGATAATTTTTGGTTAAATACTTATTATACCTTGGTAAAAAATCACAGATTTTCATAATGATTTTTACATCAACTTTGAATTTAAAGTTTTGAAAACTTTCAATTAAAATTATGCTAATATAATTATTACAACAATTCTTAAATAAAGAGAGAACCATAGTTCTTTCAGTGGCAGCTAATGGAAATATAGCTATGTAGTATATATAATTTAACATAATATTAAAATCACAGCTAAAAATCACAATGTTAACTTGTATAATTAAACGTATGCTAATATAATAATCATTGCTAGCCTATATCTGGCATTTGTACTATAAGTATTTTGACTAATTCAAATTTAAATATATTGCTTATTAGAATCGATAAAAACGTACTAATCACTTGATTATGTTATTTAATCAAGCTAAAATGTACGTCAAGGAATGTAAAAATATTAAATCCAAATTACTTTTTTTAACACTAGACTGTAAATCGTCATAACACATCCACAGATCTTGATTAAATAAATGGCATTTATAATGTCCTAGATTTTCCCCCAATACTACATATTCAATAGCACCTACAATCACATAAATATTAGTTCTAACTTTGATAGATAAAGGTATATCGTTCAATATTATTTGATCTGTTCCATTTAAATCAAAAGATATAATATTCTTTACATTATAGCTGGACAAAACAGTGCCCGGGCAATCGTGTTCACAATCCTTCGAAATAACGTCTATACAAATTGAGTCTTCTAGGGCTGATATTCCAAATGTTTTAATTACGTTCATATTAATGGGTAAAAATGGTACTGTTCTTTGAAGTTGAAATGCACATTTTTCTTCGGTACATATTTTTGTAAATAGAGCGCTATAAAATAATTCTAAAATCATTTGTTCAAACAAATTTGCGACATTGCATTCACAATTTATATCTATTGTATTTTTCGAGGATAGTTTGTAGTACTTTTTACATATGGTATTTCTTAGTTCGTATACTGCGGCTTCAGATATGTTTTTGTTACCTATAAATTGTATATAATTACATAACATATTATTATTATTTTCAGTCTGATCTATTTCTAATTTAAAGTTATTAAATGCAATATAACCATAAGCTATTAAATATGTAACAGCATCAAAACCACATGTATTTGTTAAAGTGGAACCAGTTACAATATTTCCATTTTTTATAAATTTTTACATTTTATAAATCGGTACGGTAACTGGCTCTTCAGCTTGTCCTTTCCAATTTTCTACAAAACTTGGCATATCACTGAAAATAGAATCTTGAGGAAATAACCGTTTTTGGTGTGTTCTTTTTTGACGATTCTTTTTGATTTTAATCTTTCGCTCTTGAAGGGGCGGTGCCTCATTATTTTGTAGTTCACTAGCAGCGATATTAAGCTCTCCATTTAAATGATTAATATGTATGTTTAGAAATTCGTCAATCCTGTATTTTCTTACTTTAGTTTTGAGTAATAAATGTTTTATTGTTTTAAAATAATCCTCTGATGCACTAGACGATGGATTTTTGTTTTTTGAATTGTATAATGGAGCCATAACGTTTGACCACATGGGCAATTTTCCCAATAAACGTTTTAGAGTAGATATTAGAGGCGGATAATATAATTTGTTGGGGCGTTCACAAGATTCCTCTTCTTGTTTATTTTTACAAGCAACAATATTATCAAACCATACCATAAAATTGCTTACATCTAAAACATTCTCCTCATTTAGGAATCTTTCTTCATCTACGTAATTGTGTGCGTTGTTAGAATCTTTTTTATCAATTGTAATACCTTGAATTCTTCTTTTCAAATTACAGTGGGCATCAAAGCAAATTTTTGAATAAAATTTAGTTAAAATAACAGTTAACATATTTTCAATTATCTCTCTTATGACTACGATACACTCTGCTGTTTTAATGTAAAGAATACAACGAACAAAGAAAAATTTTACATTTTCTGTTGTATTATTGAAGCACGAAAGATTATGAATAGTTTTGACAAAGTGACTTGTATCTATTCGCATATATACTACAGGCAAACTATTTGTATGTCCCTCCAATGCACTGTAAGAAGCTTCTAAGTAATCTTTTGTAGATTTATATGAAGTAAAGCATTGGATTGTAGCAGCAATCAAAGCTGAGGAATCGTCCGTGATTATTTCTGCAGGAGGGATAATTCCATTACTGGCCCATTTACCCAACCAATCCGCAATGCTATTTTTAGTGTGAGAATCACTAAGCATTTGTGAAATTGGAATAGATTTTAAAAAGCTATCAGCAGTTATTAATATAACATATAAGAATAATCTTTTAGTAAATTTAGTCCCATTAGGTAACACAATTGGTTTAATTATAGAGCCTGTGGCATCTAATGATATGGTTGGTCGACCATACTCTTGAACATATTGTTTGTAATATTTTATTTGTTCTTCTAACCAGTAGTAAATATGAAAAGTTGGTTTCATTAAAATTTCCTGAATTACGGAAGAGTATGTTGAAGTATTTGCCATAATGACAACAGATAATATTTGATTGTTATGGTACCATTTCTGCTTCCTTGTTTCATGACGTATTTGGCGTAATGCTCCGACTGATGGCAATACAGGTGGTTCCTTATCTTGAAATATCATATCATGACTCGCTATTTGTTTTCTAACTATTGTTGCTGAATCAAATTTTAATTTCTTAGATAATGTTCGTCTTGAGTACGGAGTGAGTCGTATTTTTTTTAAAGGATTATGCTTAAAATTTGGTTGAAGTTGATCAATTTCACATAAAAAATCAATAATATGATCAGTCTTATCTTTATTTTGAATTTTCACTGTTGCTTGACACTGAGTGCAACGTCCGTAGAATGTAATGTTAGCGCCTTGAATAACATGTCTTTTAAATGCTACAGTACAAGGTAACTTATAAAACTCCCAGAGTTTTTTTCTTAAAAGACCGGACCACTTAAATTTGGGAATAGCTCTGTACGTCTGATATCTTGCACTAGGTTTATTTTTATCGTGTCGTTTATACGTATAACTTAAGGGTTCAATTTTCTTCCATTCATGAACATCAATTGGAAATTTAAAACTAATTTGATGAAGTAAGCTTGCTTGTTGAATAACTGGAGAAGACCCTGATGATGATGTTGACGAAATTATAATACTATTGGTATTATCTTCATTTCTTTTAATGAAGCACTCATCTTTTGCCCGAGGTGAGTTCTGGTTGTTTAAAAAGTTTCTTCTAAAGCTGAGATATAGTGCTTTTGGTGACATCACATAGTTTATATCTTTTGCTATGGTATTGTATATAATAGAACTATATCTTGTCGTGGTGATCAAGCGTTTATGTTTCTCAAATATTTGTTTTTGAGCCACAATATCTAACGCACTACGTTTTCCCATGGTGTAGGCACGCTCAACTGAAATAAAATATATTCATTTTAACTATGGTTTCGTAATAGGTATTCATGTAGGCTAAATAACTACATTAATATTTATTTAAATACAAATTCCCTAAAAAGATAAGTGTATGCAGTAACATTTGCATGCATTATCAAGTATATACATAAATCTATTAAAAAATATTTTAGCACCTAAGGAAAGAAAGAAAGAAAGAAAGCAAAGAATGTTCATAAGAATCAAATTTACTTTCACAAAACTTATAACTTTTGGGACATTAGAAATATATAAGATAGAATAGAGATGGGGAGAGGGGCGCGTGTCGCGGGACGAGGAAAAGAATGCGGTGAGCGAGGGACGTGGATCGCTGTGGCAGGCCGTACAAGGGGGAGTTACAAGAAGCGCGGGTACAGACGAACACCGTCGACGGTTGCCTGATTACAATGAATAATTCACTAAAATCCAATATATAAATCTTACAGTAATTAATAAGAAACTGATTAATTATTGATTTCACGAAATAAATAAGTACACAATAATAATAAGTAAATACATAGGGTAGGTACACAACAATAAGATTCACAAAAACTAAACACTTACTGTTAGTAAATCACCAAAATTATTACCTATTGACTATAAACGAAAGGATAAAATATATTTAGTTGATGGCATTGTATGGAGTTTTATTATTAAGTAAATGAGTGTTTAGATTTACTTTACTTTACCTGTATATTTTTTTAAATAATTACTTAGCTACCCATTAACATTGTTTGTCGATATATTTTAATTTATCAAAACTATGACTTACCTTAAAAACATCACATCACAAACAACTACACTGCAACAACTGATCAAATTTTACACTCACAGTAATATTAAAACGTAAAATATTATGTCAGAAGTGTTGATAACTACACGGCTCTTGCGCATCTATTCTGTCTACTCGGGGAAAATATCTTACGACTTAGGTTGGGACGCGACACAGGCGCCGTCTAAAAATCGGTGGTAGCGTCTGTGAACTATTATCTTTGTATGGTTATGTTGTGAAGCCAAAAACGGAGAAAATATATATAGGTTTAGGTATTATGTATCCAACAATTATTATGTGTGATTTATACTACTTAGTTTATTAATAAAAATATCATAGTAACGCATTTTGTTTCACTCAACAAACCAAATGTCCTGAAATTAGTTAATAAATGATAGTCACTCTTCGGCAAGTTTCTCAGATTTTGATAATCTAGTCAAACAGAAGGCTTAAAGGTATACGACTAAAACGAAACGAATGTAACTTTCATTTCATAGCTGTATCAGGTTTTACTGTACAAATTGGCATAAGATTTTAGGGAATATTACCGCTTTTAGGTGGCCGGGCTGAAATATAATTTCAAGTGATTATTCTTTCTAAATATGTATTATAATTTAAAATGAAAGCGTTACATGTATTCTATATCTCTATATCTCATTATGTACTGGTATTAGTTTTTGGTAGGTGTTGCAGTTTTACTGTTTTATATTAACGAAATAATTTCAGCCCGGCCACCTGCAACCGCTAATATTTCGTATGCTATTGCATTTTAGGATTCGATTTTGTGTTACATATGCATAAATTATAGGGTACATTTCATCTGTAGCACAATATTGCCAGTATTTTTTGTAGATTAGTGGGAAACAAGGTGGCCGGGCTGAAAACGTCAGGCTGGCCCGGCCACTAAGAAGTGCACGTAATTTCTTTTAAAAAGAGTTACATTGAAAATGAAGGTGTTACATATATTAGTATACCCGGGTACATTGGATTGATAACAATCTCATTATTAAATTCCATGGGGCCGGGCCAGCCTGACGTACATAAAATTTCACCCTCAAATTTACCCTAAAGAATTTTTTACCCTAAAAATAAGTTGGCAACACTAGCTTACGAGCGTGTGACGTCAACAGAGTGCGACAGGCCGTTCTTGTGACAGCTACAATAACAAAAAATATTGCATTTTATTTTCGTGTAATTTGCAAAAAATACACATATTTTAGTTAAAAATCAAGTGAAATAAGTTTATTTACGCTATGAACTGATAGGATGACCACAATCTGTAGCATATTTTCAATGTTGTCAAGAACCGAATTTTCAATCGTAACAACAAATATTTTTTCAGGTAAAATGTGCATTCTGGACTGCGCCCCGCAATCTCTGAAGCTGCTACATAACAGCGGAGAATTCCTACCGTTCGTCGTGATGATAGGAGCGCCGGGCATCGAACAGCTGAGGAACCTTACCTATGCCTCCAACCGTAACCTAACGGTGAGAAACAAAATAGTATACTGTTCTATTACTTTGAATTGACTTCATTTAGGTGTATTGAATGCCCATAGTATGATATAACTTTTATTTTTTCAAGTTTATGTGCCCAATAGAACCGTCATTATTTAGTTCTTTTCGAAAATTCTAATGTATTTTTAGTTTAGAAAATCCGCCTTGCAAAACAGTCTTGTCTTATTATTAGATTCTTTTAGATATTTTTTTCAAATATCCCCTTAATTTATTAGAGCATGTATATTTTCCCGTTTTTGTTCGTTTCGTTCGTTTTGTTCCCGTTTTTGTTTCCTATATGAATATGTTGATATGCATTGACGTTTGTTGCGCATGCGTTTCGTAGTTCGACAGGCAGAGCTCCATCCGCTACAGCTCGCGGCGCGCGCGCACTCTCGAGTCTCTTGCGTCGCTTTACGAGGTAAGTTGTATTACAGAATTAATGGCTTTGATTGTTTTAGAGATTTTTTTTGTCCTTTAGGCTGTGTCCCCAATAGGTAAACTGTTACCGGCCGACTGAGTTTGCGGCGTATCGGCTTAGTACGCCCTTCCATATATTTAAAATGGAGTGTCCACAGTTTGCTAGTTTGCGCTAACAGTTTGCCTACTGAAAACTACAAACAAACTTAGCGCAGTCTCAGTCGGCCGCTCACAGTTCGCCTGTTGGGGTCACAGCCTCAGTGTTTGAGATAAAGCTACGAGTCTATTTGACATTTCTAACTTTACTCATAAAAGCAATAAATCACAGGAAGAAGACATGAAACAAACTTTGGAGGACAGCGCTCGCATTCAACGACAGCACGAAAAGTACATAGATCTCGTTATCACTAACAACAATGCCGATACGACGTACTCTAAAATCATGGACGCCTTGCATTCGCTGTCCACGGACCACCAGTGGGTCCCAGTCAGTTGGATTTACTAGCATTGCTATTAGTGCGAAAGTGCGCATTCCACTTTGCGCTTGCGGCTTCGACTACGCTAGCGCCGATGGCCGATATTGATATAGTACATGCGTCTTCCTGCACTGACTGCAGTAGCATGAAAATGTTCATATCTAACTTTTTCAACTATGTAGTCAAATTCCGTAAGATTAAGTTACAAAACCGATTATTGTGTCATAAAACGTGGACTTAAATGAAATGGTTACTTATATCGAGTCGACAAGACAATAATAAAGAGTATTTGCAAGTTTAACCCAGCAATGTAATAAAATGAGACACAAATTAAATTATATTGTTTGCGGCCGCAGGAGGCCGCTTGCGCGTCTGCAGTATTCAATTTCACATTTCCATCACTTTCCCTAAATGCATTTAAAATCGCCTAAACTGGTATCGCTGCAATTAATTCATAAACCTTTTTATTATTAAGAGTAAACAAACATCACATGGTTGTATTAAAAAGCTTCATATTTAAATTAATAATAATAGGTACCTATCTAAAAATTTAACGGCAATGAATTTACCCTGGGGCTATTTCACCAACCTATCAATAAAGGAATCTGTCAATTAAGTTTAAATTTTTGACAGATTTTGTATAGAAAATCTGTCAAAAATCTTATCTTTAGCTTATTGAACAGATATTGATAGGTTGATAGGATGCCCCTAATAAATGTAAGTGCGGGTATTTAAACGGAATATGTTGAAACAATGTGCCACGTATAGATATAGTTTGCTGCAAAAGAGGTTGCTAATTATTAAAACAAGGCATTCCAATTAACATAAATACATTTCAACAGAACTTGCAAATTAAGTAAACAAACGTTCTATACAAATTCATGTAATTTTGTCAATTTTCCATACTTCACTAAACAATTTACTTACGGGATAACTTCCGTGATTTTTGTATGTATTGAGTTCCCGATATTACGATCAATACATACAAAAATCACGGAAGTTATCCCGTAAGTAAATTGTTTAGTGAAGTAAAAAACCGTGAAAGTTTAAAACAGTGTTTAATTTTCCATACTGATATTGTTGACATAGTTCACAAGTTCTATTGAAATGGACCTGTCCTTACGTCATTTTGTTACCAATGGTGTATAAACAACGGCAAATAACTGTATCACAAGAACTCAGATTCTGACAATTCTATTTAATTATAGACAATAGGATCGCCCCCTATTACATTACCTATCTCTGCCTTACCCTTCGGGGAAATACAGGCTTGATATTCCTACCAATTCTTATACAGTTTCCCTGTTCCTTCAACTCTAGAGTAAAGCCGCGTCTCCTGCGACCTGTTTTCGTGTTCGACGAACATCGAACAGTGAACAGTGAACGATAAAGGGGCGTGGTCTACGTGTTTTGAGTGTTTTTATTTGTCAAAACACGTAGACAACGCCCCTTTATCGTTCACTGTTCACTGTTCGATGTTCGTCGAACACGAAAACACGTCGCAGGAGACGCGGCTTAATAATAAAACGAAATGTAAAACCTGCTCATCAGTCAAAGGACTAAAGACTTATGAATGAACAGTATCGTACATTTTAAATAATAAATTATTCAATAAAATTCCCACCTGTGGTATTGAGCATTGTTAAGGTATTAGCGTAAGTTTTATAATTAAAGCGCAGCTGTATGGCCTAAATTATAAGTATTGAGTATATTTTGTACGAAATGATGGACGTCTGAGGCCCTAGACAAGATGCTTTTCTGTTATCGTTCACGCCAAACGATAAGCACAAAATGTATGGCAATGACATTAGCTGCGGAAAAGTCACGTGACTCACAAATTTCACTTCCATACATTTTATCCGTAGCGTTTGACGCTAACGCTATCAGAAAAGTAGCTTGTCTAGGGCCTCTGGTAGTTAACACTTCTCGCTTTTAGTTAATGTAAGATAGATGCATTTCTCTTGTCCTGTATCACACTGCCGGTAAAAGGAAGCATGAATTTATATCACATATTGATTTTTTTTTACACGACTGCCCAAAAATTGTTATTTTATATAAAATTCAACAATGTTGGAAATTATAACATCACAGAAACATCACATCTTAAACCCAAGTATTATATATTTTTAAAGGAAATTCTACAAATTCTGTTATTTTTTACAGGCAGATGTTTATTTACTAGTGAATTTATTGTCTCTTAGTTTGTAATATTAAGAAAACACGAATCAATCTACATAATTTTTATTGTAACAACTGATAGTTTGTAATATTATTAGGATTAAGATTATTTTTTCAATTATGTCGAGTTAGTATTTGTATGTATATTTGTGTGAAGTAGGAAACGTGACGAAGCTGGTATAACATAATTATATTATGGTGCAGAAATATGCAGCTTCAATATCTGCTTACATTTTATAGTATCACATATTAAGCTACATTTGATTGTGAACCTAGCTTGTACATCATTAAGAATCTCACATTCCGTCCATTTTGTTTTGTTATTTAGCTATAAATTTTATTATGTCAAGAATTATTCAATATACATTATGTAACTACATATTTGCTTCATTTTATTTGAACGCTTTAATATTTCAATAAAACTCTGAGCATGGAAATTTGAACATTTTATTGGTTCTTCAGTTTCAAATCTTTAAAATAATGTAACTACAACCTGCGCAGTTAAAGAATGGGATTGAAAATGGCGTCGCCTCTATTCATCTCTCGCTTGAACCCCGCTAGTGTGATAGAGGTCAATAGAGGCGACACTAATTTCAATCTTATTCTTTATCTATGAAGGTTGTACCAAGATCTACTGGTTAGTTTGTCGAGTAGCATTTTTATGATGACGAACCGATGTCTTGAATATGTTGGGATCAATATGATTTAATCCAGTTTCACTTGCTACCGCTATCACGTTGGGCTCTATCTCCGACTTTTCCAATAAGTGCGGCGCAAGTAATAGGAACAATTGCTGTAATAATAAAATAAAAAAATAAGTAAAGAGAATCACAAACAAAGAAGGTACGAAACCTTTTTAATCTTTTTATTTTTAACGTTTGGACTGAATTGCTCCGACCGTGGCGTGGTCACTAGCAGTATGGACTTGGTGCTAAACCAAGGGTAGATGAAAAAAAATCCCTTGCTCATGAAATTAATAACGCTCGCATCAGTCTACGCGTGACACGAGTAGGTACTTTGTACCGGTACCTACGTGACCACGTTTTAAACTGTGCCACTGCCAATGCAATTTGTTCGAAAGTGCTATAAAAGGATGTGTTCAAATCGCGAAAACTTAAAAATGTTTTCAGTAAGTAGGTACCTACATATTATTATACTTGTTCTATTTGTACAGTTTACACATTATACAGTTTTTTTAAGGGTTCTATACAAAAGGTGATATACTTACTTCAGCCCAAGGTATCAGTGGTAGGTTAGCAAATGCTGCTTGCCATCCAGGAAGACCCAAATGCACGAGTGCCATTCTAAAATAATGGGTGAATGAATCCGCCAGCCAGCCCCACGCGCCTTCTCGTGTCGCCAACCAGACTGACCACATCCCTCCAGTGTACACTAGGCATATCTGTAAAAATATTCTTGAATCAGGTGGAACCGCCAATAAAGAAACGATTCTTAAATGGTGGCACTAATCATTCCCTCTCACTCGCACGTTATTCCTGTCTTTACTCACACACGTCGGTAAAGCACGCAAAAATAATAATAAGTAATTATACTGTTCAGGACGTAAAGGTTAGCCTATGATTATGTAAATAACGTAAATATTAGTTATTAATTTGTGTTCTATTTGTTTGTCTATTTGAATGTTTGTTTGAATTAATAGATATAAGAGTCTGTGTTGATTGTGCTTTATATACTTTAATATTTGCTTGATACTTGTTGATTTGTCATATATACCTATAATATGAACGTGTTAGTGATATAAGTTTTAATTGTTTGTTGTTGTGTTATAATAGCGATTTGTGTGCCTAAGGCAAAATAAATAATATTCCCCTTTGTGTTTTACTTACCACCTAGTACATAAGGCTAGTAAATAATAGCCAGGTAGGGAATATGTAGTAGCTATGTACACTATGTACGACAGAATGTCAATAAATAAATGTTGTTTTAAATAAAGACTGACATCAAGCAGGCCCGCCGCAACTTCCACCCCCGAACAAAGAGGATATATATAGGCGCACTTGCCGCGAAAAATGACTTGCGAAATTCTACACTGTACAATGGTACTCTGACCAGCGATAGCGGGTGGAACGAAGGTATTCCTGCTTGATGCTGTGTAACATTGAATCTGCGTCTCATTTCTTGCGCCCTATACCCCACGGAGCAATCCAGCAACAATATTTAGTACGTGACTGGAGAAGACCTGCCCGTCCCGGTCACGTACATTTGGTCCTTCGAGGAGCCGGATATTTCTCAGCGGGGTGCCGAATCAAGAATTGAAGATGCCAGTCACGAGGTCTACCAGCGGCCGCGCCGGCAGCTCCGCTCCTCCCCCAGAACAACAAATTGAAAAAGCTCCTGCGACCACCGCCGAAACTGAACCTGCCGCAGAAGCCTCTTCCGGGAAGACGGGGACCGACGCCACGCGGACCGCAACGACCTCAGCCGCCACAGAAACAGCTACCACGACGGAGACAACAGATACCACAGCGAATACGAATCAAGAGTCATCAAAACAAACTGCACGAGCGAAATCAACAAAATCAAAGAAATCTGCAAAGAACCTACGCCTCGCTCGCGCTCGTGAAGACATGCTGAAGCTTCAAGTGAAGCTAGCCGCCGCGCGCATTGCTACCATGGAAGCGGAAGAAGATGAAGAGAGCGACAATGACACAATTGTCTCGGACCACGAGACCGCGAGAAGAGTGGACAACTGGCTGAACGAGTCACAGCCTCACGTGCTGGCCATTACCGACACTCCGCACGTGAACCCGGACACCACTCCTCGCCACGAACCCGAAGTCAGAGCATCATCGCCACCTCCGCATCAAGTCGCAGCAACGCCGGCACAGCATCAGAGTTACCCAGCCGCCGTACCCGTACTACCGCTGCACACCGAAGAGAATAAGGGCGTGGTCGCCACGCGCTCAAGTCAACACATCGACTTGAGTGAACTCGCGTCCGCCATTGCCCTAGCAGCGAGGTCCGGAACGCGCTCCAAGTTCACAACCGAACTACCGATATTTGGAGGCGCACATCAAGACTGGCTAACATTCAAAGCCGCATATGAAGAAACTGCGTCATTGTTCACTGAAACTGAGAACATGGCGCGACTACGACGGAACCTGAAAGGACGCGCTAAAGAAGCGGTCGAAAACCTACTCATGTTCAGCGCCAATTCAGAAGAAGTTATGAAGACACTTGAAAATCGATTCGGCCGGCCAGACTGCATCGCGCTCGCCGAATTAGAACGACTACGTGCGCTGCCCCGCCTCACCGACAGTGCGAAAGACGTGTGCATATTCGCCAGCCGCGTCACGAACATAGTTGCTACGCTACGCGCCCTCAAACGCACGCATTACCTGTACAATCCGGAGACCACGAAGCTCACCATAGAGAAGCTCACACCGACATTGAGATACCGATGGTTCGACTTCGCCGCTGATAACCGACAAGAAGAAGCCGATCTCTTGAAACTATCGAGATTCCTGAGCCGTGAAGCAGAGCGCTGCGGCCCATACGCACCGCCTGAAACCATCACGTCGGAGCATCATATCTCCGCATCAAAACGACCTCCGATGAAAACGTACGCAACTACAACTGAAAAGAAACCAATGACGTGTCCAGTCTGCGAAAAAGAAAACCACGACGTATACAAATGCAACACGTTCAACAACGCAACAACAGACAAGAGGTGGGACATCGCTAAAGAAAAGAAACTGTGCTTCTCGTGTCTACGCTACAGAACGAGAACGCATCACTGTCGCCGCAAGAAGTGCGAAATAGATTGCTGCAAATATGCCCACAACCGCCTGCTGCATCATACGTACAGAAGAGAAGAGAAGTCACAAGATGAAGTAGTGGCATCAACGTGGGTCACCAAACGATTCACATCCTACCTCAAAATAGTGCCAGTACGAGTGTCCGGACCGGCGGGAGCTGTGAACACGTACGCCCTGCTTGACGACGGGTCAACCGTAACGTTGATCGACGCCGACATAGCACGACAAACCGGCGCTCAAGGGCCACAAGAACCACTACGCATCGAAGCAATAAGTGACTGCCAAGTGTCGTCATCGAAATCACGTCGAGTACACGTGTCGCTACGCGGCCCGTCTGCAAACGACTTCGACATACAAGCGCGGACAATCGAGAACATGTGCCTGTCCGCACAAGCCGTCGACCAGCGAGATATCGACGAGTGCGATCACCTACGCGACATACGACATCACTTCGAGTACGAGCAAGCAGCGCCACGAATATTAGTGGGCCAAGATAACTGGCACCTACTACTACCAACAGCGGTGCGAGTCGGCCGCCGCAATCAACCCGTCGCCTCCCATACAGCACTCGGGTGGGTGATGCACGGCGCAAGCGCACGAACATTGAGTCAGCGAACACAGCAAGTGAACTTCATACAAAACGAAGACATAGAAATGAACGAGCAACTCCGTCAGTACATCGCTCTAGACTCACTACACATCGAGCCTAGAGCGCCTCAAAGCGATCCAGAACAACGCGCACTTGTACAACTCGACAACAACGTGCGCCTAGAAAACGGCCGATATGAAGCCCCGTTGCTATGGAAACGCGAAGATATGAAAATGCCGGACAACTATGAAGCCACACTGAAACGGCTTCATGGTATCGAGAAGAAGCTCGACCGCGATCCAGTACTGAAAGAAAAGTACAACGAACAAATGAACGCGCTCATCGCAAAAGGCTACGCCGAGCCTGCACCTGCACAGAAGCATGAACATAGAACGTGGTACTTACCGCACTTTGTAGTACTCAACCCGATGAAGCCAGACAAGATACGCATCGTGCACGACGCCGCTGCGAAAACGAGAGGTGTATCACTGAACGATCACCTATACAAGGGCCCCGACCTATTACAGTCGCTGCCGGGCGTCCTAATGAGATTCCGTCAACGGAAAGTTGCAGTATCGGCCGACATCAAAGAAATGTTCATGCAAGTAAAAATCAAGAAGGAAGACAGAGACGCGCTACGCTACCTGTGGAGAGGAGATCGCCGAAATGACTGCCCACCCACCGAGTACAGAATGACGTCACTGATCTTCGGTGCTACGTGCTCGCCTGCGATCGCAATCTACGTCAAAGATCGCAACGCGCGCAACTATGAGAAGACGCATCCAGACGCAGTACAAGCGATCATCCGCAATCACTATGTGGATGATTTTCTACAGAGCTTCGACACCGTACAGCAGGCTATCGACACACCAAGAGATGTCGACATGATACACCGATGCGCAAGCTACGAACTGCGACAATGGACGTCGAACAGCGGAGAGGTGCTAGACGCGCTCGAACCAGGCGCGACACCACACACCGTCGACCTGGATAAAGAAAAACAGACTGAGCGCATACTCGGTCTGGAATGGAGGCCGCACTCAGACGACCTAGGTTTCAACCTGAACCTGGCTCGCCTCCCTCCGGGTATACTCGACAAGCCGAGACCCACAAAGCGTGAAACACTGAAGATACTGATGTCCCTCTTCGACCCACTCGGATTCGCCTCGCCTGTGACAATCAAGGCGAAACAAATACTCCAAGATATATGGCGCCGAGGCACCGAATGGGACGCCGAGATAGATGAAGATCTAGCCCAACAGTGGGCAGAGTGGACACAGCACCTGCGCGCGCTACACGGCATCAAAATACCTCGATGCTATCTGCATTACAGCGAAGCTACATCACTTCAACTCCACGTGTTCGTCGATGCCAGCGAGTCTGCCTACGCCGCCGCCGCATATTGGCGTGTAGTTACCAGTGACGGTAACACACACGTATCGCTAGTGGCCGCGAAAACCAAAGTCGCGCCACTCAAACTCACGTCAATACCGCGACTTGAGCTACAAGCAGCAGTACTAGGCAGCCGCCTAGCCGCAGCCATCAGAGACAGCCACGACTTGCAACCCAGCACGACGACATACTGGACGGACAGCAAGACGGTGATCACGTGGCTCAAAACGGGTGCGCGATCATACCGCGCATTCGTAGCACATCGCATCGCTGCAATTGAAGAAAATAGCACGCTCACCGACTGGCGCTGGATACCCACCAAAATGAATGTGGCGGACGACGCCACCCGCAATGTACCACGTGACTTGAGCTCCGAACATCGATGGTACACCGGCCCCCCGTTTCTCCGTGATGACCCGGACACGTGGCCCACAGAACGGCCCATACTCACGGAGACAACGGGTGAAGAAAAAACGCACACCGTCATCGAGCGACAACAAGTGTCACTGCGGTCAGCCGTTCCCGACTACACCCGCTTCTCTAAGTGGGAACGCCTGCTACGCTCAACGGCGAGAGTGCTACAGTTCGTGGACATGTGTAAAAGTGTTAAAGAAAAAACAAACTATAAAAGAACTGCAAAAAACAGACAAAGTGACCCGGCATGGAGCCATGTAAATAAACAGAACAATAGTGATAAAAGCAAAAAAGTGACAATAGTAAACAAGTGCCTGCCGCTCGATGTAAGGTATGTAACAGAAGCAGAGTTGTTATTAGTGCGTGTTGTGCAAAACGACGCATATGGTGACGCGCCACGAGTCGATGACCTCAGAAAGGGCCCGCTGAAAGCCTTATCAGTTGTCTTATCAGATGGGCTGATAAGAATCAAATCGAGAATAAGCGCTACATCGGATATCACAGAAGAGCAGAGGCGCCCTCTAGTGCTAGACGGCACGCACCACATAACAAAGTTGTACATAGAATATGTACATAGGAAATTGCATCACTCGGGCGTCGAAGCCACAATGAACGAATGCCGTGCACGGTATTGGATCACACGTGTGAGAACAACAACACGTATGTTAATACATCGGTGTCGCAGCTGTCAACGGCGTCGCAACATGCCACCGGAACCACCTACCGGCGACCTACCGGCATGCAGACTGGCGCATCACCAACGCGCCTTCACGCACACCGGCATCGATTACTTCGGTCCCCTCACAATCACGGTGGGCCGAGGTACGCAGAAGCGTTACGGAGCTCTGTTCACGTGTTTGACAACACGCGCCGTACACATAGAAATCGCCGCCTCCCTCACCACAGACTCGGCCGTGATGGCGCTGCGCCGCTTCATAGCCCGGCGCGGGTGTCCCACAGAGATCTGGTCAGACAACGGCACCAATCTACGCGGTGCTGACAAGGAGCTGAGGCAGGCGTTGGACACGGCCACCGAAGCGGAGGCGAACACACGGCACATCTCATGGCGGTTCATACCTCCCGGCGCCCCATTTATGGGAGGTGCGTGGGAGCGACTGGTGCGGAGCGTCAAGACGGCGCTATATACAGTAATGACGGAGAGGCAGCCCAACGAGGAAGTGCTGGCGACGCTACTTGCCGAAGTGGAATTCACTGTCAACAACCGGCCACTGACCCACATATCAGTGAACCCAGATGACCCCGAGGCATTGACCCCGAACCACTTTCTGCTCGGTGGTCCAGCAATGAATCCAGCGCCTGGTGAGTTCAACGATACCGACTTGGTCGGGAGGGCAACCTGGCGGACGGCACAGAGACTGGCTGACATGTTCTGGAGCAGGTGGCTGAAGGAGTACCTACCTGACCTGCAGTACCGGCGGGAGCCACATGGACGAGGCCCCGGACTGCGAGAAGGTGACGTGGTACTGATCGCGGACAACACTCTGCCCCGAAACATGTGGCCGATGGGTGTGCTCGTCGCTACTTACCCCGGCCAGGACGGAGTGGTGCGCACCGTGGACGTAAAAACAAAGGGCGGTGTGCTACGTCGACCTACCAAGAAACTAGTGTTGATATACTCAGAACGAGAGCGTCCTTTCACCAACAGTGAAGTGAACCAGTGACCTGCTTCACCGGCGGGAGTAATGTTCAGGACGTAAAGGTTAGCCTATGATTATGTAAATAACGTAAATATTAGTTATTAATTTGTGTTCTATTTGTTTGTCTATTTGAATGTTTGTTTGAATTAATAGATATAAGAGTCTGTGTTGATTGTGCTTTATATACTTTAATATTTGCTTGATACTTGTTGATTTGTCATATATACCTATAATATGAACGTGTTAGTGATATAAGTTTTAATTGTTTGTTGTTGTGTTATAATAGCGATATTGTGTGCCTAAGGCAAAATAAATAATATTCCCCTTTGTGTTTTACTTACCACCTAGTACATAAGGCTAGTAAATAATAGCCAGGTAGGGAATATGTAGTAGCTATGTACACTATGTACGACAGAATGTCAATAAATAAATGTTGTTTTAAATAAAGACTGACATCAAGCAGGCCCGCCGCAACTTCCACCCCCGAACAAAGAGGATATATATAGGCGCACTTGCCGCGAAAAATGACTTGCGAAATTCTACACTGTACAATGGTACTCTGACCAGCGATAGCGGGTGGAACGAAGGTATTCCTGCTTGATGCTGTGTAACATTGAATCTGCGTCTCATTTCTTGCGCCCTATACCCCACGGAGCAATCCAGCAACAATATTTAGTACGTGACTGGAGAAGACCTGCCCGTCCCGGTCACGTACATATACCTAAATAGTAGGTGGTAATAATACAGTGGAGTAAAGATAATTACAATATTATACACATATTAAAAACCGACCAAGTGTTAGTCGGACTCGTGCAAAGGATTTCAACTAGGTACCTATTAAATATAATATTCTATTTTAATTACTTAATGTACTTACTCAGAAATTCGGCGTTATTTTATATGTTCTAGGAAAGTACGGAACTAACGGTTCGCAAGTTGGATTAACACTTCGGCGTTTGAAATATTCCTGCCTACCTTTCCAATAGTCCTGCATGTATCCAACTCGAATACTTTGCTCTTGGTATTAAGTACTGGCCGCTGTCCACTATGCTGTCTTGTAAGTGAAAAATCTAACAAGTCCTTCAGGGTCGGCGAAAGGCACAACTCATTCAAACAATTTACGCGAATTGAGCCAACTGGTAAAATTTCATCCGCTGTAAGCATAAACATTAGGCGAAGTGTCCACTAGCAATAAACCAACTTGCGCGAGCGTTTACACGTTGGAAGTCGCTTGCGCAAGTCAACCTCCGCTTTTATGGCTAGTGGACACTTCGCTATTTAGATTATAAACAACCATATCCAATAGAATTTTTATTGTGTAGGTATAATTTTATTATATACTTAGTTTTCTCTTCCTTGATCAGGAAAACTTTTTTTATGTTTATTCTTAGGCGACGATCGAAAACAAATTAAACCTTTATTTGCTGTCCGTGCCGTGCTAGTGTGATGTGTCTCCTATCACCAACCTGAATACTTATAATGCCAAGTTAGTTGAAACCCATCGCTCGAAGCATAGAAATTGCGGAGATCCTCGGGAAGTAACGCGGAATGCCTCTGTTCCCACGTAGAGAGAGCCACACGGTCACATGGAGCTCGACGCTCTACGCTGACATTGCAAATTCTGGGATCTGACTCTGCAATGTGTTTACAAATATACATAGGATTTAGTGATAATATTTTATAGGCTGGGTAGATTATGGATAGTAGGTAACTTATTAATAGGGCTTTCATCCCGGGAGTCTCGGTCTCGAAAATATCGAGAGTCGACGATTTTTTCGTATTTTCGAGACTCGAGACCGCTACCTCCAGTCTCGGGAAAAACGAGACTTTCGAGACCAAGTTTCCGAGTCAAATAATGACACCATTTTTCAAAAATCTACAATACGCGGCAGTAAATATTACATATCGAGCTTTGGAAAGAGATAATCGGCTAGCTTCGGCTCTGTAGAGCGCTGTATCCGTCTCTCATACCTATGTGACGTTTTGTCGCTAATTTGTTTATTAGATACCGGACTGTTAGTGCTTCATGCGACAGAGATGACACTCCACAAAGCTGAAGCTAGCCGGTTACTTTCAAAAGCTCGATGTGTAATATGGCCGCGTATTGTACTAAATCACCAGTATTTTTAACGGACTTAAAAAAATAGAAGGTTATCTAGCCGACACGGTATGTACAGTGGTGGCCATATAATTAAGAACGATTACTTAGAACCATTTTGTTTTTGAAGAAAGTTTTGTAACATAATACCACATCCTTTAATTTAACTTTTTTACTAACACAAAGGACACGCAGACGCCCATAGAACGCTGGGCTTCAGATTGTGTATGTCGGTACAGATATGAAATTAGTTTGGTGTGATCGAGTATTTCAGGAGTATTTAAATTAATTTTTTATTTGTTTTTGTAAGTAATTGGATTAAAGAGAAATCTTCGTATTTGTGACGGTGAGGTTAAGTATGGTGTGAAATTCACACCATACTTAACCTCACAGTCACAAATACGAAGATTTCTCTTCAAGCCCGGCCGGCGCACTATAGTTAAATCACTCATGTGACAAAGTCACAGTGATTTATCACTGTGACTTTTTTGTAACCGGAACGACAGTCACAGTGATAGGAAAATCACGCTTTTCACCATCTCTAGTGTGAATGATCCAATGAAGTACAGCCCAGTACAGCCCGACTAATGAGTTCTCAATTCAAAGGTTTTAGTTGCTGTCGACATGATATTCTGTGGAGGTCTAATGAAGTACAGCCCGACTAATGAGTTCTCAATTCAAAGGTTTTAGTTGCTGTTGATATGATATTCTATAGAGGCACGCGCCAGCCAGCATGCACCCGTTTTTGTTTTATTGGTTTTTTCAAAATGTCAACGGCATAATCATTTTATTTCTTATTTATTTCGATTTTTGATTCCAATTCTTAATCTCTAAGATAAATTAGGCAAAGAACAGTTAAAATATATTTTTATTTTTGGTTAAGATTTTATTACTGTACCATATCAAGCCCAAAATTGCCAATGTCCTTTCTTCTTAACTATTAATCTGTTTGAAAAAGGGAAATTATAAGTCTAGCCACAAAAATTATTTATTGGACACGTGATTAAACTTCTAATTTTATAACTAAGCAACGGAAAAATGACATAGCCTCTAATAAACTAATTCGTCTTTTTTACAACGCCCACGAAATATTCTATAGAAAGCGTCAAGTAAAGATCATCAATTATTGTGACTTGTCCTTCTTATTTATGCATTCAAATCAAATCAAATCATTTATTATTTGTTTAACATAGGTAGAAGAAAGAATACAGTTCTTATGTTTAAAAGATAGGACGCTATGTTATGCCAGGAGGCGTACAAATGTGGTTGCATGCGAGAAAGAGACACTGTTGGTTATAACATTTAAATGATCAATCAAAGTCATATCATAAATATGAAATTTAAAAACGATTGTAATTATTCAATGTCAAAATTCGATAAATTAAAAAAACAATAAATATAATTAAATATCAATGTCAATAACAATTCATAAATATAGTCATTAAAAGTCAAATAAGAAAATAAATAAAGAAATCACAAATAAGTCTATAATAATTCGTCAGTCAAATATTGATCAATTGAATAATAACATTTATCAATTAGCATTAATTTCAATTTTTGTTTAAATTGTGTGACATTATAATGTTTTATGGCGTCTGGCAATTTATTGTAAATGCGCGGTGCCATACCCAAAATACTCTTTCTTAATAGCGCAGTTTTACACCGGTGATTACATAAAGAATTTGAATACTGACTACGAAGTGGAACGTCTCGTACTGTCGATACTTTTTCAAATAACTGCTGATGTGTTTTGACGAAAACACTAATTTCAAAAATATATAGCGCAGGTACTGTCAATATTTTTAAAGATTTAAAGAATGGTGCACAACTGTCATCTGGTTTCAGACCACACATTGATCTTAAGCATCTTTTTTGTGCTATAAATATCATATCTTTATCCGTGGAGTTGCCCCAAAAAATAATTCCGTATTGCCACCTAATTTACTAACTCGGCCACGGATTTTACACCTCGTCACCATTTTACGTTTTACAGCTTCCACGCAATGTCCTCAAAAAAATATAATTCAAGCTTCTACACAAAGCATCATTTATTATAACTTAGCATGTAAAATAATACATCATATTCTTTTATCGTGAAAATAGCCACTGCATGATTTGGCGCGAGTACCTACGCGAGACGACAGCGACCATAGACTATACACTATAACAGCGACCGGCCATTTGCACCAATCAGAGAGCGCCATTCGACTCATGTGACGACGAGTTCAGTTGTTCACGTGTAATTGTTTAGGAAGTGACTCCAATTACACGGTTTTTTTAACAAACACAATTATAAGTATCACGGCGGCTATACGGCTATACGGTTGCTAAATTAGCAGCCGGCGCTGACATTAGAAAAAAGCGGGAAATGCTGTTGGCAATTTGGCATAATTAAAAAAACATTTCATGTTTCATTTGAGTAACATACCTAACTAGGGTCCAAGAGCGAGCGAAGCGAGCTCGGGAATTTGGACACCCCGACACGGACAATTTAGGTTCGAAGGGGTTGACGGGGGCTTCAGTGAGCGAGCAAAGCGAGCGAACGAAGCCCCCGTCAACCCCTTCGTGTTAGGTTACTTTTAACCTTGCAGACAGAAATAGGAGCCCCGCGTAGCGGAGCTCAGTCGACCACCTCCCTCCCCCTAGTAAGTCAAAAAATAAAGTCTTTTATTTTGTCTCTCCTCAATAGCTTCTGATAATATTAGTGGCCAATATACCGACTATTTGATGACATTTTAAGCAAAATTTTGACGATCAAATAATATGGGATGAGTTATATTTTAAACGTACTGTGTTAAAAATTTTGAAGCTAAATAAATATATTTTTTGATGTCATTTAATAGTATTTTAGAAGTTTACTGTTAGAATGCATGCTACAAATTTAGATGCTAAAAAATAATCATTATGCTGAGTTGTATTTAGAGTGGTTTACATAGAAGATAACTAGTGGCTAAGATAGTATTATTTAGATGCTCGTTTATTGTGGCTGACTTAGTAATTTAGAAGGCAACATACATTTTTAGGGGCGAATAATGATATTAAAAAGAAGCCTGTTTAAATAGCACCTTTTGAAAAATACCTAGATTTGAGAGTTTAAAAAAAAGTTTCAAAGCAAATCTAACTCTGAAATCTAACATCTGAGAATCCAGTAGTACTAAATTCAGGCTGGTCACATAATTAAGAACGCTGAATATGATTAACTTTTCTAAAGTCAAAATAAATGCACTTACTTTAAAGTCTCTTTTCATTGTAATTTGACGTAATTTAGGAATAATAAAAATACCATAAAAGTTTTGAATTCCAAATAAAACAATAAGAAAAATAAATCTTGTGACAAACCTACTAGAGAAGTTATAGTGAAACTTCGCGCGAAGAACTGTAAACAGATAGCAGATTATTTGCAATGCTCGAAAACTATGGTTTTCCATGCGGTGAAGCATTATAATGTGCATCGCACTACAGATAATATCCCTCGCGTGCTTTGATTGAAAAAGACATCTTAACGAGACTATCGAAATGAACCAAACGAACAATGTTTAGCAAAACATTATCCTTTCAAAGGCTCTAACGGAATTAGAAAAGATATTTCCGGTGAAAATGATCCCTCGGTAATTTCGGCACGCACTATTCGAAGACGTTTGGTAGAAGAATAGTTATATGGAAGGATAGCAAGAAAATATCTCAAAACCTTAGTCAAATTCTAGTGTATGCAAGAAAAAATAATTTATGACAAAATAAAAAACTAAGAAAAAGTTAAAACTGCCTTCAAAAAGATCCTGCCTTTGATTTTTGCTTAGGTTTGATTCGGCACCGACTTCCGAAACTGTTTCACGCAACATTACTTTGATCTTTATGAAGGCGGTTTAAATTAGTTTTTTTTTTACGTGCCCACAAAAAAGAAAATAATCTAAAATAATTATTAATTTTACTTGTATTTGAGTTTGTGACAGTATGATTAATAAAGTACTTTATTGAAATATCTTATATTAACTGCCTCAATGCCGAGCCTATAAGTATGAAACCTATTTTTGAAATAGTCTCGAAAGACTCGTTTTTCCCGGGAATTTCGAGACCGGACCGAGTCTTGATTTTTTTTCCCGAGACTCGAAAATATAACGAGACTGAAAGCCTTAGTAGGTACCTGGGTAGTTCTTCAAAATAAATTATTTTTATCAAGTTTTTCAGTTTTTTTGAGAACCTTCATGTAAGTCATTTTTAATAAACTAAATGCAATCTATGCATACTAAATCAGATTCTAATAAGAAAGGCACTTGTTTATTTTCAATAATTAACGCAATATTTGTAAATTTCGAATTATTGACGTTGAGACTAATGACACTACATGCTAAGAATGATTTAAGTTTGGAACTGAATGACGCCATGTTGCAGAGAATGATCTTAAATATTTTAAATTTGGATATTTAACAATATACACTTACATAATCAGTTAATAAACGTTTATTTAGCAAACTTAAACACAAAAACAAATATATATATAATTCAAAGTAAGTAGGTAAATAAAAAACTTAACCATTTAGCATACACGGAACTTTTTCCATCTTCTCCTTTGTTGTTATTAAATATATAAGATATTCCCAAGAACAACTAACACAGGCAGGATTAGAACCTGCGACCTCTGCCTATACCGGGGCAGCGCTTCTACCAACTGAGCCACAGTGTCATGTCTGAATCAGTTGAAATTGGAAACCTCTTTCTACGCCTCTTATGAGCATTGGTGATGGTGACGTCTATCGGAGACTAATTACAGACTCCAACTCAATGTCTCTAACTTTGCAGCTAGAAGGACATCGATACGATGTCACCATCTATAAATTATAAATGTATATTTTTGCGAATTTTAAACATGTTAAAGCCATGTTATGCTTATTCTTTTTGTTCTCTTTGAGACCGAGGAGTTTTCTCTGGACAATCTTTTTCTCTTCTTTCCTTTTAAGATATTCATTTCTTCGTTTTTATTTTTCAATGGCAAGTAGCTCTGGATCATGTTTCATTTCAGTATAGCGTCTTCTTTTACATAAGCGCATTTTTGCTGATCACTGCTGTTTAGTTTACGGCATTTTCCTTGCTATAAGTAAAAATGTTATATATTTAAATCATTCAATTTCCATTTTAAAGCGTTAAAAAGCATACCCAAATCCTAAGAACCGCGCAAAAATGTCATAAATATTATACTATTGCAAAATAAGTATATAAATTATTATAAATTCGAGATGACCCATTTACATATTTAAAGCTAAACCGCTGAACAAATTTTATCGAGCAGAGATAACTTAAACTCAAGCAAAAGATGATTACGATTTTAATCTATTATAGTTATAAAAATCGGCAAAGTAAGGCCATCACTAAGAAAAGCCATTACACGCGAGTATTAGATCGTACATGATGCTAATGGTATTCATAGGCAACCATTATTTTGTTCGCAGTCAAATAAAAATCTAAATTCCTTAAATCATCAAAAAAAAAATCTGCATACTACCGAAAATCTTTGATGAAGAATTGCTACAAAGAATTTGTAACAATTCACCATCACAGTCAAGGTGAAAATCATTATGAGAAACTTAGTGTCATTCTTTACAACGACAAGTTGACCACAATGATGTAGCATAGAATGACTAATTGAGAATAAAACCTCTACAGACTTGTCTGTGAGCATAAAAACTCCGTAATGATTATACGAAATGAAATCATTTGCGATTGGCTAATATGTTAAAAACAAACGAAAATATTACATGCGTACATTTAAGGAATTTATTCTGAAACACGAATGACATTTTTGATGACAAATTGTAAATAACTATAAAAATTTACTTACAGTTCTCAGATGCGCACGTGTTTGTTCAGCAAAACGTTGCCGTCGATTGAGGGCCCCTCCTGCGCACCGTCCCAGTGTATTAAAGATGCTTTCAGAATTGAATTGTTCAGAAAAAATAAATAACCAATGTTACTGCGACAAATGACGTTTTTTTTGTAACAAAATTTGACTTTAGATTTATACTAACTGTTGCCAAGTATTGGAAGAGGTTTTTTATTTTAAACGAAGGATAATTTATCAGACTTTTATACGGTGATGTAATTAGATTCTATAAGTAGATATTAAATATTTTAAAAGCAAATGTTGCGTCAAGAAACGTAATCGGAATATGAGCATAATGACGTTTGGCGATGTTTTCGTAACTTTAATTGATAAAAAAACACTACTACTTTTTATTCAATATTAGTAACTTATTTAATAATACTAAGTATAAATATTAAGCTTATCAATTGTGTCCCAAAATTTTAGCATAGCAAAATATTTCGTCAGAAGACATATTTAGACCCTTTTGAAGAACTACCCACCTACTTAATCAGAGACTGGTTTATGACTAGGTAAGTAGTAGGTTACCTACTTACCTTAGGGCAACGTATGAAAATATTTTAGGTAGCTATAATGTACCTAATATGTATATTTTCATACGTTGCCCTATAGCTTAGATTACCTATAGATATAAATATAGATGATTGTTTTCATCGTGTGTGATTTTTAACAGACAACATGAAGTAAGCAGATGTGACAATGAGAAAACGCATTTCATACGATTTTTCACATGCTAGGTAGGTACTTGTGAAATTCGGTTCTTGACAACATTGAAAATATGCTACAGATTGTGGTCATCCTATCAGTTCATAGCGTAAATAAACTTATTTCACTTGATTTTTAACTAAAATATGTATATTTTTTGCAAATTACACGAAAATAAAATGCAATATTTTTTGTTATTGTAGCTGTCACAAGAACGGCCTGTCGCACTCTGTTGACGTCACACGCTCGTAAGCCAGTGTTGCCAACTTATTTTTAGGGTAAAAAAATCTTTAGGGTAAATTTGAGGGTAAAATTTTAGGGAGCGCCTCCGCAGCCGGCGCCGACTAGGCTCCCAAAAATAATGCCGTTAGGAACCGGAGTAGCCTTGAAGTAGCAGTGATACCAGACGAAAATAATTGCAAACTACCGTAGCAGCAGATTAATGTTGCCGTGTTTTAAGTTGAATTAAATACCTTAGACTGACTTTTAAATAACAGTGTTAATGGAAAACAAAATACAACTTTTTTGGACTTACAAGGGGGATGGTGGTGGTCGACGGAGCCCCGGTACGCGGAGCTCCTATTTCTGTCTGCAAGGTTAAAAGTAACATAACACGAAGGGGTTGACGGGGGCTTCGTTCGCTCGCTCACTGAAGCCCCCGTCAACCCCTTCGAACCTAACCTGTCCGTGTCGGGGTGTCCAAGTTCCCGAGCTCGCTTCGCTCGCTCTTGGACCCTAATTAGGTATGTTACTCAAATGAAACATGAAATGTTTTTTTTAATTATGACAAATTGCCAACTCCCTTTCCCGCTTTTTTTTTCAAAAGTCAGCGCCGGCTGCCAATTTAGCAACCAGTGCCGGCCTGCAAATTCAGGTCACGGTGGCGGTCGCGGAGTCATTTCCAAAATTTTAAGGTTAGATTTCGTATTGTTGTTATGATTACTATAGTTTATGGGCTTTTTGGTAAGCAATACATGTAGGTACCTAAGTATTTGAATTGAATTTGAGTTAAACAAATTCAGCATATTTTTATTGTGAAACATGACCATTGATTAAGAAAGAACTTGTTTTATTGTATATCTAAAACCAAAACTTTAGCCAGGTATTTTTGTATAAATAGTTATGATTTTAGAGTAAAATTAATCAGGCATTGGGGTAAAATGAAAATCTAGCTTGGCAACACTGGAGTAAGCACGGCTTTGACAGATTGTAGTTTGCGTTTTATGTTTTCTGGGTGCTATATTTGATCTTAGAGCTATTTCTGAAGCTGTTTTCATAGAAATCTTCTATCTAGTGGCATAAATATTCATATCGAATCTCAAAATGGAGTCAAATTTTGTGCAAGCTGATACAACCTACCTAAGATAGACGCATTTATGGTTGCACTTTTCTTTAAGAATACCTAACGCTGATTATTATGCTGCGGAACTTAAAAATGTAAAAACAGCAGTGTAAGTACCTACCTGCCACATATTTATTTACAAATCTTTTGTATAATCATTCAGAAGTTTTGTGAAATCTCATTTTAGGTTATGTTGATAAAAACTTAGAAACATTACCTATAAATTCTTTTGTGTCATGAATCATGATGGACTGCTTTAAGACGTATTTGTACATTGTGGAACTACACACCATTTATATACGCCATTATATCCAATAAAAATGATTTATTGATGAAATTAATTTCAGCTGCACCGTCTGTCTTGTTGACAAAGCTCGTTTACTAGCGTGTTACGTCACTTCCGCAGAAACAGCGTTTTTGGAGCGGTTTTGGAAATTTATACTTTATCACTGATTTTTATTGATAAATACAGTAGATCTCCCTGAAATATCAATGTAGTGAGCTTATAATATAATGAAGATTAATATAAACCATTTCCCAAAATCAGTCAAATACCGAATTTTCCATGGGGTTCATGCCTATTCTGTAGACTATTCTATAAAGTGGCTTTCTTCTTAATCAAAAGAGTGTAACTTCTGTACTATTCTGTATAATCTATGTTGATGTTGACGTCAAGAAGACATGTCGAAGTGACAGTTGACACATAACGTCAATGTCATGTCATGTCACTCACCCGCCGGCGCCTGGAGTCCACTCGTGGTGAAAGATTATAACCTTTCCACTATACAAATTATTACTATTTACATGAAATACAGTACAATTCTAAACTTATTTAATCCAACTTTTGTGTAATATTATAATATGACCAATTCCATGGCTGGTGTATGTGCCATCAAAGAAGAATTTGTAATTCAACGACCGGATAAAAGCAGCAGTGCTGAAGACAGTGATTCTCTTAATAAACGTAAATTAGACGAGAACAATGAAGATGCTGTAGACAATAAAAAAGCTAAAAGTAGTGGCAATGATGAAAATAAATTCAAGAATAAAAAAAGAGGTCAAAATAAAGCTCGACCAAAAACATACCGAGATAACAAGGAAAGTAAACCATGCCCTTCTATTGTCAATATAGAATCACTTGACTACCTGAATGCATGTCAGTATTCGAACTGTAAATACATTCACAACCCTCTTGATTATATAAAATCAAAACCTAAAGATTTAGGTGAAACATGCTATTTGTATGATACCCGTGGAAAATGTCCTAGGGGCATCGGTTGTCGCTTCGGATCTAGTCATATTACTGCCGAAGGCTGCAATAAAGTTGACCCAGACAAATGGAAACAATGGAAAGATGACACAAAAAACACAATTCAACCACAACTTCAAACATCTCTCCAGAAAAAAAAATATGATTTTAGTTTATCTGAAAATCTTATAAAACACATGGACAGAAGGAAGAAAAAACTTAGCAAGGAACCTACAGAAAGTAGTGTAGAATCAAAAGATATCTCCGCTGATAATGAAGAAGAAAAGGTTAACAATAGTGGTGTTATCACTGATGAGGATTTGATTAAATTATTACCACGAGAAAAGAAAACTATAGACTGGAGGGATAAACTGTATCTTAGCCCTCTAACTACAGTTGGAAATCTACCCTTTAGAAGAATTTGTAAGCAGTATGGGGCAGACATAACATGTGGAGAAATGGCCCTGTGTGAATCTTTACTTAAAGGGACAAAACAAGAATGGGCTTTAGTCAAAAGACATGAATCAGAAGACTTATTTGGGGCACAAATATGTGGAAATAATATTTACACAATCACAAAAGTAGCACAGCTGTTACAAGAGAACACTGAGCTTGATTTCATAGATTTAAATCTAGGATGTCCCATTGATTTGATATACAAAAAGGGTGGAGGCAGTGGTATGATGCACAGATTAAATACACTGGAGTCATCAGTGAGATGTGCTTCCAAAATACTAAGCATACCTTTTACAATTAAAATGAGGACAGGTGTTTACCAAGATAAAAAAATAACTCATACTATTGTACCAAAAATGTCTGAATGGGGCGCATCTCTCATTACAGTCCACGGTAGGTCAAGAGAGGCAAGGTACACTAGGTCTTCTGATTGGGATTATATTGAAACTTGTGCAAAAGCAGCAGAACCTTGTCCTGTTTATGGGAATGGTGATATATTAAGCTATCAGGACTATGTAGAAAAAAGAGCCATAGCTCACACAATACAAGGAGTGATGATTGGAAGGGGAGCACTTATCAAACCCTGGATATTTACTGAGATTAAAGAGCAGCGAATTTGGGACATAAGTAGTAAGGAAAGATTTGAAATATTAAAGAAATACACTAACTATGGTTTAGAGCACTGGGGCTCTGACATGCAAGGAGTAGAGAATGTGCGCAGATTTTTACTTGAATGGTTATCCTTCCTGTACAGATATGTACCTGTTGGGTTGCTAGAACAACCTCCACAAAGAATTAATGAGAGACCACCTTCATATTTTGGTAGAGATGACTTAGAAACATTGATGGCATCAGGCAACTGTTCTGACTGGATAAAAATTAGTGAAATGTTATTAGGTCCAGTACCTGACGGATTTAACTTCTTACCAAAGCATAGAGCTAATTCATATTAAGGATAAATTTCATGTTATGTACTTGTTGTATTATATTGTTTTATTAAATAGTTAATTTAATAAAAATGTCGCAAGGTTACTACCAACCTCTCACTTGTAGAAATCTATATTACCTAATATTAAAGAGAGGTATTGTTTGTAGGGATGTATGAAGTAATCTCCGGAACTACTGATATGATTCTGAAATCCTCTCACTAGGTAATAGGAAGCTACATCATCCCTTAGGTGCCCGTGGGTGTCAGCTACTTTTTATCTCGAAAAAATGCACAGATCATTTTATTATGCTAGTGATGTATTGGGTGCACAATCAATTAATATGCAATGGTTGTTCAAAGGCTCCTAGAGGCTAGAGGGGCTCGTGGCTAAATGACAGCCTCGCTGATCGATCGATCTGCAAGGTTAAGCTGCGCTTGCCGCGGTCAGTCCTTGGATGGGTGACCGTTCCTTACACATCGAGACCCCTCCATGCCTCGGAGTCGGTCCCGGTTGTCATAGGAATATCTTTGACAGTCGTTATGGGCAGGGCCGTCTTTACCCGGGGGTGCAAGGGGTGCGTGGCACCCGGGCGCAAAGACCTAGGGGGCGCAAGCCGATCGCCTTAGGCGTCGTAGACACTGCTGTGGAGTCAGTGGCGTATTTACCCTAAGACCATGGGAGCCATGGCCCGGGGCGGTAGGTAGGCGCCTCTTGTCTTTTATGAAGTCGCCCCTCGCGCTCATCTCTGGGCGCCTTTCATAATTGTTACCTATCTTTTATGAAGTCGCCCCTCGCGCTCATCTCTGGGCGCCTTTCATAATCGTTACCTATCTTTTATGATGTTGCTCCTCGCGCTCATTTCTGGGCGCCACGCCATAATAATTAAATTTTGTGTTGCCAAGGGGGGCGTAGGGTGATTTTCGCACCCCGGCGCCCAATATGATTAAGACGGCCCTGGTTATGGGTAGTCAGGAGCCCAAAAGTCTGACAACTGGTCTAACATTCGAATACTGATATTCCCCAATAATTGGGTTGTGGAGGTCAGATGGCAGTCGCTCCATGTAAAATATTGATATTCAGCCGCAACCAGTTAGACTGGAAGCCGACCCCAATCATGTTTGGGAAAAGGCTAGGCGGATGATGATGATGGTTGTTCAAAGGCTCCACCTCTAAATGCAACAGCCTGTGATTAACTTGTTTATAAATAGATTCTCATACCTACATACAATAAAAAGATTTGATTTGACATACCTAAGAGTTTTGTCACTCCCAAAGTTATATTTTCATAGAATGAGTCTTCAGATACTAGATCTACACAAAAACTCATTTTATTACACCCAATTTTTTTGTTAGATATCAGTTTATCGGATTTATTTCTATCATATAAAATTTAAATATGTAATTCGGTACTTAACTAATTCTATTTCGGTTCGGAAACCATTTACCATGACATTAGTATATCTATGGACATATTTTGTTTATAAATTGTAATTTACTTTTGTAACCATAACAACAAACTTACACCAGTAGTAGGTACTCACAAACATCACTGGGGTAAGTGTACAGAAAACTCATTCAAATATGAACATTATTTGTATAACATGTATTGTGTTCATATGAAGCGAATATGAACCACAGAACAATATTACTCTAGCGAGATATGTACCTTATTCTTAAATATACATTCGTATGAGTTTTCTGTGCGTTCGAGACCTCATAGTAATGTTTGTGAATACGGGTGAAAGTTTCCAAAGAGTATAATAATTAAATAAATTAAAAAGTTTCTACCCGGCCAAGTGCGTGTCAGATCAAGCACAATGTAAGGTTCCGTACAGCGCCGGCGAATACAGATCCGACAGTGGCGGTCCGAAGTCCGAGGGGGGGTGGGGTCGTAGAGGACATGACCGGGCCACAATCGTATAAAAACGTGCGAAACACGGTAATTCACGGTATAGCACGTCGGCATGACCCCTCACCTCAAAGCTTCGGCTGCGGTATAAGCCCCCCAAAGTTTTTAGTTGCGACCGCGCCTGAATTCCAGGAAGGGGGCTAAAGCTGAAGTCACTACTCTATGGCAGTTCTCTGATACTTGGTGGCGCTACGTGTAGGTATGTCACGCGGGCGAAGTCGCGGGTAAAGTGCTATATAGTTCTTATCAGTGTCTTCTTCAGATGTCAAGGTCCAACTCCATGCCATGCCCATCTCGCATGATTGTATTGGTATGTTGTATTTATATGTAAGGGTGGCCAGTGTGTGGTGAAGTGCACATTCAATTTTAGAGTTGCAGAGCCACCGACACAGAGTAAGCTTTACCTGACTCGGGGCAGCTGTTCCATACATTTTTGAGTGAACAAAAATGTATGGAACAGCAATTTTTTTTTTCGCGATTTCAGGGTTGGTCCCATAGTAAAAGTTGTTCATAATGATGAGTACAATGTCTCCTTAAAATATTTTCACTGTTTAACCTGCCACCCTGTATAATTTTATGCGGTTTATGGGCACATTGCAAAGCTCCCAAGATTCGTCATGTAAACCAGGGTGTGATATTTTTTTCAAGTACCAACTAATATATACTAGCGTTATTATTGCTCTGTGGTCTCCAACAAACTTGTGTGCAAAAATGGTCCAATATGGTGACTGCTGACATATAGCATGGCCAGATTAGATAAAAGAGGTCGTCAAAAAGAAAAGTCGCTCAATTAGTGTAAAACTTTAATTTGTTCACATACAATGTATTACAAGATACAATTCACTAGTCAAAGATTCATGGGAATACCTAACGAAAGGTTTAATAACATACGACGGTACATACTTAACGTAATCTAATATCCTGCTATAGTTAGAACTTAAATACAGCACTAAGTTAATAGACAAAATCCAAATCCAAGGGAGCTTATTAGGTACGGTAGGTACATAAATGTATGCATAAATAAATAGCACGGAGCTGTCATATTTTGGAACTAATACAGAAATACAAAATGACAGTACTGAGCCATTTGGTTCATTATATTAACACTAAAGCTGCGCGTTTACATGGTCTGCATCGGAGGGAGCGTACGGAGTGTCAGCATTTACTAATTGCCGATGAGGTGCGTCTACTACCAACTTCGCATCAACATTTTTGTAATAGTCGAACCAGTGCTTGACTACCGTGCTTTATGGAGGAGAGTAACACTGTTCAATTCGGATGACGTCATTGGTAGATCGGTTCAAAATGACGACGTCCGGCGCGGATTTGCCGAACTAGTGAACACAGCACTATAGGAATCAATACAAACAAAGCAAGGAATTCTTCAATACGCTCCGATGCCGACCAAGTGAACGCACAGCTTCATAGGTTCAAAAAAAAAATCGGATCATCAGTAAAAATATAAGTATCTACTACATACGTTTATTAGTTTATTTTCATAGTAGTTGAAGAATGCAAATTTTGATGACATTTAATTTTAAAAATCATGTTATGTTTATTCTTACAGACATGATAGTGACTAAATATTCGACATTTAATTTTATGTACAAATACATAATATTACTTTTTTTGAAAGATTGTGTTGTAGTGTTGCATATCGAAAAATAGATGTGTTAAAGAACGTACTGTCACTTTTATGCAGCTAAATATAAAATGAGATATCATGTAATTATTAAATCTAAGACATTGATGTAATGAATGTTTATTTACAATGCATAATTGAAAGGAGTTTCACATTAAATAAATACAACATGGAATGGAAATAAAATAGTCTGCGTCAAATCTTATGTAACTAAGTTGCTTACTCCTTATATTCCACTGGCGTTTAACGTCTCCTGCGTCGACGAGAGTCCCCATTGTATCCGTTTTCTGGAAAAAAGACATCTATTTTTAAAATGCGTTTCAATTATTAGTTTCTTCTGACAAAGTTTTATATAGCACAGAATATAATATAACAACCATAATGCAGGTGTATATTATACAGTCGTTCACAAAATAAATGATAATATTCTTCAATTGACAGGCCACCAAAGCAGCTTCTCAGTGTGTAATGTAGTGGAGTTGTTAAAATAGGTGAGTTGGCATTGGTTTGAATATAACAAACCTCAGTCGTATTCATCGGCGGCGATTCCTCTGGCGGTCGTTATTGTACCCCACGGAGCCATTCGCCTGCGCACCGTTGGGACCCATTTGGTCCATACCGAGACCGTACGGCCGGCCGGGCCCCATGTTTTGTGGACCATAATACTCCATTCTACAACCAGCATCGTTGTAACCTTCGCTACTCTCGTTTCCTTGCATATTACTATTCTGCTTAATACTCTTAGATCCATACGACCCGAAAGCAGTAAAATTTGCACCCTGAGGTCCAACACCGTCGACGACGCTCGGAGGAAGCATGCGCGGCAAGAGGCTCCCGTGAGGTACGTCGAGACCGCCAGAACTGTAGCCGCCGCCGGGCGGCTGGCCCAGCCCGCCGCCGTCGGGGCCGAGTCCTGCCGAGCCGAGACCTCCCGTGCCCGAGCCGGCCGAGTCTAAGGCGTCGTGATCCCGCCCTCTGCCGCGGCGCCGCCGGTCGCGGCCGCGCGAGCGGGCGCCGGCCGGGCCCTCGGAGCCGAGCCCGCCGGCCGAGCCGAGCCCGCCGCCGGAGCCCAGCCCGCCGCCGGCGCCGGGCCCGGGCGCGGCGCCCGCCGAGCCCAGCCCACCGCCGGCCCCGAGCCCGCCGCCGCCGGAGCCGAGCCCGCTCGCAGCGGGTGCATAGCCGCCTGAGCCACCGAGCCCGCCTGAGCGAGCCCCGCGTTTTCTGGAATCTGACTCGTGGCCACTTTGCCCAGGGCCCCTTTGCTCGTGACTCCCATTAGCCGAGGACTCTGAGGGAGGAGGGGGTGGCGGGGGAGGGGGTGGAGCCGCCCAGCCTCCCGGTGGGAGCATGGCCGCGGAGAAATTCGGCATCATCATGCCATACTGGTCGGCCGGGAAGTAGGGAGGCAGAGCGAAGCCCTGCCCGTTCATTGGGGGAGGAGCGCACATATTCATTTGGGGATTAAGAGCCATCAGAGGCGGTATTTGATTAGGTTGCTGTAAATAATTAGCATTGCCGTTATTTGCGGGATTATTTTGAATATTTCTATCAACATGAGCCACGTTATTTTCTATGGGAGGGGTAGAAGGCCCTTTGCCGACATGGGCGGGGAGCTGGGGGCCGATGGGAGTCGGCAGAAGGGGTTTCGGCGTGGGAAGAAGAGCTTGGGGCGCCTGTTGTTGGCCCGAATCCGTAGTATTCTTCGGGGGGCTGCACTTGCCTGAGCGAGATCGGCTACGTGAACGGGAACGGGAGCGCGAGTGACTTCTTGAAGACCTCGAGGACCGGCTTCGTGACGATCTGGAGGAGCTGTGGCGTCTACGGCGGCGGTCGCGAGAGCGTGAGCGCGTGCGGGAGCGGCGGCGGCGCGACCGTGAGCGGGAGCGGGAGCGTCGGCCACGGCGATATCTGCCACCGCGGCCTCGGTGTCCTGATCACAGAAACGTACAAATATGTTTGATAACAATCATGTTTACTTGACTTAAATTATTTAAGATTAAACAATTTTGTATCTCGCTTTATCGCCTATCTCTAAAGGTTAGCGCTCACATATTATCAGCTCGGCAACGGATCGGCTTTGGCTCAACTCGAGCCGTTCAGTATTCTTTGTACGAAACTCTACTACAACGCATCCTAATCAGCATCGTAACGGCGTCGCCTCGCCTGGGGAGAAGCTTGTGAACGGTTTGGCGGTGCGTGGTCAACTCGTAGTCCCCGCGCTTAAGTCGGTTGTCGCCGCCCTCACGTCTCACTGTTCGCTCGGAGATGGCGCGCAAATCGCCTGCAGTCTGCAGTCAGTAGCTTAGGTCTCGCCGGCGACCCGCTTGCCCCAATATCTTCTTTGTCTCCGTTTCCTTCTATTTTCTTCTTCCTCTTCATCAAGTGCTATGGCTATGATTGCAATCTCACGTGGATATAATAATAGCCTAGTAATAGCATAATATCGGAAGTATAGCGTTGATCGATGACCTCAAGTCGTCCCCAGGTCAAGTTGACTCTTAGCGTAATCACCAGTCGCAAAGCCGTAACCGCAGCGTCGCCTGGCCGTAGCCGTGTCTATATGCCGGAAGTGCTGACCGCTCCCGTTAGTTGCCTCCGGTTCGGTTAACGCTTGGTAGACGAGACGATAAGGTGAGGCTATGCCGATCAGTTCCCGAGCTAATATGTGAGCGCCAACCTTAGTACTGGGCCTAACGGGTACCTAAGTATAATAAATATAAGGTAGTAAATATTATCAATTTCTACTTACGCCTTCCACCTCCTCCACCTCGTTCAGATAATTCTTGCAATTTAGGATTAACCACTTGTTTAGCCTCTTTTAATACAGCTACAAGGTCGGCGGCCTTGGCTGCGTTTGATGGAGTAAAGAATGTATATGCGGTTCCGGTTTTATTTGTCCGTCCAGTTCTTCCAATGCGATGCACATAATCCTCCGAATTGCTTGGGTAATCAAAATTGATGACGAATTTAACATCATCAACATCTGAAAAGACAAATATTTAATTACAGAGAAAATACATAAAGCTGACTTTATATTTTGAACATAGTAGTGATGTTCCGGATATCCGTATCCGTATCCACGGAGCTCCGCGGGAAAAAAAAGGTCCGTATCCGTATCCGTTACATTTTTGACGGACCTTTTACACCACGAAATAATTCCAAATTGCACTACTAAACTTAGTCATTTTTTTTTAAATCGTACAACATACACAAACGTTAACTTAGTGTGACACTGGGCAGCATACTGCCCAGTGTCACACTAAGCTATAAAGCAGGACTTACATTACGACACTAGTGGCGTGAAACCAGTTACGCGACACTACTTTCATCAACAGTTTCACGTGTAAACCTCTTTCACAATGCATGCATTAGTTTCATATCACAATGCATGCATTAGTCTCACGCAACTAAATCACTTTCGTGCGCTGCGCGATTTGTTGATGAAATGTCACGTTACTAGTTTCATCGTGTAAATGCGACGTGAAACTAGTGTCGCGAAAGTAACTGCACATTGGACTTGTGATTTTTTATCTCTGTGCGGGTTTAAACACGTTGAAATGGCAAACCAACGTTGGATAACCCATAAAAATATAATCTTTTTATTTTATTATAATAATATTTGAAGGACAACAGTGTGCATTGCAAAATACAGCTTTGATATTGACAGAGCCATGATCTTAGCGATACAGTGACTTAAAATTTTCATGAAACTAGTTTCACAGGTAGTGAAACTAGTGGTGTGAAATTTGTTTTATGTGTGTGTGTATGTGTTTTTTTTGCCACTAGTTTCCGAATGTTAATCCCGCTTAAACAAAACAAAAGAAAGACCCGCGCAACGCAAGTCGAAACATGTTCTGTCACGCAAAGCGTCACCGACACCGATCCGTATCCGCGGATCTTGACGCCAATTATCCGTATCCGTATCCGCGGATCTACATTTTTAATGATTGCACATCACTAGTACATAGTAGCTTTACAAGATACATACCTAAACCTCTAGCAGCGACATCCGTAGCAACTAGAATGGGAGCTTTCCCACTACGAAAATCTGTAAGAAATTATGTATATGAGCACCTTCAACACAATATAATAACCATTGTGTAATTCAACATTAAAAACAAAACAATGTTGTTGTGGCTATTTGAAACATTGTCACATCTAAAATATGTTAAGTCTTGAAATAATTTTGTACATCCAGTCGACTCTCGATAGTTCGAAATTCAAGGGACTTTAATAATATTTCGAAATGCTGAGAGATTTGGAATACCAAGAGAAATTAATAAAAAGTTAGAATTACTGAAAGTCACACGTCACAGGAAAACGATTACAGTAATATGATAAACTGTAAATTACATAGGCACATGACCCTTTAAACATTTCGATTTGTCGAGTGTTTGGGTGAAAGAATTTCGAATTATTTCGAATTCGAGTCGTTTTGATACTAAAGGATTACGTTATTCTTCGAATTACTGAGTGTACCAAAAACCATTTACTTTATTTGATTTATCGAGAGAATTTCTAGGAGTCCATCAATCACTTCGAATTATAGGGAGGTTCGTAGTGGGTGAAAGAATTTTGAATTATGTATTTCAAATTCGAGTCGTTTTGATACTAAAGGATTACGTTATTCTTAGAATTATTGAGTGTACCAAAAACCTTTATTTGATGTATTGAGAGAATTTCTAGGAGTCCAACACTCACTTCGAATTATAGGGAGGTTCGCATTAAAGAAGGTATGAATTATCAACAGTCGACTGTACTAGGTAACTAGTCATTGATTTCATTTTGTAATAATTAATTATTAATATTATGTTCCATGAATTAGTATGATGGATTTTAGTTCTAAATTCTTACCCATATCCAAACCACTGCAAACTTTTTTTTTCGTAATTTCTAATGCGCTTTATGAGACAATGACAAAAACCTTAATAAACAAGCATCAGAAGATAATTGTTCCGAAAATATTTCAGAGGAATTATTTCAATACAGAAACATATTCCACTGCAGGTATTCTATGTCGCTCCCACAATAATGTCGGCAAGATAAATAAAATATTTCCTGTATGTCCAAGCTTCATGACGCTCCCATTTGCTCAATCGGCTCAAATTAATTTACCACTCATCTCACATTTCACCCCTTCTAGGCCACCGATATTTTTACGCAATATATGTAGGTATTATGATCATGGATAAATTAAATATGTTTAACAAAATATATTATGTATACAGGGTAAAATTAAAACCAGTGCGGATATTTTAGGAGGTGAAAGTACTCATGAATATGATCAACTTTTATTATGGCACCAACACTGAAATATGAAAAAAAAAATCAGCAGTTCCATACATTTTGATCGTGTTGTAGTGCATTTTTGTAGGGAACAGCTGTTTTTTTTTTCATATTTCAGTGTCGGTCCCATAATAAAAGTTGATCATATTTATGAGTACTTTCACCTCCTAAAATATCTGCACTGGTTTTAATTTTACCCTGTATGAAATTAAGAATAGGCAATGTAAGTACATAAGATAATAGGAAAATAAACAAAACAATTCACAAGAAATATAAAGATGTAGAAAATGACATGAGATGTGTAACTAAATGCAAATTGAGGGCAACCTTAGGAGGTTTAATGAGAGACGTAAATATAATTTATTCCATTCACTATTGTATTAGTAAACTTACTAATAATATCGACTCCGTCTGTCATTTATCGCACAAAAAATAAAAATTGAGAGCGAGAGGTGAGAGGTCGCCCATCAGCACGAGGGGCGAGAACCGAGAGCCGACCACCGTGGTCGAGGCGCGGCGCTCGCGCCGGCGGCGGACACCCGCGGGTGCGCCTACACATGCGCCGCGAGACGCCGGCGGCCGCCGCGCCACGCGAGAAGCGGCTCAGACTAGCCGCGGGAGCGGGGCAGAGTGCATAGGGCTTAGCCCCGACAACGAGAGGCGGGCGCGGTGCGGGCGCGCCGTCGCCGCCGCGTGTTGGCGGCGACGAGCCGCGCGCCGCCGCCCCGCCGCGCGGCCGCAGCTCTCCACAGCCTGCACATGCAGACACGGGTTCAAACAATGTTTACTGGCTGCGCTACACCCAACGCGCTCGCGTCTTGTGTCCGACACCGCTTCTCGAAAACCACTCGTGCTATTCTTTTATGTGTATTTATTATTATACAGCACCAGTTCGTAATAAAATCAATTTGGCTATTATTGTGGAGCTAGTATAATATTAAGTACTGACAAAATAATAAATTAAATATTAAATCATCATAAGATATCAACAAATTATGTTTTGAGTCAACATTACCTTGTAAAACCCAATCACGTTCATTTTGTGACTTATCACCATGAATACACACTGCAGGCCACCTAATAAAAAGAAAGCCTGAATAAGTTGAGCTGATAAATGAATAGTTAATGGTCCATCATTAAAAAAAGTCAAGCATTAAAAAATGGCACCTGACAATCATTTTCTTTATACAAAATCTTAATCAATCTGGAATGACCTAAGTCTTAATCAATACATATATTTTTTTATTGGGAGTTTAATGTACATAGGTACATTCATTTAACTGCGACTACTTGCCATAATAGTACAACATAAGCAATAACAGCAGACTTACCCATCTCGCTTCATTTTTCTTGTTATATCATCAACTCTGCGTTTAGTTTCAATAAAAATAATGGTTTTGTTTTCTTTTTCTGCCATGATTTCTTTCAAGAGTGTGCTCAGTTTAGTTTCTTTTTCATATTCCATACATACATCAATAATTTGCAAGATGTTGTGATTTGCAGCCAATTGTAATGAACCAACATTAATTTGAAGATAATCTTTTAAGAATTCTGCAGCCAAACTTTGAACTTCTCGAGGCCAAGTAGCAGACCACATAAGTGTTTGACGATCAGGCCTGATTTGTTCAATAATCTTTCTAATTTGTGGTTCAAATCCCATATCCAACATCCTGTCAGCTTCATCAAGTACTAAATATGTAGTTCTTTTTAAATTAGTTCTTGCACTTTCTAGAAAATCTAGAAGACGTCCAGGTGTAGCAATTACAATTTCAACACCTGCATCTAAATCTCTAGCTTGGGGTCCCTTTGGTGCTCCACCAAACAAGCAAGTGTTGTGAATCTTGGATGTGTTTGCAAATTTATCACAGACTTCTTGGATTTGTTGTGCCAGTTCTCTAGTAGGTGCCAGTACAAGAGCAATTGGACCATCGCCTCGGCTAGACTTTGGCTGATTGTTTATGTGCACAATTGCAGGTAAAATATAAGAAAGAGTTTTTCCTGAGCCTGTAGAGGCAATGCCAACCATATCACATCCACTCAGAGCAATCGGCCAACCCTGAGCCTGGATTGGAGTAGGTTTAGAAAATCCCATTTTATCAATCTCATCCATCACATAATCCGGGAAACCTGCTTCTTCAAAAGTCATTGTTGGTTTAGGTATATTGCGCCCTTTGAGAGTGATCTCATTGTCACTTCTCCAAGCTTCCACTTCAGAATCTGGTCTGCTTTCAACCTCAACATGGGGTACATAGAAATCTTTTTTAAATGCTTTTAGCCTGCTTAGGTCCCATTTCGGTTTTCGTAGGCTAGCACCAGGATTACTCCTACGCCCGCCGCCGTAACCTCCTCCTCCTCCTCCGCCGCCGCCGCCTCCCCCGCCACCGCCGCCGCCTGATCCAAGACCATAGCGTGGACTGCGACTGCGACTCCTACTTCTACTCCTGGTGCGGCTGCGACGTCTATCACGGCTACGATCTCTAAAGATGGAAAACATCTGAATGAAAAATCCATTTTTTTTACACTGTAACAATGTGCTGTTTATTGCATTTTATAATTACCTTCCACGACCCATGATTGAAGTTGAAATCAAATACTATTGGTATGAAAACTTATTAATTAACTGAAACTTCTATTTATGTAACAATGCACTCCAATTACTCAGTAACCCGTTCAATAATACAATTCACAATTTCACAAGCACAACGCCATTCATCGCGAATAAAACAAGATGGCGGCCGCGGCGCGGAAGGAAAGGAAAAAGCTGGCATAGACAAGAGGCATCACCAAAAGGAAAGATTTGTTTGTCTTTGATGTTTGGACACCGCTCTTTTTGCACCTAAATAATCATAGCTTATGGGCGTTTGTGCACTTATCCGTTTCTAACACGTTTTTTTACGGACCGCTTTTCATCTAACTTTAACCGATCGTCGTATGCGCCTATCTAAAACTCTTGTTAAGATGAATTTAAATGATTTTAAAAACTTTAAACGCTGATAATCTCAAAACTATGTTTTTTGAGATACAGCAGAGCGTGACACGGCAGGGTTCCACTTGCACCTCTCAGAAAAAATGCGGCTGTATGGTGATGGTGACGGCTGTAGCGAATCGCGGGGCCTGCCTGTACAATTAATGTACCATGAACCATTAACACAGAACAATAATACTCTAGCGAGACCATTAACTACCGGAAAAATTATAACAGCACCCAATGAAATCCTACCGGAAAACAAAAGAGCACCCAATGAAATGAGCGTGTTACTACTATCTTCAACTTTAGAGCATATATTTTTATATGGAGTTGCCAAAACCGGGCGAACCCCTCTACCAAAAAACACTGGCCATCTAACCGATTTGGCCTTATAATGAAAACTAAGTCATGCGCGACAGCTGTCATTTTGTATTATATGTCATTTTGAAAATGGTTAATTGTATAGTTTCCTCTTGTAAAAGGCGGTCTGCTGCTTCAAATCTGCGAAACCATGAACCTAACTCATCTAAGTATAAATTATGCACCAACATGGTTTTATTTAAGAACAACTGTACAATCTGTAATCCTGTATCTGTGTATGATTGTCAAATTGTAATGTGCTATATGTGTTCACCTCGCCCCCCGCAAAATGTGGTAGAATGTTATTCGGTGATTCACCGCTATACGCCTCCAGTCTCCCGGGGTATATGCTCTAAGACTTTAAGCGTGGTACATACGTCCGGAATGCCCCTCCGGAATCAAGAAGGTGAATGAGGATTTTACGTCATATTGAATTGTTTCGTTCATAAATTGAACGATTACCGCCGCAATCGTTCAATTTGACGTAAAATACCTCATTCACCTTCTTAATTCCGGACTTAAGTTATCGTCCTGTTTAACGATCATATTCTATGAAACGTATACATACCAAGACGTGTTAAAACCATCATTGTTCCGCTGTTAACAAGGTATAGCGCTAATCATGCTGTACAGTTCCATCCCTCTCTCACTGCGGAATAATGAGGGTAGTTCATTCGGTTCTAAGGGCCTGTGCACACCACGTTTTTTAAGCGCGCTTTTTTCCTACAGAGGTCTACAGGCTGCGTCTGACTTGCGTGCGTATCGCGTCTCTATCGCTAGAAACGCGCGTCGACGGCGCGTTTAAAAAACGTGGTGTGTACAGACCCTGAGTTCGGACATGTTCACTCGCATGTCGCACTCCTCTATTTTATTTCATCTGTGACGGAATCCATTTTCTGCGTTGTTGTGACATTTTGCGTTTTGCTCTTCAAGCAAGGCCAACTAAACTAGAGAAAAAAAGAGTTGTATTGTATGAATATTGTCATGATATTGAACGTTGCACTAATAATTATGTGATGATATTTTTTTTGTATTGTTCAAATTTTAATAAAGGCACTTTCGTATCGTGGAGAAACGCACGATGGGTTGAAATAGTGATTGCTATCGGCAACAGTTTACCATTCTCATTTCATTATTTGCTATTTACACACGCCACAACATAACAATGGAACTAGATGTATCACCTGGGGATAAAATAGACAACGATATGGAATATTCAGATAATTCGACAGACAGTAAATACACGCCATGTAAAAATGACCAGTACTCGATCATACGCATTCCCGAAGATGGTGAAAAGTCAAGTAAGCACTCCTCAAGGAAGCAGTCAAAGAGGAGAAAGAAGAATTCTAATCATTCACGGCCTTTACCTAGGATAATAGTGAAACCCTTGCCACCGCCACCCCCTCCTGAGAACAGAGAATGGACCGCAGCTACATCCTATACAGAAACTAATTCCAACACAAACAGACCGTCTACCATGCGAGAGGTATTGGCTAGCATTCCGGGGTTTTGTATGAAACCGCGGAAGCGTAGTGGTAAAAAATTATCAACAGCAGCACAGCTACAACAAACAAGAGAAGGTTGCATTGACTTAGAAACACCAGATTCAATATTAGTGAATACAAATATTAGGGCATTACTAAATAAACATACATTTTCACTTCTTCCACCTCTATACCAATACAAGCTTGGGCAGCTACTTCCTAGTGTGGATAGGTTAAGTCCTTCAGGTCGCTTAAATTCTTCTAGTCTGAATAATGAATTTTTTGCTCGTGCCTGCTTACAATGGCAAGACAGCCTCTCTGGTGGAGAACTAACTCCAGAAAACCAACAAAGAATGAAGACTGAAGCTGAAAAGGAAAAAAGCAAGATAGATCCATGGAAATTAAAACATTTTGAACCTATTTGGGGAGAAAAGTCAAGAAGAGAGAAGTCTTCAATAAGCTTGAATTCAGATCGACCTTCTCTCAAGACTACTATAAAGTTGAGACCGACAGCTTCAATAACAAGCAGTAGTACTGTTCCAAAAATTAAAAAAAGTAAATCTTCTAGTACTAGTAAAAGAATGCGTTCAGTTGGTGCAGTAACAAGATCTTCAGCCAAAGCTGATGAAGTATTAGAAGAACCTGTCACTGTTAGCAGTAAACAATCTGCTCCTGTGCCAGACTTATTGCCTCTGAAACATACAAAAAGTCACAATCATCCCAATTATGAAGAATATCCAGTGGACTTTAGTTTCTCTGACTCATCTTCAACACAGAGGATGGATGACTCATTATCTACAACACCTGTTGATCCACTTCTGCTACCAGATGGGGAATCCGATCGCACTGAAGTGAAGCAAGAATTAGATATCAGTGTTGTAACTATAGAAGAAACTTCAAAAGATTGTGAAGAGGATAAAGCAACAGATTCTGATAGTAATATACATGAATCTTCAAAGAGGTCAAGTAATGAAAATGAAGAATTTAATATGGCAAAGCGAATTAAGTTTGGTGATGATTATGAAATACATAAAACAAGCTATTTACACAATGTAGATACTGCAAACTATTCTGATATTGATACAAATTATGCCAATGAGCAAGTTTGTCCTAATGATGAACTCCTGTACTCTGGACAAGATCATGGTGACACAAACAGTGAAGACAGCAAAGCTACTGCATCAGTCTATGAATATGATGCAAGAAGTGAATCCTCAGTGTCAAGTTTGAAAATAGATATGAATGTAAATACTATGACTGCAAGTGAGTCTACTGGTGCTACTGAGTCCATTCCTTATGATAACACTGTGCCAGAGCTGGAGGAAAGTCCTGAAGTCAATAAAGGAAATGTTCAAAATTTAATAACACATGAAGCTCAAGAAGAGTTTATATCAGAAAAATATCAGGAATGTGCAAAGTCTGAAACTGATGTAGAATCACCACAACATTGCAAAGAAGCTGTTGTTGAGCAGAATGTATCTCAGAGCTTTAATCAAGAGGTGGATTGTCAAGTAACACAGCCTGGTGTCCAGATCCATTTAAAGAATGATGCTATGAACAGTCCTGAAAAATGTGAAAAAGAAAGCGTACCCCAGAACATGACACAGAATTATTATGATGAGCACTTTAAAGATGCAGAGTCTTTCATACTGGAAACAAGCCTGTCAATACTTACATCTCGTAAGTGTACATTTTTATTATTATGTTGCACCTCTATCTCTATAACATTTTCATGTAGTATGTTAATTATTTATTTTTATTCATTCTTAAATTAAATATAAAGCCATACTTACTTTTTAATAATAAATAATTTTTGTTAATATTATTATACTTGTAATGCAACTTCTACTTACTTACACAGAAAGTGAAGATGTGAAATATTCATCGCATCCTAACTTGATGGAGTTATCATCATACATGAGTGAAACAAGTGAGTAACTTGTAAAATAAATCCAAAATGAGGGTAGCTATAAAAACATTGCTTTAATTTTGACATAAATAATGAATTAATGATTCACTGTGATGGTTTTGATTATTCCAGATGTTACTGCAGTTGTTACAATGCCTTTGACACAAAATTCGTCAATACCAATGATGGAAGTCACTAATACATCTGTAAGTCCATTTACAATATTGTTTACAAAAGTGTTTGTTTAATAACCCACATTCATCATAACATTGCATTTTGTTCTAGATTGTTTCTTACCCTGATGATAACATGAAGGATGCAGCTAAACCCAAAGCATCTGCAGTCTCATGGAAGAATGATAATGACTGGACAAATAATGAAAATGTCATGACATTACACCCATTTTCAAATTTAAATACAGAAAGCGCCAAATACGTCAGTGAAGATTCCAAAACGAGCATGGAAGATATAAATATGAATGATGAAAATTGTATGTACAAAGAAGATAGGGATGCTAATTTTAATATGGAATCTTCAAACTCATCAGAAAGTTGTCAGTCAATAAAGGACTCATCTGTAAAACAAGAATTAGAAGCAGCAACTAGCTTGATATCTAGCACTGCTGTTACTAACCCACCTGTGAATTCTACCACCATAACGCAGGGTATGTGGGCTCGTGGTAAAAAATCAAAGTTAGGAAAAGAATCCAACAGGTATGTATTAATGGCAGGTATTCTCGATGCAACTTTACAGCCTCTTATGTGATTTATGCAACATGCTGAATTTATGAATATCTTGTATATGGCTCATTCTCATACACAGCTTAGAGGTTTTAAAGTTGTATCGCCATTATGAGATTATCGAGATTCATAATTTTTATAGCATATTCTTATCTTATTCCAGGAGTCGAAGTTCCAACAAAGTGCCCCCAGGCACGGTGAACCTAGAACGCAGCTATCAGATATGTCAGGCGGCGATCCAGAACAGTCCGAACCGTGACGCGTTGCGCGGACAGTTGCGACCGCCGCCGGCGCTGCTGACGCGGCCGGCGCGGTCGGTGCGGCCCCCGCCCCCTCCACCACCTGTACTCGTTAGGCAGCTGCCGGTCTCTGTGATGCCTCATAACGAAGTATGTATTCATATCAGTCTGTTCTTAAACTTTTGTGACATACTTACACATTATACACTGTCACTTGTAATAGTTGTAATACTTTGCATACAGATAAATGCCCCTGGCAAAGAAAATAAGAAATCCGTGGAGAGTGTTAATGCTTAAACTTATTCTTACACAAAAAATAACATACATAATTAAAATTATGTTTGAATCAATTGATTTGTCAATTGCTTGCAAAAAGCTACGCCATACGCCACGCGACGTCAGCTAAGCGTATCGCCTGGTGTCGGCTCGGCGCGCAAAATACCGCGACGCGAAACCTTCGTTCGTGCATTTTAACAATAAACAATTGAATGATAAACATAAAATATCTTGATTTTCCAGATGAACGAGAATCGGTCTAATAACGTGGGCCAGTATATCCTAGTGCAAAGGACTCCTAACGTGGCGCCGCGGGCCTCCAGTGCTCCACCTGCAAACCAGAATTCTAATGTGGTTAGTATCTACTATGTTATTATCACTTTGTATGTTAACTTTAAAATTTGAAGAGGCCTAGGCGCTTCTTTACACAGGTTAGACAGGTTAGGTAGGCAGGTTAGACAGTGGAAATATTTAAAGGGCTCATTGTACCCATCATTATGAACAACTTTTATTATGGGACCAACCCTGAAATCGCAAAAAAAAAAATCTGCTGTTCCATACATTTTGTTGAGTTATGTGAACATAAATGTATGGAACAGCTGATTTTTTTTCGCGATTTCAGAGGTCCCATAGTAAAAGTTGTTCATAATGATGAGTACAATGACCCCTTTAAATATTTCCACTGTCTAACCTGCCACCCTGTATTTACAAGGTGAATTTTCCAAGTGTATCAAATGAGTAAAATCAAAGGAGGTTTTTTGAAAAAATAATTTTATATTAAAGACTACTTGAAAATTATGAATCAGTTTATCAAAAATCAATACATTCTTTTAGTTTGCCTTAATTATGTCATTACTTCCCAGTTTTTGATCCTTATTAGCGACACTATCAGATGGTGTTTTATTACCAGTGATCGGAGTAGGTTGACTTTCGGGCTAATGACCTCATAATCAAAATCAATCAAACGTATATGTTATTATGGACATGCCCCGGGATCCCGGGATTCATAATTTATCGACAACTTTAAGAACGCGTTTACAAATCTGACAAAAATAGGCTGTTTTTCGGTAGAATTCCCATCCGAATGAAACTAAATCAAACGTAACTAACGGTGCGATCTATTTTGTAAACGCACCCTTAAGGGTTTACAAAACAGATGCACCAATATATTGACACGGCTCAAACGCACAAATACGCAATTATAGTTGCGGGAATAATGAGTAAGTAAACTAATTTGCGAGCTGCTGCTTACAAGCGGCACAGGGTCCACTCACAACACTCACAATGTGGACTGACATTTCATTAGAATTTTTTGTACAATAAATCAAGACAAGTAAAATAAACCTTAATGCAATCCATTAAGGTTCATGTCTCTTAGCAAAATACGTGAAAAAATAGACGGGACTATTTTTTTTGAGATTATTTGTAACATTTTCGTAATTATTTTTTGTATCGTTTTGAGATGATTATATCTGCTTACCTAGGAAATTTTTAAAGAAACAAGATTATGTCAATAAATCAAGAAAAACGATCCTAAACTCAAGCTCATATCGTCAATTTTGTGTGAAGAGGCAATGGGAAATCGTTTTTACAATATCAAAAACCAACATTTTTAAATATATTTTTTTTGTATGAATCCTACTATATAATATTATAAATGCGAAAGTTTGTGCGTGTGTGTGTGTGTGTTTGTGTGTATGTTTGTTACTTCTTCACGCTGAAACGGCTGGACGGATTTGGATAAAATTTGGCACACAGATAGCTTATAGTCTGGAATAACACATAGGCTACCTTTTATCCCAGAAAACGCGGGCGAAGCCGCGGGCGGAAGCTAGTTGGAAATAAAGGAGTAATCTATCCGTGACAATAGCTAGTTACGTTTGATTTAGTTTCATTCGGTTGCAAAATCTACCGAAAAATAGCCTATTTTTGTCAGATTTGTAAACGCGTCCTTAATAAAGAAAATCGGATTAGTTAAAGCTTGTTCCATAAATTGAAAGAAAGGTATCGGAAGTATCTAATTTTAGTAATTTTATACGAGTGAACCTAGTTTAATCCAAGTTTACATATTTCCCGTGACATACACTCAAGTACCTTTAAAAATCACTACTAACCTTCGCATTATAATTATTTTTTAAATCCCATAATCCAGGTCCCGGGATCTCAGGCATGTTCATACTATGAAAACATGTCGCAAGTATCAAAATTAGCTCTACCTACTCCGATCACTGATTATTACAATATGATTTTTTTTTTCAAAATCAACAGGTCAATTTCCGGCTAGGAGAATTGATTTTTCAAAAATCTAATGATACCTTTTAGTTATCACCAAAATCGGCCCTCTTAGTTTTGGATTTGACCATCCATGTGCACTTGGAAACTTCACCCTGTATATCCCGCGGATGCGGCCACGAAATATTAACCCTAATAATGATATTGGTCTGTATCTACAACCTACAGTGTGCTTAATTCTAAACCTCTACCGCACCTGCGTGTCTTGTGTTCATTCTCTTAAAAGCAAGAATTGAAAAAAATCACAGCACTAGGAATTCTAGTTTATTACATCCATGATACGTTCTCTACCTCAAGAAATAATCCATATTAATTAGTATGTATTTACTTGTAGAGCGTTGCGCGGTGTCGGAGCGTAGGCGCGGATGATGCGTGCGTGTGTAACCTTCGCGCCATGATACTGTGCAAGAAATGCGGTGCCTTCTGTCACGACGACTGCATCGGATCAGCAGAGTTATGTCTCACTTGTCTCATACGCTGACCCTACCTCTTTGGTTTCACTAGGGCCCATTGCGCGCGGCCATTGGTATCTTGCTAGCATTAACCTTACAAGGAACATTTTATATAGATCGAATTTAGCTACAGTCCTAATCATTATAATATACCTTTAGTTCAGTGTAGCTAAAATAGATTGAACTTGAGTAAAACCAGGATTGAGGTGTGTGAACAAAGTAAACGGTTGTTAGGAATGGTGGTGCTATCTGTTTGAATGTATCAATACACAAAAATATTTAGTTTGTAAACTGTGTACGAATATTGACAATATTTTGTACTTCACATACAGAATCTGCAAAAGTAACCTCCGAATTACGAGGGTTGCGCAGATTCTAATGTGAAGCTTTAAATTTTTTGGATCGAAGTCGCGCTAAGGTTAGATTTACCTAATCATTCATTATCGCTAAACTTGAGTTAGTCAAAATACAGATGTGATATTTTGCAATTCGTTAGCTTAAACACAATATAAGCAACAAAGTATTAGTTTCCGACTTCAAAACCATTCCTGTCTATAAGACAGAAATTGTCTATTACTTGTCTTAAAGCTGTAAAATATTTTATTCGACGTAGGTATGCGGACAGGACAGTGGTGATACAGTTAATGTTTTTCTTGATCAAATTTTAGATATTCTTCAAACAACAAAATATATACTATTTACACATCCTTTGAACATAATTCTACATATTTTATTAATAATTTCGATGATAACTTGTACACAGCACAATATAATTCATTCTATAGCCCATACTTTATTTCTGATTTAGATTTTACGAATTAATATTTTAAAGCCTGATGGTAGCATTTGTTAACATTTACTTGATAAAAATAATTGCTGTTAAGAGTACATGACAGAGTAGTCGCTGAGCTGGGGATTTCATTTTTGCCATTATATTTTAGTATTAGGATATCATCACAATTTAATTTTATGCTACTGTTATATTAATTTTAGTGTTATTTTACCATTTCGTGACTTTATTTTGTATGTAGTTTGGCAGTAAAGGCTTAGTTTTGGCATAGTAATTAAAATACATATGCACCATCTGATATCCCATCTATTTATAACATTTATATTTAAGTGTATGTACAGATATTTATTGATACGTGAAGGCTGGTGGGTTGAACATCGGATGGACTCTTATCGTAGGTATTTATAGAACATTACTTGTTATACTTAAGTTTTTCATTATGGCGTGTACACTAATATGACACTAAGTTATGCAATATATTTATAGCTGTCTATAATATTTTTATAAGAATCTTTTACAAATTGAAAAATAGCTTTTTGCTAATTTAAGACTTCCTTGTAATATGTATCCAAACAAAATCCAAATTGTCCTTATAATCTCCTTCTGATCTCTTGTTTTACTGTCCCATTTAATAATGGAACTTTTATTGCGTATTGGGTGTAGTGTACAATGGTTATAATAAAATGGTTTTATTATAACTAAAATAACTGATTATCAACAAATAACTGATTTATATTTAGAAGGTAGATGACGATGCTGCTCCAGCAATGCCTAGTTAATTCACATAGCAATGCCTTACATGACGACTTACAGATGCTATAAGTTACAATTAAATATTCATAGATATTATAATAGATAATTAATAACAAGTGTTGCTCAGTATGACAGTATGTTTGAATCACAAAATGTATATCTGTATATTTTAGCTTATATCATATTATCAATAAATGTTAATAATAAATCTATGTAGGTATATGTCGCAGGCAATTTGTTCGATTCCGCCGTTTACATATGGCGTCGTCAGTTAAAAAACTCTCGCTCGTTCGCATTATGCCGAAGGCAAAATGTATATTGCCGTGTCACTTTGTAGTATGCCACAACATTTCATAGACAATTTAAACGCCGCTTACATAATGCCGCGGCAAATTGAAGTATTTAGGTTTTTGAGGTTAAAAAATGCTAAGGTAGGTAACCATAAAATCTGGGTCTCAAATAAAATTTTCGACATTCACGTTGAATTTTTTAGTATCCAGTTGGTTTTTACACGTCTCCGGCACTGCGGGTAGCGTAGCCCATGCTATCCCTCCGCGCCTCCGGGTGTATAAAAACACTCTAATGTAGGGCAGACAAGACCACGTGGAGTCGGCCAATTCGGTTCTGTCACTTGTCACAACTTATTCTCGTTTACAAGTACGTAATAGCACCTGGTTACTGAAATAAAGTCTGATTTGTCCAAACTGTGTTTTATCATGGTCACCCTAAAACTACAACCAACGACGAAATTAAAGTTATCATTTTGCCTTCGGCATATTGCATAACTGCAAGCGTTTATATAAACAGACGACGCCGTATGTAAACGGCGGAATCATTCAAATTGCCTGCGACATATACATGTCACAAAAGCTAGATACATTCTAGATTTTAAAGACGTTTCATGGAAGTTTTAGAACACTATTGGGACATCTAGAAATGTATGAAAGAATTGTAAATTCCTTATAGTGTACTTAGTTTAAGATTTTCATAATCGAATAAAATATTGAATATGAAAAGTTACATTGGTATATTTGCATATGTTTAGAAACTACCAACGACTTTTCTATGGACGGCTCTTTTCTGTTTTCTTTTTTTATGAGTATTGCGAATTGCGTTTTATCCGCGGTATTATCGCATTATTGTTATTTATTGGTAATTAGTTATTTTATGCGCATGAACATTTTTTCTCTAATAAAATTATGTTCTTCTAAGATTATAACATTTATTTATGCCTCGCGTGCAATCCTATCATAAGGCGTCATACACACACACTGCTCCGCGCCACGCGACCGGCGGCGGCGCGGCGCGCGGGGTTGCGATTTTTTAGCGTTGTGAACTTTTATATGCAAGTAGAGTTGTTGGTAACAGCGTAACGAAAACTGAAACCATGGGTTCAGTACCTAATTTATTCTGAAACCCTCAGCGTTAAAATTTTGCGTCAAAAGAAATTACGAATGTTTGGAGATTCGGTTCGTAAAAAAAACTCTATTCTCTAGTCGTTTTTTTTTTTTAAGTCCGACGCAAAATGTTGTTGGCAGTTCTGGGCTTGTTATGGTACCTACAGTTATAAAAGTTTAACCAAAAATAAAAATATATTCCAATTGTTCTTTGCCTAATTTATCTTAAGCCTGCAATACATGTTGGCCGAGCGTTGTCAAGTGAAGGCCAATACCAACATGTAGACAAAAAAAATTACGAATGTTTGGAGATTCGGTTCGTAAAAAAATCTCTTAAGTCGTTTTTTTTTTAAGTCCGACGCAAAAGGTTGTTGGCAGTTTTGGGCTTGTTATGGTACCTACAGTTATAAAAGTTTAACCAAAAATAAAAATATATTCCAATTGTTCTTTGCCTAATTTATCTTATGTGCCTGCCACACGTCATGCTCCTCGTCCTGCCCACTGCTCCCTATTTTGTCGGCTTTTGCGCGCGAGTCAAAGGACCGGCAATACGAGTGCGAGTGGCTGGCCACGTAATCGCGCGGTCGCAGTCCGCATCGAGCGCTCGCGCAAGACGCACGTGTATGCAAAATTGAAAATTATGTCGTGGAATGGTCAAATGAAAAAGTGTTAATGTTTATTGAATAGATGTGATCCACCATCTCCGTTGGCGAGGACGACGACGACGATTTCTTTTTACTACATTAATATAATTAGCTATACTAAAAATGCATAGCGCGCACGCTGCCACCGTTTCAACGTCCATTGTCTCACCAAGGCAAATGACAAGTGAGGAGCGTCGCGATTAATTGCGCGAGTAGAGCAGTGTGTGGGCAGAGAGGGCAACATCGCGGCAAATCACGGCAGCGCGAGGAGCATAGCGATGAGCAGCGCAAGGAGCATAGTCTGGCAGGGGCATTAAGCCTGCAATACATGTTGGCCGAGCGTTGTCAAGTGAAGGCCAATACCAACATGTAGACAAAAAAAATACGAATGTTTGGAGATTCGGTTCGTAAAAAAATCTCTAGTCGTTTTTTTTTTTAAGTCCGACGCAAAAGGTTATTGGCAGTTTTGGGCTTGTTATGGTACCTACAGTTACAAAAGCTTAACCAAAAATAAAAATATATTCCTATTGTTTTTTGCCTAATTTATCTTAAGCCTGCAATACATGTTGGCCGAGCGTTGTCAAGTGAAGGCCAATACCAACATGTAGACCAAAAATATTATATTTAATCTTCTTCATGTAGACGGTATACAGGGTGGCGATTAGGTTATCACATTAAATGAAACCATGTATCCTAAATGGCGTTCTTAGTACATACACAATAAAAAAATTTTTTTTTAAGAACTAAGAACTAACTAAGAACGCCATTTAGGATACATGGTTTCATTTAATGTGATAACCTAATCGCCACCCTGTATTTGCGTTGTCTTGCTATCGCTCGGTGTCACTTGCCTAGTTGGTTGAGTATAGACAAGCGCCAGACCTCATTTGACGTACCTTACCACAACTTGCAGTCGCTCGCGATCACTTGCCTCACTTTGGAGCGGTGTCGGCTTTTCTGCACAAATCAAAGGCGCTCGCGCGCGCTCGGACAGCAATGTTCACATGTTTGTCCGCGCGCTATTATGCGGTTGACGTCAAACTTGCCGAACGTCTAGACAGTAGCAAGCGCTACTGTCTAGACGTTCGGCAAGTTTGACGAACGCCTTTGATTTGTCTAGGCTCAAATTGACACAAGGCAAGCGCCTTGTGTCAATTTGTCTAGGCTCGCGTTGGTCTAAGCTCGGCCAACATGTATTACAGGCCTTAGACATTAAGAATTTGGATCAAAAATCGAAATAAATATGAAATAAACACATGACCCTCCTTTGCTTCGCGCAGTCGGGTAATAAAATGATTATGCCCCGTACCAAAATGGTAATAAACACATTACCCTCCTTTGCGTCGCGCAGTCGGGTAAAAAGGAACCCTTATGGTGCGACTTCGTCTGTCTGTCACAGCTACTTATTTCAGCAACTACTAATGCTATCGACTTGAAATTTGGAACAGTTATAAAGAATGCTTGTCCAACTTTATTGCAAATGAAAAAAGTCAAAAAATATTTTTACTTTCATTGCAAAAGGGGCCGGAGTGGGGGTCCATTTCAAAGTGAGGTTACTAGGTCAAATGACATAATATATGAAAGGGCTCAATCTGCACATTTCAAAATTTATTTTCATTTAATTTTATGTCTCACAGTTTTCGATATTATATGATGAAAAATGTCTGAAAAAATACCATTACCACCCCCTTATCTCCGAAGTTTGCGGAGCGAAAAATTTTAAATAATTAGAGTTGATAGGAATTGACCCAAATATTGCACGAAAAATAAAACGATGTTCCTAACTAGTACAGTTTTTTCAAAATCATCAAAATTCCTTCACAAACAAAGTTGCGGTCCGGGTTTTTTCACTTTATATGTCCAAAAATTATACGGAACCCTCGGTGCGCGAGTACTACTCGCACTTGGCCGGTTTTTTTGATAGGATGGAACTTTTGACGCTTAATTTGAAATTTACTCGAACTACCAGTATGTAGCGCCACCCTAAAGTGGATAATACACTTGAGTGAATTCAGTCGTCCTAAATCCTTTCATAAATAATTAGGATTCTAACTGATTTTGTACGTCAGCGAACCTGCTAAATGTTCTCTACCACTTGACTGAATTCAGTTACATACTTTCTCATTTAGGACGTGCATAGTTTAACGCCCTTTTGACCGACACTACCACTCATAGACATAGGATACTATAGACATAGCCTAAAGCCGCGTCTCCTGCGACGTGTTTGAAGTTTTAACGGTGTTGGAAGTTTTCTTTCAGCACCAATTCACTTTCATCACTTTTTAACGTCCTAAATGTTATTACAAAACATAAATCTACAAAAAACACAAAACGATATGACCTAAATAGGAATGACAAGCAGGGGAGCCAACGTAGCTTCTAGGGGAATTCTTACGTGAAGCGGTCTTTACAGACACGGTTAGACTACCTCCAATAAATTATTTCTGCAAGCTACCACTACTCAACACAGATAACAAGGAGCATCTATTCTCCATGCTCCTTCTATTCTCCATGCAGTGTCTCCAACTCTCTCAAACTACACCGTAATTACGGTAGACCTACCGTATTTTTTACAAATCTGCCACCTACCGTAGACATGTCATTACGGTAACACTTTCTACCGTAATTTCGTGTCTTGCAATCTTTTACTAGAATCATCGTTATTTGTGTAAATTACACATCGAGCACTAATAAAAAACTAGATACACAATCAGCGTCAAAAAATGTCCTCACCGAATGACCGCCCACTTGAACATTTGGGTGGTCTTTTCGTCTAGTAGCATTCGAACGCTCCGACGGTAAACATGCCTCAGTGCTCGTTTAAAAATTGTAAAAATCACACGTCTAGGACGCTTAAATAGACTGATAAATACATTACCCTCCTTTGCGTCTCGCAGTCGGGTAAAAAGGATGGAATTTCATATTTTTGGTAAGTATTATTATTATCATTATATAATTGTTAACACTGTATTGTAAATACTGATATTTTGTCAAGAAATCATCGTAAAAACATTATTTTAAATTAAGTTGTAATAAATAGCAGGCGATATAAAGCAGCTCAATTGTAAAGACTCTTACTAAACGTATTAATCATACTATCGCATGCCCACTTAAATTGTTTGGGTTATGCGTGTGGTCGTAAAATTTTATTACTTCTTTTGGCACTTAGTAATTCTGACTTTAATGCATGCGTATAAGGTTGAAGTTGTTTTGATGTTTATTGAGCAGTGGGTACCGGTCGTAAAATTTTATTGCTTTTTGTAACAGCTTTGTGAATTCGACTTTAAACATTGCAGTTTTTTTTTTTTTTTTTTTGAGGATGGGAAATCATCAAATGACCCCTCCCGCTCTGGGCGGAGCGGAAGGGAGTGTCAGACTCTTACTGACTAAAACCCACCCATGTTCCTTCGTTAGCCCTTTTGTCCGGGTCAGCGGTATCCCTTCCGGACAATCCCGCTTAAACATTGCAGTTAAGGTTGAAATTACATTAATGTATATTTATTTTAGTAACACACACACACAATACAATTGGCGACATTTTTAAGAGAACTTTTGCATGAGATTGTGTATCTAGTTTTTTATTAGTGATCGATGAAATTACAACACAAAAGTAATAAGTTTTTACCTTCGTAATGGCCACACTACCAAATTCGAATGAGAGAATCTTTCAAAATCAACTAGTACACCTTTTGTTTAATTTTGTATTGCCTTTACAAGATGATTATGATTATGCGACCAAATTACTAAGTTAATAAATTACTATTGGAGTAATAGTAGTAGGTAGGTACGCCATACTCTGTGTTTTACCAGCTTATCTTTGTCGATAGTCATTGCACCTAAATAATAGATATAATCAATGCGCTAGGGTTTTTGGCATTATTTGCAATTGTAGGACTTTTTAAGATATCTAAATCGGTTATTCTAGTTGTTTATGTTTAAAAAAATACCGTAATTTTCGATCATCTACCGTATTTTTAGAATGGAAACACCGTAATTTTGTCACAGAAAGTTGGAGACGCTGTCTCCATGGTTTAAAGTTTCATTCATTCAGTCATCATTCAGTAAGTAAACATATCAAAATATTATATTAACACTATTGGTCAAGTCAACTGCAGTGACGTTTTTTCAGCCAATGATAACTTAATTGGCCTTTAATTGGCCAATAAAAAATGTCATTTATAGGTCAAGCCAATGGAATTCGGTTCTTGACAACATTGAAAATATGCTACAGATTGTGGTCATCCTATCAGTTCATAGCGTAAATAAACTTATTTCACTTGATTTTTAACTAAAATATGTATATTTTTTGCAAATTACACGAAATAAAATGCAATATTTTTTGTTATTGTAGCTGTCACAAGAACGGCCTGTCGCACTCTGTTGACGTCACACGCTAGTAAGCCAGTGTTGCCAACTTATTTTTAGGGTAAAGAATTCTTTAGGGTAAATTTGAGGGTAAAATTTTAGGGAGCGCCTCCGCAGCCGGCGCCGACTAGGCTCCCAAAAATAATGCCGTTAGGAACCGGAGTAGCCTTGAAGTAGCAGTGATACCAGACGAAAATAATTGCAAACTACCGTAGCAGCAGATTAATGTTGCCGTGTTTTAAGTTGAATTAAATACCTTAGACTGACTTTTAAATAACAGTGTTAATGTAAAACAAAATACAACTTTTTTGGACTTACAAGGGGGATGGAGGTGGTCGACGGAGCCCCGGTACGCGGAGCTCCTATTTCTATCTGTAAGGTTAAAAGTAACATAACACGAAGGGGTTGACGGGGGCTTCGTTCGCTCGCTCACTGAAGCCCCCGTCAACCCCTTCGAACCTAACCTGTCCGTGTCGGGGTGTCCAAGTTCCCGAACTCGCTTCGCTCGCTCTTGGACCCTAATTAGGTATGTTACTCAAATGAAACATGAAATGTTTTTTTAATTATGACAAATTGCCAACTCCCTTTCCCGCTTTTTTTTCAAAAGTCAGCACCGGCTGCCAATTTAGCAACCAGTGCCGGCTGCAAATTCAGGTCACGGCGGCGGTCGCGGAGCCACTTCCAAAATTTTAAGGTTAGATTTCGTATTATTGTTATTACTATAGTTTATGGGCTTTTTGGTAAGCAATACATGTAGGTACCTAAGTATTTGAATTGAATTTGAGTTAAACAAATTCAGCATATTTTTATTGTGAAACATGACCATTGATTAAGAAAGAACTTGTTTTATTGTATATCTAAAACCAAAACTTTAGCCAGGTATTTTTGTATAAATAGTTATGATTTTAGAGTAAAATTAATCAGGCATTGGGGTAAAATGAAAATCTAGCTTGGCAACACTGGAGTAAGCACGGCTTTGACAGATTGTAGTTTGCGTTTTATGTTTTCTGGGTGCTATATTTGATCTTAGAGCTATTTCTGAAGCTGTTTTCATAGAAATCTTCTATCTAGTGGCATAAATATTCATATCGAATCTCAAAATGGAGTCAAATTTTGTGCAAGCTGATACAACCTACCTAAGATAGACGCATTTATGGTTGCACTTTTCTTTAAGAATACCTAACGCTGATTATTATGCTGCGGAACTTAAAAATTTAAAAACAGCAGTGTAAGTACCTGCCACATATTTATTTACAAATCTTTTGTATAATCATAATAATAATCATCATCATCAATCATCATCATCATCAATAATCATCAGCTGCACCGTCTGTCTTGTTGACAAAGCTCGTTTACTAGCGTGTTACGTCACTTCCGCAGAAACAGCGTTTTTGGAGCGGTTTTGGAAATTTATACTTTATCACTGATTTTTATTGATAAATACAGTAGATCTCCCTGAAATATCAATGTAGTGTGCTTATAATATAATGAAGATTAATATAAATCATTTCCCAAAATGAGTCAAATACCTAATTGAATTTGAGTAGTTCTAGAACTCGTGCGATACTGAGATCAGAGTTACCAACCCTACTATTTAAACAGTAGACCTACTGATTTTTCAATGACATCGATGTTTTCAACTGTTTTTATAGTGTCATTTGCTATATCATCCAAATACCGTGGAAAGACTGCTTTCTGAAATTAATTTAATGAAAACCAAATTACGCAACAGAATGTCCACAACAACAGACTATCAAAGGAACATTTCATAAGAAATCTGCTATATCATGCTATGCTACTTATTTGATGCCACAGAGAGAAGCATTATGAAGAATTACACAAATCTGTAATATTTGTGAATTATACTATTAAACTTAAAGACTTGTTGATTTTTTATGATGCCTTTATTTAGTGCCGATGTTTCAATGGCCAGATAAAATTCCTGTGAATAAACTATGTTGGTTTCACTCTAAGAACACTTATGTTTCTAACTCTATACTAACTAACTATGAAATTAATGAAGTTTATTCCTAGGAATAAATATCTGGCGGTTCAAAAATCAGCCCTTAGTCCAATGACGTATTATAATTATATAGACACGTCATACACCAACATCACTGTACCTACTAAAAAATGGCGCAAATACTTTAAATAGCGAAATAGCTACATATCGGTGCATATGTGCAAAAAAAGGGAAAGAAAACGAATGCCTTACTTAGCATACCTAATTACCTACATACCTCTTGTTTAGTGGATTTTTTTTTCGCAAAATGTTGCAAGAAATGACGTTCATCCAAGAAACTAGTTGGTGCATGATTATATGAATGGTGGGCAATTACCTTACTTTTTTGTCGCCATTTTAGATCGCGGGTAACGTATCCATGGTTTACATATCATTGCCTTAACAGTTTTATTTTTTTTAAATAACTGCCAAACTAAAAAACAGCAATAAAGTGCTGTTTTTTAGTTTCATAGTGTTGGCAACACTGCGTAAGATGTTGATTTCATTTGATAGCGATTTTTTTTAGTCTGGTGTTGTGCGGTGGGTGGGTGTTTGTTGTTTCCTCGCTTAAAACGAGGAATACGGTTTTATCGTTATGTAAAATTTATTTTCTAACATCGAACGCCACGATTTAAATCGGATAACATTTTGTCAAAATGTCGACAGTTCTTCTAGCTGTTATTGCGGTCATTCTGTGTGTGCTTTTTAGAATATTGAACGTTAACAGTCAGCCCCAAAAACCTGTGATCTATGGGAGAGATAGGAGTTTTATTGAAAACATATTATTTATATCACCATTCCTAAATGAACCGTAAGTATTATTTAAAGCAGTTAGATTTGTTTTCATTTAAAGTTCGTTTATTTACATCCCTGTGTCCATGCATGCTTGAAGCTCGTTGATGATGTCATTAGTTACCACCGAATGACCGAAGTCATAAATTTTGTGTCACGGTTTTTTATCTAGCTAAATATCTGTAACTACATACATTTTCATTTACTTACACCAAGAACTACTAAATAAAGTGATTATGTTATCCATTTTATTGCTTTTAGTGATTATTGGCGTTGGTTTATGCTTGTATCTTTATGATGCCGGATACGCACCTTCCTCAAACAATAGATTTTGGTTTAAGTCCTAAATTAATCTTATTTTATTTTAGATCTAAAAGCATAAAAGTACAATATTTTACTTCTAACAGTACCTATAATACATAAGTGTATTGTTTTTTTAATAATTGGCTAATAAATCTAGTGATCATAGTACTCACAATAAAAAATGTTGATTAAATACAGAGTACCTAAATTCATCACATCAACAATCTATACTTATATGTATTATACATATAAAGCTGAGAAGTTTGTTTTTTTAAACGCTAATCTCTGGAACTACCAGTTGGATTCCAAAAATTATTTTGTATATGATAGCCAGATTCATGAGAAATAGTATATACTAAGACTGTTAAATTTAACTGCACGCTACAACCCTTACAAGCAGAGCAACGGGGGTGAAACTGTAGGGAACAGCAGTAGTCCTCTATGTCTAGACTTAAGATCTTTTCAGAATTGCCTATAGATTTGACTACAGTTGTATCAATACAACAATAATGTTGAAGTAACTTTTTTAAATTCATGAGTCACAGATGACAGCATAACTTGTCTCATTGCCTGTCCATAATAGATATGATGTCAGGATTACCTCTGTCTTATATGATCATTAAATACTCCAAACACCCATTTTTTATCTTTAACCAAATATAATAAATTCTTAAAAAAAAATAACAATTTATTCTCTGTTTACAAACATTTGATAATTTTGTATACAGTTCATTAACATAAGTAAATATAGTGGGTTAAATATTCATGAAAAACCTGGCTATATTCAGGTGTACAATATGTTTACATTGTACATACATGTACCTACATATTTGATGCAAAAAATTTGGCCCTGATGCCATGTTGTAGATTTATTAATTAGAGTATAACACTGAATAATCAATTTCTTATTTGTTTAATCTCAGTGTAATATTATTATAACTAGCTGTGCCTATGACTAAAACAACACAATATCATTATTTACTTCATAGAAACTTTACCCCACTTTTTTCACTGCTTTACGGATGGAATTTCAAAAAGTCCCTCCTTGGTCACCTCTAAAGTAGTTGTCACCATGAGCGTAGCCAGCCATGGGCTCAGGGTGGGGCAGCAGTCTAAAATAATATGCAACTTGCAAACTATACCTGTGGTCTTACCCCATTTTTTTTGTGCCGACTGTCGGCTCTGTCGAGTGTGAACTTTCTTCTTTTCGTGTGGCGAAGCGTGAGGGGAAGCCGGTACAATAAAATAGTAACAAAATTATGAATAACTCCGTTTTACTATGTCATACCTATTGTTTATTAACTGTATTTACCTATTTTGAATAAACAAATAGGTATGACACAAATAAAACGGAGTTATTCATAATTATGTTACTATTTTAATGTACCGGCTTCCCTTCACGCTTCGCCTCTGGTACCTAGATAATTAATTTTTTTAGGTTTGGTTAGGTACCTCACAGGTCAGAGCCAGGGTGAGGCGAGCGCCCCACCCTGCTCCACCGTGGCTACGCCAATGCTTGTCACAGTAGGTATAAAAGATTAATATAATTAAGATATTTACTGTACAAATACCCACCAACTACCTAAGTTAACAATTTTTTGTACCTACTAGTTTAGTTTAGTTAATTTATAATTGTCACAGTAGGTAGTGATTGCAAGTTCGCTTGCAGAGCAATAAAAACTATTGATATCAATCAAGGTTCATGAAATGCCTCTTACTGAAAATAGTATAATAATTATGTATACAGTATGTGAACAGAACTAAGAATGCACTTGTCTTACGCCAAGGCTCTCAGAATGGACACAGACTCAGTCCCGCTTTTCGGGGATTACGTGACGGTGCGGCGCGGCGGTTATTATTATAGTAAAGTAACCTATTTTCATTAAAATATATCTGGCTATCTATCATCATTGTAAACATAATTTGAAACTCAAATACAAGGATAAGTACCTACCTAGGTAGGTACTTATTAAACATACTTAAAAAGGCATTCAGCAGTTTATTTTTGCTGAATGTCCCGCTTTTGACGAGAGTCCCGCTTTTTTTACTCAAAAAGTCTCAAAATCCCGCTTTGCCCAAAAAAAAAACTGGCAATGCTGAGTATAGTATAGCCTTATTTATATTTTGTAGGGTAATATTACATTATGTTTTCTAAAAGACCTCTGCACATCAGAGCATGTTAAAACCTAAAGGTATGAGCACCTCCTCATATTAACTCAAGCAAAAAAAACCGGCCCAGAGCAACTGTCACTCGCGCACTGAGGGTTTCTATATAACATGTATGTGAATAGTTCATCTACCCCGGCAATCGGAATAATAAATACAATATTCCACTAGAAATATGCAATAGCGCCATCTATGAGCAAGATGCCGCTATTACAGTCATACTTCTAGTGGCGCCATCTATGAGCAGATGCCTCCTCCTGTTAAGGGTCTTGACATATGGACAGACGGACAACAAAGTGATCCTATATGGGTTCCGTTTTTCCTTTTGAGGTACGGAACCCTAAAAAGAAGTACTGCTTAAAAATACATTTTATAGACTGGAACAGGATATTAACATTCAAACATCTTCAAATATAACAATTATTATTACCTTAGATATAATATAGGTAATTAGTAACTACCTACCTATTATAGGTATAGGTATTTTGGTTAACTTAAAATGATGCAGGCATCTATTAACTAATTAACCCTCATGTCAATGGGTATTTAAAACAATCTTGACTCATTCACTAGCTCAGCCTTGAAATCAGTATTGCTTCATTGGAATTGTAACAGCATTGTTTTGGTGAATAATTGATCCATATATGCATTATAATTACTACCGTCTGGTTACATTGAAAATATACAATTGGTTGTATGTTTTGGTTCATTAGATGCAAAGTAAATGCAGCAGGTAGGTACTTAATCACAAGTACCTACTTAATTTCAGTGTGTAAGTACCTAATTATTTTTATTTTATGTTTAATTTTAATAAGTTTATAGTTTATAAAATCATGATTTATATCAAGGTAGGAACCTGTAGGAACATACCTACCTACAATATAATATTATCTACCTATGTTTTTGTCCATTGAACTTGTCTGTTAGTAGGAATTTAGGAAATCACACAAATAAATGTTTATGGTCTACCTTACATTCTTTATTTTTATAATTTTAGAATAGTGTGCCTAACATAAGACCTTCAACTGTCCATTATTGTTTGTCGTCATAGATATTTAGCTTACTTTTAATCATGACATCATTATTTTACTATTTTTCTTAGATCATACCTACATTAAACACAATTGAACTGTATTAAATTTAGAGAATGGTGTCTGTGGAAGGTTAAGGCCAAAGTTCACCGACAAGATAACAGTCCGTTTGAGAATGGCTGTTTATCACATCTTTTTAACCGACTTCAAAAAAGGAGGTTCTGTATTCGTGCCGTATGTATGTATGTATGTATGTATGTTTGTATGTGCGCGATTTTCTCAAAAACTACTGATTCGATTTGGATGGGGTTTTCACTAACGTAATCTACATACTTTCACGAAGGTTTTAGTATATAATACATTATGTAATCATTCCTATATACAAAGTTATAGGCATATATATAGGAAAATATTGTCGATGTTTTATCGTAGGGTATGGACACCACTAGGATTTTGGTGCTCAAAGTGGAACAAAATATTACTATTTACAGCAGTCCAGCGCACCGGTGCGGAAAGTGGAATAAAAAAAATAAAAAACGGTGCGCAAAACATTGGTGCGCTTAGAATTGGTGCTCAAAGTGGAATACCTCTATTTTTAGAGGTCTCAAAAACCGACCATGTGGTCCGTTGGGAATAACCCTTCAATACAATATTAATTAATAAACTTCACTGGCTCCAGTGGCTCCACATGACACTGACTACTTGCTGGTCACATTATGCTGTGCTACATACATAATACGATTTAAAAGAATAACTACGGAAAATACCTACTTACATAGGTATTCGCGATAAAATAAATGTTGAATCTCGACTGAATCAAAAGACTAACTAGATCGATCAATCAGCGTTTAGCGTAGCATAAGGTCGTCGCACATAGAACAAAAACTCCATGCCTTGGCGAACACGTCAAAGAATGATTCACGCTAGACTATCGTGGCGAGGCTAAACCGAGGCATGGTTGAGTCACGGACACTCACGGATACCAATTACGGCAAAACCGCGTTGCTCTCGCGCCCGCCGTACAATTATATTCTTATCAAGTCGTCACAGCCAGAAACCTAAAAATACTGAAATCCTAAGATATTCGTGTTTGGGATCCCCTAAAATCCCGTAGCTGGCTCGCCGCGAGTTCGCAGCGAGCGCGCAGCGAACACGCCGCGTATGTATCTTTTGATTGCGTTCATTTAGAAGCTTGAATTTTTTACACCACCAAGGGACCGCAGACTTTAGTATTTGATATTAATTTCAACCCGTTCCTGAAAAAAAGGGTCTTGACAGACGGACGACAAAGAATCCTATAGATGGGGGTTCTGATTTTTCCTTTTGAGGTAGGGAACCCTAAAATATGGCGTAATGTGGGTGTGGTATCTACTATACACCACTGGCACCGATTGCACCTCTACAGTGGCGGTCCTAGCAACATTTTTAGGTGGTGCGGTGCACCTGGTGCCAGTGGGCGACACTACGCTGGCGCCCGGCGCCGCTCCGAACGCAAAATGTAAAGTTATTTCTATGCATTTGCCTATACGTACACGGAACCCTTAGGGCGCGAGTCCTACTCACACTTGTCCGGTTTTTTTTTGTATGACACATGTAATTGGGGGCGTGACGAGTGCACGACCCCAGCGAGGGATTTATCCTAAAATATTAAGTATGTCTTTAAAAATTGTATACTTAGTCCAACATATGTTGTTTACCAAACCTTTTTGTTACAGATACATACCGACTCGACTCTGGGGCTTCAGTGGGCACGTTCAGACGATATTGCACAGTCTAATCGGGCGCGTCCGGTGCCCCTGGCCTATAGGCGGCCGGGTGTCGCTGGTGCTGCCCGATAAGTCCACCCTCACCTATGACCTCTACGAGCCGGTTGGAAACGAGCACGAAGGTAGGTACCTTTGTTTAAGTTTTGAAAAGTTGAGAGGGTCTTCCTAAGACTTTTCTGTTTGCGTGAAAAATACATAGTGCAACTAGGGTTGCCAACCATACTGTTATTAATAAAAACAGTGTTATACTTTATTACGCTTTTACTGTTCAATAAAAATAATGTATGATTTGGTTTCCTGTTAGGAATTTCCTAATAATCAGCTTATGAAATTGTGCTGCATATAAAATGGTTTTGTGCAATCTTATCATATGAAGCCTTTACTGTTATCCATGTTGAAGTGAGTGTGGGTGTCCTAAAGTAGGTGCGGTGCACCGTGAGTTATAGGCGTGACGACATAACAATAACATTGCCGACTGATCCGATGTCTGCCAACGTCACAACAATACATTATTATAAAGCCAGAGCAGCCCAGGGGGTTGATTCTCGCGGGTTCGATATTGATATCGCCTTCGATATATATTGCAACAAATGTCAAAATTGTAGGGATTTTGACAGTTGTTGCAATATATATCGAAGGCGATATCAATATCGAACCCGCGAGAATCACCCCCCTGAACCCGCGAGAATCACCCCCCTGCCTGTCTTTTCTGTACCGACACGCCGCCGCCGCGTGGTATCACCGCGAGAACTACCAATTTGTTTGCGAACGTTCGAGGGAGAATCTCACTGTGACATTCTCTCACGCGATATCACGCGGCGAGTCGGTACAGAATAGACTAGACAGGCTGGCGCACTCAGCATTTTAGGTAAGAAGCGGCAAGTAGGTATATCGGCGTGCCTTCCTTGGGAGGCAATTCAGTGAGTGCACATCGCGTCAACAGAAGAGATAAAGTTACGCAATAGAAAAGGACTGCCTCAGGTTATTAGGGTTGCCAACTGTCCTGTTTTCCCAGGACCTGTCATACTTTGGGGCGTCCTGGATAGTTTTTAAGAAGCGTCCTGGGTTTTTCAAAGCATACTGTTATGGTCCTGTGTTCTAAAATTCGCGCGCTACTACTTGTCAGCAGTCGTCTTACGTTTTATCAGTCGGCCTCGCGTCCCGCATGTTGTCGCGTCTCGCATGTTGTTTTTAGGGTTCCGTACCAAAATGGTAAAAAAGGAACCCTTATGGTGCGACTTCGCCTGTCTGTCTGTCTGTCTGTCTGTCTGTCTGTCTGTCCGTCTGTCTGTCTGTCTGTCTGTCTGTCTGTCTGTCTGTCTGTCACACCTGCTTATTTCAGCAACTACTAATGCTATCGACTTGAAATTTGAAACAGTTATAAAGAATGCTTGTTCAACTTTATTGCAAATGAAAAAAGTCCAAAAATATTTTTATTTTCATTGCAAAAAGGGGCCGGAGTGGGGGTCCGAAATTTCAAAGTGGGGTTACTAGGTCAAGTGACATAATCATATGAAAGGGCTTGATTTGCACATTTCGAAATATATTTTTATTTTATTTTATGTCTCACAGTTTTCGACATATGATGAAAAATGTCCAAAAAAATACCATTCCCCCCTCCTTATCTCCGAAGTTTGCGGGTCGAAAAATCTGAAATAATTAGAGTTGATAGGAATTGACCCAAATATGGCACCAAAAATAAAACGATGTTCCTAACTAGTACAGTTTTTTCAAAATAATCAAAATTCCTTCACAAACAAACTTAGTTATGCGGTCCGGATTTTTTCACTTTATACGTTCAAATATGATACGGAACCCTCGGTGCGCGAGTACGACTCGCACTTGGCCGGTTTTTTTTAAAACAAAAGGTGCCCAACTTAACACCCCGTCTGTAGAGCCAATCCGGGCGAGTCACACTCACGAAGTCATGACGCAGATTGGTACGATACTCACTATTAGGTACTCAGACGTGCCAATCTACAAATTGGGTGATTGGGTGTGAAGTTGGGTCGCTCGTTACTCGCCTTTAGACGCAACGTGCACTCTGCTTGTCTCTTTCTTAGTGTTTTCTAACTCTTCTGCTCTTACACTGAGTCTAACGATGGCAACCACGGAATAAAGTTACTGTTCTGTGATGGCAACCATTAGAAGCACGCTGCGCTGTGCGAGCTGAATTACACTTTATTGCGTTATGTAAGAGTCGCTATTTATTTAACTGTCTTTGCGGAGTCATCCTTCTGTAGTATTCTGTGACCACACTGAGCAAGGTCACGATTACGATGAATGGCCGCGGCTTGCGACTGTCTTTCCATTGGTTCATCACTTGCAACACGAAGGTATTTTTCATTGCCCAGCTTGTCCAACCTGCTCTACCTCCAAGCGTGTTGCTTTAGTTAGAACACATTCTGACATGATAATTATTGCATCATAATATGATATCACGTCATGCTGCAATATATAGATAGGTACCTACCTAACTATTTATCAGTTGTATGATCGTATCGTATCGGTTACTAGTTCTGTGAGATAATAGTGAGTACCTACCTAAATTCGCTAATAAATTCGCTGCGTAGGTAGGTACCTACCTACCTATAACCTACACTAATATGTGAAAGCATTGATAAACTTATCATGATTTTGATAATATTATCAAATCGGCTTAGTCATCATTTCAAAATCTACATAGCACTATCAGCCTGCTACTTATCAGTATCACAGCAGAAAGTTTTTTAGTGTGCCAGCAGTACAACTGAGAAAAAATTCCAGATAATAATCCGTCTGAACATCACTTGCTTTTGTAGAAAGGCAACCGAATGACTCAACACATGCGCCACCATCAGCGATACATTTAATTATGAGTTCTTTTTCGAATTGGTGAGAATATACCTACATATATTTTTTATCATAACCTTGGATAAAGTCCCACTGAAATTGTATGTAGCTGGTTCCAAGAAAAAAAACCGGTATCGAACAAGTCAGGCTCGCACAATTAGAGTTCCGTACTAAAACAACAAAAAGTAATCGTTTTATTATGAATACTTACTTTTTTTTCACACAACTATTGTCAAAAAAGCCTGCAGTTTTCCTGTAATCTATAGGTATTATTATTATCTACTTACTAACCCCATGACAATCAAAATTTTAGATTTAGAAACCTAGGAGAACGGGCGGAACAGTAATTTTTGCACATTTTGAGCTGTATCATTATGACCACCAAACCTAAAATTATGATAACCCTCACACGATATTTTACATTAAACTTTTTTTTATGATGCTGCCAAGCTGACCTCCCACTATAATAATCATATATTTTTTTATCCAATTATTGACGAGCGATATAATAATGTGCGCTTCATCAAGATCATTCATTATGCCAAAATTCAAGATTCTATCACAGTCTATAAATCCATACAGTCGTTCGACGAAGCCGTCTAGACAGATCAATCGTGCGGGGCGTGAGGGACGAGACGCGGGAAGGGCTGTCCCGAACTGCTAACATCAAATGTTAGCAGTTCGGGACACTATTACAGGGTTAACGCCTGTTTGGTTTTGTTATTATTTAATTTGGGCCTAATTAAAATGGTGCATACCATGGCAACGTGTGCTGTTGTGACAGATAGTAAGTCATCATCTCGCATAAATGATGATGATGAATATGATGATTATGATGGATGATTATGATGGATGATTATGATGATGATGGATGGTGATGGATGATGGTGATGGCGATGGTGATGGTGATGATGATGATGATGATAAGTGGGGTGGAAGGGAGCAATGAATTTCACTAAAATATAACATTAGGTATATTATATAATTTGTCATGTCAAATGACCAAAGTAAACAAAATGGCGGACGGTAAGAAATACTTATCGTAGGGCATTGAGTGATTGGAAGTAGTAGGAAGTTTCTCGGGTTACTAATTAAGAATGTATTTTCGAATCCAAGATGGCGTACCTACATATTTTTTTCGTAAAATGTTATGGGTGTCAATTTCGAGCTTTATTGGGGTGATGATTAGGAAAATGGGATCCATTTTCAAATCTAATAAATCTAGAAACCGAAAATATTTGTTAGTTGCATATTTATAATTATTATACATACATACATATAATTCGAATTGTACCTCAGCAAGTTATTATTTAATAAATGACTGTTAATTATTGTTTTTACCCGACTGCACCAGAAGTAAGGTTAATAATAATATTGATGACAATGTTGATGTGAAATAAATAAATAATTTAATAAATACTTGTGACATCCCTAGCCTCCAGACGCTGTCGCGAAACTGTCTAGACGTTGTCGGCATTTACCGCAAGATCAAAGGCGTCGTCCTACTGTATGTTTCTTTATACTTTGATTCTATGTTACTTAGTTTTCAAAGAAAACCTCTGTGGCAGACGCACAAGGTGACCTTATTAGGGTTCCGTTTTTCCTTTTAAGGTACGGTACCCTAAAAATATAAATAGCGGTGTAGGTAATGGTATGGTAATGGTAATACAGTAGCAGTACAAGTCATCCATGGAAATCATAAACTTTTTATAGTCATGTACCTAATTCAAAATTAGTAGGTAACTGGAAACACTTTTCTTGTCACGCGAGGAAAATATGAGACTCGTCATGGACTGCAATGACGTCAAGTATTACTCGTGTAGGTTCATTTCCCTAATCCGTTTAAGTTATCTTATCATGTCAATAAAATTTGGATTTTGTTTGAGTATGTGGGTTGTCCTTGTCAGATGCCACAATTTATGCCGGGTTATCCATAAGGTAGTGTAGGCAAATGGCTAGGCGCACCGCGAAAATAAAATTAAAAAGGGGCCCCGGGAAATGCTTTGCCTAGGGGCCCCCATGGTTAATCCGGCCCTGGCCACACTTGCCACCTTAGAGACAGTTGAAATGTCACACCGCCACTCTTACCCTTCGATCCGGAACACATCAACGCTGATTGACGGCAGAAATAAGGATGGTGGACATGGTGATAGTACTTCCCCGGACGAGCTAATTCACAAAAAGTATCTACTTCAGCTATCAGTATAATCAGTACACAGTTCATGCTCATAAAGCCCCGTATTCATGTTAGAAACATGCTGCTGGCAAGACAACGTGTTCAGTGGCCGGGAAAGGATTGTTTTCAGCAACATTTGATGTTGCTATTAACAATGTTGCTCAACATTTGTTTACCATGAATACGGGGCTTTAAACTTATCTCCAGAGTCATAAATCGATTTCTTATGTAGTCATACAGGTAAAAGATAAAGTAACACACAGATATAAATCTAATTTTACAGGCAATCGAAAATAATAATGTTATACATATTTCAAATGTTGTCTCTATGCAGATGTAGGAAAAACAAAGCATGAATCAGTTTATCGTCATCCTGCAGTTGAGGGACGGAAACCGGTGTTTATGGTCAGTCTAGGCGGGGAGCTGTAGCCGTTCATTATTTTTTAACCGACTTCAAAAAGGAGAAGGTTCTCTATTCGGATGTTTATGTTTTTTTATGCATGTTCACGCATAACTTGCATTAGGTCCATGAGATGCACCGATTTGGATGTTTTTATTTTTAAAGAGTTCTTTCCGTGACGGTCCCATTGAAATTTTTGCACATCCAGTCGGTTATTGCTTCGTGTGGCTTCCACCGGTTGATGTTCAATCAACTTCATCATAGGTCAATGAATGTTTGATTTTTTTTTTATTGTTAGCTGGCGCTTAATGTACCTACCCGGATAAAAGGGATCCGGTTCAAGCTCAAGGTTCAAGTTATTAGAGGTTAACAAACAGACGGAGAACCTTTCGCATGTATAGTCTTTAAGAAGTTTGGGTAGGAAACAATACGAATTAATCATGATAGGAACTACTCATGAGTAATCTAGTTATTTTTTTAGGTTTCGCACCTCAAAAAGAAAAAACGGAACCCTTCTAGAATCGTAGTTTTTAAACTTTCGCGAATTGTACACATGTTTTTAATGATATCGGGATTTTTCGCGCACAAACTTAATCAAAATATAAGAATTTTGACTAACCTCGACGAAGACTAACAGTCTTCTCGTGACCACGGTCAATGCAACATGATCGAAACCTTCTAGAATCACTTTTGTCCGTCTGTCCGTCTGTCAAGAACCTCTTTGAAAGAGAAAGAGGTTCTTGACAGACGGCATCAAGTTGAAATTAATATTGTAAAATAGGTACCCACCTACTAAGATCCACAATCCTTTGGAGGGGTAAAAAAATAAGTTACTAAGTCAACGCAATCGAAAGATTCGGTCATTTATGTCACTTAATATTCTAATAGGTACTCACAAACTCAATCATCAGCACCTATAGGGTGCTTCCCGTTGACATCATTAAATTGGCAAAAAGCAAGGTCTCATAGCAAAATTAAAGGGAAATATCCGAAAATCGTTAATTGATAGTTAACATCATATTTTTTTTTTGCGATTACAAACTTCCATTTTATACGGAACCATCAGGGCGCAAGTCCTTCTCGCACTTTTCCGATTTTATATTTTTATAAAAAAATATTTCTGTATCCAGAAATATTTAATTATTGTACAAAACACTTGTTTGGACAATCATTAAGGACTTTTATTGGATGCTGACTATAGGTAAACCAGTGGCACGGATTGCCGGTGGGCCTTGAGTGGCCTTGACACAGCTTAAAATTCAAGTCACTTAGTAAGGAAGTAATTCAAAAACATTAACGAATCACGTATTACGCTGTGTATAATTGTTTTGTTTATTTACAATATTTTATGTCTTTTAAATCTGCCTGTCTATTCTGTACCGACACGCCGCGTAATATCACCACGAGAATTGCCAATTTGTTTGCGAACGTTCGAGGGACAATGTCACGGTGAGATTCTCCCTCGAACGTTTGCAAACAAATTGGCAGTTCTCGCCGTGATATCATTGCCATGATGGATTTCTTTTTCAACAAGTCTTCATTGTGGGAGTGACATGTTTGAATATTACGCAGTCGGATTTGTTTATCTTGTTGACGATTGGAGAAACGTAACTAAGATACCTAATACAATGGCGAATGCGCTGCACGCGAGCATTTACAGCAACTGTTGTTCTCTTTACCCACAACTCTATCGTGGATCGCAGCACGTAATCCACACGGGTTGTTCCCACTCGTTAATACCCCGTCGTTAACACTATTAACGTTGTGTTCAATGTTCTGTTCCACTCCAACGAGTGGAACAAAACATTCCCGGTCTGACGAACGCAACATTTTTCTCCCAATCGTTCACCCCTCGTTCCGCGTCTAGTTCAGGAGTCAAGGGTAAATAAAAATGAAATGAAACAAAAGATATAACAGTTGATGTTACGTTCTTCAACACTGTGTTAACTGTGTTAAGTGGAACAAAATATTCCCAGTCGTTAATAGTGTTAACGACGGGTTAACGAGCGGGAACAACCCATCCCTGGACGTGCACCTTTTGCAACCACCTTTTGCAAACACGCGTATGAACGTCAGTTGTATATGACTGTCTATGATCCGTATGATCCCTAGAGTTGCGACGATTAGACATCAGAAATTCGCCTCATTACAAATGTAAGATAATTTATCTGCGGTGCTATAGGGTCCTAAGTGCACTTCCACTTAGTGTAAATTGTTGAGAGAAATACAGTATCTTCTAAAATATTCCACTAAGTATACTAACAATATGTTTCTTCTAAATTGTTGAGAGAAATACAGTATCTTCTAAAATATTCCACTAAGTATACTAACAATATGTTTCTTCTACAGATGACGTGACGGTCGCGATCTGTCCCGGCATCGGCAACACTTCCGAGAGCGTGTACATCAGAACTTATGTGCACTATTCACAATGTCACGGCTACCGGTGCGCCGTGCTCAACCACATAGGAGCTCTCAATAGCGTCCCAGTTTCTGGCAATCGGATATTTTCGTACGGTAAGATGTTGATTAAATCTCATCGCATCCGATTCTAGAGGTAATAACTGTAATGCTAATAAGAAATAGTAATTATACTCTTTATCAAAAGAGCTTAATTGTTAATCATTGGATAAAAGACGTTTACTCTCTATTGCATTGCAATACACATACACACCACATAGTTCGGTAATAAGTCAACATTAATTTAAAACTATTTTCTTGCATCTAATGTAGATCAGTTTTGCCAGCGTTTCTTCAACACATAACATCATGTTTAAATGTTAATTACGTTTTAGTTCTACTTCAATAAATATAAACAAGAATCGCTCAAACTAAACGCAGCTGAATAAATACAATCGCATTTGTTTGCAATACGGTATTTGCCTCATTTTGGGAAATAGTTTATATTAATCTTCATTATATTATAAGCACACTACATTGATATTTCAGGGAGATCTACTGTATTTATCAATAAAAATCAGTGATAAAGTATAAATTTCCAAAACCGCTCCAAAAACGCTGTTTCTGACGGAAGTGACGTAACACGCTAGTAATAGCAAACGAGCTTTGTCTAGGAATGCAGGAAGTGCCAAAAAGTATCGATATATATCGTATCGATATTTAAAAAAATATCAATATCGGTTTCGATATATCGAAAAAAAAATATCAAGTATCGAAAACGTATCAAAAACGATATATTTTTAGTAGCAAGACCATAGTCACCATTGATTAAAATGTCACAGTTTTTAGATTTAAGTGATAAAGTAATGTCAGGGACACTAATGCGCCTGCCACACACTCGCCGAATGGCATGGGAAGTAGCGAGGAAAGGAGGCAGAGACATAGTGTGGCAACTTTACTCGTCATGCCACACGTCATGCTCCTCGTCCTCTCTCTCTCTCTCTCGTCTCGTCCGGCAGAGAGGGCAACATCGCGGCAAAGCACGGCAGCGCGAGGAGCATAGCGATGAGCAGCGCAAGGAGCATAGTCTTGCAGGCGCATAAAAGTTGAGAATGAAAATAGGTGCTGAAAGAACACTGTCTTCTAACATCGTTAAAAATTCAGATCATAGAAACAAGGAGATATGGCATCATAGCAAATTAGTACGGGAACAACTGTCGCCACTTTTAGTACATTTTTCAACACAATTACAAACGCTACTTGTTAATAAAAAGATCTCCCACACATTAAAAATTCCGCACACCCTCAATCTAACACTGTTAATCGTCACTCAACACTAGCACTAAAGACTAAACTAAAACACTGTATTTATATCATCGATCGTGTTCGGTTCGTCGCCAGCGTGTACTTTTGTACTACGCTTAAAATGACCAAACTTAAGTAAGTACCTACCTATCAAACTCAATAGCGCCTTGGCACATCTCCCTTGTTTCTATGATCTACGGTTAGAAACGTTGCAACTTAATGAAATTCAGCGCCGAAAGGAATACTTAGTGAAACGCACACTACATACTTTTATGAATAGTAATAATACTGACAGATTTATTGAAATAAACTTGTAAAAGCAAACACAATAGAATTTCGTAAAGTACTAATATTTTTTGAAAATTTCACCGATATATCGATATTTTTTTTTCGATATATCGAAACCGATATTGATATTTTTTTTTATATCGATACAATATATATCGATACATTTTGGCACTTCTTGCATCCCTAGCTTATGCTTACTCCAGTGTTGCCAAGCTAGATTTTCATTTTACCCCAATGCCTGATTAATTTTACTCTAAAATCATAACTATTTATACAAAAATACCTGGCTAAAGTTTTGGTTTTAGATATACAATAAAACAAGTTCTTTCTTAATCAATGGTCATGTTTCACAATAAAAATATGCTGAATTTGTTTAACTCAAATTCATTTCAAATACTTAGGTACCTACATGTATTGCTTACCAAAAACCCATAAACTTTAGTAATCATAACAACAATACGAAATCTAACCTTAAAATTTTGGAAGTGACTCCGCGACCGCCGCCGTGTCCTGAATTTTCAGCCGGCACCGGTTGCTAAATTGGCAGCGGGCGCTGACTTTGGAAAAAAAAGCGGGAAAAGGAGTTGGCAATTTGGCATAATTAAAGAAACATTTCATGTTTCATTTGAGTAACATACCTAATTAGGGTCAAAGAGCGAGCGAAGCGAGCTCGGGAACTTGGACACCCCGACACGGACAGGTTAGGTTCGAAGGGGTTAACGGGGGCTTCAGTGAGCGAGCGAACGAAGCCCCCGTCAACCCATTCGTGTTAGGTTACTTTTAACCTTGCAGATAGAAATAGGCGCTCCGCGTACCGGGGCTCCGTCGACCACCTCCCTCCCCCTTGTAAGTCCAAAAAAGTTGTATTTTGTTTTACATTGACACTAATTTAAAGTCAATCTAAGGTATTTAATTCAACTTAAAACACGGCAACATTAATCTGCTGCTACGGTAGTTTGCAATTATTTTCGTCTGGTATCACTGCTACTCCAAGGCTACTCCGGTTCCTAACGGCATTATTTTTGGGAGCCTAGTCGGCGCCGGCTGCGGAGGCGCTCCCTAAAATTTTACCCTCAAATTTACCCTGAAGAATTCTTTACCCTAAAAATAAGTTGGCAACACTGGCTTACTAGCGTGTGACGTCACCAGAGTGCAACAGGCCGTTCTTGTCACAGCTACAATAACAAAAAATATTGCATTTTATTTTCGTGTAATTTGTAAAAAATATACATATTTTTGTTGAAAATCAAGTGAAATAAGTTTATTTACGCTATGAACTGATAGGATGACCACAATTTGTAGCATATTTTCAATGTTGTCAAGAACCGAATCCAAATGCATAATATTTTCTGCAAAATTGAAGCTGATAATTATATAGCACTTGTAACAAAACCTCTTTTTGCAACAATCGCAATGTGTTATGTAATAGCTTTATACAAAGCTAATTAGATAATAAGCAAGGCACAAGGACAAATATGATAGCGCTACGGTGCGTTGACGGCGATGCGCAAACGCATGGATATGCTTGAGGGGAACCGTTCTAATTACGTTGTTAATTACCGAGTAAACATACACAGTTTGTAGAGATCTATAATACTTACTTCATTTACCTAAGTATAAAGTATTTGCATACGTGTTTTTAAGACCGAGAAAAATGGATAATCCGCTATACAGCTATTGTTTAAGTTCACGTTCATGGCACGTAAGCAGCAAAACGAATAGATACTTAATACTACAATACCTATTATGTATTAAGAAAATTGGCTTTGTTCGTGGTTTCGTGCTGTCTGTTATACGATTGCATTCTTTCGACTTTTTCACACGTTATGTAGACCACCTCGCAACTTCCTCTGTGGTAGGAGGATAGTGTTGCACGCAGTCTCAAACCATTACTCGTTATGATATTGTACTCATGTATTAAGAATAATTAAGAATAAAGGCCGTTAAACCATGCCCGCGCCACGCGACCGGGCGCGAGACCACAGTTTCTCAAGTAGCTCCGTTTTTAAAACACGCATAGTCGCACACACTGTGTATATGATGCCTTAGCTTAGGCGATTCGCACACTGCACGGTAGGTATTAAGCAGCGTAGCGCGGGAGTGCGTGTTCTTACGTTGTTTGCAAGTATCTGTGTTTGTATAGAAAACACGCGTAGTGCAACACAGAAAACGCATTCACGCGCGGGCTCCGTGGCTCCGTCACCACGCACTCCGCAGCGTTGCGCGGGGCAGTGTGTGTTTCGCCTTAGATAGCTAAGGCTAAAATTAATTACTTCAGTTTTAGATTAGGCGATCCCTACGGCTCTATATTATTTACGATACTATCTGCATTCTATGTCTGCGTAGTGCAGACTTTCACGTCGAGGTCATTGTCGTCAATACTCTGCACTGTCTGTCGTATTACTTTGCAGTAGGATACAACTAAGTTGCATTTTATTACAAAGATACAGGCCTATATTATTATCATAAATAAAGTATTAATTTGCGCTAGGTTCTTCTACTTCGCTACTGGTAGGGAAATCTTTTATGGACTTAAAGGGAAATTTGCTTGGAAGAGAATATAATAAAATGAATAAATAATTAGTCACTCACCCATTCTTTACTGACGTAATGTAACGTAACCATAAGTACTTTAACGGAAACCAACAAACTACGTTCGTGACTTTCCCGTAGAACGAGACCGGTGCCTTTTTACGTGTTATAAGCACGGAAAAACGCATTAGCCTCAAAAGAAAATCGTTGGTTTCCTAGACATTACCGTCGATAAAATATAGGTTCTAGGTGCTTCATTAGACTACCTTACAACGTACCTTCCTATGTGAAACACTTGCCATTTCCCACAATTTTCGCAGACGTTCGAACCGTGAGAAATACTGCAAGGAGCATTAAATTTAATTTTGATCAATATTACACTATTTAATGGTGACGTTATGTAGGTATTTGAAAGTACATGATTTGATACTGTTCGTATAGGTAGGTATGTACAAGTATAGCAGTTGTTGAGAACAATAATTAGCGATAAACATTCATTTCTGATCATTTAAGTACCTAAGCGGTATTTATAATATAATAAATGGATAACATAGTTAACTTCACGCCACGAATTAAAAAAGGCATGCTTTCATGATTTGATATAAAGAAGAATACCTACCTACTTACAAAAATAGCTAAAAACATAGGTACCTAATTATACGGGGTGTAAGTGACAGCGTAATGAAAACTGAAACCATGAGTTAAGCACCTTATTCTGAATCCCTCAGCGATAAAATGTTTCGTTGGACTTAAAAAAAAATATGACTTGGGATTTAACGAATTGCAAAATCTCCAAACAAAGCCGTGGTCGCATGCCGCCCTGTTGGGCTAGTTTGATTTTTAACTATATTTTTATGCAACCTGTCGATTGCACGCATGGCAAAGGTTTTATTGACTATATCGGCATTGGCATCCAAAATGGTCAAGTGCAGGATGCCAATGCGTGAAAAATGCACTTAGTGCATTTTAAATAAGAAACGATGAATTGAAAGAAGTGAATTGTTTGTTTATTCGCCAATGCAGCCCGATTGTAAGCATCGTTTGTCTGAAATTCCTTTATTTCTAGTTACACAAGGAGACAATGTGATTTTAAATTACCTAATATTAATCCACCAATGCAGTAAAATGAAACACAATTCATATTCTATTGTTTTGCGGCCCTATTGGACAGGTCGTGCCCAGATGCACGAGCTGTCCAATCGGGCCGCAAAACTCGGATTTTATTAGAATTAATATTATGGATCGATAGTCTGAAATAAAGAATGATTGATGAATTTCAATATCAAATTGGGATCCTATTGGCTTACGATTTCAAATTGTCCTGTAAAAAATGTTATGAATTTAATACTCACTGGTTATTATTAAAATTAATGACACAGTAACTGCTATTCATTAACACGAAAAACACTAGTGATCGTTAACCCTAATTACCTTAATCTATGTAGGTACCTATGCCATTATTTATAAACTAGGGCATTACTCAATTATAATGATAAAGAGTTGATAATTAAAATTTTCTTACGTTTTTTGCAGCTCGGCATCCTGGTTTGTATGTTGATCAAAATATGATTCGCGACAGTAACTAATATTTATTTATAGAATAATAAATCATTAAAATCACCAATGCAACGCTCAAAGTTCTAATTTGATACCGTTAATAATAATGATAACAAGTTGTTATGGACATTATTAATTATTTAAATTATTATGAAATGATAATAACAAAATAATGTGATAATCCTCTTTAAATCACTACCTACGTTGTAATAAGATGCACAACTAATTGCGCAATCATGTAAAATTTAAAAAAAAAAAAATTTTTTCAAAGCTTGGAATAAAAGGCTTTTAATAGGTCTTTACCTATGAAATTGCCGTTTTGTATGAAAAAATTTAAACGATTTTTTTTCATGTATTTTTTATTTGTATTAATCGAAGTAATAACCCATGCAATCAATGCATATTTGCCAATGCAGTGGCAGTTTATTGATGCCCTTCTTAAAGAAATCAGCTGGACGGGAGGCAACAAAAGCTTCAAAGGCATTTTGTACTGCCTCTCGTGTATTGAATTTTTTTCCCGCTAATAGTTATCCAAATTCTGGAAAAAGTAGTAGTCTGTAGGCGCAAGGTCTGGTGAGTAGGGCGGATAACGGAGAGCTTCCAACCCCAGTTCATGCAACTTGGAGACCGTCTGCTGTGCAGTATGAGGTCGCGCGTTGTCGTGCAGGAGCAGCGGAGACGAGCGATTGACCAATGCTGGTTGGAGATGTGCCAGCTTCTTCATCATAGTGTTCAGTTCTTCACAGTACACATCTGCAGTAATGCTCACCCCGTTTGGTAAGAAGCTGTGATGAATCACACCGGCGCTAGGCCACCAAACAGTGATCATCACTTTTCTAGGGGTAAGTTTTCGTTTAGGGCATTGTTTAGGTGCTGAACCAGGATCCAACCAATTTGCTGAGCGCTTGCGGTTATCAAACAGAATCCATTTCTCATCGCAGGTAACAATGTTCATTCGTGTGTCTGTTGAGCAGTGCAAGGCACGTCTCGACGCGTACTTCGCGCTGGCGATCATTGAGTTCGTGGGGCACCCATTTGTCAAGCTTTTTTACCTTGCCAATTTGACGCAAATGGACCAATATTGTTTTGACGCTAACGTCGAAAGCTGCTGCTAATTCAGCCGTAGATTGTGTATCATCAGCTGCCACAATCACATTTAATTCGTCATTGTCGACCAAAGTGTTCGGACGACCGCGAGGTTCATTTTTCAGGTCGAAATTTCCAGAACGGAAGCGAGCAAACCAATAACAGGTGGTGCGTTGGTTTGTAGTGTTAGCTCCGTAAGCGTCGTTGATGTTGCGTGCCGCTTATGCCGCGTTGCTGCCACGACGGTACTCGTATTCCATAATTACTCGAATTTTTTACGTATCCATGATGACAAAAAATATTGAAATGCGAAGAAAATGTAACACTAATCAATAAACAAATGACTACTTTTGGAAAAAAAAATCCATGTTTTTAAAATAAAATTAATTTGAAATTAGAATTCTTAGCCAAACAAAAATTATTTTGATTTGAAATGACCAGTGCTGCAGAACGGCAATTTCATAGGTAAAGACCTAATATATTGTTTATTTATTCATTTATAATAATGATAGACATTGATATAATTTTGGATATTATTCAGCAAATATTTTTTGTTTCATCCTTACAGTTGCGAATCGTCCTTTGATCATTGATCAACATACGATATGGAGCTGCAGTTTGCAAAATCGAACGAAAATTTGAATTTTGCGGGCTACCTTCGAGGGGTCATTCCCGCTCGTTAATACCCCGTCGTTAACAACAACTATTAACAACTGGTAATGTTTTGTTCCACTCGTTAACAATGTTGAAGAACGTCCTCAAAAATCGTGATTAAAGCACTTTCAATAACAGATATCTTTTATTTCATTTCACTTTTCATTACCCTGACTCCTAAACTATAGATGGGCAAAACACCCGGGTGCTTTGGTAAACACCCGATAAACACCCAAAATTTGGGTGTTTATAAGGTGTTTACCAAAACAACCGGGGGTGTTTTGCCCATCTATATCCTAAACTAGACGCGGAACGAACGATTGGGTGAACGATCGAGAAAAAATTTCGCGTTCTTTATCACTGTTAACGAGTGGGACAAAACATTCCCAGTCGTTAATAGTGTTAACGACGGGGTATTAACTAGCGGGAATGTCCCCCTTAGAGCACCCCCCTTACATGTTTTGAAGTAACAAAGGTTTTTTCCAGGACACACCGATGACTACAACTATATGGTGGAGAACCTCATGGAGCGGTACCCCAGCACTAAACTAATTCTAGTCGGATTCAGTCTTGGCGGCAACCTAATTTCTAAGTATTTGGGAGAGGACAGGAAGAGGCCCACCAATATAATTGGCGGGATTTCAATATGCCAGGGTTACAACGCTATAGAGTAAGTACTAAGTACATGAATTAAATCTTCAATTGTTTAATCATGTTTTTTTTTCAGCCAATTTGTGCTGCGAGAGGTCGAGGTTATCTTCATTGTTGAACGACAAATTAAATCTCTTTGTCGAACGCAAACCATTTAATCATTAAGGATAACTTCACGTCAATATAAAATTATCATTATACTCGTACATTTTGGGAAATAATGTTAATGAGAATTGTAGGATTTGTTTATTTTTAGACATAATGGCCCGAAGGCCCCACGTCTACTTCCAAAAATGGGCTTCGCAGTTCGCTCGTAAATATTTCGGAGTGGCCATTTTTTTATACTATAGCTTTTGCAATGTGCTATCTAAAAAGAAACGGATTGTTTTTTCAATGTCTTTTCAATCCACATATTAAATTGGCTCTTGCAAAATTTAACCTTTAAGGCGCTATGGGTTCACAAAACGCTAGAATGAGCTCTAGAATTTTTCATTTTTTTATAAGATTTCTTACAGTTTCCACCCAGAAAAAAATATATGGTATACTTAAGCATATTAGCTAGTGAAATCATTAATTCAATACACGATATGAATAACTTCACTCGATAGAAAAAAATTCCAAAGATACCTCTCGAAGATACTTTTTCATTACGAATATTTCATTTTTTAGACTTATTTCTTACGTTTTCATTTTAGAAAATTGTTTAACATATTATTTAATAATTGAGTTAGTGAATTCATTAATAAAATTGTATAAAAATTAAAACGGCAATTTTAGATAATTTTTTATACCCAAAAAACGTTCCTAGAACGTGCGCACGACTGCTTCAGTCCGGTCTCAGACCTCACCGGAGTAGGACGCGTGCCAAATTTTTCGCCGCTCACGAACCGATTACTTTCAATAATTCTTTGTGAAAATGACTAACAAACGTAATAATATCATTAAGATAATATTTTTTATACAATTAAGGTTAGGTTTTAGCACATATTTGGGCAAATAGCGCTATTGACTGATAAACGTAGGTACGCTCACATCGAACTTCGAAACAGTGTTGCCAACTACAATTTCAAAATTCCGCTAAGCAGGTTGGTATTTTCCGTCAAAAATTCGTCATGATTTAATATTTTTCCGTCAGTAAAATCCGTCAAACAAAAGATACAATAGATAGGTACATCATTTTAGATTTATTTATAATACAAGAGTGTAAGCAAGCATATTCTTTATTATTTGAGACGTATAAGATTTAGTTTGAATAGGATTCCGCATTTTATTATAATAATCATAATTTATTAAAAAAAAAAACTAACTTAATATATTATATTAAAATTATGAGAGGCTCGTGGCTAAATGACGGCCGCGCTAATCGATCGATCTGCGAGGTTAAGCTGCGCTTGCCGCGGTCAGTCCTTGGATGGGTGACCGTTATTTACACATCGAGACCCCTCCGTGCCTCGGAGAGCACGCGTTTCTTATATAACCTAATTACTTTACCTCACATAGAGCCGTGTTTTTGAATCCTAATTCACTTTCGTTTTCACTACGTGTGAGCCCTTCTAATCAACGTTATTTAAATATCCAAACATAAATTACACAAGTGTTATACATCATAATTTGCGGAAAAATCCTACCTATCCAATGGTACAACTCCCATGGACCTAACTAGTCACGTAAAAAAGTTTATAGAACAAAAACTGTCTAAATTTCTAACTTAGCAAAGTTACAATATCCAATTGCCTATAACATAGCCATTTCTTATCGGATCTGCAATATTCTTGTTAGATACATTTTTCTAGACTACCACACGTCTAGTAAGATACAATTTATCATCCTAACTTACACATAGAAATATCGCATTTTCAAACACATATCGATCTATATTATAGGCACAATATCCATGAAATTCAGAGTATTTACACAACATTATGTCCTAGCCTTCCTACCGAACCCAAATACATGACTAGATTCTATATAACACATTACAACAATCCTACAAATGCAATTTTATGTACATAACACTTATTCTCAAATTATAGCTTTCCTATCGTCGAGAGGTATAACTGCTTATATACATCTTATGTAAACAACATTCCTACACTATAAAAACACGATGTACACAAAACCTCGATTATGGTTACAAAGGTATTCACGACTTTACATAAAAAACATGAAATCTTATTCCTACACAATTCTAATAAGAAAATAATACAAATCCAATAGGAAACAAATTGTAAACATTAATCAATACTAAAATTAAAGAAATAATAACTCAAAATAACATAAAACACGATATTAAAACCGACAAGTACAATGACCCCTTTTGATATTTCTACTGTCTAACCTGCCACCCTGTGTAGCTGATGAATGTAAAAAATGGGTCTTGTCTTATAATTTGTATCAATTAATATATAATAGGTTTTATACATTAATTGATACAAATTATATTGCAAAAACGTCCGTAAGCAACATAGTCATTCATCTGCCGTGTGTTGGCGCTGCAAGTATACAGGGTGGCAGGTTAAACAGTGGAAATATTTTAAGGGGTCATTTTACTCATCATTATGAACAACACCATTCAACTCAACCACCACCCTGAAATCGCGAAAAAAAAAATCAGCTGTTCCAAAAATTTGGTGACGAATGTGAACAGAAATGTATGTAATAGCTGATTTTTTTTCGCGATTTCAGGTTTGGTCCCATAGTAAAAGTTGTTCATAATGATGAGTACAATGACCCCTTAAAATATTTCCACTGTCTAACCTGCCACCCTGTAGAATTGTTGGTTACTTCTTTGTGTGCGCCGTCAACGCGATTGGCAAGAATAAAATATGGTGTTCTGCAAGACACTGTTTAGAGTGAACGTCAAGTCGGTTGCGTTCGGAAGTATGTAATAAAAAAAATACGTCTGTGATCTGGCATTTGTAAGGTAATTACTTCATTTATATTTGCAGTTTTTCAAAGAACAATGGACATAATTATCGTACCTGACGGCGACCCAATATTCCATATACCCACATGGAAAAATCGGTTCATTTTTAACCGACTTCAAAAAAGGAGGTTCTGTATTCGATCCATATGTATGTGTGTATGTTTGTATGTGCGCGATTTTCTCAAAAACTACTGATCCGATTTGGATGGGGTTTTCACTACCATAATCTACATACTTGCAGGGCCCCAATTCTGCTATTGCAAATGTGTATGAGTGGTGTCATAATGACACCATAACGGTCAAATCCTAAGCGCTCATTGGCTTAGAGTAAGAGTATCTGTTTCGTCATTGGTCAAAACGATGTCATTGAGAGACCATTCTGACACGATTATCACAATTGCATTAGCAGACTTGGGCCCCAGGAAGGTTTTAGTATATAATACATTGTAAAAGATGCGAAAGACATCATTACAGTACTCGAGATGAAAACCAACTAGTCCAACCACGCACAGATTATCCAAAGTACATACATGTTTTATTGGATACTGCATAAAATTTTATAATAAACTACCTCTCAACGTTCTACAATTAAATGAGAATAAATTCAAAGACTGTATAAAACGCACACTATGTAGCATATTACAAACTAGAAGATTTTATGCTGGTAAGAATGCTTGGCTTAATGCTGGTCCTGCTCCACAACCACTTAGACTCATGTAATCGAAGTTATCTGCCCTTGAAGCTCTTTTTTATGACTTTGTAAATTATTTTATTTTTCTGATATTTATAGGTAATATAATCGGAAATTGTCATGAATTAATGTATTAATTTCCAATAGTAAGTTGGTTTGTTTTGTTATATGCATTTGAATAACGTTAGTTTTGTAATTGAGTAACTTTCTTTGAGTATATTGTGTATGTGAGTGCTATGTACCTAATGTACCTAGCTATTTAAGTTTTAAGCTTATCTGTAGTATGGGAGTTGAGAGCATGTCATGCTCGCTTAAATGTACCGCTGATGGTGGCGTGTGTATTAGATCATTCGATTCCCTCCAAAATGGTTGAGTTGAATGGTGCTGACTGCTGATGCGCACGTCATGTCCGTGAACGGGCGCTGTCAGTTGGTACTGCTCATCTCTTGACTGCCTAAGCAATGTTTTTACATTTTTCTAGTTGATATTATTATTTTGTACCTTACTAAACATAGTTCTCACATATAAGGGCATCACTGTAATCAAAGAAATTGTAACCGAATTTATTGAAAAAGAGTAAACATGGAGTTTCTTGTCCTTTCTTCTCCATAAGAATCTACGTTTTGGAACGGACAACTAGCTTCAACTAACGGACAAACCGACTGACAACTATTGTAATATTGTTTGAAATTTCAAAAGTGCCTGTAAATGGTCTAATTGAAATAAATGTTTTGACTTTGACATTAGGTAATTATTCCTATGTACAAAGTTATATGCATAAATGTACACACTACGTAGAAGATGTACTGATGAAAGAATTCGGGAAAGTAATCTAACTTGGTATAAAGTAGGTACTAATGAAGTCGGTTAAAAAGGAAAAAAACCGACTTCAAAAGAGGATAGGTTCTGTATTCGATCCGTATGTATGTATGTATATACAGGGTGTCCCGTTATGAGTGGTCCAAGAGAAAACCCTGGTAAAAGGACATGTCTAGCTATCAGTATGCAGCTTTAGTTTGGGGAATTTCGATACCGATTAGAAATAATCGATTTTTAGACATCAAAAAAACCTACATTTTGTCTACAATTTCCTATGAGAAGGTTCTAATGAATAAGTGAGATCGCTTTTCGAAATTACTTATTCAAAGAAAAAAATCGCGCCTATGAGAAGATTTTCATGAAAACTTGTAACAATAATATTATTTCTAATCGATATCGAAATTTCCCAAACTAAAGCTGTATACTGATAGCTAGACATGTCTAGCTATCAGTATACAGCTTTAGTTTGGGAAATTCATAAAGTTCCGGTAAAGAGAAAACCCCGGTAAAAGGACATGTCCTTTTACCGGGGTTTTCTCTTGGACCACTCATAACGGAACACCCTGTATGTAATTATGTATATAAATGTTTGTATTTGCGCGATTTTCTCAAAAACTACTAATCCGATTTGGATGGGATTTTCACTATCATAATCTACATACTTTCAGGAAGGTTATAGTATATAACACATTAGGTAATCTTCCCTATACATAAACGAAGTTATATGCATAATACAATACGTAGAAGATGTACTGATGAATGAATTCAGGAAAGTAATCTAACTCAGTATAAAGAAGGTACCTACTAAAAAAGTCACTACAAATGAAAATATGTAATAATTTTGGTTACGGAAGTCGGTGCTAAAAAAAGCAAACAAAAACCATAGCCACCGACTTACGAAACCAAAATTATCATTTTTACTTGTAGTGACTTTTTGAAGACGGTAATTTTTTTCTATAAAAGTTTTTTATGGTCTATAAATAATAAAAGAAATAGGTATCTTTCTAGGAAGCCAGAAAAAGAGATATATATTTTTTTGTTTATGTTATTTTATTAGAAATTATTTATATTAATGCTCAGGATGTACCAAATTGACGTTTAGTTTTGCATACGAAATTACTAATTAATTAAAAATAATTATTCTTCTCGTTTTTCTGATTATTTAATATCAGTAATTCAATTCAATAAATACATAGATATCAAAACGGAAAGCCATGAGCGCGATTCAAATCGATTGATACAGGCGATCATTCACCACCTCGGAAGAATTATTGGTCCGAGTTCGACACAGTTGTTATTGGGTTTGTTATGAATTGTGTTATTTATGCATTGTGCGATTGTCGATCAATGCAATGTATTCATATAAATAATTATGATCTATTTAAACTACGTCGTCTGCTTATCAGTATATCAAGTTAGTTGTGGATTCTAACCCTCTAAAGTATTGTGGACGATATTATAATATCTTGGCTATTTAGATACTATTTTCATCCAGGATGGTGCTTACCACATGAAAAACATTCAAACTATAATTATATTATAATTTGTACAGGGTCATAAACAAATGAATGTCAGGTACAGCTTCTATAGGAATTTGACCATTGTTCTTTGCCCATTGTAGTATGTATAACGTTTATTGATATAAAAGCAAATAGGATACCTACAATAAGTAATTTATTTTGTTTTTAACGGTCAAAATTGTCTTGAAGTAATTTTACAGTCGAATTTGTTGTAAATTCTCATTATTCTGGTTCTAATTCATATGGATTCATCTGGCGTTATATGAACATTATTTGTATTTAATTAAGGTTCATATTCGTGTAAAGCGCTTGTTTATATTCTCTTATATGAATATGAACCTTATTCTTATATATTAATTATTATTAATGTTCATATTCGCATGAGTTTTCTGTACAAAAATTATTATAGTTGATAACTTACAAATTGTACGTAGGTACGATAAATAAAGTTTATAACAAAAACACTGTTAGAAAATAGTTTCTCCTTCATCTAAAATTTTTATTACAGTGATTTCTTGAATCTTTAGGGTTCCGTACCAAAATGGTAAAAAAGGAACCCTTACGGTGCGACTTCATCTGTCTGTCTGTCTGTCTGTCACACCTGCTTATTTCAGCAACTACTTATGCTATCGACTTGAAATTTGGAACAGTTATAAAAAATGCTTGTTCAAATTGCAAATGAAAAGAGTCCAAAAATATTTTTATTTTCATTGCAAAAGGGGCCGGAGTGGGGGTCCGAAATTTCAAAGTGGGGTTACTAGGTCAAATGACATATCATATGAAAGGGCTTGATCTGCACATTTCAAAATATATTTTTATTTAATTTTGTGTCTCACAGTTTTCGACATATGATGAAAAATGACCAAAAAAATACCATTCCCCCCCCCCTTATTTCCGATGTTTGCGGGGCGAAAAATCTGAAATAATTAGAGTTGATAGGAATTGACCCAAATATGGCACCAAAAATAAAACGATGTTCCTGACTAGTACAGTTTTTTCAAAATCATCAAAATTCCTTCACAAACAAACTTAGTTATGCGGTCCGGATTTTTTCACTTTATACGTCCAAAAATGATACGGAACCCTCGGTGCGCGAGTACGACTCGCACTTGGCCGGTTTTTTTTTAAAGCCATTTTAATTAGTCAAAATCTCTCTGTTCGTCAGAAACATCCATATAGGTACGTGTTATTATAACGTACCTATAAAGAGTGGTGATGTCTAGAAACCTAGAACAAGTTTCGGCCCAGAAAAAACGTTGTCGTTAGAAAGTCTCCACTTTTGGCCTCTGTTCTTCGAAGTTTAGGTAAATTAACGCTACCTAGTCCGATTTCTAAAAGGTTAGTACATACCTACCTAGATTTTCCAAATAACCACCACAAAAAATAAATTGACTTAATTCGCTAAACTAACTTGTACCAAAAGTAGGTACCTACCTAATAAAGTTTGACAACTACTTTAATTACACTATGTGCGCGCCAATTTCCACTAAAAGTAATAGCGTCGCGCTCAGCCCGCCGCAAGAGATCTCGTCAACGCGCCACCCCGTACCCCGCGGGCGCGCGCGCCGCATCGTGTTCTTCACCCCCGCACGTAAAATATTTCGCTGGACCTATAGCGCCTTAAGTATGAATTTTCTATTACTAAACCGGGAACATGGTTGCGAAATTACTCGTAAAACTTGTACATACGTATTCGGCAATGTTTTCATTTATTTCTTGTCATATTTTTTATCTCGTAGAATAACAATGTACTTAGTAAAATCACCATCTAAGAAATCGTTTTTTTTGTCGTTAAGTCTTGTACCTAACTTGCACCTAAATAGAACCTACGTAGATTATACAGTTTTAAGTTTTTAATCAGCAGTTTATCCTTCATAATGTGGGCTTAGTTTTCTACTTAAATACAGAATATAAATCCGCATGAAACCTCTGCTCAATAAATTAACTGTCAAATAAAGTAACTCTAGATACCTATATGAGAGCTAGAATTTTCCGATACAGAAGGGTTTCGATATAATGCAGGTATTTACTGGATCGATTGATTTGCCATTGCAAAGTATTCATTGAACACTAGGTATTCTCTATACTTACCTATAAAACAGTTTAGGTACTGTGACTGACTGACAGACAACACACAGCTTAAATCGGTGGACCTAGACATTTGAAATTTAGAGGAAATATTCCTTGATTACCTACCCTAAGAAGAGATTTTTTGAAATTCCATCCAGGTTGTTAAATTTTGTATGAAGAAAATAGCGACATAGTGTTGTTTTCCGACTTTCACTGTCACAGCTAGTACTTAAAAATCTTCAAACATGCAATATTCAACCTTATTTCTAGCACTATGGTGTACCTCCTGCAGTGGCAGAACTTCCGTCGCTTCTACCTGTACATAATGACGGACAACTACCGAAACATTATCACGCGCCACAAGAGGACGCTACTGAGCGCCGACATTAAGAACAGATACAATTTAGATGAGAAGATGATCGTGTCGGCTGGAACACTGCCTGATCTCGACGAGGCCTATTCCAGGTAACACTGACATATTTTACCTACTTTTAGATCTTCGACTAAGACCACGTTGAACAGTCCCCAGATGGTTAGACGACCTGGTAAAGGTCGCGAACATCTAAAAACCGTTGTGGAAGTCTGAAGGCCGCCAGGACACCTGGATTAGTGGCATCTTCCAGCTGAGATATTACCAACAACTTAGGCGATTCGCACACTGCTCCGCATCACGCAGCGGGGTGCGTGGCGACGGCGCCACGCGTGCCGGTGCGGGAGTGCAGATCTGCATAATCATGCAGATTTTTCCGCACAAGCGCGCGTAGGTGCAATATTGTCATGCGGTAGCCTAGAGGAAAAAACGATACGCCACCTACTAATGTTGTCTTAGCAACTTTTTTGACATTTTATAAAGCAGTTCATTAGTATCTAATTTATTACACTAGATAGCAATGATTGTCTTGTTCTTCATACTAGCAGATTTGAAATAAAACAAACTTCCTAGCAACCATATGTATGTTGTCGGCAGATGTCAACTGTCAACACGAAATCACGCATGATACTGTAGATCTCAGTGTGCCATACCTTGCGTCTTGCCCCGCACACACGCGCGGGGGTGCGTGTTTCTCCGCATGTAGGTGCGTGATCTGCAACACCGCGCGTGAATGCGTTTTCAGTGTGTTGTACTATGCGTGATTTCTATACAAACATAGGTACTTGCAAATAACGTAAGATCACGCACTCCCGCACCCCGCTGCGTGATGCGGGGCAGTGTGCGAATCGCCTTAGGACACCAGTTTATCAAAGGTCAAATGAAATTAATGAATACGTTTAAACAACAGTGAAAGTATGGCCCACATTAGCTATAGGATACTTTTGCAGTCAAAAGTTTATTAAATATTTGTAGTGCCAACATAATCTTGAATTTTATTTCGTGTTAATTAAATTACGTGATTGTCACTTTTAAATTGTATACCATTCGTGTAGTTTCCGGCCAATAATGAGAATATACTGAAGGTCTTGAATGTTGTTAAATGAAATTAATATGGATAATAAATAGTAATGAATAAGTAGTAGTGTATGCTCAGTTTATCCCCCAATTTCTAGAAGCGTTATCAAGTCGCTCAGTCGCGGATTCAGAAATTATTTATTATGTTTGTCGTTCGCACAAAATGTAACAGTCAATTATTGTGGTGCTCCTACAAGTCCGACACTATTATCGCGCTAGTGATCTTTGACCGATCACGCCATCGCCAGTATTTTTTTAGGTTTTAGCCGGTCTACGTACTTTTAGGATACGTTATTGACCCAAGAGGGTCACTTATCGCCAATGACCCGCGTATTAAATTTTTAGAGCAATTTTTACTAACTACCGCTATTTAGTATTTAGCCTACGAAATGTATAATAATTAATAACCCAAACCAAATATTAGTATGAGCAGACACATGCTAATGGAGACTTGAAACTAAATACAATGTTGTTGTTTTTTCAGGAGAGTGTACGGCTTCGAATCAGTGGCGGACCTCTACAAGTGGAGTTCGTCGGCGTTCTACCTCAAGAATATAAAAACCCCGATGATATTCGTCAACGCGCGTGATGACCCCATAGTACCCGAACCTCTGTTGCATATAGTCAGGGAATTTGTCAGTAAGTAGCTACTGCCTGATTTTCAGAAGTATCAACAAAAATCTTAATAACCTAACCTAATATATTGTTTAAACAACTTCCTAAAGTATTATAATAAAACAAGTTTAAACGGATTAAATCGCGTTTAAACTTGTTTTATTATAATGTGTAGTAATCGCGAAAACCTAAGACATTATTATTCCTAAAAGTATGTAGATTACGTTAGTAATAAAACCACCGAAATTGGTTCAGTAGTTTTTGAGAAAATTGCGAACATACATACAAATGGGTCGAATACAGAACCTCCTCTTTTTTGAAGTCGGTTAATAAAAATATTTTGTCTCCCATCCGGGGCAACAATGTCAATAATAATTGTCAAAACCCAAATTTTTATATGACAGTGATTATAAAAAAAAGAACATCTTTTAAATCATGCTCATGACTGTGACATTGTTTAATTGAGGAAGTAATTTTAACATAGTTTAATGTAATTTAGGCTTAGTTACGCAATGCAAAATAAAAAGATTAAATAAAACTAATATTTAACAAAAATATGTATGAATGAGAACTAAAACTGTAGTGAAACAATGACAGAACTGCAGTTCTGTCATTGTTGCGCTACAGTTCATAACGCGAAAGTTTGTGAGGATGTATGTATGGATGTTTATTACTCTTTCACGCAAAAACTACTGAACCGATTTTGATGAAACTTTGCAGTACTCTAGCATGTACATCAGAATAACACATAGGCTACTTTTTATCCCAAAAACGCGGGTAAAGCCGCGGGCGGAAGCTAGTACTTCATAATTTACAATAACGTCGCGTCCTGCACTGCTGACTAATCAGACAATGTTGCTCCTGGACCGCGGATGAAATGGCGCCAATGCCACAAAGATTATGTAATTTCATTTTTGAAAAAAAAACTAATGATTTTTTTTTATTTTACAAGCACGTGTGTCTAAGGGCCTGTGCACACCACGTTTTTTAAACGCGCCGTCGACGCGCGCTTGTAGCGATACAGACGCGATACGCACGCAAGTCAGCCGCAGCATGTAGACCTCTGTAGGATAAAAGCGCGCTTAAAAAACGTGGTCACCACAGGCCCTAAATGTGAATTTTCTGTTCAGAGGTCCGTCCGACTGTATACCTAAAACTAACAAGCCATATCATTATCAGTATCTCTGGGTCATACAGACCTGTTAGTCATTTTCGGACTTCTGTCTACCTAGGCAACATAATCGCCCCATTCTAAATTTAACTGAAGTTCTATTAGTATTGTAGCTCGACAGCTATTTATTTAAGATAAATTTTCAACAGTGAACAAACACTGTAGCAATATTTGGTAATGTTGACACGTCACCGCGTTATTTCGGTAGTTCATTTACATATTTAATGAAGGCGTTGCCAGCCGTCTGCTTGTAACGTATGGCATGCCCATTATAGACGGTCTATAATATATTAATATTTAGATACACTATCTATTGCCCGCGGTTTCCCTCGCATCCTAGCCGATATGTCCCTTTCCAGGGCTAAGCTAAGTTCGCGTCGCAAACAAGCGTCGCAAAGTTGCTACTCAATCTATCGGTTTTTATAGGATACACTAGCTGTTCCCCGCGGTTTCACCCCCGTTGCTCGGCTCCTAAGAGTCGTAGCGCGATGTTAAATAGCCTATACTATTCCTCATGAATCTGGCTATCATATACAAAAAGAATTTTTCGAATCCGACTGGTAGTTCCAGAGATTAGCGCGTTCAAACAAACAAACTCTTCAGCTTTATAATATTAGTATAGATTTCGGAAAGTGTGATTCGGATCTTCAGGATCTAATTCTGTCCTGCCCTTTTTTCTATCGGATCGGCTATAAGCACGAAAACGCGACATCGTTTCATAGTTCATTTACCAAAAACCCAAACAACGAGCTTTGATTTCACTTTCATTGTGGAATGCGCTGTCTGGGTGGGTGTTCCCCGATACTTACAATCTGGGTGTCTTAGTTTGTGATTGCGTGGGAATCGGTTTCTTTTAGGCATGCGTGTTCCTTAGTAGACCCCATCATCGCTTAACATCAGGCGAGATGGCGGTCAAACTCAAGTCTATTTATTATCAAAAAAATTGCCCTGGGGATTTTGACGACAATACATGGCATAAAGATTCATTACGATATGAATCTTTATGCCATGTATTGTCGTCAAAATCCCCAGGGCAATTTTTTTGATCATAAATAGACTTGAGTTCAGACTCATCATCAAAATAACAGTGAAAAGTTGAAAACGTGACAGATAGGCTAAATTACTTTCACATTGATACATCAGTTAGGATAGCAAATCTATAATCCATTTTAATAAAATTAGTGTGTGGGCTTCTCCATAATGCATAATGGTTTCTGCGCTATTGAAAATATTGCGCAACACAAATGGGGTCATTATCATTGTACTCATGTGAACGAAACCGGTGGAACTTGATTGTAAATCACCATATACACGTCTTATGTTACAAAATTTTTGTTTTCAAGGTCAACCAACATTGCAACAAAAATTTAGTTTTAGATTAAATTTAATTCAATTTTTATAGCTACATTATACGATTTTTTTTGACGATACTATGGATATACTTAAAATAAATGGAAAAGTTTTAAAAGCGATTTGTCACCCTGCGTGGTTGTGCGTCCATGTGCGCTGTTATACCCATTACCCAAACATTGGTGCCGACTGCCGATTCTGTTGTTTACGAACTAAACTAATTTAGTCTTGTTATGTCTCTTTCTAATAAAAAACATGAGAGAGGGATGGCAGATATTTAATCCTGTCAAATTAGTCCACTTGAATATTTTAATGTCTATTTAGTCGAAGTTGCAAAAGGTCATGACTATTTTCCCGTAAATGACAAGGGCGTAGACTAATTTGACAGATCTAAATATGTTCTGCCCTTTTTCAATGATATTTGTAAAAATGAGATATAGTGTGATTAAAATTAGTTTAATGCGATGTTCGACAGAATCAGCACCATTGTCTAACTTAGAAATCTGCAATAAGTTTACTAAAAATACAAAAAAATGTAAGGGCCGTAAGATCAATCATAGATTAAACCACAGAAGAGAGTTTAATCTCCCGTCTTCGATTGTTTCTTTGGGTTTTTGTATTAGAAAACAATCGAAGGTGAGAGATTAAACTCTCTTCCGTGGTTAAGCTACGATTGATCTTACGGCCATTTGTCCGGTAAAAATAGAACACAACTTGTTTCTGTGGTTTCTGTAAAAGTCAGATTCATCTGTAATAAAAAAAAATTAACGTTCCCCTTGTGAAATATTAGCATGATCAAGAAGCGTGACAGATACTTTGATAACGGTCACTTGAAAAAAAAAAATGTTTATTAAACAGGCTGGGGTTATCTACCATTTTTAACATTATAGGTACCTATTAAATTGACTGCAGTAGACCTCTCTAGTGTTTTTAAAAATATTAAATGTATCATTACAGGCTCGCACGATAAGGCAATGTATCTCGAGTTGGCACACGGCGGTCACTTGGGTTTCTACGAAGGCGGCCTGGTGTACGCCAACCCGGTGAACTGGCTGGACCGCGCGCTGGTGGGGCTGGCCGGCGGCCTGCTCATGGCTCACAACAAGTGCTCACACAAAGACATCGGCGTCTCCGCCGCATGCGTCCCCTCCGACGATGAACCCGATCTCATCAAGTCAGCCACCATCGTCTATCGTGATCCATTAGAAAAATCACCCCAGATAGCATATTAGACATTATTACATTAACTCGTGGCTCGTAGAGCACTTTGGTAATCTTATAATATGTCTAATATTTATTAGAAAAAATATAAAAATTACTGCAGTCCATTTCAGCGGCAGTATACATTTTTATGAAGTACTTAAATTGTGTTGTAAGTGCATTACATCTTTCGGAGGTAACGATTCTCCACCACGTTTTATACGTCCTAATAAATAGTTGCTATATTGATAATAAGAGAAGGCAAAACCGTATTTACCAAAGCCTAGTATGGGAACGCGCCGTTCCCGTTATGCCCTAAGTAAGATATTAAGCAGGACCTAAGAGGCGATTATTATAAACTGCACTTAATGCTTTTTATAAATATTTATTGTGAACTCATTATTAATGTTTTCCAGGCTCTATGTCAAAATGTTTGTGAATTGATGTTTATTGTTTGTATTGTGACTATTTGTGACTAGTTGAGGCGAACAGGCGTGGCGTTAATAATAGTGTAGTAGTTGAGAATATTCAAATAATGTAATTAAAAGCTATTTTATATCAGTATTTTTATAATCTAAACAAATATCAACATTCGGCTTTGAAATGCGGTCTGTTCAACATGCACAAAACACGTTTGCATTTATGATACTGCCTTCCACGTTTATTTAATCGTATGGTCTGGGCCACGCCTTATTTCGCAAGCTATTCGAATGCACACAGGAGACACGAGCCTTAGTTATTTATGACATTGTGATATATCGTATATTTATGTACTATTGCATTTTAATTTAATGTGTATTTGTGTGAAAATTATGACGGCCGTGCAGACAGCTACTTATATTAAACGGCCCTGGGTTCTAGTCCCGGATAAGTCAAGTATGTTATGTATTATATTATATAACGTTGTTGTTTGATACTACGAGTGAGAATCATTAGTAACATTTACAAACTTACGAGTACATGAAGTTTAAATATTTATCGAATAATAATAATTTCATAATTCTGTTTGTAAAATATTTTTGTTGATATGTAGTATACAAATAGTACAAAATAATACAATTTGCACAATAATTATTAGTTGAATATCAAGTTGATTACTGATATATTAGTCAAAGTATTATTAAACATTTCATTCCCGTGCATTGAATACCTGTAATGTTCTTACGAGTATAATAGTAAATGGAATTCAGAGCAAATGATATAATATGCTGTGTCAATTGTACAAGATACCTTACAAGATTTCTGTAATAATAATAATTATTATAGTACATAATATTTGCAACAGAATATGAAGATTAGTGGAATAACATAATCAACATGTTCCCACTGTTGGGATGCAGATTTGTAGCACATAGCATAGCAGGTATAAAAAAAATCATTCGTTAGCTTTATAACTAATACCTTAATCATAAAATGACAGCATATTAGCAGTGTATATTAATTAAACAGCATCTTATAATGAATTAATTTTGAGAAATTGTTAAGTTGTTTGCTAATGTATGATTGGAAATGGGTTTTGAAACTTATACATTGTAACGAAGTTTGTACTGTTCCTATGAATACTTTTAGCGTTATGGAATTGGTCGCTAAGCGATGTTTTCCGAGCTTTGTTCAGGGCTAACTACTTCCGTCCAAACTAATGTTCATAAGTTCGAGAAGGTTGAGGAGATTATCAAAATCCTGGCAAAAGGTCAGTGATGGGAAAGGTTTTTATACGTACAGTGAAACCCATTTCTATTGTAAGAATCTATGTACTGCGTGCTTTGACAAAGAATTAACTTTGAAAGCATGATGATAAATGTGTCTTTTATTATAATACTTACGTCCGATTGGATGGATGCGCCTGCACGAGTCTGTGCTGCGTGAAATGCGATGTATGGGCTATATGACTGCTAGGTATTTTGATGAGAGTCAAAATGGCGGGTGTATCATTCCGAATCCAATCAAAATTATTACCAAATAAATGTACTTAAAATGTACTATTTAGTACCTATACTCATGAAAAATGTACCTCCTTTAGAACAAAATTATAACCAAATTAAGATACACCCGCCATTCTGATGTCAATATGGCGGGTGTATCCTAATTTCTCCCTAATTATCCATTGGTGATTGAATATTATTATTCCAAAAAAATCTACCTAAAAAGTACCTACAGTAAAAAGAAACACTCACTCGATCTGTTCATTAGTTCCTGAGAAATAAAACTACAAATGTTTGGTACCATATCGTGGCGTCGCTCTAACTACTGAGCTACCGAGTCAGTGATTAAAGCGACGCCACGGTACGGCAGGGGTCGCGGGTTCAAGTCCCGCCCGTGTAGTTGTTTTTAAATCTCATATATTATTATAAGTATATTATTTATTATGTTGTTAGTTACATTTTTAGGGTTCCGTACCCAAAGGGTAAAACGAGACCCTATTACTAAGACTCCGCTGTCCGTTCGTCCGTCAGTCACCAGGCTGTAATGAACTCATGAGCCGTGATAGTTAGACAGTTGAAATTTTCACAGACGATGTATTTCTGTTGCCGCTATAACAAAAATACTAAAAACAGAATAAAATAAATATTTAACGGGAGTTCCCATACAATAAACGTGTTTTTTTTTGCTAATTTGCTAATAAAGAGTGTCTAATGTTGTATAGATAATGGTACGGAACCCTTCGTGCGCAAGTCCGACTCGCACTTGGCCGGTTTTAATATTTTGACAACACTCTTATTTTATGGTTTCCTAGACAACGTATAAAAATGTCAAACCCGAGTCGACCGGCGAAGGAGGTCGACACCATAAAACCTTAACTAGGTATATGACTTGGAAAGCCAAAATTAATTAGGTATGTACGAACATTGACCTATATGTCCCTAGACAAGCAGTTCCGAACAAAAATCATGCCCCACACGCGGGTACTTGTCTGTTGCTCACTGCATCAAACATCAAAGTGAATGTGAGGCTTGTGTTGTGCCCGCACAACACTAAACAAAAATTATAACTGAAAATCTATTCACGAGTCTTTTGGATGTGCCTTTTGCCAAATTAACGGTTATAAATAGATTAAAAAAATATTCAATAAATAAAAGTTTACGAAGTTGAAAAACGAGATTGGCTATTTTCCAATAATTTTCTTCATTTAAATCCTTAAAATTTTTAATAAAATACATATTTATGTTATCTTATATTTTTGTTTAGTGTTGTGCGGGCACAATACAAGCCTCGCATTCACTTTGACGCTTGATGCAGTGAGCAACAGACAAGTACCTGCGTGTGGGGCATGATTTTTGTTCGGAACTGCTTGTCTAGAGACATATAGGTCAATGTTCGTACATACCTATTTAATTTTGGCTTTCCAAGTCATAGTTAAGGTTTTATGGTGTCGACCCCCTTCGCTGGTCGACTCGGGCTTGACATTTTTATTCGTTGTCTAGGAAACCATATTATAACAGTGTCAAAATATTAAAACCGGCCAAGTGCGAGTCGGACTCGCGCACGAAGGGTTCCGTTATCCGTACCATTATCTATACAACATTAGACACACTATATTATTATAACCTTTATTAGCAAATTAGCAAAAAAATCACGTTAATTGTATGGGAACTCCCCTTAAATATTTATTTTATTCTGTTTTTAGTATTTTTTGTTATAGCGGCAACAGAAATACATCGTTTGTGAAAATTTTAACTGTCTATCACGGTTCATGAGTTCATTACAGCCTGGTGACAGACGAACGAACGGACAGCGGAGTCTTAGTAATAGGGTCCCGTTTTACCCTTGGGTACGGAACCCTAAAAATGTAACTAACAACATAATCATTATAATATACTTATAATATATGAGATTTAAAAACAACTACACGGGCGGGACTTAAACCCGCGACCCCTACCGTACCGTGGCGTCGCTTTAATCACTGACTCGGTAGCTCAGTAGTTAGAGCGACGCCACGATATGGTACCAAACATTTGTAGTTTTATTTCTCAGGAACTAATGAACAGATCGAGTGAGTGTTTCTTTTTACTGTAGGTACTTTTTAGGTAGATTTTTTTGGAATAATAATATTCAATCACCAATGGATAATTAGGGAGAAATTAGGATACACCCGCCATATTGACATCAGAATGGCGGGTGTATCTTAATTTGGTTATAACTTTTTTCTAAAGGAGGTACATTTTTCATGAGTATAGGTACTAAATAGTACATTTTAAGTACATTTATTTGGTAATAATTTTGATTAGATTCGTAATGATACACCCGCCATTTTGACTCTCATGTATTTTGATGTTAGTTCTTGTATTTTGCGTTTGTGCAAGGGGTGGCAGGATTTCGACCAATCGTATTGAAGCGTAGCTGCACGTCTATCTACGCCCACTTACACAGATGCAAAGCTCATAATTATTGTCTTATTACAAGGAATGTAATTGCAATCGTTCGAAGACGTTTGCGAATGGAGGCCTGCACAAGTTGTTAGTGTAAAGAAACTATTTATAGGCTTTCGAAGCCTTTTTCTAGGGCCTAGTCAGTTTTTGAAAGTAACTTAAATATTTTCACCTTAGGATTCCCTTTCTTTTATTTCAATGTTATAAACCAATCAACGTTAGATGTTCATATTTATTGCACATAATATTCCGATAATAATTATGATCTCACTAAATTGGTTGTATGAAAACGATATGAATTGATCTGACCTCGACAATTTTTTGCCAAGCCCGCCAGAGACCAGACATTTAATATATTATGTTTAAAAATGTGCAAACATTTGTAATGAGTATATGGTGCTAAATTTTAGTAGTACTAATCACGGGAACAGCTTTTGGTCTTATAATATGTAATATGTACTATATAAACGTTAAAGCGTTTTTATACAATTCATGTGACATCAGTTAAAGCAAGAACACACTTGCAATTAATCGTTCTGCAATAATTTCGTCAAGGAACCATTGCATGCCACATTTGGCAATTGCGAGTTTGGTTGCTACTTGTGTTTTTTAATGAAACGGAGAAAATACAGGTTTATAATACAAATACATTCTCGGTACAGATTGTTACATGCAATTATCGCGCAATATGCGCGTAATGTTAGTTGGAAGCAGTGTCTCCATATGTACCGTGCATTAATTATAATCTTGTCATATTATACCGTTGTTTTTCTGTAAAAAAGTACACGGTTATTTAAACGGTACACTAAAAAGCTGATCCACCGTAATTTTGTCTTGCAATACGGTAACTTTCGATTTAGGTATGGAGACACTGGTTGGAAGACTATTCCCATGCAACTATCGCGTTGCACTAAAAATGCGTGCCCATGCAATTTATAAAGTTGTTGACAATCGCTTTGAAACTAATTGCAAGTGTGCGCGCCCGTTTTTAATATTTTTGCTTTCTTTTGATCAGTACAACTATCGCACAACAATTAATAGCAAGATTGTTCTTGCTCTTAATATTAGGTAAAAAGCGGGCTTAAAAATAACAGGCAGATCGGAGTGATAACTTAGAGCATTTATAAACTCTAGATTTAACACTTCCAAGCAATTCCATTGAAGTCTGAAATCTATGAGTGCGAGGTAACAGGGGGCATAACGATTGCAAGAAATGATCTATCTTTATTCGCGAAGTAGTTTCCGTGTGCAAAAAAATGTAAGTAGGTATGATACCTACTAAAAAATATACCTAATTCAAATAATTATCTATTGTCAATTCTGCTAACTAGTTTATCTAGCTGGGATGCAAGAAGCTCGATAAACTTTGTGGAATTAACAATAGATATTTGAATTGTAATTTTTAATATTATGGATTTTTGCACAATAACGCCATAGTGCCTAGTTGAGAGTTGCAAAAGTTATTCGAATGACTTCACCATCGCATTAATCGGGTAAACATCAAACGCATCGAGAATCATAAACAAGTGAACGCAATTTACATCGCGAAGTGCTTGAAACAACCAATCACGTGCGCTAACGTCGTCACTTTCGAGTGTGAGACGATGTTCGATGGTCGTTGACTATGACGTAAGAAAGCTTCCACTCGCAAATTGTGTTTCCAAACAAAATATAGTCAACGTTCACGCGAACTAATATGTTTTAGAAAAACTTCCACTAGGCCTCTGATTCCGTTATTTATGATAATACTTGGCAAAATGTCAATATATTTTTGTAAGTAATCATTTTCGCTCACGCAGTTTAGCCGAGTTGCACAGAACGCACTTGACTTTACTAAGTAAGCATTTCATACGAATATGAACATTATTCGTATAAAGTTATGGTTCATATTCGTATGAAACGCTTATTCACATTCGCCTGTACGAATATGAACATTACTGGTAAAAAATAAGGTTCATATTCATATGAAACGCTTAGCAAAGTAAGGTAAGTCCGGTCTGTGAATTTCGCCCAAAGATTAATTAGGGAGTCGGTCCGCGGTTCATAATGATAGTTTCCTAATATTTTTTTGTATCACGAAATATGTATTAAAAAAATTACGATGAATATATAATACAGTTTCTCAGTAGCAACATTATGTCTGGATTTATGACCGGTTAGTGGCAACAGGCCCGCCCCCTATTAGTTTTGCCGATCGATAGTATTGATTAGTATCAATAAGTATTAATACTATCGATTGTTTTGGGGCTGTCGATAGTGACGATAGTTTATAAAGCAATACTATCGATTGTCCTATCGATAGTAGTATTTTTTAGATGAAAACTATCGATAGTATCTAATAGTGGAACTATCGCTCGGCAACACTACCCCATATAACATAGGACTTAAACATAACTGGGGAAATGTGGGCGTACTATAAACCTCTGCCTAACATTTCGGGGAATACAGGCGTGTTGTTTATGTTATTATAATACAGATTTTTAAAAGCATAGGATACTAACAGCTTTCAATGTGATAGACTCAAAAAATAAAATTGCTATTTATGTGATTGTTGTCAATTTAGCTAGGTACCTATTAATATGTCGAGATTAAACAGTACAAACGTGAAAACACTAGGATCACACCAACGTAATTAATAAATTATTGTAATGTTATTTCGCTGACAGTACATAATATTCTTTAATTTTAAATCAATATGATAATGACTTTCGATGTATGTCTGAATTGCCTAAAAGTTCTGTTTTATGTTATGTACTTGTAATAAACGTTAAAAATAATACTCGGTTGTTTTGTTTTATCCCATTCATATTGAAATTATTCATTACAAAAGGATTGATAAATAAGTATATTTCTAAGTCAATAATATAAAATTTCAAAGACGGGTGAATTTACGCTGTCTTAAATTCTAGCAAGTTATTATATCTAACTAATACTATTTTAAACATATTGTGTAAATGGAATATTATTACGACATTTTTTGTCCTTTTTATACAATACATTTCAGATTCATATAGGCAAGATTAAACTGGGGTTTTCTTTGCAAATTGACAATACGTAAAAGATAGTTGAGCAAAAAACAATGAGATCACAAAATATTCAATGAGTATGGTACTGTGTTGCTTTACTGAAAAGAAAGACTAATAGAATGATGCTCTAACTTGTTTACTGTAGAAAATCTTGAGCTCCCTATATTTTTTAAATAGGTACCAACCTATTAGAAATTCTGACTAAATTATTTTAGTGATGAATTGCTGAATACATAAAAGTATTAAATATGTTAAATTAATACTATCAATATTCCAGATACAAATATCACAACATTTCCCTTAATTAATTCTTATTTCTCTTTACACATACATCTTAGCATAATACACATCAATATTTAAGTAATTTAGATAAATATAAATAAGAAATTTACATTATTAAGAAAATAATTTCAGTGCCAGATTTATATTATCATTCTTATAAAATCATATTTCTTGTTTCTAAAAGAGAGCATTAATTCGCTTCAAATTAAAATTATAAAAATAGCATGGCCACTGGGAGATTAAATGCATTACAAATATTCCAAATTGAGTTTCATGGGACCATTTGAACTTCTAAAATAACGGCATAATATCAGAGGTCATCCTGTTCCGTAAAAGTGACCCTTAAAGGCTCCCCCAGTTAGGCGCGATAATATCGCATGCGTAATTGCGTCCCAATCCTGTTCACACAGCTGCGTTTCTATCGTCCGCTATTTCCAACGTGTGTCCCGCTCTCGCGTGTGTGCAGGCTCCCCCACTCAGGTGTGATATTAACGGTCGATAATATCGCAAGCGTTTTTGCGATATCTGTTCTTAGCATTTATGTATTAGGAGGACACATGCGATCTTACGTTATTATCGCAACAGTGTGTAAAATCGCATGCGTTCTAATACAAAATATACTAAAAACAAATAACACATGCGATATTATCGCACCTGTGGGAGCATTTAAGATAATAAATAATTATTTATGTGATAAATTACAATACATTGTAGGTACAACTGTTAGGTAGGTACCTACTTTTTTTTAAAGGTGCTTTTAAAATTTATTAGCACTTCACTGTCCGTTCGTCATTCAATATAATACACAGAGTGCCTAGTACGAGTTGCAAATTATCGCGTTAATCGAGTAAGCATCTCGCGAAATGTATGGAACGACCAATCATGTGCGTTAGTATCTTCACTTTGGAGCACGAACCGTTGTTTCATTGGTCGTTGACGATGACCTTAATATTGTTCACAAATCAGAAAAACTCCCACTAGGCACACACATATTATACCTATAATTTGGTAGGTATATGTATATACGTGTTATAGTTAAAGTTTTGTAACAAATTATTTCAGGGGATTTAACTTTGACTTACAGTCGGATATAATTGATAACTTATCAATCATACATCCGCCTGTAAGGCGTAAACAGGCGATGACTGAGATAAAACCCTGGAAGCTGAATTTTGTATTTTTTAATCGAACCTCAAATGAGATAATGGTGCTGATTCTGTTGAACATCAAACTAAACTAATTTTAATCACACTATATCTCTTTCTTACAAATATCATTGAAAAAGGAGAGAAAATATTCAGAACTGTCAAATTAGTCTACGCCCTTGTCATTTACGGGAAAATAGTCATAACCTTTTGCAATTTGACAGGATCAAATGTCTGCTATCCCTCTCTCATGTTTTTTATTAGAAAGAGACATAATACAACTAAATTAGTTCGTAAACAACAGAATCGGCACCAATAACATTTTTAAATGTTCAAATAGTTCCATGCCGTAATGCTGGCTGTTGAGTAATTTATGCCAATATACAATAATATTTTACATAATACTTACAAAAAATACTTACTTATTACATAGGTACTTTGACAAAAAATAAGTCCAATAGTTATTAAGTATTCCATCATGATTCATTGAAAAAAATATTTTTACTTTCTAACTAGAGTTATGAAACTGATACCTTACAGTCTTTTTACATATCAGTTTTATTAGATCTGAGTATTTTCAGAATAAATTAAAGCTTCTTTTTACAAAGTAGGTATTATAAAATAAATTACGTAAATGCAATTAAATTGTGACTGGTGTCATATAGTCAGCATATAGATGTAGGATCTCCTTCCATAGTGCATGCTATATTATCTAATTTATGAGCTAAGTGCATTTTGTTTTCTAGTCCTAATATAATTTGTTCTCTATATTTACTGACGTAGATATACAACTCTTTTAAGGCAGACAGAGTGTCAAATTCATTCAACTGTTCCACCGAGAGTTGTTGCATAGAAGTACTTAGCTCTTGGTCTGTTACTTGAGGTAATTGAGATACAGATTGATAAAATCTTATAACCATTTCCCTATACGTAGGCAAGTCTTTAGCAAAAAGTAATTTGTTTGAAGGAGAATCTTTACATAACCGATGTTCTGTTAATGAACAAGCGTCCATAAAAGTTTGAGCGATAACGGATAACGAAGAGTCAACAGTCGCTGTTTTATTAATATCGAATATAAAATCTGGATTTTTTATGAGATTCACCCAAAATCTAAGAGGTAAACTATTTGACTTCCAAGCATGGACTACTTCAGGATTCATGATACCATGCGTCCGTGCTGCGTCATCAAAGAGATCAAACAACCATTTTACTGCTGGCGGCAAGACTTCGTTCACAGTGAGTATAGTGCTGAAGAAATCATCAACAAACTTGTGGACTGTGCCTTTCGTAGACAAGAGTCTGGTGAGGAATATCTCGGGAATAGCTTTGTGACTATGTTCTGCAGATTTGTTGATAATATGCTGATACTCTATAGGCTTCACCAAGTGATAGTAATGAACGTTCTGGTCTGTAATGTCACTGTTATATACTCTTATGTGGGAATTGGAACAGTATATTCCTGTGCAATTCTTGCAGGGTATTTTATACGGAGTATTAAAACTGTCGTTTTGACGGGATATCAAGGACATGACAGCGGATTCTTTGACGCCGTAATGAGCCAACGTGTTTAACCTACGCCAACCATTTATCGTCTTCGTGGTAACATCTTCATCTTGAAGCGTAACATGTCCTCCCCTTCCGTGGCGCCATTCTAAATCAACTTCATGGACGGAAGGTCTCATAGAGAATGGGGTATTTTTGAACAAACCATCTAATATTTTAGATTTTACTTGCGAAATACTATCACAATCTAAAACTTTACATTGAACTTTTTCATCAAAATCATCTTGGACTATATGCAGTGTTATGGTTTGATGGTCAATCTGTTCCTTCAAAAGCTTTTCTTCTGATAAAGAATATCGAGCTTCGTGAGTTATTGCATCAACAACTCCTTTTTCGATTTGATGTTTTATTGCTTTGAAGAGCAAAAACAACGAAGAACCTGCATAGTCTTTGAGATAGTAATACATACATAAAGCCATCCAGTTTGTCAACATTTTTTCAACCACACTTTCAGTTCTTCTTAACATTAGTTGCGGATGCTTATTGCATATAGATTTATCAATAAGACGTAATAAAAGAGATTTTAAAATATCTGTTGCATATTCCATTTTCCCCATGAGTATTATCATCAGCAAAGAAGCGACATTTACTTTGTCTCGAATGTTAAACGACTTTTGTGACTCTAATGTGTCTATAAATGACAAAAGGAAGCATTTATTATTCAAAAGCTGCTCGAATTGAATCATAGCGGCATCGTAGTTGGTTCTGGGAGCGTTAATAAATTGACGTTGTACATTCAGTATAGGATGGTCTGATACTCCCGGGAAGAATACCTTCATGACGTAGTTTACATGATCTAACGTCGGTATACCTGAATGTTCCAAATCCGCTGCCAAATCAGACATATCAGTTTGCAACTCAGCAAAAGCCAATTTACATTCTAATCTAACATTGCTCTCTAAAGTATCCATTTGAATTTGTATTCTTTTATATTCTCTTTCCGCTTTTGTACTACGACGTCTGTACATAACCAACACAATCATGAATATAAGCACCAGAAAGATAGTTCCTCCAGCGATTCCTGCGATAACTTCCGGCGGAAAATTGTAGTTTCTAAGTAATTCGTAATGAAGATAACCAATAGGGAATCGCAAATTTTTTCCTACTTTTACAACCACCAAAGGTAGATTAATTTCTGCTATCTGTACGCCGTTTTCATCCGTATTAGCTGGTTGTATTTCAGGTGGCGTGCATAAAAGTTGTTGCATTGTTAAGCTCGTAACATTACAAGGCTGTGTTCCAATAGTAACAATTACATCCGATTCATCACTTGCCTTGATCAGATTCTCACCCTCTATCACTAATGGATCTCCTTTATAGGATTTTATGCCCTTATTAGGAAATTGATATACATGAGGATCTTCAACAAAAACCATATGAGTTCGAGGGGGATTAAAGTGTTTTTCATGCATTGTTTCCACATTGTCCAAAACAAACCCCACTTTCATTGCTATTTGTGGAGTACTAGTCTGAGTCTTTGTTGCTTGCAAAATTTCAAAATACTTTTTATTTACTGCAGGACTGGGACACTCCATCTGATGTTCATTAAGCACAGTACATTCCGTATGGTTCACAGGTAGCTCTTCATTAGCAAAATATAATTTCATAAGAGGTTTTTGGATGGTGTGCAAATTTGTACCATGAACTGTTATCATTCTCCCACCAGATACAAAACTTTTCAAGGGTTTTATTTCCATGATAGTTGGATCTGCTGTATAATTAAATAAATCTCCATACAAAGTACGATTAGCGTTATCTATACCTACTGTCAATGTGTGAATCACTCTGGGAGCATTTGCTTTTGGAGTAATGCATATTAATCTGCTGTTTGAGGTCTGTGTAGTATTGACAGAGCATGGTAGTTCATCCAGGAAAGCTGAAATAGATGAACCAATGTTCAAATGCTGCCCTCCTATAGCTAACTGAGTGCCACCTGCAATTGGCCCAAGTGTTGGATAGACGCCTTGAAGTTTTATATTTTTATAACTGAACAACACAGATGATTCAGTGTGGCCAGAATCATTTTCTACAATTACAGGTGCCACAGCAGAACCATTGGAGGGTCCTGTACGACATGTGATGCTTACAGAAACCTCAAAGTCTACAATTTCGCATAGAACATCTCCAATTCGAACTTTTCCAGATACTTCTTCAACTCTTAAGCCAAGGTTACTGCCTTCAATGGTAACTATGGTGCCTCCTTCTATTGGTCCACTCAGTGGTTTGATCATATCTATTCTAGGTTTTGGACATTCAGTTACTGGGTTTTCCAGGCAAGTTTCACTATAAGAACAGGAGTTGCCACACCAGGTGCATTTGTAGATAGAGTTTCTGGTTATACAAAGAGAACAATCAGCATGTTCTCTATGTGATCCGAGAATTTCACATTTGTACAATGTGATATTAATTGTATCAATGTAATGTTTGTGATTCCAGACAATTTTAACACTCACATTGTATTCTCCTACATCTTCTTCATATGAATATGTTGTTTTGTCACACACAATGTAATGGTTGGACTCAACTCTTGCAGGCAGTATCATGTTGGCTAGCTCAATAGTCACTATACATTGAAATCCGGTGTGTCCTGGTTGTAAATGAGGAAGATTTTCAACTTCAAGCTCTAATTCTTTAGGCACATTGTTTGGTAGTAAAATTGGTTTCTTGTATTGTCTTATCCTAGGACAATGTCCAATGCCATGATTTAGTAGTTTAGTAGGATTATTTTCACCACTTATAATAGTCCTTTGACAAACAGAGGTATCATGTGTGCACCTATTATCATAAATGCACCAATTACAGGCCCATTCACTCAATATGCAAGAGTGGCATGTTGTATGCTTAGAACAGTCATAGAAGGCAAAGTTCCTGGAAACAAAATCCTTATTTGTTTCTGATGAGTGCACAGAAAGTGAAACATATACATGATCTTGACTTTGTGTAATTTTAGGCCTATGCTTTACATCTGGTGTAGGGCAAGCTAGGCCATTTGATGTTACAGCAGCATCTATGGGAGGTGCATTTCCAAAAACACACTTGTATTTTGCTCCGAAAGGCAGTTCTGGCAAAGTTCTTATTATAAGCTGCACTGTTGTTACTTCATTCATAGATATTCTATCAGGTAAGATCTGTTCAAAATCAATGCACTGCTGACCAATGTATTGAGACAACCACCTGGGTGCACTCTGTGTACCTTTTTGACACATATTTTGAACTGTGCATCGTTTTTCTAAAGAGCACCATCCACAATGAGGATCATTTGATTCTAGACAAGATGAACAATTTCCATGTTCAGCGCATCTTTCCGTTGGTATTTGCACTATTGAGTTTTGTGCCAGCACATACAATGTTTTTTGATATGGTGACAGTGTTGTGTCTGGAAGAATTTTTTGCCCAGGTAAAATTGCTTCACTAGAATATTCTAATGCTTTATCAGCATCAATGAGGACTTTCTTCAGAATACCGTTGTTGGTGCCTAGAAATGCTACAGTGTGTAAACCGGTTACAGACATAGTGACCGAAGTAATTAAAGTATTGTTCCAGTTAATAACAGACATCATTTTGATAGGGTAAAGACCACTAATTTTAAGACCTACCTCACAAAAGTTTAGTATATTTCCTGTTGAACCCACACTGGGACATTTACCATCAGATATCATGCCTGATATGTAGCCCATGTTGCGTGCTTTTGTGCTGCCATTAAAACACATGTGAACATTTTCATTGAACTTAATTTCTATTTCCTGCAAAGAAAATACACAAATAGCTGATTTGGCCATAGGCTCATTAGAAATACTTTTTGATGGGCTAAAAACAGCAATAAGAGCAGAGTCTCCTGTCTCTATACCCAGCTGAGCGGCTAGGTTTGCACCAGCCTTTGCAATCTTTGCATCTTGAACTAAGTTATAATTGACCACTTCACTCTTACCACTAACAGTTTCTTCTCGAACATGACACTCTAAAGTAACTTCTGTGTAACTGTTATAGTTGTCATCATTAACACATGTACGAGCTAGGCGGGATACATACCCTAGTTCCTCATTACCAGCGAGATGGGAATGCTTCTGGATTAACAAAAAGTATGCATAGTCACTAGCATTAAAGCCATACACATACTGTACTAAGAAGTTATCTCTGTACTTAACATCTATTTGTATTGAACTTTGTTTGTTAAATGTAAGTTGTGCGGTGTCGAGGGTCATCAGGTCGCGGCTGGATATCGCCGGAACATCGTGTCTGTACTCCCCATTATTGGTGAATGTAGTTCCCACATATAGCACATTGGATCGGTCCCACGAATTATACCTCTCAGGGCCGATGAACGCGTAGGTAGACGCATCAGCGTCGTTAGCCGCCACACTAACAGGAACGAACTCGGGCTTCGCAGACAGATCTCCAAGCTTGTACTTAGAACAGGAGCCTTGCGCAACCGAGCCGCACGCAATCACTCTGCCGGATTCTTGATCTATCACTAATATTTTGTTCACGTTATCAGTCCTTGTAGTCTTTATGTCAGTAGATGGGCAACCACTTGCATGACACATTGGGTTGTCAAGTATCGGACCCGTGCCAATAACATGGATTGGCTTCAAGTCAGGACTTAGCTGGTGAATCCAGTTTAACGAACCAGCGTATACTTGGCCGCTGACTCTATCCACGGCAAGATGATAGAAATGGAATGTCTCATTAGGCTGATTTGGATATTGTGATATGAACTCGTAACCATACACTATTGTGCACCGAAGCCAAAATGTTATGACTAACAATGTTGTAGAAGTAGCCATGATCACATTTTAAGTTGTATTTGAGTCGTTAATTTCACTTTTCACACCATTTACGTTGTTGTTATTTCATTTTCAACCCATTTTATCCCATTACATTATTGTAAGTAACTTGCAAAGCATCCATCGATGCCGATGACACGGAATAAACAATAGAATTTTACATTACCCTAGGGATGTGGAAAAATAATCGGTTATGGAAATAATCGATCAAAAATCGATTTTTTAAAAGTAAAAATCGATTTTAATCCATGATTTTATTTTTTGGATTAGTTGATTAATAATCGTTTTTTTTCTATATACTAATCATTCAATCAATTACTATCAATTTTTTTATCTGCAACCCTCCGACATTATGTTTTGTCTTCTGGCCCGGAGCCCGGAACGCGAACTGCCATAGAATACTATCTCCATAATATTACATTAACGCCATCTGTGCACCTATATAATGGGATTCTTCTGTACTTTTGAAACAGTTAAGTTGATTAATTTAATAAAATATTTACTAGATGGAGTCAACGAACTGTACTATTTTACCGACATATGGTTGATATGTCATTCATTATTCGATGGTGAAACTTCATTTTTCAAACGATAAGTTTATTTTTAATTAATAAATCTAGTGATATAATATTTATGGCGTTTATTTTAAAATTAATTGACAAATTAGGAAATTTCTTAAGAGAAATCAATTATTTATTAATCGATTTTTTATGCTTCAAAAAAAAAGGATTACCTACTTAAGAATCGATTTTTTATGTACAATGTCACATCCCTACATTACCCCCACTATTTAGCCATAGAGAAACAAAATATAGTGTTGCCAAGTATAATGATTTTTTAGGAGATGTACTGAATTAAGAATTTGAGGTTTACGAGGTATACGTAACAGGGTATGTCTAAATTGTCTACTTATTCTTGTATGCCTTTGATCGCACGGGAGTTAAAAAAAACTATGAAATAAAAATGATAAACTTCCATAAATAAAAATCTAAATGTATATTGAAGTCGGCGGGGCCTCTTCAGGTTTTTAACTCTCAGCCTTTGAACAGGAAGAACGTGCGCAGTGTGTGCAAGCTTGCTTTGCGCCTCGACAAATTAACATTTCCTTTCATTCCTCCATAATCTACAATGTTGCTTATTTTTATGCTAGGCCCCGCCGACTTCAATTTACATTTAGATTTTTATTTATGGAAGTTTATCATTTTTATTTCATAGTTTTTAGTGTAGTTTTTGGAAGTCGGTTTTTTTTAAACCTGTTTTTATTTTTATCTTTTTAGTGTAGTGTAACCTGTGTAACCATTTTATTGTTGATAATAATTACAATAAAGTATCATAATTTCATTTATGTACTGCCTTTGCTACACATTTTGTATGTACCTACTTTTACCGAGATCGATTACTTCCACGAATTTAAATAGGTACATAAATTCATAGATGTTGGTGGATAAGAGCGTTTCAGTAAACAAAAAAACCGGCCAAGTGCGAGTCGTACTCGCGCACCGAGGGTTCCGTATCGGTTTTGGACGTATAAAGTAAAAAAAACCGGACCGCATAACTAAGTATGTTTGTAAAGGAATTATGATGATTAAAAAAAAACTGCACTAGTTAAGAACATCGTTTTATTTTTGGTGCAATATTTGGGTCAATTCCTATCAACTCTAATTATTTCAGATTTTTCGCTCTGCAAACTTCGGAGATAAGGGGGGGGGGAATGGTATTTTTTTGGTCATTTTTCATCATATGTCGAAAACTGTGAGACATAAAATTAAATAAAAATATATTTTGAAATGTGCAGATCAAGCCCTTTCATATGATATGTCACTTGACCTAGTAACCCCAATTTGAAATTTCGGACCCCCACTCCGGCCCCTTTTGCAATGAAAATAAAAATATTTTAAACTTTTTTCACTTGCAATAAAGTTGAACAAGCATTCTTTATAACTGTTCCAAATTTCAAGTCGATAGCATAAGTAGTTGCTGAAATAAGCAGGTGTGACAGACAGACAGACGAAGTCGCACCATAAGGGTTCCTTTTTTACCATTTTGGTACAGAACCCTAAAAACAGTGTTTGTTTCAGTTTATAATAGCAATAGGCTCGCTCCCTAGCCTTCTATCAAATGCGACTTAGGGCCCTTGTGCACCACATGCAGTTCCAGTAAAAAAACGGACGTTTGAAAAGAGAGAGAAGAAGATTCTCTTCATTTTTTTCTTCTCTCTCTTTTCAAACGTTCGTTTTTTTTTACTGGAGCTGCATGTGGTGCACAAGGGCCCTTAAGCATAAAAAAATTGTGTGTACTATATATACACCTCTGTCTAACCTTGCGGGAAATACCGGCGTGATTATGTATAATATCGAAATCGATTGCGTTCAGGAATTCATGTACACACATCAAAAGTATCTAGGGATCAACATATATTTTTGCAATAACTTTTCTCCTGATTGATATTAATTAAAATTTTCTTTAAGGATTCATCAAATAAAGTGTTTTCGTTTGTCACAGTAACGATAAACCAAGTCACCTTTGCATTAATAAAGAAATTTGCCATTTTCCTAATAAAGGGATTTTTGACATTTGAACCACTAACATTAAAGTTCGAAAAAAAGACTGAAATAACAGTTTTCTTTAAAATTTTATTGGGTAACTTAAACAATTAATAATCCGTGTTTCTACCGCGAACACTAACAACACAAGAACATCGGTTTGGCATACTCAAAATGAGTTCATCCAAATCACGCTGTGGAATGGCCGCCCATGTTCGTTGCAACAACAAAAAAAGGTCTTCTTGCGACTGGATACCCTCCATATTCGGCAGAGCTCTTCTCTGTAGCATATCCCATGCATGCTCAATCGGGTTCAAGTCTGGCGACTGAGCAGGCCAGGGCAGGACATTGATGTTAGCTGCGGCGAGAGTCTGTCTTACAACTCTTGCGGTGTGCGGTCGTGCATTATCATGCATTAACTGAAATAAGGGACCGATTTGCACTTGTAGAGGAACGATGACGTCTGATACAATCGTCTCAGCATAAATTTGAGCGTTGAGGTTGCCTCTGATCCAAATCAACTCAGTTCTTCCGCCGATCCAAATACCCGCCCATACCATGATGGTTCCACCACTATAAGGATGGACTTCCTGGCAGGATTTTAATCGCTGTTGGCGTCCAGGGGTTCTCCAGTGTCGTATACGTCTTGTATCCGGTCTCATACCAAAACGAGACTCATCAGAAAAGCACACGAAACGCCATTGTTCTTCTGCCCAATTTCTGTGTTCAAGAGCCCATTGATATCGAATCCTACGATTGTGCATTGCTATAGGTGGTACCCGTAGCGGTCTTCGGGAATGAAGGTTCACTTCATGCAAGCGGTTTCTGACTGTTTGGTCGCTAATTAAGTTCCCTGAAGAGTGATGAAGCCTCACGGCTAACATCATGGCGGTTATTGTTGGAGCTCTTCGAGTTAAGATTTGAATGTATCGGTCTTGTCTCCGTGTGGTGCAGCGATACCGTCCTCCATGGCGCTCAGCCACGGTACCAGTGCTTCGGTAACGTGTCCAAAGTCGACTGATAACACTCTGACTTGTATTCAGAGCTAAAGCTACAGTACGTTGCCGGGAACCAGCTTCTATCATTCCCACGGCTCTGAGCATTTCTTCCCTGCTTAAATGACGTCGCCGCTCCATAATAACGTTGGTTTTAATCAGTAGTAGGGAAACAGTAGCACTAATAATGTCTTCAATGCGTTGTATGTTTTTATAGGGAAAATATTGACAGCTTATTTTCATCTTTTACTCGAATTTGATTGAGAGTTCCTGATTCAAATTATGAAATGCACCAAAAAGGATCCATATAAATTTATAAAATCATAAATTTATTACAAAGCCACATCTCAATCTCAAGAAATCCGCATAAAAATGCTTGATCCCTAGACACTTTTGATATGTGTACTTACACAATATCACATTTTCATAATAGGGTTCTTGCCAACATTGAAAATATGCTACAGATTGTGGTCATCCTATCAGTTCATAGCGTAAATAAACTTATTTCACTTGATTTTCAACAAAAATATGTATATTTTTTACAAATTACACGAAAATAAAATGCAATATTTTTTGTTATTGTAGCTGTGACAAGAACGGCCTGTTGCACTCTGGTGACGTCACACGCTAGTAAGCCAGTGTTGCCAACTTATTTTTAGGGTAAAGAATTCTTCAGGGTAAATTTGAGGGTAAAATTTTAGGGAGCGCCTCCGCAGCCGGCGCCGACTAGGCTCCCAAAAATAATGCCGTTAGGAACCGGAGTAGCCTTGGAGTAGCAGTGATACCAGACGAAAATAATTGCAAACTACCCTAGCAGCAGATTAATGTTGCCGTGTTTTAAGTTGAATTAAATACCTTAGATTGACTTTTAAATTAGTGTCAATGTAAAACAAAATACAACTTTTTTGGACTTACAAGGGGGAGGGAGGTGGTCGACGGAGCCCCGGTACGCGGAGCGCCTATTTCTATCTGCAAGGCTAAAAGTAACCTAACACGAATGGGTTGACGGGGGCTTCGTTCGCTCGCTCACTGAAGCCCCCGTTAACCCCTTCGAACCTAACCTGTCCGTGTCGGGGTGTCCAAGTTCCCGAGCTCGCTTCGCTCGCTCTTGGACCCTAATTAGGTATGTTACTCAAATGAAACATGAAATGTTTCTTTAATTATGCCAAATTGCCAACTCCTTTTCCCGCTTTTTTTTCCAAAGTCAGCGCCCGCTGCCAATTTAGCAACCGGTGCCGGCTGAAAATTCAGGACACGGCGGCGGTCGCGGAGTCACTTCCAAAATTTTAAGGTTAGATTTCGTATTCTTGTTACGATTACTAAAGTTTATGGGCTTATTGGTAAGCAATACATGTAGGTACCTAAGTATTTGAATTGAATTTGAGTTAAACAAATTCAGCATATTTTTATTGTGTAACATGACCATTGATTAAGAAAGAACTTGTTTTATTGTATATCTAAAACCAAAACTTTAGCCAGGTATTTTTGTATAAATAGTTATGATTTTAGAGTAAAATTAATCAGGCATTGGGGTAAAATGAAAATCTAGCTTGGCAACACTGGAGTAAGCATAAGCTAGGGATGCAAGAAGTGCTAAAATGTATCGATATATATCGTATCGATAAAAAAAAAAAATCAATATCGGTTTCGATTTATCGAAAAAAAATATCGATATATCGATATATCGGTTAAATTTTCAAAAAAGTACTTTACGAAATTCTATTGTGTTTGCTTTTACAAGTTTATTTCAATAAATCTGTCAGTATTATTACTATTCATAAAAGTATGTAGTGTGCGTTTCACTAAGTATTCCTTTCGGTGCTGAATTTCATTAAGTTGCAACGTTTCTAACCGTAGATCATAGAAACAACATAGAAACAAGGGAGATGTGCCAAGGCGCTATTGAGTTTGATAGGTAGGTACTTACTTAAGTTTGGTCATTTTAAGCGTAGTACAAAATTACTCGCTGGCGACGAACCGAACACGATCGATGATATAAATACAGTGTTTTAGTTTAGTCTTTAGTGCTAGTGTTGAGTGACGATTAACAGTGTTAGATTGAGGGTGTGCGGAATTTTTAATGTGTGGGAGATCTTTTTATTAACAAGTAGCGCTTGTAATTGTGTTGAAAAATGTACTAAAAGTGGCGACAGTTGTTCCCGTACTAATTTGCTATGATGCCATATCTCCTTGTTTCTATGATCTGAATTTTTAACGATGTTAGAAGACAGTGTTCTTTCAGCACCTATTTTCATTCTCAACTTTTATGCGCCTGCCAGACTATGCTCCTTGCGCTGCTCATCGCTATGCTCCTCGCGCTGCCGTGCTTTGTCGCGATGTTGCCCTCTCTGCCGGACGAGACGAGAGAGAGAGAGAGAGGACGAGGAGCATGACGTGTGGCATGACGAGTAATGTTGCCACACTATGTCTCTGCCTCCTTTCCTCGCTACTTCCCATGCCATTCGTCGAGTGTGTGGCAGGCGCATTAGTGTCCCTGACATTACTTTATCACTTAAATCTAAAAACTGTGACATTTTAATCAATGGTGACTATGGGCTTGCTACTGAAAATATATAGTTTTTGATACGTTTTCGATACTTGATATTTTTTTTTCGATATATCGAAACCGATATTGATATTTTTTAAAAATATCGATACGATATATATCGATACTTTTTGGCACTTCCTGCATCCCTAGACAAAGCTCGTTTACTATTACTAGCGTGTTACGTCACTTCCGTCAGAAACAGCGTTTTTGGAGCGGTTTTGGAAATTTATACTTTATCACTGATTTTTATTGATAAATACAGTAGATCTCCCTGAAATATCAATGTAGTGTGCTTATAATATAATGAAGATTAATATAAACCATTTCCCAAAATGAGGCAAATACCGTATTGTCATGATGTCATCGAGATACACCAAAAATATCGTTTATTACACATGGATAAAAATCTACTCAATCAAAGTTAATAAAATTTAAATGGGACCACCGCGCGAGGTTCTTCTACCGTATGAAAAAACACAGAACAGTAAAAACAGTAGAAGGAGTATGAGGCCAATTTTCTATGAATACCAGTGTCGCCAAACTCACATATTCACAGTTGACACACACTATAATTTCTGTATTATGATTGGCTAAAAACAACAATTACGACAAGACTTATACACAACATTATTTGCATCAAATTAAACCTTAATAGCATTCCATTAATTTCAAATTCAAAAATTAATAATGACAGATTAACGACCTTTTTCGTTTTGGATTAAAATATATTCCAACACGATTATGTACCGCTATTGGACGCTAGATGGCGTTTATTATTTTTATTTTCAAATTAGAACTCTGTAGTTGTTGTAATATGAGTAGAATTTGAATGGCCTAAACCAGCGGCAAGCTATGATGGCCGGTTTGAAGTTTGTCCGCTCATAAAGTTTTGTAAAAATTGACAACTACTTTTGAAAGAACAATTGCTGCACTTTATTGTCAATAGTAGCGCGTCACTGTAAACTATAAAGTACAGTAATTGTTCTTTCAAAAAAGTTGTAAATTTTTACGAAACTTTATGAGCGGACTGAAACGTCGACTTGACGTTTAAGTCCGCTCATAAAGTTTCGTAAAAATTTACAACTTTTTTGAATGAACAATTACTGTACTTTATAGTTTATAGTGACGCATGCGGGTAATAGTGATGGGGTATATCATACCTACTATACTTATCGATAATAAATGCCGTCTAGTGTCGAGTAGAGGTAGGTACTTGCAGGCGCGTGCATTGCATATAGGCAAGTAGGCAGTGACCACCCTTTTAAGGTTCAATAAAACCATTTTAACTATTACTACATCAATATACATAATTATATATCAATAATTAGTCATGATTGATATATTTTATTTATGTAGTAACAGTTAAAATAGTTTTATTGAATTATATGAGGTAGGCACTGCCTACTTGCTTATATGCACTGCACGCCACTGGGTACTTGATTGTTTTGGAGTATGTTTAAATCCAAAAAAAGGTCGTTATATTGTTGTGATTAATTGAATGATGTGAAGAACGCTTGAAAAGGGATATTTTTTAGAAATGTTCATAACATTATATTTAGAAAGCTTTCTTTCTAATGTTATGGGCATTTTTGGGACGGATGGCTTTTTCAAAGGATTTTACAAATGTCAAGTGACTTGACATTTGACAGTGACAGAACAGGCAGTTGCCGCGCTTTTAGAAAAAGGGAGTAGATGTTACGCTGTGACCGAAAACTAAAAGAAATGATTAAAGGTACTTACATTAATACATATAAAAGTGTTTAATGAACTATTCATAACAATTGTTGATTTATTTTACAAAGTCGTAAAAAGCTATAAAATAATACTCTAAAAATTGGTTATTTAGGAACGCACGAGAACGCTGTACCGCCATGTTGTCTGTTTATGTGACGTAAGTGACGTCACAATATTCATTAGCTCGCGGATTCTCTATAAGAAAAACCGAGAAAAACTGACTGTTTACTATAGTAGAGAGTGTAGTGACACAGGTTCTAAGGCCGCGGCTGCACTCAGCACTGGTACGGTGACAGCGACGGGACAGCGATTTTGTGAAAACAAACTCATAAGTATTAAACATTATGTCGGTGGCCGCACTGCAGAAACGACAAGCGACATTTATTTGTTCACGAAATCGCCGTCGCGTCGCTGTCGCCGTACCAGTGCGGCCGCGGCCTAAATAACATGGCGACTAGTGTTTTCGCGATATTGGATTAATTTCTAAAATATTCGTGTTGTTTTATGAATAAATTCTGAAATATATTGCTTGAATAGAGCAAAAACTATAACAATAAGGTACCTATTTTTTCAATGAAATGTACTACAACTAGCATAAGTATTACAAACGCTCTTTTGTGAATATATATAGAGATCTCCCACACATTAAAAATTCCGCATACCCTCAATGTAACACTGTCATTAGCCTCCATCACTCACACTAAACTAAAACACTGTATTTATATCATTGATCAAATTGATCAAGGATCTTGGCTCAATAGTGTTTTGGCACATCTCCCTTGTTTTTATGATCTGAGGAATTACCAGACAACTTGTCTGTCGTGCTTAAGATAATCGCAGAATTAAATACATAATTGAAATGTTGAGAACATCTTCATTTCTGTATAAAAATAATTTGACTTACTGCGATTATTGTAAGCACGGCAGTTGTAGCTATAATAATTATATTTATTACCTATTACTTTTTTTTATAATAAAATCATCTGCCATAAAATCTAGCATGCAGATCGTACCTCTTGTATTAGCGGGGAACCAATTGAATTTTCTGGATGCGTTGATCCACTTTTCTTTCATTAGATGGATATTTTGGAAAACGGAAACTGTCAAGTTTTCTATTGTTGCTGTGATATTGATTTAAATTAGACTATGGTATCTCATCTAAAAACATACTCGCAACCAGCGGCCTAATTGTGTAATTCAATTTTTTTCGCCATGGCTTTCATATTGACAGTTCAACAACATCCATTACGGCATTGAGCTAGTTACGGGAGCTCGGATTAACAAACATACGGCGTAATGAATGTCAAAAACAATGCCATGGTGATAGCAATTAAGTTACGCAATTAGGGTGCAGCTTCACACGGGGTGATATGAATAACGTATCTCACACCAAACCTTTCTCAAGAAATTGATAAGATGGGATTCCATTGATGAGAACAGAATGAAAATTCCTGCAGTAAATGAATGTGCACAGATAGACGCAGCGAGAAACTTCATTTTATAGATACTATTATAGGCACATAGAAGATTACTAACTTCGATTAGCATCGGAGCTCATTTCGTAGTTTACCTACCGAAAAAATATTTTATAAAAATGGTCGATACATTTTTATCGATACCTATTGGATGCACTAATTGAATAGCAGGAAAAGTCTGATTTCGTAATCAAACATTCTAGAACAATTGATAACCAGTAAAGGAAAATTATCCGTATTTTAGATGAAAATAAGGATCACTCTTTATTGTCATTCTTGTACTATATTTGACAGAAAGAAAATAAAATGTATTTTATGAATTAAAACTGAAAATATAACATAACGATGGTACGAAATTCCTCCATGAGTTAGATTTTTACCGTGGCTATGATTTTTACACTCTAATATGGAACATTAGGGCATTTTAGTATTTTTTTATGATTTTTTAACGGTAGTGACGCATATGTTCACGATAAATATCTGTCATCGCGACTGCGCTCACTCAAACGGTACATATGTCTCTCAGTACTCATCAGTGGTGATAGGGACCACGCCCACTTACTACTTCCATCTTGTTCTTTATTCCGTGTGAAAAAAGAATCACGTAAATCGGCTCAGAGATCACGGAGTAATCGGTGTACATATATGAAAAAAAAAAAAAAAAAAAAAAAAAAATACAACCGAATGCAGAACCTCCTCCTTTTTGGAAGTCGGTTAAAAAAGCTCACACTTGCAATACTTGCATTCGTTTCCATCGGTGTGCACGTTCTGTTGTACAAAACGTCTTCACTCTGGCTGATTTTGGGGGCTAAAGGCTAAATCGTGCATTTCTTCATACCTTTTCTTTGGGTATCAGATTTGAGTATTTGAGATGGAACCGGTTAAGTGTTCGTATGCCTGCAGCACAGCAGGCAGGTTTAGGTCGACCAAAATCTAATGACAATAGTAGGGATTATTTGTTGGTACGTCAGCACGGGGGTGATTAAACTGATGAAAGAGTTTTAGTTTGCACTAGCAATTTTCAGAATTTTACACATCTCTTACATACTTCATTTGAAAAGTGACTAGAGAGCGCTTCACATAAAAAGTCCCTTCGACGCTATGTTGGCTACCCTGAATTTCAATATAATATATTATGTTAGTACAACGTTTTTAACGGTGTTGGAAGTTTTCTTTCAGTACCTACCAATTCTCGTTTACTAGAACTTTATAGTGTCCTAGGCATTAAGCTCTAACACATAATTAATCTACAAAAAACATAAAACATTAATACCTAAATAGGAGTGACAGTCAGGGCAGCCAACATAGCGTCGAAGTCTCGCTAGAGTAATATTGTTCTGTGGTCGAAGTCCTTTCATTGCCGTGCCAAAATTATTATTTAATTTAATTTTTTTATGCCATGGTAAATAGCACGATTCATACCTTAATTTTTGTGCTAAAAGTCCTTTATCTAAAGCTATATTTTTTTAACTTGTAACATTATAATTACAGATCAATCAAAATAGCCACAGAAAAAAAATCATATAAAAAAAAAATGTCGTGTTGAGTTCCTTGTTCCTTGCGTGCATTGCTTGTTTTGTCCGGTTGTTTGGGATAATGTTTTTATTAATGAGACTTTTGTGACTAATGTAATCAATAACAGTCTTAAATCTATAAATAATTATGTGAATGATGTGAATGTTTATCTATAGCACCATTTTCTTTGTATATTTTTTTTTTGTCGTAACAACATGTCGGGTTATGCACTTACTGGTGAAAATACATAACTGTGAGACTATTTGCTGTGCACGATGATGGCTTCGATGACTACAGGCGGTCCTGGGGATCCGCACACCCAGATGAATACCTACAGGAGCTATGTCACCATGTTGGCGGACCCCGGCGCTAAGGATGAGATTAAGCTCAAGGCTGCACAGGAACTTAGCGAGAACTTTGAGGTACCTACCTATTACATCGATGTTTCACTTTACATGCATGGTCTTGATAACGACCTAGGGTCAGAGAGTCGCCTTAGGTAGCCCAGAAAAATTGCCATAAAACTTGTATGGTAAACTGTATGGCAGCCCATTGACTGCTTCAGATACAACTATAGTGTGGTACACTCTTTGGTGTTTAATAAAAAATAAGTCATCTGTAGGAGACAATATTCAAAACTAATATATAAGACTTCTGTTTTACTGATCTTAGAAAGATATTTTAAAAATCAAAGCTAAAATAACATAAATATACAAATGAACACTCTAAAACTAATTCCTTGGCCAACTGTTAGAGCCTGATGAGCCATGAAACCACTACAATTTTTTTTATTGTTTAACCTATCTTTTTTACTACAGGTAATACTCAGTTCACCTCAATATCCCCAATTCCTAGAACACTCCCTAAAAATATTCCTCAAAATACTTCAAGAAGGTGAACCACACTTCATAGCGGAGTATAATATACAGCAAGTTAGGAAGCTGATACTTGAAATGATTCATCGTCTCCCAATCAGCGAGACTTTAAGACCGTATGTGAAGAGCATCTTGATACTGATGTTGAAACTAATGGAAATAGAAAATGAAGAAAATGTATTAGTGTGCTTAAAGATTTTTATGGAATTGCACAAACAATACCGACCAACATATAGTACTGATGTAGATGTAAGTACTTGATTGTTTAAATTAAATGTTAAAAAGAAATTTTCTTCCATGTATCTACTCAGGGAGCATGTCAGTCATTCTCAGGAGTCCCTTTATACGGTTGATTTCGGTGGCCCATTTTTTTCTTAAATCTAGATTCAATATTATATATAGATAGATTATATATATAATATAGATTCAATATTTTCTGATAAAACATCCTAATTAACATAATTAGGATGTTTTATCAGAAAATATTGAATCTAGATTTAACTTAGAGAGTATTGGTAGCAGAGTGTACAGATATTTCCTTTAAAAAGTCTTAGTTAATCAGAGAAAATTGTGCCACCGAAATCAACCAAACAATGGGACACCAGAGAATGACCCATGTAGATGTTTGGTATATATCATATCTCTATATTTATTCATTTAGATTCACAAGTTCTTGCAATGGGTGAAAGGTATATACTCTGACTTGCCAAATCATTTGCCAAAAATATTTGAACCAAAACCCACCATAAGGGTGAAGGATTTGTCAGAAGTGAACATTGAGCAACTCCTACTAGAGACTTACACCACAACACCTATTCATACTGAAAAAAAACTACTTGATGGCAGTGTTGTAACTGTAAGTACTAATAAGAATACTTACTTATTTGTTTATGTTATTGAAAAAACTGCAGCTTTAAAAATCTTATAATGCTATTTAAAACAATTTTGACTGCCCAATTTGTTTCGTAATCGCAATTGCGACTGCTGATGGTGAGGTCCTGGGTTTCCTCAGGTTGAGTATTGGATTTTCCAATAGGAAATTTTCAATAGCAGCCTGGTGTTTGTGCCCGGTTAATGGCAATGGGCTAGCCCCCTATTAGATGGGACTTAAAAACCTCTGCCTAACCCTTTGGGAATAAAGGCGTGATATTATTATGCTAAAGCAATTAATTGAGGGAATTCTACTTTTAAGTTCCAATAGACTTTGAACCTTAAAATATTTGTGTAATAAAATTTATTTAATTTACAGTACAACCTGATCCCAAGATCTGTGCTTTCCTTGAAAGTAATTCAGGAGTTGCCTATCATTGTGGTCCTCATGTATCAGTTGTACAAACAAAATGTACATCAGGAGGTTAGCAACTTCATCCCTCTTATCATGGAGACTATTACTTTGCAACCTGCTGCTACCCACAGGTAATATAATTCATTTTAAACAGCAAGTTTAAAAGCTAAAAATCTTTAAAAATAAGTTAAAACTGCCTTTGATTTTTGATTTCGTGTGAATTGGACCCAACTGACTACTTTTTTGCCGTGGACTTTGTGTATGTATTTCTATAACAAATATCCATATGTCTTACAGACAATCAGCTTCATTCAACAAGGAGGTTTTTGTAGACTTCATGGGTGCCCAAATAAAGACACTGGCATTTTTGGCATACATCATCAGAATATATCAAGACACAATTGCCAATCATGCCAATTTGATGGTGAAGGGTATAATAGGGCTGTTGACGCTATGTCCCCCGGAAGTGGCGCATTTAAGAAAAGAACTGGTCATAGCGACACGACATATCCTTGCTACGGATTTGAGACTCAGTAAGTTGCTAAATAATAATCCCTTGGCCCTTACTTATAAACAATGATTAAATGAAATAGCTCTAAAGTCAATTGCCATCTCTATTCACTGGCATAGAAATGACAAGGATAGTTCTATATTTAATCAGTGGCTAACTTTACATGTCTTAAAAAATTGGATACAAAAGTCACACCATCATTTATATGTATTGCAAAATGAGTTGAATTTTTATTTATTTTAATATATTCCGTATAAAGATTATACCAATATCTTTAGTGATTTGTTGATAAATGTTTGAAGTTCTTAAATATCTAGGAAACTTACATTATTTTAAAGAAATTCGCATTCGGCACTTATCATAAGTGAACCTGGCGAAAGCCAGAATCCATAAAATCCGACAAAAAATGAAATGTAGATAAACTTGAATGATTTTATTTTTCGCAGAATTTGTTCCCTACATGGAACGTCTATTCGATGAAGATGTACTGCTAGGAGGCGGGTGGACGGTCCATGAGTCGTTACGTCCACTCGCGTATTCAACACTAGCCGACTTAGTCCACCACGTCAGGCAACTCCTGCCACTGACAGACCTCGCTATCGCGGCACATTTGTTCTCCAAGAACGTGCATGATGAATCTCTTCCTACAAGGTATGTTTAATCTTCTGTTGGCACACATTTTTGGTTGTCGAACATTATAAAAATGATTTTAATTTTTTTATATGATGTCACCATAGTTATGGGATTAGTTCTTAATATAGGACTTCAGTCACAGAATACTACTTTTTTGTATTCATAAGTCACTAAACCAGCCACCATATAACAACCAACCCAGAAGATAGTGTCACAGCACCAGCCGGCACTAAAGTCTACAGGGTCCTTCGAGCCGGATACGTACTAACTAACTCGTTATACTTTGAAACTATGCATTTATTAAACTTCGCACGTGCAAAAGTGTTGAGCTGTTCGGTTACACGTATTGTTCCGAACAGTAACCATCACTAATGTATGTTTATATTTCTATTCAGCATCCAAACAATGTCCTGCAAGTTATTACTGAACCTGGTTGACTGCATCCGTCAGCGGTCTGAGAGCGAGGGTGCCGGCGCGGGCGGCACACAACCGCAGGGACGACAGTTGCTCATGCGCATCCTAGAAGTGTTCGTCTTAAAGTTCAAGACCATATCCAAGTTGCAACTACCCGCGCTTATGAATAAATGGTAAGTGAGCAGACCTTTCTCCCAATGAAGTGTTTCTTATTGTAATAAATTGATGGTCGCGAAGACGAACGGAAGGTCTTCAAATAACTTTCACAGAGTTGTAATGATGAAATAATTTGCGGCAGTAGGAATTCTAACGATTTTGATTTAAAAGTGATTATGGTCTCTTTGGATTTCTTGTGACTTGTTACAGTAAACAAACAACGCCACCAATTAATGGTACAAACGGAACCGCACCCGGTACACCTACGACTCCAGGCCCAATTACTTCCACAGTCGAAGTCAAAGTGGAGGAAGAGCGACTGGCACCAGACTTCCTGGACGGCCTTTCCAAGAGTGAGGAGAAGTCTAAGATAGGTTTCCCGTCATCGCAGATGAATAATCTCAATGTAGGAGATTATAGGACCTTGGTGAAGACACTGGTGTGTGGAGTTAAGACTATCACATGGGGCTGCGCTTCGTGCAAGGTTAGTTGTACATAACTTATAATGTGAAGTTAATAAACTTCTAGCAGAATCTATTTATTGGCAGATGAGATATAAATATGTATTTTTCTTAAAAAAATGGCATCTGATAAATTAAATATACTATGTTTTTTATATCATATAAAATAACCCCCTTCCTTTTGGCTTTACCGTAGTTACGTAAAAAACAGACCTATTTTATAGAGTTTATTTCCCTAAAAATACTGCAATGGCTTAAATTAATGTCAATTATTGTATTCTACTTTCTAGCAGACAACAACAAACACTGAAGGTACATCAACGACCACTATAACTGGTCAAAAGCAGTTCAGTGCGCGCGAAACGTTAGTGTTTATACGACTGGTGCGGTGGGGGCTGCAGTCGCTCGACATATACACGCTAGCGGCGCCGCGTGCGCCGGCGCAGCCGCCCGCGCAGCCACACGTACGGTCGAAGGAGGAGAAGGAAGTGTTGGAGCATTTTAGCGGAGTGGTAAGTAATTAACTGTGGGCCTTGATGCCTGAATTAAATAAATAAAAAAAAAATCCTACTAATATTATAAACATGAAAGTTTGTGAGGATGTATGGATGGATGTTTGTTACTCTTTCAAAAACTACTGAACGGATTTTGATGAAACTTTACAGTAATATAGCTTATACATCAGAATAACACATAGGCTACTTTTTATCCCAAAAACGCGGGGGATGCCGCGGGCGGAAGCTAATATATTATAAAACAAAAAATCAGCAACATTGATTCCCTTGAAATGGTTTTTTATTGGTTTTTAAAATACTTAATCAGCTTTTCATTTTGAGGTATGTATAGAAGAAAACATTACAGTTTAATTTGTTTTAATTGCAGTTTTCGATGATGAATCCACAAACCTTCCAAGAAATATTTACTGCCACAATTTCTCATATGGTCGAAAGAATTAACAAAAACACGACATTGCAAATAATCGCGAACACATTTTTGTCCAATCCTGCCACGTCACCGATATTCGCGACCGTTCTTGTCGAGTACCTCCTCCAAAGGATGGAGGAAATGGGAACCAATGTAGAGAGGTCAAACCTTTACCTGAGACTTTTCAAATTGGTGTTTGGTTCTGTCAGCCTTTTCCCAACCGAAAATGAGCAAATGCTAAGACCACACTTGCATAGCATCGTCAACAAGGCCATGGATTATGCCATGACTGCTAAAGAACCCTACAATTACTTCCTACTTTTAAGGGCGTTATTCCGCTCTATTGGCGGTGGCAGCCACGACTTATTATATCAAGAATTTTTACCACTTTTACCAAATTTACTTGAAGGTTTGAATCGCCTACAAAGCGGTCTTCACAAACAACACATGAAAGATCTATTTGTCGAGTTATGCTTGACTGTACCCGTTAGATTAAGTAGTCTATTGCCTTATTTACCGATGCTCATGGATCCTTTGGTATCCGCACTAAACGGGTCCCATACTTTAATATCACAAGGGTTGAGGACTCTTGAGCTGTGTGTGGATAACTTGCAGCCCGACTTTTTATATGAACACATTCAGCCTGTTAGAGCTGATCTTATGCAAGCGCTTTGGAGGACATTGCAGAACAATGAAGTTGCAAGAATCGCGTTCAGAGTCCTTGGAAAATTCGGCGGTGGCAACCGTAAAATGATGATAGAACCACAAAGGTTGGAGTATCGCGAAACAGACGCACCACCGCCCGCAGTGCTAGCGTACTTCCAAGACCAACCGAAACCTTTAGATTTCGAGGTAGATAAAGTAATAGAGACAGCCTTTTCTGCGCTAAAGTCAAGCATGACGGATCCGTTCTACAGACGACAATGTTGGGAAGTGCTCAGGTGCTACTTAGCTTCATCCCTCAATTTAGATGACGACAAAGCGACGTTACAGAAGCTGTTTAACCACCCCAGCTTTATCGACGGCAAGATTCAGGTTCAAAACGGTCCTTACTACAAGTGCACTAACAGTATCGTCAGAAACACACATCGCACCGCTCTCACAGGAATGTTTGTAGCTGCAGCTATCAAAGAGTTACGTCATCACGTGTTGCCAACGATGGTGTCATTAGTGAGACACTACACTATGGTCGCGATAGCGCAGCAGGCGGGGCCATTTGTCGAAAGCTCTACACCTAAAGACGGTCTCGACGCGTTGGTCCTCGTCGATGCTATCGCCGTCATTATGGGTCATGAAGAGAAGGAGTTATGCAAGCCCGGTCATCTTGCGTTGGTTCTCATGATAGAGACTGCGGCTACGGTGCTGGGTAGTAGGGAACGTGCGTGCCGGCTACCGTTGATGGAGTACCTCGCTGAACGAATGTCGGCGCTGTGTTACGAACGAGCCTGGTACGCCAAACTAGGCGGTTGCATCGCAGTCAAGTTTATGGTGGAGAAGATGGCGCCAGAGTGGGTGTACAAACACGTGTTCACGTTTTTGAAGGCTGTTCTCTTTGTTATGATGGATTTGACTGGTGAAGTGTCTTCCGGAGCGATTGATATGGCTACTGTGAACTTGGAGAGGTTGGTTCGAGTTTGCGTGGTGGGCCCTTGTGCACAGTCAGTGGAGGCGGAAGGTGATGTCGCCGCGGCGAAGGCTAGAGCGTTACACGACGTGCTTCAAGAACTAGTACTGCAAGTGACGAGTCCTCATCTTCTTGTCAGACAGCAGGTGAAGACGCGTTATTATAATAATATGTTTGTTGCCATTATGTAATCTTTTTATTCTAACTTCATTTGTATGCGCTTTTCCAGGCCATGAAATCTCTAGAGCTCATAGCAGAGCTACAAAAGAAGACTGTAACAGAAGTGATGGATCCGCACAGAGAAGTGTTAGCGGATATAATACCGCCCAAGAAACATTTACTCCGTCACCAACCAGCCAATGCTCAGATGGGTTTGATGGATGGAACCACCTTCTGCACTACGTTGAAGCCTAGACTATTTACTATAGGTAAGATTTTATTGTAGACTAAACTAATTTCAGGCTAGCATTCTAGAACTACTTTCGAGTGTCAATGCGGTTTGAATATAGAGAGAGTTATGATCAGTATGAAATCTGTCAATCGAGATTAATGTTTGACTATCGTTCTAGAATACGGTTCATAATGTGTTCTCAGTTTTTCTTTGCAAAACTACATCGATTTATTGTTTAACTTTTAGATCTCAACATAAATGAACACAAAGTGTTTTTCCGGGAGCTACTTTCTTTATGCGAGGCTGAAGACGCGATGTTAGGGAAGCTGCCGTGTTATAAGGGCGTCAACCTAGTCCCGCTACGAGCTTCAGCGCTGAAAGCACTCGCCTCCTGCCATTACATACAGGAGAAGCATTGCCGCGAGAAAATATTCCAAGTGCTCTACAAGTCTCTGGAGAAGAATGATCAAGACTTGCAACAAGTAAGTTTTGTATAAAGAAATAATAGAAAAAAAAATTATATAACAAAATATCCAAACCCCTTGTGACAGCTGAAAATATTATACAGTCCAGAACACCAGGTTTTTTGACATTCAAGCTTATTTTAATAAAAGATTATCGTGTTTTAATTTTTTAGCTTATGTCTTCACCAATTTATTGATAGTTTTGTGTAATAAACATCTGTATATTTAACAATCTCAAAACTTTGTAGGTCGGCTTTGAGTGCATGCAGAAATTCCTGTCTGGTTTCCAAATAGACATGGAAATGGTTCACCCAGTGATGCGGCCTCTATTGCTGACTCTCGGTGACCATCGGCACTTGAGCGTGAACGGTGCGAAGAGGCTCTCGTACTTGACTCAGTTGTTCCCTTCAACGTTCAGCGAGAAACTGTGCGAACAACTGCTGCAGCTGTTGAAGAAATTATTGGATTATTCTATTCAGACTAATAGAGGTAAGTATTATTTTGTTTCATAGCAAGAATAACCTGGATTAGGAAGTGCCAAAGGCCTGAGGTAGTAGTGTAGTGTGTTGATATTTTTACATCCATTGCTTTAGAGAATATGGAACAATGCTTTGGTTTTTGGGGTTCTATACCTCAAAAGGAAAAACTGAACCCTTATAGAATAACTTTGTTGTCCGTCTGTCATCACCATGAGTGGAGCCATCTGCTCATAGATGGCGCCACCAGAAGTATGCGATAGCAATCTATGATCAAGAGATCTATCATCTATGATCAAGATAATTATGATATCTACTATGATATAATAGCGGCATAGATGGCGCTATTGCATATTTCAGAACCCTCAGGGCGCGAGTCGTACTCGCACTTGGCGGGATTTTCTTAGTTACTTTTCTATATCTGACGTTCACTTCGTCGTAGGTGGAAACTTCCTCCAGAGTGTATCAAAGAACATGGAAAACGAACAGAAGATAATAATCCTGATCGGTATATTCCACCAAATACCTGCCGCTTCGCCTCGCTTCATCGATGTGTTGTGTCGACTTATTTTCCACACTGAGAAGTCACTCATGATTGAAGCTGGATCGCCGTTTAGAGAACCACTTGTCAAGTTCCTTATGAGGTAAGCAGATGTAGGGATTTTTACCCCCTAGTTGTTTGGTTTTGTTCCATTGAGGTTGCGCTGTGGTCAAAGACGTATCTAAGAACAACTATGTAGGTATGAGTGGATTGTTGGTAGTATGATACTATTTGATTGGCAAAAATATCTATGAGTATTTTATTTTCAGGTATCCCAAAGAGACTTTAGACCTAATACTGAGTGACAACAACATTAAAGACCAACAATGGAGCAGATTCCTTGTCTTCCTCATCAAACACCCGAAAGTTGGTCCTCCATACAGAGAGGCGTTACAAACGGCAAAGAAGCCCCGCCTTATGCAACTGTTGGCCGCAAACACTGGCGGCACTGCGGCCAACCTACCCACAGCTGATAGGTCTGAAATGCAGTTCCAAGCTATAAGGGTGATATCATTACTGATCAAGTTTGATGAAAAATGGTTATCAGGACAGCAGGATTTGATTGAACTGTTGAAACGTATTTGGTGCAGTGATCAGTATCATGTAAGTAATAAGTATTTTGTTTTTTAAGGGACAAGCGTTTCAGTTTCGTATGACGCGCGTTTGACGGATGGCAGCGCTTGATGTAATTCGTTGCATAGAATTTCATACAATTTTGTAGAGCGCCCGAAACGCAGCGCATCGGGCGCGCGCACTGTACGTTTGTTATAATTAGTCCGTTGCGATGTGGTAATTAGCCCTAGAAATAATCCCTGAATATACCTAATCTTGGTATCTTGCCTTACCAATCTTGTAATACCTAATTGATAGGCTTCTTTATTAAAACTACAATGGTATCTTGGTTGATGGTTATTTGCTTGAATCTAACAGTTTCGGAAAGTTGAAGGTCTTTTAAAATGAGGACCATCGATGTATAATTAATATAATTATGTCACGTTATCTATTTACAGTGCTTTATTTATATCCCAATGTTTCTTGTAACAGGAAGTTCACAAGAAAGTAGAGATAGTGGACTGCACACACTGGAAGGAGCCAAAATTGATAGTGAAGATATTACTGCACTACTTCGTGCAGCATAAGTCTAGCATAGACTTGTTGTTCCAGCTGCTGCGAGCTTTATGCGACCGATTCATACCTGACTTCCAGGTAATTGCTCTAAGGAACCCAATACCTTTTCCCCGGACTTCATAGCTTTAATCATTTTGAGATCACAACGATTAAGCTTCTTCTTAGAGTGTGTACTATTATTTTTCTTTCCAGTTCCTCCGAGAATTCCTGGAGAACACAGTAGCGCAGACATACGACATAGACTGGAAACGCGCAGCATTCTTCCGCTTCGTGGAGCATTTCTCCAGTGACGCCATGTCGCAGGAGTTGAAGGCTAAAGTACTGCAGATGATCCTGATCCCGTGCTTCGCGGTCAGCTTCGACAAGGGACAGAAGATTGTGGGAGGAGCCCCGGCGCCCTATCAGGACAACCCAGACAATGTCGTCTCCGTGTTTATTAATAATGTAAGTTTTTATTCCAATGTACCATGTTCGTAGTGATTCAGACGGCTTTACTGAATAGAGCAAGAGCTAGAAAGGAATAAGGCTAATTATCCAGAATTAGGACACATTTTAGGCTTTCAAAAAATGTTATAACTAAATCTAAAAGCTAATAAAGGCATAAAACATTTATTTTTCTTTGTGTGCAGCTATTATACTTGTCCTTTCAGTCAGCATCAAACATATCGGGACAAACGAGAGTGTTCAAACTGGAAAACTAAGAAAATTAAACTATATCTCAATGGCACAAGGTGTGTTTTAGAATGAACACAGTACATGACAACTGTCATTTGATAAGAATTTTATCCTATTGATATAAAGTTTAATTTCTTTAGTTGTTTATGAACAGTCTGTTCGTCCCAATACTAAGCCGACTATGTAGTTAACATTATTCAAGCGTAGAAATTTCTTTGCCAATTTATAAAACAGAGCATTGTTGCATAAAAAAAACCGGAGAAGTGCTAGTACCACTCGCGCCCTAAGGGTTCCAAAATATGCAATAGCGCCATCTATGCCGCTATTACATCATAGTCTCATATCGTATCAATCTTGATCATAGATGGCGCTACTGAATAATTCTAGTGGCGCAATCTATGAGCAGATGGTTCCATTTATGATCCGGTGACAGACAGCTAACAAAGTGATCCTTTATGGGTTCCGTTTTTCTTTTTGAGGTACGGAACCCTAAAAAAATAACCTTATTTAATTATTTCATTGTCATATCAACTATTTTAATTCCATATCCACAATCATATACGATAGTCGCGTTAATTAATACCAGTTTCTCTCGCAGGTGATTGATCCTGAGAATCCGTTCGCGTGTTCGGACGCGGTCCGTATCTCGCTGCTGCAGTTCGCCTGCCTGCTGTTGGAACAGGCGTCACCGCACATACACGACGCGAACAACAAGAAGCAAGGCAATAAACTGCGGAGACTCATGACGTTCGCCTGGCCGTGTCTGCTCGGCAAGAACTATGTGGATCCTGCGACTAGGTAAGATATGAAGTAGCTATACAGGGTGGCCAGGTTAGGTTATTTTTTTGAGTTATGTGAACATAAATGTATGGAACAGCAGATTTTTTTTTCGCGATTTCATGGTTGGTCCCATAGTAAAAGTTGTTCATAATGATGAGTACAATGACCCTTTTAAATATTTCTATTGTCTAACCTGCCACCCTGTATAAGAGCCATATCACATTAGGACGCCAGCAGCGCTTCCGTGGCGTCCGTGAGACGCCAAACGGGCCGCCAAAGCGGATGCCAGACGAGATTAATATGAAAACAAAATGAACATCGAAGAAATGTATGCGTATCGAGCGAGTGAGCTTGGCGTCCCGGCTGGCGTCGCCGCCAGTCCGGACGCCACGATGTACATTTTGTTTTCATACTAATCTCACTGGCATCCGCTTTGGCGTCGCTGCTGGCGTCCTAATGAGATATGGCTCTAAATATATGGATTGTTCAAAATGTATTCTGTGATTATAATTGCTTGTCTTTCTTTACAGGTATCACGGACACCTACTTCTGAGTCATATAATAGCTAAGTTCGCTATCCACAAGCGAATTGTGTTGCAAGGTAAGCCTTATCCATAAACTCTCAAACGTCCTGAATTTGCCATAGACATGTTGTGACGGAGTCATCCTTCTTTCATCATTTAGTGCTGGCAATCTTCCATTGCTGGCCACTTCATTCATCCCATTCTTTTAAATTCGGTTTAGATTTTAACTTTAAATTTCAAAATTAGAACATCTCATATTTTTTTGCATTGTTTCGTCATTCTTTGTCTGGTCTCCAACGACATCACTTGTGACCGCTGAACCGCTGTACTGTTTTTATTTATTACCTACTACCTATTTATCAAGTGTGCAAAGCTATAAGCAAATAGTCTCTTTTTGTAACAGTTCTTTTTATACCTCTGTGTAACGTTATAAAGTGCAAAAATACAACCTACGTCTCGCAATACACCTCTCCAACCATCCTGCAGTGTTTTATTTATTCAATATCAAGATTTGTGTCTGTAGAGGCTCCCTCTCATAGCTAGCCGAGGCAGAGAGGTCAGAGGAGGGAGGCACTCCGCGACACTGGCGCCCAATCGTACTCGAACTACTGAAGATTACCTACTGAAGATATTATAATATACTTACGGAACATTTACGCAATCCAGCAACCAAATTACTATCGAAGAATACAAACACAGATTGTACAAACCATAGAACCAAATCAGAAACACAGAACGGAATACAGAATTTTTGGAATACCAATCACAGTTGAAGAACATTTTTTTTTGTGAAGTGTGAAATATTTTTTTATAATTACTTGTTTTTATAGTTTTTCAAAATTCTAAAAAGCAATTTTTCGCTACCGTTTAACACTTTGGCCCACCTTCTCATAATTATTTTATATTAATACTGTAATTCAATAAATTATTATACTATTTTATATCTATATTGTAATAATATTGTGTTGTGTTGCTATAAACAACGTTCAGCGGTCCAGCCTTCGTTCCTGTCACTGCCTGTCACAAGTAAGTCATCACGTCACTCACCTTTTTTTTCTTAAATTTATTTAATATTATCTATTAAATATAAAAAGTATGCATACCATAATACATTAACACTTACAAAACACTTTTACAAATATCTACCTACCATATTACACTACACCACCAATCGGCTTACGGCCGAATCACAAACCTTTCAAATTCTGGAGTGTTTTTAAAACCATTCGTGGTCACTTCAGAAGGAGATTGGTTACTAACTTACAGCGTGCCTAAGGAGAGTATCCTTAGGTATACGCGCAGGCAGACCACCGACCTACTGGGTGTATTCCTCGAGGTTCCCGAAACCGTCAACCGAGACGCACCCGTACTAGGTGGTTGAAGACTAAACATACACTATAATAAATTTATTAAAATATTAATTACATTTAATAATTATATCCATACCATTCTTTCTTATTATTTCATTAGTAAGTCATGGGTTTTGTCACAATACCTTACCCGGAATTATTTATACTTACCTCTATAATTTATTATGAAATACGGTACCTACTTACTGACAACCAGAACTATTTTGCCTCTGTTTCTTAACAATTTTTTTAGACCTATTTTTTTTTAGGCTTATTTTATTTGATACCTACTACTACTATTACCTATTCATTTAACATTAATACCCTTTCGGAAACATTACTTATTTCTAGCTATCTTGCTATTATTACTTTCTTATAATTTTCCCACTAATTTACAGTTTAAGAGCGGTTAGAAACTCTCAAAATAAGCCCTTTTTCTCTAACCAATTTTATATTATTCACTTACCATAACTTCTCTTACCGAAAAGAGCGGCGTCAACTCTTAAAATAAGCCTAGGTCACAAAACTATTTTAAATGCATATCCATGCATTCTTATTCTCTCCCCTAAAGGATAGGATATTATTATTCTTATACGTGTTAAAACACGTCGTACTTTGATTAGGTACGCTTAGCCTATATGGCATACTTATTTATGTGTCTATACACATTGTACTTAACTAGGTACGTCTAGCCTATGTGGGCAATTCTTAGTAGAGCGGGTTAGCGACTCTTAAAATAAGCCTTAAGCTAATCATCTTCTTCATCACCTATGTCAGCGGGTGGTGACTGACTCTAAATAAGCCTACACTATTTGTAGATCAATTCCACGAGTGGCCCTGTACTATAATATTTTAGGGTCCCTCTATGCTTGGTGTCTTTCGTTTCGCATTATGAAATAAAGACTGTGAGAGGTGAAGAATGCGTGCTACTTATGAAAGGTTGTGTGAGTAGGGAATTAGGTCTATTGCATATACGCATCAAAAAAAAAAAAACCATTAGCATCGGCTAAATTAATCACTCACTTGGCATTTTCTTAATTTTAATTTTTTCTTGTTTATTTTACTTTAACTTTTTGTAAAAAAAATCTTTAAGGATTTTTTTTTACGCCGGGGGAGCGGGGTATTGTGACGGAGTCATCCTTCTTTCATCATTTAGTGCTGGCAATCTTCCATTGCTGGCCACTTCATTCATCCCATTCTTTTAAATTCGGTTTAGATTTTAACTTTAAATTTCAAAATTAGAACATCTCATATTTTTTTGCATTGTTTCGTCATTCTTTGTCTGGTCTCCAACGACATCACTTGTGACCGCTGAACCGCTGTACTGTTTTTATTTATTACCTACTACCTATTTATCAAGTGTGCAAAGCTATAAGCAAATAGTCTCTTTTTGTAACAGTTCTTTTTATACCTCTGTGTAACGTTATAAAGTGCAAAAATACAACCTACGTCTCGCAATACACCTCTCCAACCATCCTGCAGTGTTTTATTTATTCAATATCAAGATTTGTGTCTGTAGAGGCTCCCTCTCATAGCTAGCCGAGGCAGAGAGGTCAGAGGAGGGAGGCACTCCGCGACAATGTGAACCACGAAATGCTCGAAAAATGTATGGGAACCAAGGTGCTATTGAGCTTGACGCTTTGAGATGGTCAATGTGATCATATAGCCGACAGACCGACCGCGATCGATGATTTATATACAGTTTTTTAGTTTATTGTGAGTGATGAGTAACTAATAACAGTGTTAGATTGAATCTGTGCGGTATTTTTTATGTGTGGGATATCTATATTTACAAAGGAGCATTTATAGTGGTGATTTGCAACTCAGAATCAGCATTCAGATCACCATTCGTGGCAAGAGATGACCGTGTTCTGGTCCTTTAGTTGTCTATAATATTTGCATATACCTTCAAATACTAATTGACTTGTATGTGTTTTTATTAGTATTCCACAGTCTCCTAAAAGCGCATGCGGTGGAAGCCCGCTCGGTGGTCCGCCAGGCGCTGGAGATCCTGACGCCGGCCATGCCGCAACGTATGGAGGATGGCAACACCATGCTCACGCACTGGACCAAGAAGATCATAGTCGAGGACGGACACTCTGTGCAGCAACTGTTCCATATTCTACAGCTTGTTGTTAGGCACTACAAGGTATGATAGCGTTGATTATTATTCATAAACGTGTCATTGTCTCAATGATTTGTTTAAAAAATATTTATTTTCGAGAAATGTTTTTATTCAGCACTTCAAAGGTCATATCGTAGTAGAAAAAATGCGAGAAAACGAATCGTTTATAACGCATGAGAAACAGTTTTTTTTTTATTGCAAGTTTTGAATAAATTCGTATTAATAAGTTCGAGAAATGCGACATCGAAATAAATTAATTTTCTTTCTTTCTTAATTATCACACTACACCATTAATGATAACTTAAAAGATAGACTATAAAAAGCAAGTACTAGAAAGATTAGTAAGATACATCGAAGCTTCCTCTCTCCTACTGTACTTGTATGTTGTGCCCGACAGGGTCCACGATGATCTCATAATCATAAGTCTACCTAAGCTCTAAATGCAAATATTGACACCCTTACCACAAAAAAGATAGACACGCGTTAAACGCGAACTCTACCAAAAATAATACACTTGTTTCAGACAAGTTAGTGCTAAAACAAGGGCATATTATTTTTGGTAGCATTCGCGTTTAACGCGTGTCTATCTTTTTTGTAGTACGGCCCTGAATGTCCTCAAATCAGTAACCATACTGCATTCTAAGCTATTTGTCTGTTTATCTAGGTGTACTTCCCAGTCCGCCACGCGTTGGTAGGCCACATGGTAGCGGCGATGCAGCGGCTCGGCTTCTCGGCGACGGCCTCGCTGGAACACCGCCGCCTCGCCGTCGATCTCGCCGAAGTCGCACTCAAATGGGAATTGCAAAGAATACGTGACCACTCGCAAGATGATAATGTGGTGAGTTTTGGGTCTACGCACTGATGTTATAACTGTCCTCCTATAATAATAATAATAGTTTATTTTTTATGAGACATAGGTACTTACATGATATAGATGTAAAAAAAATTATACAATTAGTGCGCTATGTTTTGCAAGCAAATTATATAAGAATGACAGCCGCGTTAACAATTTTCAGTTTTATCAGTTTAAATACATAAATAACAATGTCAGCCGTGTTAACAAATTCCGCATTATATTACTCAACGACGCTGATACGGTAGACCATTACCGGACCGGATATAGCGCTATAAACTGTGATTCTGCGCCTTCCGCACCCCGTGTTTGCCAGATGTTTTGTTATTTAGTTAATTTATTGTTCTATTGGATTGTCATGTATTGGTCTTATTAGCTAGTAACATAATGCTGCATCCCTACTACTTTCGAATTACTCATAGACAAATTTGTAATTTGTATCCAACGCTTACGATCTGCACATACTTATTTGCTTTATCCTCTTGGATAGTAAAATTTATTATACCAGTATTGGTTATACAGGCAAAAAAAATCAGCTGTTCACATAACTCAACAAAATGTATGGAACAGCTGATTTATTTCGCGATTTCAGGGTTGGTCCCATAGTAAAAGTTGTTCGTAATGATGACTACAATGACCCCTTAAAATATTTCCACTGTTTAACCTGCCACCCTGTATATAACAGGTCGCAACATCGCCAAGCGGCGCTATGAAGCGCGTATCCTCAGACGAGAGCAGTTCGGAAGCGCGTAAAGCGCTGAACACCGGCTGGGCGAGCCCGCAGGCCAGCGCGTCCCGCATGGAGCCAGACGCAGCCAAGCCTCTGGACAGGCAGCACGTCGATGTCGTTGTCAACTTGCTGCTCAGACTTGCCTGTCAAGTAAATATCTATACAATTCACACTTTCACAGATTCAATCTGATTAGTAATAGAAACTGAGAGGAAGACTAGAGAATGACGGAGTCGCTAGCCAAGTCATTTCTTGTGTGTTATTGCATTTATAAACAGTTTGTATACCTACTAAAAGACACCGCTTTAGAGCAGGGCAACCCGCATAAAAGTCGTATCTTTTTGAATTATTATAAATACGCGCCAAAAATTATAATAAAAAAAACGAGCAAGAGCGTGTCGGAACACACAGTCTTCCGACCGCAAATATAAGTTTGAATTTCATAATATTATTATGAAATACAAAGTTATTTCATTTCCGGTGTTTTAAATAATATATTAAAAAATATTTCGTTTTATTGAATTTAACATCCATCTTCTAAATCTCCTAAAATAATATATTTAGGATCCTTAGGCCAAATACAATATGAAATAATAACCATCTTCTAATTTTATAATCAAATCGATATTTATGTATTTAGTTTCCGGCTAAACACAAAATAATAATTTAATTAATAAATTTTGACATAACTCAAGTAGCCTATCACCGGCCACTAACATGAAATGTTTCCTTATTATTATACTGTTATCACGGAACATGTCGCCACATGTGCAGGTGAACGAGGGCTCGGTGGCGGGCGGCGCGGCGGGCGCGTCGCCGGGCGAGCAGCTGTCGCGGCGCTGCGTGCTGCTGCTCAAGACCGCGCTCAAGCCAGACGTCTGGCCGCACCTCTGCGAACCTAAGCTCGCGTGGCTGGATAAAGTGAGTTCATAAATGGAGGGTCCACTGCAATAATGATGAATATCCACTTTACTTTGTTTTGAGATAATTGCATTTTAAGTTTTTAGTTGGTGAAAAATTTTCATACATTGCTGAGCATTCTAGCCGTGTACTTAATTTTTAAAACTTATTTATTTCGGAACTTTGAACTATATTGTGAAGTTTGCTGTTGAGATAACTAAATGTATATATTTAGTGATCAAATAACGTACTTACTTTGATTTAAAGACATTTTCGACATTCATCATTATTGCAGTGGACCCTTCAAATGTAAACTACAATCGATCAAACTAAGAATAGGAATGACCTTGCGCCATATTGTGACGTTTCGTATTGGAAATTGAGCTGTTTTGTATTAAAAATCTATTACAACAGATTTGGTAAATCTAAGACTCAGTTTAATATAGCGAAATAAAAACGTTATTGATTCGCAAGCTTTACGTTTGAAGTGATAGTTGACAGCTCGAGGTCATTGACGTTCCTATTCTTATTTTGATCGCATCGTAAAAGGGTTTTCACTTGTTGTATCATATTTTTGATGGGATGTAGACACATCACATAGTATAGTGATGCTGATGCGTTCCGATGAACAGTTACATAAAAGATAGTCGTGCACATATTTACTAATATACCTATTCTATGTTCGAATTTTAAACTATTTTTTTCTCTACATGACAGCCAATATAATTATCCATTCTTTATTTACAGGTATTCTCAACAGCGGACGCCAATGCAGGCGGATGCGCAAACGCATGCACCGCCTTAGAACTACTAGTATTCCTGTTAGGAGTACTACGACGGGAACAGATCCTGGTGGCTTTGAAGCCGCTCCAGCGAGGACTGGCGGCTTGTGTTTCGTCTACTAACCCCAAGATAGTGCGTTTAACGCACAACCTACTCGCTAAACTCACTGCGATATTCCCGACGGAACCTACAGGAGCTGCGCAAGCGTCGAAGGTATGTGTAACGACTTTTAGGCCTAACTTTTCCGGTGTCTGAACTAGAAATTCGTTAGTCAATCTTATAGTCTTCTTAATATTTTCTACAGGTTTTGTTTTACGTTTCAATGGCTTTCTATATACACTTAGGGCGAGAACAGACAACCGGAATGCCTCTCCGGAATTAAGAAACTGAATGAGTGATTTCACGTCAAAGCGAATGGAATTGTTCCGTTCGCCGCAATCGTTCAATTTATGAACGATATCGTTCACTTTAACGTAAAATCACTCATTCAGATTCTTAATTCGGGAGGGGCATTCCGGACGTATGTTCTCGCCCTTAAGCCTTCAATAATTTTCATTATTCTCAAATATTCAAAATTCCCATTATTTCACAGTACGAAGAACTAGAAACGTTATACGCGTCCGTGAGCAAATATGCGTTCGAAGGCCTAGCTACGTACGAGAAGTCAACGGGCGGACAAGCGGCAAGCGGGACTGCGGCCGCCGGTACCGCGACCCCTAGCGGCGCAAGCGGGCTGCTTGGACCGCTGATGATGCTGAAGGCTTGCTGCGCGTCTAGCCCTTCATACATAGACAGACTGCTGCAGCCGCTTATGAGAGTATTGCAGCGAATGGCCAGAGACCACGTGGCGCCCAGTCCGGATCACGCGTTGGCTGATTTGCTTGTATGTATTATTTTTTATCTGTGTGTAGATTATACGTCTGTTGTAGTTGTTGGATTTTATTAGCGCGCATCAATCATTGTTATTGAAACCTTATGTCAATGTAAATAAAATTCACGCGCGCTCGAGATTTGGGATAGCTATAACAGTTCTGTGTAGGACTACCATAAATTATTATAGTCCTGAGAACATCGTGGAAACTCTTATGGAGTGTACAATGGGATGCGCCCATATCCACCATAAGTACGTCCAAAAGTCACGACACCATGATTTAGATGTGTTTAACGTTATCATTATCACGCAATATGAAATAGAACATTTCTTTCAGATTCTGGCATTAGATCTACTAAAAGCGCGCGTGTCTGTGATGCCCGTTGATACAAGGAAGACATTCATCGGCACCGTTCTAGTCGGACTTATCGAGAAAACTACGGATGCAAAGGTAAAAAAACATCATTATTTGTTTGTGTCTTGCATCAAATAGCAGTTGACTACTTGACGTCCGAGGAAGTACGCATAATAAACTAGTATTCAATCTTTCTGACCGCTCTGAACTTAGCGCAAGCCGATGCGCAGAACGCAAAAAATTGGTATCAGCCGGCCTAGCATGACCACGATAGAAACGGGTTTTGTCTACATAGAAATAGACAAAGTGACAGATTTCATTCATAAAACGTAGAAATGTTTCTACAATCTGTCACTTTGTCTATTTCTATGTAGACAAAACCCGTTTCTATCGTGGTCATGCTAGGCCGGCAGCTGGACGTAGGAGGTGCGCGGGTGAAAGGCGCGTCGATCGCGGTGCACGCGTCATTATTGTCCAATCGACTGTACCATGCGCAAGTTCCATCTTGGGCTCACTACAGAGCGGGCAAAAAGTTTGGTGACTGTAATCTGCACATTAGATCGTATCTACGACACTTAAGGTTTTCAGGAGAGCAAAAATAAAATTCACTTTTGTATGGGTAAGCCTTCAGATCCAACTTTATTAACCTATGTATTTCCTTAGTGGATAGGAAAACCAGAGTCAGTGGGTTCGGAAGAGAAATGGAACCTTATAAGCTCTGTGCTAAAAAGTGATTTTGGACGGATGTGTACATCCGACCTGTTGCCCCTGCTGTTGAGTATTGTATGTACAAATTTGAGGCAAGAACATAATATGAGTGTTAATGGGTTTCACAAAAAACAGGCCGGCAGAATTTATCAAAGTTTTCAATGTTATTCGTAACCCGTCAGGCAGTACTACTGACAAACGATTAAAATAATGCAAGGCAAGATTTATCATATCTACTCCCGATATAGGTGATGAAAGCCATAATCCGCATGGTGGAAGAGTGGGTGAAGTGGCGCGGCACCGTGGCCGGGGCGGCCGGGGCGCCGGCCCCGGTGGGCGCCGCGCCCTCGCTGCGGGAGAAGTCCATCCTGCTCGTCAAGCTCATGCAGTACGTCGAGAAACGGTTCCCCGACGATCTGGAGCTCAATGCGCTGTTCTTGGAGCTTATCAACTATGTGTACAGGTATGTCGGTGCTATTTGAAGGTTTATCATTTTGTATGTCTCATTTGAAATCGAGCGATATAATATGAAGATTTATTATATATAAATATAATTATGTTGACCTTTGTTTATATGAGTTTGATCGCCGTCGCGTCGCAATCGCCGTACCTGTGCGGCCGCGGCCTTATATATTTTTAGGTGAGATGGTGTATCACTTAAAAATATAGGAAACCATAGTTTAACAAGTCTATGATGTCACGTAATCCTACTAATATTATAAACGTGAAAGTTTGTGAGGATGTAAAGATGTATGGAGAATAACACATAGGCTACTTTTTATCCCAAAAACGCGGGCGAAGCCTCGGGCGGAAGCTAGCGACTTAAATAATGATGTTTTCTAAAAGTAAGGTGTTGGTATCGAAGTCTAACACTAGTCTTTAGACATAGGGCCTCTTTGAAGCGGTAGTACAATATTAATATTGTAACTGCATTGTGATACATTTAATGAACTCCCCAACAGAGACGACCACCTCAAAATGACAGAACTGTCAATGAAGCTGGAGCCAGCGTTCCTCGCGGGTCTCCGGTGTCCGCAGCCCAACATCCGCGCCAAGTTCTTTGAAGTGTACGACCAGAGCGTGCGCCGGCGCATCTTCGACCGACTGCTCTACATCATATGCTCGCAGAACTGGGAACATATTGGACAACACTTTTGGATCAAACAGTGCCTTGAGTTACTGCTTGTTACCTGTGTGTCAAGTAAGTTGTTATATTGCGTTTATCTTCTATAGCTTAGATCCCTTCAGCTTGAAGCTTCCCCATGTTACCCCTTACTATAATACTCAAATAACTTGGCGATTCGCACACCACACAGTGTGTGATCTTCCGTTGTTGCATGTACCTGTATTTGTATAGAAATCACGTGTAGTGCAACACACTGAAAACGCATTCACGCGTGGGGCTTTTGTTCCGTCGCCACGCACCCCGCAGAGTAGCGTGGGGCGGTGTGCGTTTCGCCTTAAACATTTTCAGCGTAGTGGGGAAAGTCTGCACACGTACGCTTTTTTTTTCATGCATTAAGGGTCAAAATGCACAAAATCGACTATGCGCAGTCAAAGTCGATGTTCGAGTTATTTGTCCTTAGTCTAGGACCTAGGAGGCGTGTATCCTAAATATACCCAGTGGAAACGCCGATGACGTTACGAAACCGACTCACAGCTCCTAATTATACCCGAACAGGGTAGGTACGGCTAACGCACTACTCATATTGTCTTTCTTTTGTACATAGGTTCACGCCCTGTATTGTCCTTGTCTATTGTCTGTTTAAGTAATTTTATTCTTCATTATGCCGGCAGCTTAATTCAAAATATTATCAACTAGGTATGTGCCTTATGCAAAATAATTAGGTACATGGTTATAAATACTATATTATAATGACATTATTCTTATGTCATAATCCGAGATCATCTCGAGGACTATTTCATTATCAAATATATATTATCCTTTTAACTCTGAGAGGTTCAGAATAAGGTACTGAACCCATGGTTTCAGTTTCGGTAAAGTGTTACTTACACCCCGTTTATGATCACATCGTTGATCCAATATTTTGTAGGAAGAATTTAAAAAATCTTTGACGTCGATATGTGTATAATACATTATACTATAATAATATCTTTGACTCACAGATCTTTGATTAATTATATCATATTTGATAGTACAATAAATATCGGGCTATAGGTACTAAGATTACACATCAAAACGGACTTTTGCTCTATTTATCGTCGTAAAATATAACAGGTATATCACTAAAGTGTAGCGCCCGTAGCTTAGCCAGCCTAGGTCTAACATATCATCGAAACTAAGCTATGTTTAATCCAATCAGTCATTGGATGGATGGATGGGTGATTGTGGATGACATTTACAACTGAGCACTTCCATGGGTCACACTACAGGGCTAGTTACAACACAACATTCATGACACGGAAGAAATAAGATTCTACCTGGGTATATTTAGTAGTAAGGAATGATCAAAACGCGGTCCTAACCATACCCTGCTAAAACACCCGTATTCGGGTATATTTAGGAGTTACAATTTCTCGCGACCGTCTCCTAAAGCCGTGTCTCCTGCGCCCTGTTTTCGTGTTCGACGAACATCGAACAGTGAACAGTGAACGATGGTCTACGTGTTTTGAGTGTTTTTATTCGTCAAAACACGTAGACCACGCCCCTTTCTCGTTCACTGTTCACTGTTCGATGTTCGTCGAACACGAAAACAGGGCGCAGGAGACACGGCTTAACTATACCCGACCACAACTCTATGGGGAGTTTCCACAAGGTATATTTAGGATAGACGCACCTAGGAGATGGTGTATGTTGGCATTTTGGCATCATACTGGACTATCGACTAATTCCTCCTACTGGTGTAGAAAAAGCCAACACTTCAACACCGCAGCACACTTTTAACACCCGATGCCACTCCATGCGTGTTTATTGGCCAAATGACTTCTCGAGATGAGATGCAACCAATGAGCATGCCATTGAAATCGCGTGGCATCAAGCGTTTCGTGTTACATAAGCTTGTTCCCGCCTTATCTTCTCTTCAATTCGCCAGGTACGCAAATTCGTCTATCGAACCCAAAATACCTGCTGCCTAGCATTTCATCAGTGATCAACTCAGCTGACAGTGAGGATCGCAAATCGTTCGTCATATTCAGCAGCGTGAAGGAAGAATCTTCAGACGGGTTCAGTGACTCGCTGGAAGCTGATAAGGAGGATGTTCTCGATATGGATCTCGATTCTAGTTCCAATCAGAAAGAGGATTGCACTAAAACTGTGACGAATAGGTAAGTTAAGTGATAAATATTTTTATGATTTTTTAATTTGCAAATTCAATAGACTTTTTATGAGCGCAAAGTATAGTTATTTTTCATGGACCACCCACGGACGCAAACTATTCTTATATTCTATGTGCCAGTATCCTTTATTAGGTATAATATCCCGAATATAATATTATTCTAAACCTTTCAGACAGGATTTAAATCGATATATTACTTGATTCACAGACTTCGCACCTTGAACCAGATAGTGGGCAAGCAATCGGAATTCCTGGAGCTAGCGCGACGCGTGCGCACAGAGCAGTTAGTAGTCGCAGCGGCTCAACTGTGCCACATGGACGACGCGCTCGCGCATCACACCTGGCTTAGGCTATTCCCTAAGCTGTGGACTACGCTAGACGAACGACAACTCGGGGTAATCGGACTTCAAATACAGTATTATGAGCGGTTATACAATCAATGCTTAGCTGATGTTACTTAATAATTGTTTTTTTTAATAGATTTCTGGTTATATTCGGTGTAACTCTTTGGGTAAGCTAAATATGCTAGTGACACGACTGATACTAGTGGGTTTCTTGTCAATCGTGCAACGGGCGGGGTTAGAAGTTACGACATCCGCTCGCCAATTCGACGCCCTAGCAATTCAGCTATTCTTGTTTATGTTTATTTTTAATTAGATTTTATATGAAGTATATTTGGTTACTTTTCAGACTGTAGTAAACGAGATAGTCCCGTTCATAATTTCGGGCGTGCACGTAGTTCAGCGTGATCAGCCGCTCAGCGCTCTCAACACGTTCGTAGAAGCTCTCGCGCGGTGCAACCCGCCCGTCAGCATCAAGCCGTAAGCATCAATCTCTTTATTAGTCTATACTCTAGGTTCCTACACAACCCCTTATCCGCTTATCGAATATCCTGTTTGATTTCGTTACGTACCATTTTCAGCAGTATGTGAAAGTAAATAAAGTTGACTTTCACTTGTGACCCTGTACGCTATTTAGGTTATTTTCATAACAACCAACAAAGCTACTTTACGGCGAAGATATGCGGACATGCATACTGTACTTTAACCACGTACGTACAATTTGCGCTTTTCGCGCTATTATGCATCTTTGTTACGCTTTAAATGTGTATGAAAACTTCGTTTCGTCCTTATTTTCTCTGAGCTGAATGTTCAATACACTGTTGCCAGGCCTATGATGAAATACCTGGGCAAGACGCATAATCTGTGGCATCGTATGACGCTCAACCTGGAACAAATGGCCATCGACCAGGCCAGTGGGCGCGCTCAACGGGAGCCGCTCGAAATATACGACTATGATATTGAAACTACCACACCTACTGTAAGTATTTTTTTGTTAACACAGTATTAACACAGTAAACGACGATTGTCATTCTGTTTTCGAAGAGCCATTGAAATCAGTACGGTATCGCCAGTTACAACATAGGTATAAAATAATAACATTATTTTGAAACTATAGACACTGTTATTCATAATATCATAATGTGCTTGTTAGGGTTTCGTACCCAAAGGGTAAAAACGGACAGCTAAGTCTCAGTAATAGGGTTCCGTTCCGTTCCGCTAGACAGTTGAAATTTTCACAGATGATGTATTTCTGTTGCCGCTATAACAACAAATACTAAAAAAAGAATAAAAAAAAAATTTTTAAGGGGGGCTCCCATACAACAAACGTGATTTTTTTTGCTTGTTTTTGCTCGATATTGATAACGACACCAGCCGGGCTAACATGCGCGCCGCGACAAAATTTTGTCGACTGTTTTGTCTCGCTCTTTCTCGTGCAAATACGAGACAAATGCACAATAAAAGCGTCGACAAAATTTTGTCGCGGTGCGCATGTTAGCCCGGCTGGTAGACGCTTGAAATACTCACAGAATATTTAATTATATATTCACTTTAAAAATAAATAATTAAATTAAAATAAAAAAAAATATTTAACGGGGGGTTCCATACAACAGACATGATTTCTTTGTCGTTTTTATACATAATGGTACGGAACCCTTCGTGCGCGAGTCCGACTCGCACTTGGACGGTTTTTGAAAATATAGTTTTCGCATTTCAGGGGCGCGCGTCAACGTCAATCATTGTAATTTAAACCTTATGCTAATGTAATGTGGTAAATAATTGCCTATTTACTACAAACAGGAATGTTAATATTTGCAGGAGGTACTGGACTCTCTGAGCGACATGTTCGAACTCCTACAAGAGGAGGACATGTGGTCCGGCCTGTGGCAGAAACACGCGCGCTACCGCGAGACCAACGTCGCGATAGCGTATGAACAACAGGGCTTCTTCGAACAGGCGCAAGTACGTAACACATCATTTATTTTCTAGTATTTATTAGACCACGGTTTCTCAAACTTATGGCCCCTCGTATTCCTGTTTAAGTTTCCAGGCGAACACCACTCAAATCTACATTTTTAGTCGCAAGCGTGCCATCATGTGTGTCACATGCGCTTGCCAGCGAGCCAGCCGCCATAACGTAAATCTTGTCGTGAATCATAGAATGATTTCATATTCATATCTCTAAAATCACGTTTATCACTACATTTTATTTGATTCGTCGCCAACTAATTTAAAGTAGCAAAACTTACATGTAAACAACTATGGATACCAACAATAGCTCACATCAACTTGCAAAACCGCATTTCTTTTGAGTATTGTTGTTAGTATAGTAGAGAGCTTGTACCAGTAATAGCATCAGGAAGAGTAGGCTCTGCTATTACAATCTTACCAGTCGAGAAATGTAACACACCGCAATAACACGTACACTAAAGATCTATACTGTAAAGCAAAGTGTCCACTAGCAATAAAATTTGCGGAAGTAGACTTGCGCAAGCAACTTCCAACGTGTAAACGCTCGCGCAAATTGACTTGTTGTTCGAGAAGTCGCTTGCGCAAGTCAATTTCCGCAAATTTTCTTGCTAGTGGACACTTCGCTTAACATTCAAATTAATATTACAGGCTGCGTACGACGTCGCTATGGCCAAACTTAAACAGGAGTACACCGCCAACCCTTCATCATACAACATGCACAAAGAATGCACACTATGGACCCAACACTGGCTCAAGTGCGCCAAAGAACTGAACCAGTGGGATTCTCTACTGGAGCTGGGCTTAACGAGGAGTGGAAGGGACCCCTTCCTGATACTCGAGAGCTCGTGGAGGAATCCTAACTGGACGACGATGAAGGAAGCACTCGCCGAAGTTGAATACAACTGTCCTAAAGAATTGGGTGCGTGTTTTTGTTACAAATATTATTGTAGTAATAATTTCTATAGATAGCTTATGTCAGTTTATTATTGTTGCAATGTAAATTATCAGCCTTTAGTCCGTTAAATAGTTGGTACTAGTGATGTGCCGGATCATTAAAAAATGTAGATCCGCAGATACGGATCATTAGCGTTAAGATCCGTGGTTACGGATACGGATCTTAACTTTCTTATTCAATCGGTGTCGGTGCGTGTGACCTTAAAACGATAGTTGACGCCACTTGACGCTTTGTGTGACAGAATTGACAGACAGAACGTGAATTTGATTGAAATTTAATAGTATTTTATTGCTACCTAATCACTTACATATAGATTGAGTCTGTTTTAAAAATTAATAAGGTAAAAGATCAGTAAAAGATCCATCAAAAATTTAACGGATACGGATACGGACCTTTTTTCTCCCGCGAATATCTATGGATACGGACCTCAGATCATAGAAACAAGGATGAGGAGATAAGGATCATAGAACATGATGCCTGATTTTGAGCAAATTGCTCATACTAAAAACGTATGCGCTGGCGACGAACCGAACACGATCGATGGTATAAATACAGTGTTTTAGTTTAGTGCTAGTGTTGAGTGACGATTAACAGTGTTAGATTGAGGGTGTGCGGAATGTTTAATGCATGGGAGATCTTTTTATTCACATGGAGCACTTAATTATGCGCGTAATTGTGTCGAAAAATGTACTAAAAGTGGCATCAGTTGTTCCCGTACTAATTTGCTATGATGGCATATCCCCTTGTTCCTATGATCTGAGGTTGGTACACAACAAGTAGTGATGTTGCGTTGTTGCCGTTCTGTCAGCGTGGCTGGTGAACCTGTACCGCGGCTACCTGTGCATCTGCGCGGGCGGCGGCGGCGCGCTGGCGGGCGTGGAGCGGCACGCGGAGGCGGCGGCGGCGCAGGCGCTGCGCGAGTGGCGCCGCCTGCCGCGCCTCGTGTCGCACGCGCACCTGCCGCTGCTCCGCGCCGCGCAGCAGCTCATGGAGCTCAGCGAGGCGGCGCAGATACACACCGTGAGTCGCATACTCCCACACGCCTCGCACACTGGCGCGCATTGCGTACCGCCTCCCCCACATTGGACGTGCGCGATGCTCCGGCGTGTGAATGACGCGAACGTTAACGCACGCACTAGAGGATCGCGCACGCCCAATGTGGGGCAGGCGTAACACCCGGCTCCACACGTTGGCCCCAACAGGGCTTTTGTTACATGCTGTATAGGCAAGTAGGCAATGCCTACCTCATAAGATTGAATTTTTTTTTTAACTATTACTACACTCAGAGGCACAATAGGGATGTTAACTACTTTTTTTTATTGTGAATCTGTAAACTATTTGAAAAAAGACAATTAACACCAAAAAAACCGATGAAACATCTACAAAATTGGAAAGTTATAAGTGTTTTAAAATGATTTGCTAGACGGACGGCACTACCTACTAGTGACGTAACACCACCTACGTCCGCTTGCGCGACAAAGACGGAGCGATACTCCCTCCAAAAACTTTAAAAGCGTCTATGTTTTCCATTTTGTGATAAATTATTATTTTTGCTTTTACTTTTTTGTTGTGCCTATTCCTTCTTTGAAATAAAATAATTTATTTGTATCTTTTTAATAGTAGGCCACTACCGTATTAACCGGCCACCTATGTTTAGTGTCCCCACGTTTGTTTAAGTTAAATAATGCATATCATGATGAATGTTACTTCATAAGTAGCTACTATAGCAATAAATTAAATACTTATTACTCTCATTGCTTTTCTGATTTGTGTTCCCGAAGCATTTTTATGATTTCGTCGTACATTGTCATTATTAGCGGTTTTACTAATGTAACTCTAATTCCCGTTCTCTTTGTTTCTGGTCATTCCAAACTGTTTATTTTGAATTCTTGACTATCTTCTATTGGTTATTAGCACAAAAAATGCCATTAGACGCAACTGAAGCAGCTGGGGCTGTAGCAATAGCTGATGCTGCTTACAGCTAACGTTGTATCGCTTGCACTTCTCGCTATCCTTGGTGTACCTTGAACCACTGTCCGGGATGCCATCAGACGAATTCAGGAAACTGGTTCTTACACATAGAGGCCAGGTCAAGGCCGAAATCGATGCACTTCAGCTTGAGACAACCGTTTTATTGTCAACAATGTTTTAAAAGATCGCGTTTGTAACAGCTACTCAAGCTCGTACTCGTCTATTCGAGGTGAGAAATGTTACTGTAAGTGAACGTTCGATAAGAAGAAGACTGCCAGAAAGAAACCTTAAACATTTCGCCTGGCTCGGGCCCTTGAACTTCACCCACAGCACCATAGAGCTAAACTTCATTTTGCGCAAGAATATGCTGACTGGACTATTGAGCAGTGGAAGAATGTACTGTTCTCAGACGAGATAAAAGTAGCCTCATAAGGTCCAGATTAGCCTTAGCAAGTGTATAGATGACCAAACGAGAGGTTTGCTCTATGCATCATAGTGGAAACAGAGAGTTACTAGAGAGGTCAATAATGCTATGGAGCAGTATCACTTGTGAAGCTCGTACCGAACTTATTGTCCTCGATAGAAGCAGTGTGATAGTTCAGAGATACGAGGAAAAAGTTCTCTAAGATCATGTCATAGGTACTGTTCGTGCCATTTATTGGGTAACATTTTATCTTAATGAACGATAATGCACATTGCCATGTCGTTAAATCCGCTATTCAGTGTCTTGACGAGGTCGGTATTAAAATTTTCCCATGGCCGGCTTGCAGTCCTGACCTCAATCCTATAGAACACATGTGGGACAATACATAAACGACGGGTTCGGGCAAGAGTATCAGCACCAACAACCATAGGAGAGCTCAGGACATCTGTGTTAGAGGAATGGCACAATATCCCCGAAACGGATATTAAAGACACCATGGGTGGACTTCCAAACAGGCTCCAAGAAGTCATGAGAGCCTAAAGAGGTAACACACATTATTAAAAAAATTAAGGTAATTAAATAACGTGACAAAAATAAAAATGTTTCATTTTGTAAAATTTCAATAAAAACGTGTTTTTATGGGAAAAACAAATTAGTCCAATTTCCAAGAAGTTGTGAAATTTGTTTTCATTGCTAAAGTATGATAAAATGTAGCATAAAATAAATCTTAGGATATCAACTTAGCATAATATTATACAGTATCTTTAAAAATCAAGAAAAACTAGGTGGACGGTTAATTGTGCCCATGAGTGTACATAAATATATCAATCATGACTGATTGTATGTATGTATGTATCTTTATTTATCAATGTTTTACAATATTCTTCTATCTAAACAAAGCCCCACTAAACTGTTTTCATAGTTTGTCTGTGGGAACAGATCCTTCAGTAGTATAAGGTGTACATTTAGTGTGAACACTTGAAAGTGTTATTGTTAGTATTATTGTTATATGATGACGATCTATATATGTAGTAATAGTTAAAATGGTTTTATTGAATCTTATGAGGTTGGCACTGCCTACTTGGCTTTATGCAATGCACGCCACTGCCGCACACGCACGCTCCTGTACACAATGGTTTACTTCGCACTTTGCACAACCTGTGAACTATTGAAGGCGTCACAGACGACGGAAGATGCTACAATATTTCATGTTGAAATAAAATATCGCTCTCCATACAATTTTACTGTAAGACTAACTTTTGCCAGCGGTTTCGCCGGAAATAAAAATTCGAAATTCATCAGGCCAAGCAAACATGTTTTACCATACAAACTTTGCCACCCCATTTTGCCCACTTGGGAGTGGAATTTTCAAAAATCCTTTCTTATTGGATGCCTACCTCATATAACAAATATGTACTCCTTTTACGTTTCTTCGACCCGCGGTTTAGGCTGTGCGTAGATCTATCGGTTAATCAGTCAGTCAGTCTGTGACGTGCATTAATATCAACCAGGAGTTCAATCAAAATCAGCTGTAGGCTTGGCGGTTAAACGACAAAATAATACCCACATACTTCGAGTTCTGGAACGCGCTCTAACAGGACGCAAATACAAATCTGTATTCCAGTCAATGGTCAGTGATTGTAGTGCGCGATAATGCAAAAGTGCGATGTTATATTATTTCGTACAAATAAGATTATTAAGGCACACAATACTCTAGTCGCACTCTGCACGTTCACGCTCTGTTTTTAGAAATGGAAGCTTCACTTACTGCATGATTTTTAAACACCATCATTAAAAGCCGTAACCACAACAGCTTAAATTATGTGAAACCCAAACATAAGAAGCCTTTTCGTAAACTGCTATTTTAAAGTATTACAAGACATCATCAAATCAATAAGTAAATACAGTTACCACTTTTACAAGTTATAACGATGTGTACCTGCATATGTGTAATTTTTTGGTAGGCGAGAAAATATTTGATCCAATCATATGTCACTACATTTATGCGCAAAACGCGTTCATCCGCTTTTGATTGGTGCGTACGCGTCATGGTGGCGTCCGCTACTCACAAATTTTATAAGAGAGATAGCATTAGTTTCTTGTTGTATTTCAAATTTAAATGTAAAGCAACAAGGCCTGTATTTCATTGGTGGTGTTTACAATCGTTTTTAGCCAGCGTCAGATTACTCCTTTCTGCGCTAACGAATATTGTCGATGTAACTTATAAAAGTGTTAGTACTGTACGGACGTCAGAAATGCGCCATTATCGGCCATTGTGTACAGGAGCCGATAAGTAAGGCTCTTTGTATGTAACGTTGCCGCGACGCATCGTTTCACTTGCGTATCTATCGCTGTTACATGCTGCTGCTCAGCATATGGAAGCGAACGCGAACGAGTCATCACAGATACACGCTGTGAGTATAAAATATGTGAACCGAATCTGAAATGATCAATAAAAAGTATGTTTGTGTTATACCTAATAAAAATCATTTCTGACGTTTTCTTTTTACTCTATCTACTATTTAGGGCAATCTATCGCCCAATGCTAGGCTATATCTTCTTCCTAACTTCTCCCACGTCAAACCAAGAGAGTATACATTTAGTGTGATACCCAGGGGTTGCTGCACAGCCGGCCGACATCGCTGCACGACATGAAGGCGATCGTGAAGACGTGGCGCAACCGGCTGCCCGTGGTGGCCGACCCGCTGTCGCACTGGGGCGCCATCTTCACGTGGCGCCAGCACCACTACCAGTTCATCGCGTCGCACTACGACGCGCAGACCGACCACGCGTCCAACCACAGCATGCTGGGCGTGCACGCCAGCGCCCAGGTACACACACGGCACATAACAGCCCGCAAACATTCACTGCTGAACACTCATGGGTCTCTGACTAGGGAAATAAAGCCACCCGTTCTTGTAAAATCTTGACGCGACCAGGCTTGCCAGGTTGGGAATCCTTCTGTACGCTAACAGCATACTGCGATCACCAGTCTGTTAGCCGGGCGTGGTGATTATGGCAATCCTTTTCTCACGGCCGGTCGGTGTAGGGGTCTGTCGGGGACTCATGTTCAGCAGTGTATGTTTGCGGGCTCAATTGGTGATGGTTATCATCACACACGTATGTATCACTACAAACAAACATTCTTGAGGACATTGCCGTAATCACCATGCTTGGTTAGAAGAATTGGTAAATGGAGTATGGTGTTGTTTGTACACAGGTCTCTGCCACAATCCAAAGTTCTGATGTAAGTAAATATCCCTACGTAAGTTTTTATTGGCCTCACTTGATCGTACCGCTCGCCACCACTTGCGCCGGTGGCGGCTACACCGGGCTCGGCCGTGTCCCGTGCGGTCAAGTGGGGCTCCAGCCTCATCAACTCTTATATCCGCCATAGTGATGAGGTGGCCTTGTTGTATCAGAGTAGAGCACTGTAGACAATTTTATTAAAACACCAACTTCTGTGTTGTCGTAGAAATGTCATCACTAATTGTCTTTTTCAGGCTATAATTCACTTCGCAAAGATTGCAAGAAAGCACAATTTATCAGGCGTGTGCTTAGACTCGTTACATCGTATATACACAATACCTAGTGTTCCGATCGTGGACTGCTTCCAAAAGATCAGACAACAAGTCAAGTGTCACATTCAAATGTCGTGGACTGAGGGCAAGGAAGAGTTACAGGACGGCATAGACATGATAGAGTCCACGAACTTCAAGTATTTCACTAAAGAAATGACGGCAGAGTTTTACGCGTTCAAAGGTTTGCTCCTAGCGCAGCTTGGACGCTCGGAGGACGCGAACAAAGCATTCGCGGCGGCAGTCCAACTGCACGACACTCTTGTCAAAGCATGGGCCTTATGGGGTGACTATTTGGAGCAGATATTTATAAGGGACCCGAGACAGATCCAAGTGGGGGTGTCCGCTATGACTTGCTTCTTGCACGCTTGTCGTCATCAGAATGAATCTAAATCAAGGAAATACTGCGCAAAGGTGAGACTTGTTAACTATTAACGCTGGTTAAAAGTATTGAAATGTTAATATTCTTGAATAAAACTTATTAGGTTATATCACGCCATAATACTTGCTATGTTCCATTATTTCAGGTTCTTTGGATGCTTAGTTTCGACGATGAAAAGAATAGTCTAGCAGACGCTCTAGACAAGTATTCAGTGGGCGTACCGCCTGTACAGTGGTTGCCATGGATACCACAACTCCTGGCCTGCCTCGTCCAATACGATGGAAATGTCATACTTAATCTTCTGAGCCATGTGAGTTACTTAGAAAATATTCTACATACTTGCAACATTGGCGAACTTGTTCCTAGTACAGGGGCTGGACTGTAATGCGGCGTCCTAATTGGGAGCGATCGTACGATGGCGCGATGCGTTTTCGTCGCACGACGAGATTAAACACACACATTTCTTTAGAGTGTCCTAATTGAAGCCTGCAAATCATCGCGCGATCCAGGAACTCATTTTCATCGCGCGACGGAATCGCATCGTGGGATCGTACGATCGTTGACCAATTAGGACGACGAATGGTATTAAATTGCCGGACCGTATTAAAACAATTTTTTAGCAAAAAAATGTACCTACCTTTTGAATGTCAACGACGTGTATAGACGTCAAACGAAAAAGTGCTCCCGACGTCTGTGGACGTCGAAAAAATACGTTTTTATAAAAGTGCAAAATGAATGTATTAATTGAAAACGATCATGTATTTTGATGATAAAAAATAAAAAAACGAAATAACGATGCATTTGTGTAGTGGCAGGGGAAGCGCTCATACGTTCACAACATTGCGCTCGTTGAAATGAAGTTGAAAATAAAAAATCTTAACCACAGTCCGCTGCATCATAGAAGCGCACGGCTAAGTTTATTTATTTTGAACTTTATTACAACTTACGCAAAGTTAACATTTCTTTAGCAGTGACTTCTGACACATCGATTATGCTTATCTATACATACATTCATTATTTTGAACTAGGTTGGTCGTCTGTACCCGCAAGCGGTATACTTCCCTATCCGCACGCTGTACTTGACTCTGAAGATTGAGCAACGCGAACGACACAAAACGGCAGAGAACATCGCCGCGCACCTACCACACCAGCCCACCACCTCTGCCGTAAGTTTACATAATATACATGATAACTTTGATGTAATTCACTGCAATTACTGGATTATGTGGGAGGCGCAAAATAAAATAGCTATAGAGAGTTATACCCAGGAAACATAGAGAGATATATTTTTATGTGCCACAGACTATAAATTTAATAGTGTAATCCTATCTGATAATGACATACAGTACCCGGCAATAAATATTGCACATCGAGTTTGAGAAAGAGATAATCGGCTAGCTTCGGCTTTGTAGAGCGTCGTATCCGTCACTAATACCTATGTGACGTTTTGTCGCCGACTTGTTTATTAGATACCAGACTGTTAGTGCTTCGTGCGACAGAGATGACGCTCTATAAAGTCAAATATCTCTTTCTGAAGCTCGATGTGCATTATTTACTGCCACGTACTGTACAATGTTGATGGTAAGGCGGATATTTAAATACATCCAACAGTTAAAAAAAAAAAACTTGAAAGGTGTCAAGGGACACCCGGATGGAACGAAGTTCCTTTCGATTAATTAGTGAATAAGTATTTTTTATTATTTATTATGTACAAAAACACACACGCACACGCATCCGTACACGCACACAAGACACACGCACGCCGCACGGCTTACTATAGCAAAAAGTGTCGTTACAACTTTTCGTCTTAATTTTTTCCGTCTAGCCCCCTTTCGTAACGCGCGATAAGGAACTTCGTTCCAAAAGTTGCAGTCGACTCTTCGGCCGTCCCAGCGCTGCTCAAAATGCGCGTAGAGTTACGTACCGAAAAGGTCAAAACGATACCGTTACGGTGTAGCTTCGATGTCTATCTACATGTCGCGGCCGTTTTTCGTGTCTGCTATTGCTATCGACTTGAATTTAATTACTAGCTACAGGCTAGTAAGTTAGTATGAGTACGTACAGGCTTAGACGCAGCTACATAATCAGCCTATAATATTGCCACTGCTAAGACTCTGGCCTCATCTCTGTTCTGTAAGAGGGGGTAGGCCGTAGTCACGGGACCACGCGAGCCCAGTGAGAGTTGGTGGACTGAACTTACTTACGAAAATTGTTATATTCATTACTAGGTGTTCCCCGCGGTTTCACTCCCGTGGCTCGGCTCCTAAGGGTTGTAGCGTGATGTTAAACAGCCTATACTATTCCTCATGAATCTGGCTATCATATACAACAATTTTTTTTTTCGAATCCGACTGGTAGTTCCAGAGATTAGCACGTTCAAACAAACAAACTCTTCAGCTTCATAACATTAGTATAGATAGATTATTATTATAATAGTTGTTCACTATGCAGGCTGGCAGCAAGGTGAGTGAGTGTGCATCATCGTCGAGCAGTGGCTCCACGGGTGAGACTGGGCCCATCAAGGCCACTCTGCCCATGTGGCGCTGCTCCAAGATCATGCAGATGCAACGGGAGATACACCCCACCGTGCTCTCCTCGCTCGAGGGCATCGTCGATCAGGTAAGCTATACCATATTGTGTTAGTTCGGCATAGCATGCTTCCTCACACCTATTTTTAGTTTTCCATACTTCAAAAGGAAAAACGGAACCCTTATAGGATCACTTTGTTGTCTGTCTGTATGTCAAGACCCTTAACGGGTGGAGGCGTCTTCTCATAGAGGGCGCTACTAGAAGTAATGTAATAGCGGCACCTTGCTCATAGGCTCACCCTCAGGGCACGAGTCGTACTCGCATTAGTCCGCTTTTTTTTAAAGTGAGGTTTCTCATGGATGACGTTATGTTTTTTTACCGAAGGTGCGGGAGTTACACGATGGACTTACTGTGTGCGGTTCTACGCACCTAACAGTATTTTATCTTGCTTAGCCTAGAATACATCACCATAATAATCAAAACCATCACTCAATTAGAAGAACGTTATGGCCCAACAAAAGCCACGAGGATGCTATTTGAGCGTTATTATTTTATTGCTTTATAATCTCACCACTATTCTAATATACCGTTCAAGACTCGAACCCTATGAAGGGCTGATTTTCCAATCTCCAGATTTTATTATGGGAATAAACTATATCGGTCAAATAAATCATTGGAAAATCGACCCTTAATGGTGCAACTTGTCTAAGGGCCAAGTACACCGACAAGATAACAGTCCGTTAAATTGAAAACGACAAGACTTTTAAAGGCCAAAGTCATGTTGAACGACCGTTTTCAATTTATCGGACTGTTAACTTGTCGGTGAACGTAGCCCTAAATGGCTCAAATTCATATCGACCCCCAGATGGTATGGTTCCGCGAAAACTGGTACGAGGAGGTGTTGCGTCAGCTGCGCGCGGGGCTGGCCAAGTGCCACGTGGTGGCGTTCCACCACCGCGCCGCCGTCGCCGACGCCACCGTCACGCCGCACACGCTCAACTTCATCAAGAAAGTCGTCTCCACCTTCGGCATCGGCATTGGTATAAGTGAGTAACCTTCTTTGTGTTCAATGATAGGCGTTATACTTTTGTTTGAACTTTTGTCTATGGTTAAAAATTTAAAATACGTAACATCGAATTAGGCACACCATAGACAACAGTTAAAGTTCTCAATACATTTGGTCGAAACAGAATAACACTAGTGAGACGTCCATAAATTCACTACGTTTCAAGATGGTGTATTGAAAAAAGTGATGCAATTTTAGCTTAGAAACAAAGCTTTAAATGTTAATTAAGCCAGCATAGTATACAGGGTAGATTTTTTAACGGGGCTGCAAGGGCAGGTTCCCTAGCCCCTGTACAGAGCTACAGAAAAACGTTCTTAGAAGACTGTCCTTAACTTGTTGAAACATTTTGACCTACATTCAGATTACAAAAAATTACAGTCAGCAAGAAAATGGATAATTTACACAAAAACTTTTTTAATGCCGATCGATACTGTTAATGCTACAGTCAAAAACTAAGTAGATACTAAAGAATCTAGGTATGTAGGAGTACATCAATACAGTGTTATGTAAAGTACCTATTTTTGTATGATTTTCGTTAAAAAACCAGGCTGTTTATTTTGCGATTCCGTAAAATAGTGTTTCAAAAGAGTTCCGTCGCCAAAAAAGTCTGAGAACCGCTGCTCTAGACCAATAACGGTGATTTCGCCGCTTGTAAGTACTTGCCATTATTGGAGGAATTGGTTTCGTCAGACCATAAATGTAGTTTATAAAATAATAATTATCTTATAAATGTATATTTTTGCGAATTTTAAACATGTTAAAGCCATGTTATGCCTATCTTAATGTTATTAAATATTAAGACATTCTAAAAACAATTGACACAGGCGGGACTTGAACCCGCGACCTCTGCCGAACCGTGGCTAGCACTTGGTGAGAGTGCTGCAAAGATTGGAAACATTGAGTTGGAGTTTGTAACTATTCTCCGATAGATGTCCCTGACGCTCGGAAGAGGCGTATTGAAGGGATTCCAAATTTCAATTGATTCAGGCGAAGACACAGCAGCTCAGTTGGTGAGAGTGCTAGCCACGGTTCGGCAGAGGTCGCGGGTTCAAGTCCCGCCTGTGTCAATTGTTTTTGGAATGTCTTAATATTTAATAACATTAATAATTATCTCTGCTTATTTTTCTCCTTAACCACCTGCAAACTGTTATTCTTCGAATATTATCTCTAACTAGAATGTAATGCTTGAACTATTCGCCCCTGCCGATAACATTTATAATCTGTATTTTCTTCTATGGCTTCAAAACAAGTGAGTGGGAAACAGCCACTTCGCCGGTATAAAAGTAAATTGAAGTCAAAAAAGTTTTTGTGTAAATTGACCATTTTCTTGATGCCAGTACATTTAAAAAAAACCGGCCGAGTGCGAGTCGTACTCGCGCACCGAGGGTTCCGTATCATTTTTGGACGTATACAGTGAAAAAACCGGACCGCATAAGTAAGTTTGTTTGTGAAGGAATTTTGATGATTTTGAAAAAACTGTACTAGTTAGGAACATCGTTTTATTTTTGGTGCAATATTTGGGTCAATTCCTATCAGCTCTAATTATTTCAGATTTTTCGCTCCTCAAACTTCGGAAATAAGGGGGGGATTAAGGGACTGGTATTTTTTCAGACATTTTTCATCATATTATGTCGAAAACTGTGAGACATAAAATAAAATAAAAATATATTTTGAAATGTGCAGATCAAGCCCTTTCATATGATATGTCATTTGACCTAGTAACCCCACTTTGAAATTTCGGACCCCCACTCCGGCCCCTTTTGCAATGAAAATAAAAATATTTTTTTACTTTTTTAATTTGCAATAAGGTTGAGCAAGCATTCTTTATAACTGTTCCAAATTTCAAGTCGATAGCATTAATAGTTGCTGAAATAAGCAGGTGTGACAGACAGACAGACGAAGTCACACCATAAGGATTCCTTTTTTACCATTTTGGTACGGAACCCTAAAAAAATGTCAATGCAGATCAAAAGTCTCTCAAACTACAGTCTCGTAACAATGTTTTCTTGTAGCCACAATGGTTGGGCAACCTTACTGGCCCGTCCACATAATCCACCCTGTACGATCATGATTTCCGCAATGGGATGACAGCAGCAGTCTTCATCAGTTATAATTCACTCATAAAAACACAATAACATACTTTATTTCAGAGATATAATAACATACAGTATGTATTGCTGTGCGATTATAACTTTGACATGACAACAGGTAACAAAGTATTTCTTGATTCTTCACAAGTAGTTTGGACTAATCTCATTTTATTTTGGGTTTTTCTGAATATAACTGATGTTGTGCCTCCAGCGAGCGTCACTTTATACAGATACTCCATTTTGTATGTCTACAGAAAGTATTTCAACAAGTTCTGTAAGTGGTGCATTCTCTTCAGCTGCATCAGAGAGTCTCGCCCGCCGCGCGCAGGCCACCGTGCAAGACCCGGTCTTCCAGAAGATGAAGACTCAGTTCACCGCAGACTTCGACTTTTCACAGCCTAACGCTATGAAATTACAAAATCTTATACAAAAACTAAGAAAATGGGTCAAGATACTCGAGGCAAAAACTAAGGTTCTGCCCAAGTAAGTAGTTCAGTAAGGCATTGAGCACTCCACTAAGGTAAATACAGAGGAGATTTATATCACGATTGTGCCGTCCATCTTACTACCTAGACCTTAGCAACACTATCACGCTCGACCTAACCACATCGCGTAGTTTGAGAAAGGGTTTTGGCTTAACGCTTTATTCACTTCAGTAGCTTTCGGGTTCATAATAGTAAAACAAGACATCACTAACAGAGCTGTTGCAACTGCATCAATTTAACTAATTCAAATACTTATTCTTCTTTTTTACTCTTGCAGATCATTCCTCATCGAAGAGAAGTGTAGGTTCTTGTCCAACTTTAGCCTAAAGACAGCAGAAGTGGAACTGCCTGGCGAGTTTCTATTGCCGAAACATACACACTACCACGTTCGAATCGCAAGATTCATGCCGCGCGTTGAGATTGTACAGAAACACAACACATCCGCGCGTAGACTTTATATTCGTGGTCACAACGGCAAAATATACCCGTATCTAGTCGTGAACGATTCCGGACTGGGTGATGCGAGGCGAGAAGAACGTGTCTTACAGCTGTTGAGGATGTTGAACCATTATTTAGGAAAACAAAAGGAAACATCGAGAAGATTTTTGCACTTCACTGTACCGCGGGTCGTTTCGGTATCGCCGCAAATGCGTCTCGTGGAAGACAATCCTAGTTCTATATCCCTGTTGGATATATACCGTACGGAATGCGCTAACAGGTAGGTTCTTTACGATGAACGTTATTGTCAGACGTGTAGAACAAATACTACATTTTAACTTTACTTGTAGGGGAGTGGAATACGATGCTCCTGTCGCCCGGTACTATGAACGACTGGCAGCTGTCCAAGCCCGCGGCTCGCAGGCGTCACATCAAGTGTTGCGGGATATTCTACGTGAAGTAAGTCTAGATTTTTGTAGCATTATACGTGTATTTTAATATAGGGCTTGGCTGTCGTTGAATGTTAATGGGTACTTGGGTAGGTAGCAAACAGTTACTTAAAAGTAACAAAATCATATCCACCCTGTATATGATTTTGTTACTTTTTTGGACTGATCTGTATGTACTCTCATACAAGCTACGGAAAGTTTTTTTTGCAGCTAAAAGCATTAATTTACTTATATATTATTATAGACTTTTGCCCGCGACTTCGTTCGCGTGGAATGACCAGTTTAAATGACCTCCATAGTGTAGGCTGGCTAATACTACCAAGAGGTCAAGCTGTATCTCAGGTTCCTCCCATCGGAATTAGATGAAACGTGGCTTAGATTTTAAGTTTGACCTCAAGCTATTGGACTGTGAAAACCACATCAAAATCCGTTCAGTACTTTTTGCGCGATGCGCGCACAAACAGATAAACAGACAAACAAACAAAATCTTTTGGGGTATGGTTACGTCCCAGTACCCTATCCCGACTATTTTTTCTGGAATGTCTTCAATGTACCGGTTTTTTTACAATTTTATAATAGTATAGATATATTATACAGGGTAAAATTTTCCAGTCAGGTTGAAAATCGGGCCAAATCCGAAACTATAAGAAATTGTGAAAAACGCTCAAAGGAGTCTCGGTGCCAATTTTGATAAAACCTAAAACTGAATCATTAGATTTTTTAAAAATCAATTTTCCTAGCCAGGTATCGAACCTGTTGATTTTGAAAAAAAAACAAGGATCAAAGCGTGCGTTGAGCGTTTTTCACTATTTCTTATAGTTTCGGATTTGGCCATCCAACCCGACTTGAAAAATTCACCCTGTATATAATATAATCTGTTTAATCCGGTAATGTATGAAATATTATTTAAGGTAGGCATTGTATAGAATACCTGAATTATACAGATTGCCGGTAACATATACACCGTGTAATTGAATAAACGCAAAACCAGAAACTAGTTTGTTCAGAATCGAGAAGAGAATCGCTTACACTACTTTTTAATGGTGGTTATTTTTTTCAAAAATATTTTTTTTATTTCAAACTGAGTCTTAACGTTATATAGTGCTCGAAGCCACGCGCCCCTCGCCGTCTCGCCTCCCGCCCGCCAGCAGTGTGACCGTTTGTGGCAGATTTCTGCCAATTTGGCAGATTTGGCTGTTCAATTTTCACTTTGGCATATCATGCTGACGAAATACAAAAGTGGCAGAATTTGGCAGATTTCGGAATATTTTTCTAACTCTATATTATTTTAGGAGACTAAATAGATTTAGCGTAGCGTGTGGCAGATTCGATGGAGTTTTAAAAAAAAAATACAAAAGAACTATTTATTAATCTGTATTTGGTTTTTTAATAAAAATAACTAGGTATTTTGTTACTTAAAAATAAGATTTTCAAACAAAAGTACAAAAGTACATCTAGTCAATATACAGATTTATTTACAAAAGGAAAGAAAAAAAAACTTATGTATACCTAAGCACCTAATTATATTTAAATTCTAAAACAAACTAAATAGCATCAAAAAATTCCTCCGCATCGCTGTCAACTGGTAGCGTGCCTAAAAGGCTGGCGGCATTGCCTAAAAATGGAAATTAACTTGTTTTTTTCATGTCATTTAACTCATAATCATTGAATTATGATTTCACATAAATATATGTGAAATCATAATTCAAAAGAAGATTTTCTATAAATACATGGTTAAGACGCATATGAGTGCCACAACTTTGGCCTGTTTTGGGCAAGATCCTTTATTAGACTAGGCATGGGAATAAAAAAATCGGTACCTACATTATGCGATTCTTAAGAGATATCGATATTGATCCTTTAGAGTAGGTAATCGATTACACTTTCATCTACATTAACGCCAGAATAAATAAATTAGAACAGGATAACTCAAAACACGAAATTTTCTGCTAATTTCTCGAGAGCCAGAACTATAATATAATATAAATTAAAGACTACATTGTGTGAATAAGTTTATTTGACGACTTTCACTGCAACTACTTGTGGTATCGTCGTCATCATCGTCGTTTAAATTAATTATTAATATTTCGTTTTCAGTAATGCTCTCGAAATGTATGTCTCTTTCGAAATGGTCCATCATAATTTTCTTTGTCTTGTCCATCACTTTGGCTTAGTCAATTATTGTAAATGTGAGTACTATGTGGGTTATTATGTTAATACTGTTATAGATCTCAAGTTAGTCTGACAGTTTGAGTACTTGAGGGGGCCTACCCAAATGTCCTTTCTGATGGTAATGGTCGTCGGGTCGTTGAGCTCCCTAAGTCTGGGTTGAGCTACCACGATACCCGGCACATGCGTGCACAGTCAGGTCAGGTCCAATCAAATCTGTATGGCTCTTTCCTCTAAAGGCCATTTCAGTCTAACCTGCATGGTTCTTACACAATTTATCTTAATTGTCTGGACTTTAAAAGAGACATCATCAACCTTTGAGTTTGTTTCGGTGTTTCTTCTCAAAGGTAGTCATATAGGAAACATCGAACACATCTAGCTTAAAAAAATGTTTTGACGTGTAAAAGTGTTATTTTTAATGTCCGTATGGATTGAGGAGCCACTTTTTGTAGCTTAATGAAATTAATATACTTATTTAGTAGTAAGTTTAAAAATATTGTAGGCTCAATCCTCGAATTTGTAGTATAATAGTTCAATAGTTATATGAACATAAAGGTGGCTCCTCAATCCAAATGTTTGGATTGAGGAGCCACGTGGAAACACGGAAAGTATACAATGAATATTCTTGAAAATATTGTATCATTTAGTAGCCATTATGTAGAATGCCTACTAAAAATCTGATTCCAGTACTGTTGATATTCAAGAATGTACAATACTTTTAATGTGGCTCCTCAATCCAGATAGATGAGAGCGTGAATTTCCATAAAAGCAATTGATAATTTTAAATTCCACTCCAAAAACATTTAGAAGTAAGTGTGTTAGAATTTGTAGTGTATGGACAAAGTAGTAAAACTGTGTGAATTTAGTAAATAAACGCATTTTATTTGGCTCCTCAATCCTGACGTTACTGTATTGAGAAGATACTTGAGTTACCTGAGATCACAACGGAATAAAAAAACAAAGACACTAACATTTAGTATAAATTTCTACTAAATATATATGCACAGATCAACATTGTATGTATTCGATATCTGAAAAACAAATAACTTTTCGATATTCCTTAAGAATTCGCCATTTAGGGGGACCATGTTATATGAATGAAACCAGGATAACCAGTTTTTTAATTTTTTTTTTACAAATCAAAATATCTGAATATGTACAGAGATACCTACTTCATATAATGTTTAAGATAGGTACTTCTTACTAATCATTTTCGACATAAGTTATTGTATGATACAAAATTGGTTGGTCGGTGCTTTTACTTAATTTACCATGACAATCATAGTCGTCGTAACAAAACATCTCGTCCTTTATGGGGTAGTGACATTTATAGTGGCCCATGCCAACGTCGCTAATTGGAGGGATAAATGTATATTTTTATTTGTGAATTTCAAATGTGAATGTCAAAGCCATGTTATGCTTCTATCAAGTTATTATTAATAACTTGATAGAAGCATAACATGGCTTTAAGAAAGAAAGAATCACTTATATATTTAATAACTTATTAAATATATAAGTGATTCTCAAAAATCATATGACCCGAGCGGGATTTGAACCCGCGACCTCTGCCGTACCGTGACTAGTGCTCTGAACCAACTGAGCTACCGGGTCTCGCCCGACTCATCTGAAATTTGAGACCCCTTTGTACTAGAAAGCATTAAGTACTTACTTTATGAAATGTAAAGTTTGTTTAACATTTTTATATGGAATGATGATTTGCGAAATGATAATGTTGCGTTTCGTTGTTTGTTGAGTGAATATTTGTTTAATAACTTTGTACCATTTGATGTGTCACCACCCTAAACATAATATATTATGAAGTATCTCTGTACATAGGTACCTGTACCCCGATATTTTGATTTGTAAAAAAAAATAAAAAAACTGGTTATCCTGGTTTCATTCATATAACATGGTCCCCCTAAATGGCGAATTCTTATGGAATATCGAAAAGTTATTTGTTTATCAGATATCGAATACATACAATGTTGATCTGTGCATATATATTTAGTAGAAATTTATACTAAATGTTAGTGTCTTTGTTTTTTTATTCCGTTGTGATCTCAGGTAACTCAAGTATCTTCTCAATACAGTAACGTCAGGATTGAGGAGCCAAATAAAATGCGTTTATTTACTAAATTCACACAGTTTTACTACTTTGTCCATACACTACAAATTCTAACACACTTACTTCTAAATGTTTTTGGAGTGGAATTTAAAATTACCAATTGCTTTTATGGAAATTCACGCTCTCATCTATCTGGATTGAGGAGCCACATTAAAAGTATTGTACATTCTTGAATATCAACAGTACTGGAATCAGATTTTTAGTAGGCATTCTACATAATGGCTACTAAATGATACAATATTTTCAAGAATATTCATTGTATACTTTCCGTGTTTCCACGTGGCTCCTCAATCCAAACATTTGGATTGAGGAGCCACCTTTATGTTCATATAACTATTGAACTATTATACTACAAATTCGAGGATTGAGCCTACAATATTTTTAAACTTACTACTAAATAAGTATATTAATTTCATTAAGCTACAAAAAGTGGCTCCTCAATCCATACGGACATTATTTTTAACCTATTTACAAAATAAATATCATTTATCATCCACCAAAGCCGGAAATTATAAAGAGTTAAGTGTTTTAATTAATATTTTATAATTTTTAAAATATAAAGTTTCGATTATTTAAATATTTTAACCGATTATTCGTATAAGCATGAATTTGAATCATCGCAACACTATGGTAAAGGACCTAACGACATAACATTGAAACAACGTCAAAAACAAATGAGAATCAGGTTTTTTGCTTTGTTTGACAGATTCGAATTTGAATCGTGTAAGTACGCTTGTACAAAGTTACTGCGCGATGACAAATGTGAAACGTCAAACGGTACTTTTTAGATTTTGTTCACTGTAGGTACTTTTTTAAAAACACTTATTTTGTATATTTCATTCTAGTAATTGACGATATCTATTTATTTTATTCTGTTCGTTATGAGCAAATTTTTTTACTGTAACAAATTATTAAAAAACTAAAAATATTTAATTTCGTCTGATTCAAAAATATTTCGGGGCCTCCACTTCTTGGTTGCCGCCGCGCCCACACCTGTAAATCCGGCCCTGACCAGATAATTTAACCATTAGCAAACTTTATTGATTAAAACATAATTGTCTAGTTTATGCATTGCGTTGTTGTACACTACAACAACGCAATGCATAAACTAGACATTTAACCGATTAGACACGGCGCACCTGCATTCAATGTTTTAATTGGACATTTCACAACTTAGGTGCAAGCGACAATGGTGCCAAAGGGCATGCTACGCGAATGGGCCGCGGCGACGTTCTCCGCGCCCACCGACTACTGGACCTTCAGGAAGATGCTGACGCTGCAGCTGTCGCTCGCCAGCTTCGCGGAGTACGTGCTGCACCTCACGAGGCTCAACCCCGACATGATGTATGTGCATCAGGACTCGGGGCTCCTCAACGTGTCCTATTACAAGTTTGACGTCGACGACACAACGGGTATGTGACGTTTTAATTGCATTAATTTTGATGGCGTTTGTGTCTATGGTTCTACCTCCATGGCACATTTATGTTGGCTTTTTAACTGACTGCCTCACAAAAGGGTAATGTTTTTCAACATAAATGAGGCGTCGTTAGATTCGTCTTACTTGTGGGCGTGACATAAGGTCAAAAAAAATTACCCAGTCGGATTTATTAGGGTTCCGTAGTGAAACTAGGAACCCTTAGTTTCGTCATGTCCGTCTGTCACACCCTCGTCAAATCTACAAGTTCATAAGCAGTTTTTATGAAACTTGACAGGTAAATGTCTTCTATGAGCAGTCATAAAGGTCTGTAGTGAAATTACGAAGAATAAAATAATTAGGCCTCCCATACATGAAACTGAGGGATGAAAAGAAATATTTTCATGTGGGCTATCTAGTAGCTCCAAGTTGTTAACAATGCCCTCCCCCCCGTAATTTTCCACCGCGTCATCAAAAATCTGAAAAAAAAGTAGCTTTATGGCATCTAATTAATACTTTCAATTAAAATTGGTTTGAACAAGATTCGTCAATAACTTCATGAAATATTCACTATTTTCAGTTTTGAGTTTGACAACCGCATTAATAACTTTGTATTTCATATAATACTAGCTTCCGTCCGCGGCTTCGCCCGCGTTTTTCGGGATAAAAAGTAGCCTATGTGTTATTCCAGACTATAATCTATCTGTGTGCCAAATTTCATCCAAATCCGTCCAGCCGTTTCAGCGTGAAGAAGTAACAAACATACACACACACCCACATACACACACACGCACAAACTTTCACATTTATATTAGTGTGATAAGTAAGATTGTATGTGTATTTTAAGTTACTTATATGTATTTGCGGTCGGAAGACTGAAATACTTCTTGCTACGGAACCCTAAACTGTGAGTGGTCCGACACGCTCTTGCCTGGTTTTATTTTTTTGATAATTATTTTTATCTTTTTGGTTAATAAAACAGTTGAATTTCAGTTGTGAAAACCTGTGGGTAAGAATTTGCTTTTATTTAACTTTTTTATGTCTTTTTCTATTCTCGCCTGATGGATCTCGTCTTCATGTCTGAAAAGGTGTCTCATGTGACTTGTACACCTGCAGGTGAATTAGATTGCAACCGGCCGGTGCCGTTCCGACTGACGCCGAACATATCCGAGCTGCTGACTACTATAGGCATCACCGGTCCACTCACCGCGTCCGCTATTTCCGTGGCACGGTGTCTTGTCACACCCAACTTCAAGGTAAAATCACCAATCAATACTTCAATCTATAAACGAATAGATAAATGTTGACTTACCAAGTTTCCCTTTCAGATCCAATCCATCCTCCGTACAATTCTGCGCGATGAAATGGTCACCGGCTACAGGAAACGCTTGGAAGATAAGTCGGGACTACCAACAGCAGGGGCTTCTACAGAGAACAAACCTGTAGAAATGGATAACGAAACCATTATAAATATGGTTAACAAAGCAGTAACAGTTATTATGAATCGTCTCAACTCTATGGCGAATTTCGATGGACCTGATAGTAAAGTGGCTACGCTAGTGACTGCTGCAAACAGCCATGACAACCTGTGCCGCATGGACCCCGCGTGGCACCCCTGGCTATAAACTGAAAATAATTAGGTTATTATATAAATATAAGCACATAAACATTAGACCTCTTACATAAAAACGATCATTAAATTAAACAGCTCTTATCATCATTTCTATTCATTGTCATACAAATAACAAGGATAGGTGTATATGTATATTTAATTAGTGGTTAAATTAAGAGGCGTTTTTAAGTAAGAAGGTATGTTGAAATGTTTTTTAGTCGTTATTTTAAGTTCATTTTAGTCAAAATTCGAAATATGTTTTTTTTTTTACATTAACTATTTTGTATTTAGTTTATGTTCGCTTTTCATTTCTGTACATACATTAGTAGTGGTCGTCTTTTGGCTGATAAGATGATAATGAAAATACCTATTCATGTATACGTCCGATATTGCCGATTTAGCGGTGAGGTAAAGGGACGTACGAACGACCCAATTTGATACCTTAGAGATATAGAGCCGATCCGGCGAGTCTTAACAGATTGGCACGTGAATAGGTCAGTTGGACTAATATTAACGCACCGATCTGTCGAGAATCGCCCGCATCGGCTCTACAGGTCGGGTGTGAAGTTGGGTAGTTCATACGCACCTTTAAAGTAACATGAAGATCTGACATTTACTTCACAAGTTTTTTTAAGCACACATAATTATGTGCAAAAATTAATGTTTATAGACGCATTAATAATTATTCTAAGCTTCGTATAGGAGTTTTATACGGGAAACTTCTTCGTAAAAGATAGGTAGGTATACAGGGTGAATTTTTCAAGTCGGGTTAGATGGCCAAACCCGAAACTATAAGAAATAGCGAAAAACGCTCAAAGGAGTCTCGAAGCCGATTTTGATAAAAACTAAAACTGCATCATTAGATTTTTGAAAAATCAGTTTCCCTACTTCCTAGCCAGGAATTGAACCTTTTGATTTTGAAAAAAAAAATGCACTGTATTATTACACCAGTCAATAGTGTCACTTAAAAGGATCAAATTTTGGGAAGTAATGATATAGGTTAAAATAAAGGAAAGTGTTGATTTTTAACAAAATACTATTTAATTTTCTTACATTAGGTACTATTAAAGCTTATCAACTGATCAATTGTTCAAAATAATGCCCATTTTTTTAAAATACATAGCTATGTATTTAAAAAAAATGGGCATTATTTTGCATTATTTGGGCATTAGACGTCGGATGCAGCTGCATTCGACGTCTCAAGGCTTGTACTGCATTCAGCATCACGAGATTATTGATTCAGTTTAGAGTATTCTCCAAAAATCGTTTCAAGTCATCACATTCATTATGCGTGTATTTGTAAATTTCGTTTTGTACATACCCCCAAAGAAAATAATCTAAGGGGGTAAGCTCCGGAGACCGCGCCGGCCACGGCACAGGACCGTGCGTTGCAATAAAATTTTCGCCAAATTGCTTCAAAAGTCGAGTCCAGAAGTGTGTTCAGTGTCCAGAAGTTTAAAAAAAATCGAACATCATGATTGTTACGTGGTACGGGTAATGTATGAATACTTGAAAATATGAAGCAGTTTATTAAAAATCAACACTTTCCTTTAGTTTGCGGTATGTCAGTATAGTATAGTATAGTCATATACTTCCCAAAATTAGATCCTTATTAGCAACACTATTGCATAGTGTAATAATACAGGTGTTTTTCTTAACCGACTTCAAAAAAGGAGGTTCTGTATTCGTCCCGTATGTATGTATGTATGTATGTATGTATGTATGTTTGTATGTGCGCGATTTTCTCATCAAAAACTACTGATTCGATTTTTATGGGGTTTTCACTAACGTAATCTACATACTTTCAGGAAGGTTTTAGTATATAATACAAAGTTATAGGCATAAATGTACACACTCCGTAGAAGATTTACTGTTGAACGAATTCGTGAAAGTAATCTAACACGGCATAAAGAACTAAAAAGGGAAAAATAAAAAATTTTTTAACAAAAAATAACCGACTTCAAAAATCCACTACAAAGAAAATAATAATTTTGGTTTCGGAAGTCGGTGGCAAAAAAAAGCTAACAAAAACCAAAGCCACCGACTTCCGAAACCAAAATTATTATTTTCTTTGTAGTGGATTTTTGAAGTCGGTTATTTTTTGTTAAAAAAGTTTTTTTTATCAAAATTAACGGGTTTGATTCCTGGCTAGGAAAATTGATTTTTCAAAAATCTAATGATGCATTTTTAGTTTTTATCAAAATCGGCCCCGAGACTCCTTTGAGCGTTTTTCGCTATTTCTTATAGTTTCGGATTTGGCCATCCAACCCGACTTGAAAAATGAAAAATTCACCCTGGTAATTTAAAATAAATACTATAATTTATTGTCGTCTAAATTCATGATTTCTGTATGTAAGTCTGTTGTCTGCTTAGTCGTCTGTGGAAACAGTGCAATGTTGAATACCTTTGTTCCCGTTAAGGGATCCACTGACTTCTATTTTTTTTTTATTAAGTGCTGCAACCATTGCAATCACTTTATAACCGACTTCAAAAAGGAGGAGTGCTGAAAGGATGTGCAGTGTACAGAATAGAGGCAGCATTTGCGATTTAATTGTAATAGATGTAAGTGACTCATGTTGTTGATATAATATAAGCAGGGCGTTCTGTGATCTCTAAAGATGAGAAGAATTAAAAGGAACGATAATTCGATTGCTTGTTTTATTTTATCCAGCTTCTATCTTCCTTTCAAAAAACCTGTTTGATGACGGTGTCATACATGAAAAGAAGCTCTGATTGCATGTGCATGAGTGGCAGCTAAGTACCTGCATGGGTGAAAGTACCGGGACGGCATCAAGTGCGCGACTAATAAGCGTGGCTGCCCCGCGCCGCGCGTCCCGCCCGCACCACGGCAATCTTACTCGATCGCTAGAGATAGTAAAACTGATTTCATCACGCTAACAATGGGAAAGAAAGTGCAGTAATTGTAGGATAGAACAGGAACTGTTAGTGTTTACATAGTTACCCTGCTATGCGATTGTCTTTGCTGTAACATTTGGTTTAAATTTGTGAACCTATATTTTGTCCTCAGGATGCTAGCTTGCTCTACGGCATATTTCAAGAGGTAGAATGGTATCCTTAGAATAGAAAACAGCAGACGTGTATCCGGCGTATTAAATAGGTAATGCATAACATGCAGTGATGAGCAATTTTTATGCTAAAAGGCAGTTTTAATACAGCGCCACAGGAAACTGAATTTTGGTGGTGCTGATGGAGTATTATGCATCATAGAAGCAATAACTTATTATTCAACATTTATAATTTTATTATCATGTAGTCTAAGTTTAGGAAAATTATTTTCAAATTTACAGTATTTACTTTACATTATTAAGTTTCCATTCCTTGTTGTTAACATTTATAAGATAGGTACCTTGCTATTTGCTATTATAAGCACTTCATGATCAGAAGTTTATGTGGTTTATGATAGGCTTAAGATAAAAATAAAAAAATATTTTGTGAACTGCTACTACTTACTTACTGCTAAATTGACAATAGGTAAGTATGTAGTTTACAAAATCCTATGTAGGTAGTTAAGAAATTATATAGGTAGGTAAGTAAGTACAGTACCTAGTCTACTTTGAGAGATCTCAAAAGCCGGAGGCGACGTCGAACGTCTTCAATATTCATCCCTGAATTCACAAATGACCCCTTAAAATGGGTGGGTTATTTACTTGGATCCAACCTTTATCGAGTTTCTTTGTAATATCACCCAAGTTAGACAAGCGGGTGACACAAGATGTATCGTTCAAGGAGGTATGTTGTACATGAGGTCGCGACGGGTGTCTCGGCAGCGGCTCAGCGGCGTCGTCGTGGTGGCGTTGCTAAGCGGTGAGCGCCGGGCGCCGGCGGGAGCCGGGCGGCGCGGCGGCCACGTCGCTGAGTCGCCGGGGCCGGCGCGCGCCGCCGCGCTCCTCGCGCCGCGCCTCCCTCCACCGCTAGCTCTGTTAGTCCGCTTCGCGGCGTTGCGTTATGCGCTGGTGTATTTCATGTTCCCGAGCTTGAACGGCGAGTGTCCGACCTCTGTAACCGACCGTTTATGACATTCGACAACCCCGCCCTGTGCATTTTTCCGAGTTGCATTTCGATCAGTGCTGATCAGTGCGAAGAGTACGTCGGCTGCGAGCGATCCGTGCCGGTGTCGTCGGCTCCTCCCGCGTTTATTTATGTTGTCGTTTTGGTGTGGTGAATATTTGTGTTGTACGGACGATAACCGTATTATCTGTGCGATCGAGTCGAGTGGATATTTTTAACGATCGACGGCTTTTCGCGAAGGTGAGTGAAATTTCCGACTCTGCTATTATAAATGTTCAATTGACGGGACGTTCGTTTGATTCGCCGCTACGTGGCGATCGTCTCGTCGATATGCTCCGGAATATCTGGGATTGTATACAATTTACTTGTGATCGACCACGAAAAGTTACTTGTTTTTTATGTATGCCACGTCAAAAATCTGCGAATCTTATCATTTTGGAAGATTTACTTACTCGTTACGTTACAAAACCTGTTGTTTCGACGCATTTAAGTCTGACGATGTCACACTTTGAACTCCACAATAACACGTCTACGTAATTCAATTAAGAGCGTATCTGGTGTGTTTGTCTTTTCATGGCTTTTAAACTTATTAGATTCTTGTTAGATTTGGTCCTATCCCACTACACCATATGGTAGACGGAAGCGAGTGGGTAAGAAATCATGGAGGTGAGAGGCGCGGGGTGGTGCGCGGCCGGTCGAGCGGTGGAGCGACCGCATTCCATATGGAATGCCGGATTATACGCAATGTCAGTGCTGTGTGACTCGAGGCTTGCTGCCTCCGCTGCACTGACCATTGCACATTTGCAACTATGTCTGCTAACAGAAGTTCTACGTTGAACGCATGAAATTACGCAGGGACGAATATGCTATAAATTGCGTCGCTGATTGACATTACGCCGCAAGTCTCTTTATGCCCACGTAAATGTTTAACCAGCTTCGTTTGTATGCAGAAATATGAGCGTATATGCGTTTCAAACGAGATGACACTTATTGCGTGGTTTCGTATAGAAAATCTGTTAGTAGGTAATATTTTACGCTTAGAAAGGCACCTTCCAAAGCATCGATGTAGGTAGGTACCAACTACCAAATTAATTTGTTTTTATTAGGCATCATGGTACCTATCTACCTATGCATGTAGTTCCTGAGTTCCTGTTGATACTTCGACACATTTCATATCAATAGGTTAGGTAGGTACCTACTTGGTAGGTATATTAATAATCTTCATACAATATGTGTGTTGTTATTTTAAACTAATTGCACTGTTATGTAGGTACCTACCTGTTATGCAGACTATTGCAGACGATGGAAAAAATCTTTATTCTTTGGTTGAAACAGCAAACAAAATGTAGTAAAGCTTTGTTTTTCCCCGAGCGAACGCAAAAAGGGTTGCCAGTTATTGACAAAATAGTTATTGATAAAAGTAGTTTCTAGGGACTCTATGGTTTTATATAAAACGATTATTTTTTGGTTGTTTATTACTGTTTTAGTTATGATTGAAATGTAGGTAATTTGCTTGTTATTTAGTAATCTGAACAATGTAAAGATGTACCTACCTACATATCACCAATTGATAAGCAACTAGGTACCCACAGAATTTGTCAACAGTTACTTTGCCCGCAAGGGGCCCTGTAAACCCTTGATAAATTATTATCTCAGTGACATTACTCGTGATCTCACATAATGAGTATAATGAGTTCGATAGTGCGTGCTATATTTCGACACACGTCCGTCGACGCTTCCGCTCTGTGACCCACAATCTACTTGAATCTACAACAAACTTTTTAGGTGTATCTATAAAAGTAATATAACGAGAGGCCTGACATTTTTAATCCATGACGTGTTATCGGTAGGTACCTACCCAAGAATATTAATAGGTACCTGTTGCAATGGCTACCTTTTAAAGGTTGCTGTCTGGCTTGAAATTCTCGTTTAGTCGGATAATGCCTAATTCGCAAAATGGCACCCGAGTCTCAAAAGGGCCAATTCGCGAATGGACTAGTTCTCGAAAGGACTTATTCGCAAAAAGGCTAATTCTCAAAAGGACTACATAGTAAAATGCCTAATTAGTGAGAGGACTAATTCGTAAAAGAACTAATTCGCCAAATGGCCAACTTTTACCAACTTACGCCATAGGTTAAATGACATGAAAAAACCAAGTTAATTTTTACGTTATGTTAAGTTTTATACGAAATGCAAACAGCAACTTAGTAAAAAGCATTTTTTATTAAAATAAAACAATCATAGATCGATTATTATGGTGAAAAAGTCTTAAATCGACAACGCACCTTACAATGTGTCATACAATATTTATGTCATATAATAATTTTGTATAAAACACAACATAAACTGGAAATGAACTTGGTTTTTTCATGTCATTTAAATCATGGCGTAAGTTGGTAAAAGGTGGCCATTTGGCGAATTAGTCCTTTTACGAATTGGTCCTTTCACGAATGAGTCCTTTCACGAATTAGTCATTTTACTATTTAGTCCTTTTCGCGAATGAGTCCATTCGAGAACTAGTCCATTCGCGAATTGGCCCTTTTGCGACCCGGGTGCCATTTTGCGAATTAGGCATTATCCGACTAAACGGAAATTCTAACCAACCATACCTACCTACCTTCCAAAATGATTCATTTATTTTCATGTCGGACGAAGGTTTGCAAACAGAAGGAATGGTTTCGATGTTTTTTATGCAGTTTAAAACACTTGCTCAATCTGTGTTAGAACTTTTATAACTAGCTGATGCCCGCGACTTTGAATGCGTGAAAATGGATGAAAAGTCCATGTGCTTCTTCAAGTTCCACGCTACCTCTTTGTCAAATTTCATCCAAATCCATCCAGCCGTTTCAGCGTGAAGAAGTAACACACAACACACTTGAACACACACAAACTTTCGCATTTATGGGTAATATCAAAAATAATTGTACATTCTAACATACTGAAATGTCCATGGTAGGTTCTATCGAAATAATGCGTAGGTAGGTACCTATATTTTATAAAACAAGTTATGATACGTAGACGTACAGAATTAGGGATGAATAATATGTTATTCACAGCTTAAGAAAGCATTATTATAAGTTTTTAAAATACACTTTTTTGTTTTGGGGTACCTAGCTAGGTATATCATATTTCTCCCATGTAAATAATTATGTCCTCGAAGACTTGTGCGTTACCAAAAAGACTAGTTTTTTGCGTGCTTAATGATGTGTGTGAGTCTTAATGATGCTGAAAATCATTTTTAGCTTGAATTAATGAGATATGTAATCTCATTAATTCAAGCTAAAAATGATTTTCAGCATCGTTAAGACTAACTAGACTATGCATTATTTCTTAAAAATAATAAAGAAATAGATAATTTACTTAATATCAAATCTGCGTCCACGATTTCTTTCATTTTTGTTATTTTGTGTTTTGTAACACCAATATTTGGTAGTTTTTAAAATGTGGAATTGGAAACGATGCGTTTTTTGTTAGCACTTAGCAGCCAATGTGACAGTCGACCATTTTGCAACGTGCGTTTTTCTGAGTGCAGTGTGCCTAAGCCAGTGGTATATTTTTTCAACAATAATACGTTCCTCTTGTGCACCGCTGCCGGTCTGTTTATGACCTGGTAAGTTGTTTGTTTACCTACTATTAAACTATTTAAATATTGTATTACTCCCGCCCAAACCAAAAGTAAACAACAATTTTAGCTAAGGAGCTTTATTGATTTTTAATTCGTTTGAGGTTATATTTAACACGTGTTTATATCCCTTTTCGTTACAATTTTTAAAATTGTTTGTTACGTGACAAAAATGAGTTAACAAAAAGGAATTAAGGGTGATTTTATACTGCTGAAAAGACAGTCACACCTTTAACTTGTTATAAAAAAAATTGCAATGCTTTCACCTTACCTACTAGGAATACTAGTAAAATACTAGTAAGTAGATGAAAGAAAAGTATCAATTTAATAATGTTATTTTTATACCGCGAGGCTTCCGTAAGATTCCTCCGATCTAAAAAATTTGCCATGTTATAATGGGCCAATAAAATAATTATGAGACTAATAAATTGATCTCGAATATTAATTAAGTTAGGAAAAAATATGAAACCATTAAAAATGTGACTTATTGACTATTACCTTTAAATGTTTACCTGTTTTGTGATTTAAAAGTTTTTATTAAGATTTGTTTTTTTATTATTAAAAGTTCAGATGAACCTATTCAAACTGTATCTAACTAGTTCAGTTATTATGTGATTGATTATAATTAATAAAAAATGGAAACCTATTTTGTTTTGTTCACAGTGCGAAATTGCCCTATTAGTTCCTTTTTGTAACACTTTTCATTTTTGTAACGATATTCATTTTCTTTTCTTTTTGGTGACTGTACAATTATTTTTGATATTACCCTTATAATACCTACCTATTAGGTAGTGTAATTTTTTATAATTATACCTAGGTACCTACAGGACCTATATTTTTGTCTGATTGCATTGGTCTGTTTGTCGCTTAAACAATATATGTATTATAAAAACCGGCCACTGTAGGGTTCCATAGCAAGGAGTAGGTAGGTATCTAGGTAGGTATTTCAGTTTTCCAACCACAAACATAACTTTGTATTTTGGTTAACATGAAAGCCAAAATGTCCTATAATATGTACCTACCTATCTCAAAAATAGATCAAGATAATATATAATCTTATTCAAAGTAGGTATTGAAACCAATTTTCGTTGAAAATGTTTTTAGGGTTCCGGACCTACCTCAGATCATAGAAACAAGGAGATAAATGCCATCATAGCAAATTAGTACGGGAACAACTGTCGCCACTTTTAGTACATTTTTCAACACAATCACAAGCGCCCCTCGTGAATATAAAGATTTCCCACACATAAAAAATTCCGCACACCCTCAATCTAACACTGTTAATCGTCACTCAACACTAGCACTAAACTCAAACACTGTATTTATATCATCGATCGTGTTCGGTTCGTCGCCAGCGTGTACTTTTGTACTACGCCCAATATGGGTAAATTAAAGCATCAAGCTTAATAGCGCCTTGGCACATCTCCCTTGTTTCTATGATCTGAGGTACCTACCCAAAGGGTAAAAACGGAACCCTCTTACTGAGACTTCGCTGTCCGTCTGTCTCTTTGTCTGTCACCAGGCTGTATATCATGAACCGTGATAGCTAGACAGTTGAAAGGGCACTGGCAGACGCCCATAGAACGCTGGGCTTCAGATTGTGTAAGTCGGTACAGATATAAAATTAGTTTGGTGTGATCGAGTATTTCAAGAGTATTTAAATTCATTTTTTATTTGTTTTTGTACGTAATTGGGTTAAAGAGAAATCTTCGTATTTGTGACAGTGAGGTTAAGTATGGTGTGAATGATCCAATGAAGTACAGCCCGACTAATGAGTTCTCAATTCAAAGGTTTTAGTTGCTGTCGACATGATATTCTGTGGAGGCACGCGCCAGCCAGCATGCACCCGCTTTTGTTTTATTGGTTTTTTCAAAATGTCAACGGCATTATCATTTTATTTCTTATTTATTTCTATTTTTGATTCCAATTCTTAATCTCTAAGATAGATTAGGCAAAGAACAATTAAAATATATTTTTGGTTAAGCTTTTATTACTGTACCATATCAAGCCCAAAACTGCCGACGTCCTTTTCATAGATGATGTACCTACCTATTTCTGTTCCTTGGCCGGTTTTGTTAAAATTCTATCACCTTGTTTTTTTTCCAATTTTATTTCTTATACTTAGTTGACAAGTAAGAGGGGATGAGACACTGTTTACGACTTTAGAAGCGCGTAGGTAGGTATGTCACCAAATATTCATCTAAATAAAAAAGTCACTGAGATACCTATAAATGTTATTTTCAAAGATCTAACGATAGCCCACTTGTTGGACAGCCACAGCCACAGTTTCATGTTGGAGCCCCCTCATTTTGTTTTTTGGCATTTTACTATCTTCCTCCGAAGTTTCATCTATAAAGTGCCAATAGTCTCCGAGTAAAATAGCTGTGACATACGGTCGGATAGACGGAGAAGACGAAATTATAAGGGTCCCGTTTTTGGTAGGTAGGTATTTGGCCTCTAAAAATCCGAATGTCTTAGTTATCGCAACTTTCTGTTCTAACAAGAACTAACTAGGTAATTCAACAAATTAAATAAGTAATTTACTTAAATACTATACTTAGTAAAACGAAACAGTTCGCAACATACGTAGGTAGGTACCTAAGCCACCAAATTCATTATCGCGTTGTATCCTGGGTCAAATTCATACAATCATGGTGACCTTTAATCTCGTTTCAGATAGCTAAAACACGTTCCTTTGTGTCAATTCTCAGAATTGGTATCATGGTTTATTGTTTACATACAGCAGCGATAGATAGGTAGGTAGGTACAGGTACTTGCTTGACCTTTTTATTGGTAAAGACTTATTAGTTAGGTATTACCGAAACTTAAAGATAATCAAGTTAATAGACCTACTGAAAATTTGTTTTAATAAAGAATAGGTACATAATCTGAAACATTTAAAATGTTACAAGTAGTGCACAGACACGAGTGTTATAGTTACGCTGACTTTTTTAACCTTTTCAAATCGATTTACAAACCAGCGCCGAGTCTAGGTAACCACGCGGGTCCTTGACATTATAGACAACTTTTAATTTTCTGAATTAAAATGTCAAACGAGTTGCCAGTCTAGAAAAATCAAATTAAGATAGATGGCTTGTCTTGTAGGTACCATTACGTAGGAGTTCACTACATTTCGGTGATTTTCGAGCTTTGTCGATAATCTAGACATACCTACTTCTAATATTGTCTAACTCCTAAGGGCCTTTTCATTGTTATGCGTGTTTGCGCCCGCGTGCGGGCCAAGCACGCATGCGTGCGGGCCAGGCAGGCATGCGTGCTGCCCGCAACCTATCGTATCATACATTTATGTTTTTATTGTCATGCGCGCCACACGCACGCGGGCACATACAAAATAATGTGCTCAGCGTGCGGCCCGCAACAAGCATGCGTGCACAAACACGCACGACAATGAAAAGGCCCTAAGGCTGTTATTTTATTCTGTTCGCACTAAAGGACATAATTAACTCATTATACCTACCTATACAGTGCAGTGATAGCCACAGTGCAGTGATAGCCACAGTGCAGTGATAGCCTAGTGGATTAACCATGTGCCTCCCACGGTGAATGGTTCGAGTTCGATCCCGAGGCACGCACCGCTGACTTTTCGAAGTCATGTGCGTATTAGAAATTAATTATCACTTGCTTTAACGGTGAAAGAAAACATCGTGAGGAAACCGGCATGTCCTAGAACCAAAAATTCGAAGACATGTGACGTCCACCAACCCGCACTGGGCCCGCGTGGTGGACTACGGCCCACTCCCTCCCACAGAGAGGAGGCCTGTGTCCCAGCAGTGGGAACATTATAGGCCGATTATGCTTATGCTATACCTACCTATACTCGGGAGTTAATCAACCGGTTATGTGTATGTGCATACCGCACCGAGATTAGACAGATAAATTATTCTAATAGATAACGCAAGTAAGTAGGTATGCAATCTGCGATCATTACAAAATATCTCGTCATCAGGATACAACTCCTTGTTTAGACGTGTTTCATCATTGTGATTTAAATATGGAATAAGGAAGTAGGAATAACATTAGATAACAGCCTAAACTTGGTAATATGGGACGGTAATTCTGTAATGGAATAGATTCTACAAGCAAATGTTTTATCTTTGGTGTATACAGTATCTATTGTAAAATGAAAATACAAATCTTTTTCATCTGGTGTTTTGTAACGAATATGAATAGTCTCGCAGCAGTAGACGCCTTTCGTTTTACCGGACAACACTATTAGCCGCAATAAACACTCATTCTAAATTGAATTACTTTCAATTACCAGTAAATCGGTTAGGATGTCATCTTGCGATGCGAGATGCAGTCTTTCCTGTTGTACCAGATAGACTTGAGTATAGGTACCGTTTGACTTTTAGTTCTATAAAAAGTAAAATTTTGCTCTGCAACTTTCATAATGCATTTCATCAACGCCGCTGTTAATAGCGTTGCGCGAAATTTTGTAAGGTGAATGAAGATATGATCGTCAGTGTTAGTGACGAAATCTTGAAGAGATATAATCGCATTCCGCGGCGAGCCTCCCCTCCACAGATAATATAATACTACGTATGCTCCCCTCTCTTTGGCGGAGCCGCGGTGTTGCATAGCGACGTCGCCGCACTCTTATGTAGGTTGCATTGCACTTTACCGCCGATGCTGCTGGATCGTCGACTCTTAGTATTCATTTTGTCCATTTAGTGACATTGTTGCTTCAGATCAATAACCGCTGTAACTTCTATGGTCTAATACGCCACGTACCTACCTATTTATTTTGGGTGAATAGTTATTATGACATTTGTGACGTATGCTGAGGACTGGTTAGGCCTTGCTAGTTGATGTATAGGTAGACCGTAGAGGATAGCGGGTAACGGTTCTGTCATGTTTGCAGAGGCACGGGTGTGGGCCCGTGTGTGCGTCCGCGCCGCTCACACAGTCACACAGGCGCAAAGCGCTCACGGCGTAGCGCGGCCGTTGAACCGAATACTCGAGGAATTTCTCCAACGCCGCCGCAGTCGCTTTGCTTTGCAGAAGAAGAAAATTATCACAGGTGGTAGGCTCGCACGACTAGAAATGATGACATCTGTGTGTTTGTATCCCATCCCATAACTTCGTCATGGATTAGAGACGTCGGTGTCGTTGTATAGGAGCTTCATGCTATTTTATTGAAAACTTGATTGTATTTCAGTTTCTCGTATTGTTTTTGACCAAGATCTAAAATCTTTTCCCTTTTCTAAATCAGAAAAATGTTTTGGTGTTGCTTATTCCGAATTTCCGATATCAACCAATGTAGGCGCTTCAAAGGTTAACGTCGGTGAGTATTCACAGTGCTCTATGATTTGGAGTGACGCAGCTGTTCCACTTATTATTACAGTCACAATTTAGGTGTTAGTAAGTACCAATTTGTCGTAGACACGTGTGCGGCTGATCTCGCAATAGCCGGCATACCGGGCCAGGGCGCGGTCTGCCAATGGACTCTCGAAACGCGAATAAATTTCATGTGACATATAGGTAGGTATTTATGTTACAGTTTAAACTACCAACCTTCTTGTAATAAACGAGCGGCATGTTTAAATAGTAATAATCGGTTTTTCTATGTAACCAATGGATTTTTATAAGTCAGCGAGAGGAAATTGCACAGATGTGACAATTGAGTAGCAATTAGTCAAGCGATTGTGTACACTGAGATTGTCTAGTTGTCTGAAACACGTTTCTTTTGATTTTATTATTCAAACATTGTAGGTAGAATATAAAAATCGTCACTTGTGTTTAGTACCTACCTACCTACCTACAAATGCTGCCAAATATTGCTTAAAAAAAGTTATGTGACGAAATGCTGCTTCGTTATTTTAATTACACACCAAGAAACGTCGCTCTATGGCATTCAACACGCTTTTTATTCCATAGTGTGACAATGTCGTGTGTAAAGTAATCAAGACAAAAAGTTAAGGCGGACTCTAGTTGGTAGGTAGGTAGTACCTATCTACTCGTACATTTTGTTTAAGTAAGTAAACAATAATTTATATATTTTACGTACATAAATGACTAGTAAATATGTACCTACCTATAGTTATATGAAAAGGTAATCACAATTCATATTAGGTATAGGTACCTACAGTTTTCCTTATGTGGTTAACAAATAGCCAGTGGCGTGCAGTGCATATAGGCAAGTAGGCAGTGCCTACCTCATATGATTCAATAAAACTATTTGAACTGTTACTACATAAATAAAATATATCAATCATGACTAATTATTGATATATAATGATGTATATTGATGTAGTAATAGTTAAAATGGTTTTATTGAACCTTAAGAGGTAGTCACTGCCTACTTGCCTATATGCAATGCACGCGCCTGCAAATAGCCTATCCTAAAATTAATTCGCATGTTTCTTGATAACTATTGGGCGCTTTTATAATTATTTACTGTAGCACGACACGGCACGATTTTATCGTCACGAATGTCACGATACCGTATGAAAGCAGAATGTATGAATCTATGAAAACGCTTTTAATTATTAACCGACTTCCAAAAAGGGGGTTAACAACAACAATTAGGTAATGTTTAAGTGACTTTTATCAATAAAATATTAATCCTTATCAAATTAAGTAGTTTCATCGTCACATTTCGTCGTATTTAATGGAGATGATTTCTGCAGTTTACGGTATGTTATTTGGATGCATAGTTTAAGAGATAACACGATGTAATCAAATCGCGACGGAATGATATAATATAATTTGTGAGATTGCTTCATAGGAGCGAATTTCGCATGTATCGATCCTGAACAGGGTTGAAAAAAATCATGATTTTTTTATTTTAATCAAATCAAATTGATTTTTTCAATGATTTTTTTCAAAAAAATCATGTGATTTAAATGGTGATTTAAATCAATTTGATTAAAATCACTCAACCTTGATTCTTAAGGATACATTAAACTTTACCCGTGCAAAGCCAGGGCGGGTCAGCTAGCTAAAACTAAAAGGCAACTTATTTGCTCTATACCACGCCGGATTCAAGTCTATGGCGTAGAATGCGTACCTAGATCATAGGATACGAGGATACCATTAGCTTTGCTGCCCCCCTAGCCAAGTACTTTTCTGTTAGCGTTCACGCCACACGCTACGGACAAAATGTATGGAAATGACATTTGTGGGTCACGTGACTTTTCCGCAGGTAATGTCTGCCATACATTTTGTGCTTATCGTTTGGCGTGAACGCTAACAGACAAGCAACTTGTCTAGGGCCCAAGTTTTATAATAGTATTCTTAGATACCTAGCAAAAGCGTTGGTTGTTTACCGTTATGAAATAACATATAATATACATTATTTACCAATTTACAATTTGTTAGGTGGCTTGTTTTCAAAAATTTTGTACATTTTGTCAAGTGAAAACGTCCACGTGAACGTTGTTCTCGAAAAAATGTAATGCTTACTAATATTAACATCGTTTGAATAGATAGCCAAAACTGCAAAATCAAATGTTTTTCATGCCCATAAAGACATGGTACAAACTCTTGATTTTTCAGTTTTGGCTATTTGTGACTTTGTTCCACCGAAGGTGCGATATGTCTTCCATTTCGTTCATATTAGTTATTCTTTTCTGTAACATTAATATTAGTAGATATTTGAGGTTTTTATCTGGCAATGTCCTTCAGTTATTAACCTTCCCATCAGATCACAACAGAACGTCTCTCTGCCATTTAGACAGCGGGTGCCACCGACAAGAAAAGTGTTTTTTTTCTGTGCAGGATTTTTCAACAATAAACCTTTCATTTTTGTTATTCAGCTATAAAAAAAACGGTAAGGCTATCTCCTATTATTGCGTAAAAATATATAATAATTTTGACCAACTTCGAAATAAATGTAGGATTAATCCTGTAAGATTCTTTTTATCCTTTAAATGTTGGGATTGTAATTCAACTCACTGGTTGATTTCATTTCGGTAACGATTTGTTACGTTTTTTTTGTTGTGTTACAGAAATCATGTAACAAAATGAAGTAAAGTCGATTTCATACAGAATTATTATGTTTATTTAAATTGCTGATACTGCTTATTAATTTTCTTTACATATCATTTTTCAATTATTATTTCAAAAATCTCTGAAACCACCAGTCGAATTCTATTCTATTGCTGATTACCTAATTCGCTTAATATAATTTGCTCCCTAATATAATATACGAACGAATACCTATCATCATTATATTATTATCATATTATATTTTAATTAATGACGTATTTATGTTTATTACCAATTTTCAACTCTATGTTCCTCAACAAAATGTTTATTTTGACTGAACTAGAGTTATTTTTAATAATATTCAATAAGTTATTTGAAAATTTTTAATGACTATAAGAAATACATAATTTCGAGACTAATTTTATTATAATTCAACAGACTGATCATATAATAATAAATGATTAAAATGCAATTTCGATGTTTAAATTATCTTGTGTAATAGCCCTAATATTTATTATTGTTATTTTTTTGTTACATTGTCCATTTTTGTAACAGTATTCATTTATTTTTCATTTTTGTAACTGTACAAAAAAATTTAAAACTAGCCAGGTACTATTAGTTTGAGTGACGTGACGTGACATAGACCACTGAGCACAATAAAAATGACTTTACCTACTTTACCTTTTTACCCGACTGCGAGACGCAAAGGAGGGTAATGTGTTTATCAGTCTATGTATGTATGTATGTATGTATGTTTGTTTCTATGTGGGGTTCTAGAGACCAAATGCGTAGGCCGATTTTGATAATTCTTACGTCAATCGATTCGTCTTAACATTGCGAGTGTCACTAAAGACATAACAGTAATCAAAATTCACCACAGCGACAACCAGACGCCATATTGTCAAAATGAAAAAAAAAAAAAGTTGATGAACTATGTCAAGTGGGGTGTCGTTGAATAGGTATTTTAAAATCATCTTTAGGTTCCTTTTATCATTTTTCATTTTAAATAATAGTTTAGGATATATAACGATTTAAAGTTGTTTAACAAAGCAATCATTCTCGCTAATTCTTACTTATTGATTTAAGTTTTTATTTCAAGTATTAACGATATACAAACAAAAAAGAAGATTACGAAAACATACATTAAAAACTAAAAAGTGAAAAATAAAAATAGTAAATTAAAAATTAAAAAAACCCGACTGCCAAAAAACAACTAAAAAGTTCAAAACAAGAGCACTTTTCAAGCAGTCTGATGCAGTTGGTGGCAATTATTTGTGTTAATCTTAGATTTTATGCCACCAACTGCATCAGACTGCTTGAAAAGTGCTCTTGTTTTGAACTTTTTAGTTGTTTTTTGGCAGTCGGGTTTTTTTAATTTTTAATTTACTATTTTTATTATGTTCGCATTTTAAAGAAATACCTACTTGAAAGTTAACGTTGTAAATAATCACATGATTATGTACGATTTTCCAATCGCAAGAAACTTTCGCTGCTTGGTATCTATGTGAGATCTCTTACCGCTCGTAGTAGGTACCTACCTAATAGTAAGTGTATAGTGGTGATACAAATGCTAATGAAAACCGGCCAAATAAGACGGTTCAACTAAACATTACGTAACATCGTTGGATAACGCTGTTTGCTATTACATATACCGATTTTTTAATTACCATTTGAGATTCTCGTACTTTTACGTGAACGCTTCGTCAGTAACTTACTAATAAAAGATTGCGTCAGCAGCCTTCACTTTTAGTGTTTCGAAACTATGCATGAGTTGCACGTTGCACAAACATCCGGCTCGCAAGACACACGCTGCCAGACTTAGGTGACAATCGGTATTTTCGATACCTAGGTCAGCCAGAAATCAACAAATAATGTTTACACGTGTAACTCGGTGTACAACACCGAGTAACAGGTAACTATTAATATAAAATTATAGGTAGGTACTTGTATTGCATCTAGTAGGCACAAATAAAGAAAAGTGGCTCATGCCTACCTACTACAACGTCGCACAAGTTTGGTAACACGCTCTTTTAATATTTCTATGGTAACACGCGTGGACGGGGATCGTTTACAGTAAATCTATGAAATTGTTTGATTGTTACTTAGCATGGATTGTTTACTTGGCTTCTGCACGAATGTTTACCTAGGTAGGATATGATAAAAATAATAATCGTGTGCGGAGGAATGTGGGCTGGCATGCACGTTCACGATTAAAGACAAGTAGCGCAGGGCAATCATACAAGGTTGTGCGGCTAAAAATAATGCAAAATCTTGGTAAAAATAAAACCCTTAGCTGGCAGCCGCAGCCGGTTGATGGTGGCGGTGTGGTGTGGCGGGCGAGTGAACGCGGCGACCTTGGGCCCGTGCCGGCCCGCGGACGTTCGTTGAACGCGCCGCGTCCCGCGCACCCCGCACGCCGCGCCCCGCGCCCCTAGCCCGCCCGCCACCACAACTCGTTTGCGACATGATTATTCGAAAATATTCAAAAAAAATAAGTTAGAGGCTGGCAGTATTCAATCATTATTTAATCATTCTCCTCTAGAAGTATCACTGGCCACGATGCCTTACGTAAACTTCAAGAAAAACATCAGGCGGTGTCATCGATCTCTCTACGATTTGTATCGCCTTGTTCACAACAGTTCACTTATCTCTTTATCATACGTATTGCCGATCTGTATTTCTTTATCTCATTTCACAATCTCCCATAAACATAACAGACAGATGTTTTCTCAGTTACGAGATATGTAAGTACGTTATGCTTACAACAATACAATGTAGTAGGTAGGTATAATGTGTCGCTGTCGTGTAACTTACAATAAAAGCCACAATAACTATCCAAAACAAAAGCGTTTCCACGTTTGGTTCACTAACACGCATGCGAACATATCTAATAGACTATAAAAATATACCTATCCAAAACAGTGCGTGACGTAGTATTTTGCTGCATTATTTTCGCAATAGTGGGTGCGTGGGGCCCGGCTGGGCTCGATATGCTGGCCACTGCGAACATTGACCGCGCGTGTACGGTCAGCAAAAACCCTATAATGCTGAATTTTAAATGTTTCTGTTCATAAGTTCTTTTAGTGCATAATCGATTGCATGTGCCTTTTAAAATTCATGTGTATGGCAAATTGATTTGTTTGATTGCAACTTTATGTCTCGTAATGTTTATGAATGAAGGTCGGATTTATTTTAAACGATGTTTTGAGTAAGTTTCGAGATTTAACGCTTTATGAAAGAAAATCACATTCCGAATGCATAACAACATTACATTATGTTTATTCGGGCCCTGTCATATTGTCATAATGATAATAAAATTATGTATGAACCAAAAACAAATGATTCACATACCTATTTATTTGTAGTAAAGCTGATAAATAAAACCGCCACTGTCCCGTCCTTGTTGCTCAGAGGCGTGAAAAACATTATAATATTTATTATGAGATCTCTTTTGATCTTCTGCCGGGCTAACATGCGCGCCGCGACAAATTTTGTCGACTGTTTTGTCTCGCTCTTACTCGTGCGAATACGAGACAAATGCACGATAAAAGTGTCGACAAAATTTTGTCGCGGTGCGCATGTTAGCCCTGCTGGTAAAAACAGAAAACAACAAAAAAGAAATACCTAAATTAATCTAATTGTCCTATAAATAAGACGGTTCGATATAATATTATTAGAATATAAGTAGGTACCTACCTAGCCTAATGAAATTGGAAAAAAACATCAAAATAACAGGCTCTACCTGTTATTTTGATGTTTTTTCGAATTTCATTTCGTTTCAGCTTTTACCTAATTATGTATATGTATTTTGAAAATAATGATACAGCTACCTACTTAATCTCTTAAAAACTTAATCACTATCATCGTACACGTAACACACAATGGTGCTGATTCTGTTGTACATCGCACAAAACTAATTTTAATCACACTATATCTCTTTCTTACAAATATCATTGAAAAAGGACAGAGTACTGTCAAATTAGTCTACGCCCTTGTCATTTACGGGAAAATAAAAATAGTCATAACCTTTTGCAAAACCGACTAAATTCACATTGAAATGAAGCAAGTGGACTAATTTGACAGGATTAAATATCTTCTATCCCTTTCTCATGTTTTTCGTTAGAAAGAGACAAAATGAGACTAATTATGTTTAAACAACAGAAAACAACAGAATCGGCACCAATACCTACCTATATTAGTTAAAAATTGAATTCTTAAAATTGTTGTAAACTAACGAAATCTAGGTTGTAGTCGTACTTCAAGTAATAATATCATGAATGGTGAATTGCAAAAGACGTAGGTAATCGCTTCAAAATATATTTTTTAAGAAAATCTTTTTCACACAATCTTTTTAAATTCTCGGGGTACACGAACGCGATTGGAACAGAGAAATAAGCATGAAATTGTTTGGTATTCTGAGCATGTGAGAAAATAAAATGTTGACGCGGCTTCTTTATTGCAAATTTACTATGACTAGGTACTTCATCTAAGATTTATTGTCGACATTGTAATCTTAAGTCTTCCTTTAAACAGAAATGTAAAACACATTCGTGCAAACAAACAGGATGTTGGAAGATTTTCCTCGTGCGAGCTCAGAGACGACATGTCAGACGGGTTCTTGTGCATTATTGCTGCAAGAAACTTACCTGTCGATTGTAAACGATACGCTGTGGAACTTGTTATTATTTTGCCTTTGAATCTACAGGCGAATTTGTTTAATTTAACATGTTCTTTAAAACTTGATGAAGGTTATCCCACAACACATTCATATTGTGAGTTACTGTACTATAATTTCCTATTAAAAATATAAGGAAGAGTTCAACTTGCCTTATCACTTTTGAAGCTACAATCCGCTGAGGTCCAAAAAAGGAAAATTTATTTGCTTTTAAAGCTTTTTATTTAGGTTGATCTAGAATACTCTACAGATCGATTTTCAAATTATTTAACACATAGCACAAAGGTGCAATAGTTGTCGCCACTGCGTCAGTTGCAACTTGCAACTGAATGCTGTGTAATTAATACAGGTATTCCCGCCCAAAGATGGAAATTATTTTGCTGTCCGTATGTTTTTATATTTCAAATCAAGTGTTTCAATTACTTTATTTTATTGCTTCAGGTTTGTTGTTTGTTATATTTATTAGCAATATGAATAGTTTTTTATGGATCACAAGCACCTGTAGCCTAAACCTGATTTCACACAAAAATGTGGCCTGAGCGGCCCGACTATTTTTAAGCACACATGGGTGGTGATTCTCGCCTGTTCGATATGATATCACCTTCGATATAGTATAATATATTGCAACAACTGTCAAAATATCGAGTGAATGTAAATTTCGGTATTCTCGAGAAGTCGCTGTAGATATAATCGATGGTAAAGCGTTCGACATGCTGCATACTGCTCCGCGAGCAGTAGATAGATAATTATGATCTTGATCGAATGCGATATCTACGATTCGATATTAATCACATCACCTGATTTATCGCACAAAGCGAGAATCACCTTATGACGTTCGGTGAAGATTTCGGTACCTACCTACCGTAAAGTTTAAGTAGGTATGAATAACTATTAGAGAATTTTTTAATTATTATTTGTAAAGTAGGTAAGAATACATGTAATATTTGTATTAGTGATGAAACGATTATCGCTTAGCGATTACGATTATTGCCCGAAATAATCGTTGATTACGATTACGATGATTTAAAAAAAATGTTTAAATATTTCTTTTTCATCGCGTGAAGAGTTAATTAAACATATTTGAAGGACGAGTTTAAACATTTTAAGTTTTTTTTTTTTTTTCTAATAAAATTGTTGAAAAGTCTAAAATTCCCATCTGTGTATTAAACTAACTGAAAAGGTGAGGCAAACTATGCTAACCGAGGCAGATATGGGAAGATTTGATGTTAGAAAACCATCTAGAGAATTTCAAGCATATCCAAACAGAATTACAGAATTTTTTTTCAATCTGAAATCTTTAAAATGAATGTTATTGACTTGTTATCCCCCAGAGAGTGCCTAGGAAACAGGAAATACGTGCTTTAGAAAAATAATGTTTTTAACTTGTTTCAAATTTATTACCATCTGCCGGCCTAGCATGACCACGATAGAAACGGGTTTTGTCTACATAGAAATAGACAAAGTGACAGATTGTAGAAACATTTCTACGTTTTATGAATGAAATCTGTCACTTTGTCTATTTCTATGTAGACAAAACCCGTTTCTATCGTGGTCATGCTAGGCCGGCTGGTGCTGTTACCATAAAATGTTACTATGACACTCCGAAGAAAAATACATAAGTATACATAGTACTTCAAAATTCGTCAAGCAGTATAGACTACAGGAGGCCACAAAGGAACAAACGAACATACATACACCCGAAAACATTACTCTCCTTCCGCAGTAGTCGGGTACCTAGTATAGGTCGCGGCTTGAATTAAGATCACAAACGTCACCTGCGCATTAGCTGGTTTTTCGGTCTCTTTGGCGGAATGAAGAAGACGGGGGGCACCGAGGCTGCACCCGATTGGTTCGTCAGTCGATGCTCGTCGTCTATTGGACTATTCTCTATTACCTACGTATTATCAACTGTCTATTGTCTATTGCGCCAAAAATGTACATGTGCCATCTGTGATCAAGATATTTATACCTATATAGCTGCAAAGTCCTTGTTAACCGACTTCCAAAAAGGAGCTGCATTCGGTTGGTTTATTTATTGCAAAATTTTAGAATAGGAACAATACTATTATCAACTATTATGTAATTTTAGTATGATAAAGCCAAGCGAAACATGTAATGTTTCCAACACGAATCAAACTAATATCTACTAAATTTGTCAATGGGCACTGAAATATGTTTTTGTAAGTACCTACCTTAATTTTTTGTCGGAAGGAAGCCACCACCAGGGAAAAAATATTTTAGATATTACAATACATACGATGTGTTTCGGAGTGTAGATTTGACCAGACATAATTAATTTACAAAAAATACATAACTCGAATAATCGTTAAATAATCGCAATAATAATCGATGATTACGATTAATCGCTAAATGCCAATAATCGCGATTACGATTAATCGTAATCATTTCATCACTAATTTGTATGTCACCCCTTCTGGCAAGACACAGCAGCTAGGAGCTCGGTAGAGTTACATTCATAAAAAAAAAACAAAACTACCTACCTAATGTAGGTAAAATCATCAAAATAACATAATTGTACACAAATCAACACCAAGTAAGATTTGATTGAAATGTACCAATTTAAATAAATAACTTTATTTTTTATTAAATAAATAACTTTTGTTAGTTTATCATTTCTAGAATACTGTACCTAATTGATCAAATCTAGATTACACCATTAGGTACCTATGCATGCACAGCTTTACACTGTTGAATTTGTTGTTTTTCCTTATCACAGTAATCACCTACTTTTAGTTATGATATAAATACTACATGTTATTTATTATGTTTATATTTATTATGTTATGTAATTTTTTGTCATATTCGAAATAGAAATATCTTTTGCAAACAATACCTGCGTTAGGCTTAGGTGTCACTGTCATGCAATTCTTAGCGATGGAATCGTCACTGCGAAATACTTATAAATCAAACGAACTTACATGTGAAGTTCGATGTTAATTATGTGAGTGTTGGTCCAAGACGTCCTTCTATCAACGAACACCTAGCATTGCTTTGTGCGTGGAATAGTTCACACAGTAGGCGGCCCACATTACCTCCATATTTATTTGTCTTGGTGATGTCTTCCCCCAAAACTTCATTGAGTAACTTGTCTGGTTCAGTTTCAGCTGGGAGTTCTGTGACTGGTTCTATTTCAACGGGTTGTACAGGGGTTGTTTCTAAAATCTGTTCCAGTACTGGTTCAGTGACTGTGTTAGTATAGCATCTTGTGCATAACCATAATCAGGTGAATGCAGTTCTGAAATGTTTAACGACAGTTTGTCTGTTGTCATAAACAGTACATAGGTGTAAGTATGTGTATGCATAAGTAGAAATATACCTCATTGAGTATATTCACATTATTATCTAGTTTAGTTTGGAATAAACCACATGGTACCTATATTGTAATTACGCACGAGTATGTTCTCAAACGATCCAGTTTGTCAAGGAATAGACCTCACGAGTGGAAGATATCCACCGCACGGGAAAATTCTCAAGACATATTTTTATGTTCGCTATGTAAAAGTCTGGTCAGAGAGTCGCCTTAGGGGCGGAGTGTCTTGTTGGTACCTATATGATTATAATTACTCACCTTCTGTTCCTTGTACTTTCCTTTTCTTGAGGGATTTCTTTAGTAAAGTTTTTTGATTTGCCGTTACAAATCATCGTCTTAATCCCTATTTTTTCTTTTGTGTTTTCCCATGATTGAATTATCAATAGCTACACACACACCACACTCAATACAATAATTGTTCACTTTTATTGTATGAATTGGTGCTAAATGCGATTTTATGAGCAGAAAACCACAGAAAACTTCGTGGAGAAAAAAAAATAACGGGTTCTTTTGGCGCGCACGAAAACGTTAATGACAGTGACAGCAATGACAGCTACTACCTCTAGCTGTAGTAGCTGTCATTGCTGTCAGATGTCAGAGATTAAGTAGGTACTAAAGTACCTACCTAGTCGCCGACTAGGTACTTTAGTACTTAGGCTGCATTCCGAATTACGCTGTAATCGATTTGAGCGTCCATAAACCCGTTCCGAATTACCGTGAGCGCGATATCGATGTCCCTTGAATCGTCATAGATGACGTCATGACATGCGCCATCTTGCGATTACACCGACCATGCCCCAAATAAATATCACCGTGAGCGCTGTCAAATATGACAGTTGTGTTCACAGGTTGTGTTTATGTTTATTGTTTTGTTATGAAGTTAGGAGTCGCATAAAACAACTATTCTATTGTCGCATTTTAAGAAATTGTGCACATAACCATGAGTATTCAAGTGAATATAGCCGACGAGCCTAACGGGCGACAAATTACTTTAATGCTCACATCAGAGCAATACGAGAGGGCTCAGAGAGGTAAGTACAAAATTTTAGCCCCTTTGCAGTTCTATCGACTGCTCAAGCGATTGTGATGCAAATGTTTTACTCATCACAACTGCTAAGCTGTCTGTTTGCAAAAGCTAGGTACTTCGTCTCGCCTCGTCTGTATAGTGCATACAACCACTGTTTTCTCTTCTGATCAATCCTTTTCTTCATCACTGGACGAATCGTCGTTCTCTATCTCAAAATCTGAGTTATCAGAATTCAGAGTCGATGGAGTCAACCAACATAACTTCCATTTTCACTTTTCAGAAAGATTTCGGTTTGGAGGTTATGTTATGTTCACTGTGAACGCTTTCACGAGCGTTCCGAATTGATGACAGCTCTTAGCTGTCATAATCGTGATATTTAAATCGGAACGCAAAATATAGATGTGAGCGCTGTGAGCGATTATTTTGTAATTCGGAATGCAGCCTTAATCTCTCTCATCTATGGTGGCGACTGGCGATGGCGTTCCAATCGACGCAAACGTAAGAGTACGTTCAGAAAAACAGTTTTTTTTCTGAGATATCTAACGAAATACGTGGTTAATGGCGAGACGATGCGTCTACTACAAGTTATAAAATAGAAGGACGTCTTGGACCAACACACGAAACATAATTCACGATTAACGTCGAAACAGCGGCAGATGTGAGCGATGCGATCTCCCTCGTCACGAGCCGCATCAGCCACATGACTGACACTTTACACTTTCCCCGCGTGCACTGCATGAAAGCCACTCAGCACGTTTTGTTATTAACGCAATATTATCTAAAATGCCATCGAATCCTGTTCACTAGCTTTGTCGCAACAACAATGAGGACTCTAAATGGATATTGAACTTTCACGTGCAATAGCTTGGCGGGATCACGTTTAGTTTTGATTTTAATTTAGCGGCAAGTAGTAATAATTATGGTCCATTTCAATAGAACTTGTAAACAAACTTTCTATACAAATTCATCAAATTTTGACAGTTGACAGTTGACAGACCTACTGACATTGTTTACAAAGTTAACAAATTCAATTGAAATGGACCCTACTTCCTACTCTTCCTAGGCATTAAAAAAATTACACACTCAGTTTTGCATAATTGTGTCCTTTCTAAAGGAGTCAGTTTCAGCATATTAAGTCCTTTCTAAAGGACAACATTTCACACAAAGGACACGGCAGACGCCCATAGAACGCTGGGCTTCAGAATGTGTATGTCGGTACAGATATGAAATTAGTTTACTGTGATCGAGTATTTCAAGAGTATTTAAATTCATTTTTTATTTGTTTTTGTACGTAATTGGATTAAAGAGAAATTATCGTATTTGTGACAGTGAGGTTAAGTATGGTGTGAATGATCCAATGAAGTACCTACAGCGCGACTAATGAGTTCTCAATTCAAAGGTTTTAGTTGCTGTCGACATGATATTCTGTGGAGGCACGCGTCAGCCAGCATGCACCCGTTTTTGTTTTATTGGTTTTTTCGAAATGTCAACGGCATAATCATTTTATTTCTTATTTATTTCAATTTTTGATTTCAATTCTCAATCTCTAAGATAAATTAGGCAAAGAACAATTAAAATATATTGTTATTTTTGGTTAAGCTTTTATTACTGTACCATATCAAGCCCAAAACTGCCAATGTCCTTTAGGGTTCCTTAGTAAAACTAGTAACAGTAGGAACCCTTATACCTACTTAATTACGTCATGTCCGTTTGCTTGTCTGTCTGTTCGTTTGTTTGTCTCAGCGTCGTCAAAACGACAGTCATTATAGGTAGGTACTTACAATAGGATGTTGGACTAATTTTGGGAAATGGTTATATATTAATCTTCATTACATTAAAAGCACACTACATTGATATTTCAGGGAGATCTACTGTATTATCAATAAAAATCAATGATAAAATTTTAATTTCCAAAACCGCTCCAAAAACACTGTTTCTGACACAAGTGACGTAACACGCAAGTAAACGTTTAGTTTTTATCAACATAACCTAAAATGAGATTTCACAAAACTTCTGAATGATCATACATAAAGATTTGTAAATAAATATATGGTAGGTAGGTACTCACACTGCTGTTTTTACATTTTTAAGTTCCGCAGCATAATAATCAGCGTTATTCTTAAAGACAAGTGCAACCATTAATGCGTCTATCTTAGGTAGGTTGTATTAGCTTGCACAAAATTTTACTCCATTTTGAGATTCGATATGAATATTTATGCCACTAGATAGAAGATTTCTATGAACACAGCTTCAGAAAAAGCTCAAAGATCGAATATAGCACCCAGAAAACATAAAACGCAAACTACAATCTTTCAAAGCCGTGCTTACTTCAGTGTTAGCCAAGCTAGATTTTCATTTTACCCCAATGCCTGATTAATTTTACCCTAAAATCATAACTATTTATACAAAAATACCCTAAGGCTAAAGTTTTGGTTTTAGATATACAATAAAACAAGTTCTTTCTTAATCAATGGTCATATTTCACAAAAAAATATGCTGAATTTGTTTGTTTAACTCAAGTTTGTTCAACCGCACGGTTGTCGCAGTGGCTGAGAGATTGGCTGCTGCGCGACGTGTCGCGGGTTCGATTTCCGCATTGCACACTGGTCTGGCTGTTTGTGTATGTGAAATTTGTGTTTGTAAATGCACCCACGACACAGGAGAAATTCTAGTGTGGGGCAACGTTTTTTTTTTTTTTAAAAAAAACAATTTAAATACTTAGGTAGGTACCTACATACATATATTGCTTACCAAAAAGCCCATAAACGTTAGTAATCATAACAACAATACAAAATCTAACCTTAAAATTTTACCCTAAAGAATTCTTAACCCTAAAAATAAGTTGTCAACACTGGCTTACTCGCATGTGACGTCACCAGAGTGCAACAGCCCGTTCTTGTCACATCTAAAATAACCAAAAATATTACATTTTATTTTCGTGTAATTTGCAAAAACTATACGTACCTATACATTTTTTATTCACAGCGTGTGTCAGAAAGTTGAACATTTTTATTCGGTATTTAGATTTATAAATAAACATTTAAAACAATAAGATTTGCTTCAATGTTTTTTCTAATACTGTTATTGTATCACGTAGCTACATTATTAAAGTATATCTGTGCAAAAATTAAGCTTCATTCAATAAGCAGTTTGCAGGGACGTATTTTAGATTTTGGCGCCCTGGGCGCTTTTGATTTGGCCGCCCCATTTTTCAACGCAATTAAAATAACGGCTAGTCATTTAAAAAAACGGAGCCGTTTTGTACTACTGCGGATCAACATTTTGCCGGATTGCATTGCGGCTGAACGTTTCTCAGGCATATTGTATTGGCATTTTGCATTCTCCAATGGGAATAAACGTTGCGTCGCTGTTTTGCAAAACGGCGACCAATAAACCGCGACTTTATAGTATTTGTTAGGGAGGTCGTGGGAAAATATAATAAATCTTAAACCAGCAGTTACTAATATAATTTTATCTTATGCCGCAAAAGACCGCTCCCTGCTGCGAGGTACAGGGGGCGAAGCCCCCCGGAAAAAAAAGGAATTAATACCTATAATTAGTTGCAAGACTGCTTAGGTAAAGTTAGAACGGTGTGCACACAACGCACGAGTCGAGCGAGCGAAGCGAGCGGTGCACCAGGCTGGTGAGTAGCGACCGGTGAGAGCCAGAAACGATCAGCCGATCACATAAAAACGGCACTACACCCTATACCTACCCCCTATAACATGATTACAATACGGCCAAACGTGGGCCGCCACGCTGTATTATAGAACGTATCGCAATGACAATAATTCGGCTAAACGTTGATCCGCCCGTAATATAAAACGGCTCCGTTTTTTAAAATGGCGAGCCGTTATGTAATGCGGTGAATTCTATAATTCGGCTGTGACATAAATATAAAACCAACCTTGATGTTTAGGTCAGTGCATTATAGAAGCACGACAGTATACCTACCAAGTGCGGATATTGCTAGTGCGACAAAACTGTACCGCAAACCATGCACACAATGCATGCTGATTTGAAGAACTGTAGCTCGACTTCACTCAAGTGCGAAAATACAATACCAAGACATCTCATACGGTACCAGAGGAAGAGGGGAACGAGGGAGCAGGAACCGCCAGGGTATTGCGGGGGAGAAGCCCCCCGCAAAAAAAAACTGACAGTCGAAAAATCGCCCAGGTTAAGTTAGTACGGTGACCACACAATGCACAAGCCGAGCGAGCGAAGAGAGCGATACCGCAGCAGCGGCCGGCGAGTGCCAGGAAACATCAGCCGATCATATTTGAAATTTTAATTACAATTTCAGCAATTAACCATGTTCGATTTGACGAAACTCCTTGTTCTTAACCTGTACGAAGAAATAATTGTGACCCCAGTCGCTTCAGTACCGTAGACCACATCTACACTGTTAGGCAAATTAGACAAAAGAACGAAAAATACACACAGAGGGGTGTAATATTTCCGAAACTGTTCACCCATGAGTTGGAGGTCGTCTTTTGGACTGGACCGAATAAACCTGATGGCGGAATAGCTGGAACAATTGGACGAAAGGCTGCACAGCCTAAATAATTATAATAGCATTAATTTAGACAAATCTAAGATCATAATATTCAAAGCATGTCAGTAGTTGGTTTAGTCCACATACGAATACAAAGTTACTCAGCGAGCTATGCATGAAGTTTCTTCGATTTTTTGTTACTATTGTAAAATTCTAGGTTTTTGTCTTATGTTCAAGCAGCAAGTAATAAGGGTGGCCTGGCGGCCGCCCCTCCGAGCCGGCCGCCCCTCCGAGCCGGCCGCCCCGGGCGATCGCCCCCTACGCCCTTAGGGAAATACGTCCCTGGCAGTTTGACTGTGCGGAATCGAAATGTAAATGAAGTGCAAAAATTCTGGGAAAACATAAAAACCGTAATAATTTCATATCGATTTAGAAATCTCCCAAACTAATGATGCAGATAGGATCTTTCAGGGTTGCCCCTTGAACCACTCATAACGGGACACCCTGTAATATAGTACCTATGTAACTCTAAGAAAACAGGTAGGTAGTAGGAATTTTCTCAGGTGGCTGTAAGTATAGAATATTGTTTTTGCTTTTGAATCCTATTTTGAATATTGCTTTTTGAAATGTGGGTATGTAAGTAGGTAGGTACCTACCTATTTATTGTAGTAATAGTCCCTAAGTATAGCGGAAAAAACAACAAAACTGAATCTTTCAATAGTTATAAATTCTGGTTTAATCGTAGATTAGCAAGAGATGTAACAAGTGGTGCATCGGAGATGCGACGGGGGCCGGGGGTGCGATCGATACAGTGGGCGTCGGGGGTGCTCGGCGGGGTGCCTCCCACGTCAGCTGGAGCCCGGCCAGCCTGCCTCCAGACCTGACGTAGGTAAATAGCATCGATAGGCAGCGTGTTTACGTAGTAACACGTTTTTGATACAATAAAAATAACCTTAGGATATTAATAACAATGCTGAAATAATAGGTAGATACCTACCTACCTATCTACGTAAAACTTATTGATTCTTCTTTTTGTGCGTTTGTGTAATTTATTCGATATTTACGTGGCGGCATCAATTTTCATTATGAAAATATTGAACGGAAACTTCAGGCTATGTTTCTATTTAAACGAGACCATTTTATTAGTTAACTCTTATGAATAAGTTAATAGGTTCTAAGGTTCATATTCTTTCGTTATCAATGGCGAACCTAAAAAAAAGATACTTAGGTAAGTACCTCAGATCATAGAAACAAGGAGATATGCCATCATAGCAAATTAGTACGGGAACAACTGATGCCACTTTTAGTACATTTTTCGACACAATTACGCGCATAATTAAGCGCTCCTTGTGAATAAAAAGATCTCCCACGCATTGAACATTCCGCACACTCTCAATGTAACACTGTTAATCTAATCGACACTCAACACTAGCACTAAACTAAAAACTGTTTTATACCATCGATCGTGTTCGGTTCGTCGCCAGCGCGTACGTTTTTAATATGAGCAATTTGCTCAAGATCAGGCATCAAGCTCGATAGCGCCTTGGCACATCTCCTTGTTTCTATGATCTGAGGTTGTGATGATGATGTGTTGTGTATGATCTACCTAGTTAAAAACTAAAACCCACTACGACAAAAATCGAGCTGAAAGGTATGAAACAAGTGTTGCGTCTCAAGGACGCTTTGTGGATCCAAATAAAAAACTTGGGAAAAATTCGGACCCTTATAATTTTAAATTAAAAATCGTTACAATAGGTACTTGTATCTAGTTATAAGGTGGAATCGACCTCACTAGACGAGGGTTCAAATGGAATGGATTGACATGTAATGGCCGCTATATACTAACAAATTATTACAAAGAAGTACGATAGCAAGGTCTGGCTAGATTGGGCATTTGCCCTTACAATAGTTGTAGGCGCACACATATTCCCCGCCTTGAAACGACGCACTTGCGAGTTTCAAAGCTCTTCAGGGCTAGGAAGGGGGCAAAGGCGCGTAAGTGCCCGCCGGACGCATCCTCGAGCAGTGTTGACGTCGGCTACACGGGAGATGCCGTCGGATCCCGGAAAAAGGCGAGCAACTCGACCGAGTCGCCACGCTAGCGGCGGCACGTTGTCCTCCTCGATGATAACTAGGTCACCGACGTTGAGGGTATCGTGGGTTTGGCGCCACTTGATGCGCTGTTGCATCTCGCTGACGCACTCCTTCTGCCAGCGCTGCCAAAAATGCCGGCGAATTTGCTCGAGCCTAGCATGACGTTGCAGCGGGCCCAGATTCTCTTCTTGGTCGGGGACTGGTGTCGGCAGCGATGTGAGCGGTCGACCGATCAGGAAGTGCCCTGGGGATAGGAAAGATAGGTCGTCAGGAGATGAGGATAAGGGATGCAAGGGACGGCTATTTAAAATGGCCTCCACTTGTGCAAGAAGAGTTGAAAATTCTTCTTGAGTTAAATGGGTATTACCCATGACACGCTTTATATGAAACTTGCAAGATTTTACACCTGCTTCAGCTAGTCCGTTAAAGTGGGGGCTATACGGGGGAGAGAAAACAAAGTTTATGCCATCTTGCGCCGCAGAGTCGGAAATAGAAGTGCTATTTTCCTTTATAAATTTACCTAGTTCTCTGGCGGTGGCAACAAAGTTTCGACCATTGTCACAAAAAATCTCCGCTGGCTTGCCCCTACGGGATATAAACCGTCTTAGTGACAATAAAAATGAAGCCTTGCTTAGCTCGCTGACAGCTTCTAAATGTAAACATTTATAGCGCATACAGACAAATATGGCTAAATAAAACTTGGTAGTTTTAGCACCGCGACCCTTCCTATTTAAGACTGCAAATGGACCTGCCATGTCTAGTGCAACAGATAAAAATGGGAAGTCTGGCGTAACACGCTGCGTAGGAAGGTTGCCCATCAATGGGCATAATGAACGTGGGCGCAAGCGCCGACACGTAAAACAGAGGCGAGCGGCGCGGCGCGCGCCTCGTCGTCCATCAATAGGCCAGACGTATTCGCGCACAGTCGCTAGTAACAGCTGCGGCCCGGCGTGCAACTGACGTAAATGCTCGTAAGAGAAAATTAATTTACAAAAATGATGTGAAGAGTGTAGCAAAATTGGGTGTTTTCTGTTAAAATTAAAAGATGAGGCGTCGAGACGCCCACCAACGCGTATAACTCCATCCTCATCTACGAATGGATGTAAAGGCACTAACTTAGATTTTAAATGCAACTCCTTGTTATTATACAATGCCTTACATTCATCGGGGAACGACTGTCTCTGAGCGATCTTGCATAGATGTAGGAATGAGTCGTCAAGCTCACGCGTTGATAAGAAACCGGTTATTTTATTCTTAGGATTCTTGCAGTTGTTTAAATACCGTTTGACGAGTGCGAATGTACGTTTTAATTTAGTAAAATCATTATAATTTTCAAACTTGAAAACGTTAGCTTGTTCGACAGTAGACAATAAGTTATTGGTTTTTAGTTTTAATTCGGGCAAATCTAGTTGTGAATGAAACCTTTGATCCAACTGAGGCCAACCGCATTTAGGGCTCGCTAGGAAACTAGGTCCGTGCCACCATAGGTCTGATCCTTGTAGACCTTGAGGATCGACACCCCGAGATATAAGATCTGCGGGATTCTGGGAGGTGGGCACGTAACGCCAACAAGATGTGTCCGTCAAATCGTGAATTTCTGTAATTCGATTACCGACAAAGGGTTTCAAATTTCGTGGTTCGTTCGCAAGCCAACCTAGCACGACTGTTGAGTCACACCAATGCACACAACTATGAACCTTATAACGCAGAGAATCTAGTACTGCCTTGCATAGTCGAGCGGCAAGCAGGGCTGCGCACAGCTCAAGTCGCGGAATGGTGACCGGCTTCAGCGGAGCTACCTTGGATTTCGAGCATAGTAAGCGAACGATGACGTCACCAGCTATGTTTTTAGATAATAAATATGCACAGGCGCCATAGGCTAACTGTGATGCGTCACTGAACGTGTGAAGTTCAATAAAACTAGGTGAACTGCATAAAACCTTTCTTGGAATTTTTATTTCAAATAACGAGTGTATGTTAGACTGAAATAAATTCCAGTCGTTAATAACTTCTGGAGGGGCTGGTTCATCCCAGCCTTTCCCCTTGATCCAAAGTTGTTGTAATAACATTTTAGGTTTAATTACACAGGGACTAAGTAAGCCTATAGGGTCAAATATTTTAAAAACTATGGACAATATAGATCGTTTAGTTAGTTCTGGAATATTCTTTGGATCTAACCTGGTAGGAAAATAAAACACATCCTCCTTAGGATTCCAACCTAAACCTAAAACGTTCGTAGACTGACTAAGGTACAGATTGTCTACAGGGTCAGCGATCTGTTGAATTACGGGCGAATTTGATCGAAATTTACGTAGAGGAAAGCCACCTGAAGCTAATACATTAGACACAGTTTTTTGTATGTGTAAAATTTCGGCTTCAGTGGCGCCGCCTGTCAACATATCGTCAACAAAGAAATCATGCTGCATGATGGTCTTGATTTGTTCATCACAGCACTCTTCGCCTAGTTGCCAAAGACAGCGTGTACTTAAGAAACTAGCACTGGAAAGTCCATAAGTGACCGTGTTTAATTGTAATGTTCGGATGGGCTCAGACTCATGTTCTCTCCACAAAATTAATTGAAACCTGCGATCATCCTCATGACATTCTACTTGACGATAAAACTTCTCAATATCACCAGTGAGAAGATACTTATGCTGTCGCGCTCTAATGAGGATTGAGAAGAGTGAGTCTTGCAAAGTTGGGCCCACCAACTGAAGGTCATTTATGGAATAACCAGAGGACGTACGAGCGGATCCATCGAATACCACACGTACTTTGGTAGACTCGCTACCTTCCTTAAAAACAGCATGATGGCAAAGATAATAGTTAGGCTCCGGAATTGGCAGTGAACACTGAGATAAGTGTCCCAGACTAGCATACTCGTTAATAAAATCCACATATTGTGATTTTACTTCCGGTTGACGCCTAAAACGCTTCTCTAAATTTAGAAATCGCCTTCTAGCCGCGTTAAAAGAATTACCCAAACAGCTGGGTGAGTCAACTAGGGGTAGTTTCACGCAAAACCTGCCCGACTCGGAACGCGTAGTATGTTTAATAAAGTGTTGCTCACACGCCCTATCATTACTACTCACATAACTAGTTTGTGGCAATTCTTCCAACTCCCAAAATTGGCACATCTGATTATGAATGTCTGACGGTTCAGCTTGAATGGCAGTATGTGTGCGAGTGGTATGATTGCAGTGAGTGTAGTTGGCAGCAACGTGTGAGAAAACGGATGCATGTGTAGGTGTGATGTTACCCGCGATTAACCATCCTAACTGGGAACTCCTAAGCTGTGGTGAATGCCTGCCCAACTTTATAATATTTGATCCTAAGATGTCCCAAAAGACGTCAGCCCCTAGGATCATATCTACGGGTGCAGGTTCATTCCAATTCTTGTCAGCAAGTTCGATGTTATCGGGTAACTTTAATGCTTGTAAGCTAATATAACCTTTAGGTAGTAAGCCTGTTAATTGGTTTAAAACTAGACACGTAAACGTGATATTAAACTTGTTAGTCAACGATTGAATTTTAACTGTGCAATTCTCAGTAACGTTGTTGTTGCATTGATTGCCTATACCTAGCACGCTTATCTGAGTGGAATTGCAAGAGAAACCTAGTTTTTGTTGCAATGATTTGGATATAAAGGACGATTGACTGCCGCAGTCTAGAAGTGTGCGAACAGTTTCACCTTTATTCGTTTTGGGATTGATAACTTGCACCAACGCTGTACACAACATAACCTCACTAGACTGTTGGTTCGAGAACGCCACAAAAGATTCTTGATCTGTTACCTCAGGTTCCGTGTTAGTCTGGGAGTCCTTAGGAATATGCAGCAGCGTGTTGTGCCTGCGCTTACACTCACGGCATGGTCCCATGCGACATGCGCGGGTGGGATGGCCAGAACGGAGGCAGTTGAGACACAACCTTATGCTTGATGCCGCTGCAATTCGCTCAGAGACACTCTTAGCCTGAAATATAGGACAATCGTATATTTGATGGGGTTTCTTACATATGTAACACTCGATTTCGGTATGTGTGGTTGAAGCTTGATTGGACAAGGTTGTGTGATTTGTATGTTGATTTGTATGTTTGCTAGTTGAAGGATGAGAGTTAGACTTAGAATGAATGGATTTGTTAGATTTATTAAGGGACTCTAAAACGTTAGCTCTGTCAGTTAAAAACTTGTTGAATTGAGCAAGCGAAGGTGATTCATCCAACGTGTTACGTAACTCTTCCCATTTCATCATAGTGTTGGCATCTAGCTTAGAGGAGACCATGAAAACAATCAAAGTATCCCAATGGTTGGTCGGTTGACCTAAACTAGTTAACGCACGGAGATTCTTTGTGACATGGTCGACTAAATAACGTAGTGAAGTTTCTGATTCACGCATCACAGGTTTGATGTTAAAAAGAGCTGATAAGTGAAAATTAATTAATTGCCTTTTATTGTTATAACGCTCACATAAAAGTTGCCAAGCGTTGTTGTAGTTGGACTCGGAAACTTCAATATTTGAAAGAACGCGAGCTGCCTCACCTTGTAAATAAGACATCAAATAATGAAATTTGTGGATCGTTTTTATATTATCATTATCGTGTATTAATGTGGAAAATGTGTCGTGAAACTCGAGCCATCTAAAATAGGATCCATCAAATTTCGCTATCTGGATCTGAGGCAACTTTAAGCCTGGACTATGACTATGATCGCCATGGCCGCGTGATGAGCTGTTACCTGAACAGCAAACATTTTTGGGTTTGTTGTGACGGTCTAGTAAGGCTTGAGCCGTAGCTAAATTAATAGTAAAATCTTGCTCGATATTGTCACGTTCGTTAATTTCATTAACTAGAAAACTAGGATTTAACACTTCTATTTGACTCTGCAGCGCATCAAACTCGTTAGAAAGCATCTCAAGTTTGCTTACTTTTATAGTTAACTCATTCAATTGTATCGAGCTAAATGTGTCAAGCGAGGCAGCCTTATCCAAATAATTTTTAAATTTTGTTAACCGTCCTTTAATAGAACTACGTTTCAATGTTAAATCTTTATATTCTTTGGATAATACACTAGTTCCTTCGCCCAACGACATTTTAACTATTGAATGGTTTAACAATGACTACGCAATTAATTACTCGTACTATAAAAATTAGATTTAAGATGAACTTACGCGTTAAAATCACTGAATTACACGCAATTTATACACTAAATGCACTTGAGAACGTCTCTAAAAGTATTCGAGTGAAAAAATAAATTTAATTGCACCAGTTTAACTGAATTTTCAAGCCCACACGTGTTAACCTCAAGTTCCACATAAAATGGCGCTCGGTGTCGTAGCGCTGATCGGGTTAACGGTATCTAGCTGGCACGGTTGAATCGAACAGATGTTTTGCAGAGGTAATAGATAAGAGCGTAATATGCAATGATCTTGCGTAATGAAGCGGGAATCTTTAAAATTGATGCAATTGTTAATAGTAAAGAGTTAATAGATATCGTCAGGAAAAAATTGGCAAATTATTTTTGGGTAGGTGGGTACCTACTTACATACCTAATTTGGGAACTTTAAGCTCATTTAAATAGAAATTAAGTAAAAAAGGCTAGTTAAAATTTGATATTTTGCACAAGTGGACGCGGTTTCGTGGAGAATATAGGTGGGATAAGAAGGGATGGCACTTAGCTGAGGGTTTCGATGCACGACGATTGCAGACAGTGCAAAGTTCTCAGAGGCTCCCGTCGGCGTAGTTGGCTGCGATGCTTCTAGTTGATCGGCTGCTACCCGGCGATGTCCCACTGGAAAGGCTGAACCTGCTGGCACCTCCTCGGTGACCGGCAAAACTAGGGTTCCTTTCTTCAACGACCGCGTCCTGTCACGGTCGCCAAATGTTGCGTCTCAAGGACGCTTTGTGGATCCAAATAAAAAACTTGGGAAAAATTCGGACCCTTATAATTTTAAATTAAAAATCGTTACAATAGGTACTTGTATCTAGTTATAAGGTGGAATCGACCTCACTAGACGAGGGTTCAAATGGAATGGATTGACATGTAATGGCCGCTATATACTAACAAATTATTACAAAGAAGTACGATAGCAAGGTCTGGCTAGATTGGGCATTTGCCCTTACAATAGTTGTAGGCGCACACACAAGAAAATATTTCTGTCTGATAGCCTGAAATTCTTCTCTAGAAGGAATTCAGTGTTGTGAAAAAAAAAAGTCTTAGTAGGTTGTAGATACCTAATTTATTTGTATTTTTCTATTCATTCGTATAGGTATGACTATACGAATGAATAGAATATGCTGCTGAGTGAATAATGCTCGAGATTTGTGTCCCTGACGTAATTTATATAGACACAGTGTATGTTGTGTACGTCTGATAGTCATTCTCTGAATTATTGTTATGCCAACACTGATTAAGAGGAACGACTGTCGTGAATTCGGTTCTTGACAACATTGAAAATATGCTACAGATTGTGGTCATCCTATCAGTTCATAGCGTAAATAAACTTATTTCACTTGATTTTTAACTAAAATATGTATATTTTTTGCAAATTACACGAAAATAAAATGCAATATTTTTTGTTATTGTAGCTGTCACAAGAACGGCCTATCGCACTCTGTTGACGTCACACGCTCGTAAGCCAGTGTTGCCAACTTATTTTTAGGGTAAAAAATTCTTTAGGGTAAATTTGAGGGTAAAATTTTAGGGAGCGCCTCCGCAGCCGGCGCCGACTAGGCTCCCAAAAATAATGCCGTTAGGAACCGGAGTAGCCTTGAAGTAGCAGTGATACCAGACGAAAATAATTGCAAACTACCGTAGCAGCAGATTAATGTTGCCGTGTTTTAAGTTGAATTAAATACCTTAGACTGACTTTTAAATAACAGTGTTAATGTAAAACAAAATACAACTTTTTTGGACTTACAAGGGGGATGGAGGTGGTCGACGGAGCACCGGTACGCGGAGCTCCTATTTCTATCTGCAAGGTTAAAAGTAACATAACACGAAGGGGTTACCCCTTCGAACCTAACCTGTCCGTGTCGGGGTGTCCAAGTTCCCGAGCTCGCTTCGCTCGCTCTTGGACCCTAATTAGGTATGTTACTCAAATGAAACATGAAATGTTTTTTTTAATTATGACAAATTGCCAACTCCCTTTCCCGCTTTTTTTTTCAAAAGTCAGCGCCGGCTGCCAATTTAGCAACCAGTGCCGGCTGCAAATTCAGGTCACGGCGGCGGTCGCGGAGTCACTTCCAAAATTTTAAGGTTAGATTTCGTATTGTTGTTATGATTACTATAGTTTATGGGCTTTTTGGTAAGCAATACATGTAGGTACCTAAGTATTTGAATTGAATTTGAGTTAAACAAATTCAGCATATTTTTATTGTGAAACATGACCATTGATTAAGAAAGAACTTGTTTTATTGTATATCTAAAACCAAAACTTTAGCCAGGTATTTTTGTATAAATAGTTATGATTTTAGAGTAAAATTAATCAGGCATTGGGGTAAAATGAAAATCTAGCTTGGCAACACTGGAGTAAGCACGGCTTTGACAGATTGTAGTTTGCGTTTTATGGTTTCTGGGTGCTATATTTGATCTTAGAGCTATTTCTGAAGCTGTTTTCATAGAAATCTTCTATCTAGTGGCATAAATATTCATATCGAATCTCAAAATGGAGTCAAATTTTGTGCAAGCTGATACAACCTACCTAAGATAGACGCATTTATGGTTGCACTTTTCTTTAAGAATACCTAACGCTGATTATTATGCTGCGGAACTTAAAAATGTAAAAACAGCAGTGTAAGTACCTACCTGCCACATATTTATTTACAAATCTTTTGTATAATCATTCAGAAGTTTTGTGAAATCTCATTTTAGGTTATGTTGATAAAAACTTAGAAACATTACCTATAAATTCTTTTGTGTCATGAATCATGATGGACTGCTTTAAGACGTATTTGTACATTGTGGAACTACACACCATTTATATACGCCATTATAGCCAATAAAAATGATTTATTGATGAAATTAATTTCAGCTGCACCGTCTGTCTTGTTGACAAAGCTCGTTTACTAGCGTGTTACGTCACTTCCGCAGAAACAGCGTTTTTGGAGCGGTTTTGGAAATTTATACTTTATCACTGATTTTTATTGATAAATACAGTAGATCTCCCTGAAATATCAATGTAGTGTGCTTATAATATAATGAAGATTAATATAAACCATTTCCCAAAATCAGTCAAATACCGAATTGAACTTTACTGCTGTTATCATTTTTACTACACCATAAATATTAAACCTACTAATCGATTCATATTATTTTTTAAATCGTTATAGGTTTATAATAACAATTAATAACTAACATTATTATTACTGTGATCTGATTGCGATTATATTACTTAGATACTAGCTTCCGCCAGCAGCTTCGTATGCGTTTTTCGGGATGTAGGTATTATACATACATATACCTAAATACCTACGTTTAAAATCTGTGCTGTGTTTGCGTTGGATTTATTAAAAAAAACCGGGCAAGAGCGTGTCCGGACCACGCTCAGTCTAGGGTTCCGTAGCAAGAAGTATTTCAGTCTTTCAACCGCAAATATAAGTTTGTATTTCATAATAGGTAGGTATTATTATGATATACAAACTTATTTTTGCGATTGTCAAAACTCAAAACTGAAAATAGTGAATATTTCAAAAAGTTATTGACGTATCTTGTTCAAACCAATTTTAATCGAGAGTATTTATTAGATGCCATTAAGCTTGATTTTTTTCAGATTTTTTGATTACGCGGTTGGAAAATTACAGGGAGGGACCGGGGAACACATTGTTAACGAGTTTCGGAGCTCCTAGTTCACTCAATATGGACTTAATAAAAAAGTTATTTAGAATACTCTAAGTTATTTTCAAAGACCTATCCGACGATAGGTACCCCACACGAAGGGGTGCGCGCAAATTTTTTTTTTCATCCCTCAGGTCACCCCTAATTATTTTATTGTTCGTAATTTCACTACAGGCCTTTATGGCGGTTCACAGAAGACATCTAACTGCGAAGTTTCATACAGATTGGTTATGAACTGTAGATTTGACGAGGGTGTGACAGACGGACAGACGGACGGGACGAAACTATAAGGGTTCCTAGTTTTGCTACGGAACCCTAAAAAGCATGTGCAAATACTGACCGACTGTAATCGACCGCACGGTTGTCGCAGCGGCTGAGAGATTGGCTGCTGCGCGACGTGTCGCGGGTTCTATTCCCGCACTGCACTCTGCCTCTGCCGGCCTAGCATGACCACGATAGAAACGGGTTTTGTCTACATAGAAATAGACAAAGTGACAGATTGTAGAAACATTTCTACGTTTTATGAATGAAATCTGTCACTTTGTCTATTTCTATGTAGACAAAACCCGTTTCTATCGTGGTCATGCTAGGCCGGCTGGTCTGGCTGTTTGTGTATGTGTTTGTGTTTGTAAACGCACCCACGACACAGGAGAAATCTTAGTGTGGGGCAAAGTTAAAAAAAAAAAACTACGTTAATATATCCTGTGATTGCGCTGGATTTATTTCAAAAAAACCGGCCAAGAGCGAGTCGTACTCGCGCACCGAGGGTTCCGTATCAGTTTTGGACGTATAAAGTGAAATATACCGGCCCGCCAAACTAAGTTTGCTTGTGAAAGAATTTTGATGATTTTGAAAAAACTGTATACTAGTTAGGAACATCTTTTTATTTTTGGTGCAATATTTGGGTCAATTCCTATCAACTCTAATTATTTCAGATTTTTCACTCCGCAAACTTCGGAGATAAGGGGGGGGGGGAATGGTATTTTTTCAGACATTTTTCATCATAATTATGTCGAAAACTGTGAGATATAAAATTAAACAGACAGACGAAGTCGCACCATAAGGGTTCCTTTTTTACCATTTTGGTACGGAACCCTAAAAAGCATAGTTTGCTTCATTATTTTTATTTAAGACAACATGTAGTCTAGTACCTACTCTCGAATCGCAGTGAGAAAATATTATTGTGTAGGATTTAGCGATATTTTAGTGAAGAAACATGTTTTACATAATTATACCCAATTTTCTTTTAATTTTAGTTTCTTGCGAAAAAAAAATTACGTGATATTTGCCGAGACCCCCACGTGAGATTGGGTGAGATTCGGCGGGACTCCACTAAACGCCTCACGTAATTAATGGACGACCCCTAACATGGCGTGCCACTGCCATGCGCCATGTCAAATCTAACGGGCTGGTGATTCACGTATTATTTTTAACTTTGCAATACAAAGGACAAGATGGGCGGGTATTGGGCCATCTCGTATAATTATTCGTTCGTCTGTCGCACCTGACAGACACAATTGATTTCGATCTAATGAGGCGGATTTTTCAAATGCGACAGATGGAGGGTTATGGTAATGTAGGTAGGTCCTACCTACCTACCTACAATTGAAATGTCTTGCGATGTTTAAAAAACTTCTTAAGCCGGGTCTCTTGCGCCCTGTTTTTGTGTTCGACGAACATCGAACAGTGAACAGTGAACGATAAAGGGGCGTGGTCTACGTGTTTTGAGTGTTTTTATTCGTCAAAACACCTAGACCACGCCCCTTTATCGTTCACTGTTCACTGTTCGATGTTCGTCGAACACAAAAACAGGGCGCAGGAGACACGCCTTTATTGTTACCGACGGCGCGCATCATGCACCGCTCATGTTTTCCTGTGTCGCTCACAATGCTACAAACAACTATCGGACATTACTACATATATTTTATGTGTGACAGATTCAATCAACATTGCGTGCTTGTCGAACTCTCTACATTACAAATTACACACGTTCACAATTATACTCGAAACCCGCGTTTGATTGATATCTCTCATTGTGTCTAAGCTTACACTGTAATCTGCCTTCAAAACCACCTGAAGGAACGCCGGGACACGCAGAATCGTAACAATGATCTAGGTACTTTTTTTTGGTAAAAAGTAGACCAGGTAGAATACCTACCTACTTATATTTTTATGAAACGTTGAGTTTAAATATGTGATAAAATAATAGTCAAGTAGGTGCCTACATTAGCATATCCAGTGCATTTTGCTATTTTTACCCGACTGCGGCGAAGCCCAAAAGGAGGATATAGTGTTTCACCTGTATGTTAGTATGTATGTATGTGGGTATGTACGTGGGTACCTATGTATTTCCGTTTCTGTTTTCCCTCCTAGAGACTAAACGAGCGAACGGATTTTAACATATGGCATATCATTAGATTCGTATCGACGTCGCGAGTAACGTAGACTATATGGATTATGAAAAAACCAACATGGCGGATTTTAACCGCCAATAAGTGAAGTCTTAAAAAAATAAAAAAATCTGACATGGTCATGTGGGGTATCAAAATGAAGGGCTTAAAGAGACAATTTCGAATATATATATATATATCTTATACATTAAAAAAACATCTAACTAAAAACACATCTATCTACATATAAAAAAGAAAAAGTTTTTTTTTCTTGTTAAATCATCATGTGGGGTATCAAAATGAAGGGCTTAAAAAGACGATTACGAAAATATATAATATATGTCATTGACATCAAAAACTAAAAAGTGAAAATAAAAAAAAATTATAAAACCCGACTGCGGTCTGCCCTACGTCTTATCTGTTGTTATAGGGACCCAGTGTTTCCGGGTAATAGTCATATAATGGGTCCCGACTGCAATATCTTGTTTTCCTTTTCTTTTTCGTGGGTCTATAACAACAGTTAGACGTAGGGCAGACCGCAGTCGGGTTTTTATAAAAAAAAAAAATCTATTTTTTTACTGCGTAGATTTAAACGACATGTGTGCCCCACGTGTCATTGTAGGTACCTACCTACATCAACAAAGTTGTTAACTTGTTACATTATTAAAATAATGATTAGATTATGCATTTAGAATGATCTTGAGAAATACCTGTTTGCAATAATATCGAATAGATCCGTAATCCGTATCCGTACCATGTGTCTGTGAATGATATTTCCACCTTTTTATGCAATATTGTCAAACCAATAAAATAATGGCTTTTAAAAATTGCTTTATTTTGAACAAGTATTTTAGAGAAATTATTTTTACATGCTTGCATAGTGTGTCATGCTCATGAGTTCATGACTCATGCACGAGACTTTATCTAATTATCAAATGTTCATGCACCGTAACTAAAAGTTCCTTGTGTCCCCAATTATATCATGTCATGTGTCGACGATAGACTAATGGATCTTTGTGTCTTATTGAAATACGAGGCGCTAAAATTTAACTAGATCTGCCCTTAAACTGTAGTCGACTGCCCAGCGCATGCATTGTTAAGAATTTAAGTAGGTATTTAGTCCTTTATAATAAATGTAAGTACGGTAGGACCTACCTCTGAAATATAAATGAATGCGTGACTTTTGATGTCGATTTTTTCGCGGTCTTTACATCTCTGCAAATTCCATTACAAGTAAGACGTAAGAGCGACTGTGTTTTTATTAAGTTTGTTTATTTGCCTAAGGTTTATGATGCATTTTATTACCGTTTTTAATAGCTTATAATATGTTTTGTATTAACAGCCGCTACAGTAACCATAATAGTTGTAATAAATCCCATGGGACCTCAGAATAATTCATTTACAATTATGCTTAAAGTATTTGTATGAGACTTTGATGAGTCCGCGACTTGTTGTCGGCTGTCGGCGCCAGACTTCATTGTAACTTTTATTAGCCTTGTTCGGTGAGTGAACGAACGATCATTTATTAGTATCCATCCACTGATTGTTGCCAGTTGCCACCCCACGTGATTATTAACAAGTCATGCTTTCTAGCTCGTTCGGTGAAATGATCATGAATGCATTTAAAAAGTTCAAAAAATTGGCACTTCCATTATTGTTAGTTAGTTATATGGATGGATAGATGGAAATGGATGTTGTTAGTCAGACGAACTTAAATCGGTGTAGCAATAATTACGTAAGACCAAAATGATTGCGATGGCAGCAGTGCAAGGAGTTAGTGACTGTCAAAACAAGAGCTAGCGCTGCGCTGATGAGCGTAACAGCTGAGCGTCAGCTGGCGGCATGGCCTCGCGCTCGCATCGCTTAGCTAAATATCGTCCTGTTGCTGAGTTCATCGCCTAAACTATCCACGTTACGTATGAGTATGTATAGTATAGACTAGGCTATTGAAGCTCCCGGCCACGGGCCGCCGAGCGCCGAGCAGACTTTCCTATATACATATTGGTCTATGGAGCAGACGTGCGTTCACGACAATTGAGGGGCCACGCCGATTGGAGATCGCCTCTGGAACGTATGAGGCGCACAATCTAATGAAATTCTACGAACGTTTCATCTCAATAGCTGCCTGTTGCAATTACGAGCTGCTCATTTCAATTTTTCTTTTCATTCGTACGTAATGTACCCATTTAAAATGGCGGTAGGTAATCATCTTACAAAATAATCACATTGATTGCCTAATGGTAGGTACCTATTCGCCTATTTGACTGTGTTTGCATTTTTACCAAGTCTGTTATTTTATTATTGTATTTCGGTCTGGGATACCCAGTCGATAAAGGTGTCTATATCTTATCCGGCTGGCTTTGTTTTCTATTTATTTCTTATGAAAAAATGGCGAAACAACGTTTTACTAAAAGGGGCGAACTCTAAGGGGGCGTTCATCAATTACGTGAGGTGATTTTGGCAATTTATTGGCCGCTCCCACCTTGGTGAGATATCGTGAGATTTGGATCGACCCCCCACCATCCCACCCCCCAAATCTCAGATGAGATTTTACAATATGCTGATTTTTTGTGTAAACACGTTAGTTAATCTGTGCTTGATTTATTTAGAAAAGCATTATTTGCTTTATTATTTTTATTTAAGACAGTGTAGTCTAAAATGTTAGTAAAAAATAATTTTAGTGAAGAAACATGTTTTACTTAAATAAACCCAATTTTCTTGCAATTTTAGTTTCTTGCGAAAAAAAAATTAGGTACGTGATATTTGCCGAAACCCCCATTACCCGACCCCCTTCTCCCCCTAAACGCCTAAATATTAATGGACGCCCTCTAAGGGGTAAGTGGTGCCTACATCGTTGAAAAATATGCCGTCACTCAACTGAGATGGAAGTAGGTATGCTAAAAAGAGAGTAATTAAAAGGTTGACAGCGAAGGCCGCTAGTTCCGCGTGGTGTCGTAACGTTGCGCCTGCGCCGCGCACCGCACCGCGCCGCCCGGCGCGGGCTCAGCGCAGGCCGCTCACCTCGCCGTCTGCGGGTCACGGCGTACCTTCGATTCCTTTCTAAAGTGCTTTCTATATCTTACACACTCGCGACGCTTCCGAGCTTCGTTTTACCTTCACGCTTTTCCGCCAATCTCATCTTTCTACTCAACTTATCGGATTGCAATGCGAAATTTTCTGTTTAGGAGTATGTCGTATTGTACTCGTATGCGGATACAGTTCCTCTCTCTGGTCGCCGTCGCACCGCGGTCCAGTTATCTAGCGTAGTGTGTGTGCTGCGCATGCATTCTACATCAGCATTCCAATAGCGGCGCGTCATCCTCGATTGTGCTCCGATGCGTTAGGTATTTAGGATTCGAGCTGACTGCACCGACCCCCTTTGTTCTGATGCAGTTTTGTAATACATCGAAACGGTAATACGTAGCACTAGCATTGCATTGCAAGATGATAAATAGCTCGACGAAAGAATACCTAGGTATCATTATTTAAACGAAATCGAAAGTGTACGATGTTGCACAATTCTATTGTCCTCACCTCGGTGGAGTGTTATCATGTAATTCATTCGCAGTTCTCGACTCCCGTCAGAGGGGCACTTTAATTAAAGTCTATGGCGATATAAATCCTATGGCACGTCGTCGGCAGTTAGAAAGTGCGCGTGATGTAACAATGCAACGCTCCCCGACTCTCAGCCTCGCTCGGAACGTGAACGTGATCGATCTCTTCATTCTACCACTAGTTGCGTTGCAATTGCAAGATGTCTTACTTACCTAGCTGTTTATGTTGTCTCTCTGCGAGGTTGTGCATTGTTGTTTTTATATCAACGTCCACTTCTTCAATTTAGGCCAAATAAGTAGGTACCTATCCCTATCAAGCCACAAGTTGCCTAAGTTCTAATATAAAAAAGTACCTACATAATGGTGTTTACCAACACTGTTAATTGGTTCAATTTATAGCGCAGTGAAGGCCGTATGGAACGAGGAGCGTTGTTTCGGTTTCGACCCACTGATCCGCATGATGCTCCGAGACTTCCGGGGTCACGTAACAACAGGCGCACGACAGGTGACACACACTCACGCAACCCGTACCTCTCGCTCACCAACCAAACTGCCGTTATGCTAATTACCTCATTCGCCCCATTAATCGATTGAACTGTATTGTATAAATAAAATAAACCATCATTGTAAAAGTCAAATGAAGTTACAGAAAGATGTTTGGTAGGTACCAATGTAATGGCTGTTTTACAAGCCGCTTACGCAATTTTTTACGTCACCCTATGACGTCTTTGCGTCATAGTTTTTTCATGGTGGGTGTAGTAATTACGCGGTTAGTTAGTTTATCAAAAAATCAGTTCAAAATTCAAATAAATTAGAAGTAGGCATCCGAGCTTAACGCCAACTTCAGTCAAAATTAGACTAGTAGGTATCTGGGAATATTAACTCAAATAATTAGCTACACTATAGGGTCCCTAATGTTTGGCAAATAATTTTTGACAAAATGTCACTTCACAAACAATATTTCACCAATTTTATTCCGCGTTTGAAAATGAATTGCAAAATTCGTACCGAACAGACAGACAGACAAGAAAGCGAGTTAATAAAAACGTGGAAAGTAATAATAAAAAAGTCAGTTGTAGAAACTTATGTACAAAATGTTAGGTATACCTACCTACCTAAAACCGTCTATTTACGTCTGGTCAAACAAAAGTATCAAAATACTATAATCATAATCAGGTAGGTACCTAATTTATAACAATACAATCTTTTCAATTAATCAAATATTTCACTGGAATGATTTTCTAGTGAATTATTATATTAGGTACCTACACCAATGAAATCGATGTAACATGGAAATAGTAATCTTTTTCATTTATATAATGTGGATCCAACACGTTTGATAAACGCAGATTATAAGATAATTTTAAAATAATCTTATGCAACACTGTGCAACTCTGTAAAAAATATGCATAGATAAGTTTGTCCTTTAAGGAGTACCTACTTAAAATTTTAATGATAATTATATCTAATGATTATTTTATTCCTCAATTCATAAGATAAAGTTACAAAAGCTTAGGTAAAGTACCACAATATCATACTAGTAGAAACAGTAAAACAAATAAAAGTAGATAAACAAGCGTAAGTAAACAATGTGACTAATAATTTCTTCAAGTATTATTGACTATATGTGTAATATGGGATAACCATTAATTAGTTAACATGAATGCTCTGATATTATGTAGTAATAAATAATAAAAGACTGTCACTTAGGTGTTACGGACTTAGGGTCCAGAAATTATTGATCGAGATCATAAATTCACTAGACGCGCTAGAGAGCAGGAGAATGCATCATGTCAACAGAAATAAACGATAACGAATAATGAAGTGGTCCATTACCAACCGGGCCAGACTAGTCATACAACTGAGTGAACCTATCTGCATCTATTTGTCTTTGTAGGACGCTCCCATTTACGACTACACCTAGACAATCTTTAGTTACCGACCCTGCTGTATGTGCAGTTTCATGAGGCGTTTGTCCTGTGAGACGATATTTAACATAATTTAGTCAAGGTCTAATGAATGATAACACTTTGTCACCCTGCACCCATCGGTGCACCTAGTACCTACCTAAGGTGAATGATAACAACTCCATTAGAATTTATCTTTGCTATACAAGATTACTTGCTAAGACTTGACGTAAGTTAATACATTAAAAGTATTTGTAATAATAAGTTTAATCACTTTTATTGATTTTTTATGTAAATAGCACATTTAGCAATAAGCGGGTTTATCTCGGGTAGATAATACCTGCATGCTACGGTTGCTAACACGCTCGCCCCACATGATCATGGAAAATATTGTGGCCTACCGAAACATTCGCCATCTACTCATATATTATCTGTATTTATAAATAATTTTGTATTATTAAAATAAAATTATGTCTAACCTAATGTAATGAAGCCGTAAATATACCCAATAGCTATTTAATGACACGCCAGAAACAACAATGATGATACTTGAATTAGGTACCTACCTGCGTTGCTAGACGTCCCGATTGTGGCGGGACGTCCCGATTTTTAGCCCCAAAATTAAATGTCCCGTGCGGGACAGGCTCAGTCCCGCTTTCCGGGGATTACGCGACGGTGCGGCGCGACGGTTATTATTGTAAAGTAACCTATTTTCATTAAAATATATTTTCGGTGGCTATCTATCATCATTGTAAACATAATTTGAAACAAATACAATAATAAGTACCTAGGTAATAAAGCATAATAATATTAAATATATACAGCAGTTTATTTTTTATTTTTTACTAGGTAAGTAGTAAAAAATAAACTGCTGAATGTCCCGCTTTCGACGAAATAATCCCGCTTTTTTTACTCAATAAGTTTCGAAATCCCGATTTGCCCAAAAATAATCTGGCAACGCTGTTAGGTACGTACCCACGTCATAGAACGAATGATCAACCAGCGAGAGTTGAAACATAACACGTACCTACCTATACTGGGCGTCTGGGCCCCAAGTTTGCTATTGCAATTGTCATAATCGTGCAGAATGGTCTCATAATGACATCGTTATTGTTGATTTTGACCAATGACCGAAGAGATAGTCTTATTATTCTAAGCCAAGGTTTTGACTTAGGTTTTGACAGTTATCTTATGATGTCAATAAGGGACCATTCTTACACAATAAAATTGCAGACTTGGGACCCTGGCCTAGCCTAGGCCAGGGTCCCAAGTTTGCAATTTTATTGTCTCTAAGGAAAGTCTCTAAGAAAAGTCTCTAATCTCATTTTTTATGACCTAGGCCGCCTAGGTCATAAAAAATTGAGATTAGAGACTTTTCTAACAATCTAAGAGGTAACACATTTCGTAACACTGCTGATGCTGAATATCTAAAAAGCTTTTAAATAGTCTCATCGATAAGGCATTGTTGAACGTGGTAGAACAATGAGAGAAATTCACACATTATGTCAGGCTACGGAGCGGTCTCGCAAGATGCCCGTGGCTAACGACGTTCGTGCTAAATATAATAACACTTGCTGTTACATAACCTGAACCTTCATCGAGATTGCACACGGGCTGACCACTTGGAATATATCAGCCGGCTTAGCATGACCACGATAGAAACCGATTTTGTCTACAGAAGAATAGACAAAGTGCCAGTTAGTAGAAAGATTTCTACCATTTTACGCATGCAATGAAGGGAAGAAATGTGAAGAAGTGAATGAAATGAAGAAAGAACTTTGTCTATTCTATGGTAGAATCGCGATAGAATTGGTCATGCTAAGCGGGCAGAACGTGTTGTACAGTCTTCCATCTTTTCGCTTTCAGTGTTAATAACCTTATGTATACAAATTCAGAGCAGCAATTACATGTTGCGACGCTATTAACTATAAATCACCGGTGGATTACTGTGTACTTATGCTCTAATAAATTTTCCTGAATCACGTACGAAATTGACAATTTAAATGATTAAGCACTGTCTGCAAGCAATAACATGCTAACAAACTAAACCAAAATTGTCTCGGCTGGACTATTGAATGTAAATAAGTATTGAATGATTGACTAAATACTTCCTGTTTCACAGACTAGTTCTTTACTCGAACGATAGTACGTTTTTGGCAGACACATGTAGGTAATTAATTGTCATTATAAAATTCTAAATCAAACTGGATGGATACTTGTGCGATCCGTCCGCAACTGGTTTATTGACTGACATTCAGTCCGGCAACCGCGCACTGAAATGAATCTTAATTCTCTCTAATCGCTTTGAATACGTACGTCGCGTCGTGTATGTTTTCTGTATTGTTATAAGTAGCTGATGGTTAACTATACAACAGAGTTACTTAATGTGTGGCAAAAACCACATCGGATTTAGCATGTTCAAAGTCAACAGATGAAACTTTTGAAATACCAATAAAAGAAACAATGCGTGTATGATTTTCTCTCGTCGTCATTTGCTGGAGGTCTCGCTGGTGACATCATGTTCTTTGACCAGATTAATAAAACAGAAGGCGAGTTGGACATCTAACTATGTGTTAAATTTAAATCAGCTTTGGCTACACGGCCAGCTAGGCAACGACAACGGCCTGCAATGCATTAGCCACGAGTGCCACGACCCCACGAGTTGCAATCGTTGCTGAGACAACTGTTCCGAGAAATTTTGTCGAGAAAGTTTCTGAGAAAGAAAGAAAGATTCTGCGATTGATGTTAGTAAAAAGTTAAAACGCGCGGAACATTAAATTACTTACCTACTGCATGTTTTTAATTTGCTAACAACATGGGAATTCCAAGCTCAGCTTTCTGGCTCACGTGTGCCCACAGGAGTACAATAGTTAGCTTGTGGAAGGTCATTGCCGCCGGAGCGTGCTCCCGTTGCGGGATCGACCCTCACTAGTGTGTGCCGTAATTACACCTCCCCGATTGCCGCACCATTGACCACTGGATAACAAGAGCGTACATGGCGATTACTTAGTAGAGCAAACTATGCACGCGTATTTACCAAATTACAAAGCGTAAATTTTTATGTACGTTTTCTGAAATTACAGTTTATGAGAAACGTAACGAATTGTTTTGTACGAAAGCAATTATTCTAGTGGGGACAGTACATTGGCTTAATTATGCTGGCGCATTACCAGTGGTGAGTTAAGTCGGCGGCGCCGGCGCAGCAGTGAGTGGGGAGCGCGCCGTGTAATCCGCGACTGCTTTCGCGTGGGAGCTGCACCTGCCCTCGTCTGTATTTAGACGACGTACCTACCTACAATTACGTTAAATTAACATGCTTATGGATTTTTGCTTATTGCGCATTCTCAGCGCTTATCACATCACGACTTGCGCACCCATTGTAAGTGGTACTACTACTACTCCGAAAGGTCTTAATTTGCTCAAGTGTTAATTTCGAAGAATTTTGGACCCTTATCGATTTCTAGTTACTACCAATCCAGAGGAAGGTAAAACATTCTTTAAAAAAATGGGTTTCAGTATCTTGTTTACCGATGTCGTCAGGTAGCAGTGACAGTGGCAAATTATATTGATACAGGAGGGAGTAAAATAGGTTGAATGCACGTCGACCGCACTAATATCTGTGCGGTGCGGCTCCACTCTCGAGAGTAACCGCAGCGCGTGCGTCGGGTTAGAGCTTTTACACACCGCCCGGAAATAGAACCAAATGAAACTATAATCGAGTGCCACCGTATGACGGTATGGGTATGACCGTACGTTAGGTTGTTGTCATTCCACAAAATAACGGATCGTGCCGTCGAATACTAATACCAAAATATGGATGCACCTACGTTTTTATTACACACACAGTACAAAGTTACAAACCAGATCTGGGCCTCAAGTCTGCTAAGTACCTATTGCAATTGTGTAAAGGTGTCATAATGATATCATAACTGTCAAAACCTTCGGTCATTGGCTTAGAGTAAGACTATTTCTATTTGGTCATTGGTCAAAACGATGTCATTATGAGACCATTCTGACACGATTATGATAGCAGACTTGGGGCCCAGGATTCAGGGTTTATGTAGGAATATAAATAGTACATGATATTTATTACAAAGACTTAAAATTAAATGCCCCAACGCACTTAAAATGTTGACTGTGGCATTTGAAGAGTCTACTTTGAGCAAAGGAAATGTTTCTAAGTAGTACAAGCTCTTTACAGAAGGCCGAGAAGATATACCTGCCCTGAACGCCCCAGCACGTTAACAGCAGATAAAAACGTAGAAGCAGTGAAAAAAATTGATTTGAAGAATGTCGGCCATATACAATATCGGTTGGTCAATGCCATGCAATTTTTTTTTATGTTTTGAGCAAATTTTGACCAAAAGAACCGTTGCGCGAGCATCCTGCTTTTTCGTAATTTTTGGCCAAAACAACACTGTAATCTGTATCTGTACTGTAATGCCTTTGCCACTGTATTCATCGGACTTAACGCCCTGTGACTTTTTCCTGTACCCAAAACTGAAAAGATCCATGAAAGGACAGAGATTTGCCACGATTGCGGAAATAAAGACCACATCGCTAGAAGAGCTCAAGGTCATACCAAAAAGCGCATATCAGAAGTGCTTCGATGATTGGAAAAAGCGCTGCCACAAGTGTATCATATCTGAGAGGGATTCATTTGAAGGGGACAAAATAGATATAGGTACCTACATGAATAAATACATAGAAAAATAAAGTCACCTTTTTTTAACAGACTATGTAGGTACACTGCTCGTTTCTGGAACTTCACTTTAGTTGAATAGTATCTACCTACCTACCTAATACCGGACACAATGAATATATACTAGTAATCTGTGGTATTACTTCATACGAGTACCTACTATGTTGTTTTTTATGTGTCTTACTATCGGTGTCAAAATGAATGGAAATAATATTGTTTACTATGGTGCTCATAGTGCCCGTAAAATATTGATATTTAGCCAAAACTAGTTAGACTGGATGTCGATCCCAATATAATTTGGGAAAAGGCTAGGCAGATGATGATGACTATGGTGCTCATAGTCTATCGTAACCGATATCAGTACGCTGTTGTATGTGTCCATTGATCCGTTCATGTTGTTTATAACCTACTTCCAAAAAGAAGGAGGTTATGCTTTGGGTTAGGTAATCATGATTTTTTCCAACCCTGGTTTAAAAGCATTAATAGATTCTGCAACTGCAATAGATGTTTAGCACACTTGTAATGGAGTAAACGTCGTGTTCCGCCTCCCACGCGCTGTGTCGATACCAGTCCATCAATGGTGGCTTACTGGCACTGCAACGTCTGCAACTATTAATAATTCCTCATCAACCCAACTCCATTCACGTCGTTCGCGTGAATGGGCTCCATTAAGGGCTGCTAAGCTAATTGACCGTCACGGCCACAATGAGGACACGCGACCTACGTGTGTACGTACTTACATAGGTACCTACGTATGCCACAGATTGTTACCGTGGAATACGTCATTTGTTACTAGCATAGATAGGTACGTTGATTTGATTGCGTGAGCAGGCCATTAAATTAGCTTAAACCACAAATGGAAAAAGATATGTTACGGAATTTTCCCTTGATTGCGTTACTAATTGCTGCAATTTACATTTTCTTGAGAATATCTAAGAGAATGTCCTGTTTGTAATCACTGTTTTATTCATAATCGAAAGTTTAGTCCATGTAGGTACTGTATGTATGTGATTAGCGTTTTATAACCTTTATTTTCCGTTTCAATTCACACTCTACAGCCTTACATCAGAACTGCGAACCGCGACTGTTTTTTTTTTAAATGAGGCCATTTTGAATTATTTTAATTTCCCACCCAAAACAAAAATCTGTGACATCCGCGGGAGCCAGCGCTGCACTGACCCACAGAATACTTTATGGACCATTTACACGAGGCCATTTGATATGCCATTCCACTAACTACCTAAACCAAGCAATTTGGTGTTGTGTAGAGACGATCCAATACAATGAGTATGTCCAGGCCATTGATAGAGTCTCCACAATTGGACTCTGTTCCTCGAACTCGAAGTTTAGGTAAATTAGCACTACCTATTAGGATTAAGATCTCTGATGATCACTGTGCAGTATACCTACCGAGTATTTTTGTCGTATTACAAATACAATACGGCGAGGTGGGTCGGAACACCATGGGGATGGGTGGGCGTCGGTCTCGGTGCTATCTAGCAACGGAAAAGGCGTCGTATCCTGCGAAAGATAAACCCGAGCCTCATCTGTGAGCTACTCTTTGTTCTAGTAAAACTGTGTAAGAGGCCAATGGATGTCATAGTTGATTAAGCTTGATCAGGGCCTCAAGTCCTCTATTTTACGTGATTCATCAATCTGACAACGATACAACTACAATTTTAGCATTAATGCCAAAAGTTCATAATCTACTAAATTTACAATGGTCGGTCTATCTATGGATTCTATGGTCTCGTGAAGAAATTGTGGTAGAAAGGCGATTGGGTTATTAGCACAGAAGGCGTTTGCTGGAGTGATTGTCCAAAAACTAACTGTACCTACCTGCGACCAAAGGCGAAGTTTCTGTTATAACTATTTTTAAAGACTATTGATTTACGCTATTGGAAAACCATAATGGCGACTTTAAATTAGTAGATTAGGTAGGTACTAAAATTGACAAAACCAATAATTATGATGCCTATGACACAATTATAGTATAGACTATTCTGACATAATCGCAAGAGCAGACTTGGGGACCAGGGTTTTGAAAGATTTTCATTGGGTGTTGAAAACTTGCATATTTTGGAGTATGATGTCGAAGATTAACGATACTACCTTTGAAGAGGCACCTGTTATAGCTGTGATCAGAATAACATGGTTTTTCCTTTTAGTAGCTGTAGTTATTTGCTGTGATCCCACAATTCCATTTATTTGTTTTGTTTTTATCTGGCACAGGTTACGTGTGCCATTGACTCTGACAGCTAGTCCTGACATCAAATGAATCGTCCAATTTCGGTTAGGCGATAAAATTGTTGATAAAATGTTGACAACTTTTTTTTATTGTGAATCTGTAAACTATTTGAAAAAAGTCAATTAACACCAAAAAAACCGATGAAACATCTATAAAATTGGCAAAGTTATAAGCGTTTTAAAATGATTTGCTAGACACGGACGGTACTACGTACTAGTGACGTAACACCACCTACGTCCGCTTCGCGCGACAAAGACGGAGCGATACTCCCTCCAAAAACTTTAAAAGCGTCTATTTTTTCCATTTTGTGATAAATTATTATTTTTGCTTTTACTTTTTTGTTGTGCCTATTCCTTCTTTGAAATAAAATAATTTATTTGTACTTTTTAGGGTTCCGTACCAAAATGGTAAAAAAGGAACCCTTATGGGGTGACTTCGTCTGTCTATCACACCTGTTTATTTCAGCAACTACTAATGTTATCGACTTGCAATTTGGAACAGTTATAAAGAATGCTTGTCGAACTATATTGCAAATGAAAAAAGTCAAAAAATATTTTTATTTTCATTGGAAAAGGGGCCGGAGTGGGGGTCCAAAATTTCAAAGTAGGGTTACTAGGTCAAGTGACATATCATATGAAAGGGCTTGATCTGCACATTTCAAAATATATTTTCATTTTATTTTATGTCTCACAGTTTTCGACATATGATGAAAAATGTCTGAAAAAATACCATTTCCAAAAAATACCACCTTCGGAGATAAGGGGGGGGGGGGCCTTATCTCCGAAGTTTGCGGAGCGAAAAATCTGAAATAATTAGGGTTGATAGGAATTGATTCAAATATGGCACCAAAAATAAAACGATGTTCCTAACTAGTACAGTTTTTTCAAAATCATCAGAATTCCTTCACAAACAAACTTAGTTATGCGGTCCGGATTTTTTCACTTTATACGTCCAAAAATAATACGGAACCCTCGGTGCGCGAGTACGACTCGCACTTGGCTGGTTTTTTAATAGTAGGGCACTACCGTATTGTAGGTATTTTGTCAATCGCCAAAACTGAACAGTGGGGCCCCTATATTCGTTGACGTCATTATTTCCTAGCGATATGGAACTTGTTCACTAATCGCGTTTCACAATAAGTGCACATTATCTTACTGTGTTTATTGTGCTAAAAAATAAAATGTTTACTTTATTTATGAAGTCAATGATTTGTGTTTCCATGTCGATTGAGATTAAAACTGTCGGTGTATCCGGTTGTAATCACTGAAAGAAAATACTGGATGCTTTATTGTGATACAGATACATTGGACCTGGGAACAAAACCATTTATTTTATCATTGTGCTAAATAATACCTACTACCGGACAGACGGGAAATAGATTCCCTAGAGATGCGGTGCTGGAGGCAAATGCTGAGTAGGTATACCTTGGACAGCTAAAAGCTTTGGCCACATAGTAAGGAGACAGTCAGGTAACTTCGAAAAGCTTGTCATAGTTGGGACGGTAGAGCGAAAGAGACTTCGTAGAAGATCACATAGCCGCTGAGAAGATCAGGTCAATGCTCTGACTAGTCTGTCAGTGAATGAAGCGATGGCACAAGCCGAGAACCGAGATGAGTGGAAGGCCATAGTGTCGACCCAGAAATAATACCACGGAGACGGACAAAATTATTTTAAACCATTGTCAGGGGAAAATTTCGCATTAGCCTGAATAAACTGAACGAAAATTATTATAGATTGAAAGAATTTCGTACACGGATTCCCTAGTCGGTATAATTCTTAAAACGACCAATTTTACTGTCTGTATGTGACTACCAAATCAATAATAAAATAAGTTAAAAAGAAACTGTTGGACGAAATCAGATACCTTGACGGGCGCATTGGATACCCCGATTACGCTGTATCTACCAAAAAAATCTAAAATGAATGGCTTAACCACAATGTTGTCATTTCCCTAACAGTAATCTGTTCCATTCTGAAAACGCACAAGGAAAACAATAAATGAAATCCAAATCAGTGGTATTTTGAATGGACATGATTGGGCTGCTAATTCTATTGTTAGGCTGCTACTCTTATACCGCTTATTATGTTTAGGTACAGAATAGAAATCAATTTCAAAACTTCTGTGGCAAGTTTATTATCTCTACACATGCTACTTTTGTCTGTCTGTCCGTTATTTTAGTAACGCTGGTGAGTAGGTAACTGAGGCCTTAGACAAGTTACTTTTCTGTTAGCGTTAGCGTCAAACGCTACGGATAAAATGTATGGAAGTGACATTTGTGAGTCACGTGACTTTTGTGCTTAACGTTTGGCGTGAACGCTAACAGAAAAGTAACTACTAAGAAAAGTAACTTGTCTAAGGCCTCAGGTGTGAAATTAGGTCCTCTAATTCAGGCGTGTGTCCTTTGTCCTGCAACCTTTGGTGATTAGACATAGGTCCATTAAGAATTGGTTCATCACAGGGTGGTTCTCCTTCTGCATTTATTCTGCAACTGCATTCCAGATTGTCAGTTCATGATTGGCCAGAGTCCAGACGAAAGATTGCCAGAAGTCTTCATTCAATCTTTCGGTGTATCAGCCGTATCAAAGTCATACAAAGGCATGCTCAGTGGTTTACTGATTCTGCAAGTTTCTGCTATATTTATATTAGTCAGCAACTCAGAATCAAATCTAATATCACATTCACAACTTCCAGCCAGGTGGAATCGCGGGCAACAGCTAGTAATACATAAAACTAGGTACGTTCGATGCTAATGACATTTTTTCACATTGGCTCGTATGCGATTGCGTGTGCGCATACCATACTGCACATTGTAAATAATGTATGCGGCATAGTTCGTGCTCCATTTACGTTATCACGGCGGTAAATTAAAATTATACTCGTTATTTACGACATGTATGAGATTGCCAATAGATAGTTAGATGCAGTACACGTTTCTTCATTGACAATTAAGTAACTTAATAGTTATTATTTTATGGCTTGACCCTTCCAGCCATTCTTGTTTTGTAAAGATATGACTATAATTATCATCATAAATACGCCCAATTAACCGCTCGCGCCCGCCTACCTATATCGGTCTTTCCTTCAATTATGAAATAGGTATGGAATTTACAATCATTATCTTTGTTTTTCTCATATTGCGTAGAAATCAGTTATAGTAGGTACCTATTTAATTAATGTTTATAGTCTCTACAAAGTGGCGATAATAGCTAATATGTGTCATCGATTGTTTCAAGCATTTATAAATGTGGAATGATTCTGTGCAAATGACCGTTACGCATATACACATGTATATATGGTGCGTATGTATATGTACACCACAATGTTAGTGTGTACAGCATTTGCTTGATTGTTATTCAGTTCAGCTGCGGAGCGAGACATGATGCCGGGCGACGCTACTCGCGACGCGACGATCGAATCGTGGCTTCTAGTGCACGAATGATTCGGAGGTCGATGTACGACCCCTCCCAACAAGGCGATAGACAAGCTTTGTCCATATCTAGCGTCTAAAATTAAATTATTATGATGAGTTTATCAGCCGCCTCAAATCAAACAAAAAACAACCCAAATTTTGTAGTGGAAGCTGTTGGCGTTATTGATTTTCATTCGGCATTAAGTTTTGATTAAATTCGGCCAAAAATATATTCCTTCTTTAATGTTTCCAGACACGTGATCGACGTATTTTCCAGTGATGTAAGTAAGTAGTTACATCTAAATATTATGTCTTTCCAAAGTCAAGAGTTATCCACATTCACTATTACGCATGCATCAATTCTTGGTCCATTGATTGTCAGAAATCGAACCGCATATCATTCATTCATTGCTGTACACACTATCAAATTGTTATCATGACATTACTATAATTAGAAGGATCTTTAGTTACACGTAGATACCTATTCGAATACACTTAGTTATAATTTACTGTATAGTAGATGAATGACATCGTATAATAGAGTATTAATTCATCATTGTATAGGTACTACTTTAATTACTCTTGTTGTAGGTAGAGGATTTACCTACTAGTTTACATAAAGTTGCAGAATAAGCGCCAATGAAATAAAGTTCAGTTTATTGGTTACTAGCACTTTGCCCGCGACTTCGACCGCATGACCCGCAGGAACTGTGCATTTTTTTCGGGATAAAAAGTAGCCTATGTTACTCAGTGATAATGTAGCTTGCTAGTGGTGAAAGAATTTGAAACTCGGTCCAGTAGTTACGGAGCCTATTCGGTACAAACAAACAAACAAAAAAATCTTTCCTCTTTATAATATTAGTATAGATTAACCTATGTGATGTCAATACTTTATGATCCTGATCCACCTGCGTCCTAACGCGCATTTCCCAAACTGGGCGTCTCGACGCCCTGGGGCGTCGTGATGCTGTCCCAGGGGCGTCGCCAGCCGGTTCAATATTTATTTAAATTCTAAATTCTTGGAGTTTTCTTTGAATAACTAAACCAATTTAAGTGAGCAAAGGCTCAAATGAAAGAACTGCATATAAAAATACGAAAGTAGCCATAATGTATGAAAAGTTGTTTTATTTTTTAACTTATTGGATATGGGTCTCCTAAGGAAAGTTATTCAGTATGATGAAGAAATTAGAATCACCCCCATAACGGTTGCAGGTGACTTAGTAAACAGGCTGTATTTAGTATTTATAGGGTGCTAGATTTTAAGAGTCACGGTGTTTCTCGCGATCCGAAGTTTGACCTGTTTTTAACATTATAAAAAAAATCTTTAATTAACAAAAAATAACCGACTTCAAAAATCCACTACAAAGAAAATAATAATTTTGGTTTCGGAAGTCGGTGGCTTTGGTTTTTGTTTGCTTTTTTTTGCCACCGACTTCCGAAAACAAAATTATTATTTTCTTTGTAGTGGATTTTTAAAGTCGGTTATTTTTTGTTTAAAAAGTTTTATATTTTCCCTTTTTAGTTCTTTATCCCGTGTTAGATTACTTTCACGAATTCGTTCAACAGTAAATCTTCTACAGAGTGTGTACATTTATGCCTATAACTTTGTACATAGGAATGATTACATAATGTATTATATACTAAAACCTTCCTGAAAGTATGTAGATTACGTTAGTGAAAACCCCATCAAAATCGAATCAGTAGTTTTTGAATAAATCGCGCACATACAAACATACATACATACATACATACATACATTCATACATTCATACATACATACATACGTACATACATACGGGACGAATACAGAACCTCCTTTTTTGAAGTCGGTTAAAAAGATCACAATAATGTTGTATGTGAAACAGTTTCGGAAGTCTATGCCTTTGATTTTGATTTGGTTTGATTCGGCGCAGTTTTCCTGTGACGGTTTTAACTTAAATAAGTAAGTTAGTTAGTTAAGTTTTAATTTAAATAAGTACCTCTACTATATGACATTTATAATCTGTTAAACTCCAAAATAAGCGTTGAAGCTAAAAGGATAGCGGCATCCTAAAAGCGTTATAACTTATACCTGAAACAAAAGAGCTTGTCACCATGTCAACTGAGCCCCTGACTTGGGCCTTTTAAATTACAGGTCCATGAGTCATCGTTGTCTGCCTTCCTTGTTAGGCACTAAAGCTACTTTCTGTATTTACGTCATTATGTCCATTTTGTTTGTAGAAATACTGTGTACATTTATGGCAATGGCATTACCTGCGAAAAAGTCACGTGACTCACAAAATGTCACATCCATACATTTTATCCGTATCGTTTCACGTTAACGCTAACAGAAAAGTAACTTGTCTAGGGCCTCAGAAAAGCAACTTGTCTAGGGCCTCAGAAAAGTAACTTGTGTAGGGCCTCAGGATACGGTTTTGAGTGCTAACCATTATTTTATAGGTATAGGTACCTACCAACTTATCTTAATATTTTTGATTAAATCCCTCAGGCTGAAATGTCTTCTTTTAAATAATCATGATGATTTCAAAAGTTAGTGTTAGCTGAGTGTAAATGAACATTTGAATTTCAATCTCCATCCACAAAAAAATGGATGTGTTTCAACAATTTGGATACGATGTCCTAAAACGGTTGCAATCAATCAAAAGCCGTCATTTGGAGGACGTCATGCAACCAGTCTTGTACTTATATTTATTTCTATGAATAACTGAATGTAAGGAGTCGTAAAATCGGATATGAGCTCCGAAAGTCGTTGACAATGTGTCCCTTTAACTGTCCAATGCGTTTTCAAAAAATCTGAAAAAAATAATTTCGTAGCACTACACTTTCGATTAAAATTGGTTTGAACAAGATACGTCTGATAGGTAGGTATATCCGCTATTTTCAGTTTTGAATTAACCAAGCGCATAAATAACTTTGTATTTCATGTAATATTAATTACATCTTTATAACCCAGTCTTCTCTAATTCATGAGGTCTCCCTTTGGAACTTTTAACAAACCCGTCCGCATTTTTTGTAGATTCGATCGTCAGATTTTTAAAGGGGAATGTGCTCTATCTGAAGATCAAGCTTCAGAATAGAGCACATTCCCCATTAAAAATCTCCTATTTCCATATAAGAGCCAACATTACGAGCGGTTGTATTATTTTCCAACGCCGAGGCGTGGCGTAGTAGATACAATGAATTTACCCGGCGTCGCCTACCATTGGCCTCGATCCAGGAATAGGCCATCCACAGTTCAAGTGTACTCCATTTCCGGTATATAGTTTTACGCTCGGCCGTTTGTCGGCACTACTATATTGTGCAATTGCAGTACATTTTAGTTCATTTTAATCTACAGTGAAGCTGCTTCGTTATTGATTTTATGTTTGTAAGTGGAGGCTGATGGTATTGCTTTATTATTTAACTGTAGGCATCTGACTACAGTTAAATAATAAAGCAGTCAGTACCTATCTATCTCATTTTGGCTTTAAAACCACGACATAGTTGCAAAAAGCGAAAGCGTTATTGAACCAGCATTCGGAAATATGACTTTTCCTACCATCAATAGTTCTTTTAAATTCCAAAGAAAGAAGTTACGAAATTAGTAGAATTTAGGTACCGTACTACACAGCTCCGCAATTTCATAGAAAAGAAGGATGAACTGCTGCCTGACATTTAATGTCATCGCGTATAATTTCAAAGCTGAAGTTTTATAAGATTTCCCTTTATTATAATAACACGTAGATAGACTCTATCTACGTAATAACAAATTCACTGTGTTGTCAGTGGTTGTCAGCATGTGATTGTGTGACTTTAGTGCCTTTATGGGCACTAAAGTCACAGTCACATCCTGAAATTATTTTGTAACTCAATTTACATACATATTAATGAAATTTTCTCTCAGTTCGTAAGTGTGGGTGTTTGGTGGTTGTATGATTTTATTTTTCATGAAAAGGCTGTTGAGTCTGGGCGGTGTGCGTCAATGCGTGGGCGCCGCCCGCCGCCGCGCCGTGCCGTGGGCGGGCGCCCCGCCGAGACCGCTACAGCCTTCGAATCCCCCTCTGCTTACTTCTTTAATAACAAAAGCCGCTACGCCTACACCCTTAACGGAAAAATGATCCAATAGGTCGGTTACCTATTGAATAAATTTTTCCCCACGGTGAAATGAAAGTGGGGAGAGAAATTTTATTCGCAGAAAAAGTTAATTAGTTAGATTAGATGCGCTTGAAACGATCTTAGAAGCTTAGTCACATGCGGTCTGCCCACAATCGGGCTGATGACTAATACCACATCAGTGATAATCTATAGTGTTTCATAGGGTCATAGTTTGTTTGTGGTATATTGAGATTCATCTCTATCAAAGTGAGCGTATAGCGTATACCTACTGAATTAATAGATTTATTGGTTCATACTCTGTGCACGGTCGATTTGTTTGTATCTTAATCTTTCTTTAAAGTTGTCAAAAAAGTTAAAAATCTTCTCACGACATGGAGTTTGTAGGTCTAAGTAGGTAAGTATATTGAAGTTTTTAAACGCAAGTGGGCAAACGGGTTTAATTAAATTCTATAAATTGCTGTTGTCGGCAACAGGTAATTCCATGTTTTATTTTACAAAAGTACAAAACATAATGGTATTTATTTATTATTATTACGTATTCTGGAATCCAAGTTTGATTCTAGTTTAAGCATTTTCGACCAAGGTCTGTTATTGTTTCCATGTTGATGTATGGATAAAATAATAATTCTAAAAGCTATTTGTGATGGCTAGACATGCGTGGGAGGTGGGACGCGTAGGCACTCAGCTGTGCGAAAAATTACCCATACGGTAAGGCAAAAACCTTTTTGTTCTGAGTATAATACGCCTCCTAACCGGCGCTAAGTGACAGGCTGATATGACCGTTCGTTCCTGTCTGTTGAAAACGAGTAATGACGAATGAAAAATAACAATATTACAATGTCATACGGTATAAGCAGTTCTTCGAAAATGATATACCTGGGTAGGTACTTGGAGAAATTTTTATACGTTTAAAAGGGTTGACGATTCATAGCGCTCAATGACATTCTGTCTGGTGTCTTGTGTAGCTGAGTTGCTTTTCTTATTTTTTAGTTTGAAACAATAAGTAGACAAGACATATCGGGATTAATTAACAGAGAACATGAATGCAAAACCAGGTAGAGTCAGTAGAGACCGACTCTACCTGGTTTTGCAATCTGATGATCTGAGAGCTTCATAGATCATAGAAACAAGACTCAAAACACATTGAACAACAGTCTTGTTTCTGTGATCTAAGATACAAGCGATACTGTTGTAACTGGCTGTCACAAAATTTTTGCAAACCTTTAACACCAGGGCAGATCCAGTCTTCGAGTCAGGGGGGGGTCACTACGTGTATTTTACTACAAAATATTTTTTTTTATTACAAATATCAGGCGAGCCCAGGGGGAGATCATGAGCCCCATGACACCCCCCCCCCCCCCTGGATCCGCCCTCGGTTCTACATAGCTAAGATTTTTCTAAATCTAGATATAGCATAGTTATGTTAGTTGAGTAACGTTTACTTCTATCTTCCCATTGTACCTATATGATTCGCCGGCTAGCGTGCGGGTGAGGACTGAGGATCAATCATAACAGCGAGTTCTCGCTACCGACGACCTCAGTCCACATTTGCTATGTAAATTAATTCTCGGAACGTCTCAGCCGTTCGCAGTTCGAGACGCACTCGATTCTTCCTTTTGCATTGCACGATATTTGGGATTCCCGGCTGGGAATGTTTAACGGTCACCGGTTGCAACCTTCGCTGGTGTATTTTTAATAATATCTTCGTAGATATGAGGAAAACTTTTGGGAATATCTTGAGGTTAGAAACTATTGTATCTAATGGCGGTAGAGGTATTTTGCAACGGACATAAACATTTAGTTTGTATACAACTATGACACATACACAATTACAAAACAAAGAACATGTATATGTCATAGTCATTCGTACACTGACCTAGGAATAGTACCTAATAGTTAATACGTGACAACGCCAAGCTGCGCTACGTGGCGTGGCTCTAGCTTTGTAGATAACTGAGTACAGTCGGTGATTCAATATCTTACTTACCTATCTCCACACATTGAAGTTTCTTGATCTTTATTTTATGAATACCTACCTACTTAGACCAAGACAAATCCTTTTTCTTTAATTTGGTGTGAAATATGTTAATTACAATAATTGTCAGTTTGCTAGTGTAATTTGACACAAAATGAATACAATTCCTTTGTGAGTCATTCGTGCGAATCGCACACTGAATATCAATAAGTTTACAGTAGTTCCGTTTTACCAATATTGGCGTAGCTCGGACGATTTTAGCATTGCTATTGTACCAACTTTGTTTAGTTTATGAAATCATTTAAGGCTTGATTTAATAGTCAAGCCTTGATTGAAATAATTATGAATGATTCAAATCACTAAAAAGCCCATAACGGTATTTAACGTGAGTCTTTGAACGAGGAGACTTTCCTCGTTCAAACACCACATACCTAGGTAGGTTGTCGCAGAGTGCCTCCCTCCTCTGCCCTCTCAGCCTCGGCTAGCTATGAGAGGGAGCCTCCACAGACACAAATCTTGATATTTTAAATAAAACACTGCAGGATGGTTGGAGAGGTATATTACGAGACGTAGGTTGTATATTTGCACTTTATAACGTTACACAGAGGTATAAAAATAACTGTTACAAAAAGAGACTATTTGCTTATAGCTTTGCACACTCGATAAATAAGTAGTAGGTAATAAATAATAACAGTACAGCGGTTCAGCGGTCACAAGTGATGTCGTTGGAGACCAGACAAAGAAAGAATGACGAAACAATGCAAAAAAATATGAGATGTTCTAATTTTGAAATTTAAAGTTGAAATCTAAACCGAATTTAGAAGAATGGGATGAATGAAGTGGCCAGCAATGGAAGATTGCCAGCACTAAATGATGAAAGAAGGATGACTCCGTCACAAGGTTACCTTACCACATATTGGTAGTTGACACATAGAAGAGTTATTAAATCATTATTATAGGTAATTATGGATTTTTATTAGGAAAACCACAAATGAATAAATTATTGCCTGTTGCCACCGCAAGATAGTGAGGGAAGAGGGGAGATAAAACATGTATTATGCGTCGTGCTAAGAGGAAAAATCTGACTGTTGTTGTGTTGTTTCTTTGGCGGAGCTGGTTTTTATCGTAAATTATAATTGTTGTTGGATCGATGGCCGACGTGAGTGCACGTGCGTCAGCAGCGAGATTACGCTTCGTTTCAATTACCCACACACTGATATGAAAATCATAAAAACGTACCAGTACCTACCTATTCGCCAAATTGGCTATGAGCTAACGTGAAATCGATGGAACTTGACGTCCGCGTTGCTGTCTATTGACGGCTGAGACTAATTTACATAATTATTTGCTTTCTAAATTCGCTTGACTCACTGACTGTTATTGTTAGACGTCATTAACATACACCCAGCAGTGGCGCTATAAATAGGCGCTAAGCTATTAATACCTACTTAATTATAGCTAGTTATGACGTGGCATAATAAGCGAGGGCTGAGGGCATCGAGCGTGCTCGGCCGTGACCCTGGCGAGCACCTTCACGGAGGCAACGGCTCATCTGTAGGCACGACCCTATTTACATAACAACGCACGTAGACGCTACGCCACGCCACGCCACGCCATCACCTCCCTGCATTTATTCAATTGAACAAAATCGAGAGCAATACATATATATGAAAGACTTGAGAATTCAGGGGGACGGGAAATTGTCTGCTGCGACGTTGTATTTGTTTACGAATCATGTACTCATCTGCTGCGGCTTCTAGCTCTAACTGAAGGAACTGTACTGAGTCATGCACCTAGTTTGCGATTAACGTGAGTTCTTATCATATTTGTTTTTAAAAGAAGTTGGACCACGCATCATTGTGATCGAGTCACGTTCCAATCTTGATAGAAGTTTAATATTTGTGCTGAATATTTAAAATTCCAACAAGTCAAAACGTATTTTCGAGGTTTATTTTAGAACATAAGGTGTATTTTTTATGGGCGAGGTGGTTTATGAGTCAGTTGTTTTTCCAGCCGCATGCGCAACTAGCAGCGCTGCTCTCGAGGAAGTCTGCTTCTCAGAACAGAACGTACCTATAGTAATAATATTCATATGTGCAAGCTTCAAGGTTAGCTCAGCCAGCTACACTATTTGGCTGCGAATTGTAATCATATCGAATTAGTTAAGAATGCATGTGTGGTTCGGTCGCGGTTCGAGTCAAGGCTGTCTCGATAACGCAAACGATCAATTAACGGCCGTGCTTCCTGAGCAAAATATTTAAATGCTTCTGTGGTTTGGTCGAGAGTCTAATGAAAGGTAAATAACATTAACGCATTTAATATAGCAAGGTATAAGTTGGAAAACCCTGGGTAGAATAGAAGGGCTGTATATTGTATAGTAGTCCTTTATAAGTATAAAGGACATTACTATACAAATTACAATATACAGCCCTTCTATTCTACCCAGGGTTTCCTGTAATGTAACACTTGTTACCTACAGTTTATTACGGGTCAAACACGTAGGTAAGTTTTCTTAAGGTGCCTAATGCCTTGCCTACACCAGAAATTAAAGATTTTTATGCATTTTAACATTCCTGTCATAAAATCATGTATCTATACCATACCTACCTACTATGTAGTAGGTATGTATATGATACGATAATTATTATCCAGGGTGAGATTGTTTTTGTTTTGCAGAATAAATTGGATAGCTGTCATCGGTATTGTTATACCTACTTTACTTTTATCTAGAAATAAAGCAACCATCACACCGTGAACAACTATTAACCGTGTTATTTCATGAATCATCATTGCGTCTTTGATATCGAAGTACCTATCATATTGCTAGGGGATTTACCCATTTGATCTGTATACAACAAAAAACAACACGCATCGAGTTACAAACTTGTATCAATTTTCGCACATGAGTATATAAATATCTGAAAAGATTTATGTGAGAAAGGATAGGGAAGAGCAGCACCAACCTTTAGTATAGCCTGTATTCTTTATAGCGCGCTGTGCCTTCTCTACCCTAATAAGGTAGGTTTTGGCGGCAGCTCCCCAATACTCCCCATGTTACAAATATGATAAAAAATGCAATACTCAATAAACGATTGGAAATATTGGAATAATGCATAGTAGATCATCTTAATAGTCCTTCGGTCTGATGTGTGTCTTAATGTCATAAAAATGTATATTATTATATGAGTAAATGAAATTTGGTTCATTTTATGTTTGAATGAAAGATGGAGTTAATGGCTATCCCATGGTGTCTTATATTTCCAGTCCTTTCAAGTGTGGAACAAGAGCACTCGGAATTAGCAGAGTCACACGTGTGCGCAGTAGGAGTTAAAGATGACGATGGGAGCAGGTTAGATCCATGTGCAATCTATATTTTGATTTCGGGACCTTAAGGGTCAAAACATTACTTTGCAACCAGTTTAAAAACTTTGTTAAGATCCGGTTGACCAACATCAAATACCTCTTCCCAGCTATTACCACTGAAGAACAAGGCGGTATCATATGCAGAAGTGATAGGTTTTCCTTTGTGGGGACTGGAGAGAAAATGGCAGGAGTCGTTGATATACATCGAGAGAGTTGGACCTAAAATATTACCTTGCGGTACACCAAATTTGACAGTTGACTCATCACTTAGTCGATCGTTTATTTTTACACTAAGTTGTTTTCTCCCAGTAAGATAGTACTCCAATAATTGCAGAGGAATAAATTCCTCTCCGGCCGGCTGCAGCCTAGATCAGCTTTTTTAGAAGGTGCGGATAGAGACTGTATCGAACGCTTTCGCAAGGTCGAGAAACACCGTTAGGCATTTCTTTTTGTGATCCAGATTAACTGCGGTGGAGTTATCAGTTCGTGAACCGTTTTTGTTACCCTTTGCATTTTCTTGTTTTTCGAACCTCTTATTTGCGTTTTTGAGCAAAGTGATGCTAAGTTTGGTCTGTAGCGTCTTTATTTTGTTTGTTTGTTTTAATAATCTCTGTTTAATAAAATCTGTCATCAGGATTACATTTCAGTTTTTTATTCAAGTTGTCCTGCCTGTCTATTCTGTAGGTACTGACAGGCGACACGGCGCCTGATATCACCGTGAGAACTGCCAATTTGTTTGTAAACGTTGGAGGGAGAATGTCACAGTGAGATTCTGGCTAGATGTTATCTGGCTGAATGATTCTGGCTGGATTTCAGGCTGGTTTCTCATCAACGAAGTAGCTCTTTATTAACCCGTGGTTTGGTTATAAATTTTATTTTAGTAAGTATTATTTATTACTGCTGAAGATGTAGGAGGTATATCACGAAAAGATCAGTATATGTTTGCGTCTTGACATTCTAGCATAGACTGGAAATTCAAATTTTGCATAACTTATCAAGATTTTGGAAATTAACTGAGCTATTTTTTATTTCGGTAATTCGCTGTTTAGGTCCGCAACTAATACTTAGCTAAAAAAAACAGAAAGCGTACATTTTGATATTAAGCATCATAATATTGTGGCCAAGACATTGCGTTGGCAAAGTAGGTATGACCTGGGAGCGTTACCTTACCTACCTTGGCTTGTTAAGATGTTCAGTAAGTCATATGATCGTTTATCGGTACTGTTAAGAATTATATTGATATTTCAATCAAATCTCCACTGAAGAAAATGTTTTTAAAGGTTTTCAAGTTACTAAGAAGTAAATTAATCGAATCAATAAATTTTGTGGCGTTAAGTTTGACTTGGTAGGCGATATTATAATCCTACGATGCAAGTATCTCGGTCTTATTTTAATACCAGGCAATTAGCCTTAATAACTGTCGGTTCTTCAGATGTAACATTAAGATGCTTGTTGTAATAAATAACAACTCCTTAAATTTGAGTTTTGTGTGAAGTCCTTGCTATATGATCGTAGTGTTCGAGGGTAGGAATGTAAGTAGGTACTTTGCAGGCATTCTGCCGGCCTAGCATGACCACGATAGAAACGGGGTTTGTCTACATAGAAATAGACAAAGTGACAGATTTCATTCATAAAACGTAGAAATGTTTCTACAATCTGTCACTTTGTCTATTTCTATGTAGACAAAACCCGTTTCTATCGTGGTCATGCTAGGCCGGCTGAAAGGAATAAGTGTGTCCCATGGTATTTCTGATCTTTGGAGAAGTGTGGCGAAGTTTGGCATGTTACAGAATGCTACAAATATTTGATACAGGATATTGATAGAATTTAATTTTTTAGGTTTAGATTTTCTGCTATTGCATTTTCTATGTCGCAGGTTTATCAATTGAGTCAAAACACTCAAAATCATAATTTAAAATTTCAACGTTTTGTATAATTTAATTATCTAACACAAGCAGTTATTTTTTTATGATACAAGAATAGCCAGCGCGGCTATGTCATCAATCGGATCGAATAAACAATCATATTTTTTTATTTTATTTTTTCGTAAAAAGTCCTATCCTCTGCTTCTAAAACAAAGTCATGTATTTACCAAGCGACTTTGGATTGTAATAATGAGGACATTTCAGTATTAATTAATTAGGTACCTACCTACTGTTTCGGTATGTTTCTACAGTTTTCCTGTTAATAGTAAAGTTTATTTACCAATTTTAATTAAAGTAAATTAATATGGAATTTCTCAGATGACGTCAACGGGTTTGTTTATCATATTAACACAAAAATAGGTAATAAGTACTACGCATATTATAGTACCTATAGTTGGGTAGGTACTTTAAAATGATGAAAAAATAAACCGCAAGGCATTGTTCTAAAAATAACTGTTGCTTCTTTTGTCGTCGTATTGTCATCGAAGATATATCTGACACGTCTTAGCAATCCTGTCGTCCCTTATCAAAGATATGGAGGAAGGTATGGCTTATCATTCTAATCCGTTCATGAAACACAAAACCACACTTTCGGCATTGAAAAAGAAACAACAAAAAGACGAACTTTATTTGACATTTCCTGTTAGGGCGGTAGGTAGGTAGTGTAGTGTTGGTACCTACACCTCAATAAAATATCGCTTCAATAAAATAAAACCGGCCAAGTGCGAGTCGTACTCGCGCACCGAGGGTTCCATCATCATTTTTGGACGTATAAAATGAAAAAAACCGGACCGCATAACTAAGTTTGTTTGTGAAGGAATTTTGATGATTTTGAAAAAACTGTAGTAGTTAGGAACATCGTTTTATTTTTGGTGCAAAATTTGGATCAATTCCTATCAACTCTAATTATTTCAGATTTTTCTCTCCGCAAACTTCGGAGATAAGGGGGGGGAATGGTATTATTTCAGACATTTTTCATCAATGTCGAAAACTGTGAGACATAAAATTAAATAAAAATATATTTTGAAATGTGCAGATCAAGCCCTTTTATATGATATGTTACATGACCTAGTAACCCCACTTTGAAATTTTGGACCCCCACTCCGGCCCCTTTTGCAATGAAAATAAAAATATTTTTTGACTTTTTTCATTTGCAATAAAGTTAGACAAGCATTCCTTATAAATTCCTTCCGTTCTAAATTTCAAGTCGATAGCATTAGTAGTTGCTGAAATAAGCAGGTGTGACAGACAGACAGATAGACAGACAGACGAAGTCGCACCATAAGGGTTCCTTTTTTACCGTTTTGGTACGGAACCCTAATAAATGTTATTGCAATGGTAAGCAATCAGCCATCCATCAGCCTCAATGTCTTAGGTACCTACTAGGTACTAGGTTAGGTAGTCATGTATCGAACAGTAGGTGTTACACCAGTATGTAGGTACCATTATAAAGTTATCTATACTTATAATAAATCTTTAGAGAGGTCAATTCTGTACATGAAATATATTTACAAAATAACTATCAGGGGGTGATTAGTGATCGATACTGATGCCAAAAATGCAATCAGTAAAATTTTTGTCTGTCTGTCTGTCTGTCTGTATGTTCCTTATAGAAACAAAAACTACTCGACGGATTTTAACGAAACTTGGTACAATTATTTTACATACTCCTGGGCAGGTTATAGTATACTTTTCATCACGCTACAATCAATAGGAGCAGAGCAGTGAAGGGAAATGTTGGGAAAACGGGAGAAGTTACTCCATTTTTTAAGCTTCCGTCGCGTGTGCAGCCTTAATGGTTAAAGCTACATACTACATAGCAAACATGTACGACGGAAATGTTTGACATAAAATTATCTAAAAAATATCCCACAACAGCATATGTCTATCTTTTAAGGTTGACTCACAATAGCACGTGTAACTCCCGATAGCTTAGCAGTTCGGAGCTTTCTGATTGTATTACACACAAGGAGTTACACGCTGATGGAGTCGCGGGCACAGCTATTAATAATAATATTCTGCGGTTCCTTATTGCGATATTTTTCAACAGTATTGTGGATTGACATAATTTATTTCCCTACTAAAATACGAAAGTTAATCTGTCTGTTACATCAAAACCATTGAACCGTAAGGAAGGACATACGCTACTTTTTTACAAAAAACGACGGAAACGCGGACGAAGTCGTGGGCAAAAGCTAGTGTTGCATATAATTGTCCAACGGAAATGCGAAGGTTTCTATTACAGTTATCAAACAGATATAAATACTCGTAGTTGTTGAGTTGCATGTCATGTCGTTACCAGCGATAAGAAATAAAATGTTTGTTATCATTTAATCATCAGTATCCGCTATTACAGCCACAGGGGAGTCCTTTAATCTTTTCTCTTGCAGCTGTGAATAAGTAATTCCGGAAAACGGTAAAATTGTAGCTAAAAAGTTTATTGCCGCTGAAGACTTTTACTTTCCTTTTAAAAGGTAAATTAATTGGTTCCTATTGAATGCATAATAGAATTAAAACTGAAATGAAGTTATCATTTTCTCTTATAATTTTCCATTTTGTGAAGACTGTCTCGACTCTTTCCAAAAGATAAAAGAATGGAATGAACTTTTTGCTATTAAATTTTTAATTCACTTCTTCTATTGGGATTATGAGATTGTTCTATATGTATGTATGTATAGCAGGCTGATAGCAGAGGAAAATGTATCAGCCTGCTATACATACAGTACCGCCGGCACTACGTGTAGACTTTACCAAAGATTTAGTACCTACTGAAAGTTATCTATTACGAATATACTTACACGCTACGTAAACGCGATGTGTGCAGGCACGCCATGATAAATATAATTTTTATAGTGAAATAAATTAATTTGGTACTTTAAGTTAGTTTTAATCAAACGACATAGTTCAACCTTTATTTATAAAGGTAGGTATCGGTATAGCTCAACCTTTATTTTAAACCGGTACCGATATATATATTTTTGAGGTTCCTTAACCTCCAACCGTAACCGCTTTCAGTCCCTGGGGTAAACTCCGGAACTACTGATCCGATTCTGAAAATTCATTCACTAATAATAGAAAGCTACATTATCCCTGAGTGCTACTTAGGCCATGTTGTTTCAACTTACAGTTACGTATCTGTAACCGTCAAATATGGCGGCTTGTACGACAATTTCATACTGACAACGATTACGTACTGACTTACGGATACAGATGGTTTGAAGCAACCCGCCCTTATTCTTTTATCCAGAAAAAATGCACGGTTCCTGTGGGTCACGCGGACAAACTCGCGGGCAGTGCTAGTAAAAAATATTTTCCTAGGTTTGTATGAAGGCTTATGATTAGTTATGATTAAGTACAATCAATCATTAAGCAGACATGCATACGGTCGGTAGCAAAAAAAATTTAAAGAAGATTTTAAGATTTTAACGGAGGCATTACCCATACAATTTCTATCGTTAAAGTCTCCTTTAAAACTTAATGACCTTTTCTGCAACTCAGCGATAATGCATCAAAATGTTGATTATCCACGATACCGACAGATAAACAAAGGTAGCTAGGAATGAAATTACGTACTCATGTAGGTATTCATAAAAATAAACGTACCTAGTAGGTACAGACCTACAACGTGTGCCTATGAACTGTGATGTAACATAATTATCTTAGTAATTTTCCACATAAAATTAGCTTATTAATTCCATACAATGTACCTACCTAGGATGACATTCCGTAGCAAAAAAAGTTTTACATAACGGCCGGATTTGTGTAGTTTTTGCGATGTAATGGACAATATTGTTTGAAGGTTAAATAGGTACTTACCTACACATGGGCAGTTTAGCAGATAGGGCGTTTGTGCACTACAAACATTTTCAATTCGTATTCGGTTTTTTACGGATTTTTAGCCAATAGGCCTGCAGAAAGATCCCCATTACTTTTTTAAACGTATGAAAAAAAAAACCGGGGAAGAGCGTGTCGGACCACGCTCAGTCTAGGGTTCCGTAGCAAGAAGTATTTCAGTCTTCCGACTACCAACATAAGTTATTTTTGCGGTTGTCAAACTCAAAACTGAAAATAGTGAATATTTCAAAAAGTTATTGACGTATCGTGTTCAAACCAATTTTAATCGAAAGTATTTATTAAATGCTATATGCTTGATTTTTCTCAGATTTTTGGATAAAGGGGTTGGAAAACTACAGGGGTGGGACACATTGTTAACGACTTTCGGAGCTCGTAGTTCACTAAATATGCACTTAAATAAAAAAATCATTTAAAAACCTCTATGTTATTTTAAAGACATATCCAACGATACCCCATACAAAGGGGTGCGCGTAAATATTTTTTTTCATCCCTCAGTTTCTTGTATGGGGGCCACCCCTAATTATTTTATTTTTTGTAATTTCACTACAGGCCTTTATGGCGGCTTACAGAAGACATCAAACTGCGAAATTTCATACAGATTGGTTATTAACTGTAGATTTGACGAGGGTGTGACAGACGGACAGACGGACGGGATGAAACTATAAGGGTTCCTAATTTTACTACGGAACCCTAAAAAACGGTCCGTGAAAAACGTGCTGTAAACATGTAGTGCACAAACAGCCTTAGCCAGCTAATAATAAGCCACTAGGGCCACTACAGTATAATTACGACTGAAGAATAACTCTAAGGGAGTTACTATTCTCATAAACGCCTCTTAACTTTAACCACGGATTAAATATACAACTATCCTTGTCATTTGTATGATTCATTGTCATAGAGATGACAATTGACAAAAGAGCTGTTTAATTTAATCATCGTTTATAAGTAAGGGGGCTAATGTTTATTTGAAGGCAGTGACTGATGATTACCGTTGGGATACAGGGTTATGAATGACTGATGTTTTCTTTATTTATAAAAACTAGATGACAAACGAGTGTGAGTAATTAGCATTATTGCTTCACCTAATAAGGTATATTATATTGTAATAGTTTTTAAAGTGACACTGAGCAACCACAATGTACCCTTCCACGCACATGAATGACTACACGTATTGTTGATTCGGTGACTCAACCACAAACACAAACGTAGGTAGGTATACGCGGCAGGCCACGCAACCCGCAGTCTACGACTCATTCATGCATTCACACAAAAGCCTTAACAATTAGTCAAAGAAACATTATAGGATCAAATTAAATTAAATTATTATGTGTGTGGGAATACACGTTTATGTAGCCTACCTACCTACTGTGAATGTGAATATTCGTGCGCGGTTGTCATGGGATTATTATTAATAAATGACTCAAATACCTATAGTAAGTACCTACCTAGGTACATAACATAATTTCAGTTATTTTTTTACTACGATATTTTCAGGTAACCACTAACCGTCACCGCTATAGGTACCTACCTATTTCTGCTCTAATCATGCAGTTTAAGATACGAGGAAACATGTTTCTTTGAAATGTGATAGGTAGGTACCTACCAGGCGCGTGCATTGCATATAGGCAAGTAGGCAGTGACTACCTCTTAAGGTTCAATAAAACTATTTTAACTATTATTACATCAATATACATCATTATATATCAATAATTAGTCATGATTGATATATTTTATTTATGTAGTAACAGTTAAAATAGTTTTATTGAATCATATGAGGTAGGCACTGCCTACTTGCCTATATGCACTGCACGCCACTGGTACCTACCTAGGTAAGTTTACGCAAATGGAAATGAAGACCATCAAATTACAGTAATTTGTGTAAAACGAACATCAGTTTATTTACGTATTTTATTTGGGATTAAAGCAAAAAGCGTGATTGCCTTTTTGCTGTAATTATCCAACTTCAGAGTTCTGTCAGCGAATCCTTTTAATAAGAACCATCAAAGAATATTGTAACTATAATTGTATCTAGCAAAACATACTAAGTAGGTAGGTATAACTAAGTTAAAACTGTTGCCAATAGCAAAGAAGACCTCAAGAAAAATTGAAAGGTTAGAGACTCACCACGTAGTTTTAAAACAGCTTTTTTATAACAAGTAGACACGAGCGTCGGTTTCAAGGAGCACCGCTCATGCCACAATCACTGACACAGATTGCGAGCTCATCCACGCAGAACTCGTGAGGTGCCATGACAGCACCCCATTTAAAAGGCAAATACGGTCACGACGTGCTCACACGGATGTGTCGATATCGTTACGATGTGCCTTGTGCAACTCACCGCACTAATGCATCCACTAGACAAAATCAACTTTAGAAAATGTTACACAACACCTGGGATATCTTCTCACAAAATCCTGGTTATAAATTGTACCTAACGCAATAGAAACGCTTGAAATAAATGTAGTTAGGTATGTGTGGATGTCTAGATAAAGAGTGAAGATCAAAATTATTCTCAATAATGACGACATTTATGAAAATGTTAGTAATGGGAACTTCGTGGTTGCTGTTTTGGGTTAGGTAAAGGAAAAGAATGCTTTTTGCCTGTATGCGTCAACGATTATCTACCTATCGTTTACTTTTTATGTAAATCACGTGCTACACAAATTAAAATGAATAACACGTAGCATTTCTGATAAGCTGTCTAATTGTTCGGATATTGAAGTAACTCCAAACAACACCGAAGTGCTTGCAGTACTGCTCTGAGACCCTAGACAAGTTGCTTTTCTGTTGGCGTTCACGCCAAACGATAAGCACAAAATGTAGGGCAATGACATTACCTGAGGAAAAGTCACGTGACTCACAAATGTCACTTCCATACATTTTATCCGTAGCGTTTGACGCTAACGCTAACAGAAAAGTAACTTGTCTAGGGCCTCTGCTCACCCATTAAGGTAAAAAAGCGTGACGACGATGACAACGGGTGAACGGACAAATTGTAACGGTTCGTTCGACTACGGAACTTTAATAACACAAAGTTTTTGTTCTCTATAATAAGTACGATAGCCACAACATAATTACAAGCGTCACCAGTATTATCATTGATCCTCGTAAGGGTGAGCACAGGTGTAAGAATATCACTGCTAGTCCCCTGCTAAGAGGCTGCATGAGGCAAGCCTATGCAGTTTACGATTCGTACTCCACAATTAAATATTTCTAGGTTATTCGTAACAGGCGTCCGAATGCAGGGACTGAATTACCCAAAAATTAAGGTACCATGCGAGTCAGGTACCTACCATACGAGTGCAGTGATAGCCTATTCGATCGCGAGGCACGCACCGCGACCGCTGTGACCCAGTAGTGGGAACATTATAGGCTGACACATGCTTAAGCTAAGGTACCATTAAATTTCGGTATGACGTCATACCGTTAAATAAGGGTTGTACCGAAATATTTCGGTACCGTTTTTATTTTCTACCGAAATATGTCGGTATGAAGAGATAAGTAGGTTAGTAAAAGAGTATACCTACCTACCCTAACAAAATGTACAAAATACACAAGTTCGAAAAAAAACGTTCGAAAAATAAATGCCCTTCGGTACCGAAATAATATAAAGGTTAAGTATAGGCCAACCTTTATTTATAAAGGTATCGGTAAGTATAGCTCAAATTTTATTTTAAACCGGTACCGATATATTTCTAACCGTAACTGCTTTCAGTCCCTGTCCGAATGTCGCGTCTGCTCGCGTTTAGCTGCCATGATTATGATTCGGTACTATAATTGATAATGAATACGAAACTACCTATGTATAATCCCAAAAACAAAAATATTAACAGTGTGCGTCTCTTGTTCCCAGATCGTTGTCGTGTAAGTCGGATGCGGCGCGGGCGCCAGAGTGCCATGCTGTGCTAGTATCCACCATGGTGGGCGTGGGCGTCGCGGAGGGAGGCGGGGGCGGCGGCGGCCCCGGCGACGGCTACTACGGAGAATACTACCCTCCCGAGCAATACTACGTGCCGCAGGAGATGTGTCCGCACCCCTCGCAGCATCCTCAGCATGCGCACATGTGTACCGTGCTCCCTGAATATGGTGAGTGACGTTTCCATTCACTCAATGAAATTCACTGTCTATAATAAACCTAGCAGCATCTTGATTAGACAAATAGGTACACCGAATACCGTACGTGAATACCGCCGAATACCGTACCGCTCTACTTTACCTGGTGAAACCAGCCGGCCTAGCATGACCACGATAGAAACGGGTTTTGTCTACATAGAAATAGACAAAGTGACAGATTTCATTCATAAAACGTAGAAATGTTTCTACAATCTGTCACTTTGTCTATTTCTATGTAGACAAAACCCGTTTCTATCGTGGTCATGCTAGGCCCGAGTAGTTTTTTTACCTATTTACCTATGTCTATGATCAAATGTGGAGAATTATAGTCGCCAAGCTTTATTTTATTGTGAATAGGTAGGTACATACTACATACATAGTAGCACAGATTAGGGGTCGTCCATTAATCACGTGATGTTTTTTTTAGCAACTTTTTGACCCCCCTCCCCCCTGGTGATACGTGGTGAGGTTTTAAACTAACCCCTCCCCCCTACCCAAGACCACGTGTATTTTTTGGTACTAATTACCTTAATTTTTTTCAGAATATTATCTTGAAATACCTACAAGTTTTTTTTTCGGTTTAGTAATCGCGCTTTCAACGAAAAAATAAATACACGTGATATCTCACTACACCTCCCCCCTTGTGATATTTCGTGATTTTTTCCGAACCCCCTACCCCCCCTTTCAAGCTCCACGTGATTAATGGACGGCCCCTTACCTAACAGTAGGAAGACAAAAAAAAGAAAATTGATTTTTCAATAAAAGCTTGTAAAAATCGAATGATACATACCTACCTACCGTTTTAGTTGTCATTAAAATCGGCCTCTGTACCTCCTATAATCTAAAGATATTAGGAGCTAAAATAGGTACCTACATAAAGATGTATTTTCCACCATTTGGCTACCCACGCACATTGGAAAATTCATCCTGAATATCAGTGAATCCTGAAACTCTTCTTCTTCTACCTGGCGTTAATCCCGGCTATTGCCAGGGTCCGCCTAACAAAACCTGTGAATCCTGAAACTAATTGAACTAATCAAAGATTATTTTCCATACTGTTCCAAGTATTCCATCAAATAAGTGGAGTAAAATTGTACAAACTGTTGAACTATTGAACAAATAGTTGAACGTATTGGAATAGACGTCCCTACCTACTTAATAGTTGTATAGTTTCTGGATTTCTGTAGCAATTAAGTACCTATGTAGGTTTAGTAGGTACCTACCTATTGCCTTAAAATTAGTGATGAAACGATTACGATTACGATTAATCGTAATCGCGATTATTGGCGTTTAGCGATTAATCGTAATCGTCGATTATTGTTGCAATTATTTAACGATTATTCGAATTATATATTTTATCTAATTTAAGCACCTATTTGTCTCAATCTACACTCTGAAAGATATCAAAGGTAATAAATCCAAACTAAACATAATTTTTCTGTAACATTGGTGACTTCTTTCCGACAAAAATTTAAAGTTCCTTCTACAAAAAGGTATTTCGGTGCCAGTTGAGAAGCACTTATTGGTTTGATCCGTGTTGGAAGCATTAACATAACACATATAAATAAACAAATTTATAATTATTGTACTGGCTTTATGTAACTAAAATTACATCTCAATAATATGTATATTAGTGTTGCATGCCAAATTTAGCAATTTAGCATTTAGTGATTTTCGATTTTAGTGATATCTTTAATTAACTCCCCAATCAACATACGATGAAAATTAAACATTAAATTTTTTTTTAATAATCATCATCGTAATCTTAATCGACGATTATTTCGGGCAATAATCGTAATCGTAATCGCTAAGCGATAACTGTTCATCACTACTTAAAATTAAATAGACGCTATCCTATTCCTATGCTTATCAACAAATTCCTCGTAGGTACTAAAATAAATGTAAAAGGTCAACGCACTTAGAAACGCTTAAAAGTACCTAAAGTAGCAGCAAAATTAAATGTATTTAAAAACATGTTACTTATTTTATTTTTAAGTTGGAAAACGCGTTTTCCATACATTCAATAGCATATTGATCACGATTGTTTTATTGTTACCTAATAATAATGTTTTATTGTACCTAGTTAAACACTTTTAAAGACTTTTACTTATGTACCTACGGTAATGTAAATTTTTATTTCTTACTTTATTCTCTAGAATTCTAGATAAATACCGGTTGGGTAATATACTTGCCGTTATGAGCAGCTGTTAAGCATTGTATAGGTAGCTATCTAAATTTCCACGAATCCCCACTGAAATTCTTCCACTACTTATCACTACATACCTACTACTAATTCGTATTTAACTCCTCTGGGCAATGTAATTTACTCATTTGACTTGTACCTACGTACCTACCTACCAGTGGCGAAGGGCCCCTACAATACGATTCCTACCGGCTTCCCTTTGAAAAATAGCACAAGCAGTATTGCCTACTTTTATTAGTTAGCTTTTCGTGGCCAGGTAAGCATTTGTAGCTCCACCTTACCTCTTCCAAAAACTGACCCTTCGCTACTGCTAACTACCACCTACCTACTTACGCGTAGACAAAAAGGAAAACAGTGCTAGAATTCTTGAGGTTTTGTAGAGAAGAACAAGATTTCAATAAGGAACTTCGTGGACCGTTAGTTATTGGTTACCTACCTAACCTAGTCACAACACTCAAAACAGTCACAACGCTACACTGGCTTGTAAGAAGTAGGTACCTACCTAGGTACTTACCTAGGAAATTATTTCCAAATTCGGATTAGGTAGGTAGGTACCTACGTAAAATATACAATTTCCATAAACTCAACATTTTTTAAAATATGGAAACAATAGTAGGTCCTGAACGTAGGTAGGTACCTACTTATTTGGAATTCGCTTACCACTATAATTTTGTTCTTCAAAACAATAATTAGAGTCGGCTAAAAATAGCAGCTCGGCAAACCACATTCAATTAGTGGTGTCAGAAAGTTAAGTAACCGTAGCGAATTAAAACTGGGAAAAAACCCTTTTACTGTGAGTCGAAACAAAGAGCTTCAAGGCTCTCGTGGGATTCCTTGTGCACGGCATTGCTCAAGACTGCCGTCGCGTTGCATCGCGACTTCGCGAGCCGGCCTCAACTATGCGGCACGTTTCCGCCGCGGGCGGTTGATACCAAACGCGGATGATCCCACAAAGAACGTTTTCTTCTAACACCCAAAACACGTTCATTCATAACCGCAAAGTTACGGGGCGGAACGGCGACGTCGATGTTAAAATAAAGCAAAATTAAGCCACCACTCACCAGCTCCTATCCTAAGCCTGCAATACACGTTGGCCGAGTGTTGTCGAGTGAAGGCCAATACCAACATGTAGACGGTATATTTGCCTTGTCTTGCTATCGCTCGGTGTCACTTGCCTAGTTGGTCGAGTATAGACAAGCGCCAACGTGTATAGACCTCATTTGACGTAGCTTGCCACAATTGGCAGTCGCTCGCGATCACTTGCCTCACTTCGGAGCGGTGTCGGTTTTTCTGCACACATCAAACCTGCAATACATGTTGGCCGAGCGTTGCCGAGTGAAGGCCAATACCAACATGTAGACGGTATATTTGCTGATTTGCATTGACTTGCTATCGCTCGGTGTCACTTGCCAAGTTGGTTGAGTATAGACAAGCGCCAACGTGTATAGACCTCATTTGACGTAGCTTGCCACAATTGGCAGTCGCTCGCGATCACTTGCCTCACTTCGGAGCGGTGTCGGTTTTTCTGCACAAATCAAAGGCGCTCGCGCGCGCTCAGCCAATAGTGTCAGGGCTGCCAGATGTACGATTTTAATCGTACTCCTACGATTTTTTGTCATTTTTACTCATGTAGGATCGCTAGACCAAGATTGTACGGAAAATGTACGATTTTTATATACCTAGCAAATCTGGCAACATTTCATAATGAAACGAACGTGCTCTGAGTTTCCGGGAAATCTCCAACAACCTAACGCGTACGCAGATCTTTTACTTGGATGAAGATTCTTTGTAGAGTCATTTAAAGGCTGTATTTGTTTGCATTTTTACGAAATTTATTATTTTTTTCTCTCGGTAATTATTGCGACTTGTTAAAAACCCTTTTTTCTTGTCAGTCTCGAGCGAGACTCGCTCGATCTGTACATAGTTTATATTAAATCTAATAGATTTTTTAATTGTGTAGTTTTATGTTTTTTTTTTTTTGTTTTGTTGTGTAGGTATACATAAGGCATGTGCCAAATAAATATGTTATCCTTCTTTGATTCTTTTATTGCATTTCCTTACTAAAACTACGATTTTTTGTTATTTTTAATAAAACTTTGTACTTTTAGGTTGTACGATCTTTTATTTCAAAATATCCTTGGCATACGATTTTTTTGTAGTTGTCGTACGATCACACCATTTTTGCACCTGACAGCCCTGCCCTGAATAGTGTTCACATGTTTGTCCGCGCCAGTGCTGCCATTTTAGCGCTTTCGGCGCTAGATCTAGCGGTTTTTTGACATGTTTAGCGCCGAATCTGAGAATTTAGCGCAATCTAGCGCTTTTTTGGATCCGGCCCAAGGGGCAAGGAATATACTTTAGGTACTCTACTAACTCTACCGAGAAACGTGAACTAAGCTAAAAAGACAAGTTTTCAAACAACAGTCTTCTTTTTTAAATCCGACGACAAAATTTTTCTTCAGTTGTCGCACATACTTGTCACGCGTACCGACTGTGAATACTTAACATCCACCACCTTCTTTTTACCCGACTGCGCAACGCAAAGGAGGGTAATGTGTTTATCAGTCTATGTATGTATGTATGTTTGTTTCTATGTGGCGTTCGAGAATTATCAAAATCGGCCTACGCATTTGGTCTCTAAATGCGTAGGCTGATTTTGATAATTTATTCTTACGTCAATCGATTCGTCTTAACCTTGCGAGTGTCACTAAAGACATAACAGTAATCAAAATTCACCACAGCGACAACCAGACGCCATATTGTCAAAATGAAAAAAAAAAGTTGATGAACTATGTCAAGTGGGGTGTCGTTGAATAGGTATTTTAAAATGATATTTAGGTTCCTTTTATCATTTTTCATTTAAAATAATAGTTTAGGATATATAACTATTTAAAGTTGTTTAACAAAGCAATCATTCTCGCTAATTCTTACTTCTTGATTTAAGTTTTTATTTCAAGTATTAACGATATACAAACAAAAAAACAGCGAATAACTAAAAAGTATAGAATAAAAAATTATAATTTATAGAAAAACAAAAAACCCGACTGTGAGTCGTTCTGTTCTGCATTAGAATTTATGATTTGTTTTATGTGTGTATCGATTATAAAACTATTTCAATTGTGTAGTTATTTAGTATTACTTAACAGAATTCTAAACTACTGGGCTTGTTTCTTTCTTTTTAGTTTTTATTTAAGTTAATTCTTTCACGTATTTTTTAAAATTAGTTTTTACGCAGTCGGGTTTTTTGTTTTTCTATATTTTTTTTTTATCGTTTCTTTTTCACAACTTTAGTGCGGTATACACTGACATAATAATTATAAGCGCTCATTAAATAAATAGCAGCGGCTGAGATAATTAATACGTCGTCGTCCATATTGTTTCGATGCACAATAAAAACTGACAGTGTCCATCATGTGGGCGTCTCCTCAAAACGCGCCTATATTGGCCATTTGCATTGGCTTCCTTCAAACTTGCCGAACGTCTAGGCGCTTGCCTTGTGTCAATTTGTCTAGGCTCGCGTTGGTCTAAACTCGGCCAACATGTATGCAACGTCTAGACAGTAGCGCTTGCCTTGTGTCAATTTGTCTAGGCTCGCGTTGGTCTAAACTCGGCCAACATGTATGCAACGTCTAGACAGTAGCGCTTGCCTTGTGTTAATTTGTCTAGGCTCGCGTTGGTCTAAGCTCGGCCAACGTGTATTGCAGGCTTAATAACTCCTAACCCGTGCGCGGCGCACGCGACTTGGAAAAAACATGCAAACATTGTCAGCTGTGTTTATAATATGTGCTGAATGCATACATAATTTATTTTGTACCTAGCCATTAACTTCTTCATTATTATTTATCTTATCTTATCAATTATCAAGTAGGAAAACGTAAACATTAAACAACAATTACTATATCTACGTGTAGGTATAATTGCAATAAGTTGATATGGTTGAATGTCAAAAAAAATATTTTCGATAGTTCTGGATCATTATTTTGTTTGATTTTTATTAAATTATTTTGTCTCGGTTTGTACCTATAGAATAGACATATTTATGATTTACTTTGTGTAATATTAGGTACCTTTTATGAAATCCTAGGTAGGTAGGTACTGGATTATTTCATTTTATATAGACCCGAAATTAATCTACCGTACTGATAGGCAACAACTTAGTTAATTTAATTAGCCACCTATATGTATTATAAATTATAACATAACTTTATTCCGTGTTTATTTCAAATAAACACGGAATAAAGTTACGCAATTTAATGACGTCGGTAGTCGGTACCTATTTACCTACTATTTAACCATACACTTTTTTCTGTTTTTAAGTACCTACCACCACTTCTTATAACTTTATTCCGTATTTTTAACCGACTTCAAAAAAGGAGGTTCTGTATTCGTCCCGTATTTATGTATGTATGTTTGTATGTGCGCGATTTTCTCAAAAACGACTGATTCGATTTGGATGAGGTTTTCACTAACGTAATCTACATACTTTCAGGAAGGTTTTAGTACCTATATATTTTATATATAATACATTGGGTAATCATTCCTATGTACGAAGTAATATGCTCAAATGTACACATTACGTAGAAGATTTACTGATGAACGAATTCTTGAAAGTAATTTATCACCGGGTAAAGTACTAAAAAGGAAAAAAAAATTTTTTTTTACAAAAAGAACCGACTTCAAAAAACCACTACAAAGAAAATAATAATATTAGTTTCGTAAGTCGGTGGCAAAAAAAGCAAACAAAAACCAAAGCCACCGACTTCCGAAACTAAAATTATTATTTTCTTTGTAGTGGTTTTTCGAAGTCCGTTCTTTTTTTGTAAAAAAAATAATATTATATTTTGTAAGGGGGTCAGTCAGAATGGGAATGACTGTTAAATGTAAATACTGTAGGTATTTATGTATTAAATTTGTTTGATTAAAATCATTTAGATCCGCACACATTAGATAAAGTCGCTCCGTAAATGGAGATGTCGACATTTTTATAACGGTTTAAAGGCCACCGCGATGACATCATGGCTGTCTCATTTTTTTAAAAGGTCCTCATTTCCTATCTATTTATTACTTGGATATTTAGGCAGTAACTATTCAGTAATCTGTGATTTAGGTATCTATGTATTTTAAATTGTGATTAAGTACCTACCTAAGTGTTAATATATATTTTACGCAGTGCTAGACGCTTCTTCCGCACAGCTTCTCCCAAATAAGCCATAAAATAGTAGAATAAAGAAAAAAACCGACCATGAACCTACGTGTCGGACCACACACACTGCAGGGTACCGTAGCGTAGCAACCCGTAGCAAAGAAGAGTACTTATTTCAGTTTTTCGACCGCAAATTATTATTATTTCTCATTCCAAAAAGTGATATCTGAAAATAGGTAGGTACCTTCCTATTTTGTTTCAAAAACTACTCAACGTAATCTTATTCAAACATCTCTATTTTCGTTAGGATTGTTTATTAAATTCTACCCCCTTAATTTATTTCAGAATTTTCCACCACATAGTTGTTAAGTTAGACGGGGCAGACACTTTTTGAAGCGCAGAAATCTCGTCAAATAAAAAATGTCCCAATAAGTGAATAGGACGTGCTGTGAGAGAAGGACAATTCGCCAAGATCAATTAGTAAATATTGTCATTTTATTTTTCCAGGTGGCATGCCGGTAGTGCCATCAGGCACAATGATGCCTCCTATGATGCCGCCAGTCCTAGACGAGAATATGCGGCACTACCTGGTGCATGCGCAGGCGCACCCGCACCACGCCGCACACCACCAGACCCAGCATCATCAACCACAGCACCACCAACCACCGCCTCACCACCAGCCGCCACACCATTACGTGAGTATTACCTACTTTAACTAGGTACGGGGGACAGGAGGCGGGGCAACGGTTGCAATAGGGATGTTGAATATAATATGTTTTTTTTTGATGAATCTGTAAACTATTTGAAAAAAGATAATTAACATCAAAATACCGATGAAACATCTACAAAATTGGCAAAGTTATAAGCGTTTTAAAATGACTTGCTAGACACGAACGGCATGCATATGATAAGTGACGTAACACCACCTATGTCCGCTTCGCGCGACAAAGACGGAGCGATACCTACTCCCTCCAAAAATTTTAAAAGCGTCTATATTTTCCATTTTGTGATAATTTTGTTTTTTTTTTACTTTTTTGTTATTCCTATTCCTTCTTTGGAATAAAATAATTTATTTGTACTTTTTTAATAGTAGTTTACTACCGTATTGCCACCTTGACTCACCTTGATTTTCGAATTTAAATTCTGGAAGATACCTACCTAGATAAAATCACAAATTGTCCCCCCCTGAACAAAATCCTGTATCCGCACCTGCGTCAACTCAGCTATCCTCCGCGGTAGGTACCTATGTTCCTAACGTTGACATCTATGATACGTGTGAAGTACATTTACTAAGTACCACCTACTGACCTACCTCAATTCTACGGCACCAGACCAATTAAAATGCTCTACAGACTGCAGACCAACACTGTTCATAAACAACGATCTCTCATGTAGGTATAAGTAGAAGTACCTACACTCACAAACGTGTCTTCTCTAGGAACGACGAATAACAGACCGTGGCTATAGGAAATCTAATTAAAGTTATCCCGGATAGGGCTAATCAGATTTCCTTCATTTATTAGATTCTTGTTTTGTTAGGGCCACTTAGTCCTTCTAAGGAATTCTGACTCACGCAGGCCATATGTGTAACCAGGATCCATAGTGGAATACTTTGGCATTCTACCGCGTAATAAAACAGCGTCCTAGAAAGAATAAACTATATGCCATGGCTATAAGATGGTGTAGAGTGCACATCAGGATAATTAAAAGAATTGAGGAGGAAATGAAAGAATCACTGCAGTGTTAGTAGCTATCTCGTCATGAATATACGGGACACAATCTAGTGCACCCGCAATCTTGTAATTTTATCATGCAGCTGTAGGTTCTTGTTATCTAATAAACTTCTTGTTATCCGGTTGATAGTTTACCTCCACCGGCCAATCGCCAACAAATTGCAGCCACCGCGTTATAGTTAGGTACCTACTCGTGCCTATTATCATGTATATTTCTTATTACTATGTAGGTATATTGCATTACGGAGACATAGGTGCAGCAGAGTTACGGACTGAGCAATTTAAAATAGGTATATCTAATGCTTCTTTAGGCGTAAAAGATTATTTCATGAAAGTACCTATTCGTTGCGACTTTAAGACCTCTTATGTGTAAAATTTAATTTTACACATAAAAGATCTTAAACTTGCGACTTTAAGATTTCTTATGTGTAAAATTGAATTTTACACATAAGAGGTCTTAAAGTCGCAACGACGCTATGTAATTCATTCTTGATTGTAGGTAGGTAGGTATATAATTTTATTCTTGCCACACCTGCTCATGAACTGGCTAGTCATCTTAGACTCTAAGATGACCACAGCCAGCCCTATATGTTGGAGTGGAGCCTTGGGGCGCATCCAATTATTGAAGGCAGCGCAGCTGTTTAAATACTTTGAGTAGGAATTTATTATATGCTCTAAGTCCAAGGTCATCTAAGGCTAAATACAGTTACCTACCATGTTTGAATTGTTAGAAATAACAATAAAATCACATATTTGTCGCCTGCATCTGCAATAGCATCATAAACATACAAACAATTCCTCATACCTCATAGGTGCGCGTGACGGTCTTTTAGAAATCGTCACTTGCTTTTTAAACGCACCTTCGTTGGTTGATTGAACATGCTCAGTTTTTCGTTTGTTTGGTTTGTTGCTTTGCAAACGCCATTCAACTGTCAGTGTCAAAGCCTCAAAGCATGACGTGTTCTCAGATTATCAAGGTTGAGTTCATTGACTTGGTAAAAAGAAAAGTTATTTACTAACAAATATTGTGAAATCTTGGTACTTTATCTACATCATAAACGAAACGGTGAACATTTTTCTTTCATTGGTTACAATTACAACATGCCCACAAAAATGTAAAGTTTATTTGATGCAAACAATGAACAAATTACGTGTACAATAGGTACCTTCTGTGTAAGTAAACATTTCTGCTGACAATGTCTAAATCGAATGTTTCGCTTGTAAATTTAAAAAACGCGTAGATATAAAGACATTTCGCTTTTAAATTTCAGCATTTTCAGCACAGACGTGTCGAGTTATCCGACAATTTTCAGTGAGTAGGTGATTAAATAAAGTTGCGCGCTATGCTACGTTAATCTAATCGTGGCGAAGTTATACAGTCGCATACGATTGTGTAGTGAAGTGTTATCACGAAAAACAGTTGGCTGTTGGCAGTACGTGGCAGTGACGTTTACTGAACCTGTTGTAATCACAATTTTAATGTAAATAACCTAAGAAAAATGAGTGATTCTGATCGAAGTAAAGCGAATAATTCTCAACATGAAGGAAACAGTCAGGTCGGTTTAACTAATCATTATAATATTTTGTATTATGTAATTCAAAGATCTTTTATAGTCTTACGACTTACAATATGTTATCATATGCTTGGTGCTTGGTTACTATTTATTATATTTTTAATGTTTAATACTATGTAAGTATATTGATCTATAATTAATTGTTTCTATTTTTTAACAATTTTGGTATTTAACTATGAACACAAAGTGATCAATTTTATTTTGAACTATTTTTTAAAGAGTTATGTTTGTATTATATATATATAAAGGGGATCGCTCAATTTGTTTGGAGCTCAGGCTAAAATGTGAAGTGTAACGATAAGTGAATGTTCAGTTAAAAGTGTTTTTACCAAAAAATATAATTAATTCTGAAAACAATATTTTTCCAACCCTCGTTGCAGGAAATTCTATGTGAAAATTATCTAAATAATAAGTATTTAAAGGGTTTACATCCCACAAAGCAGCGTGATTTTTGGTTACAGACCATGCTATTTATGATTCATAATCACTAACGAGGTTTTAGTCTATAGTCATTATAATTAAATAATCATTATGTTAGTGTACAAAAGTTTTTGTTGGTACATTATAAGGTCATATAATGACGTTTTTAAAAACAAATAATTTTATTCATTAAAAACGAAACCCTCATTGTTGATTATATACTCTTTGGTCATAAATGACACGGGTCTTTATAGACTGTAGTTTTGTAATACAAGTAAGAAGTAAGTTGTTAGTTTTTTAATTAAAAGGATAATATTAAAATTTGAATAATGTTTTAACAGCTGGCTTTACCATAGTTTTATTAAAAATCTGTGTTTTTGAACCAGTGCTCCAAACTAAATTAAGGTCCGTGAAATAATGTTATAAACTCACAGTAAAATAATAATTATTTACTTTGTAATTTGTTTAATAACCTAGCTGTGTCAGAAAACAACACAATGTCGTTACTTTTTCCATACAAATTTTATCAACACATTTCTTTCCTTATGGGATGGAATTTCAAAAAATCCCTCTGGTGTACCTTGCATTGTCTGTCAGTCAGTAAATCAGTCACAGTAATGTTAGAAATTATAGATTCATTTTTATTTTGAACTTTAGGGTCCCTGCATAGAATAGAAAGGTCCTAGTGGTCCCTGTCCCTGGTCATAAAAAGATTGGGAGCCACTGCATTAAATTAATATTTTTTTTATTAAATTCCTTTATTTTGTTTCAGGCACCAACTAATGGTACAGGGGGTCCACAACATTACTATGGTACTGGGTATCCACAGCATTTCCACCATGTTCCACATCACATGCAGCATTCCCCACCTCCACCTGCTGTCTACCAGAAAGATGAGAGGACTCAACGACAGTACTCAAAACTAAAACAGAAATTAGAACGAAAACAGACCAACAGGAACAATGGCATTGGTGAGTTCCGTAAACTGAAATCATATTACCCTAGGTAGGTATTTGAATGTTGTAATTGTACAGTAATATTGATTAGATCCGAGCTTGATGGAAACAAATATTGAGAGATTGAGACCCTATCGGCTATCTGTGTAAAACTGTAACTGCACAATCATAGATTCTGCTGATCAGTAAGTAGGTATAACTGATGCTGTTTATAATTCAGATGCAAACTCGGGTGCTAGTACACCATCGCTGTCGCCACGCAAGGAAGTGAATGGTCGCGCTGGCAGCAGTAGCGGCGTGAGCAGCGGTGGCAGTGGAGGCAGTCTACCCAGCAGTATGCCCAGCAGTGGGCCCAGCAGCGGCGCCAGCACTGCGGGCTGTGCTGGTAGCGGCGGTACCACCTCTTCTGGGGCCTGGTCGGAAGAGGGGGAGGCCTCGTCTGCCGAAGCTTCCGTGCAAGGCGATGGCTCGTCTGCCGCAGCATCCGTGCAGGGCGATGGCGAGGTTGAAGATGAAACCGATGCCCAAGCTATACTCGACATGTTCGCTGCTAGACGCACGCCACAGGTACTTCAATTAATATTATACCTACCTACTTATTATTAATTTTTCTTATGCTTATCACAAAACACAAATTAATGTTAACAATTTTTTATGATGGGTAGTAGATAATAAAACGTCCGAAAAGTAAATAAAAAACACTCTCAGTGTGAATCTTACTTTATTACCTTTTTACATTATTTACTAGGTTGGTTATCGAAAAGTTTTGTGCAAATAAGAATACGGAAACTACAAAATAAATACTGAAAACTCCGAGAAATCAATACTTAAAGTTGCTGACGTAATATTATTCAGCGTAATATTAAATAGTTCGCTAGAATTTAATTTGTTTTTACCAAAGCCAGAAAAAAGGAAGTTTTATGTTTTTAGCAGTCTTATGTTTGTATTATGTTAATATCCAGGGTATAGTCGTTGTCGCATGCCGCCCTGTTGGGCTAGCTTATTAGTCAATAATACGGCGTTATGGCAGCATAGCGCCGTATTATTGACTAACAAGCTGGTATTGAATAAAACTCTTAATAAATCAGCGTTTCTAGGGTATAGCTATGACAGCATAGCTATACCCTGGAACGCTGATTTATAAAGTTTTTCACAATGCTGAATTCCTTAAGTCTAGGAAAGACATCTGGCTGACGATGTGATGACAGACGTCTGGCTATCAGATAGGAATATTTTTTGTTTCATGCTTTTCAGTTCGATTGTCATAGTTGGATTTTAGATTTAAGTATCTTTTTTTGGACCTTTATTACCTATTTCTTTTTTTTTATTGTAATGTTGTACACAATAATTAAGTTGCAATCATTTTGATTTCATCAGATTACTGACGTATCGTCGACCAGCGCTTTAGTGATTTGGAATCTGCCGGTGCCGGAAGACGTCATAGTTCCAAATGGCGAGTTAACATACGACCTGCTTCTGGCCGACCGTGGTGGCCGATATAAAGCTATTTATAGCGGACAAAGCCTTACTTGCCGGTGAGTACTGAACCAGTGGTTCCATTTTCTGTGAATAACGCTGTCAATCGATGACGATGTTATTGAATTTTTTTTTGGTCATTGTCAGGGTGAGGGATCTGAAACCGGGCTATGAATACTCGGTATGCCTGCAAATCCGCGCCGGCAAGCTTGACGCGACGAGTGCGTCGGCCACGTTCCGGGCGCCCCCCGCGCGGCCCGACCAGATGCCCGCGCCGCGCGTCACGCAGCGCGCCCGCACCTCCCTGCTGCTGCGCTGGGCGGCCGGCACCGATAACGGCGCACGCCTGCTCAACTACGTACTGGAGATGGACGACGGCGAGGGCTTCGTCGAGCTTACTCGTCCTCGCACTCGCCAGCACACCGTCAATAACCTTCGGCCGCAGACCCGCTACCGATTTCGTATCGCCGCCGTCAACGATTGTGGGCGCAGCGAGTGGAGCGAGGAGACGGTCGCGTGGACGACGGGCTCCCCGCCGCCCGCGCCCGCACCGCCCGCCCTCACGTCCGCCAGCAACGAGTCGCTCGTGCTGGGCTGGGAGCGCCGCTCCGACGAAGAGTTTACTTTGCAAATGGACGACGCCGCGCGCGGTCACGGCTTCCTGCCCGTGTACTCGGGTTCCGACCGATCTTACATGTGCGCTGGCCTCCACCGCGCTACCGACTACCGTTTCCGTCTCCGCTCCGAGACTGTCGACGGCCAAGGTCCTTGGTCCGTAGAAGTCACGTACCGAACACTGCCCGAGCGCCCAGGCCCACCTGGACGGCCAACTTCGCGCGGTCGTATTCATTCGCGCGCTTTTCGCCTTCGTTGGGAACCGCCCGCGGACGACGGCGGTTCAACCGTCGATTGTTATACCCTTGAGCTTGACGCTGGCGATGGATACCGGCCAGCTTACCGTGGACCCGAGCGCGAAGCGCATTGCGACCGGCTGCTGCCCGGCACACCTTACCGGGCGCGCGTACGCTGCAGCAACGAAGCTGGCGTCAGCGAATGGTCCGCCACCGAGACCGTGACAACGGAAGCAGCCGTCCCCGCCGCACCCGACGCGCCCGAACCGCTTGCCGAGCCGCGCAGCACCCTGCTGGCGCTGCGTTGGCGAGCACCCGACTGCACCGGTGGCGCGCCAGTGACCGAGTACCGTGTGGAAATCGTGAAAACAGTCGATGCTGAGGGAACGGCACGCCTCGCATATCAAGGTCCAGACTGCGAGTGCGTGGTGCGCGAGTTGATGCCCGGCTGCGAGTACCGTACGTGGGTGACCGCTCATAACAGGGTGGGCGCGAGCCCATCTTCCCAGGCCCTCACGTTCTCGACCGCAGCGGCGGCGCCGGACGCGCCGGACACGCCGGCCGCGCAGCTGGAGGGCGCGCGCGCCGCCCGCCTCGAGTGGACGCCGCCGCGAGACAACGGCGCGCCCATCCTCGACTACCGCCTCGAGATGAGCGCCATGAACGTCGACGACGCGTTTTCAGAAGTGTACAGGGGCGCGGAGACGAGCTGCCTCGTCGGGCGCCTCGTCCCGTTCTCGCCGTACTTCTTCCGGGTGTGCGCGAGCAACGCGGCGGGGCGCGGCGCGTGGTCGGGCGTGCGCGACGTGCTGACGCCGCGCGCGCCGCCCGCCGCGCCCGCCGGCCTGCGCAGCGAGGCCACGGCCGACAGCCTGCGCCTGCACTGGCGCGCGCCCGCCGCGCACGGCGCGCTGGTGCTGCGCTACCGCGTGCAGGTGGGCGACGCCGCCTTCGACACGGACGGCCCGGCGCCCGAGCGGCTCGTGCGGGGCCTGGCGCCCGACACCGTGTACCGCGTGCGCGTGGCCGCGCTCAACGAGCTGGGGCTGGGCGACTGGTCGGAGGAGGCGCGCGCCGCCACGCGGCCGCCGCCGCCCGCGCCGCCCGCGCTGCGCTGCGTGCAGGCGCAGCACAACTACCTGCGCCTGGAGTGGCCGCCCGCCGGCGGCGAGGGCGCGCAGTACTGCGTCGAGATGCGCTCGCAGGACGCTCGCGACTTTCGACCCGTGTATCGGGGCTCGGCGCGCTCGTGCAAGGTGAAGAAGTTGCGCGAGGCGACCACTTACTCGTTCCGGATACGTGCGAGCGACGAGCGCGGCGGGCGCGGAGCGTGGTCGGAGCCGCTGGAGGCCGCGACGGTGGCGGCGCCGCCCCCCGCGCCCCGCCCGCCCGCGCTGCAGCTGCCCGCGCCGCGCGCCGCGCTGGTCGCGTGGGACGCGCTGGAGGACGCCGAGTACGTGCTGCAGTGCGCGCGCGCCAAGGACGCCGTCTACAAGCAGGTGAGTCCGAAATATTTTGGTCCCAACGCCCCCCCGCCTTAAATATAAATATTACCTCATAGCAAATAATTTGGGAACTAGGTATATTGGTGCGACCGCGCTCTGATATAATAGTGTTCACTTGTCCGTCCGTCGTTCGGCAAGGCCCGGCGGTACAAGAGCTATTGGTTGTGCAGGTGTACGCGGGCGGCGAGACGCAGTTCCAGCTGGAGGAGCTGGAGGCGGGCGCGGAGTACGTGGTGCGCGTGTGCGCGGTGCGCGGCGGGCTGGCGGGCGCGTGGTCGGCGGCGGCGCGGCTGGCGGTGCCGGCGGCGCCGGCGCGCGCGCGGCGGGCGCGGCCGGCGCGCGCGCTGTCGGCGCGGCAGCTGGCGCTGGTGCTGGCGGCCGGCTTCCTGCTGCTGGCGGTGGGCGTGGCGGTGCTGCTGCAGCGGCTGGTGGCGCCGCAGCCGTGACGCGCGCTGGAGGCGGCGCGCCCGCGCGCGCTCGCCCGCCTCTAGCCGCCGGCCGCCCGGCGACCGACGACGGAGGTCCATGTTTAGATTACGAAAATATTACCGGCTTTGCATTTTTTGCATCGATGTGAGGTTGCCATTCAGAGTGTATATTTTTTACAGTCGAGCGAGAGAGCCTCGCGTTCTATCGTGTCTCCTATGTGTTGTATCTAAAGTTTCACAAATTTTCATAAATCTAGTCTATGCTGGTAACTTATTATTTTATTTACTGTATTAGCGAAATATCGTTGTGCTTGGTTATACTATATTTGATAACGAATCGTAATATTTGTTTTGACGGTATTGCGACACGTACTTCTGATATGTAATATTTCCGCTTTGTACTGTTTTCCATACATTTGATATTTTTATAAAATTAAATTATCGAACGATCTGTTGCATAACTTTATCAGATTTAATTATAAGAAGATTGCAAACGAGGTGCTCTATAATTATTATTAAAGTTTTGTTAAGAGGGACGTGGCCCCTCGCTCTGCAACGAGTTTCCAGTGTGTGTGCTGTGATCACTTCCTTATGCGAATGAGACTGATTTTACAAGTAAATGCTTTGTTTATAGAATGAATCAAAATGCTTACCCTTTGACGACTAATTGTGTCTGCGCCGTTTACATAGAATGTTTGTTGTTCAATGGGACAACTAAATGACGTTATTTGAGTTTGGAAATAGTGAAGATGTTGCCTAAGTTGTGTTAAAATATGTGAATGGAACAGAACCACGACAAAGCAGACGTGGAACACAGAAACAATCAGATTTTATATGCTCCGAATGCTTATTTGATAGTATCGATGTACCTAATTATATTGTATTATCGATAACTTCATAATATTGTTGTTTTTATTCACAGAACATGACCTTTTATTGATGACATTATATAGTATAGATTAATTTGTTTATAAATTTAGAGATACGAATTATTGAGATTGTTACCACCCGGTATAAAGGTAAGAACAGGAATTCATTTTTAGGAAATTATGTTTCAAATATAATATTTTAAATGAAATTCCCATACTGGTGTCTGTTACTTTAATAACATTATTAGGAAATTGTTAACTGATGTGCATATACCTATAAATATAATTTTAATAAACGAATTTCTTGTAGATAAGAAAAAGTGAATTTAAGTATCATTTATATTCAGAATTAGATTAAATAAAGCATTGTACGGGGTTCGAACTTTGATGTTTTTTAGTATCATTATTCAGAATTAATGTTGTTTCGTGGAGGTAATGTCGTACATAATAAAATAACATTGAATATTGTCATTGTTACGTAGGCTTCGTATTGTATTCGACTTTACTTGGCTCGCTCGTCGCCGTCCTATAGTAATCGCGCCGGCGACGGCCATGTATGTTGGTGTATTTATTTATTATTATTTATGGTTGAAATATAATTACGCACCAATAGGCATAAAATATATCGTAAATATGTAATATTTACTTCTACTGTGATTAGCTTATTCTATTCTTTCTATAGTATCTTTATAATTATTGTCTGAAACATTCCTAGGGTACGCGTTACTTTTGGATTTCAAAGAACCTTTTTTTAATTTGTTAATAATTCTGTAGTAGAGAAGAAATTCACTTCGTGCCTATTTCCGTACGGCATAATTTTAAACGTAAGCGCAGCTTACTCTGTTATAAATTATTTAATTTTCGAAATTTTTATAATAATGACGATGTGCAATTAACAATTATTTATTCTTTATCGCTTAATATAAATATTTATTTTTTAGAAATTATATCAGACTAGTATCGTTTAACAAGTCAAGGAATCGATGTTCCTAAGTGAGTTTTACACTGTTGTACAATACACCGATTGCAAGCTAAATTGTGTACTACGGTCAAGCATTCCAACTTTATTCCACTTGTAAATAGGCCTAATGAATTCTACGACTTTTATAAATGTACATGCTTTAATAATGAAGTGTAAATAAATCTGATGTTCATGAGCTTCGTGTAAGGAGCATGTTTAGATGCTGAACATGTATGCCAATTGAAATTACTGCATTGTGTTGAGAACTAAACGTTTTTAAATTAATGAGAATAACGGGGATAACATCTCATATTGTATTTGTGTTTGAGTATGTAACGTATAACGAAAAATGTATATGTTTTAATATAATATTTGATGATGTTATGTATACAATTTATTAAACATGAATATATCAATAAAACTATATTTTGTGTAAATTGAATGTTTAATTTGTTTTTCTACATACAATACAAAACATTTTACAATAACTACACAAACATACATATTATAATAATATAAGATATAGAAACGAGGGATGTCTTAGGGTTGTATTACTTTCAGATATTTAATTAGAGTTAAGTATATTAAAAGTTATAATTATAACATAACACCACTATAAATAAGACAACTTTGGTCCTATAAGAAGACTAGAGTTTTTGTACTATGAGTATTTTCACACTTACCTAGGATTGTCTAAAACGTTACAAAAATATGTCTAGGTTGGGGGGAACAGTTGGCACGACTTGACATTTTCACTGTACACTTCAGTGTAGTTAGTTAGGTGCGATTTCTCCCTTGTGGAAATATGATCGATACAACCCTTGAAATTTTGAGGGAATATTTTCTTCGCTATTGCATATTCCTGGTCGGATATACCACCTGTAACACAAACGTGACACAAATATTATCCGCATTCGTTACCATTTTTTTAGACACGTAGGTATTTAAAACGGACTAAAAAGTAGCCTAAAATGTACGGCGCATCTTACTATTATCTTTTGCATGCGCCCTACGTTTTTTATTCCATTAGAAATTATTTTGTTCAGCTTAGTCCGATGCCAGCAAGTGCTTGAAAAATTAATTACAAATTTTGTACCGAACAGACAGACAAGAATGCGAGTTAATAAAAAAAATGTGGTAAAATGAGCCCTTACCAATGTACACGTCGACATCTTCATTGTCAGCATCAGCCCTCAATCCCGGTTCCTCTGTATACACCAATGTCTTATCAACTGTCAACGTAATATTAGTTTTCTCCATCTGCAATACTAAAACGTGCCACTCAGCGTCAGCAAGAAAACCTGCGTGTGGCATCAATCTGGACAGTATTCTAGTAGGTCCTGCAGAATTCACGTAGTTTATACTGGCAACTCTGGCGTTGTTATTTTGATGGAATGACCAGACTAGTTTAAGGTATCCATTTTCAAGTCCTAGGCCAATGTAATCGATACCCTGTGAACAAAAGGCTTCTATGAGGAGGTATGTGTTATTATCCTATCTAAAGGTCGTGCCAAAACGAGAGAAGAAGCGTGTTTATAAGTGGCGAGAGTATAGTCCCTTGAGGGACCCCTCTGTGAAAGAGAAGACTTGTGGTGACGAGACGCGCTTATAGGAACAGTTCTCACATATTTAATGCTAAAATAAAACGAGATTCGATTCTCTGGTACTCCAATGTGCTAGATTTCTTATTGTAGGTACGATGTGCTCGCAAACTACGTCGTCGCGTATGCCAAACTTTGTCGTAGGCTGTTGCTACATCGCTGAAGACTATTTTGTTTGTTTGATTGATACGATGCGGTATTCTTTTGTACGATGAGTGATTCATCTAAAATAGATTTGTCGACCTTAGTCGACTTATCCATACTTATCTGAATCCATCTATAGGATCAATCAGATATAGTCATATAGGATCTCAGGACGTATTGGGTTTCTAGTATTGTGCGCTTTGGTTTTCGGACCTTTTTGAAACATGTTGGTCGTAAGATAGCTTACACGCATAAAAAAGCGAAAAAGATTCTATCACCGGTTTTCTAATTAATAAGTTACATAAATCAATAAGTTCAGTACTTACCATAACAATCCACAGCAGTAGACCATTGGGTTCAGGCGTTGTAAAATTGAGTGCGACGAAACTCGGGCGAGCGAGAGGCGCGATGCGTTGCTGGTTTGTATGAGTTGTTGCCGGCTGTCTTCCCAGGGATACCAATGAAGTGCCATCAAATTGCGGGATTGTTATGTCGATCTCTGGAAGTTGATAGTGAATGTTAAGATTGATAATTTACCTACTATTTAAAAGGCTCTTAACGAAAAGCTCCAATTTTTGGGCCATGACTATATCAGTTTTTATTTTGCAATTCAAATAAGTTTCCATGCATCTATTATATGCAGTTGCAGCTTTTCCATTTCAAGAAAAAAATACGGAGTGTAAGTGACGACAGACAACGAGACAAAAAAATTATGACTTTCTTTGCAGATTTTGTAGTTTGTTAAAAAATCTTCAAACTACTCGGCCCAGCCCAGGGGTGGGGGGGTCATGACCCCCATCCCTGGATCCGCCCTTGGCCTGTCACTTACCTACACCGTATTATTCTGTACAAAAACCGAACCTTTTAATAAACGAAGGTCATTTAAGGAATCGTATAGTGCGGGATCAATACAAGTTAGAATACTGAGGCTGCGCAGACGCAGCGGTCCGCCCTGCAGACGCCCCCGGGCGGCGCGCAGGCGGTCGAGGAGCAGGTGGCATGCCGCCTGCAGCGCGGGCCGGTGCCCACGTAGTTAGAGACCAACACAAGTTAGAGTACTGACTGGTATCACAGAAGGTGCCAGCATAGCCGGCTGCGCAGACGCAGCGGTCCGCCCTGCAGACGCCCCTGGGCGGCGCGCAGGCGGTCGCGGAGCAGGTGGCATGCCGCCTGCAGCGCGGGCCGGTGCCCACGTAGTTGGCGGCGCATGCGCAGCGCGCGCGGCCCTGCTCCAGTACGCACACGCCGCCGCCGCACGCTTCCGAGCCGCATGCCGTGCCGTCGCAGTCCGCCAGGTTACGTCCCTCTGTAATCAATACGACAGACTAAAGGACAATGCCAGCCAATGTATGGCGCCCCATACCAAAACTCAAGTCTTTGTGTCACGACACGACCAAACCTAGTGTAGGTATTTGGAGGAAAATTAAATGCTCCTTTCTGTATTGCTAACTATACTTTTTACTTCTTCTATATTGATATTCATGAGCAGCATTACACCGCGTGAGAGCGAGTAAGCAATATCTATTATTTTGGGGAATCCCTGAACATGCTTTTTGCTTTAATTTTTTTTAATCACCTTGTATATTCTGTTGCTCCAAAGGTAGCAGGATATTGTTGACGTGTAGGTTTTTCATACAGCCGATGTAGGGCGCTGGTGCTCCTGACATTGCATCAAACGGCAACGTTGACAAATCTTTTGCGCCGCCTAAAATTAAAAATTATGTACTTAAGGCCCCGGTATAGGCCAACGGCCTTGAGTGATTTGGGCGGTATAGCTTGAGTGTTCTGCGCTGAGCTCAAGCAACGCGACATACATCCACCGAGCAATACGACTCGCCTATCAAGGAGCGCGCTGTGCCGAATTAGACGTATTATTACTTTTTAGTATCTAAAATATAAAATAAAAAAAAAGTAACAGGTATTATTATAGGTAGTAACATAGTCTTTTCACACAAAACAAATCATGAAAATATCTTAAGCGGTTTGAAAGTAATTACGTTTTTATGTTTTGGGTAGACACGAATTCATGAATTTATTTCATTAAGTATTTTACAACAATAGTTAAATATTCACAGGTACGATTGATGTATATATGTTCTAGTTTAACATAAAAAAATTGCACAACTAACCTGCATTATTTGACGGCGAAATAAGAGATTTAAAACTGGCCGTTACCATTTACCTTCGCCTTAATGTGGTTATAGTCACCAAAAGGCCTGTAATCTTTTGCATGGTTCTTTGTACTGATTGAATGTTTCTGACTTCAAAAAAGAGGAAATCGTTAGTCTTTCAAATACAGAGCGTCTTGAGAGTCAGAGCTTGAAAATGACCTTACCCACGCTCCTATTCGATTTGATCCATACTTCCAGGGACAACGTGTATAACGATGGTACACCTACACACTCATCAAGTCGTCACACTGAATCAAACATGATCATAAGACTTACCAAGAAGTATAGAAGCATTGCCAGCAGTGTGAGGGTAAGCATGGGCCAACATGGCCTCCGTGCTAAGGGCTCCGTCCACCCACACATACAGCCGACTGCCGTAGCGGCCGGACTTGACGCTGTGCCACTGTGACATCGAGACGACCACGCCGCTACGGACCAGTGACGTCACGCCGGATAGGCGATCTGAAACATACGTGACAGATCAAGATTTTTTAAATTACCTTAAAGTAGGTAGGTATTCTTGAAATCTACGAAAGTAAACGAGTATAAAGTGTGAATTTTCCAAATCTGTAAAACTATGAGAAATATTAAAAAAATCTCAAAGGAGTCTCGGGCTCGTTTTTGATAAAAACTGAAACTGCATCATGCACCTAGATTTTGAAATATTTAACTAATGATCATGACCACGCTTCAGTCATTAGTCAATTTTATTAAACAAAACACTTTATTCCTAACTTTGGCAGATTTCATCATTGAGGAGTTCAAATCGAGCGATACATACCTACCTAAATCGATTACCTAAGACACAAATATAGGTATAGCTACTATAGGTTTATCGTTAGTAAAGAAAATCTCTAAAGTTAAGCACATACCAGTCCACCGATACTCCAGCAGACCTCCTTGCAAAGAGAGAGCCGTGTAGAAATGTGGAGTTTCGAAAAACATCACTAATCCTCGTTCTTTAGCTGGCTTGATCTCAGACTCGAGCGATAGGCTCACACTGGAGATGGATCGAGGGTATAGTTTCAAGTATGATCGCGTGCCGGTGAAGAGCACGTCCGTAGGAAGAAGGTCTGAAATGTGTAAATACTTTTTAAGTACCTGCCTATGTTTGATTGGCAAGGAATTACTATAATATTCTTAAGGGAAAGGTGTACTAGATGATCTCCCTAACGGCTAACCCATCAAACCACAGCTAATGAGACGCAATTAAAAACCTATTGTTCCTGAGAGAGAATGAACGAGTTTGAAACAATGTACCCTAAGACTACTCCCATAAGCCACTCGATGTAGAGACGTTGGTTGAATCCCATACCAACTCGACCAACCAGATTTTGTATGAAAAAGTCTACTTTTTAGTATTTACCTTCATCACAATACCGTCCTGTTTTCCCATAAGGGCAGTCGCACTGCGTGTTGCCGTCGGTCGTGATGACGCATTGTCCTTGACATTTGGAGTACGCTTGGTCACAGGGGTTGCGATTACTAGAGCATGTTGCGCCAAACCAGGCTTCATTGCAGATACATCTGGATAATTACAAGAATTTTTTAATATTGATAGTAAATGTAAGAGATTTAAAAACAACTGACCCGGGGAGGAATTGAATCTGCGACCTCTGCCGTATCATGGCGTCGCTCTAACCACTGAGCTACTGTGTCACACCCTCATCAGTTGAAATTTTAAATCCCTCAAGTACAAGACTTGCTGTCATATTTCTTCGACTAACATGCTTTGTGTTCTGGTTTGGAAGTTATCTAGTGAAATTGGATAGTCCCTGCATGGTTCTTACACAATTTATCTTGAGAGTCTGGACTTTAAAAGAGACATCAACCTTTGAGTTTGTTTCGGTGTTTCTTCTCAAAGGTAGTCATATAGGAAACACCGAACTCATCTAGCTTAAAAAAATGTTTTGACGTGTAAAAGTGTTATTTTTAACCTATTTACAAAATAAATATCATTTATCATTTGGAACTAAGTAGTAACTGGTACCGCGTTTGCAGCCTCTTGATGTTGCAGTTGTTTATAGGCGGCGGTAACCAGTTTCCACCGGGTGGGCTGCCGGCCTGTTTGTTACCTTTTACATAAAAAAGCACCTGACGCTTCTTAAGAGCCATATCACATTAGGACGCCAGCAACGACGCCAAAGCGGATGCCAGACGAGATTAGTATGAAAACAAAATGAACATCGCCACATGATCGCCACGATGTTCGTTTTGTTTGTAATAATGTGATATACTTACTTTAGAATTTTTCAGGTACAGAGAGCGCTAGCTACTTATAAGATACAGAGGAACATACCCATAAGTAGCAGGTGAGTGTATACAGACACCTCGAGGCGCGTTGCAGGACTTAGCAGTGCACTGCGCGACCCCACACTGGCCCACACCCCTGCCTCCAGCGGCCCGCGCCCCGGCTCCCACGGCCTGGCCGCCCACTTCCCAGACACAGCCGCGCCAACCACTGTGCAGTGGCAAGTCGTGGGGGAGATCCGCGAAGTCTTGAGACGGGTGCCCGCCTGCGTACCACAAAAAGCGTTAGTGGAGGTTTTTATCTAGCCAAAAGAAATACCTATAGTTTTTAGGATACTCCCATGAGGGTCCACCTACTCCTATGACATTCAATTTATAAACAAATAAAAGCTAGCAAAGTAGGTATTAGTCAACCACTTAGAGCATAATACCTAATATGCTTACCAATAAAAATATAGGGCAGAAGCGTCATCTTGCTGCTATGCGCGGGCGCATTGCCGGAGACATTGTGTCGGCCGTCAACACTGAGTCCTGCGGAGCGGCCGCGTCTCCACACGCGCACCGCATGGCCGCCGCGGCGAGGACTTAGTGCGCGGGATGTGAATACACGACGAGGACCTTCACAAATGATGAGTTTACAGTAAACTTCATGGAAATGCGCTTTAACTAAGGATTTTCAGGCCAGATAGTAGTTTACATTCAACTGGTCGCTTAAAATGTACCTTGAAGTTGTAATAGTTCTTCGATCAAACTAGTTTCTACTTTCATCGCTTGCATCACACATCGTACGCGGTCCCGGCTCGCCTCAAATAACCAAATCGTACAGAAATGGCATGATGATGCAAGGTAAGGTACAAGGTCACATATGTAAGTCTATCTAGGTTGTAGGGGTAAATAAAATTAAAAGTCTTACAGATAAAATAAAATAAGGATACGCTGGACGCTTCTCCTGTGGATCCAGCGCTGCGCAGCACTATTGCGCGTGGCACTGAACGCTTTTTACCTCACTGTGGCGAAGCCCAAAAGGAGTGTCAAGGTGTTTTTCACTTGAGGATAGTCGCGGGTTATGAAATACTTGTAGGTATACCGTATAGTCTAGTCCGTGTAGACGCAGTAATCAATTGCCGAAAATCACACGTAAAGCGTAAAACTATCAACTTGCAAACAGCATGGCGATCGCATAGCCTCGTGTGTGTTAAATAATCCGTAGCTGTGTGTCTGTAGTCGTAGTATAATGTAGGTACTTACAAGTTACCACCAAACGTCAAAATATTTGAAGGTAGATTTTGATGAAGTAAATTACCTACCCACACGGCCCACACCTAGTTTAGTTTATGATGTAGGTAATTTGGAATATTTCTGAACAAAGCCTTGTTCGATTCTAGCAAAACCTGGGATTACTCAAAGAGTTACTCAATACAATCTAGGATTACTCATTCATGTGAGTCGACGTTAAAGTTGAGAATGTGACATCAATAAAACAGATTCTTGAGATATCGCATACGATTGAGTGTGAGTGGCGAGTTGCCAACACTGCATGGCTACTTGGTCACTGACTCACCATATTGCGAAGTAGATGAATAGGGTACAATTATTTATGTATGTTGGCCTCCCTACCTAACTCAAATGACGTAATGTTTTTGACACATTGCATAAGTTCTGGTTTCTTAACTTACCACTGCCCATGTTCCAAGTAAGCATGATGTATCCTTTTACGAACGTCAATGCTAAATGTTGGCTCCTTGAGTCATGTCTTCCACTTTGGCCAACAAATGCAAGCAGTGCTATCTGGTCCATGTCTGACGTCTGGAAGCGCAGGCGCAGGTCGAAACGGTCTGAGTTCATAGCAGCGGGGGATAGCGCGTACATTATGTAGGAGGATACCCCGGTGCTAATCGGGGCCAACGATGGACGGGTGATCTCTACGTCTGTGAATGAAACAGTAGAATTTATGTCCATATTGGCCCCGAAAGAGTTCGGCTCGTGACTTCGGCGCTTGGCTAAGGGCATTTAAATAGAAACAAGTCGGGCAAACCCAATAAAGTACCTACTCTGAATTTTTTTACTCAATACGGTAAATATAGGACCTCGTTTCGCAGTCGATTTTTTGAAAAAAACACAATGAGTGGAAGTTGAAACCTATATACCTACCTTTTCTGTGATCTGAGATAGGTACCTACCTAGTTTTTTATTTAAATAAACGTGAAAGTTTGTGAGGATGTATATGAAACTTTACTGTAGAATAACACATAGACTACCTTTTATCCCGAAAAACGCGGGCAAAACCGCGGGCGGAAGCTATATAGTGATATTATATGGGAGTTTCTAGGTATGTACCTACAATTAGGGCTGCCATCACCTAAATTGTTGAAGCCGGACAAAAACTTTAAAAACCCCGGACATTTGGCTGAAATTGGGTACTTTTCCCGGACGCCCCGAAAAAAAACTTTATCAATCAGGATACCCCTGACACAAAGTGTCCGGGTTTCACTCGGACACTTTTTGAAACCCCTACCGGGCGCTCCCCGGACGCTCTCTAAACTAGGACAAATCCGGGGAAACCCGGACGGATGGCAGCCTTACCTACAATAATAAAATTGATTATCTCTATGTTGATATTTAGTTACCTACTAATTACTGTACTTGCTATTGATGTTTTATATTCCAATACATCATAATAACGTTAGTGAATGTTATTTACAACTTCATTAACGATTCAGCTAAAATGTAATTACTTGAGTGCTATTACAAAACACCAATCTATTTAACCTTTGCCATATAACTAACCTTTATCGAATGGCATATTGAAATAGCAATATATATATACTAGTAGAAAAACGAATCGTTATTAGTAATATACCTTGCGAAAGACCTATTATCAGAAATGAATTAATATTTATTGTCCGTTATCTGAATTTGAACAGGTTAACACTAACATTAGGTTAGGTGTCCAAGCATCGATATGCACGATGTGCTGTTCCTCTCGTACATGGACTCAGTCTCGAGTATTTCCTATCAAACAACAATCCAGCATATCCTTAAACGGTGATGGACTGTTACGACACCGCTGCGACTGCTGGTTGTCTTCGAATTAAACTGCCTCATTTGGTTCGACCTTTTTTGTAGAAAGTAGGGACCTATTAAACCATTGAATGAAATAGTCTGTTGATCTAGTTTTCGTGATCGGCACGTGTTGTTTCTAGAATATAAGTACCTAAGTACCTATAGTGACCATAGACTCACTATATTCGCATAAGATGCCGTGTTTTCCGTAAGGGCAGAGGCAAAGGAATCCACTGCCTGGGTGACGGACGCAGCTGCCGCCAGACTGGCACGGGTTGTTCTCGCAGACAGATTCGTTGCAGTGTTGTCCAAGCCAACTGTAAACAAAAACCCTGTATGAGATTCAACATCAAAGGTTTCAAATGCAATGTTAATCGTTATTGGAAGTTCAAAGATTTTCATAAAATTTTTGCAATAATCGAAAATTTTATGAAATTCTAGTACTTTGCCCGACACTTCGTCCGCGTGACCCACAGGAACCGTGTATTTTTCGGGATAAAAGTACGAGGCTCAGGGATAATGTAGCTTTCTATTAGTGAAAGAATTTTCAAAATCGGATCATTGGTTCCGGAGATTACCGACTTACAAACAAATACCTCTTTATATCATTGTATAGTTTTGAACACCATTGATTTTTTCGTAAAGTCTAACTTTCATGTGTTGCTTTCCTGTCAATATCTTACCCGTTGGCACAGGAGCAGGTGTATCCTCCGTCATGGTGGTCACTGCAGGTACCACCATTCAAACAAGGCCCAGAGAGACATGAGAGTGACAAGCACTCTGTTACTTCGCCGGCATCGAGAGCATCGCCGAATACCTCACGTTTCTCATCATTTACCTAAATCAATGTAATAAACTTATGTTAAAGCATTACCTACAAATAAAACATTAAAAACTGCTTATAAACATTTAAAATAATACATCGAACAAAGTTATAACTAAGTAAATTATAAATGAATCACATTTTAACATGAATCACATTTAATATGTATTAGTTACTCCTTTTCTTCAAAATATGTATAACCACCACAAGATACCATAGATACAAAATAACCCTATAAATTAATATGAAATTGCATAAAACTTTGAAGACTATTTATGTGGCAGGACTCTTTATTTTTAAAAAGTTGTGATGCGTCCCTAAAAAAGTATAGATAAGAGATTAAAAATTGCATGCTGTAGAAAAAAATACATTTACTTATGTAATATGAGAAACCTTACAATCAAATCCCTAATACATCCAATGAAGGGTTTGCTCTCGTAATCTTTAACGTCTCTAGAGTTTCCTAGATATAATGTGGAGTTATGATCCAGGGTGGTAATATTGGCCACCTGACCACCACTCATTGCCACTGTGTCGTTAAGGCGTAGGGTCGCGTTGCAGTGTTGGTCTTCCGGATATAAATCTAACCTGCAAGAAAATCGTTCACATTAGTATTCTAGCAACAAGTCATCGAGATAAACGTACTAGGTCAGAACATATAAAATGTTCTAAAAACCTATTGAAATAGATTTTGGATAAGGAAATGTTCGTGTCTATTATTATGTCTTCTATGTCTATGAATGTCGAAGTTGACATGATGTTATTACTTACCTTGTTTCAATTTTCATCGGGTAACCTTTATTGACAAAAGTCTTCAGCTCACTCAATAGCATTGTTTGATAACCACATGAAAATTTGAATTTTAATAATCCAGAATTCATGTACAGTTGCATGTAAACTCCTTTTGCTATATCCGCATGCAATATTTGTCCGTCAGTAATCAGAGTTTTAGCGTTGAATTCTATGTTGATAGAAGTTGTATTTTTAAGTTTATGAGCTATAAACGAGTTCCCTCCAAAAGCCGCAGATGTAATTGTTATTGGTTCATCGCAGAATCTTCCTCCGTAATTAAAATTGCAATGGCACTAAAATCAGAATACATAAATATTATTTAACAAGTCAGTTATATCTATTAAAACATCCGATGTTCCTTTTTTTCTTACCCGAATTCCATGAGGAGTATTAATGCAACTTCCATGATCATTGCAAACCGAACCAGTGCATTCCGATTGAGCTGTTGTCAAAGTTTCCGTATCGAACCCACTGGTAACTTCTAGAGCTTCAGTGGTTGACGAATATCCTATAGGAAGATCAGTTACTGGGTGATCCGTAGGAATATCTGTGAACATTTTATCTGTACTAACGTCCACTTTAGGTGTTGTCGTTATTTCTGCTGTTGCTTCTATTGTAGTGCTAGATGTGGAGGTAGATGGCGTAGTCAAAGTAGTTTCCTCTGTCATTTCTCTCGTCGGTATTATCGTTGGAATATCGGATTTGGTTGTTTGTGTAGAACTAGTTGCGAAATCCACTGCAGTCGATGTTGGTGGTCTAGTAATACTGTCATTACAAACTCCTCGACACTCGGTTGTAGCTTCTGTTTTAGAATTATCTGATTCCATAGTAGGTCTTGTTTCTTCATATTCAGGCGGTTCCGATATTCCGGCTTTTGTCGTTGTCGATTCACTAGTTATTGTTGTTTCTCCAGGCATACCACTGATATCTTTGCCTGTAGTTATTTCTGTTGCTACAGTAAAAACAGTACTAGTTCCAACTTCATCAGTAGAAACAGTTTTACTTTCAGTTGTTAAAACTGGACTGTATGTAGGAAACATATCTGTGAAAGGTTTCACTGTCGTGGTTTCTTCCATCAAAGATGTTAGTACCGACTGAGTAGAACTAGTTAGAGGCGTCGGACTAACATATTCACAATCGAAACTCTCATCCTCAAGTATTAGACATTCGCATAGCGGTCCAGTAAGTTTAGGTGGACATGAGCATGTAAAATTATCTACACCATCGATACATGTACCACCATTCATACATCTGTAATCAAAGTGTAATGTAAAAGCAACGAAATAATTTTATTGTTACTGAAAAAGTTAACAATGACGGCGCATAGATAAATAAATACCTTGGTCCTAGTAAACACTCATCGTATTGCAACTCGCATCTCTCTCCATGGTAATCAGGAACGCAATAACAGACTCTTGCGCCATCTTCCACGACACACAACGCATTGTTACTGCAAGAGTTGTCATCGCAGAACTCTATTTGAACTTCACAACTTTTTCCCGTAAATCCTAAAAAACACCATAATTCATCATCCCTCAGACTCTCACCATTTGCCAATAAGCAGGTAACTATGTTAGATTGAACTACAAGTCTTACAAGTTAAATATTAGAGTAGGTATTAGTAAAAAGAAGTATAATTAGTTAAATAAGTCGATTTTCAAATTCTTGGTCTTCATTCAGGTCACTTAATTAATTGCTATTAGACGGTAACGAAAGTAAGATGTTTTACCAAAAGCGCAAGCGCACATGTAATCTGCGTGGACATCAATACAAACGCCGCCGTTTTGACACGGATTCGATTCACATTCGTCTATCTGATCTTCACATTTTGGACCAGCCCAGCCTTTGGAGGAAATACAAAATATTGTAGTCCTAATACGCTCTTGGTTCAAATAATAAAGTTCAAAGGCTAATTTTAAACTAGAATTTTGTAAGTACTGTATAATTGCGGTGTTTAAATTTTTTTGTCAATAAGTATATCAAGTCTTAAAGATGAATTAGTCGAAAACGAAATGTTAGTCTGTCTAAGGAGCATCTTTATTCAACAATCGCGTGACTGACACAATAAGGCACAATGTTATGCTATCAACGTCGTACTTATTGAAAATTACTTACCAGGCAAGCATTTGCAATAAAATTTAAAGCCAGGCCCCTCGATGCATTGACCTCCGTTGTAGCATCGAACTTCCTCCGTGGAGTTACAGACAGCCACGTCCATTTCGCAATGTTCTCCAGAGAATCCTGGCACACAGGAGCACAGGTATCCGTTGTTCATGTCTATGCATGTGCCGTTGTTAAGGCAAGGGTTTGATTCGCATTCGTTGTAGTTTGTCTCGCAATTGTCACCTGTAAGAATATTTAAATGAAATACAAACTGTTTTAACTTCATTTTCAATAGTTATTATCTATCTATAATATAAAAATGAATTGCTCTATTGCTCGCTAAAACTCGAGAACGGCTGGACCGATTACTTGAAACTTTGTACAGTTGTTGTAGGGAAGCCACATTGCATTGCATAGCTAGTTGGATATCGGTAGGTCATAATCATGTCATAATAATCAATCAATCAATCTTTTTAGGGTTCCGTACCAAAATGGTAAAAAAGGAACCCTTATGGTGCGACTTCGTCTGTCTGTCTGTCTGTCACACCTGCTTATTTCAGCAACTACTAATGCTATCGACTTGAAATTTGGAACAGTTATAAAAAATGCTCGTCCAACTTTATTGCAAATGAAAAAAAATAAAAAATATTTTTATTTTCATCGCAAAAGGGGCCGGAGTGGGGGTCCAGAATTTCAAAGTGGGGTTACTAGGTCAAGTGACATATCATATGAAAGGGCTTGATTTGCACATTTCAAAATATATTTTTATTTAATTTTATGTCTCACAGTTTTCGACATATATGATGAAAAATGACTGAAAAAATACCATTTCGCCCCTTTTTTTTTTTTTTTTTTTTTTGAGGATGGGAAATCATCAAATGACCCCTCCCGCTCTGGGCGGAGCGGAAGGGAGTGTCAGACTCTTACTGACTAAAATCCACCCATGTTCCTTCCTTAGCCCTTTTGTCCGGGTCAGCGGTATCCCTTCCGGACGATCCCGCTTTACCATTCCCCCCCCTTATCTCCGAAGTTTGCGGAGTGAAAAATCTGAAATAATTAGATTTGATAGGAATTGATCCAAATATGGCACCAAAAATAAAACGATGTTCCTAACTAGTACAGTTTTTTCAAAATTATCAAAATTCTTTCACAAACAAACTTAGTTTTGCGGTCCGGTTTTTTTCACTTTATACGTCCAAAACTGATACGGAACCCTCGGTGCGCGAGTACGACTCGCACTTGGCCGGTTTATTTTATTCTATGCGTGCCCGCAGTAGGTACAGTCCAATAAAATTTATATTGATCTTATTTTATATGACGATTAGTCGACGTTTGTTACCTATTGCCTGACCATCGAATTCCGTGTGACCTAAAATAAACTTAATTAAAATGTATGGCGGGCGTCAGGTTGTTGGTCAATCAATACTTTTTACGTCAATTTAGATTATAATCTCCACATGGGAACAAGTAGCTCTAGGTACCTGTAACATTACCTACTATCAAGCAGCGAAAAGTTATTTTATTACTGTGACATCTGTTTTTTCTTTTACGAAAGTCCGTCTGCAGATGTATAATAAATTGTTTGCATGTTGCTCTGACTATTAATTGTAGTTTAAAACGGAATCTACTAGTCAAGGAGCTTGAAATAAGTCTCGACTTTCTAAAACTATTTTCATCCAATATTTCATTACATTTTTGATTTTAGAGTGTCGCAAAAAGGTAATTTACTCGTATATATTTTAGGAAGTGACTCCGCGACCGCCGCCGTGACCTGAATTTGCAGCCGGCGGCGGTTGCAAATTGGCAGCCGGCGCTGACTTTTGAAAAAAAGCGGGAAATGGGGTTCGCAAAATGGCATAATTAAAAAAACATTTCATGTTTCATTTGAGTAACACACCTAACTAGGGTCCAAGAGCGAGCGAAGCGAGCTCGGGAATTTGCGGCACCCCGACACGGACAGGTTAGGTTCGAAGGGGTTGACGGGGGCTTCAGTGAGCGAGCAAAGCGAGCGAACGAAGCCCCCGTCAACCCCTTCGTGTTAGGTTACTTGTAACCTTGCAGACAGAAATAGGAGCCCCGCGTAGCGGTGCTACGTCGACCACCTCCCTCCCCCTTGTAAGTCCAAAAAAGTTGTATTTTGTTTTACATTGACACTGTAATTTAAAACTCAATCGAAGGTAGATAATTCAACTTAAAACACGGCAACATTAATCTGCTGCTACTAGGGATTTCGCCCCGGGAGTCTCGATTCTCGAAATCCCGGGAGTCTCGCCACTTTTATCATCGAGACCGAGACCGAGACTTAATAAAAATTCCCGGGAATTTCGAGACCAAATGTTTCGGTAGAAAAACATTAAAATATTCTTAACACCAGAATTTATTTGTACATTTTATACTTATAAATTCTCCGCCGCGCACTATGTACCGCCTAGTGACACTGCCGCTTGCCGAATGCGTCCCGACAATGCCCGAGCGAGACCTGAACTTATTCTATTGCAAGATTCTAGAGATTCTAGTGCAAGAATTATAGAGTTTTCGTTTTGTTTTGTTTAAATGTTTGGTCAGGTCAATCGACATTTATAAGTTTATTTATACCTAAATTACCGAAACTTAAGGAAAGGGTATATTTTTAATATTTTACTAGATAAAACGACTACTGTTCCTAATTAAAATACAGAACCTCCTTTTTTGAAGTCGGTTAAAAAGACTAAACATTAGAATTAAGAATAAAGAATTAAGTAATAACCTGAAAGTCTGAATTAGGTACCACTTCAAATATTGCTATCTTATTTTTTTCTATTTGTTATAATATTCTATTGTAATGTTTGGTTTGGTCAGATTGATCAAAGAGTACATTTGTAATAAATGTGATTTATAAACAGTTACAATCGTAATTATCATTTACTTCACAGTTCACCACCACTCACTTCAGTCAGTTTCACTACTACCCTCGCCCTCTTATAGTTTATCATTTACTAAGTCAAACTATGTCATTGCCATTTCTTTTATTTTTACCAAAATAAGTCTAGTTTACCTTCCAAAACAATATTAAAATCACCATTTTCTTGCACACCTGCAATACCTCCATCCATAACGTAACGTATCCGTAAAAAACCATTCTAATATAAAAAAACACGTGGGTCTCGAATTTCCCGGGAGTCCCGGGACTAGCTTCCGAGGTTCGAGACTGGTCCCGGGACTGAAAATGCTTCCGAGACCGAAATCCCTAGCTGCTACGGTAGTTTGCAATTATTTTCGTCTGGTATCACTGCTACTCCAAGGCTACTCCGGTTCCCAACGGCGTTATTTTTGGGAGCCGCCGCCGGCTGCGGAGGCGCTCCCTATATTTTATCGTTGTTGTAAAAATCATGCTAACGAAATGGCTCGGTAACTGACCGCGATGCTGACGTTGACGTTCAACGGCAGACACCTTGTGGTCTAGGAATATTTTTGGCTGGAGGAATGGTTAAATCCCATTGTATGGTCTTCGGAACCGCAGGATATGCAAAAGATGGACCAGAGTTCCCCTCCTTCGTAGGTGTTGCCTTATTAATTTTATTTTTGCAACATACATAATATAATATGCGTGACTCGCATCTAGCTAGCAGAACAATGCAAGATACCTACCTACAGCTAGCCAGTCAATTATAATAGGTCTTTACCTATGAAATTGCCGTTTTGTATGAAAAAATTTAAACTAATTTTTTTCATGTATTTTTTATTTGTATTAATCGAAGTAATCACCCATGCAATCAATGCATCTTTGCCAATGCAGTGGCAGTTTATTGATGCCCTTCTTAAGGAAATCAGCTGGACGGGAGGCAACAAAAGCTTCAAAGGCATTTTGTGCTGCCTCTCGGGTATTGAATTTTTTTCCCGCCAAGAAGTTATCCAAATTCTGGAAAAAGTAGTAGTCTGTAGGCGCAAGGTCTGGTGAGTAGGGCGGATGACGGAGAGCTTCCAACCCCAGTTCTTGCAACTTGGAGACCGTCTGCTGTGCAGTATCAGGTCGCGCGTTGTCGTGCAGGAGCAGTGGAGACGAGCGATTGACCAATGCTGGTTGGAGATGTGCCAGCTTCTTCATCATTGTGTTCAGTTCTTCACAGTACACATCTGCAGTAATGCTCACCCCGTTTGGTAAGAAGCTGTGATGAATCACACCGGCGCTAGACCACCAAACAGTGACCATCACTTTTCTAGGGGTAAGTTTTCGTTTAGGGCATTGTTTAGGTGCTGAAGCAGGATCCAACCAACTTGCTGAGCGCTTGCGGTTATCAAACAGAATCCATTTCTCTTCGCAGGTAACAATGTGGTTCAAAATTCCTTCATTTGTGTGTCTGTTGAGCAGTGCAAGGCACGTCTCGACGCGTACTTCGCGCTGGCGATCATTGAGTTCGTGGGGCACCCATTTGTCAAGCTTTTTTACCTTGCCAATTTGACGCAAATGTACCAATATTGTTTTGACGCTAACGTCGAAAGCTGCTGCTAATTCAGCCGTAGATTGTGTATCATCAGCTTCCACAATCACCTTTAATTCGTCATTGTCAACCAGTCTTCGGACGACCGCGAGGTTCATTTTTCAGGTCGAAATTTCCAGAACGGAAGCGAGCAAACCAATAACAGGTGGTGCGTTGGTTTGTAGTGTTAGTTCCGTAAACGTCGTTGATGTTGCGTGCCGCTTGTGCGCGTTGCTGCCACGACGGTACTCGTATTCCATAATTACTCGAATTTTTAACGTATCCATGATGACGAAAAAGATTGAAATGCGATGACTCTCGTCAGAGAGTATTATATTCCTTGTGCGATGAAAATGTAACACTAATCAATAAACAAATGACTACTTTTGGAAAAAAAAACCATGTTTTTAAAATAAAATTAATTTGAAATTAGAATTCTTAGCCAAACAAAAATTATTTTGATTTGAAATGGCCAGTACTGCAGAACGGCAATTTCATAGGTAAAGACCTAATATTATATAGTATCAGAAACCCAGCGCATTACGGAAGCGCGATAGTAGATACGCGGGCGGGCTGTCTTGGTGATGTCCCTATTTCTGCATTTGAGTGAAGTCAAGCTACAGTTCTTCGAACCAGCATGCATCCGATCTTCCGTGGTTCGCGCTACATTTTTGTCGCGTCAGCGATATTCGCACTTGGTAGGTCTGTATTCTGTCGCACTTCCTTAGTGTGTACTATAGAATACCTACTTACTTAGTGAATTTTAACGCACCTATAAATCCGTCAGGGCACGAACAGTTGTAGGAAGCAATACCATCGACGCAAGTGCCTCCATTTTGACATGGACTAGACCAGCATTCATCCCAGTTCGTCTGACACTGAACGCCCGTGTAACCGTCTACGCAATAACATGCGTATGTGCTGAAAAATGATTACATAAGTAGGTAGATATGTTACCGGCCAAACCCGATTACAGGCCAAACTAGTTTGTCCTAGGCCAAACTAGTTTGGCCTACGCGTGTCAGGATAAACTAGTTTATCCTAGGATAAACTAGTTTGTCCTACAAACTTTAAGCTAAACTAGTTTGGCCTAGGCCGAACTGATTTTGGATTATTATTAAGCTTAAGATCAGTATATGAAATGAAAAAGCGACCTTAGGGTTAACGTCAAATGCCGGGAAAGCGGGATTGTCCGGAAGGGATACCGCTGACCCGGACAAAAGGGCTAAGGAAGGAACATGGGTGGGTTTTAGTCAGTAAGAGTCTGACACTCCCTTCCGCTCCGCGCAGAGCGGGAGGGGTCATTTGATGATTTCCCATCCTCAAAAAAAAAAAAAAAAAAAAAGGGTTAACGTCAATGGCCTTGAGGTCAATGTACCTAAACTAGTTTGGCCTAGGACAAACTAGTTTGGCCTGAAATCGGGTTTGTCCGGTAACAGATACATAATAATAATGTAGGTCGATAGCTACATAAATATGTAGACCCACCTAGATAAAGTTACGTAGGTACAGGAATTATGTCTGAAGTCCGAATAATTCGAATTAGCCCTAAATTATCCAATTCGAATTAACGTTGAATATCTAAATGAAATTCGGATAGCTTGGGCATCACTAAAGCTTAGGTATGAAATCTTAGGGTCAGTTAAATTAGTACCTACCTAATTAGTATCCATGGCAAATTCGAATAGGATTTGATTTAAAATTATGCTTTATTACATTATTCATAGAGCATCATGAATTGCATCTTATGTTGTAATTAGGTGGTTTAGGTAATTACTGTGAGGAAATGTATGGCATCGTTAGTACAAAAATTGGTACCTACCTACGTATATTTAAGAAGCTATAAATACTGACACGTGCAGTATTGGTTGGAGCTATAGGTATAATGAACGTTTAATATACAACAACTATTGGGTACTTACGTATTGACGTCATCTATACATATACCATGTAGACAGGGGCTGCTGAGGCAGGAGATGCCCGCGGTCACCACCCGCGCTGCTGCTAGCAACCACCAAACTGCTCGCAATAAACCTTTGACCCTTTTCAAATACATCATGAACAAGGAACTGTGTGATTTTAAATATTCGTAACAACTTTCATGATGCTTTCCGAAGTCAACGGCAACTGATTAAAAAAGTAAAGTTCAATGACACGATTACAACTTCATAGCTACAATATTTAATTTGAACACTGAATATTTTTTTATTATATATTTATAATTTCTTAAATTATAAAGAGCTCACTGATTTCCTAATCATGCACACTTTGTCTAAACTGACTATTTAACTATACATATTAGTACACTTGGGAAGTAATCCTAACAATGGATCGCACGCTTTACAGCACACACTGTCGCCAGAACTGGGTCTCATAGGCAAGCAAGGTGTGGTTTACCGCCACCGCCCGTTGCCATAGAAACTGGTAAACATACAATGCAATGCTTCACGACAAACGATTATTATATCGACAAAATTTCGACACCATGGTCCAAACTTACACCTATTGAAATGAAATTGGGCATAATAAATTAATTATGACGATAATGAAATTTACATATTGTTAAATTAAAGAAAGACTAGATTTTAATTAGAACTTTCACATATTGTAGCCCAATGAAGCCAATAAAAGAAAGTGGCGATTTTTTTTTGTGACAATCGTAGGTAAATGAAAATAAAACTTACTAATTACAATACTAATTATGGATTATTTTAACTATGAACACATAATAAAATTGTGTAGGTATCTAAATCTAGTACATTTCTAAACGTCTTCCTTTTTTATGTAAAATAAAATGTTTCACAAACATAATTAATTAGTTATCATTATAATTAATACTTTCATTAATAATTTATATTTTTATGTTCAAAAATAAAGTAAAATATAAAGTTTTATCACTGTCAAATTTTAAATTTTGCCGCCGAGTGCATAATATTTGGTTTACCAATCCCAGTCAGCAGCATAAAATATATCGACCAATAGAACTGCACAGATCAATCATCTGTTCACAGCTGTTGTATCACCCAATCACAGTTAAAGTCGTAAAACGTTCAGAATATTCTACAAAACAAAAATCTACTAAGCTAATGTTGATTTATAAAGCAAAAAAATCAATATAATTATTGGATATATACAAATAAAATAACGATAATTTAATAAATATTATAATAAATTAAGAATTTGCTGAATGTATTCTTCAGGGTGATTTTTTATTATTTTTAATTAGATTCAACTCGTTCAACAACCTCAAATGGTTTAAGTTTTGAACGAAACCTTACCTTGCTTGTAGAAAGGTTTCAAGTAGGGATGCCCAAATTTTTACTTTAAATCGATTTTTTGGATCGTAATGGACCGTAACCTCGTGAATCGATTCACAATTTTATCGTATTGCATTGAATAGATCTCATTCGATTTTGGAAGATCGTATCGTAATTTCATAAAAATAGTGAAAAGCACAGTTATGCATGCAAAATTATTTACTTTTATTATTAAACTATATTTATCTAAAAAATAAAGTGTGCCACAGACGCCGACGGTCATGGGTTCGAATCCCTTTTCAAATACATTCGACAGATGGCCGTAATAAAGTATCAAACATATTTCAAATCAATGACGTTGATTGATATATTATCATTGTTTCGAATTATAGATTCCAGCATTTAATTAAAGAAAAGAGAAAAAATATATTTGAGGAAAATCGTAATGTTTTCACGAAATAATCGTATTTTCCTCAAATATTATTTTGAGGGTTACATTGATGATTTTGATGATTATTATTTTAGTGACTATCATCATTATTCATCATTATCAAAATATACAATACTCAATCTAATACCAAAAAACAAAAGATAAGTATTTAGATTTCGCGCGCTACCTTGACTAATCTCCTATAAACTAGATCATGTACCCGATACAATGGTGTAACAATGTTGTTTACAATGGTGTACTCCAAAGTTGATAAATCGACGGTATCATCTACCTCCATATTTCATACTAGCAACTTGCCCGCGTCTTCATCCGCGTGACCCACAGGAGCCGTGCATTTTTGCAGGATACAAAGTAGTCTATAGCACTCAGGCATAATGTAGCTTTCTATTATTGAAAGAATTTTCAAAATCGGATCATTAGTTCCAGAGATTACCCCCTACACACAATCTTACAAATTTTACCTCTATAGAATTAGTTATTAGTATAGAAGTACAGAAGTATAGATATTACCGATTTTGATTGATGTAACTCGAAAGTTCGAATCTATACTGTTCAATTCGTAGGTACGTAATTTTACTTTGTTGTAGTTCGTACGATACGTTTAGGTTTTAGTTGATACGAAATTTTCATACGATCTTATAGGCTCAGATTCGATCTGCCGGCCTAGCATGACCACGATAGAAACGGGTTTTGTCTACATAGTAATAGACTAAGTGACAGATTGTAGAAACATTTCTACGTTTTATGAATGAAACGGTAGAAATGTTTCTACAATCTGTCACTTTGTCTATTTCTATGTAGACAAAACCCGTTTCTATTGTGGTCATGCTAGGCCGGCTGGGGCCGTACCACGACGTGTTATTGCCATCATTATTCCGCTGTGAGAGAGGGATTTATTTATTTATTTATTTATTTATTTATTTATTTATTTATTTATTTATTTATTTATTTATTTATTTATTTATTTATTTATTTATTTATTTATTTATTTATTTATTTATTTATTTATTTATTTATTTATTTATTTATTTATTTATTTATTTATTTATTTATTTATTTATTTATTTATTTATTTATTTATTAACATAGGTAAAGAAATACAGATGTTATGAATGATGGCACTATACAGCACTAATAGCGCTATCACTTGTTTACAGTGGAACAATGATGGTTTTAACACGTCATGGTACGGCCCCTGGGGTATAGATCGCATCCTATTGAATCGATTAAAAAAATCGGAAAATTGTATGTCTGTGAATCGATCTTCCAGATCGGGCATCCCTAGTTTCAACAAGCGAGAGTCGGTCGAGCGAGTTCGAGTTGTGAAAGGTGGACAATGGCAAAGTTCTTAAGAGGTTCTCATTAGGCTTTTGCTTGGTCAATAAGATAATTTTCTGTTATTCATGGTGTTATTTGGCTCAAAGCAACTGTATTATATAACGATTGTAGTGATATTATTAGAAGTGACAGTTTCATTGAAAATTCGTCTAAAATCGTCGTGCAAAAATGGATCCGGGTATTCTTTGTTTCCACCATTGTGATCACAAAGTATTTTGCACTATTATACCTGAAAAATGTCCGGTTTGTGACCAAAAACTGGATAGATATGACTATAACCTACTACCATTCAGGTAACGACACATTTATGTAACGGATTGTTGGTTAACATGATTATTGAAGGTTGTTGCTAAGCGCCCTAATTTTGTTTTAGGGTTCCTTACCCCTTTGTCAAAGCATCTCAGCATCCTCGCGCAATCGTCATGAAGCCTACCCACGGCGATTTCCTTAAGTAAGTAGGTAGTAATATTGAGTGCCGCATGTCCATAGGTAACACTTTCTTAGTTCTTACTTAACCATTTGAATTTATTGCCCGTAAAAATGATTCACGACCTTAGCAAAACGTTTATGCTTACGTGATTTTCCATTCTTTACAGTGACTACTATAATTCCAAAGATTTGCACATAGGGGTGACTAACTCCCAAGGCTATGTTGTGGAGTTCAGTGAGGAGGGGATCCGTGGTGTGGACCCCACAACCAAGAAATGTAGTAGCTGTGACTCCAGCTCAGAATGGGACCAGTGTCTGCTGTTAGAACAGTTTGATGAGTTGTGGAATGAGATATGGGATAGTGTTCTGCTCAAGGTATGTTATCTATGCTTGTTGATATTAAATAAAGATGTAATCATTCCATAAATTGCTTATACATATTGTTTGTTGTTTCAGGTGAGTCAAAGTCCACTGTGGGAGGCTGATAGATACAATGAAGAAAGGCACAACTGCTTCACATTTGTGCTCGCATTCTTGCGAGCACTTGACTGCGGTGAGCTTTCTGAGAAGGCTCGCGATCCCAAACTTTTCTGCAAACAATATGTTGTTCCAAGAACCTCTGCTGCAGGGAAGTACATCTCACTGTACAGACAGCTCAAAAGGCAAAACTATTTCATACAGAACCAATGATAGCCTATCTAAATTAACTATTTAATTTTGTGTATTTATTTACTACTTATTCAGTATTAACTGTGATGTTTTATATTTAGGTATAAGACTTTTAAATTGAAGTGCATTTATTTTAGACCAATGACAGTTACAATTTTAAATATGTTATCTATGAATTAGGTGTATTTATTTCATAAGTATTTATTATTGTTTCAAGATGTCATGAGATGGTAAATTTTCTTTCATTTAAATATGCATCTGTACAAAATATGAAGGTTGTTTAAAAGTATTTAACAGGCAGGATATTCTTCTGATAATAACTTAGGTGACCTAATGTAATAAGGTTTATTGTTTACATTATAAGGAAAAGGAGATTGAGTCAGTTGTTGTTGTGTATTGATATGTCTGTATATGTGTGTATTATGATGTTGACACTCACCAAAATTGCCTTTTACACAACACACACAAATTTTATATTATGATGTCCTTGTCTTGCCAGTTTACAACTATGTAATAATGTTTGTATAACCACAGGATACCTATACACTATAGATATATAATATAATGACCAGTGGCATTGCCTATCTCTGTAGAGTAATGAGATGTCACATATCCATTTTAATTTAATACATAATGTCTGCAATTTAAATCTTCCAACATATTAAATAGATAACAATCATATAATAATAACTTAATTTGGTGGCTGTAATAATGGAATTACATGTATAGTGTAGTTGTCAATTACTGTTTTCTATACATTTACATACTTAACACTCATTGAATATTCATAGGTACTTCATCAGATATATCATCTTCCATAGTTGCTAGAATATTACGTACCGAAGTAGTAGTTTAAAATATGTGCTTGCAAGTCTCAGTTTCATGCATGACGTGTATAAACATCGAAACCATATACTTTCGCGACCGTGTCATGAATGTTACTTTTATGTACTTTAATTGCAGTTTGATCTCATTTCGTATTATTGCTGGTGAATAGCAATTTAGATTAAAAAATTGCATTTGCGAAGTATTTGCTTTTGCTCACTTAGTATGAATATTATTTATACAGGCTTTTATACTTATGTAATTATTTTGTTTTTTTTATTATTTAGTTTAATGTATATTTTATTTATGTAAATGTATAAAACGGAATTTTCTTTGAAATTGTAATTTCAAAGAAATGCATTGGCTTATCTGAGACTTGAGATGTGAGAGTGATTGTAACAATAGTTGTTTATCAAAGTATGTAGCGGTTTGTATCGGAATTGCTTCAATGTGAATAGAATTCGAGCTTTACTCCTAAAATAAGCTTGCTCAAAGACTTAAAGTTAAAGATCCAGGATGTGGGCGTAATTCGTTTCGGGAGGCGAAGGGGAGGAGGATCTTAGTATTGTCTGCCAACGACTGATATCACCTTCATAAAAGGCTCTAAAATATAACGGAACTGTGATAACTCATTTTATTACAAAAATCCGTCCCCTTCTACCTACTCCGTATTACGCACGTTATTGATACTTGAATATCTATACATATCTTGTAAGACCACTTTCTCATAGTGAATCTTTAATATCTATATGGATTAAATTTATAAGTCTTTGAAAGCTCACGCGTGTATCTACAGTATGACCAGATATAAGTAGGTATATAAAAATATTAATTATAAAGTTAAGTTTTGTTCGAAATAGACTAAAATTAAATGCCTATATTAGCCTTTCTGGTCGATTTTATGTCGGTTTATAAGATTTTATTATTATTATTGTTTTCATATCAAGGTCTACTGGTTTCGGCCTAATGCCCGGTTTCCACCGCGAGCGGATCGGACCCTATAAGGACTCCGTTTAACTCGCAATAGTAAATTGCATAATTATATTCCCATCAACAAAGAGTCGGGCGGAAAGGACTGAGCGAGCCCGAGCAGAAAGAGTAAACACTAAAGCCCGGTTTCCACCGCGAGCGGAGCGGACCCATTAAGGACTCCGTTTAACTTGCAAGAGTAAACTGCATAGGTACTTAAACTTAACTTAAACTTAACTTAACTGTTGGCGGGAATACAATTAAGTAGATATGCAGTTTAACGGAGTCCTTAATGGGTCCGTTGCGCTCGCGGTGGAAACCGGGCTTAAACAGTGGTTGAAACGAGTCCGTTATGGCAAGTTGTAGTGTGCAGTGGAAATCAACATACCGAACTCTTTGTTGGTGGAAGTGTAAACCTATTTTATTTAAAAAGAGTCCGTTCTGCAGAACATTTCCTGCTCTCTTTCGCGGTGGAAACCGGGCTCAAGAGTGGCTTTAATGACACATACATGCCTACCACCTTAATAAAAAGGTTAAACGGTGACATGCGATCACATTTTAGTAGGTAACGTTATAAAATTCTACGAACGTACGTATTTACGTAAATGGTATTGCCTCGTCTTCCCGTGGGTATGATATAAACAACCGATAAGAAAGCCTAAACATGATATACGTAAGGTACCTAATTAGAAAATATTGAAAATTAAAGGAGACGGTCAAAAGTGGTATAATATTCAGATGAAATTTGAACACCCATGTGATGTACCTTTTTAGAAAGCCTAGATAATAAGCTACTCGATTCTATATAAAAATGATTTTTTTACACCTGCGTTTTTGTAAAAAAGTGAAAAATGATTCAGTAAAAACAAAACGCAGATTACTCTTATTTTTTCGTTTCTATGCAATAATTATAATTATTTAAAATGTAGCTGAAACCGCCGTTTTTATGATACTTTGAATTTTTAATATAATTTTAGCTACATCTCCATCGAATTATGACAAAAAATATTGATTATATAATGTTAATGAAATGAAATATTTAATATGTTTATATCAGAGGGCACCTTCCCTGAACAATTTAAAAGGGCTAATATAACTCCTGTATATAAATCGGGGTCCAAACAAGAGGTCGAAAATTATCGCCCCATATCTATTTTGTCTGCTTTGTCGAAGCTTTTTGAAAGGCTCGTTTATCAGGAAATTCATAAGATAATTTACAGAATTATAATAGAACAACAACACGGATTTGTTAAAAGTAAATCTACAACTACTAATCTATTAATATTTACCGACTTTCTTTTTAACAATATGGATCAACGAGTACAAGTAGACGCAGTGTACACAGACTTTCAAAAAGCGTTCGACAAAGTAGACCACAATTTGCTTCTTACTAAAATTGCATTTAACGGCATACGAGGAGATTTGCTTCGCTGGTTTGCATCATATGTTAGTAATAGATCACAAAGGGTTGTTATCAAGGGATTCCACTCCGCGACTACTGTCGTAACATCTGGCGTACCCCAGGGCTCAATTTTAGGGCCTCTTTTATTCATTTTGTTCATAAATGATATTGGAAATTGTTTCAGACACTCAAAATTTTTGCTCTATGCTGATGATCTAAAAATATTTAAAGCTATAAGAAAACCTGCAGACTGTTGTCAGTTACAAGAAGATTTAAATCGATTCTCTGAATACTGTGTTCAAAACAAACTTTACCTTAGTATTTCTAAATGTTTAACGATATCATTCACAAAAAATAAAAACGTTATAAATCATAATTATAATTTAAACAATGTAACTCTATTGAAAGCTCCATCCGTGCGAGACCTAGGGGTACTGCTAGATAACAAACTTCGCCTTGATCAACATATTGATAACATCACCAAAAAGGCTTATCGTATGTACGGGTTCGTTATGAGACCAGCTACTGAATTTAAACACGCAAGCACTTATTCTCATCTCTATAAAGCACTAGTTAGATCTCAACTCGAATATGCAGTGGTAGTGTGGAACCCTTTTTATAATAAATATGTTGAGATGTTAGAAAAAGTGCAGCGCAAATTCCTCAGATCGATGCACTATAGGTGCTCCCACAATTTCTCAGCCTATAAAAATCTACTTAATAAATACAATCTAATGAGCCTGAAGTCTAGACGTTTATATCTAGAAATTATGTTTCTTTTCGACGTATGCTATAACAGGTATAACTGCACTGAGATTACTAATAAAATATGCTACTATGTCCCAAGAACTGTTATTAGACGAGAGGTGCGCGCACGTCCTCTTTTTGCTGTGTCCCATTGCCGCACCAATGCTGGTCTGCGGGCGCCTCTACGTCGCTTGTGCAAAAACTATAATGATTTTTGTTCAGAAACTACACAATTAGATTTATTCTCAGTGTCAGCAAATAGATTTCGTTCTGCTTTGTTAAAGAAGCTTAAGGATTCCGATGTATAGTTATTTGAACAGTCTGGTAGTCTTACTCGCATAGATTGTTCATTGTTAAAGTTATATGAATTGTATATGCTGTGGATAACGGTGTGAGTTTCACATTTATATAATATCTTTGTTTATATTATTTGCGCAGATATAATGTGTTACTGTTTGTTTGTCCCAAATAAATAAATAAATAAATAAATAAACAAAACGCGTCTAAAAGGATCAAATCCGGTCAAATCCGAAAACTGACAAAATCTTACTGTCATTTCTGTCACTGTTATGTCATTTGGCCCAGGGTTGCAAACCCATAATATTTGTAGTGATTTAAGCTTATTATTTTTTATTTTTCATTTCTCCATTAAAAAAAACGCAGGCCTGTAAAATTATTTTGAAAGCACTTAAAAATCAAAATATTTACGCTCTTTGAGCCTATATAGCTCAGATTGCTGTTCATGATTTAGTACCAAGCCCCATACATTTATTGACCGTCTCCTTTTCTTTACACGAATTGCCAGTGATAGTGAGAATGTTTTATGAATTCATTAATGCTCTACTGTAGATACAAGCTATTAGTTCCTACCCTACTCTATTCGTATTTATTGAGACTTGAATTTTGTAAATGGATCTCGAAGACAAAAATTCTAGGTGCTATGTTTGAAATAAAGTATTTGTTAAAATTTTTCTGTTATTTTATATTGTTTAACCATTACAAAAAACTTCAACAAAAATATTTATTTTATTATTAAACATCTTGTACATTCAGAGTCGAAATAGAAGACAAACAAATATATCGGGAATGTAAGAAAGACATAAATTATGAAATAATAATACTCTTGGTGCTTAAAATAAATTAACTGGTAACTTTGACGGGGGCCGATTCAACGCCCACCCAGAAGACGGCACCGTTCAGGGCGATGGTAGCTCTGGAAATAAAAATAACCATTAGTAAACAATCGTACTTACTATCCAACAACGCAAAATCATTGTACCTCTACCAATGAATAATATTTTTGTAAAGTACCGTATATTGCTTAGGTTTATGAACGTTTGCTGATTAAAAATGTGAAATAACCCTCGTTATTTTTAACGATTTTTTACTTCAAGATAAACAGAATCGATTGTAAGTAGGTATTCGTTTCCATTCATGAACAAAGAACAAAATCTCTTGATTTGATTCACTGAACCTTTTGACCGCTTGTGTCGCATATATGCGACAAATATTTCCGTGCCCTACCGCGCGTGTCGCATTTCTGCGACAGAAAACATGCATGATTTTTTCGTTCTATTTTCGTCCAATTAACTGCGTGGTACTACTAAAACTATTATTAAATTATTTTATGAATTTATAGCCGCGCGCTAGGGGCACGGCAATTGATATTTAGTCAAGCGCTTAAAAGGTAACACCTAAGTACCTACACACTGCACTGCACTCATTGTAGAATTCATAAGTGTTCATGCTTTATACAATATTATTTTTTGTTTATGCAAAAGCGGAAAAGGGGTCATTGTACTCATCGTTATGAACAACTTTTACTATGGGACCAACCCTGAAATCGCGAAAAAAAAATCAGCTGTTCCATAAATTTTGACGATTTATGTGAACACAAATGTATGGAACAGCTGATTTATTTTTCGCGATTTCAGGGTTGGTCCCATAGTAAAAGTGGTTCATAACGATGAGTAAAATGACCCGTTTTCGGCTTTTGCATAAACAAAAAATTATGTTGTATAGGTAGTATGTAGGTACCTAACTCTGACGTCTGGAATGACTTTCAAGGGTTACGAACTCCTGACCTGTTTAACCCCTCGACGTCCCTTTTGCCCCTTTGTATCTTGACTTGAATGTCTAACTATAGAATGTTATATAGGTACCTTTGTTACATTGAGAACAGCCACAAGCTTCAACAATAGCTAAACTTTTTTATGAGTATCTACCTCAGAAGGCAACTAATGTTCAAAATATAGTTCCGATTTACGTACTCTCAGGCCGAGATAAATAGACGTCACTTAGCACGTACTTTGGCTAAGCTATGTTCCCGTCTCTGTCTTGCTTGCAAGTTGCGCGACAGTGACAACGATACGGCTTAGCCAAAGTACGTGTTAAGTAACGTCTATTTATCTCGGCCTCAGTGTCATCAATGTCATAAATGGTATGATGTACCCTTGTTTTGTTTTTTCTATTCCATGTATGTAGGTACCTACTACTACTACCTACCAATTCTTCCAACAAACAACGTAGGTCTGTACGTGAACTTATATCGCATTGAAATCGAATATTGATCAAATCAAAAGTTAATCAAATAATGGATATTCTGCTAGCATCCTGAACTGACACACAAAAAAATATATCTCGTCTGAAATATACGACAAAACTGATTAGCAAAATAAACAGTAGGTACCATTTTAGTTAATTCAAAATCTAATCTTAGTTCGGTCAACTGGTACCTAAGTCAAGCGCTAAATTAATTACGAGAATAATAAGGTAATTGGCCTTCAGACAAAATTATCGACATCTTTTGTTATTTTTATGGAATTATAGACAACACAGAACAATAAAATCTTTATTCCGTGATAGACAACCTAATATTATTTTTTTATTGTTCGGTATTCGAATTTCCAGCCTTGGTTTGGGAGTATAAAACAAAGTCGCTTCCCGCTGTCTGTCTGTCTGTCTGTCCCTATGTATGCTTTGATCTTTAAAACTACGTAACGGATTTTGGTGCGGTTTTTTTAATATATAGAGTGATTCAAGAGGAAGGTTTATAGCACCAGTGCGAAGCCGGGGCGGGATGCTAGTAACTAATAAAATATTAGTAGGTAGATCCAAGGGGAGAAATCTCAAATCAGATCAAAATTTTAAGTTCTAACAGATTTCAGATTAGATTAGTGATTTAGTGTTTTGATTTTAACCTCTGGGCTCTCCTCCCAAAATCATATCTGATGAGCCCTCACTTCAGTCCCCTTCAAAAATAATTCCTGGATCCGTCACTGGATACAGGCGCTCTATGGCACAGATAATACAAAACTACGCGTACAGATGCCTCATCTCATACATAAAAACCGGCCAAGTGCGAGTCGCACTCGCGCACCGAGGGTTCCGTATCATTTTTGGCCGTATAAAGTGAAAAAAACCGGACCGCATAACTAAGTTTGTTTGTGAAGGAATTTTGATGATTTTGAAAAAACTGTACTAGTTAGGAACATCGTTTTATTTTTGGTGCCATATTTGGGTCAATTCCTATCAACTCTAATTATTTCAGATTTTTCGCCCCGCAAACTTCAGAGATAAGGGGGGGGAATGGTATTTTTTCAGACATTTTTCATCATATGTCGAAAACTGTGAGACATAAAATAAAATGAAAATATATTTTGAAATGTGCAGATCAAGCCCTTTCATATGATATGTCACTTGACCTAGTAACCCCACTTTGAAATTTTGGACCCCCACTTCGGCCCCTTTTGCAATAAAAATAAAAATATTTTTTGACTTTTTTCATTTGCAATATAGTTGGACAAGCCTTCCTTATAACTGTTCCAAATTTCAAGTCGATAGCAGTTGCTGAAATAAACAGGTGTGACAGACAGACAGACGAAGTCGCACCATAAGGGTTCCTTTTTTACCATTTTGGTACGTAACCCTAAAAATGTGACCGCCGCCGTAACGCGGGCTATTAGGCTATACATTTTATCGTAACTAAACGATTTTTTTAAATTTGAACAAATATTTACCATATTTGTCTATTTATTCACGTTCTACATTTTACACAAACTTCAATAACAAATCGATACGTATAACGCCATCTATTAAGAGTTATTTGAACAAAATAATGTTCCTTGTTCCTGATGAGACCCTGGACCTAGGGGAACCGTTTAAAATTAGGTACTTACTTATGTTTTATGAATTAAAAGTGAGTAGGTATTACCTGAATTTAATATCGCCATTGAAGCCAGCAGGGGGCGTCCATGTGAAGGCGACAGTCTGTTTGTCGAACTTCTCGTCGTGTTTCTTGTGTGTGACGGCGTTCTGTAAGTAAAATCAAAACATTTTAATATATTTTCCTGCAGCTTTCTAGATAAAGAGAAAATAACATAACTAGAATTTGGTAGGCATGCTAGATTTTTCAACTAGGCTAGAATCCTGAATCCCAAGGGAATATCTATCATGTATTTTTTTATCGAAATAAGTTTGTAAGTACCTAGGTAGATCATTTTTTTAATCGAAGCAGAATGTAGACAAGAAGCATTTTTATATCATAGAAAAAGTGTCTCAGGGGCACAGCACAACAGGAAAAAAATGGACCGTAAGAAGAAATAAAAAAGGTTTTGAAAATATTTCAATGCAGATAAATTGACGCCTTGTCAGTAATTACAGTTTGCACTCGGACCTTACTTGACCGGGCTCAAGTTGCGCATGTAGGTACAGTCGCTAAGAAAACAGTTAAAAGTGGGCAATAAACTTTGTTTTTTCACAAAAATATACCTTTTCAGTTATTTCTTCCTGTAGGTATAGAGGGATATTATGACCTATTTAAATTAGCAGCCACTTGTGACTTAACTTCTGCCCAGCCAAGTAAGATCGTGAGGACTGTGTGTGATACTGTAATTTGACCAAATAATTATAGACTAGTAAGATAGTAATACTAATAACTCATGCGTTATTATGGCAATGTAGGACAAAATCTACCGGCCCCTAGACTGACTGCAATAGTTCACAGAAGTGCCGGCGACCCGCCCAGCACCTTGCACGTTTACCTTCACTATTTATAGTTCCTCGTGCGTGACTAGTATTTTTTCACTTCCTTTTTGTCAATCTCTATAAGATAGGTATCTTTTTGTTGCACGGGACTTTAAAAAGTCCCGGACCTTTCGAAGGCGTGCGTGGGGCCGAAGCCAACACGTAGAGGCCCTTTACAACTAAGATAGGTATTATTATTAGGGACGGTGAAACATAAATACAATATATAAGTACAAAATATTATATGTATGTAAATTATGAGCAACTTTTACTTACAATGGGATCAACCCTGAAATCGCAAAAAAAAACCATCTGTTCTGTTCCATACATTGTGTTCACATAAATCGAAAAAAAAATTATGTAGATAACAGCAGATTTTTTTTGCGAGTTCAGGTTGGGACCAACCCTGAAATCGCAAAAAAAAACATGGTAAAAGTTGCTCATATTAATAAATAGGTAATAGGTAGGTAGGTATAATGACCCCCTTTGAGGTTTGTCGTTTACCTACTCCCTATGTATACCTACGTTTCAGGTTTTGTACCTATGTACAAAACCTGAAAGTACTTTGCTCAGAATCAATACAAGAGTCGATTCCAGTTATTTTGTTTCTTTTCCAAATGAATTAGGTAGGTAATTAGATAAAACTGACTAAGTTAAACGCTTTTTCCGTCCCTGCGTTGCGATCATTAACGTATAAAACATTCAAATAAGTAAGTAGATAAGTACTTAAGTACTTATAATATTTTTTTGACAAATTATAACATGATTTAAAAACAGCTGGAATCGATTCTTCTACTAATGCTGAACTACTTTCACGTTATGAATATGTCGCAGGCAATTTGAATGATTCCGCCGTTTAATGACGTCGTCAGTTAAAAAAATCTTTGGGATGTTTCGATAATGTTGTTTATCAAGTTTTTTCGTACTTAGCGTATAGCCGTGTATCTAATAATGCCTGATTAGGAGTAGACTTACTCGTGTGTTAGCCTATACTTATAAAGATTGAACACCCTGCAAGTGTACCCGGTCAAGGCCTAAATCGAACTGTGTAATAGTTATACACACAACGACACGAACGTTTTACTACATCTAGTTGGTATACGTGGTATAATTAGGGTTGCCATCTCTAGAATCAATAAACCGGGACAAGAAGCCCCATAGGATTTTCGAGCATAATATTGGTTCGTTACAACCTTTGGCGTAACGTAACTGAGCGTAAGGTCGCTCTCATAAACATCATTATAATAATGCTACTTTTATCTGTTATTCTTTATTTATTTAACGACTTTTGTCCAATAATGCTTATGTTATGCTTCTCATGCAGGTACTAAAATCCGGACTAATATAATTGAAATTAGGTCCGGACATTCCGCGGACGCCCGCCCTGCCCAGACAGACCTAGTCCAGACTAGGATAAATCCGGGGAAACCCAAACGGATGGCAACCCTAGCCGTATGGCCTATAACCTCAGATCATAGAAACAAGGGAGATGTGCCAAGGCGCTATCGAGCTTGATGCCTGATTTTGAGCAAATTGCTCATACTAAAAAGGTACGCGCTGGCGACGAACCGAACACGATCGATGGTATAAATTAAATACAGTGTTTTAGTTTAGTGCTAGTGTTGAGTGACGATTAACAGTGTTAGATTGAGGGTGTGCGGAATGTTTAATGCGTGGGAGATCTTTTTATTCACAAGGAGCGCTTAATTATGCGCGTAATTGTGTCGAAAAATGTACTAAAAGTGGCATCAGTTGTTCCCGTACTAATTTGCTATGATGGCATATCTCCTTGTTTCTATGATCTGAGCGTATAACCAATGTGTTGTACCATAATAATATACGAATATGGTAAAGATTCAACACAATCTACACGTAATTAACGTACACGCAACCTCCCATTCATATAGCTTGGTATTTACCAATTTACCATTGGTAGACTATGTTTTTGTTAGTGGAAATACCGCCAAAGAACTTTGTTGCTAACTGCGGTATGCCGTTGTTTGGCAATGACGATAATTTGTATTTAAACCTGAGTGAAGGGTTCTTATGTCCTCGGAAGTGAACAATTTGTTAGATTTGATAATTTCATTGTTTATTAAAGCTACCTCATTGACTTTATTCGTCAAAAAATAAAATGCATAGGTATAGGTATGAAGTAGCGGAAGTTGACTAAGTGAAACGTGCAATTTGATAACCAATAAATCTGTACCTAATATATTATTATAAAGCTGAAGAGTTTGTTCGTTTGATCGCGATAATCTCTGGAACTACCTACCAGTCGGATTCAAAAATTTCTTTTTGTATGTGATATGATAGCCAGATGAGGAATAGGACCTTAGGGGTCGAGCAACGGAGGGGGTGAAACTGCGGGGAACGGCTAGTTTACGTTATAGAATCATACATTTATAGATAAGTAAAATATGTAAATGACAAATGTAGGTAGGTAGGTAGGTATGTCTTAACACAGCAGTGGATAAATACCTATGTTACATCGTGTTAGCGGTTTGGTTGGGATTTATTTAAATCATTTTACCTCGTATCTACCAAATCTATGCGACCTCTTACAGCGAACAATAGCCTTGAATGATGCAACACAGCTTTGAGAATTCTATTTTATGACTCCGAAATCGTTGATCAATAAAGATACTTTGATATTACTCGTACAATGCATATTGGCGAAAATATACGAAAATATAAACGTAATACAGACCTATCTAATCATGTAGGTAAGTTGTGCAGGATTACATAAGTTGAGTGATTATTTTCTTAATAATACAAGATAAACAAAATGACAAAAAAAAAAAACAAAAAAAGCGATAATAGTAATAGATAGGAATAGATAGATAATAGTAATATTTAAATTTTATATCCTACTAGCTGTTCCCCGCGGTTTCACCCCCGTTGCTCAGCTCCTAAGGGTCGTAGCATGTTAAATAGTCTATACCTACTATTCCTCATGAATCTGGCTATGATATACAAAAAGATTTTTTCTAATCTGACTGGTAGTTCCAGAAATTAGCGCATTCAAACAAACAAACAAACAAACTACAAACGACGACCGCACGGTTGTCGCAGTGGCTGAGAGATTGGCTGCTGCGCAACGTGTCGCGGGTTCGATTCCCGCATTGCACATAGGTCTGGCTGTTTGTGTATGTGAAATTTGTGTTTGTAAACGCACCCACGATACAGGAGAAATCCTAGTGTGGGGCAACGTTTTATTAAAAAAAAAAAAAAAAACTCTACAGCTTTATAATAATTATTAGCATAGATGTCACTCCCACAGTGAAGATGAATCTAACGACACCTCATAGGTTGAAATCCATCAAGCCGTTTAGGCAACAGACCGTGCCAAAGAATTAGACACGCATAAGTATATACCTACTTACATAATTATACATACATACACACGAAAAACATTAGCCTCCTGGGGCAGTCGGGTAAATATGGTACACGGGGAAGGCCTGTGTATAATAACATTACGGCATCGGCATCATATAAAAAAATATAGGTACCTACCTACTACTCGTAACTAGGGCTGCCATCACCTAAACTGCTGACGAACGCCGGACAAAAACTTTGGAACCCCGGACATTTGGGTGAAATTGAGGATTTTTCGCGGACACCCCCGAAAAAAAATTTTCATCAATCAGGATTCCCCTGACACAAAGTATCCGGTTTTCCCCCGGACACTTTTTGAAACCCCTACCGGACGCTCCCCGGACGCCCTCTAAACTAGGACAAATCCGGGGAACCCCGGACGGATGGCAGCCCTACTCGTAACTGAATAAACAAACGGAGTTTAATTACCTACGTCAATCCGAATTCAATTCTACGAACAATCGAGACCTGCCTGCATAGAAACGTTTTAGGTAAAATCATCATTCATACAAAAGGCCATTAACCACGTCAAAAATACTACCTTCCTCAATTAAAATTAAAATTAGAGTAGTGAATGACCATGGTCTTCATTTGACAGCTCAACAACGACCATCGCGTCGTTGAGTTGGGAAACACCATACGGATGGATGACATACCATGGTGATAGCAACTGTTCAATACTTCAGAGAATTTGTTTGGTTAGGTCGGTACCGTTTTGAAATGATGCTCTTCATTGTCTACATTTTAAGGTTATATTTAATAACAAAGGTTCTTGGCTGATCTCTTTAATTAAGACGACTGCATAGGCGTTGATGTCAGAGTTCTGAGAAAACAGACTTTATCTCAATAAAGTTTTGTGTAAAACTATCTCAAAAGGATGTTTTTAGAACAAAAAACCGGCCAAGTGCGAGTCGCACTCGCGTACCGAGGGTTCCGTATCATTTTTGGACGTATAAAGTGAAAAAAACCGGACCGCATAAGTGAGTTTGTTTGTGAAGGAATTTTGATGATTTTGAAATAACTGTAGGTACTACTTAGTTAGGAACATCGTTTTATTTTTGGTGCAATATTTGGGTCAATTCCTATCAGCTCTAATTATTTCAGATTTTTCGCTCCGCAAACTTCGGAGATAAGGGGGGGGAAATGGTATTTTTTCAGTCATTTTTCATCATATGTCGAAAACTGCGAGACATAAAATAAAATGAAAATATATTTTGAAATGTGCAAATCAAGCCCTTTCATATGATATGTCACTTGAGCTAGTAACCCCACTTTGAAATTTCACACCCCAACTGAGGCCCCTTTTGCAATGAAAATAAAAATATTTTTTGACTTTTTTCATTTGCAATAAAGTTGGGCAAGCATTCTTTATAACTGTTCCAAATTTCAAGTCGATAGCATTAGTAGTTGCTGAAATAAGCAGGTTTGACAGACAGACAGACATACAGACGAAGTCGCACCATAAGGGTTCCTTTTTACCATTTTGGTACGGAACCCTAAAAACGTCAGTTGGTGGTGGACTGTTTAGCATATAGCTAAGTAGTACGTAGGTAGGAACTTATAACTACAGGGTACATCATTTACTATTCCTTCATTTGGTAGTAGTCAAAAAACGGCTGAATCATTGTGATAGTGCTTGAAGGTCTCGTGAGAAACATTAGTATCGTATCATATAGCGTCAGGTTACGACAATGCTAACAAAAACTTTTTAAGGAAGCTTATATTGGCCTCACTATTCACTATAATCACGATTAGATGAATCACCCATTTCCATTATAAAATGTATTAAATTCGTTGCGGTCTAAAAAATACTGTCCAAAAGATTTTTGCGCGATTGATTGAAACATTTTTTGTGGTAGCTGTACCTGTCGTATTCCCATGGAAAGGGGCAATTAAATTAATACGTAACAAAAAATAATGTTGATACCTACATAAGTTTTTATTTCCTGCTTTTGTAAAAAACTGTGACACAGATTTTAATCGAATGTTTTTAAACCACAGTTGTTGCATTATAAATACCTATACCTAATTAAAAGTAGGTAATTCAAACTAAGATGACATTTAATTTGTTTTTTTTAGTTCGCTACCGAATTACTCCGTGCGTGGTACAATAATATTTGATTATTATATTCTAAAAACAAAAACTTAATGTTAACCGAAACGTTACGCGAAGCTTCTGAAGGACGCGTGCTTCATGCAAATAACACTTAATTGAAGAGTTACGACGCACTCAAACAGTAGGTAATTTATTTAACCGCACATTCTGGTGCACAAAAAATTACTTAATAAAGATGCTGATACAATCAACAGGATATTTAAAATAACCGCTTTTGGAATTATGGATTTCCATATTATTTTCCATACGGTCTAGTAGATAATATCTACAGGTTGTACAATTTGCAAAAAAATAAAGGTTTGTGTAGGTACTTACGCCAGGTTCGCCGCAGTTAAGGAGTTGTGCGAAGGGGTCGTTGGGCTTCAAAGTGAATTTGCCCAAGATCTTGTCACCCTGGCGAGCCTGCAGCAGTAGTCCACGGATGGTGTTGGCGGGTCCCTTGCCGTTGATCACCACTTCCATAGGAGTACCGGCTTTCACCGCCTGTATACATAAATACAAATATTTATCTACTTTGATGGTCACTTGGAATACTTTCTGCTAATTAGTTATTAACTTAGCATAGTGAGTAGGTATGTAGATAAGATAAATTACGTGAAATGTGGTTACTATACATAATAATTTACTCTATAATGTTAAATATTCCTGATGGGACATTACAATGATACACATAACTAGGTAGGTACGACTGTTTTGTTTAACCTGCTGAAAAATGAAAACTTTTACTTCGGAAAATCTACGATACGCGCTGTGTGAGATCCTATCTACTCCTAAATTCCTAATGGGTACCTATATAATATGGATACACCAACGTTCTATTCAGACATAAATCAATAAGTTCACATTTTCACAGAAAGGTCAGTTGGGACGTCCCTGGTCTTTCAACTTGCATTGCTAAAGGTACGGTCTATCATAGCTACTATCCTAGGTACACTCGCGAGCAATAAATCCGGGTCGCCCACAAAAGTATTTAGATAGGTATCTCCCAGACTATGAGAAATAAAAACTTCTCGATAGCAGCTAGGACTGTAACTTCAATAATTTGATTTATCGATACATTCACTTTACACAAATCGTTATTTCACTAAGCTAGTATTTATGGTTTCGAAGATATTAACATTTTTGTGACCGACCCATATTTAATTTATTTCTCGCGAGTGTATGGATGCATTTTAGAGTTATTGCAAAGAAAAAAACAATTATTGAATTACTACCTATAAGTTTTCTTTTCCTTGCGGAAAACAATCTCACGTGCAGAACTGCAAAGTTATTCTTGTATTTAGGTACTTTTTCCCTGACATAATATTTATAACGTTTGCATAATTTTTACAGTAAAGTAACGTAAGCTTTTTAGTTACATAGGCAACGTTCTATGTGGGCAGTACCTTATAACGTAAATAACGTCTACCAGATCCCTTAGTGGAAATGAGACTTGATTGCTTGAGTAGGTACCTATATTATGTTGTAGCTGATCCTGATATGTTGTAGCAAATCCTGCACGGAGGAATTATTTGCAACGGTATACATGGGGGATTTCTGTCTTTAAACTTTTTGAACTACTAACGTATGGCGTGCCTAGGGGGCAAGCCCAACGTATTTTTTTGGCTTTAGAGGGTATTTATGTTAATTTTTCATGAATTTCAGTGAGTTAATGTCCTTATTAAAGCAATGAACGCCACTGTACTTTAAAACTCATAATTAAATTAATGAAAATGAACTTAAATGCTCTCTAAAACGAAAAAAAATCGTTGGGCTTGCCCTGTAGTCGTGCCACTGATGGGGTGTTGTCACAACGTACCTTTGTGCTGGGGGTGATAGTGTAAGGAGGCGGGGTGGACTGCGGTGGCACAGGGTGCTTGGGCACCATGTCTTGGCACACGCTCTCTGGGGCACCAGTAGAGTAGCCATTGGCGGCCGCCACCAAGGACACAGCGAGGACTACGTACGAAACCCACATGTTGATTCTTTCTGAAAATGAAGGCTGAATGTGATACTTAGGTCACACTTACGTAGCAGATAAGTCTACCGATTCGTTAGTGATCTTCCAAACGACGCCATGCTTAACTAAAATATGAGTGACATATAAATGAAATTGAACTACTCACAAAATGGTATGGAAAATCACGCTATAATTGAGAGACCTCAAGAAGTTCAAATCTATCAATTCAAGTACGTTGCTGATGCATTATTTTGCATTTAAGCATAATTCTGTATATCATTAAGCTCAGTTTAGCTCAGGCCATGACTTTAATGATTGATGTGTATGTACCTATAATTTTATACAAAAACATCGTAGTGCCCATCCGACGCTAAGTCAAAATAAATGCAAAGTAAACGAAAGCGGGTCAGGGTCCTTTCGGTTCTTCAGATCTCAAGCTCTTGCAAAGCTACGACTCTCGAAGACAGGTTCTCCACAAATGTGGTGACGTAACTTAACGATCGACAAACTTTGTCGACGCGCGCTTGCACACATACCGTAAAATAAATAAAACCAAAACAACCGGTACCGTGCTTGTTAACGCTTTGGTAAACTTACAAAAGTATGCAACATAATTTACAAGTGAGAGTGATATAATTTTAAGGTCCGCGAAACTTGAACCCAAAGGACCAAGTTTTTCATTGGTTCCGGCTGTTTGGTTTAGAAACGAAAAAAAATTGTGTAACTTTTTAAAATAAAATGTTATACAGGGTGAATTTTTCAAGTCGGGTTGGATGACCAAATCCGAAACTATAAGAAATAGCGAAAAACACTCAAAGGAGTCTCGGGGCCGATTTAGATAAAAAATAAAACTGCATCATTACATTTTTGAAAAAATAATTTTCCTTGCTGGGAATCGAACTTTTTTAATTTGTGTCACTGATGATCCTTGATATACAGGATATCAAGGATCAGTGACACAAATTAAAAAAGTAACTAAGTACTTCTTAACATACTTAGAAATTCTAAACAGACCTCTTTTAAATGTTTATAGCTACTATCGACCGGTAATTAACTGTTTAAAATTAATTATTTCGTAAATTAAACTAATCGACAGGCAGGATGCCTCACTTGAGAAGTACAGAGGCAAAGATAGTTAACCTTTTGCGACAAATGCACAGTACAACATTATCCAATAAATTAGAGCTTACCCGAGTTGCGACATATTTTATCAAGAACAATGACACAAAAAAAAAACGTCGATCGCGGGATTCATTTTGTACATTAATTGTTTGTCATGTCAAAAAAAACGTCGATAGTGGGATTCATTTTGTACATTAATTGTTTGTCATGTCAAGTATCGGAGGACATGTTAATGAAATTAACACTTTGACAGTGAAACACAACCTCAGTACGTCATACGTAGATAATATGCTCGTACTCGCAAGTCACGATTCAAACAAGTCTATGAAGAGTCATCAAAAGTTTGTAACTTCAAAAATAACGTAAATCTGAAATGTTTGAAAGGATCAGCTCGCGAAGCCGCTTCAGCCTTGTTACAAGCCGTGATCGAATTTCATACTGTTTATTTTAAAATGATGAACTCTGGACATGGCTCGCTGTTTTGCGCTTGTAGCTTAGTGTATTAACTTCTCATAGGTGTACAGTTTATTTCGTCGCCGTAAGTGCAAAGGGTAGCGGCAGGGACGGATCTCCCTAGCTTCGCTCGGAGTCGCGTTCACGCATAGCGGTGAACAAATCAAGCGAGCGTGTACGATAGCTTTTTTTTGGCGGACGATTCGTTTCGATCGCGGACTATGATTTTTTATACGAAATATTTAAACTTATTTATGGAGTTTATTTACTTTTCAAAACATTTAAATACGGTTCTCAGATTTAGAGTAGACTAGATACCGCAAAAGTTTGTGCGATGCGCCTACTTGTCGCGTTCCTACTTGAGTTTACTTTCAAACGCGCCGGTGAAACTTGACAAATCGTGTCGTTTAAGACATACAATAATGCCAAATTGTACCAATAATAATTTAACTGGAAAAACTAGGTTTATTTTCTATAGTCGATACAAATATGCTGATAAACGCCGAAAATCGCTCGCTAGCTAGGGGTAGCGCGTAATAAAACGCTCCGCTGGCACAGTGTTAACAGACTATGAATCAAAAACAAAGTTAACAAACTTAAGTTTAAGTTAACAAACTATGAACACAAACTCTTGCACTTCATAGCGTAGCTAAGCTAAAATATTGATTGGTCATTGACAAAATAATATGACAAAAATATTAATACTATAAAAGGAGAGATGACCTCACAAGTTAGATACCTAATAATTTTATTGTTTCTTAAATCAATCAAGATGTTTTAGTATTAAGAGACAAAAAAAACAACGCTGACAGATAAAACATTGATTAAGTACTACCTACTGAAAATTCTAAAACACTAACTTTAGAAAATAAACACAATTCTTTATGATTTTTAAAGACCGAAAATTTTTAAGTTGTTAGTACTTTACATTTATATTTTTTTTGTGTCGTCCTTTAAAATAATTTATTGCAGATTTTAATTAATGAATATTTACATTTAAAATATTTAATAAACCGATTCCGAAATAATATTACAACATTATACATGAATGTTTAACTAAGTAAGTAATTTAAAACAACATGAATATTTATTTGTTGTTATCTTGTTAACAAATGATTACACTAAACACCAAAAATATTGTTGACCTTCAGAAGTTTACAATAAAGTCACTCATATTAACACCACTGTTACGGAAATTATAATTATTTAAATATTGTATTAATTACCTTTGATTTAGTTCAAAAGAGCGTGCGCCGCGTGCTTCGGCGAGTGTGTGAACGATTACAAACAGCAAACTTGGTAACTTGCAAGTTATATAGGTAACGCAACCACTGTCGATATGGAAGGGCAGAAGGCCAAAGAATAAGCGACAGAAGGTGATTCCATACTCCGCGTACAAGTTTTCCTCTAAATTGTCATTATTTTTTTAACGTTGTAAGTAAAATGTGATTAATAAAAAATATACTGTGGGTAGGTACGCGTACATTGTTAACTAACGTGTTTTATTTTTACTATAATACCCAGAACTTTTTTTTAATGACTTAAAAATATTGTTTTAATTTCTAGACAAGGCAAAGGCAAATAGGTATAGATAACAACTGCGATAAAAAAATAACGTAGCTCAAAAACGTAGGTTCTAATTAATCTAGATATAAATCTAAGTTAGTAAATGATTAGGTATTAAGTACTATCTAATAACGTAATTATTATTGACATGTCCCTAATAGGCAAACTGTGAGCGGCCGACTGAGTTTGCGCTAACAAATTGTAATAGCAAACTGTTAGCGCAAATTAGCAAACTGTGGACACTCCATTTCAAATAGGTAACATATGTATGTGTCGTTAGATTTCAAATTGCATCAAGTCCACTTTTGACATAAAGTTAGCTTTTATTCTTATTTAAAAGGCAGGGGAAGCATCTTTCAAAATATTTTACCGAATTGAACCAAGTCCCTGTAGTTTTCAAGCAAAATAAGTTTAAAATACACCTCTTTTTTCAAATTGAACCAAGTCCATTTGACATGTTATATCAAAACGCAGCAAGTCGCATTGAGCCAATCAGAGCGACGCGATCGCGATCCTTAGTCCGTCCCCTGATCATATTTTGATTCAAACTGCACTAAGTCCAGTATTCTGTTAGATCAAACGAAGCTAAGTCCGAAGGACTTGGTTCATTTTGACAAAATAAACCTAAAACCAAATTAGAAATTCGTTTTTCTCGTAATCTATAAACATTTCATAGAAACAATGATAGAAAGGATGATAGAGAATCCTATTTTTGATAGTCACACCACCCTGAGAATGAGAAAATAAAAAGCCTTACTCGAACAGAAAAAAACCGCTTTTTATGAATTAAATCATTTTGGACTTAATTCAATTTGAAATCTAACGACACATATATGGAAGGGAGTACTAAACCGATACGCCGCAAACTCAGTCGGCCGCTCACAGTTTGTCTATTGGGGACACAGCCTAAGAAGTAAAATCAGAGCATAAACACAATACTATTGTACATACATGTACCGTGTAAACTCAGCTTTTACGTAGGTATTTATAATTAAAAATATTATTGCTAAATTAGTAATAGTAGTACATATTAGAATATTGAGGCATTATTAAGTATTAGGTATAATATCTAAAAACCCATCTGTTTTTATTTTTTATTCTTTGAGAGTTTTACATTCAACTAAGATTATGAAGGCAAGCCCTGCACATAGACGTGTCCTATTTAATGCATGCAAACTCGTAATAAAAATATTACATATTTTTGGTACTACATACCAGTGGCGAAGGGTCAGTTTTTGTAAGAGGTAAGTCGACAAATGCTTATGTGGCCACGAAAGCTAACTAATAGAAGTAGGGAATACTGTCTGTGCTATTTTTTCAAAGGGAAGCCGGTAAGAATCGTATTGTAGGGACCCTTCGCCACTGCTACATACCTACCTAGTATCTAAAATGCTACGACTGAAGTAAATCTAAATTGTAATAGGAAAAAACGTCGCAATAAGTTTCCTAGATATTTTCCTTAATTTCGAAACGGCTAACTATTAAAGCATAGGTATGTACCTAATGATTAAACCCGCATAATAAGATTCCTATCGAAGTACCTAATATTTTGATGTTATTTGTCCTTATACTGCCATACATGAGGCGATTAGTAACGAAAATCGTGTTTTCAGAAACCATTGTGGTTCCCAAAACCGGCGTGATCTGCAGCTGCACCACAAAATGCTTGATAATTTAATTTATCCTGAAACCATTGCGAGATATTGAGCTCCGGTGCTTCTGTATAATCTGTATTGCACAATCGTTTTGAGCCAAAATCGGACGTAATGTGATCGAACGATTTTTCAGAGTACCTACCTAGTAATATTTTTCTGTCGAGATCTTCGATCGGTCGTACGACAGACAAGTAGCAGTTCCCAATAACAGACCCGTGGGCTTTTTTCCCTACTAGAGATCGATTTTTGACATTAGGTACTTCTACAGAGTTTATGTCAAAAATCGATCTCTAGTAGGGGAAAGACACGATGAATCGATTACTGAAAAGGGTCATAAAAGATTGAATACAATGTCGCCACACGCGCGGGTCGATTGTAGTAATCGCCTCGTGTATGGGCCTTTATGTAAGTATGTAAAGTACTTATTATTTTACATTATGAAAAAGTCTGATAGGTAGTTATTTTTTAGGAAGTGACTCCGCGACCGCCGCCGTGACCTGAATTTGCAGCCGCCGCCGGTTGCTAAATTGGCAGCCGGCGCTGACATTGTAAAAAAAGCGGGAAATGGGGTTGGCAATTTGGCATAATTAAAAAAACATTTAATGTTTCATTTGAGTAGCATACCTAACTAGGGTCCAAGAGCGAGCGAAGCGAGCTCGGGAACTTGGACACCCCGACACGGACAATTTAGGTTCGAAGGGGTTGACGGGGGCTTCAGTGAGCGAGCAAAGCGAGCGAACGAAGCCCCCGTCAACCCCTTCGTGTTAGGCTACTTTTAACCTTGCAGACAGAAATAGGAGCTCCGTCGACCACCTCCCTCCCCCTTGTAAGTCCAAAAAAGTTGTATTTTGTTTTACATTGACACTGTAATTTAAAAGTCAGTCTAAGGTAGATAATTCAACTTAAAACACGGTAACATTAATCTGCTGATACGGTAGTTTGCAATTATTTTTGTCTGGTATCACTGCTACGTCCGGTCAATTTAGACATTCGAAGTTACCTAAATTCCCACCAAGCTGAAAATCGGTAAGATTGTTTAAAATATCATTAAAAATAAAATTTGAAAGTTCCCCATCTTTCCCCTGTAAGGAAAAAAATATATTCAAGGTCAAAGGTCAAAAAAATGAGTTTTTCACGATTTTCAGCAAAACGGTAAGTTTTATCATAAAATACCTCAGACAAAAATTGTAGATCATAAAATTATCTACACAAAATGGATTTATACTTTTTTTCTACGAGCCACCGTTGTTGAGATATAACGATTCAAAAAGTTGTAAAAGTTGTAATTGTCATAATATGCACACGTTTCCTCGCCACCTATGAGGTAGTGTACTTAGCGCGTTTTTTTTAACGTGGTTTCCCCAGTAGGCCTATTTCACGGGTCAGTTTTGATCCTGTTTAATTTGAAACTATTGAAAAATAATGGATATTAGCAGAGATTGAAAAGATAAAAGCAATTTAAGTTAAAAAAAAGTAGTGAAATTTAATCGTCCGAGTCGTTCAACTTTCAAATTCTTCTTCTTGTTCTTCTTCTTGATCTTCTTGTTCGTCTAGTTCTTGTTCTTCTTGTTCTTGTTCTTCTTCATCTTCATCCTGAGTGCATGTAAACTGCGTTAATAGCGATGTATCGCATGTTGCCTCGTTGGAAACAAACGGATCCTCTACTGTTGGTGATTCAATATTAGAGCACAACCGGCCTTGACAATGTGTACATGCCGGAGAACAGAACAGTCCGACTTTTTTGCAACCACATTTAGCACTGCATCCCTTTTTGCAGTTGCAAAAAATCGAGTTCAGCAGTTTTTCCGGCGCAGGTGGAAGTAAAGTGTGCACTGGTTCTAATGAATTGTTGACCAACTTCCAACCCCAGTCTGTAGGGTCTAGCTGATAACCAAGCCACACTTGAACTTGGTAATATACCCTAAATAGATGTTGATGAGCAGCAACTGAGGTTGGAGGAAGACAAGCTAATTGTACTTGTTTTTTACTTTTGGTGTTTTTAACGAAACATGCATATCTATACTTATCTAAGCAGGTAGTTTTTTTAGGAGCTCCGTACATAGAAAGAAGAAAGCGAATGCCGTTAGTAATAATTTCTTGTCGAGTAGAATTACTATTTTTAAAAACTTCAGCACATTCAATTAAATTTTGTTTCTCAAATAGTTTGAAAACTGTTATTTTACCCCTCCTGTAAAATGCAGATGTCGTATCACAGCCAGTTATTGCGTGTAAAAATAGTTACATGATTTTGACACTTTGCAAAAGTAGATAAACTTTTTGATGAATACATTTCCGATTGATGTTGAGCTTTTCCTGGTTTTAAGAAGAAAATAGTTTTTTCAGTTGGAGTTCGAGCAGTCAGTAATATGAGTAAGGCTATGTTGTTTCATCTTACAGTTACGTATCTGTAACCGTCAAATATGGCGGCTTGTACGACAATTTCATACTGACTTAACGATTACGTACTGACTTACGGATACAGATGGTTTGAAGCAACCCGCCCTAAGTCTATATCTTCACCAACAACAATAGTAGTATTTGTCAAATTGAATTGCTCAATTGCTGTTTCAATTATCAATACATCAGTGTGCATATTACGTGTGCATATTATGACGATTACAACTTTTACAACTTTTTGAATCGTTATATATCTCAAAAACGGTGGCTCGTAGAAAAAATTTATTAATCCATTTTGTGTAGATAATTTTATGATCTACAATTTTTGTCTGAGGTATTTTATGATAAAACTTACCGTTTTGCTGAAAATCGCGAAAACCTCATTTTTTTGACCTTTGACCTTGAATATTTTTTTTTCCTTACAGGGGAAAGATGGGGAACTTTCAAATTTTGTTTTTAATGATATTTTAAACAATCTTACCGATTTTCAGCTTGGTGGGAATTTAGGTAACTTTACTCTTATTTTTTGGTCTAATTTGACCGGACAGTTCATATTCATACTGCATGTTATCTACTTAATACCTCCGTTTATTTACCATAAATAGTTAATTATTAGCCTATCAAGTCATGGTGATATCATAATTTTCATACTTATCCAGTATAAAGATACTCATCAACTCATCATTACGAATCAAGAATTGACCTATTTATTTTATGATACAAAAAATACCGTAACACGTGAAACCTCGTAGCATACGGCGTAGGCCTAGTTGCTACGCTCTACGCTGCGCTACGCTTTCCCGATTTTTTCCCTATTAGCCAATTTGATAATAGAAATATGCAGATAAAACACAACTGTACTTTCAGACCGATGTCTGGAGTACTTAAACAATTTAATGGTGCATTTATTTTGAAATAATTATATTTATCACAAGATTATTCACGGACATAGTAAGTAGGTAGATATCACTCACTCGTAATATGGATAATTATAATAAATACAAAGGATAAGGCAAGATTAATTATCTACTCTTTCTTTATTTATACCTACATTGATACGTATTCTTGTAATTTAATTGCCCTGTCATCATCATCCTGTGACTAATGTTTTTCCCTAAGAACATGAATGAGTAAGTTATCAAGTACTCTACTCAGGATTGTTCAATTGGCACCTAATTGCATTTTCCTGTACCTACTGCAATCTGAAGAGTTCAGGAAAATAAGAACAATAACAAAGATTTTTGTGCTTGGGGTAAATGCAGGCGCATATAAACAGACAACAACACATGTGTCATCTATCAGGTGTCTTACTAGGTAATAAAGCGTGCTTAAATGATAATCGCTAGCTAATCTAGAAAGATTAGAGAGAGCTAGGTCTAGAGAGCATCATATATTATCAAAAAGCCATAGGTATCAAAAAAGGGTAAATTATTTTTTACACTTTTTTATCCGACTGCCCTAAAAGTAGGGAAATGTTTTCCATGTGTATGTTTGTATTTCTTTGGTATGCACTGACAGTAGTCTAAACTGCTTGATGTGGTAGTGACATACAGGGTATTATGTATAAATATAACGCAGTCGGGAGTTTCTTTTTTATAAACTAGGTTTTGTTTATCTTGTTCGAGCTATCGAGCCCCATAGATTAGACTGGGGAGTCAAGCAATATTACAGTAGTTATACTTTCAGTTATTCGTTTGTCAAGCCTTCAAATATTGTCGGGAATAAGCCCTAATAGACGTAATATAGGTATTCTAAAGCTAGCTAGCTACTTCAATTGTCAATAAAATTGGTATTTTAGATTTACGTAGCCAATTTTAAATTGTCAATCAAAACGTGTCGTCTGCGACTAGGCTTTAGTTACCTTGGGATTGTCATGCCTACTATTGCTGAGGAGTTCAGGAGTTCTGTATCCGCAATTGATGAACAGTAGTTCATAGTTCAGCTACTGTATAATGGTAGTAGTGGGTACTCCTAGAATGCAAGGAAAATGAGTGACTAAGGAAAGGAAATTTCATTTTTCGATATGCATAAAAACCTCTTTATTGAATGCTGCATTTGTATGTAGATCTATACAGGGTGGCAGGTTAGACAGTGGAAATATTTTACGGGGTCATTGTACCCATAATTATGAACAACTTTTATTACAGGACCAACCCTGAAATCGCGAAAAAAAAATCAGCTGTTCCATACATTTATGTTCACATAACTCAACAAAATGTTTGGGACAGCTGATTTTCACAACTCCATGGACTGACTAAGACTGGAAGCCGATTAGGCGACCGCTGCCAACCCTAGCAGGAAAAAGCTAGGCTGTTAAATAACTATAGTCAGGTAGGTATTGGGCTATTGTGTTATAATTTATTCTATTTATCCAGTAGGTAAAATGTTTACAATAAAATGCAGTTGAAAACTAGGTACCTACCCACTTTATGTAAGTAATTTCCTTTGATGTGTCTTATGCATATTTAACAGACTTATTAGGAACACGAAATGCCTATATCCAGGATTCCAGGTATCCTAGTAAGTTTTTTATATTAAAATAGAAGTAGTTCCAGAGATTTGCGCGTTCAAACAAACAAACTCTTCAGCTTTATAATATTAGTAAGTAAGTATATAATAGATTTTCAATTTTATCGATATGGACAGACAATATAATGTTATTTGCATAGTGTAGAACTGTAGAACATTAAATAAACAATAGGTGAAGTAGCAACATTGTCCAGGTAAGGACAATGGACTTATTTGGTGCTAGATTACTTCAAACCAGCTGCCTCGTCGATGGTCGTGGGGGGCCATGAGCGCTACAGAGCGTGGGCTCCTTCTTGGGTTCGATTCTTGAGACAGGCAAGATGTTATTGCTTTTTCCATTTCAAAATAGTCTTGTTAGCAGCTCGGAGTCCAAATTTATGCCCAGATGATGGTAATCGGCCCGTCCCTTTCCCCTATTAGGTACCTACATTGGACTTGTAAAATACTTAACTAGTGTTGTCTTAAATTACTCAGTAGGTATTACCAAATTCTGAGTATACGTGTGTAGGTGCCTACTGAGTTACAAATAAAGCCCCGAGTCGAGGACGAACATAAAAGTAAGCGACGCGATCTATCGCCATTTGTAGACATCGAGTAGGGTTTTACCATAGGTTTTAGTAGCTTCTCCTTAGTTTTTAGATAATTATTGAAATTGTAGTGGGGTTTCCCTGATTTTAAGTGCAATTCGGCGTATAGTCCATTTTTGTTCATCTGGGGCATTTGTTTGTTTGGCCGAGGGGCCGCTGGCCCTTTGCGATATACGAATATTCGACCAATTCCAAAATTTTAAGTTAGATAATGTAACTAATGCTAAATTAAATGTTAAAATAGTGTAGGAACTGAAATAGAATAAATGAATACACAAGAATTATTTTAAGCTATCAGTCATAAACTCATAATAAATATTTGCTCAATCAAGTTTAGATTTGGCCTGCCATAAGTGGTTATATCACATGTTGATGTTATACATGTGAAGAATTGAATCTGAAGCTAAATAACCCACTTCTTAATGAAGTACCTAGCTGAGAAGATGTGCACCAGCAGAGTTACAGGTTTATGATAAAAAAACCGGGCAAGAGCGTGTCGAACCACACACAGTCTAGGGTTCCGTAGGAAGAAGTGTTTCAGTCTTCCAACTGCAAACATAAGTTTGTATTTCCTAATATTATAATGAAATACAAAATTATTTTTGCGGTCAAAACTGAAAATAGTGAATATTTCAAAAAGGCGTATTAACGTATCTTGTTCAAACCAATTTTAATCGAGAGTGTTTATTAGATTCCATAAGCTTGAATTACTTAATTCAGATTTTTTGATAACGCGATTGGAAAATTACAGGGGGGGGGACACATTGTAAACGACTTTCGGAGCTCCTAGTTCGCTAAATATGCACTTAAATAAAAAAGTCATTTAGAAACCTTGATGTTATTTTCAAAGACCTATCCAACGATAGCCCACATGAAGGGATGCGTAAAAAAGATTTTTCTTCATCCCTCAGTTTCATGTATGGGGCCCTTCCCTCTAATTATTTTATTCTTGTTCAAACCAATTTTAATCGTAATTATTTATTAGATACTATCAGCTTGATTTTTTTCAGATTTTTTAAAAAATGCGGTTGGAAAATTACATGGGGGGGACAAATTGTTAACGACTTTCGAAGCTTCTAGTTCACTAAATATGCACTTAAATAAAGAAGTAATTTAGAAACCTTGATCTTATTTTCAAAGACCTATCCAACGATACCCCACATGAAGGAGTGCGCGAAAATATTTTTTTTCATCCTTCAGTTTCATGTATCATTATTTTGAATATAACCTGATTGTGTATTACAAAGCTGTTTAATTTACGCGGCCCAAAACATAAATTGACATGGCGCAGTCGGAACCAAACAACGTTCCTGTTGGCATCAGACCAGTGAGTATATTAGCGGATAACACAACGCCGACTATGACGCTCGCTCAACCACCGCCATTGTCGTTCGATGGAGACCTAGCAAAAAATTTTAAGACTTGGCTACGCCAGGTCGAAATATACATGGCGGCAAACGAATGCCACAAAAAAACCCACCCCCCCACCCTAATTATTTTATTTTTTATAATTTCGCTACAGGTTTTTATAGCGGCTTACAGAAGAAATCTACCTGTGAAGTTTCATACATATTGGTTATGAACTGTAGATTTTATGAGGGTGTGACAGACGGACATACGGACAGACAGACAGACAGACAGACAGACAGACAGACGGACAAACGGACATGACGAAACTATAAGGGTTCCTAGTTTTACTACGGAACCCTAAAAATAAGCACATTTATTTTAAAATCAAACAAGAAAGGGAAGATCATACAAATCATCAGCTTTCTAATGTGTTAGCAACATTTGCAACTACCAAATATATCGTTTGATGAAATGTTTTATTGTAGACATGAGGTGGAAACTGGAAAGCCATATGAAGAAAGCTTGCGAATAAGGCCGTCATGCTAAGGCCGTCATGCTAAACATTGTCGTAAGTCTTCGAGATGTCCAGGGAAACGGCGAGGGCTTCCCCATGTTTCTCATAAGTGAGTGGCGTACGCTAGAATGTCTCCCGTAGACAAGTTTCTGTGGAATCCGTATTGCCGGTCACTGGGGAGGTCATTAGCTTCTAGATACGCTAGGACTAGGAGCCTGCTATTGAGGACATGTTCACTTGCACATATGGACGAAATCGAGATGGGCCTGTAGTTGGCAGGGTCGGCATGATTACCTTAGCTTCCACGATTTCGGCCCTTGACCAGTTTCAAGAGAGTGACGAAACAGGCGCACATGTCCTCAGAACTATGGCTGGAATACCATCTGGGCCACTAGTCTTGTTCATGTCAAGATTGCGCAGCGTTTTGCGAGCCTCCATTTGGCGGATGCGAATTTCTAACATAAATGTCGTGCTGTCGACGTTGAAGGTATTGCGCTACACGTGAAGACTTCGTAAACAGAGAAGCAAACAAGTTTCCATTCTCTTCGACGGTGAGAGCCAGCGTCTCATCAGGTTTCAACAATGGAGGTAGTAGGAGACGATCACTTCTACTGATTTAGCTAGGGACCAAAACGCTTTACTACTCGCAGGGTATGAAGCCAATTTGTTCCCTATTCGACTAATGTGCTCAAAGCGAACCCTCCGAAGAACCTTTTTGCAGGCCTTGGCATTAAACGGTAAAGGTAACAAAGCTGATAAATAATTAATAGATAGTCGCCCAGGAAAATCAATTGTGAATAAGGTAAAAACCGGAGAAATTGTTGATTTTGGCAATGGTGGCCGAAATTTCTTAAAAAAAAACCGAATATCCAAAGAAACTATTATAAGAAATACTCCCAAAGACAGGAAAGTACATTTTGGGATAAGTAGGTACCTAACCAACACCAATTTATACGTATGTACACAGAAGATAATAAAATAAAGCATATATCGAAACCAGAGAATTCATGGTGGATTTATAGTTCAAACTTTTGACTTAGGCCGAAGAAATCATGTCCCAGATAGTTTTCCGTTTAGGCGATTTGGAGAATAGCGATTAAAATCAATATTTCTATTATATGTATAATATTTGTATTTAAGTAGGTATTCGAATATACCCCATAAAAACGTTGAACATTTGAGTAGCGAAATAAAATATTAGCAAGCAGCTCTACTACCTACATCTAACTAGGTACATGTGGACGTAAATCAGCAAAGTGAACACAAACACCGATACGAACACATTTCGATTGTGTGTGTCCATTGTTTCCTTTTGTTCAGTGTATTAATCAACACTGACAAACGCATTTAAATAATAATTTCATATCATACCTTGCATAAATACCATATAATTATAAGCTTCTTGGATATACCGAATCCGATGTCCGAAATACCGAACCGTTAGTGAAAACTAACGGTTCGGTAGTAGTAGTACAACGGCAAATTAGCGGGAATATTTGAACGTAAAATGAAAATTTTACGTTCAAATATTCCCGCTAATTTGCCGTTGCCGCCAATTAACAACATGGCGTCACCAGCGTCACGAAAAAAAAGTTGTCTATGGGCGTCCGTATCCAACACGTTTTATTACGGACCGTTTGTTTTTCATTTAGTCTGGCTGTTTGTGCACTACAGACGTTTTCAATTCGTATTCGGTTTTTTACGGATTTTTTGCCAATAGGCCTGCAGAACGATCCCCACCACTTTTTAAAATGTGTGAAAAAGAAAACGGTCCGTGAAAAAACGTGCTGTCAACGTGTAGTGCACAAAGTTATGTAACGTTTTGATACTTGAGTATTTTTTGTATTTAAATTAATAATAAATACAAAAAATACTCAAGTATCAAAACGTATAACTTGAGGTGTATGTATAACTGTAGTAATTACATAAAGATTTTTTGAATTTGCCGCGTTTTCTCAGGTCACACTTTCGTTTGCCAGACTCTATCAGTTTTTTAAATGTCATACCTAATATGAAAAAAAAAAACATATCGTAAATAAAACGTGTTTGAAACGGATAAGTGCACAGACGGTTTCAATTCGTATTCGGTTTTTTACGGATTTTTAGCCAATAGACATGCAGAACGATCCCCACCACTTTTTAAAATATATGAAAATAAAACGGTCCGTGAAAAAACGTGCTGTTAAATAATGTGCACTACACACTACACACTAAGTACAAGCAGCCAAAGGCTGCTTGTGTACTACTACGTTTTTACGATTTTTCACGGACCGTTTTTTTTTTCATACATTTTAAAAAGTGGTAGGGATCGTTCTGCACGCCTATTGGCTAAAAAACCGAATACGAATTGAAAACGTCTGTAGTGCACAAGCAGCCTAACAACGACGCTATTTATTTTGACAATAGGAAACTGGAACGTCAAGGCTGTTGTATGTCACAATTTGACAATACCGCCGTACCGCGATAAACTTCACTTCATCTTTCATCAATCGTCATATTTTGTCTATGCTTTAGTTATATTTGCGGTGTGGTGGTTGATTTATCAATATTTTTCCTATATTTTGTTTTCGGAATATAGGCGGGAACCTGTTGTATTCAATAAAACTCAATAAAAATGAGCGTGGAAGAGGATATTATGAAAATACAAAAGAAACTAACTAAGATGATTTCGGCGGATGGCACGGTGGGTCTATTAATTTAGGAAAGAATTATTGGAGCTATAGACATTTTCCACTTAGAAAATATCTAGAAACAACAACAAAACAACAGCAACAAAATCGCTAAAACATCATAATAAAATACCTACATGGTCTAGGATTTAGTATGAATTTCTACTATTGGTCGCAAAAGATTAACGTGTTATTTGTAGAGCACTGAACGCTATCCTTGCAAGGTCCCATTATTAGTGAAGTTACCTGTTAAATTTTTTTGTGTTTTAGGGTCAAGAAGAAGCTCTAGATTTGCTGAAAACCTTACAAACAATGGCAATCAACTTGGATGTATTAACCAAAACCAGAATAGGCATGACAGTGAATAATCTCCGTAAATCTAGTAAGGATGAAGAGGTGATATCTTTATGTAAAACATTGATAAAAAACTGGAAAAAGTTCTTGTCAACACCGGGCACACCAGGTAAAGATAACGGAAGCTCCTCAAAATCGAAAAAAGAAGGTAAGGATAAAGACAAAAAAGATGACAAGGAAAAAGACAAGAAGCTGCCAGCTTCTTTCCCACCGCAGACAAATACTACTGATGCTGTGCGGCTTAAATGTCGGGAACTTCTCACACAATCTCTCAAAGTTGATGGTGAGAACCCAAATGCTTGTGGTAGTCCTGAAGAGCTTGCTGAAGAATTAGAGGAATGCATTTTTATGGAGTTTAAGAACACTGACATGAGATACAAGAACAGGGTTCGATCAAGAGTTGCTAATTTAAAAGATCCAAAAAATCCAACCCTCCGTACAAACTTTCTCAATGGCTGTATTGCAGCTTCTCGCCTTGCCAAGATGACCCCAGACGAAATGGCGAGTGATGAAATGAAGAAACTGAGAGAGAAGTTCATTAAGGAGGCTATTGATGATGCTCAGCTGGCTACAGTACAAGGTACCAAAACTGAGATGCTCAAATGTGGTAAATGCAAAAAGAAGAATTGCACATACAACCAATTGCAGACAAGAAGTTCTGATGAACCTATGACCACATTTGTACTTTGTAATGAATGTGGAAATCGCTGGAAATTCTGTTAAGACTGCTTTTAACCATCCTAAGGTGACTAGTGTTCCCTACACAATATTATGATACTGTATTGTATCAAGTATAATATTACATTTTAATATGAATTATGGTTTCTGTTTGCTATTTTAATAATTTAGTAGATAAGGTGATCTTAGTTTAAAACTTAAATAAATGTGTCTGCTTTAAGTAAATTTACCATTTTATTTAAAGTTAATCATTATTTTCATTTATCCCCATATTGTAAATGCAGTTGGATATTGACCATAATTTTGATTTACCATAATTATTGAAGAATAAATTTTACATGACTTGAATTAAGGAAGAAGCTAATTAAACTGCTGTTCTACTTGAATAATCATATATTTATAAAACATTTTGCACAACAGGAATGTGTCCTTTAGGACAAACCTATAGTATATAAAACTGGCACTAATTTACACTATGATTACACTTATTATCATTACAATATAGTATAAATTATTATTCAGTGTTTTTAATTAGCAATTGATGCATAAAAATATTGAGTCTCCACATTATGTGTTTCAATGACTAAACATCAGAACAGTTTATGAATATTGTCTTTATTACAAAAATAACGACAGTAAAATACCTTATTGGTCTCAAATTCTTTTTCTTGAATATTGAATTTGAATGCTTCATAATAAACCATTTAAGGCAATGTCTTTTAGCAACAGGTACATTGCATTGCATACTAAATAAGAGCTCAAGCAAGACTACCCCCACTTTCCCAAAGTTTATTTAATTCTAAAGCGAAGTGTTCACTAGCAATAAAAGTGGAAGTTGACTCGCGCAAGCGACTTCCAACGTTTAAACGCTCGCGCAAGTTGACCTTTCAGAAAAACCGTTCGAGAAGTAGCTTGCGCAAGTCAACTTCCGCAAATTTTATTGCTAGGGGATACTTCGCTAAGCGTCGTCGTTCAGACATACGAGGCCTGCGGTGGCGGTCAGTAGTAATTTTGACATTTGACACAGTCATTAGTACAGGCCGCGGGCCGCGTCTGCCTAAACGGTGTGCATTAATCTCTGTTAACATCATGTTAAGAGTTGTGATTAGTTGGCTGAAATGACAACAATTTTATTAAATAAGCTTTCAGAAACTGTTGTTATGGTTTTAAAAGAAGTTTTACATTATATGAAGGTATAGTCTTTTTGTTGGTAACATTAAAAAACATTATTATTTTTCAATAAACTTCTAATGAACTGTTAAGTACAATTTGTTCTTTAAATTCTTTAATTTATAGCAGCCCAATTGCAATATTATTTGTTAATTTTACCCTTTTGTTTATTTCCATAATAATATCCAAAATGGCCAGAATTGTTATAATCTAATATGGCAAGCTATGCTTTGGTGAACATCAACATTTTTCATTTGGCTTAGGCTAAAACTATACTTGATATAAACATTATCTAATCTAATTAAACCTATAATTTATAATCACTAATATTATACCATACAAATACTTTATTCCACCATCAGTTCTCCAGTTTTAATTTTCACAAATATCTTTTCATCATTACATGTAAAACTCTTGTTTTGCATGTCTAATTTGAGATCAACTGACTTACTGTCTTCATCCAACTTGGTTATGGTAAAACTGACATCTTCATTAGCTACAAAACAATCGGGAAAAAGAGTTTTGTGGTAGTTGAAATGGGTCTTCAGATGTTCTCGGAGGAAATGTGATTGCACAACCACAAGGTCGCAATGCGAACATTTATGACTTCCAGCATTCAGAATATCGGTGTCACCGTGCCGTCGGTAATGATTAGTTAAAGAATCTTGACGTTGATTAGTGTAGGGACATAATAGACACATGTGCATTTTACGCTCTTTGATCGGCGAATTTTCAGATGCATGTATGTCCTTTCCAGAATGATTCATTGATCGTCTTCGCTGGAGCAGCCTGAGTGTTTGCTGGTCGCTAATTGAGAATTGTTGGAAGTCACTCTTAGGAGCCCCTTTTGGCATAGTTTTTATTGCAAGTTTAATATTATCACTACTGTCGTCTTGCTTAACGTCTTCTTGATTTTCAGATTCTATAAAATCACTACCTTTCTTCCTTTCAGCTTGAGCTTCATCGTTCATTTGATGTTTCCTCATATGTTGAACGTAATTAGCGTAATACTTTACTGAATAATCACACAACTCACATTTATATCTTTGCTTGGAGCCATGCAATGATAAATGAATTTTATATTGTTCTCTTTTTTCAAAAGCCGAGGGACACTTGTGGCATTTATATCGCTTTTCTTTTTGACGTCCATTTTTTAGGTACGTGGGATATATAAATTCAGGATTACCATGCATTAAATAACCGAATTGAGGATCGGCTTGTAGAACTGGCGGAAAATGATCGTTCGGCTTAACTAACTTATCTTTATCAGTTAAAACTCTTTTCTGAGCCTCAGTCTTTCTCTGGAACAGATCTGTGCCCGACAATGGAATATTTTTATAGTCCATATCTTCACCAGATTCATAATCACAACTGGTTGCCTTGTTTTCATTTTTTTCGTGAAGTAATTCATGTTTGGCTAAATTTCCAATATTCTTTACAGCGTAGTTACATTTCTTGCACTTATGCTCGCCTTCACCTCCATGTAGCCCCATGTGATAGGTAAGCGCAGAACTTTTGAAAAACTTTGCCGGACATTGTTTGCAACAATATTGTTTTGGCACGTTTTTTGTATCATTGATTTTTTTCATAGGACTTTCGATATTTTCAGGTTTACTTGGACCAGTAGCTATCCACGTAACCTCTGAAGTCGTTGGACAGTGAAGAAGTTCTAGTATGGGTTGTCTGTGCGAAGGATGCGAGTGGTGAATAAATTTAAGCATCTTCGTTTTTGTGTGATATTCATCTGTGTGAACTGTATTATGTGCCGCCAATGCATTATCTTCGGTGACTGAAAACTCGCAACTTTTACATTTAATCGGTAGTGCTAAATCATGACATTTTTCATGAATTTCCAGTTCGCCGTCTTCAAAAAATCTAGCCGGGCACTTTTGACAAAAATACAATAATTTTATTTCTCTATTTTCGTTTGTAGAGCTTTCATCTCTAGAAAAACTTTCTGGATTAGCAGATTTTTCAATTTCTATTACTTTTCTCAATTTAGTGATCTGTTCCTCATCGGGCACATCATGTTCAACAGGACAATAAATGCGCCCATATATTTCCCCATGTGACTTGGAATGCTCGGCTAGCCTGCCGGCGTTATCACATGTAAATTTGCATTCCAAACACTTGTAAATTGTTGTATCATTATTTTCAAACACGATGCAATGAATTTTTTCATGATTTGGTATTTTACATTTTACGGAATTAACGTATGAACAGTAGCGGCACTTGTACATTTTATGAAACTCGTTCTTCGCTGAGACCCAAACATATGGTATTTCATCAAGATTAATATGGAACTCAATTTTCAGTTCGGTCTTGTTTTGTGCAGATGTTGATGCTTCTAATTCAGCCTCGGTTTCAATTCTTTTGGTTGCGATTCCGTGTACTCGCAGGTGCTGGTGCAGCAGGTGTCTCTTAGATACGCTATAGTTGCATTCTGGACATTTATAAGGGGTATCCGCCGGAAGTCGATGAAATTGTTCGTGGTACATGAATTGCGACTTGCTGTTTGTTTCGTATGGACATTCTATGCATTTGTGACGCTTGTTGGAGTTTAATGACGGCGTAATAGGTGCTTGCGGTTCTGGCGCTGGGGATTTGGTTCCCATTGCTCTTGCAATGTAATCTTCTGGGTCTGTGATACCGTGAAGGTGTAGATGTTGGATTAATTCTGGTTCATCCTTTACGAAGAATGGACAGAAATAGCACTTGAAAATAGAGTTCGGCGAGGGCTGATGTTGTTGCAAATGAGCAATAAGTAGTTTTTTGTCACTCGTTCTGTACGGACATTTGTTGCAAGTATCAATATTGATCTCATTTATGTTCATTGGTGGGTCAGGTTTTGGCTTAACTGTAGTTATGACTTTTATCACTCCATCATGTTTTAATCGGCAATGACGCTGAAAATGTAAATAATAAGTAATTTAGAATACTTATGTAAATAAAGGATCGAATATGAAGTTTAGAAGCTTAGATTAATGGTTGGTCTCTGAGTCCGCAAGTAAGATCATGCGGAGTTTATAAGCCTAATTATAAAAAAAACCGGCCAAGTGCGAGTCGTACTCGTGCACCGAGGGTTCCGTATCAGTTTTGGACGTATAAAGTGAAAAAAACCGGACCGCATAACTAAGTTTGTTTGTAAAGGAATTTTGAAAAAACTGTAATAGTTAGGAACATCGTTTTATTTTTGGTGCCATATTTGGGTCAATTCCTATCAACTCTAATTATTTCAGATTTTTCGCTCCGCAAACTTCGGAGATAAGGGGGGGGGGGCGATAATGGTATTTTTTCAGAAATTTTTCATCATATGTCGAAAACTGTGAGACATAAAATAAAATGAAAATATATTTTGAAATGTGCAAATCAAGCCTTTTCATATGATATGTCACTTGACCTAGTAACCTCACTTTAAAATTTCGGACCCCCACTCCGGCCCCTTTTGCAATGATAATGAAAATATTTTTCGACTTTTTTCATTTGCAATAAAGTTGGGCAAGCATTTTTTATAACTGTTCCAAATTTCAAGTCGATAGTATAAGCAGTTGCTGAAATAAGCAGGTGTGACAAACAGACAGACGAAGTCGCAGCATAAGGGTTCCTTTTTTACCATTTTGGTACAGAACCCTAAAAACTAATGTAATCGCAACGTACCTGGATGACATGTTTCCAATTAGACAATTGATTACAATGACCACAACGATACGCCAGGTCGGCTGGATCGGGAGTATTATTTTCAGGTTTCTTAATAGGTTGTTTGTTTGCTTCGTCATGGATGCCATCCGATCTGGAGTGTTCACGAACATGCTCTAATAGAGCTTCTTTTGAAGGATCTCTGAAAAATAAAACGAGTCTATATAAGAAAATATCTATACGTTTTGAATTAAAGTTATGAAATATTTTAGTAGTTAGGTATAGGTACACATGCAATAAAAAGTCGGTTAAAAAAAAGATTTGTATGTGCCTTAGGGCATTCACTTCAAAAGCATATCGACAATTTGTCATAGGTAATTATCAAATAGTATGTATTTAGACTTACTTGTAATTACATTTTTTACATTTCCATAATGTTTTCTTAGGTTTTTTCATGTCATTAAGACCTCTGTTATCAATATAGTCGTACTTATCTTCACTGTGTTGAGTCTGTAAGTTAAGCGGTTGCATTTCAAATTGTACATTCATTACGTCTGATATATTATCATTAAATGACTCATCCATTTCCATCGTGCCATCGACGGCAGTATTAGGATCCAAGTAATGGAACTCATTTTCACCATTTTCATTTAAAACAGGCATTGCTAAGAATTTGTTATATTTGCTATAATTTCTTCTTCCTGTTTCATCAGTCATTAGTACTTTTGCTTCGTTGTGCTCAGGATCCCTCGCAGATTTCAATTTAATATGTTTGGTTATATCCCACCTCCAATTAGATTTATATTTGCAGAGGGAACATTCAAATGGTTTCTTGTTTAAATGACCAACGATATGAACGTGAAATCTGGATGCTGTTGTAGAGAAAAATGGGCAATGTGGACATTTAAATACCTTCCTTCCAATAGCTTGACTTGGTGACAAATTCATACTTTCATTTTCATCAACTATCTCAGCATCGAAATTCCTGTGTATGGCGGGTAGAGTGCAATCATCGTTTATATTTATGTCTAGAGGTACATCAAACTTGTTAGGGTCATGATTAATATTGTTCCAAACGAAAACGACGTTTTCCATTGGATGCGGTTCAGTCTCTTTTTCATGGATTGGAATGACTCCATCATTACTATCTTGATTTTTAACAGTGTTTTCGTCATCCATATTTTCGCTTTTTCCGCACGTTTGCATGTGGATGTACAAGTCTGCGCTAGATTTACACCTGTGTCTGCAATTTTGGCATCGAGTTGAACTTAAACTTTTGAGCGACGTGTTTGCATTGATCCTGTTAGTTTGTGGTGAGCAATTTTTTTCATGCACCGAATGTTCTGATAGACATTTACTTTCAAATCCACAGTTTTTGCATATAAGAGAGCCTTCTTTACCTGTTTCTGTTAACAGTCTTTCTTTCAATCTGTCGAAGAACGATTCATTCTTCTTTCGCCCTGAAGTTTCCTTTATTGATGGATTTGTGGGTATTAGAATATTATCACCAGATAAATCATCAATTTCGGCGGGAAAAGATTCCTTGAACTTCTTATGGGGCGGTTCACCGGAACATGTTTGTTTTTGGTTAGGGGTAGAAGAATTTAACGGGATGAGTTGTGGTATTGGTCTGGGAATCTTTCTGTTTTGTTTTTGTAGCTTTTCGTCTGCGCTATGAGTAGGAGATAGCTGGTTATATCCATCTTGCGAAGCGTCTCTTTTGGTGTTTGCGTCGGAAGCTGTAGCGTCATTGGAATCACTTTTGCAACCGACAAGTTCTCTCTCTGCGTACTGTAGACCCATGTCCTGAAATTAACGAAAAACAAGACATATTATTGATTGCTACTTCATCCTCGAATAAATAAATAAAAATAGTTTTCCCATCTGAGTTTGTTTTGTATCGTGTGTGCGTTTACAATTCTAATATAACATGCATAAACGACCTGGTTCGCAGGAACTCGGTACCTGAAGCACATACAAATATTCGTTGCGAGCGAGAATCGAACCCGCTCCCGCGCTCTAGCCAAACATCCACTGCGCCATTCATGCCGTCACTTGACAAGTGCCACTCGTTTAAATAATTGTTATTGCAGTATAACGTCAAACCATTGGATGCTTTTTACGACGACGTCCGGGATAAACTCAAATATAAGTATACTTATAATTTTAATTAATTATTTGAATAATTAGTTAAGTAGCAGCAACTATATCTATCAGGGGATTTCCCATGAATCAATACAGAAAAACCTGCAGCTAAAAGGTCTAAAAAACTTTATGGTTGCAAAATTTTAAAGTCAAGAGGGGTCGGAGCTATGTTTTTCTTCTGTAACGTTACTCATGGATAGGTACATGACTGATCGTCTTATAATAAAATTATACTTAGGTACAGAAAAAGCGTAGGTAACCACACAAACACAATAATGGTAAAAACACTAGCAAATAAAGGTACCGAGTAAAATAGTAACCTCGTGTAAAAAATAACTTGCAAAAACAGTGAAAATACACAAGTCACTAAGTAAATGCATTGTAAGAGAAAAATATATATAAATAAAAAAATATAACATCAAATCCAACTAAAATTACATCAATTTATGAATAATTACGTTAAAGACCTGAGATTTGTTTAAAATATAGGTAGGTACCTATTTGTAGTTGATTTTCAGGAATAAGTATTCTACCTATTAGGTATAGGTACTGACGTAAAGAAAATCAAACAAAAGATGCGTAACTAAAATAGTATCTATTAGCTTATTACCGCAAAAGGAGAAATAATCTAGTCATAGGAAGTATTCGTTCGTTTGAAGAAGAGTTTTTTCAGAAGGACTTATGACTTAATTAGATAACACTTTCAATGCTGCGTATTTTCAATAAAAGCGTGAATTACCTTCGGGTTTTTTCACGCTATACGATTAGTAAGACAGACCTAACGGTGCGAAATTGATCCTTCTCATGCTAAGTTACCAGATGATGAGTAAATGACTGCAGTATGTACTGTACCTACTATCATTATTGCGTAGGTATCTACCGTACAGACAGTTAGGTACCTATTTAAGTGCGTAATTTCAAGCAGTAGGCATCATTGCGCACCCTCTGCTACCGCCTCGAGTTCTCTTTACTCACTTTGCAAAGAAATGGAAACCAATTCAAATTATTTTAGGATATTATAATTAGAGATGTGCCGAATAGTGGTTTCACCGAATAACCGAATACCGAAAATTATTCGGTTTAACCTTTACCCAACCGGATATTCGGCCGAATTATTCGGTTTACCATTACCTACATTGTTTTGCCGCGTAAAAAGGTTCTAGCATGTATGCTACGTGTCGTGTATTATTGTCAATTTGCCACTTATGTGTGTTCTTTTAAAACTTAAATGTTGATTTAAGGATTAAAAAAAAATGTTGATATAAATTTTAAAAAGAAATTAATGTGGATTTGATTGAGGTTTAAAAAAAAAGGTTGATTTTAAGTTTAAAAATAAATGTTGACTTAAAGTTTAAAAATAAATTTTGTTTTGAGGTTTAAAAATAAGTGTTGACTTATAATATAACACAAATCTTACATAACAAGTTTTGTCTTTTAGTTCTACACCATGTCATGTAGCCAAGAAAATAGAAATGCTTGAACCGAATATATTCGGCAACAAAACCGAATAATTCGGCCGAATACAAATAGTGAAAAAGATGCCGAATACGCCGAGTACCGAATACCAAACAAATATTCGGCGCATCTCTAATTATTATATCTCTAAATGACCTAACTAGGAATAATAATGATTTACGGTCTATTTCATCCTACGCGAGATTTTAAAGTCAATAAAATTACCTACAACGGGTGGTACTTATTCGTAGTGGGTGACGGACAATAACTCTTTTCTACATAGTCTGTCTTTGAAGTCACATTTTTCTAGCTCCAGGGTAGAACTCCTATACTACCTACACACCCACTACTCTAGAAACACGAATCACTCCTATGAATATTTTCAGGTAACTGAGAACTGAGAACACAGGGCGAATACAGAAATTGCTGCAGAATACGTTAGATAATTTGGGACTTAGAAGTACTCGTATTTTTTATCTAATCGTTGCTCTAATCATTACTGGTAAGTAAATCTGACATTAGATTTTATAAGACAAGAAATATGGGTTCAGTGGTAGTAACTGTAGTAAGCACACGGGTGTGTACAAAATTTGGGTTCGATACCCAGTTCGGGTTATTCCAAATGGCAAAGTATGCTAACTAAATAATATCAAGAAAATGTGGGTGTATGACTAGAATCAGTTGGCGAATTGTTGATTTTTTTAAAAACCTTTGACCTGTTTTTTTGTTATCAGAAGTATTCGGGGATAAAAGGGAATTCCAAAAATAATGAACTTGGAGCGTACAGCACTCATATAAAACAGTTAATTACATAATACTAGTTATCTACGATAATATCGTAGTCAGAGAGTGTTTACAGATTTGAATCGAGCATTATTTGTAAACAAGTTATTATCTGTTTAGGTGGTCTAAATACTATGTATAAGTTTTGCAAGTTAAATAAGTTTGAATTATGAGCTAGTATGGTACTGGGAATGAGTGTTATGTGAAATGTGACCAAGCGTGGAACACAAATGCAAGCGTGAAAGAGACATGCATAAATGTAAACATGATGCAAAAGGTTGCAAAAGCGATATATAATGTCGAGTGCAATCCATGTGCGGTGGCGCTCGTGATAACAGTGACAACGGTGTGACGTCACCGGTGGTACCGGCAAGGCGGCGGCAGCGGCCGGGGCGCGGCCCCTCGCCACGCACACAACACACATATACAACGGCGACTCACCGAGACCGAGTGTGAGGACCGCGAGTCGCCGCTCCCTTCTTCCTCCTTGGGGAGCAACGTGCTCGCTGCGTCGAACTCCGCGATAACCGTGTCGCTGGCGCCCACCCGGTTGCGGCGGCGACTCGACAGCGATTGGCCCGCTGGCGGTGTGTGATGATTCATTTCGTGCACCGTCAAACTCTGCTTGATGTCCGCCGTAAAGTTGCACATCGAACAATTGAAACTTCCAGTTCCGCCGTGGTTCTTCATGTGACGGTCCAAATTCCATTTGTATGGTGTTCGAAAATCACACATTGTACACTTGATCATGGGCATCGAATGATACTTGACGTGCTTAGTGAATCTAGCTCTTATGTGGGTGACATAGTTGCACTTATCGCATGAGAAAAATTTGCCTTTGGTTTTTGACACCTCAGATGGCGCTGCTTGGTCAACACTTCTATCGCACTCGCCATCGATATCATCAGGTCGCTCCAAGGAGTCCTCATCTACTTCCATCATCATATCCTCGCAGTCCTCGACTTCCTCTAGTAAGTCTTCAATGCGCTCTGCTTGCTCCATGTTATCATAAGAGGGAGGTGATAACTCAGCATCCGCTTTGGCAGCCGTAGATGTCGGCTTAGATCCTCCATGAACCATTTTGACGTGTCTTATAAGTTTCTGATGATGTCTCGAGGCGTAAACACAGTGTGGACAATCGTAAATCTTGAGTCTAACAAAGTGAGCGTCGCGCGTATGGACGAGATAAGCGCGCGGGTTCTGCGTATAGAACGTGCACTTAGTGCAATTATAATTCCTTCTTATCTTGCACTGTGGTAATTCAAAATCCTCCGTGGCGTCCGAGGAAGCCTCCGAAGACACGTCGCCGCAGACGCGGCCTTCAAGGTGGCGCACGATAGTCGCGACCTCGCCGACTTGTGCGCTCGGCGGCGAGGACATCTGCTGTAGCATACTCCGCTGCAACAGAACAATGTTCGTTGTCGGTTAAACGTTCCGGGAGGGCGCGCGGCGTGGGGCGGCGAGGGGTGCTCGAGTGTCGCGCGGCGCGCTGCAACGGACACGTGTGCGGTGCGCGAGAGCGTCGCCGGCTGAATGAGGCGCCGCGGCCGGCTCTGAGGCAAGCAGCCGACAAGCGCGGTGTGGCGGCTGGCGGCCGGGCCGGAGGGCGCGTGGGCGCGGGCCGGGCGCGGAGGGTCGGCCGATGTCATGTTCCTATGTTTTTCATCCTCGACGACGGCAAGGGGAGCCGGCGCGGCGGACGACCTCCACTCGGCAACGGTCTAATGAGAGTTTGTGCTCTTGGATGTTGTCGACAACATTTTTTCATATTATAGGTTGCGGTGTAAGCGACATCATCATTATACTGAGTAACGGTATTAAGGACAACGTTTGAAAAGGGAAGACTAATGATGAAGCACAGGTAAGCAGATTTACAAACGCCAATACAGGTAGAGAGTACCTATTTCAATGCGGGGTTGAGAACAGGATTACCTACCTACTACGAGAGTGCTACGAAGTAGTGTTAGTAAAGTTCCAGCTAGAATAACGTAACGCAAAGTGTAAACAGCTTGTTGTTGTTGTTGTCAAAACTAATAACGGAACAACCGATAATATGAACGAATCATAGGCGTTGATGTCTTTTATAAAGATATTATTTTTTTACGATTAAAATTAAATGTTAAATAATGCTTAATTGTTTTCGAGCGTTCTTTTTTGTCAGTTAACATAATGGCTGTTACGATATGTAGGTAGGTATAAACTAAATGGTAAGGTCGCAGTGTGAATTACAAGTTTTGTAAAGTTAAGTTGAGCGGAAGATATAAGTAGAGCGGCTTCCGTGTTAAGTAAAATGTCAAAAAAGTGGGCAGAGCGGCAATAGCTTTGTATTGCCAAAAGGTTAATATTGTGTTTGTTTATTTACTAAAAAGAGCGTGTGTGTAACTTAAGTAACTTAACTAAGTGTTGTAACTTGTAACACTTGCCCTAACAACACTTGTTGTTATTAAATATACCTACCTACCTATAAGAGATTTCATGTATTTGATATAAATTTTACCCAAAACCTGCCTTGTTGGCATATTACGGATAAAATACAGGGTCTGCTTTATCAGACACTAACAAACACCATACAAACAGAACATAACCCTTCCTTTTGACTCACCGTGGTCTGCCGTGGACGGATAAAAATGCGACACGGTTCAACGAATGCTATTATCAACTTTATGTGCGAGATATATAAAGTCAAAAATAGTATGAACTCATTTTGTAAAATGTATCTACGATGCTGTACGTAAGGCGGCATACCAACAGCTGTAGCATTTGATCTGAGACTGTTTTAGTAATTTTCGTCTTACAGTCTGGCATATAGGGTTGAAATTCAGTATGAAGGGTTTTTGTCAAAATTTATAACACGCCGTCTCGTGCCTATGAGTATCAGTTCAATGATGTATTTATAATATAGCGTATTTGTGTGAGAAATGAGCCGTGATCGCGGGTTGATTTATTATTTGTCTTTGGAGTTCCTCATATGTAGAACCCTGTTTGGTCGGATAAACGGTAACTTTTAAAAAACAATCGTTCTCGTTCCTAATTATGCCGATAAACATTATTCTTATTTAATTTGGCACGTTTTCGTTGTGTGTGTTTGTTACATCTTACGGTTGATTTAATTAATCTATTACCTAGGTAGGTAATAGTGTGAATAATTGAGCTTTAATTAGGTATAAATTAAAGCTCACTTATGCACATGTAGAGATTGCTGGTAACTTGCAATAAGAAATGAAAAGTTACTAAGACACGTACCTGCCTACAGCGAGCGTTATTTGTCATGTGTACCTACTCATTTATTTCATGTTTTTTATAATAAGTAGGTAGGTATTGAAACGGATACCGAGAGAATCTCAAAGTTACAAAATACCTAATCAAATTTTATCATTTGTTAACTCGTCTCTTTATAAAAATAATATTGACGGTACGGAACCCGAGGCAAACGACGAAATTCTGCTATCTACGTTTCATTCAAAATAATTACGCGAGAGACAAAAAACGTTGCTAATTGCCGATTGTTTTAACCGAAGCTATTAATGAAATTAAATTAATACCTCGCTGAAGCACCTATTAGAATTGAAACAAATCGTGTTTACCGAATGTTATAGGTAGTATTGCAGCGTCTAAATTGGACATGTAGGTAGGTATGCATGGAGTATGGATATTCTCTTCGAGTCCATAATTATGCGTGGTAAACAAACAATCACGGGCAAACAGTATTACCTACAATGTGTTGTGATTTATTTATAACTTAATAAACAGGTTACAAGTGGCGGTGACTAACTTGTACGGTGAAAATGTGGTCAACAGCATATTGTTGAACTTTACGATGATTATAGCAAGTAATCATCGTTAATAAGTGCGAGGTCGTATTATCAAGAGTGCGCTCATGTATTAGACAGGTGACGTGAGCTGGTCGGCAGTCAGCATGAAGGGCGCGGGGCGCGGGGTAGGGTCGTCGCAGACAACTGACAGGGCCGAGGCAGGAAACGGCCGGAGAAGGCATCCCAGGCCGAGCACAATGGAGGCGGCGCGCCGCAGGGGGAGCCCTCGCAATCGATATGCCGTCGCTAAGGTCCGATGGCCGCTGCGAGCGGTTTGGAGCGCTGCAGAGGCGGATGCCCCCCGCCCCGCGCGCCGCACGCCCCGCCGCTCACCACACCTGCTGTGTATTTATAGAGCGGCACAGCCGGCGCAGGGATGCAGGGATGTCGACTTTACCACGGGCGTCGACGTCTACCTACCTATGCGATGTAGGCACGCACGCAATGTTCGCACGCACGCCGCCGCCGCGCCCGCTGCCGCCCGGGTGACGCCCGACTGTTTATTATTTGTCACAATGAACATAAAAATAGCACTCGTTCGTTAAAGTGGGTACCATGCTGAATACACTGTTTGCAACGCCAACGGTTCATACGAACGCATTCACTGATTAAGACTGCTTCGACGCGAACTAGCTAGGTATAGGTACCTAGGCAGATACTAGCAAATCAGCTAATTAGAATTACCTTTCTGCACGAATTAGTGGGTGACGTTCGAAATAATTGGATACTTAAGCAAATAAATGGTCTATCTGAGAATTTAAGATTAATCTGTTGAACAGCATTCACGTTTTGTCATACATTAGCTAATAATGAATCAAAATCTGTTGCTATTCAAATGGACACTCTTAAAACAAACTTGTTGAAGACGAACGAAAAAAAAAAAAAGTTTAAGACTAAGTTCTAAATCATGGGGATTAACTATTGAGTAATAAAACACGTGAATATGGGCCAGTCAGTCCCTATAAACGTGTAATATAATAAACATTATGTTAATACCACCTCGTTCCTTTCACTCTCGTTCGAGTCCGATTCCCGAGACAAGTCATTTGGTGTTATCGAGGACGCTTTTGCTTTCATTGGTAGTTCATCGTGTTTTTTATCTAAGACTTCCTATTAAAAAGATTGAGTCATTTGTGTTTTGTGCTGATATAGTCATTCAACATCATTTTGCGTAGTCACTTTATTAGGTCGAGAGACAGACGCTAAGAAGAAGCATATAAAAAGAGATTTAAAATTTCAACTGATGCGCCACGGTAGGCCACGGTAGCTTAGTTGTTAGAGCGAAGCGGACGCCACGGTATGGCAGAGGTCGCGGGTTAAGTTCCATCCGAGTCAGTTGTTTTTAAATCTCTGTATATTTAATAACGATAAAAACGTACGTTGGATGTCAAATCATTTTGTTTTATTACCGTGTTGAAGGTAATGATAAGAAGAGAAGTCAACAATCCAGTCTGATGCCAAAACATTTCTTGAAACTGCGACATAAACACGAAGTAGCTGCCTAGACATGAAACGTTCGATCGAATCATCGAACAATTTCCCTTTTTGATATTGCAAAAACTGTTTTGCTAAATAAATGATGACTCGAAGTAACTCGAGCTTTATAACCGTGGCGTTATTAAGGTTATTATACTAACAAAGCAATTGACGTAAGTCATTGGCTTCGTCGCAAAAGTCGGTAAAGAATGAATTCTAATGTTGCACTTTGAATGTGCGGTAAGCACATTCAAAGTGCAACATTAGAATTCTTTCTTTACCTACTTGTATTTTAAGCCGAATAATCATTAATCAATCTATAAGACGTTTGGTATGGATTGTTTGATTTTCGAATTGTAATTTTATCAATAAGACTTTGTTGTTAATCCTACGCTCAATAATGAATAGCGGTAGGTAACGTATAAATCGAACGGTAAACGGTTTTTTGTTGTAAGGGGAAGTGATTGTCGAAACTTTAAAACACAGTTTTAAAAGTACTAATTACTCCTTATAAATGCTTAAATACTGTACACCTACACAGTACAATAACTTTATAGCAAGTCAATTACCTTAGCAGGCTAGGTATTTTTTTTAAAGCCAAGTATTTCAATTTCAGTACCTATTATTTTAAATTACCTACTATCGTGAAAAACGAATCCTGTCGATTGATAGTGTTGAGACGATGGATTGCGACTACCAAAATAAAATAAAAATAGAGTCTGAAAAGACGTCGTTTCAGCGACAGACGCGTAGCTCTACCAGTGGCGTGACTAGAGGGAAAGCCCGACGTATTTTTTTTTTGTTTTAGAGGGCTTTATGTTCCTTTTTCATGAATTTAAGTGAGTTAATGTCGTTATTAAAGCAATAGGTAGGTAAATTAAAAATCACTTACATTAATGAAAAATTAACAATAATTATACTCTCTAAAATGAAAGAAAAAAATGCTTCGGGCTTGCTCTCTAGGCACGCCACTGAGCTCTACATGTAGCGCTATCTACTACACTGAATGACAGGCAAACTCTAGGTGGGCGACATCGACAGTACATAATTTGCCCACCCTTTCAAGCATAGTAAGCGTGACGAGTCATATAAACACACGAGGAGTCATTTTTGGTGACGCTTGCTTTTCAGCCGTAGCTGCGTAGCTATAGCTACGATAAACACATAACTACTAACACTACACTACTCCGAATTTGTCCGATAAATGATAGCAAAGAGCCGTTTTCAGCGGCGTCTGTGCTCTGAATTAGTTCGCTAAACCACAAGTACATGAGTGATACGACGCACGTATATAGGTACATACTATGTGCATGTGTTGGCGCGTTGTCGCTATAGCTGTGTTGTGTGTCGGTCTGTGTCGTCAGTTGTTTGCAACGTCTTGTAGGAGGTGAAGTGAGCAGTCGTAAGCATTCCAAGCGTGACTAACCACGCAGTGCCTTGATGGTGGAGCGCTCACCTCGAAACGGCCTCAGACTGACCACTTCTTGAATTCAAACCCGTTTTTGTTCTACGTGTTGTATAAAGAATGCATAGCCCGTAGCCGGAGTCCCTGTCAGCCACCCCTTACACGAAACTCGATACCCGTTTTTGGGTTATCTATTAGGTAGGTACCTACTGTAACTCTATAGGACGCAGAGGTAGAGACGAAGGTAATGTAGGTAGAGCCGTAGAGTGTTTCGTAACGAGTTTAACATAACAAAAACAACTGTATTTAATGATGTGACAGTGTTCTATAGTTGTTATTGCAATGTTAGTAGCTCATTAAGAAATTTTCTTGGTAACTTAATTAGCGCCGTTTGTGTGAGGATCGTTACAATTTCTAAAAGAAGAACGTTTCTTAGTCGTCCTGCTCGCCTACTACGGTCAACTATGCTATAATTACGAAGTTAAATCTGTAGGTAATTCTGTTGAGGATGATGTCGACAGCTAGCAATCAATCGGCATGTGTATATACCTACCGACTGTACGTAGGTATGTAGATGGAGTACCTAACTACCTCGGCATACAATACCTATTATGAGGTCCGATAAGAATGCGTGCCGCGTTCTTGCCTTAAAGAGTACGCGATGTTAGGCCAATGTTGAATCAGTGATCAGCCATCCATTATTATACCGAAGCGAGACCATAATTTGCACAGCAAAGCAGATGGACTTAAATTATGTTAGTTTATAGTGCCGGGATGGTGCAGCGACGCTGCGGGTTTTGCGACGCAAATAATTTGCGCGCCAATTGACCTTTCGTCGGACGTCGTCGACGGAGCAGCGCGGTGGCGGCGGCGGCGGGCGCTTCGGTCCAACACGAGCTATATATAGCTGCGCGACAACACGCCACACCGAACGAACACCCACCAGGGGCCGGCTACGTAGGCAGTTTTTCTTTATCACCCACCCGACAGCCTCAGCCTGGATTTTACCGAGACTTTGCCAGAGCCGCCGCCTCTACAGAGACTAGGCGACGGGATGTCGACCCACACCACCCTCCCGAGATCAATACAGCTGGTCGCCGCAAGAACACCCTCGTGTGGAACGTATAAACCGTAGACGGTCCTAAATAGGGTAGACTTTATAGGGTGCGACATTGTAGTTGAATGCGGAGCGGCTGTCTACACCGTCACCGCGTGTTATTAACACGTGATGCAATCTACGTAGGTAGGTAGGTACTGTGGTGTCTGTAACCTAAGTCATCGGCAAATACTCAAAGAGAACTACATTACAGACTGCCGATCATTGAAAACGATAAATGCCTTGTTTATGCGAAGATAGATATGAATGCGATGAGTCTCGCTAACGAGCATGACTGTCACCGGTCCGACTGGTAATTAACACGGCCTTGAAGCAGGCTGCTAAACGATGCACGGCGCTCGCGTCGCATATAATGAAAGGATCGGTGCGGTCGGTTGTCGACGGCCATCGTAGCAACAGTGTTCTCGAATGGAATTCGTACCGAGTGGCGGGTGGCGTGCACTGTGCTCGTTTAAAGATGGCTGCGATAAGGCGTAGTGACGCTCCTCGGGCGCGGGCGTCGTGTCGGCGGCGCGGCTGTGTGCGTGCGGCGTGCCGGTGTGCCGACGCCGTCCCTGGTCTCCCGCCCCGCCGCCCGCGCCCCGGCGCCCCCGCTCCCGCGCCCGGCTGCACGTTCCGCAACATGTGCGGCTGCCCTGCCTGCCTCTGTCCATACGCCACCCAACAGCCGCAGCCGCTCTCATGCCGCTCCTCCCGCGCCGAGGCCCGCTGATAAATGCGCCTTATCAAACCACCAGATAGCAGAGGTGCTGCTCGCTCGTTTAGGTGTCACGGACGACGCGCACAGATCGACGGCGACCGACTCGTGCATGAACACAGTCACGGCGACTTGTTTGTGTTACTTAGCGATTTACTCATTATGAGTCAATAAGTACTGTTTCCAATAGCGTACACTCGATATAAAAGCATTTTGCACACTACAGCGTATGTAGGCACTAATGTGCAATTATGTAGGTATCTAGTGTACGTAGCTATTTCTTCCATCGCCAACTAGTCGCATAGGTATATTACGCTCGTTTCATGCATTGAAAGCTGGAGCGAATGTTAGGTATGCGCATCTTGTCAGCGGCTAGCCGACATTCTAGCGGTCCAGGCCACGTGTTGCACAAGAACCTGGTGACGCAAACGATTTCCGCTACACCCGACCACTCTGTCAGGTACACGGGTTTAGTTTTACATTTCTAATCCCAAAGTCAAAAAACTGAAAGTAGATACCTGCACAAACATACGAACAATGAACTTGCTCTACATACCGCTCTATCAACTATAAGCCTTATGTGATTATTACATACTAATTATGTCTAAAATCATTTGTGTTAAACAAGATAAAGGTAAACAATCGAGAAAATTTACATATTTTTTAGGGATTTGATTGTCCATTCGAATTACTCCATAAAAGATGTCTTCAATGTCACGAGTTTCGCCCAGTGACAAACAACATAATCATCTGCCATCTACATAGGTATATCTGTCGAGGCTGAGCAACTGCGAGGATAACTAACAAATATGTCTACCATATGCACAATAACATTACCTACATTATTACAAAACTTCACTAGGCATTTGCACCATTGATACGTGCTTAATATGAATTACGAATTTGACAATCGAAGAGTTGGCAAGACGTTGCGCTACAATTGTACATACCTACACCATACATATTGAGTGCATGGTGTAGGGAGTAGAAACCTAGGAAAGCGGCCGCAACGTGTCGCAAGAAGCCGTTGAAGTAACATAAGCGCAGCAAATTATCAGGGTCGAGCGACGACGCCGCCGCGGGCCGCACGACCGCCTGCCTACGCGCCTACCTAGCTAAACGTACCACCTATACATATATACCTGGTGCTCGTGTAAACAGCCACACCGCACGCTGTCTGCGCACAAGACGGAAAAATACGATCACGGACACGGCATAAGGACAGCCGCTCGACAATACAACGCGACAACAAAGCCATCCAACAAAGTCGCGCGCTCACTTCCCAGAAACGGTCGGCCGTAGCGCTGAAGAATATCTTTAATATTGTTTCGCGTTCGCCTGCAAACGTCTGCGTAAATGTAGAACGCACCATTTGCGAAATGCATCGGTTGCGTTTGTGGCAGAAGCTTAGGTTAGAATTAAAATCTGTTAGTAATCATAATACGACACGGTGGCCGTTGGTGGTCGGCCATATTGAGGCGTCTGCTTCGAAACGAGTTTTGTTGTGTGCAAGCGCAGGCAGCCGGCTGCCAGCTGCTCTCGTGTCAGGTGGTGCGTGGCCTCGCACGCCGACATAAGAACTAGCTAGTTTGGTATCTACTGCTACTTCGCATTTGAGATGCAATAACGTCGCGATCACAGCCGAGTACTAATTAAGGTATAGAGCGGAGTCAATTAGGTGACGGCACGATAGTTAACGATGGCGACAGCCGTTGCCCACTACCGAGTCACGAACTGCTACTGGGACATTGATATCAATTTGCGCAATGCGTTTGTTTTCAAAATGTCATCTATGTCAATGTAACATAACATTAATAGTGTTAGGTATTTATTTCTAGAATATGTCGATATTTTAAGAATGCAATAGTACCTACTTTTAATAAAAAATGCCAAACTCGAGGTAGGTATATAAATATAAAATCGTCTAACCTTAACTATCTAACGCTTTACAGTAGAGCTACGTCTGCTACGATTAAAATCCAGCAATGAAACTGAAAAAGTTACAATAATAAAAACAAAAGAAACAATGCGTCGCGCTTAGGTCATATTTAGGTGGTATAGTCGTCTGCGCAGTGAGGTCACTGGCGAGTGCGACGCCCGTGGAGCGCCGCCCGCCGACAACACAACACGACACGGAGCCAGCACCGAGCACGCATACATTACGTGCCGCCTACATCCAGCACGCGCCTGCCTATCTGCGGTTATTACGTATGTAGTGTTCGATATAGCACTGGCACGGCCGGCGCGGTGCGCTCCTCATTGTTGGCTGGATGCGCGATGGCTGGCGCGAGCGCGAACGAACGACCTCTTTTCGTTTCAGTGACATCGCGGACGCGACGCTCCAGAGGGGAGCGCATTGAAAATGAAAGCATCCTGCTAAAACCTGCTTCATGACATTTGTAACAACACTGATTTCAGCTCAATCAAACCTCCATTAAAGATGGTTTCGTCTCAGAAATTACAAACGTTTATTTTTTCCTCTCGCAAGTAACATCGATATCCGATGAGGTAAACTTCACATCGCTTGCGGAATCCGTAATTTTATCGTATATACCTACTTGTTGAGATAATGAACCAATTTATTGCAACGTTGCCGCGTTGTTCGTTTAATATAACAAAGTAGGTAAACAGGTAGTTCGATGTTATCGACAACACCCGAGGCACTGACGAGGGATACCTTGTAAATCGGGACTGGCTTATTTAGGTACGACGGCACAACATAATCGACTCAGTGTTGTGGACTTTCAAGGAGATGTCAATGAAACAAGCAATGTTTCTAAAGTTGCACGGAAAGAATGAAATTATTAGAAGAAAGCGATTCCCCATACTATGGAATTCCCTAGTGTATACACAAATAGACCCAGGACAATCCGTTAACATACTATCTGTAGGCAATACAAATATTTTTCCGTGCTGGAATCGAACCGGCGAAACGTAGGGCAGCAGCTAATCGCTCAGCCACTGCGCCAACGCCGACAACCGTATTACCGTAATATTAAACGATTGACAAAACTCTGATGGAGTCTCTCCTTAGAGTTACTACGCCCAATCAATTGAGTTGGGATAAACACAGGGTTGCCAGTACTCTATTATAGAGTAATGTGCTCTATTTCGCTTTATAATTTACGACATTAATAATAAGGTATGCTAAAATACTCTCATATGATTCTCATAAGTACTACTAGTTTGGACTTTTTTGGCAATTATTTACTATAATGAATCTACAAGCGATGAAAGATATGTGTAGTGTGTACTTGTGTAGGTGTTAACACTTAACACATATTAGTTATATGTAATTTTTTCTATAAAAAAAAATGCAATTAATTTTATTGTCCCAAAAAATGGTGGTAACCTTAGATAAACACCAGGATTCAATCTAATAGATTTAAAACTGTCACGCCCATCAAAACTCTTAATTGACAATAGTACCACAGTCTTTAAAACCAAAATAGCACCTCTAACGACAATACAGGGTGGCAGGTTAGACATTGGAAATATTTTAAGGGGCACTGTACTCATCATTATGAACAACTTTTACTATGGGACCAAGCCTGAAATCGCGAAAAAAAAATCAGCTGTTCCATACATTTATGTTCACATAACTCAACAAGATGTATGGAACAGCTGGTTTTTTTTTCGTGATTTCAGGGTTGGTCCCATAGTAAAAGTTGTTCATAATGATGAGTACAGTGACCCCTTAAAATATTTCCAATGTCTAACCTGCCACCCTGTATATTACGATGGCTACCTAATCTACTGGCACTCCAGTCCCGTTCGACTAGCACGTAGGCATGTATAGTACATACATGTTATGTATACGTTAGGCTATGTGGCTTCACAGAATCCTCTGCAAGGCTATCGCTGATAACGTTATCTCGACTTAGTGCCGGCGACTGTTATTGCAGACCACAGTTTTTAGAAGGACCGTTAATTTAAAGTGCACCCATTTTGTCCCAAATTAGGACATAACATGTGCCACCCGCTCAGGTCATTAGCGCACTCATTTTAATTACCTCGTTAAGACAAATATTAAGTACAATCACTTGCAAAAAGCAAACCACTTAGCAAAATTCAGATGAGTTTTTCGTTATGTGTCGATTGAAATATGATACAATGTGTTCGAAGATACTAGGTATGTATCTAAGCACAGCATCTAATAATGTCAATAAACACTAGGAGAAAATCGTTGTTAAATTTCACTAAGTGTTCATAAGTCTTTTTGCACATGACTGTACCTACATATGCGCGAAAAACAATGAATGTGCAAACAGTTTTAGCTTCCTTTTACTGCCTAAACTATTCCTTTCGGTACAAAACGTGCGCGTCTAAGAACATATAAAAAAAACATCTGAAATTCATGAACGTAACGGATATGCAAAGAGATTGACGGAAATCAATTTTGAAGAACGTAAATTGAATCCCGTTAACATATTGCTTGTAAAAAACGGACAATTTATTAGACGTAATACTGTGTGTATGTTGTTTCATAGTCTACGGAGACAACGGACAGGCTTTGTGAAGTGCCAAGGACGCTGTCGGTCTATGACAGAGGTACGTAACTACGTATAGTATAAGGAAAATCTGCAAAGCAGCCCCCTGCCGCGCCTTAAGCCTGCGGGGAACGGCGACGGGAGGTCGCCCGACCTCTGCTCCTACGCTATCTAAACCTAGATATGTTTATATGTATCCTACACAAGTACACACTCATCGTTAGCCACAGCTTACTGAGCTACCATCTCTAGAACCGCCGATGCGTAGTAAAGAACAAAGTACTCGTACATAGTAATAAATAAATAATGGCGTACTTGGTAGGTATTCGGTGGGTGACATTATAATCAGATCGTGCGTATCATGGGCTTGCGATAGAAAATAATCATTCTAAGAATAATTTGCGTAATGTTAATACACATAAATGTTTAGAGGGTGAGCCTGAGCAGAGATTTCAGTGAAGGTAATTGTTTCAGCATCGCATCGTGAGGCGCGTAGCAGCACTATTGAAAATCGTAATTTCGCAGGCCGATGTCAATTATGTTAACTACAGCTCTCGTACAAATTGGCCTACGTCGACGCGATTTAACGCCCATTGTTCCAATAATATACGAGAGGACTGTAGAAGTACGTTATAAACTTATAAATCATCAACGAATGTTGAAATGTGAACAACATCTGTTAGGTCTGCTGTGTTGGCTTTTTAGGGTTCCGTAGTAAAAGAAGTGTCCGTCTGTCACAACCTCGTCAAATCTATAGTCCAATCGCATTATCAAAAAAAAAAATCAAACTTATTAAAATATACCTAGACTGTGTGACCTGTGCGTGGTTCGACACGCTGTTGCCCGGTTTTTTTATGTTGTTAAGTGAGAAACAAACGAACGGCCCACCTGATGGTAAGTGGTCACCACCACCACCGCTTATGGACATCTGCAATACTAGAGGCATTGCAGGTGCGTTGTCCACCCGAGCGACAAAGTTGAAATGTCTCATGTGCCTGTAATTACACCGGCACCCATACCCTTCAAACCGGAACTCAGCAATGCTGCTTAGCGGCAGAAATAAGTATATGGTGTTAGTACTTCCTCGGACGAGCTCTTTTGCAAAGAGCTACCTACAGTCCGGCTGCTGAGAGAATGCATTTCCTGACAGGTCGTGACAGGCGACGAAACTTTGAAGTGGAAAATATTTTATGATTGAAAATATTTTCATCGTTTAAATGCACAATTGATATCTTCTAATTTAAGTAAAATTCTTATTATAGCATCAATCTACAGTAAATTAAAATAGTTTAGTGCTAAATTAAGCATTTGTCAGGAAAGAATTCTCTCAGCGGCTGGACTGTAGGTACCTACTACTCGATCATAGAAACAAGGGAGATGTGCCAAGGCACTATTAAACTTGACGCCTGAAAAGATCAATTTGATCAATGTTATCGACGGACCTAAAGGACGTTGGCAATTTTGGGCTTGATATGGTACAGTAATAAAAGCTTAACCAAAAATAAAAATATATTTTAATTGTTCTTTGCTTAATTTATCTTAGAGATTAAGAATTGGAATCAAAAATCGAAATAAATAAGAAATAAAATGAATATGCCGCTGACATTTTGAAAAAACCAATAAAACAAAAACCGGCCAAGTGCGAGTCGTACTCGCGCACCGAGGGTTCTGTATCATTTTTGGACTATAAAGTGAAAAAATCCGGACCGCATAACTAAGTTTGTTTGTGAAGGAATTTTGATGATTTTGAAAAAACTGTACTAGTTAGGAACATCGTTTTATTTTTGGTGCCATATTTGGGTCAATTTCTATCAACTCTAATTATTTCAGATTTTTCGCCCCGCAAACTTCGGAGATAAGGGGGGGGGCGGGGATGGTATTTTTTTGGACATTTTTCATTTTATGTCGAAAACTGTGAGACATAAAATTAAATAAAAATTTATTTTGAAATGTGCAAATCAAGCCCTTTCATATGATATGTCACTTGACCTTACTACCTCACTTTAAAATTTCGGACCCCCACTCCCTCGCCCCTTTTGCAATGAAAATAAAAATATTTTTGGACTTTTTTCATTTGCAATAAAGTTGAACAAGCATTCTTTATAACTGTTCCAAATTTCAAGTCGATAGCTTAAGTAGTTGCTGAAATAAGCAGGTGTGACAGACAGACAGACGAAGTCGCACCATAAGGGTTCCTTTTTTACCATTTTGGTACGGAACCCTAAAAACGGGTGCATGCTGGCTGGCGTTTGCCTCCACAGAATATCATGTCGACAGCAACTAAAACCTTTGAATTGAGAACTCATTAGTCGGGCTGCGTACTTCATTGGATCATTCACACCATACTTAACCTCACTGTCACAAATACGAAGATTTCTCCTTAACCCAATTATGTACGACAAAATCAAATAAAAAATGAATTTAAATACTCTTGAAATACTCGATCACACCAAACTAATTTCATATCTGTACCGACATACACAATCTGAAGCCCAGCGTTCTATGGGCGTCTGCCGTGTCCTTTTGACATTTCTCGAAGCCTGTCAAATGTATTGGCGATGAACCACTGTAAGATCTCTACACACTGTGGTTTTGCTGTACACATAAGTCTAACTTGAAACTGATTACAAGATTGACGTTCATATTAATAATTTAATAACCAAATCATTCTCAATTCGGTGGTTATATGACTGACATCGTCAAAGCCTTACAAAGCCCTGGCCCATAGCAAACGCCCCATCCCGATGTAGAGTGACCGAAATTCCTATTACGTAATAAGCATGCAGCCACGAACTATTACAATTCTACATGGACTGTATCCAAATAGAATTACAGGTCCTAAAAAAAATCTGGTAAATTAATTTGCAGAATAACATTTTGACAAGTAGGTAGGTAACTAGCACGACCATGCTAATTAATGAGTTTACCTTCAGTTACAAAACTCGTAATGTATGTATGTATGTATCTTTATTTAATAACGTTTTACAAAATTCTTCTATCTAAACAAAGCCCCACAAAACTGTTTTCACAGTTTGTCTGTGGGAACAGATCCTTCAGTATTATAATATTTTGGCATGTTATCGTTTCAAGAAAAATTGGATAGTTTTCGAGATAGCACAATTACGCAACCGTGTAGTATTTATTAAGTTATCATTCAAGCTAATCTTAGCGTTCGCAACGTCTGAAAGAGTACTAGGTAGTAAATTAACCAGCGAGTGCTCTTGGGCACAATTATTATTATTTTTCAAATATTCCATTTTTATTTTTCGCGAAATAGTGAATAAGTATGGTGAGTATTAAAATCCAACATGTTTTTCTATGTAAGTACTTATAAGGAAAGAAAAGCAATGACCCCCGCCCCCGACTTGAAAAACGACGGGTGTCGTTTGACGTTTTGTTTGACGCTTGTTTACCTGTGTGTCAGTCTGTCGGTGGTTTCGTAGCTCCCCAACGGATGGACCGATTTCAATGTAGTTTTTTTATAATTGAAAGTTAGTTTAATCGGGATGTTTCATAGCTTTATTTGGTAAACAATTGTAATTGAGTTGCAAACAATCAAGCAGCCCACTTAAAGATCATCGCGGACTATGGACATCTGCAGTTCTAGAGGCATCGTAGGTGCTTTGTCTACCCAAGATACGAAGCTTAATAGTACTTAGGTTATTATTATTACACCGGCACTTATACCCTTCAAACCGGAACAAAATAATACTGCCTGTGCGGCATAAATAAGTAAGTATAGTGAAGTATGTAGTATGTATAATTCCCCAGTCGAGATACGCCTACAACATTCAATTTTTACAGTGCCGTAAAAGTTGTGTAAGTCGAAGTGATAGATGGACGGACACACGGGTGTCCAACATTGGGCATTTACATTAGGCAAACCTTAAAGCTTAGACCTTAGAGCTTAAAGAAAAAAAACTGTTTAGGATTTAAAGTTGTCTGTCAGTCTGTACGTGCTATTAGAAACTTTGATCAGACTTAAATTCAGCATATTAATATTTCCAAATACATAAAGCGCAATATTTTCCACCGTAGCGTCAGGTACCAATTTCCAGATGCGTCTGAACATCAGTATTTACACATATTTTATGTTAAACCTGATCTCAAACGTACTTCAACGCTGCTCAACATCAGAGATCAAAAGCGTCATGCTACATGGCTACATACTTGTATAGTGTGTGCGCACACCGGCCATGCCGCACATGTACGTGTAGGTACATCCAGTGCGAGCAGGATTCTGTACGGTGCAGTAAAACGAGCAAAAGCACACGCCAGCTGCAATGCAGCTGCCGCCGTGCCGCCGACGGACGCCCGCCGCAGCCGAGCTGCACGCTGACTCGCTCCGGCGACCTCACCACACCATTACAGCTTAGCGAATTATTCAACCGTCTAATGCAGGTGCGAAAGCTACAGATTTCTGCTTTACATGCAATAGACGAAGTTTTTAAGTAGACGAGGGTTATTATGAACGCTTTTATCGATTTTTAGCAGTTTTTTTTAGGTTTTAATGTTGTATGACTACGGCGACGTAATCAACAGCAGAATACAGAAATAATGAACGCTGTTTATGGACGAAAAAGGAAAATCTTTTTATAGGGAGATTTTTTTGTACTTAGTTTAGCAGCGGGTAAATGTGGGCTGATGACGGCATCGAACGTTAAGAGAACAGGTGTTGGTCAATATTTAATCACGTAGTCCTTTGTTTTTGCGTAAATTGATTTTCGGTGGAACGTTACTTTTATCGCGTTAATAAGTTCTTTCAGGTGGCGCCGTGGCACGCAATGACTGAAACAGCTAAGAAATTATTGTTTCGTAGAAGTGTTTAGCGGCGACACGATATTTCTGTTGGCGTACCTTTTGTTAGAAACTATTAACAATACGGTTGTAATTCTTTGGTTATTATCTTCCGAAGACAAATTCATTATTTACAACGATTCAAGTCAATTAACGTACATAACCTAGTTATTGTAGTTACGTTGTTAATGCCATTGGGAAACTAGTATATTATGACATTTGCTAAATCCGATCGATGGGTCTGTAAGTCTGTAACATTAACCGGGCTGAGAAATACTTTCACTTGCCTGTACTGCAGTGCGATTCTGCAACCATCTCACCGTGAAAACTTATGTGAAGTGAGCGTGGAGTAAGCTGTCAATAGTGTCAATTCCTAGCAAAAACAAACTCACTTCACCTAAGTTTTCACGGTGATATTTTTACAGAATCGACCGCCTGTAGGTACTACGTATAGCAACACTTTTTCATTTCGCTAGGCATGTAATGTAAACACAAGCGACCTCATTTAGAGCTCCGTTGGAATACATATTCCTTAAGTACGGTATATGATTTTGCAACTTCATATAAAAGTATTTATCAGTTCCTACATATTTAATCTGTAAATGTAACAGTTAAATAACTACCTACTCAATGTAGTGAATCGATAACTGGACCATCCATAATGTGAAAAATTCTGCTGCTGTACGCCTAACAAGCTGCTTGAGTTAGAGAACAACTATTATAATGATTTTCCCTCAAATGGAGGAGCTTTTTTAGGGTTCCGTACCAAAATGGTACAAAAGGAACCCTTATGGTGCGACTTTGTCTTTCTGTCTGTCGCAGCTGGGTATTTCAGCAAGTACTATAATGCTATCGACTTAAAATTTGGAACAGTTATAAAATTATAATGTTTGCCCACTTTTATAGCAAATAAAAGAAGTTAAAATATATTTTTATTTTCATTGCAAATGGCGCCGAAGTGGGGGTTCGAAATTTTAAAGTGGGTTACTATGTAAAGGGGTTACTATGTAGTATCCATATGAAAGGGCTTTATCTGAACATTTCAAAATATGTTTTCGTTTTGTTTTATGCCTTACAGTTGATGAAAAATGTCGAAAAAAATACCATTCAGATAAGGGGGGGCCCCCCTTATCTCCTAAGTTTGCAAAGATAAAACAATGTTCCTAACTAACACAGTTTTTTTAGAAATATCAAAATTCCTTCACAAACGAACTTAGATATGCGGTCTGTTTCCGTCCAAGAACGGTACCGAACCCTAGGTGCGCGAGTACGAGTCGCACTTGGCTGGTTATTTTTATTAAGTGGCCAACAAGCAGGCGGCCCACCTGATGGTATGTGGTCACCGTCGCCTATAGACATTTGCATTACCAGTGGCGTAGCAGGTGCTGTTGTCCACGCTAAACGACAAAGTTAAAATGTCTATGTGCCTATAATTATTACACCCATACTCTTCAAACCAGAACACAGCAATGCTGCTTAGCGGCAGGTTATAGATTTCGTAATTATGAACGTCTAAAATCGGCAGTGGCATTCACAAAAAAAAGGAAATAATTTAGATTCTATTTTTTTTTTTGTAATAGCCAATTACTTAGCATAGATAAGTACAACAATGCGTCCTTGGTCTCATCACTACACGTCCACTTGGGCTTTGCCATTTCATTAAAGGATAACCTAGTTTATAGAAGACTTGGTTTGCTTCGTTCTGGACTAAGTAAACCATTGCTTTTAAATTAGGTCAACCCTATAACACTAGTCCATGGTGGATAATAGCAATATGGAGCAGTCGACGCGCTTTTTTTTATTTTTGTGTCTTTCATATTTTTTACACGTAGATTGTTTACATAATGAGCGCGAACGTGGAAGCTTTGAGCGCTTTTATAATATTTATCGTAGCACTTATGACACGACACGACCCACGACACGACACGACTCACGATACAATAGGAAAGCACAATGTATGGAATTGTATAAAAATGCTTTTTAATCTATACGATTACAGACCATAAACGTTGACATTATGCGATATGACAAGACGCGCCCTTTTATAAATTGCTTTATAGGCGGACACGTGTCTTCCAATGGCTGCTAAATCGCATGTTGCTGTATTGACCACTTCTGCCAGGCAGAATTAAGGAAGATGATATTATTAAATAAACGATATAATATTACAGCAGTGGCTTCCAACCTTTTTTTGACCAGGGTCCACTAGGACCTTTTTGTTTGGTTACCAAAGATTAAAATAAAAAATCCGCAAGCGTCGCGCCGCCAGCGTAAATTATTATGGGATATGTGATATACATAGAGCTTTGTTCCACGGACCATAATTTTGCTCTCGCGGACCATCGCCGGTTGGGGACCACTGTATTACAGGAAAAGTTGCGTTTGCGTTTAAAACTAGGGACTGTACGAAACTTTATCGAACGAAATCAATTACTGTTACACCTTAACAAAACCAGTGGTTTTATTAAGGTGTAACAGTAATTGATTTCTTCTTATCCTTGTATTCAACAATTAGGCTACCTATTTATAAAATGTCATACTCCAATTAGAACTTTAGTGGTTATTTTTATCGCCTAGAAGTAGGTACGCGTACCTACAGCTTGAAAAGTTGAACACGTGTTATTAGGTTAGGTTAGGTTATGTTTATATACAGGGTGGCGGTGACGGTTAGCTTAGGTTTATATACAGGGTGGCAGGTTAGACAGTGGAAATATTTTAAGGGGTCATTGTACTCATCATTATGAACAACTTTTACAATGGGACCAACCCTGAAATCGCGAAAAAAAAATCAGCTGTTCCATACATTTTGTTGAGTTATGTGATCATAAATGTATGGAACAGCTGATTTTTTTTTCGCGATTTCGGGGTTGGTCCCATAGTAAAAGTTGTTCATAATGATGAGTAGAATGACCCCTTAAAATATTTCCACTGTCTAACCTGCCACCCTGTATAACGAGTTGGCGACCGTAGTTCCGCACTCTTGCCTAACTTAAAGCCTCATGACATCGGACTACTAATCTACCTACTGATCTACTAATATGGATGTTTGTTACTCTTTCACGCAAAAAACTACTAAACAGATTTTGATGACACTTTATGATAGTATAGCAACACATAGGCCAGCCATACTCAAAGTGTGCTCGGCGGAGCCCTGAGACTCCGCGAGGCCTCTGCGAGGGCTCCGCCTAATTACAATAGCCGAAAGTGAGGTGAAAGGCAGCAAAATAAATTTAAAAAATGTGGAAGTAACAACGCTACGGTCAAAAACTATAAACTGAAGAATCTACGGTACGAGTACAGCCAATGCAGTGTTTTGTAAAGTGCCTGTTTTTGCATGATTTTCATTAATAAAACGAGGCTGTTTATTTTGGGGTTCCGTAAATATTCAGTGTTTCAAAAGGGTTTCATCGTCAAAAAAAGTTTGAGAGCCGCTGACATAGGCTATAAAAAACCTTTAAATATTACGCAAAATTTGAATTTACATAGGCGAAGCCGCGGGCGGAAGCAGTTAAATTACCTAGCTGAAATAACCTTACAGCAATTGTTTTTCAGTTTTCTCTACGATTCTACGATTTTGTCGTAGAGGGGCTACGCTTGCTACGCAAAATATTATTGAAGGCAATTTATTATTATTTATTTATTACTAGCTGTGCCCCGCGGTTTCACCCCCTTTGCTTGGCTCCCAAGGGTCATAGCGATGTTAAATAGCTCATATTATTCCTCATGAATCCGCCTATCAAATAAATACAAAAATATTTTTTCGAATCCGACTGGTGGTTCCAGCTTAGCGCGTTCAAACGAACAAACAAACAAACTCTTCAGCTTTTATAATATTAGTATAGATTATGGCCGGGATACACGAGGCTAGTTTTTCAAGCTAGTGCTAGTATAGCTAGTTATTCTGGCAGTGGCTTCATGTTGTGTACAAAACTAGCTTCATTTCTGGGCTAGTAAGCTAGCGACTCAAACTAGGATTGGGATCCATTGTTGAGTTAGTAGCGCCCCCTACCACTGATTTTACTGTCCTGGCTTGTGTACTATAGTAGGTACTCGTACTAGCAGTGACGACAATGCAATAATGCAAATTGAGATAGTTTTAGAAGTAATTGTTTCTGTGTTTTTTTACGAATGCTGTTTATTTTTTCTACACGGACGTTTTGTTACTTTAGTCACTGCAAAGATATCGGCTTCTTTCCTAACATCATGTAAACCGCTCTAGTTTGTGCTAAGCTAGGACAGTAAGCAAGGCTAGAAGCCAAGTTACTATCTTGCTATCCTGACTTCGAAAAACTAGACGCGCGTCTCGGGCATAAACAGCCATTAATCTGCTATAAGGGTGTTATTAAATTGCGTGTATTTTTTTTTTATTGTTTTTTTTTGTTCCTTCATTGATCCCGTCCCTGAGTTATGGCACAGTAAAAATGTACATATTTATACTGTGGCTATGGCAAGCATAGTTAACATCCTGTATATTTATGTTATATGTATTGCACTTATATGTATTAATGGTTAGGTAAGGTATTCGCTAAAACTATGTAGGTAGGTATTAAGAAAGTGATGATGAGTGCTTTTAAAGCTGTGTACCTACAGATTACATAAGACAATTGGCACAGATCACTAATACGAGTACCTACAGTTTGATGATGTTTTAATTATCAATTAGCTAACAATTTGCGCGTGTTTTACAAGTAGAATGTTTTCCTTGTTGTCATAGTATTTCGTACACGAAACTGAATTTATGTCATTCCAATTTGTGAAAATGATCAGAGACTTAAATGTGCTTATCGCCAAACCGCACTGAACAAGCTAGGCGATTAATGCTTGTTTCTTCGCTTTAGGAAAAGCTTTTACCCTACAATTACATTGAGACAATTGAAGGCCGGTGTGTTATTAGATTTACTGACTCTGGCGTAAAACAACTCATGGTGAGGGTCATCAATTCAAGGAGTGGTTGCGGTGAGTGTACCATAACCTCGCAGGTAGATGCCTAAAACGATCCACGCCACCATTTTTTCTATTGTGTCTGGTGGCGTGGCGTTCAAAGTGTTAACCAAAAGTCCTTTCCATCTATCTCATCCAGGCCCATTCGAATGGTAATCCAGTATCTATGCAATACATTATTATTTATTGTGCTGTATGCAAATAACTAAAACTTTTGATATGGAGTGCGCCAAAAATTATCAACTTCCTCCTTACAAAGTAGGGGTTTTGATTGACGAATGTTTTTTTTATAACAGATATGGACTCGGTCAGCAACTCAGCAGCGAATTTAGGGCAGTCATTTGAGCACCCTGTATGCATAATTTTAAAATCAGCCTGTAGTTATTTTAAATAATACCGGCGAGACCAGACACCTATTAAGTTAGGTGTTGTATGTACTTATGTAGTATTACTTAGTAAGTACCTATATTTACTTTGCCACGTGTTTTTCGTATACCTAGATACTGTTCGTTGTGTTAGAGGCGTAGCCCGTAGGTATACCATACCACGTATGCCAATGCCAACGAGAGCTTGTGCACTGACATGAAATATTTAGCGAAGTTGGTACCTATACACTAATAGGTACAGGATACTAGGCCACTATGTTGTTCTAATTCGTGTATTGAATTCGGAGCTTAGCGGCGATGACTACAAGGAATAAAGTGGCGACCATGACACCATGATTCAATGGGTAGGTATTTTAACTGGTCAGAGCTTTTTTCAGAAGGTAAAAATTGTACAATAGATTGTACATATCTAAGAAACATATATTTACATCGTGTCTGGAAGTTTGCATCTGTGTGACATCCAACATCGGCTGCCCGTACCTAGTCTTCGAAGTCTTCGAAACTGAACTCTAATTATGGTAATAAACGTCCAATTTAAAACGGTCCCGGCGTAAAAGAAGCAGATTTAGCAAATCCTAGTTGGAAGTCCCGGGTCGACTACTCCTGCAGGGAGCCACCCCGTCACTCACCCACCCTCCCAACTTTCACTCTCTTGTGCGTCGGGGATCTCGACCCTACAGCGGCGACAAAACACTGTTAACGCCTGAACCGGCATACGATATAATGGCCCTTACGAGCAAAAGCTTTAGAGACGAATATGGCATGGAGTTGGATAGTGCGAGGTCGAGAACATTTGAGCGATGCGTCTAGGGCGTAATAAGTGTTGAAACATCGCCACGGAATACTAGGCCATATGTCGCAACCAGTAAGGGCGAAGACTGCATGACGGTATAAGTGTTACACGCACAGTGTACTGCTGCTGAAGACAACACCGGCGAGTACCGGATCCCTCGTCAGTGGGCAACCCGCTCACATTTCACGAATATTTCATATGCCGTGCCTGATTTAGCGATTATGGAATACCACTAGCGCTTAATTTCTGTCCGTCAAATACGATTCGAGTGACACGTGCGTCCGCCTGCGCATATTATAAACAACAACAAACTCAACAAAGACAAAAATGCCGTAATAATTAATTCTTCTCATTTTATTAAAATCTTGACTAGGGTCGTTTATTATTATGACCCATTTAAATTCAACAACATTGGTTTAGTAAGTACCAATATTGGCACGTAGCTACCTACCTACCTACTCGGCATCATCACATTACCACATGACGTCATTGTGAGTAGATCAACCTCTAGTTCCCGTTTGTTTCAATACTTGTGGTTTCTCATCGAAGCAAACACAAATTAGTTTAAGATCTAAGTCAGGTCGGTTGTTGTGAACGCGAGATGCGCCAGAGGTCAGCAGTAGCGTCAGTAGATACCTACACGTAATTTATCAGTTAGTGCTGTGTACAAACAATTAACATCTGAGCAGTCATTACGGCTATTATGTACAGATAACTAGTTGTAAATCGTAAGTCGTTACAAGTAATGCTAAAACAGTACCTAGCAGATCTTTTGCTGTACCTATGTACCTACCTACATATTGAAAAGATTATCAACAACAGTTGAGTGTATTCGGTAGTAAACAACAACAAACAAATAAAAGTTAGTTCCCGGTAGTCAGAATCAACAGAGTTTGCGGTAAAGTTAGTTATTGTTTGTGCTTCAACTTGTGAGTAGGTATCAATAGGTAATAAGAACGACGCAAGAGCAGAGCAAAGACAGAGCAGAAGCCGAGGTCGGGCGCGCCCGCGTCGCCGACCGCGGCGGCCGCGCTCCTCTCCGGACCGACCCTACGGCCCACGCGATAAGGCGCACAACGCCGCGCGCGCTCGCTGACCTCACCGCACCGCCGGCAAATAATAAATATGTAACACTGATAAAAGCCGCAGAAGCGATGACCGGCAAGTATTTAGGGATTCTCGTTTGGCAAATACGACGGGTCATCGTGCCCCCGGCGCCGCTCCGAGGCCGCCAAGTTGTGGACGACGCCGGTGTGGACGACCACCGGCTATTTCTAGTCATCCGGCGACAGGTGACATTCGAAATAGCCGGGCGGCGGGTCCTGCGGCGGCCTCCGGCGCGGCGCTTGGAGGAAACGAAAGAAGTTATGAAAGTCACGTGTGTTATAAGTACGTACCTGCGTGAGGCGGAGGTGTGTGTTGTCGCGCTCGAACAGCACTCGTGTCGGAGGCGCGCGGCTGACTGGCGGGCTCGGGCGGCAGCACGAGCGTCGCCGCGGCAGCAGCGGCCCCCGCCCGCGCCCCGCGCTCCGCTGCATTCTGTGCGTGCGCCCGCCGCCGTCCGCCGCCGGCCGCGCCGTCGGGAGAGCCGCCGCTCGTCGCTTCCACTGACATCAGCGGAGCCGCCTGACGCCTCCCCATATCTCGCACGCACGCAACTCGCCTGTCACCTCTGCGTGACCCTCGCGACCGACTAGCCGCACCGACCTCGCTATGTTTCATCGTATAGCTATAGGCACTGAACACCGACCATAGCTGTCGAGGATTCTAATTACATTATGTCCGCTCACAATATTCTAATTGACACAAAAAAGAGTAACCTAATCCCATGTTGGCGTGTGTTGGCAAGATTAAGTTTTCACTTGAAGGTGTGTCGGTCCCCCAGCGGCTTACAACGACTTTGATGGTTGATGGGCAGTCTCAAACATAGAATGTGTTACAGGTGGTGAAGTTGTTGAATGATTTAGTAATGATATAATTCATACATTAATATCAACTAAGACAATGGCAGGAGTGGTTGTTGACGCGTATGCATGTGTGTTTACATAATGTACAACTATCTGGTAGGCAAGTATAGTAGGTACCTGCGTACTTGTAACCTTTACAGAACAAGATGAATGTTCACAATGGTTTTGTTGGAACAATCTCTTGATTCAGTTGTAAACATCTGGTTTCCCTTTTTGTGGGTGAATGTCGATTTGGACAATAGGTATCTCCTTAATTCTTCGTGGTCGTAAAGTAAATAGGCATATACTTATCTCTAGCTGATAGTAACTAACATCGCTACCGATATAGCCAATAAAAAAATACGATTATAAGTACCATTGTGTGATTCCATCAAATAGAGACCATAAGAGATTATAGAGCAAAAAATCACAAAATAGTAAAGCAGAAGATTAACCCAAATATTAACATCGTTATTAGACAATTATTGTATTGTACTCGACGTAAACTACACAGGTACCTATCACGATAAACCTATTTTACAAAACATTTTTGTATCATCAATTCTATCGAAGACGTCATTAATATACAGTTAATTAACACCAATCAATATCATGTGTTATATTATACGAGTAATAGATTCATATTTAGAGCAAATTGGTATAAATGTTCTGCTAATTCGTATAAGTTTCGTAAGTTGGTGTGGTGTGGTACGGATAAGGGCTGGCCACGCCCTGCCATCCCGTGGGTGCGAGGCCACTACGAGATAATAATGAGGTCAATTGGCAAGTTCTACCTGTACACTTATTTATAACATTACACTGTGATTTAAAAATCGGTTCCTACTATTTCCATTAACGAGTCCTTAAACTTGCTTTTGATGATGTTCAATTGATTCTATAATAAAATAAAATTTAGTGCTACAACGAATCTTCCTGTCGGCAGCACATAACATTTTGACGTTGTATACCTATCCTACCTATCATAAACATTAGTGAATTTTGAGTCTAAAATACAGAAGTTTCGATAAGTAGTATACCTACAGAGATAATTATAAATAAAGTATACAATTTCCATAAATATTGATTAGGAAACGTATCACCAATTCAAAATTCGCTTAGGTTCAGGATGCGTAACGTCAAAACAAGATAAACATATTTTTTATAAAAAAACCAAAAAACTCGACTGCTTAATTAAATACTGCACATTATACCCTATGTCACTCTCACAACTAAGACGAATCTAACGACACCTCATATGTTGAAATCCATCAAGCTGTTTACGCTACAGAGCATGCCAAAGACATACATACATAACATACTCTCGAAAAACATTACCCTCCTTCTGCGCCAGTTGGGTAATGATTCGTGCTAGCAGGGCCTCTGTAAAAGCTTATCAACAAGGCCTCAACCCCAGCTATGAAGACAAAGCTTTGATGTTGGCAAAGATGGAAAGGCATTAACTAATGAATACTGATCAATCAGTAATTTTCATGAATCGAGATTTCAAATACGTAGCTACAAAATTATGATCTACGCTAATTCCTTTTTAAAACACTAGATCAATCTTCTATTTTATATTTACTACTTGAACATAATATCGCAAGCTTAAAATTACTAAAGACATAAACAAATGATAAGTAGTAGATAAGAATAACCGAAATCCGAAAGTTATTTATACACCCTCTCCAAAATGAACGCCAAGCCACGCCGTTCGTTCAGACATTTCCCACGCTTATGCCCCTGTTGGTGTAGGCGGCGACATCTAAGGGTACCGCGCGGCGTTTACTAGGTTCGATTCCCAAGGCGTGGGGATTTTCATTTAAGTTTTAATCAGTGAGCCTTAAATAGAAATTGCGATACACAAGTCATTATAATAAACCTACATTTTGAATTTAAGCAAAATTTTGAGACGCGTTATTCTGCCTACCCTGTAAGTCAAGGGCATGATGGTTAGTACCTCAGATCATAGAAACAAGGGAGGTGTGCCAAGGCGCTATTGAGTTTGACGCTTTAGTTTGATCATATTGATCAAAATTAAAGCGTACGCGATGGTGACGGACCGAACGCGATCCATGATATAAATACAGTGTTTTAATTTAGTGTTAGTGATGAGTGATGAATAACAGTGTTAGTTAGATTGAGGGTGTGCGGAGTTTTAAAGTGTGGGAAAACTTTATATTCACAACGAACGAGCGTTTGTAATACGGTAGTGGACTACTATTAAAAAAGTACAAATAAATTATTTTATTCCAAAGAAGGAATAGGAATAACAAAAAAGTAAAAAAAATAATAATAATTTATCACAAAATGGAAAACATAGACGCTTTTAAAGTTTTTGGAGGGAGTATCGCTCCGTCTTTGTCGCGCGAAGCGGACATAGGTGGTGTTACGTCACTTATCATGCATGCCATCCGTGTCTAGCAAATCATTTTAAAACGCTTATAACTTTGCCAATTTTGTAGATGTTTCATCGGTTTTTTTTGGTTTTAATTATCTTTTTTCAAATAGTTTACAGATTCACAATAAAAAAAAAATAGTCCGGTACCGTATTGTGTCGCAAACTGTTCTAAAAGTGGCGACAGTGGTTTCCGTACTAATTTGCTATGATTTCATACCTCATTTTTTACAAGCTTTTATTTAACATGCCGTGTGTGTATGATGCAAAATCTTGTAACTGTATTTTCGACCAGTTCTCCCCAACCGACTGAGCGGAAAGAACTTTGGATGGGCGTCTGCCAGTGTCCTTTGGCACGCATATGTCACTTCAATGACAATGCAATAATGGTACCATGGAGGTGATCTCATGATGGAGCTGGGATGTGGCTATAGGAACTCCAACTTCTTAACATAACTCCGTCGTGTTTGGGCTCATTGGATTTGTCTTGATAAGCACTATAGACCTAGATGATGACCAGGGCCTCAAGATGGAGTTGGAAAGTGGTCAATAAAATAAAGCTTGTTTTAATATTTTTTTTCAACATTAAACTTTATTGTATGAAGTGAGGTTAGTACCTACTCACGGACCACAGTACGTGCACGAAAGAGCGAAGCGGCTACGCGATACGCCTACTAATAACACTGAGGCAAATAATTTCTCAATCGAAACTTGTCTATGCAATTCTGCAATATCCACCCACAAACTACAGACTGTCGATAATAAAAAACTTTTTTACAAAAAGCAACCGGCTTCGAAAAAGCACTACAAAGTTAAAAATTATTTTAGTTTCGGAAGTCGGTGGTTTTGGTTTTTGTTTACTTTTTTGCCATCGACTTCTATTTACTTTGTAGTGGCGATCGAGCGAGATCAATACTTCACCATATATGATGAAAAAAAATTCTATCCATGAAGAATTATCATAATAAAAGGAAACAGTCATGTTCGTTTGTAGAATAAATATAAAATATTTTTCCACAACTTTTATATACAGAGAAGGGTAACTACATACATATTCAGTTTCTGTTTTGTTTCATTAGCGATATTCAAGCTGAAGCGTAGGACGCTGTGACGACAAACAATCAAGCGGCAAAGCTGCTGAATGCGTAAAGAGCCTTGAATTTTCACGCCCACTATACTTTGCTTTGATAGTACCTACCTACCTAAATACAATAAGGGTACCTACCGACACATCTGCCGAAATTACATCACTGAAACTCGGCGGCTGATTTTATGCTTCAGCGTATTCGATTAGCTATGACTATGATGTGTATCATAGTCATGCCGACCTGCCTATACAAAATGTACATATTAAACGCGTTGTCGCGGAAATTATACAGACCAAAACTTGTCGTCGGCGTTACGCCAAAACGCTACGTAATTCCCGCTTGATTTGTTTTAAGTAAACTTTAAAAACATTGCAAGGGAAATTGCGCCTTGTAAGTTCGACTTGGTGTGTCCTGGCCCTAAATTATATAATACGCACAATTCAAGCTATAAAATACGTTACATAATTACAACATTTTCGAGTAATAAAATAAAGCAATAAATCGCGCGTCGTTCTTACCTGTAACAAGTTGAAGCTGCAAAATCCATCGTTTTCCGATTCAACACATAACAGCAATGACGACGTAGATTAAAGATTTACGGCCGATTTCACCACCTCCAGATAAGTTCTGTTTAACTTATTTGGCAGAATTTAATAAAAAAATTGTTTAAATTTATCTGGTAGATAGTGGCAATCCGGAGACGGTAGATATGTGGTTCGAAATCTGCTACGAGAGGATTGGTTCCCTGGCCCTAACAAAATAGTGACGAAATAATATCTACACGTGACGTAGCGTAGCACCTATTTTGCGTAGGGATAGGCGTAGAACAGTGTGCTACGAAGGGCTACGAAAATGAATTATTATTTCTTTTTCTTTCGCCTCTGCGTATTTTCTTATATTGGCGTAAAAGTATATAAAGCGCACTTACAACTCATTTACATGCTTCAAGCCTTATAATTTACAAATATGCAAGCACCCTACTTTGCTTGTATTTACTAGAAAAGTATCGTCTACCTGATGAGGTAAATCAACGTAAAGTAAGCATATATTAGCAAAGGCAGTACCTATAGTATCTAACTACCTATCTATAAAGACTATACAGTAGGAAGTACTAAGTAGGTATTATCATTTCATTTGCATCAAAGAAAAAAAAACAATGTGAAGCATCCACTTGTTTACGCTATACTACGCTACGAGAAGTAAGTAGGTATGTGCTAACAGCACTGAAATTAAATTGAAAGTGCGACAAGTTTATGTACCTGCTCTGTGTATTAGTTCCGTGTACCTACTGTACGTAATCGTACATCCTACATGGACACAGGTCATATTTTTAGCTCGTTCTTCAATAAATTCTACGTTTCATTACTCTGGGGATTCAATTCAGCAGTTACTTATCTGAACCAATGATCTAAGTTAGTATATGCACGAATTTTACTGTTTATTTCTGAATGTTTATTTATGTACTTACACCGCCATCTGTTCTTTAGAAACTGGTTAGCGTTGGTGCAGACTGCTGGCACAGAAGTTCTGACTCCGCTCGTTAGATGTCAGCACTAGGATAAATGTGAGGTGATGTACACTGTGGCCCATGTTGGTCACTTCAACCGGTCAAGATGGTATCATGGTATTTGAGACATTAGGTGCCAAGGAACATAATACTGTCTGACAAGTTAGGTGCCCTCTGACCACTCTGTGCGCTTGAAACATGTGCAGGGTGATTATTTTTATGGTAATTGCGGTGCATTTAATTCCGGAATACCCCGTGTTCATATACTTAGGCAGGTCCTACATCTACGATTTCACGATAGGTGAATTAGGTACCTACCATACGTAAAAATGCGACCATTTCGCTATTTATCTAGACTAATTTAAATTTTCAGAGAAAACCCAACAAACTACTTTTCTTAGATAAAAAACAAACACGAGTCGTCACCACTAGATCACCGCAGTATATATTTATAATCATAAATCAGTAGTCGTACTTGATAAGAAGAATTAGTCATTAGAGGTGTACGCAAAAGTTCCTGTGACGTCACTCATAGTCGGAGAGGCTATGACCTCTTTGCTCACCACGGCTTGGTAACTTTAAGAGTACGTACTATTTTTCTCAAAGTTTATTACGTCACCAACATCGCCATTATGCGGAAGTGAAACGCCGCGTGAACATGAACAATCTGCACATCATATCCTATGGGAAGTTGAATAGAGTATTCTGCTAACCGTAAGTAGTGTTACGCTAGTAAGTTTGCACACTTTAGTACTTGTTATGTTTGTGACTGAGATTGCGTCCAAATGGCTTGGTTGTAATCACATAATTCTAAATAATAAGTCAATAGAAGTGGCAAAGGCGCATAAACTTGTCGCCGCTTATCAACAAATATCGTAAGGCAAGTGGTGTCTTACAGGATACCACAACATCGAGACCACACGTTTCAAAATATGACATATTAACGGAATTAAGCTTCCTTTATATTGGTTGGATGTAAACAAATGAGTGCCGCGAATTGGCGACACACGTCTGGTAGTAAAAATGTAGTAGCTATATCATTTCTATTGACATAATATTTAGTTTTTTTTTTTATATTTTAGGTGGCAAACGAGCAGACGGATCTCGTGATGGTAAGTGATTACCGCCGCCCATGGACACTCGCAACACCAGATGAGTCAGAGGGGTTGGGCCTCTGGAACCCTCACTCACTCGGCGAAAGACGACACAAGCGTCGTTTCACGCCGGCTTTCTGTGAGGCCGTGGTATTACTCCGGTCGAGCCGGCCCATTCGTGCCGAAGCATGGCTCTCCCACGGTAAAATTTTTGACGCGAGACAAAGATTTCTGTGGTTGTAATGATACTGAAAGATACATACAGCATTCATGTCTATTAGAAGGTACCTAACATTTTTATATCCGTAGTATTTGGCAATTAGTGAGATGCTGTTCAGGTTGCAAACCGTAGATAGGGTCTACGACGCTACGAGAGTGCTACGGAGAAATATATTATAAGCTAAAAAAAATTAAAAATAATGTTTGATTGTTGGTTCGGTTAAAAAGTAGGTCAACATTTCGTTAAGGAACAGAATAAATAATAATACTTAGTACCTACTAATACGTTAAAGTGAGAAGACTCTTTATAGATTTTTACATGATTAACTATAGATATTATACATGTTACCTGCCTAATCAAATCATAAGTAGTATATTATGCAATTAGTGAATAAAGGACGGATTTAAAGCGAGGGCCATAGATGAATCACGAGCTAGTGAAGGATTCTAACGATTGAATCACGACCGTAGGGAGTGATTCATGATGATTGAATCACGAGCGTAGCGAGTGATTCAAGTGCTAGAATCCTGAGCGACGCGAGCGATTCATGGCCCTCGATATAAATCCGTTTTATTCAAGAGTTGCATACTATACTTTATACCATGACTACGAGAAAAAGAAAGATTTAAGTGAAAATATACATATAATGAAGAAAAAGTAAAGTTAAATTGGCTTTGATTTTTTGCCACCAGCCGTGATTTTTTGGGTAGCAAGCTTTCCACCTTTCCACTATATCGGCCGCCGCATCACTAGAATGCATTTTTAATCGATTAGAACAACACTAAACAAACACAAAATTAAAGATTAAAGTAACACTAAACTTTGTGTTCGTACAACTTACAGTATTCAAAATAGCGCCAATTTACTAAGGACAGCAAAGAACACAAAACAGTTTTTATTCTAATGCTAAACTCCTTGTCGAAAATATCGACCAATCAAATTGAATTTAGAACACATCAATATAGGTCGAATACACAGATTACACTTACACTAGATACGGCAAGCCACGACCAAGCGTGCCCTGCATGTTCGACTGTTCGTACTAAAAAAAGTCTGTTAGCTCAGTGACGCTTAGTGATTGAAACAATTCTGCTTACTCTGAGCACATCACTAAATGGCTGGGGTGAAGTTATCGTAGGTATAAAAAAGATGACACGTTCGGTTTTCATACAACCTAATAACGTGCTGCATCTAGCATAGGTTCTTTAAATCTGTGGTCGAATACATTGGTGTGTTCCATTTTCAAACATCAAAACAGTGAGTAAAAGTGCTTTTTATTCACTGTTTTCAGTGAATAAAATAAGCTTTTTAGAGGGGGAATGGTATAAAAATACTATTAGATCGATTTAAATATCGATCGAATTAATATCGACCTACATTTTCTTGATTACCTATTTCAGTATTTCTAGCTTTTCGTGAAATATGAAATATCTCTAATTTAGACTTTTCAACTCTACGATGTTATTACTTGAAATTATTACCTATACCTATGATTTAGATAGATATTTAGTTAGTTAGACGAAACTAAATAAAATTAAGTACGAGTAAGGTTGTCCAAATAGGCATATCGAAAACGGATACCTTTACTCGTAAAAGGAGCCATAACTTTGTCTGTCTATATAGGTTTTGCTTTAGAGCTGCAAGGTGCTCTAGATATTCCCAGGGGAAGCTAAATATGTCATAGCTCCTGGAAATAATGTAGGCTTTTGCTTTACAACTAAGGCCTCCCCCAGATTGGGCGTGCGCGTTGCTCCGGCGTGTCAATGACGCGAACGTTCACGCACGGCGGCGTTCGCGTCGATCACCCGATGGAGGAACGCGCACGCCCAATGTGGGGGAGGCGTAAATACACCTTTGAGGAATATCGTAGTAACAGTACCTAATTGACGAATATGCTGATATAAAATTATTGTACCTTGTATATTGACATTGATTGATGATCTACGTATCTATATTTATTTATGTTGTGCATATTTATTCTTTTGTTAGCACCAATACACTTAACATTGAATGATAGATCAACAGCAGTGATGATCTCTTAGATATCTTAGGGCCTAGTTCACCTATAAGATAACAGTCCGTTAAATTGAAAACGGCTGTTTATTAAATCTTTTTCCATACAAAACGTCATGTTAAACGGCCGTTTATAATTTACCGGACTGTTATCTTGTCGGTGAACTTAGGGCTTTAGAGACAATCGAATAACTTTTTTGACCGCACGGTTGTCGCAGTGGCTGAGAGATTGGCTGCTGCGAGACGTGTCGCGGGTTCGATTCCCGCACTGCACACTGGTCTGGCTGATTGTGTATGTGAAAGTGTTTGCAAACGCACCCACGACACAGGAGAAATCCTAGTGTGGGACAACGATCCTTAAAAATAATATATATATATTTTCCAATACACATTCAATGTGTATTGAACAATATTTTTGTTGCTTTTGGCTTATAAAAAAAAGGTGCTTTTACTTAGAATCGCGTCATGCCTGTCAACATCGGCAATTTTTTATTGTAGATTATGTAGGTACTTACTGGTGTAGCTTCCTTCAGACATAAGGCCATGTTTTCAGTGTGGAGATATGATATTTAATAAAAATAAAAACCACTCGATGGTACTAAGTCTTTACTTAGAAAGTATAGGGTTTCGTAAACGATTTTTTTTTTAGAAAAATAAAACAATGCTTAATTTTTTTTCCTATTTTTTATTTTTATGTACAAATAGAAATTCCCTTAGGTAAAATAAACTTACTTAAGTCTTAAATTATGATACTGTACAGAGTTTGTACGATGGAATGCGGGCAGTGTGGAGAGATCCCGAATGTGGGAGTTATGGCAAGTCCGTAAATGTGCTGGTGCTCAATAAATACGATGTAGTACGATGTGCATCCTCTACGGAGTGTAGCTTGTTAGAACCGAACGCTATATCTAAGTAAATCTTAAATTCGTGTGAAAGAATTCTAGCAACGTTTTGTTAGCTAGTGACATCCGGACATCGTGTTACACGACGTCCCAAGACGTTTAGTTTTAAGTATGATCACTGTATGTTTGGTAGTATGTCTAAAGTTAGGGATCACAGACGGAGGCCGGGGTTGGTGCTGGCGACGTAGTTGAGGAGTTCGTCAGAGTCCTCGCAGACGACGGGCTTCTCGTGGTAGCAGGCGACGTCGTGCCACGCGATGCCGTCGTTGTACACGTTGTTGAGGATGCTGAGGCAAGACTCCGTGGTGCCGTTGATGTCGAACTCCGCGTTGTCAGGCTGACGCTGCTTCTTGTGGCCAGTCTGCGACCAAGGGTTGTAACCCCAGCGGTTGGGAATCTGCGAGGGAACGGTAGTTGATTAAATATTATTGTTCAAGTAATTAAGTGCCTGTTACTGAATATGTGAATCTACCGAACTATTGATGAAATAAATGATGGATTTATTATATAAAAAGCTGGTTTCGGGCCAAAGTTGATAAGAACACATGAGTATTACCTCAGATCATAGAAACAAGGGAGATGGGCCATGGCGCTATTGAGCTTAACGATTTAGTTTGATGACATTGATCAAAATTAAAGCGTACACGCTGGCGACGGACCGAACGCGATCGATAATATAAATACAGTGTTTTAGTTTAGATTGAGGGTGTGTGGAATTTTTAATGTGTGGGAAATGTTTTAATTCACAAGGAGCGTTGGTAAATTGTATCGCAAACTATTCTAAAAGTGGCGATAGCGGTTCCCGTACTAATTTGCTGTGATGGCAATATCTCCTTTTTTCTATGATCTGAGAGTATTACCGTCGTCGATAGTATTGCAAATGACACATATAGGTTAACGCTATCACAAATACCTACTCAAATCTGTGCCGAAGGAAAACACTATGCACTTAAGTGATATAACTTCAGTATGTTCGAAAATGCGTAATAACTCAACTTTCACGTAACACCAACACCAACTGTACGCACAGGTGTGTCTTCGAAAGTTTATGATTCAGTAAATAAGTACGTGACGGTAATGGGGAATTTTCCCTTTTCGTTGACGACCATATGAAACGCATTAGTTCCATGTATAACAATGGAACATTACGAGACGCTCTTACTACAATGTAAACAAATATCCACCTGACATGCAGTACCCGGCAAAGAATTAGAGTGTTTTCATTCTTTACTCTGGTAAAGAGCGACTATGGGGTTATTTTAAATGAACTAATATCATCTTCATTCTTTATGTGCGCCAATAACAAACAATGTTATATTATTATGGAGATTTCAAGCCATTTGATTGGTTAGATCGAGTCTCAGTGTACAGTTTGAAGTTAGAGTTCTGTTCTGTAAAACCACCCGTAATCAATTTGCCAACTTGATGATACAATATTGTGTCATAGTTTACACAAATGTTCCTACTAACCTGGTTGGTAGGGGAAACCTTTTCACGATTCGCTGACCAGAACCAACCGAAGATATTCTTGGGCTCGAGGTCCTTGCGGTTTTCACAACCCTTGAAGTCACAGAGGCGACCCGACGTCCAGATGTAAGGTACATCATCTGCAATCGAAGGAAACGTTTCATGAGGTCAACGTAATAAAGAAGCCACAGGGTCACACTTTAAATGTGCTAAATAAGCGTCAATGCCTATTACAATATTTATAAAATTTATCTGACGATGTTAGTGAAATGTGAAGGCTCACAATTACGCGTCGCCTTCACATGGTACTTCGAAGATGCCATTAGAATTTCACAACACTTTATCTACTCACTTTGCTGGATGAGTTTGAAGATTAGATTGTTTTCTTCTTGCGTCTCCATAGAGACCAGGTCCATGCAGTATTCGCGGCAGATGTTGCGGCCGTCTAGCCAGTCTACCTTTCTGTTGGCGAGGGCGGGCACATGTCCGCTGTAGAAGTAATTGTGACCTTGGTAGAAGAACTCTTTTGGTCCTAGAAACAAAAAAAAACAATCGTGAATGACTTTTAAATAATGCATACAGTTGCATAAACAAAGACGCTAGAATCAAGGTTGGCATTTAAAACAAATAAACAATAATTTACATAGTGTTGCTACTATTTAGTGAGTCGATAATAAGTGTCAAGCGAAGACCCTCAGTGAGACAGGTCATGTACCTACACATCAAACTGCCGTATCATGGTCGTGACATTGAGGTGCCTGCGAGCAATTGTGTTAAATTATCACGAGCTATGTAGATGTCGCAATCCAAGCTATTACATAAGGTAACGGGCCACGCACCGTGACCTTTCCTCCTTACATAAAAACGTAGACAACGTGTTATTTCAACCTACATAAGGGAAAAACGAGAAGAGAAAAACGTTATAAATTCCAAAACTAGAACAGCTTCGATGGTGAATTAACATAATATGTGGATCGATTTATTGCGCAGTCACGTTGTGTCCTTGCGTTTTAATTATTTTATTCTGGCTCTCAAAATTCAAATATCATTAATGCTTAGTGCACTCTGAAATATCTAGTTCGAATAGCCATTATTATTGAGTGCTAGTGTAATAAAAAGTAAATTAAGTAATCATTAGTTTACGAAATAGATAGTACAGGGTTAATTACGTGAGAGTAATGCATCTCAACCTTGACAATTGACGGACGCTGTGCACAACGGCTGGTCCTCTACAATTGATCGTTCAATTGCTTAATACATAAAGGATGTCGGATGGAAGAAATCAAGATCAAACTGACCGAAGATCTGTGGGGAATGTCTATTAAAGTATGTAAATCTATTATAGAGACTATAGCGCCCTATTTAGCTTTAATATTTAACTCGTGTGTAGATCAAGGAGTCTTCCCAGATCTTATGAAGTACAGTAAAGTTATACCACTTTACAAATCTGGAGACAGTAAAGACACAAATAATTATAGACCCGTATCAGTATTGCCGGTTTTCAGCAAAGTGTTTGAAAAGATTATGCTTGGTCAGATGCTCAATCATTTTAACACCAATAACATCCTTCACGATCAACAGTATGGTTTCACAAAAGGACGTTGTACGACTGACGCAGGTGTCACCTTACTAAAGCACATTTTTAACGCGTGGGAAGAGGCTCAAGACTCAATTGGAATATTTTGCGACCTCTCCAAGGCATTTGATTGCGTAAATCATGAAACACTACTCTTGAAGCTTGAGCATTACGGACTAGGTAAATCTGCGCTCTGCTTAATGAAATCGTATTTAAATGATAGACAGCAGCAGGTACAAGTTAATGGTGTAAATTCACCGGGCTTAAAAGTAAAGATGGGAGTTCCGCAGGGTTCAATATTAGGCCCGTTTCTCTTTTTAGTTTATATAAATGATTTACCCCATTTATTGCAAAATCAACCAGAAATGGTGTTATTTGCTGATGACACTTCATTGATTTTTAAGATAGATAGACGTGCTCAAAATCTTGACGACGTAAATAACGCTATTATAAAGGTTCACGATTGGTTTACTGTAAATAATTTAGTATTAAATGGGAAGAAAACTAAGTGTATAAGATTCGCTTTGCCTAATGTTAAAAGTAGTCAATGTGATGTTGTACTGAATAAGGAGAAACTAGACTTCGTCGATGAAACGGTTTTCCTGGGAATCACGCTTGACTCAAAGCTACAATGGGGCCCTCATATAACATCTCTGGCAGGACGGCTAAGTTCAGCAGCATATGCTGTTAGAAAAATCCGGCAATTAACAGACGTGGATACCGCGAGACTGGTCTATTTTAGTTATTTTCATAGTATAATGTCTTACGGTATTCTACTGTGGGGACGGGCTGCAGATATAGATTCTATATTCATTCTGCAAAAGAGAGCTATCAGAGCCATTTATAATCTCCGTAGTCGTGAATCTCTAAGGGAATTGTTTAAAGAAATTAACATCATGACGGTGCCTTGTCAGTACATTTATGCAAATATTATGTATGTTAGAAAAAATCAACATCTTTTTACTAAAAGATGTGATAGGCATAATTATAACACTAGAGATAGGAACAAATTGGTTCAAACACGGTTCAGATTGGCAAAGGTACACACTTCCTTTATGGGGTACTGTACAAAATTCTATAATAAAATACCTTTAGACATTCTTCAACTAAATGAGAAGAAATTTAAAACCTGTATAAAACGCACACTATGTAAGCAAGCATATTACAAATTAGAAGACTATTTAAATGATAAAAATGCTTGGCAAAATGCTGGTCCTGCTCCACAACCACTAAGCTCATAAATTATGTACTGATATTTATTATAGCTTTGATAATCAGTTGCCGTTGACGATCAAATATAATTTTGTGATGTTATTAATTTCATATTATTAGCCATTTGCATTTTTATGGATTCAGTATTTTAATCCTTGGTTTATATAACTTCATAGCATTATTTCAATATTGTACATGTGAGTACAGTGTAGCCATTTACTACTTAAGATTTTAATTGAATGTCGCCTGGTGGTTGAGAGTATGTCATGCAAATGTCTTGCTGATGGTGGCGCATGCGTTGGGTCATTCGGTTCCCTTTAAAATGGTTGAGCTAAATGGCGCTGATTCATGCGTCATGTTCGTGAACGGGCGCCGTCTGTTGGGACTGGTCATCTCTGAACTGCTATGGCCAATATTTGGAGTTGTGTTTACTATTATTCTAGACTTTTACATTGTTCTCTCATATTTGTGTTATTTCCGACAAAAGCAATGTAACCATGATATTGTAATCATTTGATTTAAAAGAGTAACCATGGAGTTTCTTGCCCGTTCTTCTCCATAGGAATCTACGCTTTGGAACGGGCATCTAGCTTCATCATTATGACTAACTGACAGACTCCTTGACAATTCAAAAGTACCTGTAATAATTGGTCTAATTGAAATAAATGCTTTGGCTTTGGCTTTGGCTTTGATGTAGCCAGTATATAACGTAGCACGTTTGTATACAAACCGTTCGTACATAGCTATGAGGTGTATCTAAAAGCATCCGCGACAGACCGCGACCTACATACCTAACTCCTATTTGTAGTTGTAGTAACTGGATCGTACCGTGTCAATTCTTTCTTCATCACATAATCAAATACTGGTCAGAATTGTTGCATGAAATATGTTTATTCTAAGTCTACATTAGGTATGTGCAGAATGATTTTGGCAGACGATGTTGCAACGGTGCGGCGGTTTGCGGCTGCGGGCGGCGCCGCGCGGCGCACAGATGCGTCGGTCACGCGCTGCGCCAACTGGGCCAAGGATCGCTACCGGATGCAATTTTTATATTTAACCAACCGGCCAGTCCACGCCTATTGTCAAGCCGACAATCCTAATTATCTGCATATTAGACACCAGATACCAAGATATGTAATCGTTTAGCGTTGGGAGTCTAATTATCAACGCTACATTTTTTACCATACCAAATTAAAGGGGAATTCGAAATTCAAGGACTCTTTTGTTTTATGAAAAATACACAACGCTGCTCCTTGGGTCATTGACTTAAGCGTTAAGCTTTTATGAAAGGTGCTGAAAAGCTCATGACAACGTAATATCTACTTAGGAACGAGCTAATCCGAATAAAGATAATTAGTTAAATACCGGGTCTTCACTTAAGCTTAATCGCGAAGGTTCTTTATTTTTTGTGCACGAGACCTATTCAGATGGTAATTATAGTGAATTGCATCGTTATTAGTGATTTTGTGAGCAGTGATAGCCTAGTAGTGCAGTGATAGCCTAGTAGTGCAGTGATAGCCTAGTGGATTAACCATGTGCCTCCCACGGCGAATGGTTCGAGTTCGATCCCGAGGCACGCACGGCTGACTTTTCGAAGTCATGTGCGTATTAGAAATTAATTATCACTTGCTTTAACGGTGAAGGAAAACATCGTGAGGAAACCGGCATGTCCTAGAACCAAAAATTCGAAGACATGTGACGTTCACCAACCCGCACTGGGCCCGCGTGGTGGACTACGGCCCTCTCCCTCTCACAGAGAGGAGGCCTGTGTCCCAGCAGTGGGAACATTGTAGGCCGATTATGCTTATGCTTATGCTAGTGATTTTGATTACAATTTGTATGTGTTAATGTTCACACGACGTCAATTGACGCTACATACACAATGATCGTGCTTAGACCTTGCTGAGTGACAGACTGACGAATGTGCGATTGTCTTCTGAAATCCGGCACGGTGACGCTGACATCAAACGAACGAGATATTCGTGCTAGTAGTACCTACAATAGTTAACTTTTTAGTGTCTGTTACTACAGATTTCAGTAAGCTCAGCGAATCTAAATATACTTAGGTAAAACAGACTTTTAAGTGTATAATGATGTAGGTATGTGAATGACATTTAAATGTTATTTTTTTGTCGATCATGTTGAATATTAACATATTACTATTGAATAAACCCTCGATACTGCAGTATATGAATTTCTTAATTAAGTACATATATCTAATATATCAGCCCTGTTATAAGTTGTCCCACACCTTGTTTCTATTATCTGAGTCCCACACAGCTAGGTACGGGCCTCTCGGAATGAGAGGTAATAGGCCATAGTCCACCACGCTGGCCAAGGGTGGGTTGGCAGCTTCACACGCCTTCAAGAACTTTATGGAGAACTTTCCGGCATGCAGGTTTCCTCACGATGTTTTCCTTCATTGTTACTCAAACAAAATTTATAAAATTTATATGGGACCACCGCGCGAGCTTTTTCTACCAAATGAAAACATACAATAATGATTTTTTTTAAATGGCAAACATACAAAAATATACACTCGAATTAGGAACCTCTTCATTTTTAAAGTCGGTTATAAACAGTCGAATTGAGAACTTCAACTCTTTTAAAGTCGGTCAGCAAATACAATAACCGTTTTATCTGTAAATCCGACATGTAATTCACGGTATCAATCGTAAATTCGTAAAGCCCGTCACAGACGTAGCTATAATATGTATTAATATGAATCATAGCAAGGCATATTACGACATATTTTCTATATCAATTTTCGTGAATTTTCGAGTGATGTGTGGTCACTCGAAAATTCACGAAAATTGATATAGAAAATATGTCGTAATATGCCTTGCTGCAGCTATAATATATATTTCTATGACGTCACCGTTTCTATACGTTTCTATTTGTATATCTCAATATATTGATATATATTATAGCTACGTCTGTGACGGGCTTAACACATAACATTGAATCGTAAAATTATAATGTGCTAACATATGATATAGTTGGCGTTGATTCCATAAATTTACTAGTTGATGTTGCTTATAAAGATGAAATATAGGATTGGATTGTAATATCGAAAGGAACGTTACTGAGATGAAGGCTGTATTGCAAAACCTAGTTTTGTTTATATTAGCTACTGTTGGATGAACATCCTAAAAGGCAGGAAGCTTATGCAATTTACGTTGAATTCACATAATATTCTAAGATCGTAAATTGTATCATGAAGCATAAAATATTATATCGCATCCATAAATTACTAATTTTAAAAGCCTATGATGACTTCAATTGATGATTATCATCGGATCGAACGGCATTCTAAATCTAAGCTATGATGACTCATTCTTTTGATAGATTTCAGATAATAATTCGTGGCGTAATCAGGCTGCCACGTTGGAATGTAAGTACTCCTTTTTGGGGCAGCAATTCTGAAATGTAGATTACATATCACAATTTCTTCCTCCGTGTATTGCAAAAAAGTAAAGTTTTTTTTATACAGAATGGGTTATTTATTATTCCATACCGATGTGAAATTTAATTAAAATTATCTAAGTTAATAAACCCACAGGTTTAGGTTACTTCAACTTCATACAAGTGTTTACACAGCGCCCTTTCGTAAAACCCGCAGTTGAATTTCGCCATTCGGTACATTATGCAAATTGCAAGTCATAATAATATCATAATTTATCTTCATATGCCAGCCAGGATATAACACAATTTGAAAGAATAATTGCAGTTGTAAAATATCCATGTTTATCCGAATAACAAGCCGTTTTATGCGCTAATATCCGTGACCCATGCCCATGACCTGTCACATTTGAACCCATGAACTCACGATGGCATCAATGGCATGCAAAGCTTTAGTATTATGATATCTGTATAGATATGTATTCCTACCGCCTATGTAAGGATTATATTTTAGGTAAATCTCAACAAATATCCTGAATGAGGCTGAATACACTAAAATGTTTTAAAGAATGGCGATGGCTTGATAACAAAACTAAAAATAATACTCGAACATTGCTGTCGCAAACCAGAATTGATATAAAAATATAATGAACTATGAAGAGTCGTATCAAATGTGATAAATAATTGTTTATTTTTTGTAGATTTATATTTTTAATCTTAAATCAACGACCTGCGTAATCTACTGATGTAGCGATATGTAAAAATATCGAGATCTCTGTGCATACATAAAACTTTCGGAATAAGTGGTCTAAATATGAAAACCGCATTAAAATCCATTGTGTAGTTTAGAAAAATTAAGCGTACAAACAGACAGACACGAAAAGCGATAGATGTAGAGCTTACGTAGGTACACCACCGGTTTATGTACAATTTAAGGTATTTCATTATGATGACGATTGTAAATTAATTGATCTATCAAGACAATGACACCACCCAAAGATTGACAGTTTCAACCAATGACTAGTTACTCAGAATTATATATACCTGGCTATAATAAGAATAGTGACCCCTATCAACAAAGTTTAATAAAGTTTATATTCATTGCTTACGCCTACGAATACATGCATGTTATTACATAATTATAGCCATAGGATGTGGCCTTGTAACCTCAAATGAGGCACAATGAGTCGGTGCATACATATGCCAGCTGCATTGCTGCAGAAGACGTACTGCACCCATCTAACTCGGGGTGGAAAAGGGACCGACATCATGGCAACCATTCGCCAACCGATTCTAACTCAAACCGCCTCAAATATAAGTGTTGGAATGGGTTGTGGTGATTCACCCCTGTTCCAGCGCGCTCGCTCGATACGTTTTCACCCATGCGTATGATGCGTCACATCGCTCATCTCTGCTTGTGTGAATACCCAGCGAAATGGTGATCACAAAGGGCTCTTAAAATTTTTTATAACGGTTATTTTGTATTCGTTGTAACAGTGCCATGCTTTCACCACCCTGTTTGCGAACGTACGAGGGACACTGTCACGGTGAGATTCTCCCTCGAACGTTCGCAAACAAATTGGCAGTTGTCGCGGTGATATCACGCGGCGAATCGGTACAGAATAGATAGGCAGCAGGACTAAGAAATACATATCTTCCTTCGCGATATAAAGCCCGTTTCCAAGACTTGTAGGTTTGGACTGACAAATCTTGTAAACGGGCAATTTAGGAATTACGCAAGACTAGAATTCTTTGACAAGACGCTCTAAAAACGTGCACACAAAAATTAAGAAGAATAAAGATCCACTGTGGACGGCCGTGAGCTCAAATTGAACACCACGTTTGTAAACTTATAATAAAATAATTAATTCCAACTTAACGATGGCCCATTAAAAGTACGAAGCTATACTAGTAAAGATGTCTGCGTTGCCAAGGTGCTATTGCAATAGTGGAAGATAAATAATGTATTACTCGGAATACATGTGTCCACTTATGTATTTACCGCACATAATCCGCGCTTACCTACAATGTTTATAAATTATGCTCACATGCTGTTTATCACTATATTATGTGCGTTAAAGCCTATAGAATGGTCAGAAGTAGATATAGTTAATTACGATACAAGATTTTCTTAATGAGAATCGTTTGTAAACATGAACTGGAAAATGTTTAATTAGTCTTATATAGATTGTACTCGTAATTTAAATGTGTTGTAAATACTACGTCAATGACATGTTTTCCCGTGTTCTTTTTAGGGTTCCGTACCAAAATGGTAAAAAAGGAACCCTTATGGTGCGACTTCGTCTGTCTGTCTGTCTGTCTGTCTGTCTGTCACACCTGCTTATTTCAGCAACTACTAATGCTATCGACTTGAAATTTGGAACAGTTATAAAGAATACTTGTTCAACTTTATTGCAAATGAAAAAAGTCCAAAAATATTTTTATTTTCATTGCAAAAGGGGCCGGAGTGGGGGTCCGAAATTTTAAAGTGGGGTTACTAGGTCAAGTGACATATCATATGAAAAAGCTTGATCTGCACATTTCAAAATATATTTTTATTGTATTTTATGTCTCACAGTTTTCGACATATGATGAAAAATGTCCAAAAAAATACCATTCCCCCCCCTTATCTCCGAAGTTTGCGGGGCGAAAAATCTGAAATAATTAGAGTTGATAGGAATTCACCCAAATATGGCACCAAAAATACAACGATGTTCCTAACTAGTACAGTTTTTTCAAAATCATCAAAATTCCTTCACAAACAAACTTAGTTATGCGGTCCGGATTTTTTCACTTTATACGTCCAAATATGATACGGAACCCTCGGTGCGCGAGTACGACTCGCACTTGGCCGGTTTTTTTATATAACAAAATGAACTACTAATAGCATTATAGCATCAAAACTAAGTCGTTGCTATGATTCGAACCGGTTAACCCAAGCTTATGGCCTTTGGGAGTTATTAATTAAAATAACAATAAAAATCATTCACAGACGTTATAATCTCACTAATTAAATACTCTTACAAAAAATACACTGTTACCTAACGAAGGGAGAAATAAATCAATTAGAGAAAACTTTTGTATTTTTTTTTATCAAAAGAAAGGAGGTTCTTGTTCGAAAAAAAGTTATTCTGCTCTAAAAACGTATAACAAACATCAATACCTAGGTATCAGGAATCCGCTATCAACAGTGGATGAGTTTTTTTCGTTCCGATATGACAGTATTTCCATGACATTCGACTTCAGAAGTTCAAAGTTATCAGTACCATCAAGGAAAGATGCACACAAGTTGGAAAGTAGGTACCTATGTAATCTTTTTTGTTAGTTTGTTGGAAAAATCTGGCAATAATGCAAAGCTACTCAAATTCTAGTGCTCCATGCCATTCTCAGATCAGCATAGGAGCAATGCAATCTTTCAATAACAATAAATATACTGTGACAAGAGAAAATACCTAACACAGTGTTTATTTAGGTGTCTCAATAGGTAGGTACTTTCACATTTTATAAAAACCGATTATCACAATTATATGTATTTGAGTTCATGTCTGCATAAATAAAGCACAAGAAAAACAACCTCTGAGTGTAGCACTAAAAGAATTTAAAATAAAAATAAAATATCCAACATGTGCCGAGACTTCCACAAAATACCAGTAATAAAAACTCAATAATAGAATGTCTAACCAATGTCTACTACTATCTTATTATAAATTAGCATTAAGTAGCGGAATCTTCATATTTCCTATTTTCACTCTACGATTGTTTGCGGTAAATATGCATTAGTCTGTGTTGTGACGTAGACTTTATTAAAAAAGTAAAAGTGGTAACACTTAGGTTCGTTTAATAAAAACAAGTTTTAAGATCCAAGAAGTTTTCACCGATAATATGAGATTGCGGCAGTGCCATAATTATATATGAGAAAATGTATACCCTTTTAAATGGTATCGTCGGTAGCTTTAAGGGCCAAGTTACACTTACAAAGTTACGACATAGCATACGAACAGATAATCGAGATCTGTTGCATAAATTGTTGAATAATAATTATTAATAATACGTCAGTCGAATAATATTTATTAATACAAAATACCACAGACCATTCACTTTCCACGAAATCGATACCTATGAGGTAAATACGGTACCTATTTTAAGAAAAACCTTTATTTTAAGATAAAACGTTTTATATCTTTTGGATTTTTCGTTTTTCACCCAGAAGCTATACAGCTATAAGGTCAATCTAGCAGGTTTACATATATAAATCGCGCTAGATACCTATGTTGTTTGTTCTATTTTGGTAAAACAAACGATGGTTTTATTTGACATCAATAGCAATGAAAAAGGAAGAACTGAGAAATTGGGTCCTTGCCCTTGAGTCTTCTTTTTAACATTTACGTGATAGAATTTATGTAAACAAAAATCGCATTCCTAACCGCTTTAACATTTTACGTCTATTTACAAACGTTAATTAGTTAGAAGGCGAAGAGGTAATAAAGTTCAAGTTTAAAAAATAAAATACTCTATAAATATGTCACAACCGTATGATAATGAAAAACATCTACCTACCTATTTAAAATACAAAGGTTTACATAATAATGTAGTATCTTTGTAAACTAGTAGTATTATGAAATACGTTACTGTAACTAGTTTTTAGGTTTCCATAGTCAAATGGCAAAAACGGAATCATTATAATTTCGTCCTGTCCGTCGGTCCGGCTGTTCACCCACATGTCACAGCCATTTTACTCAGAGACGAATTGGCACTTTATACAAGAAACTTCGCTAGTTAGATATCATCTGTGAACCGCGATAAAGGGGTGTAGTAAAAAGAGGAAAAAAAAATAGGGGGACACTCCATACATGAATCTGAGGCATGAAAACAAATATCGTTGGATTGATCTTTGAAAATAACTCTGTATATTAAATGTTTATTTATAAGTGATTACTTGGTGACATACGCGCTTCTAAAGTCGTGAAAAGTGTCTCCCCCCTCTAACTTTCAACAATAGGATGAAAAGTTCTGAACTCGTAAATAAGGGGGTATAAAAATACTACCAACGAAAAATTTATTTGATTAAGATATATTGTGTAGACTTTATGATATCCGGTTTTGAGTATAACCAACCACAAAAATAACATTGTAAGTATTTCATAATATTAAAATTATATTTGCGGTTGGAAACTGAAATACCTACTCCTTGCTAAGGAACCCTATAATGTGCGTGGTCCGACACGCAATTGGCCGGTTTTTTTTTAATATTCAGTCAACCTCACCTTTAAAGTGTTCCGTTGCGTATAAATGCGTATTACTATTTTTGTCTCATTTGAATATTATATGCGTTGTTGAAAGTTGAGACACACCCTCTGACTCATCGCATTCATTAATTCGCTATATTTGATATTAACATTTTAAATTATGTACCAACAGTCAGGAAAAGGGATTCTTTAGCAAGTTCACTACCATTCATAATTGGTCGTATATTCAAACTTCGAAGCAAATCGGAATCCGAATTGCTTCGAAGCTTGAATATACTTATGAATGATAGTGAACCTGCTGAAGAATCCCTTTCCCTGGCCGTACAACAATAATTTAATTTTACATTTTATTAGAATAGAATCTTGAGATAAATAACCCACGGTAACATAGTTCATCATCATCATCCGCCTAGCCTTTTCCCAAACATGATTGGGGTCGGCTTCCAGTCTAACTGGTTGCGGCTGAATATCGATATTTTACATGGAGCGACTGCCATCTGACCTCCACAACCCAATTATTGGGGAATACCGGTATTCGAATGTTAGACCAGGTGTCAGGCTTTTGGGCTCCTGACTACCCGTAACGACTGTCAAAGATATTCCTATGGCAACCGGGACCGACTGCTTAATGTGCTCTCCGAGGCACGGAGGGGTTTCGATGTGTTAACAACGGTCACCCATCCAAGGACTGACCGCGGCAAGCGCAGCTTAACCTCGCAGATCGATCGATCAGCGCGGCTGTCATTTAGCCACGAGCCCCTCCCACGGTAACATAGTTATCCCTAGATATAATTACATATCAGAGATCAAAATAGACCTAAAATTGTGTTTTTCCAGATTTTATAGGAATTATCTCTTATAAAGAATGTATCTTGATTTAATATGATATCGGGACTTTTTCGTGTATAGACATAAATACTAAATACAGTATTTTCACACTAACCTCGATGTTTTGATCAAGTTGCACTGATCGTGGTCACAAGAAGACTGTATCATCTTTTCATCTCATATATTTTTGATTTGCATAGCCAGTTAAATCACGGTGGTATTTATTTGGCAGTTTGGCTTCATAAACCTAATTCCTTATATTATTTTACTGCTGCTAAGCCTATAATCTGTACTAGAAAACTGAGCCAGTAAGCTCAAAATAACTCCGCGCACATTAAACAACTTTAAAAAGAAAAAGATCTCTTGACGAGGAAACGGAAAAGTGCTTTTCCCAATTACGAGACCGTACTTGAGTACGGACGGACGTCGGGGAGCGGGTAAGGGAACGGGAGGGGCGGCCCCGTCCTCCAACGCGTCCGCGACCTTGCGAGGTCAATGACCCGCGGAAGCTTTTACTTTCCTACGTAATAATTACGCGCTGAATCTTCATAGTTTGATGGATTACACGTTTTTACGTGTGCAATGTTTATTTTTTGAGCATGTTGCATTTTTGTTATACACGAACCTATACCTACATATATACCTACTTATTGTTTGGCGATAATTGTACGGTTTTTTTAAGGATATAGGTGATTAATAAATAAGTGTCAGTGTTTATTATTTTAAGAAGCAAATCTAAAGAATAAAATACAAATTAGAATCTATAATGGACGAAAGTTATAAATATTCATTAAAATTAGTAATTATTTTAATGACTTCTTCAACAAAAATCTGTACAAGACCGGATCCATAGAAAATAGTAGGTACCTATGCTACGGACTTTTATGTATATAATTATTTTCTCTGTTAGCCAGTATAACATGTATAATAATAAAATAAAAATGTTGTAGTATATTAAAAGGCAAGCGAAACGACCGAGTATTTTTTTTAATAAATCTTTTTTAAGAATCACAAAATAACTACATACCTATAAATAATACAATTTCTTAGAAGTTGTTTTTTTTGTTAAGGCTTTATTGGGCAATACTAGGCATAGTTTACACAATTGACCACCTATGAGATAATATAAGATAAAAATCATAAATTAATATAATTATAATCCAGTTTTCATATTACGCTCGTCTAAGGTTGTTATTAGCTAAATAAGTTCAAGGTTGCATGAGTTCCTGGTCCATCACGCGAATGTTATAGATAGGAGGTCAATTAAATAAATTAATTATTAGAATTCTGGTTTATTTTGTCATTAAAGTTAATGATGGCGTCAAATAAAGGTGATTTAGGTCCGAGTTCACCGACAAGATAACAGTCCGATTAATTGAAAACGGCCGTTTAACATGACTTTTTATATAGAAAAAGATATGTTAAACAACCGTTTTCAATTTATCGGACTGTTATCTTGTCGGTGAACTCGGCCCTTAGTATGAGATTTGAACGTCATCCTTCAATGTTTGGCATAATTTAGTTACACTATTGTGTCGCGGAAAAGCTTAAGGGCGCTCTCGGAATTTTGTCACCTCTCTCACTCGCACAGAACCATTTTTAAGAATTTTGAATGAAGAGATGCATTTTTGAAAAATGTAATCTGATAGTGAACTACAAAATAATATTAATTTTACAGGTAAATAATTAAAACACATTTCTACTGCGATATCTAATAAATAAACTTAAAAAACAATGATGATCTGTTTTTGAGGTTTGTTTAACTCATTTTAATAATTATATTTGAATTTATAATATTATAATTAATATCATTTTGTAGTTCGCTATCAGATTAAATTTTTCAAAAATGCATCTTTTCATTTAACATTCTTAAAATTTATGGTTTTGTGCGAGCGAGAGAGGTGCCGAATGCGAGAGCCCTCTTAAGAAGTCGTTTTATATTGCTTTAGCTATTTTATTTGAGACTATCGTAGGCACGTGATTAATATGCGATATTTTGTTGTTATTTGTAGCAGTGGAAACTACCTATATTTTATACGAATGTGCATTGTGCATTGTCGATAAAAGCTTCAAGAGTTTTTAAAACCTTTATGTTGTCTTAAAGTCTAAGCCTATTTATTGTTAACGGTAAAAAATACTTTATGTTTAAAACATTATCAGCTTTGCATTTATACAAATATAGATAGAGTTTCCTAAAAGAACGAAAATGTTTAAATAGGATATCGTAGAGATCTTTGGTGGCGATATTTATCACCAGTGATAAGCCCTAGAGGCTTTATCATTTGATTCAGCAAAATTTGATTTTATATGAAAAATATTAATATATATTAATATATATAATAATAATGTAACTAAATACAAAAAAAAAATTGGTTCTACAATGATTTTTCGCAACAAAAATGCCAATCCCGGCTGGATACTCCATCGATTCATTACATACTAATTCGCTTAGCTGCCTTGAAACAACATTGACACAAATGAACCTGTTTCTCTATTTATATCGATTCTAATTCATTCGTGATGAGTAATTATACTTGTTTATTTATTGTTACCATGTAGGTAGTTGAGTACCTAGCTAGTCTTAAAATCTACATGAACAAGAACAACACTAGTTATAGAATTAATAGAAAAAAAAATTATTGTTAAAATGAGACAAAAATGGGTAACAATAAGTATTAGGTAAGTACTTATTGCTACAATATACCTAATTGTAGCCGGTGACCCCCAAATTAGACAGTTAGTCTGTATCTTGGAGCTCAGTTATGTATGTAGAAAGAAAAAAATAAAATTAGGAGTAGATCATTTATTCGGACCTGATATACCTACCTAATAAGTTTTATAGTAATGTCTCCAGATATTCAAGAAATTTGGCAGTTTTACATTTTACAAAAAATATATTCTTTAACCTGTTTTAAAATAGCCGGTAAATACAGTTTCTAACTGATAATTGTAAAAATAACATCGACAGATTGAATCAACAGCCAAAACATATGGGATATATGGCTGAAGAGTTTACTTCAATTTGTTAGTGATATTTTATTTTAATGAACTAACTTGGGTCTCGGTCTCTCGGATTCTCAAATGCGAAACTTTTACCATTGTTATACATAATACTTAATAAAAGATTTACCTATATATTTTTTATAAACTAATGATTACTTACTGCTAGCGCATTTCTGGGGGTTGGGTAGTGAGAGGAATCGTCCCGGTTTTTGTGCTACAGCGAGCGACGCAAGCGCAAACGCGCATGCCACCAACAACCACGCCTGCATCTGTAACAAGAAATAATTTATTATACAGTGTAAGTAAACAACAAATGAATTACTTTTAATTATTTATTTTAACTTCAATGATTTTGGACAAAAAACAAAATACGTTACACGTAGGTACGTTACTAAAGGCGGATCTCCTGCGACGTGTTTCAGTATTCATTAAACATCGAACATGTTTTCCGCCTTAAGGCTTTATAAAACAACCATAGAGAAAAAAAGTTCATTAATTTTATGAGTAGGTATGTATAGGAGTCTGCCTTTTCTAATATGTACGCGCCATTGAACATTCTTCTCAATTCGTCGGTTTTTTTTTTAAATTAATCTCATAGACATATGCCAGTGGCCAGCACAGGTTGTACCAGTATGCAAACTTTTTACAATATTTTATTTTTAGACTTAATCACGTTTTTTTGTAATTTGGTTATAAGTAGGTATTTTAAAAATAAACATCATGTCACAGGCTTATTAAATGGCTATGAAACTTATGCAGGCCACACACGCTACGATAAATTGCTACGATCGCACTGCACAGTTCAGACTGCAACGATAAATCGTAACATGTGTATGTGAAAACTGTACAGTTTTGTATGATTTTCTTAATCGATTTATCGTTGCAGTCTGAACTGTACAGTGTGATCGTAGCGATTTATCGTAGCGTGTGTGGCCTGCATTAGATATGTGTAGTCAATGTTGCAATTTATATATTACGTGATTAGGTACCATGCGCTTCTGCAAATCGGCACCCATCTAATAACGTAATAGTTTCCTCCCTATTTGGTTATTTTTTTAATCATTACGCATTATGTTTACTTATGTATAATTGTTACGTTGATATTTAAGTAATAATGTTAATGTAATTTAACGCTCAGTGTCAAGTTTATTGTGTTAATTTAAAAAATATCCGGTTGCGTACAAAGTACCTACAAACTATTAGTTTTGGCGATAGATACAACATAATGCAACCTTCGTTAAAACAACACAAGTATAAGAAAAAAATATATTTTATTCACAAAGCTTATTCATATAATTATAAAGTTTCATCAATATATCATAAAAAGGCATCAAACAGCCGAACAATAGTCTATTCACAGTTAATTAACTTGACGGCGCATAAATCTGATTGTGACGAAAACGCTTCAAGTTCTTAATCGTACCTACATAACGTAATCGTACAGAAATGCTGGAGGCATGTGTGACATACACACCGGTTCACATTGCTTGTACTTACTTAAAGAATTTATTGCATAAATAAGTTCGCTCGAACACCGCACCAATATTATTCGCGGGAATTAGCACATTAAGCGCCCTCCATGGAGATATGCCATCATCAGCACGCTTAGCATGACAATTCTATTTATATTCTACGGAAGAATAGACAAAGTTCTTTCTATCCAAATCGTTATTTTGCTGATTATAATAAAACAAGTTTAAACGGATTAAATCGCGTATAAGTAGGTATTACAGATTTTTCAGTCATGACGACTACCAGCTCAGTCGTCCTGCGACCACGAACGCTGCAAAGTGTTCGAAACGTCAGGAAAAATCTGTAAAAATCTGTAGTATACGCGATTTAATCCGTTTAAACTTGTTTTATTATAATGTGTATCGCGAAACCCTAAGACATTAAGGTACGTTATTTGGCTGCCCGAGCAAGCGGCGACTCGTGCTTGGTTTATCAGAATTTTGTCTACTGAAGAATAGAAACATTTCTTCTCTTCATTGTATGCATAAAACGGTAGAAACATTCAACAATCTGTCACTTCGTCTATTCTTTTGTAGACAAAATCCGTTTCTATGGTGGTACCAAGTACCAAGGAGGTTACATCTTACATCATCATCTGCCATCTGCCTAGCCTTTTCCCAAATTATATTGGGGTCGGCTTCCAGTCTAACTAGTTTCGGCTGAATATCAATATTTTACGTGGAGCGACTGCCGTCTGACCTCCACAACCCAATTAATGGGTAATACCGGTATTCGAATGTTAGACTAGCTGTCAGACTTTTAGGGCTTCTGACTACCCGTAACGATTGTCAAAGATATTCCTATGACAACCGGGACCGACTGCTTAACGTGCTCTCCGAGGCACGGAGGGGTCTCGAAGTGTAAAGAACGGTCACCCATCCAAGGACTGACCGCGGCAAGCGCAGCTTAACCTCGCAGATCGATCGATCAGCGCGGCTGTCGTTTAGCCACGAGCCCTTCAACGTCACATATTACATCGATAGTACTAATTCCATGGTGAGGACCTCTTGTGTTGTTTAAGAAAAGACTTGTTATATAGAAACCGTACTAGTAAACGACAGCTATTTTAATTTCAAAACTTTAATGTGCCTGTGGTTCGTCACTGCATTTCCCTAATAAATGACGAGAATTAATTCTATCGTTCGAATTGTTGCGAATTTTGTTAGTAGTAGTAGTTATAGCACCCCCTTTTATTATTAACTGTTTATGTTTTTCTGTCTGGTGTCTGGAAGAATGTTGATAAGCAAAATAATTTCATGGCTGACACGACTTTAAATTTTTCTAAACTTGACATGCCAAAAATTCGCTATTTAAATATAATGGATTGATTAGATTCCAAGAAACCTTCGAATCTTCTCGATGTCTTCTTAATTATTTTTAATCTACAGACTAATTATGTATTTCGCATCGTTTAAAGCTCTCAAATATTTATAATCCTACATTATTTCGTCATAACGTCAATTAATAAAGTAGGTACTTAAGATATAGGTAGGTATTCATTTTGTTTTTCATTTGTTTAGCTTCCTCAAGTGGTTCAAAACAAAACAATCAATCGTTCGCCTATTTGATACTTTTTATTAAGAAATAACGATCTATAATTTTGTTGTTTATAAAAATAATTCGACAACTTGCACAACCCTCCATTGCCACTACAATCTTAGTAATAACTTTGTCTTGCACTCATTAAAACAGTTGTTTCGGTTGTAACCAAAACAAAAATACCTACTTATATAATTACATAAGAACTTGTCTTCCAAACTCAGCTTCAAATTCAGGTCTGTGACAGTGAGTGACCGGGGCACTGGACCGCGTTGCGTGTCATGTTGAGCAACCCAACCTTTCCGATGCAACGACATATTAACCGTTCAGTAACCTACGCCGCGCGTAAACAATATCTTTGTCACTTTGTCACTTATCCTTGCTAGCTGTCGGTTAATGTGTCGAGTCAATACGTGCCTAGCCTACGATCATCGCGTCTCGATCTTGCAAACATTGACTGTATGATGTCACTGGCAACACTTGCTAGTGCCACCGTAACCCAAAACACAATTGTTTTAGTGTCGAGTAAGTTAGGCACATTGGTCAACCGCGTTATTTTCTTGTTACGTAAGTCAAGTATGTCGTCGGACGAGTCTGTCTGAAGTTGAACATGTCTCGATGACATAGCTTTGGGCGACGTGTTGCTTGCATATCTACATGCTAAAGGCGTTGTGCGCGACATACAACGTTAAAAAGCTTCGACGTAATAACCGTAGGTACACTCGAACGCGCCTTTAATTTTTTTTGCACGTTTTTTAAGTCATCAAGGAATTTATTGTCCATAAGTAAACTTTAATTGGTAAATATCTGCTATTTCTCGCTCTACGTTATTTCTCGCTAACGAAGACACGTCATGTCTTGAATCAATGATGGTATTGAGAATAGATCGTGTTGTGTACCCGGAATCATCTGTTGTTAGGCGGAGTACATCGCGAAGCCGACCAGTATGATGTGATACACTGGTATAAAGATACGTTATACCCGTGTGATGTACGTAACCTTGACACCATTGCCTCCATGACCGTAAGCAGTAATTGCGATCTCATCAATAAACTATAGGACGCGTCATCACGATCACTAAGGGAAGGAACGTCATGCGCTCTCAGGGTTTCGCTTAATTAACTTCCTCAACCTAATATGGATGTTATGGTTCATAAGCATTTTAACTCTGATGTGCAATTATGTTAAAAGTTATATAAAAGCTTTTCGAATTTAATGAAGTTATTTTAAATATTATTGCGCTGGTGTCCGACCCTTTACGAGTACCTACGCACTAAGTATTTAAATTGCATGCGCTCTACGGAAAATCTTAATTGAGCTGAAACTGAAAGTAAGTTTTGTAGTCTACAATAGGCTTACTTTAGGGTGTCGAGAACAAGAAACAATCCAAGTCAGGAGAACGGTTGAAAGAGAAAGAACAAATAACGCTACTCTCCAGTAGTGTTGTGTTCCTGTGGTGAGTAATAATGTCGCCAGACCTCCTGAGGATGCGCTGTATTGACAGCGGGTGACTTGCTTGTCCCCTAAGCTATTGCGACAGCAAATCCTCATTTTAAAGGGTCGGTAACGCGTGTTTGTGATACTCGGTGTTTGCAAGCGTTTCACAGGCTATGGCAACCGCTAAAAAAACCAGCCAACAATGTGTAGGTTCTTATAATAAGAATCGTTTCAGTATTTCCCTTACTGAATAATATATATATACGTATCATTACAGCTAAATAAACGTCTAAGTGATATTAGATAAATATCAAAGACCTGACCTCAGTTGGGCAACACACATCTATAGGCAAAGAGTCGTGTGTAATGCCATTATTACACTATTACACACAATAATAGGATGAATGGGGAGCTCACAAAGCGCCGAAGGTGTTTGACTACGATCGTTAAACAATACCAGTTCTATACAACAGTTGAATGGTATTCTTCGCGAATCTGTGTCCCAATCGCGAATTTAGTGCGAGACTTGCAGCCACAATGTTTCTACGAGAGGTTTTGCAACGGCCCGAGGCCGGTCGTACGTCTGTTTCGGTCACGATCGTGCGGCTTCGTGCATCTCTGCTGCGTCTAGCGCCTTGCCAAACTGATGCCCTCCACTCACCAGTCGCCTTATTGTTTTGTACGTATTCACGTCGCCTTTATTTTGGTTAATGACAGCAATATACAAATAAGAAACGACTGCGTCGCATTTCAAGATTTTGTGTAGCTTAGAGTAATTTTGTTTGGCTATAAATTCAGTATAACCTGAGAACACACAAATAAACCAAAGGTTTAGGTTAGATTAAGTATTAGTTCTTTATGGCAGTTGGTAATGTTATTGAGCAAATATTGCCATTTGTCATTAATTTATGCGTTCTAACATTAGTATTTAGTATTTACAAATTCGAGTTCACACTGGAACGTTAATATTGTCGATTCGGAACATGGGTTCGAAATAATCCTGTCCAATAAGTGAAACAGAGTCGATTTATAGTAATTGCTTCGTTTAAAGGCAGTGATGTGACAAAGTGAAAGACTTGTGTGGATGTATGTAATTATTGCCCGTCTGTATTCTTGCCGTGTCGCCTCATGGTTAATGCGTATGAACTGAATTCATCATTTGTGAAGTGAATTTTTTATCACTGTCTGCGTAACGTCTGCTGGGCTCTTTGCTAGGTAGGTACCCGGTGACACAGCAAAAGTTTTACATAATATGAGTGCACATGATAGTAATCGAAATAATGTAGGGACAGTTTATTTCAAACGCCGGTCACTTTGTTGTATTGCGCGTTGGTAAAAGATTATTTGATTTTTTTTTTTTCAATTCCGAACTTTTTTGTATCCCATTACCTAGTACCTCTTTGCCAAACATTTAGTCTTGGGTACTTCACTAGATGGTATCTATACCTTAAAACGTTCTCATTGCAGTGAGACTTAACTTAAAAATGTAAATAGCTGAACAAAGAGTTGCCATCAGTCGCCGTCATGAAGTACGTTTCTATGGCACAGGTGCTATTGTTCAAAGTTCATTTTTCAACGTACAAGTCAGTATTATTTCTTATCCTGTTTTGTTATCGAACTTATGTCGCCGACTGGTTTTGTTGCAATGAGAACTAGACTAGCCCGCTTTTGTTTAGGACACTGCTCTAGTTTTTTATCTAGACCAAATAGTATTGAGGGTTGTTTCAAACCATTTGTGTGTCAGTAAGAAATAATCTATCGAGCCACCATTTAGACGAATACAGACACGTAACTGTAATATACCTACAACTGACCCTGAATGCTTTCAATCTACAGGAAAAAAATAAGTTTAAACAAAATCACGCTTAAAATTTAAATAACGCACGATACAAAAAATCATTGAATTTAACATGAAATGAGTCAGCCTGTTTCGCGTAACTTAGCCATGTTGACGAAAGGCATACCTTAGAATAGGACTGTCCAAACCAGATACCATACACAAATATAAGCCGCGGGTCGCATGCGGCCCGTTACATACCATACAAATCTAGCTAATAAAAAAACCGGACAAGTGCGAGTATGCCTCGCGCCCTAAGGGTTCCGAAATATAATCATAGATGGCGCTACTGCATACTTCCGATGGCGCCATCTATGAGCAGATGGCTCCACTTATGGTCCGGTGACTGACGGCGGACAACAAAGTATAAGGGTTCCGTTTTTCCTTTTGAGGTACGGAACCCTAAAAAGTGTTAAAAATGTGACAATACAGTCTCACAATTAAAGATCTAAAAAGGATGCAACTTTGCTTTTGTTTTTTTCTTAATTTTAGCCTAAAGCAGGGATGCCCAAACTGCCCATCGTGATTGTCCCGTCGAACAGGAAGGCTTTCCAGTTTGACTGTGAGAGTGGGAACCATGTAATAAGGCCCTGCAAAGTTTAAAAAAAAATCGAAATGCAATCGGCTAACAGACGAACACCTGTCGTCATATTTGCGATTGGCATTCAGTAATTAGTAATTCCACCATATGTCAACATTCAGACAAAATTTGTAATTATTACTTCACCCCTTTTAGTACCTATTTAATTGTGGGTATTTCAATTAAGTTAAAGGTTTTTCTTTAGAGTAGGTGGCAGACGATCACTTGCTGTCTAAATATTTTGTAGTAGATTGTCGGCACTAGAAGTCTGAGCACCCCTGGCCTAAAGAATGCTTTTAGAATCACATAGAGATTAGTAATCAATGTAATCATACATTACGGACTTGAACAATGTTACTTATTGAGCTATCAAAGAGTACCTACTTACTTAAGCAACCATTTGCAAGAGAATTAAAATTGGTATCGTGCTCGTCCCCATTAGGTACGAGTAGAACTGTAGAAGTACAATTGCAAGCAATACTAGTGCTAATGTCGACACCGTCAGAATCCGCGTTCCGAATGAAATCTAGGTTTAAAGATTGCAGTACAAATAAGTGCCCTTTACTGCACTAAACACTAGAAATACCTAATCGTTTTTCGTAGCTGACTTTTACGAAATAGGGACGCTACGAAACTGAACAAAACCATAAATGCAAATCTACATACCTACACGTTTTGTAAATTTGCCTATAAGAACTTATTATTCTTATATTCTTTATTGTACACATGTAATTTACATAAATAGTTCCATTTTGAGATGGCATGTAGGTATGCCTTATCGACTTAATTATTATACGATTCACTATTCCATAATTATGTTACTTTGTAATAGGACTATAATATACTTTGAACTTTACTTGTAAGTGCTCACCTCTTGTTACTACCTGAGTAAAACAGACATAAACATCATTAAATTTTAACCTGTAAACATGGCTTACATACGCGCATATTATCAGATTTAAATGAGTATACCTAACTAAACTTCCACAGCTAAACAGGGACCTTCCTTTTACCTTGCATTGAATGGTCGAATTGTTGTAAAAACTACCTTTTGTATAATTAGCGAATAAAGTCGGATACCATTAGAGTTTTCTCAAATCATAACTAGGTATATATACAAGAATAATATTAAAAATAAATCCGAACTTATTTTACTTAAAATAACACAAACTTCCGACTATTATAAATGAAATGCTGAAAAGCAGTGTATCGAATAACTTTGTGTCAATTTAAATAAATACTAGTTAACGCGTTCACAACTTGTCTCGCTTTCTGTATGCTACGAATACCTACACTATTTAAAACACATGGTACTCATACACGCTATGACAGATTGCTGATCATGATACATACACATACTTGCATTAAATTCAGGCGCAGGAACTAATCCAAGACCCTGAATACATCAGACTCCGCCTCTGCGCAATACAGGTTGTTAATAGTTTTTAAATTAGTATGCAAATTACCCTATATATAAGGTCCTAGCCTCCATACTCGAAATATTTTAGGAGGTGCGCATCTCTAGGTGGTAATTATGCCATACAAACGAAATAAAAATAGGTACCTACCGTATCTAAAATATTTTTTCGAAAATAAACTAATTCAATTATTTATATTTACTCTAGTTTCTATCAATGATAATAAATACTAAGTAGAAAATGTTATAAATAATTATGTTAAAAATAATGAGATTTTTAATTTAATTAATTAGTCCATTTTTTTCGTTTGTATGACATCTTTACCACCTACAGATGTACTTACCTCTTAAAATATTTCGCGTATGAAGGTTAAGACCTTATATTTGCTAGGATGTAATTTACGGATCCTTGTGGCTTTGAATGGGCCACACATAATTTCCCGTGGGTGTAGTAAAAACAAGTAATAGTAGGAGGATAGGCCGCATAAATTATCATGTTTTCTAAGACGCAGCATGTAGGATGAGACCTAGGTTAATTGCTATTTCGTTTAAAATCGTGCTGATGTCGGTGGAGCTACTGCAATCCAAACAAGTTATGGATATTAAGGAAACATAATACTTTTTCTTATGTATGAACCTATAAAATAGTACTGTAATGGTGGTCCTATAGATTTGGAGGAGGAAATATTCCTTGAATATACTAGAAGTGCACTAAGGAGGGATATCTTGCGATTCCATCGCTGAAGGGGTTAAAATGTTGTATGAAAAAAATAACGACATTGTTGTTTTCTGACTTCCACGCGGATGAAGTTGCAGGTTAATTATAAAACAGTTCCAAGACTGACCAACCAAGCCATTAAAGATAAATATTATGAAAGCAACTAATGTCCCTTAGAAGATGTAGAATCCCAATATGAAAGGATTTTCCGTAACTGTACCCCTGAGAGTTACAAGTGGGATTTTTGGCTTGCTGCATGAGGTAGTCATGGATATGAATTAACCATGATTGTTGTTGACCATCCTATACTAATATTATAAAGAGGTAAGTTTGTATGTGAAAATCTTCTCACTATTAGGAAACTACATTATCTCTGAGTGCTATAAACTACTTCTTATTCCGGAAAATACTGAGTTATAGTCAGAAAAGTGCTGGTAAATTCTGGTAAGTCCAATACAGACATGGATGACAGATATTATGAATACAATTCATGTATTCAACAGGGCTAGGCTGATGATTCTATGATTAAATTATATTCAAATTAGCATTACCAAATGGTAATGCATTAATTACTTTAGGAATTTCGAGATGCAGCATAATACAAGATTAATATAAATTCCTTTCTATCATGAATTTATTGCTACCGAAAGATTTATTATGAAGCGAGTAACTTGTTTAGAAATATCGCTGCCATGCTTGCGTAAAAACGATTGGTTAGCCTACAACGCCTGAATGAATAGTTTTATGAATACACTGTAACGAATGGTAAAAGGTCAACTAGAATATTATATCTTAACACTTCCCTGTTATGTGTTAAGTTTTTCAAGTTCAATATCACGAAGATTTGCCGCGAACCACTCAGAGTTGCCAATTTGGTACTAATATTGGCAATTTGACTGATAATCAATATATTTGTATAATTGATGGTAACCGGATTTTGGGCTAGATACAAGATTTGGTTTCATAAGGATAATATTTTACGAAATAATTATGCTACCTATAAGAGGAAGAATTCCTTAGACTTCAGAGAATAACAAAGTTCTAAATATATTAAAAAGTATAAGTATAGGACTATTGAGCAAAATTTGATAAATGTTAAACTTTCTTCTAGGGTAGAATAACGTTGATAATGTAGAAGATATCAAACCTTTTGACCTAGGTCGTGAAAAAGCGGACATTGCTTCACTTTTCTGTTACACTGAACTTTAATACACTAATAATTCCGACCTCGTATACGAATAGCATTAGTAAGTTCGATGGCGACCTTGTCACTACTGACATCCAACATAAACATGAACCCACCAATAAACTGCATGTGCAAGCAGAAACGCTTGATCATTTGACCCCCACGATGTGTCAAACGGATGTACAATCAATTTGTTATACAAATATTTGATTCGACTTTATTTTACTCAACTATGCACAATAAAAACGGGTAAAATATTTTGTTTTCGATATTTCCTAATAGATATTGAAGAGTAATAAAATTACGCAACATGCAATAAAAATAGACCTACAGATGAACCGACCTCACGTAAAACTCGTATTTGTACATCTTAACTGTAACCAACATAATATTATTAAGTTTCAAAATATTTATACACGAAGGTAATATCCATAGTCATTTGTGTAAGTATCTATGGTGACAAACTGGTGGCTTTTATCGATGAGGAAAACCTCTGCAATAGATCATGTGATTGATTATCCCCACTTGTGAAACATCTTCATTAGTAACCCCGCGGCGAAACTTGTGAGCACACAAGAAATAACCGCAGTTTAAAAGACATCAACGCGCTTAAACAAAATTTTATCATAAACAAATATTAAATTCATTACGTTATTAATATTATCACAGCAAATAAGGAAACGATGACAACCATTGCCATTCCCGCAATCAGACGATATCTCGCCTAACAAAGCTCAACGCGGTTCCTGCTCCGTTGGTTAATAAGCTTAAATGTAACTTAATAACAATCGTGAATATTCATAAGGCAGATTGTCGTTTCGCGTATAAAACATCGGAATAGTAGCCTTGAACCGTTGCGCAATGCGCTGGCATTTGTCCTAAAGCGCCGACGTCAATTGTTAGTTGAGGGTACGTACATGCCTTTCGAAATGGTCTACGGGCATCCGATTTGAGATTACGAGTCGTAGTTGTCCGATTCGTCGCGATAATATCGGTTTGTCGAACGAATTCGTAGTGAGTGAGTTACTCAAGACGTCCTTCGTTTCACGTGATCGAGTGGCTGCAAAATGTACAAAGCTTAATTGTGGGACACAGAATCCAAGCCATTGTTATACGAGTACTCTCGTGGGATAACCTTTTTACTCGATTGCACATAAAACTTATTGATTGTCTTAAAACTTTAATGTTCCGTGCTTCTTGTCCTTCAAGCCTATTGGAAATGTTTGTAATTATTTTTAATAATTACACTTTGGTTAACATTTTAATAGCTACTGAATGTTAGGCTATTCAGGGATTGCGAAAACCGAAACGGATACAAAAGTTAATATAGGTAAGTTTATGTTAATTAAAAGCTTGAACCCAAAAGTTGCGAACTGAAGTGTTGTTTATATTTGGTAACGATTTGACAACGTTACATTCAAATGTCAAGTCCATGACCAGTGTAGATGGTCATGTTGAAATTATTTTATAGCGGTATCTTTTACGATAAGCGCTTACTAAAATAGACATATCTACCTATCGTTACTCGTGCACTCATAGGTAAACACAGTTAAAAAATATATTCTTTACGTTTTGAAAAAACTGCCGACAAACATACATACGAGTCAAATACAGAAGCTCCTTTTATGAAGTCGGTTAACATGGCTGCAGAAAGTTTCATGCAGTGTATGATGGACTCGAGTCCTTTAAACAACAACAGCCAGTAAACTTTGTTGGTTACTGCTGCCGCGATGTTGTGTAATCTTTGTAGGATTTGTTTACAAACAGACATTTAATATTATCATCACATCAGCTGGAAAGAGCCTCTGGACATAGTTATGTTTCGCGAGTGGATTTTAGAACGTATTTTAAGAGGCACCTACCAGTGGCAAAGGGTGAGGGGAAGCCGGTACGATAAAATAGTAACAAAATCATAAATACTTAATTCCATTTTACTTATGTCATATACCCATCGTTTATTCACTGTATTTACATAATTTGTATAGGCTAATAGGTATGGCATAAGCAAAACGGAATCATTTATAATTTTGTTACTACATATTTTGTGATACTCGGTTACCATAGAGACCGAGGTAGACCATATTATGCCTGTTTGCTACCATAGTGATTTCGGGAGAATATATTTTTTTACATGTACTCTTTAAACACAACTTTTATCTATATAACTTTTGACTATCGACTAGTGGAAGCCCTAGTATTCGTTGTAGACTTAATCGCTGCAAAAAGGTCCGAAGTCTATCTAACTCTGATCTTGCCGTAATAACACCTAAACTATTTGTATTTACTAACTTCAAGTAGGCATTGCCTAACCACAACGATCTTCATCTAGACACGAATCCAACAGCAGTTTAAGTTTTAAACAGTTCTAGCAAAAAACTTGCTCTCGTGTCATTAACTCGCCTAATTACATTTTCTTAATGATGTGAACACACCAATCTTGTAATTTCATATTTAGAGCGAAAAGGTTCTATAAATTGGAGCAATTTTCCAGTACAAACAAGTTGAGCAAGATAAATGTTTGATCGTCTGTACCACTATATTACCGCATTCTTTTTTGTTTATGCAAAAGCCGAAACACCCCAAAAAGGCTTAGAAGGGTCTATGTAAAATATCCAAAAAAGAAATTATGAAAACTAGCACAGTTATAATTTAAACTCTAGTTCCGTCCTCGCGCTGCGATGTTTAACGTGCAAAATATTCAAAGGATTATTTTTTGACAAAATATACCATACATATAACATGATTCAATAACAATTGACATCGATACTTTTACTGACTCTGAATGTATATTTTTATGAATTTGAAACATGCCAAAGCCCTGTTATGCTTCACATACCTATTAATTTCAGGTTTTGTATATAATAAGTACCTACAAAAAAAATAATCTTGTATAATTTGGTCAAAAAGTATGAATGGATGTCTTCAAGGATGTTATAGGATTGACAGAATTACTGCCTTACCTAACTTTTTACATAACATTCTACGAATTCAAATAACTGAGATTTTAACTTAACATACCTAATTATCTAGATATCTATTATTTGCTTTGCCAAAAAATGTTATTCAAATTATAATTAAAGACGACTAAAAAAAGCTTAAAACTTTCATCTATATACCTACCTACTTATTCAAAGCAAAATTTTTCCGAGTACCTATCTGCTATAGATCAAGGTTCGAAAAATGCGTTTACTTTTAAACGCATGAGTTTTAGGTATCTATCTAAAAGCGAGTAATGGATCAATTTTATAGCTAATGAGAGATTAATGTCCGGGTAATAAAATAATAGACTTGTTTACCTCTAATATCAAAACTTTGACGAAGTGCTCTTCATTCGTCCCGTAGTATTATATCAATGTTATTTAAATAACAACAAAAAACAGGTCACTAAGTCTCCACAACTAGTATCAGTATTCACAGTTAAGTTTGTGGTTAAGTGTTACTTAAACTAAGTTCTTTGAAGTGTTTAAAGTTCGCAAAGGAAATAAGTTTAAGAGATAACCTCGGGATAAACAAGCTACAGCATTGTTCTTTAACTGTTTCTCATTATGTCATCTAAGGTTAACATGGAAATAATCAAATAATTATAGTTTCATTTGTTTGTTTGAGTTTTTTTCCCATTGTGTCCGGCAACAGTTGATTTTAATGTTATTATTGTATATTTTTAAACATGTTAAGCTAATTGTAATTATATATATAAGTTTAAAAACAACTGACATGAATCGAACTGGAACCCGCAACCCCTGGCGCACCGTGGCATCGCTGTAACCACTACGCTATCATATATTAGCATCAGCTGAATTTCAAATCGCTTTTCAATTATTGAGCCATTAAATTAATTCAAATTGCCTCTTCAGAGTTAAATTATTTTTTAATCCATTAAAGTAAGTTCTTGAATCACTTGTTGTTTGTCGATTAATCATGAATACAATAACAGACACTTTATCAATATCGTAAACAATAATGTACTTCAAACACTTTTAGAATCGTAATATTTTTTACTTAGGTATGCCACCGCCGCCGTAAACTGATGAATTTCTGAAATACCGTACATGCGTAGGTTTTAATTTAAACTATATGATTTGCTCACTCATTCAATTCAAGAAACCCAGTTTAATATAAATAGCTTTTTGTTATTCAATATAAGGTATTACGAGCGTTATATATTAACATAATAAAAACATTTTGATCTAAATTCTTCTCTAAAATGTCAGACAAGAGGTTTTTTCGTTTTATATACTTAAATACAAATTGTGTCGATGCCTTCATACCTACATCTAAATATCCTCGTAAAAAACGTTACTTTGATTTATGATGTTTTTAAATATAAATGGTTTTAATTAAGACACGAAATACTTTATAGATTCATCCAGATCTATTGAGGAAATTCAACTTTCAAGTTTTTTTTTAATTGCCAAATTCTCTGTTTCCAGGCAGTTCTTTTATAATAAATATTGTTGTTTTAAATAATATTAATAAGTGCTTATTTTGTGACGCTATCACAAAATCATGTCCATAGTCATTTACATCGACGCGTTGGACAACGCAAGTGTCGATCATTTATCAGTAATGATAATACTTACTTCAAGAACTGGTTCCATTGACTTGACATAGCCGAATCTTACTTAACTCACATATTTTCGTGTCACATATTATAAATATTTGAAAGTCCACATCTTTCAGTCTTGCTGACCTTCACAATGTTATATTTTGAAACACTATTTTGATGCTTAACGTGTATAAATTATCGTGCGTGTGTAAATATTCTTAAAGTTGACTTAGCCGCAGAACTAAGCTGCGGTTAAGTTATTTTCACGTATGATTTTTCGTCGCTCAGCATCGCATTGTGTTCGCGAGTGTACTACAGTTAGGCACAGAAACCAATAAGTCTCATTAGTTGAAAGTCTAGCACATGATGAAACTTCATAGAAAAGGGCTCTTAGACATGTTCTCAGCATCAGTGTGACGTGTTGCAACTGCGGCTTGACATACATACGGTGTACATTGCTTGTAATCCGCAACAGACACTGCGTATTCTAAGGATACTGCCACTAACGGACTCAGCAATTTTCGTGTCAAATTTGACGAGAGCAATCATCGCTTGAATGAATTGACGCAACTTGGCTCGGCGATAACCGCGGGGTGCAACTTTAAATTAACTTTAAGCTCGCGCTTATGCAACAACGTATTATCAAAATATGATGCATTGAGTTGATTGTAGTGTGAAGAAATACCTGCTTATAAGCCGAATTGTAAGCTGAATTTTTAATTGTAAAAACCGGATTTAATGTCTTTTCAGACACAAAGCTTAAAATCTATCCTTGATATCCTAAATCATCCCTTTATCCCTTAACTTAGTTCACTTACCTTTATTGTTGATTTAAATAAATACACGGCGGGAAAAATCACAGAGTCACTGTTGTAATAGCGCGCGGCAGGTTTGGGCTTGGTCTTTTATAGTCGCCGTAGCGGGGATGCGCCGCGTGCGCGCGCGCTGGGGGGACGGCGACACGTACGTCCACATGACTGCCAAGCAGAGGTGACCTCACACATCACTTGTCTATCTTCTGCTTTATCTAAGATACAGACCCTCGCTGAAAGAAGGAAGGAAATACAGACCCGTAGCCGCTTTATTGGGCCATTAATAAAATGCCCGAGAAATGTATTATAGAGTCACTATTGAGAAGACTTCAGATTGAGATGTTATTATTTTTAATTGAAAAACGCATCAGAATAAAATCTTTATTTACCTGCAACCGAATCATTGTTTTTTATAATTTTGAGATCCGGTACAACAAAGTCATTAGTTATATTAAGCTAATTAAATACATATTAGTTAATGCGTGACTAAACAATATAATTATAATGATGAGCTTTGTGATTAAACTAATATTTGAACAACAGTCATTCGTTTTATTGAGTCAATTGGATTTTGATGATCCAATTTTAGAATGTTTGGTAAAACAGGTCTAGATTTATTAATAACTTCCTCAGTATATCAAAGATCAGGAAATGATTACTTAAACAATTGTACTTACATAACGATTATCTAAATAAATGCAGGGTCATAGTTATAACATTACCATTTTATCGCTTATTAAATAAATTGACGTGTCACGATGTCACGCACCTCCCGCACAAAACTTTAAATCAATATTATCTTATTCTACTAATATTACTCTACTACAATTAATATATGATTATTTATAAAATATGTGAATTTTTGTATGTTTTTGCTTCTATTACGCCGAAAGGGCTGAACGGATTCGGATGAAATTTGACGCGCAGATAGATCATATTCTGGATTACTTTTTATCCTTACGAATAGGGTACTAGTTTGTATCCTTAATGACGATGATTTCCCAAAATAACGATTTCCAAAGTACGAGTAGGTACATTTCAAAATACCCAATTGCAAAAGTCAGTTTTTCGTAATAGTTACTTTCCATGATGGCTTCACCATGAAGTAGTTCCCCAAGAATACAAGTGAACTAGGCCGGATTTAGGGCATGGCAACAGGGGCTGTAGCCCCGGTGCCTCCACAAGAAAGGGGTCTTCACAACTCGTTTTTTTAGACACCTAAGAAAAAAAAACCTATCTGTCAAAGAAAAAAGTTCACACTCACAGGGTAATCACCTCCCTACCTTTTTTAGGGTTCCATAACCAAAGGGTAATTTAAAATATTTCTTTTTTATGTATATTTGTAGTATTTGTCGTATTTGACATAATTATTTATTGTTGCATTATTGTTCGTAAAGATATACATTTATATATTTATATATATATATTTTATTAAAATAAATTATTGAAAAATGTGATAATATAATTTTAATCTGATTAAAAAATCTGGGTCTCCACTTCTTGCTTCCCCCAGGGCCTCCAAACCTTAAAATCCGGCCCTAAAAGTGAAAAGAACTGCGGGCAATAGCTTGTAAGGCCGCGGCCGCACCGGTAAGGCGACAGCGACGCAACGCGACCGGCGACGGCGATTTCGTGAAAACAACCTCATATAAACATTATGTCGCCGGGCCACACTGCAGAAAAGGCAAGCGAAATTTATTTGTTCACGAAATCGCCGTCGATGTCGCCGTTCCGATGCGGCCGTGGCCTAAGTATAAGTAATGTAAGGAACTAAGTTTTATTGGGACTCAACATAAACTACACTTAGGTACCATGTAGCGAAATAAGAGCATTAAACAAAACTAACAGAGGCAAACGAAACAAAGGTACAGCTATATCGTTAACGATATTATACCTAGAGCTTTTAATCGCTTCTGCTGCTAATTGGCTTGAGCCAATTAACATTCTATAATAAGAGACCCGATACGATAAATAGCCGTGACGCATAATCCTTATCACAGGCTTGGCATAAGTTTATTAAATGTCATTTAATTACAATATGGTGAGAACATTGAAAACGTTGCTGCTGTAGAGCTCTTTGTGGAAGCGTAATACCACCATTCTTAATTCCTCCGCAGCATTACTGTTATGGTTTGAATGGTACGTGTGTCGGTGTAATTATAGGTATAGGATATGAAATACCGGCCGTGCCCCGCGACTTCATCTGCGTGAAAATGAATGAAAAGTAGCATATATGCTTTTTCAGGTCTCAGGCTACCATATTTTCCAAATTTCATCCAAATTCGTCAAGCCGTTTCAGTGTGAAGGAGTAACAAAACCACACACAAAATTTCGCATTTATAATACTAGCTTCCGCCTGCGGCTTCGCCCGCGTTTTTCAGGATAAAAATTAGCATATGTACTATTCCAGACTATAGTCTATATCTCTCTATAAACATCCAGATCCGTTCAGCCGTTCTGGCGTAATTGAGTCACAAACATCCAAACTTTTGCATTAATAATATTAAGTAGTACTTATATAGATTATTGAGATGTCAACTCTGTCTCTGGGGTCTCTAGCATCGTGTCCTTGGATGGCGGTGACCGCTTACCATCAGGTGAGCCACCTGCTTATTTACTACTTAATAACAAAAAAAAAACCTATTTGATATCCTAAAAATGTCTTGCTATCAGTACTTGGAAGGTCAGTGGATGCAGTTTAACATGACTAACTGAAATTCCCCAGACAAAGAGCTTGGACATACTTGATATTAAAGCATTGCATATATCATGCTTGGCATTGTTATTGTTAGTAGACAAAGGCGGATCCAAGGGTGGGTCATGAGGGTCCTGACTTCCCCTGGGCCGGGCCTAGGTCGACCACTGATAATATTTATAATCTAAAAAAATACTTTTTAGTAAGATACGCAATAGTGAGTCCCCCCCCCCCTGACTCGAAGGCTGGATCCATCCTTGGTTGTATACCTAGATAAAGCTTGAGAATCACTGATCAATACAAAAATAAAGTAGGTAGGTATCAGGGATGTTACGAATGTCATATATTTCACATTCGCGAAAGCGAATGTTCAGGATGCGAATGTGCGAATGCGAATGTGAATGCGAATGTTTGGGAATAACATAAAAAAAAACATTAAAGTTTTTTTTTAAGTAATTTTTCTCACAAACATTGCATTTCGCGTGGTCTCGATCGATATCGATCGTAAAAATCGCCATATTTCACTTTTCTTTCCCGGTGTAATGGGAAAAGCTGTCAAAATAGCTCAACACAATTCTAAACTCACAAACGACCTACCTACTGTTTTATTTACTTAAACTGACTGACAACACTAACAAGGCAAACTAACTTGCTTAGTTAGTTTGCCATGTTAGCAGCGAGACAGAAACGCTTTCTATTAGTCGAATGGAATACGTGATGCCTGCCTGCGCCTTTTGTGCGTGCGAGGATCGACCAACCGTGCGGCCGCAGGGCGAGATACAACATGACTTGTACACATTCGCATTTGCAAAACATTCGCATCGATTGATGCGAATGCGAATGTTAATGCGAATGTTTAAATAGATGCGAATCATTCGCATAAGCGAATGCGAATGCGAATATTCGTAACATCCCTAGTAGGGATACATTGTTCTTACAATGTATATCGATATCGTCGTTATAGTAACCTACATAACTTAAAATAACGCGGTTGACTTGCATACACGATTACAACAACGATTTACACAGTTGTAATGAAAAAAATAGATGAAGTACCTACCTGGGTACTTCATCTAGTGTAGGGTATTATTCAAGAAGAAAATACCCTACATTTTTTAACGATACTAGAGTAGAAGCGCTGCCCTGGTATATGCAGAGGTTGCAGGTTCGAATCCTGCCTGTGTCAGTTGTTTTTGGGAATCTCTTTTAAATGTAATAACGATACTATAGTCTGTTACTACTCACAAAAAGCTTTACTTACGTTAAGCTTTGTAGACGAGATTTTATTATAATTAGCCAATACATTTTAATTAACAAAGGCAGATATTAGTGGATAAGAAAATGAAAGCTTCTAATTATTTACAGAGAATTGATGGCGCTTATGCATGTAACACACCTGCACAAAACAGCCATCAATCAAATCTAAGATGAAGTCTTTACTATAATTAAATCTATACTTATTTATAAATCTGAAGCTTGTTTGTTTGAACGCGCTAATCTCTGGAACTACCAGACAGATTCGAAAAATTATTTGGTATATGATAGGTAAATTAATGAGGAATAAATAAATAAATAAAAAGGTGTTGGTATGAACGCTTAAATAATGGCGGGAAAGGCGCGGACGGCGCCATCTCTCTCTCACCGGCTCAGTGACGCGTGTCAACTATTCATTTTGTGTTTCTAAGTAATAAAACCAGTTTATTTTACAATCAAGTGCTTTATTTATATACAACAGTATAGTATCTATAGGCTATTTAACATCACGCTACGACCCTTTGGAGCCGAGCAACGGAGGTGTAACTGCGGGTCACAGCTAGTGTTTCATAAAATTAAGGCCCCGGTATACGCCAACGGCCTTGAGTGATTTGGGCGGTATAGCTTGAGTGTTCTGCGCTGAGCTCAAGCAACGCGACATACATCCACCGAGCAATACGACTCGCCTATCAAGGAGCGCGCTGTGCAGAATTAGACGTATTATTACTTTTTAGTATCTAAAATATAAAATAAAAAAAAAGTAACAGGCAATATTATAGGTAGTAACATAGTCTTTTCACACAAAATAAATCATGAAAATATCTTAAGCGGTTTGCAAGTAATTACGTTTTTATGTTTTGGGTAGACACGAATTCATGAATTTATTACTACAATAGTTAAATATTCACAGGTACGATTGATGTATATATGTTCTAGTTTAACATAAAAAAATTGCACAACTAACCTGCATTATTTGACGGCGAAATAAGAGATTTAAAACTGGCCGTTACCATTTACCTTCGCCTTAAGAGATCACTACACGTCTGTACACAATTTACTTTTTTACCAGTGGCACTTTTAAAGAACGTGTAAAATTTAGTTTTTACTCGACTGTCCCAGTAGGAGGCTTATGTTCTATGTATGTAAATGTGTATTATGTCTATTATTTGGAAAGCTCTGTGGACTAAACAGCTTAAAGGATTTCAATCATATCAAATATTATATAGACGAATTTAACAAAACCTCAAATGTTGACATTTGAGGTTTTGTTAAATTCGTCTATAGAATATTTAAATGTTAAGCGAGTTTTATGTTTTCAATGATTTTGTTTATCTTGTTATAAATCAACCCAATTTATCCGACTGCTTGGCAAAGTTCTTTTTTTGTGCTTGGTGAAAAAAATATTAGGCGGGCAATATTAGCCAATAATGTCAGGGGTCTATAACGGATTGTTTTCCTTTTCAATCATAATTCGTAACTTATTGAGATGCATTAATGCTCTGGTAATATTCTAGACTGGCAACTTCTGCCTAATTTGTTCTAATTTATATTCTAAATAAAATATTAAAGAAAAATATTATTTATAAGGGTCGTGTTTGACCGCTATCTCATGATGTTAGACGATGATGTGTTTCACGATGGCGCACACGCAATGATAAGCTTTAACAAACAAGATTCGATGTTAACAAAGTATTGTGACGAGTTTGGTAGTTTAATAGGAATCGAGCATTAGTATTGGCTACTGGGCGTAGCAGCAACGGTAATGTTGTTCTACGTAATCGGAACCTCTATTCATGAACAGTTTTGGGCTCCTAAGTATGTATGAATGGCACATTAAATACAAAATTTGAATAAAAACTAACGGCAATGTAATGTAACGTTTTGTAATAGGCTCAGAACCAAAAAATATATTAGTGTTGTTGTTTAAAAAACCACTGCAACCATAAAAATGAGACCTCAATAACATGTTAAACAGACAGACAGACGAAGTCGCACCATAAGGGTTCCTTTTTTACCATTATAATTAGAATTATATTGCTGCTTGTAAATCTATAGAAAAGAAAGTGTTTTACACAAAATTATATAACAACAGTGAACAGTGGCATTTTCTCTTACAAGTAGACTCTCGTAGCCGCTTGCTACGAAATAAAACTTTTTAACTTAAAACTTTTGGTAGTTCGGTGAATTTAATCTAACATCAAATCTAACATCATCATCATCATCAGTATGAACAAACGTTGCACGGAATTATAAATTCTATTGGCCGCCCAGTGGTCGAAAGGACACTGGCAGACGCCCATAGAACGCTGGGCTTCAGATTGTGTATGGCCGGTACAGATATGAAATTAGTTTGGTGTGATCGAGTATTTCAAGAGTATTTAAATTCATTTTTTATTTGTTTTTGTACGTTTTTTTGGGTTAAAGAGAAATCTTCGTATTTGTGACAGTGAGGTTAAGTATGGTGTGAATGATTCAATGAAGTACAGCCCGACTAATGAGTTCTCAATTCAAAGGTTTTAGTTGCTGTCGACATGATATTCGCGCCAGCCAGCATGCACCCGTTTTTGTTTTATTGGTTTTTTCAAAATGTCAACGGCATAATCATTTTATTTCTCATTTATTTCGATTTTTGATTCCAATTCTTAATTTCTAAGATAAATTAGGCAAAGAACAATTGAAATATATTTTTATTTTTGGTTAAGCTTTTATTACTGTACCATATCAAGCCCAAAACTGCCAACGTCCTTTGACCGTAATTTAATGTGCTTTAGCTTTCTGCTCTCCTTTTCCATAGAAACTTTAACTATACCAAATCTCACACTCCATCGTGCTCGCAATATGCTTAGAAAGGGGTAGGTACAAAGTTTTCTCTTCACGTAATAATAATATTTACATAACTTTTTAATTAAACTTCTGTACTTATCTGTGGTATAGCTGTAACGTAAATTCAAGTTCAGTGACGGTTTCACTCCGGTTTTATTACCTACAAATCCTACATAGTACGAATTTCAATAATTATCTTGAATATTATAATCACGAAAGAGTTCGTTGTTCGCGTCCAAAAATGCGGACTTTTTAACCTTTTGCCTACGAGGAAGAGATTGTAAGTTCATGGAAGTTCAACCTTAGTGCACTCTACACCGTTACATTTTTGTCACTATTTTGAGAACACGTAAGTTCTAAAAATAGAGTATGATTATTTGTTTGGTTACGTTTGCTTTGTATTGTAAATTTTCAGACAATTAGAGTACCGTAGCTATATCAGTTGCTAGCTTTTACAACATTTGTAACCCCCTTTATCCCGTTCTTCTTCTGCTACGAGCGAAGTCTCGAATCGGAATGAACAAAAAAAAAATATAAAAAATCGCTCGTCGCATGCCTTGGTAAAAAATATTAGCCATCGTAAGGTGGCGGTAGGATTGCCAGCCCATAGCGTGCGCTGGTCGTATCCACACGTGAAGGTGGGTAATAGAGTACAGTACTCTATAGGTAATACTTAGAGTAAAATACTCTATAATAGAGTATAACTGGTGGCAACCCTAACTGTAATGTACCCTTATACGGGGAAATCGAAGGATGTGCTCTGTCAATATCTGCATGCGTTGCATGCGTCACATATTCCCTTGACTCAGCGTGGTGACTAATGGGAATATATGGGAATGCAATCTGCAACAGCCTGTATAGGTTGTTACAGAATACCTACATCAAGTTTCAAGTACCTACTGATTTTTTCTGTGGCTATTGGCTACCTATATCTTGCTACTGTGAAGCTATTCTTTTTTATTTTATTTTGTTGTAATGATGACCTTAGCCTTAAAAATTACTCAGAACTTTTAACACTCAAATTCGGCGACGTTCTTTCGATAAATTCTGCGTAGCGCACCTAATATTACTCACTCACACTAATATTATAAATGCGAAAGTTTGTGCGTGTGTGGGTTTGTGTGTATGTTTGTTACTTCTTCACGCTGAAACGGCTGGACGGATTTGGATGAAATTTGGCACACAGATAGATTATAGTCTGGAATAACATAGGCTACCTGTTATCCCGAAAAACGCGGGCGAAGCCGCGGGCGGAAGCTAGTAATAAAATAATTGTACAATCGATGGCTGTTGCATGTGATGATGTGACAATTTTTTTTTATTGTTATTAACTTTTTTTCGTGAGTTCATGAGTGAATGAATGATGAACGAATGAAAAAACAATGAATACTAACATACAATTATCATATTTGTACACTTAACGGCTGATTGTACTTTAGGCCCATTACCTGATGTTGTGTGACGGGAACAATTAGCCATTAATTCAGTTGTTTTTTCTGCTAATTAATTTAAAAATGCGTTGAAGATACCTACTTAATCATTTAATAGGTATCATGTGCCGCCTTTTTGCCACAATTAGAGCAAAAATTGATGTCATCACGAATACTTTTTTGTAAGATTACTTGAAGACATCTGCTGCCCTTGCCGCGGGCTGTCATTATAATGATTGTGCGGGTCATTGAAACCATGACACATTCAAACCAATTACATGATGTCTTCGTCTCTGCTAAATCCTGTTCAATATTAGGTATTGAATTTAATCATTCATAAACATTTTCTGCGTATTGCTGATTTGGTCTACGGAACTCTCCCATAATGGGAGGTGGCGAGTACCACCTCCCATTATGGGAGCAATACAGCTAACTAAGCTAAGCAACTTCCACAGCTGAAATAAACAACATCAAGAAACATCCAGAGCTTTCCGATAAATGCTTGAATAACGATGAAGAAATTGTGATTATCACCCAATCACCTCGCTCGTCAGACGAATTGGTGATTTTCAGCAGGATGGTGTTGAGAGTTACTCTTTGTCTGAAACCAACCGTTCCGGGTCTCAAATTCTTACTAAGGAATTCAAGCTTCCTCAATAAGAGTGCTTACCTACCTACTTATTGCATTGGACACCGCACACGGAGTATGTAACTAGATCAGAGTAATTATTTATTTAATTAATCGCACTGCGATCGAGAGTCCTTTGCAAGTGCAATTAAACAAATAACTAATGTCAAAACAAATATGGAATAGGTACTTATAAAAGCACATTATAGAAATATGCATCTAATCAAAACTAATAGGTCCTTATTATAAATGCGAAAATAACTCTATATGTCGGTCTGTCTGTTACGTTTTCACGGTTGAACTGCTGAACCGATTTTGATGAAATTTGGCATGGAAATAGCTTGAACCCTGGGGAAGGACCTAGGCTACTTTTTAGTTGACTTCCTCAGAAGGAGGGTAATGTTTTTGACGTCTATTTCTTTGGCACGATCTGTAGAAAAAAAAGGCTTGATTGATTTCAACATTTGAGGTGTCGTTAGATTCGTCTCAGTCGTGAGAATGACAAAGAGTACCTATTTAATAAAATATTTAAAGAGCACGCAAACAGATTTTTGGTTAGGTATTGTAATAATCTTTTAATCTAAGTAGATATAGCGTATTAAGCAGGTACCTAGTTCGTCTAGGATGCGAGTGTAAACGGCAAAACGGTGTAAAAAACTTTAATGATAAAATCATAGGAGTGAATGCTACTTGTACAAACATTGACGAAGTATGTCCGTGTGAACTATCACAATAAGCGTCAATGTACACGGATCTCCGGCTCAACTAGTTGCTTCTCGGTAAGGATGTACAATGTACAATACTCATACATATTTTTAATGTGCAATTTGTGCATAATCATCTTGACATTATAAAATTGATGGTTACTTAATGACGTAACGATAGTGGTGTAAATATGTCACGCGAGGTGTCGCATGGCTTTTTAGTTATGTCACCTATATCATAATGTATGTAAGGTAATAAAATGCTAATTGATTCAGATCAGTTACGCGAGTATCCAAAATCGATTACTGTTAACGAAGGCGGCAAAATCATAGATGTAACAACAGGAAGCGCCTGCGCCGATTCGAAAAAAGGCGGAGGCAGTTCGGCGGCTCAGGCGCCAGTTCTGCTCTGAAATGTTCTACTAACTAAGTATAAGTTTATAATACTTACATACTTACCTACTTCGTTGAGCTTTATTTATATTTTTTTATTTATTACCTATTTCAACTTTTTACTGGATGACATCAAAGAAATATATAAAAGAATCAATGATTCCAAGTACGCACCAAGTAATTACACTTTAATTGAGAGTGTCACAATAAGTATAAACAGTTGCATCAGTAAGTTATTTGTAAATTGACAAGATATCAACACGAAATAGCAAGGATTTCTTATCCAACTGTGTAGAAATATGACCATACTTCTGATATTGGAATATTACTATGGTATCTACTTTCCATAGGTATAAAATTGCGTGTTTAACTCAAATAGCAAAAAATAAGTTCAATTAACAATCATATGCAGTGCTCATTTTCCTGCTACAATTCGAATGCGCGCGATTGCGCAGTGTATACCAATCACATCTGACTTTGTAGCACAAATTGGAATTTTCTCATACCTTCTTTAATGACGTACTGTATCCTAAGAACTGTGCGTTCTACTGACATCGATGCTTTTTCTAAAAACGTGGTTTCGAGATCTGTGATCTTTAACCTATCATTGCTACACGGCAATTTGTGTGCGTATGACCCGTCTCTCCGTTGTATGAATTCCATCTTCATTCCACCCACGGATATGCTGAAAGGTGACTAAAGGATCAGAGGTACTTAATCAATTTAATGGTCAGCCATGACAATATTATATCACTTTTATTATTTGCGAACTACGAGCGCTGGACGTCTACCAAAAACATCAAAATTTGTTAGAGATAGACGGGACAAAGCGGAAAAATTTGTAATTTTCTCGCTCAGTCTAGTGTGATTAGGGCTGCCATCCGTCCGGGGTTCCCCGGATTTGTCCTAGTTTAGAGGGTGTCCGGGGAGCGTCCGGTAGAGGTTTCAGGTTGTGTCAGGGGAATCCTCATTGATGAAATATATTTTCGGGGGCGTCCGGGAAAAATTCTCAATTTCACCAAAGTGTCTGGGGTTTTTACAGTTTTTGTCCGGCGTCAGCAATTTACGTGATGGCAGCCCAGTGTGATACGTCTAGTCCGTATGACAGGTCGCATTTGTGTGCTAAAATGTTTAAAATAATATTTACGAAGACACCTACCGTGCGTTAGGTAGCTGTCTGAATAAGTACTTGTTTTTGCTATTCAATGCTAGATAGCGTTATTGACGCTTGACATCAAAGTTTTTGTATGAAATTGTTTCCAATGGTCGCTCTATCCCTTAATCCCTTCTTTAAATCTCTGACGTTTACAACTGAATGTATTCAAACATTGAGTGCAGGTAAAAAGGCCTTCTATTACAGGTCTTAGGTCCTTAATAAGCCAGTGATATCCTCAGGGAGAATTCAGGTTATCGGAATGTATATAGCACTCATTATTACTTACAATTTGATAAGATTCTGATTTAATTTTTCGGTGATTACGCAAATCTATTAAAGCAAGCATAGATAATATATTAAAAAATACTTTAAAGTAATTGATCGCATCAACAATTTACTTGAAGCGCAACCGACGTTTGTAGGTACAAAATTAAATGTTGCAAGCTGTAGTACAACGTAGGTCACTCAATTGATGATGTCAGTAAACATATACAATTCTTAAGGAACGTCTCCGATTGTTCTTCAAACCTTAGAATATACAACCATGTTGAATTTTGATTCGATTGTGTGTTAATCAGCCGTGCAGTGCGTTGCAGTTCAAAAAGGACATAACTCGAAGGATTCACGAACATTGAGCAATCCGTCTTGAAGGGGAAGATAAGAAGAGTGTACGGAGTCAATCATGTGATATTTTATTCATCCAATGCATAATCCTATTTACAAGGAAATAGTTATTTATTATACAAGAGTTCAAAGTTGCTTTTTAACCGCGTGCTCAATTTTGATCACCGAGCAAGCGAAGGATTCTAAAATTGAATCACGAGTGCAACGGATGATTCAAAAATTAGATCCCGAGCGTTAGCGAGGGAATCAAAAGAGCACGAGGTGAAAAATCTTTGCAATCGAGTGCAACACGTAACTTTTCATCCCACCTCAGCAAGGAAATGAATAATGCAAAAAAAAACATTTACAGTGACAAGATACTTTTATTTCAGTTTAGGTATTCATTATTACATACGATAGGTAAGTATTACAGAATAATCTTTAAATAATATAACAAATAATACCTACTTATGTATAATTAAGAAAAAATCAAAGTAGATGACATACCTACTTGCTACAGCTACCTAGTTGAGTGTAATATTTTTGTAAGGTACTGTAGATAATGTTGGTGTTAGTGACTTACGCCTCCCCCACATTGGGCGTGCGCGTTCCTCCGGCGTGTGAATGACGCGAACGTTCACGCACGCGGCGTTCGCGTAGTTCACACGCTAGAGGAACGCGCACGCCCAATGTGGGGGAGGCGTTACACCAAGAATGTTCTGAGTCTAAATTTTTAACAAATTAAAAAAGGTTGAATGATAAATTCGGCACCATGGAGGTAGAAGTAAATAGGTTTAATGATGTTTTGAATTCACAAACTTAGTGCACACGATGTTCTAAATTCTACTTTATCCTCTAGAAGTCTAGTCTAGAGAACAAAAACGGCTTTTGCAATCAGATATCGAAGAGCAAAAATACTCTTTCCGAGATGGAGGGATGAAAAGTAAATTAGACTGCCTATGTTCAGCTTCCAGCAGTAGAGCGATAGGTACCTATTAGTTTACTGATTGATTGATATCAATTGGTATAGAAGATTTTGATCTGTAACCGTGCCGTATTTCTGGAGATTATTTGGACTTTGGATTCTTTATTCGGAGCAACATTTGATAGATCCAATAAAAAACGGTCAAAAATGTTTTAACCCTACATAGGATTAGGTATAGATACTTACCTACGAATTTACCCGATTATTAATTTGATGCCATTTGTAAAAAAAAGATGCGAATTGTTTTGTTTGACCTATTAAATGTTGCTCTGAATAAGAATCCAACAACCTCTAGGTACAAATAGGGCACGGTTATGATACATATCAACATCTTGTATTTTATCTTATTTAAACCAGTTTCCTTTCAACATCAAAATAAGATATAGTAGATTAATTGAAAAATTCGGATTATAGGCTTAATATTATTTATCAAAGTAATTAAATTATCATAAATCCATCGGTTTTTGAATTAGGCGATCAATAAAAATATCTATTTCAATCAAGCGTGTTATAATTAAATAATTATTAAGTAGATAGGTAATTATATACAAAAAAAATAGATTTTTCATCTTTTTCCTTCATCCAGGCCAGGTTATCAATATTCAATATGGAGGTAGATACTTATTCCTCTTCGGCCAATTTGAGAACATCTATAAAACAGAATATGTTCAATGGCGAATACTCCTCAATAGGTAGGCAAGTATTATGTAACAGATACCTACTTAACTAAAGCTTTTATGTTAGGTAGCTGTAGACAAAGGATCACGTAAAATGTTAAGTAAGTAGGTATATTTTAAGCCCATGAACATCCGATTAATGTTAACTAATTAAAGCGATCAACATCTTGGAGTGCATACCTATACTCATTCATTCCGAACAATTGCCAAACGCACCCATTGTGTTCATATGTAAAAAACAGTAGGTACCTACCACGTGGGAAAGCTTTTGTCTTACGTGGCGAAAATGCAACGAGACTAGTTTAAACAATAAACCGTGCTCACGACGATAGAATATTAAATACACCGGGCCGTACCACAAAAAAGATAAACACGCGTTCAACACGAATGCTACCAAAAATAATACGCACTTGTTTTAGCACTAACTTGTCTAAAACAAGTGTGTATTATTTTTAGTAGCATTCGCGTTCAACACGTGTTTATCTTTTTTGTGGTAAGGGTGACCATGTTTTAAAAGTACCTACTTTTAAATAACTTTACTAGTTGTTCCGCGCGGTTTCACCCCCGCTGCTCGGCTCCAAAGGGTTGTACACATTCTCATGAATATCGGCTATCGTATGTATACAAGAAGAATTTTTCGCATCCGATTGGTAGTTTCAGAGATAAGCGCGTTCAAACAAACAAACAAATACTTCAACTTTCTAATATTAGTAAGATATATATGTATACAGGGTGGCAGGTTAGACAGTGGCAATATTTAAAGAGGTCATTGCACTCATCATTATGAACAACTTTTACTATGGGACCAACCCTGAAATCGCGAAAATAAAATCAGCTGTTCCATACATTTTGTTAAGTTATGTGAACATAAATGTGTGGAACAGCTGATTTGGTTGGTCCCATAATAAAAGTTGTTCATAATGATGAGTACAATGACCCCTTTAATTATATTTCCACTGTCTAACCTACCACCCTGTATAGGTACCTACTTATTTACTTATTTATTGTTTTTCATGAATCATTTTCCTTACCTACACACTGAGGGAGAGACCTAGAAAGCGCACTTAGACTTTACTCAAATTTAACTAGCAAAGCCCCTCATAAATATTTTTAGGAAAAAAGTAATTCAAAGATATAAGGAAATTCAAAGTTACCCAACTTGACCTACCTACCTATAGTACCTACCTATTCAGCCGCATAAAAATATAGGTACAAGATGTTGATCTGCATACGTGACATAATTTCTAGAGGTTATTTGAAATCTTATTTATCGAAATTTACTCGATATTTCAGAAGCAGTGATAGCCTAGCGGTCTAACCATATGCCTCCCACGGCGAATGGTTCGAGTTCGATCCCGAGGCACGCACCGCTGACTTTTCGAAGTCATGTGCGTATTAGAAATTAATTATCACTTGCTTTAACGGTGAAGGAAAAACATCGTGAGGAAACCGGCATGTCCTAGAACCAAAAATTCGAAGACATGTGACGTCCACCAACCCGCACTGGGCCCGCGTTGTGGACTACGGCGCACTCCCTCTCACAGAGAGGAGGCCTGTGTCCCAGCAGTGGGAACATTATAGGCCGATTATGCTTACTCGACATTTCATAAGTCGAACAATAAAATTCGTAGGTACCTACTTATATTTTTTTTCGACAAATGGCATTAGCTCGGGTTATTTTATTAATCGATTTTTTTTTTATTTGACTAGGTAATTAAAATGTTGCTCTGATTCCAAACAACCTCTAGAAATGTGGCACGGTTATAGATCAACCTCTGGTACATCTGGTTAGTCTGGAAGTTGACCCTAACCTAGTTAGGAAAAGGCTAGGCTATTTATTGATTGGTTATTTTTAACGTTCTATTTATTTCACATTAAGATGATTATTAGCCTTCAAGACCATCATGCCGAATTCACATTAAAATAACAAAATACATGTTTATTGACCAAACTAACAATTATACCTATGTGCAATGAGACCATGAAGTATGTATTTAAATTAATGGTGAGTTCATAAAGTATTGTTTATTGCCATTTGTAAGGACATTAGACGGTACCAGCATGATCTCAGGAATTAATTTCGTTTAAGAATATTTATTGTTTTATTTATTACAAATAATATTTAGAATTTTCAGAGGAATGCTCTAATTCGGTTATTGACAGTTATTGTATATAGAGAAACATCTATGTATTAATAATTATACCTAAGTATTATTTGCGTATTTTAATAGGACCTAGGTATTTATATTTTTTGTTTATCAACCGTTTTGAAATTCAAACGCGAGTCAAAACAGTTACACTCGTTTCGCGCCATTTTGTGTTATATCAGCCAATCAAAGCCTTCTTCATTACAATCATTACAAGAAACTGGTGAGTTTACAGGGCGCAGTAGTCACGACTGAACTCCATACTTATTTAACTTCAATCACGTGATAACACCAAGGTTTCTTTGGCTTCTCTTTTGCGGACTACGGTAAAGCAAAAAGGAAGGGTACAGGGTATCATAAATCTGACAATGATAAGCTTTATAAACAGTAAATAATGGTAAATCTTACATTTATTTTTCCTTGTTTCAGTAAAATAGGTTTATCTAACTGTAGTTGAGATTTTAAGATAATTATGGTGCACGCACACTTGTCCGCACGCACGCGCCGCAGTCATCGCTTTTGTCTCAGGGACTGCGGTGCGTGCGGTGCGGTGCGTACCTACAGTGCGGACAGGTGTGCGTCCACCTTTATCTACCGCTTCAACAAAAAGATAACCTCACATATTTATTGGGTAGGTATAGGTAGGTAGGTAGATAGCTATCTATAGCCCATAGAATAGGTAACCTGTCTACAATACACCTACGAGATAAACATTATAGGTACCGGTGTGAAGAAAAAAACATAATCATTTTAGTACTTAATTAAATACAAAACAAGACGACAACGTTCGATAGAAAATAGTTTAATTTATGATAAAACATTAGTTGTCGCCATAAAGTATAGGTAGGTACATCGAACTCAAACATAAAATAGCGGAACATTCTAGTTTAAAAGCAAATAATTATTTATCAATCAAATAAATCCAGTAAACTAGTTTTTGATAAGTAATTAACTTTGATTATGAACGATTAAGGTAATACTACTACTAATATACTCGTTTTTGACACATAAAACGTTTATTAAATAGGTATTACCTATAGATAGTATTTTATTTTAATTTTACTGCATTTACTTTCAGACTGTAAGTGTTGCAGTCTTAATTAACGAGATGGCGCTAGTTAGTAGCAAGAAAGCCACAGATCATGCACTTTTAAATTTCCAGTGTTTGCTTTATTGGATTTCTTGTAACACCATATACCTCACGATACTCTTTGGATCAAGACGAATCCAGGATACCCCATTTGTTAAAATCGGGTAAACTTTATTTTATTTGGTTCTCTTTTTTACGTTTTGTCGGCCATCTTGATTAGTCTTTTTCAAAAAAACATACCCTATATATCTACGAATTAACCGATACCACATTTGTCAAAATCTGACCAGTAGTTTTTGAGCTACGTTCGAACATCCATACATAGACACATACATACATACATAGGCTGTGAAACTCATTACCCTTACTTTTTCGTAGTCGGGTAAAAACTTCAAAAAATCTTTGCTTAAAAAACTATAATGCAAAATCTATTTTTTCCTGTAGGTACCTACACTCGTGTTCAAATAGATATCTAGGTAAGTAATATTTAAGTACCTAGGTACCATATACCTACTATAAAACAGAAATAATTAAGAACCTTAAGGAGGTTCTTAATTATTTCTGTTTCTATATTTGGGTTCGTCGTATCACACATGGCAGTGAAAATCCTTTTAGTTTGAAGTCTACAGAATAGGTACTCTCTTAAAGCTCAAGATCTCAAATCTCAAAGGGTCTAATTGTGTATCCACGACGCAATTGTTTTGGGACGCGACCTGATGCTGTAATGACGCGGACGACCTTAGCCCCTTTGGACTCAGCAGTCAACTGAATTCGAGTGCATTATTATTTTGTTAGCTGCCTACGTTTAAACGTTAAACGGTTGCACGAAGTTGATGGCTTCAGGTGAGGTCAATTTAAGCTCTATCTATATACTTAAGGTTATGCCTTCGTAGCTATGACAAACGATGGATATGTAGGTACTTGTTATTTGTATTTAGTAGTTCAGAGGCAAAGCACCGAGGCTGCAGGCGATTGGTTCGTCAGTCGATGCTCGTCGTCTTATTTGACCATTATCTATTATTACGTATTGTCAACTGTCTATTGTACCTATTTTGGGCCGAAAATGTACGTGCGCAATCTTTGATCATCTTTAGTGCCGGTACTTATACGAAGGGGAAAGTTATTGGTCATCATTTCATCAGCATAACCATAGGACAGGCGGCCCGACGTCTGAAGGCATCTATGTTATTGACCAGTAGGTACCTACCACGGTCTAAGAACCATTCCGTCATCGCACTTGATGTCGAAAAAGCTGACATCGTCTATAATAGACATTGGTGCCGATTCTGTTGTTTACGAACTAAACTAATGTAGTCTTATTATGTCTCTTTCTAATAAAAAACATGAGAGAGGGATAGCACATATTTAATCCTGTCAAATTAGTCCACTTGAATACTTTTAACGTCAATTTAGTCGTAATCGCAAAAGGTTATGACCAAGGAATATAATACTCTCTGACGAGAGGTTATGACTATTTTCCCGTAAATGACAAGGGCGTAGACTAATATGACAGTTCTAAATATTTTCTGTCCTTTTTAAATGATATTTGTAAGAAAGAGATACAGTGTGATTAAAATTAGTTTAGTGCGATGTTCGACACAATCAGCACCATTATTTATGAAACGATTAAGGTCCTGCCCTTACACAAGGAAAACAGGAAACAAGGAGATATGCCATCATAGCAAATTAGTACGGGAACAACTGATGCCACTTTTAGTACATTTTTCGACACAATTACGCGCATAATTAAGCGCTCCTTGTGAATAAAAAGATCTTCCACGCATTAAACATTCCGCACACCCTCAATCTAACACTGATAATCGTCACTCAACACTAGCACTAAACTAAAACACTGTATTTATACCATCGATCGTGTTTGGTTCGTCGCCAGCGCGTACGTTTTTAGTATGAGCAATTTGCTCAAAGTCAGGCATCAAGCTCGATAGCGCCTTGGATATCTCCTTGTTTTTATGATCTGAGGTCCTGCCTGTCTATTCTGTATCACCCCGATAACTGCCAATTTATTGCGAACAAATTGGCAGTTCTCGCGGTGAACGTTCAAGAGAGAATCTCACCGTGACATTCTCCCTCGATCGTTCGCAAACAGTTCTCGCGGTAATATCACGCGGCGAGTCAGTACAGAATAATCAGGCTGAACGAATGTTTGTGAATGTTCGGTTGTTGAGAGCGCTCTGGTCTAGACGTCTTCGATGACTGACTGCGTATGGTTCGTCCAGTACCTACACTGTAACTGTAACTGGTTCAACATTTTTTTAACTAAGTAGTTCAGTGTAGAATTAGGTCTTATTATATTCCGTACCGTTATTGATACCCAATATAAAATCAATTTATAAGTAGGTTAGGTACCTACCTATAAAACAGTAGAACTGATGGACCTTGAGATTTGGAAGAAATATTCCTTGAGGGGTGGGAAAGTTTGTATAAAAAAAAGAAAATACCGATCTGACGACATTATCGGTTTCGCAGGCATAGCTTGATAAATTACCTAATGGTTCCATCATTAGCACTTATTATCTACATTAATCTGATTTCCAAATAAAATTCAGTGCAACTCATCTAAGTTTTAATTAGCTCAGTCATGCAGCTAAGGTCGTTATTCGAGTACCGCTAAAGCAATGTAAAGCATTGCAGTGGATGAGCGCAATTAATATCTACACTTAGTGGCTACATAACTTGATAGCCTAATCACTGTGATTAGATAGTAAGGCCGCTGTTCTAATTTGTGGCACTTACTAATGTAAATGAGATGAGTCTCAATGGTACATCGCATATTAATATCTGTGGCCCGTGCTCCGTTGCGTTCGTGCATCATTCGCGTCGTTTCTTTCCGTATCGACCTTCGAAACGGATGCGATGACATCGAGCGCTGTCTTCCTCATGTTTTGCTTCTGTTGCTAAATAAATATAACATTACGCCTCTAGTACCTGAAGGCGTAGGTAGAGGTGTATCTACAGGTACGTTGTAAATTCCATGTAAGTAATAGAGGGCGAGCCAATTGCCATCAACTAGGCATCAGTAGCGAAGGGTCAGTTTATGTAAGAGGTAAGCCGGAGCTACAAATGCTTACCTGGCTACGAAAAGCTAATTAATAAATGTAGGCAATACTGCCTGCGCTATTTTGCAAAGGGAAGCCGGTAGGAATCGTATTGTACCCTTCGCCACTGCTAGGTATAGGTAGATAGGTAAGCTTCGGGGTGGCGTTTGACTCGTGCTCGGCTGTACGCCGCCAATGTCGGTTTTTTGGCGAGCGCAAAGGGATTTGCATCGCGCTCGCAGTGGGCTCATGGATGTCCAGTCCACACTTGACGACACGTAGAGCGGGTCCGTTCCTGCTCGGCTCGTCTAGAAAACCCCAAAATCGCTTTGCCCGACTTGGGGATTGAACTGCTCAGGGGCCTTATTCGCTATTTGATCGCGTTCCAAATGTGCACGCGGCAAAATAATGCACTAATTTAAAATGTAATGAATTTGAGACAACTGTCAAATTTATATCTTTAGTAAGCAGCGCCATCTTGAAACTCAAAGATATACTTAATTGTAACTCCAGCGCGTTAATTGCCATGATATGTCAATTGCGGATCAGGGCGGGTGTCATGATCTCCCCCCCCCCCCCCCTGGGCTGGGCCTAGGTCGACCACTGATAATATTTATAATCTAAAAAAAATACTTGGTAATAAAATACACGTAGTGACCCCCCCCTGACTCGAAAGCTGGATCCACCCTTGTACGTCATAGCATAGCGCATCAGCCCCCAGCAGTCACAGTTGGTTGTTGCGACCACTAGACCAAAGTTGCAGTCCTAATCTAGAAATTAAGCAAGTCCTTAAATCAATTTCTCAAAAAACTTATAACATTCATCACATTTTTGAAATGCTTACTTTACGACGTATAAGAACAAATAAATGATATAAAAGTTTTTTGTACCTACTTGTACAGTGTAGGTAGGTATAGGTACCGCCGTACCGGCATTAAAGATGATCACAGATCGCGCATGTACATTTTCCGTCCATTAGACAATAAACAGTTGGGAATACGTAATAGAGAATGGTCCAATTAGACGACGTGCAGCGACTGACGAACCAATCGCCTGCAGCCGCGGCGCCCCCGTCTTTTTCATTCCGCCAGAGACCGAAAATCAGCGGGACTTATACCTATTTAGGTTTTACTTAATCGGTATAATTTAATAGGTAAGTTTCTCTTTCGGAAGTATCTACCTACAGCTTATTTAACTAAGCTTCCTACCTTATGTATGGACCAAAGGTCTTGTAAGCAGGGTTGCCAGGCGTCCGGCTTTACCCGGACATGTTTTGCTTTTTACGGTTGTTTCCAGCTTGTCCGGCTTTTTGTAAGTGTAAAATGATCGGACTAATACGGTAGTGTCCTACTATTAAAAAAGTACAAATAAATTATTTTATTTCAAAGAAGGAATAGGCACAACAAAAAAGTAAAAGCAAAAATAATAATTTATCACAAAATGGAAAACATAGACGCTTTTAAAGTTTTTGGAGGGAGTATCGCTCCGTCTTTGTCGCGCAAGCGTACGTAGGTGGTGTTACGTCACTAGTAGGTAGTGCCGTCCGTGTCTAGCAAATCATTTTAAAACGCTTATAACTTTGCCAATTTTGTAGATGTTTCATCGGTTTTTTTGGTGTTAATTGTCTTTTTTCAAATAATTTACAGATTCACAATAAAAAAAAGTAGTTAACATCCCTATTATCTTATAACTTTAAAGGCCGAGTTCACTATTGTCAGATAACCCTTATTCGATGTGCCACAACTGTGCTAACTGACCTTACTTAAAAATAAAACTTTGTCCCACTTTAAAATTTTTCTTGATGCGTATAAAAACAATTTGTAACAATTTAAATTTTCTTATAAACATTTGCGTAAAACTTCGATCTAATAACTTAGATATTAGTATCATTTTATTACAGTCTTGTGACTAAAAAAATTGCTTTTATATAAGGTCAGTACAGTCATGAATTCTGTATCAAATCAAAATAGAATATTTTGCATCGGTATTTCCTCATGATGAATAACAAATGTCATTGCCACTTTCCTAGTAGGTACTTATTACAAGTGACTTACTTCCTGGAACATAACTTTGTGACTTGTTTTGTCTATGCGATTAATACCTATCGGGTCTGCGTTCGATTTCCGAACAATTTATATGGCCTATGATCTGTTGTGCGTCTGGGTGTTTGAATATGTGAGATTTGTGTTAACGCACCCACCCATCGATACTCAATATGACGAAAGGCTTAATCTTCTGAGCATTATTTTGGTAGTAGTTTAGTCAAAATACATACATATTGATTATGTTCTGTGCGCGTAAAGTCCTGGTCTAGTTGAAAAATATTATTTTATTATTAGAAAAGCGAAGATGGAAACGTCATCAAGAAAGATATTGCTATTAAAAGTTGCCAAGACCTCCCAATCAAAACAGTTAGGGTTGAGATTTTATACAAAGCGGGGAAAAAGTTAGGGAATGTTGGTGAAAACGGGCATAATAAACCCGGATAGCAAGCTTGAGGAAAAATACAGGTTTTGTAAAAATATCTTTATGTCAATTAACAAGACTAAAAAAAGTAATTAAAAATTAAATAAAAATAACAATCTCTGTTATTACTTAGTAACAATTACGCGTAAAAGTAATCAGGTTAACTTAATATTAATTTGTTGTTTTAGTGCTAAAGCTTGCATTGTGCTTACATTGGTAAATTATAAAGACAAAATACGACTTATTACGACTTTTGATCATCTTTTTGTTGTTTCGACTCGGGCCTATTAACAGGATTGACTTTACAAGTAATCTTGTATGACTCGACCATTTTAACCGAATCCCTAACTAAAATAGTAGATCTAATTGTGAATGAATGTGAGAAACATACGGAAGCGTCACACAACGCTGTATGGAAACTAAGGTACAAGCGATAAAGAAACTTATCTGTTCTTTGCTTAAGCTTCATTTCTACTCGGCCGGGCAACTTGTTGCCTTTATGCGAAGAGCTGATGAACTCGAAATCTTCCTGAGTGACATCCTTGTTATTTTCGTCCCGCACACAAACAAGCCAGTTCTGAGGCGCTCCCGGAGTGAATTTAACATTCTTCGTATCAGCGTCCAAACTAACATTGAAATATATTATAAGGTTGCCACATTTTCTATTCACAAACAAGTCATTTTTGTATAGAATCAAATTCTCTGGTTCAGTAAACTTAGGTTCTGGTAATCGCACTTTGAAGTCTTGGCACACGTTCTTGGTTAGGTTAAGGATTTTGATGCAATGGTTATTTGTGTCTGCAATGTACAGGTATTTTCCGTCGGCAGTGATTGAGAGACCGGATGGTTCGTTGAACTGCGCTGGGTCGGTTGTTTCAATCATGGTTGGGTTCACCGTCGTGACCTTTTGTGGTCCAACTTCGACTTTCTTTATCTTGTGGTTGTATGTGTCTGCTACATAGAGAGTCTTCGATGATTCGCAGTACGCCACGCCTAGAGGGTGCTGTAATTTCGCGTCGACACCCGTGTCGTCTACGTCTCCAAACGCGAATAAGTTCTGTACAGAAAATATAAGTTATTTATCATTAATATTCTATTGAAAGCCTACATTCCTTATAAATACAATTAATTGGAGAGTGGTTACTTCTGTTTGTTCATTTACTTTACTATCGATGTGATATTAATTTCAATTTTATTTATTTTGTGAGCATAGAAACACAATGTTTTACAAAAAAATTTATCTAAACAATGTCCCGCCAGAATACATACAAAATATTATCATATCTACGTTCAAAATGATTATAGAAAAATTCAAAAATATTGTTACAATTTCATGGCAAAACTTAAAAATATTGACTAACTCGTGCGGGAAAAATGCTAGTGCTAAATATTATTACCTACAATTTGTAATTAATAAATTCATCAGAATAATTATGTCTTGTCGTTTAATAATATATAAGAAGATAACGTTTAAGTTCATTAATGTTGTTGCTTAGTATAATTTGTTCAGATAATTAATTATATAATTTTTGAGCCATTGCATAAATGCTTTCGAAGAGAAATTTAGTTTTAGTGGCTAACAAGTGCAACTTTTTTGAACATCGTTGACTTTCTATAGATTTATGTAAATACATTTTTTTTACAAAATTATACTTTATAGTATAAAGTGACGTTATAGTCAATATGTTTTGGAAATGTAGCTTGCATAAATCCGTTTGTTTTATTTTACACTAGCACTCTGCCCGCGACTTTGTCTGCGTGACCCACAGGAACTGGGCATGTTTTCGGCATAAAAACTAGCTTATATTACTCAGTGATGTTACAGAGTAAAAAAATCATAATATTAGTGTTAATAAGGTTTATTTTAAGGTTATTAGCATTCAAAGACTTATTAATAGAAACAAGGCTAGTGTTTATGTGATCTTATATTCCTTAATTACTACCAATGCTATAGATAACTGTGCTGTCGTCGGCAAATACGGCAAATTCGGTGCCCGATTACTTGGGTAAAGTCGTTAATGTAACAAATAACATTGGCCAAACTAAAACAGCAGTGGCCCCAATACAGAACCTTGCGGAACACCACCAGAAAGTAATCTAGAGCTAGATGAGTACACTACTTCTGTTTTGGACCTAATATTCACTTATCTGAGTAATTTGTTTTCTATTCTCTAAATAAGATTTTATGACATAATTCTGATACTGTATCTATAGAGCTTGGTTATAGTATTTTATGGTCCACATAGTCAAATGCCCCTGGTCATGTCCATTGTCCACATTGTCCCTACTGGTTTTCTATTGTCCATGTTAAGATGTATTTATTCCAGGAAATTGTTAATGGTCATATTAATGGTTTTAGTTTTTGTAGCGGCCATTTTGTTCTTTGCAGAAATTATTGTATTTAAAAGTAACTATAAATAAATAAATGCCTTGCTTAATTTTTTTCAGAAAATTTGTATTAGCGCTACTGGCCTATACTATAGTTATTAACTTTTGTTTATCTTCCTTTTTATCTAATGGCTTGAAACTTTAAACTTTTCGGGAAAAATGCCATTTTGAATACAAAATTATTAATAATGTCACAATATGAGCGCAAAGAGCAACTGATTTATCTCTGGTATCAATATCGTCATAAGCTTTACTGTTAGTGTTTTTTGAGATTGTTTATTAGTAATGAGATCGTTTGGTATGGTTGGTTCCATAAACATAGATTTATGTGACCCCAACGTGTTAAAATAAATTATTATTTCTGAGAATTATTAGCATCCGGTTAAACTGACTCAAATTTTATAACTTTAAATGGGCAATTATTACTTTGATTAATCAATCATTGGTTTCTCTAAAACGCCTCTATTTAGATGAAATTTTGTATTTAGGTAATGTTTTACTTTCCAAGATTATCTAGATAGGTGTCATCCCTAAGATAATTTTATAAAAAAATATATAAAATATATTACCTTCCAAGTTGCCTTAGATTTGTCGGTGCTTGTCCCAATAAATAAGTAATTTTGAACTCTCTGTTTTAATTGGATCATTAGGGTTCCGTACCAAAATGGTAAAAAAGGAACCCTTATGGTGCGACTTCGTCTGTCTGTCTGTCTGTCACACCTGCTTATTTCAGCAACTACTAATGCTATTGACTTGAAATTTAGAACAGTTATTAAGAATGCTTGTCCAACTTTATTGCAAATGAAAAAGTCAAAAACTATTTTTATTTTCATTGCAAAAAGGGCCGGAGTGGGGGTCCAAAATTTCAAAGTGGGGTTACTAGGTCATGTGACATATCATATGAAAGGGCTTGATCTGCATATTTCAAAATATATTTTTATTTAATTTTATGTCTCACAGTTTTCGACATATGATGAAAAATGTCTGAAAAAATACCATTCCCCCCCTTATCTCCGAAGTTTGCGGAGCGAAAAATCAGAAATAATTAGAGTTGATAGGAATTGACCCAAATATTGCACCAAAAATAAAACGATGTTCCTAACTAATACAGTTTTTTCAAAATCATCAAAATTCATTGACACACAAACTTAGTTATGCGGTCCGGTTTTTTACATTTTATACGTCCAAAACTGATACGGAACCCTCGGTGCGCGAGTACGACTCGCACTTGGCCGGTTTTTTAATCACTGTCGCGGGTTTGTCTACATTTACCCAATAAAGATGGTCTAGTTCTGCTACAGCGTTTTATTCCCCGTTATTGTTTATTTTGTCAGTAGTATTTAAGTACCCCAAGCAAAACAGAGTAATTTTCGCCTCTAAGAATTTAAAATTAAAAGCTATATGCGGGCAGTACCACTGTACAGAGCTAGTAACACATACCCCGCTAAACAGTCACACAACATAATTGCAAAATAAGCAGGTGGTAAACTGCACATTTTTCATTAATTTCTATATGAACATGGGCATAAATTATAAAATATTCATAATTATGAATATTAGCAATTATAATGAACTGGCAGCAGGAACACCATAAAACTAATAAGTGCTAAAGCTCATAGTGATGTGATTACGAGATTATCAATGCATACCAAAGGGTTGCGGTCACCGCCGCACAGAGTCGAAACCTGTCCCGTTGTCAGCGCTAGTCTTCGGATTGACGAACTCTCGGAATCAGCTATGAAAACCTCCGGACTTGTGCCTGTAATTAATTTTATATTATTTATGCGATAAGTTTCAATTTGAACCCCATATTCACAAACATTACTATAAAATCTCGAACGCACAGTGTACAGAAAACTCATTCATATTCATATATGCGAATATAAACAAGCGAAGCAACCTACATACAATGTTCATATTTGAGTGAGTTTTTTGTACAATTTGCTATGAGTCCTCATAGTATTGTTGGTGAATACGGGGGTCAATTTTTCGCGTCATATTTATGATCGCGAAAAACCTTATACAGTACGCGGCAGTAAATATTACACATCGAGCTTTAGTAAAAGATAATCGGGTATTTTAGGCTTTGTAGAGCGTCGTATCGACGACGTTTGGTCCCTTAACTGCGACTGGAAGACATTGAATGGATGAAAACTGAAATTTATAAATGATTTCAGCCGCAATCATTCACTTCGACGTAAAATCAGTCATTCAGATTCTAAATTCCGGAGGGGCATTCCGGACGTATGTGACCGGCCTTACGGCATTGAGATTATATTGGAATCAAATCGGAATTATATTTTGAAAATTTTATTTACTAGAATTGGGTTTCTGGTGTATTGCCTAAGTGTAAAAAGTATTATAAAACTTAAAAGATGTATCTTACCCGTTCTAAGCGTTAGTCCAGAGGGCTGCGCAAACGCAGCTGAGTTCGGATACGCGCTGTTACGGGCCGCCTCCGCGCCCGAGCCCGCGATACACACGCATGTACCTAGGATCAAAATATTTAAAAATAATAATTAACGTGATATGTAAAACACGCTCGTGTATGTAATTTAATGCAGGACAGTCGGACGATTGAAAACAAATAACAGAGTCTGACAACACCAATTGAAAATGCGAGGCAAGGACTTAGAACCTGCCGGCTTAGCATGACCAATTCTATCTCTATTCTACGAAAGAATAGACAAGTTCTTTCTATACAAATCGTTATCTCTTTTGCCCGAGCACGCAGCGACCCGTGCTTGGTTTATCAGAATTTTGTCTACTGATATATATAGAGAATAAATGTTGCTATTCTTCAATATCAACATTTCTTCTCTTCATTGTATGCATAAAACGGTAGAAATCTTTCTACAATCTCTCACTTTGTCTATTCTTCTGTAGACAAAACCCGTTTCTATCGTAGTCATGCAAGGCCTGCTGATATGTTTGTAAGTTGCATGAACATAAGACCCAATCCCAACTCATACGTAGCTTGCATATTTAGGGGTCGTCCATTAATCACGTGATGTTTTTTAGCAACTTTTTGACCCCCCTTTTCGAGCCTCACGTGATTAATGGACGGCCCCTTATTATTAACTTGCAGGATAATTGGGTACAGAATTAAGATAAAAGGTAGTTTGAGTAATGCTACTTCAAATGAAGTTTTGAAATTTGTTTCCTTACCTTCAGTGAAGGTTTTGTACTTCCACCATATAGTGGTGTCGAGGTAGAGAGCCCATATCTGATGTGACCCAGCGCACGCTATTAGCAGCACCCGGCGTTTCTCGTCCTTTTTTTCTTTTTCTATAATAATTAAAAAGTAATCCGAGATTCAGACCTAAAGGCTAAAATGTTGCAAAATATTATAAAAGATGTACAATTATACAAGGTGTTAGGTTGAACGAGGGACATATTTGAAGGAGGGTACCTATCAGTATTCAATAGCAGTTCGATTAACTATGGAACCAACCTTGAAACCACGAAAAAAAAACCGAATAAGTGCGAGGACTCGCGCCCTAAGGCCGCAAATTCGGAGGAGCGGTGCATGCAGCATGCGGCGTGGCGTTACATGAACAGTTCCATTAAACGCCACGCTGCACGCTGCAAGCACCACTCCTCCGAATTTGCGGCCTTAGGGTTCCGTATAAATTTAATGTAGATAATTATATTAAATAAAATAAATATTTCACTAGAAATATGCATTAGCGCTATGAGCGAGATGTCTTCCACCTCTTATGGGCTTTGGTGACATCTGTCGAAAACTAATAAGCCCCAAACGTTTCAGTTGATTTTAAATCCCTTAAATGTATTTAATTTAACATCCGGTATACCTTTTTTCTCTTCCTTAGGGTCATCCTTCTCCTTGTCAGGCACAGTTTGTGTGTTGGGCGGCGGCGGCGGCGGCGGCAGGAGCGGCCGCACCGACATGTCCATGTCGGGCGTCGAGTACAGCAGCACATCCCATGGCGACGCGAGGGCCTGCGCGCCGAGGCACTTGCCTCCTGTAGGAGATATAAAGAAAGATAGAAAAAATGTTTATTCGGAGCATTTTGAAACACGTACAGAAAAGGAACAATAATCTCCCATATTACCATTACAAAAAAAAATATTGCTAGCCTAATATTTAATTTAAGTAAATGTACTTAGTACATTTACTTAAATTAAATATTATGAAAAAAGATAATAATCTATAAACAAGATAAAAAATATGAAAAAAAAAGTCTGTAGAGGGTAGTACACGTAATCGTGGAACGCTTTATGTCATCGAAGGCGTGTCTCACGGTAGCTCCGAATGGGTATCCAGCTCAGCATAAGCCAGGCAGGGTACCTGACGCTGGTATTCTGCTGGATCCCTTTTCCGACACACGAGTGCCGAGCATGCCGAAAGTATATTTAAATCCATCCTCACAAACTCACATTATTTTATAATATTAATAAGAAGTAAGATTGCAGCACGCAATTTATTGTAAAAAAAGGTTCGCCATTCCTGGCCTATAAACAGTAAAAACCGAATGTAGTGCACAAGGCGTCATTTGGAAATTTTCAGCCGTTTCCGTTAAAAACTGGATACGAACTGGAACGGGATGTGGTGCACAAGGGCCCTTAGGCTGTTTGTGCACTACACGTTTACAGCACGTTTTTTCACGGACCGTTTTTTTTTTCATACGTTTTAAAAAAACTTTTTTAACAAAAAATAACCGACTTCAAAAATCCACTACAAAGAAAATAATAATTTTGGTTTCGGAAGTCGGTGGCTTTGGTTTTTGTTTGCTTTTTTTGCCACCGACTTCCGAAACCAAAATTATTATTTTCTTTGTAGTGGAATTTTGAAGTCGGTTATTTTTTGTTAAAAAAGTTTTTTATTTTTCCCTTTTTAGTTCTTTATCCCGTGTTAGATTACTTTCACGAATTCGTTCAACAGTAAATCTTCTACGGAGTGTGTACATTTATGCCTATAACTTTGTACATAGGAATGATTACATAAAGTATTATATACTAAAACCTTCCTGAAAGTATGTAGATTACGTTAGTGAAATCCCCATCCAAATCGAGTCAGCGGTTTTTGAGAAAATCGCGCACATACAAACATACATACATACATACATACATACATACATACATACATACATACATACATGCATACATACATACATACTTACATACATACATACATACGGGACGAATACAGAACCTCCTTTTTTGAAGTCGGTTAAAAAAGTGGTGGGGATCGTTCTGCAGGCCTATCACTTTAGCTTACCTTAGCACGTGCTTTGTCCTCTTTCCTGTCATTGTCGTAGAACTGTCAAACTACAAATGCAAAATAGAGACGGGGACATATCTAAGCCAAAGCACGTGCTAAGTAACGTCAATTTATCTCGGCCTTAATCATTTATCTAGTCTAAAATCTGTCAGAACTTAAGATTTTGCCCCCCCTGGATCTACCAATAGTCTATTAATCGATCTATCAATAGTCTGATATTAGACCAGTCAAGTTACACTAAGCGGCAGTAAATATCGAAGTATCGAGCTTTAGAAAGAGATATCGGCTAGCTTCGGCTTTATAGAGCGTCATCTCTGTCGCACGAAGCATTAACAGTCATGTCTAATAAACAAGTCGGCGACAACGTCACATACGTCCGCCTGCTGAGAGAATGCGTTCCTGACAGTTCGTGATTGTATGGGGGACGAAACTTTGATGTGGAAAATATTTTTCCACTTCAAAGTTTCGTTTCAGCGTTTATAATAAAATTATGCACTATTGAAACTAATTTAACTATAATTGTTTTAGTGTCAGGAACGAGAAAGACGCGGGCAAAAGTTAGTACATAATTAAAGTCCATACCTAAGTCACCATGCGCGGCCTGTTCTTTAGTTCCCACGAGAATTTCCACAGTTCCCTCATCAAGGTGGATAGCGCGCACCGCGTGGTTATTAGTGTCGCACACCGCCAACACGTTGCTCGATAACCAGCACAGGCCCTGGGGTGCGTTGAACTGCGCCTCGCTCAGCTCTAGATAGAAAAATGATAAAAAAGAATAGTGTGATAATCTGATAATACAGGAGACAAGATCTATATGATCATGCTGGCTGGTTTTGGAATTAAACTTAATTGTTCAACACTTAACTCCAGTTTCTGAAAGCCTATTTAATGTATTGTCAAATGATACGATTGGCCAATGTTATTTCGGTAAATACAACTGGCTCGCTTCATCAGGCTTTCGAAATTGGGGTAAGTTAATTAAACTTATTACCTATTTCAGAAGATTATTAATGACATATGATTTTCGACCATTGAAACTAAAAGACAGAAGAGTATAAGGCCAAACATTGTGTCCAGAATTTTTTTTTTTTTTTTTTTTAATCACTGACCTTTCTTTGTGAAATTACGTAAGTATACATCACTTCGTCGCACTACAACATAAACAATGATATTATTCTAGCTGCTACCATAACAAACACCCGTTTTCACAAACATAAACTTATACTAATTTGAATATTATTTGTATTAAATTAAGGATCACATTCGTATGAAGTGCTTATTTTTATTCGCTTTAATAATGATGCGTTCGCTTAGTGTGAACTTTATTCTTATACGCATAATGTTCATATTCGTATGAGTTTTGTACACAGTGAGTCGTCATAGTAATATTCGTGAATACGGGGGTAAGCATACTTACTGCCATCTTTGAATCCAGCTTCTCTGCCACCAACGATCCGCAGTACAACTCCTGCGCAGTCGGTGAGCAGCACCCGGTGGTGGCCGGTGTCGGCGATCGCTAGGAACGGCTCGTCCGTACGCCCGCGGTAGAACGGGTTCAATGACAGCTGGTGTAATGATCACTTGGCATATTAGATCATACAAAATAAACTTTATTCCAATAAAGATAGGATATATTTTGTATTAGTCAAATACGCGAGGTGAAGTGCCAAAATAATAGATTACTACGCTAACATTTTCGGGAGATCATACAGTCGAAAGGTTATTCGGTACAAATGTGAATTGGCGAATCGAAGTGAACGGAATTATCGCGTCTTGGCAACTGGGTTCACCGACATGTGAAGGAGCTCTGTGACCTTTTAAGGGCGCTCTCGGAATTTTGTCTCCTCTCTCGCTCGCACAGAACCATTTTTAAGAATCTTGAATCAAAATATGCATTTTTGAAAAATGTAATCTGATAGTGAACTACAAAATAATATTAATTTTACAGGTAAATAATCAAAACACATTTCTACTGTGATATCTAATAAACAAACTTAAAAAACAATTATGATCTGTTTCTGAGGTTTGTTTAACTCATTTGTTTTTAATAATTAAATTTGAGTTTATAATATTATAATTAATATCATTTTGGAGTTCGCTATCAGATTACTTTTTTCAAAAATGCATCTTTTCATTTAACATTCTTAAAATATATGGTTCTGTGCGAGCGAGAGAGGTGCCGAATGCGAGAGCCCTCTTAAGGTGCCTATGAGCGACCCAACTTAACACCAGCCGGCCTAGCATGACCACGATAGAAACGGGTTTTGTCTACATAGAAATAGACAAAGTGACAGATTTCATTCATAAAACGTAGAAATGTTTCTACAATCTGTCACTTTGTCTATTTCTATGTAGACAATACCCGTTTCTATCGTGGTCATGCTAGGCCGGCTGTAGAGCCAGTGCGGACGAGTCCCGACAGGCACGTTCATATTTACTTACCTATTCACGTGGCAATCTGTTGATACTCGCCCGGATCGGCTCTACAGATCGGTGTCAAATTGGGTTGTTCGTACGCATCTTTAGTTTGTAAGAGTCCAATAGACTTAACCCTTAATTTTCGCCAGGACAAAAAATATTTTATAATAATTATCACGAAAAAATAAGTAGGTAGGCCAAGACATTTAGATCACAGAAACTATCTGGACAAGTTTAAATTGAAAATTAAAAATATCGCTTATTTTATAGTATGAGTAGGTATTGATAAAGCTTCATAAAGAAAGAAAATGCATTTATTTTCGCCGACATGATGCACAAAAAATAAAATAAAAAAATAATAAAAAAATAGAGAAAAACTGTAAAGAAAATATATATGCGTCACACCCACGCAAAACGACCGTCGATCAGCATAATGCTGTGAGTGTGACTCACACACGGAGCAGAGCCACAGCACTGGTTTTCAGCGACAGCCGACGTTGTTCTTAAAACATCAACATTTTAGATAAAATACAAACCTTGCTAGGAAAATAAAGGACTTCTTCTTTACATTTCAAATGCTTGGCTGGTGACATTGCTATAGGTGATGTAGATATGCGATTGCCGAAATGACGCAATGCATTGGCCACAAACCAGACCAGTTCATCTCGATGGCCTTCGCCAGTTAGCACAAACAAGGGCTTGTTGCCTGGACCTGAGAGAGAAATATAATGTGGTGCTAGAAAAAACTCTTAGTTTTCCTATTTTAATTCAATTGATGTTACAGCACTACAGAATTTTAAGTAATATTATATACTAGGTTTTGCCGACAGTGTCACTCGCATCGTAAACAACTACACTCTGTATCTGAATCCTACTAATATTATAAATGCGAAAGTTTGTGCGTGTGTGTGTGTGACAAAGAATATTGTTTACTAGCTTCCGCCCGCGGATTCGCCCGCGTTGTTCGGGATAAAAGGTAGCCTATGTATTATTCCTGACTATATCCTATCTGTGTGCCAAGTTTCATCCAAATCCGTCCATCCGTTTCAGCGTGAAGAAGTAACAAACATACACACACACAAACACACACACACACGCACAAACTTTCGCATTTATAATATTAGTGTGATAAAACCCCACCATACTATAGCTTTGGTTAAGCATTTATTATTGTCATACCCAATATGAGTAGTGTAGGCCAGCATTTAATTCCCAATGCATCCCACATGCAGCTGTCCGCGTCATTCACTACAGGATGATGAATGTCATATCTATGCACAGCTGACAGCACCTTGGATGACTCCTTCTCATTAGAGAATTTGGCACAATGCACACCTATCTGGAATGTAAAGAGCAGGATGTTAGTCACTCGTTATTATAACTTTAGCATGTAAGATATTCTTTATGGCATTATGTATGTTTGTTTATGTCATAAAACATTCAAGGGATGGTAGAAAAAATTATTGCATTTTACAATATGGCATGCAGGTGGTCCATTTTGAGAACTCAAAATGTGTGGTTCTTAAATCATATTATTATGATACTTAAATAAATTGTATTAGTCATCAATAAAGCACTTATGCATGTAGGTTTGAGAAAAACTCGAAAAACCTCAGTTTTAATTTTTCATAGACAGCGAAAATGCTCATGTTCATTTTATGTTTAGGCATCGCCAAAGACTTTGGAACTTTGGAAACTAGTACAGTAGAAACTTCAATAGGACTGATACATCCAATAATCGGGCACCGTCCACCCGTGCCTCCCTTGCCCCTCCCTACACAACGCACCACACATGCACAAAAACAAACCTCAATAAAAGGATTATTTTGAAACTATCTAAGTAGGTAATTAGTTAATTAGAGTATAAAAAAAGCGTGTAGAACATGAACACAAATATGTGTTGTGTGTTTATCTGACGTGTAAATCCAAAACACTGTATCTCAGAAATACCTGTTACGAAAAAAGGGCTAATAAAACTTTGAAAATGAGCGCTATTAAGGCAAAACACTGTTACTAAGGCAAAACTCGAGTTACAGTGTTTTGGATCTACACGTCAGCTAATGCTTTATTTTATTTATTATGATTTTTTCTACACAATCCAGTAATCCAAACATTCCAATAAACCGGCACCCTCTGGTTTTGAATAGTGCCGGATTAGTGAGATTCTACTGTAGTAACATACTCTTCTTTAAATGCAAAATAGTTCTTATTTAACATACCACAACCACACCATTTTCTACTGTGTGTAGTTTCTCTACATAAGCTAGGTCAGGCAGCACATGGTAACAGTTGATACAGCAATACGTCCAGAAGTCCAGTATCACTATTTTATCAGCACAGTGCTGTACTAATGATATTGGTTCAGCGACATTAACCCATTCTAAGTCTGAAATATTCAAAATAATACTAAATTAAAAGTACAAAATAAGGCTGACATTAACATCTGTTTAATAACTGTGTTTATGAATATTCAAGTCGCATAGTAAATTAATGTAAATATGGTTTGTATGTAGGTAAATGTTGATGTGCCCTGTCAACTAGTTAGTAGAAGTTACCGTTAAGTCAAGACTTCTACGGTCCTAAAGATTTAATTACGGTAATTGGTATAGTTTCATCCTTCTCCATTCCATACTTATATGACTTACTTTTTTTAAAGTCCTCTATTGGAGTAACTGTAGACCAAACTTTCTTTATATGGTTCGTAATAAGAGTATCGCGCTCTGATTCAATTTGGATAGCGTTTATAGCCTCAGATAAGTCCATGCAAGCTTGCGCAACGAAATCTAGAGGAGTTGATTCCATTTTATATAGATTTATCAGAAAAACTGTAATAGTTTATTATTTTATTTTATTCAAAAACAGCCCCAGCCCTCACTTCACTTTAGTTTCGTGGTTTCGCTGATAGCGTTATTTTCCCGTAATTGACAATGACATTGACACTTGACAATACAATTTGGCAACATTACGACAATGGGCGTTTGGCTGTTTGTGCACTACAGACGTTTTCAATTCGTATTCGGTTTTTTACGGATTTTTAGCCAATAGGCGTGCAGAACGATCCCCACCACTTTTTAAAATGTATGAAAAAAGAAACAGTCCGTGAAAAATAGTAAATTAAAAATTAAAAAACCCGACTGCCAAAAAACAACTAAAAAGTTCAAAACAAGAGCACTTTTCAAGCAGTCTGATGCAGTTGGTGGCAATTATTTGTGTTAAATCTTAGATTTTATGCCACCAACTGCATCAGACTGCTTGAAAAGTGCTCTTGTTTTGAACTTTTTAGTTGTTTTTTGGCAGTCGGGTTTTATAATTTTTTATTTACTATTTTTATTTTTCACTTTTTAGTTTTTAATGTATGTTTTCGTTATCTTCTTTTTTGTTTGTATATCGTTAATACTTGAAATAAAAACTTAAATCATTAGGTAAGAATTAGCAAGACTGATTGCTTTGTTAAACAACTTTAAATCGTTATATATCCTAAACTATTATTTAAAATGAAAAATGATAAAAGGAACCTAAAGATGATTTTAAAATACCTATTCAACGACACCCCACTTGTCATAGTTCATCAACTTTTTTTTTTCATTTTGACAATATGGCGTCTGGTTGTCGCTGTGGTGAATTTTGATTACTGTTATGTCTTTAGTGACACTCGCAAGGTTAAGACGAATCGATTGACGTAAGAATTATCAAAATCGGCCTACGCATCTGGTCTCTAGAACGCCACATAGAAACAAACATACATACATACATACATACATAGACTGATAAACACATTACCCTCCTTTGCGTCGCGCAGTCGGGTAAAAAACGTGCTGTCTGTAAACGTGTGGTGCACAAAGAGCCTTTGTGCACTATTCCGTTTCCAGCACGTTTTTCGCGGACCGTTTTTTTTTTCATACAGACGATCCCCACCACTTTTACGGGACCCACGGGCCTAAGAAAATTGAAAATACCTATGAAAAAGTATTTCCTATTCTTTTCCTAGCTAGGAAAAGAAAATCTTTATGTTTCTCAGTAAAATATTTTATACCATTCCCCCTCTAAAAAGCTTATTTTATTCACTGAAAACAGTGAATAAAAAGCACTTTTACTCACTGTTTTGATGTTTGAAAATGGAACACACCAATGTATTTGACCACAGATTTAAAGAACCTATGCTAGATGCGGCACGTTATTAGATTGTATGAAAACCGAACGTGTCATCTTTTTTATACCTACGATAACTTCACCCCAGCCATTTAGTGATGTGCTCAGAGTAAACAGAATTGTTTCAATCACTAAGCGTCACTGAGCTAACAAACTTTTTTTAGTACGAACAGTCGAACATGCAGGGCACGCTTGGTCGTGGCTTGCCGTATCTAGTGTAAGTGTAATCTGTGTATTCGACCTATATTGATGTGTTCTAAATTCAATTTGATTGGTCGACATTTTCGACAAGGAGTTTAGCATTAGAATAAAAACTGTTTTGTGTTCTTTGCTGTCCTTAGTAAATTGGCGCTATTTTGAATACTGTAAGTTGTACGAACACAAAGTTTAGTGTTACTTTAATCTTTAATTTTGTGTTTGTTTAGTGTTGTTCTAATCGATTAAAAATGCATTCTAGTGATGAAGATGTGTTAACACCTGAGTTTGTGAAAGAGAGGGCGGCCGATATAGTGGAAAGGTGGAAAGCTTGCTACCCAAAAAATCACAGCTGGTTTACATCAAAGCCAATTTAACTTTACTTTTTCTTCATTATATGTATATTTTCACTTAAATCTTTCTTTTTCTCGTAGTCATGGTATAAAGTATAGTATGCAACTCTTGAATAAAACGGATTTATGTCGAGGGCCATGAATCGCTCGCGTCGCTCAGGATTCTAACACTTGAATCACTCGCTACGCTCGTGATTCAATCATCATGAATCACTCCCTACGGTCGTGATTCAATCGTTAGAATCCTTCACTAGCTCGTGATTCATCTATGGCCCTCGCTTTAAATCCGTCTTTTATTCACTAATTGCATAATATACTATTTTCAACGTCTTTTTTGTTAATTTTTCGTTTTTCAATGACCAAATAAACTCTACTCTATGGTTTATAAATTCTATTCTTGACTTTGACAAATTTGACAGTAAAAGAGAACGAATGAATTTTACTTTTCATTCATTCAGCCATATATTATAATGTACTCTGTGCATTCAGCCTTGTGTTTATTTGTCGGAAGGCGTATTCGTGTTTATTTTTTCTCGTAGCTTTTTCTACATAACATAATTTCCTATTAGTTTTTTCAGTGTTTGGCATCAAATTATGTTCGAACATGGATGCCGTATTTGATATATGTTACTTAACGTCTGACGGTAATAACGTCGAGCCTGATGATATTCCTCAGACAAAGGAGAGCGTATGGATCTTAGGAAAAAAATACAGCGCTGTTCAGGGTACGTGAACTATCATTTATTGTTTACACGGCTGCACCTATGAGTTAAAGGTCAAATGTCAATGAGCAAAGGGAAGTCGCTGCCCATTGTTATAAAGAGGTGTTAGAACTGCCATGCCATAGAAGTGTCATGAACAGCTTTGCTACGCAAAATAAATCCAAACTCACGACGAAATACTACCTATTTACAGATTTGGACCGCATACGAAGAGACATCACATCAATCATATGGTGTACTTATAGAAAGGGCTTCATTCCTATAGGGGACGAAGGTCTTACTTCCGACAAAGGATGGGGTTGTATGCTGCGATGCGGTCAAATGGTTCTTGGCGTCGCACTCGTCAGAGTTCACCTGTCAGCTGATTGGGTTTGGACACCCGAAACTAGGTAAATACAGCGTGCAATGCTACAACCAGTTTCTATGCAACTACTGCACCTAGTAGGCTGTCTAAGCTCTATTTCTAGACTATTAATAATTATGATTATTCAAAGCAATGCTCAATTAATTACACAACATAATTGTTTTCCTGTTGACAACCTTTTAAAGATCATGACTTTTGCAGACAACATTGCTTCATTCATTTTGTTATTTTTTTTCTTTTGATTTACACTGTACAACATTGCCTCATTCAATAAGATTTATTCCTATGTTTGTGATAAAGAAATAACGTAATATCACATTTAAATCTTAGATATAATTAAATTATGCATAATATTGACCATTCCACAATGCTTTTATCAATTGGTTTAGAACATAATGCAGTAAGTATGATTAAGTTGTATCATTAAATGATCCATTTATACATTGTATGAGTTCTTATCAGTATTAGAAATAGAGCAGTACTAATCTATTGTAAAAATAAAATGTCTAGGTATGGTACTAGTTTTTCTACAATTCTAGTAAGGGCCTATGCACACCACGTTTTTTAAACGCGCCGTTGACACGCGTTTGTAGCGATACAGACGCGATACGCACGCAAGTCAAACTGCTCTGTAGGATAAAACGCACCGTCGACGCGCGTTTTGGAAACGCGCGTCGACGGTGCGTTTAAAAAACGTGGTGTGCACAGGCCCTAAGTCTACTAGTTTTTGTTTTATGTATTGATTTTTTTTTCAACTCCGAAATAAAGTTCTCAAGGCCATATACAGAGTGATAGGCAGAGTGATTAGGTACTTCTATGTAGTAAAAATACGGCACGATACATAAAACAAAAACTAGTAGACTTAGGGCCTGTGCACACCACGTTTTTTAAACGCACCGTCGACGCGCGTTTCCAAAACGCGCGTCGACGGTGCGTTTTATCCTACAGAGCAGTTTGACTTGCGTGCGTATCGCGTCTGTATCGCTACAAACGCGTGTCAACGGCGCGTTTAAAAAACGTGGTGTGCATAGGCCCTTACTAGAATTGTAGAAAAACTAGTACCATGTCTAACAATCTCAAAATACATATAAAAGAGAAATGTAACCACCACGACTTATTGATAGATAACATAATGTTACTTTCAGAGATCCAACATATCTGAAGATAATCCAAAGGTTTGAGGAGAGGAAGCAGGCTCCATACTCAATCCATCAGGTGGCTCTGATGGGAGCTTCAGAAGGCAAAGAAGTGGGTCAATGGTTTGGGCCAAATACTGTTGCACAAGTGTTGAAGTAAGTGCCGGTACTAACTATACTCTAGGGAGGGGATAGCCAACTGATTGATTGCCGCTGTTAAGCCAGTCGATTGTGGCAAGTCAAATAAAAATACAAGATAAAAAAAAGCAACCAAATGCAGAACCTCCTTCTTTTTGGAAGTCGATTTGAATTGAATTGAATGAAGAAGTACTGATTATGTAATTAGTAGATTGCACAGCATCTAGTCAGTAAACAGTACATCTTGGGTCAAATCAAGTTGACCACCCCTGCTCTAGGGTATTTCCCTAAACCTACACAAAATAGGCTACTTCATTACTAGACCTGTCTCATTAATTGCCAACTAATGACCATACAAATAATTTGGTAATTGTGGTAGTCATTAAAATAATTTTAAATCTACCAAAATGATGAATTAGGTAGATATAAATTATGTATCAGGCTAAAATTCTTCTAAAAGTCAAAAAAAATGCAGATATAAGATTATAAAATTGTTTCAGAAGCAATAACTTTATTATAAACTAGCCTCTGCCCGCGGCTTCGCCTGCTTTTTTCGGGTTAAAATGTAGCCTATGTGTTATTCTGATGTATAACCTATATTACTGTAAAGTTTCATTAAAATCCGTTCAGTAGTTTTTGCGTGAAAGAGTAACAAACATCCACACATACATCCATCCTCAAAAACTTTCGCATTTATAATATTAGTAGGATCATTCATATATCTTAATAAAGAACACAAAATAATGGCAACCCCCAACAACATTTGTTATTGCTTAAAAAGAAAACAATTGTACAAATACACATTGTTCTGTTTACAATCTTTAAAATATTTTCTCTTTGCGACTCAGCATGTTACCTCTCTATATAGGTATTGCTTGGAATGTAGCCAGTCTTTATGGATGTGTAAACAGAATCTAAACTAATATAATAAACGCGAAAGTAAGTGTATGTCTGTCTGTTACGGATGTTACAGCTGAATCTGCTGAATCTATTTTGATTGATTTATAAGAGCTTGTAGCCTGGAGAAGGATATAGGATGCTTTTTATATAATACATAAGTCATTAAGTAGTTCCTTAAGATTCGATTACTGTGGGTAATCGAATCTTAAGAAAGGCAACAGGTAATTAAGTCTTCAAAAAAAGTATAAGTACCTACACTTAACAATATTCAAACACGATATTCTCATTGTTTCAAATAAATTGTTGAAATATGATACAATTCACAATAGTATGTGTTTGATGATCATGTATGACATTACTTCTATAGAACTCAAAAATCTATCTCTAGTAGGGGAAAGAGCCGATAGAATGGTTATTGGAAACAGCCATTAGTCAATGAGAATGACACAATGGATTTTAATGCAGTTTTCACCAATATTTTGAGAATTTATTACGAAAGGTTAATGTGAATAGGTACATTATTATATAACTTAGTTAAAGCACAAAAATTTCGATGTTTTGACATGTCGCCATATCAGTAGATTGAACCCGTGTCAAGCAGGGGTGGGTCGCTAGTATTTATTCTATAAAATCATTAAAAAAAATGTTTATTTCAGGAAACTAGCAGTTTACGACAAGTGGAGTTCCCTGGTGATACATGTTGCTTTAGATAATACAGTGGTCAAAGAGGACATAGGTAAGTATCAATTTAACGAAAATGGCTGCAGAAAACAATCTTATCTGTACTAATATAATAAAGCTGAAGAGATTGTTTGAACGCGCCTATCTCTGGAACTATCAGTCGGATTAGAAAAATTCTAAAATATAAAAACCTAGATCAGGTTTGCGAAGATGTATCGATGTATACCTCGTGAAAACTCACGAGGTATACAGGGTGGCAGGTAAGACAGTGGAAATATTTTAAGGGGTCATTGTACTCATCAATATGAACAACTTTTACTATGGGACAAACCCTGAAATCGCGAAAAAAAATCAGCTGTTCCATACATTTATGTTCACTTAACTCAACAAAATGTATGGAACAGCTGATTTTTTTTTCGCGATTTCAGGGTTGGTCCCATAGTAAAAGTTGTTCACAATTATGAGTACAATGACCCCTTAAAATATTTCCACTGTCTAACCTGCCACCCTGTATATCTTCTCAAATCTAATCTAGGTTTTTAGAATTTAATACAACAACTTAATAACTAGATCAGATTGGAGAAGATATAATACCTTTTTATATCTTCTCCAATCTGATCTAGTTATTATGTTGTTGTTCTAAATTTGACTTATTACTACACTACTCATTGCCAATTAAATATATTGTAATATTATAGTACATTAGATGATTAGACTAATAGTACATTAGACTAAAAATCTCTAAGTATTTTTGCTTAAATCTTTCCCTTTTTCCCTGTTTCCAGTACAACAATGTGTTGTGAACAACGACCGAGGCGACTCCTCAGCGACGCCGGACTGCCTGGTCACAGACTGGATGCCGCTATTGCTGATAGTCCCGCTCAGGCTAGGCCTTAGCGAAATTAACCTTGTTTACATAGATGGACTGAAGGTAAAAATTAAGATAGATGAAGAAGATAGATGTTCAAGAATTATTCAATAATCTGTAAATTATCTAATATTTATTTATTTTAAAGGCACATGTTTCGACTATAGTTCTACCTGATATAGTTAGGTGCGTGCACATCTGGCGAATATGCAACACGCGCGCTCACAACACAACGTTATCCACGCGCGCAGCTCGCGTTTCGCAAACAGGCGCATTCGTCAGATGTGTTCCAAGCCTAAGCGATGATATGATCCATCACACAAGCATACAAGACTTAAAAAATCCTGTTCACTTTTTACCCGCAAGTGTATAAAAATAAGCCATAATAGTAGCTATTTAAAGTGTAAATCATTATTTTTATTTTCATATTCCAGATATGTTTTCAATGTCCTCAATCAATTGGTGTGATAGGCGGCAAACCTAACCAAGCTCTGTACCTGGTCGGATGTGTAGAAGATGAAGTTATATACTTGGACCCTCACACCACACAGAGATCTGGCTTAGTTGAGGTAAACAATACTTTAATTTCAATTGTAACACCAGTAATAACGATATCATGGAAAATATAAATAAAATATAAGAACTTACATTACGTAAGGCAATTAAAGGAAAAACATACAATACACATTATAGTAGTTGCTGCATTTGATACACATTAATAATTCATAATTTGAACCTTATGAAGTTGTAAATAAGTCACAGATTTCGTCACCATGGAATGTAACAGTCGTTTCTTTGAAGGCTACAAACAATACCTATAATACACACATAGCCGCATTGTTTTAATGTTGTTATAGGTCAAGATTATAAAATAAAAAATCTGTTATACAACGTGTAATTGAATAAACGCAAAACCTAAAACTAGTTTGTTCAGAATCGAGAAGAGAATCGATTACACTACTTTTTATGGTAGGTTATTTTTTTTCAAGAATATTATTTTTATTTCAAGCCTAGTCTTAAAGTTAATAGTGCACAAAGCCACGCGCCCCCCGCCCTCTCGCGTCCCGCCCGCCAGTCTGCCGGCAGAACGCTTGACGTTGCGTGTGCGTCACAGAGCTATGAATTGTTTAGAATTAGAACACTTATGAAATGAAAAAATACAATTAATATCTTTAACAATCACATATGAAAATGATTAATTCGTTGTTATATCAATTTAACATTATAAAAATCAGTTGGGGTGTCTGAGGTTTTGCGTTATTTCAATGACACGGTGTATAAATATCTTATATTGTTACAGAATAAATTGACTGATGAACAAAAAGAAATGGACTGTTCGTATCACTGTAAATATGCTTCTCGGATACCCATGCTAGCAATGGATCCGTCAGTAGCCGTGGTAAGTGAAAAAAAAAATGATTTTATTCACAATATAATCTAATATGTAGGTAATTTGGTTTTTTTTAAAAGATAAATACTTAATAATAATAAAATAATAATATCAGCCCTGTTTATAAACTGTCCCACTGCTGGGCACGGGCCTCCTCTCAGAATGAGAGGGGGTAGGCCATAGTCCACCATGCAGGCCAAGTGCGGGTTGGCAGACTTCACACACCTTCAAGAACTTTATGGAGAACTCTCAGGCATGCAGGTTTCCTCACGATGTTTTCCTTCACCGTTAAAGCAAGTGTTAATTAATTTCTAATACGCACATAACTCCGAAAAGTCAGCGGTGCGTGCCTCGGGATCGAATTCGAACCTATCGCCGGGAAAAGAAAAAATATAATTAAAATCATTTGTTGTTGCAGTGTTTTTTGTGTCGAACTAAAGCCGATTTTGAAGATTTATGCGCCACCATAGAAACAAAGCTGATGTGTGAGACTCAACCGTTGTTTGAAATATGTGAGAAAAGACCGTCGCACTGGGGTCCGATGACGTCAGACATTGATCTACAGAATACAACATTATTCACAGGTAATTTAATAAACATAACAATTCATCACGCATGTATTTCTCAAAGGATTTTGGCAGCGGTGTATTGTAGTACACTACATTTCACTAGTTTTCTGGAAGATAGGTAAAATCACTCAAGTTGAGTGATTTTACCCACCTCCCCTCCTGTATCCGCGCCTGAGCGGACGGATTGGTCGCAGTTTGTATCAACTTTGTTGATTTATAATTATAGACCCGTATCAGTATTGCCGGTTTTCAGCAATGTGTTTGAAAAGATTATGCTCGGTCAGATGCTCAATCATTTTAACACCAATAACATCCTTCACGATCAACAGTATGATTTCACAAAAGGACGTTGTACGACTGACGCAGGTCTCACCTTACTAAAGCACATTTTTAACGCGTGAGAAGAGGCTCAAGACTCAATTGGAATATTTTGCGACCTCTCCAAGGCATTTGATTGCGTAAATCATGAAACACTACTCTTGAAGCTTGAGCATTACGGACTAGGTAAATCTGCGCTCTGCTTAATGAAATCGTATTCAGCAGGTACAAGTTAATGGTGTAAATTCACCGGGCTTAAAAGTAAAGATGGGAGTTCCGCAGGGTTCAATATTATTTTTATTTATTCATAGTATAATGTCTTACGGTATTTTACTGTGGGGACGGGCCGCAGATATAGATTCTATATTCATTCTGCAAAAGAGAGCTATCAGAGCCATTTATAATCTCCGTAGTCGTGAATCTCTAAAGGAATTGTTTAAAGAAATTAACATCATGACGGTGCCTTGTCAGTACATTTATGAAAATATTATGTATGTTTAGATAGGCAAAGGTACACACTTCCTTTATGGGAAAATTCTATAATAAAATACCTTTAGACATTCTTCAACTAAATGAGAAGAAATTTAAAACCTGTATAAAACGCACACTATGTAAGCAAGCATATTACAAATTAGAAGACTATTTAAATGATAAAAATGCTTGGCAAAATGCTGGTCCTGCTCCACAACCACTAAGCTCATAAATTATGATACTGATAGATATTTATTATAGCTTTGTTAATCAGTTGCCGTTGACGATCAAATATAATTTTGTGATGTTATTAATTTCATATTATTAGCCATTTGCATTTTTATGGATTCAGTATTTTAATCCTTGGTTTATATAACTTCATAGCATTATTTCAATATTGTACATGTGAGTACAGTGTAGCCATTTACTACTTAAGATTTTAATTGAATGTCGCCTGGTGGTTGAGAGTATGTCATGCTCACTAAAATGTCTTGCTGATGGTGGCGCATGCGTTGGGTCATTCGGTTCCCTTTAAAATGGTTCAGCTAAATGGCGCTGATTCATGCGTCATGTTCGTGAACGGGCGCCGTCTGTTGGGACTGGTCATCTCTAAATTGCTATGGCCTAATATTTGGAGTTGTGTTTACTATTATCCTAGACTTTTACATTGTTTTCTCATATTTGTGTTATTTCCGACAAAAGCAATGTAACCATGATATTGTAATCATTTGATTTAAAAGAGTAACCATGGAGTTTCTTGCCCGTTCTTCTCCATAGGAATCTACGCTTTGGAACGGGCATCTAGCTTCATCATTATGACTAACTGACAGACTCCTTGACAATTCAAAAGTACCTGTAATTGGTCTAATTGAAATAAATGCTTTGACTTTTGACTTTTACTATTTTCTCGAATGAGGAAGGGAAATACACGGAACTACAAATAAATGGAGAGAGTAGACTTGCTTGATTTATTATGTTATCGTTTTTGTTACAGAATTTGAAGACGTTGACAGACAGTTCGACGACTCGGATGACGAATTTGAAATTCTGTGAAAGTGTCGTACATCAGAATAATAATGCAATTTATCACACAAAAAACTTTATGTAGATAGACTTTAATATATATTAAATAGATAACGATACTCGTACTTATGTACCTGTAACAGCTAACGTAATAATAATTGTTGTTCTAAGTTACCTTTAGACACGAGGAATATTATTTTGTTTCATGTATTAGTTATAGTGCCTACGACTGGATAGAGTAAGCCGCTACGTTATATTTTGCAGTGCCTTTACAATTTCATTGTGCAATTTTATGAAAATAAACACAAAGTTATGTACGCTGGTTGACATTCCTGTGAAAAATTGTGATAATCAGTGCATCTTATAGGCAACTCGATTAGAGTTCACGTATCATCTAGTCATAATGTAGATAGACTCGAAATATTGAAGCTTAAATAATAAACAAAAACAAATACATTATTACACTTGAATTGATAACTTGTAATACGAGAATAAGGGTGCGTTTCCACTGACGTGGAGCTGGGCGGAGTGGAGAGGAGCGGACTGTTAATTGACCAATCACATTGTTTCCACTGACGAGTGGAGATTTCGACCACTGTGATTGGGCAATTCACGGACCGCTCCTCTCCACTCCGCTCAGATCCGCGTCAGTGGATACGTACCCTCAGGGCCTGTTTCACAATGTCTGAGTAGCCCACTACTCACCAAATAAAAAATAGAACATAATTTGTATGAAATTATCTGTCAAGTAATTTAACAGAAACTTACTCGGAGGTGGTGAAACAGGCGCTAAGTTTTATTTCATGTGCACATATTTTTAAATAAGTTTGACGTTAATTGCATAATGATAGCTATATGGTGAGGTTTTAGTTGTATTACGGAGCCAATTATATGCCATTAGCAGTAATTAAGTAAGCTGTATGTTTTAGCATAAAATATCATGATAATATACCTATTTAAAATACTGCGTTTCTTAGTTTTTTTGTAGCGACAACTCGACAAGAAATGTGTTATTTAATTTGTGTTGTGTTTTAGGGCGGATTTTTCAATCGCTAGATAAAAATAAAATTATTCCTATGAATAAACTACATTACAGTATTCCCAAATTAATAATGCGCATGCAGATCTTCGCTAATTGTCGTATTCCCGGAAACACCGAATCATTGAATCGTAAGAGCCCTAAATTATGCATGAAGAAAATGCACTTAACCGCTCTATATACTTTTTTTTTCTATATACTTTTTTGTTTCCGGGAATACGACAATTAGCGAAGATCTGCATGCGCATTATTAATTTGGGAATACTGTAAGTATATTGGTATCATTTTAATGTTTTATGAAATCGGTATACCTACTTACTTTATTCCTAGGAATATATTTTAACTAGCGATTGAAAAATCTGCCTTTAGAGTAATGTTTTGTTACAAAATTGCAGGCTGAGTGGAGCAGCCTACCCAAATATTTTATATAAATAAAAGTTTTAAAAATGTTTTTCTTTTTCCTCTTGAGAATACCATCACTGAGATACGTGCGCTCGCCCACGAGAAATTAAATGAATGGAAACAGTCTACCTCCTTCACAAAATTACCTTTGTGCTCAATAATTGTTCCTTTGAAGGAACTTCTATATAGATAAATCCTTCACAAAACCGAGCGTGCACAAGGTGTGACAGTAGATGCGCGGGGACTCCGCAATCGCACTACTTTTGTGCGCTCCGCTAGTCCTCAAAACCCACTCGCAGCTGCTCCTTTTAACTTTTTCTATATATTACGAACGTGCAATATCCATCGTGATGCAATCGTCATGGTATCCAATGGGCAATAATCGTGTACTGTACTGATAAGAAAGCGTAAAATTTTACACATAGGTTTTGATGAGCATGAAGTGATATTTTTATTTTGCCGCAGCTTAAAAAAAACTCAGGGACAAGAAACGTTAAAACTATACAGGTGTCCCTGGAAGTATTAACGATCGAATCGAATAATTGAGGATGTCGGTGCAATTTTTTACGGTTCAAAAGTTATGAGATGACCAATTTTTGTTTTTTTCAATCACTTGGTACCTATAGTGCTTAAAGAAAAAATAGGTGGTATATTATAGGTGTAGCTTCCTTGGCCTCCTCACGCTCCTATAAGTAACAACTTTCGCCGCACCCGGTTCAAGTGGGGAAGTAACAATATAATCTATCTTACTAATATTATAAATGCGAAAGTTTGTGTGTGGATGTGTGTGTATTATAATCTCTGGTCAAACACGTAGGTACCTACTTAATAGAACTAATTTTAGAATTATATAAAAGTACTCTGTGGTGTGTATGTTTGTTACTTCTTCACGCTGAAACGGCTGGATGGATTTGGATGAAAGGCAAAGAGGTAGTCGCTGGGACCTGGAAAAACACATAGGCTACTTTTCATCCATTTTCACGCAGACGAAGTCTTGGGGAACAGCTAGTGTTTTAAATAAATAAACAAAAGTATACGATACCATTTATTTAAGTATTACGTACAATATTGTTATACTTTGGTAGGTAATCAGTTATCAGAGGCAAGCAATAAGACAATTGGACAACATATAAACCTTTAAGGCTTTGGTAAATTTACACATATTATAACACTGATTATGTACAAAAATTCTACCTATATATTATATGTTAAAATTGCTACAAAATACGGGTAACACAACAAGGGCTTAATGCTTTTTTATCTGCTAAAGTCCTTCTGTAAACAACCATATTATAATTCAAATAGTTATGAAAACCAGATCATATCAAACTATTATAAAATCCAATTTGGCACCTTACCGATCAAAATATAATGTTTGTGACCAATAACATAGTAGGCATCCACTAGGTCAAGTAGAAAGTAGATTCATTTGGCCCCAACAACGTGTAGTTTAAAAGATAGTAATACACCATGCTCCATAGGCCGATAAGTATAATTTGTAAACAATTTCTTTGTACTTAATCGAACACTATCATCGTTTTCTGTATAGGTAAAATTACAAAAATATTTAGGATTCATAAATCTGGTGAAAATGTTGTTAAAAAAATTTAAATGATTTTTATTACATGAAGGCTTTATAAGGTTTTAATAATGAACAGTGCCTGTAATGTGTATTATGCAAGTAAAATAATTATGAAAAAAAAAACACATTATAAAACTAAGAAAATATGACTAGCACCATGCCTAACATATACAATCTAAAGTTCTAAACTAATATGGTACTCAAATCAAATGCAGTAAGAAGTATATAAATACATAATGACCGGGAACGCATAAATTTCTTACTTTTTAAAGACTTAACACCCATTGTACAGTCAGCGCCAAAAACTGGCTAATAATTCAGTTTTTTTTTGAACTGAACGCAAAGATATTAATAAAAATCGGAATTGATTTAATCTTGAAATATTAAAAACTTTTATTGATATGAGATGCTATTACTTTAGCTGCTTAGTAAAAGTAGAAGTGTTAACTAACTTATGTCCCTGACTGTACTAATAGCCCTTTAGAAATAAAAAAATCCCGAAATCTAAACATTTTTATCACACCAAGAAAAAGTCAAAAAGGAGTCAAAATAACACTCCATAGCATTATGAGGATGAATGATAAGTGATGTTTGTCTGAATTTTTAGTGAGGAATCAATATTACATGCTATAATTATATATTTAAAACAGTTGTCAACAGGACAATATTATGATAGGTAAACAACAAAACGTTACTCATAAAGACCACCCAGTTTTAAAACTGTATCCACATCACAACCATTCATAAATTCAAAACTTTAGATTTTCAAAAATATGACGCTATACACTTTTACATTCAAAAATATAAACGATTCTCGCCTAAGTAATATATCATCTACTGGACGTAACTATACAAGGTGAATTTTCCAAGTGAATGTGTACGGCCAACTATAAAACTTTAATAAGAAATTGTTTGAAAGAGTCTCAGGGCCGATTTTGATGAAAACTAGAACTAAATCATTCGATTTTTGAAAAATCAATGTTCCTAGCCAGGAATCGTACTAGTTGATTTAAAAAAAAAAGTATACATATTGCACCATCCAGCAGTACTGTCGCTAATAAGGATCAAATCCTAGGAAGTAAATGACATAATTATGGCAAACTAAAGGAACGTGTTCATTTTTAACAAGCTGATTCATTATTTTCAAGGCTTCCTAATAGATACCTGTACCTTTTTTAAATAAAAATCAATGGGTTTGATTCCCGGCTAGGAAAATTAATTTTGCAAAAATGTAATGATAAAGTTTTTATCTTATTATATCTTATTTATGTAGTTTTTATCACAATCGGTTCAGACTCCTTTGAGTATTTATTTTTCGTTATGTCCTTTAATCTTACACACTTGGAAAATTCACTCTGTATTCAAAATTTTCGTAATCTTATCAGTAACATCAATATATACCAAGTAATAGATTCAATTTTACATGTAAACTATGTACAGTCACATGCATAAACGGGTATACACTTATCGAAATTCAATATCTATTTTCTCCTAAAGTATTGATTGAAATTAATTATGTGGTATTGTGCAAAAATGATCTTCCAACACATACTAGATCTCAACATTATGATTGATTTTGCTTAAATGTATACTTACATCATTCTTTTTGCACATACCTGAACTGTCCTGAACATGAATACACCAGAGATGAAAAAATGGAATAATAAGAAACTTCACGACAACTACGGTGAAACAACCAGATTATAATGCATAATATTAAAATGCAATTTCGACATACAAATATTTTGTAGACACTTTATGATACAACATATTAAAATTTCCACTATTTGTTTGTTTATAGTACCTACATACAACATTTCAGTTTACATTGTTATCAAAATAAATATTTTACGTAAAACATGGAACTGTGTTAACACTATTTATTTGGGTACTTGTTTATGAATAGCTTGTCTATAAATTAGTATTTCATTTTTATGTAACTACAAAATGTATAATGCAAGGACAACAGTTAGTGTTACATTTGTTACTTAAAGGTACCACAGAAAATTGCTTAGAAAAATAAAATTTTCATGCATGAATTTTTTGATCTTGAGTTAGTAAAAAACTCTTACAATTCTAGGCAAAAAATTCAAGTTTCACCTTTCATAAATTGTAAGATTTTAGAATTTAACACGCTAGTGTATACAATACCCCAAAAATTTACTGTAAAATTGCTGTAAACATTTTATTAGTTAGAAAATTAATAACTAAAACTGTAATGTTATCTACAGAACCTCTGTAATATGCTTGTAGTGTTAAACTTTTAGCTCCATAGTCAGGTTCATCTAGTCTTTCTTTAATGAATTTCACAGCTTCCTCATTAGAAAAAGTATCCCACAACCCATCAGAGGCGAGAACTAAAAACATAGGCTTGTGGTCGTCAAGATTAAAAGTCAAGATGTCAGGATCAGCAATCACAAATTTCTTATCTTTCAAAGGGTAGTCTCCCATTGCGCGTGATGTTGCCAATATACCTGCCACTCGCCATACTCCATTAAATGCTATGTAACCGCCAGCAGCCTCAATCCTTTTCTGTTCTCGAACCTAAAATAAAATATGAAGGACAATGTGAGTACCTATTTGAGAAATATAATAATTACCTAGCACATTCTCGTGCCACAATTCAGTTGGTAATGGCTATTTGTTTGAACTTGACCTAGAAAACTCAAGTTTAAACAAATAGTTTAAAAATTTTTTTGCCTGATTATGTATTAATAGTATTAATGGTTACATGAATTGAACTTAATCATCAAATTAATTACCTGTTGCGGTTTATGGTCGAATGACACAGGAATAGCATTGCCACGTGAATCACACATCACTCCTCGTGAATCACCCACATTAGCTACAATCAGATGGTTTCCTTCCATCACAGCCAGAAGAGCTGTAGTGCCTGCAACATTCAAAGACCGCTTTGCAGCCTCCACAAGTAGCCTGTCTGCAGCTAGTACCTCATCAGTCAGCAACCTTCCATAGTTTATCTTTCCTTTGTCCATATAGCTGGACAGTGGTTTAGGCACATTTTTAACTGGCTTAGCTGATGGTCTAACTTCCCTAGTGATAGGCCTTGCTTTTGACAACTGTGCTAACAGCTCAGGATCTGTTATTTCTTTCTTTGATGTATCATCAGCGGTACTCGCAGACTTCTTAAAGCTAGATTTTCTATCAACAGTAACACTGTTCTCTTCTTTTTGTTTTGGCTCCTCAGGAGTTTCAATAACAGGAGTGTTTAGTATTTTCCCATCCTTAAATGCATGTAATTCCACTATTTTATTGTAAAGGTTCTGAATGAGGTGGTCCTTTGCATAGTTAGCAGCGAACTCACCACCATGTCCATCGAATATAGCAAACAATGAGATCCCAGAATTATTAATGTTTTCGTTGATAATAAATCGGTCTTCCATGTGAGCTCGTCTACCTTTGATTGCGTAAGCGGCGCTGAGTGTACCCTTTTGCTCCCAGCTTTGCTTATCGGCATCGGAGCCTTCCAAGAGCTTCATTCGTTGAACTGCACTTATAGGACTCATGGCCTGCGACAATCTGCTCAGCATAGTGCGACTCCATAGCTCGATAGATTGCAAATACATAAAGAATAATATTATGCCTAGCGAGAACACTAGCACTTCGGAGCGTAGTAAATAAAGGCGCACCATCTTCCATAAATAGCTCAGGGGAGTATCAAGCGGAACGCTACTAGTGAAACGTGACAAGATTTTCATAAATGAAAGATATGTTTGATATAAAACTCTATCTTCTAATTCGTCTTCCATGTCCTTGCAAAATATTCGCAATGTTAACGCAATAAAAACTATATAAAAGCACCCAAAGTGCACGTAGATTTTAACACTTTGTGTATATCTACTTAAATTGAGATATACTGATACATGCTAAGAAGATACGCAGACAGACTTGAGGCTGCAAGAGAATATAGATTTTGGCATGACATTTTGGGTTTCTGTCATTTTTTGATTAATCAACACCTGTCTGTCATAGATTTTATTTCTTGTGTACTAAGGACTAATATGGGTTGGCCCGATGATGCGTTTTACATTCGAAGACAATTGAGTCCATAGAGAATGATTGCTTTTTATCTCTTTTTTTTATGGCACAAACCTTACATACCGACTGCCCGACTGTTTTTATTGTAATAAAAGAAGTCAAGGTCAACTCTAATTTTATTCATTCAATATACCTAATTTGTTTAGATTTCTACATTTTTCATGAATCAAGGTCATTTGTAATAACAATAAAATCTGTAGGGTACATATATGTACTGTACATACTTTCTTACTGATTTAATTTTAGGTCAACATGATCTAACCGGTTTATTCCACTTGGTGCACCTCAGTAACATGGGATTTGAAGACACTTGAACAGTGGAAGTAGGTTGAAAATAAAGATGCTCAGCACTTGCACTAAAACACTGTATTTATTCTATCATTGATCGCTTTCGGTCCTTCGCCAGCGTACCTATAGAGTGCGCGCAAAATAAATATGCGCGTGGCCAAAATCGAAACTAATCAGGGTCCGTTAAAACCATTGGTAACGAGTAGGTATACTCAGGGACGTATTTTAGAATTTGGCGCCCTGGGCGCTTATGATTCGGCCGCCCCTTTTTTCAACGCCCATGTCGCAGCCGAATTGTAGAATTCGACATATTAAAATAACGGCTAGCCATTTTAAAAAAACGGGGCCGTTTTGTACTACGGTGGATCAACATTTTACCGGGTTGCATTACGGCTTACGGCTGAACGTTTATCAACCATGTAATATTAGCGTTTTGCGTTCTCCAATGTGACTAAATGTGGCGTCGGCGTTTTGTAAAAAGGCGCGTTTTGCCGCCCCGGGCACGGGCCCTGGCTACCCCCCCCCCTACATCCGGGGCTGCCGATTCCATAGTGTAGTAACTATTCAGTAATCTGTGGTGTAGGTAGGTACCTCAGATCATGGAAACAAGGAGATATGCCATCACAGCCAATTAGTACGGGAACAACTGATGCCACTTTTAGTACATTTTTCGACACAATTACGCGCATAATTTATTAAGCGCTCCTTGTGAATAAAAAGACACACCCTCAATCATCTAACACTGTTAATCGTCACTCAACACTAGCACTAAACTAAAACACTGTATTTATAACATCGATCGTGTTCGGTTCGTCGCCCGAGCGTACGTTTTTAATATGTGCAATTTGCTCAAAATCAGGCATCAAGCTCGATAGCGCCTTGGCACATCTCCCTTGTTTCTATGATCTGAGGTAGGAACCTATTAAGAGATAAGCGTAGGTAGGTACCTACTTTTTCTAACCATCGCTATCAAGGCTAGCTGATTTCGTTTTTGTAGTGTGAAAGGCTCTCTTGCGATGGCAGTCTACCTGCATGCGATGAATCCGTTTAGTAGAATACCTAGGCACTGCTCATAAAGCAATACCTATTGTATTGATTAGATGAGCCTTGATTGTGATCGTTAAATTTATGTAACCATGGCATAAATGCAACTTCGAACTGGCTGATCTACTAAATAGATATATTTTTTAGGGTATCGTAGTAGCCAAATGAAAAAAAACCGGCCAAGTGCGAGTAGGACTCGCGCACGAAGGGTTCCGTACCATTATCTATACATTAGACACTATATTATAAGCGCCCCTTAAATATTTAGTTTCTGTTTTTAGTATTTTTTGTTATAGCGGCAACAGAAATACATCTGTGAATTCTGTGATGATGAAATGAAATTTCAATTACTGTCTAGTTATCACGGTTCATGAGATACAGCCTGGAGACACACAGACAGACAGACAGACGGACAGCAAAGTCTCAGTAATAGGGTTCCGTTTTTACCCTTTGGGTACGAAACCCTTATTATTTCGTCCTGTCCGTCTGTCACAGCAATTTTACTCGGATTTATAGGAGTGATATTACAAAAACATAAATATGTATATCCTCCATACATGAAACTGAGGCAGGGATGAGTGTGAACGGAGTGTCTGCCGTGTCAGGTATACAAATTAAAGAAAGTTTATTTTTATAAAATGTATTAAAACATGAAATTTAGATTACATTTCAGTAAGATTCAGAATAAGTCTTGCTTTAAATTTCGTGCTAGTTTATAACAACTTGTGTTAAAAACTCATACTAAAGTACACATAGTATATTTTTTCTACCCACAACAACACAGCCAGTTATAAAGATCAAATCGAATATAAATTAGTACTTTGTCACTATTGTCGACGATACTTTAAGAATAAATTAGAAAATAACACATAATACAAGAATATTAATCACACATAATTGGTGTTACAAGTTTAAATAATCCAATAATTATTAAATTCCATAACTAGTTTAAAATATTGACAATTTTGTAATATTAAATTAAATTTTTACTAGGTACATGATAATTTGTTTCTCCATTTTAATTCAGAAATACATATGTACCTATGATATAATGTAATTTAAGTACCCTTGAAAATTATAGCAATGTTTAAACAGATGTTTAATTTTATACTTAGTTGTTTAATTTTAACGGATATTTTTAAGATGAAATAAATTATTTTCTACGACGAATAAAGCAAGGCATTGAGTATGAGATTTTAATTTCACTATTCACATATAAGTATGATGAATACGTACCCTTCTCCCAACTTATAAAGCTTTATAATTTAAATAAATAAGCAATGGAATGGAGTATTATTAAGAACGCTTATAGACTTAAAAGTAGAATATGGCCTGGCGAGAAAAATCTGAATTATAAAATGCACTGTATGGCCACCTTCGTTGGGTCATGGGGTCTCATCAGGAACAAAGGAACATTTGTTGAAATAACTCATAATAGATGGCGTTATATGTATCGATTTGTTATTGAAGTTAGCGTAAAATTGAGATCATGAAAAAATACATCATGAAAAATATTTGTTCAAATTTTGAAAAATCCTTTAAGCACGGAAATATGTATAGCCCGAAGATAGCCCGCGCTAAATCGGTCACATTTCTTTGTATGAGATGAAGCATCTGTACGTATAGTATTATATTATCTGTGGTTGGGTATAGTTTCAAATTTAGGCTATCAATAAGACATTTTTTTTTTCTAGAAAAATCCGTTAGACAAGATAATGTAGATCAGCACAGTTAATTTTTTTTCCCACCAGGCATTAACAGTAAGAAAATTGTAGTTTAGTTTTGAGAATAAAGTTACTACCACGGTACTTAGTCATTTCTTTTAATAGACAAATCACAGTAATCCTTTTTTCTTGTACCTAACTTTTATTACGAAGCTAAGTGCCGTTATTTATTTAGGTGGTACAGGCAAGCTACTGTGCGTGCAAATCGAATTGTTTAGAGTTACGACCTTTGTCTTCTATCTATATTATGACGATCTAATACCGATATTTTATTTTAGAGTTCCAGGGAAGTATTTGAGTATCTAGTTAAATTTTACTATGAGAATGTTATTGTCATGATTTTTTTTATTAGCCTAAGATCTGACAAATATAAAGATATTAGACTGGGCCAACTAGGTTATTATAAAATAAGAAGATATCCGTGGTAGTTCATATACAGCGTATAACGTTATCAGCGCCATCTATAACTATAAAATGAAGCCTTAATACGACAAACAACAAAATAAATTAAACAGACGTGTAACTCGCGTAATAAACTTTGTTTACACAAATTAATAAAACAGTACCTAACTGAATATTAAAATTCTGATATAAAAAATAAAAAAATGTTCACCTACATCTAATGTCAGGTTTGAGTTTGTGATTTATTAAATAGTAATAGTAATATTGAAATACTTACTTAATATTTTACAAAAAAGTTATCGTCCACCCACCTCAGCTAAGTTAGACGTGTTTTAAATTTGTGAGCATACATTTAACTTGCAGTAAGTGTTATGCCACATTTCCATGATACAAGTACTTTGCACGCAAGCTACACTATAGTATCTTGTAAAAGTTTGCATGCATGCCAGTGTCATTAGATTGTATTGAAATGCTGCCTACACTGAAAGCAGTTTAACTTTATAATCTGCGTCAAGCCTGACGCACTGCGCACATTAGGTAAGAAACTACAAGTACAACGGCAAGTAGAGCAAGGCCGTTCAATGGGTTGCCGTCGCGTCAGAAGAGATAGAGTTACACGATAGAAAGAGAGGCACCTTGTAGGTATATAATAAATTTAGTCGCGCAGCGCTGTGCAAGCTGAATTACACTTTATTGCGTCGTACCAAGAGTTGCTATTTATTTAATTGTCTTTGCGGAGTTATCCTTCTATACAGGGTAAAATTAAAACCAGTGCGGATCAACACATCACAACAATTGGACATCACTAAACAAGTTGACTGTTTGTTTACATTCTTATTAAAATGGATTGACATGAACTATACGTTGCGTGAAGCACGACTTAGCGGACTCCTTAACAGTACCAAAACAAAGTTCAGGTCCCGATAATAAAAAAAGTAACAAAAAAATAGTAAATTAAAAATTAAAAAAACCCGACTGCCAAAAAACAACTAATAAAAAGTTCAAAACAAGAGCACTTTTCAAGCAGTCTGATGCAGTTGGTGGCAATTATTTGTGTTAAATCTTAGATTTTATGCCACCAACTGCATCAGACTGCTTGAAAAGTGCTCTTGTTTTGAACTTTTTATTAGTTGTTTTTTGGCAGTCGGGTTTTTTAAATTTTTAATTTACTATTTTTCACTTTTTAGTTTTTAATGCATGTTTTCGTAATCTTCTTTTTTGTTTGTATATCGTTAATACTTCAAATAAAAACTTAAATCAATAAGTAAGAATTAGCGAGAATGATTGCTTTGTTAAACAACTTTAAATCGTTATATATCCTAAACTATTATTTAAAATGAAAAATGATAAAAGGAACCTAAAGATGATTTTAAAATACCTATTCAACGACACCCCACTTGACATAGTTCATCAACTTTTTTTTTTTTCATTTTGACAATATGGCGTCTGGTTGTCGCTGTGGTGAATTTTGATTACTGTTATGTCTTTAGTGACACTCGCAAGGTTAAGACGAATCGATTGACGTAAGAATTATCAAAATCGGCCTACGCATTTGGTCTCTAGAACGCCACATAGAAACAAACATACATACATACATACATATATACATACATACATACATAGACTGATAAACACATTACCCTCCTTTGCGTCTCGCAGTCGGGTAAAAATAGGGTGGTATCGTGAGCAAGTAAATACAATTAAAGAATAGTGATTTTGTTCAATGTTTTATAACTTACAGCGTATGAGCGAACGTTCCTTTGAATACTACGAATGTTACATGTGTACATTTAAAATATAAAAAAGTAATAAGGAACTAGAGACTAAAGCCATCGTTACACATGCTCATTATTTAAAATAAGCGTCCCGTTTCTTAGCAGGTATTGTACACACTGCTAGTAGAGCGGTCGTTCGAAATTAACATGCTTTCGTGCTATTAATGAGTATGTGTAACAAAGGCTTTACGATTTCTTTTTAACCAATTTATAATTGTAACGTTGAGCAGTAACTATTCCTGAGCGACTAATAAAGTACTTCTAAAATCGATAAAACGTACCTACTTTAATATGACATTTCATTTTTAAAAATTAGACGGTATGAAGGGCGAATCATGGTCAAAAAAATCGGTCATTAGGAGGACATCAAAACAGAGATAAATCCTTATAAACTAGTTTATGTTACGCATGGCAATAGTAGTAAACAGTCGTTCACTATGACTTGATACTCTTAGGTCTTTCTACTGACTCTACTGAGGGTATAAATCCTAGCTACATTATTGTACACGCATAAATTGAAAGCGCCCGACATTCGTGCTCGACATTTGTGCTCAAAACTACTATATATGCGATCAAAATAAGAATAGGACTGACCTTGCGCCATATTGTGACGATTGATTCGCTAATTAATTTTCTTTGTAAGACTTAGGTACTTTTCGAGTGATTGTTGTTGACAGTTCGAGGTCATTGACGTTCCTATTCTTATCGCGATCGCATAGTAGACTTTAATTTAGTCTACATAAAGGTTCCTAGGTTAGATAAGAGAGAAATATCAGTCATGGCACTTGAACAGTATTTTTCAGATCTTAAAATATTTAAAAAGAAAATGGTTGTCACAGGATGGAACTTTGTAATTGACTTTACATCCTTACTAATATTATAAATGTGAAAGTAACTCTGTCTGTCTGTCTGTGTGTTACTCAATCACGCCTAAGCTACTGAACCGATTCAAATGAAATTTGGTACAGAGATAGTCTAGAGCCTGAGAAAGGACATAGGCTACTTTTTAATGCGAAAAAGAGCTGTAAAGGGTTGAAATAGGGGATGAAAGTTTGTATGGAAATTACGTAATTTTTAAAGCTAGAAGCTTGAAACTTATTTTTGGGGTGTATGGTAGGTGTAGGGTAGGTGCAGGGTAGGTGTAGGGTAGGTATAGGGTAGGTGTAGGGTGGGGTATGTGTAGGGTAGGTGTACTAAACATTACCCGTGCGAAGCCCGGGCGGGTCAGCTAGTATGAAATAAGTTTCTGACGAGTATATTTCCTCCCTTATTCGTAGATGCTGTTTTGAATGTTTTACTTAATTTATAGTATGTTTACTTTGTATAGTACAAGGTGTTTCAATTTCGATAAAAATTGCATCGGTTTTGTTCGATTCCGGGTAAACTTAAGGAGTATCCGTAAAGGTAACGCGCGAAATTAATTTTTTTTAAGTCCGATAATACATAGTATCGAGTTATCGACTTTACCAGTTTGGAAGTTATATTTGATAGCACTAATAAATTTTCTTCTATACATTTCTTTAAGTAAAAGATAACATTCATTTAGTTTAAATGTTTCCTAACAGAATCTGTGTAGTTTTACCTTTGTCTTAGATAAATTAAGGTGTTGCAAATACTAAATTATAATCACCATTTACTGTAAAAATTTAAACATTATTGTTTTGTTTCTTGGCAAGTTGTCCAATTAGTGTAAATGACTCACATCAACTTAATTTATGGACATCACAAAACATAATAATCCAATACATAATAACTAATTATTGTTTTAATTTTGGGCAAATTATTTGGCGATGAAGTGATATTTTGATCGCAATAGTGTACTTACCTTAAGACGGCACTTCACTTGTTGAATTTGACTAAATATGTGCGTTATTTCGCTAATATAAAATAAACTTTAAACCAATAAAAATAGAGTATATTTTGTATTAGTTAAATAACGCGAATATTTGGTCAAATACAACAAGTGTAGTGCCAGCATTACGCAAAGGTATGAGACCTAGTCAAATCTTAGAGCTCTTCAGATCTATCTTAGTTAATGGGATAATTAAATAACGATGTTTTCAGATACTTGTCTTGTCTTATAAAGGTAAGGAGGTCAATTGACACTAATCGCCTTTAATTATGAAGATTGTACTACGCGGTTTCGATGATAATAAGATTGGACGTTTTGGAACTGAAAAAGGCGCCAATGTTGTTTTTGTCGATAAAATAATATAACAACAATATTTTATATTGTACTTATATAAGATAATGTTATAAACATTGAATAATTATTTGGAAAATATATTTTTAAATTAGATTACAAGGATGCTAATTCATAATCTTCAACGATTTATCAAAAATTTAACGAAAATCCGTAATATTATTTTGTCGCCAAAATTCTATCTCCACGTCATGCTTGTATATTGTTGCTGAAAATTTTAAATAGAAGCAGGCAACGATCTTGAAGCCATACAACCAACGTATGCCTTAGAAAGCTAAGACTTGACATTTTACCAGTTTTTGTTGGTAGAACTCACAACCCAAATAAATGTTTGCACGATGCAAGTTGGTTGCTATTAAAATTTGCGAAGTATAATTAAATTATAAATAATACATCATAATTATGAATGTCTTCATTAATTGGTTCCTCTTTCTTAATGAATTATAATTTATAATGCTTAAGAGTTTGAATTTTTCTGTATGTATACAAGTGTGCGTGGTTGAAAAGCAAATGCTTAATTGGCCTTGCTTCATTAAAAGAAGTACATTCTTATCATCAATGTAACCACATAGTAAAATAATTTACGTATAAATATCCGCAATATTTATAGGACATAATATTTTAATAATATTCAACTCTTAGTTCTAATATTTTAAGAACTTAATGGTGCATAATCTACATTGGACTAAGATGTGTTCAAAATGATGAAGAGCAGTCTTAAAGTTAATATTGAGACTTGAATTGGCATTTATTTTCTTTAGAGAGAATCTTGGTCTCAGGTTAAGTTTTACTAATGTTTAATAGGCAATTTTAGTACTTAAACCCGTTTGCGAGCGTTTAGTATTATGACACTTGGGAGATTAAAACGTATTCGACCCCGTTGGTTGAAATCTGTCAAAAAGTTTTGGGTCAATGAGACGTTCAATCAAAACTTTTCACCCACGTGATAAGTTTGTGAATCTTTTAGATAAGCCGTAGTTAGCGAACCAACACTTGACATGATCCCAAGTTCAATGCACGAACTTCGTGCGCATGTCCAAGTGTCCGCAGTTAGTCATATTTATTTAATACCTGTGATATATTTGACATAAACAACTCTTTGTCCTGGCAGGACCGAGCATCGCAATGAGTACCTTTTGAAAGAGTAAAGTACATCTCACACAAAATCTCGCAATCATTTAATGCTTGACGTTGCGAGATTCACGTCGCAATATTTACCACGAAGCGCCAGCGCGGTCAGCTAGAACATAACCAAAGTCTAGCTATTATTATACTGCATACAGTCGTTCAACGCTAGGGTTTTCGCAGATCTATCGTGTGGGGGCTTTAAGTCCCCAACATGCAATCCGAGACCTTGACAAATTACCATTTAAATATGTAACAAATATTGACATTTCTAAATCTTGCCAAACGTATGGGCGATGAACCACTGTAAGGTCTATACACTGTGACATAACCTTAGTCGTCAGTTCAAGCATTACTGGACTCTAATTCAACGCCAGGGACAGTGGTACTTAAATTTCCGTTAACTAATATGTCTTGTAATGGCTGCCCCAACATGCCAGATAATGAGTGGCTCAGTTTGTAGTAGTTCGTCTCTAAAGCTTCATGATACGAAACTTGGTCGGAACTGATCAGCTTCGCGTTCAGTTGCAGCGCTGAGTGGCATACGGTCAGGAACTCCCTGTAAAGTGAGATTAGACGATATTTAAAATTAAATGAATTTTGTTAATTAGCAGATAAGCTGTTCTTAAACGTGATACAACGACTAAAATCATTATTTTCTCAGTTGAGACATTATCGTGTAATTACTCATCTGAGTAAATAATTATTTTGCTCGTTAAACTTCTTTAGATAATGGGAAGTAGACGTTTGCAGTGTATTAAAAAAATAATCGGAAAAATGTATAATAAAAGCTGCACGTTTTATTCTCGCGACTTCATCCGCGTAAAATTTCGCTTTTAGTTTATTACGCTAGTTTTTTTCTGGGCCTCTTTGAATCCCGGAAATATTTAAGGTTCCGGCTTATACATTTCTAGGATTTAAAGTAGCCTAGACCACTCCTTTAGCACTCCTCTGCCAGCCTGTAAAGGTGTCCCATCAAAATCGGTTCAGCCTTTTCAAAAAGGTGCTTGTTATTAGCTATTGTGCAGCGCGACATAACTGTGACGTCAACTGTCACCTCTCTCCCACCGCGCAGCTACCTCAGGAACCGACTCAGTTAAGCGTTAAGCCGCGTCTCCTGCGCCCTGTTTTCGTGTTCGACGAACATCGAACAGTGAACAGTGAACGAGAAAGGGGCGTGGTCTACGTGTTTCGACGAATAAAAACACTCAAAACACGTAGACCACGCCCCTTTATCGTTCACTGTTCACTATTCGATGTTCGTCGAACACTAAAACAGGGCGCAGGAGACGCGGCTTTACACCCGAGTGCCTAGTGCGAGTTTTTCTAATATACTCGATCGTGAGAACGTTAGCGAAGGTCATAGTCAACGACCAATCAAACACCGGTTTGCGCTCGGTAGGGATGATCCATTTACTTCGAGAGAAGTTTACTCGACTATCGCTGTGATTTGCAACTCGGAGTCGGCTCTACTACTACTCCTACTACTACTACTCCTGTATAAAACCTCGTCACTTAGACGGCGCACTTCATTGACGTAACCGATCCTTTATTTCCAGACCTCACAGTGCAACAAACCATACTATCTACATCACAATAACCATGTTGCAGACGACAAACTACATCGCTCCATTCAGACACGAGGCTTATCAATGTAGTTCTTCATCAATGAGCGTTGGGGTGCAGTCAATAGACTGAATACATTTATGTAGGTATTGACAATAATAACCTGACTGAATGAATCCATGAAGTCAAGTCAGGATGAACATAAATTAATTATATTCGTATAAAATATAAATTCTTAACAAAAATTCTGTCTGATACCAAATATTTGATAAACAATTTTTAGTATGGGTCCAACACTGAAATCGCGAAAAAAAAATCTGTTGTTCTATACATTTTGTCGATTTGTATATTAATAGCAGATTTGGGATCGACAGGGTTTTAGTTACATGCTGTACCATTAAAAAAAAAACCGGCCAAGTGCGAGTCGTACTCGCGCACCGAGGGTTCCGTATCAGTTTTGGACGTATAAAGTGAAAAAAACCGGACCGCATAACAAACTATGTTTTGAAGAAATATTGATGATTTTGAAAAAGCTACTTACTAGATCTCGTTCAAACCAATTTTCGCTGGAAGTTTACATGGTAATGTACATCATATATTTTTTTTAGTTTTATCATTCTCTTATTTTAGAAGTACAGGGGGGGGACACACATTTTACCACTTTGGAAGTGTCTCTCGCGCAAACTATTCAGTTTAGAAAAAAATGATATTAGAAACTTCAATATCATTTTTGAAGACTAGATAGATACCCCACACGTATGGGTTAGATGAAAAAAAAAAATTTTGAGTTTCAGTTCTAAGTATGGGGAACCCCATTATTGTTTTTTTTATTATTTTTGTGTGAAAATCTTAATGCGGTTCCTACTTACCAAGTTTCACAGTCCGTATGTCATGACTGACATACGGACGGACAGACAGATAGACCGACAGACAGACATGACGAAACTATAAGGGTTCCTAGTTTTACTACGAAACCTTAAAAATGAATGCCTAAATATTCTGGGTGCGCTCGTTTCATTGTCGACCTCATTCATCATCAAGCGCGATTGAAGTCAAGAGCCCGTGGGCTCTACTATTTAATTTTACTAAATAGTAAAACATCTATGATTGACTAACAAACAACGCATAGTCTAAACAACTGAAGATAGAAGTTTGACATAATGAGTTCTTTAGAGGTTGCGCTAAGAAAGGATTTATCGAAAACCAAACCCTATTCAGGTCTACGAAGGGTTCAAGTTTGTGTGCTAACGAAGTCGTGAACAACAGCTAGTATATTGTTATAATGTCAAACAGTACTTACTTGAATATCGCCTTTAGTTTATCGACCATGTCGTCAGGATACATGGGCGCTAGTGTGGGATCCAAAAAGGCGTTAGCATACGCCAACGGGCCAGCGTTCACTTGCACGCATACACTACCTTGCAACCTGTTACAGAAAAATTATAGATAATCCGTTGATATTTTAATATTATAACCTATTTCGGATATGCCTAACTAGTCTAAAACATCGAACTCCATTCGAGTTTGAAACTAGTCCCGAAACAAATACGTGAGTACTAGCCGTGCAGATAAAGAATGGGACTGAAAATGGCGTCACCTCTATTGACCTCTCGCTCACACCCTAGCGGGTGTAAGTATAACAGCAACAGTGTGCTAGCGAAAGTTAAGTAAGAGGCGAATTTCCCAAAACGATAATAGTCTAGTGGCTCATATGGAATAGAAAAATTGTGAATTCAAGCTATATTCCTTGGGAACACTACAGTCGTGAACCCAATCTTAGCAAAATCAATTAAATAAATAAAAAAAATACCGTACCTGAGTTGCAATTTTTTGATATCTGGTGCCTTCGCATTGACAATTTCTTGTAACTCAGCGACTTGGCCTTCCATTTCGGAGACAGCAACCTCTATCGGGCTCTTCTCTTCAACTTGCGTATCGATGACGGGCACGCGACGCTTGACGTACGGGAACCAAGAGTCCGCTGCAATTGTAACGTCATAAATGTATATTTGGTAATTCAGTGTGCCAAAAGTGAAAACAGTTGATAAAGGGGTATCGTTAAAAGTGGCATTTTAGGCACCCGTAAAAGGTTTTAAAATAACAGTTTTATCTAACCGAACAAATAGCATCACACTGCCTAAAATTTTAATGTATCGGGACGGAGTTATTCGACTTATGGGCGTTCCCAATAACCGATCTATCGGCTCTTGTCCCTACTAGAGATAATTTTTTGACTACTTCTATAGAACTCAGGCGCGGTCGCAGCCGACGATTTTGGGGGGGTCATACCGCAGCTGAAGACTTTAGGGGGGGTCATACCGATGAATGCCGACGTGATGTACCGTGGATTACTGTGTTTGACGCATTTTTGTACGATTTGGGGGGGGAGGGCTGGCCTCCATACCCCCCGCCCCTCCCCATGGGACCGCGCCTGATAGAACTTATGTCAGAAGTCTATCTCTAATAGGGGAAAGAGGCGATAGATCGGTTATAGGGAACGCCCATCAATGTTACTACACAGATACAAAGCTAAAGTCTTGTTAGAAGAAATGCAAAGTGAGCACGTCTCATTTTAATTTGAACCTTATTACACTGTAATAAGGTCCACAACGCACCTTCTAGTAATAACAGAAAAAAGTATTACTATGTAGGTGCCATTTTTCTCATATTATGATTTTATGACTGACGGTTTAATAAGTACCTACTAATAACTTTTATGCTTTTATTTTGCTACCACATTACTATGAAAATTACTAATCGTAATCACATAATTAATCACATTTACCATTATTGCAAGAATACGGTTAAAATTATTTAAACAATTAAAGCGATAATGTGAAATGCGCAAGAGAGCATTCTAAAACAATCGTGAAATCAAAATCGTACGTATTTTATCTAACGGAAAGCGTTATTATATAATCATAACGGTGACACTTTCGTGTCAATTCTCTGCCAAAATCGACCATTTGCGTGTCAGACTGAACACATAAAATAGATTTAATTAATATTTTATAAATATTTTGAAAGGCATCATAGCATAGAGATCATCATAGTCAGCTAAAAGCTTCCCTTTAGTGGACCAATAATTACAAGTTGATATTAAGAGTGCGCATGCCGCTAAGACAAACTAGCCCCTGGGCGCGGCCAAATAAGGACTTCTTATATTGTTACTTAGAAAAAAAATTACAGTCCTTTGGGGAAAGTGTTTTTATGAAAAAACTACTTGATATATCTATGCAGAATAAAATTATTTGAACTTTTAAATAAATTAACTGCTCTTATTGCTAAATTTCGTTGGTATTTTCATACTCCATAATGCCACAGATAATATAATACTATACGTACAGATGCCTCATCTCATACAAAGAAATGTGATCGATTTAGCGCGGGCTATCTTCGGGCTATACATTTTTCCGTGCTTAAAGCATTTTTCAAAATTTTAACCAATATTTTTCATGATGTATTTTTTCATGTTCTCAATTTTACACAAACTTCAATAACAAATCGATACATATAACGCCATCTATTGTGAGTTATTTCAACAAATGTTACTTTGTTCCTGATGGGACCCCGTGATAATGCTATTTATTTACGTGTTAAAACATGATCTTTCGAGGCTTTTAACTTTCAAATCTATACTTTTTTTACTGTTCTGTTTAGCAATAAGGCAAGATAACGACGTCAATAGTTTTGGACGTCAAATAGTGAAAGAGCTAACTTTCTACGTTTAGGAAAAATAAGTGGCTTGCGCAGGCGCAGTGTTACCTACACCAAATAAATTGTTCTGTAGACTGTAGATGAACTTACTGGTGAGATGCGTGAGCCTCAGTCGTTGATGATGCACGGGGCCCCTGGCGGCGCCGTCCCGCGTGAAGGGCGTCTCGAACACGAAGCGCCGTACGTTGTGCGCGCGCTCGAACGATCCCTCGCCGCCGCCCGACACCACCACACCCTCGGGCGCTGCACGGACCCACGTCACCTGGATGTAGGCCAGCTTGCTGTCCAGCTCATCGCGATTCACCTAAGAAAAAGCAAAAGAAATAACTATTCACATTTTTCTATGTGGAAACAGGTAACGACTTCCTAACGAGAAAAACAGGTGGAAATTATATGGTTCCTCTTATATTTTCTGTAAGAATATTATACTTGATAAATTGTTGCCGTGGCGGATGTAGCTAGAGAACAATGTTCAAAAGTAAATAGGTAATATATTTGAACAGCTGATTGCAAAAACACACCATATCATAAGAGCAAAACTTTAGGAAAAACACATAATAGGTATATTTTTTAAATTATTTTATTTTAGTGTAGGTATTTAATTATATTAGATGAACAAAATAAACGACTAGATACAGACTTGTTTCAGATTTTGTGCAATAAAAACAAACAATCCTGGATATGGTTCGTGCATTATTTTATTTTTTATCCTAAGGGATTTTTAAAATATCTCACATTGTTCTCACATATTAGGGCATAAATGTAAACAAAGAAATTGTATATTTGAATTAGTTGAAAAAGAGTAACCATGGAGTTTCTTGTCCATTCTTCTCCATAGGAATCTACGTTTTGGAACGGACAACTAGCTTCAACTAACGGACAAACTGACTGACAACTATTGCTTGACTATTCAAAAGTGCCTGTAAATGGTCTAATTGAAATAAATGTTTTGACTTTGACTTTAACTTTGACATTCGAATATGAATTTGAAATACTGGATAGATAGGTACTTCAATTTCCTTTACCACATTGTAAAATGCGCTCCGCTGCGCTTCGTCGCGCTATGCTCTGGATTCTATATAACGATTCGAAATGTCACTTTACGAAACATCTCTTTGATATAAGGATCATAATAGCATGATTTTACGTTTCGGAACGTCAGTTTACTTCGTCTGATTAAAAATACGATTTTATGTAGATAATTTTGATTTTTTTCTCACAGAAGAGTGATTGGAACCGAACGTCCTTGTCTTGTATTGACATGCCTGAGAGACAACAATTGGAATGAACATGACATCCTAATGGCTGTTTGTGCACTACACGTTTACAGCACGTTTTTTCACGGACCGTTTTTTTTTTCATACGTTTTAAAAAGTGGTGGGGATCGTTCTGCAGGCCTATTGGCTAAAATCCGTAAAAAACCGAATACGAATTGAAAACGTCTGCAGTGCACAAACAGCCAATGTCTGACACATGATATGAAACATGACAGAAAGACAGAGTTTGTATGAAATTATCTGTAAAATCAGATACAAAAATATTAAGTTATACAGAAGAATGTACAGATTGAGTACGCAGCAGAATAAACGAATTTGTTATTAAAACAAATTGTTTACTAATGACGTATTTAGCATTACCTACACCTTCACTAATTTAATTAATAAAATATTACATCTACGGTTGATTCAGCTACATCATTATGTAAGAGCGATAGAATAAAATAAATCATCACTAACCGGAGCCGAATCCATAATCATTTTGACGTTTCCCGCACCATACTTTTGGTCGTAAAAATTTTGTAATTTTTCAGAAATTTCACTGAGTGACGTCAGTTTGGGCTCTTTGTAGATGAACTCGATGCCCTCTTCGTCTTCACCGAAATGAGCTTTCCCGAAGAAGGCAACGCGATAGAATCTACCAAGTAATCGTTTCCCTGAGTTGGTCACTTCAATCACTTTGGCGTAAGCTTTGGTGAGGTGCTGGTAACACGCAAGAAGGGCTTGATAGTCCTTTCGCCGCTCATAAATGGGTATTATGAGCCGGTACAGTGGCCCCAGGAGTTCGTATCGTTCCGCTTTGTCCACAGATTCTGTGCAGATCATCAGTTGGTCGAGGAATGCTTGCTCGTTGTAATGAACGTCGGTCATACCTGAAATGAGAAAATAAGGTGTGTATGATTCAAATGTTTATTATTTAGAATTTTAGAGTAAGGGATAATATGACGAGAGAAAATCAGAGAAACGACTTATGAAACTTAACATTATTTTGTAAAATAACAATACTTTAATTAAATATGTTTTGTTTCTGGCTATTGTCAAAGGACCTTTCTTATTTCTAGAATAGGAAAAATCCATAACTTCTTCTAACTTATCTAACACAAATTACAAAACAGTCAAGGTTCTTTGATATGACACTCTGTCTTAAAGAATTAAGGTTATAAGAATAAAAGAAAAACATATTCAAAGCGTAACTAAATAACATGAATGTTGTATTACGATAAAATTTGTAATGGTGTAAATTGAAATGGGACACTACAAATCAAAACATTAATTTATTAATGCGCCTTTCGGTTTACGTTTCTTATTGAGAGGATCTGTTAAGACAAAAAAAGCTAGGTACTAGTATTGCTTTATTGTCGGTGGTGAGAATACGTAGTTGACTACTATTAAAAAAGTACAAATAAATTATTTTATTTCAAAGAAGGAATAGGAACAATAAAAAAGTAAAAATATAAAAAAAATATCACAAAATGGAACACATAGACGCTTTTAACACTTTCACTGTCCTAAGACAATTATCAATACAATTATAGCACGTCCAATTGTGTGTATACAATGCATGGACGTATGAACTTCAACCGCCGACCAATAGTGTTATCCAAGTAGGTACGTCGAAACACGATTAATGTATAGGTAACAAACTTGGTCAAATCGTTGATCTCGTGTATATTTTGGCGGACTGTTTCATTGATAAACCTCTACGAGGAAAACGAAAGAGATAATTGTGTATTGGTTAATAGTGTATTGTATGTCATGCACGGACGTACGGAGCTAACTCATCAGTGCATTACATGTAATGCATTGACAGTGAAACTGTTAAAGTTTTTGGAGGGAGTATTCTCCGTCTTTGTCGTGCGAAACGGACATAGTATGCGGTGGTGTGGTGTTACGTCACTGCGTGATAGTAGCCGTCCCTGTCTAGCAAATCATTTTAAAACGCTTATAACTTTGCCAATTTTGTAGATGTTTCATCAGTTTTTTTGGTGTTAATTGTCTTTTTCCAAATAGTTTACAGATTCACAATAAAAAAATCCCTATTAACATAATAATAAATTAATAACGTTCTGACTTTGGAAAAGGTACCTGAAAGGAATAATGAGGAAAACTAATAAACGTGGTATCATCACTGAATAAGATAAAACTCAGTCGGTACAGGTAGTTAAAGCAGGTAAGTTTAGGGCCTTGTAATAATTTGGTTCTAAGGAAACTCTTGTTATTTACCTTGAATTTGAACCAAAAAAATAAAATAGTACTTAGTATCTATTGTTTGATTAATATTATAAACGTATGTAGGTATTTGTCTTGATAACGCAGGTACGCGAAGGCAGTACACAAGCTATCACTGAAAATTATATGGAAACATCTATGAATGAAAATCATGACCCTGAAATACCCTACGTACTTCATGACAACAGCTGTGTTCCGCGTTCATGTCTCTCATGGCAGACATAATTAGGCACGTGCATTTTAATTTGTATCGATAATAATCAGATAATTTTCTAGCTCGCACAACATACGTACAAAGGTGCAATTTTCGGTATTTATAGATGTCTAACGACAGATTACGTTGTTGGAGATTCGCACAGCTATTGAAGCGGTGCTGTCCCGCCGGCCCTCTTGAAATACAATTCCATGTATCTCTATATAAATGGAGCAGAGGCTCTGTGTGTTGCAGTCGAAAACGGTTCGCGAACGCGTGTACGTACCGCCGATAAGAGACCGCTCTGTCGGTTCGGCGGGAAACTAGCATTTAAAAATGGGGCTGGTGTCAGTGTTGTTACTTGTACTGGTGGGGGCAGTGTGTGGGGAGGATCCTCCAGGTCGCGTGGTGGAGCCTCGCCGGATCGACTCTGATGACAATGGCTTGGCGAACACAGACCTGATCCTCGCGTTTGTGGTATGTCTGATGACTTGTTATTTAACTGGACGTCACGACCGGCAAGCGTGTCAGCTTCCTACATGAATCGCAGGTCATTCATTTAATGAACACTGGTCAGTCATGTTATCAAACTAATGCCGGTAGCCGGTTACAATGACACTGTGCCGAAAATTAGCTTTGTAGTTGCTAATCAATTAGTTAGGGAGATCGATAACCTTAAATGTCTTCTTAATAAAACTTTTAAATGCCTGTTTTCTTCAAATAGCTACTGACAATTCTATTAAAAACGCCAACTTGATCAGATAGTTGAGATACCTATTTGCCAATCCATGTTTATTGTTGCCATAACTGTAATTATTAAACATTGTTAATAGATTTTCCGCCATGGTGACCGCACGCCCGACCAGGAGGAGTTGGCTTTGTATCCATCTGAACAAAAAATTACGGACGATATTTTCTTCCCGTACGGAAAGAAAGCCCTGACTAATGTAAGTTTATTAAAGCCTGATTTTTCCATCGTCAGATATTTTTTATCAAAATAATAAAATTGATGTTTGACAGATTTTGTTTAGAATATCTGTCAAAAAAATATAAAATTAATTACTTAAATGTATATTTTTTGTGAATTTGAAACATGTCAAAGCCATGTTAAGCTTCTATTAAGTTATTAAATAAATAAGTGATTCTCAAAAATTATATGACCCGAGCGGGATTTGAACCCGCGACCTCTGCCGTTCCGTGGCGTGCTCTGTCCAACTGAGCTACCGGGCCTCGCCCGACTCATTTGAATGCATGCATGCATTCCAATGTCACACGCCTTTCACCTAGGAACATTACATAAATCGGGGGGGGGTGATTCTCGCGGGTTCGATATTGATATCGAATTTGTTATATATTGCAACAAATGTCAAAATGGTAGGGATTTTGACAGTTGTTGCAATATATATCGAATTCGATATCAATATCGAACCCGCGAGAATCACCCCCTGAACTGATATTATAATTCACAAACTGAGTGTGATTATGTCGCCTGACTGATTTAATTTATGTAACAATTTAATATTACATCCAGATATAAATAAGAAAACCGGACAAGTGCGAGTAGGACTCGCGCCGTGAGGGTTCTGTACAAACTTAATTAAGTATGTATGTAGATATATTATATATAAAATAAAATATTCCACTGAAAATATGCAATAGCGCCATCTATGAACAAGATGCCGCTATTACAGACTTCTTTTAGTGGCACCATCTATGATTAAGATGCCGCTATGACATATTTCTTCTAGTGGCGTCATCAATGAGCAGATGCCACGGACAAACGGACGACAAAGTGATCCTATAAGGATTCCGTTTTTCCTTTTGAGGTACGGAACCCTAAAAACGATGTAAATGTATTGAAAACTACATAATACTACATAGGAGTAAGTTTTTGATATCAAACCTAAAAATCTATAATGTATTTAGCTACGGTTTCGGATTTAGAAAACATTGGAATTGAGTGTGTACTTCATTTTGTAATATTACTCAAGCGTCTATAGTACTTGCTGCGGTTATTAAATTTCGTATTGTCAGGTCTGTATATTAAAGGAAAGTTATTTGCGGTTGGTCAACTCAAAACCGAATATCTCAATAACTATAAGTAAAACATTTAATTCAAACCAATTTTCGTTGGGAATGTTTTCTAATTCTACCTCCTTAAATTTTTCAGATTTTTTTACCTCTTAGTTGAAAAGGAAATTTTTTACGACATTTTAAAAGCGGTAATCTCACCAAATAGATACATAAATAAAAAAATCACTTAGAAACCTTTATGTTATTTTCAAAGAGCTATCCAACAATACCCCACGTAAAGGGGTACGCAATGTTTTTGTACAGAAGACATCCTGCTAAGTTTCGTCTATAAAGTGCCAATAATATCTGAGTAAAATGGCTGTGACATAGGAACGTACAGATGGACAGGATGAAATTATGAACCCTAAAAATAAAAGGGTCATCATAACGCAAGGTCACCGAATGGCCACTGACCCTTATTTTTCGTCATTGCTGAAGGATGTCAGGTATATACCTACGTAGTTAAGTACCTACATCAGGTATCTACCATTTATTAGAGGAGCCTTGTTTTTTGTGCCAATTACCAATTTAAATAGGTGCTATAATGTTAAACATGAGTCAGAATTTAAACCTACAAAAAGTTTCATGCTTTTTGCAAAATCATGTAATTTTGATAATTTATTGTGATACTTGCTGCAACCGAACGCCAAACGACAGTAACGCTAGTTGCCGAAACTAAATGATTGTGTGCACCAGCGCAGACGCAATACAAGCGTAGCGTGAGGTAACTATGTTGATGTTGATATCTAGATTCCAAGATTACCTTTATTTAACCTACCATATCATTTATCATAAAAATACGCATACACTTACCACGTGTAGCGCGTGTGTAGGTAAATACTTTAGCAGGTATCCAAAGTAGGTATGTCTGTTTACGATTTCACGGTAAAACAGCTGAATAAATTTTTATGAAATTCGGTTTTGATGTAGCTTGAATACTGGCGAAGGACATATGATATTTTTATTCGTGTTCATAAAGTAGTTTTCCTAGAATGCGAGTGAAACCGCAGTAGGTATCTTCCTAATATTCATCATTGTCAACAGAAAGGAAAACAACGAAGCTACGTCGTAGGGAGGTATCTCAGACAGCTTTACAATGGCTTCATCTCCAAGTTGTATTTACCTGATGAGATTACCATAAGAACTACTGACTACGCGAGGACCCAGATGACGGCATTGACTGCCTTATCAGCCCTGTACCCACCTCAACAAGCCCAGAAATGGAATCCAGAGTTGGACTGGCAACCCATTCCATACGATACACCGCCATTTGATGAAGACGATGTAAGTATTAGTTAGAACAAGGGCCGTACTGTGATGTAATTTTTAACCCCGACTGTGAAAAAGGGTGTTATACCTAAGTTTGACGCCTATATCTCTTGTGGCTTCGTACCTAGCTCCCAAACGGATAAACCACGGAGGAAATACACAGAGGAGATGCCCTTAGCTAACACGAACCGTGATACTTTTGGAGTCGTGACGTCATCTTGCCACGCCCACTTTGGGCGTGGCCTCAATCAGTCGGTCGCCACTGTTAGTGCGAATAAAACGTTCGCGTTCCCACCGTTTATTATTATTTTCTTTAATATTTGATAGAAAAAGATGAATGTTGTATTTGATTTTGTATGTTATCCTGCAAAAGCTACTCGGATAAACGTTCTGATGCTATGAATGGCGTCACATTTCACTTGCAAATATTTTTAAACGTAATTTATTCTAAGAAGTTCTAGAAAATACTCGGAATGACATTCGACACTGTCCCCTAGAAATACTTTTACTGCTCGACAAAAGATGGCGTCACTTTTTATCACATGAATCGGTACAAACTACGTGATAATTACTATATCGTTATGATTAGTAGTGTAGTGAAATAATTTTTAGATTACTTACAGCCTTTTTTTGCAAAAATATCGTATTATTCGCAGTAGGTATTACCTACTGTATAGTAGATTATTATTTTGAGGCGCACGCACGCCGTACGGCGTGAAGTAGCCTAAACAATTTAGTGTTTCCATCTTACGTTTTGATTTCACCCTAAAAGTTTTGTCACTTTGACACTAAAATCTTTTTCGTTTTAATAATTATTATAAAGTGTATTCGGATAGAACTTGCGAACAATGTAAACAAACACTTTAGTCAATATTTCTCTAATAACCATCACCATCAACGATCAAACACGGTTTAATTTACATTCTGTTCACTTTTTCTCTACCTTCAACTGTAATTAATAATGAAATAATAAATAAAAACTAGATTAATCCATAAAAATTAAAAATTCATTTTGCGGTTGAAGTTAGATGTCAAATTGACTTTCAAAGTTTTTTTCTTCGAAACTCTATTTGTTTTTGAAAATAAGTGAGGTTAGGTTTTATAGAGAAATAAATTTATTCAATTATTCCATAATATTTTTTTTTTCAAATTCTCTTACTAATTATTATGTCTAAGTAATATTATTATGTCCTATACGTACACCTAGACTGCCCAATATCTTCTATCTTTCAGTCCATCCAAAGGTTGTCTGGAAGAGATCGCCTTGAGTGATAAGACCGCACATTTTAAATTAGTAGGGAAGCTTTTTCTGTATATGATATTATGGTGTACAATAAAGGGTAAATAAATAAATAGAGGGTTATGTCGACGGCTGAAAATTAAACCTTCTAAATGGCCGAATTAAAGGTTTTGCTAGCCGGTTTGGCCCAAATCCGTGTAGCACATTGGAGAAAATGTGTTGTCCATGTTTTAAAAGAGGAAAATATTAAAAATATACATACATACATACCATACCGCTACAATTATTTAATAACTAGCTTCCGCCCGCGTTTTGGGGGTAAAAAGTAGCCTATGTGTTATTCTGATGTATAAACTATATTACTGTGACGTTTCATCAAAATCTGTTTAGTAGTTATTGCATGAACGAGTAACAAACATCCATACATCCTCACAAACTTTCACATTTATAATATTAGTAGGATAGGATATAGTAGGATTTGCATTTATATAAGGTCCTACTCTTCATACTCGAAATATTTTAAGAGGCACATCTGTTGGTGGCCTAAAGATGCTATACCTACAAACGAAAAAAAAAGAGTATATATTTTTTTTTTTTAATAAATTAATTTAAAATTATTTGATTTACATAAAAATACTCGCTCTTTATTATTTTCAACATCCACAACGCTAGTTTTTAAGTAACTTACTATTATTATTCGAAATTAGCGTAATAGATGTTGAAAATAGTATTTTTTTTAATAGTATTTATATTTAGTGTCAAAATAATTTTAAAATAATTCATTTAATAAAAATAAATACTAAAATATATTTTTTTTTCATTTGTATTGCATCTTTACCACCTATAGATGTGCCCCTTAAAATATTTCGATTATGAAGGGTAGGACCCTATTACAACCACACCGCAATGTTTTGATACACTATGTGTATCACTGTCAACAATAAATGACCAACCTTCACACAGTATACGGACACGGATACACGACATCCAGCAATCCTTCCTCCATGAGCCTCTGTCAGGACTCACAGACAGACTTGACAGACTCTGTCAAGTGCGACAACTTCACACTTGCGTTTCGTTGTCAATTTTATTGATGTTCTGAACTAATCAGCGGATGCGACATATATTTTTTTAAATAGGCCGTAGGTATTACAATGTGTGAAAATTTTTAGGAAAGAATTAACGAAAATCAGATTTTTATAATATGTTCGTACCACAAACAAAATAGGGAACTATTTACACAAATCTCATTTTCCACTAAACCTTAAGGGCCGTACCACAAAAAAGATAAACACGTGTTCAACACGAATGCTTCCAAATATAATACGCACTTGTTTTAGCACTAACTTGAATAAAACAAGTGTGTATTATTTTTTTTATTTTTTTATTTTAAAATAAGAGCCATCCTAAGCTACCCTTTAAATTGATCTTTTTTCCCTACAATAAGGCGAAATTCCATAAAGTGGAAACACTAGTAGTAAAACAGTTTTGACTATTTGCCAAGGTAAAACTAGCGGAATATAGCTAAACTACGTCGTACCAATTTTTAGTCGTAGACTTGTAGGTAATGCTATTCACCACTAGATGGAGACACTTTGAGGTGGGTGGAGTCTCAGGTACCCTCCGGCCCCCGCGTCCCGCAAAATATCACGCATCGTAGTAAAGACAAATCCCTTTACAACACCTCTACTCTGTAATTCCTCTGTGGGATAAACCGATTTCAATTATTTTATGGTGTCATTTTTGACGTGAAGTAAGATTGTGAGGTTTTATTTTTGTCCCTGAAACCGAAAACTGTAACACACAAAAGACTTAGCATAAACGAGTTTGTTAAATACTTGAGTATTTAAGAGGGCTATTACATCTCGCTAGCACAAAACCGTATTTTAGATGCATTTTTGAAAAATGAGTTCTTATAATGTTTTAGATAATAATATTAATTTAACAGGTAAATAATAAAAACACATTTTTACTGTGTCATCTAATCAATTTAGGAGCAGTTATTATATAGGATAATACTTCTGCTTCTAAATTGATTAGATCACACAGTAGAAATGTGTTTTTATTATTTACCTGTTAAATTAATATTATTATCTAAAACGTTATAAGAATATATTTTTCAAAAATGCATCTTTTCATTTAACATTTTTAAAAATATGGTTCTGTGCGAGCGAGACAGGTGACAAAAATGTAATAGCCCTCTTAAGAAATTAGTTAAAAAACCATTACAGGTTCAGCTAACGATAGCATAATCTAACAACCGGTTTGTAAATAATATACTTACAAAGTTTTATTTTCAATACTATTATTTAAACAAGTTTTGGCTGACTATAAAGGCGAAAATACAGTATTTCGGTATTATGATGCAATAAAATGACATAGTCTGTAGAGATTATGTATAACTAGCGACCCGCCCCGGCTTCGCACGGTTGCAATGCTGATATACAGGGTGGCAGGTTAGACAGTGGAAATATTTAAAGGGGTCATTGTACTCATCATTATAAACAATTTTTACTATGGGACCAACCCTGAAATCGCGATAAAAAATCAGCTGTTACATACATTTTCTTGAGTTATATGAACATAAATGTATGGAACAGCAGATTTTTTTTTCTTTACATTTTCTTTATACACCGAAAACATATATCTAATAGATAACAATATAAGTTCTTTAAGGCATTTAAACCAGAAAATTTGGCGCGTTACTACTTAAAGTTTATTTTATTTACACTAAGCAACAGTTTTTCAGCGACTTTATGTATTTCAGCTTCTATACTGGTATAACTGCCCACGATACCTCTGGTTGAGGGACAAAGTGTACGAGCTACCCGAGGTTAAAAAATGGATAGAACCCTATCAAAAACTGTTCTGTGACCTGAGTGAAAGAACAGGGACGAATATTACTAAACCTGAGGATGTCTTTTATTTAGACAATTTATTCCAAACATTGGTAGGTTTACTAAATAAATAAAATTGATTTTGGGAATCTCAATAAAATAAAGTAGGTACTTATAATGTTTAGTTAAATCTAAGCTCAAATATGTGTAATGTTTCAGAAAAATGTGGGTGTTGACGCACCAACATGGGCTCAAGAACTAATGCCAAAAATAAAAGATGTTACTAAAATTGAGTACGCCATAGAATATTATAATGCAGAATTGATAAAACTGGCGGCAGGTAAAGCCTTACTTTACCAATTTACAAAAAACTACTTTAACTTTATACTTAAACTATTATCTATTTTAATATACATAATTTATACTGTCCCAAAAACCAATTTAAATAACTTGAAAAAAAAAACCTGTTGGTTTCCATGCTCAAACTTGATGTTATTTTTAGTAGTTAATTTAAAACTATACTCTGAATTGGACTAAGGACCATTTTTTTTTTATTTCAGGTGTATTAATGCAATCTATAGTAAACACAACGAGTTCTGCCATATACAACACTAGCGTTCCTATAGAGCCGAAACTGTATCTGTACTCGGCCCATGAAAATAACGTGGCTGCCTTGATGGCCGCGGCTAGGGTGTTCGAACCCCACCAGCCTAACTACGGGTCTACATTCTCCTTAGAACTAAGGAAGAATTGTTTGACTCACGAGTATGGAATCACGGTGAGCAACTTAGAAGCTAAGGATAAAAAAATAATGTTGCAGATCTTATATTATACAGAGCAGGATTTTTTTAACATTGTGTGTAATGTTGAAAGAAGACTTAATAATATTATTTGGATCCATGTACCTGTCATCATGGAAGGTCGTCTTTAGGAAAATAAACTAAATTTTGTGTCAACAGCTATAATCTCTAAGAAAAACAAACCGAACAAGAGATTCATTGTTCGTTTTACCCGACTGCCCCAAAAGAAGGGTTATGTTTTTTGAGAGTAGTTACCTGTTTGCTGAACTTTTCTGTTGACATCATTACATCATGGGTATCATTTAAGCTATCACCAATTTAATTAGTTTTGTATTTCTTAAATAATAGGGTTTGTCCTCAAAATAGTAGATCTGTCACCAAAATGTAGTCACCAAACAATGCAAAATCAGTTCCACAATAAATCACCTAAAATCCTGAGATATAAGGTCTAGTACCGAATATTTCACCTGAAATTTAAATCTACAGCAATAAGGAAGGAAGGTGGTCGACGGAGCCCCGCTACGCGGGGCTCCTATTTCTGTCTGCAAGGTTAAAAGTAACCTAACGGTCGGCCGTGTCGGGGTGCCCAAGTTCCCGAGCTCGCTTCGCTCGCTCTTGGATCCTAATGTTATTTTTATGCTCAATCCAACTAATCTGTATTAGGCATTTTTTTATAAAATTATGGAACTGATCTATTTATTAGGTGACAGATCTATCATTTTGATGATAGAACAAATTTTTTGAGCATAGAACTTCTATTTGGGCTATAGAAAAAAGTGATCAAACTATAATTTAAGTTACATATTTACATTAACTTCATGATTTATACTTAGGAGACCGTTTTAATTAAAATGATGACTAATATATTTCTTGGGAACAGATATATTAATTAGGGTATCGCAGATTGGTGACCAATCTAAACTTAGATGACAGAAAATATAGTTCCCTTACATCATTACATACATTCATCATGAAGTTTGTGACAAATACTTGAAAGACAAACTGTTAACGTTTTTGTGTAGGACATATCTCAATTAGTTAACAATGACCCTGAAATTAGTTTATCTCTTTTGTATAGCTTCTTTGTATGGGACAAATTGGATATACATACCTACTTTGTGTGGGACAAATTGGATATTACGATAATTTACATAATCACTGAATTTAAATGTTTTGACACATTATGCTTTAATTAGGTATTGTAATACGATTTGGGATGGCTACAAATGTTTAACACAGATCCTAATTCCTATATGCAAAATATAAAATTAGCCTCATGCAATACGTTCGGACAACAAATGATTGCCCGTTCATCCTCACACAAACAGTGGAAATATTTTAAGGGGTCATTGTACTCATCATTATGAACAACTTTTACTATGGGACCAATCGCGAAAAAAAAATCAGCTGTTCCATACATTTATGTTTACATAACTCAACAAAATGTATGGAACAGCAGATTTTTTTCGCGATTAAGTAAAAGTTGTTCATAATGATGAGTACAATGACCCCTTAAAATATTTCCACTGTTTAACCTGCCACCCTGTAGAACCTAAAATCTAAATGGTCGCGCAGTGCGGTTTCAGAGGAATTTCCTTCCGCAAACGCTTCGATTGTGGAACGAGCTTTCTGTCAAGGGGGCTACTGTACTTTCAAGAAGGGAGTAAATAGATTTTTAAAGGGTCGAGGTAACGCGCATGTGATACTCCAGATGTTACAAGCATTTATTAGTATCAGTAAGCCTATTGAATGCTTGTAACATCAGGCGGCCGTTTTTAGTGTGCTTGGTACTGCCCACCATTTTGAGCTCAAAGTATTATTTCAAAAATCGCTTCAAATCAGTGAGATCTTGCCCGAACATGCCATTATATACACTGTCTTATTTATATCTAAGCCAATGTTTATTTATCGTTGCACTGAGCTAACATTATTCTAAAAATTTTGTAGATATCTGTCAGCCAGATAAAAAATAAGTCTGACATTACTTAAAACGGTGATCACCTTTGGAGCTTTCATTGCAATAATAAAATCTATTGTGAAAAGCGTTTATTCACCGCAGAATTGAGTTGTGTAAATAGCATTTCTTCCGTTTTCTTTGCCTTTCACTGATAAATTATATTTTTATAGACTTGCTGAATTTCTTGTAAACAAATTATTCATGCAAACTTTTATTTCATTATATATTTTCATTATAAACTACGATAGTGGCAAAAAGGCTTACGGCCCGCTAGATGGTAAGCGGTTACCGTAGCCTATAAAACGCTTGCAACACCAGGAGTATCACACGCGCGTTGCCGACCCTGCGATATCTAACGAAATTTATCAAAATAATGAATGGTGGTGCGATAGCGTATATCGGGCTTTTACCTAATCTAGGTCTATAAGTATTATGCCTTCTTTTAGAAAGAATAAATGTTATATTGTTTTTGTTCAGGCGGTGTACGCCCGCGATGCCGGTGGCCCTGGGGAGATCCTACCGATCGCCGGCTGCGGAGGACAGCTGTTCTGCGAATACGACAAGTTCGTGAGCCTCGTACAAGACGTGGTGTGGTCAAAAGAAGAGATGGATCAACAATGCAAAAATCTAACGCTCTAGTACATAATTATTTTTTTAAACCATCGATGTATTCGATACGAATAAAGTGGCTGTGATTTTTATTTTGTATGTTTGAATTAAAATGAATATCTGACATGCTTGTAGAATAAAAGCGAATGATTGTGGGAATAAGTAGGTATGATATGTTGTGCAAGCAGCAGATCGTAGCCAGTTTTTACGTCTTAGCGATACACCCCGAATTCGCTCATATGGAAATAGAATAATATTATAAAAATATTTATGAGTTCCTAAGCATCACATGTCTAAAAATATTCAAATTATTAGGCACAATCCATTGAAATTTTAGGATCTAGTAAAATTGCGTAGGAATATAATGAAGAATGACCAGATATAACCAGGCCTTAAGTATTTTACATTAAAACATGAACTTATTTCCTGTATTTAAATACAAATATTTAACTTATTAAATACGCATAAAAAGCTATTATGCAGATCCAGAAAAAGCCTTAATAAAACATAATAAGGCTCCTTTAGTTTTGTCAACCAGATTTTGATCAATATTGACGTATTTGGTTTATTAAGCACTATCAAAATATCTATCCTGCTTTTAAAATACCTATCTTTTCTACTGTAAAGACTAGTCATTTTCAAGACGCTAGCACATCTCTCAAAATACAGTACGTACCTAACTTCGATGACCTTAACAAACGGCTGTAGTTCAGGGTTTTTAGTTTGAGGAAATTCCTACAGTAACGCCAAGGGCAGTTGGCTCATAGGAGAATAGGAATCCCCGTCAATGATTTCCTAAATGCCACTAACGTCATGATGCGGGGGTATTGTCAGGATGAATCAAACATTTCACCTTGAAATTTTAGTCAAATATCTCATTATATTGCTCTAAAGTAGTCCTTACAGTAGTGCTACTAGTAGTGCTTACAGCAGCAGAAGATCTAAAATTTTAAACACTACTAGCATATTTTATGGTCCTAGCTTCATACTCAACCATGCATTCATTTTATATCTAATTCTAAACACATTTGAAAAAAAATAAGTTGGTCTCAGTTTTTTGAACAGTTTTTCCGCCTCAGTTACTCATGCAGAACATGAATATTAAGTAGGTATCTGATTGAAAGAAGCATTTTCTTTGGGAGCATTGAGATAAATAAGTGATATAGTCTAATCTAAATAAATGCTACATTATTATAATTTATTTTGGATATTTACTAGTTTACATCTATCCAAAGGGAAATCAGTTAGGACAATGTTAGATACCTAGATAAGCAAAGACAACATAAGGTTTAGTTACTATGTGCCTTAAGAAACCAATGGAAGCAATTCTACTTGTCATATTTTATTATGTAAGAATGATGCACAGACATAATGCAAATAAGTGAGTACTCGCTGAAAACATAAAACGTCTACAGCGCGCTGTGGTTACAATATTATGATTAGATATGAACACTTACAGTATGCCTGCCATAGAATTATGAGAACAACGTTTCCTCCAACATCTTATTAACGTCTTATCACTAAGCAAGATGACGTGAAGATTATACAAATAATTTATACAAAGATGATTTGGAATTTTAATTAGAAGTACCGAGAAGTCTGTGTCGAGATGGTGCACCTTACAAGTGTAGTTTGTATCAAGTAAGTTATAAACAAATTATTATTTTTAATATTTGATTCTATTCAAATGTCTGTGCGCCTAAAGAAAACTTGTTTGTCTAGAATTTTTTGTTTTTTTCTTTATTTAGTAACTAACTTCAGCAGCGATTACTACCGAATAAAAAATAGGATATTATATTATGTATTTGATTTTTTTTTCTTATCTGTCTATTTATTGACATTCAGCATCTGTTGTGTTGTGTTATTATGGTTTTATTTAAGCATGCTTGGTAGCGCTCATTGGCGCATCCATCAATCGATTATGTAAACTACATAATCGATCAGCTGCAAGCTGTCATATCAAGTCTTGTGGGGTCATCTTTTAAGCCTCCTGAATGTTTCGGTTTTCATCAGGTTTTTTTTTTTTTTTTTTTTTCAGAAATCAGAAATCATTTGTTGTTGTTTGTTACCAGTTTATTGAGAAGCATCTTAATTCTATTCTTATAGGGTCCAACTCGTGTATGATTTTATCTGTAACCCTTGGTATTTTTATTCAAGTCCCGATGCAAGCTATCGTTAGTGATGTACCATGGTGGATAAGTTAAAATCCTCAACATTTTACATTGGAACTTTTGGAGTATTTTGCATTCCATCCCGTTTTAGTTGCAAAGTTTAAAATAGATTTCTGACTTCAGAGGTGGCAGAAACCAAATCATGACAAACATTAAAATGATCTTGTCAACAACACTTAGTCCTAGCGACAAGTAGCTTGTTGTAGCAAAGAATGCGAGGTCGTCATAGCAAAATAGTCTTTCAGTACCCAGCCCCCCGCCAGGATAGGGCAGGCGGAAGGCATTATACGTTCGCACGGCAGCGCGCGCGCAATCTTTTAATTCACACTATCAGGCGAATCAAAGCACCCTCATGCAAATACTCCTCACATGTTACTGCGCTATTCATACGTACACTCTTTGTTTATATTGCATATTCACAATGCATTTCCTACAGGAAATAAATGTTATCCATCTCTAATACGTATGAAAAACTAACATGTTTGGCCAATTCAAAGAATGAATACACATATACCTACCTATACACGGGAACCTATTGTGTGATCAAATCTGATTTTACCATTGAAGCTTAGGTTAACAAGGGCGCCGGCCACCCGTCTAAATATCAACATCGGACGATACGGGCACGAATGTGTAAATAGGCTCCGTGGTACAATCGATTGGACGCAGTCAATCATCTGAGCGGGCACAGGTCGCGGCGACCGTGAATCTCGCCAAGCGTCCCGTACGGATCTCAGTGGGACCCCGCCTCGCGCGCCGTGCGCTTCCTGCCTCGCACCGCTGCTGTTCGCTCTTACGTATACCAAGTGGATGCTTCAGACTTCAGACAGTTCTGGTGGTTCATGTGTCAACAATAAACTATTAATTATGCGTTACCCTGAGTGATTAAAACCCGATTAAGATCGGATTACAATGTAGAGCTGCCGACCCGGCGGAGGAAAATGTGAGTGACATTTTGAGACATCATTCAACAAAGCGGATGTTTTAGTCAATTGCAGTTTCTGTACGGACACGTGCAACAATTAACTTATGTAGATTTATTACATCGTGTATGATGCCGCACTTATTCTGAATAACTATTTCTTGATCGTGTAAGATACAGGATGTCTATGATGATGCGTGCTGTTTGTTGGGGTAGGTCAGTTCAAAACTGCTATGGCTCTAATTTACCCATTAGAGCCGAGCCTTTTGGCCTCTGAATTTGTTTTGGGATTTGTTCTGTCTTCGTCAGTTAGAAAACGGCGGCGCCATCTAGTTTACAAATTACCAGGCAAAACATTGACTATTATAGTAACAATGTATTTATAAGATCGACTTTAACAGAAAAATAAAACATTAGATTCCAAGAAATCTTTCAAATATGCACTGAAAGTGAGAACATTAAAGTACTTCACAGTATTTCGCGTGGTCAAGTGTGTGGTGCGATTGCGCAGGAAAGAGGGCGGTCGCGAGGAGGAGCCGACCAACGCGGCAGAAGCGGCGCCGGCGCAGGGCATGCGCATAGAACATACTTGCTGCTGCCTCGGCGTGTTGGTGGGCATCTCGCTCATCGCCGGTATGTATACAATCAGGGAAGCATTCAATATTTAGTTTCATCAATATTACGGCGCAAGGCACGCACCTTTGTGTTTTCAGGAATAGGCTTCAAGGATTTTATATTGATATAGATCTAAAGTCGATGCTTCTAACTACCATAATGGGAAGATACCTTCAAGGAATGGTCAGCTAGATAGCAATCATGTCGTTTAATAAACACCGATCATAAAGAATAGACACGGCGAAATGTATTTACTTTTAACTGGTCCTTTGTATTTCTGGTTATAGTTTTAAGAATCAGACTTTCGACAAATTTTACCAGATCAATTGTGTTTTCATAACAGCATAGCGCAATACCTACTTGTTTATTTACTAAGCAATTAATATGATGTGGATTCTTAGAGAAGTAAGGACTTACCTGTCCTTACTTCCTACATAATTATAATTTGATTTAAATTAATTCTATTCTATCAGCCCTCGTAGCAGTGATACTGATGAAGGATTCAACGGTTGAAGTGACTCTACTCCGTCAAGTACACGTGGTAAGCACATTAAAGTCATTTATGTTTACACACAATACTGCTATAAGTGGCCTGTTTAAAGTTATGCACAAACGCACAGAGAAAAGGCTGTGAATTAATGATGTAAAATAAATGTAGCGCGATAACGCGAATATTTGGTTAAATGCGCTGAGTGAAGAGCTGCACAAGAAAGAGCAAACCTATGAAAGTTCAAATAAAGTTCTTTATTAGTGGAATATGAAAGAAAAGTCCAAGCTAAATGTAACATTTAAAAAATTATAGCTTTCTCTAACTTAAATGATGGACAGATGATTTTGTTTACCAATTTTTTGACCCGATTTTAGACGGTTTAATTGACGCACTGAATACATTTCCAGCTTATGTCGCACGGGGAACGCACCCCCAGCGAGGGCGAGCTTGCCATGCTGGGAGCCCCTCCACCTGAACACGTGTTCTCGCCCTACGGAGCCGGCGCTATGACTAATGTAAGTATCCATTCAGCTTTCTATTAACCTTATTAGGTACATGTCAATAGTTAAGAATATACTACGTAGTAAGGGAAATTAAAATCAGTTTAGGTTTTGGTATAACCCATTGCAGTATTTGTGTTCGGCACAAATATTTTATCATCATTTTATTGTACTCGAATCTCATGGGAACCGCAAGCGGTAAGAGACGTCATTTTTAACAATGGACCATTTTGGCGTAGTTCCTCGATACATTAAATTAGGTGTCTGCCGGCCGTAACGAATGGCTTCTGACGTACACAAACCATAACCGCAGCTCTTGCTGATCAATGGTGATGCTGCATATAGATTACTCATATGCGGCGGCGCTCCTCTATGCCGCACTCACAATGCCCGCAATCTAACAAAAGAGCACTTGTTGATCCGTCCTTGTAGGCCCGCACTTAGGTATATAGCCATTGACGAGATTAGCAAAGTAACAAATATACGCCACAATTTGATTTTGAATGCTAAACGACTAATATCATTCATGCACTTTATCATACAATCATTACTGGTAATAAGTACTAACATAGTGCATACTTCCATTTGATTTCCAAACGGTTACAAATTCTATTAGGCGATACGTAATACTTATTTGTCGGGGCCGTGACAATGAGTCTCCGGAACCGTAGTTAAGGGTCCGACCAGAAGGACAAGACGAATGATTTTATAACGAAGTGTCCGCTTCCTGGTCCGAATGCGGGAGGGAGTCCCGATAGCCGAAGGTCGCGGACTGCTCTAAACGGGAACGAGGTGTCGGCAGACACGCAGATAGCCGTCAGCCGCTAATAATGATTTATTGCTTGTCCCACGTCATACGGCTCTAATAGAAAAGCATTGCGAGTGGACCGGACTTTAATAATAAAGACGTTGTTATGTATTTACGTATTCTCTTATTCCAGGAGGGCAAGATGTTGACATTTGAAATGGGCGCATTACTTAGGAAAAGATATAATGACTTTTTGGGACCTTACTACCAGAGTGGTAACTATTTTCACATTGATGTTACTTTCGTACATCTTACTTTTAGTTTATTAGTAAACAAGTTTTTGCTTTTCAATAGAGAGCAGTATCGTGATATCGTCCGATACAGAACTGAGTAAAATGACGGCTCTGTTGATTGCGGCGGGACTGTGGCCGCCTTCACCGGAGCAAGAGTGGAACGACACGCTTCCCTGGCAACCCGTGCCTTACAAATATCCACCGCAACGTCAAGACTTTGTAAGCGCTTTTCAGACATCGTAGATGTGTGATTAGATGTTAGAATTATAGCGCCAGCTGGTTGGATGTTTAGAAGGTTGAAATGAGGTACTATACTTTTCGGTTCTCAATAATGGCCAGATTTCATCAAGGACCAAAAAGGAAGCGTTATAGGGAAAATAACGAAATTTTTGACATTGCGATAGCAGTAATTTTTTGGGTTAATTTTTGGAACGAAGTTCCTTAACGCGGCTTGAGGTAGGAGTTGACTGGTAGAAAAGGAAAAAGCGTTATCCCCCTCCATGCGACTTTCTCTCTTTCTGTATCTTTCTATTATACATATACGAGGCGTAAGGAACTTCGTTTCTGACGAGAATCCTCCGACCGTACACATTTTTTATGACCATTTTAAGCTGAAAATGCTAGGCTTTGAATAATTGTATCTATATGTATATTTTAATTCCAGCTACTCTACGAAGAGAACTGTCCTCGCTATACACAAGAGAAGGAGAGGATACTTAAAGCATTCACTGAAGAAGGCCTGTTGCAGCCATATCGCGATTTTTTCCACAAGATTGCGCAAATGACCAACACCAACTTCAGCACGCCGCAAGATGCTTATTATCTAAATAATTTATTCCTAATACAGGTTCGTTAAAACTTGACTTTTATTACTATTAGAGTTGATGAACTTAATGTGTGGTGATTTAATATTAATTTGTTTATTAATTACAGGATGATATTAAAGTAGCGAATCCGAAATGGGCGAAACATGTAAAGAGAAAACTTATGGATGTGGCCAGGTTGGAGTACTCGATGATGTTCCATAATAATTTGCTTCGGAAACTCAGTGGCGGTAAGATTTTTAATATTTATTGACAAATATAGTTTTTGTGTAAGAAATTTATTTTTATATCGGCATTTTCATAGAATTACAAGAAATTAAAATTTATGCATATATTATATTTAACACCTGTTTGGACGTTGAACGATTTAATAATGACCTTGACATTAAGACGAAAACCTGTTAGTTTGAATTATATGTACAAGGTGACTTTTTAATAACCATCCAATTTTTTCTACGAACTAGGTATTAAACTAGGACTACTTTTTTTTTGCAAAAAATATAAATAACAACAAGGATTCATATTATTTAAATCCGTATGATGATTCCGTATGAAAAACTCGTGCTGTGTAAGCCGTAGAAGCAAAACAGCATCTGGGAATAATTTTATTAGAAAAACTAATTGTTAAGAGATTTTATAAAAAAAACAATACCGAGGTATGTGATTCCTGAACTATGACGTAAATCCGATAAAGTTTAGGAATATGTAGGCACTTTTATTTTTTCTAAATTTTTTTTATATCTAATTAAGGACGTATAAAAAAAAGGCAGACGGAATCTCGTTAAACAATAAGTGAAGCACCCATAATATGCCGGCTGTCATTTCGCAACAAACGTCGTTTGACAGAAATTACTCATGGTAATTTTAGCCGCGTTCAATATCTTTCAATACTTTAAATAAAACTAGCTTCCGCCCGCGGCTTCGCCCGCATTTTTGGGATAAAAAGTAGCCTATGTGTTATTCTCATGTATAAGCTATATTACTGTAAAGTTTCATCAAAATCCGTTCAGTAGGTAGTTTGAGCGTGAAAGTAACAAACATCCATACATCTATACATCCTCACAAACTTTCACGTTTATAATATTAGTAGGATTCTGAGCGTGTCCTTCTGTCCTAGGTGCACTGCTCCAACAAATTATAAAAGAAGCGAGCAGTAACAGTGCGGGCGACTCCGAGCTCCGTCTGGTGGTGCGCACGGGCACCCCAGTGTCCGTGGCGGCCTTGCTGGGGGCCTGCGTAGCCCCGCCCCCGCGTCTGCCCGACCCGGGGGCGGCCCTACTGTTCGAGCTACACGAGCGACGGCCCTCGCCACAGTCCAAGGAGCAGAAGATATTAGCTGAAGGACAGCGGTTCGGTTTTAAGGTAAGTTTTGTCGGTTAGGTTTGTTGCTGAGGGTTTGTGTTACGTCACCGTGACTACCTGGCCCCGTAGGACCACGTCTACTGTATAGAAAACGAATGTACTTGTAATTTAAAAGTTGTGCTTCACTATAGTCACAGATACAATCATATTATGTAAATGACGCTTGCTGATTTGTACTACTACTGTTAGAGTAGGAATTACTTAAAAAGTACGCGATCTGCGAATTCATTGTCTGTTTAACAACGTTAATTTTCTATAAAACGTGCACTGTCGCTGTTTTTTGGGCAACCCGCAGTTTTGTGAATTTCCTAATGACTATAAATGAATGTGGCCTAGAGAATACTAAGTAGGCATTCACTTTCTTAGTTTTTGGAATAATTAGTGGCCTGTCTAAAACGTTTAATAAGAAAGCTTGTGTTGCTGCGGAGTTTGTTGCGCCGTTTCTTCTTCGCAGCTAAAATACTAGGAAGCGGTGAAGGGCGGGCGTTTTTGGGGGCTGTCTTATGTACATTGACGTTCAAAAAGTGCTAATTCGTTAGCCCACTTTGAATAAATGATTTTTGAATTTGAATTTGAATTTGAAAGCCGACCGTGAACTTTTACGTCGTGACCGCACCGCTAATTTGAAACGACTTAACAAATTGAAGGCCTTACCCGATTTATCTATTTTATGTAAGTACCTATACCTTTCATTTGACCTATTAGAAATGATTCAGTTTTTTCTCATTATTTTAAGTGACTATTTAAGCATAGAAGGTGGTTTTCAATTAGATACGTACTCGTAGACTTTTTACCAGACTGCAGCAAAGCCCACAAGGAAATTAATGTTTTAACCTGTACGTTAGTATGTAAGTGTTTTTCCGTTCCTGAGTTCCAAAAAAGCAAGACATTGCAGGCGGGACCCACTTTTTCCAAGTAATAGTCATATTATGAGTCTCGACTGCAAGTTGTTTTTGATTTATTTTAGTGTTTCTATTAACACCAGACAAGACGCCGCAGTCGGTTTTTTTTATTTAAGTACATTTTTTTTTATTAGGTAGGTACCACCTAATTAGACTTTACAATGAAGTCTTTAATTTCCTATGACCCTAATTCAAGCAAATATTATTAGAGCTTTCAAATCAGTTATCCTTTTACAAATGTTTTCTTTTCAGATATACTATTGGGACGACGACTCTGCTGAACCTCGTCTCATGGAAGTACCAGGATGCAACGCCTTCTGTCCCCTCGAGACGTTCAAAGAGCTAACCAAATACATAGTGTCACACAACTATAACAAAGACTGCAGACTAGTTCCTAACACATAGTTCAATCAGTATTAGAAACTAGGATTATTTAGTGCTTTCGGCAAATCGATGGATTATGCTGTGGTATTCAAAAGTGAACTTTATGACGCAGAACATAAAATATATTATTGATATTGTGAAATTCATGTTTTACTTACCCTCGTCGATTTTGAGGCCGGTCTCGTCTCTAGGTATGTTGCGTGAGATCTCAGCGAATTCGTCCGCGCCCCACTGTTGACTTCCTCGTAGTTTTAAGTACTCTGCTATGAGCGCAGCGATGTGTAGTTGGCAGCACATAGCCTGTTTAGGAGTTTTTGTTGGTCAGATTTGGTAGTTCTTTATGCAGAAAACAGAAGCTTGCAAGACATGGCTATGATTAGATTGGGTTATCGACACAAACATAAAAATGGTTTTCCCCATATTTGATGTTTGTGCAGTCGGTTGGTTTAAAGGTCGTAGCCGACTTATACGACACCGCTATCACACAGCAAAATAATGTTCATTGAAATGTGAGCTTCTGGGCGTCCTCTGTAGACATACTTTACATTGACAACACAAATCAGCAGACACCTCGCTGTAGGCTAGCCTACCGCCAACGTACCACTCGATAGTTGACGTCTCGCTTTAAGGCGGTGTTGGAGCGGGGTCGTGTAAATGAGCTACGAGTGCTACGCCCTTAAAAATTCGCTAAGGGTCTACAAAAGTAAGCCAAAACGTTAATTTTCTCTAATAAGGATCAAAATGCTTACTAATATTGTAGGTTTTAAGAGGGCTCTCGCATTCGGCACCTCTCTCGCTCGCACAAAACCATATATTTTAAGAAAGTTAAATGAAAAGATGCATTTTTGAAAAATGTAATCTGATACAGAACTACAAAATTATATTTATTATAATATTATAAACTCCAATTTAATGATTAAAAACACATGAGTTAAACATGTCTCAAAAACACATCGTAATCGTTTTTTAACCTTGTTTATTAGATATCACAGTAGAAATTTGTTTTAATTATTTACCTGTAAAATTAATATTATTTTGTAGTTCTGTATCAGATTACATTTTTCAAAAATGCATCTTTTCATTCAACATTCTTAAAAATGGTTCTGTGTGAGCGAGAGAGGAGACAAAATTCCGAGAGCGCCCTTAACGCACTTCGTATAAAAAGTAGCGACAAAACAACCGTGTATACCTCGTCATGATCACCCTGGCGCGCGTTATGCTCGGCCAGGTTGCAGAGCCAGGCGTGCCTCAAGCGCGGCGTCGCGCGACAAGACGCTGCTAACGCGTGCTGCAACTCGGCCAGGTGGACGCTGCCTGCACCTAAGTTCATATTTGATACATAAATGTGGTGTGGTGTGGTCATGCTTGAAATATCTCAATCAGTGACTATATTTGCTGAGTCTTGAAGGAAGATTTTGGTTTGTGGATTTTGGTGCTTGTTTATGCGTAGCTATAATCCGCGCGCTATCAGAATGGTATGGAACCTTTTCACAGTAAATCGAAAATGACAGTTCTCGAGCGAAGTAGCGTTAGCAAGGAACTTCAAATAATACCTAATTATCCGACTCTGGCAAATCCAAAAAGGGAGTTATGATTTTAGCAGATTATGTATATGTAGGTATACGTATGTTTCTTTGTATGTATGTACTTATGTATGGTGTGACTGACTTTTCATGTTACCTCTCTTTTCGTTCATTATTAATGTAATCACTAAAATAATCGTACACTTAATAAATCTCTAATATAATGCAGTAACAAATCACGAGCAAAAATCCACATTAACAGACAATAAATTCATAAATCATATCGCGATAGTCGATTCGGGTTTGCCGACGCTACCGGTACCGGGCGGACTGCGCGTCTCTCAGTTCCAAAAGGTAGGCAACCCATTCTGATCGCGCGCGTATTATACCTTTACATTGCCGGTTGACTAGTGTGATAAATGCAGTTGTTCAATTTAAATACAAATAAGAGGTTAAATTCATAAAATGTTAGCTGTATAGTCGACTTAGGGCCGATTTCACCAACGTCAGATAACATTTATCCAAGGAATAAAGTTGAGATTTGACAGATTTTGTATAGAACATCTGTCAAATCTCAACTTTATTCCTTGGATAAATGTTATCTGACGTTGGTGAAATCGGCCCTTAGTAGTCTTACCTGATGCGCCAACTCCTCCCACTCCGGCGAGGCGAGCCCGCGCTCCAACAACTGTGCGCACGCGACGCATCAGTTCCGCCACTTCGCCAGACAAACCTAAAGCATACAAAATAATGATAGATATTTCATTCATAATAGAAGGTGTTTAAGTTTTTCCGTTAAGATTCTTCAATGTAGTGGATTTATTTAAAAAAGATAGAAAAATAACATCAATTTTATTTTTTACTAGCTGTGCTATGCAAGCAATGCAATTTTTTTAGAAACACCTGGACATGTACATGTACAAAGTGTCAAATCAGTCGGATAAACCATCCACTAACGCATTTTATCAAATAAAATTGTATCTTACCTTATAGGAGACGAACAAACAAACATTAATTTTCATATTATTATATTGGATTAGTAGAAAGTAATACATATTTATGTTTCGTGCTTACCAGTTCCTTTCATAGCTTTATCACCAGTCGCAAAGCAGTTGATGACAGAGAGAGATTCTTGGAAACGTTTGCAGTTGAGCGCAGTTGAGTTGTCAAGGAGTTTTGATACAGCCATTATAACCTGCACCATTGATAAAACAATGAGATCGTTTTATATAATCTGGATTTTCTCCTACAAAAGTAAATAAGTTTTTTTAAATTGATCATAAAGGAGTTGTTTCAGAAATGTATGGAGCCTGGGAGGGGTCTACGTACGCTATTAAGTATTATAGCTATACATTATAGTAACCAGTTCCTAATGCTTATTTTCTTTAATATTACTTCGTTGAACTGTAATTCATTCTTTTCTTTGTCAAGGAGAGCAACACAACACAAATATGGTGGATCAACAATCGACAAATGAATTAAGTGAAACGTCATTTTGACAACTGTTATGTCAACGTCAGTCAAAATGGCAACATTCAATCCACCAAGTGTGCGCACAACGACTCAAACGTCACGTCATAAAACAACACTGTCAAACTCAACTGTCATGGCCGCCCTAAAAATAGGGATATCATAGTGAAAAACTTCATCTCAAATAATTCTCTTACAATTGTACTCTTCTTCAAATGAATTTAATAATATTTTTATGTAAGTCCCCTATTTTTTTCCTATTTTTCTATGTGGCGTAAGTATACCAGTTCCAGGATGAAACATCTCCTTTAACCACCATTCTACTTAAACGATACGCTTTATGCGACTCACAGCTTTATTGGCAACCAATATCCGTTTCGTAGGTTTATCGCCTTTGATATTATGTTAAAATATAAAAGATTCCCAGGGTATTATATGTATGTTACAAAAGGCAGAATATTGGAGTCTAAACGTTATTTCAGGAGCTTCAAAACTCGAATTCATTAGGGTCGGCGCACACGGGCCACTTGTGGCGCCACAAGTGGCCCGTGTGCGGCGACGCTTAGTCCTTACCTGTAGATGCACTCGAGTAAGGTCTCCTCCAGTCCCGTGTTGGAAGTTAGCTCGCATCAGTAAGTAGAGAGCGGCCGCCGCTTCACGCCGCAGCCACGCCGCGCGCGCCTCGCACAGACGAACTACTGCGGCGACCACGCCCGAACATACCGTGCTGCCACCTACACAGATTCCATGTCAAATGTAACACCCGTTATACACATTTAGACGTATTTTATCACGAAAACATTATTTGAAAGGTCAAAACACACACCTGTGATGACCATTCAAATAATATGTGTTCTTTTAAGATCATTGATAAAATAAGCCATAAATGGTATAGCCGGTGTTACATGGTTACATGGAATGACCCAAAAACAAATTGTATAACCCGCGCCAATAAAGAAGCGAATCGAAAATGGCGGCTGGTACTTGTAATGACAGGTTGGACCGTCAGCAAAACAGAGTTGCCAGATAAGTGATATTTTTTAATATAGACCTTTGTTGTTTGAATATGAATAGTAAGCAAGATATTTAAAAAGCACGGAAGTACGGAACCCACAGTTTGCGAGTCCGATTAGCACTTGGTCGGCTAATCGGACTCGCAAACTGTGGGTTCCGTACTTTCCTAGAAAGTAAAAAATAACGCCTAATTCTGGGTACATAGAGATTGCATGCTTTCGCGTGCTCCGTCCGTCCGCTTAGAGCAAATGAAAAAATCTGGGCGGGGTGAAGTAAGCGGGATCGGCGGGGTGAAGGGGTGGGTGCTGTACGTAGTGTAATACACGTACGTAATAAATCATGACGCCATGTCATTTTCACGGCGCATACAAATTAGGGTGAAAATGTTAGAAGCTCAGGCCAATACCTATCACAACACAACTCTCACCTTCAAACAAAGTCTCCGAGAACTGATTGATATAAGCTCTTAAAGCGGAAAACAAGTGCTTATACAAAGTCTCGCTCTGTGGATACTGTAGTAGCTTGAGGTAGGGTTTCGCCGCGACCCCGTCAGCCGCTCCCATGTTCTTCATGAAAAGACACGCGCGGTCTATTATAGTTAGACCTACTTCAGTAGCGAGGCAGCTTGCTGATAATACTGTGTGTTCGGCTATCGCTTCCAATTCTATAGACAACAGAAACAAAATTGAATTAGGAGGCTGAAAGTAAAATCTAGCTCTTTTAAGCATCAACTTAGAAACATATCATGGGCCTAGAACAGTTCGCCAATCCTCGCATGACCAGTAAAAGGCAGCACATGTAAAAAAAAACTGCTGGGTTTGCGATCACCGCTTTTTTTCATTAAACTCGCAGTTCCATGGTCAGCAAAAGACTAAGAAAGAATATTTATGAAACCGATATTTTTTTAATAAACTAAACTCTTACATATTTTACTTATCGCTTCAATAGACTTTTCTATGGCCAGTTTTTTAAAAATGCGTTCAGATGTACTTCAACAAAATTATTATTTATACTAGACTTTTGCCCGCGACTCCGTCCGCGTGGACTATAATGAATGTATCTTTGGTTTATCCCACCGAAATTAGATGAAACGTGGCTTAGATTTTAAGTTGGACCCCAAGCTATCAAACTGTGAAAACCACATCAAAATCCGTTCAGTACTTTTTGCGTGATGCGCGCACAAACCGATAAACAGACAAACAGACAAAAATTCCAAAAAAATCTTTTTGGTTATGGTTACGTCCCAGTACCCTATCCCAATTGTTTTTTCTGGAATATCTTATGTAATGTGCATCTTATGCAATGTACAGACACGGCTTTTTATTTTACAATTTTATAATAGTATAGATATAGATGTGTTTTTTTGAACTTACCGGTTGTAACCGATGGATTGATAAGGTTTTCCCTGTTAACAGTGTTGGTTTTCTCCACAACTATAGGTGGTTCCTTCGAGAAGTCTGGCGGGCTCATCCGAGCGGGCAGAGTCCTTGCTTTTACAGGCTTTGGTTTGCCGTTGCATTCTGGGGTTGTGACTTTCATTTCTGATAGGATTTTCTTCCGTCCAACGTACTGGAATTGTTCTGCGCATATTCTGGAATAGAAGATGGATTGAACATTCAGAGATAGCAAAGAGGATTTGTTCCCACAACCTTTGTCTCCATAAACTATTTTATAATTGTCAAAAAAGCAAAATACGGTAAAAAAAAATTGGAAACTTGGTAGCTAAGCTTTCTATTTTTAATACAAACTTACTCTAAAACATTAAAGAACGATTGTTGCTGAGCCTGTGACTGTGTCCTCCACCAGTCCACAAGTCTTTCATCGTCCAAATACTTTAAAACGAACAGGAAACACAAAAGCACATCCCGCACCTCTTCTGCGGACATCACACCGAACCTACGCACAAAAAAATGCCCATTATTACAGTGACGATAGGGTTGAATTTTAAATGATGATATATGTTCGATATTTACCTATTGACCTGATCACCAATTTCGCTCAAGTCTAGACGTCCAGCGTTTCTAGGAAGCGAGTCCCCACCGGACATCGTAGACACTGATTCTAAAGAGCTCTGTGACATATTGTTGGCGTGATCTAAACAATGAATAAATGATAATGATAAATGAACATAATGAAATAAAATCTGTACAGACGATTGCATTAATTAGCTACCCCTCAGAAATACCTCATCTTTATAAAATGGGATAAGCAATTAATGAAGGCTATACATATTCAATTGAATTAAAATATCTATACATATTCAATTGAATTAAAACATTTTCTAGTAAGTCATAGAACATTTTCCGTTTCGCTGTCATACAATAAAATGCCCTTCGATTAACATAATTTTTAAAGTGCTACAAGAGTGGCTGGACCTGCTCTTGTAGCACTTTTTTGTCCAAACATTTTTTAGCATTGTTCTTTTTCAAAAATCACACTTACCCTTCCCATACATATGGTTGCTCGGAATGACGGGTGGTTCCTTGAAATGGGCAGAGTTCCTGACGGGCGTATGTTCGAAGTGCAGAGTGAGTCTATTCCTCCTAGGAGTGCTGCTGGCTGACGCTAGCTCTTTCTGCGTGCTGTTGAACACTGGGTTGACGGTCGCGTCTCCGTCGACCTTGTCGTGACCGTTCTCGACTGGACTCGCGAGGGTCTTTGTTATGAGACGATGGGCGTTTTCTGTTGAAATTAAACAATTATTATTTATTATCTATACTACTAATATAATAAAGCTGAAGAATTTGTTTGTTTGAACGCGCTCTTGAACTAGGTACCAGTTGGATTCGGAAAAATATTTTTGTATATGATAGCCAGATTCATGAGGAATATGGTATAGGCTATTTAACATCACGCTATGACCCTTAGGGGCCGAGCAAATATAAAAAAGTCATAAAAAACGCTAAACAAAAACAAAGTAATAGCGCGGACGGGTAAATAATTAGATTTCTTTTAAATTAAACGGCAAGTGAAACCGCGGAGTAGTAGTAGTAATCAATAAGTTCAAATTGAGGCCATAGTTTAATTCGCTAACGCGCCTCCAGTTCGAGGTTGTGGGCTCTGGTTGAGTACCCGAAAGTAGTCGGGCAATCCATATAATATATTATATCAATACTCATCAGCCCCATTTCTTGAATTATTTCGAGGCGGGGCAAAAACTGAAAAATGTCGCCCCTGTCCGACAATATTTTTAGTTTTTACCCTTATCATCATCATTATACGCCCACTGATACTGAAAGACATGAAAACGACCGGTCTAGCGCTGCTCTTAGCTATTACTACGCTTGGTAGACGAATACACAACTCAGTGTACGTCTACGAAGCTTGAATTTGCCGCCCTCTGAATTTGTCGCCCTGGGCACGGGCCCCGGCTAGCCCCCCCCCTAGATCCGGGGCTGACACTCATAAACGTGAGTTCAAGCTTAAACAATCCTATTTAAATTGCAGTGCAGATTTTATTTATAATACTTACCGAGTACTATGGTAAGCCACGGTGAATATAAGTACGCAAGTCTAGCTCTGCACTGTCGACTTCTATAGCGGTCGTCGTGCTCATGTTTAGTCAATAAAGCCCGTAGCACACTCAAAGCTGACCTACGTTTTAACGGCGCCTCTCGTAATGACTGTTCCACCTGAAGAAATATAAATATTGAAAAAAATACAAGAAAAGTAATAAAAAATGTATATAAGCATGACTCATGCTTCATATTTGCTAGCAATATACATATTTGGAAAACAAGGGAATACTTGTTTTAGTAGGGTTCCAGCAAGAAAGTGTCTCATTATAAAATCTTCAGTGAGTCTCAGCCTGGCAGGATCTGTGTAAAAGTAACAATTATTCAGATAAAGACTAACGGATAGAAGATCCATTTTGTCTGAAAGCACAGTCTATCTATATCTTTCACTTTACTTTTTCATACAGCCGATTACTAGCGCAAGGCAATCGTAGCCTCAAAATAAATATAAATGCCTAAAACGTCGCATCCCGAGTTGGCTTTGGTAGCTCGGGACCTTCACTGAACATGAATAAAATATTGCAGGCAATCTGACATAATAAGACCATGAACTAGATACTCCAATGTAAGTTGTAATATAGTTACACTGTGCATAAAGTCTATGATACTGAATTCTCACCTTCATCACCATCTCTTGATAATTTGTTTGCATGCAATGGCAGATTGAATGGCACAAAGTGCTCGTGAGAGCAAATTGTTTGTAGAAACGTGAATTTGAAGTCGAATAAAGCCTTCGGATCGCAAACTTTGAACTTGTCTAGATATTTTTTTATTTGTCGGAACACAAAACCTCGGTCCATAAAAGATAGGCAAGACTGTAAAAAAAGTTATTACAAACATTATAATGTAACTATAGGAAAAATGAATCCATATAACAATGTTTAAGATATGAAATGTTCTCTAATAAATAAATAAGTTACCTACCTTTAGAAATGTGGCCAGATTTTTGTTGAATATATGAGTTTGCATTGGCTGCTGTAAAATATATGATGGCTCCACGGTCGATACCAATTTGTCAATATTTTCTAAGAGGTCAGCATGAAATCTTTCGTTACGAGACATCTAAAATGAGTAAATATTAATAAATACAGTGCAGATGTTTGTTAATGACATTTAATGTATGCTTGAAGTATAGTATAGATAGATAATACTCTTGATTTCACACGCACGGTTTGGTACGTTCAAATATCCGATTAGTAATGTCAGAAATGTGTATGTTTTGTGTTTGATAGACCATAGTAACAACAACCAATCATCATAATTATACAGGGTGGCAGGTTAGACAGTGGAAATATTTATAAAGGGGTCATTGTACTCATCATTATGAACAACTTTTACTATGGGACCAACCCTAAAATCGCGATAAAAAAAATCTGCTGTTCCATAATTTTGTTGAGTTATAACTGATTTTTTCTCGCGATTTCAGGGTTGGTCCCATAGTAAAAGTTGTTCATAATGATGAGTACAATGACCCCTTTCAATATTTACACTGTCTGACCTGCTACTCTATATAAGATTGTCATAAAGTTTGGCAAGAGAATAAAGTCTACCACTATGTAGCTCGGCAAAGGTATCTTCTAAATACCTTAGGACCATAGAGTAGACCGTTTGTCGGAATTCCGGTGAATAAGCAGGTGTTTACAAAACAAATGCCGATCGTGTTGATTTGAAATAGCAATTTCAAATCATTACGATCGGCATTTGTTCGGCAACCTGGATGGACCACATTCGACTTTTTAGAGCCTGGTAAATATTTTTAAATACTTACATAAAGAAATAATAACAAGGAAAATAAATATAAAGTTTTCCATTATATTAATATAATTACAGAATGTGCGGTTTTCCTTGTATAACGAGGTAGGTACTTACTTTAATTCTTCCTGTGTTGATTAGATATTGCGCCATACTTTTGGTGATAATGTCGAAGAAAAATCCGGAATACTGCATGAATTTGTTGCCCAATAGAAAGTCTGGTTGGTTGGGGTCCACGAACATGTGGAGTGGGGCCGTCAACATCGTGTGCAGTTTGAATTCAACGCAGTTGAATACGTACTGTATAAAGAAGGTATATAGATACATGTGTATTTTCTAATATAGATTAGTCCTTACATGACGCAAATTTCCTTATGGGAAAGAAAAACATTTTGTTTTACATATAGCCTAGTTTTCTGTTATGGAGTTTTGAAGCACAACAGTTTGTGTAACCCAGATATTCTCAGCAATTTTATCTTATGTATGGCATTTATTGAGAACTCACCTTTACATAGCTATCCAATAAGTCTTTCCGACCGTAGTCATGTATCATGTGAACAAAATGCACTATTAATTTTACTATCTGGTAGCCCATATCTTGTGTGTAACTTTTTTCAACTGTCTGCAAATAGGAAAAAAAGATTTTATTTATGTAATACATCTTCACGCAAGCGCATAGTAGGTATAAAATATTTTAAAAAATATTTACCATCAATTCAAAAAGTTGATTCATAATGGTCGGCAAGAAAGCGATGAGCGAACTCAATTTGATCGCGTGCGCAGCTTTGAGCGCGTTGCATACGTCATTCCACGGCGGCGGGGACGGCGAGGTGGGGGGAGAATTGGACTTGATCAACCGTTCAGCTTGGTTGAACAGATTGTGCAAGTGTAAGTCCCGGGTGGCTACTGTGGAGTCCAGGACTAGTTGACAGCGGAACAGTTGCTTCTCGCCTTCCACCCATACAACTTCTGGTCCGGCGTTCTGTAGGATAACATCAATATTTACAGACAAGGTAAAGTAAAATGATAACTTGGTTATGTTTTTCCCACTATTGTATATTATACGCTCAATAGTTTGTGTTTCACATTATTGTTATGACTACTCATTACTTTCAGTTTGAATTGCCAATCACGAGCGTGCGTTATGTGACTTTTATTGACATTGACATAGGGTTTGAATTACAATACAGACTACGGCATGAATTATTATCGTATACTTCGTGCAGGCACGAGAGAAAGACAGTACGAATTAGTACATCAAATGTAACATACCCCTTTCCCAAGTCCAAGTGGTTGTATAGCTAAGTATCCAGACGGCAAGTGCGTTGCGATAGGCAAGTTCACAACTTCGTCGGCCAACTTATCGTTTTTCAATAACGGTACCCACGCGTATCTGAAATAGGAAATATGCAATGAAAACAATTGAATGGGATTATTTTTATATTGGCTCAATGAATGCTTCTCAATATGGGCTAGGTGATAGGTTCTATGGAGTATTGTTTGTTATGAACAATAGGGGTGGGTATTAGCATAACCACCTATATTGGGTAGTCGATTCGTGTAGATAAGTCTCTTTCGAAAGTAGAGAGGAATGGCGAGAGGCGGAAAACCTGCTTAGCTAAATGAGAGTCGAGTCACAGAATCCCAAAGAAATCGCACGGTTACAAAATACCTACAGTAGAAATATAAATATTTACCCGATACAAGTTTCAACGTTCGCGTCATTTTTCTTCGTGAGGTCACACGATATGTGGTGGAAAGTAAACAATAGATGATGCTGGGAAGTTATTGTTGCCGGGAGACGAATCTTAGCTTCGTCACTCCACGTAGGGTTCGCATTGTGATGTAATACTGAACAACGATATTGTGATGTCATGCCGAATCTCCCGTACACCGCCTGAAAATTAATTTCAAATAATTATTATATCTTTATTCTCTGTATTTAGCAGAGACCGGAGGTCTGTATGAAGCTTTGAAGTTTGACACACATTTGCATTTTTAGTGCAAATAAAAGCGTTTAAAGTTAACAAAACCAACAATGGAAGCCAAAGTGCTGTTCAAGGATGTGTTCCAATGTGTGATCAAACCTTTGAACCTATGTTTGGCGTTGGATCGAGAAGAGGCCTTTGTCACAATCTAAGAACCATACAGTCAGTCATTGGAGACATCTAGGCTGTGTTGTCGAAATATCGATAGTGAACGGTAGTTTTCATCTAAAAAATGATAAATAAAATAAAATAAAAATTGTTTATTGGGTCTCAAACAGTTACATTTGCAGATGTGATTGAGACAGCCCCAGTAAGTAATTAATAATACTTGTGTTGGGGTTGTCTCGCTCTTTGGAGGATCGAAGTTCTGAAAAACAATACTGTCGATAGTATTGATTAGTATCAATTCTATCGATTATTATCAATACTATTGATTGTTTTGGACTGTCGATAGTATCGATTGTTTATCATATACTATCTATAGTATTGCCTCCGTCAATAGTATTGCAACGTTACCATTAAAATCGATATTTTTGCTATCGGTCAGCTATCAATAGACTTTCGATTAACTATCGATAGTTGAGTATCGATCGGCAACACTAGTCTAGAGAGGTCGGGGCGAGACGCGCGAGCGCTCCCGAACGCAGGTCTGCTGGCAGATATTTATATTACAATATCCAACTTTTGTTCTCAAGAATTTAATTGTTTCTTATCGCATAGTTTTGTAGAAAATAAATAAATGTATTATAGTCAAACAGGAAATACTTATTCATGCTAGTTAATCAGATATGCATTCACCATTGATAACCATTTTCCCTAGAATTTTCGGGAAAAAGTACTACCAAGCTTAGGCATAAGCTATTGAATAGTTCCATGATTAGTAAATATTGTTCCAATACATTTTGTGTTTCTTTTTAGGTTTAAGAACTTTATTTCTCATAAGAATTACAGAAATTCACTTACTGAGAAAACTATTTACAAACTAAAAATTAAGGTTAACTACGAGCGTACAAAAAGTAAATAAAGTTTCTTTTTACCATTTCATGTCGTAGTATAATAATAATAGGAACTGTACTTCCAATCAATCCTCAGGCTTTTTTAAAAAGTCGTTGTTCTTACCTGAAGTGACTTATTTTCTCCAGTATCATTGTCCCTCAACTCTATGGAACAGGCAATATTTCTGGCTCTGGCGAACATTTTCTGAGATTCGAAATTCAAAGCTAACGGGCGGACGTACAAATGGTGTATGAATGCGGCGTACGGCTGCTCCGGTTCCACGTTAAGTGTTGCCAGCTCTAATGTGAGTGGCGATGTAGGCGGAAGTGGAAAAGGTTTTAATGCAGCGTAGGAGTTCGACATACAATCTGGAATGCATTATGTGACCTTAGTAAAAGTATCAACAACAAGAGTGATTTCGATGCAATAATTTGTTATTATTTATCATCACGCCTTATTTTTTTAGAGATTAGGCAGAGTGGCAGATACCCTAACGACGAAACAAAAAATTTAGATCAGTATAAAGTTGGAAATAAAAGAAATCATATTACTTGGTACTTGTTCGTTGCTTTGATGTATATTAATACTGAGCCAGCCAGGTATCACAGTTAGTTTAGACATTTTCTCCGACTTGCGGTAGTCTGACAATATTTTTAGCAGATCATCATCTGACATTTTGTTGGGTTCCTGACGATATATGGAAGGGAATTCAGGTGTCAAATCCAAGTCATTGCTGTACATTCTGAAACAAAGCCATATGTATAAAATTACCTAAAAACAAAGAAGATTCAAATTTAAATACATTTATTAATAAGTAAGTCTTACTTGTACAAAGGTTTCGCTGCCCAAGCAAAGGGCATCCTGTAAGTTCCGACGCGGTTTGAATAAGCCTGGACATTTTTGTGAACTTTGAGCCCAAGCCTGGGATCTTTAGTGGCCTTGAGGTACGGCTCCAGTACCTGGCTCACGTGACCTTGCAGGATTTTGTCGATTTTCACCACCAGGAACAAGTCCGGGTGAGGGTTGTTCACAGACAGCATTACCTATGAATTGAATGGAATGAAACAATGGGCTTAGATTTACGTACTTAACTATAAAATACCATAAATTCATCTTAGTTCGTTATTCCTTTTCTTTTTAGGGTTCCGTACCAAAATGGTAAAAAAGGGACCCTTATGGTGCGACTTCGTCTGTCTGTCTGTCACACCTGCTTATTTCAGCAATTACTAATGCTTGTCCAACTTTTTTGCAAATAGAAAAATTAAAAATATATTATTATTTTCATTGCAAAAGGGGCCGGAGTGGGGGTCCAAAATTTTAAAGTGGGGTTACTAGGTCAAGTGACATATCATATGAAAGGGCTTGATCTGCACATTTCAAAATATATTTTTATTTAATTTTATGTCTCACAGTTTTCGACATATGATAAAAAATGTCTGAAAAAATACCATTCCTCCCCCTTATCTCCGAAGTTTGCGAAGTGAAAAATCTGAAATAATTAGAGTTGATAGGAATTGACCCAAATATGGCACCAAAAATAAAACGATGTCCCTAACTAGTACAGTTTTTTCAAAATCATCAAAATTCCTTCACAAACAAACTTAGTTATGCGGTCCGGTTTTTTTCACTTTATTATACGTCCAAAACTGATACGGAACCCTCGGTGCGCGAGTCCGACTCGCACTTGGCCGGTTTTTTATTATACGACTTCCCCAGAAGGAGGGTAATGTTTTTCGAGTGTATGTACCTATACTTCTTTGGCACGCGCTGCAGCCTAGTGTTGCCGTTCGATAGTATGAGTTAGTCAATATTATCGATTGTTTTGGACTGTCGATAGTATCGATAGTTTATAAAGCAATACTATCGATAGGACAATCGTAAAGTATCGATATGTATCGATACTATCGGCCTTGATATATGATCTTTTTTAGATGAAAACTATCGATAGTGGAAATATCGATCGGCAACACTACTATAGCCTAAACAGCTCGATGTAAACATATGAGGTGTCGTTAAATTCGTTTTCGTTCGTTCGTGGGAGTGATAAGTATGATATAATAATACAAATATTACGCAGTCGGGTTTTTTTCAATAATCTCGTTTACCTTGTATGTAAAATGTAAATTGAAATAAATACAATACCTGTTTCTTCGATCGGAACCACTCTTCCGATATCTGATTAACGTCTAACTTAACATCGTAACTAAAATTTTCAACTAATGACTTTGTGCACTCCGTGTCCTTGACTAGATCTCTGACAGCTTCGTGGTTGAGGTCGAAATGGAAGTTCTCCGAGAGTTTCTTCCCACTCCGCGCGTCGTACAACGCTAAGTACGTGTAATACGGCTCTACTTGACACAACAGTTCTTTATCGCCGTCTATCGGCGCTTGTAACCTAAACTTTAAGCTTTCGCATTTGAGCAAAATTCTTTGGCCAAAGTGTTCTCTGAAACAATAAAACATACCGTTTGATTTATGTGTAAACAAGATGTTCGTGGCAGTTACGTTGACTAAAAAACTAGAAAAAACTGTTAACCGTCTGAGGAATGTCAGTCTTGCAAAATAGTTTTATCGTTATGGCTCAGTGCAGACGAAAAAAAAGACACAACTAAATGCTAAGGTCTGTGTAAAGGTGAGTACACACTAGAGCATTTGCTTGTAACAGAACATCGAGCCGCTCTAATGTGTCATGAACCGAACATTGAGCACGACAATCGACGTTTTGTTACTACTTGATTTTAGCAAAAACGAGTGAATTTGTGTAACATTTTATCGAACAAAGACACGAATTAGGCAAAACTTCCGATGCAGAGTGAGGCGCGAGTAAATGTAAAATATAAAGGAATGTTACAAGAGTAAGTGCTCAGCCGCCTTGGGCATTATATGTCGAACACAGCGTCGAGCACTCGCAGGAACGTCATATTACATGGAAATATTTTTTTTATTGAACCATTATCAAGAACGTTACATAGAAATGTTCTAGTGTATACTCAATACTCATCATAAGTTTACTTTCACTGAAATGCAAGACTTTGATAAATACAACGACAAAATCATGGAGCTACGTACTTGAATGGTTCGAGCTGAGGTTCAGGTGAGGGCGCGCGCTTGTACGGCATGTTGAAGATGTTGTATCGGCACTCGTTGCGCGCGGCGGCTATGGACATGTCGGTCTCGCGCGAGTACCGCATCAGGAGCGGGTTCATGCTGTGTTCCAGGCCCTTTAGCGTGCCGTATGTAGGAGGCGGGGGCTCTGCTGTTAGGGATACGTCGGCATCTGAACAATCGATATATACATATATTGCATGATAACAACTGAAAAGTTGGTAGGTATTTCTGTTATTAAATATATAAGAGACTAACTTTTGCCCACGGCTTTGCTGGTGCCACCCCTTTTCATCCTCTTGGGGTGGAATTTTCAGAAATCCTTTTTAAGCGGATGCCTACTTCATTTAAGGAATACGACCAGCGGTTTAGGCTGTGCGTTGATCCATCAGTCAGTCAGGACAAAGCTTTTTATATTAAATAGATTTAATAAAAACAACGGACACAGGAGGGACTTGAACCCGCGACCTCTGCCGTACCGTGGCGTCGCTCTAACCACTGAGCTACCGTGTCACACTCGCATCAGTCGAAATTTTAAATCTCCTTATTACGCCTCTAAGGAGCGTTGCTGTGATGGTGTCATATCTATTGGAGACTATACGACTTGCAGCTCAATGCTAAGAACTTTGCAGTTAAATGGTTATTGATTCGATATTATCACCATTATACACTCAATGTTGGTATTTCTGGACCCAGTTACACAAATAATTCCTTGCAATTTTTTAAGTGACTGACAAAACGTATTGACTTTAAGTGCACTATTCGTATCGTACCTTTATCCAATGCTTCATCACTTTGGTGAGTTTCTTGGCTATCCTGGTTCTTCTTCAAGGCTGCTTTAAAAGCATTGATCCAATCGTTAACATCTTCCTCATTCTCAGCCGCAAACGTATAACCTTTTCCACCGGACATCCGCAATTCGAAACTAAACCTGCCCCTTTTCGGATTCTGTAACCACACGCAATAATTAGTTTCGTGTAATATAATCGTCCGATTAAAGATAACATAATCAGTCTATAATGTTACTACCGCTGGGACTTACCCCCATATTCAGGAACAATACTATGAGGATTCATAGCAGACTACAAAAAACTCATTCAAATATGAACATTGTACATATTCAGTTAAGGTTCATATTTGTGTGAAGCACTTGTTTATATTCGCATATATGAATATTGTGTGTTCCAGACCTCATAGTATTGTTCGTGAATACGGGGGTTAGGCCTTCTCTGTGTAAGAGAGTGGGCCATAGTCCCCCATGCGGACCCAGTGCGAGTTGGTGGACGTCAAATGTCTTCGAATTTTTGGCTCTAGGACGTATTCTTACGTGCTATCCTTTATCGTTTTTAAAATAGTGGTGATGAAACAATTTGTACAAAGTGTGCGGCTAACGGGGTTCAAACTATAAACCCACGACTCATTACTTGTAAATTCAGGCCGCTACCAATACAATGTACCACCACTGCTCTCTGCTTACGATGATACGTAGGTACAGTTTTATGAATTAGTAACTTATGATTGTTTACAGTTTTTTTCGTTAGTCAAGTATTTTTTTCTCTACTGTCCAACTCAGAAAGTGACCGCTACAATCCTTTTAGTCAGATTGTCCCACAAAATGCGCGCAAAAAATATAGGTAAAACTACAGAATTTAAAGAGCGTGGCGCATATTTATGTATGATAAGCAAATATTTCCAATTTTAGACTTCTAACATATCCGGTAACAGAAAATCGACGAGTGTTAATAGTTGATAATTATTATTAGACTTGCAACTAATATTCGGCCACTCTTTTGTATTTGGCCGAATAGGTCGAATATTCGGCCGAAAACCAAAGAGGGCCGAATATTCGTTGCAAGTCTGTTGATAATGCCTTACTCGCACAACATCAGAGCAAAAGTCCATAACGATAGTGAGCTTTGTATCCGTCTTCTTATCATCCTTATACACTTCAAGTATGTAAGTGCCGTCGGCCTCTCTAAGCATTGAGCAATAACGTTTCTTAAATGACTTTGAAGCAAGGTTACTGAATATCCTATCTGAGCCGATTTCGGGTCCTTTGAGCAAGTGCCCTTCTTTGGTACCGAGGTCCAACTTGGCTGCCTGTGTTTCATTATCACTCTCAGTTTCGGCGTCGATATCATACACCTCCTCCGGAAATTTGTTTTCTATAGGTCTGTACAAGAAAAGATAGTGGTAATGGAATGGATAACAGTGTCAAGTACTAAGTGGTATGTATGAATGTACTCATTTAAAAAAAACCGGCCAAGTGCGAGTCGTACTCGCGCACCGAGGGTTCCGTATCAGTTTTGAACATATAAAGTGAAAAAAACCGGACCGCATAACAAAGTTTGTTTTTGAAGGAATTTTGATGATTTTGAAAAAACTACTTACTAGATCTCGTTCAAACCAATTTTCGGTAAAAGTTTACATAGTAATGTACATCATATATTTTTTTTAGTTTTATCATTCTCTTATTTTAGAAGTTACAGGGGGGGGGACACATTTTACCACTTTGAAAGTGTCTCTCGCGCAAACTATTCAGTTTAGAAAAAAAAAATATTAGAAACCTCAATATCATTATCATTTTTGAAGACCTATCCATAGATACCCCACACGTACCTATGGGTTTGATGAAAAAAAAATTTTTGTCTTTCAGTTCTAAATATGGGCAACTCCAAAATTTTTTTGTTTTTTTTTTATTTTTGTGTGAAAATCCTAATGCGGTTCACAGAATACATCTACTTACTAAGTTTCAACAGTATAGTTCTTATAGTTTCGGAAAAAAATGGCTGTGACATACGGACGGACAGACAGACAGACATGACGAAACTATAAGGGTTCCTAGTTTTACTACGGAACCCTAACTAGTTTATTGAAATTATGAATCAGAATTTTTTTACCATATTATCATGATAACAGTTAGTAATGCGAATTCAAATACGTCACATAGTACTACTATTATTATAAATACAATTTTATTGCGATATGCCCGATGGAGTAAAAAGCGAACACAGACGGAGCTTTCAAAAGTAGGTATAAGAGTACCTCTGAAAGGAAGGGGTTACGAACTTACGACCTATACGGTTAGTTTATAAATATTAAAATTATGTGATGAAAATAATAAACTAGTCCATAAAAATTATTTGAAAGATATAATATTATTTAAATATAATCAGTGAAAGCGTCTGTCGCGTCGCGATTTTTTCATTACCATATTATGTGACTTATTAATTTACTGTATTTGGTATTAAATCCTTTTATCCTATGTTGTACAATCGCAAGGATATGAGTCATAGATCAGATATCAGAGCATAATGTTCTGGCCTTGGGAATACAGCACATAACTTTTTGTTAGCCATACAATGTTCATTGCCATGTAAAGTATGTTAATAACTACTAATGAGCATCACTGTTTGTTACAAAAAAATGTTAACACATTGCATGCAACTGCTTTTCATTAGTTTTAGATGGGAAGCCGATAAAATCAATGCATTTTAACAATGGTATGCAAATGTTTTCATATGAATATTATAATTTTATATATACATTATTTGCTCTTTTGGCGAATTTAAACAGATCATTTTAGTTGCTATTTATTCATTTTACTTTCTAATCTTGACTTTTAAGTAAAACTATCTGAAAAGACAAGTTTAGTATTGTCACAATAATTATTCTATTTGGTTATATTATAAATATTTTATGCAACATAATATTATCACACAGTTACTATATAACAAGCTTACAATTATTACACAATATAACATAAGGATAAGAGACGGATGATGCGATGTGACATAGTATAACAATGTATGTATTTCCTCATATTACATTTTTAAAACTAGATCATTATACTTTACAATTTTACATAATCAATATCTTACCTCGGTAAGTTGAGATAGGTGCCAGAGTAGTTACTGAATTTGTAATGTATGAGGTTCCAACTGGAAGCATAGCTGAGCAGCGCCTGTCTCGTGAGCAGGGGACAGGTGGCCGCAGTCCTCACGTCAGGCACAGCCGTGGTGACAGTTCTCCAGCGACGAGGTAACACGACACTCTGCCATATAAGAGATTTGATAACAAGCATTGTTTAGCCAGGCAAAAGCTTATGAACGAAAAAATATCCTAAATTAATGTTAAAATGGGCTTCACTAATGCGGTACCCGCTTATGCACCCGTGATCGTGCTATTCCGGACCATGGGCTGCTTTGAAATGAGTTGAAATAACGGAGTTGATAGCCACAAAATTGTTACCGCCGAAAGTCGAGTGGTCGAGAGTTTCGAAATAAAGTTCGAAAAAAAAACACTTAAAAGAAAGGTTAAAACCGCGCCTTCAAAAAATTATCAAAATAATGTGTGAAAAGCGTTTCGGAAGTCGTTGCCTTTGATTTTTGCTTTGGTTTGATTCGGCACCAACTTCTGAAACTGTTTTTCACACATTATTTTGATCTTTTTTTGAAGGCGATTTTAACTTTTTTTTAAGTATTTTAATTTTTTCTATTTTTAGTTACATAATTAAATTGATTTTTCTTACATGCGCTAGAATTTGACCAAGGTTTTGAGATGCTTTCCATTTGACACCACACCTGTAGCTTGTATCAATAAGCCAGGCTGTCACACTTTACACGTATTATTCCATATCTAGAAAACTGCTGAACCGATTTTGATGAAACTTGCACTGTTCTCTAAGTTGAAGTAAATGTAAGCCCATAACAAAATTAATGGTCACAATCCGATTAATAGTTTCGGAGAAATTCGAGGACAAACATACATACATAGCTACATACACCCATGAAATGTTGTATATTTGTTTGGACGCCCTTATAGATCATCATATTAAGTGAATATAGTGCAGTTCCAATAATATTACATACATACGTATACATTGATAACCTCCTTTTTTTTAAGTCGGTTAAAAATCATAAGCACATGAGTATTACAGATTTTTTTTAATAACGCAATTACTTATGCCTGTTTTCACTAACACTAGGAGAGACCTAAATGTAATGCCTAAATATTAAAAGGAATTACCTAGTACAGAAAAACATTTCACTAACCACTACAACAACTATGGAAGTCCATAGTTGTCGCCTAGTGGTTGGTGAAATATTTTTCTGCGATAGGTACCTAACTCCTTTTAATATTTAGGTATTATATTTGTCAATAAAATATTAATCCTTAATCCAAAATAATGTAGTTCTATCGTCACAAGTATTTAATGGAGATGATTTTTGCAGTTTACATAATGTTATTTGGACTTATGGTTTATGAGTTATCACAAACTCACGATATTATCAATGCGCGACGGATTGATTTAATAATTTGTGAGATTTCTTCATAGCAGTGAATTTGGCGTCAGTCGATTCATAAGGATAAACTAAACTTTACCTGTGCGAAGCCGAGGCGGGTCAGTTAGTGTTTTATAATTACGGAAATTAAGGCTAAACATGTGTTTTATTACCATTCATATATTGCAGACCACAATCCGGACATCTGCCAAGGGCCTTATTTTTGCCTGTCCAGCCGGGCTAACATGCGCGCCGGGACAAAATTTTGTCGACGCTTTTATCGTGCATTTGTCTCGTATTTGCACGAGAAAGAGCGAGACAAAACGGTCGACAAAATTTTGTCGCGGCGCGCATGTTAGCCTGGCAGATTACCTACTGTAATTTTATTACACAGACGCGTCAATAATAGTTTTGTCTCGCTCTTACTCGTGCGAATATGAGACAAATGCACGATAAAAGCGTCGACAAAATTTTGTCGCGGCGCGCATGTTAGCCTGCCGGGCTAACATGCGCGCCACGACAAGTTTTGTCGACTGTTTTGTCTCGCTCTTACTCATGCGAAAACGAGACAAATGCACGTTAAAAGCGTTGACAAAATTTTGTCGCGGCGCGCATGTTAGGCGCTCTGGTCAGGCTGGTTTCGTAGATATTTTATTCAAGAGACTTGTAAACAACAATACATAAACATAATAAAAACAGTCTAGTAGGTACGGTATTTTTCAATCTTCCCTGAAAAACGAATACTTACACCTAAGGGACTTCCATGGTTTTGGGACCAGTACTCTAGATTCAGTAAAACACGATATAGCTATACTATGGGAATTCCCATAAAGTTTTCCTGTTCTTTACAAAACCACAATAAATATAAAACTAGCATTACATGTCTCTTGACATTACAAGTTTTACAACAGTCCTTCTTTTGTCTGAAGTGAAAAAGCATAACAAAATTCAATCTGCATTGGTAATATTGGTAAACTTATGGTAGTCCTGGCCACCATGCCAGGATGCATTCACAAAAAGTATTAAAAGCAGATAATCTCCAATACAGATTTAAGAACAAAATAATATTACTTTTGGAAATTAAAATGAAGCTGATTTAATTAAACTTACGGAGACATCGTCAGTAGGATACAATAGTATGTCCCTGAGTGGATCATTCAGTAGCAAAGTCTTGTTATCTTGGATGTACTGTTCAAAATCCAGTGCTGTACATTTTTTGGCAATGATATTCTGTAACAAAGAGAGATCATTATTATTCTGTCTGCTCCTAATAAAAACCCAATTTTCTGGATTCACATTGCTGAGGATGATGAAATCCATGTTCATCGATTTGTTAAATGTAAAGATGGTTTTGTAACTTACTATTATAACATTAAACATATTTATGCTTTTATTTAAACCAGTGTTGGCTGTGGTCGAAATTCAATCAATTTATTGTGTTTGTAAAGTAATGAAGTTGTTTGGAAAAATTAAATGAAAGGTACCTACACAATTTTTTTATGTTCACATAATTAATTATTTACACTAAGATGTCTGTCAACAAAACACTCAAAAGGAAAATTAATTACTTAAATTTATAATGTCTTTTCATGTAAATTTTCAAGGATAGCTTTGATTATTTACTAATAAGTACTTTTGAATGCAGTAAGTATACTTAATTTAAAAAATAAAATAATTTCTCCATTAAGGGAAACTTCCTATCTACAATATTTTAAGTACTTTCCCTCCATGTGGCATAGTCCTGGGACAACCTGTATACTTCCATTTTACATAGTAAATGCAAAGAAATGTGCACCTAAAAGAGAGGCAGTGCTTTTACCAAGTAGAAGAGGTTTTTTTTACACATGGTGCCAAGGGTTTTAAATTAAGTTTTTGTATTATTATGTTTGTAACGAGAAAGATAATTTCAATTTTAATACCTTAACCATACAATTTCTATTGTTAACCCTAAGGCGACTCTCTGACCAAAGTCTCCTTGAAAACTTAGGGTGCTTGTACACGGTGCATGTAGCTTGCGCATGTTGAGGCACTTGCGCAGGTTATATGCATCGTAAACATATCGTTTAAAAACATGTGCGGGTCTAGTGACTCGACAAATACAACAAATAGCTTGCGCATATTACTCACGCGTGTAACCCGCATCTTTACTTGCTCCAGCTACATGCACCGTGTACAAGCACCCTTAATGACCTTTTCTACAACTCAGCGTAAGATTCATATTACATTGTAGTTACAAATATGTATAAATCAAAATAATTTAGTTACAGAATTATAGTTAGATTTTATGTAAAGATATAGCTATTTATGATCCTCTTCTAAGATATTATGAGGTCAATGTCATTTTTACAATGTTTACAATATCCAACAAATAATGTTATGTAAATATTGAATGGCATAGAGCAGACATACCAGCTAATAAATTAATGTTTCAACAGATACTGAAATGGCAATAAAGCCCTGTATTGAAAATATAAAGGAAAATTGACGGAATTACATTTCTGGTATGGAAGTGTTGTATGTGCATACAATTAGAAGTAATGCAAATAGAAAGTAAAGGAAATTTTCCAATTAGGAAAACTAATGTTTTACTATTTTAATAGTGCGATAGTTAAATTAATAAATTATTTTGGCAATAACTTTATTATTCTGTAGTCAATAAATTTGCTAAAATGCTCCTTTTATGTACCATGGTATTTACCTCATATTCTGCGCCGTTCTTCTTCACTTTAGAATTAACTGGAGGCATGATAGAAAAGCTTCTAGCACACAATAACAAAAAGCAATTACATCGATTTACTTTCAGTTTCAAAAACAAAATGTTTACATTTTCGAAAAATCAATCGTTTCTCTTTTACAAAACGCCGAAAACCGCAACAAGAACGGAGAAGCCGAAACACCGAAACACGAACCAGACACGAACGAAAATGACAGGCGACAGCCCGCGACAGGACAGGCGCGACCATAGATTATACAATTATACTGGTACTGGTATAGATACGCCACTTTGAGTCAAAAGTAATATGTTTGTAATCCTCCTCCACCACTAGATGGCGTGCTTGTACAATTTTGTTTTCGTGTGGACCCGACAGGTGACGCTTGTGTGCTTTGCCTTTTATTACTAAATTATTGATTTCTTATTATATTTTCTTTGTGTAAATAAATCAGTAAATGATTAAAATACAAATAAATAGGAATATTAAATCATATTAAAATTAAGTATTTTTTAATCATTTACTGCTTTATTTACACAATTCAGGGTTTAAAAAAAAAAAGAAAAATCACTAATTTTATTCTTATTTCTGTATTGTACTCATATGAAATTACAAATACAATATCATTTTCAGATATAGCTTATTTACAAAGGCGAGCTTGCTTAACCCTTAATTGAGTTCCATAACAGCAAATCTCAGTGCGATAGTGGGATTTGCAAATGAGGATAATAAATAATTATACAATGAATAGATACTACAAATTATTATAATAACAAAACAAATATGTGTAGCTAAATACATACACCACCACCACCGTACATAACACACTATACCTACATAAACGTAATACATACAGTATAATTTGTGTATTTCAGTAGGTAGGTACATACATTTATTTATTCATATTTATTAATTTTACATCATAGTAATTTATCGTTTTCTTTTATTATAATACTCTAATGCTTGGTTTTTGACATGGTCATTCCTATCGAAAACTGAAATTTTTCCATTTAATATTCTATTTACCCCTAGACACCAACTGTGTACAATCAATTTAGTAGAAAGATTACAAATAAAATCAATCAAATCAACTTTATGTTTCTCACAAGTTATAATACTAAAATCACATGCAGAATCAATGTAAAATTTGATTTGATTTTTTAAAAATTTTGACGTTGGATTATCCCGAAGGCATGCAACAATCACGTAATATATATTATTCATTAAATGTATAAATCCATCGCTTGGGTGAAATAATGATTTTTTAGTGTAATCAATTTCATAATTGAATGAATCAAAATCAACACTAGATCTACTTAAATCATTTAGACAATTAGAACAATTTTTGAAGACCTTTGATTTAGATTTCTTAATTACATACCCTGTTACATATTTTTTCGATTCAGCATGCAATAAAGAATCATTATTTTTAATTTCTGTCATAACATTAATCAAGGAATCAATGTTACATGCAAAATCAACAGTGTGAGAATCATCACGATTATTTACAATCAGATGTGATAGTGATTGCATAGTAGTGTTATAATCTTCTTCACAATTAGCACTTGCAGAATGGGGTGAATTATAATTATTGACAATCAACGTTTTAAATGCATTCATAAATTGATTACAGTTGGGATTTACATTTCTGACACCATTACTTCTAATACTACTGAAAAAATTTTCCAACGGATCTTGATTAAAATTTCTAGCTACTAAATTTGTTATTTTATGATTTTCTGACATATATTTCCACATTTCCTTAAATGTTTTTATATTTGCAATCCAATTTTTGATTGAAGGAATCGACTCATATTTTATTTCATCAACACCATTTCTTCTATTTATTGATTTAAATTTGATTGATTCTAAAATAGGAAGCAAATCATCCCACAGTTGGAAGTGAGGGGAATTCTTTTTGATACAGCTTTTATATATCTTTGAATCATCTTTATAGGAATGACCATTAAATGAATCAAATAATTTATCAAAAATAAGAAGAAAATCTGCTGTTCCTTCACACTCTGCTGGTAATATTCCATGTCCTGAAAAAAGAAAAAGTAGATTACTTAATTTGTATAAATTAACAATCATCATGATTGAAACCGCCAACACGCAATAAGCAAGCGTGGTGATTTGCCTAGCGGTGGGACAACTATAGGCGGGTGAAAGTACTCTTATTACTAGATAGAAAATTTTACTCAAAGAAAACATTACTTTATTTACAGCGAATTTACAGCGTAAATAGGGTTTACAAAGTAAGTGAAAAGATATCTAATGGTTGATTGTATAGCACAAAAGTTATAAAAAGTAAAATAATTTACACTTACTTGCTGAAAATCGAATGGCAGATGATACTCGTTGACTAAATACCTGTGCAGCTAACTTAACTTTCATTTTTTTTATTTTATCTTTATTTATGTGACTTTCTGTCAACTTATTTACGAGACGAATCTCATCATCACCAACATCAATGGCCAGTAACATTTGTAAGTGTTCCCATTTTGCCCATTTCTCTTGTCCGTTTTGGATATATTTAGCGTCTTTATTTAATAAATTGTTTCTAACGCCTTTTAGTAAATGGGGTGTATCAAATAAAGGGAACACTTTAATGTTGTTTACCTCAAAGAACGTTGTTTGCAACGGTGGTCCTCCCCCAATGGCATATGTTTTCCGTGTTTCCTCTTTCAATTCTTTAATTACTACAACATTTGTGGAACACTGGTCGCAAATCGTAGCAACTACTCTAAGCCCTATATTATTTATTTCTTTTATTATATTTATTAATAGGACTTTAAGGTCTTGTTTTTTTGTCCCACTTTTGGAAAAGGTGAAGCAAATGGGTTGTTTGGTTTTACTTTTGATGCCCTTGATCATAAAAACAAGGGCATGATCAGCAATATCATTTGTTTTTTTTGTGCCAATGTCTTGAAAACCAATAATTTCATTTAAAAATGCATTATATATTAGACCAGGTGCCAAAGATACTTCATCGAATAACAAATTTACTAACTTTTTTTCCTCGGGGATACGTTGGACATGTGTTCTTAAATTGTCTAATATCTGTTTATTAATGCCTGGTCTAATTGTAAATGCACTGAGTATTTTTTGCAAACAACGCTTTGATGGTAAAACAAACATTTTCTTTAAAAGCTTATATGCTTTAGGACTTTGTTTAAGAATTGACAAGGCCATTATTTTTTCGTTAGTGGTGTATCGTCTCCCTCTAGGTTTGTTTTTATATTTCAACTGCATTTTGATAAAAGTTTGTGCTGCCTCAGGTAATCTTTCAATGGTTCTCAAAAACGGTTTAGACATAGCACATTTCTTCGCAGCTAGTATTTTCTTTGATTGTGTTTTGTATTTCTGGCGCAACTTCTGTAGTTTTTCATTTAATTTATTAATAGCATTAAACGAGGATATCTGCTCCAAACAGCGTTTCTTAGGGGCTGAAAGAAACAATCAATTCTAATATAAGTTTTAAGTGGTTAGTAAGCGACTATAAATGCATGTATGTAATAAATGTAGGTAATTAATACAAGGGGCTCGTGGCTAAATAACCAACAGCCGCGATGATAGATCGATCGATCTGCGGGGTTAAGCTGCGCTTGCCGCAGTCAGTTCATGGATGGGTCACCATTTACATCGGTTACACATCGAGACCCCTCAGTGCAGATCAAATTGGAGATCAGATGACAGTCGCTCCATGTAAAACACTGATATAATCAGCCGAATCTTTGTTCTCCAGTTTTCGACAAAAGTCAATAATTTTTGGGTAATAGCTTAACTACCTACTTAATATGAAATTCACAAAATTGCTACCCCATATTTTGAACTATTGAGCTCGTACTAGTGAATAGATCATGAAAAATAGGAAGAGGTAATCATTTGCCCTCTATATATACTTTTGTACCTGTATACAACTGCTGCATTTGCAATTAATTATTTATAATCCGTACCAAATGATAGTAAAAGATTATGTATATCACTTAATCACTATAACATCACTATAATCAAAAATCACTAAAATAAATATCTTTTTTAAAATAAAAGTTAACTCACCGCTTGATAAAGCTATTGATTTTGGTTCTACTTTAAATTGTTGTGCATCTGGTTCCATTTCAAATTGTTGTGATGAGCCTGATGTAGATGGCTCCACCACTGGAAATTCCTCAGTTGATGGCTGTATAAGTAGTGTGTTTTGTGGCAAGGCTGTAAATTAAATATAAGTATAATTTATTATCAGTTTAACTGTGCACATAAATCTTTGCGTGTTTCACTACTCAATACACAGGAGCTCTACACAATATTAGTCCATTAACAGCATTTTGTATGTCAAGTCTCACACTCCTCTGTGAGCGCATTATGCTTAGAACAGTGTAATGTTTTATCTTCACTTCCTACTAATATTATAAATGCAGAAGTTTGTGAGGATGGATGTATGTATGTATGGATGTTTGTTACTCTTTCACGCAAAAACTACTGAACGGATTTTGATGAAACTTTACAGTTATATAGCGTATACATCAGAATAACACATAGGCTACTTTTTATTCCAAAAACGCGGGCGAAGCCGCAGGTGGAAGCTAGTATTAATATATAGATTAATATTGTATTTAACTAAGATCCGTTTACTATTCTGCTTGGATATGTTAAATCCAATACTCTTGCTGTGAATAAGAATATGTTTCTGTTTGTTTTTTCCAAAATTAAAACACTCTAAAGTATGTATAGATTTATAAATGTAACATACATTTATAAATCTATACATACTTTAAAACTCAATATAGAATTTAAAACTTACTTAAATTCAATGTAGGGATAGCGTTTCCTGTCAAACGTCTGCTTGGCGATTTATAGTAATGCTCGAAATGTCGGTGACAAATACGGACAGAATTATAAATATAATTATTCCCTCTCTCTTGAGTTGCACTATCGAGCACGGACTTCCACTGGTTAAACTTCTCCGTGTGTGGATATTCCCATTTGGGGAATCGGTGTAGAGGTCCTATAATTTGAAATATTATTTTGTAACATGATTCTCTACATAGAAAGTAATGTTATACATTTTATGTACATAGTAATTATTGAAACTGCTTAATGTACTTATCAATGCTAAAGGTCTAAATGTGTAATATAATTATAATGTAAAAATGTATGCATGATATATTAATTAATAATTATTACAGGTCTTCAAAATAGATTCAATACTATTCACCTAAACAATAAAACTAAGTTAAATTACATACCACTAAAATGTATCTCACTAACTGTCACACCATCTGACTATACTCCATTCTCACATCTGATAAATAAATTAAATAAGTTAATAATGTAATTGAAACACTCACCATCGACATCGCATCCAAAAAAGCATTTTAGTTCACTGGCTTTCGGCATTTTCAAAATCCAAGTTCGTGAAAACAAAATCAAAGTCCGTGGGATGAAGCGCCAAGTTAACAGATATGCAATCAGTCCGAGGTCCAAGTAACAAGCCAGGTGATATCGTAAGATGTAGGAGATCAGAAAATCCGTAATCAAGCCAAGTCGTAAGAAATAATAGCACAAAACACAATAAACGCACAACGAACTCAAAACGCAGGAAAACAAGTAATTCAAATATGGCGTAAGTCATAAAATTTCCCCGTGTACCATGATAATGTTGCCATTGTAAAAAAAATGTTTAACTTAGTTTTCTCTTTTAATAGCGTAGCTGCTGCCCTCTATTGGCATTATTTGTCAATTCAACGATAAATCTAACATCCTCCGCACCTAGATGGCGTTAGTTTGTATGAATTGTATCAATGTATGGAAGTTTCACCCGGGCGCGACAGCCAGCGCATAGAGCCAGCGCACGGTGTTGCCCGCTAGGCTTGCAGAATCAATATCGATATATCGATATTTTTTGTTAGATATATCGATATTTTTTAGCGATATTTATTATTTCGATACATCGATATATCGATATATCGATATAAAATATCAAGTATCAAAAACGATATATTTTCAGTAGCAAGACCATAGTCGCCATTGATTAAAATGTCACAGTTTTTAGATTTAAGTGATAAAGTAATGTCAGGGACACTAAAAGTTGTGAACGAGAATAGGTGCTGAAAGAACACTTCCAACATCGTTAAAAACTCAGATCATAGAAACAAGGAGTTATGCCATCATAGCAAATTAGTACGGGAACAACTGTTCCCACTTTTAGTACATTATTCGACACGATTACAAGCGCTTCTTGTTAATAAAAAGATCTCCCACACATAAAAAATTTCGCACACCCTCAATCTAACACTGTTAATCGTCACTCAACACTAGCATTAAATTTAAATTCGGTTCGTCGCCAGCGTATACTTTTGTACTACGCTCAAAATTACCAAATTAAAGTAAGTATCAAACTCAATGGCGCCTTGGCACATCTCCCTTGTTTTTACGATCTAAGATTAAAAACGTTGCAACTTAATGAAATTCAGCGCCGAAAGGAATATTTAGTGAAACGCACACTACTTTTTAACCGATTTCCAAAAAGGAGGAGGTTCTGCATTCGGTTGGTTGTTTTTTTTATGTATGTACACCGATTACTCTGTGATCTGTGAGCCGATTGAGTAAGAGATTTACGTGTTTTTTTTTCATATGGTAGAAGAAGCTCGCGCGGTGGTCCCATATAAATTATATTAACTTAGGTTGAATAGTTTTGTAACCAGCTTCAATAAACGGAATTTTTCGTGTATATCGATGACATCATGACGATAATAAAAAAGTCCTATTATGTACACGGATTAGGTACACGAATTCCTGGACGCAATCGATCTCGATGTTATACATGCATAACATCACGCTAGTATTTTCCGCAAGGTTAGGCAGAGGTGTATAGTACACACAGATTTTTTTATGTTCAAGTCTTATTTGATAGAAGGTTATGGAAAGAGCCTATTGCTGAAAAAACATTGTTTTCGATTACTGAAACGCACTTATCCACGAATATCTTAGAAGGTAAGTACCTATTTAAATTCGTGAAAAAAAGTTCATACAAAATGTGTGTCAAAGGCAGTATATTATTAAAGTAATTTTATGGTACTTTTATATACGTAAGGTATATATATTTATAAAAAAAAACGACATGTTACACTACACTAAAAGGTTAAAAATAAAAAACAGGTTTTAAAAAAACCGACTTCCAAAAACTACACTAAAAACTATGAAATAAGAAGTTTAAACTTCCATAATTAAAAATCTAAATGTATATTGAAGTCGGCGGGGCCTAGCATGAAAATAAGCAAAATTGCAGATTAACATGGAATAAAAGGAAATCTTAATTTCCACGTGCACACACTGCGCACACCCTTCCTGTTTAAAGACTGAGACGCAAAAACCTGCCGGCCTAGCATGACCACGATAGAAACGGGTTTTGTCTACATAGAAATAGACAAAGTGACAGATTGTAGAAACATTTCTACGTTTTATGAATGAAATCTGTCACTTTGTCTATTTCTATGTAGACAAAACCCGTTTCTATCGTGGTCATGCTAGGCCGGCTGATGAGGCCCCGCCGGCTTCAATATACATTTAGATTTTTAATTATAGAAGTTTAAACTTTTTATTTCATAGTTTTTAGTGTAGTTTTTGGAAGTCGGTTTTTATAAATAGTATTAATACTGACACATTTATTGAAATAAACTTGTAAAAACAAACACAATAGAATTTCGTAAAGTACTAATTTTTTTTGAAAATTTCACCGATATATCGATAATTTTTTTTCGATATATCGAAACCGATATTGATATTTTTTTTTATATCGATACGATATATATCGACAATTTTTGGCACTTCTTGCATCCCTATTGCCCGCCCATAGATAATACTTAATGTGCCCGCCTGTCAGTGCTGCCAACTTTTTTGTGCCTTATGGCTGCTTGTGCACTACACGTTTACAGCACGTTTTTTCACGGACCGTTTTTTTTTTCATACATTTTAAAAAGTGGTGGGGATCGTTCTGCACGCCTATTGGCTAAAAATCCGTAAAAAACCGAATACGAATTGAAAACGTCTGTAGTGCACAAACAGCCTCTCCCTAAAATTATTCCTGTCACTCAACTCACTCATATCAGTTGTCACTCTCACTGTCAAGTGTGTCAAGCAAGAATCTTAAAGATATGGGTCGGTACTCAAGTATTATTGTTCTGTGTCGGTACTATTCGTAAAACGGAAACTATTTATTGGTATGATTCCCAATAGCATGTTTTGAAACTATTTATTTTAATAACTATTTGCATTGTTGATACCGAGTGACCTTGTCGCTCTAACGCCGGCGCCGCGCCGCGCGCCGGTCGTCTCAGTCGGCCTAGCATGACCACGATAGAAACGGGTTTTGTCTACATAGAAATAGACAAAGTGACAGATTGTAGAAACATTTCTACCGTTTCATTCATAAAACGTAGAAATGTTTCTACAATCTGTCACTTTGTCTATTTCTATGTAGACAAAACCCATTTCTATCGTGGTTAAGCTAGGCCGGCTGGTCTCGTGTTCGTATTATTTCGGCAGTGCTCGGCTCGGTCCTCTCATGGTCCGCTCGCGCACCACATACATCGGGTTCGATCGGCTATGCCGCTATGGTATTGGTATTCAGTTATTGAGGTATTGTGGTATTGACGGTATTAGGTACTCGGTATCGTTATCGACCACAAACTACTTATCGACGGTATCGCGTATCGAGCCTGATTCATGGATTTGAATAATAAATAGTTTCACGTAATAAATAGTTATTGTAGAACTCAATACCGTATTTATGGTATTATACCAATACATAGTTGTTGAAACTATTTACGGATAACGCCCAAGTCCCTTTTTAATTATAGTACTCTGTGGCCCAAGTCTAGAATCTTATATCCTGTCAACCAGTGCTGCCATTTTAGCGCTTTAGGCGCTAGATCTAGAGCTTTTTTGACATGTTTAGCGCCGAATCTGAGAATTTAGCGCCTAGCGCATAATCTAGCGCTTTTTTTGGATTCGGCCCAAGGGACAAGGAATATACTATAGGTGTAAGAGGAGGGGTATTTTCACGAATGAAACCATCTTGATCTTGGTTATTCATTGTTGGTTTATTTCCAAAAATCACTTTTAAAGAATATAACAATAATAATAAATAAAAATCAATTATTTATAAACCAATTATTGTAACAAATAATAGGTCCGACTTGCTCGGATGCTAACGGACGAATGCCCGCTCCCGCACTGCGCATGCCTTTATAAGCAATGCGGTAGTGGTGGGGCATGTCGATAGTAGGGCGTGCCGCGTGAGTAGTGACGTTTGATTACGCGTTCTACGCGCTCGGCGCTGTCATTATGCAGTCTGCACGTGCATAATAGTTGCGCCGATACGGCCATTCTGATGATAGGTGCGTCCCTGCGCCTACAACACGTAGTAATCTGCAAAAATATAATTCTCGTCGATTACACATCAACCTCATAGCCTCAGCGCTAATTTTGGTTTCATCATTTTAAACGTCAACCTCATAGCCTCAGCGCTAATTTTGGTTTGATTTGCACAATTTTATACATTAACCTCATAGCCTCAGCGCTAATTTTGGTCACTCGTCACTAAGAACCTCAAAGCCTCAACGCTCATTTTGGTCCGGCTTTATAGCTTAAATACGCATTGTGGAATCACGTTATTATTATTACGATAATAATTTTATACTTACAACGTTAATCTGCTTTAAGTACTATTGTTCTCATCAAATATCTCGTTTTGTTCCATATCTCTATTCATTGCTGATACAGCCACATCACTTTGAACTCCAAATTTAGGAGAGCTTCTCAGTTGTTCATGACAAACCTTTCTACATCGACCACGACCATTAATTCGACGAATTTCATATCTGTCGTGTGGTAATACCTTTCTCACTTCAAAGGGTCCATCATATTTTTGACTTAGCTTCGTGCCTAGTCTTGGAGGCTCTCTTAATAGTACATATTCACCTTTCTCGAATCTTTTTACTGTAGCTTTACTTTTGTCGTAGCGCATTTTATCTTTTTCAGCCTTTTCGGTCATCCTTCTTAACACAAATTCTTTCATCATTTCTGGATCAACTCGCTCGTTACGCTCATCAATGAGCTTTAGGAGTTCTGGGGGAACACTTCCTTTTTTCCCAGTTAACAATTCAATAGGTGTTAGTCCTGTAGTTTTTGAGAAAGTGGAGTTGATGGCTAGCTGAAGAGCTCCCAGCGATTTTAACCAATGACATTTTTGTGTGTTTTTAATGATAGTCAACCCATTCTTTATGATTCTCATAATCCTTTCTACTTGTCCGTTTCCTCTACTGGTGTATCCGGCGCATTGGTGCAATTCTATTCCATATTGATCACAATAATTTTTATAATGTGAAATGAATGCGCCATCACCATCAACAATAATGCGTTTCGGAGCACCGAATAAATAAACAATTTCTTGGAGATGCTTTAGGGCACTGGCTTGAGTTTTGTTTTTGGCATGTTGTAAGATTACAAACTTTGTGTAGGCATCAATTGCTACAAACACGTATTCTTTCTGAGTAGCAGTACCGCTGAGCTTGCCAGAAATATCAATGTGGATCGTATGAAAAGGTTCTGGTATCTTTTCTATTGAATGTAACCGACTTTGTGTAGCTCCAGATGCACCTTTCATTGTCTTGCATATAACACAGTGCTCTACAAAGTATCTGACTGTTGAAGACATTTTGGGAAACCAAAAGTTTTCTTTAAGTTTTGCCAATGTCTTTTCCCATCCCATGTGTTTGAGTGCCTCGTGATATGTGTTAATAAGACTCCAACGATAAGACTGTGGGACAACTTTGGTCAGTTTAATTTTACCATTAAAATTCGTTTTATAGTGTAAAATATTGTCCTTGAGTTCATAGTCCGGGTAAATGTGATGATTTGTATGGACTTCTTTAATGATTTTACTTAGCTCAGCATCGCGCCGTTGTTCTACAATTAGCCAGTCATCTTTGGTTGTCAAATTCATAACTACTCGTAGTGGATTACGGCTAAAGAAATCAGCATGTTTCAGTTTTTCACCTTTTCGGTATTCTACTTCGAATTCAAAATTCTGTAAGAAGGCCCACCATCTGTGGATCCTTGGCAGTAGTTCTTTTTTGTAACGCGACGCCTTAACTGCATTACAGTCCGTTATAACCGTGAATTTTCTTCCATATAGAAAATGTCGAAAATGCTTAATCGCTCGGACTATTGCCAATGTCTCAAGCTCATAACTATGGTATTTAGATTCAGCTGGCGTAGTCCTCATGCTAAAATATGCAATTACATGGTGAGTTCCATTTTTTAATTGGATTAATACTGCTCCGAATCCCATTGCACTGGCATCAGTATGAAGTTCTATCGGACAGTTTTCTTGAAATATTGTAAGGAGCGGTGCTGAAGTTAGATAATTAATTACCTCAGACCGTACGGCTTCATGTTCATCAGTCCAATTCCATTTTACACCGGATTTGGTCAGGTTGTACAATGGTATCATTATAGTTGAGAAGTTGGATATAAATCGGCGAAAGTATCCAGCCAAGCCATTGAATTGTCTTAGTTGCTTCACATTCGTAGGGGGAGGGCTTCTAGCCAATGCGTCGACCTTAGATGAACTAGGTCTGACCTTCCCATTGCTTACTATGAAACCAAGATATTCAATAGAATTCTTCAAAAATGAACACTTCTTCATATTTATAGAGAAACCGCATTTGGTAAGAGCTTCTAGAACTTGTTCCAGTTTTTGGAAACCTTCAGCAATTGTTTTACTTGGTATAAGCACATCATCCATGTACACAAGTGCCGCTTTATCTCTTAGATCTCCTAAGGCTTTATTTATAGCTCTTTGATAGATTGATGGTGCATTTGTCAATCCGAACGGCATTGTCAAATACTCATATTGACCGTCGGGGGTAATGAATGCAGTCTTCTCGATTGATATCGGAGATATCGGAATTTGATGAAATCCCGCTGCCATGTCCAGGCAAGTAAAATACTTTGCATCGGCAAGCTGATCTAGTTGTTCAGAGATTAATGGCAGTGGGTAATGGTCCCGTACAGTATTTGAATTTAATTCCCTGTAGTCCACACATAACCTGTCTTCGCCATTTTTCTTTTTGACCATTATAATGGGGCTTGCAAAAGGTGAATTGCTCTCCCTAATTATATTTTTGTCTTGGAGCTTTTTAATAATTGTCTGAACTTTCTTGCGTTCTATTGGTGCCAGTCTGTATGGTCGTCGATTCACTATTTTATCGGGGTTCTTTAGGCGAATAGTCAGTTCACCTGTTGTTATTCTAGCTCCAGACACGCTCTCTGTAAAGTAGCTATTATATTTCTTCAATATGTTCACCAGAATATCCATTTCCTTCTTATTTGTTATATCAGTGTTTATAGTGCTTAAAGATAAATTCCATATGTCTGTCATTCTGCCGCATTGCTCATCTCTAGTAATTGTAATTCCACTGTTTGTTAATGTAACTTTTATGCCAGGAATACTCAAAATGTCTCTTCCAATGAGAATATCAGTAGGTAGTTCGTGGTCGAGAACTATATGCAGATCGAGCTCCAGATGTATGTTATTTATGTTGGACACAGATGTTACTTTACTAAAAGATATGACGGATACCGGCCCGATACCCTTTAGATAGGTTATCTTGTTCGTTTTTGGTCCAGGAAGTGTGAGGGCTATTGATTCCCTCACTAATGAACAATCAGCTCCGCTGTCAAATATTGCCTGGAATTGCTTATCACCAATTCTAATAGAAATTACATTTTCGGAGTTATTTCCTTTGACTTTGCAGAGATTGACGTTCTTTTCAGCGTTGAGTCGTTTGTAACAAGTTTCGTACGAGTGTCCGGAAATAGAGCAATAAGAGCATTCCTTTCTCTTTTTGTCTTTAGCTTTGGCTACTTCTGCCTCTCCGGAAGTGGACGTACTCGGTTGTTGTTGTTGTTGTTCATTACGAGTACGTGCAATTGAGTTTTGGTTACACCACCGAGCTCGATGTCCTTGTTTGCCACATACAAAGCATGTCAAGCCTTGATCCGATTTATTGCCGTCAATCTTCATCCTCTTGCTGGGTATACGCTCTTGTGAAGATGGGAGCTTACGCTTACGCATTGTTTTTGCAATTGCTATTAGCTCTGGGACCGATTTGCACTTGCTGTTTAAAAGCTCTGTACGGAGTTCGTCTTCTTGAATACTACCGATTACAAATTCAACAGCATCTTCTTCTGTAGGATTAGGTTTGACAATTTTCTTAAACATTTTCCAAACATTGGATATGTATTCAGGAATGTTTTCTGCGTCATTAATGGTGTATCGTCGAAATTTTAGCACATCAGAAAAATATCTGGATTCAGGCTCAAATGTTTGTAACATGTCTTCTTTCATTTCCGCCCAAGTAGTTGTTCTGACTAAGCAATCATCAGCCCAAGTTTGCGCCCTTCCTTTTAAAACACTTGCGGCTTTTAAACGTACCTCGTGGTCCTTTAATTTGTATTCCTTTTGAGTTCTTGTTATGAGATCTACCCATTCTCTTACGTCGGTGCCTTTATCGGGATCATAACTTGGAAAATAGACATCAGAAATTCGAACTGAACGGGTTTCTTCAGCATGAAACATCTTCATCATCGCAGCAAGAGCAGTACGATTTTCTTGTGACATTTGCAACATCATTTCACACATTGTATCCTTAAATGTGTTGGCCAATAGTGCCATGGTCCCAGTACTTGCAGGAGCCGGTTGTTGGCGTTGATTCGTCCCCTCTTCTGATGTAAGAGGAGGGGTATTTTCACGAATGAAACCATCTTGATCTTGGTTATTCATTGTTGGTTTATTTCCAAAAATCACTTTTAAAGAATATAACAATAATAATAAATAAAAATCAATTATTTATAAACCAATTATTGTAACAAATAATAGGTCCGACTTGCTCGGATGCTAACGGACGAATGCCCGCTCCCGCACTGCGCATGCCTTTATAAGCAATGCGGTAGTGGTGGGGCATGTCGATAGTAGGGCGTGCCGCGTGAGTAGTGACGTTTGATTACGCGTTCTACGCGCTCGGCGCTGTCATTATGCAGTCTGCACGTGCATAATAGTTGCGCCGATATAGGTACTCTACTAACTCTACCAAAAATGTGAACTAAGCTAAAAAGACAAATTTTCAAACAACAGTCTTCTTTTTTAAATCCGACGACAAAATTTCTCTTCAGTTGTCGCACATGTCACGCGTACCGACTACCGACCAATCAGCGACCATTTTTTTCTTCAATTTGACGTGTTGATTTTATTAATGTTACTGATTAAAATGTATAATTTTCCATTTTGAAAAGTTTTTTTCTATTTGTAAGTCATACATTTTTTTTCTTACTAGATTTTCACGATTCAAAAAGTGCTAGATCCTGCGCTAAGAATCTAGCGCTTTTTTGACTCGTGAAAATCTGCAAATCTAGCGCTTTTTTTGACAGTTTTAGCGATCAAATCAATATTCCATCTGGCAGCACTGCTGTCAAATTGTCTAGTGTCACTGGTGTCAAAAGTAAATACAAATGTTTTCAAACAAAAATATCAATCAAGATCAGGAATCAGGGATCTTTTTAATGAACAAGCTCCTGCGTTTGATGGTGACTTTCCCTCTCCTAAAGCCACTAAACGAATCGAGGATAGAACTAGGACTACTGACAAGTAAACTAAATACGGTGCCTCTACCCCCTCTGACTCACTGAATCGGAAATACAGGCTCTAATGTGGTAATTCCTATAATATTCTAGTAACTAGGTACCTACTGTTGTGTGAGTAGTACTAGTAACTACCACAGCGCGACGTTTCAAATATCATTCAATGTATTGCTAGTCGAGAATAAAATAATGTCCCATATGAAATCGGAATTGCTCAAGATATGGAACAAAAATTAATGAAACGGGATTGGCTTCCTCATCAATGGAATTTAATTAAGATGGTAGAAAAACATCCTTTTATTTACCTACCGGTACCTGTTGGTAATAAGAAAAAAAAACAACACAGGAGAAAAGTGAGAAAGGCCTGGGACGAGATTGAAACATTATTAGACAAGCCAAGTAAGTTGGTGATTTTTCTTTGCTTGATTGAAAACACTTGATTTATTTAATAATGCTATCTACAATTATGGCAAGCCTAGCAACAAATGCACGTACATAAGTAGTAACTTTTTCCCTTTTACTTATTACACCTTAGTGATGTTTGTTTTTTGAACTCAACTATAGTCTGTTTTTTTAACAAACAAGTACTGAAAATGTTGATTGTGTTTCTGTTGGTCCACGTAATCAACATAAAGTCCGTTCCACACAAACGCTGTAGTTCCATGTAAGCCTACTGCCCACTACCTGCGTGTCGCACGTGTTTTAGTGAGTGTACAAGGTAAGTAAACATTTTTTTTGCTTAACCACTTTTGGCATTTTGAAAATAATGTACACTCGACGCCATTTACGGTCGACCACTTTTCACCCTTACTGAGAACATAAGGGTGAAAAGTGGTCGACAGTAAATGGCGTCGAGTGTACCTATAGAAACATAAATTATTTATTATATTAAATAGATAAATAAATGTCACATTGAAATACTCATTTTAGAACTTAGACTCTACACTCTACTAGAAGTACCTATTCAATATGAACGTGCCTTAACAATTTCAAAACAAGAACAAAGGCGTCGGCCCCACCCCCACCCATGACCCATCTCACTCTGTCAATATCGGAAATGTGCGAGAGACATACTCAGTACTCGTTTGTTAAAAAATACAGACTATAGAGACTATTATCAATGTTTGCTAGAAATATATAAGTTCTAGCTAGCATTTTCAAATATATTTTTTTACATAAAATTAGAAAAAATTACAAACTGAATCAACGAATGTTGAGGCAATGATCTGTTGACTTCACTGTGTGAGTCTATGGCTTGTGTTTGATGAGCATCAACAAACTGGTATTCATAATTACTTTATTCAAGTTTATTCTGATTATTTTATTGATATTGCTTACCCTTTATTTTCAGGTAAAATATGTAAACCAGAATGGAATAGGATAAGACTAAAATATGCAAAAATAATGAGCTTGATAGCCACCGGAGTTTTATCAAAGGAGGTGGTAATGTCCTACTCAGAAACAAGGAAATTTTTAAATGGGAGTCTTAGTTTTTTGAACCCATACCTAAGTGCAATACCTTATGAAAACATACCTTACCATATAAGCAACTCTATAAACAAAATATTCGGTTTAGGGAGCACAAAGAGTAATGTTTCCAGTTTTATCACACATGAACAAGTAAAAGCCTTACTGAAAAAACGAGAAAATGAAGAAACGGATGAGTCAGACTGCTTTGATGAACAAAATCTCCAAAATATAGTTGAAACTGCAGTAAAATTTAAATTAGAGGAGCTATTACGAGTTAATAATGTTTCGTCTATAAGAAATATTAATGAAGCAGAAACTATAAATACTCCAAAAAAGAACGAAGGTAAAACACCAAATCAAATTGATTTAGGATTAGAAAGCGAACTTATAATTGAAGATGATGTTAAGACAGAAAGCGATGATGAAGATGATGTAATGAAAGAGAACATAACACTAGTTAACTCCGAACATGTTTCACCAATCACACAGATTGATATGGCCGCGGTTGGTGACACAACACACAACAACAATACTATAGGAGATGATAATGTGAATGAGACAGTTAGTGATGAGTATATGAGAAAGTTTTTCGATGAATTGGGTGAAGTAATGAGTGCAGAATTGCCAGTGGAAAAGAAAAAGATCTTAAAAGCACGAATTAATGCTTTACTAAAAAATATCCTAGAAGAGGGGTCAATTAGTATACTCGCCCCGTGAATGGGGGCATAAAGGCCTCTTCTCATCATAAGTTCTCATACAGAAAGGACACAAGCATTCAATAATATTGGAGGAGTTGGTATATTCGACATTGCATTATTAGTATTATTACAATTACCAGTATTTATGATGTTTACACAATACATATTTTTGAAATGGCTTCCCTTGTAAAATCTTTCACCCTTCGCCACTTCTAGGTATACTGCCTAATTAATGTTTTGATTAGGTATCATCTACATAACTACAGTAAACGAAATAAAGTAGAATAATTACCTGTAGTATAAACAAGCTGTTTAAGATTTTTTGTTTGGTTTGGAACTCTTATAGGATCCCTTTATTGTCCGTCTGTCCCAAAAAGGCACAGTGGCGAAGGGTCAGCCCTTCGCCACTGTGCCTTTTTGTAAGAGGTAAGCCGGAGCTACAATACAAATGCTTACCTGGCCACGAAAAGCTAATCAATAAAAGTAGGCAATACTGCCTGTGCTATTTTTCAAAGGGAAGCTGGTAGGAATCGTATTGTAGGGACCCTTCTCCACTGCCCAGGCAAGACCCATAATCAGTAGAGGCTGTTCATAGATAGCGCCACTAGAAAAAGCATGTAATAGCGCCATCTTGCTAATTTTTAGTGGAATATTTTATTTTATTTATTATAATATCTACTACATACATAATTAAGTTTGTACGGAACCACTACTCGCACTTGTCCCGTTTTTTTTATTTCGTACCTATGTATATTTTTTTAGGGTATAGTCAGCAACGAAAATCTGTTAACACTTCACGCAGCAATGATATAAAAAATCTGTACCAATGTAACACTAAAGCCGTGTCTCCTGCGCCCTGTTTTCGTGTTCGACGAACATCGAACAGTGAACAGTGAACGAGAAAGGGGCGTGGTCTACGTGTTTTGAGTGTTTTTATTCGTCAAAACACGTAGACCACGCCCCTTTCTCGTTTACTGTTCACTGTTCGATGTTCGTCGAACACGAAAACAGGGCGCAGGAGACGCGCCTTAAGGCGTGTCTCCTGCACCAAATTTTGAACAAAACATTGTTTTACGAACATGTTCACGACCTTAATTCATTCATTCACCCGTCTCCTGCTATGTTCGACGTTTTTGTTTTGCTAAACAAGAACATCGAACAATGTATGACAGGTATGCCTAGGGTTGCCAACTATCCTATCCTACTTCCTACTGATCCTACTAATATTTTATTATAAATGTGAAAGTTTGTGAGGATGTATGGATGGATGTTTGTTACTCTTTCACGCAAAAACTACTTACTGAACGAATTTTGATGAAACTTTACAGTAATATAGCTTATACATCATAATACAATCAGAATAGGCTACTTTTTATCCCAAAAAACGCGGGCGAAGCCGCGGGCGGAAGCTAGTGCTTTATAATAACGTATCCTACTTTATTTTCTACTAGCTTTCGCCCGCGGCTTCGCCCGCGTTTTCCGGGAGTAAAAAGTAGCCTATGTGTTATTCTAGGTCCCAGGCTACCTCCTTGCCAAATTTCATGCAAATCCGTCCAGCCGTTTCAGCGTGAAGAAGTAACAAACATACACACACACATACACAAACCTTTGCATTTATAATATTAGTGGGAGTGGGATATTTATAATTTTGCATAAAAATAAAGTATGCGAAAATACTTTATTTTCAATTTTACTATACATGTGCAAATACATCTGATAGCTTACCAAATTTAAAAAATATATATTTCTGATTTACTCGCTGTTCCCGCAACTTCAGCTTTCACTAAAAGAGTTTTTTCGGTATCGAATCTGACATGGCGAGAAGAGAGAAACAAATGGTCCATAAAAATAAAAAACGAGTTATTAATTATTTATTTAAATATAAATTTCGGTTGTCAAACTAGCCTTGATACTTTCAAAGACAACATAAAAAATATTACGTGTGCTAAAAGTACCAACACAATATTTTTTTATTTGAATAAAAACATACCTACTTAAATACGAGAAATCCTTTTTTTCTTCCAAATAAGTTATTTTTCTCAAAAAAAGTTGGCAACCCTAGATATGCCATTTCAAAATGAGTTCGAAGAATGTGAGGTCATTCATTCATTCCCCCGCAGGCGAACGCGGGGATGTTTTCCGCTAGGCAAACATGTTTGTGTGTTTTTGTTCGTCAAAATCGTTTATCGTTCACTCTATCGTTCACTTTATCGTTCGTTCAATGTTCGTCGAACACAAAAACAGGGCGCAAGAGAAGCCGTGTCTCCTGCGCCCTGTTTTCGTGTTCGACGAACAGTGAACGAGAAAGGGGCGTGGTCTACGTGTTTTGACGAATAAAAACACTCAAAACACGTAGACCATCGTTCACTGTTCGATGTTCGTCGAACACGAAAACAGGGCGCAGGAGACACGGCTTTAGTCACGCCTTTATACCAATACATAGTTGTTGAAACGTATTATAGTGTATAGTCTATGGTTGAAACTATATATACGGTTTATCTATAAAACGCCCAAGTCTAGAATCTTTTATCATATTCCGATCCAGCTAGTAGCCCCTCCCTCTAGTTGTCCTCCCCCCAGCGACGCCCTAAGCCGAGGTCCGTACCCCAGTAGGGGGTGCCCTTAGCGTGTGGTCGCTTAGTTTGTAGTTTTTATTTAGTTTTAAGCCTGGCTGGAGGCATTTGTAAGTCCTCACCAGATGACCGGTTAAGCAGTGACGGCCATTATATTAGGTCTTTACCTATGAAATTGCCGTTCTGCAGTACTGGCCATTTCAAATCAAAATAATTTTTGTTTGGCTAAGAATTCTAATTTCAAATTAATTTTATTTTAAAAACATGGATTTTTTTTTCCAAAAGTAGTCATTTGTTTATTGATTAGTGTTACATTTTCATCGCATTTCAATCTTTTTCGTCATCATGGATACGTTAAAAATTCGAGTAATTATGGAATACGAGTACCGTCGTAGCAGCAACGCGGCACAAGCGGCACGCAACATCAACGACGCTTACGTAGCTAACACTACAAACCAACGCACCACCTGTTATTGGTTTGCTCGCTTCCGTTCTGGAAATTTCGACCTGAAAAATGAACCTCGCGGTCGTCCGAAGACTTTGGTCCACAATGACGAATTAAAGGCGATTGTGGAAGCTGATGATACACAATCTACGGCTGAATTAGCAGCAGCTTTCGACGTTAGCGTCAAAACAATATTGGTCCATTTGCGTCAAATTGGCAAGGTTAAATAGCTTGACAAATGGTTGCCCCACGAACTCAATGATCGCCAGCGCGAAGTACGCGTCGAGACGTGCCATGCACTGCTCAACAGACACACAAATGAAGGAATTTTGGACCGCATTGTTACCTGCTGTAGGATCTGTTAGTTTCTATCAGGAGTAGTTACACTGGCTCACTATAACACCAAGTACCTAGACTTACGTATTTAGCTATCACACCCACTTGTACGTCTCCCGCATGGCTACTGGTTCACACACCGTATATACCATAGACCACACAATAGACCAATGTGTAGCTGACCGTACTAAGGAGGTTTGTATACCTACATGGTCCGTACTACTAGTACTTGTGTATATGAGACAATGATAATGTACCTATTTAAATAGATACACAAACACTACATCCCTTTCATATTATTTTATTTTTAATAAATAAATGAACACAAGTGTAACTATTGTTCAATGTTCTTAAATTGAATTAGGTAAATAAATCGCAAACTTACTGTCCTCTATTATATGAGATTTAAAAACATACTAGTGAAACGTGAAAGTGTAAGTGGATGGCCAAATCCGAAACTAAAAGAAATGACTAAATTGTGGTATCTATCTTCCGACGCAATCTCGCTTAGTTAGGTAGGTACCTACTAGGTTTTGGCACATCCTCTGTTTCAACAAATTGCCCTCTACTTTCCTAATAGTTTATTTATTTTTTCCATGTCCCTAACTTTAACTTTATCTCTTTAACTTTAACTTTACTTTATCTCCTTCTGTAATATCTGTATTTGCAGCCTTCCTTTTCCGTTCACTTTATACCTACCTAGGGTCATTGCGCTGGATAGCGGCCGATTAGCGGAGTGTCCAACTTTACGTTAATATATTAGTATGAAATATTCATAGAAAATTTATTGAACGTATTTGTATGGATACCAGATATTATGAAGATTGAATTAAGAAGTAAAAAAATGACATACATAGCTGTAAATTAATTTTAGAGGTGTTTAATCGCAAAACATGGTGAAATGCTGGTTTACGGACATTTTTTTGGTTTACGGCCACATTGTATCTAGTTTACGTCCACATGGTTTATTATGGTAAATTACCTTTAAAAAGATAATAAAATAACATAGCACTGTAAATTACGTTGCTTTTTAATATAAAAACAAAATCTAAGTCAGTCTTTCGTTTTTAATCACATCTACATTAATTTTATTAACTTATTTTATATTCTTGTACATTTCTTAATCACAGTAAAAAAGACTTTAAAAAATTCAAAAAACGGTCAAGTGCGAGTCGGATTTGCGCACGAAGTGTTCCGTACCATTATCTATACAACATTAGACACCATATTATAAGTATTATAATCTTTATTAAGATCGAGAAAAAAACGGCAAAAAAATCACGTTTGTTGTATGGGAGCTGGGAGCCCCCCTTAGATATTTTTATTTATTCTGTTTTTAGTATTTGTTGTCATAGCGACAACAGAAATACATCATCTGTAAAAAATTCAACTGTCTAGCTATCACGGTTCATGAGATACAGCTCATGGTGACAGACAGACGCACAGCGGAGTTTTAGTAATAAAGTTCCGTTTTTACCCTTTGGGTACAAAACCCTAAAAATATTATTATATATTAAGATAAGCATAACATGGCTTTAACATGTTTAAAATTCGCAAAATATACCCTAAAAATAGTAGGTAGGTACTCCATTGGCATAGGGAACAGGGTCCAAGCTACCAGTGGTCAAGGATCTAGAGAGAGGATTCTCGTAACAATGTAAGCCGTGTAATTAGGAAAGCTTTCTGGATAAAGACCTTGATCCGAGAGCCTTCTCAGGTGTTGGTCGAGTCTCTTGGCTATTAGATCATTGGCCGAAACGACTATAGGCACAATTATTGCTGAGTGCACTTTCCACGTGCGGAGAACCTAGTGTGCTAAGATACTCGATTTATTTATCTTTTTCGGCCTTTACGAGATGTCCATCATGCGGGACTGCAATTTCAATTTGTATCTATTATTTTGCGACATTCTAACCAATCTATCAAAATTAGCAATAATAGTCCGATCAGTGATGAATTGATGATACAGCGATCCCAGTACAATGTGATATGACCATTTTCGACGACTGGGTCGGGCACATACTTGTATTTCAGAGCAAGTTGCTGGTAGATAATCCTGGCCACCAAGTTTTGTCTATGCCAAGTACTCAACGTTAGCAAGACGAAAACAACCAGAAATTATATTCGGATCGATTCAGCGGGACAGTGGCATGCCCGGCAGCCCGACAGATATGTATTTTCGGTAGTTGCTCGTCATCATAACTTCGTCTATAGGTAATTGCTTTTAAAAAAACCATCGGTTTCTCCAAAGAGTTCGCCGAAACGCAGCCAGAATATGGACGCCAAGAAGTCTGCATCAGACCTATAAAGGGCCCAATAAAAGTGTCCATGTAGCTCCATGAGATTGGTTTTGAGCACTATAGGCTTGCGCTAGTTCTCTTTACCTAATGGGAGTGGCGTGAGTCCATTTGTCACTTTGTTCACTGCAACTACATCTTGGTGCATCCCTACTTCGGCTTTGAGGAAATATTCCCTAAGATCGCACACCTCACGGTTTGTGAAGAGTTTTGGTATTTAAAAAGCCTCGACCTCGACACTTCGTGGTCTTCGTTCTCGACACACTTAGGTGGTGCTGGATTCATCCAATATGCAATCGGAAATAAACGAACCTTCCAATTCAGGTCGTCTAATTCTGGCTGAATCCATCTAAATATGCCGAAAGAAAACGTCAAGACCCAACCAATGTCGGCACATACCTTGTTGCCACCTGACAAAAGACTGTTAATACGGTGAACGAAACCCCTCAAAGTCAAAAGTCAAAGTCAGCCTCATTAATTCTCAACGCTTCCGACATACGGTACCCAAGTATTTCTAGGTTTCAGTTGCGGAGAGAGATCTAAGGTATATGGAATCCATGAGTTGGGATCCCAGGGATTCCATCTCCGCTCGCTTAAACCATGGATGACTGCACATTAATTTGTTGTTCTCGATGTTGTTGCACTGGATTGTTGTTCTCGGAATGCCAATAATGCCATATTTTCTGTTTCCCTTGTTGTCTAGTATCCTCCTACTCTAATCCTTTAAACGCCAACTGAAAGATATTATATTAATAAATAAAAATATGTTTGTGAATAATTATCAATTTTGTTCTTTTTACCCGACTGCGGTGAAGCTCAAAAGAAGGGTAATGTTTTTCACCTTTAGGTATGTTAATTAGGAACTATGGAGGACATCTATAAAAGAAACATTAAAAATATAATACTTATCAACTTCAGTGGTCGAAAACTGAGACATCATAGTGCCATATTCTATTGGCGGCCATTGAATTCCCATACATTTTGTATGGCCGGAAAAAACACGATTTATTTATATTTAGGCGGACGTAAACTACCAGGGATGTAACAGCATATAAAAGAAATATATTTAAAAGAATTTCGATCCTAACCCATATTAATAAGATACTAAAAAAAATTTAAGATGTTATTATTTTGTATGTCTATTTGCGTCCACCAGGCCGTAAACTAACATTTTTAAAGAATTACTATTCTAGTTCGCGGACACTAAATATCTAACAAGTTTTTGAATATGATTGAAAAAGATTTATCAAAATGCATTGTAATAATGCATTACTAGCTATTAAAACAAAAAAAAACATGTCACAGATAAATAAAACCAGAAATACTTACCTTGCAAGCAATACGTGCTCACTATTTTTTCGCTAGTTTTGCCAACGAATGTGCACCGGCGGTGCTAACGGTGAATTGAACGAGGATTTGTGCATATTTGGGTAATACTACGTAACTAATTTTACTAGGTCAGAATGGAACAGCTATCCTTTTCTTCCTAGAGCCGTATTTCAAGTGGAACTGAAGGATAGAACTCTTATTTTCTTAATATTTGTGCAGCACATCCTCGAAATGTCCGCCTATGGACGCTGGACGGGAAACCGACGCACCTACCCTACTTCCCTTTCTTCTTTTCAATTCGATCTCTATCCCTAACTTCAGAATCATCTTGTCTGTCATTTATGTCTTTAAATACCATAAGCATCTTAAATTGTCCTTACTCTGTCTTTTCTCCCATTCGCTTTAATTTAACTTCAAGTTTTATCCAATAGCTGGATAACAGATTTAATTTACAACCCGAGTCAATCAAATTATTATTATCTACTTCTAGGTACCTACTCGGTACTCCACCGATTTGCATAGCATCATTGTTAATTTTGAATATTATTGGACTTCTTCGGTTGTCTAAATTGTTTATTGTATCATCCTTCCTAGACCGTTTATAGTTCTTCCTATTTCCTTCTCGTTCCTTTTTTATTTTCCTTTTTAATTGTTCAGATTTTATTTTACAACAACACTGCCCTTGTTTTCCACAACTGTGACATTTCTTTTCTTTTGCTGCCGGCCTAGCATGACCACGATAGAAACGGGTTTTGTCTACATAGAAATAGACAAAGTGACAGATTGTAGAAACATTTCTACGTTTTATGAATGAAATCTGTCACTTTGTCTATTTCTATGTAGACAAAACCCGTTTCTATCGTGGTCATGCTAGGCCGGCTGGACAGTTTAGATTATGTGCGTTCGTCATTGCTCTCCCACATCTAAAACATTTCTTTGCTTCTTCACCTCTTGTGTTTTTTTCCTTTATTGTTCGCGCAGATCAGATTTTTTTTTTTTTATAAGTTTCAAGTGTATTTTGCTTCTGTTATAACCTTGTCTAGTGGGCTGGCATTTATGCTGAATTGGACTTACTTGGCAGAGCCACTAGACACAGCAACCATTTTATTTTATTTATTTTTTATTTGCTCTGTGTTTACCTGTGTTGTGCCAAATATATGTTTTTTCTTTCTTTTCCTTTTTTTTATTTTTTATTTAACTCCGTCCCCCATTATCAAAATCTGTTTACGCAACTCTGTGGAAGTGCACCTTTCAGCCAAATTTTTATAACTATTTCAAAAACATCTACCCCATGACTGTCTTCAATACTTGCACCTGGTAAATTGTAGAATATGTCTTGTATCCCTTCTCAATCCAACAAATATTAACCTTCCGCGTTTCTTGGATGAAGTTTTGACTTCCGCCGCATCTAAATAAATTTGCAGGGACCGTTTCCATTTTTCCCATCTCAGTCCTACCGAAGCACTGTCACCTTCGAGGTCATTTTTTATTCTGGGGGCGGTAAGTGATTTGTCATCGTAGATCAACTGGGATGATAAAACAACAATTAAAGAAATATATCGGGCGGTACCTTTAAACCAATTCCAATTTAATGGAAACCCATAATTTTTACTAGTCTCGACTTGTGGGCGGTACCTTTAAACCAATTCCAATTTAATGGAAACCCACATCCAAGTACTAGTTTCGACATGGGCGGTGCCTTTAAACCAATTCCAATTTAATGGAAACCCACATCTACTAGTTTCAATATGGGCGGTGCCTTTAAACCAATTCCAATTTAATGGAAACCCATAATTTCTACTAGTCTCGACTTGTGGGCGGTACCTTTAAACCAATTCCAATTTAATGGAAACCCACATTCAAGTACTAGTTTCGACATGGGCGGTGCCTTTAAACCAATTCCAATTTAATGGAAACCCACATCTACTAGTTTCAATATGGGCGGTGCCTTTAAACCAATTCCAATTTAATGGAAACCCACATCAACTAGTTTCAACTTCAACTTAAGGGCGGTACCTTTAAACCAATTCCAATTTAATGGAAACCCATTTCTACTAGTCTAGACTTGTGGGCGGTACCTTTAAACCATTTCCAATTTAATGGAAACCCACATCTATCTACTAACTTCTACATATGGGCGGTACCTTTAAACCAAATCCAATTTAATGGAAACCCACATCTATCTACTAATTTCTACATATGGGCGGTACCTTTAAACCAATTCCAATTTAATGGAAACCCACATCTATCTACTAATTTCTACATATGGGCGGTACCTTTAAACCAATTCCAATTTAATGGGAACCCACATCTATCTACTAATTTCTACATATGGGCGGTACCTTTAAAACAATTCCAATTTAATGGAAACCCATAGAATCAATCACATTTCTCCGGTCTAAGCTTTAAATTAAACCTGTGGACAACGTTAGTAGTCGTGCCTACAATCAATGAGCCAGTCTGTTTTTTAAAGATCTTTGATTAGCATAAACCAGCATTTCCAAAACTATAGATCGCGATTTAGTTAATTTTGGGAACCACTGGCATAAACGAATGATAGGTGTTACTTTAAGTTATTATCTTTATTGATTTATTTTCAAAATCATACATAGCATTTTTATATTATTTTACAATAACATTTTATATTATAGACTTAACATTTTGACTTTTTAGTATCACTAACAGTACATAGTACAAAACAAAGTCGCTTCCCGCCGTCCGTTCGTCCCTATGCATGCCCAGATCTCCAAAACCACGCAACGGGTCTCGATGTGGTCCCTTTCAATAGTTGTAGAGGTTTCTAATGTGACGTCGTAAATAAACATTTTTTTTTTGTTTTTACATTGCAAACGCTGGCCGAACCCTACGAGACAGATCAATCAAAACAACGTACCACAAATCTATTACTATACTCTATGGTACCACAGCATTGTACCTAAACCTTAAAAAAGTCCACAAAAAAGTCTGCGATAGATGTCTATATTGATATACTTACCTACGACTTCGATTAACTATATTGTTGATCGAAGCTCTACGACATTTGATATTGACCATGGAGAATAGATACAAGAAGGAACATCTTTGTGTAATATTAGTTCATCTGTCGAGTAACCCGATCCAAGTCTAAATCAATAGTGGTGCTGATTCCGTTGAACATCGCACTAAACTAATTTTAATCACACTATATCTCTTTCTTACAAATATTATTGAAAAAGGACAGAACACACTCAGAACCGTCAAATCAGTCCACGCCCCTGTCATTTTCGGGAAAATAGTCATGACCTTTTGCGATTTCGACTAAACTGACATTAAAACTATTCAAGTGTCAACTAATCTGACAGGATTAAATATCTGCCATCGTTCTCTCATGTTTTTTTATTATAAAGAGACTTATCAAGACTAAACCAGTCGTTCGTAAACAACAGAATCGGCACCAGTGTCTGTCAATTCTAACAGTTGAAGGGATGCAATCATGTTATGAATATAAACGTCAATGACCTCGAACTGTCCACTATAACTAAGTAAGTCTTACAAATATAATTAATTTGCAAATCAATAACGTCTTTTTTTTTTATTTCACTTAATTTAACCATCTTTGATTTATCAAATCTATCGCATAATATTTGTAATAGATTTTTAATACAAAACAGCTCAATTTTCAATACAAAATGTCACAATATGGCGCAAGGTCAGTCCTTTTCTTATTTTGATCGCATATTAGGTACCTATGATAAGTTCCGTCAAAATGCACCAAATTAAGGCGACACTACCTACCGCGCTACATTCATACCATACTCTCTGCCTATGCTAGCGCCATTTGTTTTTGAACTATTATTTATTACACAAAGCAGAACTTTTCAACCTATCTTCATATTGAGACAGCACTCCTTATATCCATACTCCATGATATTGACATAAAATTGTTATGAGCATTAAGTTGTCATTTGAAGTTGACAAGTAAAATTCCCGCCATTACCTTATTTCGAAATTTGAATGCTTTCAAACAAAACAAATGAATTTGTAAAATAATTAAAACAGACACACGCATCACATATAATTATTATTTTTGAAAGTTAGTAAGATAACTAAGATGATGTTTTTGACATTAAATTACCATCATAAAGCAGCGGATATTGCTTGGCAATGCCGCTCTTTTGAAAATCAAACTCAACTTTGAATAACATCATCCTTCCTTCCTGTTGTTTTTTTTTCTTGTAATATTAACTATTATTTCTGACCTTTTATCTCGTCGCCACTTGTAGGATCTGTTAGTTTCTATCAGGAGTAGTTACACTGGCTCACTATAACACCAAGTACCTAGACTTACGTATTTAGCTATCACACCCACTTGTACGTCTCCCGCATGGCTACTGGTTCACACACCGTATATACCATAGACCACACAATAGACCAATGTGTAGCTGACCGTACTAAGGAGGTTTGTATACCTACATGGTCCGTACTACTAGTACTTGTGTATATGAGACAATGATAATGTACCTATTTAAATAGATACACAAACACTACACCTGCGATGAGAAATGGATTCTGTTTGATAACCGCAAGCGCTCAGCAAGTTGGTTGGATCCTGGTTCAGCACCTAAACAATGCCCTAAACGAAAACTTACCCCTAGAAAAGTGATGGTCACTGTTTGGTGGTCTAGCGCCGGTGTGATTCATCACAGCTTCTTACCAAACGGGGTGAGCATTACTGCAGATGTGTACTGTGAAGAACTGAACACAATTATGAAGAAGCTGGCACATCTCCAACCAGCATTGGTCAATCGCTCGTCTCCGCTGCTCCTGCACGACAACACACGACCTGATACTGCACAGCAGACGGTCTCCAAGTTGCAAGAACTGGGGTTGGAAGCTCTCCGTCATCCGCCCTACTCACCAGACCTTGCGCCTACAGACTACTACTTTTTCCAGAATTTGGATAACTTCTTGGCGAGAAAAAAATTCAATATCTGAGAGGCAGTACAAAATGCTTTTGAAGCTTTTGTTGCCTCCCGTCCAGCTGATTTCTTTAAGAAGGGCATCCATAAACTGCCACTGCATTGGCAAAGATGCATTGATTGCATGGGTGATTACTTCGATTAATACAAATAAAAAATACATGAAAAAAAATCGTTTAAATTTTTTCATACAAAACGGCAATTTCATAGGTAAAGACCTATTATTATGTATTATCTATGGTGACGGCTGTTAGAAGCCAACTGCAAGAGGCCCTTCAAAAAAAAAAAAAAAAAATCTTTTATCCTGTCAAGTGTCAACTTGTCTAGTGTCACCTCGCTAGAGTAATATTGTTCTGTGAGTGTCACTGGTGTCAAAAGTAAATACAAATGTTTTCAAACAAAAATATCAATCAAGATCAGGAATCAGGGATCTTTTTATTGAACAAGCTCCTGCGTTTGATGGTGACTTTCCCTCTCCTAAAGCCACTAAACTAACCGAGGATAGAACTAGGACTACTGACAAGTAAACTAAATACGGTGTCTCTACCCCCTCTGACTTTCCTATATACATATTGGTCTATGCCTCTGACTCACTGAATCGGAAATACAGGCTCTAATGTGGTTATTAATTCCTATACTATTCTAGTACTAGGTACCTACTGTTGTGTGAGTAGTATATAGTAACTACCACAGCGCGACGTTTCAAATATCATTCAATGTATTGCTAGTCAAGAATAAAATAATGTCGTTTCTCCCATATGAAATCGGAATTGCTCAAGATATGGAACAAAAATTAATGAAACGGGACTGGCTTCCTCATCAATGGAATTTAATTAAGATGGTAGAAAAACATCCTTTTATTTACCTACCGGTACCTGTTGGTAAAAAGGAAGAAAAACAACACAGGAGAAAAGTGAGAAAGGCCTGGGAAGAGATTGAAACATTATTAGACAAGCCAAGTTGGTGATTTTTCTTTGCTTGATTGAAAACACTTGATTTATTTCTGTACCAGGCGTGAATAGGTTGATAAGTCGACTTACATATATTTTTTTTAAATGCATATTATGCATTAGAATTGCTTCTTTCATAGGGTGAATAAGACTAAGTCGATAGATCTTGTTTTACCGCACATAGCAAACATGTAATTTTTTTATTAACTCTCTTATTAAAGGGTACATATGCATTAAAAAAATATATATGTAAGTCGATATATCAACCTATTCACGCCTGGTACGGATTTAATAATGCTATCTACAATTATTATGGCAAGCCTAGCAACAAATGCACGTACATAAGTAGTAACTTTTTCCCTTTTACTTATACACCTTAGTGATGTTTGTTTTTTGAACACAACTATAGTCTGTTTTTTTTAACAAACAAGTACTGAAAATGTTGACTGCGTTTCTATTGGTCCACGTAATCAACAAAGTCCGTTCCACACAAACGCTGTAGTTCCATGTAAGCCTACAGCCCACTACCTGCGCGTCGCACGTGTTTTAGTTAGTGTACAAGGTAACATTTTTTTGCTTAACCACTTTTGGCATTTTGAAAATAATGTACACTCAACGCCATTTACGGTCGACCACTTTTCGCCCTTATTACTAAGAACATAAGGGTGAAAAGTGGTCGACCGTAAATGGCGTCGATTGTACCTATAGAAACATAAATTATTTATTATATTATATAGATAAATTAATGTCACATTGACATAGGTACTCATTCTATAATATTTTGTCTAGAAAGCAAAGCGAAATTATATAGGTACCTACTATTACAATATTGTTTTATTGTTAATTATTTATGAAAATATCATATAACGCGAACAGAAAATTTTGTTATGAATATACTAAGGCCATGTTGTTTCATCTTACAGTTACGTATCTGTAACCGTCAAATATGGCGGCTTGTATAACAATTTCATACTGACTTATTGGAGTATCCAATAACCTATCTATCGGCCCTTTCTCCTACTAGAGATTGGTTTTTGACATAAGTTCTATAGAAGAAATGTCAAAAATCTATCTCTAGTAGGATAAAGAGCCGATAGATCGGTTATTGGGAACGGCCATTAACGATTACGTACTGACTTACGGATACAGATGGTTTGAAGCAACCCGCCCTAAGTATGCAAATTTAAATCGTAAAATAATAATTTAATTTTCTCTACAGTAAATTTTAGAAGTACCTATTCAATATGAACGTGCCTTAACAATTTCAAAACAAGAACAAAGGCGTCGGCCCCACCCTCACGCATGACCCATCTCACTCTGTCAATATCGGAAATGTGCGAGAGACATATTCAGTACTCGTTTGTTAAAAAAAAACAGACTATAGAGACTATTATCAATGTTTGCTAGAAATATATAAGTTCTAGCTAGCATTTTTTATTATATTTTTTTACATAAAATTAGAAAAAATTACAAACTAAATCAATGAATGTTGAGGCAATGATCTGTTGACTTCACTGTGTGAGTCTATGGCTTGTGTTTGATGAGCATCAACAAACTGGTATTCATTATTACTTTATTCTGATTATTTTTATTGATATTGCTTACCCTTTATTTTTAGGTAAAATATGTAAACCAGTATGGAATAGGATAAGACTAAAATATGCAAAAATAATGAGCTTGATAGCCACCGGAGTTTTATCAAAGGAGATGGTAATGTCCTACTCAGAAACAAGGAAATTTTTAAATGGGAGTCTTAGTTTTTTGGACCCATACCTAAGTGCAATACCTTATGAAAACATACCTTACCATATAAGCAACTCTATAAACAAAATATTCGGTTTAGGGAGCACAAAGAGTAATGTTTCCGGTTTTATCACACATGAACAAGTAAAAGCTTTACTGAAAAAACGAGTAAATGAAGAAACGGATGAGTCAGACTGCTTTGATGAACAAAATCTCCAAAACATAGTTGAAACTGCTGTAAAATTTAAATTAGAGGAGCTATTACGAGTAAATAATGTTTCGTCTATAAGAAATATTAATGAAGCAGAAACTATAAATACTCCAAAAAAGAACGAAGGTAAAACACCAAATCAAATTGATTTAGGATTAGAAAGCGAACTTATAATTGAAGATGATGTTAAGATAGAAAGCGATGATGAAGATGATGTAATGAAAGAGAACATAACACTAGTTAACTCCGAACATGTTTCACCAACCACACAGATTGATATGGCTGCGGTTGGTGACACAACAGACAACAACAATACTATAGGAGATGATAATGTGAATGAGACAGTTAGTGATGAGTATATGAGAAAGTTTTTCGATGAATTGGGTGAAGTAATGACTGTAGAACTGCCAGTGGAAAAGAAAAAGATCTTAAAAGCACGAATTAATGCTTTACTAAAAAAATTCCTAGAAGAGGGGTCAATTAGTATACTCGCCCCGTGAGGGCATAAAGGCCTCTTCTCATCATAAGTTCTCATACAGAAAGGACACAAGCATTCAATAATATTGGACCAGTTGGTATATTCGACATTGCATTATTACAATTACCAGTATTTATGATGTTTACACATTACATATTTTTGTAATGGCTTCCCTTGTAAAATCTTTCACCCTTCACCACTTCTAGGTATACTGCCTAATTAATGTTTTGATCAGGTATCATCTACATAACTACAGTAAACGAAATAAAGTAGAATAATTACCTGTAGTATAAACAAGCTGTTTAAGATTTTTTGTTTTTTAGGGTTCCGTACCTCAAAAGGAAAAACAGAACTCTTATAGGATCCCTTTATTGTCCGTCTGTCCCAAAAAGGCACAGTGGCGAAGGGTCAGCCCTTCGCCACTGTGCCTTTTTGTAAGAGGTAAGCCGGAGCTACAATACAAATGCTTAGGTACCTAGCCACGAAAAGCTAATCAATAAAAGTAGGCAATACTGCCTGTGCTATTTTTCAAAGGGAAGCTGGTAGGAATCGTATTGTAGGGACCCTTCTCCACTGCCCAGGCAAGACCCATAATCAGTAGAGGCTGTTCATAGATAGCGCCACTAGAAAAAGCATGTAATAGCGCCATCTTGCAAATTTTTAGTGGAATATTTTATTTTATTTATTATAATATCTACTACATACATAATTAAGTTTGTACGGAACCCTCAGGGTGCGAGTCCTACTCGCACTTGTCCGGTATTTTTTATTTCGTACGTATGTACGTATGTATGTTTTTAGGGTACAGTCAGCAACGAAAATCGGTTAACACTTCACACAGCGTCAGCAATGATATAAAAAATCTGTACCAATGTAACACTAACTTTTCTTTATTACACGCAATGCTGAAAAGCAATGTATCTAAAAAAAATGATGAGTATTATGATAAACATTGTTACTCTAAACAATGTTTATCAACATTCGTACCTACCTAACTTCTCAAGACGCGGCGGTCAATCGAGTGGTTATATAACTTAAGTTAAATTCTTGTTTAAAAGACACTTACCTGAAGTATTACAGCATTTACAGCTGATAAAAAACTGTTTCTGCAAAATTATTCCTCCATGGTTTCTGCTCTTTGGCTTGCAGGCAGTGTTGCTAACTTAGTGGTTTTACCACTAGAACTAGTGGATTCGACCTCTCTGTTAGTGTCTGTTACATTATTATTTTACTTTTAAGTACCTATTTATAGTTTATATATTTTGTTTTAAAAGCTCAGTTAATAATTTTTTCGTAAATTTATATATTTTTTTAAAACAAAAGTAACTGAAAGACAGAATCGTGTTGCTGCGGAGTTTGTTGCGCCGTTTCTTCTTCGCAGCTAAAACACTAGGAAGCGGTGAAGGGTGGGCGTTTTTGGGGGCTGTCTAATGTATATTGACGTTCAAAAAGTGCTAATTGGCTTTAGCCCACTTTGAATAAATGACTTTTGAATTTGAATTGAATTTGTCTAATATATATACATATTATAAGCGTCTGATGGCTGCTGGTCATCCAAATTGCATAGGTAGGTTGCATATGTGGTAATAATAATAAAAAAGGTTTGGGAACGATTTGATCCATACTTTCAGGGACACTCTGTATATAGGCAGCTTAGGTCCCATACTGCGCTGCATTCTTTGTAGTGATGCTTCAGGTTAGACATATTTAGATCAGAAAAAAATCACGGTCTTTGTACACTTTATTTTATACTTTTTACATTTTCAGAATATGAATTCCGATTTCCGCGGTATAGTCCGTTCGCTCGATTAGTGTTGCGTTTCAAAGGCGGCGGCTGTGCCTTTGACGGCATCTTTAAGACGACACTAAATGAATTGAGCGAACGGACTATGCCTAGTTACTCAAAACACATTGATTTATTTATCTATTGGTATCGAATTGGCTAGTCTGGGATTTTTTTTAACATACTAATCAATTAGGTGCACGTTTATTTTTCTTAATAAGTATTAAACTTTAGATAGGTATAAAGAAATGCATTAAAAATATGTACATTTTACACATTGTAGTCTAAGGGCAGTTTCAAGTACCTACGTGGTTAGTAGACTTTTGCAGTGGTTGTATTCTGGTACCTCTTACAGTGAAAATGTATACCTACCTATTCGAAAAATTATGGTTATTTTTTTATTACGTAGGTATCTATTATCTTATTTATTTTGAACGAGCATAAATATTCGATTTCAAGTAAGTGACCACGCGAGCAGAGCGTAGTCTTCTAATGCTCTCACATAGGTACATTGTAATGCTTTAAGTTTAGTGTATCAGAGACATTAGTTAGATTTTTAAATATCTTGTTTGATCAAAAAAATATCTACAATGATGTATACATTTACCTATCGTAAAAAAGGCAGTAGATACCTGCTTCTACTTGAATGCAATATGACTTTGAATTAATGCGTTACCTACTCTGTGCTGCGAACTATCCAAAATTGCTCTATATTAGATGCTGACAACTTTAAACGTAGCCTAGGACTAGTATAAATGTCTAACTATATGTAGGTACCTTACCTACATGCATAATAATTGTACTTATAATTTTATATCACTCATTGTGAACGTAACTACATCTTATCAACAGTTACAAAGTTCAGTCAATACTTACATTTTACAAACAATTGAATTATGTACGTACATAGGTTTGTTTTATAACACATAGGTAGATACTTACGGCCGTACCACAAAAAGATAAACATCTGTTCAACACACGTTCAACACGAATGCTACCAAAAATAATAGTCAATTGTTTTAGCACTAACTTGTCTAAAACAAGTGTGTATTATTTTTGGTAGCATTCGTGTTTAACAGATGTTTATCTTTTTTGTGGTAAGGCCTTTAAAGTTTGGAACACATGCCTAAGTATTACCTATACATTCTTAAATATTTACCTATATTAATATTTACCTAAAATAATAATTATTAGGTAATTATTATGGTATAAATTGTTCTATCGTCTTACATTTTAGGTACTTTTATTTTTGGCATATGGCACACAGATTACGTAATTATGTAATAAGATATAAGATATCCATTAAATAGACAACACACTTTTAAACATCATAGGGATTTACACAGCTAGGTATAACAAGTGATCAGGTAGTCGTATAGATTATTTTTATTTTATTATTATTATGAAAAATATCACACTTAGGTAGGTAATTGAGTATTGACTCTACGTTATCGTATTTACATTCCTGGCTTCCTGGTCGAAGTCGTTATCGAACGTCTGAAACTCTAAACATCGTAGTTAACACTGAAATTGGGAGAAGACGCTACTCTGTGAACGGAATGTGCGGGTAAGAGCCATAGCGGTGGCGGCAGAGGGCGAGGAGCGCGGCACGTACTGCGAGGCCGGCACCAGCGCCGGCTGTCAGGTGAACTCCTCGTCGTCGTCCTCGTCCTCACTAGAGTCAAAAGCGACCTCCATCTCGGCATGATCTTCAGGTGTCGGTAGGGACAGTTTCAAGTAATCAACTGGTAACTGCTCCTTCGGAATCAAATACCCTGTAGAATCTTGTGGCGGTGGCGGAGGCCGCGGCAGCCGTATTTGGATGACTGATCCACCTCCCGCAGCTGCGTCCTCTAATTTTCTACATATTTCATCGAAACCTATTCTATCGCGAGGATCCGCTTTCCAACACGCGCGCATCAGATCGCCAGCGAATCGCGGACAGTCTTCCGGAGGCACTAGCACAATACCCCGTAAGATCAACTTTGTAGCGCCATCGTTATTCTGACCATAGAATGGCTGTTTGCCTCTGCTGTATATCTCCCACAGTACCACACCGTATGACCACACGTCTGATTCGTGGGTGAAACGAGCGTACACAATACTCTCCGGCGACATCCACCGTACCGGCATGGGCCGTTCACCACCCATTTTGTAATAATCGCACGTGTAAACATCACGTGACATGCCAAAGTCTGCAATTTTCACTGTAAGATTAGCGCCGACCAGACAATTCCTTGCTGCGAGATCTCGATGAACGAATCTTCGAGAAGCAAGGTACTGCATGCCACGGGCTATTTGTAGAGCAACATGTAGTAAAGCAGGCTCATCCAGCAGTGGTCCCGGGCGTCCGCCACCGCGGGAGCCTCTCAGGACACCGGCCAGGTCACCCCACTCCATGTACTCAAACACCATCCAGGGACTCGCGTTGATATCATCTGCAAGTACGAGTAGTAGTAGGTAGGTATCCATTATTAAATTGCACATAGGTAATCGTACCTACTACTATTATAAATACTTTATAATTCAGTTATATTTACCTCTGTATACGACTCCAACTAGTGCAAGAATATTGGGATGCCTAAACGCAGACATTATAGAGACTTCCCTCACAAAGTCTTCCTCCGCATTGCGACCTGCACTTTCTTTTAGAACTTTGATAGCTACTACTTGTTCATCAGCGGTGGTCCTAAGAAGCCCTGAAACAAAAGTATGTTTACGTCAATCTTTGAAAATATAGATTGAAGGTAGATACCTACTAATAGCTATTTAGAGCACGGGTTATAGGTACCTGTATTGAAAGAACTTGTAATGTGTAAAGATCAGTTGAATTTACCTTTATGAACTTTGCCAAAGCATCCTTCTCCGACCTCTTCCAGGAATGTAAGTGCGTTTCTGTCCAAGAGCTGGACCTGTGACTTGTTGGTGTCGTCAGCGTCCATGGCTCCCGGAGTCCCCGGCACCGGCACGTTGCCCGCCCCGTAGACACCGTACTGAGGGTTCGTTATATACCTTTCAGCAAGCAGAGGCTCTCCTGGTCGCACACGCTATAAAAAACCAAGCTGATAAATTTTATTTGCATCTAATTGGAATAATGTGTGCAACAGGTGGGAGAAATCCAGCAATTAGAAAGCGACTTATCTCGATAATAAATGTTATTTCATAAAAATCATGCAAAGTATGTGGTTGCAAATAAATGTGGCAAACCATTCTCGTTATGTTATTGAAGGACTATATAACATTTATGTGATTTTTAAACCTTATACTTGCTAAAAAGAAAAGCTTAAACACTTACAGGTTGCGTTTTTCCGTCTACTCGACACATACGTTTTTTGAGGTACAGCAGGATAATCGCAACGATTAGTATTAGTGCTACGGCCCCTGAAACGGTGACGGCTATTAGGGTTCCCACACTGGCGGTCATGCCGGTCTCTAATATTGAGCCATTTCCAGTGGTAGATTCAGCGAAGATCTCTCCACTCGTGTAGGATTTGGATACCTAGAAAATCAAAATAGGGTATGTTGTAGCGTATTTTTGTAACAGAACCAAATCAAGTAAGAGCGATGTTTACCTATACACGAAAAGTTCGAAAGAACGATCGAAAGAAAACAATGACAGCATGACAGGTCATTGAACGTTAATAAAGCATAGGTAGATAAGTCTATTACAAAACACAACGAAGTAGTTAAAACAATATTGTCGTTAATATGGAGAAACAATATAAAATTTCCTATCAACGTGCTCTCACAATTTGGGTGACATCGGCTACGTTATCACGGCTGACCTATCATGAATATTATCAGTGACTATGGAAAAACACTGATTTCATTTTCCATCCCATGAATATTTTAGCGAACTTGATCAAAATCAATACTTTCATTGATAAAGTTCATCGCTTGGCATTTTCACTGTGTTCATTGTCCTCCACAAAATTACTTTTAATGTGGAAAACGTACCTACTTCTGCTTTAGGTCGTAGCAGGTAGGTAGGTACTTTGAAAATATCAATTTACTATTTTACGTAGACAGAAAAGAAATAACTTTAAGTGAGCAATAGGTATATAGGTACCTACCTAATTAGTTTCTCGGAAACGGCTAACGATTGGTATGAAATTTTGAATTGAGATAATGTTTTATTTTCCAAACTTATCTAAATAGAAGAGGCGTATTTACAAGGGATTTCAAATTTCAACAGATTCAGGCGAAGACACAGTAGCTCAGTTGGTTAGAGCGCTGGCCACGGTACGGCAGAGGTCGCGGATTCAAACCCCGCCTGTGTCAGTCGTTTTTGAAATGTCTTATTATATATTTAATATCGTTATCTAGACTAGATAGGTTCCATAACTGAGAAAATCCCGAAGCGAAGCTCGAGTCGAGTACAAGGCGTCAAACGAAGTTTTACTAGACTTTTCATAATCATTATCTCTGTTATCTCTAGACTAATATTTTTTAATCAAGCTCGCAATCTGTTCAGTAGGACAGCGTGATAAGGCGATAAAAGGGGTTTTAATTAAGATGGATGGTCTCACTTGCGCGGTGGGCGGTGACGGCGCGTATCGGCTGTCGGCGGAGGCGTTCGACGTTCTCGGCGGGATCACGTTGTATATGGGCTTCAGAGTCACTGGAACTGGAATTAATGAATACATTTTACTGTTAGACCTTCACTGACACAAATATAAGATGGATATGCAAACTGTATTGAAACCATTGCTATGTTCCGCTCAGTTTGCTCACAGCTAAACGTCTAAGAAGGAGCTATGTAACTTCAAATTTAGGATATATTTGTTCGCTAGACGTTCTCTAGGACAACAGGTGGTATTTTAGGGTTCAATGGAAACTATTGTTTGTCTGTACAATTCCGATTTGTATGAAACATCACAGGTAGGTGCTTTCGGTAAACTGTCATAAGTTTATAGAAACTCCGGCCAAAATAACTTTAATAAAACTGAAAAAAAAACCTTTTAACACGAGTCTGTGCATCTAGACATCTAAATTTCCTTTTAAAAATAATATAAAAACAACTAACAAGATAAACAGAAAGAAAGAATCAATAGCCCCAGGCAATAAAAAACGATATCGTAAAAGTTATGATTACAAAATACGAGTAAATTGATGTAGCATCAAAACAACCAAACAAAAGTTCAACAAACTCGGTGTAACAAATTATGATCAATCAAGCATTGTGGAAGCTATTAATAAACGTAAGATCACCTGTGCTTCTGGGGCATTTGAAGTCTTCGTTGACCGGCAAACCGTTGGAAGTGCACCGGCAGAAGTGCATGGTACTGTTGTACGGCATGCACGCCGCCTCTTTGCCGCACGACGTTTGGCCGCAAGTACCCGGGAAGTATATCGCTGGAAACATTCAATCTTTGTTAGTGTCCTGAAAGATTTTCTATAAAATTCCTACCTATTTTTAGAGTTAGTTGGTCACAAGTAGTTCAGTAAGGCAGACTAGCTACTTTTAGCTTCGGCGATTGGCGATTTAGGAACAAGTTCACCGACAAGTTAACAGGCCGATAAATGAAAAAGGCTGTTTAACACGACTTTGGACTTTGGAAAAGTCTTTTTAAATTTGATTGTTATCTTGTCGGTCAACTTGGTCCTTAGTCGTTTTTCGGAAGCTTGATGACACGTCCGATCGCTACTATCCGCACACATGCAAATTGCAAACACCAGTCGCAGCGATCGAGTCGCTTTTTGGAAGCTCGATGTAGCGACTGAACGCGTGACTGTATTTCGATACACCAATCGCATGCAGTAATTCGCCAAAACGCGATGCAGCCTATGCGCGAATTCGATACAGCAGCAGTAGGTAGGTACTAAGTAGGTTTTGCAAAGAGACCAACTCATTGTTAGATAGCGGTTTTGGTAATGAATAATTAATCATCATTAACAATAATTATGAAGTAAGTAGATTTAATTAGAATGTATTCATTATTGTATAATATTAGGTACCTAGGTAAATGATTAACCAGTGACACTATTGTTTATTGTAAACAGAGCATTGAATTTTATCCTACAAATATCACAAGGCATTTACCTGCCTATTGTAAATAATAATGCCTATTATATTCAAACGAATCAAACAATGATCTCTGAATTATTGTAATCAACGTCCATCAGTTTCTGTTTGAATAGAACATGACTAATAGAAATTCACGTCAAATGCTGTCTCACGATACTTGCAATTTAAATCCAAACCGTTTTAATTGTAAAGTTAAATGAAATGTTTTCTCTTATTTGTAGAGCGTGGAACCGGCTAATTAAAAGCTATTAATAGCATGTGAATTTTGAAGAACGAAATACTTAAGTAATGAAATAAAATAAACCAATAGGTATAATAATATAGGAAAACAAAATTTATCACATTAAATGGTGAAGTAAATCTTCGTTCACTGAAAAAAATATGTTTGGGAAATACTTAACCAATGTTTAACTAAGACTTAACTTAAAAATAACGATTAACCAACTGATTTTGGTTAGGTGGGCCAATCAACTATTTTACCCACACTTTATTATAAATATGCACTAATTGACAATAGTTATACACAAAAGAAATGTCACAATTGTATCTAAAATTTTTAGGCATAACGGAAAACTTGATTACGTTCTTGAAAATCTTTAATTTCTATAAAATTTTAGTAACTTGTAATGTAACTCAGTATATATAAATATATATATATATATATTTGTAACTTGTAATGTAATGTAACTCAGTATACGAAATATTCGCGCCATCTATACTTATAATAAACCTGTAGAGAGGTCAATTCTGTACATGAAATATATTTTCAAAATAACTATCAGGGGGTGATTAGTGATCGATACTGATGCCAAAAATGCAATCAGTAAAATTTTTGTCTGTCTGTCTGTCTGTATGTTCCTTATAGAAGAAACAAAAACTACTCAACGGATTTTAACGAAACTTGGTACAATTATTCTTCATACTCCTGGGCAGGTTATAGTATACTTTTTATCACGCTACAATCAATAGGAGCAGCAGAGCAGTGAAGGGTCTTTTATAAACGAAAAGGGAATTTTATAAACGGGAGAGGTTACTCCCGTTTATAAAATTGAAGTGTCTGATTGTACTGTCATGTTGTTGTAAGTACTGTTATGAACCGGAGAGTGATATAATGGTAGTTAAAGTTTACTCCTGAGGTACGTTCCCATGGGATAATTTCTGACGTCCACGCGGGCGAAGCCGCGGGCGAAAGCTAGTACAAAATATGTCTGTCCGAAGACCACATTAACTTGTAGAATTTCATTTTAAATGAACTTTTACTTCTCGCTTTCAGTTCGTTTTCATTATAGAAAAAGATGGTATAAAGAGTTTATCGTGTGGAATATAAAACTGTAATAAGGCCAACCACTTTTACAAAAAAAAATATCCAAATTGTGTCCCTTACTAAAATGCTTTTCCTTTCGTATACTGAGTTACGTTCAAGAATTTCGAAAGGAAACACTTAAATGACTCTGTTTATCTTAAATAGCTTCAATTCTTGCATTTGCTCGCATGGCACGATGGGGTTTTTGTTAGCGACTTCCGAGCCACTAGTCTGCAAAGTACGTTCCGAGGCAGTGCGTGCGTTTTTGTGCCGTCTGCTGAGTGACCGCGATTTCTTGATATAAGATAAAAAAAATATTAATATTAATCAGCTGTTTTATAGTACATAACATGTGTTTTCGACTAAAGTTCACGCCATGTACCTACCATATTCAAATTTTAATGTTCTTTTTTCATGAAAATATATCAATATATCAAATACTTAAAGACTGATTATGCCAAAATAGTTGATTATGCATGTAAGAGTAAATGAAAGATAAATATAAAAAACTACGCGTTTTATTCACCATTTATCGAACGCTAAATGCAGGTAGGTAACACTGGGGACAGTTTTTGAGGGTATGTGTTCTATTTTTTACTTTATCTGTGTTGAATTCTAATTAACTTCGCTGCCCTTCTAAATCATTAAAGTAGATGATATTGCTAATGCCTTAATCGAATCAGAATGAAAGAATATGAATGTTAATTTCTTAATAAAAATATTTCTAACCTGTCCTAAGTGTGGGTAAAATAGTTTATTGACCCAGGTCAATAAACTATTTCAGGTTATGTAGCCTAAGTAGGTATAGGTACTAAAAATTATTTTCAGTGTTCCTGTTTCGTTTTTTAAATCTATCAGTAAAAGGTTTGAACTAAAAACATAAGCTTATAATGTTAAAATTAAAGAATTATGTTGTGGCTATTATTGACATAATGTCTCTACAAAAGACAACAAATTAAAATAAGACATCTTAATCTCATGTCTGCCAGTAAATGGTTACCACAGCACGTCGGCCTTTCCATTAGAATCGAATGGTTGGACGTACCGATTACCATAATCACTGCGTTTGCCAAGTTGATTGATTAATCACAGCAGTGTTAAATAGTGGTCTTAAGTTTTCTGATCAAGTTGAGTGATTTAGGTATTTAAATTAATATAAAATCACGCCTGGTTTCCCCGAAGAGTTGAGCAGATGTGTATGTTACACCCACTTTTCATCAGTTATGTTGTAGGTAGGTATGTCCCACCCATGTTATAGCGGACGAGCCTATTGTGTATAGGTACTATAAGTACCAACTAAAATTATAAAGTGTGAAAGTTTATAAGCTTGTATGTATGTAGAAACTAGGAGATAATCTCCAGAACTACAGATCCGCTTTTGAATTTTCTTATAATAGACTTGTGTTTGACCGCCATCTCGCCTGATGTAGATAGATAGGTACTTGTCTTTCATATTGTCCACCCCGACATTGTATCGGTGTCCGATCGATACCGATATGGGATCGAATAATGTGGAAACGCTTTAAGAGCGCTTACGCACTGAGTGCGATCCGAACCGAAAATACGGTCGGAAAAAAATCAGTTTGATGACAACTCAAAATCAAAACATCAAAACAAGCTCTGTGACAATCACCCATAAAATAGTGTATATATATTATACGGCTACCACGGAGCGTATTTTCTTGGATTCGAATCGGAGTTCGTAAGTGCTTTTAAGGAGAAACTGTGGTATTTCAAAAACAGAAAAGAAAGGAAAACCATAAAGAATAATAACTATTTACTTGGCGGTGGCTCCTGTGTTTGTTCCGGTCTCGCCTCCTCTCGTGCGACCCTCGCCAACTTTTCCGCATACTCCCGGAGTCGCTGAAACAATTAGATTATTTTGTTGAAACAGTGTGTAACCAGCCTATCTTAGTGGCAGCTTGTTGTAGACCAAGCACACACTAAGATAGGTAGCCTTGTGCAAAATAAAGTGTAAGTAAAGTTAGAAGCCTGGATGGATTAACTGCATTGTAAAATATTGGGCTTAATTTTTTGGTAGCACCTGGGAAAAAAGCTCTGAACAGGACATTTAGGGGAAGTATCGTGTCCAGAGCTCAATTCGTTATTCAATTTTCTTATTTCTCTCCCTACTTCTTTGTGAAAATGAATGTGGCAATATCCGAATGACAGGACGCAGCCTCGCCCAGTACATCGATTACAAGCGTATTTAAATTATATTTAAAAGCACCCTTCATGCACTAGGTATTGATTGATCAATCAAAACGCATTTTCATATTAATTGGCTCCGATAGAAAGACCAGCCTAATTGCGTAACTCAGTTTCTTTCGCCATGGCTTTCATTTTGACAATTCAACAACATCCATTGCGGCGTTGAGCTAGTTACAGGAGCACGGATTAACAATCATACGGCGTAATGAATGTCAAAAACAATGCCATGGTGATAACAATTGAGTTACGCAATTCGGGTGCAGATTCTGACGGCCTGGCGCCGTCCAAGACCACTTGTTGAACTGAATATCATAATCATAACATATAACTAAACGTAACCATCACAATCTTGTTACGTAATTTACGTAAAGTAAAGTAGTAGGTAGGTACAGTCTATAATAACAATGGAATGCTAAAAACAACAGTTACAAACATGGATTCTTGGATCTCTCGCAACACGTTGCTCATGTCAATCAGCACATAATTAAACAAATTAACGTAAATTAGAATGCATTTTCACATTAATTGACTACCTAGCAGAATGCATAAGGCTACTAATTACCATTGGGATGCGTTCATACCCTGGTCATGGTAATCGAGCCACGATCTCGCAATACCTTGAGATCGATCTGCTCCATCGTCCACATGTAGAGACATGAGAGCGTAAAGCTTTAAGGGCGCTTTGCACATAAAATCTGCACATAAGACCTCAGAGGTAAACGACAGTAGGTAGTGCCAAAATCAAAATTTTACAGGATGGGCAAAAACGTGTACGTGCAAATGCGGCGAGCAATACTTAGAATGTCGTAATTACTAAGTTACCTATTACTTTTGGTTTCTCTATGTCGATGACTTTAATGTTTTTACCATCATATAGAGCTATTTCTTGCGATTCCAAGGTATAAAAATCTCGATTTCGCAAAAAGTGGAGTTACTATATTTGCCTCTGAGGTACAGAAATTTCGTACGAGTACTGTATTACCGGCTTCTATGGCATTATAAGTAGGTATATAATAAAAATATAGGATGATTGGCCTGTGTTATGTTATCTGTGGAACGTTTGAGATGCTCGACGCGGAGTTATTTTGGCCACGTTATCGTGGAGAGTGGCTGCACTCCGCCTTGCCCTCGGGTTACGATAAATCAATAATATCGTGTACCTAAGTGAATTATCGATATTTTACATTTTATGCCTATTTGTTATCGTTAATAGGAACGAACTTAACGATCGCACTGCGCAATTACCTCTAGGCTAGGCTGTTTGTCCGTCTCGTGGCGTAATCATGTATATACTCCTTCAATGGCAGATGCTTTAGGAATCAGTCATTTGACATATTCTGCTCCATCGCATTGGATATAAATCTCGAGAGGATTCTAACTGTAGCGGAATAGGCTATTAATATTTACAAGTTGTTTTTACTCAGCCATTTATAATGCTGATGTTCTTCATTTGTTTTGATTAACTTTATCAGATAAGTTAGAATATGGTGCCTAAGATTTTGTTCGAAGGTAAGTATCCTCCCGTGGATGGTTTATTCATCTACATAAATACGTAAGAGAATGAAATTGTTTATATAAAGTTATTCACTTGAATTCTTCAACTCTACTTTGGTAGACCATCCTTTTATTACCGAAATTGTTCTAAGGGAGCGCCCTTGGAGTAGGTAATTTTGTTGATTAACCCGAAGTCTGATTCTGTTATTATAATTATTGAGTCTAAGAAAACCTAGAAACTTAAAAACTTCTTCGTTATTCCATTATTATTTGGGAGCTTTGTTGTCTGAGCTGGTAACCAAATTGAATATTTATTGCACAGTTGCACACGTTTCAGTTTAAGTCCGGTTTTATTAAATCTATTTTATTTTATTTAAAAGCAGAAATGGTACTTAATCTATCTCGATCTATTGACGTTTTAAACAAATATGTCTAATATTTGTTTTGTTTGAAACACCCTTTGTTTTTGGGTAATTACCCGAAAACAAAAACAAAGGGTGTTTCTGTTTACAATTTTAATTTAATTTTAATAAAGATTTCAGAAAACGTTACTTATCCTATGTCTTGGCACAAGATGCTCTTGAAACTTCTTAGCGAACGCACGAGTATATTATATAACATTGTGTCCCTAGACTAGAATCTAGCTGTTGATAACAATACCAACTTATTTAACATGGACTTCATTTGCTTGACATTATTCAAACTTTTGGCAAAATTAAACTGGTTCCTTTGGGATACCACTTATAGGTAACCTACTCTCTCACCTGAAGAATCCATGTAAATATTAATTAGGTAGCTACCTACTCCACAATATTTTATTTTATTTTTATAAAAGTAGTAAACAACTAGTAACTGATAACGTTTCATAATAAATCAATATTTTCTTCTCTTGATTGTTGTGCCAAACTTAGATGATAGGTAGGATGACACGTGTCATTGCCAATCATGTAAATAATGAGCGTGAAATGTACACAAACAACGCAAATTATTCCGTCATAGGTATATCCCTGTATCAAACTAATCATTGTCCTCTGTTACACGCGTGAACTCACGTTTTTAGGGTTCCGTACCAAAATGGTAAAAAAGGAACCCTTATGGTGCGACTTCGTCTGTCTGTCACACCTGCTTATTTCAGCAACTACTAATGCTATCGACTTGAAATTTGGAAAATTAAATGAAAAAATTAAAAAAATATTTTTATTTTAATTGCAAAAGGGGCCGGAGTGGGGGTCCAAAATTTCAAAGTGGGGTTACTGGGTCAAATGACATATCATATTCTGAAAGGGCTTGATCTGCACATTTCAAAATATATTTTCATTTAATTTTAGGTCTCACAGTTTTCGACATATGATGAAAAATGTCTGAAAAAATATTATTACCATTATCTCCGAAGTTTGCGGAGTGAAAAATCTGAAAAAATTAGAGTTGATAGGAATTAACCCAAATATTGCACCAAAAATAAAACGATGTTCCTAACTAGTACAGTTTTTTCAAAATCATCTAAATTCTTTCACAAACAAACTTAGTTTTGCGGTCCGGTTTTTTTCACTTTAAACTTTCACTTGATACGGAACCCTCGGTGCGCGAGTACGACTCGCACTTGGCCGGTTTTTTTTTTGCATTATTATGATAACGATTCGATTGGTATAAGTAGGTCTCTATCTCTGTAGCTTGCAAATTGTACCTGTCAGTTTTAATTTTTTTAAGACAAATAAAATAAGAAGATTGCTTCTCCAGCCGGCCTAGCATGACCACGATAGAAACGGGTTTTGTCTACATAGAAATAGACAAAGTGACAGATTGTAGAAACATTTCTACGTTTTATGAATGAAACGGTAGAAATGTTTCTACAATCTGTCACTTTGTCTATTTCTATGTAGACAAAACCCGTTTCTATCGTGGTCATGCTAGGCCGGCAGAGCGATAAAACCAACCATTGCATATTTTTTTTTATTTATTTAACGAATGCGTTACTATTTACTCCAACAAAGTTGTTTATTGTTTATTTATTTTATACGATATTTTTTATTAAGAATGTATAGTATTGTATGTATAAAATAATACAGGTTCGTAGACAAATACTTTCCGCGCGACATTGTAGCTACGGCCAGAGGGGAATATTTAAATAAGATATTACCATACTTATCTTAGATTGAAAAACATTCTGCTATCTACCTAGATTTGCTGTGCATTTATAAAAGTCTTGTACGAGATAAAACAATACGTAAGATCCGATAAGGTACACTTGTATATTCAAGTTTTTATTCATGGATGCTGTCATGTGAACAAGATGAAATAAAGCTGTATTACTTAATGCAAAATGAATCAGTACATATAGCTTTTAAATAGAATGTTACTATTTTTATATCGACATGGTTATTTTCATAATACGCATACCTACATTGATACAGTTATTGATACAAACTTATAGTGATACCTATAATGCTACGACTTTTTAAACTTATTGCCTAACTAGATTTTGCCCGCGACTCCGTCCGCGTGGACTACAGTGAACACTGCGGAGGTCATTTAAACTGGTCATAGTTTAAATGACCTCCGCAGTGGAGAGTGGCTTGTACTACCAAGAGGTCAAGCTGTATCTCTGGTTCCTCCCATCAGAATTAGAAAACGTGACTTAGATTTTAAGTTGGACCCCAAGCTATCGAACTGTGAAAACCACATCAAAATCCGTTCAGTACTTTTTGCGTGATGCGCGCACAAACAGACAAACAGACCAACAGATAAACAGACAGACAAGTCCACGCGGACGGAGTCGCGGGCAAAAGTCTAGTAAGCTATATTACTGTAAAGTTTCATCAAAATCCGTTCAGTAGTTTTTGCGTGAAAGAGTAACAAACATCCATACATCTTTACATCCTCACAAACTTTCACGTTTATAATATTAGTAGGACGATCATCAATTTGTAATGTGACAGGATAGTTATAACAATATCCATGTTGTTGTACATTGGGCTCATTGCACAATCTGTGGACACTCGTTCATCTAACGAGCCGTCCATTTGATTGTAGTTTTGTAATTTGGCGTCTTACTACAGAAATGTGCACTCAGTTTCATAATCTTTTAACGTTCCATCACGTAGTTTGAATAGGCGTTGGGATATATTTACGTAGACATAGCGCAATGGACGGTTACGCGAAACTCTAAACTTGTGTTTCGTACAAATCAGGGACCTGAATACTTACCTGCCTAGAGTTGTTGCGACAAGTTAATAAATTAATTGATTGAGTACGAAGTGGTAATAATATAATTATCTTGGAGGAAGTTGTACCAGCACTGAACACCAGGTTAAATAAGGCCTTTGTAATAAACTCCTACTTCGAAGTGCGAAAATTTTGGCATGTGACATGAAATCTTACTAATCGTATCCAGTAGGATATAGTAATCCTATCCTACTAATATTATAAACGCGAAAGTTTGTGAGGATGTATGTATGGATGTTTGTTACTCTTTCATGCAAAAACTACTGAACGGATTTCGATAAAACTGTACAGTAATATAGCTTATACATTAGAATAACACATAGGCACAGGTAATATAATACTATACGTACAGATGCCTCATCTCATACAAAGAAATGTGACTGATTTAGCGCGGGCTATCTTCGGGCTATACATTTTTCCGTGCTTAAAGCATTTTTCAAAATTTGAACAAATATTTTTCATAATGTATTTTTTCATGTTCTCAATTTTACATAAACTTCAATAACAGATTGATACATATAAGGCCATCTATTATGAGTTATTTCAACAAATGTTACTTTGTTCCTGATGAGACCCCGTGACATAGGCTACTTTTTATCCCCAAAATACGAGCGAAACCGCGGGTGGAAGCTAGTATTATAAATGCGAAAGTTTGTGAGGAATGTGAGGATGTACCGATGGATGTATGGATGTTTGTTACTCTTTCACGCTAAAACTACTGAACGGATTTTGATGAACTTTACAGTAATATAGCTTATACATCAGAATAACACATAGGCTTACTTTTTATCCCAAAAAACGCGGGCGAAGCCGCGGGCGGAAGCTAGTTGTTTATAGTCAAATGTATTAGACAGCCTAGGACGTGCCTAAATTTAGGTATGTACTTACACTTAATCAGGAATTCACGCAAACAAGACTTAATAATAGATATCACGTTTCTTTATTGTGTTAGACTTTGATAATAACGTTAATAAAGTTTGTTATGTAAAGCTCTATATAGCTAGAGCGTTAAACCAAATTGTGAAATACTTAATCATCAGAAAATTATGGATAAGACTTTATTAACATGATCAAAGATATTCAAAGTTACTTATGAAGTTAGTAATTATAGAGACTATTTTGTAAATAAATGTTTTATTTATCTTTGCGGCCAATGTTTTCACAAAAAAAAAACACCCCTTTTTGTGCAGTCGTGTAAAAATTGTACCTAATTAATGTTTCTTTTTTTTATAGGTAGGTTATACATTCTATGGAAAAACCTGAAATAATTTGCTCTTGTGTCTGTCTAATGAATTTCCTGATCATGAATTCATGACAATAAAATCACAATAGCCGTTGAACATTTCTGACCCAAATACTCTGTGGCTTCAAATCCTAACGCTGAAAGTTATTGCCTCCAAGGATTCCCGTGTTCGTGAGAATATTCAAGCTTCTATTATTTCCGTATTTAGAATGTTTTGACACGACCGATTCACGAGGTGTTTGAGACATTCATCTTGTTGAATTTGTAGCCGTAGAAGTTCTTATTGTTAACCATGATGATATTGATTAATTTCGAATATTTTTTTGTTAAACAATACCCCCCTTACTTATAAACGCCTCTTAACATTAATCACTGATTAAATATACAACTATCCTTGTCATTTGTATGACAATGAATAGAGATGACAATTGAGTTGTGCCCGCGACACCGTCCTCGTGGAATTCGGAAAACAACAGAACAACAGTCGCAACTTTTTTATACAAACTTTACCACCGCTTCTCACCCACCCTTTTAGGGATGTAATTTCTAAAATTTCTATCTTAGTGCACCTCTGGGATACTTGAGGAATATTTTCTCTCAAATCTCTAAGTAGGTACCTAAGTTTTAAATTTAATCCGACTGGTAGTTTCAGAAATTAGCGCGTTTAAACAAACTCTTCAGATTTATAATATTAGTTTTAGTATAGATACATATACAGGGTGGCAGGTTAGACAGTGGAAATATTTTAAGGGGTCATTGTACTCATCATTATAAACAACTTTTACTATGGGACCAACCCTGAAATCGTGAAAAAATAATCAGCTGTTCCATACATTTATGTTCATATAACTCAACAAAATGTACTCGTATGGAACAGCTGATTTTTTTTTCGTGATTTCAGGATTAGTCCCATAGTAAAAGTTGTTCATAATGATGAGTACAATGACCCCTTAAAATATTTCGACTGTCTAACCTGCCACCCTGTATAGATAAATATAACGACTAATAAACGACGCCGGTTTTCTGTTTTCCCCGAAGGATTCGGTAAAGTCCATATTCCTATAATGATGTCCCATACTCCCATGTAATGGCAAGCCTATTGCAATAAATCCGACACAAATCCAGACTAACTAATGACAATTTCGAATCCGGGATCGAACTGAGGACTCCACGAGTAGCAATCGTGCTCGTGACCACTAGACCAACAAACCTTCACTCTCTTCCATAATAGATATGATTCATGTACCTAATGAGGTTCATTTTATGTAGCATCTGATACCTATCAAGAAAATTTACTTTATTCCTCGGCCAAAGCTTTTCAATTTCAATTAAATGCATTAAATAGTGTCTACAACCAACACTTTGCATCTTAGGTTTTATCTACGACCACTCCCTGCTCATTCACTTCTCTCGTGGTCGTTTACCGCAAAAAGATAGATAATATTTTACATCAGTTATATCGATGCCTCACGGCTATCATTATCTCTAGATCGTGTTGGTTTTCAATGTTTAAATGCGAATGAGAAATTCAGAAATGTCAAATCGATAAAATGTACTTTATTGAGCTATCGAGATAGCGATACTGCGATACCCACGAATCCACGCGCCGGCTCAGGCCCTTTTACGTGTGCCCTTAACAATAATATTCATTGCCGTGCACTGTAAGCAATATCAACAAAACAGTAATAACGCAGTAGTTTAGTTATAGCAATAAATATAGTTCGCTTTCGTACAAATTCTACAATAAATTGTAGAATTTGTAAGTTGACATCTTTACCATTGTTAATGCAGTATTTATTGGTATGATCTAAAACAGCTCAGACAGTTTTTTTTTAACCCTTCCAATGTCGATTTACGATTACTTAATATCAAAAAGTCATGAATGTTTACCGTCATCCTTTCGTTGAACTCACGCAATGAAGCTAATCTACAACCATTACTCAAACTTCTGTCACACGTTTGGTTTGTTAGTGGACCTAGCACCCACGTGACAGTTTCGTTGATAGATTACGGTATAAATAACCGTCGGACAAGTCATAGCTTAGAGCCACGCTCGACTCGTCCCGCTGATGGCAAAACAATACAACAAATTACTAACACTATTGTTAACTTCTTACATCACCCACACCTACGTACAATGTGCTATGTAGGCGCTAGACGCGTTCGAATTTTGAATTTGTTCATGATTTACGTTTATAAATAAATCCTGGAAGAAAAATTGTAAACGGCCGCCATTGTTTGGCCAAGAAAAAATCAAATAGTTTACTATTTATTTACATTCTGATACTCATAACAATAAATATCTTTGTATCTGTGATGTTTATAGCAATAATAATATCTATTTTGAATTATTTAAGTAGATATTATTTAACTACACAATTATTGGGGTGTTCACCATTTGAATTGAAGAAATTCACGCACTTAGAATATTATTATATTCAAAGTTCAGGGACATGATGTTAGACCTCAGTGTCAGTGTCAGACATATGCGTCGAATCCGGTCATCCGGTCATCCCAATAAAACCCCGAGTCAAAGCTGGTCGTTCAAACAAATTGGCCAATCGTCAGAAAAACATGTACTTAAGTATACTCTTTTATCCTGTTTTAATTCTCAGAATCCTTCAGTACAAGAATAGGGCACTTCATGCAAAACCTAATTTTAAGTTCTGGAGTATCCCCACAAATTAAGAACACTTGGAAATTGTACCTAATGGTTTCATACGTATGTATAGTCATTTTAATATTATGTTGGTAGGTATTGTCTATATAAGTGATTTGATTTTCTACATCACTTCATAGAATACATAATCAGTCTATAATTTATTCCCACTGCTGGGATTCAGGACACTTCTGTGTAAGAGAGAATGGGCCATAATACACCACGCAGGCCCAGTGCGGGTTGGAGGATATCACGTCATGTCTTCGAATTTTTGGTTCCAGGACATTGTTTTCTTTCACTGAGCCACCACTGCACATCCCTTCATATCATTTTATTAAACACCACTCGTGTTGTCACTAGGTAAGAAGGTCTTTACCGCGCTTTGAGCTAAATCATCAAGAATTATTATCAGAATTCTACAGATTAGTAAATATTTCCAATTATGTACTTACATAAAAAAAACTAGGTATTGCAAATGGCGCAAATTATTTTAATAAAATACATACCTAGGCATTTAGAAGAACCAGAAGGAGTACCTACTATTAAATTATACTTTACTTTATGGCAGTATAACGCTCTCTGGTTTTTGCTCATCTGGCCCATTGGGGAAATGAGAATGATTTCAGTATGTACCTTGTATAAACATAGACCATGTAGTCTACATCCATAAAATAAATAATAGACCGTTCTTGAATTCCGTTACTTTAAAAAAAAGGATGTCCGATCATTCTGGAAATAGTTTCTGTTGTTGTTCCACAGCTGTCGAGAGAGGAAGGATCCTCTTCTAAAAATAAATTTATTCGTAGGAAATAAAACTATTACTTACAAGTCTGATGTTTACTTTATATCACATAGAATCAAAGAAAAATATATTTTTTAACTTCTTTTTCTTTTATAGTAAGAAAATACTGTAGCAAAGCGCTATCAAAGGAAGGAAATTGAACTTTTTCAAATAAATGGGTTACTGTTTTTGGAACAAAAGAAGTATGTAGTACGATTAGGGGAGGAGACGCGGGCGCACCGTCTGCGTACACCTGGCAGGGCAGGCGCACGCGATCATTAAAAATGTTTATTTAAAAATCCGACCGCTTAACGCCGGCCGACACTCCACAAAAGTGAACCATTTCGGTTGAAGACCACTGTGTTTATTGTGACGTTATATAATTTGCTGTGTAATTTGTAATCATGCTGTGCAAACTAACTTATTCGTAAACAATTGTTGGAGTTATCCACGGAATAGATTAAGAGTTTTTATCTATTCCGTGGAGTTATCATTGCAATCAATTAGTAGTAAGTAAATGATGTATGATCTAATGATGTGAATAATATAAAATTCTCTGTTCGCTATCTACTTGTTATAAAGTACATCATTATTATTATAATAACATATAAAGCTCTAAACCATATTGCATCAACAGTCTAACTCTACACTAAAGATAGAGCGCTGTCTAAACTTGTGTGCGTAAAAGAATTTCGCATGTTGTAACATAAATCATAGTGTTTAAGAGTTCGCGTAGGTGAATACACATACTGCATAACCATTTCCAATGTCTACAAACGGTCTGTCTATTTTCCTAATGTGTCGGCGCGGGCGCAGGCCGGCCTCTTCACCGATTGGACGGTGCTTTTTAACAAAACAAGACTCTTCCTGAAGCATCAACAACATATCAATGAACGCATTACCAGATATAAACGAAAACAAACCTTTTATTTTATTTATTTGTGTTATTATAACTTTCAACAGATTCTGATTACGTTCTAAAAATTTCAAGGATAATTTTTATTTAGAGTGCTTAGGGGCGTTACGCAATAAAAATATTGCCTTGTCAAAATAATCTTTGTAAACTATGGGGCTCTTCGAGGAATAAATGAACACCACACGTTTCTGTTATTTTAAATCACTAGACTGCGGGATCTCTAATGTTTTAGATATCTGTGAGTTTACACAACGGACGCTCGGCGACTGAAAATGTCGAAATGGAAAAGTTCATTAAGCTCGTGCTGCGGCTGCGACGTATAATCCTGAAATGTTTATCCAGCAATAAAGGCGCCTAAAGCGCACTAAACTATGACATAAAAAGTTTAAAAAGCTCTCAGTAGATCAAACAAGACGAGTGGTGTCGGTCGACAGGCGGCGCGGTGTTGGGTTACGGCGGGTCACATTTGTCCTAAATAATAAACACCAGATTGGTGTCAAAAAAGAACACTTTTTATGACACCATCAGCCCGTAAACCCTCAATCCTGTGTTTATTTTTAATAAATCTTCCGCGAAGGTCGAAGAGTCTTTGATCTGCCGAACACACTTTGATATAATCTATCCTAACATTACCTACATAAGATTTTACTTTGATATGATTTGAGAGTTTGACTCATTTTGGCATACAATTTTCCCTTTTGTATCTACCTATACAATAAACATGTTACTGTAACAATAAAACAAAGTAATTAATTCTTTAGTAGCGTTCTCAATTTTGTTCATTTGTTTATTTTATCGTAATGTAAGCGGTACACCTAATCGAAGCTAGGTCAAGCGTGTCTAAAATAGACGGACAGATCTATCAGTACTTCAAGAACCATTGCCATAATAGTAGCGCATATAATGTATAATCCCTGCAATATAAGCAGTAATGAGCCATCGTAAATCAGCGAAAAGGTAATTCAATAGCAATGACTGCTCATATGAAGAGAAAATTGCACGAGTACTATAACGTGTATAGTACTTATAAGGGTTCTGCTTTCTCGCCATTCGAGTGAAAGCGTTGAGCCAAGAGGATGCACAGGAATGCAATCCACAATCACAATGCTTTTAGAAGAGAATTCCCACAGCCGGCACCTTTTGTGAAAAAATACCTTAACAAGCATACCGTGATCGGGTTTGGTATAACTACAAAATGAACGACAGTGCCATATGATTACAATTTGAAATTGCGATCGTCGGTCGTTGTCACCTGTCACAGCCAGTGTCACAGGGTCTTAATGCGGAAATGTGCATTTGGGGCACCGGCACGCGAATTGTTGGCCACGGCGCGTTCGGAACTACGTCCCAGTTGCAAGACCCGGCCCGACACACATTCTCCGAACAATGATCCTTTAATTAGACGTTGCACCGTGCTCTAATGTTGCATAGCTCGTTTACGCAATGCTCTGTTTCAGCTATACGAATAGGAGCACCTGTTTAGCTCTTACAACGGCTATCTGTCTGCCATCATAAGATATACCTAGATATTGAAGACAAACCAAATACTTACATTGGAATTTTGTTCAGTTCCAGAGCAAGAATTTAGTGACGTATGAAGTTTGTTAATGTTTGAAGTCTAGAATTTCTGTACCTTCAAGAACCTTCAAGTTGGTTTCTGCGAACTTTGCTTCTACTAATAGATATATTCCAGTATTCAACACGTCAGTCTTTACGAGTAACAGTCACAGCATTGGCAACTACATAGGTAGGTAATAATAACTACACTGCAGCGTAAAGTGAAACTTCGGTGTTCCACTGGTTTGCGCGTGTAACCGCAGGGGTTGCTCGAGTGTATTTGAATCAGTTCCCAACAGTTCTAAATTAAGTTCTGATCGATTACTAATGAGTTATTTATATAATGTTTGTAAAACAATATAAGCTTGCTTGGAACAAGTAATTACAATCAAGATCATATTGCCATTTTGAAAACGTCTCGATGAAAATCTAAATTGGTCAATTCAGTTGGTTAAGTTATTGTTTTATGGATACAATTGCTTTCCAATAAGACGAAGTTTTTATTTACATCAGAATGCGGGTTTCAATCTGAAGTAAGATCCACGTGATTGATTACTCAAACGTTGTAATATTATACGTGAACGGAAAGATGTTATTCAATTACTCAGATATATGTATAATGTAGATGTAAGTATTTCTTATAATAACTTGTGCTTTAATCATAATTATGTATATGTAGAAAGAAAGACAACACAGATTGTAATTTATGGAAAAAAAATTATAAACTAATTCAGTTGGTGGTTAATGTGTGTCCTACGATGTAATCAAAGTAAAACGTTAATGCTTAATACAAATGAGAGAGAGGTGAGAGAGTGTGTCTAGATTAGATCATTATGGACATAAAATGCTCGTCTTGCAGTTTCTTTAAAGGTAATCCAATGGCAATTTTGTGAGGCATAGAGGCATGGGGCAGGCGCGGGGCGGGCAGGCATGGACGATTACCCGTGCTCGCGCGTGGGATGCTGCACTCGCTACAAAAACGCGCTCGCCCTTGAGCACGCCGCTCTGTTTATTCGACTGTCGTCTAGCACTTAACGCCGACGTCGATATTGCTATTTTTGCACGATACAACACCAAGAAAAAATCCACTCTCTGGAAAATGATAGGCCATTTCCTTGTCTAGTGAGAGATTTTTGTAATAACTTGCTGAAAACATTGAGAAGTTTTAATTTAAAAGGTTATGTGTGTTCGCATTCGCGGTAAAGATCAGCTCAGCTATTTGGTGTGAAATATTTCAAATGCTTGAGAGATTGGTTAGGTACCTATTTACTTGAGGTGGGTAGCTGCTTATGTAAAGGCGCATCAGAAGTTATTTTCATATACTTAAGTAATTATAGTATCTAAGCCGCTAATACCCAGTTTCAAGAACAATCCTAATTACTTCTTAGAATCGAGAATAAAATTAAAGATGTTAAATTGGATTTTTATGATGCTTACGTTGGCTTGCGCCCGTTCCAATTTTCATACGAAGAAAACGTGAAGAAAATTAAGTAGGTATACTTCTAAGAAATAGTAGTACCTACTGTACAATAAATTACAAACAATATTTCATCAAAACATATTTCGCATCGCGAAGTTAACTTAATTAGGAAATTAATTACTGTAGTCATTCAGCTGTCAAGTGTTTGTATTGATTCATTATGTATGTATAGAATTCAATGGAGAAATAAAATTTAATATATAGATATAATTTAAATTCCAATAGGAAAACTAGCTTTGCCTCGCGGCATAACATATTCGTTTATATAGGGTCTATTAGGATACTAAATAAATATTATTAAATATACCTAAATGCGCCTATCTCGCCCCATAATTTTATTGGTATTCAGTTATATATTATTTTACGACTAACAATGCAAGTACCTACATTATTATAATATAAAAAAAAAAAACCTATCACAATCAGGCCCAGAAGAATAATTTTATTATAATTTACTGAAGTAGCGACAAGAGAGTGTGTAGCGTCTCTATAACTTCTTAACTTTTCTATTTTCAAAAAAAAAATATCCGTTGCTCTGTGCACACAATTTAATTACAATCAATTAAAACCATTTGTCGGAATAGAAACTGTGTGCAATGCTTCATTATAATTTAGCTTCGGTGTTTTATACCTGCGCTGCGGTGTGTATAACAACCCCTTGGGGTTGCCGTTGCCCCCGAAAACGCCGACTTTGGGTCTCGCCTTAGTTCGTCAGTATACATATACTTATCATCAGATAAACTTACTTTTAATTATAGTTAAATAATGTATTGCTTGTTTTATATATTTTTTCCCTATAGCTACTTTAGACCATTTTCCGTGTCTTCACGAGAAAAGTGTAGGTAGGTACAATACTCTATATTTTTTTCTTCATTGCTAAATACGAGTACATTATTAAATAATGTACTCGTATTTAGCAACTAGGACTTATTTAGGACCCTGATAAATGTTATCAGGGTCCTAATATCGACATAATGACACGTCAAACTATTGAGTAGGTAGGTATGAAAAATATATTTCTGGTTAAATAGACTTCCCTTATAAACAGACTGCCACAAGGAACTGTTCAGTGAATTAGGAATACATGCCAATCCGTCCACCAGACAACGTGGTTGTTGTTTATCATCCTGCAGTATAATCCCATACTTACGGGCAACTCTTATGAATACGCCCTTGGGATGTGTTCGAGACTTAGTGGTTGGTTGCTAGAACGGGAATAAAAAAATCCTATCTTAGATTTTATTCATTTAGGTAGGTATATGTACCGCCCGGTCGAACAAATTTTATTCGCGTCGACGAAAAGAAGTTTGATGCTCATCTGGTTTGGCAATTTTAACTGTAAAATTCTTCTAAAGGATGGAGGGACTTAAAGCAATAAATTATGCTATTTAAAGTTACCGGATATTCGAGCGTTAGATTTAACTAATGACGGTTAGTCTAGGTAAGTCATCAAGTCATCATAGCTTTAGCCGCTAATCTAAGCGTTGTTTTTCTTTATTACCTACTGGCGCCACTAAGCATTGTTTTTATTCGTCTTGCATAACAAGGTAGATATTTGCAAATTGATGGGCACATTTAAACATAAATACTGATAGGTTTCTTTTATGTGACAATTATTTATCGTTATAAATAGTTATAATTTCACGGTCTTTAATCACAATCGTTGTACCTACGTGTGCAGCATAAATGAATAACCTGTTTAAGGATATTACATATGTGCAAAAAAGATTTATGTTCTTCCTGGTACAAGTTTTTGTCACCATTTTTTGCCAGAATCCGCTTTCTGGTTATTTCTGGCTACAAGTTTGGTTTTGTAAACAACTAGGTATTGGTGTAAGATTTTACTAGTAGGTACTTGAATTGCCGTTTTTTAACCGGTCATAAAGAAAACATTGTCCCAGAGACGCTCCCTCTGTCCTCAGCTAGCTCTGAGGGGAGATGTACCTACAAGCAAGTGTCACACCAAATATTGTAACGCTTTTTATGAGTCAATAAACTATTATTATTATTATTAAGCCTACAACTTAATTGAAACAATGAGATTTGAAAGCGGAATATTATTATATTGTAATAGACACTTCGAATTTTCACTGTTAATTGTTATAAAACTTCTTTAAAGAATAATATAAGTTATAAATCGCCACGATTTTATTCAACACTTGATTGATATATTTACTAGAACCACAGATAATATAATACTAGCTAGAACTTTGCCTGCGCTTCGTCAGAGTGACTCACAGGCACTGTAAAATTTTTCGGGATAAGAAGTAGCCATTACTTAGTGAATAGTAATACTGATAATGTAGCTTTCTACTAGTGAAACCATTATTATATTTTTTTTTAAACCGGTCCAGTAGTTTTTGTGTTTATTCGTTACCTACAAACAAACAATCAACTATTTTCTCATTATAATATTAGTTTAGATAATCATTGCAATGACAACGACAAATAGCGGTGCCACGACTTGTGTACGCTATGGATAACGATATCGGCATCAATGGAAAAAACATGAATACCCTATAATACACAAAAGTGGACATCTGCAGCTACGTGCTATCTACCGATTATTTTTTCCCTTGAGATGTACAGTTTTTTTAAGCTTAACCTGTATTTTCACTACGCGCATTGAACATTATAAAGTCCTTTTAATTAAGTTATCAATCGTAACTCGAAAGTAGTTTGACATTATTAGTTATCATTGATCAGTGATAGTCTATTTCCTTCGAGACCCAGTTAAGTTATAAAGTAGTGGGTATCTACTATAAATGATTGAACTGTTTTAATGATAGCTAAAAATGGTATGTGTTGACTAGTACAAATTATATCTTATGAATAAGATACTTATTTGGCACCATTTTTTTGTACATGTTTGACAGTTTGTAGATAAGTGGGGTATCCAGTTGCCTTTGAGGGAACATAGCCCTGTCCGTATACGTTACTTGGTATAGCCCTGAGCCTCCATACAAACATCAAACATGTAGGTAAAAGCGAGTTTTTCTTACTATTTCCTTCACTCGATGGTGATCTACGTGCATTGAGTGCAAAATATTTACCGTAATCACCGATCTTGGATTTACCGGTTTCGACTAAAAGCTGATCAAATTGCTTTTCTACTATTTGTCTAGTTTTTTGTTTCTTAATAAAACCGGGAGCGGTATGCCTGTTTATTGTTCTTATTAACACTTATTTATATCTCTCTTATTATAAAATGATAATGATAAAATCAAACAAAATGGATCAGTCGTTTCGTTTGTCTAAAGTGCAACTTCGTTTTTATCTAGAAACTAAATTATTTTACATTAGTTCCTTTAGTTTGGCGTAATTAATTAATTATGTCACCAGAATTTGATCTTTATTAGCGACACAATCGGGTGGTGCAATATTAAGTACCTACCTACAGTATTTTTTTTTCCAAAATCAACGGGTTCGATTCTTAGCTAGGATAATTGATTTTACAACATTAACGATGCATTTTTAGTTTTTTTCAAAAGCAGCCCCGAGACTCCTTTGAGTGTTTTTTGCTATTTCTTAGTTTCGGATTTCGTCATCTACGTCCCCTTGAAAGGTTCACCCTGTATATCTATGATAGGGATACAAAGTTGGCGACGATAACATTATTTACTAACGACGGACACACATAATTTTGAACAATAGTCGTGGTAATTCCTGGCTGCTAATATAATGATTCAGCTCGGATACCTTTGATTGTAATGATGTGATCAATCTTGGTAGTAAATACAAGTATTTATATTGTCATAGTGATTGATTGTTTCTGATTACAGAGAATTACGAAATATGTACGAATACTTAGATATATAGAATATTAACCCAAAAGGGCGATTCTATACTTTAAGCGGCGAAACCATGCGTAGCCTATGGTGCCTTTGGGCGTACGTACACTGTGGTTTCTCATCCCTAAGGCCTAATTCTACGGGTTATTACCTACGCTGAACTTCGGATGTGAATGATTTTCTGACTAAAAACATTGTCAACGCAATAAAACCATATCAATTGAACTTGGTATATGTATATAGGACTTGACTTGTTGAAAAATGAATTAGTGCAACTGCAAGTCAACGAGCTAACTATAAACAGTTTTACAAAACGATATCACCATATGGCTTTGTAAATTGATATTAGGTGCACTTTAAATCGATTTACACCAAATAAGATAGTTCTAGTACAGCATCTTGAAGTTGTGTTGCACATCAAGTCCAGTTTCGTCATGTCTACCTGTCCTTCGTCCGTCTGCCACTTTCGTGTCTCACGTTGACTGATTGAATAGTACCTATATACACATAGTAGGTACCTACCTACTATAATTATTCTACATTGCCGCAAATCTTTAAAGTGGATTCCTTACGGTAATTAGGTATGAAGAGGTTACCCAAAACTAGGTACACTTGTAATATTAGAAGTACTCTAACTCTACCAATTTCCCTTGACTTCGTTCTCGATAAGACGACCTAATAGTCGTAATAGTAGCCCAGTGGTAAAGGCCTGGACTTAGATTATCTTCGCACTGGACGATTGTCAAGACTAGTTGTAGCGTTGACGTTGCGTAGATGCTGCGCCGCGTAGCTACCTCGTAGCCGCCGCGTAGCTACCTCGTAGCCGCCGCGTAGATACCTCGTAACCGCCTCGTGGATGCTTCGTAGACGCCTCGTAGACGCCGCGTAGATGCCGCGCGATCTCTATTAGTTCCGATTAACCAAATAGATTCTGACGAGGAAGTGTAAAACCTCACTTAAAGAGAGTTCAATTGTTTTTATTACGTGAAAAACGCAGGGTTGTACTTTATTTATTTTTAAATCACTGCAACCTTAGGATAGCTATCTGAAGGTTGTCGATATATTGTGTTATATGGACTCAGCAGTCATTGTATTGATACTCGTTACAGCCATAATAGTCAAAAACGTCGACCAACACCTGAGAAGGCTCTCCTTAGGCAATCGGCTTAAGGGCTTGATATACGACACTCCACGGTAAGCGATAGCTCCACGCGAGGCAAGGTAGCTTGGCTATTCAAAATACTGGTTTGCTATATTTTTTGTTTTTAAATGATTTTCTAGAATGAATATTGATAAACGTAAAAAAAAATGTAAGTATAAAATAATTGATGAAGAAACAATTACCTACGGTACCCACTTAAATAATTAATAATACATGTACGGAATAATATACTTGAAAATCATTATCGAATAAAAATGTATGTCAGCTGTAGAATTTTAATGACAGTGCACCAACGACAACACCTAGCGTCAAGATTTATTAGAGAGGCATCTTTTACGTCATCAGTCCAATCTAACGACATGATTTATTGCGATTCAACACCCTACATGGCTGTGGACTATGCCTATTATAAATCTAAACGCATGCCGTGTCTGTACATTAAAAGTTAACTAAAAAGAATATGGATAACTAGGCAGCTATTTTGGCCTCACGCAAAGATTTATCACGCAAAATTATTATTTTTCCGTAGTATTTACACATTTTAAACGCGTAGTTGTCTATTGTTTTGTCTTTTGTTCACTGATTTTAAACGTAGGTGGTTTATTATGTAGGTACATTAGTACACATTATATTCTATGGTTAGTATGTCTAAGTTGCCAAAAAACGACGCACAGCTGTTGTCCTTGTCATGTAGCGGACGATTAACCAATTACAGGAGCTGGTAAGATTGTGGTCTATTATAATAAAGATAGGTCTGGAGTCTGTGCAGGCTACTGGGGAGCGTACAAATAGTATTAAAGTGTTAATAGAACGGTACGAAGACCAGACGAGTCGTTTGCCAACCAATTAATTAGAATAAATACTGACAAGTAAAACCACAGGTTAAACTTACCTCGGGTTTATACAAAGATTACGTTAACAAGATGCACTAATCATTAATCTCAGAAATATTGTTCTCTCAGTTCAAAGGTCATATTGTCTACCTCCAATAAATAACATTGACCTCAGGGTCAAAATAATTCAATACATTCTCTTTGAAAAACGGGAATACAACGGGTATGGACACTTCGACAAACGTTTCTTGTATAATACTTTTATTTGATAAATGAAAAGAATATGCAACTTATCTCCTTGGAGACAAAAGAACCGTAAGATCTCTGAGGAGCTGAAGATTACGCATACGATTTTACGACTGTGGGAGGTTATATTTATTGCTTAATGTACAGTAAAAAGCAAAAAAAAATAACCTTCAAGTAATAAAATTATTTAGCTTAATGGTTTTTAGAGAATGATTTAATATCGTATTAAATTCTTAATATCGGTTAAATACTAATGAGTTGTTTAAATAAAACCCCAAATCGTGAAGCTTAAAAGCTTCACAACCTACGCCGAGAAAATCTTCAAACTTTATCTTCAAAGTTTGCGTTTCTTTACACATTGTAACGTTCTTATTATAGCATCTTACATACTAGTATTTATTTTGATAACTCTTCCTAAGACTGTAGTAGACAGTAAAATTTATTCTTCCCATAAAATAACGCTTACTAATCCTTTTATAAAACATACGTAACGCCCATAATTATAATTAAATTTTCGTGAAACGTTTGTTTTAATTTGCAATTTCACGCTACTTGAGACGTGCTTTGTTTATTATTAGTAACTACTTATTATAACAACAGCTCTCTTAAAACCTACGCAAAAGGGTCTCGTGTTTACACTGGCGGTCATATGTTCTCCGATCTATGTTATTAGCACATATTTAAGCCGTTTATCAATATCGCTACGGCGGGCGTAAGCCAGCGTACTCAATAACGAAGAATACAAATACGCGTCGATACACGGCGCAAAGACAATCGCGTACAGAAGACGTCGGTGTTATCTCGAGTTTTATCTGGGGAACGTGACCCCGCTATCTGGTGTGCACGCCGCCGCCGCCCGCCCATCTCACCCGGACAGTTCTTCTCGAAGCACAACGCAAATAAATATCGGCCGAGTATTTTACGAAAGCCATTAATTTAGAAATGCCGATCTGTCGTACGATTGTTTATGATCATCGAGTCGGACCACCTTGTCCGTGTTATTAATTGATCGGACGATAAGCTTCGCAGTTAACGATTACACGGTTCGATTTTCTTTCCTTAAAAATTACACGGTGTTATGTTGGTTGGATATTACAACAGGAACTTGCTCTAAAGATAAATCAAGTGGCAGTGAAGTGACGCGTGGTCACCGGACATAGTGGCACGAGGGGCCCGCAGGCCCGCACATTGGTTGCTCGTCGCACTTGTGTCTCATACCTTATACCTAATCTTTGCGAACGTTCCTCAAGAGCGATATTCAACAAGTCGTTGAAAATCTCGCACCACCTGTTGCGAGCCAAACAAACATCGTAACTAGGAAAATGTCTGGAGGATTACCTTAAAATAGTCATGATTTTCCTTTTTCTCACACAAAGTAATGTCTATAATATATAGTAGCATCATTTTGTAAATTGGGTTGTATTTTAAACTTTTTGGAAACTAAACTAGTTTCCAAAAAGTAAGTAAAATCACACTGTTTGAAGAGCCGTTTTGTCTACAGGTAATTCAATATAAATAGTCAATATTTACGAATTTAACATACCTAGAAATTAATCTCAATATTGAGACTCAATGTTTTAAATTATAGATGAACCGCACACAGGAAGGAAGACATTTTCAATGTTCACCTGAGCTAGAGGCCACCTTCCAATGCAGAGGAGCTGGCAAGTACACTATTTGGATCAAGGGACAAGCAATTTGCAAAATAATGCTTGATATTTGTTTTTTTTAATGCTTTCGAATATAGTACCTATTCCATTACGAAATGTAACTGAGTCGGTACAGGGTAGCGCAGCTCATTGCCTCCGACACTGACTGAGCACGATTATAATATTAAATGACTGTCTCTCTTAGCTCACTGGTTTCCCTTCTTAGAATTTAAGAATTTGAGCGACACGTACAGACACATTTAGTTCTAAGTCTGACAAACATTTCCTATCAAATTTCGTTTTATGGTAATTATTACGTCCTCTACTACCGCAAGCTACATAAAGTGGCTACTTAAAAGACGAATATATCGCTAAATTCAAACTGTCTCTAATAACGTTGTAAAGAACAGGAAATGAACGGAAATACTTCTTAGGTATTATTATAAGTGAGATGTAATTCATGCAATGTCGGCGTTGTTTGAACTCATTGAGTTACGTCATGTGACGATTGCAAACTACTCTAGCTCAGTTGAATTCGTTAACTTTAGCCGATATCAAAAACAAAGGTCGTAGGTCATCCATATTGTTAGTAATTTCAACTAAACTTGAATGGCGATTGTTATTAATGTTAGTTTATTTTGAATGGCTGCATTATCGTTATACTTGTATACAGTGTACACTAATTATAATATGTGGATTTTTCTGTTAAATTACCTAGTTTGAAATAATTGGGAATGTTGTTTGTTTGGGGCGAGAGAGGCTACTTACTTGTCCTTGTTATATTTCGTAGTATTTTCGATATCTTTTATATTTTAATTAGACCTTTGTGTTTGTGTACTAGGAGATTGTCAAATGATTTTTCTATTGAGGCTGTTCAAGATATTCAAGACTGTTCAATATATTTTGGGAAAAATGAATGGGTAGCTATACTAGCTAGGAATGATGATTCCAAAAGACCTAGAGCTTATATTCTATTTTTAGAACTATCATTTTCGAAAAGGTTCCTTAAAATGGCAGACTGAGGTTCATTATTTAGGCATTATAAGGATTACCTACTACAGTAGGTAATTTTTCACGTAAAATAAATTATTTATAACTTAAATTTGTTTGTTAAAAATAAATATTTTGTATGAAGAATAGCATGAAATTAGTGCTAAAACATTAGCAGTCGTATATCCAGTAAAATATATTTACATAGAACCCCTCCTATTGTTAGAGATGTAGGAGGTAGTGTATTAATATTAATTTATTATTGCTGCGCGTAGCAACTACTACGAACCAAAACAGTTGCAATTACCTAATAATGGTTGATAATGAGGGTATTTAAAACTACCTGGCGGGGAAAGCGAATATTATTCAGTTTAATTGGAATCCAGTTCTCAAAGAAAATTTCTAGAATAAAATAATGAATGCACATTTAACTGTTAATAAGCTTATTCCGAGCCGAGATATTTTAACAAAAGGTTTTGTTTACATTGTTACATTTCATCAGGTTGAAAACCCACGCAATAAACATATAAATTCCCTAGATATTGGTTTCTGGTTCTACGTAATAATTACGTGATAAAATACAATTATTGTAGAGTTAGTTACAGCATTTGATGCATTTTATAGAGTTGGTGTTACCAAGAATCGGAATGTATTTTATTAACGTTGTTAAATACCTCACTTAGCAAGCAAGCATCTAGTATATACAAAAGTCACAATACGCAGTTATGCGGTTATGATCGATACATGTCGTGAGATACATGTTCTCGTGTTTTTAAATATGTTATCACATTAATAAATTATGTAAAACAGACATCTATTTATATTTCATTTGTGTTAACTTGTGTAACAAGCTATGTCTAGCGAAGCGTGTTTTATATTCTAATAAATATAAAAAAGCTTTAATAATTTTAACTTTTTACACTGTGGCTGTGGCACACCCTTCAATGTTTGAATTAAAACTTTTCTCATCGATATGTGATTGTTTGGATAGTAACAACAATACAAATACATCAACAACTTTCTTTGTTTAAAGGAAGATTAAGTAAGAAACTTTTTAATGTTGATATAAGCTTCAAAGCTACGAGAATCGTATGGCAAAAGCCATAACGATCATTAATAGAAAAAGTCAATCAGACAAAATATGGAACAAAACTATTCCATTTGTGATTTATAAGGACTAACTTTAGCTGCAAATACGGGGATACTTTTGAAATCAAAGGAACAGATTTAAAATCAAATCTAGCTGTGGGACAGATTAAATAAAGGATGCTTGGATGTTCTTCGAACAAAAGGGAATGCTGTGCAGTTCGGGCTTCATATCCGTTGAAGTCATTAATTTCACGATTTTCTTTTCAATAACTTTTGATAGAGTGGACCGATTTTAATGATATAAAGACTAAATGTTATCTCAAGATACGGACCTTTGAATTTCATTCCGATTCCTAAAAATCAATTAATTATAGTTTTGATTTGATGCGTTTTCAAACACATAGGCAAACCGACAGAAAAATTCAGCAATACATTTTTAAAATGCTAAATTACTTACCTATAAATAACTTGTAATTATATAGACATGAAAAGTAAAATCATAAAGATTTCTATGGAGCTTTGAACTTGTTTCATGTTTTCCTGTTATTCGCAGCTCTTTCTACTATATTATCTAAATTTTATCTAAGTACCTATCCGATGGTAACGCTATTTTATAGATAATTCACTTTCTACATTAGGCCTATACAGACAGGTGCGCACTTAAGTTCAATTATGAAATAGCTTTTACATTTTATTATTGCTTCGATGCTAAGCGAAGTCCTGTTCGGCATTGTATGTAGGTACCTACCAGTGGCGAAGGGTCAGTTTTTGTAAGAGGTAAGCCGGAACTACAAATGCTTACCTGCCCACAAAAAGCTAATTAATAAAAGGAGGCAATACTGTCTGTGCTACTTTTTAAAGAAGAAGCCGGTAGGAATCGTTTTGTGGGGACCCTTCGCCACTGGTACCTACCACTACTTATTTCCTCCATTTACATTACCAGGGCTATAAAGTCACTGCAAGCTTTCATTGTAGCTGCGAACAAATGGCAAGAGAATAAAACAGGAAGATGTAAAATTTTTATAGCGCGGCAAAAAGTTTGTTTGTTTTCGTTATTTATTGCGGAGTAAAGTCGAAGGTTAAATAAAGATGTAATTAATTAGTTTTAACTCTCAGTTCTTTAGTGATATGTATATAGGTATAGGTGCTTAAGTATAACTATTATCAGCAATGTTCCCGCGGTCGTCGGCTGTGCAAACTTACCCTTCGTTTTCCTTTCGGCTTTTCCGACGACTGACTGTGATTCCTCTTCTTCATATTGCCAGCTTTAAATTCCCTCATGGTGCAACTAGCATTTTATTCTATTATTGTACAAATTACTTTCACTTAAAAACACTATTATGTCCCCAACACACATCCTTATCAAACGTTTTAATTTGTTCGTCGGTTAAGATATACGTCACAAACACTAAACATTATAGAAATCCAAGGAGAATTGAGGAATCCGGTGTAGTTTTCACTGTGTGCGTAAGTTTTCAGAATGTTCTGAAAATGCGTGTGCGTAGTTTCCCGCGCGGAGCGTAGAGCGAGCGGTGTCGCGTCGGTGCGGTGAGGCGTCGCGCTACGCTTCCAACTTGACGTGGAGTGGGATCCTCCGCGGTCGCTCCCGCCTCCCGGCTCCACTCGCCACGCGGCCGCGTCCCGCCGCCCACTCGCCCCGCACTACCGTCAAATAGATAAGTAAACAAAATTCTTTGAGAGATAACGATACAGTTAACCCCTCATAACGCACCCCTAATTAAAACTTAAGATAACGATGCTCCTAAATAAGGATTAGGCCAGTATGAGTTTTTAATTATGGAATTACGGTGAACGTAAAATCATATAATTATAGAGTCGTAAACGGAAATCACTTTAATTCACTTAACTGATACATTTCAAGTCACGATTGCAACCATAATGTTCTATGTAAATAGAGTTATAATTTTATTTGCCACTCTCGCATAACTTGCCGGAGTGTTACCCTATGTACCACTGAATTAGAGGATTTAGATGTTAATTGTCAATAACGAAAGTAAGACTGGCTATATCCACTTGAGTGTTGCATGCGCCGCACTCGCAAACAGCTAATGATTCCGCTGCAAGATTGCAATAAACGTCGGTTCGCATCTACACCGCATACAAATTATCCAAGCTCTTAGCGCATAAAGTTGAAAAGTAATTTTATGGGTATTTACTATTTACCTACCTACATTTAGCGCTATGAGTAAACTCCGTGCTATCTCTGACATAAAGGTCAAATATCACTGACGAAACATTACGGAAATACAGTTGAAATCATAACAAAAATGAGGATAAAAGCAAAAGAATTGCTCACATTTCTCATTTTAGCTTTGAAAGCCTATGGTAAAATTTGTGTTGTCGGCTCTGACGTAAAGCTCAACAGATTGAGTGGTATCGCTATCGTCAGTGTTAAAATACCTACTTGTCTATACCAGTATTGATGTGATTTATTAACACTTTATGAGAGGCGCAGAAGGATTAGGGTAGGCTTGCTAATCTTTGAACGCAAAGCAAAATCAGGAAACGAAACGAAAATGTTTTATAAAAAAATTCTTAAACTTAAATACACTATACAGAGAAATCGTAATTTTACAAAAATATTTTCAGTAACATTTACATTTACCGTGATAACTTAATTCTTACTAGTTTCATAGGGGGGCGTACAACGACGTGTTATTGCCATAATTATTCCGCTGTGAGAGGGATGGCACTATACAGCACGAATAATCCCTTGTTTACAGTGGAACAATGATGGGTTTTAACTTTTAACACGTACTATTCGATGTTTTACGTAATTTTTTGTAAAGTAGGTACCAAAATTTTGCATCAACTTTCCCTCCTTAGTAGATAGGTACCTATAAAAAGAATATAAGTTTGGTATTGTAATAATTGTTTTAAATTTTTTGTATCTTGTCAAATCATACAGTAGAAGTAGAACCCATTTTTCCACTTTGCGCTTTCACACCCAATGTTAGAACTTTTTTATGGAATTTTCATTTTCACGAATTTACGTGTTTTTTATGACAAATAAAAAACACGTAAATTCCTGAACATGAAAATTGGACTGTACCTACTGCAATTAGAATTTATTGATGCACATTTATAATAATATACTAAAAAGAGATAAAGTTTGAGTAAGAGATAAACTACTGATCCGATTCTGAAAAATCCTTCATTAAGTAATAGGAAGCTGCATTATCACTCAGTGCTATAGGCTACTTTTTATCCCGGAAAAATGCACAGTGGGTCACGCGGATGAAGTCGCGGGCAAAGTGCTAGTTTCTAAATAAAATAAGTACAGAGTGTACACTTACAGACCTGTGACATCACGCCATATACCCTGAGGTTAACGCAGGAAAGTGCCTTTTTATTAGGAAGTGACTCCTCTGCCGGCTCCGTGTCCGAAATTGGCTGCCAGCGCCGGTTGCTGATTTTTCTGTCGGTGCTGGCTTTGGAAAAAAGCGGAAAATGAGGTTGGCAATTTGGCATATGGCTGGGTAGGCGTAATTAAAAAAACAAACAGGTTTCATTATCATTATCACTTATCACTTTCATTATCACTTATCTAGGCTCCAAGAGCGAGCGAAGCGTCAGGTCAGGTTCGAAGGGGTTGTTGTTGGTTGAATCCAGTCAAACTTTGGTCGCCCAGCATGCTATTACTGGAGCAGTAAATTAAATTATAATTCAAAAGCTCAGATCGAGCTACCGACTATATTATTTGTACTAGTTGCGCTCACGGCTTCGTTTGTGAAAAAACTTTTATTTACGTTCCTCATACTGTCCTCTCATGTTTGGCAGAAACTGTATTTTGTCCAACAAGATCACCAACCAAGTGTAATGTAATAACCATGAACTCTTTGCATAAAGAGGTAAAACTGTATTTCAGGACCTACTCACACACTCGAGGTTAGTAGGGTAGTCCTAGTAATTATCGAATCGGATCGATTCGTGTTCGTGTATCCTTAGCAGATTTTCGTGAGAATATTTTCAAGTGTACCTTTTTGTCCTTATGAAGTACCTACCTACTTCTCGATTGTTATTGATAAAATGATAAGTATAGGTTTATATCTTAGCAGGAATCGATACCTACTTAAGACTAGGTAAGTACCTACCTAGTCCAACTTTTGAAGTACTTATCTAAGTATTCTTAGAGTGTACCTAGGTACCTACCTAGAAGAAGGCACTGAACGAGTGTTTAGACTACCTTCCACATTCTACTCTTTTGAAACAACTTTGTTTTTCCGTTATCTGATATCATGTGATATAATTCTTGCTATACTTAGATAGTTACCTACTCTTACAAACGAAAAATACTTAAATTAAGTTAGTAAACGATTTTATAAAAACCATTTCTTCAACTTTTTGAAGCCGATCCACGACTGAAAAGTATTAAAACATTATATTATTATAACAAGTTTAAACGGATTAAATCGCGTATATTATTGATATTTCCAGAGGTTTCGAACACTTTGCAGGACTTTCGCTGAACAGTCGTTCTACGACCGCGAAAGCGGATTTAATCCGTTTAAACTTGTTATACTTACTTAATTATAATGTGTAGTAGGTAATAGTCACGAAAACCTAAGACATTATATTATTATCTAGTATTAAAACATTTGTAGGTACGACATCATATTTTCAAGATATCAAAAAGTTTTCTCATTGAACTTTTCAAGAGCTTTAGTCTGAAATTCAATTAAGTAAGTAAGTAGATTTTTTATTAATAATTCACAACACTGATTGATTTTTACGTATTTATCGCGACCGCGATAGCAAATTTACCTTATTTAGACCAAATAGTGGATTTTTTTTTCGTGGTTACCGTTTTTTAGTACTTAGATAAATAAAGGTTATAATACCAGTGCATTACAGGGAATTTAGAATTTCATAATTAACCCTTTTCATGAGCATTGAACGGCTGCGCAGCTTTTATAGAAGATTTTTAGAATATTATAGGTATCTCTTTTATTTTCTAGAGAAAACCTTATGACAATCCGTACTGTAGGAACTAAGGCAGTGGTTCTTAAACTTTTTGTAACCACGGACCACTTTTAAAATTTAAAAAATTCCACGGACCCCTGTAAACGCAAATTTTTGGAAAAAAAAACAAAGCATACCTACTATTATAAATCACATTTATGGGTTAGCTAACCAATAAAAGTGATTCTTTATTAAGAATCACTTTTATTGTTTAGCTATAGCTATACCAATTCATGAATTACTGCATTATTTTCCTAATAAATATGTGAGTGAACTGAGTGGCTGTGGACCCCTGGCACTCACGTCACGGACCCCCTGGGGGTCCGTGGACCTCAGTTTGAGAAACCCTGAACTAGAGAACAATGAACATCGCACTGTAACATTATTTAATGGTGGATTGGGTAATATTTTTACTTTCATGTGCTGTAAAGGGAAAATAACATGTCTATGTCATTAGAATTAAGAAGTGTATTCATTAATTTCTTTCGACCATAATGTTTACGAGATTATACCAGCTGGCTGACTTCCAATGTCACAAGTTTGATTCAAATCGACACAATCCCAGTTCCCGCGAGTAATTTCGCATCTACAACTGTAGCTCCTACTTTAAGGCGCTACTAAGTGTCAGCGGCCTTAAGTGATTTGGGCGGTATAGCTTGAGTGTTCTGCGCTGAGCTCACGCAACGCGACATACGTCCACCGAGCAATACGACTCGCCTATCAAGGAGCGTGCTGTGCCGAATTAGACGTACTATTACTTTTTAGTAACGAATATTTGATAAAAAAAAACACTCTAACCAAAAGTTATATAGTTAAATTATCTTTAAAATGGTGAAGGTTTCGTAAAAATACGCTCAATAGTTTTCGCGCGATCTTCACTTTTTTGAACGCGTTAGACCTAACTTTACAAATTAATTACACTACATAGATAAACGTAATCTAAAATATACTCTAATCAAATTATTAAGAAAATGCTCTAGTTTAGCATTTTTTTTTTTCAAATCTTTAACACTTCTCGTTTAGACGTGATCTTCAGTTTAAAATCTTTAAAAGTCGTATATCTGCGCCTTAAAAAAACTATTCTTAGCGTCTCTACATTCAAAAGTAACATACCAAATTGTGCCTAGTACGAGTACCTATAAGCTGCATTATCTGTAGTTACGAAACTGTTTTCGTGTAGTATCTACAGAATAGATGTCAGTTTGAAAACAAATTAGCAGCAATTTCGATCCGATTCAAAACTCAAAGATGTTGAAAGCAGGCCCGCAGATTTTAAATTGAATGGAGTAATAGATATATTTGCAGTTTAGTGTGTAGTATTTTGTCCTAATGAGATGGAGGTGCGTTATTCTGCGCATATCTGTTTCATTTCAACGGATGGTTTACTTGTATAAACTTGGGCGTCGAGTCTATTCCGCGTAGTGTTGGGCTCCTGCTAAATGTTTACATTATGCAGTTTGCATGCATCCCTACATCCAGTACGGGATAGCTAAATAAGCTAATTTGTGTCGTGAGCTGAATTTTAAAGACTGCCTCCAGATTATAATGAATACTACTATTATCACTGCATCCGCATATTTTAGCGAAATTACTTACTAATTGGAAACTTTAAAACATTATCAATAAAATATCTTACAGTCAAATCATAAAAACATAATAGAATTACCTCAAAGACGCATCCAAGAGATAGTCCAGGAGGCAAAGTAATAATCTCTGACTCTAGACTTCTATAGGCACAAGAATTACGAATAAACTAATCGTTTGAATACGCACCCTCCCTACTATTTAATCAATTATGCAATAGGCAGTTCGCTGTCATTTGTTAGAATTACTTACTGTAAACGCCGCGTACAATACATTTCGATCATAAATCGAATGAATAGTGTCCAGTGGCCACCGCGGCTGCCCGCAAGCACCTATTAGAGGTTACCTAGGTACGACTGCCAATGACTGCGAACGAATCGACGTTTAGTATTTATCATCATAATGACGAGTTATGTCGAGTATTTGTGTCAGACACCGCTATTATTGTTGTGTCCTGAGTTCCTGAACAAATGGAAATTACGGTCAATGGGTATATCAAAAATGAAATTGATTTTCATTTGAATAATAAGTGGTATTGATTGGATTATGTGAGATAATAATAAATGGTAGCGTGCTTTATCTTTAATTGTTTAGGTATATTGTCGCTTAATTTTGTAAACTTACCGACTTTTCGTAGAAGGAGAAACTTAATTAAATATTTTAGTCTGTAAGTGTAAACGTTCAGTTTTTTTACCCGCCTGCTCCAGAGGGAGCTGGAGCAGAATGTTTTTTGAATGTATGTATGTCTATTTATTTGGCACGCTCTGTAGCCTATCATCATAATGAGGTGTCGTTAGATTAGTCCTCATTGTGGGAGTGACGGTGACATAAGAATATACCTACACATAATATTTAAATATTACGCACGAATTCGAGTATATTGGTTATTAATAATTTTGTTTGTTATTACTAGACAATGATGACAAAACTATGAAAAATCTCTAAATAAGTACCTACTAAGCACATATTTCTGTACTGACGTAAGAAGAAATAGCGGATCTTTATCTCACAGGAACCGTGCATTTTTCCAGGATAAAAACTACTCTCCGGCCCATCTAATCTATGCAAAAAACATGTTGATCCATTGATCCATTGCTCCGTTGCTGCGTGAAAGAAGGAAAAAGCTACAAACACACTTTCGTATTGTGTATTTGTCTGGAACTACCACTTTGTCTGCGTGACATACACGTAACGCCATCTAGCGTCCTAAAGCAATAGCAACCGTCGATAGTTATTGTTCTTTCTCTCTCTACTTACGTTTTTTCTGGACGAAAGGTACCGGGTTAGGTTCTTTTCTGTACCCTTGATAACATTATATGCAAAACATAATGCTCGGTTTAGTGGTTTAGGCGCGAAAAGGTAACAAACGAACAAACAACCTTACTTTCGCATTTTTAATATTGTTTAGGATTATTTTACTTAGATGAGTGAGTACTACATTTCGTCCTCTGAAAAAGAATTTGTTTTGAAAGACATAAATTGTGTTTATCGCTAAAAATAAAGTTCTATGCATATAACGACTATTCCAGGCTGGTGTTCTACCTACAAACTTATTTTGTATATTAATGGATAGGTAAAGGAAACATGTAAGTTTATCACTGAAGTCAATATACTGATATTTTGATTATGTTTGTACGGTCCCGATAAAATTAAAAAACATATATCACTTGAACTCGTGATAAAGTTTTGAATTTTCTACCATACGGAGTTTTCATGCGATAACATTTGTAAGTGGTGTCTGGTCAATATATTTTTTATAAATATTATTATAAGTAATCCAAGCTTTTTATTGTACCACTGAAGATGGATGCAGATGGAATGGGGGTTTTCACAAAGAAGTACGTAACGGCACGATTGCGAAGTGGCTGAGCGATTGGCTGCCATTGTGTCGCGGGTTCAATTCCCGCACGGAAAACATATTTGTTTCAGATCTGTGTTTGTGTAAACGCACCCTCGATATATAACAAATCCTGTATCGTGTGGGGCAACTATTTTTTTTTAAAGAAAAGAAGCAAACACGGTCTCGTACTATCATCTCCCACAAAGATACTTTCCATAGACTATCCCAGCTATACTCAACCTGCGCGCCGCATGCGGCCCGCCGAGCCTTTGTTATTGGCCCATCTGAAGTTACAAATTTATTGTAAACCATTTTAAAGTTTTGAAAAAGTGTTCACAGTATCAAAAATCGCATTTAAACATACAAAACATAGGTATCTTAGGAAGCTATTAAAACATGCTAAGCTATTAATGAAACATAATGGGAGACATATACCTACATTTCATAGAAATTGTAAGTGATGAATTAATGTGCTACTTTAATTACACTCGTTCAGTATTACAAACCAATTTACATGGCTTGCCCATGCATCGTGACAGCGCGTTTAGCTAGTTTCCCACAAGCTTTAACGACGTGTGTCGCTTCGTGTCACAAATTAAAATATTACGGTGCATCTGCTAAGTATGCGATGCACTGCCTAGTAAAATACCTGCTACATAAGTTCAAGTACAAACATTTTAACAACGCCAGCTTTCGGCGATTATTCAAACTGATTTATGCGCTAGTGTTTATGCCAGTACGTAACAGGAAAGCAGATTACAAGTGTAACAATGTGACTTAGGCCGTTTTATTATAGTTTAAATTATACTTTCTACGTGCTGATTGTTTAGATGTGGTGCTATTAGAATGCGAGTACATCATGCCTTTGTTTAGTATGTGTTGGTATGTACGGCTCGCACCGTTTTCGATTTTATAAGGAATGGGAAGGTCTCTAAGCCGTAAATTAAATCATTTTTTGGAAGTGCGTCGTTAAACTTGCGAATAATAAATAGCGAAACTAGTGACTTAAACAGTTATTACACGTGCTGCTTCATCTATTGCGTGGTTTCTCAAAGTGGGGATCGCGAACCCTTAGGGGTTCGCCATTTGATGGTAGGGGGTTTGCGACAACATTTAACGTTATGGCAGCTGGCTACCAGTTTGAGACACCCTGTTATTGCAAAACTGTTCATTCACCCTTGTCGGAAATAAGCGTGTACCAAGATAAAACTTTTTTTACATTGTAAGTAGGTAGGAATAAGTCTTTCGGAACTTAGTAGAAATGGGGATGACAATGTATGTTATGTCAGCTACTTATCATTTCTGCAGGTGCTAGATATTCTAATTATAATATCTAAATTACGACACTGTATTCAGTTTTTGTTTTAACCTAGACACAATATGTGTGTCGTGGATTTATTATTTATAAGTAAGTCAGAAACCTTTGTTTGTCAGTGACAATAGTAGGTACCTACTTAGCTTCAGAACGGATCTGAATAGATTTTCATGCAGTTTTCTCTGTTCCTCATGATCATCATCTGGCTGTTTAGCACTGATATGACGCACAATGCCCCAATACTTTGGTTTTTGTTTGATAAAAATGTAGTCTATTGTTTGCTAATATTATTTACTTGCGTCATTAAAGACCCAGAGTCAACATACTAATTTCTTTTAGAATGTAAAGCAATGTTGGTCTCTCTTATACGAGGTACCTAATGCCCGCAGTTCCCACGCAAAACATTCTGCTGAGTGAAACCTCTGTCACCGGTGACAATATTCTACGTCTACGGGCACTTTGGCGAGTAATTGGATGATGATCACGTGATCATCATCCAATTACTCGCCAAAGTGCCCGAAAAATTGATGATGTACGTCATCAATTTTTCGTCGAGTAGAAGTAGAAATCAAGGCGGTTGTCGTCTCTTTGGCTGAAATTACATATTGAGTACCGTAGATAATTAAGAAACGCGTTCCTTTTCTGCGTAACTGACCAACCTTCCTCTGACCTGAAGGTGCCTACCTGGTGCACCGCGTCTAGGTGAGGTTGATTAAAACATTATGTGTGTACCTACTTCCCCCTTACCGTCTATATTTTCTTGTATCTGCATACATAATCATATCACTCTATAATTTTCCCACTACTGAGACTTCGATAGGCCTCCACTCTGTGGGATCAGTGTGTCGTATTCAACTACGCGGACCCAGTGCGGTTTAGTGGACATCAACTTTGGTTCTACAACACGTCGGTTTTCTTTCAACTTCTTTCACTGTTTTAAAGTACCTATTGGTAATGAAATAAATTGCATAAAGTACCTAAGTATATCTCTGCCTGTTTGGATTCGAATCCTACGATTCGTGAGGACCCTGTTCTCTCGAAATTCGCGTGACTAGATTGAAGCAGTGCCATTTAATGTGTTATTACATGGAACCTTGCCCATAAGATTATATCACTTGTTTTATGCCTTGCCAGTAAAATTTAATACCTGACTAGGAGTTCGAATTTAGACACGTCGCAACCGCAACCGACGCTTGTAATAGACCAATACTTATTCTCAGTTGTTTTTAGAAAACGTCTTTGACTTGACGTATTCCTCATCGAACTTACAAAATTATTCTTGTGGGGTTGTGCCTCAGATCATAGAAACAAAGAGATATGCCATCATAGCAAATTAGTACGGGAACAACTGATGCCACTTTTAGTATAAATTTTTCGACACAATTACGCGCATAATTAAGCGCTCCTTGTGAATAAAAAGATCTCCCACGCATTAAACATTCCGCATACCCTCAATCTAACACTGTTGATCGTCACTCAACACTAACTAACACTAAACTAAAACACTGTATTTATACCAACGATCGTGTTCGGTTCGTCGCCAGTGCGTACGTTTTTATTATGAGCAATTTGCTCAAGTTCAGCCATCAAGCTCGATAGCGCCTTGGCACATCTCCCTTGTTTCTATGATCTGAGGGTCTCCCCATAGACTTCTACATCTGTGTGTTGCTTTTTTTGCCAATCTGTCACGAACACTTCCAAATTATCACGAAAGCGCAGGGTTTTTTGACTTAGTTAAAAAGTAAGCTTCTATTTTATACCTAGGTAGGTAATACCGTTCGGTTTCCTTTTGTTTTGTCATTTCCTTAGTTGCAATTTGTTGTCGGTTATTACTAAGTTGAACAAACAGTACGTAATATTGCGGTTAGGGGGTAATGTAAAGCAGAGTAACTAACTGCACCGCACTTGAGTGTCAGAATGGCCCAATTCTAAGTCCTCGTCAGTGTTTCGTGAAAATTGTTAAAAACAAAATTAGTAAAAAGTACCCACCTATTTAAGGGTAGGTACCTCAGATCATAGAAACAAGGGAGATGTGCCAAGGCGCTACTAAAATTGACGCTTCGATACGGTCACATTGACCGTATATAAAATGTACACGCTGGCGACGAACCGAACATGATCGATGATATAAATACAGTGTTTTAGTTTAGTGCTAGTGTTGAGTGACGATTAAGTGTTAGATTGAGGGTGTGTGGAATGTTTAATGCGTGGGAGATCTTTATATTCACGAGGGGCGCTTGTAATTGTGTTGAAAAATGTACTAAAAGTGACGACAGTTGTTCCCGTACTAATTTGCTATGATGGCATATCTCCTTGTTTCTATGATCTGAGGTAGGTAGGTACCTACATTAAATAATGATAAATACAAAAGGACCATCGACTAATATTACTGTTAAGCCATTTATTTATTAGGCACTTGTCCGCGGCTTCTTCCGCGTGGAAGTCGTAAATAATTTCACGCGAACGTAGGTAGGTGTGCCTACTACCGGGATAAACAGTAGCCCATGTCAGCCTCCGGCCTATAAACTATCTCTACCTACCTATGCAAAAAAATCATGGTGATCCATTGCTCCCTTGCTGTGTGAAAAAAAGAAATAACCAACAAACACATATTAGGAAATAGGTATACTTATTTATTATTCCGTAAACATACATGTTAGACTTTCGTTAAAGCTCGATTTTCATTAAGAGCTTTTCGCTTGTGGCCATTATCGGGAATTCCCAATTTAAAGTTAATTACGTTTCCGTCACAAGTCCGCAGTAGTGAACGGAGGTATCCCAGTGCAGCATCAAGTAGGTAAATAATGGTAATAGATTCCGAACTATCCGCGGTGTGAATGCTCAAGTGGCGGTCGGCCGTTTGGCTCGCGATGTAGGTCGACTTCGTCACGCACGCACGCCCGTAAATGCTTCCATATCTTCACTCTTCACTCGCATCGACACGGTCTGTTACTATTGTTTGGCATCCCTTTATTTACTTCAAATAGACTCCTTAACCTTCGGTTTGGTCTCACTGCTAATTTCTAAACGATGCTGCGATGCGCTCTTATCACCAAAGTCAACTTTGCTTGACATTGATTTATTTCAGACAGTTTAAGTAAAATAAAAATTAAATTCTTAAATAAAAGTGACCTATATTTTAAAATTCTTACATTCACACTCCATTAAATTAAAATAAAATATCTACTTACTTAACGTAACATTACGCCTGTCTTTAATATATATATTTGGATTTGGTCAAAAAAGTACCTACGGTACCTAGCTACTTATAATCAAATGGCTATAAAGGAAATAAAACAAAAGCACGAGTAAGAATTTTCCATGAAAGCCTGATTGACCGTATTAAAACAGCAGGATATTAAGGAACTCGGCAGCCGAAAATGAGGAAGCTATTAGAGTAAAGTTAATAAAAGGAATTTCCAATAAATATGTAATATAGGTAGGTACTATTAACTCAAGACACACTTACTTACTAGTTACTAATAGTAGCTAGTTTAGATAAAAGGTTTGGTAATTGGCCCCTAGCTAATGTGCCAGCAAAAGTGTTAATATCATTCATTAACCTAATATGTAAGCGAAACCATGATTAAGCAAGGACATTTTATGGTAGATAAGATTGCAATAAGAGGACCATTAGGCCTACCTACTCTAAAATGTAGGAAAAGCATCAATCAAATGGAAATACTAAATAGTTACCTAATTTGTGAGACAACAGTAGGATCTACCTAGCTAAAAAGTTTTAGAACTTTTGGACTTTATTTTTCTTTTTTGACTTTATTACGAAGTTCTTATCGTAGCCTAGAGAAATAATTTGAGTAAGAAATAAATTCAGAGTAAGTATACCTACTTTAATAATTTTTACGTTTCCTATTAATATATTTGATAGGAAACACAATTTAAAATAATCGCTATTATGAGAAGAAATAACAAGTTGAAACGAAAAAAATACTCCTATTGTACGTAGCTGCAAATTCTTTATTAAATAACGAAAACAAAGTTAATGAAAACTTACATTATTATCCTCATTTTTTCTTTAAAACAAAACAAGAATACCATTTGGACATGGAACAGATTACGGATAATCAAAACAGACTGTTAGAGTTGCAGACAGCACCCTCATTGTTAAATTTAGGTCACGCATAAAATTCGGCAATAGATAACATACGTGGGACGGTAGCGGTGATTTCTACATCTCCTGAATTAACTGAAAGACAAGATAATCGATTTTAAATATACTTTAAAATCAAGCTATGCGCTGAAGCAGCTATTTCCACCCATTTCCCACTCCTAATATATTTCAAAAGTTTATTAAACACTCAGGAACGGAGTGTTTGTTAATTCTAAATATTTACCCACCGAAACTTTTTTCTAGACAAATATTTTTTAGACACTAGGTCACTAGGATAATGTTTTAGGATAATTTGGTTTTGTTGAGCTTGATTTATAATTTCTCATTTATTTAAGTTTGTTTTTTAGGGCTCCGTAATCCGAAAAATGAGTGCGAGTACTACTTCCACTTGTCCGGTTTTTTTATACAACGCCGCCGGCGGTAGCAAACGGAGACATAGAGTCATAGAGCCACAGCACATATACACAAAGACATAGAGCCAGGTTATTGACCGTCCATGCCAAAAGGGGTATGCGCCCTTGTGGCTTTGTTTTATTGCCCGGCCCGACCATCAAAGTCCAAACTTTATAAAACTACAGAGCACTAAGTAGATAAGTATCACTTTCTACGCATTAGACTTGCACAATAATACTGTATACGAGTACAATATTCCAAGTAATTATAAATATTCATAGAATTTTGCTATAGACTTTGGGATAGCTTTGCATTTATTGTAATGTGGTTCAAATCATAATCCGTCTGGCTACTTTTCATCTCTCGTATGTTCTATGTTTTCTAATAAACACAGAAACGAACAGCAAAACGAATAAACACAACCTTCAGAACCGGCTCGCACAGCCAAAGAAACGAACAAATATTGTTATTACATGATTAAGATTATACATGGATCGCGGCCATTTGCGTTCAGCCTTCTGCTATCTAAATCGTTCGTGAGGATGTGAACTTCATAGTACTACTCTAATCGGCAGAATCTTATTGCAAATGTAAAGGCAATAATAATGGAGCTTTAGCCAACATTGTGAGAGGATGGACAATTTGATTTTGCATTATTTGAAGTAAAACGTAATAGAACTTCTAACGACCTTGTATTTCGCTCTGGGGTCGTTAACTCCACCTATGCTATCTATAATCCCGATACTGATACCCAAGTATCCGGAACTCAAACTCATAATTAACTAAAATACTATTAGCCGAACACTTTATCTGTTTTGGCACTATGACGCAAATGATGACAAAAATAAATTCGCAACCATTTTCGGTAAACATTATGATATTTATCGTAGCGACTAATCAATGTTTGACCACACACGAAGATCTGGACGAGTGTAGGTACCACAATGATGGCGTCAGGACAAACCAATAAGGAAAACGCATTGCAGGTAGGAATGTTGAAGAGAGGACTTTAGAGAATTGAATGGACCATTGAGATTCCTTTAAATAAAGGCTTTAAAGGCTCATATTCTTATATTTTAGTCATTTCTGAAAACGTCCTCAACCTCGGCACAGCCTCACTAGATCGAAATGGAATTAAGTTGAAGATATTTTCAAAGAACAAAACAGAGTACCTAGCTGATATGAGAGTCTTCTTAAGTATTAATTATTATTATTAGGTATGATTACCTTTTAACTACTAATCTACATCACTAACACTCGCAAAATAAGGAGAAGTAGGTACCTTAAATAATGTTACAGCTCAATCTGTGTCTACTTTGCTAATAAATAATTACAATTATGAATTCAATTGTAGATACCGTCACAAAACGTGCTACCGTATAATTATGTTCATATGTGACTGTCTGCCCAAATGTTTGACATTAAATTAAGTATCACGTAGGTACGAGACGCTGGGTTAACAATTATTGCGTGATTGACTTATTATCAACCTTAAGATTACTACTAAGATATAAATGATCTTAAGACTAATTAGTCTTAAGATCATTTATATCTGCACATATTGACACCAATACTATGACCTACAAGTCCAACGACTAATTGAATGCTTGTATCAATACTAATGCTATTCCTACGTAAGTGCGTGTTGATAGCAGACTGTCTTGCGGCTCCGGAAAACGCGTGCCATTACAAAATTCACTCCCTATGATAACACGTGACATAAATTCAGTATCGTCTTGCCCGCAGTTCATAGAACTTACACTAGATGGCTAAGGCCGCGGTCGTATTGCAGCGACAGTGATACGGAAGCGGAAATGTGACGTGTCTGGCGGAAAATCCCAAGTCAATTAACATCACCCGGGGTCGATAAAACAATTTTTCGCAACTGTCCCGTTAACGGGACGGGATGGCCGGTCTGGATAGGAGTTACCTACCTAACCCTAAAACCGCCAAAATGGAAAATGAATTTTATCGTTTTTTTTAAGGAAATAATCACAGTATCTCCTTCTTTTGACGGTTATGCACTTTCGCCTTTCCAGTGACGATATAAATTATTATGACTTATTCGTTTGGAGGTCTGCAGACCTACGACATGGTCGTTTCTCATTGTTGTACACATGCTAGTAAGTAGAATTGCTGGATAAAGGCCAGACCTTTAAATCCAGCAAGCAGCAAGCAGGCCCTGCGGCAACCAAGAAGCGAAGGCCTCAATTTTTTTTTGATTCATACGAAAATAGTTATTTTCATCCCCCCATCTCGGAAAGAGTATTTTTGCTCTTCGATATCTGAGTGCAAAAGCGGTTTTTTAGGGTTCCGTAGTAAAACTAGGAACCCTTATAGATTCGTCATGTCTCACTATGATTCAAAAGGCCGATTTAGCAAGACAAAAAGGGTTACTGAAATTCTATAATATTACCAGCAGAACCGATAGCAGATACTCCCGAGGTCACTATTCAGGTGATAATTTTGTGCAGGTACCTACACTCTAATAATTTAATAATGAATTTTAAAGTGTTATGACGCGTGGCATGCATAGTGAAAGCATTCACTTTTCCGCACTTGATGTGTCGATGTTTCAAAGTGGGTATATTATTAATTGTAATATATTTATTGATGGATCGTGAAGTTGATAGTATATACTACTACTTCTATTTATTCATATTGCAAATACCTTTACAATGCCGAAAAAATCGCAGTCTGATGTGATGGATATTATATTTTTAGTGCGAACTTTGTGTTTCTTGGACCAGAAACTACATGTACCTTCATGTACCATGGCTGAAACTTTTTATGTGGTAGTCTCATTTATATAGTATTGCTCAAAGTAAATTAGAAAGTGCGGACTGGTGTGGAAGCTTCTTAATATTTTAAGTTAAGCTGAGAGTTTGTTTATTTGTTGTTGTGTCTGGAACTACCAGTCGGATTCATAAATTTCTTTTTGTATATGATAGCCAGATTTATGAGAAATAGTATAGGCTATTTAACATCACGCTACGACTCTTAGGAGCCGAGCAACGGGGGTGAAACGGCGAGGAAAGGTCAACTTTTACTGGTTTTTGTATTTTACTGTTAAATGTAGCAAAAATTATTTTATTATTATTATTTTTGCTGTATCTTGACAAATTATACATAGATACAAACCTTAGAGCTAATTTATAGTGTCAAATAATATTGTACAGCTAGATCGGCATTTTGAACCATAGTGTGTCTGTCTGTCTGTCCATCCGTATGTCACAGCCATTCATTTCCGAAACTATAAGACCTATACTATTGAAACTTGGTAAGTAGATGTATACTGTGAACCGCATTAAGATTTTCACACAAAAATAGAAAAAAAACAATAAATTTTTGGGGTTCCCCATACTTACTGAAACTCAACATTTTTTTTTTCATCAAACCCATACGTGTTGTGGGTTATATCTATGGATAGGTTTTTAAAAATGATATTGAAGTTTCTAATATCATTTTTTTCTAAACTGAATAGTTTGCGCGAGAGACACTTCCAAAGTGGTAAAATGTGTGTCCCCCCCCCTCTGTAACTTCTAAAATAAGAGAATGATAAAACTAAAAAAAATATATGATGTACATTACCATGTAAACTTCCACCGAAAATTGGTTTGAACGAGATCTAGTAAAAAGTTTTTTTCAAAATCATCAAAATTCCTTCACAAACAAACTTTGTTATGCGGTCCGGTTTTTTTACTTTATACGTCCAAAACTGATACGGAACCCTCGGTGCGCGAAAGTACGACTCACACTGGGCCGGTTTTTTTGTGTATGTACGTATGCAATTTATTTCAATCCAAAAAAAATGCTCATCGAATAAAATGAAAACGAATAGTTAACGTCAAATAAAGAGATGATGAATTGATGATAGATTCTTTGAAATGTTTTAAAAAAGTACCTTGTAATGTTAACTTTGACTGTTTTTTTTTATCAAAATAAAAATCAAGTTGTGCTTTCTTAAGGAGGCCACCTGGAGCCCCTGTCGCTCTGCCCTGAATCCGGCCCTGGCTTCTGGTATTGCAGATGCCCAGCTGTACCGACACGCCGCGTGATACCACTGCGAGAACGTTCGAGGGAGAATCTCACCGTGACATTCTCCCTCGAACATTCGCAAACAAATTGGCAGTTCACACGATATCATGCCGCGTGTCGGTGCAGAAATGACGGACAGGTGGGCTGCCGCTAAAAAAAACAAGTGATGCACAACACCTATACGATGAAAAATCTTAATTCCGCTCCAAAACCTCTCCCGCACTCACTTCCACCGCTTCCTTACAATACCTCCGAGTTTATTTACTCCACACAATACGAACATGAGTCAATCTCGAAAGTCATTACGTTATCATTAGTAGATGCGTGTCGCGGAGAAATGGATGCGCTGGAGCATCGGGGACACGACTACCCGACCCTTATCACCAACTGCCAAGCAACGACCGTATGCTGTAATCAATAAACATTTTAGAACTTAGGCACGTAAACATTTACCTACTTATCCTGCTGTTTGTCATAGAAGGAAGTTTGATTATTTGCTTTTCTGCTTTAATATGTATAGCTAGGTATATTGTACCTCTAGCGAAAAAGGGTTTAAAAAGTACTTTACAGGAGACGCGAAAAAATCTCCGTGCGTTAAAAATTACATTTTATTATCGCTCCAATCTAAGCGAGTAAAAAATTTACCGTTAGTTTTTTTTACCAACTAGGTAATAGGAGCTACTAATCTTTTCTTTTTGAACGTTGCTCTATCTATAGGTAGTTATTTCATTTTCGATAAAATCGGACTTAGGTACCACCACAGAACAGTAATCTTAATGTTTATTCCGTGGGTACCACCTATACCCTTTTTACTGGTGCAAAATTGGTATTTGATTGATTCTAAAGGTAGATGGAATCGAATTCTTGAGGTAGGTACTGAATCACAACTTGTTACTCCTTACTCCCTAATCTCCTCTAAGGTTATTGTGATAAGAAAATGGGCTAAAATACAGAGTGAAATTCAAAAAGAATTATTGTTGCAGACTATCGTTGTAGAATATTATATCTTTGTGTAAATATATTTTCCAGTTTATTGCTGACGGCCATTGACATTTTTTCCTCTTCACCGAATAGTGAATCTCATAATTATAATAAGTAGGTACCTACAGCTGGAACAAGAGGATTCCAAATAGCAGGTATTTTTGTAAAAGAACATAATATCATAATGTAAGAGATGTCAATAGTAAGTCGATATTATATAGTAAGTCGAATACCTATTAATTAAATTCAAGTTATTTGTAAGTGCTTTACTATTGTAAGTGCTCGTATGTTAGGGTATAGCATTGCGTACTAAGTATGTAATTACAACTATTCCGGTATAACTTACGAACTAACAGACCAGACGCGACTACAATAGAAACTGCATTGATAAGGTCTAACATATTATATCTCATTCTCTATTTATATCTCATTGAATTTATGGCGGCATCGTCGGGAAGTTGGCAAGGCCTGCCTGGAGGCGAGATGTAACTGCAACAAATTACCATAGGGCATGGCGCAGACGGGGATCCGGCGAGATTCTTTGCTGAATATAATCGTAAGTTCAGTAATCGTGTGCTTCGATCTCTGCGGACAGCGGCGCTGTCGTCGCGGATTCGATTTATCGTCGCGTCGGCACAACGCGAGCCGTTGTGTGGTTCCGCCTTTTTACTCGCGGCTCGCAGGCTGGCTGCCCTGCAGGGCTATCTGCACGCGATATCGCTGCCTCCGCTAACGAACTCGTTCACTTGCCTATAAAATCTTATTGACACCTCTATTACTGCACATCTAGATTCAATTGTTCTCAGTACGCAGTATAACAATTCGATATCAACCTATAAGTGACAGTTTATCAGTTTGTTGGCTACATACAAGTAATTAGGCATGTAGGTCCTGTTGTTGTTTCGTGTTGTTGAACTGCAAGATCATGTTTCCTTTTGTTTTACTATATTAATGTTTGTTGTGACCAAAAATGGACAACAAGTTTATTAATGCGACTATGAGAGTACCTAGGCACATATCCACAGAAATGGGTGGAAAAAACCTGTGTAAGATAAACGTTACTTTCTTAGCATAGTGTCAGATATTTCTTCCTACTTCCCACTAATCACACTAATATTATAAATGTGAAAGTTTGTGCGTGTGTGGGTGTGTGTGTATGTTTGTTACTTCTTCACGCTGAAACGGCTGGACGGATTTGGATGAAATTTGGCATAGAGGGACCTGGAATAATACATAGGCTACTTTCTATCCCGGAAAACGCGGGCGAAGCCGCGGGCGGAAGTATAATAAATGAATAACGCAGTCTCAAAATAGGTATAAGTATCGGCGTGGATCTTGATCACAGATCGCGCATGTACATTTTTGGTCCAATAGACAATAGACAGTTGACAATACGTAATAGAAAATAGTCCAATAGACGACGAGCATCGACTGACGAACCAATCACGTGCAGCCTCGGCGCCCCCCGTCTTCTTCATTCCGCCAAAAAGACCGAAAAAAAAAGCTAATGCGCAGGAGACGTTTGTGATCATATTTCACGCCGCTACCTATACTATGTTGCGATGGAGCAGTGAATTTCAGTATAACCCACACCCAATAAGATTGAAAAATAAAAAAGTATTTTAGCAAAAATACCTACCAATTTGTCGTAATGACCTCATATATTATTTTCCAAATCCAACTTACTTTCTAACTAAGAAAATTCACATTTATACGTATGCACTCTTTGTGATTTCATTCAGAATTATTTGAATAGAGCCGCACTACTCAATAAAGTCTACACATCAGAAAAAAAAAGATTTGATAGTGAAATCCTTACCGAAACTGACAGCCCTGGTGTACGACTCGCAAATTAGTAGAGAAAATTGAATACATGAGGTGTCGGGTTACAGCGGCCGAGGGCCTTGGCCCAGCCTCCAACGGCTAACACACCATAAGGAGCTTTATACTATCTCCCAACAATGTAGCGTATTATTAACTATCCGACGGCATTCATTTATCGATTAACTGTTACTATATCTAAGATGTATCTAATTTCTAACACAAGATTGCTATTTATATCCTGTTACTTTGATATGCAAAGAAGTCATTATGTCTACCTCCTTAATTAAAGTCAACTGTAAACATGACGTTAGTTGGAGGTATAAAATAAGAATAAATGTCTTTAGGTATGTGCTTTATTCGTGGAGGCCCTGGCGCTACAAAGAAGTGGAGACCCCAAAAAAAATCGAATTAAGTAAGTGAGTTTTTGCGATTTCAGGGTTGGTCCAATAGTGAAAGTTGTTCATAATGATGAGTACAATGACCCCTTAAAATATTTCCACTGTCTAACCTGCCACCCTGTATAATATTATTATAACATAGGTAATTTAGCAATGTAAACTACGCAATAAATCCTAGCAAAATTGGATTGCAGTTTCTGGTTATTACTTTTGATCTCCTTTTGATTGTTATGCAAATTGAACTGGGTAGGTACAGCTTGCCGAAAATGTACCATGCATATGCTTGCATATCATTTAATCTGCATAGACCAGCAACGTAGGTTTAATTTATCTGTAATGTTAGGTAACTTTTAGTCTAGAGAGCAAGTTACAGCACAAGTGTGACTATCAGACCAACTGAATTTATGAAAGGTTTCAACTTTCGATCGCAGCTTAAGTATTAAACTTTAATGTGCTTTCATATGTTCGTTTTCTACAATACATATATTCAATCTTCCTGGCTGGCAATTACCGTTCTTGGTATTCTCATCTCCGCTCGCCATCGACGTGTAAGCGTATGGTAAATTAGCGAAAAATAATCGCAATGTCGATGGCGGCGCGTGCGATCGCCGGCCAGCCCTTTTTCAACACCGCATCAGTGCATTCCCCGTAAGCGGCGCCTTAGAAGTGCAGACTTGGAATATAATGGACTATGTATGTTGTATGTTGATGATGTGCAATTTATAATGGAGCTATGGAGCTGTTTATAGCAGTATTAGCTGCTTACTAGAAAATAATGCAGTCTGGCAAACGTAACTCGCAGAAAAGTTATATTTAGATAGTTTAACAAAACGTTTTTCCTTATCTATATTGATTCTGCGGCTAAGAAAGTTCCTGTTATAAAAACAGACTCGAATGAACAAAGAAAATATGTACCGACTTTAGTGGGTTCCCAGGTATTTATCGATTCCTCAAAACGCCGCAATTAGGTACACTCGAGAACAATGAATTCGGGTCGTTATGGTACAAAAATCATTAGGTAGGTAGGTATATCACTGAAAGTATGAATGCTAACTCAATAATAGTTATATAATGTTTGAAATCTATTCAATAATACATAAAAATAAAAAAGCTTAAGTTACAAGCTGCAGCCATAATTAAGTTATATTTCGGAGTTATTAAGATTTTTGTGACGTAAAAGAAAATTTTGAGCCCAAAATTGTCCACCTCCGGAACAAAATAAATACCAACGCACATTCTTATCAGTATATTTTAAAAAGGCGAGATACAATTAAAAAACATTGCTTTGATTATGTTGACTTGAGTGTTTAACGGGTTATTGGCGGTCGCGGGTTACCTACCTATTTTTTATGATATTATTAAGTGCGCCAGCGCCACTGATAATCTTTAAACCCGCTGTCGGTGTGCACGTGATGATGCTGACACCTCGTGTTGCTACCGTTCGTAATCTGTTACATACGATACTAGCTGTTTACACTAGCGCGTGTAATATGGTAAACAAGAGGCGCTTATAATGTTATCTATCAAAATGTTGCTGTAGGTATGTACAGTTAACAACATAAGACAAGTTGGTGAGCAGTGTTCCTCATAACATCTAAGCTGACAAAAAATTATTCGATCCAATGCTTTTCAGCATTTCATGTTTTAACACATCTGATCCGATGTTTTAAAAACTAAACCGACTTTCGTCGCTGACTGTACCACAATGTTGATTTTTGTTATTTAAGTAAAACAACGTTTGAGATTCAACAAAATTAATAAGGATAAAGCTGAGGGGAGTTTAAATATGTGGGTAGGTATTATTTTTATTAATTTCCTTAATCTTTATCTTTTACGTTGCAAATAATCATTCGCTACGTAAAAGATAAATTAAAATAAACAAATGGTAATATAAATCCTACATTACCATTTATATTTAATTTCAACGACAGTCACAAATATAATTTATAATAAGTCCAACTAAATAATATCGCAGTGGGTAGGTACAATCCTCGCAGCCATATTTTCTTCCTTATTCATTATTGAGTAGGATATATACCTACTGTAATTTACGAACACCTATACCTATACATACAGTACTTACTATTATAGCTACCAGAATATAATAATCATTCTTTTAAAATTATAGTAAGTAGGTACCTAAGTGCTTTTTAATATCTAGGTATGCATGCGAATAAAGTGGTTTTCCTGTGACGGTCCACCAATTTGGAGGGAATTACTTATTATAATCAGGTGACATTATATCTCTGACCTCAACAAAAAAGTTTAAAAGTCATCGCGTCCGTTATCAATGGCGTACTGTTTAAATATCATAAGCGCTATGATACACTGCGCATCATGTGGCAGGGGTGCTGACCTGATGCGACCGCATCTCTACACCACATTAAAAACATGAACATACCTACTACGAACCATGTAGTGTACTTACAAAAAATACACAAATCACAACTTTTTGCATACTTACACTCAATGTTGTAACGTACGCAGGTCGGCAAAATAGAACGGCATAAATATATTTTTTGTTACAAAAACATTACTTGTTGAACGCATTCCGCAGCTCGGCTGTTTCTTTCCAAAGATTTATATCTTAAATCGAATTTCAAAGTGATTGAAAGCCAAATAAAGATTTAAAAGAGGTCATTAAAGCGTGTCAACACGAGAAGTTAAATAACAGTTACAGTAACAAAACATAAATCAGTAAATGAATCTGTTTTGATAAACATATAAATAAACTAACAGCTTGGGTGTTAAAAAATCGCCAGTTGTTCGCCAGAAGGGATACTTCAATCACAACTTGAAGCTTAGCATCGCTCTTTGAAGTGAAACAAAGCATTGTTTATTGGTATTGGTGTTGCGCCACCTCTACGGATATCAGCTTTGCTGAAGAAGAATAGGTTAAAACCTAACGTATGTTCGTCATCGGCAAGCTTCGCTGGAAATTCGTAGAAACCAGTCGTTTCTATTTTTCAATTCTGGAGCGCGAACATTTTTCGTCGACGGTTTATTGTTATCATGAAGCAGCCAGATGGTGTTAGGTAAGATTTCATTTAGAGTACTTACAATAAATATACGATTTAAAATTTATTCAAGCTAACATTGACTTACAGGATAGGGGAAATCTCAGGTGTGCCTACCTACGGATACATTTGTGTTACATACATACTAAAGGTGGAGTAAGTATGTAGCATTATGGGATAAAACGTTTCGTCTAGGATTCTTCTAACCGTACCCTGTAATTGGAGAAGCCTCGAGTCTCTTACCATTCAAGGTACATGGTACAGACTCATAGTATTCCACTTCCGCAGTTCACCAAGTATTATTTTCACACAGTGTGGATTACCGTGCAAGCTGAACTAACGTGAGCATACTCGCTCGTGTTACACTTACCGTCTGGCTTGTCTACGAATAGATCACCTTTGTTCCACTGCCCGCAGATTTCGTGGGAGGCGACTGGGTATATTAGGTAACTCCCAGATAATAGTGCCAATATCAGCTTTCAACCGCTATTTTCACCTGTTATGCACTTGTCAAGCACTATTTAGCAGCTCTACTGGATCTGCTAGACTGGCTCTATAAGGCGCCCTTGCAGAGTTTTAGCAGCTGCAAAAGGCACCTACATAGCACACTATATAATTGCCTCTGGAAACCTTTATACGTTTTAAAGCTCTTAAGTCACTACTTTGGACTACCATTCCAGAATCGATATTTGTTAATTCAAGCATCCCGTTATTATCACGCATACCTACTATAAAAAATATGTTAACAAATAATAGGTCTTTACCTATGAAATTGCCGTTTTGTATGAAAAAATTTAAACTAATTTTTTTCATGTATTTTTTATTTATATTAATCGAAGTAATCACCCATGCAATCAATGCATCTTTGCCAATGCAGTGGCAGTTTATTGATGCCCTTCTTAAGGAAATCAGCTGGACGGGAGGCAACAAAAGCTTCAAAGGCATTTTGTACTGCCTCTCGGGTATTGAATTTTTTTCCCGCCAAGAAGTTATCCAAATTCTGGAAAAAGTAGTAGTCTGTAGGCGCAAGGTCTGGTGAGTAGGACGGATGACGGAGAGCTTCCAACCCCAGTTCTTGCAACTTGGAGACCGTCTGCTGTGCAGTATCAGGTCGCGCGTTGTCGTGCAGGAGCAGTGGAGACGAGCGATTGACCAATGCTGGTTGGAGATGTGCCAGCTTCTTCATCATTGTGTTCAGTTCTTCACAGTACACATCTGCAGTAATGCTCACCCCGTTTGGTAAGAAGCTGTGATGAATCACACCGGCGCTAGACCACCAAACAGTGACCATCACTTTTCTAGGGGTAAGTTTTCGTTTAGGGCATTGTTTAGGTGCTGAAGCAGCATCCAACCAACTTGCTGAGCGCTTGCGGTTATCAAACAGAATCCATTTCTCTTCGCAGGTAACAATGTGGTTCAAAATTCCTTCATTTGTGTGTCTGTTGAGCAGTGCAAGGCACGTCTCGACGCGTACTTCGCGCTGGCGATCATTGAGTTCGTGGGGCACCCATTTGTCAAGCTTTTTTACCTTGCCAATTTGACGCAAATGGACCAATATTGTTTTGACGCTAACGTCGAAAGCTGCTGCTAATTCAGCCGTAGATTGTGTATCATCAGCTTCCACAATCACCTTTAATTCGTCATTGTCAACCAAAGTCTTCGGACGACCGCGAGGTTCATTTTTCAGGTCGAAATTTCCAGAACGGAAGCGAGCAAACCAATAACAGGTGGTGCGTTGGTTTGTAGTGTTAGCTCCGTAAACGTCGTTGATGTTGCGTGCCGCTTGTGCCGCGTTGCTGCCACGACGGTACTCGTATTCCATAATTACTCGAATTTTTAACGTATCCATGATGACGAAAAAGATTGAAATGCGATGAAAATGTAACACTAATCAATAAACAAATGACTACTTTTGGAAAAAAAAAAACCATGTTTTTAAAATAAAATTAATTTGAAATTAGAATTCTTAGCCAAACAAAAATTATTTTGATTTGAAATGGCCAGTACTGCAGAACGGCAATTTCATAGGTAAAGACCTAATATTAGCACTTACTTATCTTGAGACGGTTCCACATTTAGCAAAATTCAACTCGAATTATTTAAAGTCATAAGGAAAACGAAACGCAATATAAATCATGATTTTTGAAATTGGACACTCCAATCGTTACAGATAAACGTTGACACTGAAGACCTTATTATTTACACATAGTTACCTACTTCAGAGAGGATAGATAGATATGTACTTATTAAATTAACTTGGAAGCAACAGGGGAAATATGCATAAAAAATAATTAATATTGATTTATCATCAGCATCACACAGTGAACGAGAAACATTTTTAAGGATATAACAATGAAATAATTAGAAGTTATCAAAACAACAGGCAATGATGAATATTTGTTTATGTCGTGTAAATGAAAGGAATATGGATGTAACCGGCTGGCGCTTCAATATGGCTCGTAATATCCTGTCTGTTGCATTAAAATTAAAATACTATAGGGGAATCAAGTAAGTAGTGAGATACACGTTATTTAGATGGATTAGTACATGACATCATAACATCACGTCTGTATTTCGAAGAAGGGTTAGGCAGAGGGCAGAGGTGTAGGTATAGTACACCCACATTTCGCCTGTTATATTTAAGTCCCATGTAATAAGGGGCGAGCCTATTGCCACTAACCGGGCACAAATCCAGACTCCGGGCTATACTATTGAGAATTTCACACTGCCCGACCCAGGGTTTGAACCCAGGACGCCACACTCAGCACACGCCCTTGCGACCACTAGATCATAACAAACTGCCAAGTTGCCAACATAACTAGTAATTCAACATAAATAAATTCTACGCGTGCTACTTTTTATCATTATTTTTATTTTTGATATAAACGATCGTTTCTCTTGGTTGTAACAAAACAAAATATACAAGGAAACACATATAGCTTAAGAAGAGGCTAGCTATGATCACCTTCACTATGAAATATCTCCACCACTCGTGCGTATTATTGTCTATGCTGGCCCACAAGCCGGTGAACACAACGGTCTCTATAGTACAAACTATAATCCAAAACACATGCCACACACGCACGTGCCGGAAACGTATCTTGAACTCCATCAGACAAAATAAGTATATGAATGCAAGGAACACGTAGAATCCTCTTTTCACGGTACTCGCTTGTGGTACTATGAGAAACAATAACATCGCTTGGTAGTGTGAAAATAGAATAATAATCGCGACGACGGGAAAAAAGTTAATTAAACAAGCTATAGAGAGCAGACGAGATATAAAAAATGCGTACCATCCTAGAAAATGTACTAATGCGGCCGTAGCGTCCTGAGGTTCCAAACCTCGTATGTAGGATCTGGGCACACGACGCGGAATATCCGGCTCATCTCGGACAACCTCGTCGCAGTACTTGCTTCTCGGTGGTGCAGACAGCCAAGAAGGAATAGACTCTGCATTTTCTACCATCTTCTCTGCCCATACGGCTAATGATAACGGTCTTGGAGCTAACATCACTGGCGGTGGGACAATTTCCACTTTTTCAATTGTATACCCTGTATTCTGTCTTAACGGTGCCACTCTATCAATTATAGTTATTGGTCTCACATATTCGTCATCACTACTTAATTCTTGTGATTCTGTATTTTCTTTAGGAGACAAATAATTTGAGCTGGTATCTGAATCATTTAATACTTCATTATCGAAGAATGCGGAAGACATATCAACTGTATTTCTTGGAGAAAACTTTATCAAATCACTATTTGCATTCTGATATAATCTAGTGTCGTTCGAATTGTCCGAAATGATAGAGTCTTTTTTCGTGATCGTTTCATAAATAGGTTCTTCTTCTGTTGCATTCGGTTTGTCAGCATCAACATCATCAACATCATCATTATCGTTATCATTAGTATCAATTAGTGGTTCAGACAATTTATTACCCCACGGATATTTTCGTCCACTTAATTTTTCTCTTTCAAATCTTCTGTACATAGTGGCCGTGCTGGCCATCCGGAGACACGATGCGATAATGCTCACAGCTTGGACTGAAACTGATGAAAACAATGTTTAATTGATAAAGTGAAAAAGGTAATAAGGTATAAGTAACTCATAGCTAAACTAAATATAGTTTAGCTATGAGTTAATTTTGTATTCTTGAAAATGATTATTAATTTATGTGATAATTTTTACATTAAGTGATGACTTGTTTTAAACCTATTATTTTTTTCTTCCTAATTCCACTGACAACATAATATATTAAATTAATAATCCTACTTCCTACCAATTATAAATGTGAAAGTTTGTGAGGATGGATGTAGGTATACATATGTGGATGTTTGTTACTCTTTCACGCAAAAACTACTGGACGGATTTTGATGAAACTTTACAGTAATATAGCTTATACTTACAACAGATTAAAACATAGGCTACTTTTTATTCCAAAAACGCGGGCGAAGCCGCGGGCAGAAGCTAGTTTATTATATTTAGGTAGGTACCTTTGTCAAAAGTCATGTCAGAATATCGCGACATCAAATCAAGGATATTGACGATTGCGTGTGGAGCTGCGTGAATGAAGGACTGTAGAAACAGGTATAGTTCAATAGGCGAACGCTCACGAGCAATTCGTATGGCCTCCTGCGTCCGTTCTTTGTCTTCACTGCGAGACGCACAAACAGCTTCCACCCACCAGAATATTAGGTAGCAGTATCTGTCGGAACAGTTATTTTGATATATTTGACAGTGTGTCGACTCATCAGGAGTTAACGACCTAGAATAAGTAAATATTATAATGTCCGGACGAATGTAATTTAATATCGGATCGTTGACTTCTGTTCCGGACTCCAGAGGGACCCGTGTGAATACGTTTTATCTGTTCATTAAATTCCATCTATTTTGGTCAAGGAATCTGTTACTTCCTAATCGTAATAATAAGTTATGGCTCTGACAACTTTATTTAGAATACCTAGGTAACTATATAGGTACACTATCACACATATACACACATACTATCTATATAGGTACACGTAGAGTAGTTTCGGGTATTATGGCCTAGCCGGCCAATATGGCCTGCCTTGTTATTTCTGAAACTAACCAACACTAGTGGTCGTAAGTATCTGTCGTATGTTCGCGGCTCTTCCCTTGACCCCCTCAATCGATCCCTGTGTTGCGGCGAGTGCGCATGTGTTCTGTACGTGCGACGATCGAAAATTATCGAATGTGATGTTATTTTTTTCGTAGGTTTTACTCATTATATTTCGTCAAATAATCGTTGTTTTTATATTAATAGTGCATAGTTTTGAAGGTAAACTTTTAGTCTATAGTGTGGTGACGTTTATGAAGCACATTATTAGCACTTTTTTAGGTTAAATGTTTTATTAGTCAAAAACATCCCGGCGACCATTATGGCTCACTAGGCAAGTGGCCAATATGGACTACCTATGTTGTAAATTATGGGCTCACGAAGAATGCTCAGGAGAGGAAACACGTTTTTTTGTGCGAATTTTGTTCTGCAAAGTAATGCAAAGTATATTTCTTTTAGTTTTTTATTTTATTTGTTACGGTGACCTATATGGCTCACTTCAATTGTGGCCAATATGGCCTTAGGCCATATTGACCTACCATGTTTAATTTTTAATGATTATTTAAGATTAAAAAAAACGTTAATTAAAGCTATGTTTTGATATTAATTATCTCAAATTGATAATTTTTGATTACTATTAAGTTCAAAGAACTGATTTAAGCAATAAAGACTGTTTGGTCTCTTAAATCTCGTCATTTATTTCCAAAAAAGCTTATGGTGTGCCATATTACCCGAAGTTACTCTAAGTAGTTAATCGTCTCCAATCCTTTTGGTATGCGGTGGACACATTTTAATACCGTTAAATTAGGGCCAGTAATTAAATATCATCTTACGGTGACAACACTGATGTGTCTAAACCTACCTACAGTAATCGTCCAAAATCTGGCGGTCCAAAAGACAATTTCAGACTGTACAAGTACGTCGTAGGTAATCGTCAGATACAATAGGTGGCGGTATTCGTAAGTCAGTCAGATTACAGACAGTTTGAATAAACCCACCCTTAATCTTTTTTTGACAATTTATTAAGACCACAAAAGAACTACGGGCATCAGACATCGGCATCGAGACTACACAAAAATACAAACCTGCCAATCGCAGCAATAGGAAAGAAGATCGCGTTTACAAACTGAATGACCAGCCAACGTATGTCATTCTTTTCTACAGTCACAGTATAAGCTGATAGGTCAGTCCGAAACCCCGGCGGCGGCGACGCCAGGGTGAATACTAACGATATCAACGATGGTAACACGATGAGGATTGTGCAAAATACTCCTATTCTGTAAACAAGAGAAAACGAATTATTCAAATTAGAGAAACCAGCAATTTGCATGTTGAATGTTTGTGTTTGGTTGGTAGGTAAAGGTACCTGAAAAGTGATGGGCATGGACATAGAGGAATGTGGTACCTAATGCTTTAAAAAGCAGACAAGTTCTCGATACTGGGTGCCTAGCACTAAAGCATAATGCCTATTATGCCTTCCTTAGTGATTGGGTGGATCACATGGGCGGTAGGCGTTTTTATTTTTGCCATATTTCTCGTCCGACTCGGAAACGGGAAACCAAACCCACAGCGCTCAGCAATCGCGCTTGCGATTACTAGAACAATCAGTCAATAAGTGGCCACATATCTCTGGTCCATAGACGACACGATTTGATCCATGGGTAACTTATAGATGGCTATTGATTTATTTTGGTCTTAAAATCGCCAATCCGATCTCCACACACACGGCACAATTTGATTGGCAATTGAAGTAAATTGGCAATTTGTGTCGTCTGTAACTCGCTTTAAGCGGGAATTACCTACTATGCTATGAAACTAGTGTCCCCCACTAAAATTACTTTCATGGGTGGACCATGTTTCAAGCAGGCTTAGCTAGTTTTACAACACTAGTTTCCTAAACTCGCTTTTGACATGTTCTTATACGGTATAGGTAGCGGCGTGAAATATGATCACAAACGTCAGCTGCGCATTAGCTGGTTTTTCGGTCTCTTTGGCGGAATGAAGAAGGCGGGGGGCGCCGAGGCTGCACGCGATTGGTTCATCAGCCGATGCTCGTCGTCTATTAGACTATTCTCTATTACGTATTATCAACTGTCTATTGTCTATTGGACCAAAAATGTACATGCGCGATCTATGATCAAGATCCACGCCGATACTTATACCTACCAACTTATATGAAAGAGTAGAGTAGGTAAGTAGTACCAAATCATTATATTTTTTATTTCTGAAAGAATTTTATTATAAAACGTACCTACCCCAGATTCCTGAAATGTGCTTCAACTCTAGGTACTCCACTGATAATGTATCTAGGACATAGACGAGGTTATAACTAGATGGGTACGTACCCTTCACTGCCTTCAATGAAATGTTCGCAAATAATTGTAAAATCATAGCACATAAGAACGAGGTAGACTATGAGTCCCCCGCAGGAGGGCAGCACTCGATGCAGTAGAAGTGCTTGCCATGCCGGCAGCTTCCACCCAAGCACCTCCCCTGATACTTCTTCATCTAATTCACAAGTCACCATTTTGTATAGTTAGAACGTTTTTTTTATGAACACTTGACACATCACGTCACAACACCACTGTTCTCGAAAACTGCATTTTCGTTACATTACCAAGATGATACCTAATGGTATCCAGACAAATTAAATTCGGACTGTTTTGGTTGAAACAATTGTAACTAGGTAGGTACCGTACATAAAGAAAATGTGTTGCATTCGTATTCCCCACGCCCATTGATAAAGATAAGATAGCAGGGTTGAGTCAAATAGATAACTTGGATGACATAGTTTCTAAACAGGTAGCATTGATATTTTCATTTTCCCAGATTCTACAAATACTTAGAGCTTCTGCTAATTAAGAAGTTGAATTTGTAGAACCTGGAGAGTCGAGTCGAGTCTTACATATTTATTGACACGCAAAAAAGATTATTTTGTGATTTTACTTTGCGGAGGAAATAATAAATAGGTACCTATTTAATAAAGACTAGCTGTTGTTCTAGGGTTCTTTTAAGTCCCTGGATAAAAAGTACTTAAGTACCTATCCAGTGTCCTACACTCCTACCTCAGGGTTATGTGACATCCATCATCAAATTAGTAGAGTATTATTGTTCTGTGTTGCAATATATATCGAAGGCGATATCAATATCGAACCCGCGAGAATCACCCCCCTGTGGGCTTAACAGTGACAACATAACAGACAGACCTTACCTGCGCATTTTGGCACGGTTGTCGTAGTGGCTGAGCAATTGGCGCAATGTGTCGCGAGTTCGATTCGCGCACGGAGCAAATATTTGTTCCGGGTCTGGATGTAGCGATGTAGGTATATGTTTGAGTTTGGATTGGAAATATGGGGAAACGTTTTAAAAAAAAATAATTGAATACTACATAGGAAGTTTAATTTGTAGGTACGCATAAGCACAATAGCCGGCTAGAGTCTGGCAAACGAAACGAAAGCTGATCCTGTTGACATGTTTGCAATGCCGGCTAATAAGTTTCGTAATTGCCTTATGAAAACAATCAAGAGCCTTTAATTTTGTTTAATAATTGTTTGTTTTCTTAACTTTAATTCGTTTTGCTCATACTTAACAATAAATATTCTGTCTTGTATATTGTGGATAACGGTGTTAGTTGCACATTTGTATCATGTATCTGTTTTGTAAGTTAGTTCATAAGATCTAATGTGTAAGTAACTGTTTGTTAGTCCCAAATAAATAAATAAATAAATAAATCCTGAAAAAGCGCGGCAAATAAAAAAAAACACATTTGGTATCAATCAATACCAAATGTGATTTTTTTTTATTTGCCTAAGAACAGTAGGAATAAATTGTGTTGATACTTGACAACAAATAATATATTATATATATTATGTTAGGGGCGGATTTTTCAATTGTTTGAAAAATAAATGCGGGGGTTGGTTTGACATATTTACTACACAAAAGATGCCAAACAACCACATCTATTCCTCAGAAAAAGTTAACTGACGATTGAAAAATCGAACGTAAGTAAAAAAGGTACGTAATTATGTTTTAATTGGTTTTAATTTTACGTAGATTATTTTTTTATAAAGATTCTATAAATTAAATAAACCATTTATTACATAATTATAATATAATAAATAAAGAATACGGTAATTATGACAATTTGAAATATTTATTAAGTTTATGTATCAAAAGTATCAAAACCATATCTGGTAAAATAACCCTATAAAGAATGTTGCCATGTAAAAAGTATCGATTAAATCTCAGGCTCAGCTTTCGTTTGCCAGACTCTATAGCCTTAATGGCCGGTGAACACCGCTGCCGCCGTTACTTGATTCCTCCATGGTGAACACCTAAACAAAACAAAATAAAAACAAGCTATACAGCTTGTTTTTATTTTGTTTTGTGACATACGTCATTTATGACATTGACAGTTTGACACCAAAGACTACTATATATTTGACACTTTGACAGGTGTTTTTAGGTTATATTTATTTTTATGTGTAGGTGTACTTTTCGGAGTAAATATAAAGATTAGCATAAGGTCGTATAATATTCGAATAGATTATAAATTGGCATTAAAAGACAAGATGTTGAGGAAAATTTTCTCAACAACACTAAATCACCGTCCGAGGAGTTCATTTGTGCGGTGTGCTGATAATTTTGATATCAATAGGCAAATACACTGTGGAGTTTGTTTAAGTAATCCTAGGTATACATCCAAGACAAACAAAACCTCACCAGCTTTAGCCAGCAAGTACCAAGTGATTACAGATGTAAATTCTACGATTATAGAAAACACGGCAGAAGAAACACATATTGAAGACAATAAATATCCTTTACTTAGTGATGAATTTGATGGTATTAATTTAGAAAGTAAGAAATCTACCTTATCTTTTTCTCCTATTTTTAAAACTAAAATATGTAAGACAAATAAAATTTTATGCATTTCAGGAGGCAAAACTGGTGTTTTTGAGATAAAAGATCTTGTGGAATTACTGCAAAGAGAGAACTCCCGAGACATATTTGTAGCTACTGTTCCTCAAGACATCCGTTATGTAGATTACATATGTGTTGTCAGTGGGCGAAACAAGAGACATATTTTAGGTATAGCAGAATTTGTCCGGAGGGTGTATAAGAAAAAGTGTTATAAATCAGACCCTCTACCTAGAATTGAGGGCAAAGATTCTGATGAATGGATGGCTATGGATTTAGGTGAAGTAAAACTATTTTAATATCTGTCTCTCATTTTAAAATTGTTATCTTGTTGTCTAGGCTAGGAATGAAACATATTCTTATCTTTTATTGATGTATTCTTAAATTAGCTATTTGTTTTGAGTGTTTTATCATTTGTATATCATTTACCCATACTTGTGAATAAACAACTATGATTATGTTTTAAGTATTAATTTGGTATTTTCAGGTAACATAGCATTTCACGTCTTCACAGATAAAGCAAGAAAAATGTATGACTTGGAGACCCTTTGGTCAGTTGGCCCCGAGTATGATGACCAGATCAACAAGAACAGTGAAGTTGTTGACATGTTTGAGAACTATAGTGATTATTTGAAAGATCTCAAACCCTTGGGATAATAAATATTAAACAATAATATAGAATGTACATAGTTTTGTTAATATCCAATTCCTATAAAATATAGTTAGTAATTAATTAAAAACCCTTTAAAAGTCTCATATAAAATGTTTATTTCTGCTTAATTACATAAAAGATACATATATGGATTGTATAATTCAATCACAATTCACAATCTAAATAATTATGAAATATTGAATTGCAAGTATTTCATATCAATTAAATAAAAACAAATATCTATCATATTATTGTAATACGAAAATTTATTATTCATTATAATTGCTGTAATAATGTCTGTCTATTAAGTTCAATACTAATATAATTTGATATACAAAATAACAATTTGGCATAATTTATAACTAGCTCAGAATTTTAAATGCAGTATTAAGACAATGTAAAATTATACAAAAAGAACAGCGGTTGACTAATACATTCATACCACAATCACAAGATCCTTAGTTCAGTCAAAATGCAGTTGCACATACTAGTAATTCTAAGTATACACTAAGTAGCATAGTTTTGAAAGCAACCTAACATTAGTGCTTTATGAGTTAAAACTATGTATAAAGATAAAATATATTGGAAGCCAATCAATAATACAGACTGTAACATATTTTATGTAGCAAATTAGCAATTATAATAATTCATAAAAAAAATGTTTGGACCACCAACAAGTCTTTCATTTTAGGGACTACATAATTAGTAAACTTATGAGCGTACAAAATAATAATGCACTGCCAATATAAAGCATTTGTGCACATACAAAATTAAATATTTATTTCCATATTGTTCAATGTAATCTTTCAGACTTACATACTTAAGTTAATTATTAAAATGGTATGAAATACCACACACTATTGATTTCTACCTGCAACCTAATTATGTATCATCAAAAATAAGTGGAAGCTTTCATTTGTCATTTTATATACAATCCAAAATGTTTGATGAAAACCTATTAAAATTGAAGATACATTAATAGGCCTTTATTTTCAAGGCAATAGTTGGCAGTTGATGTCAAGTATTAATACTTAAATGTTGTAACTTAATGCCAAATAATAAAATTAACATTTAATCGGGTGCAAAAAGTTCTAAATACATTCTTATAAAATACACAGATATCTGAAAATTTGTGATTCATTTTGGATCTCAATTTTGGCTCATGACTAATCAATTATGACAATATGGCTACACTTCGCCTTACGCCAGCACCTGAATTGACATTGTCTAAGCTTGACCATTTTTTAATGCCATTCTTGACCACTTCAGCGGCTATTTTATCTTCCATAAATCTTGACATCGCCTCTAGTTTTTGTGCTCTCTCTTTACTTAATGGTTCACTGGGGAATGCCAAATCATTGGCTTCAGCAAGGGTACGAAGATCGAAATAGTATTTAGCATACACACTAGATGGTACATTGATATTAAATTGTAACATTTCTAAAAATTGCCTCTCTAGCTCATTCATGTCTTCCACTGTGATATCTTTAAGGATCTGGCAGTAATCTACATTCCATACAGCTTGGTCATCCCACACCTTACTTGCCAGTAAGATAGCTCCCAAAACTATTCTTTTCCAGTTAGATGGAGCAATATCTAGTTCAGCACATATTAGGAGGCGCTCCAAGTACACCAAAGTGATAATAGCACATTCTGCTGTCAGTTGAGCAGCATTAAACAGTGTTCTCACAAACTTGTATATTTGTTTGTGCTCAGGATTATATTTGTCATAATCATCACTAACTCCTTCTTTACTGAGGGGATGGAGCTTCTCATCAAATATATCTAACCTGCGCTCTGATGTTCTATTTTTTATATGATAGTAAATAGCAAGGGCTACACACTTGACAGTGTTCTTCAAGTTAGGTTGAGATACTGTGCTATCATCTAAATAAATAGTTGAACAGGAACTGCTTTTTTTGAGCTTATTATCAGCGATTTGGTGTTGACTGCGTTTCCTGGTCATTCCATTTTCTATGGAAGCTTTAGAGCGCTCCATAAAAATGGTTCCAGCAATGGGGTCTTGGGATGGATCGATGTCGCCATCATCAGGCTCTCTCTCGCTGATGTGTTGTATGTTATTAGAACTTACTTCCCCTTCCGGAAGGTAGTCCTCTAGTTTGACGATGTCCTTTCTGATTGGCGACGGACTCCGGTAACAACAGCAACTGTTTTGGTTACCCATTATGTATCACTTAAAACTCTATTAGAGATTAATTGTTATCATTCTACAAGCACTGCCTCGCCTCTAGACATGCGTAAATAGTTTGCCGATACATAGGAATGACATAAAAGGCGCATAGTATCTGAAACAAAAGGTGCTACATGAATATTCTATTATTGAATACCAACATTAGCATTGATTAAAAAATAGTATTCTAAGGACATTATGTTATAAAATACCATACCCTAACATCTTCGGTTCTTAAAATTATCGCACATTTCACCAAAACTTAGAGCCCCGAGAAGATTTCATATTACTTTTGACAGGAGAACAAAATTCACAGAATGACAGAAAGAATACCACAAGAATACCATTGAAGTTGAACCTCATTGAACAGACTCAATTTGATAGGTCCAATGCAAATACAATTCAGCAGGTCAACCTTGATCAATTCTTCTACGCAGTTACAGCACAGATTACCTATAATATTTTTATAATTTTTATTTTATCGTAAGATTTTATCAGAAAAAATACCGAAGACATACGTACATCTTGTTAGGTGCATAAATCAAAAAGTTTAGGTCATTCAAACAACTAATTCAAGGCCTGAATCATTATTATTGTACAACTGTATGTACAGTACAGTACAACTTCATCACAATATTAAACGTCTATGATCACAAGTCACTGCAAAATGAAACTAAAAGTCTATTAATAATTTCTAACATGTGACCTTACTGCTTGGGTATCCATAGATACTCATCAATTAGCTTATTTTAGCAAATACAGATTTATAACTAGACTTTTGCCCGCGACTCCGTCCTACAATGAACTGACCAGTTTAAATGACCTCCGTAGTGTAGGTTGGCTAGTATCACCAAGAGGTCAAGCTGTATCACACAGTACTTTGTTGAGCTGTATCTATTCCTTTCAAGTTCAATCTATTCTTCTCTGGAATGCGCTCCCTCTTGAGATCAGAGCACAGAACAATATTACTCTAGCGAGAAGAATCAGTGCTGCCAGATGGAAAAATGAATTGAGGGCTAAACCTGTCAAAAAAGCGCTAGATTTGCAGATTTTCACGAGTCAAAAAAGCGCTAGATTATGCGCTAAATGTATGACTTACAAATAGGAAAAAAAAAACTTATCAAAATGGAAATATACTTTTTAATCAGCTGGTAACGTTCATAAAATCAACACGTCAAATAACAATTTTGTAAAATGGAAACATACTTATGTGTATTCTAATCAAATAAACAGTCATTTATGATCAACATGAGAAACATTTTACCATATAAAAAATGGAAACATAAATTATAATTACAGAAACAGTACCTAATAAAATCAACACAAGAAAATAATAACATTACAAGATATAAACACATCTTAAAAACAGTCTTATAATCAGCATGAGAAAAGAGCACTTAAGTACTACCTATAGTTTTACTATAGAAATTTTGTCGTCGGATTTAAAAAAGAAGGCTGTTGTTTGAAAACTAGTCTTTTCAGCTTAGCTCACGTTTCTCGGTAGAGTTAGTAGAGTGCCTATAGTATATTCCTTGCCCCTTGGGCCGGATCCAAGAAAGCGCTAGATTATGCGCTAGGCGCTAAATTCTCAGATTCGGCGCTAAACATGTCAAAAAAGGGCTAGATCTAGCCCCGAAAGGGCTAAAATGGCAGCACTGAGAAGAATATCAACTTCATAGTAAAAATGTGAGACGAATTTGCACGCCATCTAGTGGGATCCCAGTTAATCCAATGAAAAAAAATTATATGCCCACCTAGAATAGATATTATTTTATTGACAGTAAGACAATAAAATAATATCTATTCATAAAGGTGGGCATATAATACAAATTAATACATCTTGAAAAGCTGGAAATCCACAATTGACGCATTTTCCTATGTTTTACTTTGATTAATTGCGAAACAACTCTCATTCTCACAAAGAAATCTCGAAAGAATCACTATCTCACTCAACACAACACTTTTTCACCGCAACGGCGTAACAGTATGCCGACTCAACGTTATGATGGAAAAATCAGAAACAGTTTATCGTTTTAAAGCACAACAAATAAACAGAAACAAGAAAAAACGACCAACCATAACAGCAGACATTTATCATATGGTGTTGCCAGAGTAAACTACCAGAGTCCATTTTTTAAATTCAAATTTATTTCTAAAGATATAATTATTTTTCCAAATTTCGTTTAGAGTTCATAATTTTAATTATATAACCGTAAAAAAAATAGGTGTTAGTTAATAAGCTACATTTTACATTAAATTAATCATGTTTAGGTCATAATTTGTTCCACGATATTTCATTTTATTTTACTTGGTAACATTTCATTGTAATCAGCCTGTTAGACAGAGTCATCGATATCGCTATTCTTATCATGAACTGGAACCCACCTTGTGTCCAAAGTCACCCATACAAAGTTGACCGAGCCTGGATCAGAGGCCCTAGACAAGTTGCTTTTCTGTTAGCGTTCACGCCAAACGCTACGTCTAAAATGTATGGCAATGACATTACCTGCGGAAAAGTCACGTGACTCACAAATGTCAATTCCATAGTCATTTTGTCCGTAGCGTTTGGCGTGAACGCTAAGAGAAAAGCAACTTGTCTAGGGTCTCTGCCCCCTTATTCACAACGCTTCGATTTGATTCCGATTCGACAAGTCGTACGTCTATCTTGTTTTGGCATTACGAAAGCGAGCGAGATAGACATACGACTTTCCGAATCGGAATCAAATCGAAGCGTTGTGAATAAGGGGGCTGGCCTACCCCTGGAATAATGTGAACTAACTAGCATATCATTGTCTAGCACTGGACTAGTGTCCTTCAAGCCGGACGTCCACATAGCGCATCCAGGGTTGGTTTTAGTATAGTCTCAAGAAACTCTGCCCAAGTAGTCCGCAATTAGTGCCCTAACCCCCTAACCAAATAAATAGTGCCCCTAATTTACTAGATAAAAGCTAAAATATTTAGTGTGGACGTCAGCTTGACAGTCAAGCTAGCGTCCGATGACCAAACTCGAAAACAGCTTTCAACAGGGCAACGAATTTATGGCGGGTCTCCTGCGACGTGTTTGAGTGTTCATTAAACATCGAACATGTTTTCCCTCACGTGGTCGAGTGTTTTTGCCAAACAAAACGCGTAGGCCACGCCCCTTTTTTGTTTATTAAACATGTTCAATGTTCAATGAACACTCAAACACGTCGCAGAAGACGCGGCTTTATACACAAAGCTCAAATATTGCCCTCGCTATACGAAATCATAAAATGAATGCTCTTAGAACAGAGCTAAGTATCTGAACGAATCGAATCGAACGTTTTACTGCTGCGCTAATGTACATACTGAGTACAAGAGCACTGAGAGCACACACGTACTGAGTTGCAGAAAAGGTCATTAAGTTTTACAGGAGACTTTAAATGGTTAGTCTCCATTAAAAAAATATATTTTTGCAACTGACCGGCAGTCTCGTAGTAAATGTATAGGAGGCGAAATATAATTTCTATTCGACTCGGGTCGGCTCGGTTCTACTAGTGTACGCGGGCCTTTACATTTATTATTATTTTTTAGGTATAGCAACACGCACCATAAATATGGCAGGCGGCCATTACTCGCTTCTGTTGTAAAGCACGCTGGAAAAGTACCTATTTGGGCGAATAACGTTTAGCTAACAAATAGTTACTGGTATTTAAACTTTAAAATAGTGTATAGATGCAATTAATGAAGAGGTGATCTTGTATAATATTTGTCTCTGTGCGTATTTTAGGCTACAATGCGTCGCAAAAGTGAGCGTACCGCAAGCAAAAAAGGGAAGGCTTCGCCAGAAAAAAAGGTTGAAAAGGTAAAGCGAACTAGAACAAGACGTAGAAAGCAGTCATCGTCTTCTGAGAATGAATCTGCTGATGAAGGGAGTCCAGTTCGCGAAGTGGAAAGCGTCGGTGAAGCTGAAAAGCAGCCACCAGTAACGCCCGCCAAAGAAGAAAGTCCCGAAGAAGCTCAAGATCTGGTGTGGCGCGTCAAAACCACCGAGGCATCCGGTGATATTAAGAAACTGAAAATATGCTTGACACGACCACCATCCACACCTGAAAGAGTCGATAGATCTCCACGTAGCAAGAGGAAGCATTCGCGTGCGACTAGTTCCAGCGATACTCCCAGTGTTGAGGGTGCTGACGAGAAAAAGAAAACTAAACATCGTTCGAAACGAGCACATCGAGATTCAAAAGATGAAACTGAAAAAAACAATGATAGTCATGGAGAAGAACCTGACCATGAACTGGAATCGCATCAAGATCAAGATAAATCTAGTGATGAGGTTACTCAAAGTGAAACAATTGAAGAAACTGAGACTCCCATGTCTACAACTAATGAGGAAACAAAGGCTAATGAAAGTGAAAGTTTGATACAATCCAGTCAAGAAGTACCTGAAAGTAAAGAAACTAAAACAACTGAGCCACAGGATACAGATAAAGCTTCTGATGCTGATACAACTGTTGTTTCACCTAAAGATGAAACAAGAGTTGCATCACCACCAGTAGAAACAAATGCTGAATCTAACTCAGATAACCCAGAAGTACAACCATCTAATATTACTGAGAAGAAAAGTCCAGAACATGCAAATGTTACTGAGAACAAAAGTCCAGAGCATGCAAATGTAACTGAGAAGGAAAGCCCAAAGCGGAAGAGAAGCCAATCAGTTGAAAAGTCAGAAATTCTTGAATTACATGCAGAGGATAGTAAATGTGAATCTTCAGACAATGAAGCAGGTCAATCTAAAGTGGAATCTAAGGAGAAACCAACAGTGCCCCAAGAAGAGAAACCCCCATCAGAAGAACCAGAGGTAAGTATAACAAATGAAGAAACTATCAGTAAGGAATCTGAGAAAGTTGATTCTGATAGCAAACAAGCTGTTAATGAAACTGATGTTGTAGAGATTTCTGAGAAGGTAGATAAAGAAACTAGCGAACGGAAAATGTCAACTGAATCTGGAGGCCAACCTGTTAAAATAAAAGATGATTCTAATCAAAAACCAAGTCCAACTAAAGAAATACAACGTTCAGATTCTGTGAAATCTTCAAAAGAAGAACCTATTGCTAATGGTCAAGCTGCTCCTATTGTAGTGGGCAGGAAGAGGAGGTGGGGCTCCAGAAGCTCTAAACTCACAACCCAGAAGTCAATAACAATATCAACTGATGTTTTAAAGGACATTATACCAGATGTGAAACCTGTAGAGTTTGATGAAGTTATAGAAGAGAAAAAACACAGACGATCGGAAAATCAGGAAAGAATTGAAAGACCTGTGCTTCCTAAGATTATTATTGACAATACAGAAAATGTGGAATTGAAAAAGGAATCTGATGAAAATGACAAAGATCTTCACACTCCAAGGCCGAGAGATTTAGCTTCCAATAGAAAAATATCAATAATTAAGGATAATGATAGTATAATAACAAGACCACCAAGTCCACCGAGAAATAAACAGTCATGTATATTGTATATTACAAACTTGGTGAGACCATTCACACTGCCGCAGTTAAAGAATTTATTACAAAGAACTGGAAGAATCGTGGAGAATGGGTTTTGGATAGATAGGATAAAGTCTAAATGCTTTGTTCAATATGAGACTGAAGAGTGAGTACCTATGTTATTATATGTACATATAAATTATTTTATGTTTTCTTTATACTTTGTTATGTATATGAATACATAAATTCTTTTTTTTCACAAAAATAATTAAGAAAACTTTTTTTTAATTAATGTAATTTAACTTGTTTGTTTATATAAGTAATGATAAAACTTACCTTTCAGCCAAGCTGTAGAAACAAGGCATGCCTTGCATGGTGTCACATGGCCTGTCTCAAACCCCAAGACATTACAAGTTGACTTTTCAACAAAAGAAGCTTTTGACAAAGCAAAGTTAAATGAAGAGACAGATACTACACCAGTTTCAACTATACCAGGGACAGTGGAGGACTGGCTTCGGGAGCAAGATATGAAGAGGGAACGCGGGGAATTGGTAAGATTATAATAGTTCAAACTTACCTAAACTTGATAAAGGACAATGCCAGCCAATGTATGGCGCCCTGTGCCAAAACTCAAGTCTTTGTGTCACAACTAAATCTAGTGTATTGGAGGAGAATTAAATGCTCTGTATTGCTAACTGATTTTTAGATAAACATTTACAATTTGTACTTATTTGTAATTTACTTACTTAATATTTTGAGGTAAAGTTTGAGAAAATAACTAATTCGAAATCTATAGCTGCATTGTTCTTTATCATAGCACCTTAATTTAATTTACTTCATACATCAAACTACCAAAGATTCAGAGTGGTTAAAAAAAAGTATTAACTAATATAAATAAATTGGTTATGATAAGGAGAAGCCATGGGAGCGGAAGGCGGTCACTCGGGAATGGGACCTCGGCAAGAATGATAAAGACAAGGACAAGGATAATAAGCTAAGGCGTGATGACCGACCCATGGATAAGAGAAGGCATCGATCCCCAGAGAAAAGCCCTGAGCCAGGTAATAAATTCTCATGCAATCATTTCATGGATAATATAATTTTAAGCATTCATGTAAACTAGGATTTCTTATGTAATATGTATGTGTTATGTAATAAACCATTTACAGTTAGGCAGTTAGGCAATCAGCCACATCCTGAGTTTGTCATGGTATGATGTTAGGTGGACTGTCGTAATTGAACACTCTTTAGAAGTGAATAAAAATATTAGCAGAGTAAATTTAATTTTATATAATATATTTTATTCATTGTATTTTACTTGTTGATTTTGAGGTATATTTATTTTATTTTTTCATCTGGCTTTGAGGCATAACGTAAACAATGAATATAATTATAACCCTACTGAATTAAAAAATCACGCGATGCACCTTAATTTGTTGATGTTTTGGTTCATCATAACTTGTCAGTATAGTAACAATATAGTCAGCCATTATTGAGTGATAAGTTAGATGAACCATGAACATCAACAATTTACAGTGCAAGGCGGATTTTGATAATATATGTTTTATCTTATGAGAAGCAAACAGTTCTGGCAAAGTGTAAACTATACTTCTTTAAATTATTCTTGTTTTAAAATCAAAATATTTTTGATTACAGCAAGAAAATTCAAGAAGAAAGAAGAAGAAGCACCTGCTAAGCTGTTGGATGATTTGTTTAGAAAGACTAAGACAACTCCCTGCATATACTGGTTGCCGCTCTCAGCTGAAACGGTAAATTAAAGTAAAAACATTTTCTATAAACATTTTCTAGCTTTTTAGCGGTTTTTTTTATTGACTCAGCTCTTAAAATAATCGTTTAACCCATTGACCAATCATTCTTCAAACAGATGGCTGCACCCTATTTAACTTAAAATACACGCACGATTCGCTAGTGATATTAATGACGCCTTAGGCGCCTTCAAATTAGCCGCAAGGAGCCGCTCGGCGGCAGCGCTGCAACCGCTAGGTTCGAGCATCATATTGTTGTACATTTAGTTTTACGATGGACTCTGATAAAAACAGAACAAAAACTACGTGCGCATCGTCACTAGTCGATCGATGAACTGATGCGCGGCCGGCGCGCGAGTGTAGCGCTGCAGTCGCGCGTTTTTAGGGTTCCGTACCAAAATGGTAAAAAAGGATCCCTTATGGTGCGACTTCGTCTGTCTATCTGTCTGTCACACCTGCTTATTTCAGCAACTACTTATGCTATCAACTTGAAATTTGGAACAGTTATAAAGAATGCTTGTTCAACTTTATTGCAAATGAAAAAAGTCCAAAAATATTTTTATTTTCATTGCAAAAGGGGCCGGATTGGGGTCCGAAAGGACGTCGGCAGTTTTGGGCTTGATATGGTACAGTAATAAAAGCTTAACCAAAAATAAAAATATATTTTAATTGTTCTTTGCCTAATTTATCTTAGAGATTAAGAATTGGAATCAAAAATCTAAATAAATAAGAAATAAAATGATTATGTCGTTGACATTTTGAAAAAACCAATAAAACAGAAACGGGTGCATGCTGGCTGGCGCGTGCCTCCACAGAATATCATGTCGACAGCAACTAAAACTTTTGAATTGAGAACTCATTAGTCGGGCTGTACTTCATTGGATCATTCACACCATACTTAACCTCACTGTAACAAATACGAAGATTTCTCTTGAACCCAATTACGTACAAAAACAAATAAAAAAATAATTTAAATACTCTTGAAATACTCGATCACACCAAACTAATTTCATATTTGTACCGACATACACAATCTGAAGCCCAGCGTTCTATGGGCGTCTGCCGTGTCCTTTTAAAGTGGGGTTACTAGGTCTAGTGATATATCATATGAAAGGGCTTGATCTGCACATTTCAAAATATATTTTTATTTTATGTCTCACCGTTTTCGACATATGATGAAAAATGTCCAAAAACATACCATTCCCCCCCCTTATCTCCGAAGTTTGCGGGGCGAAAAATCTGAAATAATTAGAGTTGATAGGAATTGACCCAATTTTGGCACTAAAAATAAAACGATGTTCCTAATTAGTACAGTTTTTTCAAAATCATCAAAATACCTTCACAAACAAACTTTGTTATGTGGTCCGATTTTTTTTTACTTTATGCGTCCAAAAATGATACGGAACCCTCGGTGCGCGAGTACGACTCGCACTTGGCCGGTTTTTTATTTATATGAATTAACAAAGCAACGCGGCGGCAGCGCTGCAGCCGCGCTGCCACCGCGCGGCACTTTGCGGCTAATTTGAAGGCTAATTTTAAGACAAGTCGTCACTGACGTTCAAAGGATTAACACCCGTATTTCACAAACATTACTATGAGGTCTCGAACGCACAGTGTACAGAAATCTCATACGAATATGAACATTACAAATAAACACGGAATAAAGTTATGCAAATAACATCAGTATTACGATAATTTTTTTTATGTTTATGCTTGTCATAACTTTATCCGTGTTTTTTTTGTAGGGGCATGATTATAAGGTTCATATTCATATTAAAGTGAATATAAACAAGCGCTTCATACCGTTTTGAACTTTAATGTTATTTAAATAATATTCATATTTATATGAGTTTTCTCTGCACTGTGTGTTCGAGATCTTATAGTAATGTTTGTGAATACAGGTGTAAGTGTATGTTTTGAAATTACTGGGCCAGATCTTGTCTTCCTATGTTAGCTACCAATTTTACAATGTGTTAGTCGAACTACGTTGCAGGAATAACTTCAGTAATCATAGCTTGGGTTACTTAGGAAAAAGTTGATTATGTTTTGTTCGGCCATGGCTGAGGCGACACAAGAATTTGCATAGTTACTGATAAGTTATTTTCTGTTGTCCAGATAGCAATAAAGGAAGAACAGCGGCGCCAGCATATGGCCGAGCACGAGCGAAGGTTGCAGGAGCTGCGCCGAACGCACCGCCGTCACTAGCATGGTCCGTCTCACACACACCCACTCCATCATTACACCTTACACACTCACACCTCATCCTACACTACCACACAGACACTCAGTTACATGCACTCACACTCATTCACACTTACACACACGTCATCAACTCATACCCATATTAATATTTGTCGCTCAGTCGACATTCTTTTCCAGGCAATACTGTCTTCAGTGACAGTCATTTTATTTTATCTTTATTTGAGGAATAATTTTGTTATATGTTAGTCATATTGCAATTTAGGTTTAAGGGCGACATATTCAAGATAATCTTGGCAGGATTTCTGAGACGTGGACATTATGAATTGATTTTATACAAAATGTTATAGAAAGGCACGCTTGGAGGAAAGCCTATGATTTAATTCGTCGACGGCGTAATGCAGTCACTTGATCAAAACGAGCAGGGGACGTCCGCTGTGAGAAACAGATGCTCTACGAATGACATCGATTCCATTTGACTTTGCGTCGATGTGCCGGCGTTTCGGCCAGACATGTGCATATGGCGCGTTTGGTCATACAGTTGCGAAATTATCTGTATGTTGACAACGGCTCCACAATCAACGGAATAAACTAAAACATTCAGAGTACGAAGTCATACTGTATTCTGCGAGTGAAGATATTGAAGAACCATAATAATAATTATGAATAATTATATGATGAAAAATATCACGAATTCGACAGAGGAATCAAAGAACGCGAATGATGAGTTTGTAATATCAGTGGACCAGCAGATAATCGTACATATTATGTTGATGGAAATGAATATACTATATTTGATTTGGGATTTAGCCAGCATCGTCGTCTCGATAGATAGACACGTAGCGCAAAAGTAATTTGCAAGTTAGTCAGGTTATCGTCGTAATGTCTCTATGTTTTGTCTGAAGTATATTCGGTTCATTTGATGTTGAATAAATACTTTCCTATCTAAAATGCTTTGCCGTTTTTATCTATCTTTCCCCTTCCGTTTCTTAGGACCCCGTTCGTTTTTAGGGTTCCGTACCTCAAAAGGTAAAACGGAGCCCTTATGGGATCACTTTGTTGTCCGTCTGTCCGTATGTCACGATCCTTAACAGGTAATAGCGGCATCTGGCTCATAGATGGCGCTATTGCATATTTCTAGGATTTTTTTAGTAGCCAGATACAAATTAAGTCCTACTCGTACTTGTACGGTTTTTTCTCATAATAAGCATAAATCATATTAAATTCAGCGCATATTACGATCATTTAGGCCAATATAAAAAGGGTAATTTTATAGTGATTTTAGAAATAACTGTTACATGAGCTCATTACAAGTATAGTATGGTCCATTTCAATAGAACTTGTAAACTATGTAAACAAACTTTCTATACAAATTCATAAAATTTTGACAGTTGGCCATACTAACGTTGTTTACAAAGTTTTGATTGAAATGGACCCTAGGTAGGTAGCTAGTTCTAATTTATGGGCGCATTACAGAACTTCACTCAAGACTAGTATTACCTAAAACTAGTAATGCTTGAGTGAAGTTCTGTAATACGACCCTAAATATAATTAGCACTGCCCCACAGAGTACAAAAACTAGCACTGCCCGCGACTTCCTCCGTGAGACCCACAGGAACTATGCATTTGTTGGGGTTAATAGTAGTCTGTAGCACTGGCACACACAATTTCTTATTATGCCTTTTGTTTTTTTACAGAATGTTTTTTACACACGTTTGAACTCTAATGATACCGGATCCGGGCTACTGGAGACGTAGCGTACGCCACTTATACAGGGTGGCAGGTTAGACAGTGGAAATATTTTAAGGGGTCATTGTACTCATAATTATGAACAACTTTTACTATGGGACTAACAGTCAGTTGCAGAAAAGGTCATTAAATTTTAAAGGAGTCTTTAACCTTAACATTTCTGTTAAGTTGTTTCAGAAAAGAAAGTTAGCTACCTCTTTAACTGGTTATTAATATTTAACTATTCAAACGTCAAAAAGTTACATTAGACACAATTTAGGTTGCCCAAAACGTAGTTAAGGCTAAACAGAATTTAAATATAACTTAACGAATGTCAAAATTTAATAGGTCACCAAGCATCTATTAAACATACAGTTATCTTTGTTTTTGCAATAAATTGTGCTATTATTCTTATAATTATTATAAATGCGAAAGTTTGTGTGTTAGGTTTGTTACTTCTTCACGCTGAAACGGCTGAACGGACATGGATGAAACTTTTTTATTTATATTTTATTTGAAAATAGGCTTGAGTTTGACGGCTATCTCGCCTGATATTAAGCGATGATGCGGTCTATGATGGAGCACGCTTGCCTAGAAGAAACCGATTCACTCGCGACTTGAACACACCCAGATTGTAACTGTCGAGGAACACCCACTCGGGCAGCGCATTCCACTGTTTGGCGGTTTTCACAATGAAAGAGGAGTCAAAGCGCCTAGATATATAAATATGCCAGACAGGGGTGAATTAAGAACAGTAGCACAAGATTTTTATGAAATTGCTGGTTTTCCATGTGTAGCCGGTGCCTTGGATTGCACACATGTTAAAATTATATCAAGAGGAGGTATGCTCTCAGAGCTATACTTAAATAGATGTAGAAAGGGGCACTTGTCAAAAAATGTACAGGTGGTGTGTGATGCTCAACTTAAAATAAGGGATATTATTGCTCGTTGGCCAGGGTCAGTACATGATTGCACGATTTTCAACAATTCACACTTGTGCAAATTTTGAGATGGGTCGATATAATAATTATCATTTATTAGGCGATAGTGGGTATTACTGCAAGAAATATTTACTTACGCCTCTTCTACAACCTCGAACACCTGCTGAAGACGCATACAATAGAAGCCACATTTTAACTCGAAATACAGTGAAAAGATGTTTCGGGGTGTGGAAAAAGTGAAGCCCTTGCTTTAGAGAAGGGGATGACATTGACAAAAACCATACGTACAGCAGTGACCACAATCACTTTTAGAATGGTTGATTAACCATTCTAAAAGTGATTGTGGTCACTGCTGTACTACACAATATGTGCATTGAACTGGATGAGGTAGAACCTACGAATGATATCGACTTGGAAGATGAGGAAGTTCTTCCACTTCTGCATGATGGATCACAACATGATTCTTTCGTAAGAACTGCAATTGTTAATGCAGTATTTTCTTAGTTGCTTCTAAAATAATACTGCATTAATAATTGCAGTTAATAATAAAATAAATAAAACAGCAGAATGTGTGAATTGACTTATTATTACTTATTAAATATTATATTATAATACATACATGGGTACATTCATGTGATTCAAATATACATCAAGTATTTTTATTTGTAATCTTTATTACTATAGAATTACACCTATATCTTTATTTTTCTAATTTAAAGCGTTATAATATTAAAATTCAATCAATATCAATCAAAACAATCACAACAATCATGATCAATCAAAACGCAATGCTATTGGTTGTTTGGGCAATGGTTCAGTCTGCTCCTATAAAATGCTCAAAATTTTGGCATCATCATCTGTTGTTTGTAGCTGGTAGGAGCCTCCTCCTGTTTTATGGATTTGAATCTGAAATAATTATAGGCAACTAAATTGTACCACTTTAATCAAAACTCTCCTGGACAGAAGTGGCACTAGAAAAGAAAGCTTGCCCAAAGTCACACAGATGATAAAAAAAATATCTTATAATTTTACATTATAGGTAGAGCTATTATTTTTATTTTATTCGGGAGATGTATCATTAGTGTTGTATTGTATATGTATACATATATAATAAAAGAGTTTGTGAAGGAAGACAGGGTTAGACTAAAAGGGTTTGTAGGAGAAAACATCTGCTCTGGCAATCTATATTCAATACCAGTTGTTGTCTCTTGTTCACTCAATTATTTATTATAATTTTTATGCATCTTGCAACGACCCCTAAGTCCAGTGTTGCACTGCAAGAGGGCGTCCTGGCGGCGTTACAATGAGCTTATGCTAGGCACATACCATCTCAGGCATCATACAAAGTAACAAGGTAGGTACCAAAATACTCACTCGGACACAAGGTCAGCTAATAGCGCCTTTTCTTACGACGCGACGTGTAATTAGCACCACGTGCTCGTCGCTTCTTTTTATTTGATTCCTCCATTGGCTCCATTATACGGAATTACACTTAAGTAATAAAAAATTCTTGTGATATTATAATAATATTAAAATGTCAGTTTGATTTGACAATTTTGCAGTGTTGCCAGGTCTATTTTTCAATTTACCCTAAGTTCCGTTAACTTTTACCCTAGATTTGCAGTGACATTGGAAAAAATACACTAAGGGCCGATTTCACCAACGTCAGATAACATTTATCCAAGGAATAAAGTTGAGATTTGACAGACTTTGTATAGAACATCTGTCAAATCTCAACTTTATTCCTTGGATAAATGTTATCTGACGTTGGTAAAATCGGCCTTAAATATTAATGTTTTAAAATGAAATAAAGACATTTGCATTGCACGGTTTGATGCTCACCATTCGGCAAACGGCATGCTCATATTGTTACTCAAATAATAAAGAAATATATCAGTTATTGTACCTACTCAGTCTCACCTCTTCAAAAACGGCTGAATCTATTCTTATTAAAGTCCGTGCCACCAATAAAGTCCTACGGAAAAAATCTGGTAGGTACTAAGCTTGTAAGTTCCGCTTTTACCTTTTGTTTGTTAGTTTTCAGCGATATCAGCGCCGTGTATAATAGACTTCTGTGGTGGCGCGGACTCTAATGCGTTTTTAATTATTTTAAAGCATGAAATTTTCTTACGTAGTGTTATGACAAAATACCCTAAATAATTTCATACCCTAAAAATTTCCCTACGAGTTCAGTTTTACCCTAAATCTAGGCAAAAATACCCTAAGGTGGCATCACTGCAATTTTGACAGTTTGAGGTTTGACGATTTATTTTTTTTAATTGCGTAGGTACGCGTTTAGTTCGCCTGCGTTTCGTCCATAATAAATGTAAAAGCACAGACAACAAAACGCAATCATTCACTCTTTGTTTATTCAATGTTTATTTTATGATGACAACATTTTTAATTTAAATTTTAGTTAACGAACCAATATTAAAAGCTAAAATGCTTTTGTGCAACATCAAAAAAAATAATCATATAATTAGCTCTAATAATGCTTTAAGCAAACGGGAGATAACTGAAAGCTTTCTGCAACCGAGCGTAACCCTGATATCGCGAAAAAAAGCTGTTCCATACATTATGTTGATTTATGCTGTTATGTGAACATAAATGTATGGAACAGCTGATTTTTTTTCGCGATTTCAGGGTTGGTCCCATAGGAAAAGTTGTTCATAATGATGAGTACAATGACCCCTTAAAATATTTCTACTGTCTAACCTGCCACCCTGTATAAGGAGTGAGGTCATTGAGAAACATGGGAGGCGCTCGTCGTTTCCCTGGACATCTTTGGCCCATCGATAGTCTATTTTAAAAGTATCTTTCTTGGTGAACAGCCTGCGCAAACGCTGCGTGCACGGCGGTGTGCGACGATGACTGACGAGCTATAGTGTAGATATGAGTAGGTTAGGTACCTCCGCAGCATGCACCGGCATTTTTTGTTAGTTAATTTATTAGAAAATCACAACACGGACTAAGTCTGGGAGTACCTACCTTGTTATCAGACTAACATCGTATGTAGAAGTCTGAAGGTCTCTTTCTTGGAGACCACGTATGACGCGGCTGTCTACATAAACAAATATTGTAAGAAATTCTAATCGACCTAATAAAATATAATCTTAAAATATTGGTCAATAATCTGTACGTATCAGCAGATATCTTATCGAGGGATAAGAGTTATAATTTTGTATGATAATTTGAGGACAGTTGTGTTGGCGATTACAAACGCCAACCACTAAATTCCGGAGGAACAAGAATCCAGCATGGTAAGTTATGCACCTAGACCTACCTACTCTTATTACTTCCATAGTTTTTTTAAACATTAACCTACATAACTAAAATATTTTTTTTGTTGTGCTGAAACACGCTCTAATATCATAATTTAATTCTGATAAATCATTGTGATACCGCTTTCTAGGCCAGTTTAGTGCATGCTAAACTCCTTCCTACCCAGAAAAATCTAAACAATGAGTCAATAGAAGCAGCAAAGGTGCGTGACCTTGTCGCCGCTTTTCTACAAATTATATAAAGCAAGTGGTGTCTTACAGGACACCACAACATCGACACCGCGCGTTTATAGATGTGAAATAATGTTAACGGAATTGAGTATAATTTACATTGATTAGATGTAAACAAATGAGTGCTGCAAACCGGCGACACGCGTCTGGTAGGTAGTAGGTACCTACCTATATACCTATAACGTAGTAGATAACATTTCTATGGACTTGTTAGATTTCTGTGTAGGTACCTACCTAAACATTAAGCAATGGCCATCTTTATAATTATTTATCTCCTAATCGACCTAATTCAAAAAGGCCCGGGCTTCGTGGTGGTGCGTGCTGGCCGCGCTGGTGGTGACTGCTGCTGGCCAACAGAACTTCACTCTTGATGACTTTGTATCTAGACGATTCGCCCAGACAGGTTTTACCGGCAGATGGATTTCAGGTAAGTTATATCAGTACCTAATTAGGTAACTCTTAGAAGTGAGTAGGTAGGTACAAAAGCTGGGGAAAAATCTGGCAACAGGACGTAGTGGCAAAGTACCTGGACATCCAGATTTGTTATCCGAAAACGAGAACTTAAACATTATATCCTACGTTGAAGTGACTACTTATATGTTCTAACCGACTCGACGTTACTTATAATGCCTATAAAGAGCCTAATCGCAGTCTGGCTAAGCATACCTAACTACAGATTTTCCCAAAAATAAGCATGTTGGGTGGTAGCACCTCTGCAGAGCTATTTATGTCTGCTTGGCGTAGGTAGTATGGCCTGGATAGCTCAGGATAATTATTTTATCTTAAGATTCCTAATGAACAATTTTGTTCGATAATAATTTATTAATCATCATCATCTAGCGCCTTTAGTGTTAGTTTATTCTTCCTAAACATAGCCTTCTGCTGGGTAGATATCATCTTTCGAGTTAGGTATGGCATTGATCTGAACGGCAGCCATTGAACTGAGGCTAGGTACCGCTAGGTATCTACTAAAGTAGGCACCGCCTACACGCCGAAACCCCGCCTGCGTCACCTAAAGCAGGTGGGCCTTTGGAGTCGCGGGCGCTCAGAATGGGGACTGTCCGCACACCTAATGACGTGTTGCCGTGTACAGCGAGGTTCAGCCTTTACAATCTCCTCAAGGATGTGCCCTAACAGGCGTTGCTTAAGGGGGGTTCTGGAACTGGTCTCTTAAAGGGACCCGAACCCACCATACCCACTGATGGTTACCACTGGGGGGCAGTGGCGCGTGCCTAGAGTTTTTGAGGGTAGTTATGTTATACGGGTTCATTTTTCATGAATATAATTACCTACCTACCTAAGATGATTTTTAATGTAAGTACCTAGGTAAATATTGCTTTAATAACGACATCAACTCACATTTTTGGAAAATAGACACAAATACTCCTTAAAGCCCAAAAACTACGTTGGGCTTGCCCTCTAGGCACGCCACTGCTGGGGGGTTTTAGTGAGGTAAGGCTCCCACACTCCTCGTCGTTATGGTATCCCCATAAGGCCGGGTGCCTTTTGAAGGTTTCTCCAGAAAAAAAAAAAACGGCCAATTGCGAGTCGTACTCGCGCACCGAGGGTTCCGTATCAGTTTTGGACGTATAATATAGTGAAAAAAACCGGACCGCATAACTAAGTTTGTTTGTCAGGCAATTGTGATGATTTTGAAAAAAACTGTAATAGTTATAGGAACATCGTTTTATTTTTGGTGCAATATTTGGGTCAATTCCTATCAACTCTAATTATTTCGGATTTTTCGCTCCGCAAACTTCGGAGATAACGGGGGGGATGGTATTTTTTCAGTAATTTTTCATCATATGTCTAAAACTGTGAGCCATAAAATAAAATGAAAATATATTTTGAAATGTGCAAATCAAGCCCTTTCATATGATAAATGTCACTTGACCTAGTAACCCCACTTTAAAATTTCGGACCCCCAATCCGGCCCCTTTTGCAATGAAAATAAAAATATTTTTTGACTTTTTTGCAATAAAGTTGGGCAAGCATTTTTTATAACTGTTCCAAATTTCAAGTCGATAGCTTTAGTAGTCTGTTGCTGAAATAAGCAGGTGTGACAGAGGGTTCCTTTTTAGGGTTCCGTACCAAAATGGTAAAAAAGGAACCCTTATGGTGCGACTTCGTCTGTCTGTCTGTCTGTCTGTCTGTCTGTCTGTCTGTCTGTCTGTCTGTCACACCTGATTATTTCAGCAACTACTTATGCTATCGACTTGAAATTTGGAACAGTTATAAAGGATGCTTGTTCAACTTTATAGCAAATGAAAAAAGTCCAAAAATATTTTTATTTTCATTGCAAAAGGGGCCGGAGTGGGGGTCCAAAATTTTAAAGTAGGGTTACTAGGTCAAGTGATATATCATATGAAAGGGCTTGATCAGCACATTTCAAAATATATTTTTATTTTATTTTATGTGTCACAGTTTTCGACATATGATGAAAAATGTCCAAAAAAATACCATTCCCCCCCCCTTATCTCCGAAGTTTACCGGGCGAAAAATCTGAAATAATTACTGTTGATAGGAATTGACCCAAATATGGCACCAAAAATAAAACGATGTTCCTAACTAGTACAGTTTTTTCAAAATCATCAAAATTCCTTCACAAACAAACTTAGTTATGCGGTCCGGATTTTATCACTTTATACGTCCAAAAATGATACGGAACCCTCGGTGCGCGAGTACGACTCGCACTTGGCCGGTTTTTTTTTTACCATTTTGGTACGGAACCCTAAAAAAGTAAGTGTTTGACAATGTTACAACTTTGATTATTTTATGTCCAGATGGACAGTCGCGTCCTCGAATACGTAGAAAAAAATTAAGGGGAAACGGTGTCACTCCACTAGGCACTAGCTGCGCGCCCGATTAGTATCGGCACCAGCCATGAGCACAAACGTCACCTGCGCATTAGCCGATTTTTCCGGATCTTTGGCGAAGACTGGGGGCGCCGAGGCTGCACGCGATTGGTTCGTCAATCGATGCTCGTCGTCTATTGGACTATTCTCTATTACGTATTGTGGTAATTCTGTTGTAGGTACATCGCACTAAACTAATTTTCATCACACTATATCTCTTTCTTACAAATATCATTGAAAAAGGATAGAAAATATTAAGAACTATCAACTATCCTTGTCATTTACGGGAAAATAGTCGTGACCTTTCGTGAAACCGACAAAATTCACATTTAAATGAAGCAAGTGGGCTAATTTGACAGCATTAAATATCTTCTATTCCGTTCTCATGTTTTTCATTAGAAAGAGATAAAATGAGACTAAATTAGCTTAGTTTGTAAACAAAAGAATCAGCACCATTGTCTATTGGGTCGAAAATTTACATGCGTGATAATTATGTGCTCACGACTCACGCCGGTACCCTGTAGTCCTGTGGGCCTAGCACGAATCATTTTGACGTATCGTATCGTAAACGTAGGTAAGCGAGATTCGAATCAAAAATACGACAGTCATAGAACATTTTTAGATAAAATTTTATACAATTTGTGCATTATAATAAACACAGAGATTTAAATAAAGTATTTAATTTAAATAAATATTGTGTAGCAAACGTGTATCTTCAATTCAAAATATGCTTACGTTTACGATACGCAACGTCCAAATCGTTCGTGCTAGGCCCACTGTATCCTGTACCTTTAAAATCTTTCATTTATATTTATCTTTCAGACCATGAGTTCACATACACTGTCGCTGGCGAGCCTGCAATCTATGTGTTCGATGCTAACACTCTTGAGAGCGAAGAACTCGTGTCAGGGGAAATGATGGTGTGTAAGATACTAAATGATTATAATTAATCTTTAATACCTATACCTAATTATACTATTTAATGACGGTAATTTCTTAATTCCGTGGTAATAATGATACTTACGTGACATCACGCCTCGCCTGCATTCCCCGAAGGGAGAGGCAGTACCTACCCATATTTACACTTACCTACAGTTTGTTTGTTTGTTTGCGAGCCTTTTGCCATTGAACAAGCAAGCCAGTCAAGTTGACACGTCGACGAGAGCGCCGTACGACTACCGCATGGCAGCAGTCCGACACCAATCGTCTAAGGCGATTCGCACACTGCACCGCATCACGCAGCGTAGCGTGGGAGAGCGTGATCTTACGTTGTTTGCAAATATCTGTATTTGTAATGTCTTAGGTTTTCGCGATTATTACACATTATAATAAAACAAGTTTAAACGGATTAATCGCGTATATTACAGAGTTTTCCTGACGTTTCGAACATGCTTCGCGAGGCTATTGAAATTAAAAAACATCCTAATTTCAATAGAGAGGATGGTTGGCAATTACCACCTGTTTGGAATCCAGTTCTTAAAATAATCAAGTCCCAAACTTCACACCGGACTACAAAACATCGAGACACCGTGAGCGATTATTGTGTGCATCGAAACGAGTACGATTCGAATAATATCGATTGAATCGATTGTGCGGGTAGATCGAGAATAATTTTTCTATAAATTAGCTGTCATGACGCCTACCACCTCAGTCGTCCTGCGACCACGAACGCTGCAAAGTGTTCGAAACGTCAGGAAAACTCTGTAATATACGCGATTAATCCGTTTAAACTTGTTTTATTATAATATCTGTATTTGTATAGAAAACACGCGTGGTGCAACACACTGAAAACGCATTCACGCGCGTGGATTTTGTTCCGTCGCCACGCACCCCGCAGCGTAGCGCGGGGCGGTGTGTGATTCGCCTAAATTGAAAGAGTAGGTCTGTAAGGCTGATTATGTTGAATGCTCGACAAAAAACGTAATAAATATGAGTAGGTAGAGTCCAAGTCAAAATGTAGCAAAACACATTTAGTTTTCCGAGCTAATGATTATACCTACCTATTCATATTTTCCAGGAGTATCTGAACACCAACAATCCCATCCTGTCCGCAGACGGGAACTTCATTTTAGCTTCAAGCGACGTAAAGCAGGTAAGTTAAACATGCGTTCTCATAACAATTTTGATTAGCCACTTATCTTTACAGAGCAAATATAACACTATAATGATAAACATATCTATAGATATTAAAATTGCTAATCCTTTCAAATGAGTACCTAAATATTATGTTGCATGGTAATTTAGAAATAGCTACCTACTAGTAAATATCTGTATTTTTCAGGTTTATAGATATTCCACTACTGCTGAATATGCTCGCTACGAAATTGCCACAAAGTAAGTTATTCTTCATCTTGTTTGATACGGGACGACTTTTTATTCACCATTCCATTTTGGTGTAAAAATAAATACTTGTTTTATGTTTTAAAATATAGACTTATGATCACAAAGTTGTCTAAAAAGTACGCGCACGCGCCGCCCATAAAGGTCTTTCTAGCGTTAGAAATCTTTACAATATGCGGCTGGCATTAGAAGGTGCAAACTTCCATAAAAAAAAACATATAATAATGTTATCTAATATTATAAAGCTGAAAAGTTTGTTTGTTTGAACGCGCTAATCTCTGGAACTACCAGTCGGGTTCGAAAAAATCTTCTCTTATTATGATAGCCAGACTCATGAGAAATATGTAGGCTATTTAACACGCTACGACCCTTAGGAGCCGAGCAACGGGGGTCAAACTGCGGCGAACAGCTAGTGTACTAAATAAACATGTTCGATTCCAGCACTACTTTCCGCATCGCGGACGGGAAGCGCCTGCAGCTGTGCATCTTCGGCGGTGGTCACTCCCTGGCCTACGTGTTGGATAACGACGTGTACTACCTCCCTGAGGACACCACCGAAGCCATACGGATCACTGACGATGGTGAACCTGGGGTCTTCTATAATGGACACGCAGACTGGGTGTATGAAGGTACGGGGCACAAAAAATCTATACTAATATTATAAAGCTGAAGGGTTTGTCTGTTTGAACGCGCTTATCTCTGGAACTACTAGTCGGGTTCGAAAAAACCTTCTCTTATTATGATTCAGCCAGACTCATGAGAAATATAATATAGGCTATTTAACACGCTACGACCCTTAGAAGTCGAGCAACGGGGGTGAAACCACGGGGAACAGCTAGTGTGACTATAATGGTTACCTACAGTTCCGGAAATTCCGCATAATACATATATTGTGTGTAGCCTAGTATAGTAAATTCAGTGCCGGTCCTATCAAAATTTTAGGTGGTGCGAGATCTAAAAGTAGCGCCCCTCTAAAAAAAACTTTATAGTTAAAGCAGTTGCTTTAATTCCTGAAGGTCGCACGAGTGCGTGACTTGCGAGCTCGAGCAATCGTCGCCGTTGCGACGGCGACAATCGGTCGTTTGTCTCACGTTTTGGTTCGATTTCGGCGCACCCCTCTTGATGGCGCCCGGTGCGGTCGCACCGCTCGCACGGCCCTAGGACCGGCCCTGAGTAAATTACTTGATAGATAAAGGGTTAGAGAGATCGCAGTTAGAGCACTAGATGCTGCCTGTTTTCTGTCAGTCGCTTCCTGCTGATTCTTGCATAATATAATAATCAGCCCTGTCTTCTCAGAATGAGAGGGGATAGGCCGTAGTCCACCACGCTGGCTAAGTGTAGGTTGGCAGACTTAACACACCTTCAAGAACTTTATGGAGAACTCTTATGCATGCAGGTTTTCCTTCACCGTTATAGCAAACGATAATATAATTAATTTCTAATAGATATTTGCATATGACTTAGAAAAGTCAGCGGTGCGTCCCTTGGGATTGTACTCGAATCATTCGCTATGAGAGGCACGTGGTTAAACGACTAGGCTATCACTGCTTGTGATTCTTGCACAGTGCTGAAATATGTCTTTAAGTAATAACCTACTCTCATGTAGACACGAGTTATGGTAAAATATCTTATGCCATGGTAAAAACGCTATCAGCAATGATGTAGGCAAAGCTGAATGCTCAGGTAGTGCCGAATTTAGGTACCTACTTACTACGTATGTTTCGCCCCTCGCATAAGAGTCCTCCTAATATTTTGAGCCTTAAATAGAGCGTCAAAGATATTTGAACCATGTGCTTAGAGCGTTAAAGATGAATTTTGTTTTCAGAGGATGTCATGTACACTGGTCAGGCGACGTGGTTCTCCACTAATGGATCGTACCTTGCCTTCGCGACCTACAACGACACTAGTGTGGACAGCTACTCCTACTACTATTACACGGACGCGAATGACACAGAATATCTTTACCCCGAGCTCTTTGACCTGAAGTACCCCAAGGTTAGAGGATATTCTTTTTAAATTTTGTCACCCGGTGATCAATTTTAATTAGACAACTTACAGGTGTTTTTGAATTGTCAAGGAGTCGATCAGTTAGTCAGAAAGATGAAGCTTAAAGAAAGATGAAGTCATTGTCCGTTTTTCCGCCTACCCTAAAACATACTAGAGATACCTAAATTTTTCTTTATTTTCTCAGTATCATATTAAAGATATAAGAAATTCGGATAGGTTTCTTTACCGTTCATACCCCAATAAACAAATAGCTAACTGAATAACAATATTTCAGGTGGGTCACGACAACCCAACAGTGTTACTTCGCGTGGTGAACTTAGCCGAGCTGGTAGCGAACAACACGCCTAATTTCATATATATGGCGCCGCCGGAAGCTGTGACTGATGACCACATCCTGGGTGGCGTGACCTGGATCACGGACACTGAGATCGCAGCGCACTGGTTGAACAGGAGACAGAACTATACTGTGCTCAGGATCTGCAATATTGTCACTATGGTTTGTGAGGTACGTGTCCACATACGATGTTTTTGTGGTGGTATCAGTTTCAACAAAATTGTGTATTAGGCTTTTAATTAGGATCTTCTAATTGGAATCTGGATCCGCGAACGCTTCCGATTGTGGAACGAGCTTTTTCCCAAGGTTTTCTTGACGAACTACAGTATGGGGTTCTTCAAGAAGGAAGTAAATAGATTTTTAAAGGGTGAGGCCATATTCTTCCATTCAGCAACCAGTTTATAGGTCAGGTTATCCTTTGACAAAGGCCTCTCCTAGTTTCTTTTATTCATCTGCCACGAGCTGATCTTCTTCATCCTTTAGGTAGGTCATCTTCCCATCTCTTGATTTGACGACCCTTTTGTCATTTTCCATTTCCCTGCGAATACATAGCCCCCTATTAAAATATGGTATTTTTTATGTTATTTAGGAAGAGCACCGTCAGCAGCCCAACGGATGGGTACCCATAGCGTTGCCTCGCTTCAGCAGCAAGGGGGATTTCTTCGTGTCCACCCGCTGGTCTTTCGAGCAGGCGGACGGCGCCATCTGGCAACACCTGTACCTCAGCTTGCGGGTCAATGGCGAGATCATCTCCAGCTCTATAACTCCTGGAGCCTTCACCGTCAATAACTTCATCGGCATGGATGAGACTAATCTGGCTTTGTGAGTATTAGTGGATAGTGGATTTGTAGCAGAGGATAGGGTCACTGAGTGAGGCTTAAGATTTGCGCGATGTGCTCATTGAACAGGCAAATTAACATTATTGAAAAAAAAACCGGACAAGGCTCCGGGCGCGAATCCAACTTTTTTTATAATATGAGATATACTGTGAGATACTACTGATACCTGAAATATGTATTGCAATACCTGTATTGCAGGTCACCAACCATAAGTTTCTGTTCCAGCTACTACACTCGCACAGTGACCGACAGGCCCTGGGAGACCCAGGTCCACCGGACAGGCGCGGTCACCGGCTGCCTCAGCTGCGGGCTGGTGATGCCTGACAGGGGACCCTGCTCCTGGGCCACGGCCACGCTCAGTCACGGAGGGTCCTACATGACCATCACCTGTTCCTCGCCTGAGGAACCTTCAGCTACCTTCATCGTTAACCCTAGGGTGAGTTACGCGGTAGATGTCAATAATTAGTCAATAGAAGTGGCAAAGGCACGTGACCTTGTCGCCCGTTTGGAGCAAATTACGTAAGGCAGGTGGTGTCTTACAGGACACCATTACATCGAGAGCGCACGCTTAAAAATGTGACGGAATTTAGTTTAATTTTAGAATTGAAGAAAGTAACATTCGTTGAAATAAATCTCAATAGATGGCGTTATATGTACCGATTTGCTATTGAAGTATGTAATAAATTCAGAACATGAAAAATAGACCATGAAAAATATTTGTTCTAATTTTAAAACACCTCTAAGCACGAAAAAAATTATAGCCCGAGTTAGGGCGGTCCGTTTCTTTGTATGAGATGAGGCATCTGTACGTAGCATTATATTATCTGTGCCCAGAATAACATGGTGCTAATGATGGGCAAGGCATCGCTGGGGCAGCATCATCACGACCGTGCCCCTTGAGAACGGGTTACCCGCCCCCGTGCATTAATATTCTGTCTTTCGAACCATAATATTCTTCTCGTTACCCAGAACAACATGGTGCTAATGACCTGGGAAGACAATGCGGTGGTTCGCCAGCGCCTGGTGGGCAAGGCTCGCTGGGGCAGCATCATCACGACCGTGCCCCTTGAGAACGGGTTCCCCGCCCCCGTGAGGCTCCTGCTACCTCCAGGCCTGGACGTGAACGACACCACTACGAAGTACCCCGTCGTGTTCTACGTGTATTCCGGGCCTAATACCAACACAGTGTTTAACACTTTTACTGTTGGTGAGTATTGGTCTTTGTTAAAGTGCATTTTGAAGTTTTCAGTCATCCTGTAACCATGCCATATTTTTAGAGATTGTTTGGACTCTTCCAGACGGCCCGCGGGTCGTATGTTTGACAAGACTGCTCTTTTGATAAGTCTTTTTTCGATTCTACTTACGAATTTATCCGATCTTGATGCCATTAATGGTAATAACAGTACAAAAAAAAAATTGTTTGACGTATCAAATGTTGCTCTGATTAAGCATCGCCGCACACGGGCCACAAGTGGCCGCCACTTGTCACATTTTTGACTTGTCACAGGAACAAATGTGACAAGTGGCGGCCACTTGTGGCGCCACAAGTGGCCCGTCTGCGTCGAGCCTAAGAGTCGTAACAACCTCTAGAAATGTGGCACGGTCAGCAGATCAACATCTTGTTTATATTACTGTATTACTTATGTATTTTCTATGGGCCTTGATACATAAATTTAATAAATAAATAAATTATTTGGTGCGGAAATGGGTGTCCGTTCAAAAAAATTACAATCACGTCGAAAGACTTGAAGTCCATTACTGAATAGTCTTTTGTACTTATCTAATGCTTATTAGCATAATCAGGCTATAATGTTTCCTCGCGGGCCCAGTACGTCACATGTCTTTGAATTTTTGGTTTGAGGACCTACCGGTTTCCTCACGATGTTTTACTTCACCGGTTTTGGAGCAATGATGACACAAATTGCATGAATTATGTGCCTGGCGGGTTTGAACTCACGACTCACTACTTATAATTGAGGCTGCTACCAGTAGGCGACCACTGCTCTTCTCATTTCTCTGCACATGACTTAATATCTATTTACAAAGTTTACTTTAAATAATTCTGACTTTCGTTTTTGGAAATCTCGATTTCGAATTCTCTTGATTTCGAAAATCTCGTATTCCGAATACACCAGTGGCGTGCATTGCATATAGGCAAGTAGGCAGTGCCTACCTCATAAGATTCAATAAAACTATTTTAACTATTACTACATAAATAAAATATATCAATTATGATTCATTATTGATATTATAATGATGTATATTGACGTAGTAATAGTTAAAATGGTTTTATTGAACCTTAAGAGGTAGTCACTGCCTACTTGCCTATATGCAATGCACGCGCCTGGAATACACGGTGTAAACTTAAACGACGGACGTATCAGTATTCGATACTAGTTCGATTGACTTCGAGACGCTTCAAGTGGTATGGATATTTTTGTATGCAACAGTTGTTATAAGTTATAAGTAGGTACTACGTATACATAATTATAATTGAGCGAGCGAAGTTCTCGGAGTCTACTGGACCAATTCGGCGTTTGTATAAAGGTTTGTTCAACAATAACTCGAGTATAGTTGATCGGAACGTCGTGAAATTTGATAGGCGAATTAATGTGACAAAAATATTTTTTAAGTTTAAAAAAATTAAGTTCAAACGCGAGCCAAATCGGCTGAAGGTTGCCGAGAAATAAAAGGTTGTAAGAGGGCTAAATCGCGAGTTCATCGTTCGGGACAAACGACTAGTTATTCGGAGCCAAATGCTCTACGAATACGAGGAGCACATAGAAACCAAGTTTGTTCTTCCAGGCTACCACTCCTACCTGACCACGAGCCGCAACATCATCTACATGTTGGCAGACGGGCGCGGCTCCGGGCTCAAGGGCCAAGATATCCTGTACTCACTCAACAACGCGCTGGGAACCGTCGAGGTGGAAGACCACTTCGTTATACTCAGGTAATGTTAAAGTCTTAAAGGACAATGCCAGGGTGCCCTACCCATTTGTGCCGCGGAGTGCCACAACCAAATTTAGTTCATAAAATTACTCGTTTTTAGGGTTTCGTACCCAAAGGGTAAAAACGGAACCCTATTACTGAGACTTCGCTGTCCGTCCGTCTATCTGTCTGTCTGTCTGTGTGTCTCCAGGTTGTATCTCATGAACCGTGATAGCTAGACAGTTGAAATTTTCACAGATGGTGCATTTCTGTTGGCGCTATAACAACAAATACTAAAAACATACAACAAACGTGATATTTTTTTTCGTTTTTGCTCGATATTGATAACGGCACCAGGTAGACGCTTGAAATACTCACAGAATATTTAATTATATATTCACTTTAAAAATAAATAATTTAATTAAAATAAAAAAAAATATTTAAGGGGGGGTTCCATACAACAGACATGTATTTTTTTTGTTTATATGGATTATGGTACGGAACCCTTCGTGCGCGAGTCCGACTTGCACTTGGCCGGTTTTTTTTAATTTGTAATGATAAAAAGTCCCGGGTTTCTGACATAAACACTAATATGGACTTCGAATTAGTTATTTTCTCGAACTTAATCTTAAAATATTACTTAGGTAAATTACAAATATACAAATTGTGGGACTCCATCTAAAAAATCCATCGTCTTTTTAAGGTACGGAACCTTAAAAAACAGTTAGAAACACCAAATTGCATCTGATTTATAATTCTTAGTCACGAAACACCGATTAAAACGAGGATCTTTCTAATTGTTATGTAATGTAAGACTATCAATATTGATATCGAATAAACCGGTTAGCTTTACGATGTGTCCTCCACTGACCTAAATGAAGTAATCAAGTATGAAACACTTTTTTTAATTTATGTTTTTTATCATTTCATCCGCTATTAGTGAATAAATTTACGTAACATAATGAAGAAGAATGACATTTTCTTGAGCTTGACTACCTATGTCGCACCCGTTTTGTTTCTGTTATTTAGGAACTAACCTAATTTAGTCTAATTATGTCTCTTTCTAATAAAAAACATGAGAAAGGGATAGAAGATATTTAATCCTGTCAAATTAGTCCACTTGAATAGTTTTAATGTCAATTTAGTCGTAATCGCAAAAGGTCGCGACTATTTTCGCATAAACGACAAGGGCGTAGACTAATTTGAGAGTTCTAAATATTTTCTGTCCTTTTTCAATGATATTTGTAAGAAAGAGATATAGTGTAATTAACATTAGTTTAGTGCGATGTTCAACAGAATCAGCACCAGTATCAGTATTCCCCGAAGAAATAGGATACCCATATTTTACGGTGTAATAAGGGGGGTATGCTGATTGCCACTAACCGGACATAAATTCAGACAGGAAAATCCCAATAACACTGCCCAATCCGGAGATCGCACCCAGGACCGCGCGGAAGCAATTGCGCATGGGCTTGCGCATGCGGGGTAGTCAAACCAGCCTGGTTTGAGTCGCTTTGTTATTTAACCGGAAATTGTGTCTAAGTAGGTATAGTATCAATTTATAGTACTATAACTACACGACGGGACACATTAATTATGTGCTTATCTTCTTAATAGTTTAGTAATCGTTATTTGAAACAGCTGTTGATTGTAATGTTATCTCTCAGTTAGTTAACGACGTTATTAATACGCCTCGATGTTATAGGATGTGAGGTTATCGATATCAAACTGGTACTGAATTGGTAATTGGTTAATTATTGGTCTGCTGTCTATTTGGGAAAACCTAATTGGATAAGTAGATACCAAAATCAGGGTGTTTTTCAAGGTAGAGGGTACCAAAAAATTATGTTGTATGAAAATAACATAATATCTGTCTTCGTGATGCAAGACTAGAGTTTGATAAACCAATGAGGCAAACGAAGTCATAAAAGTATGAATAGAAACACAAGGCCGACTCCAATCTTTGTAAATACTCTATGTGAATAATTGCTATTTGTCCTGCTATAAAATGTTTGTTAATAGAAAGTTTAAAACCTCGTGTCCATGATATACCAAAAATAACTCGTCTTGTGCGCCTACAGTTTAGGGTTACGGGGTGAATGCACTGATGGTCACACCATGCTTATTGTAGGGTCACTGAGAGATTGTGAACTCTGGACCTTGGGTTGATTCAACCTGCAATGTGGTGACTATGACTAGTATCCATAATACAAGTGGTAAATGGTAAGCAGTGGATTGTGAGAACTGTATCACCAATAATCACACAAAAGAAAATACTTTGACTTTTGAGATTCAGTGATATTATCTTGATCCGCTGTCTCACTGAAACTTTTTTACCGTAGACTATTGGAGTAACTGGATATGTATTTAAGGGCTAAAGCATATCTAGACTGGCGAGAGTTCCGCGTAAAATTATATGAAGCATTAAGGAGCACTGCATAGTGAGATCGTCTTCTGCTCGCGGTCGGTGTAAACGTCGATTGGTGTGATGGTGACCCGCTGCTCGTCACCGATTGGGCTGTGTTTGAGCGTAAAACGAGAATTACATAGCGAAACTAGTGTCGTACATACACCGTATAGCTCAACAACTTTAGTCCTATAACCATCATTTTGAAAAAAATAAATAATTACCTACAGTGCATTTTCATGAAATTTCTGAACCCAAATATGCTACCGACAAAATTTTGAAAAAAAAATTTGGTTCACACGTTATTGCTTATCATCGTCCAATTAGGGTTGAAGTACTTATTATATTGGCCAATCTACAAACTGAACAAATTGTTATGTACACAGCTACACAATTTTCCTTTAGTTTTAGCTCTTCACTAAAATCGTCACGATTCACGGGTGGAGCATATTTCAAGCTGTTGTTAGGTTATACCTAAATTTGAAGCTTTGGTAAAAATCCAGTTCCTTTTAATAGCTACCAGGTGCAAAAATAACTAAAACTGAATATTTTTCACTTTTTATTGTGTATCCTTAGCCGTCCAAGACTCGACTGACTCGACGAGCGCGCACACAATATTTATAACTGCGGTTCTCCCACTACCCGTCTACCACGTTAATCAAAACAAATATTAAATCGTAGTGTGCGCGTACATCCGGTGTCAATACAAGTCTTGAATATATTTTACAAATAATCAGCGATACAGTAAAATACATAATAACAATTAATTTAATCTATTTATACTACCACTAAATACGATACAGTATAATTTATATTTATTAATCACAAAATTAGGTCTAGTTCTAACATTCGGCCTTTCCTGATACTAAGTTTGTCCTCAAACTTATTAGCATGCAAAATCATTAATACATTTATAAAAAAACCAGAACAATCGTAAGGTGATTCTACCAACACTAACTAAGATTTATTTGAGTGGATCTATCAACACTCGTACATTAAATCACATTTTGTAAGTAAATCTGTCAACACTTACATTCTTACATGTAATCATACTCTTGTAAGTGGATCTATCAACACTCACATAATCACATCAACATCTGCAAGTGGATCTGTCAACACTCACATAATCGCATTAAAAACTGCAAGTGGATCTGTCAACACTCGCATAATCATATCAAAATCTTTAAGTGGATCTGTCAACACTCACATAATCACATCAAAATCTGCAAGTGGATCTGTCAACACTCGCATAATCATATCAAAATATATAAGTGGATCTGTCAACACTCACATATTTGCTTAAACGACACTATTACTATCTTAAAATAACACATAAACTGCACAAGGCATTATCCATAACTTTCAATCATCACTAGACTCATCATTGCTAACGTTACTTTCTGTATCGCTATGGGTGGTGATGGTGATCCATGGTTTGATACGATCAGCCGCCCAAACATTACAATAGTTTTTCTGTGATATATTGGTACCTTCTATACTTGACACTTCATATCTATCATTATCAAGAACTTTAGTTATCCTAAAGGGTCCTGTAAATTTCGGGAGAAGTTTTTTACTTTTACCGTCATTATTAGGGACTGGTTTTAATAATTTTACTAGATCTCCCACCGTATAATTTTTAGCTTTAATCCTCTTTTTGTCAAATCTAGTTTTTTGTTTATCCTGATCTTTATCAATATGTTGACTTATCTGCTCTCTTATCTCTTGTATAGAACCTGGCTGACGTATTTCATCTAATAATTCTGAAAATATGTTATCTCCCTTGCTATTCAATTGTATTCCAAATAGAGCTTCTGATGGTGCTTTCCCTATGCCTTTATTGAGGGTGTTATTTAAACCCCATTGCAATTTTCCTAACACTGTGTCCCAGAGTTTTTCACCTATTTTGTCTGTATACGCAGTCAAAGCATCCAACACCGTCCTGTTATATCTTTCGACTTGCCCATTAGACCGAGGGGATGCTACGGCATTCAAAATATGGCTTATATTCGATTCTGTACAGAATTTCTCAAAGTCTTTAGAAGTAAATGAAGATCCTCTATCTGATATGATCCTGTTAGGGTATCCAAAAATGGAGAATATGTCGTCCAGAGCACGTATAGTAGGTCCAGACTTCAGATTTCGCAAAGGTTTTAACAAACAAAATTTTGTGAAACCATCCACCAAAACAAGTAGATAGCAATTCCCTTTAGAACTTTTTATGAAAGGTCCTAAATGATCGATGTGGACTGTATCGAATGGTTTGTCAACCTTATGTATTGGATTCAGAAATCCTTCTTTAGGACCGGCTGGCTCTTTGCTATAAGCGCATTCTAAGCAAGATCTAACATATTTAGTGACAAAACGTTTCATCTTCGGAAACCAGAAATCTTTACTTATTTTATTTAGCGTTTTGTCAATACCAAAATGTCCAATATCGTCATGATTTAACTTACATAACTGAAAACGAGCGCATTTGGGTACCACCCATTTCAACTCATTGTTTACAACTCTGAATAGCTTATTATTCTTCAGAACGTAATTCTTTTTAATATCTACATATTCTTCATCTTCTAAAATTTTACGGATTCGTTGCGTATTAGGATCATTTAATTGTAAACTCAAAAGCCAGTCTTCCTGTGTTATTCTAAGTATTGACGGTACAATATCTTGACATTTATCCGATACATAAGGCTGAGGATTTCTACTTAAGGCATCTACGTGAGACATTGAATGCCCTGGTTTATACTGAATATCGAAATTAAACTCTTGGATTGTTATCCACCAGCGTGCTATTCTAGGTACCAGATCTCGTTTAGTGAGTGTTGCGCGTACGGCATTACAGTCAGTTATCAATGTGAACTTTAAACCAAGGAGATATACACGAAATCTTTGTAATGACGCTACGACTGCTAAGGTTTCTAATTCGTATGCGTGATATTTCTGTTCATCCAAGCTAGTTTTTCTACTAAAATATGCAATAGGCTTAGCTATCCCGGTTTCAGTTTTCTGAATTAGAATCCCAGCTAATCCATACTTGCTTGCATCGGTGTGCAAGGAAGTTTCATGTTGAGGATCATACATCCCCAATAGTGGTCTTTGAATGAGAGCATCCTTAAGATGAGTAAAAGAATTTTCTTGTTTTGCTCCCCATTGCCATGGATAGCTTTTTCTTGTCAAGTCTGTCAAAGGACGTGCTATGGAAGCAAAGTCTTTAATAAATTTTCTAAAATAACTTGCTAATCCTACAAATTGTCTGACCTCATGAACATTTCGTGGGGTCGGGAACCGCTCAACCGCAGCAATTTTAGCACGCCCTGGTCTAATTCCGCTTTCGCTTATCTCATAACCAAGATATTCCAACTCTGTTTTAAAGAAATTACATTTTTGCAAATTCAATGTCAGACCGGCTTCTTTTAAAAGTTTCAGCACTTCTTCTAATCTGTCAAATCCTTCATCAAAATTTATACCTGGTATCAAAATATCATCCATATAAGCAAGGGCGGAATTAAATCTAGCATTTCCCAGGACTCTGTTTATTGTCCTTTGGAAGACTGCCGGGGAATTAACTAATCCAAAAGGCATTTTCTTGAATTGATATAGCCCATCAGGGGTTACAAATGCTGTGAGGTGTCTACAATCCTCGCGTATTGGGATTTGGTAATAGCCACTAGCTAAATCTAAACTAGTGAAATACTTGTTGCCATTGAGCATATCCAATTGATCATCGATACGGGGCATAGGAAAATGATCCTTCTTTGTTTTGCGATTCAAAGCTCTAAAGTCGACACATAACCTATATCCTCCAGTCTTCTTGGTAACTAATATAACGGGACTCGCATAGGAGGATTTGGAATCCTCAACAATTTCATTTTCTAGAAGCTCATTAACCATGTTGCGTACTACGTTTCTTTCTACATAACTCAGACGATAAGGTCTATGTACAACCGGAGTTTTGTCATCTAATTCAATATGCATCTCGGATACATTAGTACAACCTAGTTCAGACATATTTTGAGCAAAACACGATCTATACTTATTAATAAGTCCTACTATTAAATTAATTTCATCATCAGAAAGGTCTGCATTTATATTGACATCTTTTCGGTTTATCGGTTCTAAATCTGCGGTATCTAAAATTCGTTTACAATTTAAAGTATAGTGTATATTGGAGTCATTTTCAAAAGTTGTAATTACATTAGCCCTGGTCAGTATAGACCCCTCTTGAAAATTAATTAATTCTTGTGACAAATTTTTAATTCCAATTCTACATTTCCCTTCACACAAATTGTAGACTCCTCCCAACACCCAATAATTTACGGGGCCTATATTTCTGATACTATGTTCGATAAGAAAATCACACGTATTTTTGCTATTACTTGTGCAATCTATAAAGTCAAAATCTTTTATATGCGTGTTCATAGAGATTCGTAATACTACTCTATCTTGATTATCCAACTCAGCCGGTAAAGAGGTTAGTTCTGATAATTCCTTCCTTTTTAAAATGTTTAATTTATCATTTGTTTTAATAACTAGCACATCGGGTAGTTCTGTGAAGTTCTGTCCCACTAGTAACGGTTCATTCAACATAGAAGAGTCTACTACAAACGCATCTATTTCCGCAGTTATTTCTCCAAGAGCTAATTTTATACGAGTTCTACTCAACGGTGTGTATGATCCATTGCCAAATCCACGTATTGACGGCAAATCGTTTTGAGACTTGGGTAAAGAATTCTTATCAACAATTTCCTGGCTTATGAGGGTGCAGTCGCTACCAAAATCGATATAACATTCGCAAGGAATGCTATCGTTAATTATTACTTGCTTACGAAATTTGTCATCAGTTTTATTAGATCGAGTTAACAATGTTCTTTTGTCTTGAGAATGGGGCTTGGAGCTGCTGCTGGATTTGTTAAGATAGCAATCAGTAGACTTGTGTCCTACTCGATGACACGAGTCACATTTAACTAAAGGCTTTGTACACGTGTTTGATTTGTGGCCTTTTTCTTTACAATTATAACATACTAAATCAGTTGTATTACTGCGACACTGAGCACTGCGATGCCCCGGTTTATTGCATTTGTGACAAATTGTATCTGATGACGTTCCAGTATTACTTTTCAGTTTATTATTAAAGCGAAAGTTAGATTCTTTACCCAAGTCTTTTAGAAATTTAAGCAATTCCTCTGGATCAGCTAGCCTAGCCGAAGAAGCGCTTGCCTTAATCATCCTATCATCTATTCCGAATATTAGACAATCGACCGCCTTCTTCCCGTGAATATCGCAAGCATTTAAAAGAGTTATTTTATCAAAATAATAATCATCAATTGGTTCATTTAATTTCATTCGTCTTTCTAACATCTCTGTTAAGAGGACACCATAATTACTTTCTGAAGGAAACGCCCTAATCAATCGTTTTTGCCATTCGGTCCAAGTGAGAAGAATAGTTTGAAGACCTTCGTACCATTTCTTAGCGTGTCCCGTCAATTTTGGGAGAGCAAAGTGTGTCGTTTGTTCGTCAGTCCAGTTGTAAATTTTAGCGCATTCGTTAACCTTAGCAATCCAATGTTCAATTCTCTGATTTTTCTGATTAGGATCAAAACAAGGTATAATATTCTTATTATAAGAGATGCCATATGCAGCGGGTTTTAAAAATTTTTGTAACAGTATGGCAAAGTCATTACTACTAATATTCATGTTAAAATTTTCACCAACCTGCAATTGCGACAATGCTGGTGTCGACCCTCGGGCGTCCGGAGGCAGTTCAAACTCTCTCGTCCCTGACGAACCCGCTACTGGCTCGGGTATTGATGCAATTGAAGAGGCATTGGATTCTTGTTCTTGAATTGACTGTTGTATTGTGGTTGCGTTTGCCGGTCGACTACGCAAAGGTTCCGGCGTCTCGTTCGTGGTTTTTCGATTTTTCTTAGATTTCTTATGGCGTTTTCTTTCCCGCACGGACCTTGTTTCTGGTTCAGAAGAACTATCTCGTCGAGTACGAGTTCTTTTCCTGCGTCGGTTTTTCCGTGTCGATTCGGAAGAACTGTCTCGATGAGTACGTGATCTCTTTCTGCGTCGGTATCTCCGTGTCGATTCGGAAGAACTGTCACGTTGAGTATGAGCTTTATTCTTACGTCTGGACGTCCTCTGATTAGTTCCGGAGGAATTCTCTTGATCATCATGACTTTCCCGATGTCGCACACGAGACCGAGATCTTGTACGGTGGTCTCTATCATCATCACGGGCACTTCCCATTTTGTGGGTCACTGTCTCACTTCTGATAATAGCTACCAGGTGCAAAAATAACTAAAACTGAATATTTTTCACTTTTTATTGTGTATCCTTAGCCGTCCAAGACTCGACTGACTCGACGAGCGCGCACACAATATTTATAACTGCGGTTCTCCCACTACCCGTCTACCACGTTAATCAAAACAAATATTAAATCGTAGTGTGCGCGTACATCCGGTGTCAATACAAGTCTTGAATATATTTTACAAATAATCAGCGATACAGTAAAATACATAATAACAATTAATTTAATCTATTTATACTACCACTAAATACGATACAGTATAATTTATATTTATTAATCACAAAATTAGGTCTAGTTCTAACACTTTAAACACTTTACCCTCTGCATGGGATCGTGGGTATGGTTTTTATATTATTGTTGTTTGCAGACGAGTGTTGGAGCGCTACCAGTTCATCGATCCCACCAGGGTCGCTATCTGGGGCCACAGCTACGGCGGATATGCGACGCTGCTCACAATGCTGCATGATGACGACAAGATGTTCCAGTGTGGGGTGTCCGGAGCTCCCGTCACCTCCTGGCTTTATTACAGTAAGTTCAAGAGTTGTGTTTAAGGGACTTTTAGGATGTTCGACCATGTCTTGACGTCATAATAGATATGACGTCAAGACATGGTCGAACATCCTAAAAGTATAAGTAATTGTCGTTATTATTATTATTACTCATTTATTTTCAGGCATCTAGGGCCCTTAGATACAACACATGAAATACAAAAATACTTATAAACGAATACATAATTACCCTAGTACCGCATTGATTGCGGCAAGCAGGCTTATTCTTCTTTTTTTTCTCCACTCTAATGAAGCCTTCTTCATCGGGTTTTTGTCTTGTTATGCAGTCAGAAGCCTGGAAGTCTGACTGGTCTTACTTTAGAGTTTTGGCAGTGCCGAGTAATTGGGTTGAGAAAGTGAATTGGTAGCCACTCTATGAAATTACTGATGTTGAGCCGCATTTGATGAAACATTAAATTGATTTCTAACCTACCTAATTATTATTGAGAAAAGGGTTTAGCGAAAAGTATGTTTTTTAATTGATATTGATATTGTTTTTAGGGTTTCGTACCCAAAGGGTAAAACGGAACCCTATTACTGAGACTTCACTGTCCGTCCGTCCGTCTGTCTGTCTGTCTGTTTGTCTGTATGTCTCCAGGCTGTATCTCATGAACCGTGATAGCTTGACAGTTGAAATTTTCACAGATGATGTATTTCTGTTGCCGCTATAACAACAAATACTAAAAACAGAATAAAATTAATATTTAAGGGGGGCTCCCATACAATAAACGTGATTTTTTGCTCGATATTGATAACGGCACCAGGTAGACGCTTGAAATACTCACAGAATATCATGATTTTAAAAATAAATAATTAAATAAAAATAAAAAAAATATTTAAGGGGTTCCATACAACAGACATGATTTTTTTGCCGTTTTTATCTATAGATAATGGTACGGAACCCTTCGTGCGCGAGTCCGACTCGCACTTGGCCGGTTTTTTTTAGGACATAAGTACCTACATATAGGTAGTTCTTAATTTGAAAACAATAATGATATAATTTTTACAATGAAATAAGACACCTACGTTCATAATAATTCATGTTATACCTAAATTAGTGTCACTTTCGCTTCATATTAATTAGCATACATGTTCGAAAGTGTTTCATTGCTAATAAATATATAAAGGTATGCAAAATTGATGATTTTACATAGCGGCTCTCCTTTATATCTATTCAATTCGAGAATCTGAAATAGGTAATAGTCACCTAAAAATTATTAATGGTATTCTCTAATACTTATATGGAATACCATTTGTGAGATTTTTATTTACGAGATGGGCTTCAGAAGTTAATTTATCCAGCGAAATATTGCTAATGAAAAAAAAAAACTACATTCTAGAACCTTCTCTTTTCCCCCAGATACAATGTACACAGAGCGCTACATGGGGCTACCGACAGAGGAGGACAACCTAAAAGGTTACGAAGCTGGTGACGTCACGCTTCTTGCCGAGAAGCTGCGCGGCCACGACTTCTACCTCATGCACGGCAATGCTGACGACAACGTGCATTTCCAGAACGCCGCAAAGCTGATGAAGGCACTGCAGGAACTTGACATTCCGTTTGAGCAGATGGTAAGGACATTGCACTTTAGGACATTGTTTCCTCAATATCATTTATACCGTTTAGGCTACAGTACCTACAGAGCGTGAAAAAAAATTGACATACATTTAACCCGCGCCAATAAAGAAACGAATTAAAAATGGCGGCACTAATCATTCCCTCTCATAATAGCATAGCATAAGTGGCCTATAATATTCCCACTGCTGGGAGACAGGCCTCCTCTCTGTGAGAGGGAGTGGGCTGTAGTCCACCACACGGGCCCAGTGCGGGTTGGTGGACGTCACATGTCTTCGAATTTTTGGTTCTAGGACATGCCAGTTTCCTCACGATGTTTTCCTTCACCGTTAAAGCAAGAGATAATTAATTTCTAATACGCACATGACTTCGAAAAGTCAGCGGTGCGTGCCTCGGGATCGAACTCGAACCATTCGCCGTGGGAGGCACATGGTTAAACCATTAGGCTATCACTGCATTTCCTCTCACTCGCACGTTACTGCTGTCTTTACTCACACCCGATGTGTATGTCCTTCTGGAGCAGTGGGTTAAAAACAATCTATTTTTTTTTTCGCAGTCGTACCCTGATGAGGCCCACAGTCTGGCAGGAGTAAACCTACATAGGTACAACGCAATGGACCGCTACTGGACACGTTGTCTAAGACTGCAAGATTGGTACTAATGCTAACTACTTCATTATTAATACTCAATAGAAAATATAAAGAACGTACAGATTGATTATTTTGACCAGTACAAAAGTCGTGACAGAAAAAAGAAGATATTATGTACGGCAATAACCTAATGAAACAGTTGGATTTCCAACATTTTGGAATTCAATATACCTACGTATTCGTGGTAAGTACCTATACAAACATACATTATATTGTTTTCCCCATTACAATGAGTGCTGCTGTTTGTAAAGATGTTATACGTATTTATATTGTTCAATTAAATAAGTAGTAGGTTTAATTTTATAGACGTTTCCAATAAAATATTTTGTAGAATTTTGACTTTAATTTCGAACTGGATCTTGCGTTATAAAGGTTGGTAATGTAAAGTAGTACTTCAGGTAATATCTACGTACTTTTAGTAAGCTTTCTGTGTAACTGGTTTCTTAGTTCAACTTTCTCTAATGCTATTATATTATATCATGTTTGCTTTCATTCGAACTCAAATTGACCTTTCATCTTTTCCTCCTTACTCGTAATCCTGCTGGCAACGTCATGGTTAGCATATAGCATAGCATAATCAGCCTATAATGCTCCCATTACCGGGACCTCAGATCATAGAAACAAGGGAGATGTGCAAGGCGCTATTGAGCTTGACACCTTAATTCTGATCAATGTGATCATGCTGCCGACGGACCGACCGCGATCGATGGTATAAATACCTAGTGTTTTAGTTTAGTGTGAGTGACTGATGAGTGAAGAATAACAGTGTCAGATTAAGGGTACGTGTGCGGAATTTTTTATGTGTGGTAGATCTCTATATTCACAAAGGAGCGTTTGAATTGTGATGCACACTACTTTTAAAGTGGCGACAGTGGTTCCGTTGCTAATTTGCTATGATGGCTTATCTCCTTGTTTTTATGATCTGAGGACACAGGCCTCCTCTCTGTGCAGAGAGTGAGTGGGCCGTAGTTCACAACGCGGGCCTAGTGCAGGTTGGTAGACGTCACATGCCTTCGAGTTTTTGGTTCGGACATGCCCGTTTCTACACGATGTTGTCCTTCAGTGCTTCACCGTTTTTTAGAGCAGTGGTGATGAAACAGATTACACAAAGTGTGCGCCTGCCACGGTTGAAACCCACGACGTACTAATTTTAAGCCGTACCACTGAAAAATAATTAATCCCAAATACATAGCATGGTGTAATACTCTATGGGGGAAACTTCTTACCTATCTGGCCCATGCGCCCCTCCCAGAAATTAATCCTTGACCGCACTTAAGGAACTTAACATGCGACAAATACGTCTGCAGTCTACGGAAGGAGTATAAAAGATCAATAACAAATCGTGTTGGCTGCCGCCGGTATAATAAAGACAGCATAAATTATCATAATTCCGACGATGATGGACGGACTCGCGGAAGTAGATACCTAGTAGCCGGACACAATAGCTGTTTTATATGTTGTGGTTCAATTTGTTATGCTGCTCTGTTGATATTCTGACATAGTAATACCGGTGTGGTTTATGAGTTATGAAATAGAGTTGTGCAAAAGTATCACGGAAGTAATAGGAATGTACGAGTATGTATTAAGGCGCTATGGGTTCACAAAACGCTAGAATGAGCTCTAGAATTTTTCATTTTTTTATAAGATTTCTTACAGTTTCCACCCAGAAAAAAATATATGGTATACTTAAGCATATTAGCTAGTGAAATCATTAATTCAATACACGATATGAATAACTTCACTCGATAGAAAAAAATTCCAAAGATACCTCTCGAAGATACTTTTTCATTACGAATATTTCATTTTTTAGACTTATTTCTTACGTTTTAATTTTTGAAATTTTTTTAACATATTATTTAATAATTGAGTTAGTGAATTCATTAATAAAATTGTATAAAAATTAAAACGGCAATTTTAGATAATTTTTTATACCCAAAAAACGTTCCTAAGAACGTGCGCACGACTGCTTCAGTCCGGTCTCAGACCTCACCGGAGTAGGACGTGTGCCAAATTTTTCGCCACTCACGAAATGATTATTTTCAATAATTCTTTGTGAAAATGACTAACAAACGTAATAATATCATTAATATAATATTTTTTATACAATTAAGGTTAGGTTTTAGCACATATTTGGGCAAATAGCGCTATTGACCACCTATTGACTGATAAACGTAGGTACGCTCACATCCTAACAGTGTTGCCAATTACAATTTCAAAATTCCGCTAAGCAGGTTGGTATTTTCCGTCAAAAATTCGTCATGATTAAATATTTTTCCGTCAGTAGAATCCGTCAAACAAAAGATACAATAGATAGGTATATCATTTTAGATAATAAATAAATAAATAATATAGATAAATAAATTATGATTATAATAATAAAATGCGAAATCCTATTCAAACTAAATCTTATACGTCTCAAATAATAAAGAATATGCTTGCTTACACTCTTGTATTATAAATAAATAATTCGTAGATAAATGTTTAAATCAGACGTTATCCGGGAAGTCCCGAAGCATAGACGTTTGAATGCCACCAATATGAAGAAAATTATATTAATATTAATATAATATTAAAATTATTAATTCATATAATTTTCTTCTTTGATTAGGATTTCGCATTTTATTATTATAATCATAATTTATTAAAAAAAAGCTCGTGGCTAAATGACGGCCGCGCTAATCGATCGATCTGCGAGGTTAAGCTGCGCTTGCCGCGGTCAGTCCTTGGATGGGTGACCGTTATTTACACATCGAGACCCCTCCGTGCCTCGGAGAGCACGCGTTTCTTATATAACCTAATTACTTTACCTCACATAGAGCCGTGTTTTTGAATCCTAATTCACTTTCGTTTTCACTACGTGTGAGCCCTTCTAATCTACTTTATTTAAATATCCAACCATAAATTACACATCATAATTTGCGGAAAATCCTACCTATCCAATGGTACAACTCCCATGGACCTACCTAGTCACATAAAAAAGTTTCTAGAACAAAAACTGTCTAAATTTCTAACTTAGCAAAGTTACAATATCCAATTGCCTATAACATAGCCTATTTCTTATCGGATCTGCAATATTCTTGTTAGATACATGTTTCTAGACTACCACACGTCTAGTAAGACACAATTTATCATCCTAACTTACACACAGAAATATCGCATTTTCAAACACATATCGATCTATATTATAGGCACAATATCCATGAAATTCAGAGTCTTTACACAACATTATGTCCTAGCCTTCCTACCGAACCTAAATACATGACTAGATTCTATATAACACATTACAACAATCCTACAAATGCAATTTTATGTACATAACACTTATTCTCAAATTATAGCTTTCCTATCGTCAAGAGGTATAACTGCTTATGTACATCTTATGTAAACAACATTCCTACACTATAAAACCACGATGTACACAAAACCTCGATTATGGTTACAAAGGTATTCACGACTTTACATAAAAAACATGAAATCTTATTCCTACACAATAGGCTATTTGACTCATTTTGGGAAATGGTTTATATTAAATCTTCATTATATTATAAGCACACTACATTGATATTTCAAGGAGATCTACTGTATTTATCAATAAAAATCAGTGATTAAGTATAAATTTCCAAAACCGCTCCAAAAACGCTGTTTCTGACAGAAGTGACGTAACACGCTAGTAAACGAGCTTTGTCAAAAGACAGATGGTGCAGCTGAAATTAATTTCATCAGTAATTCATTTTTATCGGCTATAGTGGCGTATAAATGGTGTGTAGTTCCACAATGTACAAATACGTCTTTAAGCAGTCCATCATGATCATCAGACATAAAAGAATTTATAGGTAATGTTTCTGAGTTTTTATCAACATAACCTAAAATGAGATTTCACAAAACTTCTGAATGATTATATAAAAGATTTGTAAATAAATATGTGGTAGGTAGGTACTTACACAGCTGATTTACATTTTTAAGTTCCGCAGCATAATAATCAGCGTTATTCTTAAAGAAAAGTGCAATGCGTCTATCTTAGGTAGGTTGTTGTCATCAGCTTGCACAAAATTTGACTCCATTTTGTGATTCGATATAAATATTTATGCCACTAGATGACTATATAGAAGATTTCTATGAAAACAGCTTCAGAAATAGCTCAAAGATCGATTAAAGCACCCAAAAACATAAAACGCAAACTACATCTGTCAAAGCCGTGCTTATGCTCAAAGACTACATATATACATACATATATACTTATGCTTACATTGCTTACTCCAGTGTTGCCAAGCTAGATTTTCATTTTACCCCAATGCCTGATTAATTTTACTCTAAAATCATAACTATTTATACAAAAATACCTGGGACCTGGCTAAAGTTTTGGTTTTAGATATACAATAAAAGAAGTTCTTTCTTAATCAATGGTCATGTTTCACAATAAAAATATGCTGAATTTGTTTGTTTAACTCAAATTCAATTCAAATACTTAGGTACCTACATGTATTGCTTACCAAAAAGCCCATAAACTTTAGTAATCATAACAACAATACGAAATCTAACCTTAAAATTTTGGAAGTGACTCCGCGACCGCCGCCGTGACCTGAATTTGCAGCCGGCACCGGTTGCTAAATTGGCAGCCGGCGCTGACTTTGGAAAAAAGCGGGAAAGGGGGTTGGCAATTTGGCATAATTAAAGAAACATTTCATGTTTCATTTGAGTAACATACCTAATTAGGGTCCAAGAGCCGGCGCCGATCAAAAGGGGTCATTGTACTTGTCGGTTTTAATATCGTGTTTTATGTTATTTTGAGTTATTATTTCCTTAATTTTAGTATTGATTAATGTTTACAATTTGTTTCCTATTGGATTTGTATTATTTTCTTATTAGAATAGGCTTCTTGACAACATTGAAAATATGCTATAGATTGTGGTCATCCTATCAGTTCATAGCGTAAATAAACTTATTTCACTTGATTTTCAACTAAAATATGTATATATTTGCAAATTACACGAAAATAAAATGCAATATTTTTTGTTATTTTATCTGTGACAAGAACGGCCAGTTGCACTCTGGTGACGTCACACGCTAGTAAGCCAGTGTTGCCAACTTATTTTTAGGGTAAAGAATTCTTTAGAGTAAAGGACGTCGGCAGTTTTAGGCTTGATATGGTACAGTAATAAAAGCTTAACCAAAAATAAAAATATATTTTAATTGTTCTTTGCCTAATTTATCTTAGAGATTAAGAATTGGAATCAAAAATCGAAATAAATAAGAAATAAAATGATTATGCCATTGACATTTTGAAAAAACCACTAAAACAAAAACGGGTGCATGCTGGCTGGCGCGTGCTTCCACAGAATATCATAGTGACAGCAACTAAAACCTTTGAATTGAGAACTCATTAGTCGGGCTGTACTTCACTGGATCATTCACACCATACTTAACCTCACTGTCAGAAATAAGAATATTTCTCTTTAACCCAATTACGTACAAAAACAAATAAAAAATGAATTTAAATACTCTTGAAATACTCGATCACACCAAACTAATTTCATATCTGTACCGACTTACACAATCTGAGGCCCAGCGTTCTATGGGCGTCTGCCAGTGCCCTTTGAGGGTAAAATTTTAGGGAGCGCCTCCGCAGCCGGCGCCGACTAGGCTCCCAAAAATAATGCCGGTAGGAACCGGAGTAGCCTTGGAGTAGCAGTGATACCAGACGAAAATAATTGCAAACTACCGTAGCAGCAGATTAATGTTGCCGTGTTTTAGGTTGAATTAAATACCTTAGACTGACTTTTAAATTACAGTGTCAATGTAAAACAAAATACAACTTTTTTGGACTTACAAGGGGGATGGAGGTGGTTGATGGAGCCCCGGTACGCGGAGCTCCTATTTCTATCTGCAAGGTTAAGAGTAACCTAACACGAAGGGGTTGACGGGGGCTTCGTTCGCTCGGTTTGCTCGCTCACTGAAGCCCCCGTCAACCCCTTCGAACCTAACCTGTCCGTGTCGGGGTGTCCAAGTTCCCTCGCTTTGCTCGCTCTTGGACCCTAATTAGGTATGTTACTCAAATGAAACATGAAATGTTTTTTTTAATTATGCCAAATTGCCAACCCCCTTTCCCACTTTTTTCCAAAGTCAGCGCCGGCTGCCAATTTAGCAACCGGTGCCGGCTGCAAATTCAGGTCACGGCGGCGGTCGCGGAGTCACTTCCAAAATTTTAAGGTTAGATTTCGTATTGTTGTTATGATTACTAAAGTTTATGGGCTTTTTGGTAAGCAATACATGTAGGTACCTAAGTAATTGAATTGAATTTGAGTTAAACAAACAAATTCAGCATATTTTTATTGTGAAACATGACCATTGATTAAGAAAGAACTTCTTTTATTGTATATCTAAAACCAAAACTTTAGCCAGGTCCCAGGTATTTTTGTATAAATAGTTATGATTTTAGAGTAAAATTAATCAGGCATTGGGGTAAAATGAAAATCTAGCTTGGCAACACTGGAGTAAGCAATGTAAGCATAAGTATATATGTATGTATATATGTAGTCTTTGAGCATAAGCACGGCTTTGACAGATGTAGTTTGCGTTTTATGTTTTTGGGTGCTTGAATCGATCTTTGAGCTATTTCTGAAGCTGTTTTCATAGAAATCTTCTATATAGTCATCTAGTGGCATAAATATTTATATCGAATCACAAAATGGAGTCAAATTTTGTGCAAGCTGATAACAACAACCTACCTAAGATAGACGCATTGCACTTTTCTTTAAGAATAACGCTGATTATTATGCTGCGGAACTTAAAAATGTAAAAACAGCTGTGTAAGTACCTACCTACCACATATTTATTTACAAATCTTTTATATAATCATTCAGAAGTTTTGTGAAATCTCATTTTAGGTTATGTTGATAAAAACTCAGAAACATTACCTATAAATTCTTTTGTGTCTGATGATCATGATGGACTGCTTAAAGACGTATTTGTACATTGTGGAACTACACACCATTTATACGCCACTATAGCCGATAAAAATGAATTACTGATGAAATTAATTTCAGCTGCACCATCTGTCTTTTGACAAAGCTCGTTTACTAGCGTGTTACGTCACTTCTGTCAGAAACAGCGTTTTTGGAGCGGTTTTGGAAATTTATACTTAATCACTGATTTTTATTGATAAATACAGTAGATCTCCTTGAAATATCAATGTAGTGTGCTTATAATATAATGAAGATTTAATATAAACCATTTCCCAAAATGAGTCAAATAGCCTATTGTGTAGGAATAAGATTTCATGTTTTTTATGTAAAGTCGTGAATACCTTTGTAACCATAATCGAGGTTTTGTGTACATCGTGGTTTTATAGTGTAGGAATGTTGTTTACATAAGATGTACATAAGCAGTTATACCTCTCGACGATAGGAAAGCTATAATTTGAGAATAAGTGTTATGTAAATAAAATTGCATTTGTAGGATTGTTGTAATATGTTATATAGAATCTAGTCATGTATTTAGGTTCGGTAGGAAGGCTAGGACATAATGTTGTGTAAAGACTCTGAATTTCATGGATATTGTGCCTATAATATAGATCGATATGTGTTTGAAAATGCGATATTTCTGTGTGTAAGTTAGGATGATAAATTGTGTCTTACTAGACGTGTGGTAGTCTAGAAACATGTATCTAACAAGAATATTGCAGATCCGATAAGAAATAGGCTATGTTATAGGCAATTGGATATTGTAACTTTGCTAAGTTAGAAATTTAGACAGTTTTTGTTCTAGAAACTTTTTTATTTATTTATTTTATAACGCTACCTATTCCGATTTCTAAAAGGTTAGTACATAGTATGTACTAACCTTTTAGAAATCGGAATAGGTGGTTATTTGGAAAAACTAGGTAGGTATTGCCTACCTAGTTTTTCCAAATAACCACCACAAAAAATAAATTGACTTAATTCGCTAAACTAACTTGTACCAAAAGTAGGTACCTAATAAAGTTTGACAACTAGGTACTTTAATTACACTATGTGCGCGCCAATTTCCACTAAAAGTAATAGCGTCGCGCTCAGCCCGCCGCAAGAGATCTCGTCAACGCGCCACCCCGTAGCCCGCGGGCGCGCGCGCCGCATCGTGTTCTTCACCCCCGCACGTAAAATATTTCGCTGGACCTATAGCGCCTTAAGCTCAAACATAATTATGCACTTTGCCATTTGTTGTCGGTCTTTAACGCATGTTAAAACGTCGTGTGTTTGCACACACACATGTCACGTCTGGCGCCGAAAAAGGCCGAAATACCCCGTGACATTTTAGTCTTCTCAATATTAATATTGAAGAAAGTCAAGGTTAAAAATTGACCATAATGATGAGTATAATTATTATACTCATCATTATGGACAATTTTTAACCTTGACTTTCTTCTGAGAAACGACTGACCTTTTTAGCGAAATTGTTCATAATGATGAGTATAATGGCCCCCTTTCAGGTGTAAGACGACAAAAATGACACTGTGAAAATGCAAATAGTGTTCGATTTGATCAGTTTATCATTTCATTTCCGCCTACTTAATGAGCATTGTATGATAAGTTTTGTTTTAGGTGAAAACCTACAGTTGAAAAAAAACTTACATTCGTACACTAGAGCGATAGAGTTATCGCTCTAGTGTACGAATCGTAGTGCATCAGTAATATAAAGAATGGATAGGTATATGTTTGTGTATTTTGTATTGTGTAGTTTTATGGATTTATGTTTTGCCAATGGTTTGACTCGGTGATGGTAGTGTGAGAATTTCTCAACAGTACCCAACTTGACTCCCAAAGGAGTTAAAGACTGTAGCAAGAAATACGTGTCATCTACTAGACTAGACGATAGGTAGGTTAGTTACCTAGTAATATTATGTCCGACGATGATACCTTCTACTGTGCGAACTACCGGTGATTATGGTTATATTACTAATACCTTGAGATCTGTAATTCTGCAGTGATTTATTGAGGATTACCTACTTATAGTTTGAGGTCATGATTAATAAACACCCTATCCCACATCCTACGATATTGCTCGCGTTGTGTCTGGAGTGCGACATTGTGGCATCGTAGATAATGATGCGTGGCATCTCATATTAAATGTGCAGATTATAAACACTACAAAAAGCCATTTGTATTGCGGGATGCATGTATGTATGACCTACCTATATTGTAGGAACTACAATTAAAACCAGTAGGTAGGGATGGCCGTTGTTAAAGTTGGTGCAATCTTTTTTTAACCTGGCCTTTCGATCCGCATTGTTCCACGTTTTAATAACGCAACATTGAAGCCATTCATTTTAACTAGACCTAAAAATGTCACTAGTAACTTAACTTGATTTATTTTAATCGAAGTAGTTCGAAAATGGATTATGAGCCAAGATTCAATTAAGACACGGTAGCATAATTATAGGTAGGTACAACCAGGCGGTACAACATTATTCTTAGTTAATGCGAAAGCCGAAAAGGGGTCATTGTACCTACTCATCATTATGAACAATTTTTAATACGGGACCAACCCTGAAATCGCCAAAAAAAAAAACAGCTGCCATGTTCCATACATTTGTATTCAATGGAACAGCTGATTTTTTTTCGCCATTTCAGGGTTGGTCCCATAGTAAAAGATGTTCATAATTATCTGTACCTATTAAGTATATTGAATTAATGACCTCTTTTCAGCTTTCGCATTAAGAGGGCTCTCGCATTCGGCACCTCTCTCGCTCGCACAGAACCATATATTTTAAGAATCTTAAATAAAAAGACGCATTTTTGAAAAATGTAATCTCATAGCGAACTACAAAATGATAATAATTATATTATTATAAATTCTAATTATTAAAACCACATGAGTTAAACAAACCTCAGAAACAGATCATAATTGTTTTTTAAGTTTGTTTATTAGATATCACAGTAGAAATATGTTTTAATTATTTACCTGTAAAATTAATATTATTTTGTAGTTCATTATGAGATTACATTTTTCAAAAATGCATCTTTTCATTCAACATTCTTAAAAATGGTTCTGTGCGAGCGAGAGAGGAGACAAAATTCCGAGAGCGCCCGTAACTAAGAATACAGTTGTATTTATAAGCTATAGCATAAACGAGTAGACTAAAACACGGACTACCTACTCACGGTCGGGAGCCTAGGTCCCGGGTTCGATCCTCGAGTCGGGCAAGTGTTTTGGATTTTCATTTGCAACCCGGAGTCTGGATTTGTGCCAAGTTAATGTCAATAGGCTAGCCCCCTATTACATGGGACTTAACATAACTAGCAAAATGTGGGTGTAGATACATCTCTGCCTAACCTTTCGTTAAATAGAGAAGAATTATATACAGGGTGGCAGGTTAGACAGCGGAAATATTTTAAGGGGTCATTGTACTCATCATTATGAACAACTTTTACAATGGGACCAACCTTGAAATCGCGAAAATAAAATCAGCTGTTCCATACATTTATGTTCACATAACTCAACAAAATGTATGGAACAGCTGATTTTTTTTTCGCGATTTCAGGGTTGGTCCCAGAGTGAAAGTTGTTCATAATGATGAGTATAATGACCCCTTAAAATATTTCCATTGTTTAACCTGCCACCCTGTATTAATACAGGCGTAATTTTATGTTGTTACATGTCTTTTCTTGTGTTTTTCTCTCTTCCTGAGATAAGACCTATCATTGATAAAATTATCAAGAACTTCGAATCCTGTTGAAAGCTAAGGTGACTGAACTCTCTATAATCGAAAAATAACTTGAAGATAATTCTACACGCCTAGTACTAATTATTATCGGTTAAGCACTTGTTCTTAGCGGTTGCGTATGCGCCGGTTGTGAAGTTGTAATGCATTATTGTGCTGTATTGCGTAAGTGAGAGGGCCCTCTCGTCTCCTTTCACTTGCGTTGCCCATCAATCACAGCATCTCCGAGGAACACCGTTCTATACTTATAATTACCACTTGTATTGGTTAATTTAGGTTCTCATTTATTTATTTTAATGCTGGTTTCATGAATATTCGCCACTTGGAGTTACTACTGCTTGAACACCAGTGCTGTGTGAAGTCACGATGCAACGCAGCATCATGTTGAGACGGAACCTCTTTCATTCATTCATCCTAGGCGCTACAGCCGCGGGTGGGCCTTGGCCTGGTCGAGTAAACTTCTCCAGACATCTTTATTTTTGGCTTTCTCTCTCCAGCCGTTGAATTGGAGTCAACGGCTGGAGAGAGAAAGCCAAAAATAAAGAAGAAGCCTTTGTGTCCTTCTCAATGCCATCCAACCATCTGAGTTTAGGTCTTCCACGGGGCCTCCGGCCGTCAGGCTTTCCGTGTAGGAGACGTTTAGGTACTCTGGTATCTCCAATACGCTCAACATGGCCTGCCCATCGAAGACGACTCAGCTTTATGTGTTTTCTCGGATCCTCTTTGTGACAACAAATATTTATTTTCTTGAATTTTCCAAGATGAAAGGTACGGTTTGTTCGATTTGCTAATGTTTATGACCATTTGAATTAATTTCGTTAAACGTTGCTCCACACTGGGATTTCTCCTGTATCGTGGGTGCGTTTACAAACACAAATTTCACATACACAAACAGCCAGACCTACGTGCAATGCGGGAATCGAACCTGCGACACGTTGCGCCGCAGCTAATCTCTCAGCCACTGCGACAACCGTGCGGTCAGATACATTTACTACTTAAATTATTATTGAAAAAGTGCCTAGCCCTTATACTTATACCTTAGCCCTATACCCTTTGATTAACAATTTTCATTGAAATTGATAACCATTCTTATAGGGTGATTGTCCATTAAAACTTTGTTGCATGCAATACCTAATTGCAATGAACCGGCAATAATCCAAAAGTAGGCTGTTGTAGGTACGGAAAAAAAAAGGTTGTGAGGTCGAATGTGACCGTATAAAAGCACATTATTGTTTAACAAGAACACACACAACACCTTCACCCTTACCACAAAAAAGATAGTTAGGTACGCGTTAAACGCGAATGCTACCAAAAATAATACGCACTTGTTTTAGACAAGTTAGTGCTAAAACAAGTGCGTATTATTTTTGGTAGCATTCGCGTCTTTTTTGTGGTACGGCCCCTTGTGTTTGTAACAAATATTATTTACTTACCACAAATCTTTTAAAATAATATATAAGTAGGCATAACCGCTAGCATATAACAATAAATACGTAGTCAAACTGTTTGTAAGTAAAATTAAGTATAACAACTAAACTATTAACTCCTAAGTTTATGCCAGTTGTATTTTGTGTACCTAAGTACCTACTTCCTTAAGAAATCACCCAGCAAACTGAGCGTGTAATGTACAAGATATCTCTTCATTAAACGATGATTTAATTTGTAAGCGATTTAATCTTTGATTGAACGAACAATCGTTTTTTTTCTTTCATAATTTTATTACTATAACTACTAATAAGTGAGTAATTCTTGCACTTATAAGTAATTGGTTATTCGGAAACGGCTCTAATGATTTCGATGTAATTTTGTATTGAGAAAACTTTTTACTTTCAAGATGGTCATCCCTTAGAAAATTCCGATATAACTGTCGATAGTATCGCAATATCGCGTGCGATATTGCGATACTTAGGGCGGGTTGCTTCAAACCATCTGTATTCGTAAGTCAGTATGAAATTGTCGTACAAGCCGCCATATTTGACGGTTACAGATACGTAACTATAAGTTGAAACAACATGGCCTTAGTATATTGGTATGGATGTTACATTACATGCGATCTTACACACTGTTGCGATAATAATTTCAGATGCGTCCTAATCACACTAATATTACGACCGCTGAAACGGCTGGACGGATTTAGATGAAATTTGGCAAAAGGTAGACTGGCACCTAGAGAAGCACATAAGCTACTTTTCATCCATGTTCACGCAGACGAAGTCGCGGGCAATAGCTACTACAAAATATTATCGACTTTATTATTAGGTAGATATCAAAATATTATCGTAGCTGTGTGGTAGAGCCATAGGTAACACAGCTATAATAATAATTATTATTAATCATTGACTTAATACCTACTCAATGGACTCGAATCTTTTATAATAAATATTTTGTTTTTGATAACAATACACTTATTGACAAGTACAAGTTATCAAAAACAAAATTATTTATAATTATAAATATTCTTGGGCTACCGAACTACCTAATTATAGGTAGTTCGGTAGCCCAAGAATGAATTCGACTATAAAATAAAGATAGTGAAATTAAATAACTTCAAGATGGATGGATGATGTTCCAAATAATAGTTAAACCGTAGGTAAGTTTGACTACGTTGGTAATCAAAAAAATTTAACCGCAATTCTTTTCTGACGCATGTGGATTTTACGTGGAAAAATAAATCCAAATCAAAAACGCGTCAGTTAACAATATTGATTTATTCTATTGTGGATAACGTAGTAAGTACAATAATATTACCTACTCACGTATCTACATATTAGTGTTTAAATAGTAGGTACCTAATTGGAAAAACTTTTGTGTTATTCACTGGAAAATGCTTCCCTAACATATATAAAATAAAATAGTTAGGTAGGGGAGCCGGGGGGAATGAGAGTCAGTGGGCAATGAGGGTCAATTAAAAAAGAAATGAACCTAAAGCATTACAGAATACGGCTATGTCGCACGGGGTTTAGCTCGGCATCCCTCCCGCACTCCCCAATACGCCGACCCGCTAGTCAAGCTCGCGTCACCGATACTGTATAATCTATGACCGGGAGTGACACACTCGTCACAGGGGAGGGGCCGTTGTAAAATTTCCGAAATTTCGATCGAAAACGTGAGTATCTATATTTGTTAATTTTACGAATAGAATAATCTTAAAATGTAGTACTAGAACTAAACTTATGTTTATTAATGCAAGATATTATTCTTATTCCCCCATGAGCTGACTTTCATTTCCCTTACATATGGATAATTGGAGTCAAAACTACTTTTTTGTTTCTTAATTATAATTATGTTTATGTTAATGATAGTCAAAAAAGACTTATATATCTTGATACCTGATTAGTTTTTAAAGATTAGTAAATATGAAAAAAATATAAGACTGATCATTTGTGATTACAATAATGACTTTTCCTTAAGTGACTCCCAATTCCCCCATCTCCCCTATATATGTATTTACAGACATCCTCTATCTATTTTGCACTAAATAATAATTCCTATTTAATCCAATCTATTCCGAACTGTAACTCTCTGTAACTTTATGTTGCAATATAATATCTATGCCTACTTACCTATTGAAATTCAGAGTCAAACAGGTGGATTTCCTTGGGACACATTAGGCTAGTGAATATTTCGATGAATGCAGGGTTTAGTTTGAGTAGGTACGAGTCATAGAGTCCGGCCGATAATCGGAAAAGGTACCCTTGTAACCTTCGGGTTAGGTAGGAGAATCCATAACCTAAAGAAGGTTGCTGGGGTAAGACAGTACCTCCAAAAGCAACCACAGCGCACTTGGTTCTCCAACAATAAAAGGAACCGCGGGCCAGGCGCGGTCGCAGCCGAAGACTTTGGGGGTTATACTGATTAATGCCGACGTGCTATACCATAAATTATCGTGTTCCGTACATTTTTATATATATTTTGGGAGGGTCATGAACTCATGACCCCTACGTCCCGTCGGACTGCCACTGCCACGGGCTATCCTTTGGGTTAGGTAAGAAAGTAATTGCATCACTGTCATTTTAAACTCTCTTTAAAGCTCATTTTCGAGCCACTCGCGTACAGGCTAAGCTATTTGAATGCACAATATTGGAAACTGTCCAGCAGAGTCAGCCCTGTGTCTCTTCCAAATCACCCAAGGGCCGATCCAGCCTTCGAATCAGCGGGGGTCACTACGTGTATTTTATCACAAATGACAAAGTATCTACTTACAACATATTGTATGTAACAGAAATGCGTGGTCATATTTAAAGGGGTCGTTGATCAAATAAAAAAATCGACTAAAAATGTTCTGACTCTCCATTCAAATTGACCCAATCAGCTGATGTCATTTGTAAGGAGTGTCGAAAAAAAATTAAGATTTTTTTGGTGCTTTGAATAAGAGTCCAAACAACCCCCTTAATTATGACCATTACGCATCAATGGCTGATCCAGAAATTATTTTTGGGGAGGTCATTCACATACATACTATTTTCGGGGGGCTAAAAGTTGGATACGAAAACATTATAGCGCTAAGGGCTTCTGCCCCCTAGCCGCCCTCCTCTGTTGTATAATATAATATGAAGGGTAAGGGGGAAGAAGGATCATAGTCAGTGTTTTTCATAAGTAGAGGTAACAATGCCATCTGGAAGACTGACTGGCGTTCTATGACATAATGAAAACAGAAACGCAAAAGAAAGATTACTGTCCTCAGAAAATTAAAATGAAAAAACCTTGGTTCTTTAAAGAAAAGATCATTGTCAACAACATTTAAAAAAAAGTTTGTAAAAGTGTAAAAATAGGTCAAAGTCCACGACTATGATCTTTTTTAACGAAGTTTTTTTGCTTTTTCTCTAAATTATCTCCCATTGAGTATGACCCTTCTTCCCCCTTACCCTTCATATGCGATCTAATTATTCGTCCTACAACTGAGATGTATTCCAAAACAGTTTTGACTTATTTCTGATTTGATTTGATCTAAGTAGAAATATAGAAAAAATTATGGTATAGCAACATCCGTGCACCGATTGCGATTACTGTTCTCGTTTTAAACAAATAAGGAAGCAAACGAAGCAAAGCAAACATACATAATAATATTGGTTTTGTATGCTTCAGAGTTCGAATCTCGGTCATATAAATAATTTCATAATAATGATGGAGAATGAAAATTTATGTAAAATGTTTTAATTGATCTACATTAAGTATAAGTTACTATTGCTCTCCCAGTAAGCTGAATTAATATCGATAGAAAGGCTTGTGTGTCAAAAAAATGCACATCACCACTCGTCCTTTCGAAATAATTAATCCCTTCTTTAGGTCTTGTTAGTATTTTCTTTGCGACAAACACATAGGCAGTAAAACTTTTTCTCATATCGAGCCATATCTAACACGAATCATTTTGACGTTGCGTACCGGTTATTGAGAACAGCCATTAGTGACGACTACAGCCGAAAGGGCCATTATACAGGGTGTCCCAGAAATCAACGTCAAGCCGAAATCGAGCATTAGGCCAAGTCGTAACAGTTATCAGAAAAATATGAAAAAAAATCTTGGTCATGTACTTTTCAAATTATATGTATTCAAAAATAAATCTTAAAAACTGACACCCTGTGATGATCTTTCAAGTCCTGTGACTGCAAATATTAACTTTTCGTCATTTTTTTTTCTACCGTATAACTATGAATAACCCTTCTGTCAAACACAGAAAAAAAACTGAAGAAAAGTTAATATTTGCAGTCACAGGACTTGAAAGATCATCACAGGGTGTCAGTTTTTAAGATTTATTTTTGAATACATATAATTTGAAAAGTACATGACCAAGATTTTTTTTCATATTTTTCTGATAACTGTTACGACTTGGCCTAATGCTCGATTTCGGCTTGACGTTGATTTCTGGGACACCCTGTATATTAATAATTATAAACAATTTATACTTTGGGAATAACCCTGAAATCGTGAAAAAAAAGTCAGCCGTTTCATAGAAAAAGTTAAGGTCACTCGACAAAATGTAGGGAATATTTTTATTTATTTTATTATAAGTACCTACTATTATATAATTTTAGTCCTAAGATTTTTTAATGGTGATTGCAGTCAGTGGAAAAAGCTGGTTTAATTATTATAAGAATGTACATATATTAACAAATAGGTGTTTCAACTCTTATGGTTAATTAGTTACGCATATTATCACGCGTATAATATTTATATTACTGTAGAAATGCGTCCATAATTAAAATTAAATAAAGCAGATTTATTTTATTTCAGGCTTTCGTCTACAGTTCCACCCACGTGTATTTAATATTGCCGATATTGAAACAAAGAAATTGCATTCTATACAGGGTGGTCTGTTTATAGTATCTAGGTAGTCCAAATTTTTTTTGGGTCGTGGACATCGTGCACAAGGTTTCATCTAAACGCAACATTATTGTGTTCCGCGAAAATCAGTACCTAGATTAGAAGTTGTGATCCAATATTTTTTTCTAAAAATCTCTACTTTAGTTATGTTATTGCACTATTGAAAAAAAAAAATTTGATCACAATTTCTTCAGGTACTGATTTTTGCGAAACATATGTTGCGTTTAGGTGAACCCTTGTGATGTCCACGACCCAAAAAATTTTTTGGACTACTATAAACGGACCACCCTGTATACATATAAATCGGCTAGGTTTACGCAGGAGCGACAAAAAGATTATAACAGGAAGTAAAAATGATCGTTCTCAATACACAGATTTTTAGATGAAATTCCAAACAAAATCGTATATAATATAATATTTTTAAGTCCGACGCAAAATTTGAACGCTGAGGGGTTCAGAATAAGGTACTGAACCCATGGTTTCAGTTTTCGTTACGGTGTCACACCCCGTATATGATTAGAATCTTCGAATCTTCTGATCGTAAAATACAAATCGAACTTATAGCTACTCCAAACAGAAATAAAATAACAAATCTGCATATCCAGGGAATCCAATGAATTTTTATTTCCCCAAATACCTACCTCTCTTTGATGATGAAGGCGAAACCAGATTTACAAAGAAATGGAGACGTTTTGGTTATAATAACCTGAAGGTCGTTGGTAATGTTTTGGCTAAAATTAAAGTTACGATACAAGAAAATATTGAGAAGTATAACAACTAAGGCAAAACTTATTAATATTAATTACCAGTAATAATGAATATTATCTATTTATTTTCTGTCACAAACTCGTGTTTGGTACAAAGCAGCAAAGTTGATAAATGTAATAGGCTATTGTACGAAGTTGGACTACGTTGCATCACCTGTGTTATGTTTTTTTTTTTTTTTTTTTTTTTTTGGGGATGGGAAATCATCAAATGACCCCTCCCGCTCTGGGCGGAGCGGAAGGGAGTGTTACTCTTACTGACTAAAACCCACCCATGTTCCTTCCTTAGCCCTTTTGTCCGGGTCAGCGGTATCCCTTCCGGACGATCCCGCTTTCCCGGCAGGCTTGGGCCCTAATGGGCCCCCTCTCTGATGCTGACATCTCTTTGAGGCGCGCGTGGAACACGTACGCGCCGTTCGGCACGGGCCTGGTCCTGATCGGACGGTGAGCTACCCATTACTCACCGCCCGCAGGCCCGCGCCTACGGTGGCCGGGAGTCGTCACGCGGCTCCCGACGCCCGGAGCGTCTACCGCGGCGGCTTGGACGGGAGAATCTCTCCCTCTCCCGTCCCGCCGCCTCCTTCACTAGCATGACTGCTTCGCAGAAGGAGGCGACTGCCTCCCACTCCCCCTCGCCCCGGACCATGGCTTGAACCAGGGCCGGGCGCGAGAGGTCGCCGCCGCTGCCGATCGCCTCTACGAGGACACGGCGGTGCTCCGCCCATGCAGGGCAGACCCCCACCGTGTGCTCCACCGTGTCCTCAGGGCGATCAACGCAGTGATGACACCCGGGCGTTTCCTCCCGCCCGATGATGTGCAGGTACCTCCCGAAACTTCCGTGTCCGGTGAGGACCTGCGTCAGGCGGTAGGTGAGGACGCCGTGACGTCTCCCTAGCCACTCCTCAAAGAGGGGTCTTACCGCCGCTATTGCGGCGTGCCCTGCACCTGTGTTATGTTAAAGCGTCACTCTCGTTATTTGGGTCGGTCTTCTTGTTTTGTTTGGGTTTACTTCTGATATTGGAAAGGATCTTGTATAAGAGCTCACATAACCGCATGTGACGAGATCTGCGGTCGTTGCTCGCTTGCGTCACTGCCTCCGATACCGATAGCGATAGGTAAGTGTTAGGCTACTAGTTTACTTTAAATTGACAACTCGCATAGACCGATATCTCGATATGAACTCGATTTTATTTGGATAGAGGTTCCTTATATGGCTGATGTAGAACAGTGTCGCCATACGCAACCGTTCGATTTTAGATACATAAGTACTTTTGTAGAAGTCTTGATTTTAGCTAAGGTTTCGTGAAAAGAAAGAATGATACTGTGAAATGATACAACGGTATTTTTATAAAAAAAAATGGCTGTTACAAGGAAATAAGGCAGTCATTTGTGTTGTGGATGATTATATTTTGCTATCTACTCCAATTAAAGAACAAAACAGTTTCAACAATATATTATATACCAATCATGTTTGTTTCATCAAACCAGTTTTCGCAGTTTTGGATGTAGATTATGGAGATAGGGAGGCTGGTCAGCCGGACTCGAGAACCCCGCAGTCGGTAACCGCGCGCCTTCGCGTCAACTCGTGCGCAGGCATTGAACGGTACTGTGTGGTGTGAGTGATGACCACTGATTGGACCATTAGCATTCATTGAGGAGGTCGCGACCTCGCATCCTGCTGTACTTGCGTGTACGCATGTGAAATGGTGAGTATTTCCGCCTGTACATTGAAAGATACTATCACGGTCATTCATAAGTTTTTTGGAGAATATTTTCGTTTGTGTGTGATTGTGAAAAATAAACATTATGCTATATCGTGCTTTTATGTCGAAGTGAAAATACTTGTATTTTTCTGTGAGTAACTTGTATAACACTTGATTTTAGACACCTAATGAACTCAAGGGGTTTATAATAAAGTACCTATCTCAATTTATAGCCAGGGTTCGGTTTCCTCAAGAACGTGTCGTTTTTACTGCGGGCTTACCTTCATAAAATCTTAATTTTTGAGAGTCGGCTACCTAACACAATCAATTGGTTTTGTAATTTAAAACCATAGGTATTTAATTTTACTCACTTCAACCGTTACCAACTGGTAACAATAACATATGTACGTTCGTATGTAAGTAGGTACATATAGCCTTAAAAGTAACTCGCTAATTATTGTTATTTAAAACGATTTCACATTGTGGCTTTTGTGCATAGAACATTTACGATAACAAGAACAATAGTTGTCATTGAAGAGAATTTTAACATGACATGAAAGCGTGAAAAACAGATAGGTATTTAAAATTAATATGTAGGTACATCAATCATTGGGAGCTGCGCGCACGCATGCTTTAGTAACATTTTCATATTAAGTATAGCCCAGACATTGACGTAAACAATACTACCAATTACCCATGTTCATAAGTAACTCGGTGTAATGTATCATCGTATGCGCCGGAATGTAGATCCACGCGAGACACTAGAAATTTGCGGCATTAAATTAACCCAAAGAAAGTTATTTCATATCTAAACTAATATTATAAAGAGGAAAGATTTGATTGTTTGTTTGCATTGAATAGGCTCCGAAACTACTGAACCGATTTGAAAAATTCTTTTACTGTTGGAAAGCTACACTATCCGCGGGTGACATAGGCTATATTATATTTTCAAAAAAGTTAGAGATCCTTAATATAATTGCAATAATGTAACCCAAGGTAGCAAAATTTTGCTTATAAAATTCATTATTTGGCGTGCGCTGAGAAAACTATTGATGATAAATAAAAATTATGTACTACATGATTAAAGTACTTATTATTACCTATAAAAAAGTCCGCGACGGTATATGTCTAACTATTATGGTTATGCCACAATGACCACTTTTTGTTCAAATTATTCAATCTAAACGCGGGTGAAATCGAATAGTGGTGAAATTGGTATCATAATTTTAATCCTTATCCATTTAAATGGTTTCATAATTAAAGTTGATAATGTACAGGTAAATAACACTTTAAATTATTTGAATCGGACCTTTCGTTAAAAGTTACGACGGGTAAAGCAATGCTAAAATTAAGAAAAAGTTATATTTTTGTTTCGTGGAATATGTATAAGTAAATGAAATGTTACGGGCAACTTGATAACTATAGAACAGAATGAACTGTAGTGTTTTTGTCAAAAATAAGGTAGGAGGGTTAAGAGGGGGAAGGGAGACAGGGGAAAAAGGGCAATGGTCGACATAGCGGGGTAAGGAGGGTAAGGAGGTAGGGGGGAGAGAGGATTAAGGGGCTAAGAGGGCATGGGGTAAGGGGGGCAGGGGGAAGGGCAATGGTTGACATATCGGGGTAATGGAGGTAAGGCGTAAGGGGGTAGGGGGTTAAGGGGACCGAGGGAAAAGGGGTGAGGGGGCAGGGGGTAAGGGGGCCAGGGGTGAGGGGGTAAGGGGGTAAGGTAACAGCTGTAGGTACTTAGCTGTTACCTATAGCTGTTACTTTTTAGCCCAATGTTCCCACGTAATCGAAACTTACGCGGGTGAAACCGCGGGGCGCTGATAGTCTTCTATAAAGTCGTAAGAAGAATTCTAAGCAGTGTAAACAGTATTTGTTGTTCCTATTGTTTTGGGGAGCCTAATATAAACAGTTTTCCTATCACCCACATTCACTGGGTAATGAGTAAAATTGATTTTTTTTTTGTGCGACACCGACGATGGTGGCTTGATCATAAGCGGTTACCGTAACCTACAAAAGGCTTGCAACACTGAGTATCATATGCGCGGTGCCGAACCTTTTAAAATGAGGATTCGCTGTGCCGACAGATCAGGGGACAAGCAGATCTCCCGACTTACCTGGGTAGGTAAGTCGGGAGATCTGCTTGTCCACAGGAATACAACACTACCGAGGAGTAGCGTTATTTCGCTGTGGTATTCTGTATGGTGGAGGTCCTTCTCCAGTCTGGCTGTTCCAGATACGAGCGAGGTAACCAGCTGTTCCCTACCTTTCTTGACTTCTGTTTAGATACGCTCTCTCGTTATCTTTGGGTAGAGGAAAATCTTTGCGTTGCTGAAAAAGGTCCTCTTGAAGTTCCTTCTCTTTTTATTAAAAGTCTCGGATTTTTCTGGAGCAGATGCTAAGTAGGTACAGTGCGCAAAATAGATTCGTAATAGGTGGTATATTTTACTTAGGGCCAAGTTCGCCGACAAGATAACAGCTCGATAAATTGAAAACGGCCGTCTAACATATCTTTTTCTTTATAAAAAGTCATGTTATACCGACGTTTTCAAATTAACGGACTGTTATCTTGTCGGTGAACTTGGCCCTATTCGATGATCCTTTATTCAATGTTAACACATTGTGGTAGTGACAAGGAAATAATTAATTATACTGTATATTTTACCGTTTGTTTGTTGTTGCACAGTAACACGTTATCAATTTGAACTAATTTTGAACATTTGTTAAAATGTAGGGGTTACTTCAAGATTTGTTTAGGTAGACATTTACATAAGAGGTTTATTTATTAATATGATGACGAATACCTTGGTCAAATCTATGTATTTATTCTAATAAATCTATGTATTTATTCTAAGAACATATTATTGTTTTCAGTCATCACATCAGCCAAAGATGTCCACACTTACTTGTTATTGATGTCAGGGTTTATATGTATAATTATTATCTACACGAAGTTTTCATACATAAAATCTACTTTTGAAACTATCATAGTTTATATATTTTTTTATGTTGATTGTACACAACAAGGTTTCGCGAATGCTGAGTTCCTACTGCTAGTCATTGCCATCGATTGTCTGAGTTTTTGTGCATATGAACGAAGTTACGGTATTGTTACGCACAGAATATAAGCGACGCTTGCCCACGCTGTCCATAGATTATGCTTGTTATTTGCCTGTGTACAAAACTATTTCACCGTTAGTACCACAATTTTTTTTTGCAACTCCTGTATTTAGGCCGAGCCTATTATACCAGCAGAAATCTTTGATATGTCCACTATTGAATATGGTTACAAATACAACAATGACTTATTCAATTTAAATGCCGTTATTACGGTAATTATTGGTTATGGAACAATAAAGATAATTTTTCAATTTAAAACAAATCACAAATATAACTGTGAAAAGTGATAGGTAACAAAGTTGGCACCTATTAATGTGTCACGCTTTAGGTTCCTACAATTTAAAATACATCGCGCATCCATTTGTTTAATAAATATTTTAGTCCTCAAAATATCTTCGAAGTACTTACTAGCCTCTAAAGGTGCTCTTAAACGGGCTAGTTTTTAGACAATTTCTTGCTGCAATTGTATAGCCGTGACTTAAGATCTATATCGTACAGCAGTTATTGTGATTGTGATGTACCTACCATCATTTTATTTCATTGCAATATCGCCAGACTATACTGCAAGATTGCGGCAATTGTTCTACTGAAAGAAAGAAGAAAGAAAAAAGAAATATATTTATTGACATTACTGAGTTGCACGATATAGGTCTCAACTCACGGCTATATAATTGCAGCACGAAATTGTCAAAAAACTAGCCCGTTTAACTGCACCGAAAGTTTATTGCTCTTTTTAACTTTAGTAGACAAAACCGCGTGCTCAGACAGAAGCAGAAGAGATAACGAGTTGGATAGAGAGAATTTTGTCTACTCTTTGGTAGAATACCTAGAGACAGTTTTTGGTCATGCTACGCGTGCTGCGACTGCCAACTACCAATGAAGAGATCAGCCATTAGTTGACGCTCAGATCATAGAAACAAGGGAGATATGCCAAGTCGCTATTGAGCTTGATGCTTTAATTTGGCCACATTTGGCGTAGTACAAAAGTACACGCTGGCGACAAACTGAACACGATCGATGATATAAATACAGTGTTTTAGTTTAGTGCTAGTGTTGAGTTAGATTGAGGGTGTGCGGAATTTTTAATGTGTGGGAGATCTTTATATTGACGAGGGGCGCTTGTAATTGTGTTGAAAAATGTACTAAAAGTGGCGACCGTTGTTCCCGTACTAATTTGCTATGATGGCATATCTCCTTGTTTCTATGATCTGAGGTTGACCGTAACTCAAAAATGATGACAGCGTATAAGCCTAGGCTTATAATGTAGCTAGTCGTGTAAAATGTTGAATTATGCCCTGTAAATTACAATAGACTCATATATCTACCGTTATTTACGGTACACGATACAACCAAAACCCAACTGCATTTTTGCTAAAAGGGAAAATCGTATGCCACTGATCGGCGATTAATTACTCGTCACTAGAACAACACAAGTAACACAACACTACAGACAGAAAAATAATCTAAAATCCTGGCCCTACTTTTTGGCTTCGTTGCAGTCAGGTAAAAATATAGACAACGCCTTGCACTGTCAATGTTTTGGTTCGTTATAACTTGTCAGTATAATAACGTATCCTAAGCAGATTTTCGACATAAGCTATACTCAAAATTCTCAGTAGCGGTCCGGAGTCTGGTTTGTGCCCGACTTATGGCCGTTCCCAATAACCGATCTATCAACTCTTTCACCTATTAGAGATAGATTTTTGACATAAGCTATAGAAGTAGGTAATATCAGAAATCTATTTTTATAGGAGAAAAAGCCCATAGATCGGTTATTGGTAACGGCCTTTAAACGTAGGTAACTGGCGAAATGTGGGTATAGATAATTAGATATATGCACCTCTGGCTAACCCTTCGAGAAATATAAGCGTGAAGTTATATATGTAATAGACAACCATTATCTTCTTTAATATCATTTAATCTTATTATTGTGTGTTGATCGTGTGACGCAAGGTTCAACGTATTGTTAAATGAAAGGATGTGTTTGCTTGCTCACGTAGGTATGTCATTATTGGTCATATCAATAATGTTCAAGTCAAATAAATCTCAATAAAAGTCGTAAAGGAAATCCTTTGTGTTGAATATCTTTAGACTTTAAAAAGCAAAAAATGCATTTAAAAAAACTTGATATGTTTATTTTATTATGAATGAAAAAAATCTATAATGATTTAAGTAATAATCAATTTGAGAATAAAAAATAAGGACATTCACAATATTGTTAGAAGATTTTTGACTATATACCTACCTAGTCGGCAATTAATGCCAGTGATAAAGACACACCGAATCGATAAACGGATGGAATGCTTGTCAAACATTGACTGAATGGAATGGACTAGTAAGGCCACATTCTTCAAAGGCTGATTACACAAGATCCACAATGCCGAAGTAATTTCTGATGCTCAAACAGATTGAGTAATGATGTTCTGCAAGATCACTGGTTCATCAAGTACGATACAGAGGCCCTAGACAAGTTACTTTTCTGTTAGCGTTAGCGTCAAACGCTACGGATAAAATGTATGGAAATGACAAAATAAAAAAAAAGAAGCTGTTCCCTACAAAAATGCACTACAACACAATCAAAATGTATGGAACAGCTGTTTTTTTTTTCATATTTCAGTATCGGTCCCATAATAAAAGTTGATCATATTCATGAGCACTTTCACCTCCTAAAATATCCGCACTAGTTTTAATTTTACCCTGTTTAATATAGATATCATCACGCTTGTATTCCAATAGATGGTAAGCAAAGAAGCATGGTACGGCACCTACAGGCACAAAATGTTGTACAAGTACACTGATATGTCGCCAGTTATAAGTTGCATGTAATAAGAGAGCGACCTACCATTAACCGAGAACAAGTTGAAAATCATTTTTCAAACCAAGCTTTTATAATGTCCGCTTCCCAACTCCACCATGAGACCCTGGACATCATATCGGACCAGAGCACTTGTGAAGACAAATCAAATAAGCCCAAATTCGATGGGGTTGCGTCGTTTGGTTACAAAGTTCCTATGGCCACCTTCCGGCTCCATCATCAGACCAGCTCTATGACATCATTATATTGCATTGTCATGCGATTTACATATGCATACAAAATTTCAGGTCAATCGAATACCGGGAAGTGGGTCTTTAGCATGTAATATTTGATTACCCACAGACAACGCGACAGGTGAAACTAAATAAAAGCTTGTAATAAAAAATACAATCTCTGAGCTTGTACTGATAATTTTTTAATCATAATGGAATAACCGTTTAACACTTTATCTAACCCGGGGTTCGAATTCAAGTCCGCACAGTCAGCAGTCATGTTTGCGACCACTGGACCAACGTGGCATATAAAGAACAGTAAAATAAAATATGATAAAAGTAAAGAATGAAAATAGGAAGACCAAAAAGGTTGCATTTTAGTATTAAAAACACTGGCTGGATTACTCTGGCTGTACATATTTTTTCCAAAGAAGTAACATTTTTGACATTAAAAAAAAAATAAAAAAAATAAACACCTTTGGCGCGAGTTTTCGGTAAGTTTTGTATTAATTTCAGTAAATAATAGTCTCAATTTAGATACTTTACGTTAGTCAAAGACTTTACGGTATATTGTTATCTTTTGCTATGAACTTATGATAGACTTATCATATTAGGTACCTAAGAAGGTAGGTACTTCAATATGTGTTATGTAATTATGTTCCACGGGTACCACCCATGAGTCCCATGTGACGCATTTATGATACGAGCGATAATTATTTATTTTATAAGTGAAATAAGTGTTAGGTATATCCTCGATAATTTAATTAAAAACAGGATAACAAGACTGAAATACACTTATATACCTATCTACGTAGTTAAATTACTTTTCAATTTATTTTCCTTACTGATTGGCTTATTTATAGAGGGGCTCGTGGCTAAATGACGGCCGCGCTGATCGATCGATCTGCGAGGTTAAGCTGCGCTTGCCGCGGTCAGTCCTTGGATGGGTGACCGTTCTTTACACATCGAGACCCCTCCGTGCCTCGGAGAGCACGTTAAGCAGTCGGTAGTTATACTGACATAGTAATATAGTAGGTATACCATAGATTGACAACGATGACAAAACCGACACCAAAAACGATAACATTGTAACGATAACGGTATGTTTTCCTATTTTTTATTTTAATTGTAGCTATTTACACACACAAATATATAGTTCAAAACAGTTTTGTTACACAAATACAGACTAGTAATTGAATTAGAGTCATATATTGCATAATCCTTGTTTGCGTGCGGTTCTAATGAACAAAAACATTGGATAATAATGTGTTTATAATTATATTTTATACTTACACTTTATTCACAAATTAGTCCGCGTGACTTGCAAGTATTATGCATTTTTTCGGGATAAAAAATTAGCCTACAACAATTAGGGATAATGTAGCCTGCCTATTGACCAACTTATATTAACAGCATATTACTACACATACAAGTTATTGGCCTTAACATATTTTTTTCACATATAATTAGGTACCTATTTTATAACTTAGTCAATTTTCAGAATCGGATCTGGACATAGGTACCTACAAAACCTCTTTATAATATTAGTATAGATGTATGTGCCATGCTTAAAGTAGCTAGGTACTTGTTTATCTAGGTATACCCTATACGAAATAAACATAACAGAGGTAAAACAAGTTTTTATTATACCTAGTACACTCGAAGTAATTATTATACTTAGGGCCGATTTCACCGACGTCAGATAACATTTATCCAAGGAATAAAGTTGAGATTTGACAGATTTTGTATAGAACATCTGTCAAATCTCGACTTTATTCCTTGGATAAATGTTATCTGACGTTGGTGAAATCGGCCCTTATAGAATAGTTTTATAGTATTGCATAAGGGGTGTTTGTGTACGGTTTTAATGAACAATGAACAAAAACATTTTTATTTACTTACTATCGAATAGCCTACATCAGAGGTCCCCAATATTTTTGTTCTCGTAGACCACATGCCATGTTTTTCGGTTTTAGGTAGACCCCCTACATAATATAGAATTTGGTACGTGCTGGTATCGGCCAGTATCTGGTATCAAAATTATCAAGTTTAGTTGTGAATTAAATTTATAAATTAAAAATTAAATATGATTTATTATGGACATTGTTGCTGACTGTAACTTGTCAGGTTATAATTTATTAAAACTTGACCAATATTTTATCAACCTAACATTAGCCGTAACAAAATATATTTTACGATATGGAGTGATGCGATAAGGAGCTCAGAACCAACTACACGAAATAGATCGCTTAGTAACCAATTAACCATTCCTTTTCAAGTTTTCATGGATACTTTCCTGAATCATAATCAGTGGCATGACTGGCAAAAAGCCGGAGCCCCAGACCTTAGGGGCTTAGGGGTCTTCCAAAAAAACGTGGTGGGATTTTTATGTCCTCGGTTACCAGGCAAAGGGATAAACACTGGTTATAATGAGATTCCGCGACAACCTAGGGCGGTATTACAGAACGATATTCATCCACAGATCTCGCCTTGAGCATAGATTTAAAGCCATTTGATTGGTTTAAACATAATTTTAAGTAATGCTTGAGTCTCGAGTTAGGTTCTGTTACAGTCAAAAAATTGCTAAGGGCCCCACGATCTTTAGTTTCGCCATGGAACATAATAATGTGACAGAGAACCGATTTCCTTGTTCTTTCCTCTTAAAGATATTAGGTGTGTAATTGTTTCCAAGAGACAAGCAGTAACGTTACTTTCTCGTGCATGCCAATAACAGTACTAGGTGTCGTCAAACCGTTTGCCAAGTGTTTTAGAATTCTGGCAATTTTCCCTTGCTTTTATTGTGAAGGTCTAAAAAGTTTAGCTAAACTCAGCAGTGGACGATTGAGGACAGTAACAGTTATGATGATGTTGATAAGCAATGATAAGATTACATCATACCTATTCCTACTAATATAATAAATGCGAAAGTGTGTTTGTTGGTTTGTCCTTCTTTCACGCAACAATGGAGCAACGGATTGACATGATTTTTGGCATTGAGATAGTGTATGGGCTGGAGACAGACATAGGCTACTTTTTATCCCAGTATAGTGCGTTCCCGTGGGATAATTTTCGACCTTTACGCGGATGAACCCGCGAGCAAAAGCTAGTTTATTCAAAAAATTCTAGAACCTAACTAAATATTAACATATTTTATTTATAAAGAACTTCTAAATAGTCTCTAATGTTTTTTTTTTGTTTATAGTCACTGAAAACGATCATCAGCTTGGTCCTGGCGCTACTGAGCAGCCACACGGAGTCATCGCCGTACTTAACTGGAGGCTTGCGGACGTTCTCACTCGAGGACGTAGTGCCATTGACCATCAGCTTTTTTCCCGAACAACTAGCCATAGAATGGATTTCAGGTATGTTAACAAATACAAACTAACTAAAGAACTTGATGGCATGGTTGGTGCAGTCGCTGAGCATTAGGGCGGTATGCCACTTGTAAAATTTCTTTGTCCAATGCGACTATAATCAAAGAAATTGGAATAATTTATTTATCAAATAATGTGCTCCCAACACTGAATATTTGTTACAAAGATTTTTGACAGTTTGATACGGTGAAAATAAGAAAAAAATGGCAGCAAACGAGATATCGTGTGGACGATTCAATGACATGAATGAATGAAATCTTGGACAAAGATATTGACCAGTAGCATTACATACCACCCTTTTAGGCTTCTGCGCTGCGTGTCGCGGGTTCGAGTCCCACACGGAACAAATATTTGTATGGTCTACAGATAAATATTGCGGGTCTGAATGTGAGAGCTTATAGTGAGTAGGTATGTGAGATTTTTGTATGTATGTATAGTATACGCACACAAGATACAAGAGTATTTTAAGGCAAAGTGCACTTAATACATAGTATATATATAGGTATATCTACAGGAACAATTAATTAAGTAGGTATGTATCGTTTTGTCTGGTGCCTAATTGAGTTAGGTTCATAAGGCAGGTCATCATCTTTGTTCTACTAGCTGCCAAACAGCATCATCATGAGAACTAGGTATATATTAATGGGATCTCAATGAGCATCATCACTATCTCACCCTACTTACCTATCACTTCGTTCGTAATTAAATAAGGTGCAATATTTAAATATTTCAGATACAGAATACATATACAAAGAGCAGGGCGTCGGGGTCTGGAAATTCGATGTGGTGCAAGAGAATTACTCCGCAGTGCTAGATGAAAATGACTTGGTAAGCGGAACTCAAGATTTTATACAATTTCCTCCTTTGAGGATTTTTTTTACTTGTTGCTTGTCATTTCTTTTACGCTGATCGTTCTGTGTTCGAAGTGTTCGCGTCGTCTTTGTCGCTACATTGAATTGCATTTAATCGATAGATGGAGTTTTTATTGTTTAGCGTGGAGCCATTAAAGCGGCATAAAAGGTACCTATAAACCTTAACTAATGCTGAGCCATTATAATTATAGCGGCATAAAAGGTTTAAAGCATATCTAATGCTTTATATTTTAATAAACGTTGATTGTTGAAGTTAATTTGCTCAGCCTTATTTATTTTATTTGTTTAATTTAATGCTTTATGCACAAATATACCTATTATACCATTAGATAGGTATACCATGGATAGTATACCTTATAATTATTATGTATAATTTTCTTTTTGCAGCTAAAGATCCGCAACTTTACGATATCGACGTTCTCCCAAGACATGAAATATATGCTGCTGACTACGAACAAACATAAAGTGAGTTTTATGTCCATTTGTATAAATAATGGTAGAGTCCATCTAATTTAAAACTGCACGCCCCCTCTACTGCTTTTGTAGTTTTTATAAATTTTAGATATTTACGGTAACATTTATACAATGGGCAATTTTCAGAGTAAATCAAGTATGAATAAATGATTTATCAATTTCACGTTGAAAGATTTAATTCGTTTTAGTTTACAATTTTCTTTGCGATTCATTAGAAAAAGCGTAAAAACTATGATTAAAATTTATGAAATTCTGTAATATACTGCTCGTAAACGGTAATAAACGTCATTGGCGTATCATGAAGTGATGTATTTGCAACGTAGCATGATTGTTCGCGATAGTTTTGTACTATTTAGGTACTATATCAACGGTTGTCTAGTGGTCGCTAGCTGGGTTTGATCTCCAGGTCGGGCAAAATGTTATCGGGTTTTTCCATTAGGAAATTCTGAGTGGCAGCCTAAAGTATGGATTTGTGGCCGGTTAATGGCAATAAGCTTGCCCCTTATTACATGGGAATTTAACTTAACTGGTGAAATGTGGGTGTACTACATACTTCTGCCCTAACTCTTCAGCGAATACAAGCGTGATGTATGTACTCGTACTACCAAGTTATATTTATTTCTTAAATAAAAAAAAAATACCCTCGCTAGGATTTCTCTGTGTCGTGGGTGCGTTTGCAAACACAAATTTCACATACACAAACACTCCAGACCCGGAACAAATATTTGTTCCGTGGAATCGACTCGCGATAGGTCGCGCAGCAACCAATTGCTCAGCTACTAAGTACGACAATATGTTTATGTTTGAAAGTGAGTATGCGGCCTTAAAATGTTCGTGACGCAGTAAAGTGTTACAAGACGCTACTTCAGACTGACAAATGAAGTATTTATGGGTGATATACCCTCATTAGATGTTTCAGCATCGTTGACCAAGTATGCAAATAGAGAAACTGATTTTTTACATGAACACTAGTTTTTATCGGTAATGCGTGAATAGGTTGTAGATTGTCCAACGAATTTCAATTGAAATTTGGTAACGATTTTATTTTCTGATGTCTGCCCCGTATTCGATAAACAATAGTTAAGTTGTTAGGTCTATTTGCACGTCCAAATGGCGGAAAATTAAATGCGTGCTTCTAATTCCATAGAAATTACAGGATGGATAATAAAAATTACGGTATAGGACTGATTGGGCGCACGCACCTACCTATGTAGTTAGTATTGGTAATGAAGTATGTAAGAATCATTGTCAATTTGTTGAGTAGGTATTGATGAATAAATCGGCCAAGTGCGAGTCGTACTCGCGCACCGAGGGTTCCGTATCAGTTTTGGACGTATAAAGTGAAAAAAACCAGACCGCAAAACTAAGTTTGTTTGTGAAAGAATTTTGATGATTTTGAAAAAACTGTACTAGTTAGGAACATCGTTTAAATTCATCGAACAAACAAATACGAGTATGGCATGCTTCGTAATACTGTGGCTAAGAATTAGGCACGCCTTGACCTGAACTATTAGATAACGTGTGTCGCAAGTTTCGAGAGAACGGTCTACACACACATACCTACATTAGGTAGGTACTACTAGTATCCGCGACTACTATCACTACTAGTGGTCATGCATATCATTATAATCACGAAATATGATACCAAAACGTAACTTTTAATTAACATCAGTTGACGCACTGTGTGAAAATGACGTCAAGATAATATAAGTAGGTGTTTTTAGGTTTCCGTACCAAAATGGTAAAAAAGGAACCCTTATGGTGCGACTTCGTCTGTCTGTCTGTCTGTCTGTCACACCTGCTTATTTCAGTAACTACTTATGCTATAGACTTGAAATTTGGAACAGTTATAAAGAATGCTTGTTCAACTTTATTGCCAATGAAAAAGTCCAAAAATATTTTTATTTTTATTGCAAAAGGGGCCGGAGTGGGGGTCCGAAATTTCAAAGTGGGGTTACTAGGTCAAGTGACATATCATATGAAAGGGCTTGATCTGCACATTTCAAAATAGATTTTTATTTTATTTTATGTCTCACAGTTTTCGACATATGATGAAAAATGTCCAAAAAATACCATTCTCCCCCCCTTATCTCCGAAGTTTGCGGGGCGCAAAATCTGAAATAATTAGAGTTGATAGGAATTGACCCAAATATGGCACCAAAAATAAAACGATGTTCCTAACTAGTACAGTTTTTTCAAAATCATCAAAATTCCTTCACAAACAAACTTAGTTATGCGGTCCGGATTTTTTCACTTTATACGTCCAAAACTGATACGGAACCCTCGGTGCGCGAGTACGACTCGCACTTGGCTGGTTTTTTTTTATTTGTAACTAGCGACTCGCTCCTGCTAAGCATGAGTGCAATCCGCTGATGTGGCTAGGTAGGTACATGTCAAAACATCAAGATTTCTGTGCTGTATCTAAATTCATTTTATTATGTTGTTTTGTATTGTATCTATTAAATACATAAACCTTCCCGAATAAATTCTGACAAACAGACACGAAAAGCGACTTTGTCTTATACTTACTATTTTTAAAGTAGGTATATTAAATAGATATTTCATTAAATATTGTAGGTAATTGCTAATTGGTGTATAGGTACCGTTATTAAAGTAAAAATGAAGTCGGTTAATAAATAAATCAATAGATCTGTTTTAGATTTTAAACGATAGCGTGTGTTTAAGACACGTCCTACCTACGTATTTGTTGATGTAAATATAGTCCACGTGTATACAATTATATATTTGCATTTGATCCAATTAATTTCTATTTAATCGATTAATTATGGAAATGATGAGTACGGTCTGCTTCTTTATGGTGATTCCTTCGCACTGTGATGAGAAATTTATGTAAAAAGTCGTTTTTATGTTGTTTTGGTCGAAACGATCAATTCCAATTGATCAATGTTTATGCAATTATGTGTAAAAATATTGATAATTGCTTCAATTGCATAAAGTAAAGGATTAATAATCACATCAATGACCGTCAATCACGCAAACATTGATTAATAATCGCAATTTATCGATTCGATGGCCCTTTAGGCGATTCGCACACTGCCCCGCATCACGCAGCGTAGCGTGGGGGTGGGGGTGCGTGATGTTCCGTTGTTTGCAAGTAGGTACCTGTATTTGTATAGAAATCACGCATGGTGCAACACACTGAAAACGCATTCACGCACAGGATTTTTGTTCCGTCGCCACGCACCCCGCAGCGTAGCGCGGGGTGGTGTGTGATTATGAGATTTTGTGTGAAGCGGGAATAGCGTAGGACCTATAACAATACAATTTTGATAAATTGTGTCTTCATTAAAACAACTACCAACTTTTTATTAAAATTTCCCGCCACAATGCGAAGAAACCACAAATTACAACCACCTAACAGTGGTATCATGAGTTTACCTACATTCCTGAAGGAACATTTTTATGTCAAAGAAGCATTGGTATTGTGATGATAGATTTTCGTGCATATTTCAATCGTGTAATTCCTAGTTATATACTCGTAAATGCTTTTATACATTATATATTATCCTAGTAGCAGGTATCTAGTAGCTCGGAAACGAAAGTTAATTAACACTTGCTTTTTCATATCATTCACATTGATACAAATAACTATTCGGTAAACTGCTTTTCAGCATCTCATCTATTAGGTACAAGAGTTTTTGTTAGTTTAATGTTACATCTGTTTTGATTTTTTTTAATATTAACTGTGTTCAGTTTTGTTTACAAAAACTGAACTGTTATCTGACTTTCGTTGCTGACTGTATCTAGTTTAAGCCCCAGCCCCAACGCAACAAAAATAGGTAAAACATATATTTGATACGCATTAATTAAATCATAACAACGTATTTAATTATGAGGATATGCTGTTTTTATTTTATATTTCGTTAACCTTTATCACAAACGCATTAAATGTGTATAATTAACATTCGTAGTTTTTGTGATAATGTGATAGCTAGGTAGGTATACTATATTCAATTGGCTTTGAGACAAAACATAAACAATGGCCCCCTTATAAATGATAATTAGTATAGCTCTTAGGTCAATTGTCATCTCTATTCATTGGCATAGAAATGACAAGAATAGTTGTATATTGAATCATTGGCATTTATAGTAAAAGGGTTATTATTTATGTTTTATCACAAAGCTAGTTGGATGGTAGCTAAGTTACAAATTCATAATAAGTATCTTTAAGTAACAATTTTTGTAAGTTAAACGTGACTTTACAATGCAACTTTCTATTTCAGAAATACAGGTACTCGAACATGGCATAGAAATGACAAGAATAGTTGTATATTGAATCATTGGTTAAATTAAGAGTCGTTTATAGTAAAGGGGTTATTATTTATGTTTTATCACAAAGCTAGTTGGATGGTAGCTAAGTTACAAATTCATAATAAGTATCTTTAAGTAACAATTTTTGTAAGTTAAACGTGACTTTACAATGCAACTTTCTATTTCAGAAATACAGGTATTCGAACACTGCCGAGTACTGGTTATACGACCTTGAGACCAAGTAAGTAATCAAAGTTAATACTTAAGTTATTAAATCGAACAAAGACTTGCGGCTTTTATTCAATGTAAATGTGAACGTAGCTAAACATGGTCGCCCTCTCAGATCATAGAAACAAGGAAGGTGTGCCAAAGCGCTATTGAGCTTGACGCTTTAGTTGTGACCAAACTAAAGCGTCAAGCTCAATAGCGCTTTGACCATAGTTAAAACGTACACGCTGGCGACGAACCGAACGCGATCGATAATATACTTAAATACAGGGTTTTAGTTTAGTGATAGTGATGAGTGACGAATAACAGTGTTAGATTGAGAGTGTGCGGAATTTTGAATGTGTGGGAGATCTATATATTTATTCACAAGGAGCGCTTGTGATTGTGTTGCATAGGTACTGTTCTAAAAGTGGCGACAGTGGGTCCCGTACTAATTTGCTATGATGGTATATTATCTCCTTTTTTCTATGATCTGAGGTTGCCCTAGCTACTAGCTAGCCTTTGTTCTTACCTATAGATTTCTAGACCGTTTCGCAGACTGTCTTGTTAGGGCCAAAGCAGACTCTACTTTTAGCATCGGCGACCGGCGATTTTCCGATTGCATCGATGCTGGATCGCATTTTGGCGACGTTCTGCGTTTGATTGCTGTGTCTTTAGCGATTGCTTCGTTCGATTGCTGTATCGAAATCGCGCGTTCCAGCGATTGCTGCAATGCAGCATCGTGTTTTGGCGACCTTGTGCGTTCCATTGTTGTATCGAAATGCGGAGTGTAGCGTTTAGTTGCTGTATCGAGCTTCTAAAAAAATTAAAAAAACCCGACTGCCAAAAAACAACTAAAAAGTTCAAAACAAGAGCACTTTTCAAGCAGTCTGATGCAGTTGGTGGCAATTATTTGTGTTAAATCTTAGATTTTATGCCACCAACTGCATCAGACTGCTTGAAAAGTGCTCTTGTTTTGAACTTTTTAGTTGTTTTTTGGCAGTCGGGTTTTTTAAATTTTTAATTTACTATTTTTATTTTTCACTTTTTAGTTTTTAATGTATGTTTTCGTAATCTTCTTTTTTGTTTGTGTATCGTTAATACTTGAAATAAAAACTTAAATCAATTAGTAAGAATTAGCGAGAATGATTGCTTTGTTAAACAACTTTAAATCGTTATATATCCTAAACTATTATTTAAAATGAAAAATGATATAAGGAACCTAAAGATGATTTTAAAATACCTATTCAACGACATCCCACTTGACATAGTTCATCATTTTTTTTTTTTTTCATTTTGGCAATATGGCGTCTGGTTGTCGCTGTGGTGAATTTTCATTACTGTTATGTCTTTAGTGACACTCGCAAGGTTAAGACGAATCGATTGACGTAAGAATTATCAAAATCGGCCTACGCATTTGGTCTCTAGAACGCCACATAGAAACAAACATACATACATACATACATACATACATACATACATACATACATACATACATAGACTGATAAACACATTACCCTCCTTTGCGTCGCGCAGTCGGGTAAAAAGCGACTCGATCGCTGCGACCGCCGCGCCGCGCCGTTTGTATGTATGCGGATAGGAGCGTCCAGACGCGGCGTCAAACTTCCGAGAAGCGACTAATTCGCCGTTTGCCGATGCTAAAAGTTGCTAGTCTGTTTTGACCCTTAGACAATGACTGCGATTGAATTTTACCGATCAGTAATTCTAAGCAACGATCTGTGTAATTTAAAATAACACCTGGTAAATTGTGATTAAGCTATGGCACAGTTAGGTTATGTACGGGCCATGTAGGTAGGTAGACTACTTAGTTATCACAAAACCGCATCCTTCCTTTGTCTAGGCTAGACAAAGTTAGGTTGAGCGTTGTCTGTCAGTTAGTACTGTTTTATAATTATAGATAGATTTAAGAGATTTTATTAAAGTCGATGAAAGTATAAATTTAATTTCTATGTCTGTCTAACAATCGTATGTAGGTACCTATACTACATTATTTATCTATAATTCTCATTAAACAATATTATGTCATTCACTTGTATTAAAATTCAATAATTATAATTATACAATCATAGGAAACCATTACCCATCCGGTAATAGAAATATACTCAACTGTAGGTACCTACTATGTAATAATATTGAGCAATAACAAAATATGGGTTATTCACAGGTAATATTTGTTTTTAATTAACAGTGTGTTGTTGTTTAATATTGTAACTTCGATTATTGTCATTATAGGTACCTACCTATGTTGATAAGCAATCGTAAATCTTTTTTTTGTGTTATATGCAGTTTTCATGGGAAAATTACTTTTTTCCGACACGGAAATTGCAATGGCATGGCACCACTTATTGCACAAGTGTTACTTAGATGTTTTTTGTTTCTTTTTGTGCATACCTACAATAGATTTTATAACTCTTTATGTAGAGTCATGAAGAGTTACGAAACCTATTACCTATCTGGGAAAAATATAGTGATAGCATTTGTTTTTCCTATTGTTTTCAAAGTACAATTTATATACAATTTATATCTGCAATAGGTACCTCAACCACAGTTGAGGTATTGTAGATATAAATTGTAAATCAAAGCTACATGGCATAGAATGTAATAATTAAAAATACATATGTAAGGATACTAAGGAAAATACACATACTTACACTGTAACAAAATACCATAAACTGTAACAAAATACCTACAAGTAAATATGACACGATACAACTTCGGTTAGTAGGTACGATAAATATTGAATATTGTTCATAAAAAGGCATAAATAAAAATATGGAAGTTTTTATACCAAACTAGCTGTTCCCCGTCTGTGTTTTAAAGGGCTGCATCCTTTTGTTGGGCAGATCCATGATAAGACTGGGCAAGGACTCGCTGGATGTAGTGGTATGGGGCAGTGGAAGGTCCCTGGCATACGTGAAGGACAACAACGTGTACTATGTCCACGATGTTGACACCGACAGCGCTGTGGCCCTCACCACGGACGGCAAGCCGGGAGAGATATACCATGGAGCCACTGACTGGCTTTACGAAGGTGAGCCTTAAGTTATTTTGTCAGCGAGGTATAAATGAGCTGAACATTCAGCCTACGTATATCAGTAAGTTTTATAGAATTTGGAAAATTATGAGCTCCAGAAGTTGTATGACACCATCTATGTACGGCTCTACTGAATTTCAACTAGATCGGGACTTTACGCGCACAAAACATAACCAAAATAACAGTATTTTGACTAACCTCGACGTTTCGATCAAGTTGCATTGACCGTGATCACGAGAAGAAAGTGAAAAACGTGTACAATTCGCGAAAGTTTAAAAACGGTTCTATTGCACCTATTTGTATTTATCATTGTTAGCAACTAGTAATCTATGCTACGCACAAAATATAACAAGAAGCTTAAAAGTTACGGCACTAATAAAAATTTATAATATAGGTACTAATACAAACTTTTCCAAATGTTATTTTTTAGAGGAGATGTTCAACTCAGCCGAAGCCATGTGGTTCTCTCCCAGAGGCCGCTACTTAGCAGTGGCCTCGTTCAACGATAGCGATGTGGCGACAGCTACGTTTCCCTACTACGGGGAACCCTCCAACATAAACAATCAGTATCCTGAAATAGTCCACTTCAAGTACCCAAAGGTAAATTAGCATAGTTTATAATGAATTATACTTACTTCATATAAACGAGGTAGATTTATAAGCCCATGAATAAAGGCATGTCAGAAAAACTTGAATTCTAAGAGGAACGAAGTTCTATCCCAAAAATATACCTACATCGAATTGTTCATGAAGCTAACGCTACTTACTGATCGAATTGTTCTTATACTAGAAATAATCTCTAAAAATAACATTCTTCATGTCAGGCAGGTCGCAGAAATCCATTGGTAGGGTTACGTGTCTTCAAACTAGACGACCCCCAAGGAGAGCCGTGGAACATTCCAGCACCAGTCGACATCGTCGGCTTGGACCACTACCTGGGGAGGGTCAACTGGGCTTCCGAACAAAACCTTATAGTTTTATGGCTGAACAGAAGACAAAACGTCAGCGTACTAGTCAACTGTGACTTAGAGAAAGATAAGTGCAGTATCGTTAAGGAGAACTCCGAGTCAAACGGCTGGATCGATGTGAAGACGCCATTTTTCGACAAATCGGGGAACAAGATGTTGGAGATACAAAACTTGTACAACGGTGACCAAAGGTTCCCTCATGCGGGTCGGTTTAACTTCTTATCTTTGACTACTGAGGATTTGAGTCCAGGGAATTCGTCGGTGACGGAGATTTTGGGGTGGAATCAAGACACGGATACTGTGTACTACGTGGTGTCTCCGGGGAACGTGCCGTGGTTGCGGCAGCTGTGGGCTACTCACGGGGGCGTGGTGCGGTGCGTGTCGTGCCGGCAGCCCGCCTGCCACCACGTGTCGGCCACGTTCTCGCCGGGAGCTGGCTATGCTATCGTCACGTGCAGCTCTTCATACAACCCGCCGAAGATTTTCTTATATAATAGTGTGGTGAGTTATAGCTTGCTTCTGAAATATTAAATTTTATGGGAGCACTTATTTGAAATATATATACATATATATCTATGATCTGAGGTTACCGCCAAGGTCATTAAAGGGAGAGTAATCACTTTTTCTCATATCAAAAACTTTATTGTCGCGTGTCCCTGGGAAGGCAAGGAGCATAGATTTAGGAACATGACTTCTTAATAAAGTTACCACTAACCTATTTACGAGTATGATGGCATTTTTAATTTTACAGGCAGACAGCTTCAAGCTGATCAAAGACAATTTAAGACTGAGAGAAAAATTGAGGCAATATAGGTTGCCGATGGTACTGTTCAATGTGGTATCGATAGGAGAGAATCCTCTGGCGCACGTGAAACTTCTACTGCCACCTAATATGAAATCCGGAGAAAAATACCCGATGATAGTCAGGGTCTACGCAGGTCCGGGGACCAGCAGGGTTAAAGACAGTTTTGATTTAGGTAAGATTTAAAAAAAAAAGTGAAATTTTTAAAGTTTTCTTTAAGGAGAGTTTAAGTTTAAATGTGTAGTGTGTGTTGTTGGCGACATTTAGATCATAAGTACAAATCTGAACTTGCTCTTACTGTAGGTTTTTTTAAGGTGTAGGTTTTTCTGACAAAAACCTATACCTATTTAAGAGCATTGAATTAGTAATTAAACAAATCCATGGTCATGTTCATATTGATAGCATAATTATCTCTTTCACAGCTATTTAGTGCAGTGATGGTGAATCGAAATCTGTAAACCATGGGTTAAACAGACTTCGTTATTCCAAGCTCTCTCGATATCCATATCCGAATATATCCCGCCGCCCGCTGCCATTCTTCTGCAAATAATTATTTTATCAGACACTAGCACTTTGCCCGCGACTTCGTCCTTGTAACTCTCAGAAACTGAATTTTTTCAAGATAAAAGTAGCCTATAGCTCTAGCGGATAATGTAGCTTTCTATTAGTGAAATAATTTTCGAAATCGGATTAGTAATTCTGGAGATTACCCTCCTAATACATATACAAAAACCCACAAAATTGGCACTCTCTATAATATTAGCATAGATAAACATAAAGCAGTACCCCTATCATGAGTTTTTTTGACGTATAGTTTCGTTAACGTAAGCATATTTTGAATTTAAAATACAGCCGTCCTGGGACATTTTGATAAAATTTTATACAATTTGCACATTTTAAAAAATACAGAGAAATTAATTAAGTATTTAATTTATATAAATATTGCGTAACAAACGTGTATTTTCAATTCAAAATATGCTTACGTTAACGATACTACACGTCAAAAAAACTCATGATCGGGGTACTGGTTGTTTGATAGTAACAAGTATACAAGTTAAATATTGGTATAATGAGGGGCGCATACAGCATGAGTTGATGTCGTGGCCGCAACTACACAAGTTATTTCAAAAGTTTCCGTACGAAACAAGACCTCATCTGTCTTCGTGTATTGTTTATGCAAATATTGCATTGCACTGCACTCGATTTTTGTGGCGTTTTCGTACCTATATTTAAAGTATTTTTAAGGATTATTAGCGCATATTGTACATGTGAATTGAGACTTAAATTTTTCATAATGTGGCATTAGGAATGAGGTATGTGCGGTGGTAGGTAGTTGGCTCAACTCGCCTAATTCGCAGAGTGACTATAGTGGAATAACACCCATTTCTTTACACTCCTTGAACAAAAGATCAGATCCATGGCTTCATGATCTATAATTTGCACTCACCATATCATTTTGTTTATAACTGTCTAAATCTAAATTATTAATGTCAAACATCTATGGGCGCACCTTGGGTGGGTGTAAGCCGTGACGGCAGACGGCATGACGCTCTTTTCTGACGTCATGCCCATCTCCATCGCCGCTCTCTACTCCCTTGTGTCATTGTGTGTGCGTTTCGATGTTTGTGAAGGCCATATTTTTTCATTTAAGTATTTGTATCTTTACAGAATACTACAATACGTACTTAACGACGAACAGGAGTTACATTGTGGCGTCCATCGATGTGCGAGGATCCGGTGTGATGGGCGTGGAAGCCATGCACGCCATCAACAACGCGCTCGGGACTGTCGAAGTCTCCGACACTTTGACTGCCATTAGGTAAGAAAAGATGCTTGATTATTTGGACAATATACTTTACTTTATGAAAATAGCGACCGATCCATGCTACTCATGTGGCGACATGTCATAACATCAAGAATTCTGTGTTGTATCTAAGATAAATATTAACGTATTATACACATAATATATATACATATACATAAACCTTCTGGAATAAATTCTTTAATGGTGATGAAAACCGCATCCGCATTGTGTAGTTCAGAAGAACAAAGCTGACAAAGGGACATACATGAAAAGCGACGATGAAGCATGGTTTGATACTCATGGCTAGGGCTGCCATCCGTCCGGGGTTCCCCGGATTTGTCCTAGTTTAGAGGGCGTCCGGGGAGCGTCCGGTAGGGGTTTCCAAAAAGTGTCCTGTGATTTTTTGTGTCAGGGGAATCCTGATTGATTAAAAGCTAAGCTCGTAATCGTATGTCTGTCAAATTATCGGGGGCGTCCGGGAAAAATACTCAATATCACCAAAATGTCCGGGATTTTTGATGATTTCGTCCGGCGTCGGCAATTTAGGTGATGGCAGCCCTACTCATGGCCAGTGTTATACTCGTATTTTAATACATATAGATGTGATCCCGCAGAATCTTCCTGGAACCATCTTCTTCAATGTGTCGATGATTGTACTTGCGGTGATCCTGGCTTCGGAGGTCTAATAATTTCCAAATGAGCCGTGACTGTTGATATCTTACAATGAATTTAATAAAAACGCGTGATAGTGTAGATATCTCTCGCTATTTTAAATATTGAACGTGTATTAGTGTTACTTGCTTAATTAGTTTATTTTGTCTTGATTTAATTCGTGTCCTAAAAGACGGATACTCATTTAAGGAAATATGTATAAACAAAATCAGGAAATAATGTAAGGAAAGTACGAATAATAAAGCAATCATGCATAACCGTGGTAAATAATGGTAAAACCACTTTTTATCTTTACCTAAAATGCATTGCGGAATCCTTACGATTCCTAAGCTATTCATTTGAAGCCACTCAAGCTAATGACCTAAAAAGCCAATTAACTGACCTCTTCTTATACTTAAGTCTATGTCTTCGAAGAAAGATAGGAAACCTTAGTTTTGGATACTTTAATATCCTTTTGAATAGATTTAACACCTTAACGTTAGACTACCTTAGCTGTCTTCTTAGATGTTGTAAAAATAGAGCTAGAAACTGTATGCCCTATGGATATAATTAGCTTTTGTGCGCAATTTCGTCCGCGTGACCCACAGAATTATGCATTTTCTCGGGATAAAAATTAGCCTCTAGCATTTACGGATAATGTAGCATCTTACTAATTAGTGTAAGGATTTTCAAAATTAGATAGTAGTTCCGGAGATTAACTCATACATACAAACTTTACTTGTTTTAGTTATAGAGATAACAATTTATTGCAGTAACTTGCTGGTTTAAGGGTTGCAAGCGCAACTACTGAGCGTGGGGTGGACCCACAGAAATCTAAATAATATGTGAACGGAATTAAGTTTAATTTTGTATTGCATTGGATGCTTTGACATTGAACTGTGAACCGGCGACACGCGTCTGGGAATAATATGTAAAAGATGACTTTTTTATTGACTTATTATTTAGATTTTTGTAAATGAACCCCATGACTAAACTCTGGGTTAGATCTCGGGGTCGGATAAAGTGTTACGGGGTTTTTCCATTAGGAAATTATCAATAGCAGCCCGGAGTTTGTGCTCGGTTAATGGCAATAGGCTCGCCCCCTATTACACGGAACTTAAACATAACAGGCGAAATGGCGAAACTTTCTCTACGTATGCCATTGCATAACATCTTCGAATTCGTTTTTCTAAGGTATAAGGTATCGTCTTTTCTACATCAGTGTGACTTTTGAAGCAATATGGCTGCTGTTTTAAGCATTTTAACTCTACTGCCAAAATCTTATTTTCCCAGAATACTTACAAACAATAATTAAAAGACAACTATTTTAATTCTAGCTTACTTTCATTAAAATCCCTTGCACGCCCGTATTTTTATTTTTTACGAACAAAAGTAGCGCCTCCAAACAACTATTAGATTACTGTAAAAAAACACAGTGACCGTGGCGTTAAATCAATTTGCATAACTGCCGCGAATATGAAACAGCGTGTGACAGTTCCATTTAACTCAATTCGACTGTTTGTGCTGTAAAACTGGAATTCAATCGTCAATTTTTTTGTAAGTTTTGAGAATAATTTTCTGGTATTGCTGGATAACAGCAAGCCAAGATTTGAGAAGTCGAGGTTCAGAATGAAGGAATCTCAACTTAAACTGTAAACAGTTATTCGTTCGTCTGTCGCTCAAGTGCGACAGACGAACAGACACAATTGATTTCGACCTGAATGAGACGGATTTTTCAAATGTGACCGATGGAGGGCTTATAGTCTATTCGGTAAACCAAACCTGCACTCAGACACTTCATTCTCATGAAAGACAGCTACGATAAAACCAATCATATCGGGTGACACGAGACTTAAGTATAGATCACAAGGGTTAGGAATTTGTTTTGATACTTAGGTACCTTGTGCTCGATGGGATTTTTCATCGGTGATGAATTTTCAAAAATCCGCTCACCTACGTTAATATGAAACTCTTGCGCAAAATTTCATGCTTGTAAACCCGCCGATTATAGGACTTGTACAGAAAACTGCGAATCGGCGCGATACGAATTCGCAACGCAGAAAACTGCGACGCGAATTGCGCGATGCGATTTCGTGCGGCAAGGGTTCACCCTTCCACGGTTCGGGTGATCATTCCTTCGATGATCGTCAACCGTACTGAATTATTTTTTTTAACAAAGTAGTGTCCTGTGACGTGGATAGTATAAAGAGTGTTACACTGCTGTTATTGATAAAATGTATAGAAGAGAAAACATAATAAAACGTAACATCGCAAGAATGCGCGATGCGAACCGATTCGCAGGTTCTTGCAATGCGTCGTGCGAGCTCGTAGATTTTTGCGATGCGACGTCTCTTCGCAGATTTGTGTACAAGCTCTAAATTATGCGTAGACAACGCAGTCGGTAGATTAATCTAATCCTGACTTGTCCAAAGACTCGTCTCGCCAAATTCTGCTTACTATCGTCATAGACGCCGTTATAAATACACATACAACCCCAAAAGGGTTGGCAGAAGTGTATAACACACACGTTTCGCCAGCTATAGTAGGTTCCATTAAATAGCGGCGAGTCTATTGCCATTTAATGGGCACAGTTCCAACTCCGGACTGCTACGGAGAATTTCTTGATAGATAAAGTTATTCCGACGTAGGAGTCGAACCCAGTTCACGATCTCACCAGCCCCACTTGCGACCACTAAGCAATATCATTGTAACTATCTATTTTTCCTTTTATAGTAGACTTCTTTCATAATCCCTAAAGCAATGAATCCGGGCCGTTTACACAAATCTTAATATCACTGAAAGTGTGAATGTTAGCTTAATACTGATATAAACTGTATGTATCTAGTTTATTTTTTAATAAATAAAATAAAAGTTTAAGTTCAAAGTACAAGCTGCAGCACAAAGAGTTTTATGTAATTAAGGTACCTATAGTTTCGGAGATATTAAAATATTGTGACTGATCCGCATTCAAACTCTCCAGTGTACTACTAGCTCTTGGTGGGTCTAATTTGTGTTCCCTTCTTTCCTCAGGAGTCTAACAAGCGTGTACTCCTTCATCGACCCTGAGCGCATCGGCGTGTGGGGCTGGAGCTACGGTGGGTTCGTGTCCACCATGATGCTCATACAGGACGACCTGAACACGCTCAGCTGTGCCGCTGCGGTCGCGCCTGTCACTTCTTGGCTCTATTATGGTAAGAATCTTCATTCTATTAAACTTATTGTTTGTTTATTAGGGTTATTTTCTCCTAGGTCCCTCTCGATTAGGCAAAAAGGCTAAGTTGGTAGAGTAGATAGTTAACATACGATAACTAAAGTTTCACATGAATGTGGCTCTATTGTTTCCACAGCTTGGAGTTAGTTTATAATATGTCCCAATATTTAGAAGAATACATTGCGGTGCTTAGATGTCCAGAAGAAAAATTGACGTATGTACAAAATGCGGTTTCCGTACATAAACATTGTTTCCTACCGTTTGCAGACACAATGTACACAGAGCGCTACATGGACACGCCGCAAGCGAACCCGCTGGGCTACGAGCGCTCTGACGTCATCCGGCAGGCGGACCGGCTGCGCGGGCGCCGCTACCTGCTGGTGCACGGCACCGACGACGACAACGTGCACTACCAGCACAGCATGCTGCTCGCCAAGCAGCTGCAGCACAGCGATATCGACTTCCAGCAGATGGTGAGAGAAGTGCAATTTTTTATGCAATTTCGTGATATATAAGGCGGATTCAATACCATTTGACTTAGCCGCCGGCTTTTATCTGCTAGTCTGTCCGGTATAATGTACGGAACAAGATTGCATTTCAGAAAAACAAGAACCCCGGGTTTCTCCTTTCAAATTACACTATTAAAATAATTTTGCTTGTAATATGCTACAATTTTGTAGATATTTCAAAATTTGCGTTGTGGTTGTGATACATCAGCATAAAATTATGATGAATTAAATTGATTTGATTTGAACAGCCTGGAACGCTTTTCTTTATATCGAACTAGCTGACCCGCCCGGGCTTCGCACGGTTAAAGTTTAGTACACCTACCCTACACCTACCCTACACCTACCCTACACCTACCCTACACCTACCCTACACCTACCCTACACCTACCCTACACCTACCCTACACCTACCCTACACCTACCCTACACCTACCCCACACCTACCCTACACCTACCCCACACCTACCCTACACCCCAAACCTCAAAAATAAGTTTCAAGCTTCTAGCTTTAATAATGACGTAATTTCCATACAAACTTTCATCCCCTATTTCAACCCTTTACAGCCCTTTTTCGCATTAAAAAGTAGCCTATGTCCTTTCTCAGTCTCTAGACTATCTCTGTACCAAATTTGATTTAAATCGGTTCAGTAGTTTAGGCGTGATTGCGTAGCACACAGACAGACAGACAGAGTTACTTTCACATTTATAATATTAGTAAGGATTATACAACATGAAATTTTAGTGGTTGTTTTCCCGCAGCAGAACGATTTGCCCTCAGTAGTACTATCGAAACATAGAGTTAAATTTTAACTACTTACTAAGTATATCTTAGTATCCACAATTTCATTGGATTTTTTTGTTTTCATTTCCAGAGCTACGCGGACGAGAAGCACTCTCTACTCGGCGTCAGTCGACATTTCTACCACATGCTGGATCACTTCTGGACTAAATGTTTCGAACGCGAGTGAATGTGCCGCCTGAAGTCACTCAGTGTTGTATTCGACGACTAGCTAGCTACGTTGTCATAATGTGATCTCTCCTGTCGAAGAAATGCCGCAATTTAGATTGTATATAGTGACGCTCGACTTCGATGTAAGCATAATACCTAAATAGATTATTGTTATTTATAAAGAATATTCGCTTAAGAACAACCGTTGTTTTATTTCATTTTATGCTAAGCAAACAATACGGTGCACAAAGACATTAATATTTATTTCAAGCAAACTTTCCCGTAGTGCAGGTAACGTTTCTTTATTCTGCGAATCGCTAAGAAATACTGTGAGTTGTAAAGAAAATATACTTTATACAAATGGTGAAAACAATTACTCAGTGTACAGTTAGCAAACTTGGAGAAGTCTAGCAATTAGTGCGCCGCAAAAACAAAGTAGAAAAATCACGACGGCGCCACAACGCTCCCGTTACCCTGCCAAATAAAACATTAACCGTTTCGCTTGGTCTTATACAAAGATCGCGTTACTTTACACATTAGTTGTACGTATGTTTCGTAGATTTATATTCTGCGGTCAAGTTTTCAACAAAGGCCCTTATTGTTGTTGGTAACTGTACCGTGGTCTGGACTCTGCAACTTGTGGAAGACTAGCTCATCAACACCGTAGCTGCAGCGTTCAAACTTGGGTATCTCTACTATAATAATGCTCGTAGCAAACGTAGACAGTAAGTTTTCGTTTTTTACGATGTATTTGAGATATAATCTACCTGCATTTGATCCATATAGTAATCTCACATCATATAGTAACTACCCTACTTCGTTTTGTAGAATTTAAAATCAACCGCCTAGACAAAGGTAATGCTTTTTTAGCCATTGCCATTGACGTATTAACTGTATCTGAAACTATTTATACCGTACCTAGATTAATAAAAAGAAACAAACAAATACTCTATGACAGGATATTGAAAATGCATGCCACAAGTAAATCTGTCACTTCAAGGCTTCTAAATTATTTTAGGCATGTAACGTGAATTAATATTAAAACATTGTAATTTCGCTTGTACACATGAAAATTCTGAGTAGTTTATTTTCAGTAAGAAAACAATGGCCGAAGACTTCGATTCGATGGTAGGTACGTGAAAGTGTTTATCAACCCATGATCAACCATTATGATCAACCCGTTATAATGTCCACTGCTGTCGTAAAGGAATTTTGTGTAGAAGAATTTAGTGAATGGTGATCGAAGCATGTTGTTATAATAATGTGATGCTCGAGCACGATTAACTAGTCTGCTTGCACAAAAAAGTGGACACAACGTTCATAAAATTATATAGGTGCTGACTGCAGAAAATATATTTAGGTACCTATGTTTGCAATACCTACCTACCTAATACAAATCAGAAATAGAAAATCGCAAGCACGACATTTTCGTCTCACCTACCTAGTTTAGTATCTTATTCGTATAAAACTAGATATTATAACATATTATTATATAGGTTTTTGATATGTAAATTTTAGGAAGTCGTCGATCAAAAGCCCTGCCGCTGTTACCGCCTGTGAGCCCAATTTAGAGGACAGAGCATTATGCGCCGTAGACCCGTGTGACATTAACAAATGCTACGCGGAGCCCCGTGTCGTCATCATAGGGGCGGGCATGGCAGGCCTCTCAGCTGCGGCCCGGCTTTCGCAGCGCGGAATCAACAATATAGTTGTGCTTGAAGCCTACGAGAGGTTGGTATTACAAGAACAATGTAGTTAATAACATACGTTAGTATCCTAAAGTCACTAAGTATAAAGGTATCGGTTCTTTCCAGACCCGGTGGTCGAATACACTCGTGTTGGCTTGGAGACATCGTTGCAGAATTGGGATCACATTGGAAACCAGATAACACCTTCACTCATCCCATTTACACGATGTCCGCCACAGAACACCCTCCCCGACCTGGTGTGCCCGGCGCTGAACACACTCGTGGTCTCTTCAACCGAATAGTAACTGGCAAAATGCCGTTTCCCCCCACAATATCTGCATACCATAAATTTCGTCAGATTGAACAGGAAGCGGCGCAAATATACTGCCTCGGTGGTAACAAACAGGCAGGCTCCCTAATCAATTTTATGAGTCTGCGAATTCAACAAGAACTGCACGAATATCCCGATGATCAACAACATGACGCAGCTAGAATAATGTTCGGGCTCTCGCACATGCTCAGCGCGCGGTGTGGGGATGACACGGCGATGCTGTGCGCCGATCATATCGGGTGCTTCATGAACATGCCCGGCGGCGAGGTACGTGTGCCGTTGGGGTTAGTAGGTATACTAGCTCCGTTATTACGTCAAATACCGGAAGGAGCTATTCGTTATTGCAAACCGGTTAATTGTATTTATTGGGGAACATCTCAGAAAGAAGGTTATCGAGCTACTGTATGTACTACAGATGGTGATGAATTTCCTGCAGACTATGTCATCATAACGGTGTCTCTCGGAGTGTTGAGTGCTAATGCTGTCAAAATGTTCTGTCCTGCTCTACCAGCATCAAAAATAGACGCCATGCGCTGTCTTGGATACGGATATTGTAATAAAATTTACATGGAATATTGTCGCCCTTTTTGGTTTTGGCACAAAGGAAACTTGAACTTCAAGTTTTGCTGTGATGAACTTTGTGATCGATCTGACTGGACTCGAGGACTAACTTCAATAGAGGTCGTGCCAAACAGTAAACACTGTATGTGCGCTTGGGTGGTAGGCCAAGAAGCGATGCTGATGGAAGGTCTTTGCGACAAAGACATAGCTGAAGGCTTGACAGAAATATTGCGTATCTCGACTGGGAACGACACTATACCATATCCGATGACAATTTTACGATCGCATTGGACTTCTGATCCCTTTTTCTGCGGGGCTTATTCTTATGATTACTACGGGTCTGAGGGGCAAGCCCAGCGGTCGTTAGCATGCCCGCTGCCGGGACCTAGTGAACCCATACCCCCTATATTGTTATTTGCTGGCGAGGCCACGATTCCTGGCCACTACGCTACCGTGTCTGGAGCTCGACTGAGTGGCGTACGAGAGGCTGAGAGAATTGTGCATTTAACGGTGCGATACAAAGGCCCGCCATTGCCCGTAGCTCAAATATCGTCAGAAAAACAAAAGAAAGTCCTAAAAGCCTAGTGAACAAGTGCGAATTTTATCCTGTTATAATGTGAAATTTTCTAAGTCAATCCTTTGTCCCTTTGTCACAAAGTGAGAAATATATGTAAAGTTTCGCGTTACGCTTGTGTTTTACTCTCATATACATATTTTCATCCGGAACTCATGTCTACATAACTGCTAACTTATCTCTGACAACTTGCGCGGGACTTGCCAGTTCCTGTTGTTAGTTTTGAAACTAAAATGATACTCAACTTGTTTGATGACTCATCTCATTTTGTTCAGCGGTCTGCGATGAAAGTATTAAACATCCATACATTATAGTTTGGTATGTGTCCTCATATTCCCTCTCATATTTTTATTTTTCTAGTATAGCTACAAAGGTGGTGGTTTAAGGTATTATTTTATCAGTTTAGGTTCTACATAGGTACCCATGTCAGAAAATTTACCAGTAATCACAAAGCAAATGTGAATCGGACCAGACACTCCTGCTTAACCGGGCGCGGATTCAGGGGCGGGGGGAGAGGGAGGGCAATAGGTAAGATCATACCTAAAAAAATAATAATTTAAAGAAAAACAAAAAACCCGACTGCGTAAAAACTAATTTTAAAAAATACGTGAAAGAATTAACATAAATAAAAACTAAAAAAAGAAAGAAACAAGCCCAGTAGTTTAGAATTCTGTTAAGTAATACTAAATAACAGAATTCTAAACTACTGGGTTTGTTTCTTTGTGTATTATAAAACTATTTCAATTGTGTAGTTAAGTAATACTAAATAACTACACAATTGAAATAGTTTTATAATCGATACACACATAAAACAAATCATAAATTCTAATGCAGAACAGAACGACTCACAGTCGGGGCCCCTTGGGAAGATTTGATTGGTAAAATTTAAAATACCTATTCAACGACACCCAAATTGATATAGTTCATCAACTTTTTTTTTTTTCATTTTGACAATATGGCGTCTGGTTGTCGCTGTGGTGAATTTTGATTACTGTTATGTCTTTAGTGACACTCGCAAGGTTAAGACGAATCGTTTGACGTAAGAATTATCAAAATCGGCCTACGCATTTGGTCTCTAGAACGCCACATAGAAACAAACATACATACATACATAGACTGATAAACACATTACCCTCCTTTGCGTCGCGCAGTCGGGTAAAAAGAAACCACTATAAATCTAGTTATGCAGTGTAGACAGAAAAATGTACTGAAAAATAAATCCAAAATTGTACCCACATTATCTTCAACAACATACTAAATATGGTAGCTATTGGAAACGGTCTGTATTCAAACAGTTTGCATAGGTCCCGAACGTTATACATAATGGCAGAGTATTCGGCTGATTGAGCTATTGTTCACCATCTTTGCACATCAAGATTGAATGCGGATGGAGGATAGAGACGCTTAACGACTTCCAGTCTTACCTTCAGATTGCCAAACTAATAAAGCGCAGAGAAATATTGCGAAGTCTGACGCCTGACTTTGATTCTTCGGTGAGGCAATTTTTTGGCTCTCAATTTTCTATTGAGATTATCTTAATACCAGGTTTGTGCTTCATGATACCTTACGATACAGATAAAATATTGTAAAATCAGTAGGTACTTAAAGTCTGTTCAATAAGTCAGTTTACAGTACCTAGTTACTCAGACCATTACAAAGTTATTGAAAAATAGTTTATAACAGCACTGTGAAAGAATCTTATAATGCTACAGATACTGACAAACCATACTGATATTGATGCTATCATTTTTTCTTTTAGTATAATGCTATAGATAGTTACTAGCGTTTTAATTTAAAAATATTAAGCTAAAATTCCTATGTAAATTGACTTATTAAACAACTACTTATACCTATAGTAGCTACGCCTGAGTCTGAGGCATGCGGACATAATGTTATAACGAGTGGCTGCGGATTTTGTCTGTTACTGTATCACACATTCCCTACATTAGTATCCGGAAGAATAAATTCCGTCCTTTTGTCCCATCAGCGCGGATTTTGCCTTCCACAAACTCGGATTTTTGTTACATGAGTTAGTTATCATAGTTTATTTTGCATTTCATCTGTTATGGCTGGAACAAGGATAGAATAATATAGGGTTGGAAATGTTAGAATCAATTAGAAAATAATGGAGCTAAATCCGTAACCGTAGGTACCGAAAGTTTTAGTTTATAGAAGAGCTTAGCATAGCATTGGCCCTTTATAAACAATAACATTACCGTCTTAAAAGGCCTTCGTCCACCTTTTTTGGGTTCCGTACCTCAAAAGGAAAAACGGAACCCTTAAAGGATCACTTTGTTGTCCGCCGTCAGTCACCGGACCATAAGTGGAGTCATCTGCTCATAGATGGCGCCATTGGAAGTATGCAGTAGCGTCATCTATGATCATATTTCGGAACCCTTAGGGTGCGAGGCATACTCGCACTTGTCCGGTTTTTTTTAAATAGCTAAAAAATGACTCCTGCTACCTATGTTATGTTAATGTATCACAAAACCAAACGCGGGTAGTTCGAAACAGCACCGCTAAACTAAGACAATGAGACGCACATAACTCAGTCTTCTCGCGACCACCGTCAATGCAACTTGATCGAAATGTCGAGGAGTCAAAATACTGATATCTTGATTTTGTTTATGCGCAAAAAGTCCCTAAAAATAGCAATTAACGGATAGAATACAGAACCTATCTTAAAAAATCTACACTATCGCTTAAAATAACTTTCCAGTTCAATGAAAACTGTTTCTAAGTTACAAACTTGCGTGAAACAAACTCAGCGCTAAGTGGAATGTCAGGTGAGTTACATAGTAATCTTGGTTAACAAGAATTTCTTCGTGACTATAACTCAATTACGGATCCGATAGAGGGCGCTGCTTCCATACGGTAGCGATCGTAGCTGCAATTTTATCTACAGACATTTTTCATCAGATCAGCCGCTGAATACTGAAGTGCAACATTAATTTCAATAACGTATCCTTTAAAAGATTTTCCTTTCCTCTATTTTGTCGCAAAAGTGGCAACAACATAAGTGGGATAGGTACTTAATAAGATGTAATTTGTTTGTTAAACCAGTGTATGGCTTTATTATATTATGAGCGTTATTGTAAGTACCTAGTTATTAAAAATGTATTGATTAGTGGACTTAACTGGTAATATTATTATCTGGTAATTATTATGATGTCGATGATGTTATGAAAGTTCCTAATAGTTTCTTACCTAGTTTCGTACCTTACCTGCCCCCCGTTGAACAAGAAAATAAAATATGTTTGTCACGTGGGTACTTCTTACTTACATAGCGACCTACATAACATTATGCCTATATTCCCGCCGGGGTAGGCAGAGGTGTACTGTACACCCACATTTGACCAGTTATCTTTAAGTCCCTGTATGAAGGGTCGAGCCTATTGCAGTACAAATCCAGACTCCGGGCTATTATTGAGAATTTCATAAAAAAACCCATTAGCACTTTACCCAAACTTACCCGACTCAGGAATCGACCTCAGGACCTAACGCTCGGCAATCGATTTTGCGACTACTAGACCAAAAATAACTTTGCATTGTATTTCGCTTAGCAATATAAAGTGTTAGACCACCTTGTATGCAATTAATTTATAATTCAGCGTAGTGTATCCTCCCGTCTCGAGGGAAACATCGCCTGAATAACAAATATATCGTCGGTCGGTTCCTACGAATTGATTCCGCGGTGATTGATGTCCGCTGTTCTGCTGGCTACCTACAACGTTCGCTTCAAGAGCCTTTTGATTCTACGTCACTTTAACGAAACAATCAATAGGAAAACAGATTTCGGTTTACCGAGTACCGTACTGTCCATTGGATTACTTATTGGATATTATTATGTTTGCAGATTATAGTATTGTACCTAGTTTAGTTGAGCAAAAACACTATTTCGTTTATGAAAAAAATATCAACTTCACGTGGCTTTAAAAAATAAGTACCTAAGTGGGGCAAATATGCATCAAAATTAGGATTTATGAATGAATACGTAGCTTGTCGGAACTCACTGTTGTGTATTATATTAATTAACATTACAAGAGCAGATAACAACGGAGAACTACCTACATTTCTTGGAAAACTGATTTCCGTGTAATTACCTAAGTGAAAAATATGACCTTGCTAGCGACGAACGGCAAATGTCTAATAATTCGCCTCTATTGAGCTTTACGGATGTGATATGAAGAGTTTCGCGGGGGGCATTAACACCGTCGCAATGAGAGGCGGCGCGCGGACCGAGCCGCTCCGAACGAGCCCGGCGAGCACGTCTCTGCAGATGGCGGGCTGCGGGAGCACGCAAGAAAGCGTCGAGACAGATGCGTGACGCAGCGCGCAGGACCGCCTCCCCCGCCCCGCGGTGCGTGCCGCGCCCCGCGGTCCCTGCTTCGCGCGACACATCTCACAGAACACATCGATAATCGCGTGGTGCGTGAGCCCGCTGCGGGCTCGGACGAGGGTAGGTAGTGAGGCAGCGCGCGGCGTGCGGTGGCGCGGCCGTGTGTGCCGGTGCAGGCGGTGCGTGGCGCGCGCGTGGCGCGGGCGGGGCGCGCGCGGCGGCCCGGGCGGCAGTCGCTCGGAGGCAGGCGGGCGGCTCGCGTCGCCCTGCGCTCTCTCACTGCACCGCTGCAACGCTGCGCTCGCGAACTCGCGATAAGGTACGCGACGCGACACCACACCGCACGCTGCACATGTTACACATCACACTCGTGCATTTTTCATTCATCTCTTCATAGTTTCTTGCTTTATTATCGGTCGTATCGTAATCCTCGAAAGAACCTTCTCGGGCGCGCGCATTTTCCCTTAAATTATATTCAAAATTCCAGTTAGATTTTTAAAATCACGTCCGATATAAATAAAAAAAATTGCTCAGGTAAGTAAAAATATTTAATATTTTCTGCGTCTTCCTTAGGGCTGTAACGAAATAGAAACAGGCATGCGTAAGCTCTTTAATGGCAGCCGAAATATAATTCGAAGCTAAGAGAATAAAAAAACCTGGTAGAAATTTAAATTTTCTTTGTTATTTGTAAGAAAAAAGGGAATTATTATGTATGTCATTAATTTTGTAATGGTTTTCTAGACATAAAGACTGAGCTTCGTTTTATCTTATAGAAGATGTCATGAGGGAGAAAACAGCAAAAGCACTGGCCTGATGCCAAATGTCGACCGCGGCACACATCTTTCAGTAACAAAATATTTTAGAAATATCAGAGATATAATGTCTGAACATTTAAATGTCTGTAGTGGACTGAAAGTCTACATTCTTGAGAACACGAGTACTGCTGTCATCGTTTGTTCGCATGACAAATGGATGTGCTGGGACACCAAAACGTACCCCTACCTTAGGTAGGTACTTAATTGGAATAGTTACTCATAGTTCTACTTCCAATATGAAAATGTTTTCGCTTACTTACTGAAAGATATCATTAATTATTTCGTCGCATTTTTAAACATCCGTCTCATGATTAATAGGTATACCTAGTATCATACACTTTGCAAAATGATATTATCGGAAGAATAAATCTATAAAATGGCTACCTCAGCGCAATTTTCATATTTTCTCGGTACGTTCATTTTCATTTCAGTCGATTTTCTCTCATGATTATTTTTGGGGATCTGACGCTCGATCTTCACGCCCAAATTATGATAACGTGCTGATGACAAACATAATGATATCAGTCTCGTCAATCGTTTTTGCTGGTTTGATTTTTGCTTATAATATTTGTTTTGCGATGACAGTGCCAGCTATGACCAATAAGAATTATTGCCAAATTGATATCATATAAGTAGGTAAGGAACATTAATTTAAGTGTATATGTACACTTATTATACCTACTTACATTATACCATATTTCAAATATCTATACTTGACACAATTTGAAGGATTTACTGGAGATCGAGTCTCATTCTGTCACCGTGGTGAACATTTGGCACGCGGCGTGGCATGTTGCGGGTATAGTTCTACAGCCTTTCTTTCCACTTCGGTTGAGTGCTACTTCAATTTTTCTTCCTGAATACAAATATTGTATTATGATTGTATTAAACGTCCACAATTTTATAAAATCACTTGCGTTTTTTAACCGCATTCAAAAAGGTGGAGGTTATTAATTAGACTTTATTTTTTTTTCTAGTTTATTGTTGATGTCTTGATAAAAAGGATTGGTTATTGCTTGGTACGCGAACTGATTAGTGTATTTGAATATTTTGAAACTTGCTGTTTTCAAACTAATAGGATAACTGCTTAGAAAAGTTAAAGTCGCTCGTAGCTGTCATATAATTAGCTAATTTTCATCCTACATATTTTCATTCGCGATGTACATTATTCTTATTCAGAGCACAAGAGAAAATGTGTTTACTGTTCCATAAATCATAAAAATGCAAACAATTATCAACTATTCTGTTATTGTACCTACGTTTATTACGAAACTAATTTGTAACACTGTTGGCATAATTCATTCTGCAAATGCATAGGAGATCGTCGCGCCGCCGAGTTCTCTTAGAAGTTAGAAGTTGGCTATGTAAGTAAACATGTAGTTCCCGACTTCGGCAGTAAGCCCCTGAAATGCCCACTAGCGAATTCCGGAAAACTAATAGTCAAAGGCAAATTGTCATTTCAGTTGAGTTGCTGACGTTTGGGGCAATTTGTGAGCTATCCCCAAGAGATGCAATTTCCCCCTTCCGCCTAATTGCTCCCGGGGCTTGCTACTATAAAGCTAGTTAGGAAACTGCCTCTCGGACCACTTGTGTCGCCTCGACCCCAATCAATTATGTGCCCATTGTGCCCACGGTGCCTAGTATGACCGATGTTGAGACAACGTCACGGTGTGATTGATCTCAATTTCTCAACGGCATTTACCACTTTTTCAGTTAGATGTGATTATTAAAATAATGCCTATACAGTGGATAATTTACAAAGTGTAGAAATCAAAATGGCCGAAACTCGACCACAATTTATCGATAAAAAAAAGAAAATGAAGTCGGTTAAAAAAGGCAATTTATGTTTTTCATAAAATTACTTAGAAGAAATATTGAACATTATTAGTAAATATAATAATATTTACTAATAATGTTCAATATTTCTTCAGATAAGCATGTTTTTTAACTTGATGACTATTTTTAAAGGGTTGCTTTTTTGTCGTTTTTACCGATTTTTTTTGGTGTTTTTACTTTTAACAAAATACACGTAATTAATAAAACTTTATGATTTTTTTAATACAGAAGGTCACCAATAGGTTCCATAAAATCAAAAAAAAAATCTATTGAATATGGTCTAGTTTCAGCTGTTTTCGTTTCTGCACATTATCCAGCCGGCCTAGCATGACCACGATAGAAACGGGTTTTGTCTACATAGAAATAGACAAAGTGACAGATTTCATTCATAAAACGTAAAAATGTTTCTACAATCTGTCACTTTGTCTATTTCTATGTAGACAAAACCCGTTTCTATCGTGGTCATGCTAGGCCGGCAGGGACACTGTATTTATCTTATGTCTTGGTCCGATCGTATAATTGGCCAGATCATGAAATTCCTCAGCATTTCATAAAATGCTGCCATTTCATGATTTGGCCAGCTAACACCCGCCATATCGTTTAACACTCATCGTTTGACGATTTACCTAGCGAATAGCGTGATGTTTGAGCATATCGATTATATGTAGGGTGGTTTGTTGTCACTTGTACTACAGAACTACACAATACAAAAACGATAATATGTTTGGACAATAGTGACAGAACTGAATTGGCCAATCCCGACTCCACGTGGTCTTATCAGCCCTACTCTTAGGGTGTTTTTACTAAACCCGCGGAGGCGCGAAGGGAGAGGCGCGGGGGGCTGCACTTCCCGCAGCGCCGGAGACGTAAAATGCCGTGGTTCGATCTTATTGGCCAGATCATGAATCTCCTTGGCATTTCATGAACCGCCGCCGTTTCATGATTTCGCAGATAACTAGCCTGAAACTGCCGGAATTTGACTTGGCCATTTCATAAATTAATTCGGTAAATCATAAAATGGTGGCGTTTTATGAAATGCCTAGAAATTTCATGATCTGGCCAAATTATACGATTGGCCACCAACATAATTATACTAAAAGTTAAATAAGTGTGATGCTTGCTTATATCAATATTTCTTATCTTCATTGTTAAATTCTCGTAAAATTCGCATCGTGTTTTATATCTGAACGCGTTTATGCAGTTCTGTTTGTAATTAGGCGTAGGTATTACGTGTGATGTATTGTTGCGTCGAATAAGTACTAGGTGCGTGGTAAAGAATGCCTCACATTTTATAGCGATGAATTGCGTTTGGATTCTTTAGACACATAATTTTTACCTAACGACATGTGACGATGTCTATGCGTCGAGTGCCAGACACAACAATGAATGGCTCACGAATGCTTCCTGAAGCGATGATTTAAATATGTATCAGTAGACAGAAGTAATCGTAATTCAGCTAAAATAATTGTTCAGTTCAAATAAACATTGCGTGTAACCACACAAATAGCAATTAAACAGTGTAAATAAACACATTATTGTTTCGGTGTTAAGCACGCCACAATTCAAAATAATTAAATTTTGTGCAAACCTATTGGTATTTTGATTACGCGGAAATAAAACTATCAATTCCCATTTATAGTCCACTGGTTTATAAACATCATGCCTGTATTTCCCATTAGGGTAGACAGAGCTGTAAACCTTTCGTCAATTATAAGTCCCAAATCATAGGGAGCCATTAACCGAGAACAAATTCAGACCAACTCTTGAGATTTTTTAATTGAAAATCCCTATAACTATGCCCGACCCGAGAATCGAACCAAGAAACCCATGTCCGGAAGTTTCCCGTGTGACCACTCGACAGTCAGCAGACAGAAAACATAAACAGTCCACTGAAAGAAACTCCACTGAAAAATGTAATCAAGACACAATAAACAAGTGTCATTAACCAAGGTATAAGCTACTTATGGTTGACCCATCCACGTTTCATGAAACCTTATATGTTTATTGAATGTACAAATAATTCTAATAAGATTTTACTTTTGCGTTATAAGTATCATTTATCATATCTATTCTCAAATTGATTTGAGGCTCTTCGATGCCCTTATAAGGTAGAGTCTGCTAATAAGTTTTCATGCGTAAATTAAAACGTAATTGAAAAAAAATTTTATAGGTATAGCAACACTGAAGAATCATAAGCTACAGATACTGACACACCATGCCGTTATAACTTTTATTATTGTTATATGGATACTAGCGATTTTTAATTTCTCCTAAAATTATGTAAACTGACTTATTGAACAGGCTCTAGTTCATTTAATTGCATACCTGGGCGACCGAGCGAAGAAATAATAAGCTTGAAAAGTAAAACATTATCTAAATACAAAATTTTATCCGAAGCATTAGATCCGTTTCTGAGAAACCAATTTTACAAAAATTGCTCGCTTGAATTGATGAGATATCTGATGTCAATTTTTTTAGTATTGTTTCGGTTTTTTAACAAAACATTTTTCTATCTATTCCCTGCTCCACTGCTGGGCAAATTTGTCTTCCCTGTTGCCGTTCTTGCCTTCCTCTTGTTGCTTTTTATATCCATGTCGCATGAAGATATGCATATAAAATGATTCATTAATTCCACTTAGACGTAACCGTGTCCAGCATAATATAATTAGCTCTATTTTAATTAAACCAAATTAATGGTTTATGTGCTCTCTCATATCCCTTTAACTCTATCTACACGCACAATATGGTTTAATTAAAATGCACAGTTAATCGATCTTTACAAAGAATTTTAAAACCATTTAGCACAGCGTGTAACGAAGCCGTTTTTCTTTTTTTTATTTCTCTTTTGCCTTTAGGCATAGGTATTGAATTGATGCAGAATTTAATTAAAATCTCTGTTAAATTAAAGGAACTATGTGGCAGTGATGTAAGAGCGGCCGCGCCGTTGAATGGATGTACGGAAATGACTGAAATTATAGCGGTTAGTGGTTTTCGGGCTCCTAAAATAGGTTTCTATACAATGTTATTTAATTTTGTCGCGTGAAAATGTATTGATTAAACAGACGCGTTGAATAAACTGTTTTCAATATATTATATTAAGTGTTGATTATTATCGTTTAATTAGAACTGTATTTATTACAATAGTTACATAAATAATTCAAACTCAATTACTATGTACATTACATTTATTTGTTACGCTAGGCTAGGAAATGGTGTTTAATTTTGATGGAATGTATAATTTGAAACAATGTCAAGATTAACTGTCTTTTTTTTTTTTTTTTCTCCTTGTATGTTTAATTGTCTAGTGAGTAGGTATACCTACTTAATAATTATTGTAAAATGCGCCAGGAATCATAATGATAAAACAATGAATAATACCTAATAATCAGATATTTGTACGCCATATGGCAAAACATAGAGAACATTATAATAATTTTAACATCTTCCACACTGTTGTAACCTATGTTTACAAATAAAAAAAATTAATTTGATTGATTGATTTGATTGAATAGAGCTCAGAGCAATTGTAGCAGTTTAACTCAATTCTTAAAGAAGTACCTACATGCAGATAGATCATAACTAACTATATACATAGTATTACATAGGTACATTATCTATCCAGGAACTTGATTTTTTTACCCAAATATCGTTAGCAAAATGTATTTATCCGAGCAAAATAATTATGCTATTGTATCATTTGCACATTCATCCCTATTGCGGACGGCACTGCACATCCACTAGACTCGCCGGCCCCACTCGGCACCGCTCGTCGCCACTCGATCACATCGCTAATTTAAACACCGATCTGTAACCTACACCCACGTAGTTATCATACATTTTATCTCGTTAGTCACTACGAACGTTATTCACGAAAAATTCCCCATCATTTTCCGAATCCAATTTATCACAAACTCACTCCACATACGCTTGTCGCTGTTGTGACCTGAATTTTTACTAATGGCCGCCAATAATAAAAACAATACATAACGCGTTATGAAAATAGTTCGCGACGGAATGCGTATTATCTGGAGGTAGCCCCCCGACGTGGCGAGCTAATATTCAAATAGATAAATCAAGTGTCTAGTCCTGCCAGCTTTTTGCACGGGAAAGATTGATGACGAAATTTTTGCAAAAAATCCTATAGATGCAGATCGTTGGCTATTACGAAGAGGCGGCTTTTGTACGAATGATAATACGGTCCGAGGGAGCGTCGAGCGATGGAGCTGAGATATGTTCCAGTTGAAAACTGGCTTAGTCATGTCCGCAGCCGGCAGGCCAGAGCGGTAAACAATGACATATACTCGTCCATCCAAACTATAGATATATCGATAGGTGTTGTGTATTGATCACTTCTTCATATCGGAGAATCTGCAACGTAATCGCGTCGTTTTTATGGTAATCGAAACCTCAAACCATTCTTATAACTTAAGAAATGTCAAACAAAATTGATCAGGATTTCTATTGAGGTTACATGATTAGGTTGTTCGAATAGCAACCGTTGCGTGACTGAAATCCCTTTATCATTTTTTATCGTCTAAAAATATATGAAAGCATACTCGAAAACGTTTGGAAAGTAATCTTAGATTTAGGTTCTGCATAGGGCTCAAAGACGACTCATCAGTGGCGAAGGGTACAATACGATTCCTACCAGCTTTCCTTTGAAAAATAGCACAGGCAGTATTGCCTACTATTGACAAATATGTATAATTAGCATTTCGTGGCCAGGTAAGCATTTGTAGATCCGGCTACCTCTTACAAAAATTTACCCTTCGCCACTGCGACTCATTCATTTCAATAGCATTATATTCTGAATAGAATGACAAACAATTGAATATGGATTACTTATTTCGTCACTCACGCTGAGTTGCAGAAAAGGTCATTAAGTTTTAAAGGAGACTTTAACGATAGAAATTGTATGGTTAATGCCTGCATTAAAATTTAATTTTCTTTCTGCAACCGACCGTATGTGTTATAAAGACCACACATCACGACATTCATGACACGCAATTTCACAAAATTGTATTTTTCTAAATTATAAACATACGTTTTTGTTTCAGGTGAGACAGTGTCTTGAACATTGGAGTAGGTGAGACGATCAGTAGTGTAAGTCAGTGCTTAGTTTCCGTCAGTCATATTTAAAGTGCCTAAGTTACTTTTAGAACATTGATGGACAAAAACACGAGGTGTAGTGTAGTGAACTAATACTTCTGTGTAGAATTTTCTTGTGAACCGTACTTGTATTGAAGTTGGAAGATAGTGTTTTTTTAACTTCAAAGCGCTTCTGTGTTCACCGATTATGATTTAAAGGTAAGTTATTTTTTGCTTAAAGGTATTGCATTTTCTTTGAAAAGACTCGGTATTAAAAGTCTTTGTTCAATCTGATTCTAGAGGTTTTCAGAGCTTTTATTTTCTCCTCATTTTAGATAAGAAACGTTTTAAATCGAATTATCTGTGTTAAAATTCGGATTTCACTTTAACTTTTGCGATATCCCACCGACTTCAAATTTCATCCAATTTTATAGGTATTTTTGCAAACGCTGCTTCTGCTACGGATGTTCTTCTACTTTTAGCCGATGTTCTATGGTTCTGAAAGTACAGATTTTACATGTATTAGTGTTAAAGCAATCCTACTATAATATTATAAATGCGAAAGTTTGTGAGGATGTATGGATGGATGTATGGATGTTTGTTACTCTTTCCCGCAAAAACTACTGAACGGATTTTGATGAAACTTTACAGTAATGTAGCTTATATAACTGAATAACACATATGCTACTTTTTATCCCAAAACCGCGGGCGAAGCCGCGGGCAGAAGCTAGTTTATCATAACACCGTAACTGTACATTAGTTGTGCGCGGGCGGGATCCTCATTTGTATAACTATAACCCATAAATTAAAACATAATATAGGTCACAACTCTGTTTACTATTAGCCACGCTTATTGGCAACTATACCCATATTTACTTACGAAATATGCAAAACATTTAGTAGGTACGTAGGTATGTTGCAAAACATTTTTTGTCTAGATCTTTTGCAATAGACATTATCGTCCCCGTAGAGCGAAAAGTCACTAAGTCGGAATTGACCATTTTGAGTTACGACGGTTTAAAGTTTTAAAAAAGAAAAAAAATCGTAGCTTGATATTACTGCTACATATTCCTGATTTTATAATTTTGTATTTTAGGGAATTTATCATAATTTATGAGACAAGTAATAAAATAAAATAAAATAAATGTTTTACAAAGATATGAAGAAAAACCAAAATAGTTAGTTTTATCTCTTAGAATCTGCACAGAGTCATGAGTTAATGATTTTTCACTTTTCGAACGAAGTTAATCATTTCTTTTCAACCTTTACCGTTAGGTAAAAAAATCTAAAATAACTCAATTTAGTTAGAATGAGACTAACCTGTTGCAAATAAAAAACATGTCTGATAATACTTCTTAACTGATTTTTTCATGTTTTTAACTTAATGATTTCTCGCTTTATAGATACTCGGCACAACAGTGCAAATAATCACTAAAGATTTAGTTAGTTTTCGATTTCATAATTTTTGCATTTTTACAACTTCAAACAACTGGCGAAAAGTAATTAAGTGAATTTAGGTAATTGTTCCTAAAATATTATTAGTCAAAATGCTAAATTATTGATTTTTCGCACTTTCTAAAACAAAAACTATGATAGCTATGGACATGACAATAAGATTGAAAATTAAAGAAAAAAAATGCGATTTTGATGACATTCTTAACTCGATATGGCCATTTTATGATTTAGTGACTTTTCGCTCTACGGGGACGATATACCTAATAACAAGTATTTAACAACAGTTTAAACGAAGGACATTAAAGTATTCAGAATTAAATACTAGTTCGATTAACTACTACTAACCTTGAAATCACGAAAAAAAACCGGACAAGTGCGAGTACGACTCGCACCCTAAGGGTTCGGAAATATGCAATAGCGCCATCTATGCCGCTATTACATCATAGTAGAATAATATCATATTATCTTGATCATAGATGGCGCTACGGCATACCTACTCCTAGTGGCGCCATCTATGAGCAGATGGCTCCACTTATGGTCCGGTGACAGACGGATAACAAAGTGATCCTATAAGGGTTCCGTTTTTCCTTTGAGGTACGGAACCCTAAAAAACAGCTTCAGATCCGCATGATCTAATTCCCTCCTGCCCTTTTTTCTATCGGACGGCTACAAGCACGAAAAAGCGCCATCGGTTCATGGTTGATATACCAAAAACCTGAACGACGCGTTTTGATTCCACTGTCATTGTGAAAATTGCCAAACAGTGGAATGCGCTGTCCGAGTGGGTGTTTCCCGACAGTTACAATCTGGGTATCTTCAAGTCACGAGTGAATCGGTTTCTTCTAGGCAAGCGCGCTCCATCGTAGACCGCATCATCGCTTAACATCCGGCGAGATGGATAGCGGTCAAATGCAACCCATTTATTAAATAAAAAAAACTGGTCCATACATTTTGCCAAGTGATATGGATATTTTTGAATGGAACAGTTTTCTTTTTGTGATATCAAGCATGGTCCCGTAGTTAATCGACCTAGTATCGACTATTGAACAACATGACCCTCGTTTAAAAAAAATGAAATACTTACTTTGCGGCAAGTTAAACTTTAACCTGTCGCCCAGTATTTTATTTTATTATAAGAAATTTGACTGCATTTAGATGCATTTATTAGACGTATAGCATACTTTCCAGGTATCTACTTTCTATGCTAAATATAGAGTATTAATTGCTAATAAGTCTATAATTAGCAATTATAGGTATAGGTATTATATGGGTGGGAGGTAGGGTGGGAGGCAAGCTCTTTGCTCTAGCCGACGACCTGAAGTACCTACAATAGGTAGAGATAACAATAGAATTTTTATTGGTACCTTCACGTTGGTCTAGAATTTCTCTTAGCATAATGTTAAGTATCTAGGCGACCAAGTTTCGCTCGGTGTCTTTCGAATTAAACTACCTATCTAGATAAACTTGGAAAGTAAAACATTAACTAAATACAACATTTCATTTAAATCGTTAGAGCCGTTTCCGAAAAACCAATTATAATACCTACAAGAATTGCTCGCTTAAACTAAAAAGATAACACTCCTTTTTTGGGCAGTCATGTAAAAAGCCCTCAACCGAGCGTAAAATAAAAAACTGGCCCTAAACGATTATTTATATAAAATGTTTTGTCTATAAAGTTTAAAAAAAGATTTTATTTCCTCGTTATATAGAAACGAATCAGATAGCACTATTATAACATTGGCGGTGGCCCAACTTCGACGACACTAGCCCTGGCCTTTCTAGAGGTTGGCTACTATTAATGTAAACATGGTGTAAGCTGTTGTAATTATTACTGTTTACATATCGTCGGATGTGCTTATCGCAGTAGGAAATTGTGTTTTGGCCTTACTGGGCCATACTACCTAGTAGTGGAGCTCTTTGTGAAAGAGCCCTTCTGGGGAAGTACAACCCTACCATCATACCTATTTCTGCCACCAAGCAGTATTGCTGTGTTCAAGGGCGTAGCCAGGATTTTGTTCAGGATCCGGCAAGCAAGGAAAACATACATAGAGGAAAGGTGTACGAGAAGATCCCCTTAGGGAGAAAAATGTTCGTAGCTTAAACGATATGTCTTATGTTAATTATAATACGAATGCTCGAATTTCCGCTTTGGTTTCGGTCAACTTTTGGTCAATTTTCGGTTTCATTTGATGACACTGAGACTAAATCGGAAATATATTTTGAATATTTTAATTATGTAGAAGCTTGTAGAAGAATAAAATTGCCCTTTAGATTAGGAAAAAGTAACCAAGAGGAAATTTCTTGAAACCACTGCGATTTTGTACGGGTGCAATGTAATAATTTAACACGTTGAGTTTAATGTCCAAATAAATTTGGTGGTTTTATAATTATGTTACCAGTATTATTAGGAAATACTGTCTGCCGCCTCACTGCAGGTAGCAAGCATGTTACAGCGTTATTAACAGTTTAATCCGATTAAAGCGTTGTACTTTGTACGCTTCTATATGAATACTTTACTTATTCTATGTGCATACCATGCTTTATAACATTCTCGTAAATTATAAACTCCACTTTATCGTACGGAAGTTTTGCTGATAGGTAGTTAAATTTAGTTTTCGTGCTTTTAGGCATGAATGTTGTTGACGTTTATGTACGTTTTTAACAAGGAAAAGTAGGTATATACAATAATCCTTTTTCTTGTTTCAAACACCATGACGTATTGTTGGTAGGTCTACATATCAGTATTCAATATGTTCCGTCGAAACTATAGTAATAAAATTAATAAGTGCATGGCTCACCAAATCGTCTCTCGTTTCGTCCCATGTTGACACTAAGTTAATGATTTTTTTCCTTGTTTAAATATCGAGTTTAGGCATAATATTAAGGGCGGGTTGCTTCAAACCATCTGTATTCGTAAGTCAGTACGTAATCGTTAAGTCAGTATGAAATTGTCATACAAGCCGCCATATTTGACGGTTACAGATACGTAACTGTAAGATGAAACAACATGGCCTTAGTCTTTTACAGTTTTTATGCTAATCAAACTTAGTGCTGGTTGCGTCGTGTGATTTTTCACACATTAGGTGTACCCAATGTGTGAAAAATTACACGACGCAACCGTCAACCGCAATCTGTAGATTATGCATTGTTCTTACCCTCTTAAAAATTAGAGTGTACCCAAATATCGGGTTTATGTTGCCCATACCGGCTGCGCGGAGTCCGGGGCAAGCCGAGTGGCCATCAGCTTTGAAGTGCCACCTGCGACCTGCATCCGAACTTAATCCTCACACTTAACTCCTAATACCCAACTCTTAAGGTGATGTGTTTCGATTTGCATACGAAATGCTTGTTATTATGTAATCATCAATACATCGATTTATAAAATTATTTATCAGGTAAAAATAGTGGCACAAAATTAATATTTCCACATAATTTTGCCTATTTTTCGTCTGTTTATAATACTCCTCATGCATGTGTGTGTACACAACAACAATAAGCTCGAAATGCATTATAGTAAATCAAAAACATAATAGGTAAGTAGGTACTTACAAAATTCTAAAATTATATGATTTTATGTAAGTACGGAGAATTGACTAATATTCGTTTCTATGGAAAGAGGAAGTGCATTCCCTTTAAGACCCATCTCTTAATGGATTCGGATGGTCGAAGTGTTACAACAGGTCACTATTAACCACATATTTTACGGCGTCGTCCGCTTCGTGTATTTAACAACGCCCATTTACCACCAACTACAGAATAAATCATGTGCCATAAAGGACGTCGGCAATTTTGGGCTTGATATGGTACTGTAATAAAAGCTTAACCAAAAATAAAAATATATTTTAATTGTTCTTTGCCTAATTTATCTTAGAGATTAAGAATTCGGTTCTTGACAACATTGAAAATATGCTACAGATTGTGGTCATCCTATCAGTTCATAGCGTAAATAAACTTATTTCACTTGATTTTTAACTAAAATATGTATATTTTTTGCAAATTACACGAAACTAAAATGCAATATTTTTTGTTATTGTAGCTGTCACAAGAACGGCCTGTCGCACTCTGTTGACGTCACACGCTAGTAAACCAGTGTTGCCAACTTATTTTTAGGGTAAAGAATTCTTTAGGGTAAATTTGAGGGTAAAATTTTAGGGAGCGCCTCCGCAGCCGGCGCCGACTAGGCTCCCAAAAATAATGCCGTTAGGAACCGGAGTAGCCTTGAAGTAGCAGTGATACCAGACGAAAATAATTGCAAACTACCGTAGCAGCAGATTAATGTTGCCGTGTTTTAAGTTGAATTAAATACCTTAGATTGACTTTTAAATAACAGTGTTAATGTAAAACAAAATACAATTTTTTTGGACTTACAAGGGGGATGGAGGTGGTCGACGGAGCCCCGGTACGCGGAGCTCCTATTTCTATCTGCAAGGTTAAAAGTAACATAACACGAAGGGGTTGACGGGGGCTTCGTTCGCTCGCTCACTGAAGCCCCCGTCAACCCCTTCGAACCTAACCTGTCCGTGTCGGGGTGTCCAAGTTCCCGAGCTCGCTTCGCTCGCTCTTGGACCCTAATTAGGTATGTTACTCAAATGAAACATGAAATGTTTTTTTAATTATGACAAATTGCCAACTCCCTTTCCCGCTTTTTTTTCAAAAGTCAGCGCCGGCTGCCAATTTAGCAACCAGTGCCGGCTGCAAATTCAGGTCACGGCGGCGGTCGCGGAGTCACTTCCAAAATTTTAAGGTATTTCGTATTGTTGTTATGATTACTATAGTTTATGGGCTTTTTGGTAAGCAATACATGTAGGTACCTAAGTATTTGAATTGAATTTGAGTTAAACAAACAAATTCAGCATATTTTTATTGTGAAACATGACCATTGATTAAGAAAGAACTTGTTTTATTGTATATCTAAAACCAAAACTTTAGCCAGGTATCTTTGTATAAATAGTTATGATTTTAGAGTAAAATTAATCAGGCATTGGGGTAAAATGAAAATCTAGCTTGGCAACACTGGAGTAAGCACGGCTTTGACAGATTGTAGTTTGCGTTTTATGTTTTCTGGGTGCTATATTTGATCTTAGAGCTATTTCTGAAGCTGTTTTCATAGAAATCTTCTATCTAGTGGCATACATATTCATATCGAATCTCAAAATGGAGTCAAATTTTGTGCAAGCTGATACAACCTACCTAAGATAGACGCATTTATGGTTGCACTTTTCTTTAAGAATACCTAACGCTGATTATTATGCTGCGGAACTTAAAAATGTAAAAACAGCAGTGTAAGTACCTACCTGCCACATATTTATTTACAAATCTTTTGTATAATCATTCAGAAGTTTTGTGAAATCTCATTTTAGGTTATGTTGATAAAAACTTAGAAACATTACCTATAAATTCTTTTGTGTCATGAATCATGATGGACTGCTTAAAGACGTATTTGTACATTGTGGAACTACACACCATTTATATACGCCATTATAGCCAATAAAAATGATTTATTGATGAAATTAATTTCAGCTGCACCGTCTGTCTTGTTGACAAAGCTCGTTTACTAGCGTGTTACGTCACTTCCGCAGAAACAGCGTTTTTGGAGCGGTTTTGGAAATTTATACTTTATCACAGATTTTTATTGATAAATACAGTAGATCTCCCTGAAATATCAATGTAGTGTGCTTATAATATAATGAAGATTAATATAAACCATTTCCCAAAATCAGTCAAATACCTAATTGGAATCAAAAATCGAAATAAATAAGAAATAAAATGATTATGCCATTGACATTTTGAAAAAACCACTAAAACAAAAACGGGTGCATGCTGGCTGGCGCGTGCTTCCACAGAATATCATGGTGACAGCAACTAAAACCTTTGAATTGAGAACTCATTAGTCGGGCTGTACTTCACTGGATCATCACACCATACTTAACCTCACTGTCAGAAATACGAATATTTCTCGTTAACCCAATTACGTACAACACAAAACAAACAAATAAAAAATGAATATAATACTCTTGAAATACTCGATCACACCAAACTAATTTCATATCTGTACCGACTTACACAATCTGAAGCCCAGCGTTCTATCATATGGGCGTCCGCCGTGTCCTTTGTCACGAGTGCACTTAAATGCTATAGAGCTTTTCATGTAAGAGTTCCCTTCGACTCTATGTTGGCTCCCCTGTCTGTCACACGGTCATTCCTGTGTATTATCTTAATATTTTGTATTTTTTTGTAGATTTATGTGTTAATGTTTAGGACACTAAAAAGTGGTGAACGAAAATTGGTACTGAAAGAAAACTTCCAACACCGCACCGTTATGTAGTTGTTACATATTGACATTAAAGGCAATCCACTTAGCGTCCAAGGAAATTCTTTTGTGAAACGCCCTAGGTTTTGCAAAGGTTTTGCAAGTTTTGCAACATATTTTATACCTAATAAGATAATTATGTTCATGTCTTTTAATTTCACTTTATGCTAGTCAAAAATAGTAAGTATATAAAATATGAAAAAATTACATTTCATGAAAATTGAAATTGCTTGACATATCAATAAAGATTCTAATTATTACACTCTGAAAAATCACACCTTAAATTAAATGTAGAGCTATTTTATTAACAGTTCTTTTTAACCCCAAAGTTGCAACGAAAATATTCGCCATTTCGAAATTTAATTAATGAAAGTATCTACTCTTCATGTATTCCTCGGCTTTATCGAGAGTCGAGTAGCAATGTCAATGCGTTGAGTTGAATCAAATATGGAAATCTGATTCGACTGTCAATGAAGTGAACTACTTGATTATTTATGCTCATTATTGATGTTGTAACTAATTTTATTGCTTTCATCACGTATTAATGCTAAGCTCATCTTTCTCCTTGACTTGTCTCTTACCTATGTGGCTTCAACAGTTAGTTGTCAAGGTTGTCAAGAAAATGAAGGTTTAAAACAGTTTGATCTGTCCGATAGACAGCTCAAGCGATTGGAAATGTCTTACGCAATTATACGGAAATGACTTGACGTGATCACCAAAGAAATAGAAGTCGTATCAATAAGCCGAATCTGATAATCTCGTGAGATGCTGATCTGTCTAAAACATTTCTTAATGTTGGAAAATGTATAATAACATTAAATCATTTAGATTGTGATTTTAGTGTAATATTAAGTCGCACGGTTACTGGTATCTACAGTACACCGTGCGAGCGAATACCTACATAAACTTTGTGTTTGTCAACATACCTACATATAATCAGCAAAAATATAATTCAACTAAATAATTTGCATTATTGTCATCTTGACTTTATGCTGCACAAAGTGCGCTCAAATACCAGTGTCAAATTCAATGTAGCTTATGGTGTAATATAGCCCAACTATTCACGTGCCAATCTGTTCAGAATCGATCGGCTCCACAGATCCGGTGTCAAGTTGGGTCGTTTGTACGCACCTTTAGGATAAGTGCAGTTATTTAATTGTTTTTTTATTAGCTAACGATCCATAGGCGTGGTAATAAATAACTTTTCTTTCTTTTTAATTCTATCTTCATTCTATTATAATTATTGACCTTATACAACTATTGAATCTGCCGGGTACACACTACACGTGACCTACAAACCACGCGAACTCACTAATCCGTTTCCCGATAATTTTGCGAGCAACCACACTCACATGGAAAGCTTAATTAACCATAAAATGATACAAAGGCAACCGAATTCCTGTTTACAAAATCACATAAGTTCTATAAATAGATTTGTTTATACGATACGTCAACCATTTTGGAAACATTTTAATAGACTTTTCCATGATGCTAAATAGGGTTACATAGGTACAGTAAGGTTATTGCGATGTGGAATATTACGAATAAATGTTGGGTAGGCTTCTATACATGAGTATTAGAGGCAAGGCTTCTCATGCAGTCATGCCTCTCATACTAGCGCTTTCCGAGCTTTCGAGTCATACGTTGGCGGAGAGTCGCACAATACGTACCGGACCTTTTTTTTATTATTGTGAATCTGTAAACTATTTGAAAAAAGATAATTAACACCAAAAAAACCGATGAAACATCTACAAAATTGGCAAAGTTATAAGCGTTTTAAAATGACTTGCTAGACACGGACGGCATGCATGATAAGTGACGTAACACCACCTATGTCCGCTTCGCGCGACAAAGACGGAGCGATACTCGCTCCAAAAACTTTAAAAGCGTCTATGTTTGCCATTTTGTGATAAATTATATTTTTTTTTTCACTTTTTTGTTATTACTATTCCTTCTTTAGAATAAAATAATTTATTTGTACTTTTTGCTCACCTTTTTTTAATAGTAGTCCACTACCGTATTGCCGCGTGAACGCACACGTTCGGGAAGCAATTTATAGTGTCGAGGCGTAATACTTAAATGTTTTTAAAACTAGGTATCTTTTACAAGTCATGTTTTTTATTGGGTGGGAGCTCAGATCATAGAAACAAGGAGATATGCCATCATAGCAAATTAGTACGGGAACAACTGATGCCACTTTTAGTACATTTTTCGACACAATTACGCGCATAATTAAGCGCTCCTTGTGAATAAAAATATCTCCCATGCATTGAACATTCCGCACACCCTTAATCTAACACTGTTAATCGTCACTCAACACTAGCACTAAACTAAAACACTGTATTTATACCATCGATCGTGTTCGGTTCGTCGCCAGCGCGTACGTTTTTAATATGAGCAATTTGCTCAAGATCAGGCACCAAGCTCGATAGCGCCTTGGCACATCTCCTTGTTTCTATGATCTGAGGGTGGGAGTCTTTAATGGGTTACAAAAAGCATTATCTTAATTCATTGAGCTGCCGAGAGGACACAAAATCAAGCAATAGTTTTTTTTTATTTTGTCTATACCGATTGTTGCTTGATAGGTATACACAGTGAATATTAACCGTAGCGTCTTCGATGATGTGTTAAAAAGCAAATAATTTACCAATAGGTATATTGTGTTCTCCATGTTCTACCTTATAAACGATGATTAAAAGTTGTTTATATCTTGACATCTCTATTCATTGACATAGAAATGAAAAGGATAGTTGTATTGTATTTAATCAGTGGTTAAAAGTGAGAAGTTTCCTACAAAAACTTGTCACTTTTAACCGGTTATGCTTAAGAAATTTCAAAAACAACTGACACGGGCGGAATTACCACGGTACCTCAGTTGGTTAGAGCGACGCCACGGTGCGGCAAAGGCCGTGGGTTCAAATCCCGCAGTTTCTGCAAATTAGACTAAAAATCAGTTCAAAAATAACTAAAATGCGTTAAAAACTTTAATTCACCTTTAAAACTAACAGTATTTGGCACTAAATCAGTGTAAATTATGCTAGTTACTGACCGTTTCAGCAAATAAACTGGAGTGCCATGTAGTCGCACGTAATTTGTCAGTGTTTCAATAAACATTGTCAGTTTGCTCAAAGTGATATATGTATATCTATGGTGTTGGCTCCGTTCCTCCATGATAAACACTACACAGCTAGATATAAGGAATCCAGTGAAATAAGGAAAAACTGCTGTTCAGTTGACGGAAAACATCTTATAGGGATTCCTGTTATTTTTTTGTCTTTTTGGGTAACGGAACTCTAAAGGAAATAATTTTGAAAGGAATGCTGGAATGCTAGTTATTTTTAGTGAGTTTTTCGTTGTTTTATATTAATCTCTTTGTCCTTGATCGGGTGCGACATTATAAGCCAGTACACAAGCAAAATATATTTCATTTTATTTATGTATGGTTATCAAAAACTATATAATATCTTCTTGTGGAACGGCTGTCTTATCCTTATCTCTCTTTCTTATTTATTTATTTAAACTTTATGCAACAGAAAAGCTACAAGCCTCGGTCTTAATGCCTCAGGCATTCTCTACCAGCCAACCAAGGATGGTGGAGAGATAACATGGCAGGTGCATTATGTCTAAAGGAAGAAACATAGGTACATAAACAAATATTAAAAAGATACAACTACTTATATTTTTTTTAGATAAAGTAAGTAGAGAAGTGAAGTATATAATTATATAGATATAAAATCCACCTACATTATATAATTATATTTATTATAGTAACTTTTTAGCTTGATCGTGGACGAGACCCTAGTAGCCACACTTCATGTACTTCAAATTATCAGCAGAAACACCATAAAAAACAAAACGAAAAAGCTCAGTTTCCGCCAGTGCGACGGGAAATAAATTTACACATTTTGAAAAGGCGCGTGTGTCCTCCCTGACAACTAGACAGACACTGAGTGAACTTTTACTTTGCTGTCCTCAGATCATAGAAACAAGGGAGATGTGCCAAGGCGCTTTTGAACTTGATGCTTTAATTTGAGCAAATTGGGCGTAGTACAAAAGTACACGCTGGCGACGAACCGAACACGATCGATGATATAAATACAGTGTTTTAGTTTAGTGTTGTGACGGAGTCATCCTTCTTTCATCATTTAGTGCTGGCAATCTTCCATTGCTGGCCACTTAATTCATCCCATTCTTCTAAATTCAGTTTAGATTTTAACTTTAAATTTCAAATTTAGAACATCTCATATTTTATGCATTTATTTCGTCATTCTTTTTCTGGTCTCCAACGACATCACTTGTGACCGCTGAACCGCTGTACTGTTATTATTTATTACCTACTACCTATTTATCAAGTGTGCAAAGCTATAAGCAAATAGTCTCTTTTTGTAACAGTTATTTTTATACCTCTGTGTAACGTTTTAAAGTGCAAATATACAACCTACGTCTCACAATATACCTCTCCAACCATCCTGCAGTGTTTTATTTATACAATATCAAGATTTGTGTCTGTGGAGACTCCCTCCGATAGCTAGCCGAGGCTCAGAGGACAGAGGAGGGAGGCACTCTGCGACACTGGCGCCCAATCGTGTTCAAGAACTCACCATCACACCGGATCTATAAACGCAGATTGTTAATTTATAAACAAAGATTGTACCTGGACCATAGCCTGGACTCCGAGCCACCTACTCCCAAGAAAGGACATCATTCTACAGGATACCACCACCAATACCACCTACTGACGTGTGAAAGTGTGAAATATTTTTTTATACATATTTTGTTTTTATAGTTTTTCAAAATTCTAAAAAGCAATTTTTCGCTACCGTTTAACACTTTGGCCCACCTACTCATAATTACTTTTTTTATATTACTGTACTTCAATAAATTATTATTTTATATCTATATTGTAATAATATTGTGTTGTGTTGCTATAAACAACGTTCAGCGGTCTAGCCTTCGTTCCTGTCACTGCCTGTCACAAGTAAGTCATCACTTCACTCACCTTTTTTTCTTAAATTTATTTAATATTATCTATTATATATAAAAAAGTATGCATACCATAATACATTAACACTTACAAAACACTTTTACAAATATCTATCTACCATATTACACTACACCACCAATCGGCTTACGGCCGAATCACAAACCTCTCGAATTCTGGAGTGTTTTTAAAACCATTCGTGGTCACTTCAGAAGGAGATTGGTTACTGACTCACAGCGTGCCTAAGGAGAATATCCTTAGGTATACGCGCAGGCAGACCACCGACCTACTGGGTGTATTCCTCGAGGTTCCCGAAACCGTCAACCGAGACGCACCCGTACTAGGTGGTTGAAGACTAAACATACACTATAATAAATTTATTAAAAATATTAATTACATTTAATAATTATATCCATACCATTCTTTCTTCTTATTTCATTAGTAAGTCATGGGTTTTGTCACAATACCTTACCCGGAATTAATTTTACCTACCTCTATAATTTATTATGAAATACGGTACCTACTTACTGACAATCAGAAGAACTATTTTCCCTCTGTCGCTTAAAACAATTTTTGACTTATTTATTTAGACTTATTTAATTTGATACCTAATCCTATTATTTGATACCTACTACTACTACTACTATACTACCTACTTCGTTCTATTTACATTTACATAACATATTATTAATTAGATATAATTTCCCTTTAATTATTTAGATTTACTTTATTTAATACTCACTTATCATTAACTTTCGAAAACATTATAAAGATTTAACATAATAATTACTTTTTAATTTACTATATTACTTAGGTACTAGGTACACTTAATTTATTACTTAAATGACTATATACATTAGTCAAACTTATTATTTATGACTATATACACTAGTCAAACTTAACTTACCTTTTCCCATTAATGTACAGTTTAGAGCGGATAGAAACTCTCGAAACAAGCCTTTTCTCTAACCAATTTTACTTATACACTTACCATAACTTCTCTTACCGGAAAGAGCGGCGTCAACTCTTAAAATAAGCCTAGGTCAATTAAAACTATTATTTTATGCATATGAATGCATAGGTACTTACTACTTACTCTTTCCTAGTTATAGGATAGATTATTATCTTATTCTTCTTTACGTGTTCTACTAACACTTCGTACTTTAATTAGGTACGTTAAGCCTAGTTGGCAATTTTATTAGTTATAGATTGTAGAGCGGGTTAGTGACTCTTTAAATAAGCCTTAAGCTATTCATCATCATTCATCACCTATATCAGCGGATGGTGACTGATCTTAAATAAGCCTACACTATTATAGATCAATTCCGCGAGTGCCCTGTAGTATAAAATGTTAGGGTTCCTCTATGTCTGGTGTCTTTTTCAGATAACTGAATAAAGACTATAACAGATGATGAATGCATGTTACTTATGAAAGTTGTATGCGTTTGGAATTTAGATCTATTGTATATACGCATTTAAAAAAAAAACCATTAGCACCGACTAAATTAACACTCACTTGGCATTTTCTTAATTTTAATTATTTCTTGTTTATTTTACTTTAACTTTTTGTAAAAAAAATCTTTAAGGATTTTTTTACGCCGGGGGAGCGGGGTATTGTGACGGAGTCATCCTTCTTTCATCATTTAGTGCTGGCAATCTTCCATTGCTGGCCACTTAATTCATCCCATTCTTCTAAATTCAGTTTAGATTTTAACTTTAAATTTCAAATTTAGAACATCTCATATTTTATGCATTTATTTCGTCATTCTTTTTCTGGTCTCCAACGACATCACTTGTGACCGCTGAACCGCTGTACTGTTATTATTTATTACCTACTACCTATTTATCAAGTGTGCAAAGCTATAAGCAAATAGTCTCTTTTTGTAACAGTTATTTTTATACCTCTGTGTAACGTTTTAAAGTGCAAATATACAACCTACGTCTCACAATATACCTCTCCAACCATCCTGCAGTGTTTTATTTATACAATATCAAGATTTGTGTCTGTGGAGACTCCCTCCGATAGCTAGCCGAGGCTCAGAGGACAGAGGAGGGAGGCACTCTGCGACAGTGTTAGTGTTGAGTGACGATTAACAGTGTTAGATTGAGGGTGTGCGGAATTTTTTATGTGTGGGAGATCTTTATATTCACGAGTGGTGCTTGTAATTGTGTTGAAAAATGTACTAAAAGTGGCGACAGTTGTTCCCGTACTAATTTGCTATGATGGCATATCTCCTTGTTTCTATGATCTGAGTTGCTGTCGCATTTTGGTACAATAAAAGTTGAACCACGATTTTAATCTACATCCCTAGTAATTTATGACTTATGTCGATTATAAAGATTAAAAAGGCTCATTTACACAATACCGTTGTTCGCGTGCAACGCCTTTATTTGTTAAGTAATAGTATTTTGTAGAGCAAACGTAATATTATACGAAAACGTAATCAATCACTAGTTTTAGTTTCAATTGTAGTGTTGAACAACACGTAATGATCTGATTGTAATTTAGAGCGGCTCGGCGCACCCCTAGATTTCAATCATAGACAGGAAATGAGCAGTAATACCTTTATGGCACCTGAAATACCTCGCGTACAGTCGGCTCCACAGTTAAATGTACTGTTTCTATTATCAGGTATTTGTAAATATCAGTATTTTAACTAGAAATGCATTTTATACCTATACTGATACCGTTAAATTGGATACCTACTTATTTGATTTTTTCAGAAATATCGGTATCGGCGATATTTAAGTATTTGCCGATACACTGATACATTTTCACTTGTAAATGAGTTACTTCGCATCCGAGAGACTATTTTCTGCAGAAGGTCTTATTCAAACGGACTTGCGCAATCGCCTTTCCCAGCATAACTTGAGAACAATTTGTATTCTAAATAAAAAAAATGTTATTGTTAATTTTGATTATTTTATTTTTAAGTTCTTTTAACACCATACGTATCGGTAACGGTATCGCTGATACATAATTATTTACAAATATCAATATCGGTATCGTATCAACCAAATGGTGTACCGATGCATCCCTAATTTTAAGTTATCATAACAATGTGATTCTAAACAAAAATAATGTAACTGCTTATGGAGTAAATAGAAAAGTTGTAACAATCGGTAGAATCCTCATCACAATGGATAGACTACTTTAGTTAGAACAAAGACTGTTTTCAAAGACAGCCGTTCGATTGCATTGATGTATCCGATACGCGGTACAGACGCATCGCTTTTATGTCGAGTTGAGCTTCTTACTGTACCTACTCCGTTTTATATTCTTTAGCTATAAGTACCTACTTACCTATAAATAGGTACAGATAGAGGAAATCCTTTCATAAAATTTCAATGGACGTAGAGATTTGAAATTTGAAGGAAACACTCCTTAAGTAGTTTCCTTAGAGATGCACTAAGCAGGGATTTTTGGAACGAAGTTTCTTAACGCAGCTTGCGGTGGTAGTTGACTGGAAGAAATCGTCACGCGTAATACAAAAGCGGAACGCGCGCCGCGTCTGTCTATAAACTCAAACACTACTGAACGAATTTTCATACGGTTTTCACCAACGGGAAGACAGATTCCCGAGGAAAGTTTTTGTGTACTTATATGAAATTTGTAAATGTGTTATATAAATTAGCCGAGCTGTCACAGTTTTAAAAGTAAAGAAATTGATGAAAGATAAAGTTTGTAACGACATTGTGTTGTTTTCCGTTCGTACGTTCACGCGCGGACGAAGGCGGACACAGCTAGTTAGGTATAAATACTTAAAATAGTCAATATTTTCTAAATAAGAAGTTTTATTAACGGCAATTGGGTCGCTGCCTACTATTCTGCCAGTGTCATGTCGGGACTGCGATACTTAAAATTATTACGAAGTTGAAATGTTGTCAATTTATACCAAAGTTGCCTTTATTTAAAATAAATCTCTATTCACTACTGTAGCAATACTTTTATTTTTGTAGTTAGATTAAATATAAGTATAAATCCTAGGTTACGATTAATTACCACAGTTCTACCAATTAATCAAAAAAATATGTAAATCCAAATAATTACAAGAAAGGGCACGTTATTTCATACAAGCAACCTTGAATTACAAACCTTAGTACACTTTAGTAACAAATTACAGATGTCATACACGACGTAATTGCTTTTGGCACTGTTAAATATATGAGTGTTTCCTAGTGACATCAGCTGACGCATCGTATTAAATACCGAAACAAACTAAAAATAGAAATGTATCACACGCATAAAATGTACAACTTTATACGTTAGTGTACGTTAATGTAAATAAATCATTTACCACTTCGTTCTGTTACAATCAGATTGATGTAATAAAAACACTGATCAATCTTCGCCTTGTGTAAAAAGCTTAAATTAATTATTATTTTACTGATGTTTTTTTTTTTTGTACCAACTTTTTTTGCCAACACAAGATACTTATGAGATCTGTGGTAATCTGTTTTTTATTTCATTTAAGAAAAATGTTTATGACGAAATATTATCTTCATTGAAAGTTTGACTGGCGACAAAAAAGCTCCGTAAACAATAAGTAGTTCTTTATGATTTCTGTCTAAGTAAGTTGGGAAGGTTTGCCCTAATTTGTAATCTTATGCGCACAATTTCGAAGTCACTAAACGCGGTTCCCAAGTCTTGCCGTGGCCATTTCGCTCAGCTATTGACAATGACGTTTATGAGTGTCAAACATATATTTTTCAATTACGTAGGCACAGCTTCATCAATTGGATAACCGCACACATACAAAAACCCTTGCAAAGGGGTAAGCAATTAATGCAGCCGTAAAACAAGTAGTCCATGTCCTTCCACAGAGTTAAAGTTATCTTCGCACCCATCAAAGTTCAGCGGTTTTACCGTGAACATGTATCAAACATACAGATTTACACAAAGACAGAGTTTATTTTTATATATTTACTAGCTGTGTCCGCGACTCCGTCCGCGTAGAAGTCGGAAAAGAACACAATGTCGTTATTTCATATATACTTTATCACCTTTTTTCACTTCCTTTTTCACCTTCTTTCTCTTTAGCGATGAAGTTTAATAAAATCCTTAGTACACCTCTAAGGTAGGTATACTACCACCTACTCAAGGAATATTTCCTCCAAATTTTAAAACTCTAGGTCCACCGCTTTACGCCGTGTGGTGTCAGTCAATCAGTCATAGTACTTACTGTTTTAGAAGTATAACAGATTGATTTGAGTCTTCAATTATTAGTATTACAATCATAAGCAATTAGTACATTGCAAACTAAAATGTTAGTGCCCAGAACACTGCATGCACTACATTAGATTTTATTTAGATTTAACTAACAGAGATAACAAGAAGTAATAGTTATAATACGACATTATGTTAAATTAATTAGAATAAGTTTGATAGGATATTTAGATTACATTTTATAATTGGATTTATATTTAGTGACCTGTACCCCTATCATGAGTTTTTTTGACGTATAGTATCGTTAACGTAAGCATATTTTGAATTTAAAATACAGCAGTCCTGGAACATTTTGATAAAATTTTATACAATTTGCACATTTAAAAAAATACAGAGAAATTAATTCAGTATTCAATTTATATAAACATTGTGTAACTAACGCATATTTTCAATTCAAAATATGCTTACGTTAACGATACTATACGTCAAAAAAACTCATGATAGGGGTACTGTGGCATTCATCAAATGGCCAGCGCGGCGTTTTTAGAGCTTTTTACTTAGAGAGTCATATTTAAAATATCGTTTTTGATTGTTAAGCTCAATACACTGCATGCTGCAATTTTCATAGATCACTTCCATTTATTATACTTATCGCACCTTCAATCGTTACCAAAGTTGCCGCAGCGCAGTTTAGCCTAATTTAAGCTTCGATTCGATATGTTGCTTTAGGGCCTAAAGCAACAAATAAAATTTCAACCGATTATCAAAGTGATTGTTTGATAATTCGTTAATCTCTAGTTACTGGAGTTGTGCGAGTCGGCTGTTCACTGTTAATCCCGATTATATTGATGTCATTATATTCTGTTGTAATTGATGCTTTGATGGGATGATAAATGCGCCATGTGGTTCTCGGTTTTCTATCTTGTCATTGCTTCCTTATTGGTCTTAATGACTAAGGAGTTTTATGATATCATCATGGTGCTGCTGCCAATCTATCAACAACTAATGCGCAATACTAGAAAAGCAATTATGAAAATTAATATCTTCCTTTTCTAGTTCTTCTCATATGTTGTCTTAAATGATTGGTCGTGTGTCGTAGAAATTATTAACCAGCCAGGATGATTGGTAGCATAGCTAGGGCCTAGAGCCATATTTATGCCTAGTTCACACTGTAATACCAGTAATACCTACCGTAGGTACTACAGTAGGTACCTACACAGCAATGCTTACAGATCCCATGCTAGATAACGAATGAATGCATGCACAAACTTGCGCGCAACTGTATTTTTATTTTAGTCAATTGACATATCGATTACTATGTATAATTCATATTTAAAATAAATATTATATCTGTTTGTCATTCATCATTAGACGTATTTACGTGCATGTACGAAGTAGGCTCTACTCATGGTATTTCCTATAAAGTTAGGTATTTCTTCAGCATAGATAACGTTTGAGACCACAAAACCTCACATCTGTTTAAAAAAAACGATTCGTAAAACCAACATGCACGTTCAACTGATCAAAAAAGACAAATTAAGGCAAAGTTAAACGACTACAATACGTCAAATGACACCCGGTATCGATGGGTAAAAAGCCGAAACATTCCCAAATGGGTATTCAGTTGAACAATGATCAGTGTTCGGTAACGCATTGTTATACTTTACGCAATTCCGCAGAGCACTGTTGTAATGTATCAGCGAGTTAGGCGGAGTGGCAGTGGCGGTGTAGGTATATGTATACGGTACGTTATGGCCCTCTTTTGGGTTGTTACCCTAATAAAAGCTGGGCATGATACCTGACAAAAAGACTTCGGCATGTGGTACGTTTAACTCGGTGTAACCTTTGTATTACTTGAATTGGAATTGATAAAGTTTAATGATTAGTGTGGCGTTTAGTAAGCAGTTGGTAGGTGCAAGATATTGTTGGATAAAAGTTTGTAGTGTAGGTATAAGGTCCTAATTCGGACGCGTTGACTAAGTAGGTATAATACTCGGCAAATAACTTGAACATTTTCAGCGTAGTGGATGCACACTTACGCTTTCATGCATGAAGGGTCAAAATGCACAAAATCAACTATTGCACAGTCAAGGCTCAAGTTATTTGTCGATATGTGTACTCCTATGATGGGTGCATTTACAGCTTGTATCAGAAATGCGTGGTCATTTTTAATGGGGTTGTCTGGACTCATTCAGAGGAACATTTGATAGATCAAATAAAAAAATTTGATCTATCAAATGTTGCTCTGAATAAGGGTCAGAAGTCACGGTCTTATCTTACAGATATGCATATTGAAAATCAAATAAGTCAGGGGTGCTCAAAAGTGTCGGCAATCTACCACAAAATATTTGGTAGCAAGCGATCGACTGCTTATACCTACTAGGTACTTACTCTAAATAAATTAATATATTTAGACATTTTGGAAATATGCTTTTGTAGTACTTTAAATAGGTACAAAATGTAGGTACTTACTAATCACAAATCTTGGCTGGATGTTGATAATGCATGCCACTGCATATCATTCACGGCAATCACGGCTCGTAAATGCTGACAACCGCAATCATGAAAACTGGAATTCGTCAGTTAGCTGATTGCGACATTACGATTCATTACGTTCTCGCGATCGACACGGAAACTTTCCGATCGACATGTTGAACATCCCTAATATACCTAGCTTACCTAAGTAAACAGAATATTGGACCACTAGTCAAAATGCACAAGAATTGTACCTTATTTTAAAGAATGCTTAAAAAGAAAATGATGGGTTGAAAAATGAATGAAATTAACGAACGAATAAAATACTTTTCTGGAAGGGGAATTCTCTGCCTTTGTCGCGCGAAACGGCTATAGTACTGTGAAGTTACTGAGCTTTTTTAAACTATGACTTCAGTATGTTAACTATAGTACCTACTATCTTTTTCTAGAAACTAATTTTTAAACGCTTATAACTTGGTATTTTTTTAAGATATTTCATTCGTTTATTCACTGTTGGTTATCTTTTCGTTAATTGGTTATGGATTTTTAGTTAAAAAATACAGTCATATACTCTGCTCTCAGTAAGCATTCGATCCATAACAGACGGATGTTACATAATATACTAGTGAATATTAAGTACCGTATATGAAGATATCAAATGGAAGCTGTGTATCTACCCGCGGCCGGAGACTTGCCAAATATCGTTTTATTTCATCCCACGATTGCGATCAAATGTATTGTTCGTGCTTTTTCCTTGTAGGGGATAAGGCTGATATAAGATATATGGTATACCGAGATACTGGTTCTTGTGACCTTCACCTTTACCAGTATAACATGGAAAAATAATCATTTGTGCAGTATAGGATCCGACAGTTAGCCAATAAACCCCAAGAACTTGTTTTGCCGCAATTTATTGAATACCTAACTTATTCTATTTTTTCATATTTATGCTGGATTCCTCTGACCAGAATAGGACTATTTACTTGAGTAATGAGTGTGACTCTGTCGTTATTTTTACTTTATTAATTAACGTAAAAAATGGTATGTTTGTGTGTCAATCACGCCGAAACGATTAAATGGATTTGAATTTGATTTGGCACATGGATACCTAGACTATCTTCTGGATTATCACGTGAAATACTTTTTATCTACGTACCTACATGTAACATGATGTTGTTTCCCTAGAATGCAACTGTAGATTCAAATAACCGATTTCTACACTATCCGATCTAATAACCGATTTTTATACACCTTGCAGCAGTAGATAACGATACCTACACTATCTTGGTAGTGTAGGAAAAGATAAGCTACGATCAAACGGAGTCTCAAATATCTGAAAGCGTTACATGAGGAACACAATATGATCGTGTGAAGTGAGGGTAGCTTGACGAGCTCGATCGTGACGAAAGAGGCTCTGTTTACATCACAATGGAATACGACACATGCCTTATTATAGCGAGGGAATAAAATGAATATAAAAATATTAATATACCTCCGTTTGTTTTGAGCCGTGGGTAGATATATGTGTAATTGTGTAGTGAAGAAAATCCAATCTTTGAGATGCTGCTGAGAAATGAGAATATTCTAACAGAAATTCAATAAAAGCGTTTACTCACCACACATCCAAATAGTATCTACTACGGGTACTTCTGAGCGTATTTTCTCGGATTCAAATTGGACGCAGAGCGTAAACGCACTCATATTGATGGAATAAAAATATGTAGCCCACACCTATTAAATGTAGTACCTATTATACCTAACATAGACGAGACAGTAAAATATAAATAGAAGGTATATTATTCTGTATAGTTTTTATTGCGTGGGACTATTAACCAGAGTAATATAAAAATAGGAAAAAATCCCAAACATTGTACTCTAAACTGTGCTTAAATAAGTGCATGCATACTGGACCCGTATGCATTATGTGCTCAACCGTTGAGCAAACATCGCCGGTAAAGCGATGCGACTGCGAGACTCGGCCTTTAATTTCACATGAGCCTTTAACTATAAACTAAACACGTAGTACCTACATATACAGGGTGGCAGGTTAGACAGTGGAAATATTTTAAGGGGTCATTGTACTCATCATTATGAACAACTTTTACTATGGGACCAACCTTGAAATCGCGAAAAAAAAAATTTGTTGTTCCATACATTTATGTTCACTTAACAAAACAAAATGTATGGAACAGCTGATTTTTTTTTCGCGATTTCAGGATTGGTAGGCGTAAATTATTAAACTTGACCTTAATTATATGGGTGTCAAATTTCATGACAACTGAATATATAATCGAGCTTGGATCGACCCTTATTTATACCTCTAATGAGACACACGATTTAGTTTTCCATCATAGTTCCATTTGCTGTAACATTCAATAAATTACTGACCATAGTAAAATACAAAATAATTAGCCACCAGTAACTTATAAAAATGTTTAATGCCTAGGTAGTTACTTATTTTAATGTGCTAAGTAACTTTTGTTGCAAACCGTACGTTAAATACCGATTACCTACGCAAACTACTACAGACGACATTTCATATGAAAATGAATACTTGAATAAATTACACGTGGGAAGCAATAACTTAATTAGCAACATGAAATATCACGTCGGCTTAACTTTGATACTTAATTTTAATGTGAATTTAATTATTATAACGAATATTATGTAAATATTTTACATAAGGACATGTGCCGCAATAACTCGCACGACATAATTTATTACGTAACGTAACATTCCTAAGTTACGTGATAACGTGACGTCATAATATTTGCAATTCGAATGTATGAAATTATTTCATGACACGCAGATACGAAATTGCGAACGTGTAAAGCTACGTTTAGATAAAAACAAACGTGAAACTAGAAATTAGGGGACCGGTGGATATTGTTTCTTGGAATTTACAGGTTTTATTTATTGAACGTATAGCAAGCTTGCAAAACGCAAAATTAAATGCAAAACTTAAATGGTACAATGTTACGAAGATTAGGTATAATGTGCATATTTTCATTAAAGACGTCGACATGTTGTAACTTTTGTACAAATGTATTCAAGAGAGGGATGTCGCGTTGTTGGCGCATTATTCGCGTGGCGAGTTCTCGTTAAAAAGGTTTTTTTTTTAAATACAGAAATAAGTATCGTATTCTCGGAGAAAAAATCACACATGCTCGGTTTAAACGCACCTCAACTGGACTGCGCGCTTCTGACGTTTAAACAATCCGTGATAATTTCCTGCGGGCTCAAAACAACTGGCTTCGACACACCGCAGCTTTGTGTGGTGACGTAATACCATTATGTATTTACTTTTGCGAAGCCAGTGCACAAAGTAGAGCGTGTTTATGGACTGTTAGACAAATATAATATAGGAAACGTAAGTGCTGTTCGTAGTACAATATGTCACTGTTATCAATCTATGTAATATTTAAACTGTATTAATATAATTTATACATAAATATGTATGTCAGTTTGTAAGGTCTATGGACCAAAGTAGCCTGATAATAAAGAGTTTATTGTTATTTATTATACTGTATATATTATAATCCGTGAAAGGGGTTGTAGGAGAGTTAAACATATCAAAAAAAAAGTTATGTCAAACACATAACATCATCATTTTCTTCCTGTATCATCAAATCAGTATAACACCATAATATTGTACCGTCAGCAGAGTTACATGGGTGTGCAATATTCCAACTCAATCGGATTACGGGAAGTTTATTAAAAATCGATCACGAGATTTGACCGTTATGTACGCACGGCTACAGATCAAGCGCTTACAGTATAAGCTGATCTCGCATTGTATAGGATTTCCTTACAGTGAGAGGTCAGTGTAAACTGGGAATTTATAGCTTGATGTGTAGCTGTGTGTACCTACTGAAGATATTTATTTTAGGACATATTATTATACAAGTAGCTTTATCAAATACCTAACAATTTTGTTAGAATAACCATAACTGGTGTGGGATATTCCAGGAATATTGCGGTTACGAACACACTATAGGCGTCTGGCGAAGCCCATATGCAACTAACCGATAGCTGTTACCCGTTGTTTGAATACATTTATACAAACCGTATTGGGGGACTAAAAGCCACTTCAAAACGATGTTTGCGAGAATGCAGATTCGTCATTTTGCATAACATCTGCAATCTGCATATTGTAGCGGCTGTTTCCTTGATAATATGAACAAGACTGAGGCGTTGAATAAATAAAGACAAAAGGATTCATAAATATAATATTATAAATTGAATGAACGCTCATCTTTAGTCAAAATATCCAAACAAAATCTTAGATCAACCTAATTTCCTCAACATTTCGCTTTAACGGCATACCTACTTGACGCTAGGGAACTACGAAAATGGCTTACTCGCAATCCAAAACTGTAGTTTACCCCATTCCATCAAAGTCTTTAAGGCCGGTCGTCATATTTATGTAAATGTTCGCGTTACACCGACTTGGAGACATTTGACTCTCCTTCTCAGCCCTAGACCCCGGCATCTTCTCCTGAAACGTCGTGCAAACACAAATATTAAGTAAATAATAAACGCTTGCCGTGAATGTCGTGCCTGATGAATATTACACGATAAATTGGGTCGCCTGCTATAATTCGCCTGCATTGTAAGTTGGTTGAGCGAACACATGCACCGTCCATTTATCTAGCTTCCGTTAGTTAATGGCGGCATTAAATCGCTGTTGATTTTGGCCAATGATTTGCGTGCCGAGAGGAGGGGGTGAGTGACGCACGCCCGGGCGGGGGTGCAGCCCGGCCGTTACGTCACGCGTGTCGTCAGAAATCCAGCGCTACGGGCTACGAGCTACGGCGTAGCAATCAAATATCCCCTAAAACCGACCCTTTAGCCGATCCTAGAACTATTTTTACTTTATCATAAGTTGACACGAGATTTTTTCAGATGAGGCAGCACATTTTCAGGCCATAAAACAGAGCCCCCTATTTTGCACAGCTATGGATCATACTAAACCCGAATCCAATCAAGTTAAGAGGTCGTTACAAAACGCTATTTCTACCGTGCTCAGAATGCAAGCAATATCCATTACTCAACAAAATATCTATACACATGAATATAAAAGTGCACCGCAATCGTAGTCGTTGCGGTTGTATCAAGCCGGATTATTTCAATAAAAATGTCTACATATAGATGAAAAATCAGGTCAGAGAGATATATTTTTTCATCGGTTATTTATGAATGAAGTATTCGGAACACGATCGATCTGGTACCTATCACGTCGAACGATGAAATTGCCGAAAGATGTTCTGAATGCCAAGCACCCACCATCTTGTAACCTTCCCTACAGGTGGGGGAAAATCATAACTTTTTGACATTCGGAATTAGATACTAATTTACCTAATTAATAGAAAAAATAAAAAGAATAATGAATGAGAGAGGCATTTTGTATTCTTCAAAAACGACAACTTTTTAATTACTTTAGGAAAGTTATTTTTTATTTGGTCGTTTAAGCTTGACTATTAAAAAAAAACTTTTTTGACAAAAAATAACCGACTTCAAAAATCCACTACAAAGAAAATAGTAATTTTGGTTTCGGAAGTCGGTGGCTTTGGTTTTTGTTTGCTTTTTTTTCCACCGACTTCCGAAACCAAAATTATTATTTTCTTTGTAGTGGATTTTTGAAGTCGGTAATTTTTTGTTAAAAAAGTTTTTTATTTTTCCCTTTTTAGTTCTTTATCCCGTGTTAGATTACTTTCACGAATTCGTTCAACAGTAAATGAATGATTACATAATGTATTATATACTAAAACCTTCCTGAAAGTATGTAGATTACGTTAGTGAAAACCCCATCCAAATCGAATCAGTAGTTTTTGAGAAAATCGCGCACATACAAACATACATACATACATACGTACATACATACGGGACGAATACAGAACCTCCTTTTTTGAAGTCGGTTAAAAATATCATCAGCAAAGCTTTTGCCCAACTTGGGGATGACTTTCAGTCTAACCAGATGCGGCTGAAAATTTTATATGCTGCCATCTGACTTCTGCAATCAAATTCCCGGAGAATAATAATAATATCTTAAAGTTACACGATTCTCCTGCTTCTGAATGCCATAAGGTGACTGTCGTACTGGTGAGTACAGATCGGTCACCCATCCACGGATATACCGCGGCAAGCAAAACAGTACAGTTTTGCTGCTCCACGCCATTGCCTAGTAGCCATGATTCCCTGAAAGAAATTGTTATAAAACAAAAAAAAACTAGAGATATAAGCATATAAGCCATGACGCCGCACTGCGAAAAAATATCGCAGATATTATTTATCGCAATTCATTAATACGGGGAATCCTTCACGAAAGCACTTATTAAACGATCAAAAATTCACGTGGTACAGAACGCAAAAGTTTTTCGTAAATTTAAAAATATCGCGTGATTTTTATCTTTATCTATTTTTTTTCGCAGTGCGGCCTCAAGTTTATAGTATTTCAGACTCATATATGACGTGTAAAATTAACAAGGTACATGGAATACGACCACGCACGTAATGTAGCGTGACCCGTACGAAATATTTACACGTTTCGTTACGATTTGAGTAAACAGCTATACGCCGTAAACACTGATCCGGTTTAGTGCTTAATTAAACTACGCTAATATTTAGAATGTATTTTATTAATGACATGTTTTCAGTATTTACGCTTTTTTTTGTGTAGGTACTTATTTGTTTCATTGTAATGAGTGTTTCATCTTTAATGACACGAATCGAAGATGTGCCTATCTGATATAGGAATCTGCATCCTACATTCATTTATACCATTCCCCCTCTAAAAAGCTTATTTTATTCACTGAAAACAGTGAATAAAAAGCACTTTTACTCACTGTTTTGATGTTTGAAAATGGAACACACCAATGTATTCGACCACAGATTTAAAGAACCTATGCTAAATGCGGCACGTTATTAGTTTGTATGAAACCGAACGTGTCATCTTTTTTATACCTACGATAACTTCACCCCAGCCATTTAGTGATGTGCTCAGAGTAAACAGAATTGTTTCAATCACTAAGCGTCACTGAGCTAACAGACTTTTTTTAGTACGAACAGTCGAACATGCAGGGCACGCTTGGTCGTGGCTTGCCGTATCTAGTGTAAGTGTAATCTGTGTATTCGACCTATATTGATGTGTTCTAAATTCAATTTGATTGGTCGACATTTTCGACAAGGAGTTTAGCATTACAATAAAAACTGTTTTGTGTTCTTTGCTGTCCTTAGTAAATTGGCGCTATTTTGAATACTGTAAGTTGTACACAAAGTTTAGTGTTACTTTAATCTTTAATTTTGTGTTTGTTTAGTGTTGTTCTAATCGATTAAAAATGCATTCTAGTGATGAAGATGTGTTAACACCTGAGTTTGTGAAAGAGAGGGCGGCCGATATAGTGGAAAGGTGGAAAGCTTGCTACCCAAAAAATCACGGCTGGTTTACATCAAAGCCAATTTAACTTTACTTTTTCTTCATTATATGTATATTTTCACTTAAATCTTTCTTTTTCTCGTAGTCATGGTATAAAGTATAGTATGCAACTCTTGAATAAAACGGATTTATATCGAGGGCCATGAATCGCTCGCGTCGCTCAGGATTCTAACACTTGAATCACTCGCTACGCTCGTGATTCAATCATCATGAATCACTCCCTACGGTCGTGATTCAATCGTTAGAATCCTTCACTAGCTCGTGATTCATCTATGGCCCTCGCTTTAAATCCGTCCTTTATTCACTAATTGCATAATATACTATTAGTTAATTATTAGGGATTAAAAATAAAGTTACACCAATACGAATGAAAATGCGAAAGTTTGTGAGGATGTGTGTATGGATATTTATTAGGTAGGACTCGTTAACGCAAAGCTACTGAGATTTTGATAAAACTTTACAGTAATATAGCGTAGACATCAGAATAACACAGCCTATCTATGACGTTTAAGACCATAAATCTCTATACTAGAAACATTGACAATATTTCCAATAAACTGTTCTCAATAAGAATCTATCAGTGCCATTTGTAGCGAGGCTCTTGCCTTGCTTCGTTAACAGTAAATTGTTTACCCAATTAAAAGTTTGTACAACAAACATGCCCAACAAACCAGGCGACTGTACAGGGTGGCAGCCGTGGCAGGTTAGACAGTGGAAATATTTAAGGGGTCATTGTACTCATCATTATGAACAACTTTTACTATGGGACCAAGCCTGAAATCGCGAAAAAAAAAATCTGCTGTTCCATACATATTGTTGAGTTATGTGAACATAAATATATCGAACAGCAGATTTTTTTTCAGATTATACACAACCGGGAGATCTAACTCCTACGCAAAAATAATGATGAAGATGAATGATACGGTATTTTTGCAACTGATTCCAAAGAGATACGCTATTTGTTTTCAAAAGAAACGAATATCATCGTCTGAGCCGTCAGAGTGGTTTACAAAAAAATTGCAACTTGCTGATTTTGTAAATTTTAATGTAAACTTTGCCTTAGATTCTATGAAACACATTATTTTTTAACACCTTCATCTAAAGACGTCGTACACCTACATTTTTAAATGAGTCTAACTTTACCCGTGGCTTCACTCGTACGGAACCCGGGATAAAAAATCCATGTTTAATGTCTACGTCACAAAAAATCAGTGTCTCGATAGCTTTATTGAGGACTTTAGACGTGAAAACAGAACATAGATCTAATAAAATTATAATTAAATATCTTTTGTTTAAATACATAAATATAATAATTATATACATAATTTATACGTAGCTATATACTTAATCATAAATTAATGACAATTTATGAATGCTTTAAATAAAATATATAATTTTATTTTCATTGTCCTGTCACCGGCAATTGATTTTAAACCATGGTATGAGATGTCAATTGACTCAATAGTCAATAGACACGTAGTGGAGTATACTCAGATCATAGAAACAAGGTTCCGGTACTAATTTGCTATGATATGCCATCATAGCAAATTAGTACCGGAACAACCACTGATGCCACTTTAATTCAATTTTTGACACAATTACGCGCATAATTAAGCGCTCCTTGTGAATAAAAAGATCTCCAACGCATTAAACATTCCGCACACCCTCAATCTAACACTGTTAATCGTCACTCAACACTAGCACTAAACTAAAACACTATTTATACCATCGAACGTGTTCGGTTCGTCGCCAGCGCGTACGTTTTTAATTTGAGCAATTTGCTCAAGCTCAATAGCGCCTTGGCACATCTCCCTTGTTTCTATGATCTGAGGGAGTACACGAACATGGGCTTACTCCATTGGCTCACCGTCCCAAAATATGTCATGACCTCCGATACGAGAGATCGCCACTCATTTCAATTCGTAACGATAAAAAAAATAATACAATGCGTATTCAGCTTAAAGTGGCAGCGAAAAAGTTTTTTTTGAATCGCCTTTTATAAGTTTTAGACAACCGTTTTCAGTAATGTTTTGATAAGAATAACTAAGTTTTTCTACGCAATAATCGTCAAAATTGTAGTGCGAAATCGTGAAAACCATGTTTGTGCTCTACAACTATTATTTTCGCGTGTAATTTAAACTCGTCAATGGCCATTAACCAACCTCAGAGGCGTGTTGCGAAACCACTGATCTATCGATACATACCTACCCTAGTACGGTTAGCATCAATACTGATGATTTAATGCACGAAAAGTAGATGTTTCATGAATGAATATTTGCTATTTTGTAATAAATTATGACGGGTAGACATGGTATATTTTGAATGTTAATTGAGTAGTATTAGAACAGTAGGTGTACCGTGTAATGTTAGGTAATTAGAAAAATCCTACTAATAATATAAACGCGATTTTTAAGGTTAGATGGATGGATGTTTGTTACTCTTTCACGTAAAAACTACTGAACGGATTTTTATGAAACTTTACAGTAATATAGCTTATACATCAGAATCTATAGGCTATCTTTTATCCCAGAAAACGCGGGCGAAGCCGCGGGCAAAAGTTTAGTAAGGACCAATATACCTAAAATATGATGATTTATGTTGTTGACTCTACTAGTGATGTACGCACACACATGATAACGCATTACGTTATTAACTCGAAACTGATTTAGTTGAAAATAACAGCGTAACCCATTACCGGTTAACGCTCGTAATTAACGCAAATAACCCTACGTAATAATATACGTTTATTAATTAAGTAGGGAATTCCATGTTGTAGCGAAGGCTAATTGAATGAGCCTCAGTATTAAAGGGAGACACGCGAAATAGCGATTTTACTATTTCTAAAAACTGATTACTTTATTCTGGCGCATATTAAAAGGACTGCCCAGCGATTTCCATTTTTAAACTCTTGAAAAAGAGGCACGTCATACAAATTTCAAGAAGTTTGATCGCTAAATTTACTTTTTGATTATTTTCATGATGGCTTTTGATTGTGTTTTTTACATTTTATAAACTCGTATTTTTTACTCACTTTCTGATACAAGTTTATTAAAGCGTTCACTGCTAAATGAAGGGATACATAACCATTGCTAAAATCATTTTTTTCGGAAAAACAAATGAAAGGTGCAGCCTGTTTTCTTTAAAAACTTTAAAACCAAATGAAGATACAGAGTGCATAGTGCACTATTTGGCCTTGTTGCCCGATGCCCGTCAAGTGTTAAAGTTTACTTATATGACTAAAAAACGAAAGCCGGTACAATGAAAGCTAGCATATTGCTCTGGTGCCAAAACAATTCAAATTAAGTTCCATAAAAGGAACGCGAGAATGAATCGACACTAAATCCTGAAAAAATGCATGTGTTCACACACATCGCTTCAATTCCTGGAAGTTGATTTCATGCAGTCGACTTCAGGTGTTATTCAAAAATGCAACATTTTATTAAAAATTGATAGGTAGGTACAGTTATTTTGCAACATTCTAATATTGACAATCCATCTAATGTCGTCTGTCTCCATGTCAAATACTATATGTTTCCTGAAAAAAGCAACTTTGTTTTATTATTTATAAATGGTCATAGCTTTATTGCTTTAGACTTAGAGTATTAGCAATTGTGTATAGGTATGATGAAAAAACAGTGATGTTATCCTCAATTTACAAAATTACGCTCCCGTGGTTATGTAATACATTTTCCCTCTTACTTATAAAAACTTATAACTCTGAACTACTGATTAAATAAGGATCTATGTCATTTCTATGCCAATGAATATATGTAGATGGCAATTGACTTAAGAGCTGCATTAGTTATATAACGTTAAACCTTCGTTTATATGTAAAAAGGATTCTGTCTATGTATTTACCCATTTACCAAAAACCCTATTTAATTATTACAAGACAACAGTCGTGTTACTAAAAAGTGTCATACGAAAAATAATACGAGGGTCGCGCGGTTTATTAAGCTCCACATGAGAGCCATCGGTAATTAATTACGTTTCATTAATCACCACCGAACGGTGATCTCTCATCGTAATCCCCGTTTGGTATAAGCTCTGTTTTTAATGTGTCTTATGAATCATAAATGTAGGTGTTTGGAAATATAGCTGGGGAGTGTTACAGGCCTGTCAGAGCGGATTACGATTGAACGTGGATTTATACATTTGTACACGATGTTTTAATTTGAGGCTAATTATGTAATTTATGTATAATTTTGTTATACATTACATAATTACCCTCAAGTGAAAATATCTACATACATGTATGGTATGGATCTACCTATACTAATATTATAAATGCGAAAGTTTGGATGGCTGGGTGTTTGTTACTCAATCACGCCAGAACGGCTGAACAGATCTGGATGAAATTGGCACAGAGATAGATCATAGGAATGGAATAGCATGGAATAGCACATAGGTTACTTTTTATCCCGGGAAAATGTACGGTTCCCGTGGGATATATTTGAAATTTCCACGCGAACGAAGTCTAGATATTATACTTGAATTTCTAGGGTTCCGTTGTAAAACTAGGAACCTTTACAGTTTTGTCATGTCTGTCAAAATTTTTCTTGCTAAGCCCACAGATTTAAATACCACAGTACTCACGATCAACCCAACTGTACTGTAGTTATCCTACAATAGACAGCTGCGCCAATAACACAGCTGGGCGATCTCTGCATTTCCTAGAATCAACACGGAGATAGGTATATACTTATACTTAAACATTATTGTGTTCGACAACTGGCGTGAAACTGTACTCCGGATAGTTAATTTTCGTTTGTTTTGGTACGTATACTTTTGCCCTTTTATTTGTAGATATATTTTTATTTTAAACTTTCATCTATATTCTAACTTAAGTTCAATTTAATCCTTCACTTCTCAAAGAGTTCTAATAATTTACTTCGCAAAAATATAATATAATAAAATATAAGTAGACACATGTAGGTACACGTGTGTAGAATAAAAAGGACTTTTTGTTTATAAATAAAAAAAGTCTACATTACACGAATATGCAAAAGTGTTTTGAATGAAATTCTCACCCAATCTGTACCCTCAAAAATTATAAACTGCTTATCATATTTCTTAAATAACGAAAACATAATATAATCTAGTATTAGAAACCCCAGTTATCCTAAAGTGTTCTGAAGTTTCAATTACCTAGCGGGATGCATGCATCCTCTTGCACGTAAAAGCCATTACTCTCCTTTAAACTTGGCGCAATTGAAGCGAAAAGAAAACAACACACAATCGCAATAAAGTATGACACAATTTAAACAGAGCACAGGAAATTGTACAGTATTTTTTATTCTTATCCGATCTCGGCGCGGACCTGACATGCGGTAACACGAAATAAACGAAGAATTTGTATCTCCAATACTGAGCAGACATTCGTAGTATGAAGCTGTTTGTAACAAACTTTCGCTGTTTTATTGACTTGGCTAACTTGTATCAGTACTTCAGTAGTCTTGTGCCATGCGAATATTATAGGAATATGAGCTTTAACTTGCAAAGTTCGAGTAACGTATATATCGGAAACTATTGCAGGATGAGGGCCTGGGGATCGTTGAATCAGAGAAGCTGGTAGTCAACGCTTTATTTAGTTTCTTCGTGATCAGATTGTGTAAATAATTACTAGGGATTTTCACGTTCTAACTGAATTTCCAAATCTAACCTTTTGAAATTCATATCTGCTGTTATATGCTACGGCATAAAAGCGAGACGTGATAACCTGCAACCCAGATATGAAATAGCACATAAAGTATACATATTACTTAAAATGTTCACCTTAACTATTTTGAGCTGGCGAGTGCATGCGAAAGTTTGCAAACGCTCAAGTGTTCTAGCAAAATATAAGTTTGAAACGACTCCCCTAGACACGAGCACACTCCTCCTAAACGTTGGAGAGCCTCCAGTTACCAGTGTTTATACCGTAATATTAAAAAATAGAAAATAAATATGTAGCCTCGTACTGCAAAACGCCACAAACGAGACCACAAGCTTTTAAAGCAATAACTTAAAATGCAAACATATTTTGAGTAGGTATCGCGAAATACGCCGAACTCGCTTGGGGATCGCCTGCTGCACTACTGCACAGATAGATACAGAAACTCTTGTATGTACTTTATATTTTTCAGTGAACTACTCATTCAACAAGACAGATGTGGTACCGGTCGACCTTTAACAAAAGTTTTATCTCATAACGCGTCTTCATGTTCCCGTGCGAATTCTCAAGGGTCGCGTGCGGTAATTTTAATTAAGTATATTTACTGAGACGAGCGCCGAGCGCCCGGGAAAGGTAATAAATGTTGGCCGTAAAGGTAACAAATGTAGGCGGGGAGGGACCGGCTTGGCTCGAGTGAGCTCGTACGAGCTCGTGTGAGCTCGTGTGAGCTCGCTGCGGAACTGCCGCCCGCGCCCGCTCCGGCACGACAGGTGATATCATCCTGCGCGACTCCTTCCTTCCTGCCTCTCAATGGCTTAATATTTGAACGCTCCTCTTTTCTCAAGCACTTACACATTTTATCTGTAAATGCTGAAAATGACACAATTTTGTTGCCACATTTTGTAATGCTTTCGCAAACCGATATTTCATATCATAAACTGATTTCCGGAATACGCTACGTATTTTATAAATTGAATGTTAAATAAAGAGGGATTCCGCTGAAAAAGGTTCGTTCGGGATAACATTTTTAAAGTAAGTAATTGTCGAAAAAATACCGATTGCGATTCGGGTCAATTTCGACATGTCAGCGAAGATTTAAATCCTTCAAATTCTAAGTTACGGAGGCGAGTTGGGAATTTAGAAATTTTCTTGCGCCGTATTCGGGTCGGGTTTTGCTCGGCTAAATTCGGGGAGTATCCGAAAGTCTAGGAAAATTGAACGCAAATCCGATTTGTTCGGATCTAGAACCGAAATCTTCGTAAAATGTACCTATGCACATTCTTAGTGCCCTCGTGGCAATAGATTCGCTTTGTCAATTGACCTCGATATAGTGTTGTGAATTTTTTATAATTGAATTTCAAAAAACAAATACCGTATTTTTATAACACTACTGGTTTTACTATATTTAAGTAAGTATCACAAGTACACAAATAACTCCATCGCAGCGGCATAATGAAACCGTTCCCACGTGCGCCGAGGAGCGACTTGCTAATTTTAATTCTACAATACATTAATTCTCCTTCCCGTAATTAAAGTTGGCGGGTAATATTAAGTCGGGAACGAGTATTAACGCCTGTACGTATAATGTAAGGCTACGTGGCTCATATCCTTTAGTAAGTTTAGCACCATAAATTCAGAACTTGGGCACGTAAAGAGAAACTATGAAATGCTACTAAATCTGTTACTCAAGTTGCGGTCTCAGGATATTGTTGAATGAGAAAATGGTAAGTAGCTGCCGTGTGTGGAATAATGGCTCGGGTTACATTATAATTTTATACTGAATATAATTTACAAGCGTTGGTGATATTTAGGTCTCTCGTTGTGATGTACGAAGCAACATAACTAACGGTGTTATTATGACTATACTTTATTCTAACAATTTCATTAAGATTTTAGTCCAGCCATACTTCAATAAAAATCGGTCTGTCTGAAAATACAAACATATAATAACAGAGCAAGAGCGTGTCGGGCCACTTCTGTAGCAAGAAGTATTTCAGTATTCCGACCACAAACAGGTTTGTTTTTTTTTTGGTAATTTTACTACACGCCTTTTATGGTGATTTACAGAAGACGTCTACCTGCAAAGTTTAATACAAATTGGTCAACGACTGTAAATTTTACCAGAGTGTGATGGACAAGACGAAACTATAAGGGTTCTTAGTATTACTGCGAAACCCTAAAAAGTGTATTAACATTTTTTTTATATGTCATACTCATAAAACTAAGACCTCCTCAAATGCGAGATCGAGTTCGAAATCTACATTTAGATTTTTATGAATACTAGCTGTTGACCCCGACTTCGTCTGCGTGTATTTTGTATTTATTATTTATTTGGCATATATAAAAAGTAGCTTATGTCCTCTTCCAGGGCCCATGCTACCTCTTTGTCGAATTTCATTAAGATCGGTTCAGTGGTTTAGTCGTGACGAGGTAACAAACAAAGTTACCTTCGCATTTATTTATTAGTCTGGATGTGGATATTCATTGCAATGTGTACAGCTAATTCTAAATACCACGGTAGTGTTATAAATTCTGAAGTAAATATTACCAGAGAAAATATTTCAGTAAAGTTATATCCAATAAAGTAATTAGCACAATGTTTGCTGTGAAAAACTTGTTCACATAACAAACCGTATCAGTTAACACCGATCTAAAATCTACATAAAACTATTAAAATACATCCATTAGCTATTTTACTGTGTATAAAAACATAAATAGAAGCCGTTGTAGTAATTATACTTCGCCAGTTACAAGAATAAATCAACCAATTTTTATTGCGGGATATAAAAAGACAGTAAGACATTTTATTTATTGTTACTCTATTAAGTACGATGTAATGTCTGTAAGTCGTAGTTTATTAGATAGTACTTAAAAATAGTAATAAAATAATATAAAAATGAGTGACTTGTCGACGGAGTTTATGACGGCTATCAAGCCAAAGAAGACGTTGTGACAATTGACTTGCGATTCGGCTACGTGGTTTTGACGATATATATATCTAAAAGTATAAAAGAAAGTCGCTTTTCATGTCTGTTTGTCCGCTTAGTTCTTCTAAACTACACAATGGTTTTGTATGCGGTTTTCAGCACCTCCCATTTAGAGAATTTTTTCCGGAAGGTTTGTGTATAATGCGTTAATATTCAACTTAGATACAGCACAGAAATCTCGATATTTTGACATATCGCTACATCAATAGATTGGATTTGTACCAAATAGGGACGGGTAGCTAGTTGTTTATAAGAATGAAATAGGTATGTATGATTTTCTAAAATTTATTTGTGGATGGTTGATGATTTATTTATTTATTATGTAACCTCTCTGCAGCTATATGACTATGTTACATTTTATTTCAATCGTACGATCAGAATACAGGTTGTACCTATTCTAATCGTAAAGAGACCAATAAGTTACTTTCTACATAATATCTGCTAAAATATACAATATAGACTTTATGAAACACTATTACACACTCTAATCGCTCTGATTGCGGAGGTCGAAAGGCCTCTCGAATAGGTAGAGGGCATAATCCCACGCAGGGACCCAAAGCTGTTTATCCAACCTATTTACAGAGCTTACTCCTGCAGTTATATCTTCATTAATCTGTATGAAACAAACCTTTTAATTTCATCTGATTTCCCGTTCGGCTAAACTCGATGACTCGGAAGCGAAACTTGTGGAAACTTTAGTATTTTAATAAGCGGGCAAATTTAAATAAGTTTGATGTTGGTTATGGCACTTATGCTTGATGAAGTGCTACCGCATTCTGAAGGCGCAGATTAATTACCGAAACTTCTTTGTACATAAATGCCTGCCAGAGTTTATGTATGTTTTCTTTAACAACAGATAGGTAAACTATCAAATGATAGCATTGTGTTATAGTTCGAGTCAATTAGTCAATAACATAATTTTTAAGTCGATCGATAAGTAGGTAATCGATTTTAAGATACCTAGTATCTATGTATAATATTCCAACGATGTTAATAATGAAAGTAAAGTAGGTAATCAACTATTAAAAAAAATGTTCAAAACACAAAAAACAGAAGCTCCAATACAAAAAGTGTGAAATTTTTGAAAAAATATTTGCTTGATCAGACAAAAGAATGAGACGTTATTGATTTAGACAGTGAAAAAATAAGAAAAGTTTCTCATTGCATTCACACTCCAGACGTGAAGACACGTAACCTTCTGTGTGCGCAGCGGCTCCGACTCTGAACAAACAAAGTAATGGAAACATTCCATTTTTCAGCTAAAACCCCGCCTTTTCTCGCCGAGAATTTTAAAACCCAGACATGTTTAATACAAATTGTAATAAATTCCGTATAGTTGCTGTGTACACGGGAATAAAAACATGACATGTTACGTCTTGCATTTGTTATGCGCTTTCATATGAAACTCGTGACGCGTGTCGATGCTCTCGGGTGCGCTGATCTTTGGCAAAATAATAAAATGAGCGTGAAAAGCAGACAGAGGTGATATTCAGAGTTAGTTCACACATTGCACAAAGTTACGGGGGTGAAGTGATTTCTGTAACAAAAGTTGCCGCTTTCGTAAAAAAAACTATTAAAACTACACAATGGATAATCGAAGATTTATTCAAGGCTTGCAGCCGTATATCAAATAATCTTTTCCTGTATCAAACTACCAATACACAAAGGAGAGGCGAAATCTTGATAATTTTAGTACTAGAGCTACTTGCGTGCACCGGCTAATAGAATAGAACAATGAGATTGCATCTTAATAGCCTCACGGAGCTGCAAGATAAACCCCGGCTCCTTACGGCACGTAGCCTTCAAGCAACATAGTCATAAATATTGCATAGAGGACCACCCCCGTAATTTCTAGGAGCCTTGTTACTCTAATTAAGTTCAGCCTTGCTTTTTATCGCGATCAAATTACACTTTGTTGCATATTAAAGTGTGCACCTAAAGGTCGTGGAAATTAGCTACCTGCCCTGTTTGTACTACATTATTATATTTTATACCGGCTGCCTTCAGTTACGTAGTCTACCGCTTATTAACTATGAAATTCCCCTTTTAATATCAGTTCAAATTCAGAATTTAAATAACAGTTTAAACCCGGAATAACTTTGGTTTCGAATTAACATGAGAGTTCAAGCGTGCGTTACATTAAATATATATGCAAACTACTATTGTTTTAATTTTAATTTACAACGTTGGTTAAAATCATTCATTTCGATGGCTCTCAGATATAACTACGGAAATTAATTTCTTTATACCAGTTTTGGTTATTCTTGTTAGAAATCATGTAGGTAAACTACTTGAATATGTAAATTCAATGCCTCCAGGAACATGAATTATTTATATCCCATATTTGTAAAATTATAAACAACTAATGGTCGCCACACACGATGAAGTGTACCTACCGTCCAATTTGCATGAGACTTGAGGTTTGATTCAATTTGCAGTTCATCCATATGTTCAGTTAAATAGCATTAACCTTCTTCGAGAGTTGGGCTATCGAATGCAAAAATATTTTTTTAAATCCAACGTAGTTTTAGAGATAAGCGCGTTCAAACAAATTTTTCAGCGTTAATAAATTAATATAGATGACTTCCACACACATTAAGCTTTCTTGTATCGGTACCTCAAGATTACTCCATTTATCGACTCGATACATCTTCCAACAGGCGATTAGACGCACACTCTCAACCGCTCCGACTAAATGTCCGTCGCACATCTCGTTAACATGAGTAAATATTCATTAGCGTGGCGCAAGATAAATGAGGGCTGCCACCTGCCGCCTGCCGCCGCAACCTGATACCGGCCGCACACTTACCGCTTTTTAATCCTTTATTACCGGCATAAAGCGGTAATTAGCTTCACGCCTGTGTCGCGTCGTTGTGGCAAATAGCTTCAATTATTAAATTCATTAGCTCTCAAAAATGTACTGGGTGTTTATGGTGGGCACTACGTGTAATACGTTGGCATCATTTTTAGGGTTCCGTACCAAAATGGTAAAAAAGGAACCCTTATGGTGCGACTTCATTTATCTGTCTGTCTGTCACACCTGCTTATTTCAGCAACTACTAATGCTATCGACTTGAAATTTGGAACAGTTATAAAGAATGCTTGCCTAACTTTATTGCAAATGAATAAAGTCATAAAATATTTTTATTTTCATTGAAAAAGGGGCCGGAGTGGGGGTCCGAAATTTTAAAGTGGGGTTACTAGGTCAAGTGGCATATCATATGAAAGGGCCTGATCTCCACATTTCAAAATATATTTTCATTTTATTTTATGTTTCACAGTTTTCGACATATTATGATGAAAAAATGTCTATAAAAATACCATTCCCCCCCTTATCTCCGAAGTTTGCGGAGCGAAAAATCTGAAATAATTAGAGCTGATAGGAATTGACCCAAATATGGCACCAAAAATAAAACGATGTTCCTAACTAGTACAGTTTTTTCAAAATCATCAAAATTCCTTCACAAACAAACTTACTTATGCGGTCCGATTTTTTTTACTTTATACGTCCAAAAATGATACGGAACCCTCGGTGCGCGAGTACGACTCGCACTTGGCCGGTTTTTTGAATATATGCTCTTGTTAGTCGTTGATTTAGATGTACATTCGGCTGCATGTATTGGTTACCCCTTCGCTAAGGTTTTTGCATGCATGGGGGGTACCAATTAGTGAAGGAGTCTGTGCATGGTATTGAACTGACGCTCAGGTTTTTGGATCAATGCCCTGCCTCATAAATATTATTTCAACTCATACGTGACTTTATTTGCGCGTGCGTATTTTCCCACTTTACTGAGTCATTCAATATTGCCGTGAGAGCTGCAATTTTACACCAGGAAAATGCATACATATCACATTTTTAAAATTAACACACTCGCAGAAGTAGCACAGCTCTAGATAGCGTAGTCTTCACTGCTTATCCAGTATTTGCTCTCATATGGAAAATCAATGAAAAAAGTATTTTAACACCATATTAATTAGACTTCGCAATCCACACAGTAATAATCTCGAGTAACCAAACAAATGTTAGTTGGGAAATATTTGGCTATTGACACAATCGGAAGCAAACATTTAATAGACACGTCCTAACTAATAATGGTATAGTATTATTGACAATATTGGTCATTCATGTGGATTTTGTTTGCCATCATACTCGTATAAAAAAGGTACCTAGGTCATAAGCCACATGAGGGCACATAATCGAAACCCTAAATTTCAATCATATCCTACCTGAACAGAACTGGTCACCATAGCCGTAATCGGCTAGGGAAGAGTCAGTCAGTCAGTCATAAAAAAAACATATGACAACTGCCATTAGAACACCATCAGATGGTGTTCTAATGGCAGTCGTTATATGTTTTTTTTAGTAGTTAGATTCTAACTACACCGGTAAGTACCCCGTATCTCTTTAATAAATTGCATCTGTGCACTGGTTTAGTATAAACCACTCCATCAGGCATGATATGGGAAGTTTTTCGTATTTCACGTAACTACAGCGAGCCCTTTGGCCCTTGGGAAATCAGCCCTTCGCAGTATGGTGTAGCTGTTGTCAATTTAAGTAAGTATACACACATTCGGGTGGATATTGTAATCCATCTAACCGATGTTACCCTTGAACCGCTTCTTCCGTCTGCGATGTGAGGAGGTAGATTTTTCCTAGACTAGTTACATAGTTCTGTTGGTCCTGATCGGGCAAAATAAAGTGTGGTCGATAAATTTGAAAGTGGACCGTGAGTATCTGATTGGCAGGCTTCACTACATGCATAGTACCTATAAAACAAATCTTTGAAACTACGCAACGGATTTTGATGCGATTTTTTTTAATAGATAGAGTGATTCAAGAGGAAGGTTTATAGCACCCGTGCGAAGCCAGGGCGGGTCGCTAGTACAGCTAATAAACACAAACGGATTTTGATGGTATTGTACCTACCTTTAGAAAAAAAATCTTTTCAGAGGTTTAACTGTCAGAACGGGTGGCAGCTAGTTTTATAATAAATATAAAAACATAGACTTGTAATACTGGCAAAATAATCCCATTTAGGTACAGAATTAGATAATTTTTTTCATTAACAAATCACTGGCTCTTCTAAAAATAGCATAAAAAGGGGAAGTAGCTAAATAACCTCTACCATTTCATTTGTGCGCCATTCCATGAATTGTAATAGGAGGCTTAAATCATTGTGGTTTCTGACGTCGTAATGTAGCTGAAGCACTAGCTTATTCATCAAACAATATCAGCTAATATATTGCAGCCGCTGTCACTCCATTACCAGTGGGTAGCGCGGAACATATTTATGTATGTACGACCGCAGTTAGCACGCCACACAGTACGAATGTTGATTTGTGCTAATATTTTCAGGGTGTCATGTTTACAAGCCATATTTTCTTAAATTGTGTCTATTCTTAGAGCGCACAATTACATTAGGCACTTTGCGGACAAAGACGGAGTTACTATAATTACCTAAATAAATATGCTTTGACATACTGACATGCGAAAATCTAATATTTTGACAGAAAACCGTAGACGGACGTTACGGTGAGCGGTGATAGTTTTGTTGTACAAAGATGACGTCATGCCAAATTAGATTCTATTTCATGTAGTTTTTAAATACCTACCAAGTACACTCGAAGGCAATGAATCCGGTTCGTATACAAAAATATTAATATCAGTGAAAGCATGAATTTTAGCATAATACTGATAGCTAAATAAACTGTTTCAATTTTAAATTAGAAGCTGCAGCAATAAGACAATTTTATCTAATTAAGTTATAGTTTCGCAGATATTAAGATTTTGTGACTGACCCGAATTAATTACTATCGAGTGTAGAAATAAACACTAAAGTAGGTAGTCCATTTGTTCCAATTACTAATCCTTTGTTCAAGTCACATCACCTGGTCCCCTGTTCCTCTAACATCTGTCTTCTGTAGCTAACACCAGGGAACAGACAACGTATGATAAAGTATCAAGACAACCCAGGTATTTACAAAACACGACCGTTAAACAGTTCAGATAACTTTTAATCAGCCATGGTCCGTTGCATTTCATTGTATACTTCAAGTTCCTGCCCACGCTTTAAAGATTGATAAACTGCTAAAGTTAGTTGTGGAAACTTGAAATGATACCTTTGAAAGGAAAACGGTTGAGAGACTTTCACGAAGTTGCTACTTCTAGTCAAATAAAGACGTTTTGCGAGAGCTGTCCCTTAACTTCGTGCCGTATGATGTTCACATTTCTGACATTTTGTTTATTGTCCTTCGACGTTTTCAGATTGATGGGAAAGTTTTTGATAACTTAAACGTGCGTTTACGTTAGACTGCTCTGCGCGTCGTCAAGCTGTGTGTTTGTCAAAAAACCGACATTGTCAAAGCACAGCCGAAGCCGAGCACGTGTCAAACGCTCGAGGTGCGGTCGTTAGTCGGTCCACACTACGCGAATTCGTGCTCGGCTTGTGCTCTGCTCATGTTCGGCTCATCTAGCGTAGACCTTAATTTAGTCATTTGTTTTGTTTATACAACATAGACCTTATTTTGCGTGAGATTTTGACACCTATTTCAACTAATAACGGCTAAGATCACAGCACAATTTTAACACCCAACTTGATTTAGCTCTAACATGCTATTTTTCATTTCCTACCTGCATAATGTGACCATTAATGGACCCCTAAATCTAATTACCATTAAAACATTCTAATTGTTATTCAAATATTAAGTTATTCTACTAATATTTGACTAGTTGGGATTCCAATAATTTAAACTGCGATCACTACCGACTGATATAATTAGCGACACAAAGTGTATTGTGATATTAATTACTTACGAGTATCGATTCCCAGGCGACGCGCCACAGCAGATTGAGTATCCATTAGCACCCATATAATCTTAATTAATTAGTACTCGGATGTGGTTGTGCGGATGCATTTTCCATGGAAATATATTTATTTATTCATATAAAATATTTGCATGAAATATGAATTTTGCGAGGGTTTGACTCCAGCTACGTATTTTGTGATCTTATTAGGTACGTTAAGATATCACCTTGACTTGATCTTACAACATTCAATGTACATAACTAGCTAGAGATTCATTAGTTAGATATTCCAAAGCCCATGATCATAAAATTGCTTTGAAAAATCAAGTGGAAAATTCTAGCGAGAAGAAAGAGTCAGAAGCCGGTTTGATCTCTTCTAATCCGGGCCCGTACATCCCCGGGCGGGTCCGTAATGGGTCACTTCATTTCCGACTTTTTCTATTGATGGGGCCCCCTTTCTATTAGCTCTCCAACTCGTTGTAGTTATATTTTCTCTGTGATGTGGGCATTCCATTGATGTAGTATTGTAGTGAATTTCGAACCACTTTTGCGAGAATTTGAGTCGAAATCAACGGTCTAGTGGGCGCAAGTGCGAATACTGAGCGGTCCTTGGTTTGATCTTCGGGTGTGGCAAATTGAATAATACAGGATTTTCCATTCGGAAATTTTCAGTATTCCGGAGTTTGATTTGTGGCCGGTTAACAGGCTCGCCCTTCAATATGGAACTTAGGGCCTTTTTATTGTCATGCGTGTTTGCGCCCTCGTGCAGGTCAGCCACGCATGCGTGCTGCCCGCAACCTATCGTATTATACATGTTTTTATTGTCATGAGCGCCACACGTGGCCACACGAGGCGAAAATAATCTGCTCAACGTGCGGCCCGCAACAAGCATGCCTGGCCTGCACGCGGGCGCAAACACGCATGACAATAAAAGGCCCTTAGCTAGCCAAATGTAGGTGTAGGTGCAACCCGTGCAGATAAAGAATGGGATTGAAAATGGCGTCGCCTCTATTCACCTCTCGTTCGCACCCCAGCGAATGTGAGTATAGAAAGCGATAGTGTAAGAGCGAAAGGTGAATAGATTTGACGCCATTTGTTAAATAACAAAACATTCTTATCACATTAGGACATAACTGGAAAAAAATTGATGAATGAAAGTGCACCTTTTTGAGGATTACCTATAGGGACCGTAGCTCGATTTTCCATTTTAAAAACACATATACACATAGCCATGTTCCGTAGTGCTGTGGAATATGCAAAAATGTACTGCTCTCTGTTTGTTTTCTGAGGGTAGTTTTAGGCGGCAGCTCGGGGAATCGTGTTACGTTACTTGCTCGTAAATAAGAACACTTTGAGCACATGCATGCATTTTATTTTGGTTTTGTGTCAAAAAAAATTCTATTTTATACATTTACTTAGGGCATTTTTTTATTGTTGAAAATTATGTACAATAAATAAACAAGTATCGAAGTAGTAGTAATAAATTAACAGTGTATTTATTTGAAAATTTAATGCGTTTTAATTTACAAAAGCTTATGATTGTATAAACTCGTGACACTCAATACCGCAAACCCGTTTTGTAAGAACATTATTACATTGTACAATTTGTAACAAACGGAATACATTAATCCACATAAAAATATATGTAAAAATAAACTACTGCCTTATTATAATAATAGACATCCTGTTCCTCGTGACTTTGCCTGAAAATGGATGAAAAGTAGCCTATGTGTTCCTCTAAGCCAGGCTACCGCTTTGCCAAATTTCACCGAAATCCGTCCAGCCGTTTCAGCGTGAAGAAGTAACAAACACACACAAACTTTCGCATTTGAAATATTAGTAGGATTAGTTTATTTTTGTTGTAAAAAGAAAACGCAAACAATTAAACTTATTAGTTCAATAAAGTATCGTTAGATTAAGGCTTTTTGCACCTTGACTTTTCCTGATAAAGAGCGATATAATACAGGATTTATTAGACTTTCCGATTGTTAATACACTTATTGGATCTAATAGGTAAGAGCCAAGGCAATCCAAAGGAGAGTCGAGAGCTTTTCCCCTAAACCATTGGTTATTTTTGTAAATATAAATACACTTCCGCAAAGTAACGTCTTACTCAATAAATAAAGTTTTACGACTGACTATTAATACAGAATTACAGATATAAGTTATTTTTAAGATTAACATCGTTACTATTTATGTTACTGCAATATTTCGTACTTCATATTTCACTATAAAGAACCTTCAAATAGAAAAACAAATGAAATGAAACTAAATAAAATGATATGAAATGAAGGCGTGGAGGTATTAAGTTGAAATTAATTCATACTATATTTAGATTTAAGACCCCTATGAGTTGTAAAAAATCAAGGTTCCAAGGCAACGTAATATATCAAAACATATAGGGTAGGTACTTCCCGTTGACCTAGAATCATGAAATTTGGCAAGAAGCAAAAGTAAAGAGGAAAATTCGAAAATCGTTAATTTGTTATTATTTAATATCATATAAAAATAGTTTTTTGCGATTACAAACTTACATTTTGTACGGAACCCTCAGAGCGCGACTCCTACTCGTACTTTCAGTTATGACTACGAAAACCCCTTCCATTTTACACTTTGCCGACATATTTTTTCGCAAGCCAAAGTGACTTCGCCATATTGTGTTTACCTGAAAAGAGTATACAAATCATAAATATTACGGAAGAACGTGTATGGGGGCGTGAAAAGCTGTCGTTACGTGAATATAGAAGGAGCACAGGTTTGAATACCTACCATATGCACCTGACAGTTATGAGGCTCGCCGGCTAAGATTACGCACGCGACACATGAAACCTTTTTAGATACCACCACTTTATATATGCCGCTGAAAAAACGGGGATACTTAGGACAGTGTTCGAGGAAATTTATTTTGCAACGGCAAAGTTAAGTTTGTAGCGTAAAAAATAATGAATGTTTGTAAATAAAAATCTACACATAGGTACGTAGCGTGTAGGGTATGTCATACGTATGTTTGTGTTGGGCTATTATCTACTAAATGAGCACGTTACCATTAAACTGCTGTGGTCACGTTATTATGTCGCTTTTAACGATGTCTCGTAATGAGATCTACTTAATGAACTGCTTTTTATGTTCTCGACAGAGGAACATTGGGATATTGTGATCCCGAAGAACTAGTCATTGTACTGCAATGAACTTCGTAGATAGAAAATCTGTTCTATTAACAGGGCTCTACTGAAAGAACATATTTAATCATTTATTGAACCATTGGTATGTACATCATTAAGTTCTTTACGGTGGTCCCCAAACTAGGCGAGGCCTGTATCTTGGGGACCAGAAATATATAAAATATTATTAATAATAATGAGCATTTTAGTTCAAATTCAACTCTCTAAAATAGCTTATTTATAATTTGGCCTTGTTTCAAAATGTTTGTGCTTGATGTAGCACAGTATTTACGTCGCAAATAATATTCTGTTGATGTTCATTGTTCATATTTACTTGCCCAAACATTAATAACTTCATACTCGCGAAATTTACGCATTACGTACGTACATATTTCATTTGGCTCACCTCGCGTGCTACTCACGAGAACATCTCCTAACTTTTCCTTCAATTCAAAACTTTTTAAATCTATTAAACAAGTTACAGACTTTCCTATCAACGTAGGATGCTAACACAAAATGAAATCTATCACACAGTGCAAACTGTTCGGTAACACGCACGCCACACGCAACGCTGACGCAACGCTAACGCCGTGACGTCACGAAACACAGATAAACTGAAAACCACCCTCAGGAAAAGATTACTACTTTCAATATTTATGTAGGTACTCTATTTTCGGCGACACTTTCATTGAGAATTGCGCCGTTGAGGACAAAAACATATTATAGTAACCTCGGCATTTAATGACGACAGCAAGATATACATATACCTAAGCTAAGTACTTACGAAAGCTGTAACTTGCTAGAAATGCTGACACAACGGTCGACCGTGGTCATTTGTGGCAACGCAACGAGAATTTTCCTAAGTGACACTCAAAAGTAAAAGGTTCATCGCCCTGCAAGCTACTGCGTCTGGGTTGAGGAGCGCAGGGAGCGCAATAAAATACTAGCTAGGGTCACCACAGCGATATTTAGTATAGCGCTATGTCTAGTCCCGTCGGATGGCCCGTTGCCATTTGAATTTCTAAAGATGTTTCCTAAGGGATCGCCCCTGAGTAGATAGCGTCTGAGTCCTCCCCGAGCTGTTTTGGCAGCCCTGCTCCAGCCACTCGGAGACTCGGCTCTCGGATATACTTTGAATAGAAATTACGTAATCGACAAAATTTTGACGCAGCCTGCGGCATCCCCACCCTCCTTCTTTATCGACGCTACATCGCCATTGCATTACACTCTTTCCCTTCAGAATACCGACGCGCGACGCGCTGATTTAATTTTCTTTTGACCTGCAAATCAGACCTGTTATCGACAGAATGTAAATGAATTTTGAACAGGTAATTTAATGACATTTCTCAGTTAGAGGACCTGCTGATATTGAGTTTATAAATAATATAGAAGATGTATACAAATACAATACAGTATTCAGATTTATTTTAGTTTCAATCTGTTTATCAAATGTTTCGTTTCAATTATTTACATATAATATTCATTCAAATCATATATGTTTATAAGAGCACGGTGGCTTCGCAATTACACTACAATAATTTGTGAAATCCCAGCAAGATTGCAATTTGCAGGACGGTCGTGAGAGGAGGTCTCACGCAAAATTACCTTACGCTAGACAGAGAAAGTCCATTAGGTTTTATGGGTTCCACTTCGTAGGACGAATAGCGCTCCAAACGTTGAAATTAATTAAATTCTCACCTAAACGCGACTCAAAAGCGAATTGTGCTCTTTCAAAGATATATATTTTTTTCATTCGTTCTTTTTTGAATTGAGGGAATAAAGTTTTTGAACGGACTCTGTGTAAACTTTAGATTCATGACCATTTTGAGTCAGCGTTATTTTACTTCGTCGTGTGTTTCACATTACTTTGATTGGACATTGAAAAATATCGCATCTATTCATAAAAGTTAAGATGTGTATAGGTATGTATGCGCGTAATCCTGTATGTTTTAAAGGTCATAGACCTCTCTCTTTATACATATAGGTAGGTTATTTTTCTGGTGAAGCTCCTGAAGTCGACTTCTTACTTATGGTTGACTTATCTAAGGAGATGGCTTTCAATACTCTAATGCACTGTAGATACCTAAAGGTTATTGCCAAGATTACTTACCTAGTTATTTTTTTCAGATATGTACCTATTTATATTCCGAAAGAAGTTAAATTATTTTACTAAAACACGTCGTCACTAACATCATTCAAATCGCTAGCGGTGATCGTAATGACTTTCTCCACACATTTCCTCAGCGGTCCTTTAGAAAACCAACGCCGCTATGTTTTAACGAGGCAAAATTTCGCATCGCCTTTTGTAGACATCTTTTACTGGTGCAATCCAGCAATCAGCCGACTATTCATTTTAGGACTATTCCTGTGAGACGTCATAAAATTGCAGCCAAGAATTTCTACCTCCATTTGGATACCTGAAGAGGATCCTAAACGTATAAGGCTCTTGCTTTCAAAATTATTTTACCATAAATTACATTTCACACTTTAAAGGTCCGCAATTAATACTATGTAGGTACCTACAGCTATGAATAATTCATAAGGAAGCAATTTGCAATGTTCAGACCGACATGTGTCATGTGTGAGCACTATGCCCAATTACTCATACAAGATAGCGGACTGTGGTTTACAAGGAACATAACTCTCTCTTTAGTTATCATGTCCTCCGGGACGTGCCAAACAGATAGCTATTGTGTCCCCGTCATTATGATGTGGGACGTTAGTCACTATTGGGGTCTCCCTTCAACACACCGCTACGACCCGCAAAACGAAACTTATTCGATTTCAAGACCGCATTAAAACGAGTGACGGAGGTACACAGTTACATTTTATTTGAGTTGAAAACTTTGTTATTGTTTTCAAAGTACTTAATACCTATCTCTATCATTTACGAGCGGCTGTTTGTGCAAATGCAAATTTCATGTTTAATCACTTCTCCCTGAACGGTCGCAGCTTTAGGGTATTATATCAGAAAAGTTTACTCGTAAAAATCTGCCATACTGAGGCTAAATCGTAAACCAGTAGAGTTTCAAAAGCGGCCACTTTCTAGCAGCAATGTCTCCGGCGGCAGTGTCGAACTTCCGAACTTACGACTCCAATTTTAATAAATGCAGGCGGCGGTTGCGCCACCCGGAATTCATTTGTTTTACTTGTTTAAATTATAGCAGACCAATACAACGTCGTCGACGGAAAAAGTTGGCGAAGTTGTTCTAGGCAGCCAAGTTTATAGCCGGCCGGGGGTTGCTCATGCGGCCTGTACGTTGTCGATATAAATCTCAACTCTGCAGATTTGGTTTTCTCCCTATTTCAGGTGTTGGAAATACCTTGTTCAACTCGGTGTCACGTACTAAAGTGCATAACAAAACTAATAGCGGAACGATTTGTCGACAAAACTGTTACTTGTTATTTGGTTATAACAGAATTAGTTTAGGTGTTACCGCGGGTACGTATCAGCTAAATATAAATCACAACTCAATTCCAAACAATGCCAATAAATTATCACACAAGAGGAAATAACAGCGATGTGAAAAAACAATATACTTAATATTGTCGACAATCGTCGTGTGGACATTCAATTCAGTAATGGATGGTTCTGCCCGAGTGGGCAGCTTTTTACGCAGATATCTTCATATTTTTGCTCCAGTGATATCGTTGAATTCTACACAACCGAAGCACTAAAGCTTAAAATTTGATTTTTTTATATTTCAATAAGTGCTTCAGTTCACATTTTTTAATTATACATTTTTGCCTCTTACTTAATGCTGTGATGAAGCTTTGACGTGGTTATTTTTGGTAACATTTAAAAAGTCAAACTTAACTCAAATAGCCAGTTACTCAATACACAAAACTTACGACTACGAGCGAAGATAGGTGGATCTACCAAACACTACTTCACTTCTTGAATGAGTCGGATTTTTCAAATGCGACAGATGGAGGGTTATGCAAAATATTACCAACAGAAGTAGTCCAGCTAATATTCCCGTACCCAAATATTGAAACGCATCAAACACTATAATTGCTGTAGCGTTAAACGCTATCCAAAACAATAACATACCCAACACGTGTGAACATCGAGTTGTTCACTCGTCCGGGATGGCCGCATCACGGTCAACAGATTAATTGGCTTGCTACTTATTATCGGGAACCATTTCACAATTAATAATTGGCGACTTCACTGAACTACCGATTCATATTTCATTTTCGACAGATATTATTTGTTGAAAAACAATTTTTAAACGGATCCGTAGTTCCGGAAACGGGATTAAAACTGTTACCGGAGATTTCTGTTTATTGGAAAACTGCATACGAACTGAACGAAAGTTCATATTATTGGGAGGTCAATGTCAACAAATATTTATTGGTTGACAATGACCTTTTGTTTTGAACTACATACATAATACAACACTTTGGCAGGTGAATTATTTGTAAAACACCGAGATTCGGGTACATTGTAATTGTGACCATGACCGATGCTATAGAAGAAACTTTTGGGGTAAAAAAGTGTGTATACCTACTAGGATTACTGGGTCGGCTGCGGCTGCTGCGGAGTTTGTTGCGCCGTTTCTTCTTCGCAGCTAAAACACTAGGAAGCGGTGAAGGGTGGGCGTTTTTGGGGGCTGTCTAATGTATATTGACGTTCAAAAAGTGCTAATTGGCTTTAGCCCACTTTGAATAAATGACTTTTGAATTTTGAATTTTTGAATTTTGGTCATTTCGAGGTTACAATAAAGTCACATAATTATTAAGTGTTCACATAACCGCAATACCTATAGACCCGAATCACAATGTTCTTTAAGATGGATGTTTTCAGTTATGTGGAAAACGATACCTACAAGATATTTAAAACCACTAGTAATGTTTTATGAAACCTACAGATGGACTTTGCGTTATCGAAAACCAAACAATACGCACTATTTGAGCAGCTAAATTCCTAGAAAGAAAATTTCGGTAGTAAACCGATGGCTCATCGCATATGGAGTTGATTGGCAGTCTCGTTAGTTTGCAGGCTAAAATCCTGTTACGTCGAGCTTTTGCAACTGTGGAAAACCGAATCATGTTTGAAGTACACGTAGATAAATGTTGAGAGGAGTTAATGAGGAATATTAAACAGCAATAAACACTGTATTTATGAGGACCAATGCACTCTCGGCAATCTTTCATCACGGGCGTTATGCTTCCAAATGAACGTCGCACCAAATACATAATTATTTTTTTTGTTTTTAGTAGCGGACACAAGTCGTGGTACCGCTGTTGTCCGTAATAAGTATAATCATTATATTAATCAAGTGTTAATACTTATTAACAATTTTATTGAAAATTGATTAATTTTTTCAAGTTGTTTCTAAAGACTCCTACAGAGTTAGCCGAGGACCGAGAGGAAGCTACTCCAGAACATATTTCGTAGGCAATAGGTCTACATCACTCGTGTGGTGAAAAGATTAGTCAGTTAGCAAGAGGCTGGCATTGTTAAGTATGCGCCGGCGTCGTACAATCTACATTCTACTTATGTATTGTCACTCGTGAAGGCTCTATTATTACCTGTTAAAAAGCTGGAATTGAATATCAGTCTTATTATATTGACCACAATTAGAAAACCACAGTGTTCGGTTTCATATGAAGTTACAGATGGTATAATTAATCAGTTGTTACTCAAAATACAAATTTTTGACAGAATACCAGTGCAATGCGTCAGAGAAACGAAATCGAGGAACTTGCACAGAAACTTAATCAAAGGTGTCACACCGAGTTACTCACACCTAGTCTGATTGAGTGGTTCTGCTGACCGAGCTAGGATCGTTTTTAACGAATTTGTTAGATTACCGACAAAGATGAAAATGAAATTATTATTTCCTAACTTTAAAGAAAAAAAGGTTTCGCCTTTTTCTTATAATTCACCGAAAAATATTTTAGTGTCCATTATAATAAAACAAGTTTAAACGGATTACATCGCGTATTTTACTGTTTTTTCACGAGGTTTCGAATACTCGCATTCGTGGTCGCAGGACGATTTTATTATTTTATTGTAATGTGTAGCAATCGCGAAAATTTAAGACATTATTATTTTAGAGTCCGTTTAAGTCTTTCAGTGTGTGCGCAGATAAATATCAAGGGTTGTATTTTGTATGTAGGTATAGGAGAAAAGATCCGCAATTCGTACATAAGGAAACAAAAACGGTGTGAAAAGGGACGCAGGAAACGCTACCCACGACCCCGGCCGAAGGACAGATACGAGCCTGTCGCCATAATAAGTCACGCGCGGTATTTACATAACAGAATGCATTTAGGAAATGAGATAGCTCGCACAATACCATCTTAATTTCATCAGGAAATAAGTCGCCAGTTCGTGAGCGGAGTAAGTCGTGATCGCCGAAATTCGCACGTTATCGGATGCCGAGGGCCGAGGCCGAACGCGTGGCGCTTTACCCACCCCTTATAACACATTTTATTATTCAAAATAAGGAAGTGGTCATGCGATGTCGCGTTGACAAAGTTTTTATTAGACTCGTGTCATAAATGGGCACTGAACAAACTTCCATTTAATGAAAGCTTAGTTTTATATACTTGTAGTGGGTTCTAGAATACCTACGCAAAGTTTTATTTTTTTTGGTTTCGATTTGCAAGTAAAAAAAAGCTGAAGTGAGTAATGAACGCTGACACGCAATACGCAGGTACCTTACAGATTAGTTAGTGATAAAAGAGTTAGTTTAGTACGGTTAATTACTGTTCGATAAGGCTGGTGTTGGACATGCGATGCTCGCGATGCGTGCACGCAGCTGAACCGCCGTGTTCACGCTATCGAGACAATATCCGGCGTACACAATATAGCCGGAAGCACTTCATCTCCTGTATAGTTAGGTTACACGATAAGTAAAGCTAATCCTAAACGGTTTAAACTATCGAGAGGGTTATTGGTAGGTTTGCGTGTTGTCTAAGAAGTTATGCAAACAGTTAACTGAACCGATTATCTATAACAAACATAATTACTTACTCTTGTGTGGTAAATCTATTTCCATTGATAGGTTCTGTACTTTTAGAAACCGTTGATACACTCACGCTGACAGTAATTTAAAGCACTGAATAAGAAAAGCATCGTCCATACATATCCAATAATATACATAGGTACATATGCAGCACAAAATGGCGTAGCTCTCCCTATTTACCTGGAATTTGCACGAAAGTATCTAGCCATTTTACTTCCAAATTTTTAATTATTCCCCATATTAGTTCATCTCTCAAAACACTTGATTCAGGTCAGAAACAATGAAAAAAATCAATTGTGTCTGATAGAGACAAATAAATTCAGCATGGAAGCTATCCAGCCGATCAGACTGATAAGCTAAACACTGGCGAGCTGCTATTATCTGTACATCTAATCTGTGAATCTAACCTTCACCTATGGCTCGACTTGTGGCTCGAATAGGGTTCAGGTAATAGAATAACGTTATCGGGAGACAGCGCAGATTGCTTAGCAAACGGAGGGTTGGATGTGCTGATTTATCTATTAAAGGAAACTGGATCTATATAAATGAACATTGGGAAAAGAAACACTGGCTGGCATTATACAGGGTGGCAGGTTAAACAGTGGAAATATTTTAAGGGGTCATTGTAGTCATCATTATGAACAACTTTTATTATGGGACCAACCCTGAAATCGCGAAAAAAAAATCAGCTGTTCCATACATTTTGTTGAGTTATGTGAACATAAATGTATGGAACAGCTGTTTTTTTTTTTCGCGTATTCAGGGTTGGTCCCATAGTAAAAGTTGTTCATAATGATGAGTGCAATGACCCCTTAAAATATTTCCACTGTCTAACCTGCCACCCTGTATGTACACGCGTCTTAACTAAGATCAAATTACTTGGTCTTAAAAACGCGCGGGCTGATATACGCGACGTATTTTCGCTCAATTCTCGTTGTGTTGATGTCATACTCCTTGCTAGCGAACCCTTTCATCTTACATTGCTACCGGATCCATTAAAGTTATTAATACACATAGTAGCTAATAACGTTGACAGTTATCCAAATACCTAAATGTGAATTAACACGACCACATCACAATGATATCTTTCGAGTATTTTGAGCCATTAACCCGAACATTGTCACTCCGTTTTGAACTCTCCGCGGACGAGGGTTATCAAGATTTCCACGGCGGCTCGCTATTCATCATCGAGTGTCCCAGCTGATCGATCGCCGGCGCGATTACAACGCTCGGCCGCCCCTGACGCCCTGCCCTGACACTGTAACAAACAATATTGAAAATTGTTTAGATTTTACTTTAAAATTAGTTCGCAGATTGGTTTTGTGGCTCCTGCTAATGGAATGGGAGTTGGAAATATTTTTGGATTTATATTTGTATATAAAATACCTGCTGGTTAAATACGGGACATTATAAATTGTGGGACGGTACCTACTAGTATTCGATACTAGTTTGATTAACTACGGGACCAATCTTGAAATCCCGAAAAAAATTACTGTTCCATACATGATAATATCCATATGACTCAACAAAATGTATGAAACACCAGATTTTTTTATTGTGATTTCAAGGTCGGTCCAATAGTTAATCGAATTAGTATCGAATGCTGAATACCCTCCTTCAACATGTCTCTCGTTTATCCATTCACCTAGTAGATATATATTTTAAATTGTGTTCTATTAAAGCTTGAACTTTACTGTTCTTGAACAGATAATAGATATTACCTTTACGTGTTCCACAGATAAAAAGGTACTATCTTTAGTTTATTTTTAAAGAAAAACTTTTAAATAAAGAACAAAGTCTTATCAGCGTATCCTGTTCTCGTAAAACTTTGACTTCGTAAGCTATACAGATAGTAAGTAGTATGTTTTTAAAAGTAGCTCTTTGTAGCGTGCAACGGTAAACACAAGCAGCATGAAGTATAGAAGGGCAGCTCGCACATTCAGATGTTTAGCAATTCTAATTCAGTTCCGAGTCCTATCAGTGTTGCTATTGTGAATAAACTTTAAAGGGCAACCCCGACACGCGAGCTTTTCGACAAATAAGCCGTTAATAATGGTAATGTGCCACAGATACAAGCACAAGAATTTGAATTTGTAATTGTTTTTTGTGGGTTAGTGGAATATTTTTAAATGAGGTTAAGTATTAATAGTACCTACTGAATGAAAATACCACATAAGAGTGCCTTGCCATAGGTATTATAAAAAACTATTAGTGAAAACCGAGTTTCGACACTGAAGATAAGCGAGAAAAGCGAGAACACTTAAGTGCTATTTATACTAATATAATAAAGCTGAACAGCTTGTTTGTTTGTTTAAACGCGCTAATCTCTGAAACTATCAATCCGATTCAAAAAAAACTTTTTGCATATGACAGCCAAATTCATGAAGACTATTTAACATCATTTATATAACATATATATCACATACATATATATACAATCACAATCACAACATATATATATAATCATTTATATAACATCATAAGGCTATTTAACATCACGCTATGGTCCCTAAGAGCCGAGTAACGGGAGGATAGCTAGCTTACAAAGTCGGATACTGTTAACATTTTATAAAATCTTATGTACCACTATTTTCATCTCGTCTCTCCACAAAGATTAAATGCAAGTTTTATGTGTAAATCGTTTAAGAAACCTTATAATGTCGGAACTAGACTGAACTAACCATGATGCTAACTAATGAGGTAGGTACCTACTTGCTAATGAGCGCAAGAAAAACGGCTAGACTACAACCACAGTCTATGTTTCTTTATAGGTAGGTACTGTGCTACAACATAAATAAATAAAAGGGTAAGTAAGTTTATTTTCTAACTTGCCTTCTTTAAAGAGTAGAAATAAACATTGTTCACCAAGATTTTAGACCATTAATCGCCATATTCCATTGACCTATAAGTCCCTAGACAAGCAGTTCCGAACAAAAATCATGCCCCACATGCGAGTACCTACTCTCTGTTGCGCACCGCATCAAACGTCAAAGTGAATGTGAGGCTTGTGTTGTGCCCGCACAACACTTGAGTGTGACATGTATAATGTTCGGAACTGCTTATCTAGGGACATATATGTCAATGCCATATACTAAGTTTTTTCTTGAAAAAAATATTGACTTTATTTTGGATTTATTTCAATAAGAATGCTTCGAAATGTAGACGCATTTCGAAGCATTCTTATTGATCAACGATCGATTTTAACGGGTTCTAACGAAGTTTTTACGAAGTTGTGGCGAGGTCAGACACATTTTTTTACGATAATTTCCTTCAACAGTAGTACTTATAAAATGTACAATTACACATAAAGGAGGTTTTGCTATCTCTAATAGTATAATACAAAACAAAGTCAATTTTCGTGTCTGTCTGTTTGACGTTCTGATTTTTAACGTTACTATTTTACGACTCTGACGCTCACGCAGTGTAAATGTGGCAGTAAAATTCATTTACCATGTAATGACTAAACAATTACTCACTACATTATTGCTAGTCTACATGCGATTAGGAAGCCTGACGTAGTGCCTAAAGGCCAAACTAAAACTATAACATGTGCTCGAACGAAATATACTGCCGTGCATTCCCTAAAACGCAGTATGAGCAAAAATGTGGTTTCGAGAAAAACGCAAAAAACTTTTTGACACTGTTTTTTTTTATAATAATACGTTTTCATGGTGGATTATTTGTTACCAAAAGGACTAAGGTGTTAACAAAGATTGAATTTTGATAAAGAACATACTATTTAGTTTATTACATTAAAAATAAAAAGGATTTTTTTTAAATCATGGAAAATCATAGCAGTTACTGCACGCAAAACGTACACATATGCACATTAAAATGCGGTAAAAATACTTTATACTGCAAAAACTATTGATTTATACGCTATTTTGCAGACTAATATGCAGCATAAGACTTTCTTTACTACATTCTAATTTGTGTATATTGAGTTACTGCGTGGTTACAGCTTTCATAAATTTGGTTTTTTGGCCGTTTAAATCATCGAATCAAAAACTGGGTTAGTCCAATGTGTTCCTTAATAAATGCTCGTCAAAACTCAATATTTAACTCAAAAACGCAAAAAACCCTGTTACTGCGTTTTAGGGAATGCACGGCAGTATATTAGATTTACAAAAATATTCTTTAAAAAAATATAATGCGTAGATAAAAGCGTATTCCCTAAAATTTTTTTTTTCTTCAAACATTTATTTCCTAATCATCCTTATGTTTACCTACTTAAATGGAAACATAAAACTTTAAACTCGCAACAATACCATCAAAACCACATCCACCCAGTAAGATGTTACTCGTATAATAGAAATATTATCGCTATAAGTATATGACTAAGAATATAACCAAAATGCTTGCACACAAAGTGCCAAGAAAAGAACATTGTTATAAACAAAATTTATACACAATATAGTATATGACGGCGTACATCCTTCTTTACATTATATTACAACAGCCGTATTACCAACATATCCGCACCAGCATATTCGAGCTGCACGCTTCAGGAAGCTCTCACAACGTTTAAACTACTAGTTCCGAAAGATTTTAAACTGTGATACCTACCAGCCGCCATGTTTAACGTAAATTACGTACCTGTTGTACCTAATCAATGGTAGTAAACTTACGTAAGTTTATTTCAGCTAAACAAAATTAAAGGAAAATGTTGGCTAAAGAATATATAGTGGAATAACACATTGGATTTTTTTATTAATTTGAATTGCATCGCGTGACTGAATCAATTCTGTATCCCTATTATGAGTTTTTTGACGTATAGTTTCGTTAACGTAAGCATACATATTTTGAATTTAAAATACAGCAGTCCTGGAACATTATGATAAAATTTTATACAATTTGCACATTTTAAAAAATACAGAGAAATTAATTAAGTATTTAATTTATATAAATATTGTGTAACAAACGTATATTTTCAATTCAAAATATGCTTACGTTAACGATACTACACGTCAAAAAAACTCATGATAGGGGTACTGTGGGCCTAGCACGAACAATTTTGACGTATCGTATCGTAAACGTAAGCGAATTTCGAATCTAAAATACAACAGTCATAGAACATTTAGATAAAATTTTATACAATTTGCGCATTTTAATAAATACAGAGATTGATATAAAGTATTTAATTTTTACAAATATTGTGTAGCGAACGTGTATTTTCAATTCAAAATATGCTTACGTTTACGATACGCAACGTCAAAATCGTTCGTGCTAGGCCCTCTGATGGTTAAATTTGACATAATATACCAACCTACTCGTAGTTCAACTTTCCCTTCCGAATATTTAAAACTATTCCGAGGTTTTCACCTATCTAATAGGTATACTTAGGTACTTAGTTAAAACTAGGTAAATATTTAGCTCATAGAAACACCAGCTTTCCTTTGTGACTGGCATTGTAATTAATGTTGCTGCTACATAATTTCCCTACAGGCCGAACACAAGAATGAACAAAAGATTCTAAAAAAAAAAACAAATTACAGCCTCGGTGCGTCTAAATAGTAAAAAATACAGGGTTGATACTTAGATAGTGAGCAAGGTCCCGCGAGTAGCGACCCTGGGTTCTTCAACAAACGCCATTTCCGGACACCGAATCAGAGTGAACACGCGAGCCGGCTCCACAAAGGGTGTTAATTTAGTTGCTGTGAAAAACCTCCGCGAGTTATTGCGCTGAAACGTGCGAAATTAGCATTTCCATTACTACATTAAATGCAATAAATCATTTTCACGTGCGGACTGCGCCCGTTATTCTGAATACCCGCTTTAATATTCCGTTGCATTTACATATTAGGAACCGAAGGACGATTTTGTGACGGATTTAGTGGCCCCCGTGTTTACCTTTAAAATTGAATCCCCCAATCTTGTTGTTTGTCTTAGTTTACGTATATTATTAAAGGGTAGTTCTAGATACGCGTCGGCGTGTGTGTGCGGATAGCATTTGTAGGCATTAAATTAGATTCTACTTTTGCCCACTCGTTAGCGCAGATTTAAATGCTTATTTTATATTTTATTTTCTTACATAAGCCAACTAGTAATTTTTTTACATCGACAATATTAATAATTGTGAGTATAAAAAATTGCAGGAGTAATTTGAGTGTCATTTATGTCAATTTATCTATTTGGCGAAGATGGGATACCTAATTAACTATAATTTACGTGTTATAAATATCCATTTCGTGCACATGTTGTAAAAGCTAACTGATGAAATTTGCGGCACCCACTCTCGGAAGATGAGTTGGCAAACTGGTCACTGGCCATCCAATGGCACAGGATAGAAGTTTGGGAGTTAATTAGTACGAGCCGGTCCGATACGTAACTGTGTGGCTCCACTGGCCCCAACTTTCTTAGTCTGTGGATACAGCTTGATTGCTTGAAGGTATATGTAGAAAGACCATAACAGTGCTGTATCGCTTTACTCGGTATGTGATTTGGTACAAAATATTTACCAAGCGCCTATTTTTAGCTGTGCCATATCTGACATGTTTGGACGAAGCTCGCTCGTCAGCAAATAAGTTTTCCGCACCAAATACCATATTTTACAAAAAAGCTAGGTAAGTAATGAAAAATGTCGAGCGTACGTCAAACAAAGAAAATGCTAATAAACAATTTTAGCACATAATTATGTAGGTATTAATTGTGTATGTCTATATCTGTATAACATCGCTTTGAAACACGATGTCAACCACAAAATATTTTTAGGGCACCTTAAAAGGAAAAACGGAACCCTTATAAGATCACCCCCGTGTCCGTCCGTCGGTTAAAGAGGTTTTTCTCGAAAACATTAATTTGAAAAAGCTAACTAAATAATTATAAAAATATTTTTTTTACAATTTTAATTTCAATGATTTTAATGATTTAAGTATCTAAAAATGTGCAAAAAATTACTGTACCTACCCCCTGTACTCTTAGGTTTTTTAAACTAAAATTTTATTTGATTACAGGAAAAATGCAGGTCTTTTCGACAATGTAATATTTTCGGAAAAAATAAGTATTTTAATAAAACTAGGTAGAAACTTACGATGACCTTTTAACCTATGCATAACTTATTATCAATCTTTATCAAATAATAAAAGTTTATTTAGTAGGTACGGAACCTTAATTTTGCGTGCCTGACTCGCTCTTGACCAGTTTTTATTGTTTCAGGTCACAACGTTAACAATTTCTAATTTCCTAAAGTCATAAAACCAAATTATTTTCCATCATAATCACCACGTTACCTCATAAGATGCGTTTTTACGACTTCAATAAAATTTAGTACCTACTGTAGCCACACACTTCAAGTCGTACCGTCGTTAAAGTCTTGTCACATGACATGTTACGACTGTCGCATCTGTAACTTAAGTGATCATTGTCGTAATAGTTGACGTCAGTTTTTAAAGCACATATAGAGAGCGTTGAAGTCCCTTCGACGCTATGTTGGCGGTCTTCATTATGTTACAACGTCTTTAATGGTGTTGGAAGTTTTTTCAGTACCAATTCGCGTTCACCACTTTTTGGTGTCCTAGGCATTACTTACTTTATCACGAAAAAACATAAAACGTTAATACCTAAACAGAAATGACAGACAGGGCAGCTAAAATAGCGTCGAAGGGACTCTTACGTGAAACGCTCCATACTTTCCGTGTAATTTACTTATTTACGTTTTTGGAATAGGTGAAAATTTTTAAGGTTTTTTTTTTAATTGGTAAGTATTATGATGTATATCGAGTTTATTTAGGTAATAGTCTATAAACGTCTCCCTGTAACAAACTGTGAATATAAGAGATAGAGTTTCCGTTTGTTCTGTCGGAAATAATCCTCCAATCGTCTTTGAAAACACTCGCTGAAAGGGTGCTTATTCTTAGATTTGTGTTTGAGCAATCTTAATCAAATACTATGCAATCTAACATTTAAAGGTCAAGACCAATCAAGTCGACTATTTTATTTTAAACTAAGGGCTGACCAAGGAATACGTTTGACAGATTTTGTATAGTAAAACTATCAATGTTTTTAAATTAATCCTTTGGTAAAGTTATCTGAGGATTGAAAATCGGTCCTAAATTGACAAACAACTGTACGTATAATATAGGTATTCTAATCACGTTTATTTACCGAAAACTATTGTACTAAATCTTTGTAGTTATTGAGTCCCTATGATGAGTAGGAAATTTTCCAAAAAATCTCAGAAATAAAAAAAAAATCTTTGTTTATTTTTTTAATTTCTGAGAATTTAAATGATGAAAATACACATTTTTCTTTCAAATGTTATTAGCCTTCAAAATATTTTTTTTAAATATTTATCACTATATTTGTTAGACCTTATAATATAAATCAACGTAGAACAATCCAGAAACTAATCAAGCAAACGTCACACAATCTTGAAGATCCACCGTACAATATTACGTGCATACATGTATCATATCCATTCTGACAGTTGTAGTGTCAGCGCCGCGCCGCACATATCCATCACTCGCGCTATCAATCATCTTGACAGTCTGTGCACTTTGCTCTACTCTTTGACGTTGCAACGCCAAATATGCTATTCATATATAAAGCCTTTCTGTTGCGAAGTGAACGGCTAGTGATGGGATGTTTTTTTTTTGAGTAAAGGTTATGTTGCGTTTTTTTATTAAAGCATACTAAATAAATATTTTTGTAGGACTTGGTTGTATTTAGTTTCATCCTTGGGGAACTACCTTATGAAGTAAAAAAAATGCCTATGTCCTTTCCCAGGGTTTAAACTTTTTGCATCAAAATTGGTTCAGTGGTTTGTAATAAAATGTAACAGACCAATAGACGAGAGATCCTTTCGCATTTTTAATATTAGTTTGGATTATAATTGATGATGTTCTGACATTTCGTTCCTCAATTTAAAATTTCTTCAAGCACATTTTCGGTAAAAGACTTTCTAAGCTTTAGGCACAATTACCCCATTCATCGCAAAATTCACAATATAACGGACATAAAATGTACATGGATAGTGAATACCTACATCCAGAATGAATGGAATGCCGCTCCAATAATTCAAAATTGATAACTGCCATTCTAAAATGTTCACGTAACAGAGCTATATTGTTCGCACGCTTCGCCAATAGAGCGATCCGAGCAAATTATTGGCGTGTGTAAAATCAATACAAAACCGTGAATTGATTGTGAACATTTCCAATTAACAACTTTGATGTTGGAATGATGAAGAAAACAAAAGTTCTGCCACTTGTACAGGCGAGAATATACGAATGATACGGTACGGCCGAGTGAGTGTGTGTCTGTGTGGTGTGTGGGTTGTGTGAGAAGGTGTGTCTGGGTGAATTATAGGCGTTTTATAGAACGTAAAACTAATGTAGGCAGTTGTTACTAAATTATCGTTAAAAATACTAAATCTATTCAATAATTTGCAATCAAATAAATAGTTTTATCTAGTTAGATCAAAAATAGTTTAAATGCAAGTGGTCTAAACGTAAAAGTAGCGTTTAGAGCACTTACATTAAAATATTTTTTTTATAATAGTCAACTATTTTACCCGGAGGTCTGCGTTTACCGGTAGGTAATGCCATTGTTGACATTATTTTAAAGTACAATAGGTTTAGAATTTATAGATAGTTACGTCATATAATTAAGAAGTGAACAGATGCACCAACTGAATATTAGGTAGGTACTGGTAAGTAAAAACCTCAGACTCTGTGTGAGCTTTGCTCTATCAACAGAGCCGTCCGTAAAGTTTGTGGGCACTGCCACAGTGCCGCTCCGCGCTACTTTTTATCGAAAATAATGACTCGCTTCCACGATACGCTAAACGCGTACCTACATTCCGCGATGCCGCGCCTGACGTAGTTGTAAATTACAAGACCCGGTTGTAAGTTACAATGTTTAAATGTTTGTATTGGTCCTAAAGAACATTACATTTAAAACATACTTATAGGTAGATATAATTTCAGATTCAAATTAGGTACACAGCATTAGTTTTCAATTACCAGCCAACTTTAAAAATTAAGATTTAGAGATCGCTTTAAAGACTGTCAAATAAAAAAAATTAAAAACATTAATGAATATGTAGCTTTTTACTTTAAAAAAATTTTTTCAAATAGGTATCGAAAAACATTATAGATTCCTAGCCGTCTCTGAAAAGGCTGGTATAACTAATACATAATTTTACTACTGCAGAGTTCAAACGTAAGTATTTGCAGATTACCTTGCTGCCTGGGCCTTGTCATATTTTATAAGCATAGTTACATTAAGGCTATATTTTCATATAGCCTCTAATAATAGCATAAGCTAGCTAGCATAGGTTTATATAATGATTTGATTAATTAAAATGTTTTTTTTTTTTTTTTTTTATACCAGTAGTTACATAGTTTAGTCGATAATGTACAAAATTATGTGAATCGCGTTTTGTTCAAAAATTAAATCATTAACCTACCAAACTTACTATAAATGTTACAAATCAATGCCAGCTATCTCTATATCTGGTAAATGTCAGTCCGTAAGCTGAAAAAAAAATCGTAAACTTTAGTTCTAGTGAGTATTTATCTTTTTGTAATCCGACAAGTCAGAAAGTCAATCGGCATTCAATTCTACCTACTTCCTTTGTCTACATTAGGTTTTACGTATAGATACTTTAAATAAATTAATTTCTAAGGAGCCGTCAATCACGATTACGTTTGATTGAGTTTATCGACTTATCTTCCATAGTAAAGGTCAAGTAAGTAGAACTTAATAAATATGTATAATATATACAGGATAAAATTAAAACCAGTGCGGATATTTTAGGAGGTGAAAGTACTCATGAATATGATCAACTTTTATTATGGGACCGACACTGAAATAATATGAAAAAAAAAATCTGCTGTTCCATACATTTTGATCGTGTTGTAGTGCATTTTTGTAGGGAACAGCAGATTTTTTTTCCCATAATGAAAGTTGATCATATTCATGAGTACTTTCACCTCCTGAAATATCCGCACTGGTTTTAATTTTACCCTGTATACAGTCAGTTTAAATATTTTGTTACTAATTTTCATCAAAAGTTACAGAAATAATAAATAGACGACAAAATGCCGTGATTGCTGTTCTCATTAGCAAAACTTGTCACTATTTGTAACTTTGAAATATGTTTTTGATTTCTGGAATGTACTAAATGTAGCTCATTACTGTGTAACTACGCCGCTGTAGACATACCTACTGCGGCATTACTTCGTCAACAATGTTTGCAACGGTGACACTGTGCCAGAGACATAGACATTGCAACAATCTTTCCGCGAGATTGCAAAAAGTTCAACAACTATTTGCTTTCAAGAGAACCTTGCCAATACTTTATAGGCAGCTGAAGTTCTTTCTTTATCTGTGCAACAATAGCACTTTTGTAACACATTCTGTCTGTGTGCCTGTGCACATATATTACGTTTATATTGTTACTTAGACATGCCGCTAGTCAATGTTGCCAATGTTTGCCCTTCCCGTCCCGCCTTGACTTAAACGCAATTTTCTTTTTGTTCTTTTCAAATAAATTCAACAGCTAGTATCGAGATTCGTGAGATGAGACCGCGTCTTTTCAATGAATATTAGAACGTAAGCCAACTGCTAGCCAGGTAGGAGGTACTACTTTTTATTTTGCCAAGTGAAGAAACCTGTCACCTGCGACTCAAATTGAAAATGAACTATGTAAATCACGGGACTCGACAAATCTTGCTACCTTTCGTTTACCTTACGGTTTTCAATTCAGAAGTAATCGGATGTGCTCTAAATAATAACTTAATCTAAAGTTAGGAGTCTTAATAAGTGGCATTTAGCAAATTAACGTATTACGCTAGGAATTAGTGAACATCCTAAGTATAGGATTCACATGAACGCTCGTTTGATTCCGGACCACGTTCACAACTGAATGAACTTTGCACGACGAAACTTGCATCTAAAGGATATTTATCTCACCAAAATAGGTAGGTAAGTAGTTCCCGCAGGATCTACAATCCATATTTCATTCTGTAATTGAATATTATTTCTCTTTGTTACTCAATCGTGTCTCTACGGATCAATAATTTTGTCAAAAGAAAATGGTATTACAAAGTTTGAGCGCTTTCGCAAGACATATTTGTAGTGGCGGACCAAGTTTAATTCAGTGTCTGAGCGCTAGATTGAACGTTAGTTCTTCGTAGAAACTTGGTCGCTGGAGATAGCTGATGAGGCTGCATTGTTTCGTGTTTTATACCACAACAGAACACATGATCTGGACCGCCGGCCGGGCAAAGTTCCCGCGGCCCGGCTAACTCGCAGCTGGTCAATTAAACTTCGTCAATATTATGCGGCGCCAGCCCCTGGCTGCTGTACTTCGCTGTTACAATACATTGGTATCAGATTGTTACTTTAATTAATAATAGTTTTACATTGAATTTAAATTAAGGTTTTTACATTATCACTGAGTAACATAGGCTACTTTTTATCCCGAAAAAATGCACAGTTCCTGTGGGACACGCGGACGAAGTCGCGGGCCAAGTGCTAGTCACACACGACCTCATTTTTTTGTTGAGTAGTAATCTATACCTACGTAAACGTTGTGCCTCTAAGTATATTTCTATTTAAATTGTGAAGGCAAGAATTGGAAACATGGCGAGCAAAACATCTTAATTACACACGAAAACCTCTTCCGCTTCAACTTCGACCCTAAACCCAAATTAATATTTTATATTTCAAAGGATCCCTGGCTTAATAGGAGAAACTCGAATTGATTAACATCAAATCAAAGGAGAACGAAGAATAATACACAATAAAAGTGCCGAGGTATGTCATTTCACCGTATCTGCCGCCCTCATTCCGAAACGAGCTAAAAAAGAGCACGGGTTGGATTTTCCGATTCATGTCCTTTGGATTTTTTCCGGACCGCGTACCTATCTACGTGCGGTACGAATTTTTATTTCATTTGCTTCCTACTAACAAAACGAATGCATGGTCCTGTGAGCACTAATGAACCTGCCTTCAGAGCATTCAGCCGGCTGAAATGCGCGCCTACACAGATCCATTTGCGACTTAATGAGCACCCGCGCCATTTTAATTTATACCTTATGTCCTTACGAATAGAACTTTGCCGTTTAGCTTTTGGCGTGCACTGAGTGTAATTTAATGTTTGTGGGGTAAACGGGGAGATTATCGGGGAAGCGCGGACGTTTCCATAACACCTCTCGAGTACGCGTGCGGTATGTAGCCGGCTCAAGTGAAAACCGTTCATTATAATGAGACAGAAAAATTAAGGAAAGAGCTTGATCCAGAGAAGTTTTTAATTAGGTTCAGTTCGCGGAGAATGAGAGTACTAATTAACGAAATGATATTCTTTAAAGTCCTATTATCGCTTGGCTGTGGGGTTAAGTTGGTCGTGCGCTTGATTATCGTAGCTATGGCTATATAGCCATAGCTACGATAATCATTATATAATTAATCCGACATAATCCGACCTATATAGGTCGGGGAAACAGGAGAAATGAGATTGTGCATATACCTGGGAGTTTGCTAGTTGTTTATAAAATACCTAATATACCTATGTCGATAGTAGTTTTCGAAATTATACCCAAAAAGTTTTTGAAAAGTAATTTAAACAATATGTTTGTCCTTGGTTACTGCGAATTACATTGTTATTAATATTATTTTCACCTAAAAGGACAAAAACAGATAGGAATCAGTGGCACTGCCTGCAATTATTTTAATATTAAACGTACCTACATGATCACTATTTAATTATACACTACGGCCAAAATACTGCTAAGCACTTTTGAAGCACACTCTCATTAATGAAGGTGCAATTAATTTACATTTAATACATGCATACAATTAAGTTTGTAATTAAGGGTGCAGCCACACATTAACCTAATAGTCTTTTATCATGGCTGAATATACAACAAGTCGTTTGAGCACATATCGAACATTTCATATCCATTATCTTAAACAAAACTTGTATGAGCGTACGACGCTTGGGAGCTGCTCGCGAGCATCTAGGAAACGCGTAGGTACACCTCTATTTTGAAGATGTTACTGTAACGTGTTTTTTCTATAACCAGCCTTCGTAAAACTCGATAGGCTCTATAGGGTACGTCAAAAAAATTGTTCGTGTTCCCAATTCCCCTTACTGTTTGACTAATATAACCTCGGCATCAGCTATTCTATAGTTTGTGCCGATATGAGAAAAGGAAAGAATCGATTATATCATTCGATAAGTTTACAAAATTTATCGATAACGACACGATAATCGATAAAGGTGATAATAGTTCTTGCTAAGGTTCCTATTTAATGTATATGTATATATGCACCATATTACTTACCATACAAAACAAAACACACCCGCTCGATCACCACCATTGTATGCTTCCGAGCAGTTAGCCTGTTTTACGAGCAGTTGCTTCGACGCTTCGACTAACAGATAAAGTTTACGAGCCCGTGTTAAATAACGTAATGAAACTCCCCTAAACTAACCATCGCCGACATTGCTGCATCGATAAAACTATCAGCTAATCTATACTAATATTATAAAGGATATATGATACATGATATATGATATATGATATATGATATATGATATATGATATATGATATATGATATATATATTATGAACGCGCAAATCTCAGGAACTAGCGGTTGGGTTCGAAAAACTCCTTTTGTACCTATAAGATAGCCATAGCCAGATTCGTGAAGAATTGTATAGGCTATTTAACATCACGCTACGACCCTTAGGAGCTGAGCAACGGGGGTGAAACCGCGGGGAACACCTAGTGTCAGATATAACGTTGAGTGGGAATTCAAATATTCAAGCTATATTATCGTCTTCATATTTGATATAATGTACATATTGTACATGTTAATTAAGAATTATAGATAGAGCTAGCAAGGATCTTCGCAATTTAATTGATATTAAATATACGTCATTATGTATGTATGTACATTATTTAATTTTGTACTAGCAATCTTTCATCACTGGCCAATTCATGCTTCCAAATTCAATTTAAATTTAGAACATTGCACGTTGCACAGGTACATGCATTTTTTTTTATGGAATTGTTTTTCTGTCATCCAAGACTGCAGGTCGTGGACCGTTGTTTATCCGTCTAGTCATAAAAATAATATTACATTATAATCAAGTGTTCAATTTTAAGTCTTATCAAAAATTTTGGTAGATACCTATTTCATTTATATTATTTTTGTAACAGTTTAAACTAAAACAGTGTAAAAGTAAAAATCAAAGTAGGTATATGGCCAGATGTATTCTCTATTAAATTGTATGTACCAGTAGCTATTTAAGTATCCCCACATGTGTATACTAATCAGGGCAAAGAAAATGTTGCTCTCCAATGTAGGTTTTGAAATTCAACAACCAAACAAAAACATGTTACAATAAATTTTTAGCATTCGAGGTAATTCCACAAAAGGTAAAAATGCGCGTCATAATATTTACCTCATACGGAATTCAAGCCTTAAATAGTATATTATGCAATTAGTGAATAAAGGACGGATTTAAAGCGAGGGCCATAGATGAATCACGAGCTAGTGAAGGATTCTAACGATTGAATCACGACCGTAGGGAGTGATTCATGATGATTGAATCACGAGCGTAGCGAGTGATTCAAGTGTTAGAATCCTGAGCGACGCGAGCGATTCATGGCCCTCGATATAAATCCGTTTTATTCAAGAGTTGCATACTATACTTTATACCATGACTACGAGAAAAAGAAAGATTTAAGTGAAAATATACATATAATGAAGAAAAAGTAAAGTTAAATTGGCTTTGATGTAAACCAGCCGTGATTTTTTGGGTAGCAAGCTTTCCACCTTTCCTCTATATCGGCCGCCCTCTCTTTCACAAACTCAGGTGTTAACACATCTTCATCACTAGAATGCATTTTTGATCGATTAGAACAACACTAAACAAACACAAAATTAAAGATTAAAGTAACACTAAACTTTGTGTTCGTACAACTTACAGTATTCAAAATAGCGCCAATTTACTAAGGACAGCAAAGAACACAAAACAGTTTTTATTCTAATGCTAAACTCCTTGTCGAAAATGTCGACCAATCAAATTGAATTTAGAACACATCAATATAGGTCGAATACACAGATTACACTTATACTAGATACGGCAGGCCACGACCAAGCGTGCCCTGCATGTTCGACTGTTCGTACTAAAAAAAGTCTGTTAGCTCAGTGACGCTTAGTGATTGAAACAATTCTGTTTACTCTGAGCACATCACTAAATGGCTGGGGTGAAGTTATCGTAGGTATAAAAAAGATGACATGTTCGGTTTTCATACAATCTAATAACGTGCCGCATCTAGCATAGGTTCTTTAAATCTGTGGTCGAATACATTGGTGTGTTCCATTTTCAAACATCAAAACAGTGAGTAAAAGTGCTTTTTATTCACTGTTTTCAGTGAATAAAATAAGCTTTTTAGAGGGGGAATGGTATAAAGATATATTTAAATCCGTCATTAGCATAAGTCCCGAGGTGGGCACCGCCCTGCCGTGCGCTCTCCATTGCAGCAGGGTTTCCACGGCGAAAATGTAAAAAAACTGGACGTAGCTATGAATTTTGCCGGATATTTTGCTTTGTACCTACTGAATAGCATTACGAATGCAAAATGTTTAGAGAAAATAATACAAATAACTAGCGTGTAAATAATAACCGTTGGTTCTTAGAAATCGTGTTCAGTAGTGCTATTCTGTAAAATTCACTTAGAAAATACTATCACACAAGTCACAATTTTTTTAAAAAAATGACATAACTTTTTTACGTTTAGCAAATTATCGTGGATCAATATTTCGTCATTTTTCCAAATTAAAAATGATGTTTAAAGAATAGCACTACAGGATATCAACAGAAATGTGCTGCGTCTGTCTAAAGGAAACTGTTACTGTTTAAAAGAAATCGGATAAGGATTCTCGGTACAAAATATTGGCATTCGTTTTTTTACAGACCTACCACATACAGACGTTTAATCAAGCCTAACAGGTCCATCCCAATTTAGATTATTCTGGGCGTGTGACATCCCTAAAAGCAGCGTGAGCGCTGATTGTTTCCTGTAGCCAAATGGCGGATTTCATTCAATATTACACGCCAATTAACATGCGTATGCGCTACTGTATTATTTAAACGGTCCATTAACTGTTGGCCCCATTGTAATGAAGAAACTTAATCAATGAAGCATAATACTGGCTTATCTGTGTTTAAATATCACATAATTTTGACGTTCTGTGCATTTTTCCGTAGAACTTCTAATGGGATATTTTAAATGAAGATAATAAATGATCATCATCTGCTTGAAAACTAATACCATAATTATTATAATATATCAACAAGTACTTATAAAAAGTACCTATTCAAAAATCAACCATGAAAATATAATTCAAACAATGAATGCAAATGAATCCATAAAGTTTGTTTCACTTTCATGAATAAAGTTTTCGCATTAAAAATACATACCTAATGTTGGATAAATCCTCACCACCTTAACTGGATTTAATGAAGAAGCCTATTTTCTTTTAGTTTTAAGAACATAAATATATAAGTGAATTTTAAACTGACCGGAATGTTGAAAATTAACTTTAGCTTTAGCAAGAAGAAAATACAAGTAATAGTAAGCAAGTACATGGCAACATGCTCTCTAGATTTTTAGTTCCAATTGTAAATATATTATTTATGCAAATAATACCCACTGCAGGTATTTAAAACTTTGCAAACTCCCAGAGGACAGCGCGACCATCTATCCTTGTACAACACTTTACATTAAAAACAGTAGACAAAGCGTGTAATGAAAAACTACACTAACAAAGTAAAGTCAACGAGATAACACGAAGCTGAATGTATCTACTTTAAGTTTTTAAAGTAAAATTCACTTCAAGTTTGTGCTTAACTGCGCTCCGAGGACAACACGAGATACTAAAGAAAATGTATCTGCATAAAGGCGCGCTCCCACGCCCCGCGCCACATGCATTTGTGTAATGAAAGCAGCTCAGTCGCGCAACAGGTATCATAGGTAGGTAATATCACTACTTTGAAACACGCTAAAGAGCTTAATTTTTTTTTATTCACATTTCCACAGCAACCACGCCCGTCTCCGCCGGTAACGCTCCAGGCGTGTCTTTACGCCTCTTTGCGCTTACATCGTCTCATTTCATATTCATATTACCAACATTATACCACTCTTTATGCGATTCTGATCTTCATATCATATCAGGTTTTTACATCAACGCAAAACATATTCCATTTATGATATCGGTTTGTTGTATCGCAGCTGCGGAATTTGACTGTTTCAAATTGTCTGTGTTAAATAAAAATGATTTACAGTATGCAGCGTCGCGTGTCCGGATAAAATCAATCATGCTAACTCTTTCATGTTTCAGAATCTGTAAGCTTTTGTATAAAACGCTTTGGGAAACTCTAAAGCGCTCTAAACGGGCGCTGCATTGTGCGCAGGCAATACGTGCACGAGAAACAGCCAAGTGTACCGTGAATTATGCTTTAGGCTCACATTCGCGTACAGAAATGGTCCAACGGATTTGAAATGATTCCGAAATACGGCCATACAAGTTAGATTGATCGTTCGACAACAGCACTAGAAATAAATTGTATAACAGTGGAACATCTCTCAGAGATCACAAAAGCCTGTAAAATCAATTCGGCTGGCGACGCATGTAGTTGGCAATATTTCAAATTCTCTTTGATGCAATATTTTCCCTTCCTCTCTTTTCTCCCGCATTACGTAACCGAGGAAATGTGCTATCCGCATTTTGTTAAGTTGACATCTCGAGAAATTTGATACTAAATGGTTTATGAAATGTACACAGTGCACTTTGATATGGTTTGCGCTATCGTACCGTAAAGATTTTTGCTTTAAATGTGGCCGCCTTTACGATGTTAAAGCTCTTTATTAGAATAATTCTCATTTCTTTTTATATTTCAGAATCGTGGTTTCTCTCTAGTTTTCCGTTTTATAGGTGCCATTTCACATAAATCGAGAGTTGGTAGCCACAACCATCAAAAATTTCATGAAAATATCCGAACTGCTAGCGAATAAAAATCAAATCTGCGAACTTAAGTATAGAAAGCTAGTACCTAGCTATGGAGCCGTTCAAACTATCATATAGGTACCGTATCTAATTATGTAGTTATTTAACCCATACGCTAAAATAACATAAATAATATATACCTAAATCTCCAGTTATCACGTCGAACGGTAATAGCCAATAACCACAAGTCAGTTTAACGTGAAATATTAATTAAAATAATATTATCCGTGAAATTAAATTCAACAGATTATGTAAATGGCACGGATGTGGTTAAAATTATTGCATTCCGAATTAAATTTGTGAATTGTAAATGACTAATTCGCTGGCAGGATAACAGAAAGGAAGAGAGATTAAAATGGGAGGGAAGGATTATTATAAGGGCTTTTGACTAAATGGCTGTCTCGATCTTGCCGAAGTAACTTTTTGGATGGTTGACAATTTCTTACCGTTTGAGTTTGGGCTTCGTTCAATAGCATTTTCGAGACTTATTCTTACCGTCGATAATTTTGGTAGATAGTTCTGTAGCATGCGGGGACAGACCGTATGCGAGATATTGGTACGGTATATCAAGCAAATTAAAAGAATTATTTCTGTATGGTACCTACTTCATCTAACAGCCAACTGATCAAATAAATAATATACATTATCCCCTTTACTTATATACGCCTCTTAGTTTAACCACTGATTAAATATACAACTATCCTTGTCATATCTATGCAATGAATAGAGATGACAATTGAGTTATGAGCTATTCTAACAAATATTTCAATTGTCATCTTGCATATTCTCGCCAATCCAGACCATTCCCACCGAAGATGCGCTTAAAGACAATCGAAATGTTGCCTTAAAATTTTGAATTTGCGTCTCTCCTCGTCTCGCCTCGCTTCGCCGGTGGAAAGAGCACCTTTACAGTTTTATTATGTACTAGCTGTGCCCGCGACTCCGTCCGCGTGGAAGTCGGAAAATAACGCCATAAAACGGTGCGGTGGCGCACTGAAAATCACGGTGCCGGCGCCGCAACGTGGTGATGTGACATGTTACTATTTCTTGATTTGAAATCAATCACTTGTGTATAAACCATCACTCCTAAGAATAAGAGAGATTTTAATGAAAAATGCAGTGATAGCCTTGTGGTATAACCATGCGCCTCCCACGGCGAAGATGCGAGTTCGATCCCGGGGCACGCACCGCTAACGTTTCGAAGTCATATGCGTATTAGAATTAACTATGTGCTTTAGAAAACATCGTGAGGAAGCCTGCATGCCTGAAAGTTCTGCATAAAGTTCTTGAAGGTGTGTGAAGTCTGCCAACCCGCACTTGGCCGGCGTGGTGGACTATGGTCTATCCCCTCTCATTCTGAGAGGAGGCCCGTGCCCAGTGCCCAGCAGTGGGACAGTGCATGCCTGAAAGTTCTGCATAAAGTTCTTGAAGGTGTGTGAAGTCTGCCAACCCGCACTTGGCCAACGTGTTGGACTATGGTCTATCCCCTCTCATTCTGAGAGGAGGCCCGTGCCCAGTGCCCAGCAGTGGGACAGTTTTTAAACAGCGCTGATATTTTAAAATAAAGCCCTGATATTATTATTGTAATTACATTGACATAAATATGAAGTTTGATTGATTGCATTTATTAGATTAAGGACAGGTCTCTGCTGACAAATAACGACACAATACTCTTTAGTGCCACTGATCAAGTAATGCCGAGTCCACATAATAATATGCATTAGTTTTCCCGATCGGACAAAAACCGACTCGAGATGGAACGGACCGTATCGCGTATGGTATCGAACCGTGTATCAAGACCGCCGCGTGTCATGATTACGTATCACCACTCGCATGATACGCGTCGGCGATACAGATACGGTGATTGGATTGAACAAATACATTATGTGGACCCGGCATAATACATGTTAGCAGAGTTACTCCTGACTGATAGATTTTTTGTAATAACTTTTGATAGAATGGACCGATTTTAATGAAATAAAGACTAAATGAAAAATAAACTTACCTCAAGAAACTGCCTATACATTTCTTTCTACTTCCTCATAATCAATTCAGTAGTATTGATTTGATGCGTGTTCAAACACACAGACAAACAGACAGACAAACAGACAGACAAACCGACAGACAAACAGACAGACAATAATTCTAAAAATGATAGAAATTTACTTTATTACTTATTTTTAGTCCCCCATATTATTTTTATGCAAATATATGCAATGTACAGACACGTGGAATTTACATTCTTATTATAAGTATAGATATAAGAATATAAGTGTTTAAGACCACTCAAAAGCCTGAATGTGAAACAACTGTTATTATTATACATAAATTAAATACTATTTTAATTTTACTATTAGAACTCGCCTATAACAATTTATTACTTTTTCGTAGCAACCATAGCCTTACGAGCTACGAGGCTACGCGAGTAGTTCAACGAAGCGGTCTTCAATCCCTGTAATGTAGATGCACTTTATAACGTACATTTCGACATTCTTACACAAGAGGTCTATTATAGTTGTTAGTATTCTAGCAATGGACGTCGACGTGAGTCCATCGCTGGCTTTTGTGTTCGGAAGCATATGATTAGTCGAACTTCTGACAAAAATTGCACTCGGAGTTTATACAATTTTTGCCCACAATTTGGTCTAACTTTGCCTTTAATCATGACGTAAGGTCTTGGAATCAGGTGAGCTGGAAACACACTGAAGGCTTCTGCAAATTGTTGATGTATTGTAATACCACTAACAAAAGAAGTGTAAGCGATTTTGGCCGAAAAACTTGGCAAGACTTAAAATAGCTCGAGTATTTTTAGAAGCCTTGTAAGTATAAACGAGGGGCTTACAAAATCTCGTCTAAAATTCTATCTATCATAGTGGTCTATTGGGTGATTTATCTTCGAGTGTCCGTTACAGGCTTATAAGCCGCTATAGTATGTATACGAGTTCCTAAGCCGGTATTTAGTAGGTCACTAATGAGTCTATCGCTCGTAATTACCTGGCTGTGTTTGATCGCAAAATAAAGCGCTTGCTAATGGCCGCTTGTAGGAGACAAAGTGCTCACTAACGAGATATCTATTTTTTAAAGCAGAAATGTTACCGTTGTGTTATTATATTAGGTAGGTAAGTTTAGTAAAAGAAAGATGGCTACATTTGTGTCTGCTAAATGCCTGATATACCTACTAATATTATAAATAAATGTGAAAGATGTGTTTGTTGGTTGTTCCTTTATTTACGCAGCAACGGACCTTACGGAGCTACAGATTGCCATGACTTTTTACATAGAGATAGTTTATGTGTCGGAAAGTAAAAATAATATCCACAACTAAATATTAAACGTAATAATTGTTCCAATGATACGTGGTATAATTTAATGTGATAACCAAATTGGCGCTCTGTGTATAATGACTTACAAATATTGCATTACACGTGTTTTTAATTTACGTACCTTAACGATCAATCAAGATTAGCTGAAACTGTATTTGAAGAAATTAATAAAAACATATTAGTGTCTTAGAGGAAAACTGTTGTCTAAGTAATAAATGGAGGATAGGTGTCGTGAAATATACCAGTCTCTTCCATTATTTGTTGGTATTGTTGGAAAATTCTATAAAACTCACTATAGGTAAGTTTTTCGAGCACTGTCAAGCTATCGACAGCATTCGCCTCGACCGCTCGCCTTATCGCTCTGATTTATGACGCTTATCTGTCGCGCTCCTTACTCACTGATAGTGAACTCCAACAAAGTGGAACTTTAATCAATCACTTAGCCAATGGCGTTTTCAATTTGTCCTTTTAAGCATTTTCTTATCTGCTACAAGTTTTAAGAATACAAATTCGATTAAGGGCTCGCTTTGTAGCCTCTAGTGTCACGATTCTGAATGAGTTATTTAGAAAGGAATTATAAAAGAAAGTGTTTTTATTTTTGTTGAGTTATTGTTAGAAAACTTACATTGGTCTAAAAACGGAATAGGCCGGCAACTATCCAGTACTTAATGCTATTCTGTAAAGTTCATTTCACTCAATACAAGTAATCGCACATTATTCGAAACCGAACTCACTTTTTTTTCAAATCGATCATCAAGGAATCACGCCCTTGACGCCCGCCGTTCGAATTTCTAATTGATACTGGAGCCAACTTTCACTCTACGTATCTATATCAAAATCTCTTTGAAAAGATGTATTCGAAAAGCAGAGGTAACTATGTTTGTACTTTATCCTTTAACTTTGCTGTGTACAAATACAGACTTTGTTTAAAACTAGCAGGCGACGCGAGAATTCTTATCCATTGTTACCGATAGTTCCTGAAACTCAGTAACTTACCCCTTAAAGTTGTTTTAAAAACTACGGCCCACCTATGGCGAATCTTAAAAATATTCAAAGAGCGCACAAAGCAACGGGTGCTAGTATTAGCACTTCAGCGGTCTTCTCTGACACTGCATACAACAATTGGCTGTAATGAAATTTGTCGAACAGCGCGGCATTCGGCGCACGTCCCCGCACTGACGCCCGTTCCAATTGCCGCCTAATTAAATTACAAGCCGCTGCAGCCGCGCCGACACGGAATTCATTTCGACCTCTTACAGTTCAAAAGACGACCAATACGTTTGTATAGATGAATTTAGTCGATGAACAAAATGACACAATAGGTATTTGAAAATGTTATTCAGGCTAAAATGCTGTCTTGAGCTAATCTTTTGACCCATTGAACCTCTTTATACTATATGCAAATGCAATCTCCGCCCTCGGTACGGAATCTCAATGGACAGTAAGCTTTTATCCCATTTCCATTCCGCAGCATATGAGTGCATATGACAACAGATAGAGCTCTTTTCTGTAATCTCGGTGAGCTTGAGAGAATCGGTCGCGGGACGCGGTCTATTGTTTTGGTTACAACCTCAGATCATAGAAACAAGGAGATATGCCATCATAGCAAATTAGTACGGGAACAACTGATGCCACTATTAGTACATTTTTCGACACAATTACGTGCATAATTAAGCGCCCCTTGTGAATAAAAAGATCTCCCACGCATTAAACATTCCGCACACCCTCAATCTAACACTGTTAATCGTCGCTCAACACTAGCACTAAACTAAAACACTGTATTTATACCATCGATCGTGTTCGGTTGGTCGCCAGCGCGTACGTTTTTATTATGAGCAATTTGCTCAAGTTCAGGCATCAAGCTCGATAGCGTCTTGGCACATCTCCCTTGTTTCTATGATCTGAGGCTACAACTAAGGCGGCCACGGCGCTCGCTGTGGCAGTGGGCGCACCGCCTGCATTATATCAACCATGTACTGCAAACTGTCCCAGAGTTTGTACTATGAAATCGACAAAAGCGTATCGTTTATTACAACACCAACATAAATTTTCATTACAAGTCTTTGAAAGGAAATACTCGCGAGATTGCTTCGAACGGGAAACTTATTGCTTGTAAAATTGAATCGTTAGGTCATCGACTTTCAAAATCTATTTTTATTACTGTTACATTGAATCGGGAAAATATGATTTCTTTTCTTTTTTCACTATTAACGTGATGATATTTCGTTATTTATGAAAAATACACCAAAATTATCTTCAAACAGCCTTTTTCTTATCAGGGTATTTCTATAAGCTATAATAACCTACTAATTTCTTTTCCAAAGCCTAATAAACAGTTATCTCCCAAGCTAGCACGTACAACACCTAAGGTGTATCTCTACATAATAGTGCTACATAGAATACAAACAGAAAGTTTTATGTAAATGTCACCTTCTTTGAGTCATAGTGGCGCAGATAACACAGCCTCCAGGGAGCGCGCCTGTCGTCTGATCCCAAGATGTATGCAAAATTGCCAATACATGCTACAATATCGAACTGAATTCCATTTTTAATAGTAACATATCTTTTAACGTGTTAATGTACCTAACTCTTTTGTGAGTTACCTACATTGAATTTGGACAGTACCTATGTCAGCAGAGCATTTCCTGTTACCTACCTTATCCTATACCTAAATATTATTAAAATAATGTGGTTACCTAGATACCTATGAATTGGTATCAAGTATTATGTTTAAGTATAGTGTAAAGCCTCGTCTCCTGCGCCTGTTTTGCCCGACACACTACACAAAAACATCTACAGAAAACATTGTTTTGAAAATCTACTTTTAATTTGGTGTTTTTAAAAATAGGTGTGAAACCTACTGTCAAAATGAGTTTGGCCGACAAAGTTCTAAGTACATTCAGTTTCAGTAATATTTAAGTTAGAAGGCTTGGTATCAACGAGAAGAATACGTCGATTTCGAAATAGAACCTATTTACTGTTTAGAAATTTTCAAGAATTAAAAAAAATGAGTACCTACATCAACATAAAACAAAGCATAGACAACAAAAAATCCGAAACTATGTTTTGTGTCTAGTAGTCATAAAATAGGTATCTTGTAAAAAAAATGCATTTACATAGTACCTACTATTTGTGTGTGCAATAAAGAATGCCATAATATGTGTAATGTGAAGAATATTACATTTAAATTGGAGACATAAAAAAGTGCATTCAATTTTAAATTGTCCGCAATATGAGGAATTTACAGATTTTTGAATATTATTATTGAATGTACCTACATAAAACCTTTTATAGGTACTTATGTACCTCTTTTAAAAAGTTTTGACTAAACTGGCCGTTGTGATCGAAAAACAGTCGGATGCCATTAAAGTTTTTACATTTTTTTTTTATTGGCAAATGGCCAGCTATTTATTTTTTTCTGATTAACTGCCAATCTTTTTCACATTAATAAAATTAAACCTTTTTAATAAAAATTAAGGCAACTTTGTTACCCTGTCTTCCGCAACTACATACCTATCTACTTAGAACTTTTTAGCTAACGTTTTCATCTTTTGCACTGTGTGCATTTTTCATGCATAACAAAACGATAGAATTACCTAATTATTCTCATTTCTACGTAGTATTTAATAGTAGAAAATGCTGAGAAAACATTTTAAACGTAGCAAGCAATACATAATAATAATTATAATCTATATAATCTACATCGGACAAGGCTGAACAGCAAACTACTTTTACAAATCGATAAAAAAAAAACAGATTTTGTTTTAAATTTATCTGTTTAAGTAGTTTTTGTTTAATTTTATTAAATCACCAAATGATTGACTTTATTTGTAGTATTAATATTAAATAAGTATAAAGTGTTTGAACAGATGCATCGCATGAAAGATTTATAATCATTGCATCGACATACCTACATTACCTACCACTACTATACAGCGTGTAATTGACAGGTTGGCAAAAACGAAAAGTATGAATTCAGACTGGTATTGTTAATATTTTGATAGTGAAATATTTTCCCGGAAATGATGTAGGTACTACGGAGGCCAGTAAACTTTTACAGCTAACAGCTGATTCCGCGCGGGTTGTATGAATTTTCTTTTACGATTACATTGCCGAATTTAAGTTTTTTGCTTTTTTTCACTAAAATTGTGTTTTTAGGGCTGGATTTTGTTGTAACAAATGAATAGAACACAAATCTAGTTGAAAAACGGTCGGAAAATTCGACAATTTTCCTGAAGAATATTCCAACGTTTTTCAGTCATAATCATGGTCATGAAGCTACAGTTTCAGTTTTTGCCAACCTGTCAATTACACGGTGTATAATATGCGTAGTTTTCAAGTTATCCCAGCGCCTTGCCTTTTATCTGCAACGATAATATATTATTATGTATTTAACCAATTATTAATTGCCACAAGACAGCCGTCAAGCAACAAAACAAATGACTTGAGAAAGTAATATCCAAGAAGTTTATACAGGGTGGCAGGTTAGACAGTGGAAATATTTTAAGGGGTCATTGCACTCATCATTATGAACAACTTTTACTATGGGACCAATCCTGAAATCGCGAAAAAAAAATCAGCTGTTCCATACATTTATGATCACATAACTGAACAAAATGTATGGAATAGCTGATTTTTTTTTCGCGATTTCAGGGTTGGTCCCATAGTAAAAGTTGTTCATAATGATGAGTGCAATAACCTCTTAAAATATTTCCACTGTCTAACCTGCCACCCTGTATAGTAGGCAAGTATAAAATTCTTGGTAATATCTAACCATGACGTTCAACTCGCGACCAAGTTCAGACAAGGAAGGAATGCTCGCCGATGTTCACGGCAACCGATTAATTTCAGAATCAGACATTTACGCAGAAATTATGCCTTACTCAATGGAAATGGGAAGGAAGGGAGTTTAGGGTGCGAATCCGCTGTGAGCAGAGCTAAGAAACACAATTACCTGGATACAAATGTATGTCCATACAATATTTTTCTGTTATTTAAGTTTTAATAAAAAATTTGATGAAGCTTTGGTCTCTGGTGATTTCTCAAGAATTAATTTTTAATGTTTGCTTCATGCTACTGAAATATGATTTAAATATTGTGTTTCATGCGTCATTTTTAGCAAATAGCTGTTTATAGTTAAATTGTTTATAGGTACTTACTTAATAGTTTGGTTACATTTTTTTCATGTCATTTAACACCATTTAAATGTTAAAATAAGCAACGTATGTTACCAATTTACTGAAGACAAATTACTCTGACGGTATCGCACAAAAATCTCTAAAACGGAAGAGTAGGTAAAAAACTTGCACCTGAAGCAAGTCGATTAGCGCTAAGCTAGATAGCCTCGCGTCGCGTGCGGTGGAGCGATGCCTAATAGCCACCGATTTTAACAAATCACTTCATTGGAACATCGGACAGGCAACTTATTGCCTAATTCGTTTGCAAGCCGATACCCTTCGTTTTCCTTATGGTGCTTCCAATGCTTGATTATTTTAATTAAATAATTGCAAGGTTAAAGTTTGTTTATTCGTAAAACATCTTATTTTGTTAATTAGATGATTCTAATGATTAATGAAGCTGTTTGTACAAAAAAGGGTTTTTAAAATAAGTAGTACCTATAGGTATGCCAACATTCTTTAGTATCAAAGCAAATATATTTTTTTAACGTACTTACATCTACATTTCAATAACAGATTATAACAGTTTCAGATTAATTAACATGAGCGATTATCAGTATTCTATTACCTATATGTAGGTAGATATATTTATCTAGTAATCGGTAAATCAATTGCAATATGTTATTACAACCAGAATATAGTGAGATAGTAGCAATGCAATCTGCATAATCAATTACATATAACTGAAAACTAGAACGCAGCTATAAGTGCTATGCATATCACATAATATTAATTTGGTATTTTGTCTCTTGCAAGGAAAATCTGAAGTACCTACATATTATTAAACGGTTTTTTTTTCGAACTAAATGGCTAGCTATAAAATAACGTCTATATTTTATATACACATGTCAAAATAGTGAAGTATACTAGGCAAAAACCTGTGCATACGGTATTTTTGTTTTTTGTAAAATACTTAATTTTGTATAAGTACCTACATTTAGATAAACGATCGCGACACACACACACAACTTAGTTAAAAAGCAGATGTACGATTTCTACATGTAACTTGTCTTTTAAATATCGTTCCAATTTTTCTTTTTGCAAAAAACGATAAACAAGCAAAGAAAACTATTTTGACGCAGAACCAAATGATTCATGTTTCATTTTGTTTATAACGCGAAAACATTTTTAAAGAGCAACGCATACACTAATTGAAATACATTACAACAACGAATTTTTAAAATACGTTTATTACAAACAGCGCTAAAACAGTTTTGAGAATGCAGGAATCGTAGTTACCTGGCTGCACAAAATAATTTCACAAATGCTTACAGACTTGCTAACAGTTTTTAGTATTTTACTGAACTTAATGCTCTCATTTCTTGCTAAAACAGTCTACAAATATGTCTTTTGTATCTCATAACAACTAAAATTTAAAGGGAATTAAGATTTTATATTGATTCAATTCGATTTAGGCTTTCGATAAATCACAATCAGCATGATTGTAAATCCAAAATTAACATTTAACAGTTTCATTTGTATCACAATCGGTATAAATTTGCGACATACAATTACTGTCGGGCTGCGATGAAAGATTATTCGCGGCGATTGCAATAAATTATTTACGATTGAATTTATTCATTTGTTTTATAGTTTCCAATACGGAAAGAGACAAAGGAGCTATTTTATACCAAACTGGGGTTTCCCTGATCGTAACACTGATTAAATCCCTCTTCCTCATTTTATGAGCATTTATTCTTTATTTTCACGAAAAGGCCTTTGCGTAACGTAGCAAATTGTAAAAATTATACAATTTCTTGTTTAAAAAGTTCACATAATAACAGCATATTAGTGTCTGGTTCTCCTCATAAATTAATGATAACAGCATTACTACGAGATCAAGAAGCGTCGAAAAGCGACAGTTACACTAATCTATTTATAGCAACAAACTATATATAATTTAAACAGACAGGTTTATAAATAGCTGCTGTTAACAGTTAACTATAGTTCAAACAAAGTGGCTGGCATTTAGTTCGCTAATGGGTATTTTTCGTACAACATTTAGTAGGTTGGGCCCTAAAGGCCGGTTGTCGACAGCAAGTTAATCGCTACTTAAATTACGAGAAACATTTATGACATGACTAGCTACCGCCCGCGGCTTTGCTCGCGTTTTTGAGATAAAAAGTAGCCTATGTGTTAATCTGATGTATAAGCTATATTAGTGTAAAGTTTCATTAAAATCCGTTCAGTAGTTTTTGCGTGAAAGAGTAACAAACATCCATACATACACCCTCACAAACTTTCACATTTAATATTAGTAGGATCTAATAAACTTGATAGTTATTTGTTTACATTATTTTAACCTATGTTCGACTGGCTCGTTAGCCCAGCTGTCACAAGAGTGACTGCTAAACGGTTCCCGAGTTTGATCCCCAGGTCGGGCAATATGTTACTGAGTTTTCCCGTCTCTGTTTCTGTCCCGTTTCCATCTGATTTTGTACCCTGTTAATGACAATAGATTCGCCTTACGTGGGCTAATTACTTGGGGTCCATTAACATCATTGGATTTGGCGAAATATAGGTATATAATATAGGTACTATAATATTACACCACCTAAAATGCCTCTGGGTAATACAGGCGTGACGTTATTGTATTTTATGTAACCATAAAACGTATGTCTGTAGCAAACCTTATCTTGAATTCCGACTCAAACTGTTAAAAATGCACTGTATACTTAGGTATAAAGATATCTTGATTTCCGACTCAAACTGTTACAAATGTACATACCTACTTAGGTATCCAAAACCTAAGTAAGTCTTCTAAGCAGGAACAATTCGTTATTGTAGCTGAGTACAAGACGCGCAAGACTTCGCAAGAGTCAAATGTAGGTACTATAGTAATGTTCCTGTAGTACATTTGACTTGAAAAAACTTAGACCGAAAAACGTAAGTGCATTGCCAGACACACGAAAGTTAGACAACTGCTTCTTTGAGACACATGCTACTTTCTGTATTTTTACCAATGCAAGAAATATACACAAATATCTGGTTACAAGGCAAAAAAAAAAAAAATCGCAGACCTCGTAATTGTGTCCAACAGCAAATAATTAGGTAATACTATAAAAAATCATCGGCGGCGCTTGGAAATTCAATCTGAAATGACCGTAGATATTATCGTTAATGTTACTAAACTTTAGTTCCACAGAATCGCAATCAAAGTAATTCAGTAGTTCTCGCCTCAGTTTGTGGTCACTCGCCGTCTTAGTAGCCACAAAGTGTGAGTCATCATTAGCTAAGTGGGATCTCATACCGCACCGCGCCCTGCACATAATGTTACCACGATGTTTACACCCTGCATAGTGAAACTGTCAATTCACCACAAACTCGTACTCGATAGAAAAAAAATTATAGCTAAGCATTCAGAGACAAGTACTTATGTTTCAGTAAAAACGTAAAAAGAAAATGTGAGTTGGTAGACACAATTTTTTTACTTACACTGTAGTTTCTGCTAGTTCTATTAAACAAAAATAGAATTGACGTATAATCTTTGTAACATCAATACTGCTGTTATTACATGAATGTTAAAAAGTTACCCGAATTATTGCCACGTATAATCGCATTAATTAGTATTATTGATATTCGATATTGATCTCTATTCTCCTATGATTAATGTTTACTTTGATATAGCTTTGCTAAGCCGTTGAACGTTTAATGTCTATAATTTATTAATGTTTGCATATGGTTGATAGCTTCTTTAATAACACATTAATGTTTTGTTCCAGGTGTGTGAGGACCGTAGTATGTAAACAGAGCATGACATAAACATCACAGGCGCCTGGTGAACGTGAGTTATTTTGATATCAATCATTACAAATTCTTTCAAATTTATAATTTTTATAATATTTGGCGAATAATCATGTACACACTGCGAAATAGATAAGTGTACAGGGAAACGGCACACGTCTACGAATTATTCAAATACTAGTCATTAATTTTGTGTAGTCAGCAAGTTTCCAAATACATAATTATTGTGTTCTGTAGCCAACTAGTACTATAATTTGAAAAAAAGTCCTACTGCATTTTAGAAAATAATACCTATTACTGCCTACTCTTTAGCACGGCGGTTAATTACCTGCGTACTTATCTCTTTTGCCTGCAGTACCTAGGTGCTGCAGTTGCCTGCTACCTGGCAATGTAGGAACTCATTTTAATTCCAAGCTGTCCCCGTGCCGCAATAAATAATCGTGAACTATAAAAAAGCTAAAAACTGTTGGACCGTTTCGTTTCATTTAAATACAGAAGCTTTATTTCACGGACTAGCGGATATTCGAAAATGGTACGATTTCTATTGCGAAATATATTTATGTGTTCTTTATTTAGGTCGCGGCTTTTTATTGAAAGGGTTATTGAAACGCAACTATTTTTGAATGCAGGCAATTTTGTTAAATTGAGTAGATGCTTCAGTTTTGTGCCTGAGCTATAATAATTTAGAGCACTATTGCAAAATCTGTTTTAACTCGCTTAGCGTTGCTATGGATTCGATGCGATAATCTTCTTGGTACGAGAGGATTTCAACTTAGGTGGCTTCAAGTGTTGCAGTCATCTGTTTAGATATTTATAAACTATGCAAACATACACGTTGCAACAATATAATTATGGAAAAATTATTCTTGACATTTCTTTCAACTTTTTCCAATATAAAAACTAATAAACTGGTTTATTTTTCCGTTAAGGGCCCAGGGTCTAAAAAAAATAGTATTTATGCAATCAACATAAAATAATTCCATACGAAAAGTACGTATATAATGTCCTTCCTACCCTTCATACTCGAAATATTTTAAGAGGCATATCTATAGGTGGTAAAGATGCCATACAAATGAAAAAAAATTGATCTGAGTATTTTTTTTTATTAATAAATACATAAAATTATTTTAAATAATTTATTTGACACATAAAAATACTATTTTCGACATCCATTAAGCTTGTTTCTAATATTAATAGTAAGGTACGTAAAAACTAGCGTAAAGAATGATAGCGTATAGAATGTTAAAATGTGTGTCAAATAATTTTAAATTAATTTATTAAAAAAATATATACTCAAATCAATTTTTTTTTTCATTTGTATGACATCTTTACGACCTACAGATGTACCTCTTAAAATATTTCGAGTATGAAGGGTAAGACCTTATATACAGGGTGGCAGGTTAGACAGTGGAAATATTTTAAGGGGTCATTGTACTCATCATCAGCAGTGATAGCCTAGTGGTTTAACCATGTGCTTTCCACGGCGAATGGTCCGAGTTCGATCCCGAGGCACGCACCGCTGACTTTTCGAAGTCATGTGCGTATTAGAAATTAATTATCACTTGCTTTAACGGTGAAGGAAAACATCGTGAGGAAACCGGCATGTCCTAGAACCAAAAATTCGAAGACATGTGACGTCCACCGACCCGCACTGGGCCCGCGTGGTGGACTACGGCCCACTCCCTCTCACAGAGGAGGCCTGTGTCCCAGCAGTGGGAACATTATAGGCCGATTATGCTATGCATGCTATGTACTCATCATTATGAACAACTTTTACAATGGGACCAACTCTGAAATCGCGAAAAAAAAATCAGCTGTTCCATACATTTATGTTCACGTAACTCAACAAAATGTATGGAACAGCTGATTTTTTTTTCGCGATTTCAGTGTTCGTCCCATAGTAAAAGTTGTTCATAATGATGAGTACAATGACCCCTTAAAATATTTCCACTGTTTAACCTGCCACCCTGTATATAGAGCCATTTAACCACATTCAAAGTTGATGCCACCGTCGTGAACGCAGTAAAATAACATTTTACTGAACACAAAGTTATGCGGGCAAAAGTTGCAGCCATTGTGGACGTAGAATAATAAATTATTTATTCAGAATGAAAAGTAACCTGGACTGTGGAGTTAGAGTTACCTACCTGCTGGCAAGCTGTTTGTATGAGCCGTCATAACGTTTCGACCACAGCTTTTGTTTATGTGCATAACGTTCACAATTTATGCACGTATGCATAAATTGTGCAAATTAGCCGCTGGTATTGTTGTTGGTAATTAGGAAATATTAATGTTTCAGTTAAGCTGAAACTCATTACGCCATGACTTGGCTATGTAATTCCTAAATGGCATTTGGGAGTTAACCCTTCAGCAGGCAATCACCGGCAACAAATTCATAGGAATAAACAAAAATAAGAACAATGATTATATATTCATCGATTTTTTATCAATAAAATAAAATTATCGTGATATTTTATAAAGTCGTTTATTGTGGCAAATGGAAAATGTGTCACGGATCCCGATACGCATGAGGGATTTGCGTCGCAACAATAATAGTTTGCGTCGCATCGCCCAGGTGACAGAATGATGCTGCCTGTCCCGTATCCAGGATACTTCGGATTCGTGCACAGAATGTATTATTAAAATCCGTGTGTGTTTCAAAGTAGTTATAAACAGAAATTTGAATTGAGCCCATAATAAAGCAAGACCTTTCTACTTCTATTAACCGATTTCTGAAAGGTGGAGATTTACAATTTGGCTGTATTTTTTTGTATCTTGATTTTAATTATTGTTTTTTTATTATTTTGTTAAATATAGCGAATTATTTTCGTTTCCTACCCATTTTCGTTGAGGAACTTTTTAGCTAGCTTCAATAAACGGTATTTAGTTCACTGTGCCTATGTTGACCATGTAATCATTAATTAAAAGTTAAAACCGCTTTTAAAAAGAAAAGATAACAGTCATTTGTGTAAACCAGTTTTGGAAGTCGGTGCCGAATCAAACCAAATCGAAACTGTTTTACTTATTTATCATTATTGTGATATTTTTGAAGGATGTATTAAGATTTTTTTAATTATTTTTTGTTATTTTGGCATCAACACCTCAATCCTTCATAATTCATGTTAATAAAGATCTTCAATTAAATAACGTCAAACAAACGGAGTTACTAAATCAACATAAAATTCAAGTTGTTTACAACCCAAGTGCAGGCGCGTGCATTGCATATAGGCAAGTAGGCAGTGACTACCTCTTAAGGTTCAATAAAACCATTTTAACTATCACTACATCAATATACATCATTATTTATCAATAAATTAGTCATGATTGATATATTTTATTTATGTAGTAACAGTTAAAATAGTTTTATTGAATCATATGAGGTAAGCACTGCCTACTTGCCTATATGCACTGCACGCCACTGCCCAAGTGACATCTTGACGCACGAGTTCAAAATATTTTCCCGCGTAGTATCTACTAGGTACTTATTTCCGTTCAACACATCTGACACACGCATCTCAAAAGAAAACAACCCAAGGAAATCACGCACCTACATAAAAAAGACATTACATATTACCCGAGAAGATGTAACGAAACTAGTTCAGGTAGGATTCCGAATAAATTGCATCGAGTAACCGTCCGTCGGTCGCGTTCTTGTAAATTTTTTATGGCCTCCAACGTTACCCGGCTCGGCGCGACTAATAAATTGGGATCGGACCCGCAGGAGGCTGTTTGTTCCCGCCTCTGTCCCGAGAGCCCGAGATCCGTGTCCCGGCCGGGCCATTAAGCACACCCGCTACACGATCACAATCTTGTTTTCCAATACGATCGAGAACACCTATAGATGTTTTATTGGGACTAATCTTCGAACAACCACGTTTCAGTGTTATGCCGAAAACATTACGCGATTTTCTCGTACGACTTTTTCAAGTGGTTTTGATATGACTTAGTTTTATAACTGTGCACAGCTGTCTTTTTTTTCTCTCTCTCTCTCTCTCTTTAGACTTAACCTTAGAATGTAATTAATTATACTTCCTAATGTAGAACCCGTTTGCTATTTACAGGATTAGAGCATAAAGAAAATTAGAAAAATAGCGTAACTAATGCTAGAAAATGCTACCATCATGCTAATAGTTTAATGTTGATTTCATAGAAACTACGTACCACAACTTTTTTGTAAAATTAATTAAATTGGCAGCTGATTTACCTATCGACAATGAACATGTTAAAACCGTTGGTTAGAAGAATTGGATTAGAATACCGTAAGGGCAGTGGGTAAAGTGAATAAAGGGTGGTAGGTAATCCATTTTCCCAGTAATCCATTTTCCTGGCTTGACGGTCGCGACCCGCCCGGTCCGATATGCCGTGAACATACTTTTATTTTATGGGAATAACCGCATATTGTAGCACTTTTAAAATCTGACACACCTTTAAATCTTTAAATATAGAGTCTATATATTTATAATTTTTTTTTACTGTACGAAGTTTGTTCAGTAACGGTATTGGTTTCGACCGCATTATCAATAACTCAATCGGACCTTTGAAACTGTTTGTATGCAGTTCTGAATTACAACATTCTTACAATCTATCTTATCTTATCACTGTCTAGCTCCTAGAAAATGAAAACATTGAGAAAAATTGCATTTCTCGAACAGAGAGCATAAATATTTCAACGGCTGTCAGACAGCATCGTGTTTGTATTGTACGATGTTTCTGTATTCTAGGTCATATTACTTTATTAAAACTATTAATTATTTACATGTTTATACATACCTATACAAATAGGAATAATATTGTATTCTATATTTCAAGAAGAAAAAAGCTAATGGTAATAAAAGGGCTTATTCCCAGGCGCTCCATAATTTTATTCCCAGCGGCTCCAAATAAAAAAAATGACGAAACAAAATCATTATTAGCAAACAAACTCAACTCAAACCTCGAAACTTCAACAATATCGTATCACCAGCTCAAAACATATAATATCAATTTGTTATGGGATAATAAAAAGGTAAAACCTATTGAACAATCATAGCGCCACTATTTTATGGTGCATTGCTGTTGGCAACAAGTTGTTGATCCACGGCACACTACTTTACTTACAGCTATCTAAAATAGTACTGCTATATCATTATATAGCAGTACTATTTTAGATAGCTGTAAGTATAGCAAACTTTAGCAATAATGCGGGACAGGTAGGATAATTTGATAGTTTATGAACGTGTAGTACCTACTAGAACTTGATTTATTAGTGAGCTGCTCGTTTACGATAGTGATTTAATACTTTTCTGTGTCAACACTTGCATGTAATTACTGTTCACTATTATTTAGTTATGGTATAATCTCTTTCGGATAACTACTTGAAGCTATGGTATTTTAATTAATTATATTGATAAAATCGGAAGCTATGCTTTAATAATTACAGCCCAAAAGCCGTTTCTAACACAATATGATGATTAAAATTGTTAAAGTAGTTACTTGTAAATTTTGTGTATCATATTAAAATTATACCTTACTCTCAAATAAACAAATATATTAAATTTACAGCCTCACAGTGTACATAAAAATAGGTACCTACATGCATATAAAAACAACATCATAATTCGTTTTTTACGTCTCACTCTCCAGTCACTATTTATACCTACATTATGGTACCTACTAAGCAAAATGTGTTATAAAATTGTTCGTTATAGGTATATACATAAAACGTAATAGAATTCCAGTCAGTCCTCTGGTGTTATTATTGGTTTCCCCCGGGAATATTTCAAGATCTGACGCCGAGACATTTCTCTTCATTTAAAGTGTTGACGTCGCCGCCGTTCTTCAGATGAACATTTTTAATACCTCTTTTTTATAGGAATGCTGAAATGTCTTAAAATGTTATTATATAGATATATAAGAGATTTTCAAACCGAGCGGGATTTGAACCCCGACCTCTGCCGTGCCGTGGCGTCCGTCGCGCTACCGAGCTACCGGGTCTCGTACTGGATCCGCTAGTATTATATAAGTTGATTTTTCTAACCATAACACAGAAAGCATCTTACCGTCATTTTACGTTACTTAAAAAGATTTAGTGCTTAAGGTACAGAACTTCAAGAAATCTTTATATTTTAAAATACTTTTCAATTTCCACTTAACACTCGAACGAGCACTGTGCCACTGCAATAGCACTTTAATTATCTTCTGAATCTTCCGGGGTAGCGGTGCCGTGCAACGCTTTCAAACAAATTGATGAAATATTGCACTGTACAAGAATTTATTTCATCTGAAACTGTAGCAAGAAAATTCCGTTGAATTATCAATATTTTATAGAGCTGCATTAATTAAAAGATGGCTTTTTCTTTGAAGTCAAGTGTTTCTCTTGCAGCATTATGAGAACAAGTTATTTCATATTTATATTTAATTTTAATTTACGAGTATGGCTGCACTCACAGCCGTGCACTTAAATAAAGAATATGACGCCACTCACAATATAATGTCACTACGTATACAGGAGGTAGAATAAAGAACTCCATTGAACATATTTTTGTCTAATTACTGACCCATAAATGTTCTATAGTAGAGTTTAATTAACCTAAATCGACGGCTGTAATTACAGGCGTCACTCAAACATTGCACTAAGCAATTAGCCTGCAGCTGCTATTTGACATAGGAAGCAAACAGATTGACTTAGGACATCGGGTGTTGCATCCTAATTTCTAACTACGTTGTTTATCTACCATCAAACACAACCACCAACTAACTAGCTACATAAAAGACAGATTTTACAACATTCAAAAGTAGAAGGGAGAAAAAAATCTGCTAATTTGATTGAAATCACATTTAGTAAAACAAAAACACAGTCGACTCTCGATTCGAAATTCAAGGAAATTTTATAATACATATTTCGAATTAATAAGAGTTCGAAAATGCTGAGAGGTTTTAAAATACTAGAGTATTTTTAGGAACCAAATCCTAGAAGGTTTGAGTTATGAAGAGTCGACTGTACATTATTCGTATCTATTTCGACTATTCTTCGCAACTTACATTTTATAATATTCGTGCCGTTTCAAAACGTTAGAAGTTTTCCTTGTTTGTCAATTTTCTATTACCCAATATTGGCAGCGGAGCGAACCGCTCAACTCGCTGCAAACTGAATTTGTTTTAAATTGTCTCTTTCTGTGGATGCTGTATATCCAACTAGCGTATCAATGCTAGTGAGATAACTAAAAGACTTTTAAGTAACAATTTATAGAAAAGTCTTATTAAACGGCCGTTTTCAATGTAACGGACGGTTATCCTGTCAGTGAACTTGGCCCTTAGAAGCTTGAATTTTTATTTTTTATTTTATTTATTTATTCATTTAATTCAGAATTTCATTCCATAATTTGTTAGTACTACTTAAAACTATGTTAGTGAAATCGGTTATGTTATTTAATATTAAAAAGGGCAACTTTAGAAATGTGGACATTGTTCCAGTGCCGCACAACAGGGCATTCAACCCTTCCCAATATGGTATTTAGAAGGCCGCTGGTGCTGCCCCGCACGCGACGCATCAGGAGGCCACTCTTTTCCGCACTATTGCTCTGAAGCAGTCCGTGCTGGCCTCAGCAAACATACCTGATGCACTGCAAAAGCGAGGCAACCCCAGCAACATTCTAAAACCATTATTGTATAGGACCCGTAGGGCATTGAAAGATTTGAGCGTGTACCGGACCCACAGGCTGCAGGTATAAAATGTCTGACAGTATGTCTTAAAAAGAGCTATTTTGACATCCTTTGTGCACTTTGCAAACCTGCGAGCCAGCATGTTGCATCTCACTGACAATGCCCTACGTTCCCGCTCCATGTCTAGATCATCTGAGAGGTCCTCGGTGACCCAGTGCCCCAGGTACTTGAATTTGGTAACTCTACTTATAGGCATTCCAAGGCTGACCGGTGGGACCGTTTTAGGACTTTTATTACCCGACTTAAATATAAGTAGTTCACTCTTCTGACTGTTATACCTGAGGCCATGGGACCCCGCGTACCCCTCACATATTCTAATGAGCGTATTGAGGGCTCTGACAGATGGGCTCAGCAGCACCATGTCGTCTGCGTAACTAATGTTGTTCATACAAACACCATCAATTGAACAGCCGACTCCGGCCCTGCTGAGCCCATCTATCAGTCCATTTACGTACAGGTTGAAGAGTCGTGGTGAAGTCAGGCCTCCCTGCCTCACCCCACACTCCAACCTATACTCTGCCGAGCATGAGCTCGCCCACTTAACATTATTGGTTTGATTGCCGTACCAATATCTCAGCAAACTTATTACATCCCTGGGTGTGCTAGTTTCCCCCCGGAGCTTACTCCACAATACATTATAAGACACCAGGTCAAATGCCTTCGACAAGTCCAAAAAACAACCATATACAGGCGTTTTTCTTGTAACATAGTACTGGATAGTATGCTTGAGTCGCAGTATCGCAGTTTCAGTTGATTGCCCAGCTCTGAAGCCGAACTGGGCCTCATGCAGATCTATATGTTTACTAAGGTGACAATCAAGCACACCATCCAGCACCTTCGCGACCACCGTAGCCAATGAGATAGGTCTGTAGTTGTTCTTGTCGGAGGCATCTCCCGTCTTGTTCTTAACAATGGGTATTATGATGGTCCTCATAAGTTCTTGGGGTAAATATGAATGTCCTATACACAAATTAAACAACATGACTAATACCCTAGGCAGATGAACACCCGCGTATTGCAAGTGCTCGATGCTAAGGTCGTCATGCCCTGGAGACTTACCTCTAGTCATACTTTTAATAATATGGGTGACTTCTTTCACGGTAAATCTGAACCGCTCACCATCTGCATCCTCAGCATCGAGCACCTGCTGCCCACATCCCAAGGGAGACACTACCTTAAAGTGTTCTTTAAACAATTCGGCAATCTGGCGCGGCTCATTCTTACCCTCTACACTCACAGGTACACACGAACCAGCTTCCAGTGTCTTGGTATGCTTCCAAAAACGCTTGAAGTCCTTATCTTTGTGGTGTGTAGCTAAGATATCCATTTTAATTTGTTCTACGTTGTCTTGACACCATTTAAGCTTAGACTTAAAGAGCTTTCTGGTTTCACGCATTGTATTATAAATATCACCAGATTTGGGTTTTCCAGCTAGCATCCAATTCTGAAAGCTGTTTCGTGCCTCCCTATGAACCTTCTGTACATGTCTGTTCCACCCAATAACATGTTTTTGCATTTTACGCTTCCCTATTCTATAGCTATTTCGGGCAGCTTCCGTCAAACTACTGACAATTCTATGATATAACTTATCAATTATTACACGATGATCATGACTACTGCAAACCTTATCAGCACATAAATGAAGTTCCATCGGAAAATCAATATCCCTTAATTTACTTGTACAAAGTTCCCTATATATTTTTATTTGATCAGCGGTCCTCTCACCCCATCTCACTTCATTGTAAATATTCCCTGTATATTGTACTTTGTATGGTAATTTGCCTAAGTTACAATACACTTCCAGAGGAAAATGGTCCGACCAGTACACATTGTAACATACCTTTACATCGGTTACACATTGCCAAGCTGCCTCCGTTGTCAGACAGTGATCAAGCCATCGCGCACAGTTATCATGGCTATCACTTATAAAGGTGTACGTATCTGCTAACGTTTCTAGCTTCACCACGTCCGCACAGAGCCAGCTCCGCTCCTCACAAAAGTTGGTTAATTCCGTAAAGAATAACTCGTTCGGATGAGCGTTAAAGTCACCAAGAATTATAGCGGATTCAATGTTACAACTCTCAATTACTGCATTTATTTCACTTAATACTTCTGTGAATTCTACCAAGTTATCTGTACAGTCTGTTGGCATGTACACCGAAAACACTAAAGAACTTCGTTCACCCACACATACCTTTACAGCTGTCAGTCTCACGCTGCTACACGGCACAATCGTAACGGAAGAGAACACTCCCTTTCTCCACATCACTGCCACTCCACCGTAAGGACGCCCGCGCAGCACGCCGACTGATGTATCTACCGCTGACTTACTGGTGTACTCGAAGTTCCTATCAATAGTTCCAATATACGCAGTATCATGGGGCAAAAGCCAAGTCTCCTGAAGAGCGATAACGTGTGCAGTCTTGCATAATTCTCTTACGCCCTCCACAGACCTTACAACAGACTTGCAATTGAAACTAACCATTTTTAACCGACTTCCAAAAAGGAGGAGGTTCTGCATTCGGTTGGTTTTTTTTTTTTTTTTTTTTATTTTTTTTATTTATTTTTTTTTATTTTTTTTTTTCATGTATGTACACCGATTACTCCGTGGTCTATGAGCCGATTTACGTGATTCTTTTTTCATATGGTAGAAGAAGCTCGCGAGGTGGTCCCATATAAATTTTATTAACTTTGGTTGAGTAGATTTTTAACCAGGTGTAATAAACGGTATTTTTGGTGTATCTCGATGACATCATGACAATGATGACAAAGTGATCTTGTGTAAGTACATGAATTCCTGAATGCAATCGGTCTCGATATTATACATACATAACATCACGCCGGTATTTCCCGCAAGGTTAGACAGAGGTGTATAGTACACACAATTTTTTTATGCTTAAGTCGCATTTGATAGAAGGCTAGGGAGCGAGCCTATTGCTATTATAAACTGAAACAAACACTGTTTTTAGGGTTCTGTACCAAAATGGTAAAAAAGGAACCCTTATGGTGCGACTGTCTGTCTGTCTGTCTGTCTGTGTCTGTCTGTCTGTCTGTCTGTCACACCTGCTTATATCAGCAACTACTAATGCTATCGACTCGAAATTTGGAACATTTATAAAAAATGCTTGCCAAACTTTATTGAAAATAAAAAAAGTCATAAAATGTTTTTATTTTCATTGCAAAAGGGGCCGGAGTGGGGGTCCGAAATTTCAAACTGGGGTTACTAGGTCAAATGACATATCATATGAAAGGGCTTGATCTGCACATTTTAAAATATATTTTCATTTTATTTTATGTCTCACTGTTTTCGACATATGATGAAAAATGTCTGAAAAAATACCATCCCCCCCCCCTTATCTCCGAAGTTTGCAGAGCGAAAAATCTGAAATAATTAGAGTTGATAGGAATTGCCGAATTGACCCAAATATTGCACCAAAAATAAAACGATGTTCCTAACTAGTGCAGTTTTTTTTAAATCATCATAATTCCTTCACAAACTTAGTTATACGGTCCGGTTTTTTTCACTTTATACGTCCAAAACCGATACGGAACCCTCGGTGCGCGAGTACGACTCATACTTGGCCGGTTTTTTTGTTTACTGAAACGCTCTTATCCACCAACATCTATGAATATAAGTACCTATTTAAATTCGTGGTAGTAATCGATCTCGGTAAAAGTAGGTACATACAAAATGTGTAGCAAATACATAAATGATTTTATGATACTTTATTGTAATTATAAACAACAATAAAATGATTACACAGGTTACACTACACTAAAAAGATAAAAATAAAAACACGTTTAAAAAAAACCGACTTCCAAAAACTACACTAAAAACTATGAAATAAAAATGTTAAACTTCCATAAATAAAAATCTAAATGTATATTGAAGTCGGCGGGGCCTAGCATGAAAATAAGCACCATTGTAGATTAAGGAGGATTGAAAGGAAATGTTAATTTGTCGAGGCGCAAAGCAAGCTGCACGTGCACTCAGACACACTGCGCACGTTCTTCCTGTGCAAAGGCTGAGAGGTAAAAACCTGAAGAAGAGGCCCCGCCGACTTCAATATACATTTAGATTTTTATTTATGGAAGTTTAACATTTTTATTTCATAGTTTTTAGTGTAGTTTTTGGAAGTCGGTTTTTTTTAAACCTGTTTTTATATTCTGATTAATTGTAGTGTTCATCATAAATTATTCGCGTGATATGTTTGCCTCAGTCTCAGCGTCAGCCACCTCTAGAGTAGAGGAGCTCTGTAATTTCCGACCCTTGAAATTAATAAAGCGACGGAAAGAAATACCTTCAGGCCACAGCTGCTCATCTAAAAACATGTCTATGTTATGCCTAGGAACAAACACTTTAAAGGCCCTATAATCCCTTTGTCGCTTCATCTTAATCTCTGTCAACTGCACTAGCACGCTCGTCTTGCTTAGTATATAGTCAGCAATGTCCTTAGCTGATGACTCCTTGTCCACGTTGTTTACAAACAATGGAATTTTGATATCTGCTGCCTTAAATTTTCCCGAGGGATCCTTCGCCTTCCCTTGCGTTCCAATAAATCTATTTCTTAATCGTTTCCTCTGTACCAAATTCCAATTTTCATCCGTATAGATTTTAAAATCGCCACCGTTTTGTGTTACTTGCGCGTATGAACTCCGTTCGCTATGATTCATAGCTGCTGCTTTGTTCGTTACACGTGCCGATGAGGCCGTCGAGTGCTCACACGCAGGGGTTTCGAATATCATCGCCTGTGACGAAACCGCGGTAGGGGCCTCCATGCGCTTGCATTTGCCTTTCACTTTTTGCGAAATTTTGACACCTCCAAGAAACCGTAGACCTTAGTATTTGATTAATTTCAACTTGATATCTTTACCCGTTTCTGAGAAAAAGGACCTTGACAGACGGACAAATAGACAACAAAGTAATTCTATAAGGGTTCCGTTTTTCCTTTTGGGGTACGGAACCCTACAAAATAGTGAACCCTTTCCTATAAAAACCTTTGGAAAACCCAAAGCTTTTCCCACCAAATAATTTTGTTATACCAAACTTTAACGACATCATAATATATTCCTCAAATGTACAGTAAAAGTTGGTAACGAGCCAGTCTAGGTTATCCGCTGTTAGGTACTGCGATCCGTCCACTAGGCCGGCTCAAGTGCTCGCTGCTAAGTCACCGAGCCTAATAAGTTACGGCTCAGATCCAGACTCTGCCTGGAATTTGTACGTATGTGAATACTGAGATCGGTATAGCTAGTGCTATTTGTAAGAAATAATTGACGTTACTGTTAGCCAAAAAATATGGTTTGAAAAATAAAAGCGTTATGTTTTTATTAACTACCTAACACGTTTTTATAAACTCGCTTTCTTGTCTGTCTGTTTGGTACATTTTTCCCCAAGCAACAAAATTATCCAAAAGTGCACACTTTATAGGCCTGCAGCACTAATAACTATCTCTTAATGGTTCTTGTATTTGCTAACATGCTTATAATAGCAGACACAGAGTTTGTTTGGACTTGTAGTGCATCTGTTCTTATACGTTAGCTTATTGTTGCCTATAGGTCCAAATTAATGGCACAGTATAATCTAGGTGTTCTATAAAAGTATTGCAAAGGTGTAAACGCGCTTGAGAATACATACTCTGGTAAGCTATACTTATCATTGCTTACAATAAAAAAAGCAATATAAATTATAAACCCATTATAAGTAAAGTATTCTGGAAACCATTTGCACTTGTTACTTGAATTTATAATGGTTTGTAAGTTCATTTTGTGGATCAATTATAATCCTAACAATATGGCGATTCTGTGGTTCCTGATGCATACTATTTTCAAACCAAGTACTCCTATAGCGGTATGGTAATGTAGGTACTTCAAAATGCTAGCTCTGAAAAAATGGCGACTTTTCATTGTATGTCTTATTGAAACCATTATTATTTTAAATGCAACTTATTAATTACTCAAACAAGAGGCGAGTAAAAATTTTGATTTAAAACATAATATATTTCACCGCAAATATACGTTTGCCATGCGAACGCATATTTATATCTTATAGGAATCCTTATTAATACCATTTAATACATTTTTAAAGAAAATGGATACCATTTTATAAAAAAAAAAAAATTTTTTTGAAAATCTGCAACATGAGAGAGCTTATAACAGAAGCACGGAGTACGTTAGAGTCGTGTTTGGTTTTGTTAGGCACTTATAGTTAGCTTCTCGGGAGCAGATAGTTCTGGGTAGTCCAAGTATAATTTTACTATTGGTCTAAGTGGTAGGCACCAAGTCTAGTATGGGTGTTTTATAATGATAAATACTAAATTGGGCCTTTTTCCGTTGTTTTAAGTGCTTACTATCCCGTTATAGTCCTGATAAAATAGTGGTTTCAGGATAGCTACAACACCACTTTTTGTTTCTTGGGTCAAGCACTTGCTGGCATTGGACTAAGCTGAAATATTTTTATTAACCGACTTCAAAAAAGGAGGTTCTGTATTCGTCCCGTATGTATGTATGTATGTAAGTATGTATGTATGTATGTATGTATGTATGTAAGTATGTATGTATGTATGTATGTATGTATGTTTGTATGTGCGCGATTTTCTCAAAAACTACTGATTCGATTTGGATGGGGTTTTCACTAACGTAATCTACATACTTTCAGGAAGGTTTTAGTATATAATACACTATGTAATCATTCCTATGTACAAAGTTATAGGCATAAATGTACACACTCCGTAGAAGATTTACTGTTGAACGAATTCGTGAAAGTAATCTAACACGGGATAAAGAACTAAAAAGGGAAAAATAAAAAACTTTTTAACAAAAAATAACCGACTTCAAAAATCCACTACAAAGAAAATAATAATTTTGGTTTTGGAAGTCGGTGGCAAAAAAAAGCAAACAAAAACCAAAGCCACCGACTTCCGAAACCAAAATTATTATTTTCTTTGTAGTGGATTTTTGAAGTCGGTTATTTTTTGTTAAAAAAGTTTTTTATTTAGCAAAGGATCCATTTCATACAAACGTTTTGCCACGACATCTAAGTGTGTGAAAGTCTTTTAGTCTATGGTGAAAAATGTTACTCAAGTTCGACCTGATTCCTATACAGAAATAAAATCGATGTACAGTCGTAAAGTTCGATGTATGTAAATGTATGCCTAAAAGAAGGTATTTCCATTTTTTTCACAAGGTAGACGAAATTGTTTCATTGCCGACTTAGTAAATTGAACTTAAATATTGAACTGAGCAAATTGAAATGAAACAACTTTTCGGAGCATTTCGTGTTGTGACTCGTGTTTTATTATTTTCATCTCATACATTTTTACATTTCTCGCTTTGCAGCGTTCGTGATCAGAAAAGGACTTTTGTTTATTATTATCCCTGCATATAAGTCGGGTAAATATTATCAGAAATTATTATAAAACCCGGTATTTTATCGATCCTTATTATTTTATTGATTTACGCTAATTCTTTCAATTTGATTCCTAATACTAAAAACTTATTTTGTCCCAAAATTGAAAGTGATGTTAAGGTTAATATAAAATAACACATTCAAAGTTGAGCCAGTCCCTCAGGATGGGACATTCGCAAAGTTAAAATGGAATATGGCGTCAAAATGTTTTTATGGGGACAACACTGAAAATTGAATGCGCTAACTTGTGGTGGATTTATTTAAAGCATTAGTCACCCGGTGCGGTGGAGCACTCGGGGATCTATTAACATGGCTGGAGAATTCAAACTAATGATCTGGAATCGAAATGTAAAATCGATTGCACCTCCTACACCAGGATTATGTTATCGGTCTCCAATTCGACAATCTCAATTTGAAACGTTCAGTTTCATGGCATTTCGAATGTTATTACAATAGTGATCCGAGATAAGTTTGAGATGTAGACGCCGGAGGATTGAGACAGGCTAACGATCTTGTTACTGAGCGCTGAGCGAGCCAGCGAGCTGCACCGCACGGCTCAGGGTAATGAACCGAGATTGAGCGGCCGCCCCTTGTAGTTGTCTCCCTTTACATTGTTTGCTACAACATGATATCCTACAAAATTATCTCTATTAGCTGTAAACGGCGATATTTCCCATATAAACAACAATTTAATTAGACTGTTTTCACTTACTGGCAGCGTATTTACATCAGGAATTATCGGCACTCGTTAAACTTTAACATCTGTTCGTATTAAATAAATACACACACTGAAGTGGTAACTATTTTATTAACAATCTCGTTCTCAAATTAGCCGCTCTAAATCAACTTCGGGAACATTATAAATATTCAACGCAGAACTCTTTGATGTAACGAGGAACAATTTTACTACGGTAAAGGTAGCTCTATGTTATAATAGTGGATTATCGTTTATTTTCATTTTATACGCGGGTTACGTTAAGCGGAAAACGAGCGAGGAGCCCTAACAACTTTTAATTGACATTAAACTTGTAACAATTTCTGAGGACGTTATACAAAGTGCACATTTGCACAGATAAAACTGGAACAGTAGGGCCGCGCCGCCCACAAACGGCATAGGAAACCCTTGAACCACAAAAAAATAAAGTGTATTTTTATTGCTCTCCGAGATACAAACACAAGGTATTATTAAATTTTTATAGGCCTTTTTGCTCGATTGTTTGTTTTTATGTTCTTTTCTAAATATTACATTTCCCTTACACTAGGTACCTACCGTCACGGAAGTCAACGTTTTGTTTTCAATGTAAAATAGTGATACGAAAATAGTGATAAGATATATCTATATTTTCATAGTTTCTTAGATAAATAGAACAATTTTGAGCTTATAACTACTATGTTTATACAGGAACATCGTCCACCAGTTACTGAAATTACCATCAGGCTCGACGTTAGAGGCAAACTTCGTCATGATTAACGTGATTCATATGTAAATGAGTATAGGTAGGTACTGTAAGTTGACTCTGAGTCTGTGCCCAAACACCAACGCCGACTAATCCATCGTATCCACGATAAGCGTGACAGTGAGGCACGTGACGTGACATGCGGCGTAATTGGCACGCCGGCGTGACAGACGTGACACCGTCCTAGCGACTGTGTGCCGCTGCTGCATCCACACACGACTGCATTCAACTGACATTCACTATAAACAATCAATACTTATACCTATTTTATATAGTTATATCAAAGCTAGAAAGTACTAGCATTTTTAATTAAAAGTTTACCTGTATGAATATTGGCGAGCGCTGTTCTAAAATACGAAAAAAGCGGTAAATCTGATATAACAACATGTTATTGGATTTACCTTCCACTAGAGGTGTGCGAGCGAAACTAAAAAAAACTTTTCCGTGCAAGTTTAATAACACGAGTTTTGCGGGGTCTTCATAAAAAAAACGTCAAAATAATAATACAAGGGAAATACAGGAGCATCGGTTAACTCGGTGCTACTGCCACGTACACATAGCTTATTACGTAAATTTCAACAATATACAAAGGTATTCTCGTAAATAAGGACACACACAAAGCGTAAAATGAAAGCAAAGGGAAGCACCGACATGATTTAGAGAGAGGTAGCTAGATAATAATATTCAAGAAGCAGATTACCATAACTTAACTGAGAGATTGGCTCGGCCTACCGTGGGGCATTATTTAAATCACTGGCTGCATGCAAATTACTCAGATATCGGATAATCATGAATTGAAAATTAAACAGCGGTAGATATTCAATCGCATTCCGGTAATCCGTGGAACAATAAAGAAATATTTTCGTACGAACCTGTTATTTTTTGAATACGTAACGAAGGTTTACAGAGCAATTGATGGACGGCATTCACAATTCGGAACTGAAATAGCATAATATTGTGCTTTTTTAATTAATCGTTACTTTGATAGGTGTAGTGCACATTTTAGCATCTTTTCCCAATTTAACCGATCCGTTACAGCCGTTGGGTAGAAAACTCAAATCGCCTTCTGACCCGTCGAGTCCTTTGTGCTGTCCCTCACCTCTGTTCCATTTTGTGCCACCACACACCGTTGTTTGAGGTCAATAAAGGCTTTTGTCGAAAAGTCCTTTCGAATACAGCTCAACCTGCTCATATTTAACTCTTTTACTTTGTAACCTCAAACGGACTCGGAATAAATTAACCAAAGTTTTTGCCAATAGCCGTCTTAAAATACGGATTTAAGAAGTAATTTAAAACAGAGAAACTTATGTGTAAACATACAAAAGGTATGTCGTACTAGGTACTTAAATACAAAGAAAATAATCCTGAAAACGTGGAAGATGAAGTTTTAAAGATTTCAATCAAGTCGAGTTCCGTTTTACTTTAAAAGACTTTTGTAGTCTTGTTATAAAGTATAAATAGAGCTCAGTCGTATTCATAGTAGGAAAATCCCGGCAAGCCCCTTTGGCCTTTACAGACGAGACACTCCCACGGAAAATGAATGTCGCCTACGCCTCACCTCGACGATATTACGTTTTTTAAAGAAACCCTTTTATGATCAATATTACCTGGTACTTTCTCGGCTTATTTTTGCCGATATCAACTATAGACTATCGGAAATAACGAGACGAGAATCGAGATATTTTATGACTTTTATGCAAATTGATGACTCAGTGAAAATTCACGGATCATATTATGTACATGAATCTTATTGACACCGTTCTCACTGAATATGATATGCATGTAATGTTTCTGGCTAAATATATTGATTATATCATGTCCCTCGTCATGGACACTGGCGTGTATAACTGAGCGGCTCATCAATTTTAAGTCGTAACCAGAGGTGCGTGTAACCCACACAGGTATAAACTCGTAAACTACACCGGGCGACAGAGACCAGCAATCAATCACTTAGTAACGCGTTTCGGTGCAGAAGTTTGTAATCGAGCCTGGTTCATCCGATGTCTTCCTCGAACTAGTCGACCGCGCCAACTGAATCCCCAGAGAGCAGAGATTTATAGAGCAGCTGAAAACCCTATTGTATGTACGCGCCAGGAAATTAAACGTCACCATCTATCAATATTACACACTGCATCTCGAAATAGGTCAAACATCTAATTATGACCATCGAAATTTTGATCAACAATTCAATTCTTTTTAACACACCTTAAAACCAAAAAATAAGCGTCTAGTAAATATAGCAAGAAAAATACTAGATACTTATTAACACAGGCATGCCAGATTAATTCAACAGACTGTTCAAATAATGTTAGAAGGTACGGTATTGAAAGAATGAACATCCCAAACATCTTTATCTACCTATATCATCATACGGAATGAGAAAACTAAAACTGTTTTCCACTAATTTCTAATTTAAGATGGCCAGAGATGTGAAACACTTTTTTTCATTGCCATTGCATTATTTAGTACGGTACCTACATTGTGAAAGAGCTCGTTCGGGGAAGTACTACCACCATATCTATTTCTGCCGCCAAGTAGCATTGCTCTGCCTGCCTATTTTGTAGCGACACGCCGCATGATATCTATCACCGTGAGAACTGCCGATTTGTTTGCGAACGTTCGAGGGAGAATGTCACGGTGAGATTCTCCCTCGAACGTTCGCAAACAAACCTGCTTTTTTGAATTCGGTTAAAAAGATCTCTCTCGCACTAGGACAATGATGCCAAAAAATAACACATCATACTGCTCTTTGTCAATGTCGCAAACTTTTGCGTTGTTGATGAAGTTTTCGATCATCTCGATCGCCACATTTCTTTTATTCATAGTCTTTCCACCACTCGATGGACTATGAATAACGAATTTCAAGCTAGGTGTACAGGTGCAAGGGTGGGCTGCTCGCCAAGTGAAATTAAATTATTAGCTCGAGAAGCGTCGAGATCTTAGTGATACCGTAGTGGCGATCATTTAGCCGTTTAGCCGCCGCATAAACATCGTAGATTGAATTAGATAAAAGTTGAAATGAGTAGGTGAAGAAGTGTTTTCTCAATCCCGTTTGCGATTCGGTTATCTGAAGTGAAAGTGCACTGAAAAAAATTAACCACAGTACCTATTTCGGCATTTGAGAAATAAAATCAAAGTTTTGATAACATATTGCATAAAGTTATGTGGCCCCTTTTTGTTTTATAGGTAAACAAAAGTTTGGTTATGTACCTAACAGTTTCTTTTTCAGGGTGTTTTTTTTTTCTACCGATTAGGTACTTCAACAACAATGTGGCGAGTTCCATTGTTTTAACCGTAAAGCCTAGCTGTGTGATTTTGACTGAACTTTTGTTTTTGCTGCTGCGTTCACTAATAACTGATAGTGCTTCGTTTCACGGTTCACATCCAGTGGATAAAAATGCCATGGGCTATCATTTGTTTGACCACAGAAATCACAAAAATCCAGACTTATGAAATTAAAAAAATACATGTGAACGCTCCTCTGAAGGATATTTATTAGGAACAAAATCAACATTGATATTAATTAGTCCACATAAAATGTCAAAAGAAGGAAAAATAAAAAATCCAGTTGCAGCTCGTAATCACTTTAAACAGCGGTCATAAACATCCCACTAATGAATTCGGTAATTTACATTAATAGCTACCACGTTGAAAGTTTCCACGTTTTCATCCATTTACACTTTTTATAGGCCAGTAATTTAAGTCAGGCTATCGTTGGAGGTGACTAGATTTCATATTTATTATAAAAGCAGTAATAATTCTGCACTATTTTCTGTCGATGAACATACTTGACTAAATTACTGAGAAACCAGAAATCGTTAGGATTAAAAAAGAACGCAAAAGATTTCGCACGTCATTGCCAAGGGCGGATCCAGTGGCACGTAATTTTCTTAAAGATATAGCATAGTAATACTAATCTTGAATCCATCCTTGGACTTGGCTTTCCTCCTTACATGGCTCACTTTTTAAGAGTTGAACGTGAATAATGGCATAATTAACTATTATATTTAAAAAAGGATCTCTTATTTGAATCTGTATGAGGCGTAAATTAACACATTATCCAGATATAAGAAAAATCTCATAATATGAACTGTGAGCTTGGCCGGAGCACCTTACCGCGATAAAAAGATTATGTCGCCGCGCGATTTGACGCCCGTGCCGATTTCACTGCCGGCTGCCGACTTGACACCATGAGGCTAGAGTATAAATGAGGACAGCTATCGAGCTCGCTTAGCTCGCATTCCTCGTTTCAGGGAGAAAGAAAAAGACTTCGCTTCGTTGAAGCTTTTTTTACCAGATCTAGGCCATGAAATTTAAACGAACCTATTGGTGGGTATCACTCATATCCCTCGCTATGCATCCTTGCACATATCTGATGGAAAGACAGCCATAATATCTTTACAGCATATAATTCATACTCAAGCCGTGTGCTGATTTCACACTGTGTTGCTCTACCCCTCTGTCCCTATTTTCAACGGGTTTTTGATAAAGAGATCTCGTTGTTTTCACTCACGGAGGAACACGCAAGTTATGGAGATCTAGGGGAGGATGTTTTGTTCCCTATATTTTTCCTGCTGCTGGCTTCCTCAAACTGTTTTTTCATGTTGTTTTCATACTAAACGGCTCGGTTTGTTTTGAAGTTGTTTCAAGATACTTCCGACATGTAATACTTACTGTAACATTTTCTTATATTATATTACATTCAAGATTATAACACAAATCATCCAATATTTAGTTCTTCTTATTACACACTCCTTTGATGTTTTTCAGCCGGCAAAAGTCATTGATATTACCGGTTGGGTGAACTTCACCACAGAATGGCTGCAAGCACCATTGAATTGGGGAACTTGAAATGTATAAGGGGAAATGTAAATGTTAATAGCTAAAAATATAAAGTTTTACGAATCAACATAAAGCTTCCTAATAAACTCATGAGTATTCATAAAAAGTAATCACAAGCCATAATTATTATAGCTACATTACGCTGGAAGCAAATAATGTCAAATCAGGCAGGTATATTAAGCCGAAACAAAAGACATTAAAAGCTCGTATATGAGCTAGTTAGTTCATTTTTTCACAATGAAATCGTGGCGTTAAAACGAAACACATTAACGGAACAAGGTTTAATAGCTTTTATGGCATCATAAAAAATATCAAGCGAAATAAACTGCGGCCCTAGGGTGTACAAATTGAATTAGATCCTGGCCCGGCGCCAGGACGCGGCCAGCCTTGACACACTATCACCAATCTAGATTTAAAAGGACAATAACACAATTAGAGTGACAGTGGCAAGAAGTTAAACACTGGTTAAGCACTGGTATAAACGTTGTCATTATTTCCCTCGTACTGCAAGCAAAAGCCGTGGTACTTATATATCTACCCTGTTTTGCCGCTAATGCTAAAAAAGAGCGAACTTTTTGATCTCAGCTAGGGTTACCAGGCATTTGCCATAATTGACATGCATTTTAAGGCTTAGATAGGCACGTGCGGCAGGCATAAATCAGACACAGGCATTTTTGAATTTCTTTTGACTTTTACATATGTATTTACCTAGGTATGTTATAAAAACAGATCTTTTGAAAAAAATAATGGCGTCCAAAAATACCACTCATTTGTTACTGGGTATATATAGGTAGATATACCTACTTACTGTACCTATTGATTCATTAAATTAAGTTTAAACATAAGTTTTTTTTTTCAGGCTGGCCTTTTTCTGAAAAATCAGGCATTTTAGGCACCCTAAACAAGCATCCCTAACTTTAAAATGGTAATCCTACTACCAGATAACATTTTTAATAACTCTAATATTATAGTAACCCTTCCTGGTACTGAGAAATCGTAAATAAAACAAACCAAATCACGTGTTCTATAGCAGGTACCTACATGTAATTGAACCAATGAAACAATCAAAATTGCACTACATACTTTCTTAATAAACGCTCCAAATTTATGTTAGTACGGAACGGCAGAAAGTTTAACAATAAAGGCATATAACAGTGTGTGACCGTGAGGTCTTAAACGGAATCGTTCCGGGAGCGGTCGTCGGGAAGTGCTCACGGTAGCAACAAAGTTGTCGAATGGCTTCGGAGTACTCCGTAACGGAGTCGTAATAAATCCTCACTTACCTAATTAATGCTATAAATCCGTCGCGGCATTCCAGGTGGAGCTCGTCGCAATCCCACTGCAGACCGCTGCACTATACGAAGTACATTATCTACATATTTTATTTTCTTTGCGACGATTGTTGGTTTTAAAAGCTTTGAGGAATTTTGTTGGTGATTCTAGCGAGTTTTATTCGCGAAGTTTGTGAATGTCCTAATTTCTACACTGAACTCGGGCTTCCTTAAAGACTTCGATTTCAAGAAATAATGACCACAATCATCACAAAATTCAAATTATAATCTCATTGTCATTATCACTGTTTCCAACATTAACTGAAAAATAACAGTGCAGTGTGGGGCTTTATACTCCAGAAACCCAATAGCAAGAAAAAATTACAGTAGTCAATAGTATTACTTATTTAAACATATTATATTGAAATTAAGATATTAGGAAGGATTTTCTTTTACTTTTACAAATATTATACTTATAGCTATGAAAAAGTAACTTAAAAGTAAGTTCATTCCTGACCATCCGCATTGCAGCTGAGTCCATTTTAGAGCTATTTGAGCCCTGTTGAGGCTATAAAGGCTTCAGTTAAACGCCTGCAAAGCTAATTATAAGAAACATGTTTAATGCTCAAAATTGGGGTTTCTCGCCGCCCTTACCCAGGCTTTAGTCCATTGCACGTCATTATTAATCTGTACCGGCTGCAACAACTTTTCGCTCCCAAAGTTTGCTTGATTCTCGTTTTACCAGAAGACACTTGATTTAAGTACAGTAAGTTTGACTACAGTTTTAAGTTTTGTTGAAGTAGGAAAAAGTTGTTGCTTCGATAACTTTAAATTGTGTGCTTGAAGAATGTAGGGTGCTCAGCCATTGCCTTCGATTAGCGCTCTATGCTCTAGTTCATCTTAAAAAGGAAGAAATATCAGCAGTATTCTTGCCAAATGTGCACGATGGCCCCACGACGCCAGCCGGCCTACGGGCATGCTGCCCAAGTCATAAGGCATCGCTGGTAATTTACGAAGCCATCATTCTTACGGATATTTATTTTCGATTTATTTACTATCTGGTAAGCGCATTGGGTACGCTGTAATAATCGACTGATCTGAATATTCGAGTAATAAAAACGGCATCTATCTAAAAAATCGCATCGAGAGAGCAGTTGAAATAATAGTTAAACGGAGTCGTAAACTTGGCGTGGAGCGAATGTATAAAATAGTGCGAATGTGCGCGAAAGTTGGCGGCTCTCCAACACCCCACACCACTACGTATTGACAGGCCACGTCAGCGAAAACAATTTACCATAATTATCTATTAGCCCGCTCCTTACTTGAGAACATCGCATTATTTACTTTCAATCTCATAGTTCCTACTTCCTGTTTGAAATACATTGCTAACTCTCAACTGTTCATATCTCAGTTCATATCGTATATTTCAACAATTCACAAAAAACAGCAGTTAGCGTTCGTGTATTTTACACAATAGTTAGAAAAAACTGAAAAAATAATCAAGAGCTGTAGAGTGCAGAACAATGTGGGGGTTGCACTCATAGCAATTTTTCAAGCGGATGCGCGTCGGTTGTGGTCGGTCGCTACTGTAGCGGTCCTATGAAGCGACCGGACTGCACGCATTGTGGTCCTGTTTTGTTCCTTTTCACCGCATAAAATTGAAAATTCAGCTTAAACAAGAGCAGTTACGCTAGTAAATGCCACTTTTATTTCGACTTGCCGAGTGAAATCCACAACATTCGGTAGGATTTTACACGAGTACAATTGTATTGAAGATAATAATAATTAGTAATTTCAACTGCAGTTAGTACTTTAGCTTATAAAATTGTGGAGATTTTAATTCAGTTGCAAATTATTGTGGTGAACTCATGAGCATAAAATATTAATTCTACTACTCTACACAACGTAATGACAGTAATCGGTTGTAGGCAGGATAGAAAGTTAAATATTGCTCTGAACCAAACAACAGACTAGTTAAATTATGAGTCAATTATTAGTAGTTATGCGCTGTGACACACATTCACACCGCATAATTATTATTTACTCATTCGGTAATTGACTCATTCGCTAAACCGAAGCTTGAGTATTTATTTGAGTGCTTCTATCTTTATCGGTCCGTATTATCAGTAGAGATACTTATAGTTTTCTATTATGTACCTAACAACAAGTTAATAACCTGTATTAATATTGTCACCAGTGATGGGGCGGATTCCGCGCACGCGGCGCAGCGGAGCGGCAGGCGGCGCGCGCGCACGCGGGCCGGGCAGCGCGGCGGGCGCGGCGGCGTAGCGCGGCGCGGTGGCGGGTGCGCGCGCGTCGGCGCCGGCGCATGCACGCCACCGGCCACACGGACCGCTCGGGCGGCGGCGGCGGCGGCGGCTCCTGGCGCCTCCCGCCCGACGAGACTCTGCAAGTCGCCGACCCCAAGTCCGCCAAGGAGGAGGTGAGATTATAGTTAAACTTGGTTAGATAAGATAATATCTGTGGAACGGTCCAAATGACCGTTCCACATAGTGAATCGATTTGAATATAATATCACAATAGTGAAACGGCAGAATTCACAGACAAAGAGAGCAAAAGTAGATTTACTGTTATTTTCACTAGGATGAACGAAATCTTTCACATGTCAATTCACACATATAATGATTAATGAAGCAAAATATTTGCTCCTTCACTCAATATAGATAAATTGGCTCATTCTGGCATGTAAGTAACTAAAAGCTTTAAACCATGACTGCACAGTAGACTTCTTAATTGGTCTAATTATGCAAACCAATTGAGTACCAATTTGTTTCCGTAACCATACTTCAAATTCACAGCCTACAATTTGAAGTTCCTAAAACTTTAGGGATGGGATGGAAGTAAATCAAATAACTTCAAAATGCAAAATTCATAAAAAACAATATTCAATGTTCCGGCGAAGAGCAATCGAAGTTATACAGCCTTCGTCGGTGGAATCGTCGTAATATCGCGTCATTGAATCGGACACCTTCCGGCGCCATAAATCAAATCCCGGTATCTTTGCCTATTTTTAGCAACGTTTGAGATTGTTGACGAATGTCATTTTACTTTGCCACACCTCTACCGCTATTATCTTCAACGATTCTTCAAACGAAAAAATATTTTTCCAGGACTTATACCAAGGAGATGGCCACAACTGGCGGAGCATCGTGTTTTCTTTGATGGTCATCAGTTTTGTCATAGCCGGAATTGTGACAGCTATTTATCTATTAGGGTGAGTAACCATACTTTATTGCCCATGCTTTACTTTGTCTTGCATCTTAAAAACACTTAGATTACCTATTTTATTAATGACTTAAGTACGCGCAAGTTGGCGAGGCAAACTTTGATAAGAGAAGTTTTGTTGAAAAGAAAGTTAATTCTGCCATTGTCGGCGTTTAAAGTCTGAAAAGTGGAAGACAAAATTGCTTATATTAAAAGCGTATGACGTATTTGGACCAGGTATGTGGACGAATTATTGTACTGGTCGGGTCGTCGCATGCGGCTGGACGAGTTCCTGCACGGGGACCTGACGGGCGAGCGGCTGCCGACCACGTGGGTGAGCTCGCACCAGCTGGTGTACCAGGCGGACGACGGCGGCCTGCTGGCGCTCGACACCTTCAACAATACGCTGTCTGTCCTCGTCACCAATCACACACTAGTAAGCCAACACCTCGATAAACCCCACTTAATAACTGTCTAGCTCTTGCTTATCAAATACTTCAAATTAAACAAAACTACCAGTATTTTTAGCATCCTTAAGAAATGAAACTCTAATTCGTACCTCTGCTCTCATGTTAGTATCCAAGTTCTGTAAGTGCGGACGGTATTACTTCGATGCTCTTTACTATAAAATTTATGGCGACATCCCCGATTCTCCATAATGGCGTTATTATGCTGCGGGTAGCGGGCTTCGGGGAATGAAAATTTGAGTATGCCGCCGACTTTAAAGAGGATATTTCGCGTTATGAAGGAATGAAGACATTTACGAATATTACTGAAGTAAAACGCGAAATTTGTCAGTTCAGCTATTCACTTGACTCTGTTATCGCGACCTTTGCCGCGTTCGGTAGTTATCGAGTCAGTGCGCGTGCCGCACGCTCTATTATTACATCAACACTCGCTCCGTGAGAGCTTCGTTCGGACCGCAATATGGCCGTGTGACCGCAGCTCAACCCTCGTCCGCAAAGTATATTTTACGCTAACCCTAAGAGGTTTTCCACAAAGTTGACTCGGACTTTTGTTACTTAAACAATGTATCCCTTTACTTAAGTACATTTTAGTTGTTCAAAAGCTAATTAGTTAAACGAACTTTACAATTTGATCACAGAGGCAGCTAAATGTGCGAGGGTACCAGTGCTCTCCGAACCTGCGATTCGTGCTCTTTCAACACAATATCAAAGAGGTATGTCCACGAAGTCACTACACCCTAAAAAATTGATTTTTTTTTTACTATTCTAAATAACCAAGACGGTCGTTACTAAGTCAGCACAGTCGCTCGGACATCGTTATTTAACTTTTATTATTTCGCAGGTTTACCGACGGACGTTTACTGCGCACTACACCGTTTATGACGTCACAAATGAGTGAGTCGCTTTTGATATTTGATGCTTGAACGTCGTGAAGATTTCAGTTAAAGGCACCCCGAAGTTCCTATAATTAAATTTCCGACTGAAAATTAAATTTCGCTTCCCAAATTGGTTTTCAGTCACCGCACCTTCTCCGAAGAGTGGCGTTTGTTAGGCATATCAGAGGACGACCAGTCCTTCATTTTGATGTGCACATTGAATTTTTGGTTGAATATTATTCGTAGAGCCAGCTATTGCATAAATAGCGACGGTGCTGTGCAAAGTATAACAAATGTGAGGGACGCACGGCATGGCGCCACCTCCCCCTGGAAGAATATAAAATATCCGCACGATCTCAATTTGTTTCCTTCACACATTCATCTGTTTCGACTGGAATTTTAATGGTGTCTGCAGTATTTTGTTACTTTTGCGGTTATTGATTTACAGACGAAATGAAGAACTATATTTGCTTAGATACATTATCTTGAGATATTATTGAACACGACTACACAGTGAATCTCCATGAAGAGTACATAAGAAATTGGGTGAAACTAGACATAATTTTATTGACGGAAAAGTGCACGTATTTTCTAAAACCCGCGGGAAATCAATTTTCTTTTTACCTTTGCAGTAAGATTTTAATTCAATAAAAGTTGTTGGCAATGTAAACATAAAAGTTCATAAAACCTAACTTAATTTGATAAGTATGTTACAAGTATTTCCAATCCGAAGTTGTGTAGTTTGAAATACTGATATACCTATATCCGAAGTGATCGTCACAAACAATTTCAAACTCATATTTCATGGGACATTACCTCAAAAAAAGTTTTAAAAGCGTACCCGCAGGCGACTAGCTTTAAAAAGCCGATATTAAAGAGAGTCGTTTCTCCCCAGTTTGTTTTCCCTTTTAAATCATATCTCTTTTGTGAATTTTCTTTCTCCGGTCGTCTCGCGGGTGAAGAAATCGATTTGACGATAGGTACGTGAATACGATTTCCAATTTATTTCAAAATTTGTGAGTGGAATTTTAATGCGGTAGGGGAAGGCAGCATTTGGGTAGGGGGAGGTACATTACGGCTTCCAATGACCGTCTCGCAAACTTACTGCACCGCCGAGAATTTAAGATACACTTTTAAGTTTAAACTAGTTGTTACGAAACAGTTGTTGTTTGGATGTTCGGATTATTTTTTTGCCAAACACACCTGTTGCCGAGGCACCTCGCAGGAACTAAATTCATATCATAACGACGTTCACCCCTTCTCAGATCGTTTACTTTGTGTGCATTCGTTTTTGTGGGAAATCATTTATTGTAAACGATAATGGTATTTTGAACTTGTATGTTATAAACGGTAATGTTAAACAGAAAGAAGTCTTCTTTTAAATATAGCTTTAGGTTTACAGGTAATAAAAAGGTATACCTACAAACAATTTAAACGGTTTCAGACAAATTAATCCCTCGGAATACTTGTGAATTCCAACGTAAATCGTAAGGTACCTATCGCAGGAAAGAGCCAGCGATCCGAACGGATTAATTAGTTCTCGCAGAAAATGCGGTGGCAATCAGACTCCTCTTACTTTATTAGGTACCTACCTATTAAATAAAGTGATAGGGCCGTTAGTATTGGATAAGTTATTTCAATTTTAAAGTTATATCTTATCCTATTTTAAGTAAGTAGTTATATCAATGCAATAAGTATTATTTTACCTACGCTTGAAATTAAGCCGACTGTTTACATTATGAAGAACAACGGAAACTTTGTAAAGTCACATCTAAATGACTGTGTGTCAATGTCGCGAACTGCTTAAATGGCTATTAGCAACATAAGCTCCCCCGCATTCCGCCGCATGCTTGAACTGGCAAAACCCTCGCGTTGAACGACTGTAAAGAGTCTGCATATACCTACCTATGCAATCCGGGATATTAACACACAGGCAGTTAGATGATTGACGATTCACCTGCGAAAACCCTCGCGTTGAGCGACTGTAAGGCCTCATTTACGGAGACGCGGGGCGTCGGGTGCCGCTGCGCCCGCGGCGAATCCTCAAGCGTGTAGTAAAGCACGTGGCGGGCATTGCTGCTTTCCAAATAAGACTGGCAGAAGGTTCCGCCGCGGGCATCGCTTCATCGAGAATTGCCGCTCCGTGCGCCGTCGCGATAAACGCCACGGGAGACGCATCGATGCCATCCGCGGGCTCGGCCGCAAAAAACGCTCCATTTCAAGACAAAGCGTGTAAAATCGCTTCTCCGTAAACGCACTCAGTGCGGGCCACGCCGCCCATCGCAACGCGCGACGCCCTGAGTCTCCATAAATGTGGCCTAAGGAGTATAATATCTAGACGGTGACTATAGTGTGCATATCGTTGCAGCCACCACATCCCTTTGTTCGGCGAGGGCCAGCGCAGTTGGGAGTGGCAGCACGCGGCGTGGCTGGGCGGCGACGGCTCGCTGCTGCTGGCGGCGGACAACGAGGTGCTGGCGCGGCCCGGCCCGCCCGCCCGCCGCGCGCCGCTGCTGCGGCTCACCACCGACGCCACCCCCGGCGGCGTCTACAACGGCGTGTCCGACTTTCTCTATCAAGGTACAGACTGAATCACAAAGACCTAGAATGCCTACTCCATTCGACTAGTGGAAAGTCATGCACATCGGGTACCGAAAGGCTGATTAAGCCTCTGATCAGTTAATCTGCTGTGAAATCTCATGACAGCTGTTTTGATTAGTTGACCAAAATAGCATTGACAAGAGATTTGATAACTAATTAAATTGAATAGCCTTTCAGAAACTGTGAGATAGATAAGTACTATCTACTAGTACCTATGCGTCTTCATACATCGAGTGCAAGCGCTCTTACGACTAGCATTCGTTTGAGATAATTTGAGATCGCCGCATACGATACGGACGCTGATCTCGCGTGGATGTGTGCGTGCGCCTATTATCGCTCGTTGTATGAAGCTGGCCTTCTGTATCAGACAGATTGTTCAGAGGGATCTGAGTCACAAAATATGTGACTCAGATCCCTCTGAACAATCTGTCAACATTTGGGTCATCGGTGATAGGTCTACCTATGTGTAACGATAACCATTCAACAGTCTCCATAAAGGACCCATAAAAAAACTAAAATCTGACCTTTTTGCACCAAAACTCATAGAATAATGACACTGTTGAACAGAGGAGGTGACGAAAACGCCGTCAGCGACATGGGGCTCCGCGGACGGCACGCTGGTGCTGTACGTGCAGTACGACGACCGCGCGGTGTCGCAGCTGCGCATGCCGCGCATCGCCGACGTGGGCGGCGCCGGCGCGGCGCGGGCCGGCTTCCTGCAGCTGCCCACCAACAACGCCTCGGCGCACATTGTCTTCCCCGACCAAGTCACCCTCAGATATCCCACGGTATGAAGCTTTTGTATTATCACTTTTAAAATATCCCCTCTTTAATTTGTGACATTATCACATTTTGAGGGGCTCATGGCTAAATGACAGCCGCGCTGATCGATCGATCTGCGAGGTTAAGCTGTGCTTGCCGCGGTCAGTCCTTGGATGGGTGACCGTTCTTTACACATCAAGACCCCTCCGTGCCTCGGAGAGCACGTTAAACAGTCGGTCCCGGTTGTCATAGGAATATCTTTGACAGTTGTTACAGTCAGGAGCCCAAAAGTCTGACAACTGGTCTAACATTCGAATACCGGTATTCCCCAATAATTAGGTTGTGGAGGTCAGATGGCAATCGCTCCATGTAAAATATTGATATTCAGCCGCAACCAGTTAGACTGGAAGCTGACCCCAATCATGTTTGGGAAAAGGCTAGGCTGATGATTATCATATTTTGTTAGCAATTTCTTAGCCTCTGTTATTGATCTTATATCGTATCTTGCACCAATCACATCTATGACAATGTAATGATAATATGCCCAGCTCTCCTTTTTACAACTCATATCTTGATCCGTAGCTTGTGTAGCCCAAATATTATTAGATAGATCGCCATTTCGATGGTTTGACAATCTAATTATTTCATCCACATATTAAAAACATGCGATCTCACCCAACACCTAACACTCAATAAATAATGTTAAATAAATAGTTTACCATGAACCTTTCAACTGTTTCCAGCCTGGCAGTTCGATACCAAAGGTAAAGTTATGGATAGTAAGTGTTCAAAACGCGTCCTCACCGCCGAGATGGGAAGTGAGGCCTCCAAGTACGTTAGATGGAATGTACGTATTTTCTACCAAATAATAAATCAAATTATAAAGCTGGTGAGAAGTATTCAATATATTTTTTTGTTTTACAGGGAATATTATCTCATATCAGCCCAGTGGGTGGGCAAAGACAATTCTCATGTAGGTGTAGTGTGGATGAATCGAGCGCAAAACCTTACAGTTTATAGCAGTTGTTATGCCCCTAACTGGACTTGCACTGAGGTAACATTTTATCGACTTCTACTGAATTTTATTATTTACTAGACCTTTGCCGGCGACTCCGTCCGCGTGGACTACAGTGAAATGACCAGTTTAAATAACCTCCGGAGTGTAGGGTGGCTAGTACTACCAAGAGGTCAAACTGTATCTCTGGTGTATCCCACCGGAATTAGAAGAAACGTGGCTAAGATTTTAAATTGGACCCCAAGCTATCGAACTGTGAAAACCACACCAAAATTCGTTCGATACTTTTTGCGTGATGCGCGCACATACAGACAAAAATTAAAAAAAATATATTTTTGGGTATGGTTAGGTTACGTCCTAATACCCTATCCCAACTGTTTTTTCTGGAATATCTTCAAAGTACAGACACGGCTGTTCTTATAATATTTTCCCGATTTCTTATTGATTGTTTTTTCAGACGCATTCTGAGAAAGCGACAGAGGAGCCTTGGTTAGAGGTGCACCAGCAGCCGGTGTACTCGGAGGACGGGAGTGCCTTCCTCCTGCTGGCCGCGGTGCAGGAGGGCGGCGGGCAGTACTACACGCACATCAAGCACGTGGACGTCCTGCGCCAGCGCATGGCCGTCCTCTCGCACGGCAAGGTCGAGGTCGCAGAGATCCTGGCCTGGGACCAGGAGAACCATTTAGTTTATTATTTAGGTAATTTTATTACGAACGAAATTAACTAAAGCCCCGTATTCACTGTAAACAAATGTTGCGCAACATTGTAGCAGCAACGTGTTTCTGTGTTGCTAGAAACATGCTGCTGGCGTGTTCAGTGCCCAGGAAAGGATTGTTTTCAGCAACATTTGATGTTGCTATCAACAATGTTGCTCAACATTTTTTTACCATGAATACCGGGCTTAATAGTTTAAAAGTGATATCCTCAAATATTATTTTTTGATTTAAAGGTTTAGACAAAGACACGTTACCAATACTTAGACTACATCCAGATTTGGTGAAGGAAGCGAATCAAATTAAGTATTTTGATTGAGTGCAGTTGAGTGTTCTTTTTCAAATAGGTCAGTTTACTAACCCAATGTCCTCGTCATGTTGTTAATAACTACATAGTATATACCTCTCATCGACATTTTGATTCAGGGTATTGCGTGTGGTTTTGACTGTCCAGAGTGCAGGGCCGGATTAACCATATCGGGGCCACTAGGCAATGCAATTCCCGGGGCCCTTTTATTCGCCGCGCAAAAATCGAATATCATTCGAAATTAAGTACGACAGTATTTAAGTACCTAATTTATATAAAACACTTTTATCAGTGCACGGCCCACGGGCCTCTAGCCGATGCGGGGCCCCTAGGCAGTTGCCTACACTTATGGATAATACGGCCCTGCCAGAGTGTATAGCTCCCGGTGTGTGTTGAGTTTTGATTAGGGATTTGTTCGGAACAGGCAGTGCAGACAGACCTGGTCAGCGGCAGGTGTACGTAGTGCGAGACCCGAGCTACGGCGGCGGCAGCAACTCGGTGAAGGCGCGCGCGGACCGCGAGGAGCCGCGCTGCCTGACGTGCGAGCTGGCCGTGTGGCCGGCGCGGCTGCACTACGCCAACTGCTCCTTCTGGCGCGCCACCTTCTCGCCGCCGCGCGCGCGCCTCGGCATCACGCACTACGTGCTGGAGTGCGGGGGGCCCGGCCCGCCGCTCGCCGGCCTGCACGACGCGCGCACGCATAGGCTAGAGAGAATATTGTATGATACGAGGCCTTATAGGTAAGCAACATTGATTATTTCATTGTGTTTTCCCGAGGAACTAGAGTTCTTTAAGAAGGCAGTAAATAGGTTTTTAAAGGGTCGGCAACGCACATGTGATACTCCTAATGCTGCAAGCTTTTCTTTGGCTACGGAAAGGCGGGCCGCACGCCTGTTTGCCACCGTCGTGCATAAGGGTGATTTCACAGTCACGCTGACCGTCAGCGCGGGCGGCCAGCGCGGCTCGTAATCCAAACAATCGTGCGCGTTTCGTACGCGTCTCACTATAAACCGGTACAAGACACGTCTATCCCATGGCCTACGCCGCTTACGACCCGCTCGCCGGCGCGCGACTGTGAAATAACCCTGTGTCTTGAATGTCTAATAAAGCTGGCATTTTTGTGCTCTCCAACTATTTGATCGATCCTATAATTCTAGTTTAAGCATTCTTGTACAAATGATAGTTCCGCAATCTTGTCATAAATTATCTTCAAGTAATATTTGAACTGTAATCTTCAGATCAGTACGACTGCGCGAGTTGGCGCTGCCGACGCGGCGGTCCTTCGAGGTGGCGCTAGGCAGCGGGTCCAAGGCGCGAGTGCAGCTGCTACTGCCGCCCTCCTGGAGAGAGGAGCTAAGAGACGCTGCCTTTCCTGTGCTTGTTCATGTGTAAGTATCAAACTACATAATTTATTCGCCCAGAAGTTATTCTCTTTGTCAACATTCCTAATTGCACTCAGCTATTATAATTATTAATGTAATGCAAGTATGGTATGTACTTATAAAGTTACCAGCTGTATTATGATGGATGCGAATGTCCCCAATATTTGATTGCTACCTACCTACTCAGCTTATCTTTTAAACATAACATCGTGAACAATCTGGTATTCTGAGATGTAAGAGCTAGACAACGAATGGATGAAGACAATGTTAAAAGTGACTGTGTGATATCAAAAAGTTCTGAACAAAAAAGTAAATATAACTAGCATTGCGAAGTTTGGTCCCAACATTAATCCACAGTGGCCAATCCTTATAAATGCAATGTAACACAAGTTGCACAGAGAGTAATCTTAAGCTGCACTTAACAATATATAATTATGGCACAAAGTTGTCGGCCTTGATAATTAACAAGATTACAAGAGTTCTTGCCAAATATCCTTGCAACTTGGATACCTCTAAAGTCTTGGTTATTAGTAGTTATTACTTAGTCAAGTGGTATTAATTTTGTATGAATTTTAAGCTCATTTGGCGTTATTTTATTAGTCTTTTCTACTAGCTTAATTTCTTACAATATTTCGGGAGCATAGCGAATTACCAAAATAACAACATGAGTATTTTGACATAATACTAGACATTTGCCGCGACTCCGTTCGCGTGGAATACAATTTTAAATAATCTCCTTAGTGGCTAGTACTACGATATCTTCAATGCACAGACACGGCTTTTTTAGTGTTAGGTATAAAATTTAGTATTAGTAGATATAAAATGTTAAAATGAAGCTGCCGGTCTGACTCCCAAAAACCATCCAGCAAATTCATCCCGATTTCAACAGTACCTATAGGTATTGAAGTTACTTGAAAACTAATAAGACTAGTGACCAACATGTCGTGTATTCAAACTCTTCAGCGACGGCCGGCCGGGCAGCCAGCAGGTGACGGAGGAGTTCCTGGTGGACTGGGGCTCGTACATGTCGTCGCGCAACGACGTGGTGTACGTGAAGCTGGACGTGGCGGGCGCGCGCGGCCTGCCGCGGGCGCTGCTGCGCGGCCGGCTCGGCGGCGTCGAGGTCGCCGACCAGTTGGCTGTTATTAGGTACGTAGCAGCAGCCCCGGATCTAGGGGGAGGCAAACCCGGGCCCGTGCCACAGGTGGCAAATTAAAGCTTGGTAGAGGAATACACTGAGTAGTGTATTCGTCTACCAAGCGTAGTAATCGCACAGAGCAGCGCTAGACCGGTCTTTGTGGCGTTATTTGGGAGAGGCCTATGTCCATCAGTATCAGTGGGCGTGTTATATCTGAAATGATGATGATAAAGGTAAAAATATTGCCGGGCTGGCGGCAGCATTTTTTAGTTTTTGCCCCGCCTCGAAATAATTCAAGATCCGGGGCTGCGTAGCATAGGACATTCTGGAAATCTGGACAGCATGCCTAAACATTTATATCACGTGACGTCAATGTAGCTTGCTCGTTGAGAAGCCACGTTTAATATTTGGTCGATAAACATGCGCGAGGTGACGTCGTCGGAAGTTAAAAATGCGCTGCAGCCCTAAACGTTGTTTATCAACTCTTAAAACAAAACTTAAAACAGTGATGGAGTCAACCACAAGTACCTACTGCTGCCACTGTCTAGTTATGGATGAGTCGATTAGAAAAAAAATCCTAAATCAGTTTTATCTCTTCTTCCTTATTAACGTAATGAGAGTTTAGCATCTATTTCAAGTAGACCTTTTGAGTAGGGGAGAGCGGGGCTGAAAGTGCCGATTTTGACAAATCGTTCTATAAATCGATCAAAACAGGTACTACGTTAGGAAATATATGTAGTTTATAGGTGAAATTTAATCTATTTTATAAATTTACCTGCAGTTTTTGCACTTTTTTAATAGTTTTCGATAGAAAGTGATTTTTCTTGCAAGCGGGCGAGAGGCACTATCAACCCCGCTCTGGGGCAAGTTGTGCCGTAGCGAAGGTTGGTTGTGCCGTTCATAATGTCTATGTAAAATTTGATAATATAAATAAATTAAAATAAGTTAGGAATAAAAATACATCAGTTTTGTAGTTTTATATTTATTTGTTGTTTGTTTTTGCAAAAAATCAACAGTTTTTAAACTTTAAACTAAATAGAATAAAAAAAACAAATAACTTTTGTTCTTCTAGTTTTTTTTAAACATTAAGTAACCATCTATTAATAATTAACACTTATTTCTTAATCAAATGAGATCTTTAATATTATTCCCAAGTATAAAAAATATCAGCCTCTAAAACCACTCAAAAATAACTGAGATCTTGCTTATTTTTAATCAGTCTCACGAATTAATTATATAAAAACTTATTCTCCAGATGACTGGTCAGAATAGCAATTAGGACACACATATGATAAGCTATCTTCATCTTCAATACATTGCAAATGGGCCCAATTTTTACATTCTCTGCATTGAATCCAGTTTTCCCCAGGAACAGAGTTAGAGTAGGCATCACAACATATGATACAGTACCATTCTAGTCCCTCATCCTCTTCATCGGAACTTTCTTGAAGAACCTGTCTTCTGGCGGGATTCTCAGCCTTCTTGTTTTTTTGTTTACCACCTTTGCCTTTTCCCTTCCCTTTTTCATTAATGTTCTTTGCGGTCTTACTTACTTTCTTCTTTTTTTTGTTAGCCTGCTCTTCTGCCAAAGCATTTTTCACCGGAGTATCCGTAAGGACAGCTGACTTTCTTTTACGTCTTTTATTAACTCCAATTAAGCGAGGAGGTGCTTTAGGCAACGGTCTTATTAATTCCGGTGAGAAATGCACTGCGTTTTTATCTCCTGTTTGAGAAATTATGTGATCAGCTGCTGTTTTCGGGTGGCAGCGAGGGATAAGCTCTGGACTATTCTGGCGTGACTCTTGTCTTTGATTATCTGATGACCCAGAATCATTTCCACGGTCTACTTCAACGGCTTCCTGTCCACCTGACGGGTCAGACTCATTTCCACGGTAAGAATGCTGAATACCTGAAGGACCTGGTTCATTTATAAAGTCAACACTGCATTCGTTTTGCTGATGCCCTTGCTGAAGTATTGATGGACTAGTATCAACAATATTGCTCATGCAGATTGACTCATCAAGATTTTCAGGGGTGCTTTCTCGATTGTATGAAGGGCCAGGCAAATTGTCTATGTCTTGAAGGGGTTGATGTTCCGGTAGTGGGCGATCCGTGACAAAAGACGGTGCAAATTCATCGTCTGTAAAAACATTCGAATCAAAAGGCCAAATACCAGTCTTTTTGAACGCGTTGCAAATATTGGTGGGTGTTGCTGCCAGAGGAAAGGCATACTTCACTATACCTGGTATTTCGTATATGCTCATAGTCTTCCCGGGATTTGTCCTTAGCCAGTTGTTTTGGGCTTTAGAGCAGTACGTTTTAAAAGGGCCGTTGACACCCACATCCAGCGGTTGAAGGCGGTGCGTGCAATGTGGGGGAAACGATAATAATATGACTGAGTTGCTCTTGGCTTTTTCTATTACTTCAATATCGATGTGAGATGAATGATTATCCAGGAGTAACAACACTGGCTCTGCAGGAGTAGGTTTAGTATATTTTATAAAATGATTCATAAACATTAAGAACTCTGTGCTTGTCATCCAACCGGAGCGGTTACCAGCCCCAATGCATTCAGGAGGACCGTCGCGAATAAAGAGGTCTTTGTATTTCATACGTGGAAACACAAACATTGGTGGAATAGTATTTCCCAAGGCACTTACCGCAAACTCAACTGTAACTAACGTCCCACGCTCTGCTGAAACAATTGCGCCCACTTGCTTTATACCTTTTTCTGCTACAATTTTGTTTGGTTTTAGGACAGTTTGGACGCCAGTCTCATCCAGGTTCCAGATACGTGAAGGAGTAAGATTATACTTGCTTATCAGGTCACCAAGTTTTTCAAAGAAGTTTTCCACGTTGTGTCGGTTGAAAGAGGTCGCGCGTCCTGCACTTGTAGCTTCCGGTGTTCTTATAGAAAGTGTAGGATTCCTTTTCAAAAAACTGGTGAACCAATCCTTACCGGCTTCGCCATTTTTATGCCAAGACGGTGGAATGTTTTGGACATTAAATTTTATCGCACATTGGTATGCAAGTTGCCGAACTTCTTCTGGGAGGAGTCCAAAGTAAATAGAAGCGCTTTTTCGGATGTATGACGACAATGATGTCTCTTGTTCCTCATTGAACACTACTCTTGATTTATATCCAACTTTAGGAGTAAGTCCACTCCTTAATTTTTTGACATATCTTTGTAGCGTTGTGTAACAAATGTTTAATTCCCGCGCAACAGTTTTTAATTTGCGCCCGTCCAGCATGACCGCATCAGCAGCCCTCTGCATAAGATCTTGAGATGTAGTTCCCCTTTGTGTTTTTCTCTTGTATGTTCTCATCCTGTCAAATAAAGTAATAAAGTATGAAGTAGACAATACACACAAGCCAAATAACACAAACAACACATCACAAGACAATATTAGCGAACATTACACAAAAGAACATTAAAGATTACGTGGGGGTTGGTTGTGCCGCGGCACAATTAGCCCCACACCAAAAGCACATTTTACCCCGTTAATAAGGTTATGATATTTTGTCACACAACAAAAAAACAACGTGCACAAAGCATCGAGATTGCATTGCTTAGCAATTCTAGATAAATAACAAACATTTTAGTAAAACTTTAATGTATAAATAACGAATAATGCTAGTCTAAGACCAAAAAGTATACACGCGAAAATATTTACTTACGTGGCGATGGACAACACTAACACACGTAGCCACACGGTCCGCGTCTCGATCGCAACTAAAATGGCCGCCGCGTGAGCCGAGCGGTTAGGCAGCATGCGACGTAAAGCAAACGTATAGCTATCTAGTTATTAAATATATAAGTGATTCTCAAAAATCATATGACCCGAGCGGGATTTGAACCCGCGACCTCTGCCGAACCGTGGCTAGTGCTCTGAACCAACTGAGCTACCGGGTCCCGCCCGACTCATCTGAAATTTGAGACCCCTTTGTAATACGCTTCTTAGGAGCGTTTGGCGACATCTATCGGAAAACTTATGCAGTATTTCCAACTCAATGCCAATTACTTTGCAGTTATCGGACATCGATGCGATATCACCATCTATACATTATAAATGTATATTTTTTTGTGAATTTGAAACATGTCAAAGCCATGTTATGCTTATATTAAGTTATTAAATATATAAGTGATTCTCAAAAATCATATGACCCGAGCGGGATTTGAACCCGCGACCTCTGCCGAACCGTGGCTAGTGCTCTGAACCAACTGAGCTACCGGGTCCCGCCCGACTCATCTGAAATTTGAGACCCCTTTGTAATACGCTTCTTAGGAGCGTTTGGCGACATCTATCGGAAAACTTATGCAGTATTTCCAACTCAATGCCAATTACTTTGCAGTTATCGGACATCGATGCGATATCACCATCTATACATTATAAATGTATATTTTTTTGTGAATTTGAAACATGTCAAAGCCATGTTATGCTTATATTAAGTTATTAAATATATAAGTGATTCTCAAAAATCATATGACCCGAGCGGGATTTGAACCCGCGACCTCTGCCGAACCGTGGCTAGTGCTCTGAACCAACTGAGCTACCGGGTCCCGCCCGACTCATCTGAAATTTGAGACCCCTTTGTAATACGCTTCTTAGGAGCGTTTGGCGACATCTATCGGAAAACTTATGCAGTATTTCCAACTCAATGCCAATTACTTTGCAGTTCCCTACGCTCCTAAGAAGCGTATTACAAAGGGGTCTCAAATTTCAGATGAGTCGGGCGGGACCCGGTAGCTCAGTTGGTTCAGAGCACTAGCCACGGTTCGGCAGAGGTCGCGGGTTCAAATCCCGCTCGGGTCATATGATTTTTGAGAATCACTTGTATAGCTATCTCTTTCGGTTTTTGAGATATTCGCGTCGGCACTACCTGCCCCCGGCACTTGCAGCCCCGCTCTCCCCTACACTGTGTATTCGAGACCGCATAGTGATGTTTTTGTATGCGGGAGTAAATCTCCACTAAGTGCCTCAACACTACTATCCTAATTACTCCATGTTACAATTCCAGATATTTATTAGAAACGTTCAAGTTCCTGGACGTGACGCGCGTGGCGGTGTGGGGGTGGGGCTACGGCGGCTACGTCACCGCCATGCTGCTGGGCTCGCAGCAATCCACGCTCAAGTGCGGCATCGCCGTCTCGCCCATCACCGACTGGCTCTACTACAGTGAGTACTGCCTGTCTTGATATCGTACATTTATACCCCAGGCCCCGAGTCCTGTCATTTACTAATACACGCGTCATTTGCTAGGGAAATGAATGATGCTTTTAGTCGTCATTGGTAGTAACATTGACATTGATGTATGCCTTAGACGCGGCGTTTACGGAGCGCATCCTGGGCCAGCCGTCGGTGAACTACAAGGGGTACGTGGAGGCGGATGCTTCGCAGCGCGCGCACCACGTGCCGGCGCACGCGCTGTACCTGGTGCACGGCCTGGCCGACCTGTCCGCGCCCTACCCGCACGCGCTGCAGCTGGCCCGCGCGCTCACCGACGCCGGGGTGCTCTTCAGATACCAGGTACAGATGTTCTATCTCAAGAAGGCTGATTGCGCTTAATTGTGTGTGTAGAATTCTGTCCGTCATATGGGCCATCGCTGACGTTTAAAACGGGGAAAAAAAAATCTTGCGCACATATAAATATTGTGTACGTGCACTAGACACATACAATAAAGACCGCCACCCACCTTCGCGTCGTGAGATCTTACACTCCTAATACGTGCTGCAATGCTGTTTCCGCACTTTAGCGAATCTACGTAAATCGTGACGTGGTGTTTGGTGTGTGTGTAGGAAGGAGTAAATCCAGTAAATCCTCGCGATCCAGGAGAAAAATTAAAACATTTTTCGACTCATTATCACCGCCTTCCTACTAAAACTAAGATAATGATACGTTCTACCCTACATAATCAAAAAAGTTCAGACAGTATACCGTTATTTCAACTTATGCATAAACTCATCTGAAGACCTGGATAAGTTTTGTGGTGTTTTACGTATAAACAATTATTTGCAGGCGTACGCCGATGAGGGTCACGACCTGAAGGGCGTGATTGAGCACGTGTACCGTTCCATGGAGGACTACCTCCGCGAGTGCCTCTCCCTCGACCCCGAGGACACCAAGCTGCCGCCCCCCGACAGATAGACCTCACATTATCCTATTGTTATCGTAATTACTGTAAATATGTACATGAGACATAGTGCTTTAATCGAATGTGTTCCCCACGGCTCGACGGCGCGACGCCTCTGTCGGCGCAGCGACGACCTCGACACGTGTGAGTGCGAAACCTCTTGTGATTAGTATTAGGTACTTATGAAATTTGTTATGATGAATAAAGTTGCATGAATTGAATTACTAAAACACTAGTATTAGTGAAATAATTAGGTTGATTTTATAATAGATAGATACCAGACGACGGGCTACGAAAGTAAGATAAATTCTTCGAATTCAATATTTCCTCATCGAATCCATGATTCAGCTTCAGCACCATTCGGCTAAACTACTATCGTACTGTGTCTTTTGCTAGCTCCTAAGAGCCTAGATAGGGAATAAATTGTAGACACGATGTCTCGTTAGATAACAAACACATTTTGTAACTTGACGATGTATCTCGGTATACCAAGACAGTCACAGATCGTCGTAACGACTACAACCCCGAGCTTGTTCTATTAGGCTTTTACTACTATTTTCTACTGCGCCTTTACTATCAAGCTTTTCTATTTTATCTATTCCTATAGAAGTGTCCACTTGTACTGTACATAATGTTATATTACACAGTTATAATATGACTGTTCAATTTTATGTAACGAGAGCTGACTGACAGGAGCACACACTCAATTATTTTGTCGTCGATCATATTAGTTTTGTAATGATGCTTTACTTCGATGATTGTTGTTAACCACTTAAACTACGAAATGAAGAGCTTATCATTGAGGGAAAATTTACTAGGCCTTTTGAAATTAATGTTTATGTTACAGATGTTTAAAATGTTATGTTTTGTAAAATTATAGCGCTGTTGAAAATACCTCATGCGACAATGTACATAGAATAATTCTAATCATATGTAATTTGATAGAATGAAACGCGTTTTATAGTGACTTATAATGTTTAGAAATGAAGTGACCTTGATCATCCCCTAACCTTAACTGCTTTGGCTCCATCACATCATCATTTCCTAATCTTCCTAGTCGATAAGAGCGTTCGGCGGGGAGCGGCCAGCGCGCTGCCGGCAGCGGTCGGGGCCGCCCGCCCCGCAGCCTGCACGCACAATACCGTCAGCTGGCCAGCCCCGAGCCGTACTCACTCAGTCCCGATACTTCGTAGTCAGTGGACCCCACTTCACTGTAGAACTCAAAACAAAACATTTGAGTGTTAAGCTTGTACAAAATAGTCTATAAATTGAGCTAGACAATTTGCCTTTCTGATAGATATTTCAATAATGCAGTCTCTAAGTTTTTAAATCAAGATGTTTGAAGTTGTGATGTCTATGTATGTACATAGAGGACAAGATGGAAGGTAGGGGTGTCGCAGCGCGCTGCCGGCTGTCGGCCAGGCGCTCGGCTGCCCGCAGCCGGTCGTGCTGACGTCACTGTCGGCAGGCGCTGCGACACATATTGTTGTTGATTTCCGTAACTGTGACATAACTAGATAATTCATTGTTGTTGTATAGAGATAATAAACGTTTGCCGATATTGTTAAGTGTTATCGGATACCTGCATAGACGCATATCGTACATTCCATGTTTGTGAAGACTGCCAATTTGGTCTAAATTTTACAATCATTGTACTAATTAAATACCTACGATACGTCGATGAGATTAATTTCAATTGCCGTTATGGTCTTAAGGATGCTGTGATTCTTCTATTGCATAATTGTAACGATAATGGATTAAATTATATTAAATAATAATTATAATGTCTCCATCTGACATTGCGTAGGGCCTAGTGAAATCGAATTCGTTGTAATTATTAAAAATAATTATCATAAGGTTAATGTTAATTTAGATATTTTGAAAAATTCTTCCATTATAAAAATAAACAATATTGCTTTGTTCTCCAATGATGAAACAAAACATAGACAATATAATACGGGCTACGTGTACATCACACACATGAGATTTTATAGTTAGATAAAATACGAGAGAGTTCGGAAACCGGGTGCTTTAAATTTTACATCATGTTGTACGTATTGATTTCATTAGCGAATGTTCTCTAGTTATACACGGCGAGGCGCCGGCGCCGGCCGGAGCGCGCGGCCCGGCCGCCTCGCGCTAATTAAGAATACTTTCCATTTCTCATAAGTTAAATTATGGAATATTCAGCGGATAACACCAATTAAATTCATATTATAGTATTTATATAAAGAAACGACATACTTACCGGGTTGTTATTAAATTTTAGCACAATGATGGATCTAATCGTTTGCACGCCGCTTCACTCCTGACTTTACTCCTTTCAAAGTCTATAGTCCTTAGTCTTCCAGTACAGCGAAAGCTTCCGTACCTACCTTGTCTTATTCTTGATGCAGGAAAGTAGGAACTATGTGATGACTATGTCAATTATTTCACTTTTCCAACTCTGATCAGCTACGTAATTGTTAATTTTGTTTATCTAATGTCCTTCGATAAAATTTCTATATAAATTTAGATTTTCGTCCTAGTTTATCCAGATTCAATGGATGTGGTATAAATGTGAATCAGTAATGCTGTGTTCTTAGGATCCCTGCATTATACGCTACACTGCACTCAACCTACACAATAAATGTTATTATTAGATAGGTATTTCATTATGATTTGGGCCACTACAGATTAACTTCTTAAGCAATACAAAAACCAAAAGACCTAAGAGAAAGTTAAAATCAGTAGAAACATTTCGTCGCATTTCTTTCTCAACCTCGTATCTGTAAAATCCTAGTTATACAGGAACGAACAAAATTATCTAAAATTCTTATTAATTATTCATTGTTTATGTAAAGAAACACATTCAATATATTCATCCAATCCTTATTTAAGTTATTTAATAATTATTTTATTGAAATATAAAACAATTTTGACATAATAAACAGTTTTTTTTTCGTTCCTGTAAAACTAAGATTTTACAGATACGAGGTTGAGAAAGAAATGCGACGATTTGTCAATTTAGATAAGCAATATAACAAAGTAAATAATTTAGAGTGTCGCACACGAGGTGTGGGTGGAGTGCAGTTGGGATGCAGCGTAGTGTCCGCCTTGTATCTTTAGAGTGCCGCGGATTGCTCCCTTAGCGGTTAGATTGAAGACGGACGATATTGAATACAACATTCTAATATACTGATGGACAGTTGACATGAGAACGAACACCCCACTCAATTTAGAATAAGTGAGTCCACTCGATGTATTCGGCATGTGAGATGTTGTATTCAGTAGCGCGACGTTCGATGGCCCTAGAAAATCATCTAAAAATCTACGTTATTGTTAATCAGTGTTATAAATCTTATCGTCTCGTTTAAGAGTTACAGTGTTGTATAGATTGGTACGTTTAATTTGTAAAAATTCTGAGATTATTCTGTTATTGTAAAGTTTCTTTGAATAAATAAAATTTTGAAATTTACATAATCGTTCATATGGCAGTTTTATTTGGGTCAAGAAGATAAATGTCACTACCTACTTATCTGGGAGCCCTAGATGTAGATTGCTGGGTGCGGCCCTGTGGTTGCGCGCCCACTTCTCTATGCTCCGAAAGTACCTCTCGAGGTGTTCGTCCTTCACGTTGAGGTCTGCGGGGCTGAGCCGCGCGCTGCACGTGTTGCCGCTGACCGCGCCGTCCGAGTTACAGTTGGAGCGCGACACGTTGCGCATCAGCTCGTAATGCGAGAAGTTCATCGACATCAGCGACGCGTCCGTCCCCTGGTTGAAGTTGGAGCTGGAGCACATGTCCATGAACATGTCGGTGGCGCCCTGCGCTGCGGGGTTCATCTGTCTGCTCGTGGAGTACTCCCCGTTCACTAGCTTGCTCTTCTTCAGTCTGCCCAACGCTAAATCTAAAGACCTCACAGCCTCATTCACGTTAAAAGACTTGCGTTTCACCGGTTCACTCTTGAGTCTCAAGGGCGGTGCATTATTAAAGGATCTTGCCTTATTAGCAAACTTTTTATCGTTAGGTGGATCGCCATTATTTTCCATGGCTAATAATGCAGTAATTTAGATTTGGCATTGCATTTTATCGAGAGAATTATGTTAGCTACATAAGAACTTTGCCTATGTTACCTATCACATTTTTCGCAAGCTGTATACCTAATATTATTTATCTCTCGAGCCGTCTACCAAACTAACTTGACAAGTTATCTGTCAATCAAATAGTTTTGGTATTATAAATCAATGAGATCCAAAAAGTTTAGTTCCGTTTTTGTTAATTACTATTTTTCATTTTTTGTTCCTAGATGGCGCTACTAATGTTTATGTAAACGCCATCTACCTATACTACGTTACACCACGTGAAGCGGCTGCTGCGTCCCCTTCGTAAAACTTGAACGTGGCGTCGCATCGTAGGTCTGTAGGTATGTCACTGATATAACATTTGATACTGGACGCATGTCAAAAGATGGCATTGCCGTTGCTTATTTTAGATAATTTTGAATTGCAGTTATTATTCAACTGTTTTAGGTAAATTAAAATTTTTCATATTACTATCTTTAGGGTTTTTCGAGGTGCTTCAAACCTTGATCTGTGTTTTAAAGTACCTATGTTCTTTAAAATATTATTAACATTTATAAAAATTGGTATTAACAAGTTCATTAAACACATTATAGAGCTCGAACAAGTTTATCAATATTTTTTTGCCAACGCCATCTAACATCTAATAAAATTATGTTAGTTACGCATTAACCTAGATACGCGACGTAGGCGGTGGTACTACTTGTCGTAGCTCTCGTAGACCTGTCGTAGCTGCTCACAGCTTAGGAGCCGCAATACGAACCTATCTCAATTTTCCTTGATGTGTACTCTGCTCTTGTAAGTATGTATAGTATAGGTAACAATTTATTGCACATCGGTTATTTGTATTCTAACAATAATTTAGTGAACTTTCATTAGTAAATGGTGTTTACGTTCTTTGTATGATGAAACAAATGAACACAACTGCAATGGTTTTTAAATTAGGCAATCAATTAGAAACCGTATATAAAAGCTTTTTATTATCCCAAGTAATCGTTTTGTATTATTTTAGCAGGGAGGTACGCATCACAAAGTGCGGCAGCGGTTGGCGCCAAAGCTTCTATTTCTGCCTTCATGCCACTAGATAGCATTACTGTTAACTCTTCTTTAATGCGCTCACCTGAAAATGTTTGTAGCGTCAGAAAAACTAATATGAATCAATGACTGTGACGTCTTAATAAATATTTTGATCTCATATGTAAAAGAACAGAAAGAAGTATTTTACTATTTATTGTTATTTCATTAATAAATTGAAATAATAAATTGTCGTGAAGGAATATTATTATAATAAATAATTAACCATGCCAGCCAAGAGATATATTTAATGTATTTACCTAGCCCCTAGCTTGCTGAGGTATTATAGGTACGCTGTGATAAGAAATGGATTTATAGGACTATAGCATAATAATATAAACATATCTTTATACTGGGTGTATCTCAACCATAATTTTCTATTTTATTGTTTTTAAGACTCAAACATAGATAACTAAAATTTAATTAAAGACCTTTTACGCATACCTTTGTTTACTAATAAAGATTGATTGATTGGAAAATAAATAAACACTGCCCTTTTTTTTGGGTTTCCAAAAATCTAAAATCTCTGAAACACTTACCAACCGGGGTGTCCAAATAGGGTCTTTTAACAAGATTCCTCAGCTTTCGTTTATCTAGTTCAGTGAGTGGTAACCGTGCTTCATTTGGAGCCAGCGTCATGACGTCACTGTGACGGGCTCCTAGCATCACCAGAGAACTGCAAGCTAGTGATGATGACAGGTGAGACTGGGCCTAAAAGATGGTAATAAGAATACAGTATGTGATGGAACTTGGGACAGGATTTTCTTGAACAGACGATTTATTTTAAAGAACTATGCCATTAGAGTGTTTATGTTTCATCATAGCACTTCCTACTACCACATATTACATACACAGCTCTCTAATTTTAATAAATAACGCGCCTTTTCCAAACCGCATTTCCAAATGCCATGATTAGGCAAGCTACATGCTTACAAATGATAGTGATAGCCAAGTGGTCTATGCATGTGCCTCTCACGGCGAATGGTTCGAGTTCGATCCCGAGACACGCACCGCTGACTTTTCGAAGTCATGTGCGTATTAGAAATTAATTATCACTTGCTTTAAGGGTGAAGGAAAACATCGTGAGGAAACCGGCATGTCCTTAGAACCAAAAATTCGAAGACATGTGACGTCCACCAACCCGCACTGGGCCCGTGTGGTGGACTACGGCCCACTCCCTCTCACAGAGAGGAGGCCTGTGTCCCAGCAGTGGGAACATTATATGCCGATTATGCTATTATGCTGCTTACAAATAAAGAATTCATGAATGTTAGTCTTATGCTAAGTTAACATTTTCCTGGACATTCAATAGACACAATACAAGTTCAGTGTCCAGCCATGTTTAAAGGTATAATAATGATAGACCAATAATAATTTACCAGGGAGCCATATTTGTAGGTGAGAAATATTTCGTAGCCGTGCGGGTCGGCGTCCACCAGCGCAAGCGCACGCAGCCTCAACTCCGAGCACAAGCGACACAACAGCTGGCGCGTGCAAACGTCCGGATAGCCTTTGCCCTAAAAATACTTTTATTGTAAGAGGACATCATTTTAATGAAAATTTATTATCAGTAATGTTTATTTTTTATTATTAACCGACTTCAAAAAAGGAGGTTCTGAATTCGTCCCGTATGTATGTATGTATGTATGTAAGTATGTATGTATGTATGTATGTTTGTATGTGCGCGATTTTCTCAAAAACTACTGATTCGATTTTGATGGGGTTCATTAACGTAATCTACATACTTTCAGGAAGGTTTTAGTATATAATACATTATATAATCATTCCTATGTACAAAGTTATATGCATAAATGTACACACTCCGTAGATTAGTAGATTTACTGTTGAACGAATTCGTGAAAGTAATCTAACACGGGATAAAGAACTAAAAAGGGAAAAATAAAAAACTTTTTTAACAAAAAATAACCGACTTCAAAAATCCACTACAAAGAAAATAATAATTTTGGTTTCGGAAGTCGGTGGCAAAAAAAGCAAACAAAAACCAAAGCCACCGACTTCCGAAAACAAAATTATTATTTTCTTTGTATTGGATTTTTGAAGTCGGTTATTTTTTCTGCAAAGGGCTTTGTTTAAGCCCAAAACTAGTCGGTTGTTCCCTAAACATGTACGCGAGTGGAAAACGAATTAACATAAACATTTAGGTAATAGGCAATAATAGGCATGTTCCTCACGGTGGTTATGTATTATTTTCTTTTTTCTATATTTTCTTTTTAAAAGGTAATTTACTTTTGATAATTTATAAAGCAATCAGAAACTTAACAAGCGTTTTCGTCTAATTTACAAGTCAGTGGTTAGCTAAGTGCCACCGGGCGGGTTATGCCTAATTCAATAAATTTGTAGATAATTTATATCTCGCGACAGATCCAATTATAGCAACTACCGTGTAACTATCGGAAATATAATTATAAAATTATAAAAGTTTGTAATAATCTAGAAACATCACTATGCAAATATACTGCTCACAGTATCAGCTGCCGTTATTATAAATCCCGTTTCGTGTCAACAAGAGTATAATCGCACGATTACAGCAAATCATCCACCGCCGGCGGCATTCATATCTGGTTCGCTTGTTAGACAAATTTACGGATGGAGAATGTTAAAAATGGTGGATGTTGAATATAAATTAGCTCAAAATAGTATGTCATTAAGGTGTAGTACATTAAGGGAGCGTGTACCAACTAAAGAATATGATATTGGATCATGGTGTGTTATCATCGATTATTACCTTGTTTTCAGAATACCCACTGTTATATAATTGTTGAAGAACGATATATCGACATAAAATCATTAACGTAGTTGCACTTTCCACTTCAACTCATATTAGCAAGAGTAACCCTGTCTTCAGATAAACAAAAATTATCACACCAATTCGGAAAAGAGCGGAAATCTTTTAAACAGTTGCAGAGATTTGCATCAAATATAACTAAAAACAAAAAAATGCATTGAAATCGGTCTATTTGGTTGGGAGCTATGAAACCACAGACACACCATAGGCGTCAAGCGTCAAACATTATAACACGCCTCGTTTTTCAAAGTCATAACAGCTAAGTTGAAAGACAGCTAATTTACTCATCATGCAGATAATTATTTGATCAAGTTTTCAGTATGTGGGAGATTATTAGATACGCATAAATTTATCAATCGTGGTCAAGTCGACCGAATCATTACCGCTTTTATAAAATCAATAGCTTCCGCGCTCGGCTTCGCCCGCGTTTTCCGGGATAAAAGGTAGCCTATGTGTTATTCCAGACTATAATCTATTTGTGTGTCTTTCATCCAAATCCGTCCAGCCGTTTCAGCGTGAAGAAGTAACAAACATACACACACACGCACAAACTTTTGCATTTATAATATTAGGGTGATGTGATATAGTGTGATATTATTAGTGAGATTAGTAGGACGTAGGATAGCGATTATGCATAGAGCGACCTGTTTTAGTATAGTTACGAAGCAACATTATATTAATAAATTCTGACACAGTACCGTTATAATTATTACGGGTCCCAGTCTGAGCAGTGCGCCTTCGTCCAGCAGTTTCTGGAATATTGCGTCCTTTTCTACCACCAGGATATACTTTGCAGTAGATTGGAACTCTTTGATGCCGACGATGTCTTGCGGTATTAGAACACCTTCGATATTAAGAATAACAAATATAAAACATACACTTACTACACAATTAATTTTTTTTGGGAGGGTCTGAGAGCTCATTAAGATATCAATTTTGGGGGGTGCTAAGAGGTAAAAATCAAAACACAAAATCACTAATCTAGTCTGCAATTTGTCAGAACTTAAGATTTTGGAACGGGCTTCGGCCCACTAGCCAACCCCCTGGATCCGCCAATGTAACAGACCGCCAACTAGTGAGTGTTTTTTGCTGTGGAAAAACAGGCAGAATAATATAAATGTAAAAGTATATCAATACTATTCAATACCTAATTTTTATACACTGCAGTCATTGTACCCGTGCTTTGTTTGTGTATTTTGGAAATCAATAACACCAGCACATTTACTAAATTAGCGTGCTTAAGTGCTAAGCTTAAAAGAGAAAAACCTTTAAAATTAAAGTAGTTACATACCACCAGACGCCATACAATCAACCACAGTGCCATCTCTATGGTGCAGGGTCAGAGGGCCGGCGATCAGCCCCTTGGCCGTGGCCACAATACCCAGGCTCCAGGGAGGAGTCTCCAGCAAGCAGCACACGTCCCTTACCGCCACGTCCAGGTTAGCCTGGTTACGAAGCCTCACCACGTTCTGATAAAACAGCTCTCTGAATGTGGCAGAAAACAATCTGGTAAGCATTACATGATGTCAAGGGCGGTCCAGGTCATGAGGGTCTTTACAAGATCATGGAATTGACACACGAACTATCAAAATAACATCAAATATTTTATGATCATTATATCAAAAAAGTAGAAACTTACTTTTTCAATTTACAGCTCTACAGCACAGTCATCGCCAAGAGACTTAGCTTTTTTTACATCATCAAAAACAAAGTTTTCGTAGCTGTCTGTAATACTTACCGTCTGGTAATAGTCAAATTCTTAGAAAGTAATTCATGAACTTTGGTTAAGACAAAAACAATGATATTAAATCTTGTTTTGTCTTCAATACTGGAATAACAAAGCGTCGTCTTCTTAGCTTCACTAAACGATTTCAGTGTTACTCTGAAATAAAACATGAAAGATTAAAATGATCAATCATGGTTCTGTGTTATACCTATTCGTTTCTTCTATAATGTTGTAGAGAGCCTACTTACCTATCTAAATCATAAATACAATTGCTCCAAAGTCTTTGGTTTCGTATAACAAGCTTAGGCGTATCACCGCTTTCTGCGCATTTGTTAATGTCGTTAAGAATATCTTCCACGTTTTTTATCAGCGTCCTCCTTGCGTCATTTGTCTCCTTCAGTAGAATGTACGAAGGCTTGAGGGCAGCTGTGAAGTATGAAAAGTTTAGTATTTTCATCTGGATTAATATAATCAGATAATGTTTTTTTTTTATTTACCTTTTTCATTTATGGACCCTTTTAAAAGCTGCTGAACTTCACCAAACTCTAGCTTACGTTCAGGAAGCATCACGGCTCCAGCAACTCCTAATAATTTCCTTTGATTGCTATATAGTTTATCAATTGCAGCCGCTAACTTCGGATCCTGTTTAAATGCGCCTTCTGTATTTAACGGCAAATCTTTCGTGAATGCCAACAACTCTGTATTCATTAAGTCCATCCTAAAAAATAAAGTCCCAAACTACCATTGAGTACAACAATAATTGACAAACAAACCCGATGGAACTTTATTAATGTAAGCCACCGGTAAAAGTGACGATGATCCCTACCTACCTAGTGGCGAGATGTTTATCAACCGCAAACAATAACAGCGTCACAAAACGGAGCTCGTAAAAGGGCCACCAGACAATAGGGCAGCTCCTCGAGTGTTTTTATAGCGAAGTCGAGCGAACAAGCGAACGGGACGAAATCATCGTCGGTGGCGCATCCGACTTGCGCTCACTGAAAAAATGACACAATAGATTTAATCGAGAGATAGTCGAGGCAGGCGTCTCGAGGAGCAGATGACACGCCGTGACGACCTCACAAAGGGCGTGAAATGACGTCATAATAGCCTCGAATTATCGCCCCCTCTTGTCTCAGGGCAAATATTTAACAGCAGTCTCGTTTTTGTCCTCCTTCTTCGGCAGGAGATCATAAATAACAGGGTTACGGCAGACAAATGATGCGGACCGTTACCGCAGCGCTTTGTTACACGGTGACATATTGCAACGAGCTGATGTTTATGTCTTATTATGGATTCCGAGGTGAGTTATAGTCGGCGACGGAATTCTTGGTAAGTGGCAACTTAGTTGGCTGCCACTTTCAATGGTGCACCTGATAGATTAGATAAAAGATCCGTATCAATTAGGTTGATTGACAATGTTTTTTTTTTACTTTCCTAGGTACCTTTAATTGTATCGGCGAAATTCGTGGATTTAAATAATTGGGTAAACTACAAAGGACAGGTAGAACTTGACTGACCATCATTTGTGAATATCATGAAACTCTTAATTCTATATAAGGGGTGTAGGTAGATATAAAATTAATCTCGTTAGTACAACTTATTCGGAAACTACTCAAGAGCGCCCTAGGCATCTTCTTAGCTATTTTAATTAGGTACTTGAGGTGTGAGAAAGTAACTACTAAAAACATTTCCCATTGGCTCCCCGAGGCGCGTCGATAGCATCAGCGAGTGACAGCCCGCACAAATACCATACAAATTGCTCGATAGCTCCTTCAAATTGATTGTTGCAATTATTCGGCGAACCCTTTCGCGACGCGGCGACTGCGCCTGCGACCACGGGGAGGTGAGAACGCACTTATCTATCAGCTCGATCACTAGACGAACGACCCAACTCTTTGACAACGGTGTGAAGTAACAAGCCACTAGATCCGCAGTTGGGAGCAGTGTGGAGGTCGCCGGTTGTGCGCCATTCTTTCATAAGATCTTTCCGTTTGATACGACGTTGATAAGGTGCCGTTTCTTATTATGATTTACAGTTTACACTCAAGTGTTTAACGATATTTTTTATCAGCATAATCTTTGCAGCTTTAGGGTTAAATTAATAGGCGAATAAATTATCGGCAAAATACTGGCCTATTGAAATCATACAGCTCTAACAGATATTAAAAGACATTACATAAAATAAATCTAAACTTAAAAACATGTTTTTGATATTTCAAAAGTTTCATCTTTGAGGTCAGTCCTAGCGAACAATAAGTACGTGCAAAAAATATGTTTCTATATTACCAACTTCCCACAAAACGCGACCTCTAGTGCGGTCATCGGAGCGGCAGTAAAAGCTACAGTTATAAAAATAGGAAACAGTGCTGTTTCATTGTATGGGCACGAGTGGCCGACGCCGGGAGCCGCGGGGTGCCTGCCCACAATGGACCACCATCGCGGTATCTCCATCCACGATACGTTGCCGCCTAATTGACTGCTCAAATGCTATTTTAATACTTTGTTATTGAATGCCGATTTGTGTATTAGGATCTCATGATCGGTAGCTCATTTTTAATACAATGGTCGAAGATCTTATCTGGATCGGAAGAAAATATGGTGCATGGTCGTTTAAATAGTGTTAAACGGTATTTATTTCCATAGCGGAGTAAATTTCTTAAATTCTGATTCTGAAATAATATTGACGTAAGTCGCACTAATTTTACGGAAGAAAATTTGTAAAATTTAAAATAGTTTGAAAGCTTCTTACTATGCAAATAATTAAATTAATTAAACCGTATCTATAACCTTCAATAACAATAATACAAAGTTATTTAAATTAAATACAAGCAATCAGTAACAAGTAGCCAGTAGCATACTACCCACATTCACATGCGAACTCGCGGTAAAGTAACAGTTTCTCATACTAGAGTGGCTACTTACTCTTTGTGCTCGAAACAATGCTCACAATGCTTACAATTGCTCACAAGTTATAGAAATACGTCTCTACAGTGGTATTTGTGGCTCAAGAGGCTATAAAACTAGGGGTCTATTTAATTCATTGTTAATTATTTGGCCTGTAAGTGATCGGAGTATGATTTCGTTGCTCAATAATGGTGACAATATCCCATTATAATAAAATTATTATGCAATACTATTCAATAAAATCATATTAATAAAAGTCTGCAAAATACTGAAGGTCTATGAATCTGTGAGTCTGTGAATCTATGCAAATAATGAACGATTTTAGCTAATTTCGGAAATAAGCGATTGCACTGCCAGATGCATATTAAAGTCTACAATACATGCCAAAATTATACAAAATGCATGAACTATCGGAAAGTCTATCGGAAGCCCACGATTTTCTAATCAACATTTTCGAGTGTTTAAAACCATACATAATAACAGCATCGTCCCCAAGCTCGGCAGTGAAGTGGCGTCCCGCCGCGCACCAATATTGTCGGGGCTGTTCCGTTCCCACCCCACTCCACTCCAATCTTCCCCGGACATTTACATACGACAAAGCGACTGTCACACATTAAACTGTATAATTACAATGCATTTAGATTTATAGCCGAAAAACAATAGCCTTCAAGGACATTCAACCCTTTTTTTAAACAAACGTTGTAGCGACCAAACATTAAGCTCATTTAGGGGGTAATTAATATAGAAGTTCTCATAATCCCCAGCAATTAAAAACGCTTTTATAAATTCGATCTATAAGCAAAAAATTAACAACGATGTGACCTTTATTTAACTGTTTGTTTTTATTCTATGATGATTTATACTTGGGATATTGAATTTCCCGGCGTTGTGCGATGTTTTGGATATATTAAAAATATCACTCATAAGTGTACTAAGGCGAATCACACACCGCCCCGCGCTACGCTGCGGGGTGCGTGGCGACGGAACAAAAATCCCGCGCGTGAATGCGTTTTCAGTGTGTTGCACCATGCGTGATTTCTATACAAATACAGGTAGGTACTTGCAAACAACGGAACATCACGCACCCCCGTGCTACGCTGCGTGATGCGGGGCAGTGTGCGAATCGCCTAATACACGTTTAGAAATGATTAACATCGACAGCAGTTTGCAAAAACACTGATCTAATTATGCAAAGAAGTCCTTTTTACCAAAACTAAAAAAAACACTGGCTTACCCATGACCAACATAAAAAACACAAAATTATGTAGCTGGTTCTACATAATATCACCTATTTAAAAGGAAAACGTCGATATGTATTACCTACTTTTAAATTCTAGTTTGAGATTCTGCGTGTGCGGCATTAGAAATCGCGAGCAGGTGTCACCGCAGCTGCGTTCCCATGCTACTAACTAAATCTAGACTCTTCTATTACATCCCTAGTTCAATACACTGCACAATGTGTACTAATACATATTACTTGCCTTTTTTATCGAGATTATGAAGTAATTTTAACTTGAACTTCGATGATTTAAAGATTTATGATAAACTCGCGCAGTGCAAAGAAAAGAGTAAGCTACAAAATAATTAACGTTTTTCGTAGGTACCTTATTTTCGCACCAAACACCAAAGAAATGAGTAAATTATAAAAATAAATGTAATGTTAGTTGCATTACACACTATATACCTACATAACCATTTTTTTTTGTTTATGAATTTAGGTACCTATCGCGTTACATAGACAATTAACTTTTTTTTCAGAGTTGCGGTTTCGCGCCTAATAACAATTTCATGGTAAAACTTCGTTTTTGTCTTAGAACTAAGAAATTATACCTAGGTACTAAGCCCATCGAGATTAATTTAATATTCCGATATTTCCGATATTCTCGACCGCCACGCCAGCATGTCAATCAAAAATTCTGAATTCAAAAACGTTAACTATTCACGTTTTTAAAATGACATCGACACATCGTACGAAAAATAAAAAAGTAAATTATTTTAAAATAAGAACATAGAATGTTGGGCTTTCACATTTATATTTTTTGAGATCGTCTTATTTTTATAATTTCTTTAAGTAGGTAGGTAGGTACTTGTTTTTGTTTATTTACTAACAAAATAGCAATACCAGCAGTGACAAGTTCAACCACCCACAATGCTAATGTATTTATCGACGTATTGCGATGTCCCCAACAAGATCATATCGGCACAGCTGTCGCTGCCACGTGCATCCGTGCATCCCAGGTATTGACATAAAATTGTTTTGGTGGCAATTTAACTGAGGTTACGGACCGGTAAAGGGTATTTTTAATACAATTAATTACTGAATGGTACCGTTAGACTTTTCTATTTATTTGTTGTGTAGATATACTCGTAGGTACCTAATTTAGTTTTAAATGTTTTAGAGCTTTGACGGTGTTTTATTGCTAAGGAATGAGGATGGAGAGTTGTTGCATAAATTACAAAAAGTACCTACCTAGTTGCCTACGGTAACACACAGCGTTGATTGAAAAGCTGTAAGTATATAATTTTTAATATCCTAATGTAGGAATTCATTCATCTACCTATGCCTATTAAATATTTTGAAGCCCTATTTGAGTGGTAGGTAGGTACCTATGTCACCATTTAAAGGTTTTTTTTGTCGATCAACCACTATAAACTAAGAACATCAAACACTTTAAGACATGTATTAACATCAATTGTGAACAATTGTTGCCATCACGAAGGGGAGGCTAAGCCGTCCATATTATCTGTTTGCTTAACATTCATGAGGTGCACCCTTGCTTGCCGCCTCTACTTACGGCTGGCAACACATTTGTTTTACTAAACTATGTACTAATATAGGGAAATGTGCGATGAATATTTTATTTATTCACTCCAGATGTGTTACGTTTTATTTCTATAATCGTGATTAGTTAGAAAAACTCAATGATTATTTTAATTAGTTCGTTTTTCTGACAAGATTAAAACAGTAGATAATTTAATAGGTATGTAAGTAGGTATAATACTTACAATGCATACTTACGTATTATTCATCCTCTTGGTGAGTTCATTATAGGAATATCCTAGGATTACTGTGTAGTTTTGGCTAACTCTATAATAACAACCTAAATATGTTAATAGTTTTGTACATTACCTACCAGTATAATTTAAAATGAGGTATAAAAACATTACCATATTCAAGTTAACACAATTTACCTAAATAATAGAAAACGTACCTAGTTCTATGCAAAATTATTTCATTTTATTTTATGATAATAAGTACTTGTTATATCTCTACATAATTTCTACTGTCCTAAAATGGTTATTATAAGTGGGCCCTCCCACGTCCGTGCCATCAACATGCGTTTTTTTATTTGACCATCAATTGTGCATCCGTCGTCGAGTGTTGAGGGAGGGCTGCATTCCCTCACACCTCGCGTCAGCTGGCGGTCCTCACCCTCCGTACATTCCTATTAACTTCAATTGAGCCCGACAAATTTACATCAACCAGGAGGCTACTAAAATAGCGGACGTGGTGATATATCTATACGTAGGCTCGCTTTCATCCCCTGTTTGCACTCCAGACTCCAGGCCTAAGTAACTTTTCATGTAAGTACTTACACAAGGTTTTCGGTTCCATTTGAATACAAAGCATATCTATTTAGATTTACAATAATATGAAAAATCATTTTTTTTTAACCAGATTCAAATTGTTATTAAATATTTAAGAGATTCTCAAAAATCGAATGTCGCGAGCAGGATTCGAACTTGCAATCTCTGGCGAACCGTGCCAAATTGATTCAAATTGTCGTTACGATAAAATATAAGACATAAGATGACTTATTTAAATATGTTTTGTACAAAAGATACACATACGCACGCTAGTTAGGATGTAACCACAAACGACAATGCTACAATTACGCTCTTCCCGTGGCAGTAAATGCGCTAACTTCATGGGCCCACGGCAGCCCGTGCGGTACGCCATATGGCTAGGGTACGCGACTCAAATCGCTATTATATTGCTTTTAATTGATAACAATTTAAATATATTTGGTGATTCACACTTACAGAGCTCATTATTATTCATCGAGTCATTATCTCCGTGTTCGCGTTTTACCGAACGATGATATCTTACACGAATGTGTTTTACCTTTATGTTATCGTCACGCCACTAATTTTATGTTACTGATGTCATTGTTTAATTGTTAGTAGTTTTTAATGTGTATAAAGGCTTTTAGATTTATTTTATATGGTTGAGTGGCAAGCAATGTGACGGCCCACCTGATGGTAAGTGGTCACCGCTACCCATGGACTGAGAAATCAACTAATACGCAGGTGGCGTTTGTGCTCAAGATTAGTGCCGGTAATTATACCTAAAATTAACTTGGACCGAATTGATAAACTCGCAAAGCGCATGTTCTGTAGAAAACGATGAAATAAACAAAGCTAAGCAAAATAGAATAACTAAAAAAGATTATTTCTAAAACAGAACATTTTTCATAACAGCGGTCGTTAAAAGGGAATTATGACCTATAAAGTTGCTCCATTTTGTGGAAATATTTTATTATTCAATAAAAGTGTGTTTGCAACAAAGGCACATTGAATCCCTGCGGTTTTCGGAGCCCGTAAATCAGGAGCAAGGACCCTTCGGGCTAGGTGGAGAGGCTTCTTGAACTGTCAAGGCCTCGTTGTGGTCATCCGCATTTCTCCGAGGAGTGCAAACAAAGCTTGTTCGTTGGTCAATGTTACTTGTATAAATGGCAGATTATTGCGATGAGAAATTCATATGGATTGTATGTAGATGGACTGCCTTCAAAACTTATTTTATTGCGCTATTTGACTTGCAGTCATGAGTAGGTATTCATGAGTCATGACATCTTTACATTATCTATAATAGTATCTAGGTACCTACAAGATAGCATAAATAAAGGCTTATCCTTTAAAATAACGCTTTTCCAGATTTTAAATTCATAGTACCTACCTATCATTAATTTGAAAATCAAAAGTCAAAGTTAAATCATTAATTATTTCAATTAAGTATATACCTAAGTACGATTTTGAAAAACAAAAATAATCTTTTTAAGAAAAGCTATTTTGTCTTTTCCAAAATGTAGTTTCATATGGAGAAGAATTTGAAAGAAACTCCATAGAACTTTAAATGTGCATTTGTCTTTTTGCTTGCCAAAAGGCAAAAACATAATGCCCCTTAATACCAATTTACGTGTTACTTATCAGTTTCAGTATTGTTCACAATTAAAAACAATATTTAATAATGAGCTATTATAAAACCATAGAGAGCAATAACAGCACCATACAATTAGAGATACTTGCGTGTCGATAGGAAAGTCAGATAGCGCTGCAATTCACAGACCATATTGCATCCAGTCATTTACATAATTGTTCCATGTACACACATTTAGTGACGAGACCATCGTATAAATCGTCACTGTATGCAACTGTTGGTTTTGTTACTTTATGTTAACTAAAAAAAGTTGTTAATTAAAAGGAACCTTCTAAAAAGCTAAATAAAAAACCACTATGGGCCGTACCACAAAAAAGATAGACACGCGTTAAACGCGAATGCTACCAAAAATAATACGCACTTGTTTTAGCACTAACTTGTCTAAAACAAGTGTGTATTATTTTTGGTAACATTCGCGTTTAACGCGTGTCTATCTTTTTTGTGGTAAGGGTGTATAAGTTTAATAGTTGATGCCGTCGATGGGTTACCTACAATGAAAATTAATCATTTGAAAAAAATCTACATAATTACTAATGCGCATTACAAAAGAATTCCATCGCAAACAGGAGCATAGTAAAAACTAAACTCACTTTATCTAACCAGGGGAAACACGTATATGTCAACCTAGTCTGTTAAAAACCCATGACTAATCGATAAGAGGGAATCACATTACATATTTACATAGTACCTGTACCTACCTACCTGTCCATTGTGAAGCAACCAACCTACATAGAGTGCTATCGATTTTCCGCCAACCATAGCGACCAATGGCAGTGCTGGCTCCATAGAATAAACAAAATACAATCATTAAATTAACTAGGAAACTACTAGGTTTTTCAATATAACCAAGTAACATTACACTGATATAAGTAATGAATATGTAACTCGTTTAGAGCTTTTCACTTCCCGATATATGTATCGGGAAGTGACTTCACCACTTCCTAAGTGTGAGTAAAAAACAATATAAGACAATTTAATTTTATATTCGTTTGCATAAAACCAAAACTTTTTTAGAAGCAACCTGACAGCAAATATTTCCTGTATTTTTTCCGTAAATAGGATATTATATGAATTCATGTTTTTAATAAAGAGGATTGAAGACAAAGAGCTTTGACCGCGCACCTCCTAGCAGCCTTGTGCCACATTCAATGGGCTAATTGCACCACATGTGAGATAAACTCATTAACAAGGATAGACGCGAGATTCCGCTGCTACCACTGCCGTGCTTATCTGTGCGCACGCGGACACACTAAGAAGCGCAAGCGATTTTATACAATTTTATCGCGTCGTCAACTTAGTGTACCGCTCATTAATTTTTTTTTTTATGGGTGTTTGATTGCATTTATTTTATTACTCGTATTTTATAATGTTTTAGACTAACCCTTACAAGACCTATATTACACGAGTAAACGTTTTTTCTCTGAATTATCCGTATCTATTTAACTTCCCAAAACAATAAGCGTCTCCAGAAAACGACAAACATACTTTTAACAAATCTCTAAAATGGCATACGAAACTGTACCTATTGTAAAAAAAAACTCAATTTCTTAATCAATCATCATCATCATGAGCCGAAAGACGTCCACTGCTGGACCTGCCCCAAGCATCGCCACAACGACCGGTCCTGTGCCGCCAAATAATCAATAAACATCAGCAACTAATTTATCGTTGAACATACGACATAAAAAAAAAATATTCCGACGAATTGAAATTTTGAAGTCAGTTAAAAAGTTACCCGCTCCGCTCATCACTGCGTCTCAATTCAGCACACGTACAAAGGCCTTTGACGCGCGCGGGGGCGGGTAGCGGGGGCGGGCGGGCTGCGAAGGGCGGGCAGCCCGCATGATCGCGCGATCGCACCCATTTGCGGCTCGTTACACGCTGATAGCACCAAACAAAACACACCCCAAGTAATTAGGAAAAGCCTTTTCCAGATACCGTAAGCACTGCTGTGACTTGTGGCGTACTACCTTCACTTACTAGTGTTTTGATAACGATGCGTTTCTGTTGTGTTGCACAAGCATATCTAAAACTTATCATTATTGGTTTACCGGAAAAGAGAATTTATAAATAACTTGAAATTGCAAAAGGTCTATAAAACCATCGTTCGGCTGGAACATATCTAGTAAAATGTTATCATCACAATTAAATCACATCAAAATAAAACATAAACCATTTGTGTTAAAAAGATTCCGACGAATTGAGAACCTCCTCCTTTTTTTGAAGTCGGTTAAAAAAAGGATTTTTACAATAAAATTATAGGTATACATTTGCTTGTTCAAAATATATAAGCACAGCAACATAATATTTCTGTTGACAATGAAAAGTGAAATTTCATATCCCATTAAAATAGACAAAGGAATCATTTGGAGCGTGCAAAGGTGCACCATGTTTATGGGCCCGACCACAGACTGACCATTACATCTCTATGTAGTGTATAAAGAAATGCCCATTCGTATGTAACACGCACTTGAATATTTAGCTAATGCCCAAAGCTATTTAGTTTCGACCACAGAGACTTTTCTATTAGTTTCTAAGAACATAATTGGATTTTTAAGGGTCTATTAAATATTATTTTCTTGTAAATATTTGTTTAACCGAAACCTCTCCGTTATTGGTTAAGTCACAATGTAAATATTAGTGTTCAGTAGGTAAAACATTTTCTTTTATTTATTTATGTCACGTAGGTTTATGATTACCTATCACACTATCTACAACTTTTTTTGCCTACCGTTAAATTGATAGTTCTCTGGTTCAAAGATCAGTTCGGGATCGATAGGTACCAAAGGATGATGCATTTATGTAGGGTGCAAGATGCGCCGTGTGCCGGCTGGCTTGCCTGACCACCTGGGCACTTGGGCTGCCCATCTTTCTGTCACAAACCCACAAGGCTCTATATCATGTCATCAGCTTAGATAATCTAATTAAATTATAGTTGGTTTATAACTAGTCTGGTATTCTCACTTCACCATTAAAACTGTTGTACCTAATAAGCAGGAATTTGCACTATAAGTTGATAGTTACAGCAATTGCATATCAAAAAGTCATCTAAATGTCTACACTGATGAATCTAAAAACTACCACTAAACCTTTTTAGGATTGAAATTGAAAATGAAGACCGAAAATCGTTGTGGTGTTGGAACTTATAAAAAAGCACGTTAACGTCTTCCTTATATATTTTTCCTGTCGAAGCTGCTGATGATGAATGACTCAACAATTGGCGGGTTAATACTCTTTAACAAGTATTGCATTAAGTTATAGGGTGTCAGTGGAAAGTGTAACGGTATTGTGCTCGCCAAAGTCCTACGTCAATCAGTGGATGCGGGCTCACAATTAGGCGCACGCGCCGCATGGGAAAAACTGAATGCGAATACAAATAAATTCTCATATAAAACCATTTAAATATATTGCGTTACGTATCATAATGTAACGGTTTTTAAATAACACTCATTGTTTTAACCCATCAGTGCAGTCAAATGAGACATTTAATATTATATTATTTGCGGCCGCAGTAGGTAGGCCGCTTAAACATCTGCAAATTAAAGACCAGATAAAACTCAGCTGTAAACTTAAAAGTTCCTATTACTTTGTTACAAAATTGCAAAATAATACCTTATTTTAAATATAACTACTTCTGGAAACAGCTAATGTAGCCATGCATAGAACAGCTTATAAAGTTAATAGAGTTGTCGTTAAAACTTATCTCGCTAAAATCGTTGTAATAAAAATGTAAAAGCTTTCTTTACGTATTCAAACATAAAAATGCACGGTTTTCGATATCGTAAACTGACTTTATTCTTGTATATTCACACACATGTCATAGACAAGTGACCCTACGCATACAACGTTTACAAGAACTAAGAAAGGTTTTAGTTAGTATTGAGTCATTAAACACTTAGTGTGAATAGCATTATTTATTTTTAAATAACAGGTTCGCTGCATTTTTCCTCACGATCTTCGGACCACCGCAGTTTTTGCGATTACCTTGCACATCTGGCCCGTAATTAGTTTATTACGAGTGTTCTCGTAAATTTCTAAATTAATACTGCTGTTCACGCGGTTCCATTTAATTTACTTGCATGGATTAACACGAAGCCCATATAGTTTCCGATATAGATTTGTTGACTTTTTACTTTCTGTATCTCAAATCCATACCTATTGAATGCTGTTCTTTTTGTACCTGTTTGCCTTTTCTGATGTTTAGTTGGTGGTTGGTGGCAACGATTTAAGTTCATTCTCAGATTTTATGCCAACTGTATCAGACTTTTTGAAAAGTAATCTTGTTTTGAACTTTTGTTTTTTTTTGCAGTCGGTATTTTATATATTTTTTTTATTTAGAACCTTTTAGTGAGTAACATTTTTAAAATATTGTCTCCATTGTGTCCAAAGATTATTTATGAATTAATAATAATTATGTCAAACCTGATTTTTACCGATATACCAACAATGTCATCTAAAACTTCTTCCAGCCCTTTTGATATAATATGTTAGATACTTTAAATACGGTACCTACTTACTTACTTGTTTTCAAAATGTTTAGTACCAAATGTATTTCGAAGTACCTATCTACCATTCAACATAGAAATTAAGCATTTCACATTGCAATCAAACGAATTTTCGGCCCACTCCCTCTCACAGAGGAGGCCTGTGTCCCAGCAGTGGGAACATTATAGGCCGATTATGCTTATGCTTATGCAAATTTTCGACTATTTTCTGTTTCTTCTAAAGTGTGACGAGGTAGGCGCTAGCTAATATTAATAGGACCATCAAACAGTAATTATAAACTTATAATAATTTATCTATAGGTACTACGAGTATAATAAAATTGTACCTACAAGTCTGTAGGTACATTGAAAATATTTTGAAAAAAAAACAGCAGAAAATGCTAGAAATATGCAACAAAACACAAAACATTTTTTTTTGTTTATGTCTGTCTGTTTGTTTGTTACCTCATCACGTGAAAACGGCTGAACGGGTTTCAATTTCAATGAAGCTTATAGTGTTTATAACTAATAGCCCAACTTAAAATCTAAGGCGTACCTACCTACAGGCTGTATCTATATTCAGATTTCAGTAGTTATTTTATAAAATAACGTTATATTGTTTTCCGACTTTCACAGAGCCAGTTTAGTATAACAACATGCACCACCGCAAACAATTAATCCACGATATCCCTGCATAAATTGCCCTGTTAAATTACATCTTGTCTTCGCATCAATTTATTCATTTATCCGGTCGATATCATCTAATAAGTAGTCCATAAAATGGTCACAAGTTCATAGCACCCTGGTGTACATCTGGACTGGTGCACACTTAAAGGTAGAGTTATTGCGTAATAATCTAGGCAGGCAGATGTGCGAGCTGATTGCAACAACTTAGATATATTTAGCTAACAGGTGCTGTCCTATCACCACGTGGTGGGCCAGGGCTGGCTTGCTCGGTAAGTTTGCAAAACATTGATTTGAATATCTATACTAAATTATAAAGAGGTAAAGGTTTGTAGTTTGTATATAAACCCTTATACAGGGTGACAGGTTAGACAGTGGAAATATTTAAAGGGGTCATTGTACTCATAATTATGAACAACTTTTACTATGGGGCCAACCCTGAAATCGCGAAAAAAAAATCAGCTGTTCCATACATTTATGTTCACATAACTCAACAAAATGTATGGAACAGCAGATTTTTTTTTCGCGATTTCAGGGTTGGTCCCATAGTAAAAGTTGTTCATAATTATGAGTACAATGACCCCTTTAAATATTTCCACTGTATACAAACTACAAACCTTTACCTCTTTAGTTAGTCTCCGGAAGTCCTACTGATACGACTCTGATTTTTTTTTCACTAATAGAAAGTTAAATTATTATTATTAATACAAATCACAGCCATCATTCTCTAAAGCCCGTATTACAGAACAAAACTCAAGAGTCGATCTCTGTTTAAAACTAGTTTCAACCAATCAAATGGCTTTAAATCTATGCTCAAGGCGAGATCTGTACTTGAGCTCTGTAATACGAAACTTAAGGCTGGCAAAGTGATTTTTGAGAGTCCAAGAAATTTGTACTAGATACCCCGCGACTTCGTCTGCGTGTATTGATGAATGAAAAGTAGCTAGCTTATGTGTTTCTTCAGGTCCCAGGCTACCTCTTTGTCAAATTTAATCCAAATTTGTCCTGCTGTTTTAGCTCGACGGAATAAAAACAACACACACGCAAAAGTAATGTGATTTAGCGTAGTCTCAAATAAAAACAACATAGGTAAATCCCTACATATTGTCATGTTGAAAAAAACATGAAAGTTCATTGTTAAACTATGAACCTCCGCTAGACCGCTAGAAAAATAGCTTTAACTGCCAGGCTATTCCTACTTTATCGGATTGCCTAGTGCCAGGATGAAGAGGGTGCTGTATAATATCCTCTTGAAAGTTATCTTAATCTCCCATTTCTATAAACTAGACTGGTCGGTGTTCCCTGCGACTAAGAACCTTTGAGAAGAAACACTGAAACAAACTCAAAGGTTGGGATTATTCAGAGCAACGTTTGATAGATTAAACAATCGGACATTTTTTTCGATTCTCAATACAAATGGCATCAGCTGATCGGGCCTTATAGAGTCCAAACATTTTTGGCAGATATGTTTTATTTGACCTATCAAACATTGCTCTGAATGAGACCAAACTTCTAGAAATATAGCAAAGTTATAGATCAACATCTTGTATTTTTAATTTGGGTAAAATCTTTTGATTACTTAGAAATTGATAATTTATTATTTTTACTAAATTTCATACACAAAAATTAGGCTCGTATCTGAAGTTATTGAATATAAATTTAAAATAATGTAATCCGAGTTAAGTTTAAATTTTAAGGTATGGCCACAACAAAGTAATTTAAATACACAATTACTGACAGCCCTGACCAACCCGGGACCGGACAGGCTAAACCAGTTGTCGCGATTTTATAGAGTGGACATTACATAATGGCCACGAACGTGATAATTGCCCTATCCGTGTAAGGAGCGGTTATAAAAACTACTTGTTCCTCCCAGTGTTTATAATACCGCATCCTATCATAGTAACAAGGGCGTTTTGTACTTTTAAAACACTGTTTATTATATATCAATAATAACATTTATGCAATTCATTTATTTAATTATAATTTTATTTTTACTGTTTATCGTATTGTTACTACAATACATATCCGGGCTTCCACAGCGAGCGGAGCGGACCCTGTACAAACTCCGTCTATATATTTTGTATATAATGATGAAGAAGAATGACTTTGTCACAACTCGCAATGGTAAACTGCATAGAAGCACTTCCACCAACAAAGAGTTTAGCAGAAAAGACTGAGCGAGTCAGTCCGTGAGGGGCCCACCGCGCTAGCATTATAGACGCCTTGCTGAAAGCAATTGGCAAAACTCTTTCTCAATGGTAGGTGAATTCTATTCTGAAATGCTGTCAAGTATTCTGCCAAACGGAGTCCGTTCCGTACAGCTATTACTGGCTCATTACCCTTTCGCAGTGGAAGCCCAGCTTTATGGGCTGCGAAATTAGATTTGTTACACCTCAACGAAAAAATATTGTAACACACATGTTTGAAAAGAGTCTTCATTAACGTTATCTATCATTATCGCAAAAGCCTCTGTTGGTCATTATAATAATTTAGTTTCATTAAAGCTCTGGCCAACGTGATAAATCGATACATCGGTACACGTGTCGTTAGCAGGCGACGTGTGCGCAGCTATGATTAGAAACAGATAATGTTGAATCACGCAGGTGGCTTTCCTCGTAGAAAAGTTTTTGCACAGATACATATAGGAGGCAGCTGCCGATGTGAAAATTGCAAGCCCCTATGTCCACCACCAGTCATAATCCAGGAATTAATAGCCGATTGGTAATGACAAAATGGAAATGCAAGCAAAAGTTTGTTCAAACGCTACGCAATTACCTGCGGACGTTAGAGTCGAACATCGGTTGCAAACGATACGGGCTGGGACACGTGCTGCCTGTCATGTGGACCTCAACTAATTTATATACATAATAAAGAAAACGAGCCTAATGGACAAAGCATTAGAATTAGCATAGGCCATAAATAAATCATCTTTTGATAATAATATACTTAAGTATTTTATAATATCCATTAGCACCCACATGCGTATGTGTTGCATAATAAGTATTAATACGTCATATTATTTACTTTTAATGAAATAAGGCTTTACCAAAACACGCAATCTCAATTCGTTAAACCAGATAAGGTGAAAAACAATGTTTAAATAGGTACTTATTGTTTATTTGTTCGGGCCAAATCGCAGCAGACATCAACAAATAGAATAGGTTCGTGCAAAGCCTCGCAAAGCTTTTGTGAGAGGCGCACATGCGCGCTCTCAATATGGATGGAATACCGCACAAAACGCTTTTCATTTCGTTTGAATCGCTCGCGCACTTTGTGTGTACGCAAGATGAGTCAGAAGCAGTGATCATATTTAAAACAGATATGCCATTTCTCTCATATCATTTTTAACTCAATTAATGTAGGTATGTTAAAAGTTCTAACTAATTTCATTGCAGTCTACGGCTCAAAAAGGCCTCTACCAAAAAGAGATTGTGTTTAGCAGCCGCAGTTGAGGACTGTTTTACTATGGTTGGTGTTTTGCTTTGGAGGTGGAGCAAGTCAAGTTGTTCACGTAACGGTGTGCAGCGTTTTTTTAGGGTAAGATAATTTTCTTAAATAAATTATTTTATACTTATTCGACATGAAAATCATTAATAAAAAAACACATTGATTGATGTTTTCAGCTTAACTTTTTTCTGTATACTATATTACATACGCATACTTAATAAGCATATAAGGAAACTAGGCATAAATCTCTGCCATAAAAGCTCTATAATACTCTTTGACCTCGCGTAATTAGTAGCGGGGTGAGTTGTCTACCAGGAATTCTTTTGACGGGAGACAAACGGAGGAGGCTCCGACGAGCTGGCATACAATGGCGTATCGTATGTCGGCCACCTGCATGTACGGCCCTTTCATACCGCTGGGATGCGCGAGCGCACTGCCGTTTGCAGGAGTGATGCTGTACGTGCTTACGGAATTTGATTGGATATTGATTGCATCATGGACTTAAAAAAACAGTCTTAATAACTAATAGTCCTTTCCCATGTCACTCTGTTATTCGTGTACTTATACTAATAATATTAAAAGATAAAGCTTTGTTAATGTCATAACGGTTGATCCCTAATTTTCAATATTCACATAAAACATCATTTGGAAAGCATCTACTTTGATCACGACTGCTGATAATCATAGTTTCTTAAGAAATAGTAGACGTCTTTATTTTAAACTATAAGCAACAAACAACACGGTGCAAAGTTATTGAGGACAACCACAAAACATTTGACAAACAAATGTAACTGTATCGCCGTGCAACCTTTTATAATTTGTACTTTTTCTTTGCAATACAACCAGCAAGTCAATAATACAATAACAATTTACTAAGTAGCTACCACATTCAGAGCCAAAAAGCCGTAAACAATAATCGTAATTTTACAACGCGGTCGTTACAACCATTGTGGATTGGCTCGTAAAACCGGCAGATCTCACACGGAGATACGGTCGCCCCCGAACCTCCCGCTGACTCCTGAGAACGTCACTCATTACAAACAGTAATTTTCTATCGATATAAAGTTAAATTTCTCGATATAAATTGGCGTATCGATTGTATCGCTGTCGTTGCGGTTTGTGTGGGAAGCGAGCGTTTTTGACGATTTACCTTAAGTATGTTAGCACGTGCTGCTTTTTGTTTAAGGTCTACAGCTGCCACCTACGTTTAAATAGACGAGTGTGGTCATTTGATTACTTTACTTGTTCGTCAATAACCGCATGGAGGTAACGTGACTAAAAAAAATGAACACAACATTTTTTAAAGGTATTTCATAGTCCCATAGCCAACTGACACTCTTGAACCTCAATCAATAGCGAGTAGGTACCTATGCACATTGTGAACTTATTATTAGAATAACATGTTTATTATTCCCATTAATTTGGTCAATTTAATAGAAAATAAAGAATTTTGCTACCCTCTTCGGTTTTCTACCAATATTGATTCGCAAGACATCCAATTCTACAAACAACGGCCTTTAAAACAACCCACCTATTATAAAACTAGCAAAACTGATCAAAATTACCTTAACTGAGTCTGACATTATCAGCCATCACACAAATAGGTAGAAATATAACCCTCGCCAAACAACTCATTACTATCAGTGTATCACCGCTAACTCGGTAATGCACGAAGCCACCCTAATCGACTGATTGTGGGAAAGGGCAAAGACAATGGTGATTATATCACGGTTAATAGCAGCCATCTAGTATCTGAAGGACGCGGGGAGGGTTGACCGGTTATCTATAAGGATTAGCCGCCGTAAAGTTAGGTTGGATGATTGTGATATAAGATATAGGTATTGGTAATTTGCCGGCTTACTTCGTTTGATGCGACGACGTAGGTGGAAAATAAACAGACAGAAATGGGAGCTATTTATTTTTTCTAGTTTAGCATGGAACCCTAAATTTCTTACTCGTAATACAGAAACATTGAAAAAAGCCATAATATAGGGGAAAAACTACATATTGATTTGGACTTTTCAGTGTTTCTATTTCTATACAAAGATAATGTTTAAATAATGGCCGACGGCCGCCGCAAACTGGCGTTATGTATTTATAACAAAATCGATATTATTTTATTACCATGAAACGGTTAAGCCGTATCATAAGGAAACCCACATGACAATGAACTGTAAGTGTAATGCCCTGATTAAGATAGGTGGTGTTGGTAGCAACGACGACACCTGACCCGCGTGTGACGTCACTAAGGATAAACTATCAGTCAAATTGTCAGGTGTAAACTTTACTATAAGCCTTTTTGCCTACATATTATGGAATATAAAACAAAACACGGAAAAAAAACAATAAGACCATCAAATGAAATATTAATATCTAGGTATGTACCGTAAGTACCATTAAAAAGCTTTTGTCAAGGTTATAAGTAAAATATTCAAAATTTTAATACACATGCCAACAATAAGATCTATTTAAGTGTACCAAAACGCAAAAGCAATCAAATCACATCCGCTAGAAATATGAACCATAGTACACAATAAGAAAGATGACTATAGCTTATCATAACGATTGCATTTTATAGAGGGGAGAATTCATTGTGTTAATATCACAATATGGTGCTGTCAGTTAATTGGAATAGATTATGGGAATGAGGGAAGAAGTACGCCATAGAGTGGTCCCAGGGGATGCTTTGCGGATGGACTTTTTACATTTTTTTATCAAGTCATCGAGTGACAATAGAGAACAGACGGATTATCACAATATTTGGAGGCGGTCGTGTGGCTCCGCTGAAAATTGACACCAGTGGCTGTTCAACAATAGAACGAGTAAATAAATACGCTTAATCATGTTTAATAAACTATTTGAGTAGATAATTACTGCAGTAGGATTCATCATTGTCATTTTGCTCGGCATTATGCGGTCTTGACATGAAAAGTTGCGAGGTTTATATTATATTTCCGGGATCCAAAACAAGAAATCCACTTATTAATTTTACATGACGTGTCCACAAGCAATTAGCCTAATAGCCACACCAGCCTGTCCACGTCACGTCTTCAACATAAGTGACCTTCCCCAAGTTTCTTTTCGATTAGTCCCAATTATAACCGAATTACGTATCAAATGGGCACTAGGCGTCGGTGCCGCGGTCGTGACCCAGTAAGAGGCCCGCATGTCTGAGGCACCAGACGGCGGGGCTCCGCTCTCGGATGACCACCAAGACCTTAAACGAACCGTCTCGAGTGATCTGTGATTCACCGTGAGACATACAGACGGAAGCCGAAGCGTCTGTGTTACTACTGGGAAAGATAGTTTCCGGCTGTGGGGAGCAACCTCGCAGTTATAAGTTTTTGTATAGCTACCAGCTTCTGCCTGCGGCTTCACCCGCGTTTTTGGTTTAAAAACTAGCCTATGTGTTATTTTGATGTTTAAGCTATACTTAATTAGCGTTAATAAAAGCAGGGAAAATTCCCGTTTTTTTCCAATTCCGTTGTTTTTTTCCATGTTTTATTCGAAAGTTTAAAGAAGATTCGCCAGAATATATTTCATGTTTTGTTCCGAAAAAAACGGAAAAAAACCGAAAAATACGAAAGAAACGGCGGTTCTTTTCCAAGTTTTATTTACCACATTTTAGGGTGGGTGAAAAAACGGGTGCGGGTGTGGGGTGAGAGGGGGGGGGGGGGGTGACGGGCGGGGGGAGGCGCGAGGGGAAGGTTGGGGGGAGGGGTGTGGAGGTGAGGTGGGGCGGGAAAGATTCGTCCTGTGAATTTTTCGGAATGTTTCCGAAAAAAACGGATATAACCACGATTTGATTTTCAACGCTATACTTAATTCTGTATAATTTCATTTAAATCAGTTCAGTGCTTTATGAAAGAGTAACAATCATCTATGGATGATCATCCATCCATACATCCTTACAAACTTTCGTGTTTAGGTACCTACCTAATATTAGTAGGAAGTAAGTAATAATACTCAACTTTGGCACATATTTCTCGTCTAAAGGCAGTGTTCTCAGTGTAACTCTAAAACTCAGACACGAGTAAATGTAATCCGAGAACATTATTTGCTCCGCTAATCTGCAAAATTCTTAACAATTCCCCTAATAAAGAAATCACTGCGGCTGAATTATAGCGTGAAAACATACATCGTTGTCGGCCGACATTTTTATTGATAAAAAGCAAATAAAAGATGTAACAAAGCTAACAAAGCTTTGAAGATGCGCAATAAATGTGCAATAACGTGCGTTCTTCTGCACACTCCGATGGAACTGTGATGAGCGTGTCGGGCGTGACAATAGACGCAGCGGCGCGTGCGCACCCGACTAGCACACCTTGTTCTGTGCGCGGCATAACCCGTGGTGCAGGACACGCGTAGAGTAAACATAATTTATGCGATTGTCTTTACTACCTGTTTATTTTATTACTTGTTTATTTTATTAATTAAATTATAAAACCACGCTACTTTATTTTTCAAATTAGCATTTTTATTCCCAACTTTTGACCTCGTCTTTATCGCAATATCCTATCGCGCTCTCAATAAAAATAAGCTCTCAGAATCCATTGTTGCAGTGTCCGAAAAAAACAAGCTTATCGAACGAATAATAACAGCCACCAGAAATATTGAATGCAGATCTTGAACGGTCCATTGTACGCTGTTTCCTTTCATATTTGATTTGTTGCTACAAATAACGGACATGAAAAGCGTTTAAGGTACTTAATGTCCAGTAATTGGCGATCAATGAGGATCAGTGGGCACATTGTGCTAAAGTATCGAATGGCTCTACTTCTATTGTCCAAGTGCGGGGTAAAAAATACTAAACCAAATACGCACCCGCCAAGGGTCAGACCTCAATGGCGAGCTGTCGATTTGTGACAGATTAAAATAATATCTAATGAAACTTAACACTTTAAAAAAAGTTCAATGTTCTCTATTATATTTTTTTGATGAGACTTAAAATTATATGCGTGTCGTTTAAAAAATATCATAAAAACATATTGCAAATAAGCTAGTACCTACCTACCATTCTCAATCTAATTTTGTCACATAGTTTTAACAAAATTGACACCGTGCTCATCAACGATTCGGTATTCCTACTTAGTAGTTCACATAAATTAATACATATTTGTCATTAAATTAAAACAACAAGGTGTTCCTAACGGTCTTTACTAAACGTTTTAAATTCAAACAGATACTGGAAGCGCAATCACCGGGCGCGGTCCCACGCACTCTGAATAAGAAATATGAGCTGAACGGATACTGCTATTATCAAAACATTATTACAACACTCGAAACGCATCACCCCACCAATGTAAAAATTAAACAACAATTGCCTTTAATATTCGCTCGTCTGTACAAAACTACCCTCGGCTGGTTTTATAAAAAATCTGTCAATCTGCCGTAGATCAATCATCCTTGGTGAATAGTTGGGGGGTGAGCGACACGCTTCTCGACCGCAATCAAACTCCACAGATAATAAAAGGTAGTCTATATTTACGTAAACGCATCGGTTTGATGTCCAATATTATGCGCGGGCGCATCCAACACTGATTTCTTTTTGTTCGTCCCCATTCACTCCTTTGTGGCAGTTTAACACTTGAATGACGTTTTGCAAATGTATCAAACGTAAGTCAAGTAGGCGCAGCGTCACAATGAACACTTTTAGATTATTTTTATGAATAATAAATTGTTGTCCGTTCTATGATTTTGATAGTCCAAGTGATTTAGGTAAATAGTTCAAAAGTTGTCAAACTCTCTATTCTTGCAAATATATTTGCTTTGCTTATGCTTTTTATTTATATTTTCAACTAAACCTAAAAGCTTTACGCAACAGCAGCTCACTAGTGTTCATTCAATTGTTACATGACAGTGTGAAATGGACCTTCTCTGGAACAAGAATCAGCACTCTGGCGATCATCAGCGGTGCTGCACAGGCGGCGATGCGCGCGGGCGCGTCCACGTGCGGGCACGCACCGGCGCGCCCACGTGCCCACGCGCATCGCACGCGCCAGGTACCACACCTAACGCGCGACGCGTGTCCAAGATAACGTGGCGAAGCCGTAAAGGTAAGGCAAGAACAAGTGTGATAACAAAACAGAATTTAAGAGTAAGAAAGCATTCAAAGAATAACTTCTACAAATTGGGACACATTGTTGAATTTATCTTTACTTGAGGTAGATAACAAAGAACTTAAACAATATTGAACAGCCCGCCGCTGGAAACCAGACGTCATCAGTATCAGGGCGAACTTTGTTTTTTTATTTATTTATTTAATTACACATACTATTACAGTTTCCCAATACGATAGTGCAGTTTAAAATACATACAACAAAAATAACTTAACACATGTAATATTAACAAACATAATAAAAAATACAAATAAAATTAAGTAATTTGATTTATTTATTTATTTTATTGATTTACACGGCATACCAATTACATAAATCAAAGTATAAAATTATAATAATTACAAACATAGACTGATAATAGAAATTATTCAAATCTTATTATTTTCCAAAAAAAGTAGGCATATAACCAATAAATTGGCGAATTTATTATAGAATAGATCGCAGTCCGGGTTGGCTTCCACGACCTTATTTAGTGCGGTTAATACGCGCGGTATGGGAGATGCAGCACGGGCTGCAGTCCGACATGAAGGCACGTCTAGCAGCCGATGTTTTCTACTACGGAGATAATTATTCGGTGCGCAGAGTCGAATCAGCTTTGATGGTATTATAAATAAATTACTGCGATCCAGCCAACACCATTGCAAAATATCCTCGGCAATACTGACTCTACACGTATTCGTAGTAGCTCGTAGCACATTCGTAGCAGCCTACGGAAAATAAAGATATTTTATCTATTACCGACTGGAACTTCGTGAGAAATTGTAAAAGAGCTGTATTGAAGACTTATCATTACCACGTTTTTATTAATTTGCTTTCTTGTCTGTCTGTCTGTTTGTTCGGTACAAATTTTGCAATTAATTTTTGAAGCACTTGCTGGCATTGGACTAAGCTGGTATACCGATGTAATTTGGATGACAATGCAATAATATGGACTAAAAAGTACAAAATTTACAATTGGCAATTTTTTTTTAAATCACGGCTTTAAAAGGGACTAAAAATTACTATATTTTTTTTAAGGAAATGAAAAAAGTGGGTCATATTTTACTGTTATCTATTGCATGCACCCCACGTTTTTCATTTCATTATTTTACACTTTTTAGTTCGTTTTTCAAATAATTATTTTGTGTAACATTCGTTGTTTTACCCATTGTTTTGATGCAAAATACTTCTATAAGTTCGTGTTTTAAAATAATTTTATTTTTCTTTCACCCTTTTATCACATAAAATTCCTCCAAATACAATCTAATGAGTGTTTACGATGCTCGGCGTTGGTACCAGTAATTGTGGTGTCAGCCGTGCACTTTATCACCACAGCTAATCGCGTCAATTCGCGACCCCTGACGAACGCCGTCTTATTGATGATCTGTCAATAGGAATCAATGCGTTTTTTGTACGTAAAGCCTTAGGATGGGTTGTCAATGGTTTAAAATTTAACCAACAACAATTTTAGATTTTACAATAAAACAAATAACAATGTACCGATACACACACGATTCTACTATTATATTATTTTTCACAACTTTGTTATAAAGGCTAATAATAAGTAACGTTCGTTAAAATCACATTAAATTCCACTACTATGTATATTGTAAACAAATAGTCGGCTAAATACATCAATCGTTTGCAACAATAGGTGAAGCTGGACGCGTGTCCACTGTCGGAGAACCTATTGATACTACCTACCAGCTAAATCGCCACCGATGGGATTACAATAGGATCCGCTTGTTTCCGCATCCGACTGACCACAGGGGAGCCTGATTGATCATTGAATATGAAGAATATACCTTTAATTTTACTAATCCGGAAATATATTTTGTATAGAACTTCCCTACTTTCACGTTATTTTTAATTTACATTTTTTACCGTTACGACAAAAGAGATTCAATGTGAAATGGTATTGTTAAATCTGTCAATAAATATATGAAAGTAATTTGCAGATACGTTGAAAATGATATGTGTGCAATAACCGTACATCTCGGATGTACAAATATTGTTCTAATAACAATAAACATAAAGTATTCGCGGCCACGGCGGCGCGCGCGCAACCCTTTCCCACCGCTCTAATTTTACTAATGCGTTCGACTAACAGAGGGGCAGTAAGTATTAGGTTAAATAAATGCATTAAAACGGTGTTTAACCTTTGAATTTACAAATTACTTATGGATTGAATTTCCTTTCTGTTTTAATTGAAACCAAACTATCGCTAACTGTAACTTCAATTATCTCAATAAAATTGTCTATAAAAATTTCAAAAATGTAACAGATCTCTCGTAATAAAATTATTTAAATATTTTTGCAAACAAATACAATTTTAGTCTCGATTCCTGAAACAACCATATAATTATAAATCCTGAGATACATTAGATGAATATCTAATTATACTGGCACGCGCTGAGAATCTTTTTAAGACCATCCAACTGACAATGGCAATGAAATCCGTTCACATGGTGTCCGTTGTCACAATCGTCGCTAATTGCGCATAATGAGTGGAGCAACAAACGCAATATGTTTTTTGCCATTATTTATGTCTACGAGCCCTTACACTCTGGCCACCCTTCGCAGTTCACGGGTTGAAATAAAATTTAATGGTCCGCCGGCTACATTTAGCTCTAAACATTTAATACTATGTGAAATATCGGATTTCCGGAGTTTTAAAGGAATATCAGATTATCATAATTTAAGTGTTAAAAAAGTTGGATATTCCTGTAACTGTACAAGAGTTTTGCACAGTTTCCCGTACCTTAATATTATTGCTGATTTATCGCATCCAAATATATCGCTAATATTTTTTAACCTAAATCTGCATTTTTATTAAGTACGGTAGTTTTTTTTTCATTTTATTTAAAGCGTAGGCAACGCTAAACCTTCTATCAATTTGCGTGATTTGAAAGTTTGTACAATGGTTTTCACAAATGTTTAAATCCCAGTATTTCTTTCGTTTACTTACAACGTTGTCTGATCGACGATCCCTATTGACTGTGGGACGATCTTTATTACTAAAGCTATCCAGTTTTCCTTGCTCTGCCCTGCTTTACATCCAAAAATATAAGGATCCTTATTAATTTTCAACATCATGAATCATTCGCACCAAAATCAATTGTATTAACGCCTTTCCCACGGTTAGTCGCAAATGAACATCAATTAATTAAACCCACCAATCAAGGTTCCCACGTTATGATATCTAGAAATCACGCAACATCTTTATTCGTTTATTAGATTATTCCCCCATCGCCGCCCCATTGAAAACCCATTGTTTTTGGGGTAAGCGTGAAATGGGCCGACCGGTGAGACCATAATTACTTTTGTAATATTGCTACTCGTAAAAAAAATAATTTTGGAGGGGTGTCTACATTGTAATTTGTTTATTAAGTTAGCTAGATAGTGATGCATAAAAGTGCAGCTTATTAACTTAATTTTATTCAAAATATTGTCAGAAACACTTACCTATTATATTTTTTATTTTCTAACAATCTCTGTCTCAACGAAAGCTTTTGAAGTTAGCTCAACACATACAAGCTCTGCAATAAATATCAATTTTATGGTATAATCGCACAATACCAACAATGTCTACGACCTACTGCAATTAGTATAATACCACCATATATCAATCTCTCCTATAGAAATGTTCGCATAATTATGCGGAAATGTCGCGTCGAGCCCATGTTTATGCTAAATAAACTATTTTTGAAAATTCAAATGAATCAACAAATTGGTTGGGGTGTATAAAATACACTGAGTATTTACGTACATTTTTGCGAATGTGAAACTCAAATAATTTTAATTTATTCTTTATTTCTGAGATTATAACACTATTTTACTAGCGCGCCCTACCAACTTACTGTTAGTATCTTAAAATATGACTGAGGTACTCTAGGTATTAAGTACCTACATCCACAGAAAATATAGGCACAGCATCCTTTTCTGCGCTAACATAAGACGACTAACTTTTAACAAAGTTTTATAATCATTATGACTGTTATTCATTCGATACCATTATTTGCTTATGTATAGCTGGTCTCTATGGCTTCTAATTAGATACAGATTCTGAAATTTGATAATATTGAGTAGTAATATAATCGGTGACAAACCCAAATCTATTTTGTTCAAAATGCATCGCGATTTGCGACGTAGTAATATTTTCGAATAAAAAAGTATTATTTCTGAGCTCAGTCTCATTGAACATAAAAAAAGAAACAGTTGTCATTAGTCGCGTGCTGCATGTTAAAAGGCAGCAGCTATCGTCAGCGAGGTGGGGCGTCGCCATGACTGCTGATCGGCGCGCGCGCACCCGCATCCTACAGATAACGGGCGACAATAAATTAACTAACGCACACCTACCACTGCCTTTCACAACTATGAGTTTTCACCTTGTGCCTTTATTATTAACATTAAACGTTAGTGGCCAGGTTAATAAAATAATCGATTTACATTCACTGCGAAATTAGTTAGGAAAATGTATCTATTAAGTATAAGTAGGTAGGTATCCTTTAATTTCCTACAACATAACATGCCATTTGGGTGTTTTTATTAAAGCGAATTTATAGCATATTTTTGTCAAATTGTGTTTTGTTTTTGACATAGGTAAGTACATACTGCTTAAACGGTCTCAACAATGTAACTTAGGGCCAAGCTCACCGACAAGATAACAGTCCGCTAAATTGAAAACGGCCGTTTAACGTTTCTTTTACTATACAAAAATTCATGTTAAACGGCCGTTTTCAATTTATCGGACTGTTATCTTGTCGGTGAACTTGGTCCTTAGTTTATTATTTATACACTATTAGGTATAAGCGAATCAAACACACGTATTTTCAATAAAAAAAAAATAACATAAAAATTACTTCATTACGCAATCAATTGTAAGCACTTGCAAATTCGCAACATTTTTCTTTGTTGAGTACGTAACTTTGAAACAACTACCTAAACTGCGAAACAGTTTTGTTCAATAGGTACTGATCAATTTAAGACTTTTTCACTACCTACCTATTCAATAATACATGGATAATATTAAGTCTATAAATGCACAGCGAAAGGATGATGATGATACCTACTCAACATTAATCCAATTGACATTCATATTGAATAGCTCACCCACAAGACACAATCAATATAAACGCAGCCGGCCAAGCTGAAGTTGGCAAAGTCAAAAGTATTGCGCATTTTCACCAACGCATTAGCCACACACCATACAATCGAGAGAGGTCAATCACCATGCGTTTGTTGTATGACAGTTGAGCCGCGGGGGCGTGCTATTTGTACAAACTTCCAAATAGTTATTTGATTAACTCTCTTTCATGTTTTCGCCTGTATTCGCCTGTTCGTCTATTTTCGGAACGCGATTGTCTGCGGATTTTGTTTAATTTGATCCTTTGTTTGAACACCGTTTGTGTGGAAAGGCCTATAGGAGGGGGAGTGTGGGGCACAATGCAGATATGGAGATCCGTTATCAATGGCCGCAAAGGGTTATCTGTGACGTCACGAACAGATCGCTACGTGTAGTTGATTTGGTACGGTTTATCTGACTGGACTATGTATATTCAATTATTCATGCTGATAGAGATAGGCGCGATCCGAGGGTTGGGGGGGTCGTGGGGGTCATGACCCCCCCATAATCGTACAAAAATGCGTAAAACACGGTAATTCATGGTATAGCACGTCGGCATTAATCGGTACCCGCCCCCCCCCCCCCCAAAGTCTCCAGCTGCGGTATGACCCCCCCCAAAATCCTCGCATGCGACCGCGCCTGGATATACAATACGTATGTTACCTAACTATGTACTTTCCTGTCGATTAAGTATTAGACTTGGATATTAGGTATTTGATACTTATTAGGTACCTACCTAATACCAAGGTATTAAAGCATCATTTTAATGTCGTAACTATCGATCATTAACTACTGTTAATGTTAGGTATACCTACTTATACAGTGTCTAAATGTCTCATAGCAAAAATAACTTGGAGCAGATCTAAAGCCAAAAGCAAGCTCTAAAAACAAAAGTTTTATCTATCGATTTACAACAGCACATAAAACAATGGAAACACAACTCTCGCGTTCTCGTATGAGGAAAACTTTAAATCGAATGAAAGCGCGTGTGAAAATGTATCGCAGCGGCACATGTCGCGACATCGCTTTGATCGCTGTTGACAGTGCGCTGTGCGGCGCTAATTCCGTGTTTGTCCACGACTCCCGCCTCCCCGGCTCCCGATACCAGCCTCCACTGACAAATACACTGCACATTTACAACTTATTTTTGTTGGAAAACGACACAACTATACAGGTAGGTACAGTTGTCGCTAATTTAGGTCTCGTGAAATGCTTTTAAAAACCTTAAACCTTATCGAACGAGTTTCGTTAATTTAGCTGTCTTAAAATGCTCTGTAATCTGAAACCATCTTAGACAATGTTTGAGTGCTCCACATACACATTTAACTCTCTGATTTTAATTGGCAAAATAATATTGTTACCCCGTTAGAAATAAACATCAAAACACGGAATAACGTTATGCGATAGGTACATATAACAAACAATACCTACATACCCACATCAAAAAATGTATGGTTGTGCAATGTGCATACCTATGTTATTTATTGTATAAATAACTTTATTTTTGAATAATAAGAAAATGGTATACCAAAGTATTAATTCTTTTATTTATTCCATTATCTGAGTATTGCAATATAGGTAAATTATTTTTTTTATTTCGTAATGGCAGATTGTACCTATAGTAGTACCTACCTAAGTACGAAAAGAAATCGATAACATCTGGATAATACCTGCCTTTCGTAATTGAGTGAATCCAATTCTTCAACAGAGGTATCTAGGATAGAACTGTTGGAAACTTGACAAAGATAAGCATCCCCCACAAAGTTAATTCGCTGCGTAGCCCAGTACAAGACAAGTTGCTAGCGGTGGCCGCAAGTCAAGAGCCAGGTAACAATTTAACAACTAGTTCATTTGTTGTTAGCTGCACAGTGTTGCAGAAAGCCTCTACTTGAGTTAAAAAATAAATTATAAGAGCACTTTGAAGATAACTGCAATTAAAAAATTAGAGTCCCTTTTACCTAGTTAATTGTTGAAAAGAAGTGCCAAACTAAAAGCAATATTTTTGTCAATTTTTGATAAATAATCCATCAAATCAATTCACCAGACTTTGAAAGTTTAACTGTTGGTAAGTATTTATTGTATACACACACAGTATAAAATAACATTATTAAAAATATACAAATACAATGGGCGGCCTTATCAGCTGCGATTTCTTCCAGGCAACCATAGGATGGACACCAAGTGTGTAGGTACCTACTTAGGTACCTATGTGTTAAATAATGGCAAAAATATATAAAGGCAAATTCGCTCAAGTCGGAAGGGTCCTTAAATAAGAAACTTCTTCTATTTCTAGGCCGGAACTGTACTCAATTTTGCGAATTGGTCATTTCCTTAGGGTTGGGCTGGGGACGCAAATTGTTCGCAAGCAGCATGGGCGTCAATTGGTGATCGAGGCGACAACTAAAGGGGGCTGCCTCTGCGCCAATCATAAAATTATACTCGTGTAGTTTATTTAGCTTGTTTCAAAACCAAGCATGAAATAACAGCACCGAAGAACAGTATTTTCCTGTAATACAACTTCTTGACAAAAAAAGAGGCAAAAGTACCGACCTACAGAGATTAAAACAAATCTGACAGCAGAAACTAAACACAAATGTCTTTGTTTTTATTAATTTAATCTGCTTACCCTAAATCCACTAACGAAACGGCTTCGTCAAACCCTTTATGCCATCCCGATCTTAGCAAACGGATAAACCAGTCCCAACATGTCCCAGTTTCCAATCTTAAGTCTGCGAAATCGCCCTGAAGTTTTACCGATCTAAATCCTGACATAGATTCCGAAACATTTTAGCGATAAAGAAATCTCCAAATCCTGGATTAAACGGACGTCTGTGCAAACAAAAGACAGATTTAAAAGAAAACTATTGATCAGATTAACCAAAATTGTCTATAGTTTGGTGCCACTGTTGCACTTACCTAATACCGTAAATGGCGTAAATAAACTTTTGGTTCGGGGAAGCAATAAAAGGTCTGGTCGTTTATTACAGTTTCGTTTGTTGAAAAAAATACTTTAACTAGTCATTCTATATCTTTAATATCAACATTATCTTAAAGGAGGATCCAGTTTGAGCATGAATAGGTGTAAATAACAGTTTATACTTACAGATATTCTTTTAATCAACAAGGCAATTTGATAAATTACATTTATTTTTCTCCAAATCATGTTTAGATCATAATCCCAGGTTCATGTGGCGTATTAGCCCATAAATATAAGTACCTTTCTGGGAAAAAATCTTAACTAATAAGGACAGCGGGTATCAGCTGAAAACTACCCCATAACAGGATTTTCAAACGCGAGTGTCTATTTTATCTAAAACTTGTTAGATAAGTACCTACCATTTCTTATTAACGTTTGAACTTGAGCTTAAGTCGTTTAAATCCTAAACTTCGGTGCAAGCATAAACAACTATCTAAATTAAATGGATTTAAGAAACATGAAGATTATATAAATCCAAGCTCCAGAAATCGGATTATTAAAGGATTATGTTACTTTGTCGCCGGACAGTTAGCTGGCGTAACCAAACGATTTAACTAGGTACCTAGCACAAATAGATAGGTCCCGCTCCAAGAATATTGTCCGTTTAACTCTTACAAAAATCGACCGCATTTTTTATACCTATCCATCAAATTCATAAAAAAATAAGGACAAAAGGTAAAAACGACAATAAAAATACTTCATAGACGTTACCAGGTGATATTTTCTAGAATTTTCTGCGTACCTACGGGTTTGAATTTTAAAGTTTTTTGAATTTTAAAGTTTTATTACTTAGGTACTTTAAAACAACATAGCTGTTAGGAACCTACGCTTTCAAACACAATAAATAAATATTTTTTGCAGTATAACTGCTAGAAAGCAGCTTTCCCAGTATATGCGCACGCGCCGTCGTAACCTGCGCCCGCATCAAGCGCCCTAACTCATTTTATTGTAGGTACGCTCCACAGTCCACATCGTGTACACACTTACCTTATATGTTTCGTCATTATTCTACTGCAGCTGCACTTGGGAAATACGTTGAGGATATTTAATTAGGTATTTAAAAATAATATCTTTGTAGGTCTTTTCCACGAAACTGCTACAGTAGCCTTTGCAAAGGACAACGTAGGTATATGGGAGTATGAACGAAATGGAAATTATACCTAGACTAGTTTAACAATTGACTAGAGTTTGACTAGTTTAACACGATGCGAGAAGATAAACTGCGTCATCTTTCTGCCCTTATCTGAATGTATTAGGAGTCGGCGCAGAACGTCTTTTTCTTTTATATCTACATAAGTACCTAGGTACCAGTGGCGAAGGCTTCCCTTTGAAAAATAGCACAGGCAGTATTGCCTATTTTTATTAATTGGCTTTTCGCGGCCAGGTAAGCATTTGTAGCTCCGGCTTACCTCTTACAAAAACTGACCCTTCGCCACTGCTAGGTACATAAGTAGGTATTTTCTCTTTCACACAATCCATCCATACTCATTGCCCAATATTTTTATTACCTACCTATAGAATTAGAAATATGAAATATTGCGTATTTAACAAATATTCTTCTTTCCAGATATCAAATCAACAAGAACGGATTAAACGCGGAAAGTAAGAAAACATGAAGAGCTACTGCTACTTTCTTCCTTCTTAGTGACTCTCCAGGTCCCTAAAAATGGTAAAAATGTGGGTAAGTGCTGATTCACAATGTACCTACCTAGGTACACTCGACGTCATTGACGGTCGACCACTTTTCACCCTTATGTTTTTAGTAATAAGGGTGAAAAGTGATCGACCGTCAATGACGTCGAGTGTACCTACCTACATTAAATGATTACGGTACCTATACCTAAGTAAAAAAATAAAAACTTAATTTAGCGAATTATATTAAAAATAATGTGGTGGTTTTACGAAAACGATTAAGTATTTAAATAGGTACAACCTTGGGTAGGTAATAGAGGTCGAAAGAAAATACACATTTATCGAATTTTCACGAAAATTCTATATCTACACTGTTGGGTAGGTAATGTAACGCAATAGGTACGTACCTAGATCTATAGGTATGCGTCAATTTCATACGACATTTTCATGTATTTTCCGATATTTTCGAGCCTTTAAAATAGGTACATACTGACGTAATTCATACGTAGGTACCTACTTACAAAATAAGCTTAACCACATCGCATAAGTACTTAACATTTGCAAAATACGTTAGTAACATTACTTGTGATAACGATGTTTTAAAAATGGCAGCGCACTGAAATTTCCCATTTTTACCTGAAAAATAGAAACGTAACGTTTTGGAAAACTGTCATTGGTGTTCAAGTCTGTGTTCCGATTGGTCGGGAGGCGGCGTCATGGGACTGGGCTATGGTGATTGGTTGGTTGCGGTCCCCACCTCGCGGCATGGTGGGGCATATCATCCCTATGTTTATTTTTGTTGTTCAACTTAGTAAGCTATAAGCTTTCGCCGTGTGTAGATGTGTTGCACAAATAATATAGATATTCGTGACAAATCCTTGACGTGTGCAGTGGTTTGATGGACTGTGATTGTTGTACAGGACTGGACAGAATACCTGCATTGTGATTGTGAAGCGTTTGCATCTTTTCGGAGATGGTTATCCTGTAAGTACCTACCTACCTACTACTTATTTTTTTATTTTTTTTATGTAAATAAATGTGTAAGGTAGGTATTTACCTATTTGTATTTTAATCAAGATAGTGGTGTCACCGTGGTCAAGCTAACGTATACCTACCTAGGTACCTATCTAGCTCTAAATATTAAGTTGATGTGGGTAAATAGTTGTTAAATGTTGAACTATATGTATTAATTAAACAATTTATTCTCTGTAGGCAGGACTAAGTACCTACAATCAATTTATTTTATTGCGTCAACAAAACTATAGCTAAGGTAGACTAAAATTAACCCCCTTTATTATAAAAGCCTCTTTATTTAACCACTAATTAAATATATACAACTAGGTACCTAGGTATCCTTGTCAAATGACAATGATTAGAAATTACAATTGACATAAGAATATAGCTGTTTAATTTAATAATCATTTAAGTATAAGTAACCTTTAGGTACTTATTTTATGATGATTAAATTAAACAGCTATATTCTTAGGTATGTCATTGTAATCTCTACGGTAAGTAGATAAGTACCTACACTACAAATTACTTAAACAACAGCCTAGATTTGCGTTTAAACCATGATTTTTATAAGAACTACCTAAGTAGGTAGGTAGGTACCTAGGTAGGTAAGTGGTTTGTGTTTTAGATAAACTAAGTCTTAGGCTCGTATTTTACAGAACGATACTCGAGCACATCTCTGCTTGAGCATAGATTGAAACTAGTTTCAACCAATCAAATGGCTTTAAATCTATGCTCAAGCAGAGACCTGTGCTCGAGCATCGTTCTGTAATAAGTACGAGCCTTAGTGTAGGTAACTAGATAGGTACTTAGCGTATTACTTGCTGATGTAAAGGCTATGCGTTTTCATTTCAAACAGTAGGTACTTATTATATTTTCTTCTAGCTTCTAGCTTTCTACTGGTAAAATAATTTTTAAAATCGGTTCAGTAGTTTTTCAGTTTATTCATTACAAACAAACAAAGAAAAATAACAAATCTTCTCTTTTTTTCTTTATGCTATCTCAAATTATAAACAAGTTAAAGCACTGTTACGGGGATATTACATTATCAAAAATATATCAAACCAGATTTCATCTAAGTATACCTACTTATAATAAATCTGTAGAGAGGTCAATTCTGTACATGAAATATATTTTCAAAATAACTATCAGGGGGTGATTAGTGATCGATGCTGATGCCAAAAATGCTATCAGATAAATTTTTGTCTGTCTGTCTGTCTGTCTGTATGTTCCTTATAGAAACAAAAACTACTCGACGGATTTTAACGAAACTTGGTACAATTATTCTTCATACTCCTGAGCAGGTTATAGTATACTTTTCATCACGCTACAATCAATAGGAGCAGAGCAGTGAAGGGAAATGTTGGGAAAACGGGAGAGGTTACTCCATTTGTTAAGCTTCCGTCGCGTGTGCAACCTTAATGGTTAAAGCTAGATATAAATCATGTATGACGGAAATGTTCTACATAAAATTATCTAAAAAATATTTTACAACAGCATATGTCTATCTTTTATGGTTGACTCACAATAACACGTGTAACTTCCGATAGCTTAGTAGTTCGGAGCTTTCTGATTGTATTTGTTTACTCTTACGTTTATAATACTCTCAATCATTCCCAATTAAACAAAGTTAATATTATTACCTATTCAATAAAAAAAAATCATAGAAATCGGTATAGAAACAACAAACTTATACATGAAAAAATACTCTAATAAGCCATCGCGCCGTCACGCGTGAATACTGAATCATGCTATAAGGATTATTTTTGTGTAGGAACGGTTGCCGCGCTCGACGCGGGATCGGTTAGTGGTGATGAATTTGCGGTATTGCTGTAATCGCGTGTGTTTATGTCACTCAAAATAGAAAAATAAATATCTATTCACCCCCTCGGGAGTAAAACAGCTCTTCTGCGGGGGTAATAAGATTGATAATCTTCTATGCAAATAAATAAAACTGAAGTGTCTGTTTGTACTGTCATGTTGTTGTAGGTACTGTTATGAACCGGAGAGTGATATAATGGTAGTTAAAGTTTACTCCTGAGGTACGTTCCCATGGGATAATTTCCGACGTCCACGCGGGCGAAGCCGCGGGCGAAAGCTAGTTAATAATAAAATCGTAGATGTTCATACTTACCTACCTATCTTTAGACATCGGATTATAATTATGGATTTGCATGTTTGCATATGTAAATGCATAAAACGCTATTTTTGTGGCGTTATTGCATATTTTAGTACTTTTTCATTGATAAGTAGGTAGGTACTTAGTGCTTATTTCAATAGTTAAATGTGTTAGGGGTGTGGAAAAAATGATTGAACAAAGTAACACCCTTCCGAGCTGTTCACTATCAGAAAGGGTCCTTAAAGGGCTTAATTAAAGGCTGTCCTTTAAAATAACCCAGATATTGAAGGAATAAAGAAAGTTAACGCATTTATCAACGGCACCGGTTAAACTCTGCCTGAATAGATTTCTGCTGAAATGGCGTCTCAAGTTCTGTCCAGTAACATCGGTTGACGTAGAGAGGTCATTTTGAGCCTGCAAATTAATATAATTGTGACAAACGTCACAAGTTTGCTCTAGAAAAATATTTATTTGTATTATCTTCACAATAATACAACTGATATATTAATTTGTTAGTATGTATAAATATAGGTATTGTGACTATAAGCGTAAAACGTAATAATAAAAAGTATTTGAATAGTGCATATTTTGTGCATATTTTGCCGATTTTCCGTGCATGCATATTTGCATGCGTTCCATGCATATTTTGGCATTTTGATAGTGCATATAATCCGATGTCTCTTACCTACCTAAAGCGACAGGTCCTGCCTTTATTGAAATTGTGCAGGCAATTACAGACTATATAATTAATATGAGACTATCCCAAACTTCTAATACTAAGTATACCTACTTATGCTCAATAATTATTTGTTCACCAAGCTCAAATAAAAGTTTGGAAGATACCTACCTATGTGTCTAAGATCAAACCACACAATAAATTTTAAAGCGCAACAATTTAACGACAATGACCTATATCTACCTATATCGTGAACTGTTACCGAGATATACCTAAACAGGTAACTGTCATAATTAGGGGAAATGTGTACAAAATGATCCCCCGAGGTAAAATGATTCCCCATAGTTCTCAATAAACTACGAGCACCATCTATTTTTACTGGTCAACATCCCTTCCGGGGCCCCAAGTCTGCTAATGCAATTGTTATAATCGTGTCAGAATAGTGTCTCAATGGCATCGTTTTGACCAATGACGAAAGAGTTAGTCTTGCTCTAAGCCAATGACCGCTTAGGTTTTGATAGTAATGGTGTCATTATAAAACCATTCATACACTATTCAAATAGCAGAATTGGGACCCTGATCAGTAATCTATTGACGTTTCATAGCGGTGTGAGTAGGTACTGTGCTTTATTTTATAACAAAAAAAATAAAATTGGTGCTTTTGACCTAAGATATCTAAGCCAATTTCAGTGTCAGATTATTTCCTTTGTACTAAATAACTTTAAATGACCGTCTTACTCACGAATTCTATGTACGTTTGACATCGTTTTATCTAAAACGATATAAGTTATTGTTAAGTATTTTAGGATATTAGTACTTATTAAAGTAATCCTTCCCTCATCCCTGGGGATCATTTTGGACACCTAGGTGTACAAAATGATCCTTTAGTAAACTTTCAAGAAACGTTAAATTACTTAGAAAAGACATACCTATAATGTTAAAAAAAGGGTACGCCAATATGACATCACTTAAATAAATAAGCAAAACTACTTTAACATTACAGATAACTTTAATTTTTTGGCTAGAGCATACATTTTCCCTTAGATGGATCATTTTGTACACCTTTCCCCTACGTCTATCACGCCATTTCTTAAGCAGCATTCAAACGTTAATAATTACTTTTTAAAACCAATAAAATGTGATCTCAGTGTTTCGAATAAAATCTAAATTATAATAACTAAACATAAACTTGTATAATAAAATTAGATAATTTTAAAAGGGGTAGGGCACAGCAGGATATTTTGCTCAAATCTGGAGCAGCCCGCCTGGGGAAGTACCTCCACCTTAGAGAATACTACAGCCAAAAAAAATTGTTAATTTTTTTTAAAAACCTGACTGCTGAAAAATAATAGAAACAAGACGACATTGCAGTCGGGACCCACTCTTTCCGGATAATAGTCTTATTATGGGTCCCGACTGCAATGTCGTCTTGTTTCTATTATTTTTCAGCAGTCGGGTTTTTTAAATATTTAACTATTTTTATTTTTCAGTTTTTAGTTGTTAATTTAAATGATATATTTATACTTATTATGTTTACGTAATCGTCTTTTCGAGCCCTTCATTTTGATACCCCCCACTAGATAGGTCTTGAGTAAAAAAAAATTTTTGAAGAAGTAATATGGCGCCAAAAATCGGCCATTTTAATTTTTATAATATTTTGATATATCCAGTGTCACTCTCACAGTCAAGACGAATCTAACAACACCTCTCAAGCTAAAATCCATCAAGCCGTTTAGGCTACAGAGCGTGCCAAAGAAATATACATACATACATACATACAAACATAGATACATACATACATAGGTACATAAACTCGAAAAACATAACCCTCCTTCTTACGCAGTCGGGTAATAAAGCTACTCTTCGGTAGTGTTGTGTTCCTGTGGTAAATGAGATCGCCAGAGCTCCTGAGGATGCACTGTGTTGACAGCGAGTGACCTGCTTGTCTCCTAAGCTGTCGGCATAGCAAATCTTCATTTTAAAAAGTCGCATCGCGCATGTGGTCCTCGGTGTTGCGAGTAGGGATGTTCCGGAGCTTTGACTCCGACTTCACTAAGTCGGAACTTCCGATTGATATTAGATAGGTACACCTCCGGTTCCGACTTCGGCTCCGGGTTATAATCGGATGTCAAAGCATAGCAATTATTTTTTAATTAAAATTAAAGAGGCTGACTAAAAAAATTTGGTAGAACTATTTCATTTTAATTAAGCCTGTCCTTTGTATCTACCTACATCTCTCTTTACACGGAAACCTGAAGATTTTCAATTATATCGGGACTTTTCGCGCACAAACATAATCAAAATATAAGGAATATAATATAAGGAATATAATATAATATAGGAAGGAGTCTTCTCGTGACCACGGTCAATGCAACTTGATCGAAACGTCGAGGTTAGTCAAAATGCTTATATTTTGATTATGTTTGTGCGCGAAAAGTCCCGATATAATTGAAAACATGTGTAAAATTCGCGAAAGTTTAAAAACTACAACCTGAAGATTACCAACTAGTACATTAAGGCGCTGATAACTGCCAACGGCCTTGAGTGATTTGGGTGGTATAGCTTGAGTGTTCTGCGCTGAGCTCAAGCAACGCGACATAATACGTCCACCGAGCAACACGACTCGCCTATCAAGAAGCGCGCTGTGCCGAATTAGACGTATTATTACTTTTTAGTATCTAAAATATAAAATAAAATAAAAAATTAACAGGCAATATAGGTAGTAACATAGTCTTTTCACACAAAACAAATCATGAAAATATCTTAAGCGATTTGAAAGTAATTACGTTTTTATGTTTTGGGTAGACAGTAATTCATGAATTTATTTCATTAAGTATTTTACTACAATAGTTAAATATTCACAGGTACGATTGATGTATATATGTTCTAGTTTAACATAAAAAAATTGCACAACTAATCTGCATTATTTGACGGCGAAATAAGAGATTTAAAACTTGAGATTTACGGCCGTTACCATTTACCGTCGCCTTAAGCTCTGTGATGGCCGGAAGCTTTCATTATAATATTTATCGATAACCAATTAAAAAGGCTAGCTTTTAAAACACTCGTTATAACAATTTATAGGTAGGTAAGTATAAGTATCTAGCAACTCTTATGAGTTAGACAAAACATAAAATATTGAACATAAATAACCAGTTGAAACATGAAATAAACTAGAAGCCAAACCGGTTGGGGTTGGGGAAGGTGCTGGAGGGAGTCAATTGGATCTAATTGAAACTCATTGAAGCCGTGACGTTGCTTTGTTGGTGCATTATGCCGCTAGTTTATTTTGAATAGGCGAAAATTCTTTGCCTATGTTAAGTTACTGTCTGTATTAGGTAGGTATGTTAGTCATAGTCATAAGCCCCCTTACTTATAAAAACTTAAACTTTTAACCGCTAGATACTTACTATATCCTTGTAATTACTATGCCAATGAATATATGTCTACCTAGAGATAGCAACTTGACTTGAGAGATATTTTAGTTAAATAACATTGAATCATCCGTTTTTAAGTCGTTAAATCTATCGGGATAGTCTGCTGTCGAGATAGTCGAGATTGCAGTTCAAATTAGGGTTTGTAGAAATGTGAGGTAGGTTAGATATACCTACGGTACCTACTCTAGATTAGGTAGCCATCTAATTTTAGGTTGATATGATCATGGGCGTAGCCAACCCTGGGCACAAGGTGGTAGATACAGCAGTCTAAAATAATATATAACTATAGCAAACTGCGATCAAACCCGCGTTTTGATCGCATTTTTTTTTGTGTCGACTGTCGTGTTCTTACGGATATTAAGTATTGTAGTACTGTTAGTATCTAGATAATTTATTTTTTTAGGTTTGGTTAGGGTACCTTATAGTTTAGAGCCAGTGTGGGGCAAGCGCCCTGCCCCACCGTGGCTACGCCCATGGATATGATAAAGCTTTTATAAATCTTAGCAAACTTTTATCTAAACACGAATTACTTGGGAACATTGTTACCCTAAGTGTGTATTTCTTGCAAATTTAATTAAATTAAAATTAAATTCAAACAATTAAAAACATCGGATATAATAATAATGATCTAAACCTAACGGTATGTTCAAGCGTAGTATCCCATTCATCTTCAATTTTGTAGACAATCTAATAATATTTATGTTCAAAGACTCGTTCTTTATTTACTTACTTACTCCCTCGTAAGTGGATATCTACACAAAGTTATTTGCCCAATTAAGGCGCGGCCGCCCCCTTCAGACGGTGTAATTCTGAAGCAATTGGCTCAACAAGGACTTGCGAGGGGGAACCGAGCTTTCTCCGCGATTTAGATGTTTGCTTTTTATTCTGTAAAGAACTTGAACAAAAGGATAATACTTTTGTAGGTGTACCTATTGTAGGTAGGTAACCACTTTTTATTTATTAGGTATCTAGATATCATTAATTTATTTAAATTAATGCGTGAATTTAGGTTAGATTAGAATACCTACATTCTTATTTTTAAAATTCTTGCATATAGAAATATCTTCATAACTAAGCTGTGTGGCGATGTATAATGAGAAATTTCTAATTCACCTATGTACAAGTTGTACATAGGCGAATAAGAAATTTCTACAACCTTCCATTCCTTTACCAGCACCAGTCGCACGGACATGTCGGAGGGGCAAACAGCGGACTGGGACATAAACGACGCGGTGGTACCGCGCGTGGCCGCGTTCGACACGTTCGGCGAGTGGTGCGACGGGCACGTGCGCCGCGTGTACGCGCCCGCGTGCGAGGAGGCGCGCCGCCACGCCTCGGGCTGGGCCATGCGCAACACCAACAACCACAACGTGCACATACTGAAGAAAAGCTGCCTAGGCGTGCTCGTGTGCTCGCAGCGGTGCCGCCTGCCCGACGGCTCCAGAGTACACCTTCGACCGGCGATATGTGATAAGGCGAGGAAAAAGCAGCAAGGTAAAGGGCTAGGTATATTTTGACTCCTTTTCCCGTAATAATAACGTAATATGAGCCCGCATACTTAATTTAATAATCAACTGCTGAAACTCAGATCATAGAAACAAGGAGATTCATAGCAAATTAGTAGGTAGGTATGGATACCACTGTCGACACTTTTAAAACAGTGTGCGTCACAACTGCAAACGCTCCTTTGTAAATATAGAGATCTCCCCCCGCACATAAAAAAATCCGCACACCGTCAACCTAACACTGATTTTCGTCACTTGTCACTCACACTAAACTAAAACATAAATCGTCGATCGCGTTCGATCCGCAGCAATATGATCACATTGATCATGATCAAACGTCAAGCTCAATAGCGCCTCGGCACATCTCCCTTGTTTCTATGATCCTGAGTGCTGAACATTATAGTCTCATAACATAACCTTTACTGAGCAGTGAGATAGTCAACATGACTTGCAATTGGTTTGTTTGATATCGCAATAATATTGTTTGTCGGTATCCCGCAAAAGGTTGCTGTTGCCTATAATATCGTCGTGCTATTAGATTATAGGTCATACAAATTGGCATTATTACAGAAAAAAAGCTAAAGTAGAACCTTAAAATGTGTTTTCTTCCACAGGCAAACCATGTCCAAACAGACTGTGCAACGGCGGTCGCTTAGAAGTCCTCCCGTGTCGAGGGCACTGCGGCTACCCCGTCACCCACTTCTGGCGTCACACAGAACACGCCATCTTCTTCCAAGCGAAAGGCGCACATGACCATCCGCGGCCCGAGGCTAAAGGAGCCAGTGAGGTGCGCCGGTCGCTCGGAGCCGGCAGGAGAGTCCGAGGCTTAGCGTTACTGCTGGCGAGAGAAGCGGCCATAGCAGACAAGATATTAACGGTGAAACCAGACAAGCAAATGGCGCAGAAAATGTGCAATCCACATCCACAGCCCCCGCCACTTATACCGGATAACCAAAGAGGTGTGTGAAATGTTACAATTTTTTGTCTAATTCGCTACCCTACCCTTCCAGGCAATTTTTGAAATTTGCTAATGATCATGCCTATAATTATTCATTTACTTTCAATAGTTTAATCTCATATTATTTTAATCACAATCTATCGTCAAAGTCTGGGCTTCGAATACTTATCACGGACTTTTTTCTAAACTTGTACCTAGATATAAAATAATTATTTGTTATTTTTCCACAACAGTTCAACTAACATGCACGTGTGGGCCATTCGAGTGTTCGTGTCGCTGGCGTGCCGAGCAGCCGGCGGAGAGCTACGCCACGGCGGGGTGGTCGCCGCAGGACGCGCAGTACCAGGCGTACGCGCCGCCCGCACCACCCGCACCTTCACTACAGCCGCAACACTACGACCCCTCCGCACTGCCCGCCGACGACATCTTCCACCCCGAGGAAATCTTCCAGCTAGACCAACCCATCAGACTGGACTTCCCATTAGAAGAACACACCTTAGAATCTCCTCCCACCTTCGCAGATCTCAATAGCGAAAACTCCAGGCCCGAGGAAGCGTACTGGTTGGACTGGCAGCGAGCCCCGGGCGGTTCAGAGTCCAGTGAAACCCCCTCCCCAGAACTTTTCGGTGGCTACCAGCAACCGGAGACCTATTGCGAACAACAAGCATACATTCCCCAAGCGTATTACCCTGAAGAGGCACAGTACTATCCTGCTGAGAGCAGAACCTCGCCAGTGATGGACGTGCAGGAGCAGAGGTTCTACAGATACGGACAGGACTGCACGCAAACTAACTTAGATATGCAGAATTGGAACTACACAGACTGCGCCTTCACCTCCAACGACATGTCGGAATGTAAACAATACTTCGACGTTCAACACCAACAAGCTGTAAACGCTTTCAGTGGCCTCTTATAATAATGTTCCTGTACATAGTTTTGTAAATTGTAAATATTTTAACTGTAAGCATTAGCATAAGTTGTTAATTTTGTCTCTAAGATGCAAAGATAGATTTATTATAAGCATTATGTTCCTACAATGGTTTTAAGGACACCTTCATTTGAAATGTGAGAAAATAAAAAACAGTTTGTATAAAATGGTCTATTTATTGTATATAAAAATTACATTAAAATTGTCAATTTTACATTTTTAATTTCTAACAATAAAATTGGTCACTACAAAATAGTCCATTAAGCGATCGCACGATTTTATTATGCATTTGCAGAACATTCCCAAAACCTTCATAATGACACGGTACACGACACCATAATTTTGACGACACACAGTCCGCAACTCAAACCTAATTCATTGCAAATGAGCTTATTCGTGTCCAGCACAAATAAAACTATGCGACGTACCCACTGAACCAACACGACGACCACAAGCAGTTCTCAAGTTACTCCATAAACCGATAAACCTTCACTTTCCATCACGAATTTTGGCTGATACCGAGATATCATAACTTAATTAAATTCGACACAATTATGGGTACCTATAACGATATCTCAAACATGTATTTACAAACAGTTGCTTTAATATTGCAGTGTGTTGCAATAGCCGGGTTTTGCACTATATAACTGACGAACAGCGCCACTTGCAGGCTACCCTGAACAATGTGCACCCCGTATATTGCAAAACTCATGAACAAGTCGACCACATCACTGTCTCCTACAGTTTCAACACAAGTTTACAGTAAATATTGAGAACTATATAACGGAAAAATATTTCATTGATATGAATGTTTATACTAAACACTATTTGAAAGAAAACCGTAACGCGGTCATAAATATTCCTTTAAATTCTGAATATTGCTAATGGAGCCGATTATGATCGAACGGTTTTACCTGCACAAATGTACATACATACAACAAAATTTTCGCATTAATTTTACACTTAACAATAGGCCCCTAACTCATTAATTACACGAAATATTGACAGTCGTGGATGTAGAACCGTTCGCCGAGGGGTCGAGGAGAGCACAGCACGCACTATCACAGCAGTCGGCTATCAGCCGCTCAGTGCCTCTAGCCGTACTTGCATGGGCAAATCCTCATGGAATTAAGACTAGAGCCACCTGTAGCCCCACGTCGGGCGCCACTTATAATAAGGCCACAAACAAATTTAACGTGAAGCATTTGTTTTCTTATTTTATAATATAACACCATAATTTGCGCTTCGATCGAATCTAGTTTAGTGTTAGAAAGGCTAAAACAATATTCGGACGCAAGTGTCTGTGCCTCACTATTCATAATTTATTTTATTCTTCTTTCTTCCTCCCACCGGAGCGTAGGACAAACAAATCACTGTCGGCTCGAGTGATCACTTCACTCTAGCAAAACTATAAATATCATAAGAATCTAAGCTACAGTGTGGATTCGGTAAGGATTCAGAGTCATAGGGGCGAGATCGAGTGTTTAAAGCATTAACATTGCTGAAGCCTATCGACAAATTGTAAGAAGAATCCCTAAGAGGAACGACTGTCCTACTAAATAATCACTATGACTTAGTTATCAAGATAGTACTTATAAAGGTAGGAGAATCTTAAGGAGAATGTGACTATAACCATATTAGACACGTAACTAGCTATAAGACATAATATAATGCACTTCGTCGATTTGTGAACAAAGTACTGAGTGAAATCAAGTACACAGCGATATATTATTTTTTGTGCTAGAATATTACTCGATAATCACCAATAACTACACTACAATAAAATAGTTTGGTATTCAAAGAAAAGAAAATAAGAAAGAAAATAAATGATTCCATCCGAAATAATGGGTTACAAAGGAACTAAAATATAACACAACACAACGAAGAGACAAGAAACATAAAATACGAATACATTCGCAACACAAGATCGCGTAAAGCTTCAACACGACTAAACAAATTTGTACTATTGAGAAGAAATCACTGCCTAATTGAGATACGAACTTCAATAGAGGGAATCGGAGACGGTAATTTCTACGTTATATTCTAAGGGCCTTACAAATAAACATGGAATAAAGTCTGTTATGCTAGGAATATCGTGGGTATAACCATACATTTTTTGACGTTTATGCTTGTCATAACTTTATTCCGTGTTTATTTGTACGAGGGTAAATACACATAGAATATAGGACAGAGAGGGAAACACTGAGACTTCGCGAGGCTCGCGAGGTAGTACACCGATGCGACGCCACCAAACGATGCGACCGATGCGACGCCACCGGCCGATGCGACTGATGCGATGCCACCGACCGATGCGACCGATGCGACAGATGCGACGCCACCGACCGATGCGACCGGGAGACTCGAAGTAATACCGTGGAAGACACCGCTCAGCTACTCAATGACACTCATGTGGATGTTCTTCTCGCCTGAACTTCTAAGGAAAACTCCCAGCATCCACACGAGTACCTCACAACCGTCGAATCATATCGCGCACGTGAAGATGGAACCATCCAAGAGTTACAAGAGTTCCGCCGGAAGCACGTTGCAGTATGCGGCGCCCAAAGCCAGTAAAGAAATGGAGTGCTAATACTCTTCCCCCTACAACCTCATTCGATTAGTGAGTAGCGCGGGGGGAAGTAATCAAATGTATGATGACCCACGGCGCGTTTTATTTGCACATATAAGCGTTGTTTTTTGCACGTAAGCTCCAGCCATCTTCGTTCAAGCCTTGATCAGCATCGGTTCCTGAACTAGCCGAACGCAGCTGATTGGTGCTGATTCCGAGTTGCAAATCACCGCGTTAATCGAGCAAAATTCTCTCGAAGTGAATGGAACAACCAATCAGGTGCGTTAGCATCTTTGACTGGTATTTCATTGGCCGTTGACTATGACCGTCGCTAACGTTTTCGCGATCGAGTATGTTAGGAAAAACTCGCAGTAGGCACTCAGTGTGCGAGTATATCAAGTCATTATCACTCCATGACGGCCCGGCCACGACTTTTGGGCTCGAACGGTGGTATCGGCGTTGCCGCTGCGAGCGATTCTTCGTGGCATGGTTCATACATTTTCATTTGTTTTTACCGCTCGCCGCCCCGCGGTAAGCGGCAAGGTTGTGGCCAGGCTGTTAGGCGAATCACACACCTTGCCGCGCTACGCTGCGGGGTGCGTGGCGACGGAACAAAAATTCCGCGCGTGAATGCGTTTTCAGTGTGTTGCACTACGCGTGATTTCTATACAAATACAGGTACTTGCAAACAACGGAAGATCACGCACCCCCGCGCTACGCTGCGTGATGCGGTGCAGTGTGCGAATCGCCTTAGGTTGGTAGGCGGCGGCGACACTAGCGGTACTAGGTGTTGGGCGGCTGGGGGCTGCGCCCGGAGTGTCAGGGCGCGGCCTCCTCAGCCAGCTCTGACGCTGCGACGTCGCCGCGAGCCACCACTTCGCTAACGTTATCGCGATCGAGTATGTTAGAAAAACTCGCAGTAGGCAGTCAGTATGCGAGTATATGAAGTCATGATCACTCCATTAGGTTGGTAGGCGGCGGCGACTCTAGCGGTCCTAGGTGTTGGGCGGCTGGGGGCTGCGCGCGGAGTGTCAGGGCGCGGCCTCCTCGGCCAGCTCGGAGGCGGCGGCGTCCCCGCGCGCCTCCACGGCCGCGCCGCTGACCGTCAGCTCCAGCGGCTCGGCGGCGCAGCGCCCCACGCTGCACTCCATGTCCGTACTGCAACCAATACAATATTATAAATGTCAAACCTTAGACAAATAGGACTCGTATCTACTGACTCTCAACCACCTGCAGGCACGGATACGAGCATGGGGGAAGCAACAGATGCAATGGGACGTAGATTAGCAGAAAGGATCCAACCCACACCCACAATATTGTCAAAAATGAGCTTTAAATATCTGAACTATAAATGCTGCTTTTTCAAAAGTGACTTGTTGTGGGTTGGATTATTTTTGCCTAACTAATTGTCCCCTTAAATCATGGATAACGAATTTAAATTTAATTAATTTTATTTGTTTACAAAAAAAAATGTGGCAGATATGTAAAATCACACAAAATCTCCTACCCGGCCCCCAAACAAAATCCTGCATCCGCACCTGACCACTGCCACATGACTCAGTTTAGTTAAACTTTTACATGTAGCTATGTGAAAAAGTGTGAACGAATCACTTAAAAGTGAGGTGTACCAAAAGGCATGTGACTTATAACCACATCTAGCAATGGACTATGATATGTCAATTTATAAAAAGACAACATTATTTTGAATATTATCTCTCAGACTCAGTTTAGTTAAACTTTTACATGTAGCTATGTGAAAAAGTGTGAACGAATCACTTACAAGTGAGCTGTACCAAAAGGCATGTGACTTATAACCACATCTAGCAATGGACTATGATATGTCAGTTTATAAAAAGACAACATTATTTTAAATATTATCAATGAAACATTACTCACACAGCACTAATGGTAGAGAGTTGCATCCTGGCGTTCTGCCACTGCTCGCTGGCTTCGATAGAATCAAGTTGATCCTCGGAGTGCGCATGCGCAGAGGCGGCCGAGGTAGGGTCGCTGGCCGACACGGGCGACTCCAGGTTGATGAGCGTGCCCGTCACCACCTCCGCCCGACCGCTCTCTTCTGTCGCCGAGCTGGTCGACTGGCTCGTGTCCACTGACTTCTGGGGGTCTGTTGCAAACAACGTTTATTTTTTTAACCAACGATTCGATTTGTTGAACTTGTTTGTTCATGTTATGTTACATGTGCTGGAACCTGGTTTCGATATTTTTTGTTATTATTATTTGTTGGGGGTTATGCAGTATACAGCGACACGAGGACTTGCCTCGCTAATATAGTAGCATGCGGGACGCCGCAGAAGAGAATAAAATATTGTTAGTTTTATTGCAAGATGTGTAATCTGTTTAGTTGTTTAAAAAAAAACCGGACAAGTGCGAGTATGCCTCGCGCCCTAAGGGTTCCGCTAAATGATTGATCATAGATGGCGCTACTGCATACTTCTAGTGGCGTCATCTATGAGCACATGGCTCCACTTATGGTCCGGTGACTGACGGCGGACAACAAAGTGATCCTATGAGGGTTCCGTTTTTCCTTTTGAGGTACGGAACCCTAAAAATACGAGAACCTTTACTTTAACCATTTTGTTATTATTCATTTAATGTATTACTTGACTGCGGCTCCCCTTTAGTACTTAACCTGCCATTTTCCAGAACATTCCACCACATAAAATAATATCGAGTGATGTGAACCAAGATGGTGGTGAAGCAAAACAAACAAGAGCCATTTTTAAATGTTGTGGGTTACTAAACTGTTTTTTGGTCGTTATCACTGTTGTAGCAAAATTGTTGTAACAAAACTGTTGTAAATTGGACCAAAGTTATCAAAGGGAATCGCTCATTCTCGGCTAAACCGTGGACAAGCAGCTCGGTTAAAAGTATTTTTACCTAAAAATATAATTAATTCTTAGAACAGTATTTATGTAACCTTCGTTGCAGGAAATTCTATGTAAAAAACCTCGTAATAATAACTATTTCAACCATTTACATCCCACAAAGCGCGCCATTGATTGGTTACAGACCCGTGTCATTTATGACCAAAGATTATTTAATCAACAATGAAGTTTTAGTTTTTATAATAAAAATAATGAATAAAATTGTATTGTTTATAAAAACGTAATTAAATGACCTTATATTATACCTTTATTTATTTTATTAGATTTAAAACCCAACAAAAACTTTTGTACACTAACTTATTGATTATTTCATTATAATGACTACCCTAGCACTAGACTAAAACCTCATTATTGATTATTATGAATCATAAATAACACGGTCTGTAACCCAAAAATGGCGCTGCTTTGTGGGATGTAAACGCTTTAAATACTTACTATTTAGATAATTTTTACATAGAATTTCCTGCAATAAGGGTTACAAAAATATTGTTATCACAATTAATTATATTTTTTAGTAAATCACTTTTAACTAAACAACTTGTTCACGTTTTAGCCTGAGCTCCGAACAAAATGATCAATTCCCTTTAATTCTAAAGTTTGGTTTACAAGTGGTTCGTTACCAAAGAACACAATACAGTATTCAATTTATATTAGGTCTTTACCTATGAAATTGCCGTTCTGCAGTACTGGCCATTTCAAATCAAAATAATTTTTGTTTGGCTAAGAATTCTAATTTCAAATTAATTTTATTTTAAAAACATGGATTTTTTTTTCCAAAAGTAGTCATTTGTTTATTGATTAGTGTTACATTTTCATCGCATTTCAATCTTTTTCGTCATCATGGATACGTTAAAAATTCGAGTAATTATGGAATACGAGTACCGTCGTAGCAGCAACGCGCCACAAGCAGCACGCAACATCAACGACGCTTACGGAGCTAACACTACAAACCAACGCACCACCTGTTATTGGTTTGCTCGCTTCCGTTCTGGAAATTTCGACCTGAAAAATGAACCTCGCGGTCGTCCGAACACTTTGGTCGACAATGACGAATTAAAGGTGATTGTGGAAGCTGATGATACACAATCTACGGCTGAATTAACATTTGCTAGGTCCATTTGCGTCAAATTGGCAAGGTAAAAAAGCTTGACAAATGGTTGCCCCACGAACTCAATGATCGCCAGCGCGAAGTACGCGTCGAGACGTGCCTTGCACTGCTCAACAGACACACAAATGAAGGAATTTTGAACCGCATTGTTACCTGCGATGAGAAATGGATTCTGTTTGATAACCGCAAGCGCTCAGCAAGTTGGTTGGATCCTGGTTCAGCACCTATAGACCAGGGCCGAAGCCTTCAAAAATGGTAAAAAATGAAAAAAAATTACAGTAGGATGAAACCCATTAGAAAAGGAGGGGAATATGATCAAAATGAAAGGAAAAATAAATTACGGTCGATCCGAGTTCGGGAAAGGGGGGGGGTGAGTTTTTAAGGGTAAAAAATGGTTTTCCTTGATTTCCGGCAAAACTACAAGTCCTATGGAAAAAAGTTAAATGGCAAAGTTGTAGGTAATAAAAAGATCTACAACTTTTGTATTTGCAATTTTTTCACATAACCTCAAAATTTAGGTGAAAAATTCAAAAAAACAAGTTTTTGGTTTTTTATTTATATCTTTTTCAAAAATGTTTTTTTTTTCTACGAAATTTGGTGAAAACTTACCTTATTATGTCCCAAATACACTGTAATTTATTTGATTTAAAATATTTATTTTTTCGCCTTATTTTAACTTAATATCAAAAAAACACCCTAATTATCAATTGAAAATTCTGACGTCAAAATATCAGCTTTTTTCAAAAAGTTTGGGGGCTTTTTGTTCATTGAAATATCTACTTTCTGATTGTGTAAAAAAAATGTACATTACCATAGGAAATGTTCTCAGAAAATGCAAAAAATTGAAAAAAACTCAAATTCGATTTTTTTTTTTATCATTATCTACAATTTTGAGGTATTTATTAAAATTTACACTTTAATTACTCAAAAAACGTAAGATTTCATGTTTTATTTATAAACGAAAAAATTGCACATTGAAATATACTTATTTAATTAACAAACAAATAAGTTAATAAAGTTAATATTAAATAAGACATCTACAATATTTTGAAAAAGTTGTAGAATCTTCTTTAAATAATATTTTTAGATGCCTATTTATTGCTGTTTTAAGATAATTCATATACCTGAGTGACCTTCGGTAAATTTTAGCCCATTGTAAGTTATTTCATAGAGAAGTGGGGACGGACCTAGGGTCTGGGCCTTACTACATACCTGCTATTTCGTAGCAGCTGTAAAAACCGTTAGCCAGTATTCGAGATACAGAGCAGTGTACAACATCGTTTTTAAAAATACGCGTGCAGACCGAATTACTCTAAGTGAATTGTGAGAAATTTACTTTATTTTGTTGAAAAAAAATATAATGAATAACGTAATCAGAATTAAGTATCTAAATTCAATAGTACGATTTACATGTATAATTATATTGTATGAGATTTTCTATGACATGAATGTAATTCGAATTAAATAAATAAACTTTTTAACTAAAAAAAATTGCAGCAATCACTTTTTTTGATGAAATTTTACATAGAGATTAAAAAAAATTTTTCGAATTTGAGTTTTTTTCAATTTTTTGCATTTTCTGAGAACATTTCCTATGGTAATGTATATTTTTTTTTTACACCATCAGAAAGTAGATATTTCAACGAGCAAAAAGCTTCCAAACTTTTTGAAAAAAGCTGATATTTTGACGTCAGAATTTTCGATTGAAAATTAGGGTGCTTTTTTGATATTAAGTTAAAATAAGGCGAAAAAATAAATATTTTAAATCAAATAAATTACAGTGTATTTGGGACATAATAAGGTAAGTTTTCACCAAATTTCGTAGAAAAAAAAACATTTTTGAAAAAGATATAAATAAAAAACCAAAAACTTGGTTTTTTGAATTTTTCACCTAAATTTTGAGGTTATGTGAAAAAATTGCAAATACAAAAGTTGTAGATCTTTTTATTACCTACAACTTTGCCATTTAACTTTTTTCCATAGGACTTGTAGTTTTGCCGGAAATCAAGGAAAACCATTTTTTACCCTTAAAAACTCACCCCCCCCCTTTCCCGAACTCGGATCGACCGTAATTTATTTTTCCTTTCATTTTGATCATATTCCCCTCCTTTTCTAATGGGTTTCATCCTACTGTAATTTTTTTTGGTTTCAAAAATTATCGACCCTGGTCTACTAAACAATGCCCTAAACGAAAACTTACCCCTAGAAAAGTGATGGTCACTGTTTGGTGGTCTAGCGCCGGTGTGATTCATCACAGCTTCTTACCAAACGGGGTGAGCATTACTGCAGATGTGTACTGTGAAGAACTGAACACAATGATGAAGAAGCTGGCACATCTCCAACCAGCATTGGTCAATCGCTCGTCTCCGCTGCTCCTGCACGACAACGCGCGACCTCATACTGCACAGCAGACGGTCTCCAAGTTGCAAGAACTGGGGTTGGAAGCTCTCCGTCATCCGCCCTACTCACCAGACCTTGCGCCTACAGACTACTACTTTTTACAGAATTTGGATAACTTCTTAGCGGGAAAAAAATTCAATACCCGAGAGGCAGTACAAAATGCCTTTGAAGCTTTTGTTGCCTCCCGTCCAGCTGATTTCTTTAAGAAGGGCATCAATAAACTGCCACTGCATTGGCAAAGATGCATTGATTGCATGGGTGATTACTTCGATTAATACAAATAAAATATACATGAAAAAAAATCGCTTAAAAATTTTCATACAAAACGGCAATTTCATAGGTAAAGACCTATTATAAATATATATAAATAATACAATTCACAACAGTTTTGTTACAACCGTTTTGCTACAACAGTTTGATAACGACCAAAAAACAGTTGGTAACACCCACAAAATTTAAAAACGACTCACAAGCAAAATGTCGTAAGGCTCAGCAAGCTAATGAGAATGTGAGGGATGAAGAGAAATAAGCAAAGACCTGGGGCATGCATGTAGGTCAACCACTTCTTGAGCGGGCGGGCGTCACCGAACACGGGCAGCACGCCGCCCTTGATCGCATCTGCAACGCAACGCGCGTGCAAGGTTAAACGACACGGTATGACCACTGAGGCCCTAGCCAAGTGGCTTTTCTGTTAGCGTTCACGCCAAACGATAAGCCCAAAATGTATGGCCATGACCTTACCTGACATTACCTGCGGAAAAGTCACGTGACTCACTAATGTCATTTCCATACATTTTAGCCGTAGCGTTTGGCGTTAACGCTAACAGAAAAGTAACTTGGCTAGGGGGGGGAGGACACACAACGCATTTATATGAGTTTAAAAAAAGGGAAAGAAAATACTGTAACGAAACTAATTTTAAAACACGCATGTAGTGCCAGGTGTAGTCTCGCTTCAATAGTGCACAACTTATTTTTATGAAAAAAAAAATGAATTATGGTTAGGTATGTAACATTTTTTTTAACAACTGTGCAATATTAAAGAATTTTTATTTGTATGTGACTTTGTATATGAATGGTTTTTTAAAGGCACCGTGCCAGATAAACTAGCAAAGGTATTTAATCATTAATAATTATTACAATCCACATAATCTTACTTGGCGGGGCAGAAGTGGCTGCTAATTTAAATAGCTATCTATCTTATTTAAATAATATCCCATAATACATTTATCAATAAATAACTGAAAAAGCATATTTTTGTGCAACACCAAAGTTTATTGCCCACTTTTAACTGTTTTCTTGGCGACTGTACATGCCAATGTCAACCCTGCCAAGTTAGATTCGTGTGGACTATAAATTATCTTGGACTAATCTAAACAGCGTGGATAAGCGCAGGGACAGAAAGCATACACTACACAGAGATGGTGCTAGCTTTAAGACCGGTGAGACACCACAAAACTATTTATCAAATATCTGGTGTTTGGGATATTTTGTGCTATACTCTATTTCTTATATCATTTGACAAAAGATTAATTTTTGCAAGGATCATCATCATCATTCGCCTAGCTTTTTTCCAAACTAGATTAGGGTCGGCTTCCAGTCTAACTGGTTGCGGCTGAATATGCCATCTGCGATCTGACCTCCACAACCCAAATATTGGGGAATACTGGTATTCAAAAGTTAGACCAGGTTGTCAGTCTTTTTTTGGGCATTTTAGCAAGAAGAGAAGCTTTTATGAACTTTTATGGTCAACCAAAATGAGCAAAAACTCTACCCGAAGAAATAAAAGATATTCGTATAGGCAACTTTCGTCTAATGTTATATTAAACGGAGTATAATTAATAGCAATATTTTTAAGAAGTGCTGTGCATGTGCACTTTACGCCAGTTACGTAATATTCAGAGCTGAAGATTACCCTCCGCATTTTTCCGGTTTTCAAGACACCTCACTGTAAAATTTCAACAAAATCGGTAATGTAGTTGTATGTTAGAGCGTTACAAATCGACAACGATTTGTAGTATTTACAAAATTAGTTTGACTTTTACATTCATGGTCTATAAGTTATTTAATAAATTACTTTTATGGTGTCATACCGGCTTAGATCAGAGATTTTAAGGTTTCAGAGTAAAAACTGTAATTGCTAATCTGATCATACAATACTCACATGTATAATAAAAAGGAAATCAATTCCTACATTTTTTTTCTCTCTTTAACAGTAATATTATGATTTTTAAAACAATCAAGTTGTGGAGGCCTTTTTCTTGAGAGTGTAATCCGTATTCTCGCACGTTTTGTACCATAATAATTATTTACATTTGAGATATTTATGTCCGTTTTCACTAACATTATGAGACACCTAAATGTAAAGCCTAATATTAAAAGGACCTAGCGCAAAAAAAAAGTCACTAGGCGACAACTTTGGACTATTCATGGATAGTCCATAGTTGTCACGTAATGGTTGGTGACATGTTTTTATGCGCTAAGTACCTAATGCCCGTTTTCACAACACTAGGAGACACCTAAGTAAAATGTTTAAATACTAAAATAATTTACCGAGCGCAAAAAACGTTTTACCAACCACTAGGCGACAATGGTTGACTATCCATGGTTGTCGTCTAATGGTTAGTGACACGTTTTTTTGCGCTAGGTAAATTCTTTTAATATTTAAACATTTTATGGTGTTGGTGAAAACGGGCATAACTCTTTTTAATATTTAGGCATTACATTGATGTGTCTCCTAGTGTTAGTGAGACCGGGCAGCAGTTGCAATGTGTTCGGTGTGTGTGCGTACGTACCGCGGTGCTTGTGGTCGCAGCAGGGCGGCGGCGGCGCGGGCGGCGCGCGGGGGGGGCGCGCGCGCACGCGGTAGAAGCGCGAGCCGCGCGGCATGCCGTACCGGTTGCCGCTCTGTCACACGCAACACTGTTACTTGCGACCGTTAGCTCTAACAGCCGGCCTAGCATGACCACGATAGAAACGGAACATAGAAATAGACAAAGTGACAGATTGTAGAAACATTTCTACGTTTTATGAATGAAACGGTAGAAATGTTTCTACAATCTGTCACTTTGTCTATTTCTATGTAGACAAAACCCGTTTCTATCGTGGTCATGCTAGGCCGGCTGGTCTGGGTAATTTACATGGAGAAAGTTACTCGAATATTTTGTGAAGAGAATATGCATGCGATTATTGAATACGACAATTTTTGGGAAATTATCGCTCATGTGTTTACATTTAAGCGAAAAACAAAAACTCGCCTACGATTATGTCATACAATACTCGTCGAATAATAATCGCCATGTGTGATTGTCTACACAACAAGACATACTCAAGGCAATAATATATGCTTACGATTTCTCGACTTATCTAAGCACGATCTTATATGATTTTTTTGCAAGTTCATACGAGTATCGCACCAATCGGTTTGAATTGTTTTGAAGGAGAGACCCGCCATTCGAGTTTAGTGTTCAGCGCGGTATTGTTTCTCAATTTATTTTTACCTGTAGACTTCTAATATTCAAAGGCGAAGCGATATTCGCCCTTCCAAATGGGGATATCGTACTTTATGTTTACATGAGCCAAGTTTTTTTTATATTTTTACGATAGTCGCGTCTTCGAGACGAGAAACTCTCTCCGTGTAAATGAGCCTTAACTGAACACCTCGATCATCAAACTAAACTTATTTATTACTTAGTCTAAAATTTCAAAAGGACACAAATTCCATATAACATTTATAGGACGGCCATTTGAAATGTATTGGTAATATTAGCAAGCTTGCGGATTACAAATGCGTCTTTTGTTTCTTTAACAAATTATTTAATTTAAAAAAGTTTTTTACAACAAAAGATAATTCAAAATAAATTATCACTATATCTTAAACAACTTACCTTCTTAGCATAACAATACTCCTTAGACTCGACTGTGGCGACTGCGTACAGCCGCCTCTCACTTTCGTTCTTAGCCTGTATGCTCAGATCTAGAGCGGGTAGGCAGTCGCTGTGCACGAAATACATTATTGACGCTTCCTGAAAACATGATTTATGATTATAATCAATTTGTACTAACGATCAGATAGTTAAAGTCCGGCCAAAACCGGTTCAGCCGTTTCGGAGATTAGCCCGGACAATTTTTTTTACAGACAATCATTTTAAAAAAGGTGTATTTTAACTCTATACAAATCTTTATTGCAAACATGGGGTATACAAGTCTTTATAAAACATGCACCCTGTTAGGGCATTGCAAACTATAATTATGAGCTTGAGAAAAAGCAGTTATTTCGAAATCACAGAAAGATATAACTATCGGTACCAGTCTTGAGCACAAACGTCACCTGCGCATTGGCTCATTTTTCGATCTCTTTGGCGGAATGAAGAAAACGGGGGGCGCCGAGGCTGCACGCGATTGGTTCGTCAGTCGCCTGTTTGATTTTTGAATTGACAGTTGACAATACGTAATATAGCCCAATGGCTATATTACGTATTTTGTCAACTGTCAATTTCAATTTATTTATTTCCAAGAACACAGTACATTAAAGATTATGTCTTTTGTCTATTAGGGCGAAAATGTACACTGGACAACATTGACGGTCGACCACTTTTCACCTTTATGGTCTTAGTAATAAGGGTGAAAAGTGGTCGACCGTCAATGTTGTCGAGTGTACATGGGCGATCTGTGTTCATGATTCCTGCCGGTACTTATAAGTATAAGTACCGGCAGGAATAATTCATCAATCATCACTTTGTCCAATTTAAGTAAATTGGACAAAGTACAATATGTATCCTAAATGACCTGTAGCACGGTATAATTAAGATGCGCGGGGTCCCACATGACGAGCACGGTGTGTCCGGGCAGGCACGACGACAGCGACAGCGTGCCGGCCGACAGCCCGAACGGCGTGTGACAACGACCGCGACACTTCTTACCCTCCTCCTTTTTGGGGGAAGATCTGCAAGGATAGGGAATTTTAAGATAGTGCGTTTGTCCTGAAGTTTTCGCACATATCCAGGGCCGTCTTAGGCCATGCAGAGGCCTATGGGCACACAGAGTTTGGGGTCCTTGTAGAAAGCTTAAAAAACGAGAAGAAACTTCTGCTGGGCAAACTTTTACTAAGCAACGCTAGCTGTCTGAGTGCATTTAATTTTGCTAAAAACCAATGTGTTTCGTCATTTCGGGGCCCCCGGCAGTTCGAGCGCACTGGGCCAGTGCACCACGTGCCCTTATGGTAAAGATGGAACTGCACACACGAGGTAAACCTTCTTTATACAATTTACTACGTTTATTAGGTGATTCCCGCTAGACGGCGACGGATTCGAACCGAGGAACGGATGCATTGATAAATGATAAATGATATTTATTTTGTAAATAGGTTAAAAATAACACTTTTACACGTCAAAACATTTTTTTAAGCTAGATGAGTTCGGTGTTTCCTATATGACTACCTTTGAGAAGAAACACCGAAACAAACTCAATTTTTATTATACGGACATTCAGGGGCCCGATTCTGTGGGTGCTCGGGGGCTGGGGCACCAATATTAACCAATTGTAAGATAGGTACTTCTTGAAAATTTCGAAATAGTTAAGGACCCAAGGTTGTGCTTACCTGCCATCGCTATCATCCTCTCTGCTCTTTTCTTCTTCTGCTTTCTTTTCCAAGTCTTTTTTTAAATCCTTCACTTGCTGCTTCAAAACTGCGTTCTCGTTTTCGAGCGAAGCCAACTAGAATAGAAATAAATATTTGGGTTATACTTATTTTATTATTCATTCAATTTTTAATAGTGTTATGCAAGTTCACTTTAATTCGAGTTTACAATCACGAAGTCCTTGCATCCGGCTCGAAGGACCAAAAATGAAGGGGACGCGACTTAGTGGTAAAGGGCTGCTTTGCTTATTTTGGACATTTAGTACGACTGTAGTTTTTAAACTTTCGCGAATTGTACACATGTTTTCAATTATATCGGGACTTTTCGCGCACACATATAATCAAAATATAAGCATTTAATACGACCTTTAATAAATTGCTTAATTACCGCTATTATTAAACATAATATGCTATTATGCTAAGGCAATGGATTTTTTTCATGAATTTAAGTGAGTTTATGTCGTTATTAAAGCAATACTTACATTAAAAATCACTTACATTCATGACAAAATAACATAAATAGTTAAATACTTTCTAAACGACTAAAAACGCGTCGGGCTTGTCCTCTAGGCACGCTACTGTCGTGTAGCTCATGCCGATACCAGAGAAGCGACATAAAAGAGAACAGCGCATTTACCGGCAGCCTGTGCGAGCGAGATAGAACTACTGAAGCGTACCTGTGTCTTGAGCAACGCGTCGAAGTCGTTGGTCTCGGGGTCGGTGAGCTGCTGTATGGTGTCGCGGTACTTGCCGCACTCCCTGACGAGTGCGGCCTCTCGCTCGCGCAGCGCGTCGATAGCCTGTGCGAGCGAGATAGAACTACTGAAGCGTACCTGTGTCTTGAGCAGCGCGTCGAAGTCGTTGGTCTCGGGGTCGGTGAGCTGCTGTATGGTGTCGCGGTACTTGCCGCACTCCCTGACGAGTGCGGCCTCTCGCTCGCGCAGCGCGTCGATAGCCTGTGCGAGCGAGATAGAACTACTGAAGCGTACCTGTGTCTTGAGCAGCGCGTCGAAGTCGTTGGTCTCGGGGTCGGTGAGCTGCTGTATGGTGTCGCGGTACTTGCCGCACTCCCTGACGAGTGCGGCCTCTCGCTCGCGCAGCGCGTCGATTTGTCGTTCTTTTTCTGACAGAAGCCGCCGCGTCGCCTCGGTAGTACACATCGAGCTCGAAAGCTACAAGCGAAATGCGTGACTGGTGAAAATAGTTGTGTGACTAATCTACGTGAAAGGAAACAGGAAGCACAAAAAAGCACAATTTATATTTATGTTGATTTTCACACTTTCATTACATGGGCGGATCCAGGGGTCATGGGGGTCATGATCCCTCTGGGCTGGGCCTAGGTTGACCACTGATAAAATGTCTAATCTTAAAAAATACTTTGTAGGACAATACACGTAGTGACCCCCCCTTGATCCGAAGGCGGTTGTTTCATTGATTGAGTACCACCCATAAATACCTAAGCAAAAGGGGTACTCAATCTATACAGCGTGTAATTGACAGGTTGGCAAAAACGAAAAGTATGAATTCAGACTGGTATTGTTAATATTTTGATAGTGAAATATTTTCCCGGAAATGATGTAGGTACTACGGAGGCCAGTAAACTTTTACAGCTAACAGCTGATTCCGCGCGGGTTGTATGAATTTTCTTTTACGATTACATTGCCGAATTTAAGTTTTTTGCTTTTTTTCACTAAAATTGTGTTTTTAGGGCTGGATTTTGTTGTAACAAATGAATAGAACACAAATCTAGTTGAAAAACGGTCGAAAAATTCGACAATTTTCCTGAAGAAAATTCCAACGTTTTTCAGTCATAATCATGGTCATGAAGCTACAGTTTCAGTTTTTGCCAACCTGTCAATTACACGGTGTATATACATTTATCGTTTGATGCGCGATTCTTCCAATCATTTCAGTTCTCAAGCATATCTTTTTTTCTACATAAAATCTTTTCATAAGACAAGTTTCAATAAAAATAGTAAATTAAAAATTAAAAAAACCCGACTGCCAAAAAACAACTAAAAAGGTCAAAACAAGAGCACTTTTCAAGCAGTCTGATGCAGTTGGTGGCAATTATTTGTGTTAAATCTTAGATTTTATGCCACCAACTGCATCAGACTGCTTGAAAAGTGCTCTTGTTTTGACCTTTTTTGTTGTTTTTTGGCAGTCGGGTTTTTTTAATTTTTAATTTACTATTTTTATTTTTCACTTTTTAGTTTTTAATGTATGTTTTCGTAATCTTCTTTTCGAGCCCTTCATTTTGATACCCCACATGATAGGTTTTGAGGATAAGTAAGAATTAGCGAGAATGATTGCTTTGTTGAACAACTTTAAATCGTTATATATCCTAAACTATTATTTAAAATGAAAAATGATAAAAGGAACCTAAAGATGATTTTAAAATACCTATTCAACGACACCCCACTTGACATAGTTCATCAACTTTTTTTTTTTTTCATTTTGACAATATGGCGTCTGGTTGTCGCTGTGGTGAATTTTGATTACTGTTATGTCTTTAGTGACACTCGCAAGGTTAAGACGAATCGATTGACGTAAGAATTATCAAAATCGGCCTACGCATTTGGTCTCTAGAACGCCACATAGAAACAAACATACATACATACATACATACATACATACATACATACATACATAGACTGATAAACACATTACCCTCCTTTGCGTCTCGCAGTCGGGTAAAAAGTACTGATTGGAAAGCAAATTACCCATTTTGGATTTAATGAACCGAGCATTACTGGTACACTTAACAGAAAAATTTTAAGCGTCATTTCTTCGCAAACACATACCTGTTTCTCGGAGTCATATTTCGTGTTGATGGCTGCGATTTCGGCCTCCAGCTTGAGTTTCCACTCGGCCTCGGCTTTCGCCAGGGCCTCTCTTATAGCCTCTTCCTTTTCCACCTCAGCATTTTCTTTCGTCTGCATGACGATAGCGTTGTGGCTCGAGATCTCGATGACGTCAGTGCGCTCGATCTTTTCGAGACTCGACTCGGAAGGCGAACGATCCATGTTTGTTAGAGCTACTAGGCGGAACCTGGGGAAGATTGTTTTTAAATGTCAATTTTCTAAAATTTTATTCATTATATTTATCTTTCCATAAAGTGGAAAGACGAACTATCTGAAGTTTAAAAACTTTGTATACAGCATGTAACAAAAACCCTGTTGGTCTCCAAAAGGGGTCATTATACTCATAATTATGAACAACAATTACTATGTTCCATACATTGTGAACATAAATGTATGGAACAGCTGATTTTTTTTGCGATTTCAGGGTTGGTCTCATAGTAAAAGTTGTTCATAATTATGAGTATAATGACCCCTTTTGGGGACCAACAGGGTTTTTGTTACATGCTGTAGAATTAATGCGTGCAAATCTTACCTGGACCGTAAAGACTCAATCTCTGCCTTATAATCCAAATGCATCTTCTCTTGCAAGTCTTTGATCTCTTTCTGTTTCTGCGCTTCAACATCTTCTAGTTTCTTCTCGAATCCTCGTATTTCTTCTCTTGTCTTTTCTAGTAAATCTTTCGTCTCTTGATGTTTTTTTTCTAACCTTTCTATTTCTTTGTGGTGTTCGTTTTTAATATTTTCTGTGTCTGTTTTGAGAGTAGCGATAACTTCGTCTTTTTCGTTGAGAGTTGCTTTCATATCACTAAGTTCTAGCTCGTGGTCTACCGTGAGCCTCTGTGTCTCCTCACGGAACCTTATTGCACTTTCAAGATTGCTCTTCTCCCACGCTTCTAATATCTCTAAATATTTATTTTTCATAAATATCTTCTGTTCATTAACTTCATCTTTCAACTTCGACAACTCTTCTACAATAAATACAATATTTATTTTACACACAGAATAAACTTTCATTAAAAAATCTTGCAGTTTCTCCATGTTTATCTTATGTGTTTCCATGTTGTCCTGAAAATTAAGAACGCCTTCAGAATATTGCGTAAATTACTGTTATACGAGCACTACGGCACATCACAATCCTACATTACACAAAAATAAGATGAAGAAAAAATATGGCGAAATACGAATATGCAAAGAAAAATAATATGATACAGCTCATACGGGGCCGGTGAAGACAGGAGCAAACAAAAGAATAACAAATACAACGTCAACCACTCAGATAAGAGCTCCGACAGCGGAGTACATGTGTTGCAGCGGAGTTCTTACGAGAGTGGCGTCTATCGATGTCAGACGCGGGGTAGATGTACACCTGTCGTTCGTCCCGGCCCCATTCCAAGCTCGACGGTAGCGACTCCTCGATGTAAAAATCAGAGTTTTCGAACTCGTCGTAAGTTTTCGGAGGGCTCTCCGCGGTTTCCAATATAACCGGTAGTTTTCGCACCTCGGTTACCGTCGACACGGCCATCGTTTCGGGAACGCATATAATGGAGATGTCGATTTTCTGTGTTTTTGTCGAACTCTGTCCACCTAGCTTTTCGAAGTCACCGGCTTCCGTTACCGAGTCGAAGTCTCTGTGGGGAAAATAATTTTATTTCATTAAAGTTCACACGTTTCAAAAACATAATTCAATTTCGAAGAACTTATAAATACATACTTATCCATGTCAACTTGAACATCTATATCTTTACTTTCGTGTTCTGAAGCCCGTATTCTGAGAATGATAAAAATAAATTATATTAATAAAAACAAATTCAATCAAAACACAACTTCGTACTTCCAAACCACAAATTTCATACCTCTGTTGAAAAAACTGCACTGTGGAATCCATATCGTAATTGGGTATATCTTGACTAAGGTCTGGGAACGAATTGGCTATGTACGCAACATCTGCCTCCGTGAGTTTGGGCAGGTTGGCGTCAAACGTTGGCGGGCCTTGCGTGGCAAACGTTGGCGGTAGCTCCGTCATGCCCGGGAACAGACTGCGCAAGAAGTGACCATCGAACACCGTGTTGAAGTCTTGCCGCCTGCTGATTTCTTCGTCGTGTATTTTGAGCAGTTTCTCTGCGAGATCTGTCGCCCACTGGAATTTGAATCAGTGATTTTAGCTGGAATAAATAAATAATAGCTAGCTACTGATCGTACCGTCGAATAGATTTTATACGTCTTTATCGTTGTAAAGAAAAAAAAATTGCACCTTGGTCTATTTAACTATGGGAAACACAATGAGGAACAGAATGGAGATCTTTACTTTAGTCCCTGGATACAAAGCCCAATAATTTAGCGTCACTTTTCAATTGATCACAAATCCTTTTTTTACAGTTCAAGAAAAGGTATTACGTATTATGCTTACAGTCCGGTCAAATTAGACATTCGAAGTTACATAAATTCCCACCAAGCTGAAAATCGGTAAGATTGTTTAAAATATCATTAAAAACAAAATTTGAAAGTTCCCCATCTTTCCCCTGTAAGGAAAAAAAAATATTCAAGGTCAAAGGTAAAAAAAATGAGATTTTCGCGATTTTCAGCAAAACGGTAAGTTTATCATAAAAATACCTCAGACAAAAATTGTAGATCATAAAATTATCTACAAAAAATTCATTAATACTTTTTTTCTACGAGCCACCGTTTTTGAGATATAACGATTCAAAAAGTTGTAAAAGTTAAGTAATCGTCATAATATGCATGAGTACGCCACGTATACAGGATAAAATTAAAACCAGGCAGTGCGGATATTTTAGGAGGTGAAAGTACGTATGAATATTAAAAAAAAAAAACAGCTGTTCCCTACAAAAATACACTACAACACGATCAAAATGTATGGAATAGCTGATTTTTTTTTTCATATTTCTGTGTCGGTCCCATAATAAAAGTTGATCATATTCATGATTACTTTCACCTCCTAAAATATCCGCACTGGTTTTAATTTTATCCTGTATATTTATATTTATTATATTAAATTCCTCCAACCTCAGTTGCTGCTCATCAACATCTTTTTAGGGTATATTACCAAGTTCAAGTGTGGCTTGGTTATCAGCAAGACCCTACAGACTGGGGTTGGAAGTTGGTCAACAATTCATTAGAACCAGTGCACACTTTACTTCCACCTGCGCCGGAAAAACTGCTGAACTCGATTTTTGCAACTGCAAAAAGGGATGCAGTGCTAAATGTGGTTGCAAAAAAGTCGGACTGTTCTGTTCTCCGGTATGTACACATTGTCAAGGCCGGTTGTGCTCTAATATTGAATCACCAACAGTAGAGGATCCGTTTGATTCCAACGAGGCAACATGCGATACATCGCTATTAACGCAGTTTACATGCGCTCAGGATGAAGATGAAGAACAAAAAGAACAAGAACAAGACGAACAAGAACAAAAAGATCAAGGAGAAGAACAAGAAGAAGAATTTGAAAGTTGAACGACTCGGACGATTAAATTTCACTACTTTTTTTTAACTTAAATTGCTTTTATCTTTTCAATCTCTGCTAATATCCATTATTTTTCAATAGTTTCAAATTAAACAGGATCAAAACTGACCCGTGAAATAGGCCTACTGGGGAAACCACGTTAAAAAAAACGCGCTAAGTACACTACCTCATAGGTGGCGAGGAAACGTGTGCATATTATGATTATAACTTTTACAACTTTTTGAATCGTTATATCTCAAAAACGGTGGCTCGTACAAAAAAAGTATTAATGAATTTATTGTAGATAATTTTATGATCTACAATTTTTGTCTGAGGTATTTTTATGATAAACTTATCGTTTTGCTGAAAATCGCGAAAACCTCATTTTTTTTACCTTTGACCTTGAATATTTTTTTTTCCTTACAGGGGAAAGATGGGGAACTTTCAAATTTTGTTTTTAATGATATTTTAAACAATCTTACCGATTTTCAGCTTGGTGGGAATTTAGGTAACTTTACTCTTATATTTTGGTCTAATTTGACCGGACTATTATACTTACCTGTCTACTGCAAAACAATTAATTCTCCCAACAATAACACCCGTATTCACAAACATTTCTATGAGGTCTCGAACGCACAGTGCACAGAAAACTCATACGAATATGAACATTATAGGTAATCATATTCATAAAAGCGAATATAAACAAGCGCTTCATACGAACATGATCATTATGTGATACAAATAATGTTCATATTTCAATGATTTTATGTACACAGTGCGTTCGAGACCTCATACTAATGTTTGTGAAAATGGCTGTTAATCTTCCACCTTATGCGATTAAAGGTCATAGCTCATTAAATCCACCCGACACCCGACCAACACCGCCTCGTCTCGACGGGTTAGTATTCATTGTATGGAGTACTATGGGTATACGCTCACGACATGAAATCCGGAGCGCCTCGCCCGCGAGCTAACCACGGCGAGTGGACCACTCGGTGACCTCCTGTTGCTCGCACGCTTGCCTTGCGTTGCCCACGCGCTGTTCCCGAATGGACGAGGCCGAGCGACGAGGTGGTGCTGGTCGGGTGTCGGGTGGGTCTAATGAGCTAGCTATGCATGCACCCGTCACCTTCAGGAGAACGCAGACTTTGCAGCGCTCGAAGAATCTGCGAAACTTAGTGCACAGATTGTACGAGTGCTGCAGACACGATCCCACAAAAAGTCTGTCGTATGCGTTGCCCCTCAATCAAACCCTCTGACTATCCGACAAAAATACAAAAGTAACGTGTACCTTGAGGTGCGCGTGCGAGAAGGTCCTGCGGCGCGCCACCTCGTGCACGGCGCGCACGAACACGTGCGGCGCGCGGTGCAGCTGCGCCACGATGCCGAAGTACCGCGCCAGCCGGTTGAAGCACTGGAACGACAGCATCGCGTGCGCGTCCTGCACCGACATCGAGTTCTCGATCATCAGCACCGCCCTAGACATTGTTACCGAAGAGTTAGCTCGGAAATTAAATTGCCAAAATGGTCTATGTACGAAGTGTAAGTGAAAGCGTAATAAAAACTGAAACCTTAGTTCAGTACCTTACTCTGAACCCCTTCCTCTGCGCCTACACTATTCCTCATGAATCTGGCTATCATATACAAAAAGTTTTTTTTTTTTAAATCCGACTGTTAATTCCAGAGATTAGTGCATTCAAACAAACAAACTCTTCAGCTTTATAATATTAGTATAGATGTGTACTTACTCCAACCTCGCCTTCAGTATGTGTGAGAGTTCGTCCTTAGACTTGGCGATGCGCCGCCTGATGTCGATGAGCATCTGGTGTCCCTTCAGCAGCTTCTTCAACTGACACCAGTGGGACTGGACCAGTGTGGGCAGGACGGAGGGATCGCATGCTGTGTTCAGACGCTCGCGACACTGAGGAACAACATTGTATTATTTAACTACTTCTGCCCGCGGCTTTGCCCTCGTTTTTCGGGATGTATTATACATATAAACCACTCTATCTATTAGAAAAACCGCATCAAAATCCGTTGCGGAGTTTTAAAGATCTGAGCATACACAGGGACAGAGGGAAGCGACTTTTTTATACTATGTAATGATAGTAAAGAGTAGCTGTGCCCCGCGGTTTCACCCCCGTTGCTCGGCTCCTTAGGGTCGTAGCGTGATGTTAAATAGCCCATACTATTCTTCATGAATCTGGCTGTCATATACAAATAGTAGATTGTTATACAAGGGTGGAAAGAAATCAATTCCCATACGAGGTATTTAGACGCACGAGCGAAGCGAGGGCGGCTATAGTCCGAGTGGGAATTGATGACTTTCACCCGTGTTAAACACTCTACTTTTCATTTCAAATATAAGGAAAGTAAAAAATAGTAGTTTTCTTTAACGGAATTGGGAGTCGACATTTCAGAATCGCTTGAACTCATTTTTAATCAAATAATTTCGGTACACAGTTATTATCCCGCTAAATTATACATAAATAGTCTTTTTTAATTTAAATTTCAAATATGGAACACACCGCCCGCGTCACCGCCGCGGGCCATCCCACTTTAATAGGTATTTTTTTTAATTCACATTGGTCGTATACACTCACAAGACCGCAGCATTTTTTTTTTAATCGATATTTTTCTTAATTATGTAAAAAAAAATATTGCCGACTAAATAACCAATTTTAGTTCTATTTTTAAAATTCATCCCGCCCTAGGGAGGGAAGCAATTACTATGAGTCTTTCCCGCCCAAAGGAGGGAAGCATCGTTTTCGACCCGCTGCTCTGATCAAACAAACACTACTTTCCGAGTATGAGAAATGAAAAATATTTTTTCGTTTCCGACTGGTAGTTCCAGAGATAAACGCGTTCAAACAAACAAATTCTTCAGCTTAATAATATTATAGAATTCAAAACTACTACATACTTAGTTAGGCAATTAGGCATACATTATGAGGAACTGTAGCAAACCCTGAATAAACAGGTTTATGCGAGTCTTGTGTGCGTCATCCATCACACTTGAGTTATTCTACTTTGATCCTTATGTCAATGCCATAAGAGTGATCGTGTAAGGCATCAACAAAAAACCGAAGCCTCGATTGCGATTATTACAGAAAATCCAATTCATTTACCTAAATATATTTATTTGCCAGAGGTTATTTGCCAATATATTTGCCAAGGTTTGGTTGAGTCACATAATATAACTACCTAGTTTGAAGATTTCGTTTACTTAATGCTGTGCAATGTACTCAATGATGTGTTTCTGTTTCTACAAACTGTCAGTAAGTCTGCCAGTGGCCATACCCATAAGAATCTACATTGAACTTATTCAAATATTCAGATTTTTATTTGTTATTTTTACAACTGATTCATTCAACAATGTAAACACGGCTAATGCCCTGACGAATTAAAAATGTACGCTTCAAAATATAATTCCATTGTTTATATACTTTATATGGTTCTACATAATAACTGCGTGGTGTCACGTTTCATTTATCAAGCCTAAGTTCCTTTTATGGCGACATTGAGAAATACTTCACAGCCAATCCTTGGTAGCCTCCAAATACATAGATAGACATTTATACTTGAGTATAGATAGCACTATAGAAACGGTTGGCTATATAAGTTGGTTACCACTATGACTTTTACATCTAACTATACTAATATTATAAAGAGGTAAAGTTTGTATGTATGAGCACAGATAATATAATACTATACGTACAGATGCCTCATCTCATACAAAGAAATGTGACCGATTTAGCGCGGGCTATCTTGGGGCTATACATTTTTCCGTGCTTAAAACATTTTTCAAAATTTGAACAAATATTTTTCATGATGTATTTTTTCATGTTCTCAATTTTACACAAACTTCAATAACAAATCGATACATATAACGCCATATATTATGAGTTATTTCAAGAAATGTTACTTTGTTCCTGATGAGACCCCGTGGTATGAGGCTATCTCCGGAACTACTGGTCCGATTCTGTAATAGTAGAGTCTGCGTTGTTTTAATGTTACATCTGTTCAAATTTTTTCAACGGTTTGTGTCCATTTCTTTGACGTGGTTTAGCTGTTGGTGCCTTTGATATCAAATGATAATTATAATCAGATGTATCCCGACATTAATCGTCACTTCTAGCAAAAAGTAAATAGATTCAGATGGCCAGCTCCATTCAACGAGCGAAAAGGCACGCACACATATAAATACGCGTCTTCATTCAGCAAGTGCAAGCGCACTCGCGACTGGCATTCATTGAAAATAGTTTGAGATCGCCGCGTACGTTCGGCGATCGCGCGTCACGTGCGTGCGCCTGTTATCGCTTATTGTGCGAAGACGACCTTCTGTATCTATTTATTTTGTGCTTCAAGCATGTCTCTGATTGTTCAGCTGCTGTTTAAGCAGTTGTTTACACTTTTACTCACGTGTATTCGGGATGGCCAGACTTGAACGGACTGTGCACGTGTCGAATGCGAAACTAGTCGAGAAATCTCATGTAAAACCGTATACTAGAATAAACTAGTCGTTCGCCCTGAACGGTAAACTCGTGCTTAACCGATTTGGCTCATGTTCGAAGTTCAAAAATATTTTTGTCTCATTAATTCGCCCACCAAAATTCACGACGATTCGATCAACGATACTCGACTTACCGTCGAACAAACATTTATACATACAAACACCGGATTGTTCCAGTAGACTCGGAGATCTTGTTCGCTTCGCTCTCGTTCAACATGAACGTTGTCCCCCAAAAAATTATCTAGAATGTTCTGGAGTTCGCCTCACCTGTATAAGCGACGCAGCCTGATCGCGCTGGTCTCGCTCCAGTTTCTTCACGTCGTTCAGGAGCTGGTCGAGGCCGTACAGCCTCTCTTCAATACCCTTAATATGCTTCAGCCCATGCATGTTGGCGTACTCCAGAATATGGTACAGTTCCGCCTCACGCTCCTTCAAGGGATCTGCGTCTAGCTGTAATTTATTGTTGAGTATTGTATTAGGCATTTGATATGGGTCATTTGGGAGTGGCTTATTTCCGGGAGTGGGCTACCACAGGCTGAGTACGTTGAAATTGGTCAATAGCTAAAACAATTTTTTTTCTATAGAGTCAATTATTTATTATTTGATCAGTTGATATTTCCAGAAAGGTATGGCTTATGCATTGCACAAGCCGCGATACAATGTTTAGCAGCATGTACAGAAATATCCGACCAATTAGAAAGATTAAAACTTTAGAATTCTTTTCTTATATTTTGTCGATATTTCATCAATATATCAGTATAATAGAAGACCACTTTGTGAAAGAACTCGTCCGGTATTTCTGCCGGTAAGCAACATTGCTTATTCTCGCGTAACGCACTAAGTAGCACGAACTAAACTAAAAATACAGTAACTTATTTAATCTACAGGACAGTGCGGTATTGGAGGGGCACTGTCCCTTCCACTATGGAAGCCGACTTTTAATGACAATTTGGGAAAAAATTAAAGCAGCAATAGACAATTGTTACTTACTAAAGCTAGTCCCTTCTGACAATAGTCCAATATATCCTGCAAGGAGGCTTTGTTCCCCTGCGCGAGGATCCAGTGTAGCAGGGAGGGCTCTTCCTTACTCTCGTAGGCCTTGAACGTGACCCCTTCATCAGACTCCTCGACGAGGGGAACAGGCTCCGAAGAAGTCGCCCCTTCGTTGCCTGAAGACTCTTTCTGGTCAAACACTGTAAAAAAATATTAACATGATATTAAAAAGTTGTAGTGCTTTTTTCTGCCTTTTGCATTACATTTTTTTTGCAACCAGCGTAAACAGCTTGATGGATTTCAACATATGGGGTGTCGTTAGATTTGTCTTCATTGTGGGAGTGACATATGGTACCTATAATATTTAAATATTACGCAGTCGGGTTTTTATTTTTTTTTAATAGTAATTTTGTTTGTCTTGTTCTTCAATAACTGATGATAATGAGATACAAAATATCATTATTCATTACTTATATAGTTATGTCTTTTCAAATATCGTAACAGCTTTTCTGATTTAGTGAAAAGAGAGCAATGTCACGCTATCTCGTAAAACTTAAAAAAACACGCGTGTTATATTATGACCGCAATTTATTACTGCCAGATTAAAAGTAAATAGATCTAATTATAATAACAAACGCATCAATGGAAACAAAACAATTCTTATAACAAATGCTAACGTCTCCAGTGTAACTCTATTGGGAAATTCGGAGCTGCCTACGCGTTTCCTTTTCGTATAAAGATAGACGCCATGAATTATTTTGTAGATACCTACTTACTTACTTCGTGTTACCAAGATCTTGCTAATAAAGAATTTTTAAAGTCAATTTACAGTGCCTACCTATACTTTTTTTTTAAGCACGTAAATGCAAATTATCCAAAAACAATAAATCATTCAAGGAGTCATTTAGCATTTTCTTCTTTTGCTGTAATTTGCGTTGTTATTCGGGTTCGCCAATGACTCTTCTATTTTATATGCCTTATGCATATTCGATGTTGTAAAATCAATTATGTTCATCGGGTGTCACAATTTAGGTAGTGTCACATTCGTGGGTTAGCCACACAGAGCAATTAATTCCACAATTCACAACAAAGATAAGTCAAAGCACTGTCTCAGATGTTATAATTGGAACCATGTTATCAGTCAATGCCCTACCATAACAGAGGCACAATATTAATAATCTCTTCATAAATGATAGGAATAAAAAAGTCCCTTCAATCAAATCACACAAATGACGTCAACGCTTGCCCATAATCGTTTCCGCACAAACCTGTTTGCGTTAAAAAGTCATTAGCTAAATATAGCTAGGTCGTCGTAATGGCGACTCATTGACATTGGAAGCTAAATTAATTCAACGACTAACCTACTAAAATTGAACTGTATCGTTCAATCAGTTCCTTGTAATTCCCACTTCTTCCTATGGTAAAGCAGTAACGACGAATAATTTTCACATCCACATAAATAAAATAAGGTGAAAAATTATTTATTTTAAACATACTTTGCATTTTAAATATGAACTCACTACTCAAATAGAGTGATATTACCACTGTAAATTAAACAGACATGTGTTTGTGTATTGTCTTAAAAACTTACCATCTTCGTCGGACAGTTTAAACGCTTCCACACCAAAATCTTGGCCAGCCTTATTTTCTGAACTATTATCCAGAGGATGAGTGATCCGGTAGTGGGGACCTTCGAAGTCTGTGTCCTCGAATACATCGAAAGCCGAGAATCGGTGAGCCTCGGCATTCAACTGTAATGGGGGCAGTATTGGGATCTTGCCTAGAGATTCTAAAACTTCATTGAGCCTACAAAAGAAAAAGTTCATATATTATTTAATAGAAATGATAGATCTTCAATTCGATCTGGTAGAGTTTCATTCGATATAAGGTGAGGTGTTCTCAGTTATAAATTATTTATGAAAAACATTTCCTTACACGGAAAATCCCCTTTACGGATATAATTATTACAAAGATACCTACTCTGTTTGTTCCCTTTTGTTTCGGAAACTAAACATTAATTCCTTTTCAAATGCTAAACTCGTTTGTGTTACGAAATAATTATGCAGATCAGATAGGTACATGTGTAGAGATCAGCAAAACTATTCAGATTCATTGTTGTTTGTACTTTAAACACTTATCACGTGCCGATAACGAGGATCGTGCTTATCATCAAAGTTTGGTCTAGACAGAATTATTTGCTAGAATAGGCAAAACAAAAGTGGGGCGCGCCGGTCAGGGTCAATGGAAATGCGCCGGTGCACGCCGAGGTCCGAGTGTGACCCAAAAATACACAATGACAACAGACACGAATAGAACGAATATCTTTGGAGTGTCTTCGAATTAGCATTTTTACAAGAATTTGTGTTGTGTTTTGTACTGATAGAGACAAAGTAATACGTAGTTATTCATATGGGCCACGTGAGATTGCACCAGAATAGACAAAGGCGTCTAGAATCAATACTAAAAGTGCTGCACTGTCCTATCCTATTACAGGCATGGCGCGCACGACTGTACCCTACAATTTATTCATAATATTACAGCGCAACACGAACCGTCCGTCGGTAGGTCAACTAAACACTCGAGCATGAAACATGCACAATGAGTAATTGCTACGCACCTAGGCTATATACGGCTCTAATATCCGCGAGGAATTCATGTGTAGTTGGCGGTAGCATTTTTCTTCAGTTTAATCGAGACGAATTCTTTTATCAACAATGTAGATTAAACGTACAACTTGTTGTAAGATATTTTCCGAACTCATTACGTTAATACCGGAAATGGCACATGTTTCCAAGGTAAATAATAAAAAGAGAAATAAATTAGAAGTACGAAACGGTGGCCTAAATAATGTTACGGTAAATGCGTTGTATTTAGGTAGTTCAATAAAAAACTAAATAATATAATATGTGCTGTAATTGTAGTGTTATTAATTAAATCAATATTGAACTTGCTGCGAACTTGAACGGACTGCATTAATGGTTTTTAACACGAACGTGCGGTGCAGCACATCGATTACAGAAACTATGTATTAGGTGGACATACTGGTGCTGATTGTTATTTACAAACTAAACTAATTTAGTCTCATTACGTATCTTTCCAACAAAAAACATGAGAAAGGGTTAGAAGATGTTTAGCCCTGTCAAATTAGTCCACTTGCATATTTTCAACGTGAATTTAGTGGCCATCGCCATTGGTCTAATTGGAATAATTTGACAGTTCTTCGTATTTTCTATGATTTTTAATGATATTTCTAAGAAAGAGAAAACTGACTAAAATTAGTTTAGTGCAATGTACAACAGAATTAAACCACTGTTCACGGTAATTGCCTATATTAGTTTGTAAATGTGATTGTGGTGCATAAACTGCGTTAATATGGTTCTAAGACTTTTTATAAAATATAAGTCAATAAACCTCCACAGCTGTCCACTATTCTATAAAGTGTACATAGGTATTTTTCCTTTCTGGTCTTATTTAGTACCAAAACAATTTTGGTAAGTCACTTTAATCATTCATGTTGATTATTTAAACAACTGTTTAGAAAATATAATTGCTTGTTCACCACACGTTAAAATAAAATAATTTGAAAATGTCATCTAATATGTAAAGTTATTAAAATATTAATTTATCGTCTTTTAATCATTTTTAATAACGAATGGTGTTATTAACGACTTGCAACAATTGATTAAATAAGACCGTAAAAAAAACCGGACAAGTGCGAGTACGCCTCGCGCCCTAAGGGTTCCGCTAAATGATTGATTATAGATGGCGCTACTGCATACTTCTAGTGGCGTCATCTATGAGCACATGGCTCCACTTATGCTCCGGTGACTGACGGCGGACAACAAAGTGATCCTATGAGGGTTCCGTTTTTCCTTTTGAGGTACGGAACCCTAAAAAACACTTCACCTCCCTAGTTAAGGCGCTACTAAGTGCCAGCGGCCTTGAGTGATTTGGGCGGTATAGCTTGAGTGTTCTGCGCTGAGCTCACGCAACGCGACATACGTCCACCGAGCAATACGACTCGCCTATTAAGGAGCGCGCTGTGCCGAATTAGATGTATTATTACTTTTTAGTAACGAATATTAGATTTAAAAAATAACATCAACAAAAAGTTAGATAGTTAAATTATCTTTAAAATGGTGAAGGTTTCGTAAAAATACGCTCAATAGTTTTCGCCCGATCTTCACTTTTTTGAACGCGTTAGACCTAACTTTACAAATTAATTACACTACATACAGATAAACGTAACCTAAAATATACTCTAATCAAATTATTAAGACAATGCTCTAGTTTAGCATATATTTTTTTCAAATAATTAACACTACTCGTTTAGACGTGATCTTTAGTTTACAATCTTTAAAAGTAGTATATCTACGCCTTAAACTCTCTTGGAATGATAAACAATAATAACAACTTGTTCCTCAGGCCGAGATAAACAGACGTTACTTAGCATGTACTTTGGCTAAGCAGTATCGTTGTCACTGTCGCGCAACTTGCAAGTAAGACAGAGACGGGAACATAGCTTACCGCCGCTTTCTGAGAAGGCGTGTCACATGCCAAACTGGCTAACACACTGTCACAATTAACAGTCAGTCAACAGTCTATTACATTTATTGGGTTTCCGAAAAGCAATTTTTCTCCAAATTATCTGATTGACAAAATTACGATGATTTATTTATTCGTCTCGCCACCCCGACAAAATTCATTCATTCATTCAACTTAGAGGTCTTTCTTATTCTGTCTAACGTATAGCGTTGTCTCTTTTGTCTGACAGTATACGTCAAACGTCAATTTTGACAAGATGTGTTGTCAAAAGGAACGGGGTATGTAAAGGCGGTAAGTTTAACCGTAGAAAGATAACCTTATTTCGAAGTAGGTAATCGGCATAAAATTGTATATAATATCGTATTTTATCTTAAATTGCGTTACCTTTAGTTTTCTCCTACACCGGTGAACTGTTATTCACATCGATTTTGCATTTTTAATAAAACTATGACAAGTAACATGCAGTTAATTGGTCAATATTCAACAATTAACTTTACGCATGTTGACAGTTTGTTAACATACGAAAAAGCTTACCGGAAACCCAAAATTGCTTTGATTTAGAGCTAGTTGAAGATTGGCAATTGGATGTACAAACGTTTGACAGACTGTCACTATTTCTTTCAACAACCCAAAACACGTTTAATTTGAAGTTAACAGACTGTTGACGTAAATTTTTCGATAATTTTTGTTTCGGAAACTGGGGGTTAGCCAAAGTACGTGCTAAGTAACGTCTGTTTATCTCGGCCTCAGTGTCCGGATTGGTACTATTAATTAGGTACAGTCACGGGCATAAATGTATTACCATAGACAGTTCGGTAATAATATCCGATTTGGTGATACATTAATTAACTTTATAAATTAATTAAATTTCATAAAATCGGATATTATTGCCGAACTGATTCATTTATTAATTTATAAAATTAATGAATTAATCATGAAATAAAATTGAGATTATATTACCGAACTGTCCATAGTAATATGGATAAATGGAACAGATTATTTATAAAATAATTTGTCAAATACCTAAGTTAAGACCGAACTTATCTAGAGGTGGTGAAACCAACCGTAGATGACATGTTATTAAATAATTAATTACTCACCCGGATAATTTTTCATGATACTCTTCCTTTTTTAGTCGATGTTTTCTGAATGACTCTTTAAAATTTCGTGATCTCTCACAGAATTCGTTGAATATGTCTTCTAAGTTCGCGACCACTGCTGCCCAGCCCTGTTTAAAAAACAGATCGTCAAACAAATATTAGGTCGAGGTCGCACGCACCGATTACTTAAACTAGTTAATTCAAACGAATACCTATTGACACACTTATGCACTAAACGGTTATCTTATTTCTTAATTGAGCACTTAATTGGACCTCTTCAGCTTTAAGTCTTTAGACAATTAATTTAATAACGTGTTAATATTTGATTGTGAGAATTCTTTCTCGTTTCTGAGACCGTTTCCCTCTTGAAAATTTTTATATAATAATCAAATTGTCATCAATTATTTCTACTAATGTAATTTTAACTACTCCACGTGTATTTACGTGGACTGATTTATACTAAACATGATACCCATAATGTGGAGTAGGTTCATTAACCAGGTGCAATAAAGCCAAAAATACTGTTAAGAAGCACAAGTGAGAATTTATAATTAGCATAATATCCATATAGGTAGTTGGACTGGCTATGAAGCATCGTAGGAGCATGCGGTTTTATCGTCTTTGCAATGAAGATACGGTTAAAGTCCCTGTCATCAGTCGCTTCGCGCGTGCTAATTACGGAAGCGATATGTACTGTATCGCCTAAATATAACTTTTCGCATTATGAAATAAATTAAATACGATTTCAAGGTCAGAAACATCATCAGTGGAGCTCGTATAGATAGATGATTTTTTTCTTGTTTCCATTATTCGTAAATCATCGTTGCTATGACGAGTAGGTTCAAGACCCAAATGAAATTTTAAAAACCTTCATGTTATTTTTAAAGACCTATCCAAAGATACCCCACATGAAGGGCTGCACGAAAAAAATATTTTTTTTAATACCTCAGTTTTATGTTCGGAGTGCCCCCAAAATATTTTTTTTCGTTATTTCACTACATACCGTTATGGGGGTTCACAGAAGACATCTGCAAAGCTTCATCTACAAATGTGCCATCAGTCTCCGATCTTTTTTTACATACGGTCGGACTAATAGGACTAAATTATATAAGGGTTCCGTTTTTACCATTTGGCTACGAAACCCTAAAAAAAAAATTATAACTTGGTACTTGTAAATTATGCCATCAGCATTTTATAAGCATTAAAAAAACTGAAAACTTGTAGGTAGGTATATTAAACACGGACACTTCGTTGTTTACTTACTTGGTGTTGCAGATGCTGTTCATGCACTAGCTGATCGCAACTGCTGGACACCTCGAGTGCGAGGTCGCTGAACTGCTGCGCCAACGACGCGCAAGATATCACAGTGTAAACATTCGGCTGCAGCGCACAACACTTCTCCACCGCAGCCTTCAACTCCGCTACCGATTTACCATCGAAAGCACTTCGAAACTCGCTTGAAAACTCGCCAGTGCTTAACTCCACTATGGGGCTTAAATCGCACACTAAAATGACACATCGAATTAATAATACAAAAGATGATAACATCTATCTATGTTTGTAAACAATTTAGAAAGTTATGTAAACGAAAATTAATAAACAATTTGATTGCGCTCTGAACCATTTTACAACAGCAAATGTGTTAAATTGATAAGAAACATTATCTATTCTATTGTTAGAAAATAAATCGGAAGGCTTTAATTATGTGGGCAAGCGATTAATTATCAAGGACTTACTGGACTGTTTCAAATGGCTCTCCTTAACAGACGGTTTGCTGAACATGTATATAGGATTAGTGTCTGTTCCAGCACTGTAGGAGGACACCATGTGGTCAGACTGGAGTACTTCGCCTCCGCTCACAAGGAGCACCAAGGAATTCGCTGACACTTTAGTTTTCCTCTCTATTGCTATTTTTAATGACGACACGCTAAAAATAATGGTTCTATTAAACAAATCCGTTAGGAATAGGCGAAATAGAGATGGTCACTATTTGATGAATCCCACAACAATCAAGCAATTTATGGTGCAGACTGCGGAGCAGCATGCGATGCAAGTGCGATTTTGTTTTTGAAATTCACAACACGGGCTTAATTTTATTCTGCAATTTTATTGATGGCAATTAAAATTAATATCAATAAAACATCCACTACAGCAGCGGCACCACTTGCAGAAACCGGAAAGTGCTTCATGAGTTTTTTAAACACATCTTGCGGTTGCAGTGACGCTACCGCATGCGGGCGAGGCAGCAAGCCATGGTAGGTATTTAGCGTATACCCTTGCCTGCAGCTGATATTCTATTAGCTCACGTTACGTTTATTTATAGTATGACTAGTTCTGTTGCTATGATTAAAATAAGTAATAGGTAGGTACATGACTTGCATTATTACTAAGCATGAGAGATCAAAAAGCAAAAACTTAATAATTTACTAAATAATTAGTTAATTTCCTTCAGAGAAACCTATTCAAATGGAATTTTACTATTATCCAAATATTTTAATTTTGAGATCACTGCACACTAACACTGAGATGTCTGCACAACACAACTATGCTACTTCAGACCATAGAAACAAGGGAGATGTGCCAAGGTGTTATTGATCTTGACACTTTGACATGGTCAATGTGACCATGTAGCTAATGTAATCAATTATTTATTATACAGTGTTTTAGTTTAGTGTGAGTGCAGAGTGTCACTCTGCACTCACAATAAACTAAAACACTATATAATACAAATGTTAGATTGAGAGTGTGCAGCATTTTTAATGTGTGGGAGTGGGATCTCTATTTGTAAACATAGAGATCTCCCACATAGTGTTTGTAATAAAATTGTGACTCACACTGCTTTAAAAATGGCAACAGCAGCTCCCATAATAATTATTTTGCTATGATTAAACACACTTACTTCTGCAATGTGAGGCTCATGTCATATGTGGTCATTTGACCAGCATCCACGTGGAAAACATACAGCATTGTAGCAGTATATTATGTACCTTCACAGCTAAATTATAATACACCTTAGCGTGACTATCGCTTGCATCTGGCTTGTGTATCCATGGACACTAAAAATTTAATTGTATAATTGGTACTTACATAAGAATAATACATAATGGTAAAATTCAATTGATTATTTACAATGCAAGACAGATTTTGTCTGTATTACCTATTTCTACACCACCATTCCAACACCACAAATCAAATTTTAAAAAACCATAGCAGGAAGTAGGTATTTCAGTTTTCCGACTGCAAATATATATTTTAATAGAAAATGTTTAATAGAAAATGTTGCAAAAAACTAAAATCCTGTATTTTTTTGGCCATTTAAGTATTTGTCCCATAAAGGCTGACAAAAAAATCTGGCAACCTTACTACAAACTGTATAGGTAATGATAAAAGATGAAGAAAAGATACTCAATGCTTGCTTATTCATCACCAAATAAAACTGAGATTATAGAAAATAAAATTTCTCATATACTTCAATGGGAAATTTGTTAGTTTATTAATTGGCAGAATAATATTATACTGTTGTAATTAGCTACAACCAACTAAGGACTATCTTTGTAATGTCAGTTAATTATAAGAAGTCATTGTTTCATTAATTTGTTTTCCAAAGGACCATTCATATAACAGATTGATAAGCATCAGGTTCTAATCAAACAGGTATTAAATATTGTTTAATCAAATAAATAACATTGATAAAAAATATTTAATAGGTAGTCAATAATAATAACAGCTCCTAGTTTTTACCCTGCAGGTCAATGACCTCTTCTCATACAGGGAAGGCACAACTAACCATCACACGTTCTCAGGTAGGTACTGACAAAAACACTAATATTGTCTAAAATCTAAAATAAATGTGAGTTGTCAATAAGTCTTAGTATCACAGCTTCATTATTATATTGGATTTTGATAGGGACTACCTTGAAGGTACATAAACAAACATCTTCTGATGCTTTTAGCATTTATTTGTAAACTGTGATATTATTATCAACATCAGATTTAAACAGAAATATCAAAATGATATTAATATCTTGTATAATTACAAGATATAACCTATTACCAAAACACAAAAAAAAAATGAAAATGTGATCAATATAAATGTGGTAGCAAATTATTCATCTGTTAATGTTTTCATTAACTGTTATTTAACAATTCAGTACTTTTCTTTATTCAATTAAATTATCTTCTAAATTCAGTTCTTATTTTTGTATAACTTCAAACTTCAAAAGACCACGCGTTATAAAAATCTAATAAGTAGACAAGCCTAAAATAAACAACAACGTCATAGCACAGCATAGCACGGACTATCTGCACAATCGGTAGGTACATTAATTTGTAAACTTTACATAATCATTACAAAAATAATAACAAAGATTGACGCAATTTAGAAATAATAATGAAGCAACAGACTGAACCATCTAAGTAAACCTGTTCTGATTTTGCGTTTGAAAAAATATTAACAACAAAGATTTTTAGCACTTACGCAGTCCAGAAATCTTGCAAATACTCCTTAGAGCATTGCTAAGCATTCAAACAGAATCCATTAACACGTATTCCTATTCATCATGTTAAACAATAAATGAACACATTAAGCGAAATTACACGAGTTAGATAGGCTGTTTATAATTTTAGCTCTGGAAAATGTAAAAACACCACCATTGCTCAACTCGATAATCACTCAGCTGACATGACAGCGCACAGTCGCACACTACATACCTACTCACAACAAAAACATTAAACTATGTAACTAATGCTGCCCTTCTCACACTTGTTGCTACTTCAGATATCTATCTCTGTTTAAAGCTATATAAACGAAATTCTCCTCATTCATGTATTAACTTTTGAAATGTCAAATCCTTGAGTACAAATCAGTCTCTACACAAAGCCTTGGAGAATAGATAAAAGGAGGAACATCTCTGTGTATGAAAGGTGTCCGTCAAAATGAGTTTTAATGAGCGCTACTAATCTGCTGATCATTCAATTTCCACAGTCAGGGGTCTTACCACGAGCTCTTAAAGCAGAACTGCTTCTGAATCGCTAAAAATCGTAATAAGACAGTATTAAGCCGGGTCTCCTGCGACGTGTTTTCGTGTTCAATTGAACGACGAACATGTTTTCCGTCACGTGGTCGAGTGATTTTGCTAAGCAAAACGTGTAGGCCACGCCCGTTTTTGTTCATTAAATATGTTCGATGTTCAATGAACACGCGCAGGAGACCCGCCTTTAAGCTCCCTTCGATCGCTCTTGATTTACAATAGACAGCCACACACGACATATTTGAATTTTAAACACTTAAATTTAGCCATACCATTATAATTATTAATTAATTTGCATAAATGCAACCACACCAATGTTTTGTAGAGTCTGGCAAACGAAAGCTGAGCCTGAGATTTAATCGAAACTTTTTACATGGCAACATTCTTTATAGTGTTATTTTACTAGATATAGTTTTGATACTTAAACATAATAAATATTTCATTATGGTCATATTTACCTTATTCGCATAATTATATAATAAATGGTTTATATAATATATAGAATCTTTATAACAAATTAATCTACGTAAAATTAAAACCAATTAAAACATAATTAATTACGTACCTTTTTTACTCATGTTCGATTTTTCAATCGTCAGTTAACTTTTTCTGAGGAATAGATGTGGTTGTTTGGCATCTTTTGTGTAGAAAATATGTCAAACCACGCGGAGCAAGGGGCGGATTTTTCAATTGTTTGAAAAATGTATGCGGTGGTTGCATAAATTTTTCAAACAATTGAAAAATACGCCCCTAACATATTATTAAAATTTGTTGCCAAGTATCAACACAATTTATTCCTACTGTTCTTAGTGATACTTTAATGTGTTTTTAGGGTTCCGTACCAAAATGGTAAAAAAGGAACCCTTATGGTGCGACTTCGTCTGTCTGTCTGTCTGTCTGTCTGTCTGTCTGTCTGTCTGTCACACCTGATTATTTCAGCAACTACTTATGCTATCGACTTGAAATTTGGAACAGTTATAAAGAATGCTTGTTCAACTTTATTGCAAATGAAAAAAGTCCAAAAATATTTTTATTTTCATTGCAAAAGGGGCCGGAGTGGGGGTCCGAAATTTTAAAGTGGGGTTACTAGGTCAAGTGACATATCATATGAAAGGGCTTGATCTGCACATTTCAAAATATATTTTTATTTTATTTTATGTCTCACAGTTTTTGACATATAATGAAAAATGTCCAAAAAAATACCATTCCCCCCCCCCTTATCTCCGAAGTTTGCGGGGTGAAAAATCTGAAATAATTAGAGTTGATAGGAATTGACCCAAATATTGCACCAAAAATAAAACGATGTTCCTAACTAGTACAGTTTTTTCAAAATCATCATAATTCCTTCACAAACAAAATTAGTTATTCGGTCCGGATTTTTTCACTTTATACGTCCAAAAATGATACGGAACCCTCGGTGCGCGAGTACGACTCGCACTTGGCCGGTTTTTTTTTAATTTGCCGCGCTTTTTCAGGATCAGGCTTTCATTTGCCACTCAAGTGACGTCAAGTGTATCACTGTCAACGAGAAATGTATTCGGTCACAGATACACGACCTCCAATATATACGACCTCCAATATATTCTACCTCCCAGGGTAGAACAGTAGCGCCACCCTAATTTAACGCATTTTGACGAAACTTCTCTTACAATTTTTTGATTGGAAGAAACTTTTGGCGCTTTATTTGAATTTGTCCTCTAGCTACCACTTAATTCTGGCTTATAGAGCCTATTTTATTTTAACGCATTTTGTTTGACAGACACTTTTCATACACAGAGGTGTTTCTACTTACGCGTTTCTACCTGAAGACTCGAATTATCATGATAGGTAATTAATTTAAAAAAACCCGACTGCTGAAAATTAACCCTCCGTCCGTCGCGCATTTAAAACAACGTGGTTCGTCGCGTGGGGTCCCTGAAAGCCTCAAGAATCAACAGCCTATAAAAACCCTTATACTTGTACTTGTAGAAATTATTTTAGAAGTTTATTATTTAGTTATTCAATAACAATAAAACTACATCAAATAAACCAAATATATTCATTTAATTCATTCATTTATTGCTTAAACTTACAATCTAAACCTAGGTACAAAAATTTCTCTCTTTGAGAACATTCCACAGAAAAAATATTTTTATTCTAACTAAATCAATGAAATTCAGTTTCTTTTATATCACAATTTCATACCTATATATAAGATTACATTGGAACAACAAACATAATACAGAATTTGGATCGCACCAATAAAATAAAATATTACTTTTACCAAACTAAATCGGACTAATTTTCCGTTTCGGCACGGTACCTAAGTAGGTATATAGTATTTTAGTATGTGTTATGTATTATGAAAAAATCTTCACATTAATGTATTTATTAATATGTAGGTGACACCCTCACGCGTTCAGGTTTTAAAACATTCGCATTGAACAAAAGTTCTATCTTGTATTTATTTTTCATAATTGTGGATATTGTCGAATTCCTTCGCAATCTTACATTCGACTCGCCAGCTTCCGAACGTTGTATTATTAGAATTTTTTCGTCAATTGATAAACTTTTTTGTTTTGTAGAAGCTTTTTTGTACGCGTAGGTAGTCACTCGTTACCCCTGAATTAAATAGGTGTGTACTGCTGTAAAATAAACAATCGCATTCCCATCAACGATGTGCAGGCGAGGGGGGTGCGCGGGGCGGAGATAGCTCCTTAAGGCGACGGTAAATGGTAACGGCCGTAAATTTCAAGTTTTAAATCTCTTATTTCGCCGTCAAATAAAGCAGGTTAGTTGTGAAATTGTTTTATGTTAAACTAGAACATATTATGTACATCAATCGTACCTGTGAATAATTAACTATTGTAGTAAAATACTTAATGAAATAAATTCATGAATTACTGTCTACCCAAAACATAAAAACGTAATTACTTTCAAATCGCTGATATTTTCATGATTTGTTTTGTGTGAAAAGACTATGTTACTACCTATAATATTGCCTGTTACTTTTTTTTTATTTTATATTTTAGATACTAAAAAGTATTATTACGTCTAATTCGGCACAGCGCGCTCCTTGATCATAGACTAATATGTAATGATAGGCGAGTCGTATTGCTCGGTGGACGTATGTCGCGTTGCTTGAGCTCAGCGCAGAACACTCAAGCTATACCACCCAAATCACTCAAGGCCGTCGGCAGTTGGACGTAGTTATGCAAAATAGATCCAACCCACAAAACTGGTGAAATTGAGTTATTGGTACCAACAGAATCTACGAATCAACTTTCATATATTCAAAAAAGATCCAAGCTGCTTGAGACACTCTTTACTCATATTATTGAAAGCTGCCAAGGATACCAACCCTAGATTGAGTCACTTTAAAAAAAAAATACAGACCCATGTGGCATAGTACCTATAGATCTTAAGCTTTTTCATTACGCAAAACAGAACCAAGCTAAACCAAAACATATGGCAATACAGATCCAACCCACAAAACATAATTTTGCAATAAGGAACCATCAGGTTTTTGATCATAAATAGATACTAAAATCTCACTAAAATCCAAATAATGTATTGTCTTAAATCGTCATCAATACTAACCTTAACCTAGTAAAGTTGTTTATCTCAAATAACTTACCTATTTGTTTCTACACACTTCAGAAACAAAAATCTAATTATCTCTTAAGTACCTTTTTGTGGGTTGGTTCTATTTTGCATAACTACGTCCAGTTATCAGCGCCATAACTACGATTTATTTGTAAACACGTCAACGCTCGTCGTTGTAACTAGACAATTATTTATGTTTAAAATTCCGTCGTTAAAAGCGGTCCGTCGTTGTAGGTAAGCGGAATCGTAGTAAACGGATGTATTTTCATGGTGGCTCATATTAAAATCAAACATATGCCTATACTTATGTCGCTGAAAACGGTTGGTTGTTAAATGCGAAGTCGTACTAAACGGACTACACTGTACCTACATACATACACTCGAAAAACATAACCCTCCTTCTGGGACAGTCGGGTATAATCAATACGACATTGCAGTCGGGAGTTCGGGACCCAGAAGTCAGTCTAAGGTAGAGGTACCTTAGACTGACTTTTAAAATACACTGTGAATGTAAAACAAAATACAACTTTTGTGAACTTAGGTACAAGGGGGAGGGAGGTGGTCGACAGTCCTATTTCTGTCTGCAAGGTTAATAGTAACCTAACACGAAGGGGTTGACGGGGGCTTCGTTCGCTCGCTCACTGAAGCCCCCCAGTCAACCCCTTCGAACCTAACCTGTCCGTGTCGGGGTGTCCAAGTTCCCGAGCTCGCTACGCTAGCTCTTGGACCCTAATTAGGTATGTTACTCAAATGAAACATGAAATGTTTTTTTAATTATGCCAAATTGCCAACCGCTTTCCCCTTTTTTAAAAGTCAGCGCCGGCTGCCAATTTAGCAACCGGCGCCGGCTGCAAATTCAGGTCACGGCGCCGGTCGCGGAGACACTTCCAAAAAAAAAATGTTGAAGACGTGGTATGGTGCCAAAAATCGGCCAATTTAATTTTTATAGTATTTTTATATATCCAGTGTCACTCTCACAATCAAGACGAATCTAACGACACCTCAAGCTAAAATCCATCAAGCCGTTTAAGCTACAGAGCGTGCCAAAGAAATATACCTACATACATATGTATTTACATACATACGTCATACATACACTCGAAAAACATAACCGGTAGGTAACCCTCCTTCTGGGCTAGAGTAATCAAAGGTAAAAAAGAAAAAGTTTTATTCAGCACCGTACTGTTTATTTCAGTGTAAAAACTTTTAACATAACAACGATGAATGAATGTTTATTTATAGCTATAAATAAGTCTCCCAAGTATAATTAAACAGATCCATAAATGCAAGTTAATTCAAAGGGTGAACTTTTACAAAAGGTCATAGTTTTATTATGCATTACATTGTCACAAAGTCCTTTACGTAAAATAAATAATTTTAATTTATCTTGCTTGACTGAGCTGATACCAGCCTGTCTATTCTGAGGCCCTAGACAAGTTGATTTTCTGTTAGCGTTCACGCGAAACGCTACGTCCAAAATGTATGGCAATGACATTACCTGCGGAAAAGTCACGTGACTCACAATTAATGTCAATTCCATACATTTTGTCCGTAGCGTTTGGCGTGAACGTTAACAGAGGCTCTAGACAAGTTGCTTTTCTGTTAGCGTTCACGCCAAACGATAAGCACAAAATGTATGGCAATGACATTACCTGGGGAAAAGTCACGTGACTCACAAATGTCATTTCCATACATTTTATCCGTAGCGTTTGACGCTAACGCTAACAGAAAAGCAACTTGTCTAGAGCCTCAGAAAAGCAACTTGTCTAGGGCGTCTGTACCGACACGCCGCGTGATATCACCGCGAGAACTGCCAATTTGTTCGAGGAAGAATCTCACCGTGACAATCTCCCTCGAACGTTCGTAAGCGGTGATATCATGCGGCGTGTCGGTACAGAATAGACAGGCAGGCTCTCCACAATTTTGCGCATGTAATTAGTTGTTGAAATAAAGGTCAAAATACACGAAAACAGATTTCGCACGAACTTCAACCCAGTCAAGTTATATTGCGCAAAGATTATTATGTACAGTCCCCGGCACGTAACTTGGCAAGTCGTTAGATGTGGAAGTCGTTTTGTAGGTCTTTTTGGTGGTCAAGTGGGGCGCGGGTATGGGCCACGACGCCGTGGCGTGCCTACAGGGCAAGCCCGAGGGTATATCTCTAAATTTTTCATGAATGTAAGTGAGCAGCGTACAATAAAAAAACACTTACAATCATGAAAAACCGGCCAAGTGCGAGTCGTACTCGCGACCGAGGGTTCCGTATCATTTCTGGACGTATAAAATGAAAAAATCCGGACCGCATAACTAAGTTTGTTTGTGAAGGAATTTTGATGATTTTAAAAAAACTGTACTAGTTAGGAACATCGTTTTATTTTTGGTGCCATATTTGAGTCAATTTCTATCAACTCTGATTTTTCGCCTGGCAAACTTCGGAGATAAGGGAGGGGGGGAATGGTATTTTTTCGGACAATTTTCATTATATGACGATGCTAGAACCAGAGTGATCTAAGTGACATTTTTGGCAAAAACACTTAGATCAGTATGGCATGAAAGAATTATGATTTTTCCATGCAATTGTGTAAAAAAACCATTTTTGCCAAAAATGTCACTTAGATCACACTGGTTCTAGCATCGTCATATGTCGAAAACTGTGAGACATAAAATAAAATAAAAATATATTTTGAAATGTGCAGATCAAGCCCTTTCATATGATATGTCACTTGACCTAGTAACCCCACTTTAAAATTTCGGATCCCCACTCCGGCCCCTTTTGCAATGAAAATAAAAATATTTTTGGACTTTTTTCATTTGCAATAAAGTTGAACAAGCATTCTTTATAACTGTTCCAAATTTCAAGTCGATAGCATTAGTAGTTGCTGAAATAAGCAGGTGTGACAGACAGACAGACAGACGAAGTCGCCCCTAAGGGTTCCTTTTTTACCATTTTGGTACGGAACCCTAAAAATGACGCGAAATACCCTCGGGCTTGCCCTGTAGGCACGCCACTGTCACGACGACGCGCGAACTTACCCCCACTATGCCAAAACCTTGCCAAGTTACGTGCCGGCCTGCCGGGGAATAAAAACAATATTGCGCGCATTGTACAATTATAACATTCGTCAATTAATATTATTTATCTGTTTATGTACAGTAATAGAAATTGCACTAAACCCCCTTACATAAAGACGATGATTAAATTAAACAGCTCTCATGTCAATTGTCATCTCTATTCATTGTCATACAAATGACAAGGATAGTTGTATATTTAATCAGTGGTTAAAGTTAAGAGGCGTCTAGTAAGTGGGTTATAATAAATTAAGTTCCTATAAGTATGACTCGACACTTATAGGAGTGAATTGAATGCTTATAGAGATAAGGTTGAGTATTTGATAAAGTTTGATAACATGCTCTTACAATAATTGTAATATTCTTACCAAAACAACATCAATAACTAGATATAAAAAAAAGCAATGAAAATAAAGTTGTCATAAATGCTTAGTCCAAAATAATCACTCATGAAAAGTCATACGAATGTATTTAAATGAAGTTAAAATAAAAAAAATGTTCAATAATAATATTGGTGAAACTATACACGGCGAAATTTTAGCGGTTGTTTTACGGAAGCGAAATGATTTTGTCTTGGCAGTACATTCGATTGATATATAAAAAAAAAAATAGAATCAAAAAATGGCAGAATGGTGTGATGAGAATGATGTGAAAAACAAAATCTCAAACCAATAGTAGGTAACGATAGCTACGCAAGCGCGGCGACGACGCGAGCGGCCGCGGCCGGGCGGGGCGCGCCCGCGCGGTCATTGCCCTCCGTGTTTATCAATCAGCTGATAACTATTCCCGAGTTATTGATAGACAAATTATTGAACACGTGAACACGAAACTAAAAAAACAAGATTACTAGGTAGGTAGGCACCTATCTTAGAAAACGATATTTTCTGAATTAGATACCTATTAAAGTATTTAAGGCGTAGGTATCCAAAAAAATGGAATAAACTTATTTACAATGATTTTAATTACTTACCTACTTTTAAATGTTCGGTACTTAATACAAAGGTACAAGTAGGTACTTACGTTTAGGCCCGGTAACAGAGTAATTTTTCGAATTGCAAGCCACTGCGTTCCATACACAATAACACAATCGAGCACGTTTTATTTGATTTACTTTACGAAAATGATAGGTACTTAAGCAGTCTTTCATTGTTGAGCACTTTCCAAACGTAGTAGGTATTGACTTACGTCAAACCCAGCCATCACAGCCATACACATAGGTAGGTACTTCGACGAGGATCCCGTTTGAAGTACCTACTTGTGGATTTCCTCGCCGAACTCGCGCAAATGAACGGCTGATCGACTTCTGGTACATACACTGTAACTCCCCATGATCGAGTAGCACTGTGTCGCCGCTACGATCGTCCGGGCCTGCGGGACTTGGGGGTTCAGAACACTGCGAAGATTGAGCGACTCCAAGTGTTGCGGCTCCGCGTAACGGCAGCATGGGAGTCATAATTCACCCTAGCGTAGTTGCACCATAGCGAGGTACTCTAAATTGGAGAAACTGTAATGACGATCCATTATTTCAATGTTATCTCACTTCACTACGCGTAGGTAGGTACCTACGACATCGCGTGATGTTCGCGGCATCAACTTCGCGGCGCAACTGAGCCGCTGGCCGCTGAGTGCGCGCGGCATCTTTTGTTTTAATTATACGACTCGCTAAAGGAGTGCGGGGCAGGGGGGGGTTCATCGGTAGGCACTCGCTACGGGCGATCAGGCTAGTTTATGCCGTATCACCATGCGCGAGAGCTTATTTTGCTCTGCACATTTGTGAGGCGGCTTTCGTATTTGGTGATCTTTGTCGGCACCGCGTGAGCGACGGCGTGCTCTTTGACTAGATAATGATACCTACGTTAGATCTAGTGAGTTACTATTGTTTTTCACGCTTTCGAGTCTATGAATATTTTTTTTGATTATTTGAAAAAAAAAACATATTATTTTTTAAATTGAACTCTATGTTTCGATAGTACTACTGATGGCAAATCGTTCTGCTGCCGGAGAACAACCACTCAAATTTCACCGTGTATATGATAAGAATATCATTCAATAAATCCCATGATAAAATAATAAAACATTGTACAAAATATATATACTTTTTAGTTTGTAGAATTGTATAAAAATATTCAAAACTATTATTTGTATCAGGGTTGGGTGATTTGATTTAAATCACGATTTAAATCAAGTTGATTTAAATCATCCAACCCTGATTTGTATATCACAAAATAATATTATAGCTACCTTATAGGTAATGTAAAGAGAGTAAGTCCATACTCTCCTTACTATAGAATAAAATTACAGCCGAAATTACAAACACAGAATTCTTTACTAATGTTATAGAGGTATAATTTGTATGTATTTAGGAGATAATCTCCGGAACTCCTGATCCAATTTAGAAAAATCTTTTCATAATAGGAAGTTAGGAAGCTACATTATCATATAAATAAGAGATAATGTCATCAATTAATTTCTAGTTCCTGTGGGTTATAAAGTTGTGGGTAAAACTGGTAAAAGCTAGTAATTTATAATTGTCACTTTTTAATATCTAATCATTAGCATCATTTATGTACATAATATACTTTTATCATATTAACCATTTTTTATTGCATTTTAATAGTATATCAAATTAATTTTCTTGATATCACCATCTTTCAATATGAGAGATAGCCTGCTGACCTCCATCTTTAAATTTATTTGATCAAAGGTACCTCATATTATTATGTTAGTTTTATGTGATTATAGAGGCGCGTCTCCTGCGACCAGTTTTCGTGTTCGACGAACATCATACAGTGAACAGTGAACGATAAAGGAGCGTGGTCTACGTGTTTGAGTGTTTTTATTCGTCAAAACACGTAGACCACGCCCCTTTCTCGTTCACTGTTCACTGTTCGATGTTCGTCGAACACGAAAACACATCGCAGGAGACGCGCCTTAATAGTTTACATTTATTTGTCACAAGTCAATATCAGGCAATTTACAGAAGTGCTTAAGGCACTTGCACAACCATTGTTAAAAGTTAAAATGGTCCCTTTAACTGCTTGGTTTCGTATTAGTGATGGTGCAAGCTCATAAATCATTAAATAAATTAACTAAGTTCAAAGATCAATTTTATGGCATCTAATAAATCTTAGAAGTTGTTTGACAATAATAACTCTCGTGACATTAACTATTTTCCGATAGAAGGCAACATAATAAATAAAATTCAAAATAAAAAAGGTTTTGTTGTATACATACAACACAGGCATAGTATACATGATAATATTTGTCAGATTAATCTGACTCAGGCAGTAAAGGGTTAATTTATTATGCTATCATGCAATATCTAGTAATACAATGAATAAAAGAAATCTTATCTTTTAAAAAAAATGCTTTCCAATGATAAAAATATAAAACTGTAAAAGGTACAGTAAAGGAATGCAGATTTTAAATAAATAAATAACAATTATAACTAATTGTGATTAAAATTGGAATGTAGGTTAAAAACTGTAAAACTTGAACTATTTGTTACAATGTTATTATGCAATATAATAATTATATTAATTATCAACAACCACAAAAGCAAACCACCACCATTAGCTCTAATCACCAGATTCAAACAAAATTTAAGATGGTGTGGGCTTCTGCCATTTATATGAGCCAGTGTACTTAAAGTCATATGAAGCAAGTTTACTATCTGCCTCTGGAGGCCCTCGTGACCCGTACACATAAGGCACAGGTTTAATCTTTTTATCTTCCAGTCCTTTAAGAACAGGCGTGAAAATACGCCATGCCTCCTTCAGTTCATCACTACGTACAAAATGCATTTGAGTACCAGTAAACACATCTAAAATAAGCCTCTCATATGCATCAGGAACATCTGTTTCCTTGTAACGCATACTATATGTTAGATCCAATTCGGTTTCCACCAGGTCAAATTTCATTCCAGGAGATTTGCTCATTAGTTTCAGATATAAAGCCTCGCCAGGCTGCACTCGTATCACCAGTTCATTTCTCTTCGAATGTCCATTGAAAATATCACCAGGGACATCTTTGTACTGAATTCTTACTTCTGCTTTTCTTTCATTCAGAGCTTTTCCACATCGAAGAACAAAAGGCACACCTTGCCACCTCGCATTATTTATTCGAAGTCCAGCCAGAGCATATGTTGGTGTTACAGAATCCTTAGGTACAGTGGGATCCTCTAAATATCCCAGTGTTTCTTCACCTTTGCCGTCAGGGTTGCCTACATATTGTCCAACCAGTATATCACTCAGCTCAATAGGTTTAATGTGGCGCAAAACTTTTACTTTTTCATCTCTTATATCATTTGGATTCAAGGTAACAGGTTTCTCCATAGCAACAAGTGACAAAATTTGGAGAAGATGGTTCTGCATTACATCTCGAATAATACCAAAGTCGTCAAAATAACCTCCTCTGCCTTCAGTACCAAATGGTTCCTTAAAAGAAATAAGTACAGATGCAATATTTTCCCTGTTCCACGAAGGATTGAAAATTTGATTGGCAAATCTGAGAGTCATCAGGTTTTGAACCATTTCTTTCCCAAGGTAATGGTCAATTCTGTAAATTTGTTCTTCTTTGAACAGGCTTGCTAAGTGATTGCTCAAGTTCTGTGAACTCTCATCATCTCTACCAAATGGTTTTTCAATAATAACCCTTGTGAAGCCTTTAATAGATACACACGCATTCCGTATATTAACTGTAACATCTTGGAATACAGTTGGTGGTACTGCTAGGTAAAATATTCTGTTAGCAACAGGACCTCTTTCATACTTGCAAATTAGCTGATTAAGCTTTTCATAATCAATTCTTTTGTCGTAGGAGCCCGCAAAATACTCGTTCGCTTCCCAAAATGCCTTCAGTTTCTCTTCTTCTCCCGGACGCACTTTTAAATATTTTTTGCACTTCTCTTTTACTTCTGACATAGTTTGTTTTGTACGAGCATATCCAACAAACTTGGTATGACGAGGTAACAGATTGTCTCGATATAAATACCATATAGTTGGATAAATCTTCTTTCTTGCTAGATCTCCTGACGCACCAAGTAATATAAAAGTATGGGGATATTGAAAATCATTTTTGTTTTCCATGTTCACCTAGATCCCTTGCTCGCTTTAGTATTTTCTGTAGGTAAAGAGCACGCAGCTTACGTATTTATGAAACGTTTAGGTCGTCGTACGTTCGTACTGATTAAATACTTACAATGAATACAATGCAAACACTACACTGAACATTTACGCCGGGAAACTGAACTGAACAAAGTAATAGTAAACTTGTAATAATGTCAGCGAAGTTTCTAATGAGACTTTTTTGCAATTTCACTCGTGTACAAGGTCAATAAACTAATTCGCAAATTCGTTTTATTGATTATTGATTTGTAGGTAAGCAACCTACTTTATAAACCAATAGAATATCACATTACAGGTAGAACATAATGACAATGAGAACTGACCTTAAAATACATGACATTAACTTGACATTGAAAATAAAAAAAAGTGCGTTCGCGTTCCGCTCGGTTCCGCAGGTTCCGCTACATTCTTCTTGGCTATATTAACCTTTGGTATGCCGAAACGCGGATCCGCGCAATCCCGTCAAACTGCCGGAACGCGGATCCACGCTCAAAAGACTCCACGCGATTTTTAGCATTTTTTTTGTAGTATTTCCTAACAGGTAAGGTTGAAAGTCGCAAAAAGTAGTTCCCATTGAATGAAGTTATCGTCAAATTCGATCAAACCATTCACTTTCCTTCGGAATTCGTGTGAAGAGTGTTTGAAACATTCAGTTGTGACCTGTGTTCCTGGGCGTAAGTCACTCGAGATAAATATCAAGTTTTTGGAAGATAATTAGAGAAAAAGTAAGTAAAACATTGTTTTTCTTTATGTGGTTCGATATTATAATAGTATTGAATAAAAATGTTACGAATAAGTACTCAATAACACCTGATAAATCAATGTAAACTTTGGCACTGACCGTTAGCCTAACTTAGTGTTGATTTGAAATACTCGTATCTTGGTATTATTATTTTACTGAAAACGTGTTCTGAATGTACTTTTGAAGTTACTTTTATGGAGATTTCGAAGAAATAGAACATCAACAGCGAACACGCACCATTTCGTCTAAATTCTTGTTGAAACTTGTAGAAACCGATTCGAGCGCGGATCCGCGTTCCGGCTTTTAGAATTTTCGAATACAGGATGTGGTAAAATTGTTTGAGGACTGATAAGCCGCACGCAGATCCACGAATTATTTTGTTGAGTACCTAAGCAACTGAAGTAATTGAGAACTTAACGAAAATCACCCAATACTATAACTACCTATACTATATTATGGTTTAGAAATGCTATAAATTGTTATTATTTCTTATAGGTATTTTATATACATATTTTTTCAATTTGTTATAGGTTATAAACAATGGTTGTTTTCTTAGATGTTGATAATTATCTAAATAAAGAAGACTACCGTTTGTGCATTCACGATTTAAAATGGCCATGGAAGGAAACGCACTTCGTGAAAATGAAAGTATGTGCCGTGTGTGGCTTGCCTGACAATTCAAAGCTGCTTCCTCATTTTTTTCGCCGCACTGACAATAATACTACTTTTGAAGTGCTATTTAACGCTATTTTCTTTTGGTGCCCAAGGTGTATGTTTGCTATATATGATCATTACCCGAGCGATGAATGCCAATTTTGTGCTGTATAGTTAGTGGCTTGATTTAAATTGATTAAATATGTTCGTTATATGAAACTTAACAAGTGTTTCAATGCTGAATCCCACTTATTTATTTGTCTTTAACACAGATTTGCTAACAATTTAATATTCATACGCGATGTGACTAACGAGCAAAGGTTTTGGGATTAGTAACTAACATAATGTGGTTATGGCGCTGCTATTATTTCGAATTATGAAATCTCTTCTGGATTACCTAGCATGATTGATATTGGACATACGCGAGACAACGCTTTTTTAATTGTGTCTGTATTACATACAAGCATACAAGGGGTATGCACTAACAGTACTAATACTAAACTCTTGTAGATGGGGTCAAAAAACATGGATCATGGCCGCACAGGGACACCACTCCCATGTGCTGTTCCAATAATCATGGCCTTGCCAGTGCAATTGTCGCCACATGGAACTCTACGAGTTCCATCGAATGAACATGTTCTAATACATAGAACTGATTCTGGAAATATTCAGGTAAACTTTTAAATTCCACAATATTTTTATGTTACCTATTATTTAGGCATTATATTTTTCCGAAATACATTTAGAATCAATCTTGTTTCAGGCTTTGCGAAGTACCATAAATGTGGAGTTAGAGCCCAGGAGACTCGACTTTCACGAAGAACAGGATTCACCGTCCCATGTGGTTAGTCAGTTGTTAATTGAATTGTTATACAAAATAAATAATTTATAAATATTCAATTAACCTTTAGATGTTTATTTAATTATTTATTTTTGTTCTAGGCTCATGACAAGGAATATTTGCCGCCTTCATTAGCTGAGGCCTTAGCGGTAGATTCTGGTAGCGAAACAGATGAATGGGAAGATTATGATAGCATCGATCTACGTCAGATTTTAGAGGATGATGAAGCCAATAGCGAAGAAGAAATAGTGGCAGAAGATGTTGAATTACTCCAAGGGCATGAAAGGGTGACAGAAAGTGTTTTAAATTGGAGCGAAAATTTTGACGAGTTTACTGGTGTTGAAGAATCTTATCAAGAGCAATCTGGGCCCACTATTCAAGAAACTTCCCCGATTAATATATTTAAAGCTATTTGGGATCGTCAAATAATGGAAATGATAGTAGATCAAACGAATAAATATGCTTGGCAAATTATAGCTCGTGCAAGTGAAGAAGGCATCACTAAGGGGTCTCGTCTAAACGATTGGGATGAGACTACGGTGGAAGAGCTATATCAATTTTTCTCTATATTAATTTACATGTCACTATGTAACAGAGCTAGGCTCGATGAATATTGGACAACAGGAGTACTAGGTATGCCATGCTTTAGAAAAATAATGAGTAAAAATAGATTTCTTTTACTATTACGATTTTTACACTTCACTGATAATGACTATCTCATAGACTCCATTCACGGATATGAGCGAAAAATATATAAAGTTATTCCAATCGTAGATCACTGCAATAAAAAATTCGCCGAAATATATATCCCCCGCAAAGCCTTAAGCTTAGATGAGTCTCTATTGTTATGGAAAGGACATTTAACTTGGATACAGTGTATACGGACAAAAGCAGCAAGATTTGGAATCAAATCCTATGAATTATGTGAAGCGGAAACGGGCTACTTGTTAAAATTTGTTATCTATGCGGGAAAAAATCAAGACACAGGGCAAGCTGTGCATGGCTTTACAAACGTAACTTCCAAAGTTGTACTCAAGTTGACAGAGGGTTACCTTGATAAAGGTCATTGTTTATATATGGATAATTATTACAACTCTGTAAGCTTAGCTCGTTTTTTAAAGAATAAACGCACAGACGTTGTAGGTACACTTAATCGCCGTAGATTGGGAACACCGTCCAATATCAAAACTTTAAACGAACGTCAAATGCAACATGGAGATATTGTTGCTGCACACTGCGGAAATGTTACAGTTGTGGCCTGGAAAGATGTAAAATTGGTGACAATGATATCAACTTTCCATAAAAATGACATAGCTCCCGGCCGTAGAGCAGGCGAAGATTGTGAGAAACCAGTTGTAGTACACGACTACAACAAAAATATGGGAGGAGTTGATCTAAAGGATCAGAAGCTTTCCGCATATTTGATGGAGCGTAAACGAGGTATTAAGTGGTATATTAAAGTTTTTAGGCGTTTGCTCAATTGTAGCATTTTAAACAGTTATATAATATATAGATGCCATGACAGAGAAAAAAAATTGAATCACAGGCAGTTTCGGTATGCTTTGGCAGAGGCCCTGTCTTTAGAAAGTATTTATATACAACGCATTAGGCCTGCTGCACATTCAGGTTCAGATCGCTTTAGTGGAAATCATTTTCCTGATCATTTCTCCGATGATGCTGATAAAAGTGAGCGACCAAATAAACGCTTAAACCTACACAAGAGGGGACGTTGTGTCAATTGTAAGTCAAATAAAAAACGTAAGGAGACCAATATAATTTGCACAGCCTGCAACGTTTTTCTTTGTGTAGGTCAGTGCTGGCGCGAATACCACACTCCACCTAATATTTAGTTACTGTACCTATTTATTGATTATAATAATAAAAATCTATCAAAATGTAAGAATTGTTTTTTTCTGAACCCATCCTGTACATGAATGGACCCGTCTGTGCCGGAACGCGGATCCGCGCTTGGAAATACTACAAAAAATTGCATTATAGAAACTGATGTCTTTCCAAAATATTTGACTAGGGTTAACTATTTTATAGTGTAATTACGAACATAATATATCAAAGAATATAATAAAGCAAGAAAAAGTCAAAATAAAATAAGTATATTTGTATTATTTGTGTGCTATAAAAGTATTAACGCTTTTTACCGTCTCATAAGAAATAATGAGTTATAATAAATATAACACTCATGTTTTTCTACTAAGTTATGCATCTATAAAAACTTGGGTCCATTGTCTTCTGTAATAAAAATCAGGTAAAAGATTCGTTTTCTAATCTTAATGATATTTGACGTCAAACTTAATGCTCCGCGGCCGCGCGATTTCTCTATAGTTCGCGGCATACAGCGGTAACGTCATTGTGCCGGTCGCGGCATACCAAAGGTTAAAAATCAACAAACCTTTTTTGTTTACAGATTTAGATTTATTAAAAATTATTTTAATTAAGAAGTCTTCTACAAAATCCGAAACAAAAATGTTGTGAACAAACAACAATTTCTAGTTACAAGACTCACAAGTTTAGTAAAGATTATTTTGTAACCAAAACCTTTTGAAATTACACAACAAAATCTTTATTCAAATAATTTATGTAATAATGTAATTAAATGTTATAGTGTTTTTTCAGTGTGTTTGTAATGAGGTACATTTTATTTTATTGTAGTTTCTATTTTAGTTTTACATTTAAATTTCCGAACGAAATTTGACTGTGACGTGACGCGTTGTTTTATGTCATTAAGAAATAATTGAAATTGGGTTATTGGTGATTTCTTTAAAAATATTAGCCACTTATATGCCGTATTTGATTAAAGTAAAGTTTTGTAACGAGTGTGTTTCATAATATCTTCACAGACATTTGTGTTCAGCAAGGGGGTGTATTATTTCATCTTCCTATAGGTATATTTAGTTCAACGACCTTGTTACTGACAGGTTCATCGTTAGCCACTGAACTATTCTATGAAAGTGGTATATCGTAGACGATAGATAAATTATATCCAATGATGGAGCCCTCGAGAGATTCAGGTAAGTTAATTTGCACTTAATTATGCTTTTATAAACTTTGGCTATGCCAAATTCTAAACTATCATAGCCCCCACGTCGTATCTACGATATTGTACACCTTGTTTTACATGATAAACAACTGTTCCAGTAGGAATTACTAGTCTGTTTGCAATGTAGCCTCCCAGTAAATGTATTGCGTTCAATGTATATTTGGCACAAGTCATGTTAATACCTACTTTAATTAGGTATGGGGTGTTACTGTACATTTGAAACACAATCAGTACAATTGGGTACCTATATTAAATTAGTATTTACGCAAGCACTGTTCACACGATTCACGTTCTCAGCTTCAAGCTGAATGAGGTGTGATAAAAGAAATATAACAAAAGTGATATACATACCTACCTACTTTGAAATTTTCAAAGATTTTGACAAGTCCTATTTCATGATTTTTAACATGTTACAGCCGTGATCTAATATGCTTGTTGTTATAATATTAACAGATTTTTATAAGCTCTAATATTGAAAAGATATCAGACTAAGTTCTGATATCTTGATAAAATTGACAAAGTAAAACCAATGGAAACTTTTTCAGCTTGATTGAAATACATTTTGTAAACAATAATTTGGTGCCTAATCGTTATTGCTACCTACCATAATTTATTATAATTTTGCTTATTTTTCTTTGATAAGATAAATTAATCAGCTAGCTACTGCAACAAAACATAAATAAGTTTTAAAAAATATTAGCTACCTACTTACATATAAAAGGGAAGTACAGTGGAGCCTCATAATAGCAATAAAATGAAAGATCAAAATAAAAAATATACATAACTACTAACTTTCTAAGGCTCCCACCCTCATTTCTTCTAAACTGAATTTAGTCCTGATATTTTTATATTGTGTCTCTCAGAGTCAGTTGCATGACTAAGCTAAAAAAATTACAGATATCTGTCTTGTTAGCTCAAACAATCAATATCAATTACTGACAATTGGTTCAGGTAATAAATGCATAACAAATTAGTTTTAACAGAAGAGAATCAAACACATAATTAAAAGTAGGTATCTATAATCAAGTCTCAATAACTTATTATACATGCATTTTAATAAAATATTTGTTATTGTTACTTAGTTATTATTTTATCAATTCCATAATTAAATAAATGGGCTTATGTTAAAATACTTAATAGAGAAACCTTTTTTATCTCCTTTTTTATAAAACAGTACCATAACTGACTGACAGCCTAAATCGCTGGACCTGCACATTTAAAATTTCGAGGAAATATTCCTCGAGTACCCTAAAGGTGAACTAACAATGGATTTTTTGAAATTTCATCCCAAAAGTGAAACATGGTAAAGTTTGCCTTTTAACTCACACTGGTTTGTAAATTTAAGTATTGGTATATACGGTTTTTCATACATACTTGTATTCTGAAAAAAAATCAGCACTGCAAAATCATTTACTTAAACAGTCATAATAATCCAATCTATAAAATACATCCAGTGAACAGATTATGTATAAATTCATACAAATTCAGTACCTACAGTGATTAGCCATTAATAGTAAATTTTAAATACGAATTAAATTAAGTGTAATAATACTGTTTGTTTATTTAAGTATAGCACATAATGATTGTGAACATATTTATATGAAATCTAAAATAACATAAGCCTAATCACAAAGAGATAATCCATACCCTAAAGACAATCCATTGTGCATTCAAACGGCTAATACAATACATAAGCATTGCATCCTTCTTCCTACTAATATTATAACGTGAAAGTTTGTGAGGATGTAAAGATGTATGGATGTTTGTTACTCTTTCACACAAAAACTACTAAACGGATTTTGATGAAACTTTACAGTAATATAGCTTATACATCAGAATAACACATAGGCTACTTTTTATCCCAAAACGCGGGCGAAGCCGCGGGCGGAAGCTAGTGATTAATATTAAAATCCTAAAGAAAATTTTAATCTAAAAAAAACACAAGTACAAGTAGGTACTTAAGTGTTCTTTGTTTTTTTTTCTTGTGTTCTTTGTGTGTTTGTTTGTTTTATTGTTCAATATATTAAATTAAAATCATCAGTGATCTTAATTATACAATTTATTCTCTGAAGTGTATATTTTGAAGTGTCCTTCCAATATACTAGATGGCGCTTTTGAAATAGTTGCTTATGTTGCTTCTAGATGGCGTTGCATGCATGGAATTATCGAATAATTTTAATTCGAATATTAAATTCTTGAAAACAATAGAAATTTCAAGTACCAGATGATTTTTAGGGTTCCGTACCAAAATGGTAAAAAAGGAACCCTTATGGTGCGACTTCGTCTGTCTGTCACACCTGCTTATTTCAGCAACTACTAAAGCTATCGACTTGAAATTTGGAACAGATATAAAAAATGCTTGTCCAACTTTATTGCAAATGAAAAAAGTCAAAAAATATATTTGTTTTCATTTGCAATGAAAACAAATATATTTAAGAGGCCGGAGTGGGGGTCCGAAATTGGGGTTACTAGGTCAAGTGACATATTATATGAAAGGGCTTGATTTGCACATTTCAAAATATATTTTCATTTTATTTTATGTCTCACAGTTTTCGACTTATGATGATAAATGACTGAAAAAATACCATTCCCCCCCTTATCTCCGAAGTTTGCGGAGCGAAAAATCTGAAATAATTAGAGTTGATAGGAATTTACCCAAATATGGCACCAAAAATAAAACGATGTTCCTAACTAAGTATTACAGTTTTTTCAAAATCATCAAAATTCCTTGACAAACAAACTTAGTTATGCGGTCCGGTTTTTTTCACTTTATATGTACATCCAAAATTGATACGGAACCCTCGGTGCGCGAGTACGACTCGTACTTGGCCGGTTTTATACATAACTAGCGACCCACCTGATTCGCACGATGCAATTTACTGATTGGCGACTTGTCAAAACATTGTGATTTCACATGATGATTTTTTTTTGCATAGCAGTGACAGCCTAGTGGTTTAACCATGTGCCTCCCACGGCGAATGGTTCGAGTTCGATCCCGAGGCACGCATCGCTGACTTTTCGAAGTCATGTGCGTATTAGAAATTAATTATCACTTGCTTTAACGGTGAAGGAAAACATCGCGAGGAAACCGGCATACCCTAGGACCAAAAATTCGAAAAACATGTGACGTCCACCAACCCGCACCGGGCCCGCGTGGTGGACTACGGCCCACACCCTCTTAGAGAGGAGGCCTGTGTCCCAGCAGTGGAAACATTATAGGCCGATTATGCCACTATGCTGTGCTATAATGCTATATTTTTCCCGTTATCCTTCAATTATTTTCTTCAAAATCAAAAAAAAATCGACCGCGCTCAAGAAGTTTTTTTTTGCAAGTTTGTGACCCTCCCACACCCTTACGTCACGGTCAAATCGTCACATTATTGAAATGCAAACTCTTCAGCATGTGATTAACCCACCATATCTTAATCTGACGCGCTCAAGTATTTCTCTCTCTGATGATGCGTTTTCTCTCTGATGGGCTACCCTAGATGCGCGGTTCTATATGTATAGAGGGCTCATAAAATTATGGTGGAGGTACTCATCATGGTGCAAGGTATCCCCATGTTAATCTGACGCGCTCGAGTAAATCCCAAAATCCCCTACTGGGCTCCCCTACTTATATGTATAGTCGACCCTTGATTATTCAAACCTTCGATAATACAAACCTCTCTATAATTCAAAGTAATTGTTGGGGGTCGTATGCCACCGTATTACTGACTCCTCTCATGTGTAAGTAGCGTCCAATCAAGTGTTTCTAAATTTGTTCCGCCAGAAAACTCACTTTGTCGCCCCTTCGCTTCACTCTCACACTTGGCCACAGCTCAGCTCGGGAAGTCGGCGGCTCGCTTCGCTCACCACCTCGCTACGCTACTGGCATGCTTGCTATCACAATTCAATCTTCTTAGCCGATCCAACTCGGATAGGTTACGTTGGTAGGATTTTTTTATAACCATTAAAAAAAACCACTTGCGTGCTTGCTGGTATGCTTGCTTGCATGTTTGCTTATATGCTTCATTGCATGCTTGCTATCACCATTTCATCTTCTTAGGTGGATCCGACGCAGATAGGTTAAATTAGCAGGTTTTTTTTTGTAACCCTTAAATTACTTGCATGCTAGCTTACCTACTGCTTGAATGCTTGTTTGATGGCATGCTTGCTTGCATTTTTGCTATAACTTGACAGTTAATTTATTACGATAAAACAAATAGACGAGAAATTAAATAAATGACTTTTGTAACCACGGAAAAAAGTTTTATTGTAATTTAAATAATCCGTGATTAAAAAAAACCGGCCAAGTCCGAGTCGGACTCGCACACGAAGGGTTCCGTACCATTACCTATATACAACATTATAACTTTTATTAAGATCGAGAAAAAAATGGCAAAAAAATCACGTTTGTTGTATGGGAGCTCCCTTAAATATTTATTTTATTCTGTTTTTAGTATTTGTTGTTAAAGCGGTAACAGAAATACATCACCTGTGAAAATTTCAACTGTCTAGCTATCACGGTTCATGACATGTAAGCCTGGTGACAGACAGACAGACGGACAGCGAAGTCTTTGTAATAGGGTCCCGTTTTACCTTTTGGGTACGGAACCCTAAAAAGGACAATTTAAAATCTAACCATTGAAAATATGGGAATTGTATCAACGATAAAACTTAAAACGTTTTAAGGATAACAATTCAGAGTTTAAATGTTTCGAAAGGATGACAGTTTACCAATTATTTACAACGTCTTTAAAGTGGTAACTGGTATTATATGAGTGATGCTCTTGATTTACTAATAGGTAATTTCTTACCACTGACGAAACAAGACTGAAGATACTATTTTGTATGTTAAAAGCTATTAATGTATCACCCTCGACTCACACCTTCACCGTTTGTGATGGTCTTTCGTTGTCCTATTGTATCTCTAGCTGAAGACATGAAATTTACTGGAAACTTAAAAGTCCTAAGGGCGCATGAGTCCATGACCCTTACAAGCATAGGAATATTTTTTAAATAATGACACAGCAAATTTTCTTTGAAGTCTGTTTTTTCTTTTTCTCCGCGCGATAGCCAGGCACACGGGTGCCCGATATTAACACGCGGGGAAGACGTGTGAGGTATTTATAGTACGGAACCTTAAAAAGTAAAATAAGAGTATACCTATAATTAAAAGTTGCTTTCATTTAAAATACTGAACTAAAAAAATCACTATTCATTTGACCCGTATTCACGATCTTTAATAAATTACGTTTCTTGAAAAGGCGCTTGTCTATTATTATCCATCACTACCGGTAGGCTGCTAGTCCGTCCTAAATCTTCGCTCCAGTCTTAGCCACCATTCCGCTGTCGCCTTTGATCATCGTCCATCAAACTAGGTACTTCGCGAAACTGCTTAACTTGTACTTCCACTTTGGTCGTCGCGGATCTCCATTTCCATCAATTTAATAAGTTTACTACCTAGATATCACGAGACTATTAATTTTTAATTTTAGGAAAGTAATGTTAGTCACAAATAACAGCTATTAGTGACCGTTTACCTGATTTGGTAATCAATTACGCAAAGTTATCTGTTAAGGTCACATTGCCAATAATACATTTATTTTGTTTAAAAGATAACAAGAATGATTATAAAATTGATAACAATACATTTTCGTCTGTTCTTACATACAGTTAGAAACGATGATCTGATCATTTCACCAGTTTCACGAAATCGATTATATGTAGGTACCACTAAATTCACCACTGTCCACAATCGTCATCCGCCTAGTCTTTTGCCAAACTAGATTGCGGTCAGGTTCCAGTCTAACTAGTTGCGGCTGAATATCAATATTTTACATGGAGCGACTGCCATCTTTAATGCCATAATTATAAAATGACGTCCTTATAGTAAATGTATTGGTTAATTTAATAAACCACGCCGAATTTTTTCGGGTCCCGCCAGGTAGCGTCCTAGGCCCAATCATATAAGCGTCTGAAGCACACGTCAGATTTACTTACGTACACAGTAATTACCACCAGAAAAGGCGTTTTTTCCAGGCGTCCAATGTTTACCGACAACATTACTATTTTTATTAGTAAAATACTCGGAGTTGTGTATAATATAAGAGAAGTTCGTCACATTAAATCCTAGAGATAGCATGGACCTCAGATCATAGAAACAAGGGAGATGTGCCAAGGCGCTATCGAGCTTGATGCCTGATTTTGAGCAAATTGCTCGTACTAAAAACGTACGCGCTGGCGACGAACCGAACACGATCGATGGTATAAATACAGGGTTTTAGTTTAGTGCTAGTGTTGAGTGACGATTAACAGTGAATGCATTAAACATTTCGCACACCCTCAATCTAAATTGAGGGTGTGCGAAATGTTTAATGCGTGGGAGATCTTTTTATTCACAAGGAGCGCTTAATTATGCGCGTAATTGTGTCGAAAAATGTACTTAAAGTGGCATCAGTTGTTCCCGTACTAATTTGCTATGATGGCATATCTCCTTGTTTCTATGATCTGAGGCATGGACGCTGATGGAAGGCCGACCAATAAAAAAAAGAATTGCTTAAATCTGTTTCATAAATCACGGAAAAATTGGTGTAGGTACGTCATACATAAAAAAAAACCAACCGAATGCATAACCTCCAAATTTTTTTAAAGTCGGTTAAAAAGGAGTATAAGAAAATTATAACGCTGCCTATGATAACACGATTATTAAGCTAATGAAATAATAATTTAACCTAGGTAGAAGTCAACTTGTATACGAAAAACGCAAACGCAAAACCAATCACTACATGCACTTATTATTTCACGAGAAGAAGCTGATAGTAAGGAACATTCTCGTAAAAAGGGTCATCTTTCAAAACTAAAGTTAGGCTTAACTAAAACTTTCACAGAACAATAATTCCCGACAAGAAGCGCTCAACTGTTCGTTTGAAGATACATTTTGATATTTTCTCAGAAATAAATAACTAATAAGCATAAACGAATTATTTCCTTAATCAGATCACCCAATCAATATAATTTGTAAAAAAATTGTATTTCGTGGAAATGTTCTCCGAATTTGCTTGTCATTTTTTCAAGTCCCCATTTCCTTTTGAAAACAAAAGCCATTTTTTTATCATGTCTGAATTAGGAAATCCTAAATAAATATTTGCTTCTAATATTAACAGAAAAAAAAAACAGTTTTACTTTTAGCTCTAAGAGTTAACTGCAAAGTTAACATTGCTTAGAAAATACAATCTTACAGCATAACCGTAAGACATAATTATAACTTTGATAAGACTAGCTTATGGACGAAAATAACCCTAACCCTATTATTTCGTTAAAGTGAATAGGTACACAGTGTAGTAAACGTACAATTCATCTAAATGCGACTTAAAAGAAAAAGTTTAAATGAGTTTTGGGAAAAAACAAAACCACTAAAGCCTCCATCTTACTAGTAAATTGCTAAGCTAAGTCAAGTAACACATACTTGGTAGGATCCTTGCACCGTGATCAAGATAGGTATTAATTTACTTATACCAAAGTTATAATTTGTTTAAGAGCTACTCCATTAAATTTAAGTCTATAAGGTTAATAGACTAGTGAGCAAGACTGATCCAAGGAAAGGAAAGGTCGTGTAGTCTGGCTAGTCACATTGCATGGTGCGGTTCGAAGGACTAAAGCACGTGCGATGCGGCGCGACAGGCAGCGCGGGTGGGTGGCAGGGCGAGGGGTGCGCAGTCGTGTGCAGTGGACCACTCGACGTCGCACAAGGTCAAGGAGAATGATTAACAACGAAAATACAGCAAAACAAACGGTGGCGATGCGGGGTATGAGCGGGGACGCGGCGCGCCAGTCAGAGCAGCGACGCCGCCCGCATCGGCCGCGAGCGAGATCGGCGCCGCTCGCGACACACACGAAAATCGATGCACGATCCGTAACTGGCATTTAACATTTATCTACTACCGTAATTTCAATATTAATATTTGATGATAGACGTCATGATGGGCTCCGTGCATTTTCGCCACCCGTGTTTGTGATGTGTCATTCGTGTTGACGATTTAGGGTTGTCTCACGATTTTCAACTTTGGAAATAAGAGCGCTCTTGGATCCCATTCAACCATACAGCCGTAAATCCTATCATCGTCTGCTGATGTTTCTATGATTATGTATGCAATGTCAATTGCACATTATCTGTGTGTTACGATAACTAGTTCTTCGACATTCAACATTATAGAGCAATTTACCAATTATTATAATGCAAGCAAATATTTATAATTTCGTTTCCGTCGCAAACATGTATATTATGCCCAATCTAAAATCCAATAATCTGTTAAAAACCTTGTTTGACATCTAGTCCATTGTCTGGTCCTCCAGGTCTCCTAACATTTTATAATACTTAGGTAATTAATGGGCCTGGAGCAATTTCAAAATATATCTGCACTCGCCAATAAATTTATTTTGATTATGAATTTGGTAAAATGTTCTTTTTCATTGGGCTTAAACAAGAAAAGAACCGGTTAATTTGAGAAAAGTTTAATATAAAATCAAACTAATTTTATATTAAACTTTTCTCAAATTATGATTATACTTAACGTCAACAATGTTAATCAACATACGCAATATAAACTTGTAATGTTTTAATGCCCTTATGTCTTTATCTGACACGAGTCGTAAAGAGCATTGCAAGGTTGCAAGTGTATTGACTCTAGTGTTTTGAATAAATTTATCTCGGTGGTCTATTGCTCTAGCTGCTGCATTTACATTCACGTATTCCCCATATTCATGTCGAGATAAGACAGAACTTTCCTCGTTTAATAGTTTGACGTCAGGATGATGTAACCTAGTACCGAAAACGTGCCAAAGCAGACTGATGATATCGGAACCTCGTCAGTTTCGTGATCACAGGACTAATAATCTTTTTCCCTTTCAACATAGCAACGGATAATTAATACTTTATAAGGCATTTAATGTGTATCGTATTAAAAAGTATTTGAGATATTTCCGTTCTTCTTATCCTTCTTGGATTAAAAAGTACTGGCTCAGTACTCGTAAAGAGTTAATTCGACTTCGATCTTTCCACTTTAATCATCTGGCTATAAAATTCTGATGCGTGCAAAATTGTCTCCTAAAGAAATAAAATCTCAGAAATAAAGCAGGTGCTTTATTTCTTATGAATCGCAACTTGCTTTTTAACAATTGCCAGTGAAATGCTTGGTATTTTATAAAATTAAATCCATAGTCTCAGTTATTTAGACTCAAGTAACACCTTGACCAATTAATTAGTAGTATAATTTCCCATTAAGTACTTCGGGATCAAGCAATAATAAAGACAGCCAAATACGTAAATAACTTTATTTCTGGGATTTGAAATACTAGTAGAAGATCCTGATAACTTTAACGATCTATTAATATAGTACGACTAATTCTAGGAAACAATGATATGAATTGTAAAATTACTACGTAGCAGTAACTGAAGCGGAACGTTTGATGTTTGTCATCATAAATTATATACCCATGGTTACAATGAATTAATTACCCCTTTAACTGCTAGCCCCGTATCATTATATGTATATGAGAGTTCTTCTTCGTTCTTTTTCGTTCAGGCATGACACTGTAGCTCAGTTGGTTAGAGCGATGCTACGGTGAGGCAGAGGTCGCGGGTTCAAACCTTGCCTGTGTCAGTTGTTTTTAAAAATGTCTTCTATAACTATTTAATAATATTAGAGTGCTTATTTATTGGAATACTTTCGATGCTTGAATTTGACAAATCTTATGTATTTTTGTTTATAGCAGGGTTTCTTGTGGGGTCCATGAACCTCTTAGGGGTCCGTGACATGAGTGCTGGGGATCTACAGCCACTCAGTTCACTTATAACATAATTATTTATAACGAACATTTTGTAGTAATCCACGCATCGTTTGTTTAACCGCTCGCTGGTATTCAAAATCACTTTTATTGGTTAGTGTAGGTAAAAATTAACTTAGTTCAAAGGTTAGTTTATAATACTACATAATTATGCGTATTATGCTTTGTTTTCTTGTTCTAGAATTTTCCTTGAAAGGGGTCTGTGAAATTTTTGTTGTAATATTAAGTATATATTTTAGCATAATCAATTTGGTTTTAATATTCCGTATCTATCTTCGTCGATTATTTTTCTTCTATCTATTGACAATGCGTGGTCTACAATAAAACAGGAATATGTTACCTATTTACAGCGTTGGTGAAACTGAGTTTTATTTGATGGGATAGAACTTTATTCATCTGGTATTTTCCTTTGCAAAATCCTCTTCTAAATATAATATTATCTTTGCTCAAGCTATCATTGATCATACCGGAATATGCACTAATATTGAGTATAGAGGCACGTTTATTATTTTTATAGCTCTTATCCAAGACAAATACCTACAAGACAAGTTGTGTCATTGTCAAGGTCTTCTGCTCTATTTGAATTCATCGCCGCCCTCGTGGTATTTCACTTAAGGAATACTAATACGATGCATTATGTTTTTGATAACGAAGCACTATCTGGTTTCCCTATTCGGTTGTATTTCCCTGATATGTAATGTTTAAGAATAAATTATTTTATGAATGACTGACAACATTCGCAGTATTATAATTTCTTGTCCCTTCTAACGTTTATTTTCTGGAACAAATAAATCAAGTAATTTGTACCTACCTCAGATTCGACGCACAATATTGTTAATTTTAGTCATCTCTCCTTTTTAGGGTTCCGTACCAAAATGGTAAAAAAGGAACCCTTATGGTGCGACTTCGTCTGTCTGTCTGTCTGTCTGTCTGTCTGTCACACCTGCTTATTTCAGCAACTACTAATGCTATCGACTTGAAATTTGGAACAGTTATAAAGAATGCTTGCCCAACTTTATTGCAAATGAAATAAGTCAAAAAATATTTTTATTTTCATTGCAAAAGGGGCCGGAGTGGGGGTCCGAAATTTTAAACTGGGGTTACTAGGTCAAGTGGCATATCATATGAAAGGGCTTAATCTGCAAATTTCAAAATACATTTTCATTATTTTCATTTTATTTTATGTCTCACAGTTTTCGACGTATGATGAAAAATGTCTGAAAAAATACCATTCCCCCCCCTTATCTCCGAAGTTTGTGGAGCGAAAAATCTGAAATAATTAGAGCTGATAGGAATTGACCCAAACATTGCACCAAAAATAAAACGATGTTCCTAACTAGTACAGTTTTTTTCAAAATCATCAAAATTCCTTCACAAACAAACTTATGTTATGCGGTCCGGTTTGTTTCACTTTATACGTCCAAAAATGATACGGAATAACGGAACCCTCGGTGCGCGAGTACGACTCGCACTTGGCCAGTTTTTCATTAATAACGTGATCAATAGTGATCATCAACGATGACATCTGCTTCGCCTCATTAGATAACTCTTCAATTGTGCATTTTAATGAAATAATTATGCTTTTATTAAATTGTTTACAAATACACAAATCTCCAGATCCGCGTTTTTATTAGTTTTGATTTCATTGTTGTTTAATAGAATTTCAAAATAAACTAATTAAGTTGATTCGGTAATAGCCTCTGTAACTACTTATTAAAATATTTTTAAATTTATTATAGCTTGTTAAGGAGTGTTTAGTTTATCGTTGTTGCGTGTACCTAATCGCAGGCGCGAGTGGCTGGCGTCACGTCACGCCGCGGGAAGTGTTACTCTCTGGCTTGGTCACGGCCAAGGTCTCGTGTCGACATCGACACATAGCGCTTGGCGTCATTATGTAACGCCTGGGTAAATGATGAAACGCTCTACTTCTAATTATTTTTAACACAAACACATGATAATTGGGTATCATTTTATGTGAACGATAAAATATTATTGATGGATTCAACCTCCGAATGTTACACAAACATATGTCTTCTACAGCCATGCAAATTCACATGAGTTGAGTTATATGGATTTTATTAAATGTTGTTAGGGTTCCGTAGTAAAACTAGGAACCCTTATAGTTTCGTCCCGTCCGTCCGTCTGTCCGTCTGTCTGTCCGTCTGTCCGTCTTTCTGTCTGTCCGTCTGTCTGTCTGTCCGTCTGTCCGTCTGTCACACCCTCGTCAAATCTACAGTTCATAACCAATCTCTATGAAACTTCGCAGTTAGATGTCTTCTGTGAACCGCCATAAAGGCTTGTAGTGAAATTACGAAAAATAAAATAATTAGGGGTGACCCCCATACATGAAACTGAGGGATGAAAAAAAAATATTTACGGGCACCCCTTCGTGTGAAGTATCGTTGGATAGGTCTTTGAAAATAACATAAAGGTTTCTAAATGACTTTTTTATTTAAGTCCATATTGAGTGAACTAGGAGCTCCGTAACTCGTTAACTATGTGTCCCCCCCCTGTAATTTTCCAACCGCGTAATCAAAAAATCTGAAAAAAAATCAAGCTTATAGCATCTAATAAATACTCTCGATTAAAATTGGTTTGAACAAGATACGTCAATAACTTTTTGAAATATTCACTATTTTGAGTTTTGACAACCGCAAAAATAAGTTTGTATATCAAAATAATATTATGAAATACAAACTTATACTTGCGGTTGAAAGACTGAAATACTTCTTGCTACGGAACCCTAGACTGAGCGTGGTCCGGACACGCTCTTGCCGGTTTTTTTTGTATTGTAAGTAGTCTGTATCCACCTGCTTTAATATTATAATGCCATGTGATTACGTGGTTAAGTTTTGAGTGCGATGAAAGTACAAACAATGGTTACAAATTCCAGCAATATTGAATTGCTATGTTGTTACCACGTACCACACCATCATTATTTGCCGTGACGTTCTTGGTTTAAGACATCTGCAAAAAGCAACTATTCCCGTGGGTGTCTTAATCTTAACAGGAGATTTTGTAGGGGTTATCAATTATTATATTTGTAATAAAGTAAATGGAATGAAAACCATAACGTACCTATTCCTTATGTCTAAAGAGTTTAAAAAGTTCAGAAACCTTTTCGCTTTCTAGCTTCTTGTGAAAGCAAAATAAATATTTGAGGGCATAGATAAAGTAACTGAACTAATCAGTGCGCACTTCAAGTGGGTAGGTATTCCCGATAACGATGCCGACCAAAGGAATAGAATAGTACGGAAATTGCCAAGATTTATTGGATTCTTATCATAAAATCTTTTCCCGTCAATAACTTATGCAATTGGACCATCTGATTCTTCGATGGCTTTGTTTACATTTGTGTTATAATAAGTGGCAATAAAAAGCCATTTGAAATCGGATCACGTGTCTATTAGTAGGTATATCCCCGCCGTACAGGTTAGCAATAATAATTATAATTACCACGTAGCCGCACAATACACACATCTGTGTTAAAAATGAGCATTGTTTTGTAGTTGGAGTTCCGGTTGGTCTCCCCGCGCCGCGCGTCCACCGCCTCGCTCAGTGCAGACTGGCCAGCAGAGGCATCGCTCAGCGATCTTGTGCACGAACAAAAAACACCTGTAGTCGTCAGCGAATCGCCAAGGTCGCAGGCCCCCGCGGCGCGCTTCTCTCTGCGTTCCGTTTACCCATATCTCGCGGCGAATGCACGCGCCGCCCCCGCGCCTTTGACTCACCGTGCCCGCACGCCGCACGTCGCACGTCTGCTACTCCACGGGTCAACTCTAGGACAATATTTAATTTACTTTTGTAAATTTTGTTTGACTCGTAAAAGCCACCAACCAGCACCAGTTAGACTAATAGATGTCCGCTATCTGGTAAAATGACCAATTTTGACAATTAACCTGCTATATTATTCCTCAATTTAGATCAAAATTACCATCATTATTTAATTGGGAATACCTTTCGACAAGATAAGTTAGTTGCAAAACACAAATGAAAAGGAAAGTACATATTATGTAAACTCACTGAGTTTGGTTAGGTGTTGCGCGTGCGGCGTTATTGTCACAGTTTAAACTATTGTCGATGTTAGTTGTAGCTGGCGGGCGCGATCGTCAAATCAAAGTCTGCACAAATCGATAGAGGGGGGGCAGGGCGAACTTCCATCTCCACATACTCCACATGCACGTATGCACGCACGTCATGCGAACCAAAGAAAGTGTAGGAAAGTGGAAACATTCCTTGATAACGCGACAAACTGCTCTACGCTCACTGAGCGCTGCGTAATTCTTACTTATCGAGTTCTTGCATCTTTTTAATCTGGTGCAGAATATTTTCACAGCTCAATTTCAATTTAAATTTTCTTTGCACTTTCATAATAAGGCACTAATATCGCAGTGTATAAATAGTAAGTAATGTCGTTACAGTATAATATTTCCTTTGTCAAGTTTATTACCGGTAGTGTTGGTGTCCGCTTAGTCATTGTCGGAGCGATTCCCTTTGTGTGGCCCATCAATCCCGACAGTATCATAATGGCTCAATGAATTAATTTCGTGCCTGAAGGCGACTGTGTGGCGTTTTACTAAAGCCTTTGTCGCATTGTTGATGGCGTGTTTTCCTTCGTCTGGTTTCAGTATTGATTTGTTGCCTTGTTCAACACGCTCTAGGTATAAGCTCACTTACGAAGATTAATTTACGAAAGAATATTCTCTTCTCAAGAGAGGCTATCAATTACATAGTCGTCAAGGATACGGCTTGATTGACAGGTTCGGTTAATGTAGTTCTATGGTATAGGTGCTTCCTTACACCCTAATTCGAGCGTAAATGGATATGGATGAATTCACGCCTGGCTGATTTCTTTTGAATTGAAAGTGAATTTTATCAAACACCTACGCAGTACGCCGTAAATAAGATATTCTTTTCGCGCTTTCAATCCTGCTTTTTGGTTTTCAAAGGATTTTTTATAATATAAATTTTGTTTTGTATCTGATAATGTACTTAATATTTGTCGGTAAAATTTTCAGACAGCCTATGTCTACTTTGTAACGAATTAGCTATAAGGTTTATTTGTTCATGTATATCGATCACGATTATTCGTTTACTGAGCGTCGCAGTATGTGGTCCAGATGTAATCTAATATCTCGTTATTATCTTATTTATTTTTCTGAGCCAAACCCTTACGATGTACCTACAACGTTACTCTATACTCTAGCTTTTTTTTTATCGCAATACATATAGCGCGTACGTTTTTGGTAGGTAGGTATTTTTTATGATTTGTCATGATTGTTATTATATTTATAAAAAATCCAGATGTTATCTAAAAAGTCTGATTTCCAAGTAAATAATGCTGAGAAAATAAAAAGTGAATCGCAAAAGAACGATTGAAGACGATAACAATGAAAAATGAGAGTAATCAATTACAGTCAATTACAATTAAAACAAATCGTTACATCCATTATTATTTTAGTTATAAAACATCTGGTAGGTGTCACCCACCCACTAACAGCGATGTACTTCATGAAATACATAGTAGGTTATTACTTAGGTCTTTGTGGCTAGGTAGGTACTTTAAAAGTGTCTAAAAATGCTAATACAATATTATAATTCTGCAAAATTTGAGCTTCAAGATTCACATTGTTTGGTTTGGGACCGGAAAACTTTTTGTCGTCTATAGATGACAAACGCCCTCAACACGTGCAACGGACGTCCCTATAAGCACAAGCCCAAGGCCGCATATGTCGTACATACAAACAAACATTTGGTCATGTTTTGAATTATCATCTTTGATGTTCAAAATTTTAAACCCAACTTTAATGTAGATTTAAGTGTCACTATCAGTTACGATGCCCTGAAGATATAATTTAAGATTTTGACAATATTGGTTTTAAAAGCTCTTTTTGTGTGTCCTTTTAAAATCTTCAAACAATTATTTGATTCTACGAACAATAAAATTGATTAAATGAATAAGTACAATTTAATCGCGCTAGGTTAAGTGACATAGCGAATTTTTATATGGTAGAGGCTATCGCAGGGAGTTCGGTCTATGAGTGACGTAAAACTTAATTACAGAAACGCGCCGCAGCCACGATCACGAAGGCCAACTGCTAACAACTACAATTATTTAGATGATTCCATTCTAACATATAACAATTTTTTTGATTATCTAGTTCAATTCAGAACCATTTGCAGCTTTAAAGGCAAAAAATTTGACTATAGCAACTCGTTTTCAACATAAAATCAGATTTATTCACGTATGATTGTATGCGGACCTTGAGCACGTCGGGTGAGACCTTCACGCCGGTAACCGCGCGGAAGTTGACGGGTACATTTTTTGTCAAATTCGAGCTTGTTGAATTTTAGTGCGCATTAGTCACTAGCTAAGCATCAGCGTCGAAGCTCGTGGCGCATTGTTGACGACTTGCATTGCGATATCGCTGCGTCGGGTACAATAACAGTCGCTATCACAATGTCACTACGACGTCTGCTTTGTCCCCGGTCGCGGCTCTGACGCTTTTGTCCGTATCTCCGGCGTGCCACGCTCAGTCACATTTGCACGTATTATTTAAAAGCCTAGCGTCATTACCATAATTCACGGGTTTGATATTACGGAGCGTAAATTGATCGTGACCATCGCATCGCGTACTAAGTTACCACCTAACTTGTGTATCCGTGCAGTTTAATTTTGAACGTCGCTGAAGTGCAGTGGGTTGATAGTGATGTGAGGATGCTTGTGCGTGGCCATGTCCGTGGCGAAGAAAGACAAGCCGACTATGTCGGTGACAGCACTCATCAACTGGGCACGGCCCTTGCCGCCGGGCCAGCAGCAGCAGCCAATGACGCCTACGTCGCCCGGAACCATGCTTCAACCATTGGCTGCGTCGTCTAACATACCGACTGTCGACTGCTCACTCGATATCCAATGTAAATATTAAATTAAGTATATCATTAATTAGCAACGGAAAATTCTTTAGTTCTTAGAGCTGAACGGTTTTCCCTAGCAATGTTTCCCTGTTTTGACTTTTGTATGCACTTGAAACATGTAACAATTCAATCTTTCAACAATGTGAAGACTTCATAAAAAAAGTTAATGTTCGCGGATCATAGGTGGTCTCCTGCTACTTTAACTTTAAAAATATTTTATAACGATTATTATAGTAATCCAGCTGCCTCCACCAGTGGACTCTTAGAGGCTAATGACGATGATTATAATTATATTAGTAGGTTTGTTTTTAGAAAAATATTTAAGTTGTTTATGCAATTCATGCCTGTACCTGCCGTAAATATGTGTGCTAATTATGTAAATTATGACTAAACATACAGTAGAGCTGTTTCCAAGGTTTTCGGTGTAGTAGTCTTTGTTTCATTTCTATCAATGGCTATAGCTGCTTGATGTATCTACTGTAATGTTAATAAGAAACTACTCTTCAACTATCGGCTTGATTCCAACGTCACATAAACGAGTTATTTATTACCGCAAAGCAAGTCAAAAACTGACGATGTTCATAAAGCGATTCATGATACTTGTTGTCAGTTTATTTATATTGATGACATTATAATTTATCGTACAAAGGTTAAGAACGTTAGCGATTGCGAACTGCAATTACATTTTTACCAAGCAATTATATAAGTACACTAGCTTTTGCCCGCGGCTTCGCTCGCCCTGGATTTCACCCTCTTGGGGATGGAATTTTCAAAAATCCTTTGTTATCGGATGCCTACATCATATAAGGAATGCGTACTCTAAATTTCACGTTACTACGATTAGCGGTTTAGGCTGTGCGTTGATCCATCAGTCAGTCAGTCAGGACAAAGCATTTTATTAATATAGAATAGAATATTAATGATAACTGGAGAATAGATTCGTAATTAACATTATACTTGAAAGAAAAAGCGTTCCATCTGCTTCAGCTGGTGGGTTAAAGAAAACTGAGAGTGAAGTTATTGGGTTGATTAAAAGATACCTATGTTCAGTGTCACTATAGGACCGTAACACACTTCCGTCCTATTGTAATTTAATTCTCATTAGTATGATACCTAGGTAGTGCAAATTAATAGTTTGCTTAAGTATTATTTTGTTAGTCGTTGTGCTAACACCTCACAGCAGCGTTGCCAGATTTTTTTTTTGGGCAAAGCGGGATTTTGAAACTTTTTGAGTAAAAAAAGCGGGATTCTTTCGTCGAAAGCGGGACATTTAGCAGTTTATTTTTTATTTTTTACTACCTAGTAAAAAATAAAAAACTGCTGAGTCTTTCGTTTAGTCCGTATCTTTAATAAGTACCTACCTAGGTACTTATCCTTGTATTTGAGTTTCAAATTTTGTTTACAATGATGAATGATGATAGATAGCCACCGAAAATATATTTTAATGAAAATAGGTTACTTTACTATAATAATAACCGCCGCGCCGCACCGTCGCGTAATCCCAGAAAAGCGGGTTGGGCCTAAAAATCGGGACGTCCCGCCAAAATCGGGACGTCTAGCAACGCTGCCTCACAGCTTCTGATACATATCCCTAAGTGATTTAAAAGTTTGTCGATTGGCACGCACGGTTGACGAATATTAAAGTTAAGTATCAAGATTATTCAAATACCTAATGGTTTGCTCTATAGTTAATTTGTGATTTCTCGTGATGAAAGCTATCTCTAAAACTGTAGAATCTAAATAATAGTAACGTAATACAGCATTTTATATCATTTTAGGGAGATAATACTTGCAACACTGGACTGTTAGTAGTCTAAGCAGAGGTCGTAAATGAATAGCTTATTAATAGGCTTTATGGCTATCAAATAATTCATTCGCGCTGTTAAAGTCACGTTACACATTTACCGACAGCAAACTATAATTAAAATAAAATAAATGTATGTAGGATTCACTCGGCATAATTTAATGGAAATCTGCATGTTTGTTTTTCTCACATATAACGCCGCGTACGCGCTGCTTTGTAGGCGCGTGTGTGTATAATCTTTCTTTCCACAGATTTTCGTTAATTACCAAGATTAACATGAAATTATACGATAGATCTCGTTTCGCAAGAGTGAAAATTCTTATTACGCGCCACAATAATATCTCTTTGAAATAAAACTCAATTATAAATCTAATTTGAGTTGTCGTTCACTTTTATAATGTGAACTAACTATATTATAATAACAGTTTGTTTATTACATTGCATGAAACATGTTTATTTTATAGACTTATACTACGATAGCTACGTAGGTTTCAGTCTGGTTTTATCTGATACGTAGGTAATAATTTTTCCAAGAAATGAACTTTTATGGCAGAATGAAAAAAAAACGGTCAAGTGCGAGTCGTACTCACCTACCGAGGGTCCCGTATCATCCTTGGACGTATAAGGAATGTTTTCTTTTATTTTACATATAAAAATAAAATAAAACATTCCTTTATTTTTAAATAGAAAGAAAACTGCATTCAAAGATTTTCGAAAATTCGCTTGCCATACCTGAAAATCGAACCGACTAAAATCTGTAAAAATTACACCCTGTACTTTTATTGCATTGATCGTTAGGATCAATAAATTATAAGGATGAAAATATCTCTCTAACAAACTTGATAAATTAAATGATAGGAAAACCATTAAATCTGGACTTATAGATTCAATGAGTCAAGTTAAAGCTTATGTTTTAGCAAATTTTTGAAAATCTTTGAATGCAGTTTTTTTTCTATTCAAAATAAAGGAATGTTTTTTTTGAGTAAAATTTTCTATCTACAGTATTAAGAGTACTTACCCTTCAGGTGGCATTACAAAATTCTACCCTGTATAGGTCAATTTCTATTAAATCTAATTATTTCAGATTTATCGCTTCGCAAACTTCAAAAATAAGGGGTAGATTAGATAATGGTATTTTATTAGACATTTTTCATCATATGTCAAAAACTATAAGACATAAAAAAATATAGTTAATAAAAACTAAAACCCGACTCCGAAACAAATCGAACTGAAAAGCATAAAACAAGAAAACATTCCTGTCTGACAGCCTGAAATGGGTATAGCCGTGGTCGCATGCCCTGTTGAAGTCAGTAGGTAATGCGGTGGCATGCGACCACGGCTATATCCATTTCAGGCTGTCAGACAGGAAGTTTGGCAAAGAGGTAGTCTGGGACCTGGAATAACACATAGGCTACTTTTTATCCCGGTAAACGCGACCGAAGCCGCGGGCGGAAGCTAGTAATCTATATATTTCGCAGGCGGGTTTTTGTTTTTTTAATCATTTTATTTACCTTGTTTATTGATATTACTCGCTGAACTTTATTAATTAATATTACCCAGCCTTTGAAATTGACCGTGGTCCCCACTGTACAAATTACCTAGTGAAAGTGTTGATAGGTATCTAAATAAAATACCTATTTATTAAACGAAACTTGTTATTAGAAATATTTTTGTAAACTTATTAATTTTCACGATGAAAACGCAATCTTATAAGTTTTCCTCAAAGGGCTGGAACTGTTGTTTCGAAAAGTTCTGTTTCAAAGGACTGATTGCTACTTGAGAAAATTTCTAAGATGACGGGAATTATTTTAGTTAACAATAGGATTATTTACGAACAGTCCCGCCCACGATAGAAAGCCTAAAACTTATTAAAACTTGAACCAGAAGATTGACTTAAGTAGGTATTAATTTTACACTTATGGAAAATTACTATAAAGTTACTAAGTACCTACCTATATCGCATTTTTAGGGTTCCGTACCAAAATGGTAAAAAATATTTTTTCAGACATTTTCTTTTTCAGACAAGGGTTCCTTTGTCTGAAAAAGAAAATGTCTGAAAAGATACCATTGGACCCCCTTATCTCCGAAGGTAACAGAGCGAAAAATCTGAAATAATTCGAGTTGATAGAAACGTATCTATACAGGTTGTCCCACGGCTATGCTACATGGAGGGAAAGTAGTTTAAATACTTGAGATGAGAAGTTTTGCTTAATGGAAACTTCACTTTATTTTTAAAATTAAGTAATACTGCATTCAAAGATTTTTATAATGTTACTTGCTTCATCTGGGAATCGAACCGATCAAATGTGAAAAATGAACATCCTGTATTTTAATGATGCCGATTGAAAGAATTAATTATAAGCATTAACTCCTTCTAAGAAAGAGTGTCTTAAATTAGAAGAACATGGTGAAATTTTACATTTATGTTTAGGAAAATAATTTATTATCATAACTTTTCGTGTCGATTTTCATAGATAGCTTTAATTATTTAGTAATAAGTACTTTTTTACACTGTTTTCCTTATAAGTGCATGATAAATGCAATAAAATACTATTTAAATGCATCTTTGATGTGAGCTAGACTCTGCTAGACAGTAGGCGAATTTGAAAAAAAAAAATGTTACGGTGTTCCTTTAATTTAGGATACCATGTTACTTAGAAGGAATTAACGCTTAAAATAAACCCTTTCGATCGGCATCATAAAAATACAGGTTGTTCTTTTTTCACATTTGGTCAGTTCGATTCCCAGATGAAGCAAGCAACTTTTTAAAAATCTTTGAATGCAGTATTACTTACTTTTAAAAATAAAGTGAAGTCTCTATGAAGCAAAACTTCCTATCTCAAATATTTAAAGTACTTTCCCTCCATGTGGCATAGCCGTGGGACATTTTTAGTGCAATATACAGGATATTGCACTAAAAATAAAACGTGTGTAAATAAAATGTTCTTAACTAGCACAGTTTTTTTCAAAATCATCAAAATTCCTTCAAAAACAAACTTAGTTATGCGGTCCGGTTTTTTTAACTTTTATACGTCCAAGAATGGTACAGATCCGTCGTTGCGCGAGTATGACTCGCACTTGGCCGGTTTTTTTATATTTAATTTCATCTAGCGTACCTACCTACTAAGCAATTAAAATATTTCTGCAGTGCTTGACGAGACATGGTGAGAATTTAATAATATCGTAACAAGGTATCGTAAGGAAAACTTTTCAGAGCTCTTTATAAAAGTAGGGTACTTTCAGCCTCAGCTTTTCGCAGGTATTCATCACAATAGGCATGGGAGAATATATTATTTAAAAAGGTTTTAAAGCTTTTCAAGCAGGTTTCTTTCAATGGGCCAACAGCCCAGTATTAAAAATTACTTTTTATTGGTTAGTTTATATTCAAATAGACTAACCAATAAAAACGATTTTCAATATACACGATTTTTAAAGTTACGCTTTGTTTTCATTTCCTAAAATTTTCTTCGATGGGGCTCCGTGGTATTTTTTGAAATTCTGAAAGTGGTTCGCGGCTACATCAAGTTTAAGAACCACTTCTTAAAATATTTGTTCAGTAAAAACATCTGAGTTATTTTATTTGATTTTTCTTGTTTTCATATGCTGACGCCCTAATAGTACCCTATTCACACGTAGAAATTGAAAATATTTACATGAGTTGCATGACACAGGAACACAATGTCTCCCGTCAACGTGGGCGTGGTACGTTTCATTTCAAGTGAGAAACTTCATAAAACGCTTTGTTATGAACCTTGAATGTTCCTTTACATTGTAAAAGTTACGTCTATTGTGATTGAAATGTCAAAAGCCATATTTCGGTGTGGGGTTTCGTTGGATAGGTCTTTGAAAATAACATAAAGGTTTCTAAATGACTTTTTTGTTTAAGCGCATATTTAGTGAACTACAAGCTCCGAAACTCGTTAAAAATGTGTCCCCACGTTATCTAAAAATGTGTAAAAAATCAAGCTTGTAGCATCTAATAAATACACTTGATTAAAATTGGTTTGAACAAGATACGTCAATAACTTTTTGAAATATTCACTATTTTCAGTTTTGGGTTTGAGGACCGCAAAAATAACAAAATAAAAATGTTATGAAGTACAAATATTTTTTTTTTATTTTTTTTTTTTTTTTTTTTTGTGCCAATCTGCCATCAGTATTTTTACTTTTATCAGATAGGTTGAAAGTATACATTGGCGGGAAGAGTGTGACTCCAGCGAGCCATCTACTCTATATTTGTGCTTAAGTCCCTACAGTTAAGAGGACTACACAATGTCTTTCCTCTTGAGTCTTTTCCTGTAACTTCTTGTTGTCAGTGCAGCAGCCAGGTCGTTAGGGTGCCTTTCCAATCTCTCCTGGTATCTTTTTCTGATGTTTTTGATTTCCTCCATGACGGTATCCATAGTTAATTCCTTGTGTATTTCAGCGTTCGTGACAAGCCAAGGAACGCCACTAATTGAGCGCAAGATAGCATTCTGCATTCTCTGTATAATGCTAATGCTTGAGTTACAGGCGCTACTCCACAGTTGAATTCCATAAAGCCACACTGGCTTTAAAATCACTTTATATATCAAGAGTTTGTTGTCAGTGCTCAATTTACTGTTTCGTCCCATGATCCAGTGTAAGTTTTTGTAGCGGATATTGAGCTCGTGTCTCTTGGTCTTGATGTGTTTTTTCCACGTTAAACGTCGATCGAGATGTAATCCTAAGTATCTTACACTGTCCTGATGTGATAGTGTGACATTATCCAGATGTACAGGTGGACAGTCGCCTTTTCTTAGCGTAAATGTGACATGGACCGACTTGCTTGCACTCGCCTTTATCCGCCACTTATGTAGCCATGTGGTTATATTATCTAGACTCCCTTGTAGCATATGTGATGCCATAGCAGGATCTGTGTGGCTTGCTAGTATTGCGGTGTCATCAGCAAATGTTGCCGTTATAACTTCATCAATCTGTGGGAGATCTGCAGTGTACACTGTGTACAAAACCGGTCCCAGTACCGATCCTTGCGGTACTCCAGCAGTTATGTTGCAGAATCGCGATGTCGCATCCGTATCTTTTACTTGAAATATTCTGTCCGCCAAGTAAGATTTAATTAGTGAGTAGTATTGGTGAGGAAGGTTGATTTTCAGCTTGTATAACAGGCCCTTGTGCCAAACCTTATCGAAGGCCTGTTGGATGTCCAGAAACACCGATGAGCAGTATAGCTTTTCTTCTAGGCTTTTTCTTATTCTGTCGTAAACTCTATGGACCTGTTCAGTAGTAGAATGCTCCTGTCTGAAGCCAAATTGGTGGTCGGGAATAACTTTCTCATTATGTAAAATTGGTAGTATTCTGTACATCAGTAGCTTCTCAAAGACCTTGGAGAGGATTGGCAGCAGGCTTATGGGTCTATATGAGGATACTTCGTTAGGTGGTTTACCCATCTTGTGTATCATTGTAATTTGAGATACTTTCCACGCCAATGGAAAGTACTGTATTCTTAAAATGCCATTAAAAAGTGATGTGAGGAATACAATAGCTTTTCTGGGTAGCTGTTTCAATATTTCTTTGGTGAGGAGATCGTAGCCTGGGGCTTTCTTATCCTGTAGTTTTGTGATGACTCTCCAGACTTCGCGTACTGTAATAGGGCGCGGGGGTGGCGACATCTGAAAATCCTGTTGTAGAACGCTATCAACAAGTACCTCATTTTCCAGGTCTACGGCTGGATTTGGTGTAAAGACTTTTTCCAGATGCTGGGCAAATGAATCTACCTTTTCCTGGGACGTCCGTGCCCATCCTGTTTCGGTTTTGAGAGGGGACTTAGCATTTTGAGGCCTGTTGTAGTTTTTGGTGAATTTCCATAGTGAATAGTTCGTTGATGCAGTTGCTGTTAGCGATTCCAGTTGATCTTCCAATGTTTTATTGCTCCACTTGTGCAGAATTTCTTTCAGGTTTCTGGAGGCTTTATTAAATATAGTTTTATCTGCTGGTAGCCTGCTTTGATGCCAAATTCTTCGAAGCCTACGTTTGTCGAGCAGTGCATTTTTAATGTCTAGTGGATAGTTACTATGCCGATCTTTTGTTTTTTGCGCCGGGGTATGGATCCAACAAGCTTCCTGAATAAGTGTTGTTATATATTTTGTTGCCTCTTCTATGTCGTCCTGATTTTTTAAGGGTATATTCAACTGTATGTTGCTATCAATGTACTCTCTGAGGGATTCCCAGTCAGTGTGTTTGGAGATAAGCTTCATTACGGTTTCAGATTCTATCAACATAGTGCTTATTGTTAATATAACTGGAGTGTGGTCTGAGGAGCTGTCATAACAGGATTCAGGCTTGAGGTAGTGCCTTGGTAGTCCTTTTAGTACAAAAAAGTCAAGGAGGTCCGGGATTTTGTTAGAGTCTGTTGGCCAGTACGTAGGTTCACAGGTGGACGATACCATTAGGTTGCTTTTGTCTATGCTTATTTTCAGTTGTCTTCCTCGTGTTGTGGTGAGTCTAGAACCCCAGCTTAGGTGTTTAGCGTTCCAGTCACCACCCGCAATGAAACGATTTCCGAGCTGGTGGAAGTATCGTGTGAACATATTCTCATCGATTTTGTGTTTTGGGGGGCAGTATAACGCCGAGATGTTGATATAGCCCGTACTATCCTCCACAGCAATTGTTGTTGCTTGCAGGTGTTCAGTTCTGTATTCCGGCATTAAATGATGTTTCACCTTTTTGTTGACTATGACAGCTGTTCCGCCATGCCCAGTGCCATCTGGGTGGTATGTCATATAGTACATTAAGTACAAATATAGGTACATATATTTGCGGTCGGAAGACTGAAATACTTCTTGCTACGGAACCCTAGACTGAGCGTGGTCCGACACGCTCTTGCCCGGTTTTTATTAACTCGCTTTCGTGTCTGTCTGTCTGTTCGGTACAAATTTTTCAATTCATTTTTCAAGCACTTCCTGTCATCGGATTAAGATTAAGGTATGACTATGTAATTTGGATGACTATGCAATAATACGGACTAAAAAGTAAAAAAATAATATATGTAAAAAAGTTTTTTTTTTAAACCACCTTTTTAAAATGGACTAAAAAGTATAAAATAATTTCTGATGAAATGAAAAACGTGGAGCGCATGCAATAGATAATAGTAAGATGCGCCCCACGTATTTCATTTCATCGTAAATTATTTTTAGTCCAGATTAAAATGTGGTTTTAAAAAAAAAATACAATTATTATCATCCCGTAAACTCGTAAAGTATGCCGTAAATAATAATATAACAATATAATAAGATACGGGAACTATAGAACTTATATAATACCTATACTACTAACAGCGAATCTTAACGTGTAAATAAGTTTTTATGTTGAAAAACATTATTCAAAACAAGCATTTATAATTACCACTTCCCAGCTCCATTTTGAGACCCTGGACATCATCTAGATCTATCTATACTATAGTACTTGTCAAGACAAATATAACGAGTCCAAACACGATGGAGTTATGTTAAGAAATTGAGGAGTTCCTATGGCCATCTCCCGGCTCCACCATGAGACCACCTCCATGGTACCATGTTATTGCATTGTCAACGAAGTCACATGTGTTCCAAACAGCTCAATCGGTTGAGGGCTTGGGGGGAACTGGTCTGAAATTTAGTTGCAAGATTTCGCCTCATACAAGCACGCAAGTTAAATAAAAGCTTGTGATTCAGCAAACGTGTCATCACAAAATGTCTACTTCATAGTTCATATGGAGAACTGTTGCAGAGGCTGTTATAACTTTTCAAAAGACGTTTTACATTGAAGCATTCTTACCAGTTTTAAGTTCTATCTCTGTCAAAACTGTTTATATTTATTGGTTCCTATAACTTTTATGAAAATAATGTTCACATTTCCATACTTAGGCCATGTTGTTTCAACTTACAGTTACGTATATGTAACCGTCAAATATAGCGGCTTGTACGACAATTTCATACTGACTTAACGCTTACGTACTGACTTACGAATACAGATGGTTTGAAGCAACCCGCCCTTAGTCTAACGTTACGAAACAGAAATTATTTGCATCTGTAAAATGTTATTTTAAGATTGCCAAGGATATTTTTTTCCTGGTAGGGGTCGAATGTTATTATAATTTCTAATGTTGGATGTCTGTTGTCTATTAACATAAGTGGTTTGCTCATGATTTCATTATATACAGGATCACCATCACACCATCGCGAAAATTTTGTGTAGGTACCTACCTATTTTTACCCGACTGCGCGACGCAAAGGAGGGTAATGTGTTTATTATTTATTTACACGTTTTACCACTATTTTTAGTTTAAAAAATATTGTGGTCTAAAAAATAGCTATTAGCTATATATTAGCTAACTTAGTTTTATAAACTAAGGGTTAATTTTTCAATCGCTAGATAATATTAAAATTCATTCCTATGAATAAACTATGGTTTCACACTAACACCTTTATGTTTTATGAAATCGATATACCTAGTTTATTCCTAGGAATAAATGTTATCTGGCGATTGAAAAATCAACCCTAAGTCGCATTTCGTGTCTGTCTGTTTGTCCGCTTAGTTCTTCCAAACTACACAATAGATTTTATTGTGGTTTTCATCCCCATTTAGAGAATTTGTTCCGGAAGGTAATTATGCGTATTTTAAATTAATACGTTAATAGGTTGCCAGTTAAATATAAAAAGTACAGTCGGTTAAAAATAATAATATTCGATCATAGAAACAAGAATATAAGGCACTGAGTCTCCTCTCGTCTGATATAGGTATCTACTGCAAAAATAATGATTTATTTATAGATTATACTACATGTTTACTAACTAGTTAGTCAAGAGCTCGAGACCATCTTCATAAAAACAAAAAAAAAAACAAGACCCAAAGTTGGTCCGCCTTTGGAAATAGGAATTTGCGAGATCGGAAATGACGTATTAAGTGATTTCTTGATTCTGAAGATGACGTAACCCCTAAACAGTCGCTCATCCGATGGACCTACGTTAAAAACGTATATAGTAGGTACACGAGAAACGGATGTATTACCAGTGAACCGACCGATGCAACCGAGCACTCATAAAGATAACGTCTGTTTTTAACAATCTGCATTCAAGCATTCAAGTTCATGTTTCATTATGTACTCTGAAATATAAATATGTTAAAAATAGAAGAGAGATTTAATTATTGTTTGCCGTAAATGGTTTTATGACTTCAAATTGGTTATTTTCCTAGCCCTATTGTTTTATGTTTGTTGAAACGACTGTTTCAATTACTACCTAAGCATTAAATAAGTAAAAAGCTGTAGGTAGCTGTACATACGTCCTTTATTAATCTTTAAACATATTTAGTTTTCATTGGTTTAGATGCAACGCATTACAAATAACGTTGCGCTTACATATTCATTACCTACGAATGATGTCATACCTATTTAAATATATAACTATGATAAATGAGGCGTGGACTGATTGTTATTAAAAATAACGAGTAAAAATTAAAACAATATTTCGTATTTTCTATTTACAACGTAGAGTTCGTTGGATAATTATCAAGTAAAATTAATTTTAAAAAAAATAGTAAAATTAAGTATTTTTCTCTCGATTTACCTCGCATAATGTGATGTTACTTTGCTCATTGATAATTCATTAACATCGAATAAAGTTTATGACAGTACCTAGGAAATAATGAAATATTACAATTTTACGATATTTTTAGGGTTCCGTACCAAAATGGTAAAAAAGGAACCCTTATGGTGCGACTTCGTCTGTCTGTCTGTCTGTCACACCTGCTTATTTCAGCAACTACTTATGCTATCGACTTGAAATTTGGAACAGTTATAAAGAATGCTTGTTCAACTTTATTGCAATTGAAAAACGTCCAAAAATATTTTTATTTTCATTGCAAAAGGGGCCGGAGTGGGGGTCCGAAATTTTAAAGTGGGGTTACTAGGGCAAGTGACATATCATATGAAAGGGCTTGATCTGCACATTTCAAAATATATTTTTATTTTATTTTATGTCTCACAGTTTTCGACATACGATGAAAAATGTCCGAAAAATTACCATTCCCCCCCCCTTATCTCCTAAGTTTGCGGGGCGAAAATCTGAAATAATTAGAGTTGATAGGAATTGACCCAAATATGGCACCAAAAATAAAACGATGTTCCTAACTAGTACAGTTTTTTCAAAATCATCAAAATTCCTTCACAAACAAACTTAATTATGCGGTCCGGATTTTTTCACTTTATACGTCCAAAAATGATTCGGAACCCTCGGTGCGCGAGTACGACTCGCACTTGGCCGATTTTTTTCCTTTCCTTAAGCTGTGAGACCTTGCTTCTTGCCAAATTTTATGATTCTAGGTCAACGGGAAGAGTGGGTACATACATGATAGATATTGATGAGTGAGTTTACGATATTATCAAAGTGGCCGTATCTTTTGGAAGATTGAATATTTACACGTCCAAGGGACCGTAGACCTTAGTATTTGATATTAATTAATTTCAACTTGATACCTCTACCTATTCCTGAGAAAAATGATCTTGACAGACGGACAACAAAGCGATCCTATAAGGGTTCCATTTTTTTCCTTTTGAGACACGGAACCCTAAAAAGTGACGAATGTAATTTTTTTCTATCCCAATTCAATTTTAAAAGTCCGCTAAAATATTTTTTCATAAATCTCAATTGGTCATTGGTCATAAACTTTTAACATAACTCAAGAATTGTCATTTTGTGTGAAACGAGAATCCTTTATGTTCAGACGCAGGTGGTAAGACAATTATTGTAAAATGATTGCTTGCCAGCCACATAAATCAGAAATCTAAGTTTTTTAGTTACCATGCGGCACGTTTTCGCTGTATAATAGGTACAGATAGTGTGATCAATGGGTAGGGCAATATAATATTACAAAGCAAGGGAAGCAAGCCACTCCAAAACATGTGCAGAGATTTCTTATGTGATATCGATTTGGATGTTTTGAGACAATGGCAACTCGTTTACAAGGCGCAAGACCAACGAAGCATGTTCAGTTAATAGATCAGATATTGGTATTATGGCATTTAGCTTGTATGTTTTACCTGGTCCAAACGAGAATACCAGATTTACATTCTATGAACACGTTTGCACACGAGAATTGCGTCACGTATGCTTTTAAACCATAGAACTTTCAATACTTTTGTTGTACAGATGGAAACACCTGAACATTTTCAATCATCGCTCGGCAGAATGATTCGATAAATTGTGCCCACTTGGCCAATATCATTCGAAATACACAATTTGGAAAGTAATTTGAGCAATGTTCTTTAGGAAATCAAAAGGTTTTCTACTGCGCAGTAGAACGAGGGTGGTGGCTGTGTATGTTTATTTTCTTTTTTGTCTGCTGCAGAAGCCCTCGGACTAATGAACCGGTTTTGTTGGTTTTTGGAACAACTGCCATCCATACTTTTTTGTTTTCCGGAGAATTTGTTTAATGCAGCATTATGTTTTCGTACTTGCTTCTAAGCATCATAGTAACTACAAATGCCTAGTCCGTATTTAGGTTCCCTTTCCTTTCACCTAATGTCTAAAAAAATATTTATTTTGTATGATGACTGATGAGTTATGTGAATATTTTGTAGTTAATTTTAAGCTTGAAATGTAATAGAAAATTCCAAAGGGATTTGTGGTATTTACTCAGTTTAAGTTTAAGTCCTGTACCTATCAATATTTTTAGTTATATTTCTGAACAAAGTCAACATAAATGGTACGGTCTATACAAGTAAATATACTTCATCAAAAATAACTACATATTCTTATACCTGGTGTTCAGGCAGCTCAAAAAGAAAAATATAGGTATTTTATGCCTCTGCTTGGCGTCTGCTGTAGTTAAGATTTTCATTATTGAAGCTCTTCAAAATGTTGATTAGACTTTTTTATTGCAGGGCTGAACTTGGAGGGTGGTTTTATGTCGCCGATGTCACCGCCGGAGATGAAGCCAGACACGGCGATGCTAGACGGCATGCGAGACGACTCCACTCCTCCCCCCGCCTTCAAGAATTACCCCCCAAACCATCCCCTAAGTGGTTCTAAGCACCTCTGTTCAATATGTGGAGACAGAGCGTCGGGAAAACATTATGGAGTGTACAGGTTTGTTATTTACATAAAAATTCAATGTCTATTTCACTATATTTTATTCAGATTCAGACTTTATTTTGTAATATCTTCATAACTAAGTTATTATTGATTATGTAGAGACACTGCTGCCTTGTATAAACAAACTAAAGTATTCTGTATGCGTACGATGTTATTATCGATATAAATTAAGTTACTTGGAAGGTGTTGATATTCTTTCCTCAGTCTCCACCCAACAGCCAGATGCTCGATAAATAAATAGGAGTTTAGATGTGAAGTTTTTGCTCCAATTTTTTACCACTCCCATAAGCTACATAAAATGGCCGGTCAAGTATAAAACTTAGAAGAGCTTGGTTGAAAGTGTCGCCATTTATTTTTTACTCGTCTTATCCTTAAAATTTAAGTTCAATGTATTAATTTTCTTGAAATGAAATGTAGGTCCGTGTCAGTTGCAAGATACGTGTGTGCGAAATAGTCCATTCATCATTTTCGTCAGCTGTTTTGTTTCTCTGACGGAAATAGTACCGAGATGAGATGTTTCACAATAATAGACGAAAACCGTGTGTAAATATAAAATAGCCCTGAATATGTTTTGGCAAAATACACGCTCACCTTTCATTATTGTTTTTTAAATGCGGCGGAGAGCTATAAATACGAACCAAATTAAGGGGTTTATATCTGCTGAATCGCTGGTCACTCGGGGAAAGTAAAATGGTGGGTCGTTATCATTAAATTTTTTCTTTTCATGTCTGTCTGAACTGGTATTAGATCACTCTTGGGAAACCTAGACTATTCGAATAAAATTAAATCTCAATCAATTCGTCGCGCATTCAGCTACGGTCCATGTTGGGCTATAGATCTTTATTATTTTAATTAAAAATGCAAAATGGCTGACGGTTGCAAAATTTTATTACAATTAAAAAACTTGGTTTCGCAACACGTGTAAGGTAACACTGTATAAGGCGTGAGGGTCTGTATAAGGTGTATGGGAGATGAGGGGTTGTATGGTTATTAAAGAAGACGTCTTTATAAGACCTGTCGCGTTTTAATAGGTATTTTAAGATTACAATTACGACGTATTTAGTATTTAATTAATGACGTGTGCAACAAATTAAGTTTCAATACCATTATTAAATAAATAATAACCACAAAAAATTACATACTTAATTAATTTCAATACATACCTAATCAAAGTTCATTTATGAACGATTTTTCGATCGCTAGATTTTACTCCTATGAATAAACTACATAGTACTATATATATATATATTATTGGTTTCACTCTAACACCTTTTAATTATCACGTTATCAAGTTTTTTTTTTAACTCGCCTTCTTGAAAAATGAATTGCAAAATTTGACGTCTGGCGTCACAAATTTTGCAATTCATTTTTCAAGCACTTGCTGGCATCGGACTAAGCAAAAGTTTGGTATACCTATGTAATTTGGATGCAATGCAACATTATGGACTAAAAAATATAAAAATAATTATATAAAAAACCTGTAGCGGCAAGTATAAAATAATTTGTAATGAAATGAAAACGTGGGGCGTATGCAAGATATTAGTAAGATGCGATATGTACCCGTTTTTCTTTTTATTATAAATTTTACTTTATACTTTTTCTTTTTCGAGGAGCTGTAAGTCTTCCATATTAAAAAAAAAATACTTAAATAAAATAGTCCGTTTTAAAAACGTGGGTTTAAAAAAAAATATCATATTCGATATACTTAATTTATTCCTAGAAATAAATTTTATCTGGCGATTGAAAAATCGGCCCTTTTACGATAATTATTTTAATAATTGTTACGAGGGATTGTTATTAACAATTTACTATTTCAAAATATAACTAGGTAACTACTTTACGATTGATTAGGTACGTGAATCTAGAGACGCAATGACTGTGGTCGCCATAAAAACACAATTTAATTAAAATTATTGCGAATAATTGAAAAGATAATACTCAGCAATTATTTGTTAGTAACTATAATATTATATAACAATGGTTGTACTGTTTATTTGTTATGTTGATATAATATAAGTAGCTGGAGATGCCGCCGTCTAGACAGCTACGTTGGTGTTGCGTCTGTGTTGAGAAAAACGCTGTACGTGTACCCGTAGCTTAGATACAACCTCTATTCGTTGCGTGTAAAATGAATATTATGTTATAGGCATGCGCAAAATTTAAGATTTTACACCTTTTTTATTATTCCTTAAAATTTTAATTGAAGTTGGCGGCCGTGGGATTATACGTTTATTTGATTCGTTTATTTATTATTTACACGTTTCAAACACTATTGGAACTGAGTTTACAGACTGTATAAAAATATACTCAATCAGCTATACATTATTGAAACGATTTACAATTCTATCGATCGGTAGCCGCTCGTAATGCCATTCAGAGGACATTTTATTTCACTTTGATATTTTTTTTGTTGATTTAAAAATCACGTATTGGAGGGCAGGGCAGGTAGTCTGTCATGGATTTTACATAAAATATTTAAGTCAATACAGCAATTATTGGCGTTGCTTATGGCATCGCGGTCTAGAACATAAATAATGTTTCGATGGATTGCACCTTAAAGTTAAAAAGATCAATATTCAATTTCTGTAACAAATGTAGTGCATTATCATTTAAGTAGTTTTATCTATGCAGTGAGAATAGTCTCCGAGTAAAATGGGCTGTGTGTGACATACGAACGGACAGACCGACAGGACGAAATTATAAAGGTTCCGTTTTTGCCAGTTGGCTACGGAACCCTAAAATCTTCATACTACGATGCTTCCCTTATTACCTCACACATATTATTAGTGTGGATTAGGGATCCCAGAATTTTGCTAGATACCTATTTTAGTATACATAGATAACTAGTAAATCGCCTTGTTGATCCACCCGTCTATCGAAAACAATTCCTAACGCCTCTGACACCTCTAACGCGGGGGACGTGCTTATCAACAAATTAATCTCAGAAGAAATTCCTGATATTGAAAATTCTCACATTTGTTTATTTTCGCTTCGTATAAATAATTATACGGCTATGATGAGTGTAAATTCGTTCGTTGGCACGTGTTCGAAGGCATGTACATAGACAGAACACGTACTATTTTTGTACCAAGCTTTTTTCTGATATACTACATTATTAGAGGGTACTACTGTATACTACATAATCATGTAACCGATTTCATTCATTTGATTTGTTATAATTGTGTGTATGAGCTGCTAGTTAGCTTAACTAATAATATCATAATGTGGGTGTGGGAGATAGATAGCTTTGAGAAAACCCTAACCATGACAAGCGCACTACTATGCTCAGTGACTGAGACCACAGAGTACAAAAGGTTGCCCCATCCCAAAACTAAAGCAACAAAAACCAATAAAAAATAACAAAGCTATTAAGAATAAGAGAAATCTTAGAAGAAATCTTTTATTACAAGAAGGTTTAACAAGTCGAAATTAAACACCAAATTCAATCACTTTGTCTAAAATAAATACTAGAGTGGTTACTCTTGATACAATTAAAGATATCTTTTCACCAAGTTTGCTATGAGAACCAGACTGAATTCTCATTTGAAAAGAATCAGAAAAATCCTACACGTTTACACACTTATACACGGTTACACTTACACACTATGAGCCAGTAAATGTCAACTTGGTTCATATGGGCGCAATATACGTTCAAATTTTTTCGTCTCATTTGCAGTTCGTCCATAACAATATTCCCCTGTCATACAAATTGAAGATACGGTCACACGGTCAAGTTTACTTGATCAAGTCTTCAAGTCTTGTATGAGACTTGAAGGCTTGATCAAGTAGATTTGACCGTGTGAACAATAAACTTGAACGTGTCTAGCGCCCATTACAATGGCCATGGTTATTACCTTAATCTCATCGCCATAGTTGACAATAAAATGGGAAGGGTGATAGCAATTGTTAGAGTTATAATAAAACAAGTTTAAACGGATTAATCGCGTATATTACAGAGTTTTCCTGACGTTTCGAACACTTTGCACCGTTCGTGGTCGCAGGACGACTGAGACCACGAACGCTGCAAAGTGTTCGAAACGTTAGGAATACTCTGTAATATACGCGATTAATCCGTTTAAACTTGTTTTATTATAATGTGTAATAATCGCGAAAACCTAAGACATTAATTGTTAGAGTGCTGACATTACTCTAATATAATATTCTCTAACTCGAAAGATAGAAGACAGTGGGTTTTATTTGCTTACCCTATATTTGAAGAGATACAGCTGATTACTAAGATCCTTAAATATACGTATATTAGATACTTATTGCACCATGATCATCCTAATTTGCATTGAAAACATAATAAACGATATCCCCCATGCCCCAAGGCAAAAGAAGCCATAGTACCTATGAACGATCGAGTTAATTCTTACCTACATGATATAGTTATTCTAAGCCGTCTAGTGTAGTTGTGTTCTGTCAAGTGTAAAGGTTTGGTTCCCAGTCAGTTGCGCAGTATCGACCGACGCTATGTAAATTATGCTAACGTAAAACGCAATGAAATGTGAAACTAGTATCACTTTGATGGTTTTCATTTACTTGTTATGTCCGGGGGTTCGCACTGATCTGAATGAAAGTCTGAGTAAGTGGCCCCAAAAGTTTTTAAAGCTAGCTGCCACTGGTATAATACTTATTACTAAAATCCTCAGAAACTGGATCCTCAGCCCAAGTGATGAATCTAATTACCTCATCAATACAGTCTATTGACGTTTGCGTAGATTAAAACATCGAGTTTTCTAGATCAAATTATTTATCTTGTGCGTTTTGATTCTGTTATTCATCTAAATCTAAATGCACATTCGTTTTATTCTCACGCTATGTTGTCGTCTATGCTTTAGCTATAGGACCTCACAATACACACACAAGCCCGTTGACATTTACTTATTGCTATAAATCCTTCAATTAGTAAAAGGAATTTGCTTGTTTTATTTTCGTATCAAACAATGTTAACAACAGTGATAAAAACAATTATCGATTCGTTGTCCACTTTTAATACCTAAACACGATTCTAATTGAATTGAATAACCTTCAACATTTTCAAGTTCGATTTAATCGTGCGCCATTTTGTTTAGTAGCTATCTATCGCTAATATAATACAGTAGGTACCGGGTACACCTACAAGCCATATAAAATATTCCTCCTAATTATACAGCATTAATTAGTCCATAAAACTAAATTATAGCATAATAACATTGACATATTAATCGCCAATATATCACAAGGGTTTCATCGTTTTAAAACAATAACTGGGGCTATAAATGGGGTTCTTTGCAAATTCTAAAGAGTAGTACACCTACCTGCCTAATTTATTGGCGTGCGTGCTCGCACACGAGTTGATTTAAAGCTCTAACTTTCAAGATTTAAAGCTGTGTTTGTAAACTTTGAATAAACCGGACAATGGCCACGACCACGCCTGCAGCCATGGTCTCGTACCATTGATACAGCTATATCGTATCGTAGTACCTAGGTAAAACATAAACACATGGTTTACAAATTCTCTTCACAACATTGTTTCTGACTCATAAATATGGAGTGACGAACGCGCGAAAAATTTCATGTAACGGTTCGATTTCACCTTTGCTTATTCTAAATTAGAGGTTATTTACACGTGTTTTAATTATATTCCTGAAATCAATCATCCAGATTGTGCTATAAGTAAAGAGAAAGTAGAATTCGTCACAACTGCGACTGGACGATGTTGCGAAACACATGTCGAAGGTTCAAAACGCAATCATGTCATTAACGTCGGCCCGAGAGAATTACATGCGTCACCGTCACCGCTTGTTCCTTTTGACCGGACTCCTATTGATTTTACTCGTGTTTTTTATTACATTGCACAACTCACCGAGTAATGCGCAGTTCTTCATAGAAAACATGAGTAATACCAGCGCATGTATCTACATAAAGATTTCAAGTAAGATTACTAGTGGTGGCTTTGTAGGATTTATTATTTTCCATAAATGTTTAGGAGGACCATATTTTTGCCAGATCTAGATTGAGATAAACTTTGTCGTCTGTTCAAATCACGTATGCGGATGCAGGTCCTACGTTATGATAACTAAGTGATGTCATATTCAAATCGTATTTGTTGATGGTTTTCCCCTTCGAGGCTTCGATCAAATTTCCCTTTCAAAATGATGTAAACTACAAGTGCTACCTACTACAAACATTACGAGATTAAGAAGTTCATAGGTGTTTGTTTCTGGATGTACGTTGTTGTTTCTCACTCCTTCATTCTTTTAGCTGACTTTTACGACTCTCGCGAGCTGGTGCACCCTTAGATTAATTTGATTATACATCAGAATATAAACAAATCGGAAAAATATCAGGGTTATTCCCAATTTGTTCTTTTGTGAGAAAGAATCCCCGACAACTTAGAAATAACCTAGTAGTTAGTAGTAACAACTTATAGCCGTTTTTAATAACCTACCCATCGGCTCGTTTTCCTAATATAGATCGAATTTTACATAAGCTCCTCTCGTCTGTCGGTCGGCCTTCTAAAGGTCGGCAACAATAGAAAATCAATTAATGTATCTCATTAGTCGACAGTCAAAGGAATATATGTAGAAATAATGTCAGAATGCTATCTGTAGTAAGCAAAACAATGGATATATAATTATTGAAAACGGCCATATAGGTATACTTACATAAGTCCAGTTCAATATGTTTTCCAATTTTCATCAATAAATCAATACAGCTCAACACCCAAGGATATCGAAATAATGTGGGATAATATGATCGAGTGCCCGCCGATGTCATCCATTATTCCCGAAGGATCTGTCCGGATAATATTCACGCAGAAAATAAAGTGTTTCTGCCACCAGTACCACCACTGTTATTACGTAATACACTCATGTTAATATTAATGGGGAAGATAAAGTTCAATTATTTATGTTATGCGAGTAACACCAATTGAATGAAGTGAATTTGAAATAGACCACAATGTGCTAAATTGATTCGTGATGCATGCTCCGCGTTGCTGTGATAAAGAAGAGAATATACTGGGAGCATTCTTATTCAGAGCGTTGCTTGAGGAAACGTTAGATTGATTGAGTTTAAACAAGGCTTTAAAGTGTCCCATTTTAAATGCTGATTTAGTAATAATAGCTGCTGATGTCATCATTTCGGAAAGTAAAGCTAATTTTCCTTACCAGTTGACTGTAGGACGAGTGGTCTGACCCGTGGCTACAAATGCTTTAACAGAACTTATAACTTCGTGGAAGCCATTATTATTAATTCAGCCGTATCCATATAGTCACACCATTGAAACAGTTCTCAAAATTCAGTCTTTATTAATTCAAAAGCTGATATTCCAAGTGGTCTACGACTCAATCTATTTGTACCAGTGCTACAAGAACATGATATCGATCACGCTACAAACATTAAATATGCAACAATCCTAGCCTAGTGTGTCACACATAGTCAATTTATTAGAAGTTATGTAGTATGTTTATTAGTGGTATCTCAACGAATGTTAATGAGCACTTAGTTGACAGTTTATGAGTGGACTGGTTTGACACTCCCGAATCATTTATTGATAACGCGCACTAGCAGGTGGTATATCATCATTAGCTGATGTCAGTCACTGTGAAACGTAATAAGGGCAAGGTGGAAAGTGGAAACCCTAACTCTTATCATTTGCTTCTACATTTAAAAAATGTGTTTCAGCATTATACTTATGTAGGTAGTAGGTATCTGGAAATATTTACTTATCGTTGTTGCAGAAATAACAGCTATTGTTATTCCAGTTCTATGGTAATTTAGAGATGTTTTGTATACTAAACTTATTATGCTCATTCAAATGTTTCTCGATTCGAATGAAACTATGTAATATGTCGATTTTGTTGAAGTCAAATCAATTACTTTCGATGGCCGGTACTATTAATAAATAATACAGGCTGGCGCCAACTATTAGGGCCGTTAGCAATGCTAGCTTGCTCCAGGTACCTATTATCTTCTTTTTAAGAGAGGCTATTTCCAGCATGGCTGAGCTGTTGTATCTATTAGGCACTATCTATTGTGGGTGCTATTAGTGGATCACATTAAATATCCAAAGTTTTTGTTTCAGTTGTGAAGGCTGCAAAGGATTCTTCAAACGGACGGTAAGAAAAGACCTGACGTACGCGTGTCGTGAAGAACGCAACTGCATTATAGACAAACGCCAGAGGAACAGGTGTCAATACTGCAGGTATCAGAAATGTCTCGCGTGCGGGATGAAGAGAGAGGCAGTGCAGGAGGAGAGGCAGAGGGCCGCCAGGGGTGCGGAGGATGCACATCCCAGCAGTTCAGTGCAGGTTCAGGTACTTATCGTGTGATGATGTCATTTTAGATTTTTATAGTTTAATTTTAATCTTAAGAGGTCTTTCGCAGTTACTGAATACTTACATAGTCTTGCCTTACCGAGTTTCTAAAGAATTTGCAGTAGAATCCTGCCGTGCTAATAGAAAATTACAACCCTGATAGAAAAATAATAGGATTATAAATGGCGTCGCCATTATTATTCAACTTTTACTTGTACACTGTTGCTGTCTTTACTCACACCCGAGATTCGAGTGAAAGGTAAATAGAGGCGACGCCATTTTCGATCCTATTCTTTATCAGCACGGATAGTGCTGTCTACTATGTAACTTGTCTCACTTGTTTGGCAAATAAAGACGTTAACCATTCGATTATAATTATGACTTAAACCCCCTTACTAACTTATAAACGCCTCTTAATTTAATCGCAGCTTATATGCTCAAATATAATGTCAACTTTGTCAAAAAACGTTATAATGCGAATACTAAAAAATATATTGCAAAACAGACTGATGTTTGCAAGAAATAGTGTCCTTGACAAGACCCTCAGATACACCTCCTGCCCTTTACGTCTACATACATAATTAGAGTGAATATAAAACAGATATGATATTTGAATATGAACTAACGATACCGAGAACAATAAACAATTTTGCACTCGACTCGCCTCGTGTTTAAGTTGAGTTTAATGAAAAGTTACTACACTCAACGTTCACTCCTGCGCATAAATGTCGTTAAATGTGATAAGGACAAAGTATGGAACAAAGCTTTACGCCTAGCTTCGGCCCGAAGTAAATTAATTCAAACTCGTTATTTTCCAATTGAGGATAATTGAGGATTCTCGTAAATGTTACTTAAGTACATGTTGATGGACATACAAATTGGTAGTAAATAATTAATTTTAGTAAGATAAACTTTCACGTTATAATGTTGCGTGTAGACGAAATAAAAGTATCTAAGCATATAGGTATTGAGACGTGAAGAGAGAACTTTATAGTTATACCCCTTTAGAAGCATATTACGCGCAAGAGTGTGAGATTTGGCATAGAGAAGGAGCGCAGAAAGCTAAAATTATTATTTTTTCTACACAAATCGCTATATCTAACACAGTTGGTTGAATTTCGACTACACGTGACACTAGTAAATATTAACACACTGTGTGATCCCTGTACGATACGTCAACTTTTTAATCGAAACATTGTTATTTTTCTCCTATTTCGAATTGTTAGTTGATTTATTTATTTATTTCACCCTCACTATCATTACAGGAATTTCCTAATTCAATAGCGTGGCCATAGATATTTTAACGCAACACACACTACACGTATAGACTGATACCCAATTTGCATGAGACTTAAGACTTGATTCAATTTTCAGTTCGTCCATATGTAAATTGACATTTACACACAATACAGTTTGCTTGATCAAGCTCTAAAGTCTCTTGCAAATTGTATAGTAAACATAAACATGTTTAGCGCCCATTACACGAAGCAAATATCCAAACTCTTTACGACAGATCAATTTCTCCCGTGTATACACCTGCGGTAAGTACTAATTAGCTTACATTAAGTCACATTACATTATCCAATTTGCAGAGCGCTAGACGAGCTAGAGTGCTAATTTCCTAAAGCGTATCTAAGGGCGGTGAGTATAAGTAATTAAGTCCTACTTGTCTTAATTAAACAATCGTTGCAACAACTTCTTTTTTAATGCAATTCGTTATTTAAAATCATAAAAAGACTTTATATTAACAATTTTAAATATTAAATAACATTGTTTAACTTAACGTGTAATGAACTATGACTTATATTTCCTAAGCAGTTATTAAAATTTTCCAAGATACTTATTCATATTCTTTATTGTACACACAAATATTAAATACAACTTTTATATGGAGATTTTATGTACAGAGGCGAGCTTAGCTCAACATTGAGTTTTCTTACAGCAAACCTTAGAGTGATAGAGAGATTTGAGAGCATGAGAATGAGAACTTATTAATACGAGTAAGCAAAAATAAATCTCTATTTCTAATCTAACGCTCTGCAAACTGATCATGGATAAATGATTGTGCTAATTCTCTTGGCACTAAACGAATTTTAGTCACACTATCTCTTTCTTACAAATATTATTGAAAAGGGATAGAAAATATTAATAACTCTTTACACCCTTCCTTATAATTTACGGGAAAGTAATCGCGCGCGGTCTATGGCGGTTTGTAAATAATAGAATCGGCACCAATATAATGCGGCTTTTAGTCAGAAGCTAGTAGTACCTAACATCTAGCAATAAAATACCTAATAGTATAGTCTGTGTAGTATTAATTAAAAAAACCGGCCAAGTGCGAGTCGTACTCGCGCACCGAGGGTTCCGTATCAGTTTTGGAAGTATAAAGTGAAAAAATCCGGACCGCATAACTAAGTTTGTTTGTGAAGGAATTTAGATGATTTTGAAAAAACTGTACTAGTTAGGAACATCGTTTTATTTTTGGTGCCATATTTGGGTCAATTCCTATCATCTCTAATTATTTCAGATTTTTCGCCCCGCAAACTTCGGAGATAAGGGGGGGGGAATGGTATTTTTTCAGACATTTTTCATCATATGTTGAAAACTGTGGGACATAAAATTAAATAAAAATATATTTTGAAATGTGCAGATCAAGCCCTTTCATATAATATGTCACTTGACCTATTAACCCCACTTTGAAATTTTGGACCCCCACTCCGGCCCCTTTTGCAATGAAACTAAAAACATTTTTTAACTTTAATCACTTTCAATAAAGCTGGGTAAGCATTCTTTATAATTGTTCCAAACAAGTCGATAGCATTAGTAGTTACTGAAATAACCAGGTGTGACAGACAGACAGACGAAGTCGCACCATAAGGGTTCCTTTTTTACCATTTTGGTACGGAACCCCAAAAATGGCCGGTACGTGTGCAAATAGAGCGATGACTAGTGATGCGCCACAACAGATTTCTTTGTTTACTGCGAGTTGCGAGTATTTTCCGATATCGATGCGTCGGATTACTCGTGGATTTGTGATGTTCGTGATCACTGAACCGTTTCTACATTATATTCGATGGATTAAATGAAGTATGTTTGTTTTTATCAATTTTATTGTTTAATGGAAGCTTTTACGTGAGATATGACAGACTCGATGGATTTAAGTGAGGGGAATCCATGACCGTAAAGCTTTTATTATTTACAGTAGGTACTTAAATGTTTTCAAGGGTTTATTTTATTTTAGAGAGAGAATCTAATTGAAAAATAAAATATTTTGTTAAAGAAAATAGAGTGGAGTTGTATTACCTAAACGTATCATGTTAAATACCTATACAATAATTAATTATATTTATTTAACATTATTCACATGTAGTCCAATAAAAAACACCTTTAGGCTTGGTGCAGAGACCGGCAACCGACTTGAAAAATTATGTCGATTCAAATAGAACCACTTAATTGAGGGTTCAAATTAAAAGGTCCCTAATTCTGTATACATATATGTATTTTTAGAATTCAGTATAGTGTTGCCGTTCCATAGTATTTCAGTAGTATCAATACCATCGATTGTTTTGGACTGTCGATATTTTCGATAGTTTATAAAGCAAATTCTATCGATTGTCCTATCGATAGTATGGCCTTTTTTAGATGAAAACTATCGATAGTACCAATAGTGGAACTATCGGTCGGCAACACTAACTCAGTACCTACCACCTACCAATCTAAATTCTGTGTATTTACGTGTTACAGTAAGACAAACCTAATTTTGAAGTTTTGATTAGTTACAATCATGAGTGCATTAAAAAAATACAAGGCGGCGATTTGCTTTGGCCCACATACAACATTTTCCTACACATTCTCATTCGCAATCCAATGCAGTCCCTAAGCTATGTCTGCACTTATGGCCACGACTTAGACGAGGTATTAGCTCTATAGCTATATTATATCTAGACATCTATCTCTAAATAAACTTCCAAATATTTCGAACCACCAGGAGTTGTCAATCGAGCGGTTATTGGAGATGGAGTCGCTGGTGGCGGACCACAGTGAAGAGTTCCAGTTCCTCCGCGTCGGACCTGACAGCAATGTGCCGCCTAAGTTCCGCGCCCCTGTCTCCAGCCTTTGTCAGATAGGTAAGGAACCAGCTGCTTAATATTTTTACTAGATCTATACAAGAAATTCTGCAACCTAAGTCGGCCGAACTGAAGTTCGCGCGAATGACGTCGCAATATCTATTTCTGCTTATTTAAACGACTGTACCTGTACGATCAGCGAAAGGGATACTTTAGCAGGTACACTATCATTTATATTTCGTCGTATATTCAAACTTCGAAGCAATTCGGACTCGGATTGCTTCGAAGTTTGAATATTCGTTCGTCTGTCGCACTTGACAGACTTCGACCTGAATGAGGCAGATTTTTTAAATGCGACAGATAGAGGGATATACCTACGGCTACGACCAAATATGAATGGTAGTGTACCTGCTAAAGGATCCCAATCCCTGACTGTAGGTACATGCACGAACTTAGATTGCGTGTATTGTAGTCTTGTAGATATAGGTTGCGTTGCTCGTTGCGAATTCCATCAGGTATGTAGTCAAAAAGATTTTGTACCGCTACTAATTCTGATAAAGTGTGAAAACGAATCCCAAAAACCTACCAAAATAATGAAATGCGATTTGATTCGCAAATATACCTACTCCGTGTGCCAAACAATGTGTAATGGAAGCCCTAAACAAAAGATTTGTCGGAAGTAAAACAGTACTACGTACTTTTGAACAATACATGACGAATTTTCCTTTAGGTACGTGTGATTACACTTTATGCCGCGGTCAGACTTTGGTCAATATTCACTGTTAAACAATTATTCAGCATGATGAATTGATGATGCAATTTTGAGGGTTCCGTTGGTACCTCAAAAAGAAAAACGGAACCCTTATAGGATCACTTTGTTGTCCGTCTGTCCGTGGAAAGTCCGAGGCATCTGGTAATAGATGGCATCACTAGAAGTAGGTATGTAGGTAATTTTTTTTTTACCCGACTGCGCGACGCAAAGGAGGGTAATGTGTTTATCAGTCTATGTATGTATGTATGTATGTATGTATGTTTGTTTCTATGTGGCGTTCTAGAGACCAAATGCGTAGGCCGATTTTGATAATTCTTACGTCAATCGATTCGTCTTAACCTTGCGAGTGTCACTAAAGACATAACAGTAATCAAAATTCACCACAGCGACAACCAGACGCCATATTGTCAAAATGAAAAAAAAAAACAATTATGAACTATGTCAAGTGGGGTGTCGTTGAATAGGTATTTTAAAATCATCTTTAGGTTCCTTATATCATTTTTCATTTTAAATAATAGTTTAGGATATATAACGATTTAAAGTTGTTTAACAAAGCAATCATTCTCGCTAATTCTTACTAATTGATTTAAGTTTTTATTTCAAGTATTAACGATATACAAACAAAAAAGAAGATTACGAAAACATACATTAAAAACTAAAAAGTGAAAAATAAAAATAGTAAATTAAAAATTTAAAAAACCCGACTGCCAAAAAACAACTAAAAAGTTCAAAACAAGAGCACTTTTCAAGCAGTCTGATGCAGTTGGTGGCATAAAATCTAAGATTTAACACAAATAATTGCCACCAACTGCATCAGACTGCTTGAAAAGTCCTCTTGTTTTGAACTTTTTAGTTGATTTTTGGCAGTCGGGTTTTTTTTAATTTTTAATTTACTATTTTTTTATTTGACTACCTACTACCCCACCTGGTTTCGCACGGACACGGTGCAATTTAATAATGGGGCGAATGTATAAACGCATAAACCTAAGTTTGGGAAAAATGGCATCAAAATCCATCTAGTAGTATTGAAGCAAGCAAATACACAAACGACTTTATTTTATGCTATTTATACAATATTTAATGATGTTATGAACGCCCTAGCTTTGACCGACACCTGGCGATTGTCATTAACGTCATGTGATTGGAAATTATTATTTGTTTATCTAAAAAGGATAAAAATATCAAGATTTCACTAAGTTGTGCAATCTTTTGGAACATGAAGGACTTTATGCGTTTTTACGTATAATTTTATTAATAAAGCTAACTCATGTAGTCCCGCAGTTTCGATGAACACAACGAAATTAATGTTAAGTCACACAATAATTATTACCTAAATTAAACGTGCGCGCTATACGCCGCGCCGCGGGTAACCGAAATCATTGACGTATGAAGCGAATAGAGATTAAAACGCAGAAATAAAAATTCCACGCAACATAAAAACTCAGGTATGTTGATATGTATTTATGTACATAAATACATTATTACAATGGCATACATAATTCCAAACTGGTTTAAAATGGCGTCACAGTTTGTGTCTACAAAATATACCTATGTTGCTTGAACTATTATATTACCACATTTTGTACTAGCATTCTTTAAGTTTGGTTACCTACGTGGGAAAACTAAGCTGTTACCGTATCTATAATTACTTAATAATATTATTATGTAGGTCGATGCTTTAATTAAACCAATAAACCTTAAAATTTTAAACTGCTACGTCTATAATAAAATCATTCATAAATTCGTATTTTTTTGCAATTATTTATTTATCCTTGTCAAATTGAGCTGACAAAAAACTGAGGACGAAGTAAATATTAAAAAATCGTTTGTTATTCAAGTTTCTTGGAATTTGGAATATTAACGATTACTTGCTCATGGGTAAGTGATTTGCGTAGTTTTAAAGACACATTTTCTTTGTGTATTGTTTTCCGAAACGGGTGTACGCTGTGAGCGATGTATTGGTAAGTTATATCCAGGTATACACTCTTATAATATTCAAATATTGAATGGTTTTTCATCAACTCACAGGTTTTCGATGAGGGTTCAATTTTACCTACAGTACAGGACCTACGCCATCGTCATGAAAATTTTAATTTGGAATTTCCGAATGATCTCAACGTATTTTGTCCGGCTTTAAATTTCTTTGCATTGCCACCCTATCCGTGAAAGGAAATACGGAGCCCATACATAAATTCCTGTAAAAAACACTGAGCATAACAGAGGCAAATAATATTTTCCTTAACCCGAGGTAAATCGATACAACAACATCAAAGGCTTATCTTTTTACCCGACTGCGCGACGCAAAGGAGGGTAATGTGTTTATATCCTTATAATTTCTTTTTGAAGTATATTTTATTGTCGCCTTTTTACTCTGGTACAATGTACCTACCTAGTTATTAAAAATATAAAATGTTAAAGTACATTCTGAGTACGTTGATAAAGTTATTTGTTTTAAATCCGACTATTTCATATCAGAGCACTTTCTACTATCACTTTTTATTCCAGCAAGTTGGTGTCTTATCTTAAAATTTTATGTGACAATGGTTTATATTTTTTAACGATAGCTTATCAAACAGCCAATGGATGTGGAATAAAATCCGCTACTCTGCTTTGTTCTGTTTTTGTGTAGGTACATTTTTTTTCTCAAGCTTGATATATTTACTGGAACCCTTTTTCCTTGTTGTTTGTCCTACCTATAATTTGCGTGGGTACAGATTCGATTAAGCCGTAATTCTCTTTTAATTTATTGCGAATTGATCCTATGTTTGGATTCATACAAAATTAATGGCTAACTCGGTAGGTACGTGCTTATTTGGTGCAATCAAGATGTTTGTCTCGGGGGTCACATTTTGTATAGGTACCGTAGCTTGATAACCAAGTCGTTCCTAAAATAACTTTCTTATTATTTGCGAATAACATTTTATTTGCTGTTTAGGGTCGTACTGTGAAAGTGTCAAAGCTATCATTGGTTCGTTGTGAAAAAGAGATGGTAATATTTACGAGAGTGGTAATTTAACGTATCATTGCCATTAATTTTTTACGACCTCTATATCTACTGGATGAGTTTGAAAACATATGTACGACAAACGTGAAATATGGCCTAATCAACGCTTTGTTTGCACTTAGGATTCTGTGATTGCTAACTCCGATTGTCAGTAATTTAGGGCTTAGGGCCAAGCTCACCGACAAGATCACAGTCCGTTAAATTGAAAACGGCTGTTTATAATTTATTTTTCTATACAAAAAGTCATGTTAAACGGCCGGTTTCAATTTATTGGACTGTTATCTTGTCGGTGAACTTAGGCCTTAGTAGATTATGCTGCAGGATAGAAAAAGTTGGCAGTTTTTAGCAGGATCTATCTAATACAACTATAGCAGACACTTAACGCAATATTACAAAATAAATATGTAAAATAGCAGGATCCTTCTAAATCTGGTCACACTGTTAGGGCGTTTGTGCACTACGGACGTTTTCAATTCGTATTCGGTTTTTACGGATTTTTAGCCAATAGGCCTGCAGAACGATCCCCACCACTTTTTAAAAAGTTTGAAAAAAAAAAACAGTACGTGAAAAACGTGCTGTAGACGTATAGTGCACAAACAGCCTTAGCGGTCATTCGTTTACCTATTTCTTTCTACGAGAAAAGTTGCACAGGTAATAAATACTTACCTACCTACGTAACATTATTTTAGTTGATACTTTCATTACTTTAATGTTTTTCGCGATAGGTAGGTACCTACTAAAAATTACTCATGACTCCTCCGCATGATTCTCCATAAATAATGAATGACATGCTCTTTTTCAAAATTTGCCGCGTCTATTAGGTAGGTATATTTATTTCATCCTGTATATCACCCATTTTCTTTGTACAGCGCAAAAATAATGGCAACAATACTAACAATACGTTCGCAGATAGCATTATTATCTACAAGGACGAGTTTCCTTATTTGTGAGCAACTTGATAGAACTGTAGGTATCATGTTAGTCATCAATCAACGTCAACAGGGATGCGATAACATCTTGTGAACATTACTTGCGTATTGATCTCCGAGTTAGGTGTGGTCGTAACTCTGTGATACTTGACATCATCCCCGTTACTTATAGACGATGATTAAATTAAACAGCTCTCTTATGTAAATTAATCATCTCTATTCATTCTCATACAAATGACAAGGATGGTTGTCTATTTAATCAGTGGTTAAAGTTAAGAAGCGTTTATTAGTAAGGGGGCATAATGTTCTCGCGATACACTATCATCACATTATATCACGCTAGTAATCCCTGGAGGGTAGGCAGAGGTGAGTTAGTACGCCCTCACTTTGTCTGTTAGGTTTATGTCCCTGTAATAAGGGGATAGCCTATGCCCTATTGTCATCAACCGGGCACAAATCCAGACTCGGGGGACTTCGGCCGACCCAGGGCTCGATCCCAAGACCATCGAGGCTGCCCTACCAGACTACTCCTCTACCTTTAGTAACTCGCCCCAGCTTCGCACTCACAATTAATTATAGTAGGTATTACTATTAGCGAATAAATTGTACCTACTTGCACATAAAGCCTTATTGAGAAATTCTCTAAATGATGGGAGTTCTCAAAATGCATTTCAAGGCAACATTTACAGAACTTCTTGGGGAGAATTTATGTGCTTTCACCATTGAGAGCTGCATCAAAATCCGTCAAGTAGTTTACGCTGTGCAAGTACATACATATTATACTAAGCCAATACACAGACAAACCACTTCGTTTTATTACCCGACTGCCTCAGGGCATACGGACAGACGGACGTCAAAGTGATCCTAAAAGCGTTCCGTTTTTCCTTTTGAGGTACCTACGTAACCCTAAAAAATCAATACAATAGCTGGAGAGGTACAATATCTGGTTTTTGACGTTCTAGGCAATAAACAAATAGCAGCGCTGGTGGTGTGGGCGCGCGACATCCCCCACTTCAGCCAGCTCGAGCTCGAGGACCAGACGCTGCTCATCAAGGGCTCCTGGAACGAACTGCTACTGTTCGCCATCGCATGGCGGTCTATGGAGGTTCGTACAGGGTTTCTATGGGGCAACATAAGGCTTTACCTCATATCAGAGAAACAAGGGAGATGTGCCAAGGCGCTATTTATTTATTTAATACTTCAAGCACACATGTACAGAGGCAGACTTCATGCCTTAGGTATTTTCTATCAGTCGACCTTTGGGTGATGCAGAGACAAACAGTGGTAGGTGCAATTCAGAAAATTGTGGAATAAGTAAACAAATTACACAAAGATATACATACATAATTATATAGAAACTATAAAAAATAATATACATAAATAAATACTTATAATATAATACATATACCTATACAAACTAAATACACAAATATATAAGTAGAAAATATAATGGGAAAATATTAACGCTGTGATGATTCCGCCAGATTCTTTCGAATATGCTCATGAACTTTAACTTTAAATGCTAGTCGGTTAGTTGCCATCCTGATTTCCGAAGGGAGCGCATTCCATAGCAGAATAGACTGGACGAAGAAAGAACGGTGAGTGAAGTCAGTGCGGTGAGTGGGACATTGAAGAAGACGATTGTGTGAAGAGCGAAGATTTCTATTGTGGTTGGTGCAAATGTACTGAAAGTGGGGGGATAGATAGCTAGGAGCTATTGAGCTTGAGGATTTAGTTTGATCACATTGATCGTAATAAAAACGTGCACGCTGGCGACAAACCGAACACGATCGATGATATACAGTGTTTTAGTTTAGTGCTAGTGTTGAGTGACGATTAAAAGTGTTAGATTGCGATTGTGCGGAATATTTAATGTCTGGAGATTTTTATATTCACAAGGAGCGCTTCTAATTGTGTCGAGAAATGTTCCAAAAGTGGCGACCGTTGTTCCCGTACTAATTTGCTATGGTGGCATATCTCCTTGTTTCTATGATCTGAGGGCTTTACCTATCAATGGTCGGGAAGAAGAGAGCTGGGGTAATTCGTGCGGAATATGGGGGACCTATAAAATGTTCTACTAAATTATATGCATTGAAAAAAAAATACACCAATTAATTTAATTTATTTAGATCCGTTTCAAATATAGATTTGAGGATTGCAACATAATTTTATTCGTTCATAAAAAGTTCTTAAACTAAATGACACTGTTTTTAAATATTTTACTTGTATATATGTGCCTATTATAAAACGCTTGTCGTTAATATTCCAGTATTTGACTGAGGAGCGCGACGGCGTGGACGGCACGGGCAACAGGACCACATCGCCGCCACAACTTATGTGCCTCATGCCTGGTATGTACCTACCTACTCTATTTCTTATAGATTCAACTGTACAAGCCCGGCTAGTGCCAAAAAACTTTATACCTACATAAAATCTGTATCTACTTAGTAGTGGCGAAGGGTCAATTTTTGTATAAGCTGAACAAAAAATACTTACCTACCTCTGACAAGCGTGACGTCAGACGCATGCAGTTCAGTAACTCTATAGTTGTGGCTGACTTCTTGGCTTCAAACTCTCGTAGTATAAACTGTTTCATTTATATTTCGATCTACTTTTCTACTTTGTGCTATTTTTCAATGAGAAGCCGGTAGAATCGAATTGTATGAAGCCTTCGCCACTGTTACTTAGTCGACATTAGCACGGGTAGCATGACCAATTCCATCTCCTTTCTACCAAGAATAGACACAGTTTTTTCTATCCAACTCGTTATCTCTTCTGCCCGAGCACGCGACTATTGTCGACTGAAGAATATAAACATTTCTTATCTTCGTTTATTTGTACCCCTAACAACGTATAATTAAATTATGCAAAAAATCATGATTATGTTTAGTGGTTTAGGCGTGAAAAGGTAACAAACAAACTTACTTTCGCATTTATAATATTAGTTAGGATGAAAATTAAATGGTAGTCGAATTTTGTTATATTTTTCTTACATGTTCCTATTTTATGAGGAAACAATATACCTAAGTATTATTAACTTATTAAAAAACTAACAATAGCAGCTGCTTATCGTACCTTCAGTCACGTCATTTATAATTTAGTTAACTACCTATTCGTTTTTATAGTTTCTATTGAATAAAGGTTAGTGAGATTGAGAACCCGATTCTATGCATATAATTAAGCTTATCAAACTCAATTTATATTAATTTATCTAAATATTAATACCACTGGTACATGCTGACACCCCAGTTTTTTTGTGAAAGACTTGAATTTCGTGTTTTTGCTTAGTAATGGCCGTAATATCCTAGACATTAATTAATGTTATTGTTATTGGTTAAATAATAGGTCTTTACCTATGAAATTGCCGTTTTGTATGAAAAAATTTAAACGAATTTTTTTCATGTATTTTCTATTTGTATTAATCGAAGTAATCACCCATGCAATCAATGCATCTTTGCCAACGCAGTGGCAATTTATTGATGCCCTTCTTAAAGAAATCAGCTGGACGGGAGGCAACAAATTCTTCAAAGGGATTTTGTACTGCCTCTCGGGTATTGAATTTTTTTCCCGCCAAGAAGTTATCCAAATTCTGGAAAAAGTTAGTAGTCTGTAGGCGCAAGGTCTGGTGAGTAGGGCGGATGACGGAGAGCTTCCAACCCCAGTTCTTGCAACTTGGAGACCGTCTGCTGTGCAGTATGAGGTCGCGCGTTGTCGTGCAGGAGCAGTGGAGACGAGCGATTGACCAATGCTGGTTGGAGATGTGCCAGCTTCTTCATCATTGTGTTCAGTTCTTCACAGTACACATCTGCAGTAATGCTCACCCCGTTTGGTAAGAAGCTGTGATGAATCACACCGGCGCTAGACCACCAAACAGTGACCATCACTTTTCTAGGGGTAAGTTTTCGTTTAGGGCATTGTTTAGGTGCTGAAGCAGGATCCAACCAACTTGCTGAGCGCTTGCGGTTATCAAACAGAATCCATTTCTCATCGCAGGTAACAATGCGGTTCAAAATTCCTTCATTTGTGTGTCTGTTGAGCAGTGCAAGGCACGTCTCGACGCGTACTTCGCGCTGGCGATCATTGAGTTCGTGGGGCACCCATTTGTCAAGCTTTTTTACCTTGCCAATTTGACGCAAATGGACCAATATTGTTTTGACGCTAACGTCGAAAGCTGCTGCTAATTCAGCCGTAGATTGTGTATCATCAGCTTCCACAATCACCTTTAATTCGTCATTGTCAACCAAAGTGTTCGGACGACCGCGAGGTTCATTTTTCAGGTCGAAATTTCCAGAACGGTAGCGAGCAAACCAATAACAGGTGGTGCGTTGGTTTGTAGTGTTAGCTCCGTAAACGTCGTTGATGTTGCGTGCCGCTTGTGGCGCGTTGCTGCTACGACGGTACTCGTATTCCATAATTACTCGAATTTTTAACGTATCCATGATGACGAAAAAGATTGAAATGCGATGAAAATGTAACACTAATCAATAAACAAATGACTACTTTTGGAAAAAAAAAAACCATGTTTTTAAAATAAAATTAATTTGAAATTGGAATTCTTAGCCAAACAAAAATTATTTTGATTTGAAATGGCCAGTACTGCAGAACGGCAATTTCATAGGTAAAGACCTAATAATAAGAGATATAAAAATAACTAAGATCGGCGGGTCCTTAATCCGCATTGAATTGACACGATAGCTTAGTGGCTAGGGCGACATCACGGCACGCAGGGCCGGATTAACCGGGCTAACGTTGAAAATTCCGAAAACAACAATTTGTGGTTTTTTTCCGTTTTTTTTTTTCGGAAACATACATGTTTTGAAAAATTGAAAAAAACTAGTTTTATCGAAGTTTTATTGAAATTAATAGTAACCATATTACATTATGTATGATATATGTAATATGTTTATTATTTAATTGTTTTTTTTTTTCATTTACGTCGCACACAGATCTGTTTCTTAAAACATTGAACAAAATAATAATACCCATTTTAGCGTCAAAATGTATAGAAATAACTAGTGATGAAACGAATATTTTAAGCGTAACGATTCCATTCACCTTCTTAATTTTTCCGGACGTCTGGTTTGACCCTTAACAAACGTCCGGAATGCCCCTCCGGAGTTAAGAACGTAAATGAGGTATTTTACGTCAATCGGAATCGTTCAATTTATGAACGATATCATTCAATTTGACGTAAAATCATTCGAACTCTTAATTCCGGGGGGCCGTTCCGGGCGTCTGTTTTGACCCTTTATTTACTATAATTACCACTAAACATTTACCATAATATTTTGTCCGTGTACGTGTTTCAGGCATGACGCTCCACCGCAACTCGGCGCTGCAGGCGGGCGTGGGGCAGATCTTCGACCGCGTGCTCGCTGAACTGTCCCTCAAGATGCGCACCCTGCGCGTCGACCAGGCAGAGTACGTCGCGCTCAAGGCAATCATATTGCTCAACCCCGGTGCGTAACAACTTCTATAGGTACTATTATAAAATTGTAAAAGAGCAGTGTCTGTACATTGAAGATATTCCAGAAAAAACAGTCGTGATAGGGTACTGGGACGTAACTATACCCGAAAAGATTTTGAATTTTTGTCTGTTTGTGCGCGCATCACGCGAAAACTACTGAACGAATTTTGATGCGGTTTTCACAGTTCGATAGCTTATGGTCCAACTTAAAATCTAAGTCACGTTTCATCTGATTCCGCTGAAAAAAACCAGAGATACAGCTTGACTTCTTGGTAGTACTAGCCAACCTACACTACGGAGGTCATTTAAACTTTTGCCCGCGACTCCGTCCGCGTGGACTACAATGAACTGACCCATTGTAGTCCACGCGGACGGAGTCGCGGGCAAAAGTCTAGTTAATTATATACCCTGACGGAGTATTTATAATTTTACTAATATAGCTGTTCCCCGCGGTTTCACCCCCGTCGCTTGGCTCTTAAGGGTCGTAGCGTGATGTTAAATAGCCTATACTATTCCTCATGAATCTGGCTATCATATACAAAAATATTTTTTCAAATCCGACTGGTAGTTCCAGAGATTAGTGCGTTCAAATAATCAAACAAACATTCAGTTTTATAATATTAGTATAGATAATAAAGCTGAAAAGTTTGTTTGAACGTGCTAATCTCTGGAACTACCAGTCGGGTTCGAAAAAATATTTTATATAACATCACGTTATGACCCTTAGGAGACGAGCGACGGGGGGGAAACCGCGGGGAACAGCTAGTGAGGTGATAATGCGCTAGCGAAATCTATATGTACAATTGGGACATGTAACATGCCATTGTTCGATCCTTTCGTCAACCGTAGGACGCTTGATCGGTCAAGGATATACATTTCTACCTTTTTGCACATCATTGACACTCCATTTACATAAAAACCCGCGACCGAAACACTTAAAATTCACATATTTGTTCACGTATGTTAAAATAATAAATAAACATGTGTTTAAAATTACACTCGTTTATTTTTTCAGATGTGAAAGGACTGAAAAACAGACAAGAAGTGGAAGTTTTACGAGAAAAGGTAATTTGCATGTATTGTGCTTGAAATAACACCTGACCGCAGAAATATACATTTGAATATTTTGCATACAATTTGAACGTTCGCTGCTCCGTCATTTTCGCGACGCTAACGTCCGATGTAATTGTATGACAATGAATTCGCATTTGTCATATCACATTTGACCTTTTTACCATTTGAAAACGATGAATATTGAATTTTATATTGATTTCGTAATTAGTTTTTCTTTTCGGCTACCTAACTATGGTGCTATTGACCTGGATCAAACAGTACACTGTACAACATCAAATTAGACTAGTGGGCAGTGCGGCGCCAAATTCCGGCGCGATGACCTGTGAAGTGGTATTTTCTGTCTACATTATGGACCTCAAGATTACTTTTCTTCTTCTGCTATTGAGAATACAAATAAAGAAGGAGCAGTCCATGTTTATACAGGTCTTACAGGTCATCGCATCAGAATTTTACTCTACAGCGCCGTAAAACGACGCGGCGCCGTGCCGTAGGTTTGCACGGCACGGCATCGTGGCCAAGCCGTTACACCGGTATTCTAAGGCTAGTATTCACTTTTTGACCACCCGTTACGACCGTAAAGGCGCGTCTCCTGCGACGTGTTTTCGTGTTCGACGAACATCGAATAGTGAACAGTGAACGATAAAGGGGCGTGGTCTACGTGTTTTGAGTGTTTTTATTCGTCAAAACACGTAGACCACGCCCCTTTCTCGTTCACTGTTCACTGTTCGATGTTCGTCAAACACGAAAACAGGGCGCAGGAGACGCGGCTTAACAAAGCCCTCGATGTGTAAACAAAATAGAAACCCATCTATGGATGGACCGCAGCAAAACCTCAACTTCGTAGATCCATCGATCATCTCGGTTATTATTTAGACACGCTTCTCAATGCTAGGGGTATCAATTTTCAATATTCAGGTACTAGCTTCCGCCCGCGTTTTTGGGATAAAAAGTAGCCTATGCGTTCTGAGGTATAAGCTATATTACTATAAAGTTTCATCAAAATCCGCTTAGTAGTTTTTGCGTGAAAGAGTAACAAACATCCATCCATACATCCTCACAAACTTTCACATTAAAAGGAGTTGTTTCAGAAATGTATGGAGCCTGGGAGGGGTCTACGTACGCAATTAAGTATTATAGCTATACATGATAGTAACCGGTTCCTAACGCTTATTTTCTTAATATTACTTCGTTGAATTGTAATTCATTCATATCTTTGTCAAGGAGAGCAACACAACTCAAATATGGTGGATCAACAATCGACAAATGAATTAAGTGAAACGTCATTTTGACAACTGTTGTTATGTCAATGTCAGTCAAAATGGCAACATTCAATCCACCACGCGTGCGTACGACTCAAACAACGATGAAACATCTCCTTTATAATATTAGTAGCATAAGTAAGTTGATGTTATTGATGTCCGTGTGGCAGATGTTCTCGTGCCTGGACGAGTACTGCCGGCGCTCGCGCGGCTCGGAGGAGGGGCGCTTCGCGGCGCTGCTGCTGCGGCTGCCGGCGCTGCGCTCCATCTCGCTCAAGAGCTTCGAGCACCTGTTCTTCTTCCACCTCGTGGCCGACACCAGCGTCGCCGGCTACATCCGCGACGCGCTGCGCAACCACGCGCCGCCCATCGACACCAACATGATGTAACCGCCCACCGCACTGCCCGGGCAGTAGCCGGGGGCTCCAGACTGCGCGATGTATCGCGACCGAGTATGCAGCTAAATAACAAGCTCTTGTTAAACGATCGCCGGCTACATCCGCGACGCGCTGCGTAACCACGCGCTGCCGATCGACACCAACATGATGTAACCGCACTACACTGCCCGGGCAACGGTAGCCGGGAATTCGAGACTGCGCGATGTATCGCGACTGAGATGTGCAGCTACATAACAAGCTCTTGTTAAGGCAGTGGTCCGACCGCCGACGATGAACGAGAAACGAGTAGAACTAGAAACTATAAACGAGTTGGCGTTCAGCGCGAGCGAGCATCGCTGAACGAGTATCGCTGAGCGAGTTAATTTTTGAATGCTCGTCGCTCAGTGACAAAACTAGTAAAGCGAGTCGTCGCCGGCAGTGTGAACAGTCAGAGAGCAACTTTTAATATATGCATCTCTTTCGTTTACACGGAATGTACATTTATTGTGCGTTTCTTGAGAGAAAATCGCCGATAGTTAGTCGTTTTCTCGCCGGCGGTCGGACCACTGCCTAAACGTAGTATTTTATCAAATTCTAATATTAAACGAACAACCATTTGCCGGTCAAAGGTTCGAGGTTTAAGTTCGGGTTTCGGCCATTTAATTAGGGTTTGTTGTAACGAAAGTTAGCTTTAGCGGACGCCGAGTGGGCGTGTCGAAGTGTTTACGTTCATTTTCGAGGTCTGAGATTATAATCTTCATACCTCACAATATGTACGTGCGTGTGACCGCTGCACGACCTCTGCCACGATGTAGGTGTTTATCAAATAAACTGTACCTTATAAAATTGTTGCTATAATTTATAGGAACATTGTTAATATAAGAGAGGTATACGTTTCGGCAGCAAAAATCTGATAAAGTTGTTATAAAAAGGCCTTTATTGAAAAGTGGCGTAGAAAACATTTTGGCTATGCATAGTACACTGTGTAGCTAGTATTATAGATGAAATAGTTATTATTGTCCCTCTTCTAATAGGTACCTGGGTTATAAATAACCCTTATTCTAAAGGCCCTTTATGTTCCGTTCACCTATTGAGTTTGTGACTTTGAAAAACGACCGAAACAACGTTGTATGAGGTGCGGGTCACGCAACAACTGCGCGTCGTGTGTCGGTGTGTGTACATTATATCGCGAACCACACATGTTAGGTAGTGTAAATGGGGCCGCCTCTTTTATTACGTAGAATATGATTAACGTAAATTAGTCATTCATATATTAGGGAATTTTAATCGTCAGGTAGGTGTCCATAGCGAATTAATATAATGTTAGACTAATTAATGTGTAATTTTAACATTTACCAAATCTCTCTTCAAAGCACGTACATTTATTATTACGTATCTCTAATGGATTGATAAAGTGTACACTGAGCCAGTGATAAAAATCATGTTGATTCGTAAAAACGAAACTGAAAGAAAAATTATACAAAATTATGCTTCAAATATTTCCCATATTATACACATGTTGGTGCTTTAACATGCATTATTTACATATTATGCATATCAAATATGCATAGTAAACCTTACATTTTAATGTACTTTATAAATCCTTATTTTCATTACGATTAGTATAGAGAGTTATAAAAACTGTAAATATATTTGCATGTACAATGTAATTTTATTATGTTTAGACGAGTAATTTATATTGCATATTAATATATACCTCACCAGCATGGGTGGTGGGACTATACGGATGGAATGGCCTACTCGCTACAATAGGATGTTAACTACTTTTTTTTTATTGTAAATCTGTAAACTATTTGAAAAAAGACAATTAACACCAAAAAAACCGATGAAACATCTACAAAATTGGCAAAGTTATAAGCGTTTTAAAATGATTTGCTAGACACGGACGGCACTACCTACTAGTGACGTAACACCACCTACGTCCGCTTCGCGCGACAAAGACGGAGCGATACTCCCTCCAAAAACTTTAAAAGCGTCTATGTTTTCCATTTTGTGATAAATTATTTTTTGCTTTTACTTTTTTGTTGTGCCTATTCCTTCTTTGAAATAAAATAATTTATTTGTATTTTTTTAATAGTAGGCCACTACCGTATTATAAATAATAACATACGTCATCTGCCGGCCTAGCATGACCACGATAGAAACGGGTTTTGTCTACATAGAAATAGACAAAGTGACAGATTGTAGAAACATTTCTACGTTTTATGAATGAAATCTGTCACTTTGTCTATTTCTATGTAGACAAAACCCGTTTCTATCGTGGTCATGCTAAGCCGGCTGGCAGGCCACTTTATTTTTGTACCTTGTGAAGTTGTGAGTGTAACACGCATTTTCAATTTTAATTAGCTAACAAAATTAACCAGTATTACGTTTTTATAACACACGAAACATTGAAGACTAAAAGAACCAGGTTGTAGATATCACGGAATATGAACGATACATTCTGGAAAGCATGGTTAGATAAAAAGATTGTAATATTTAATGTTTCATAAGTGTTGAAAGTATATAGAAAACTTATATTGTGATTATAATCGCTGGACGTAGTAGACAGCTCAATTTACTAGAAAGTTCTTTATCAGGTCTATTTGATCCACTAATGTAGGAACCGCGTTTAGGGTTGCGGTTTTCACGTTCACTGTAGTTCGTTGATAATGAAAAATTAATGTTGAGCAATGATATTATATTATGGATGGGTTTGAATTATATGATGGAGATGTTGCAGCGGTTGTGAGATGATTTATAATGATGTTCACTAATTATCTGACTAAATTTAAGTTATATTTTTTGTATAGACATACATAGCTTTAAGATTCATAAATGGTGATTAAAATTATTATCACAATAATTTCATATTTTTTTCTTTTTTTTCTGTTACCTACTAATCCAACTGTCCCAGGTTTTTTTTCATTTATCTTGTAGATAGTGACTATCCGGACAACGATAAATAGGCCCTCAGTTAGTATTAATAATAAAACTCAATATATTGTATACGTATTATTAATAAAAATCTTAAAATTGGAAATTGTTATAAAATGAATACTTATTAATATTTTCCTTAGAATACGTGAGGCACAGCCAAGCAGCACAAGAAATAACAGTACATTTGTAAAATTACACTTACACTCATCAGTTGCATTGCTCATAACATGTGTTATTTATAATTGAGATAAAAAAAAAAACAATAAAATATAATAATAGGTAGCTATTGTACTCTTATAAGCACCCTGTGTGGTTGTACTTAGTTGTTAAAATGCGACGCTTCCATAGATTCGAACACATCCAACTTCACATTCATCCTGCGAACAAAGTGAGTTATTTGGTGTTACATTATAATATTATCTGTTGTAATTGCATAACAACATGACGCCTGTATTCCCAAGGGAGAGTTGTATAGCAGACTCACAGCTTTGGCCCACGATTCTGTTCGCGTGGACTTTAGTATCCCGTGGGAATCATAAAGGGGACTTGTGCCAAATTTCAGCTTTCTATGAGGCGTTGATGAGTCTGTCAGTGATTTAGTCAGGACTTTTATATGTATTGGTAGGTTACATTCTGCACAAACTTTATCAACACACAGCGTTCACTAACAAACTCCAATAAGTCTTCTTTCTGCACACGGCCTAAAAAGCTAAAACCTCTGCAATATGACAAGACGTAAGGTAATATCCAGAATATCTATAGCTGTGCCCCGCGGTTTCACCCCCGTTGCTCGGCTCCTAAGGGTCGTAGAGTGAGGTTAAATAGCCTATACTATTCCTCATTAATCTGGCTATCATATACAAAAGAGTTTTTTCGAATCCGTCTGGTAGTTCTAGAAATTATCGCGTTCAAACAAACAAATTCTCGATATTAGTATAGATAATAAAAAATAAGTTTTCTTTTGAAACAGCCGACAATGGTGCCGATTCTGTTATTTACGAACTAAACTAATTTAGTCTAATTATGTCTCTTTCTAATAAAAAACATGAGAGAGGGATAGCAGATATTTAATCCTGTCAAATTAGTGCACTTGAATAGTTTTAATGTAAATTTAGGGCGTTTGTGCACTACACGTTAACAGCACGTTTTTTCACGGACCGTTGTTTTTTTTTCATAAGTTTTAAAAAGTGGTGGAGATCGTTCTGCAGGCCTATTGGCTAAAAATCCGTTTAAAACCGAATACGAATTGAAACCGTCTGTAGTGCATAAACGCCCTTAGTCGTAATCGCAAAAGGTCACGACTATTTTCCCGTAAATGACAAGGGCGTAGACTAATTAGACAGTTCTAAATATTTTCTGTGCTACTACTAAACTAATTTTAATGACATTAGATCTCTTTCATACAAATATCATTGAAAAAGAATGATATTTGTATGAAAGAGATCTAATGTCATTAAAATTAGTTTAGTGCGATGTTCAACAGAATCAGCACTAATATCAGCTCAATAGTAATAACAAAATTGACTCACTTATCAAATGCAGTATACATGTCGTTGACCTTGGTGGGGTGGCAGACGATGGCGAGCTTCCCGTGCTGCGCGTCGAACAGGGTCGGCAGCCACTGCGCGGCCGCCGCGTGCGCGTCCTCCGGCGTCACCGCCGATATCGCTTTTACGAGGTCGCTGCAATAAAAGTTTGGATTTCAACTTCAAACAATACTAGCACTTTGCCCGCGACTTCGTCCGCGTGACCCACAGGACATACATACAAACATACAAAAAATCAAATCTTTCCTCTTTATAATACCTATTAGTTTAGTTAGATTTCTGATTTTCAGGAAATGTATAGGCCCATTCATTATACAGGTCAGATTTGACATAGAATCCAGGCGTATAAGTCGAAAATTGACACTATGAAAAAGAAAAGCTGTTATTTCGGTTTCAGAGAAAACAAAAACTGTATTTTTTTGTTGGTTGTTAAGTCAAGAACTTGATGGCCTTTGCAATAAAAATACCATCCTGAACTATGGTACTACTGTTTCTAATGGGAATCAAATCTGGGCAAGAAATGTGAAATAAATCTAAAGAATCGTAATTTTTAAAAAAAATTACGATTCTTTACGTAACGGAGTTCTAATTGATAGCTAGTTTGATAGATTCACCTGTTGTATGTAGCACCGACTCTGTACAAATAGTTCATGAGGGATCGCTTGACGACGTCTGCGGGACACTTCTCGTTCTCCACAACTTCAAATAGCACCGTACTCTTGGCGGACGCGAACAGATCCTCGTCGAACTTGGGGTTGTTCATGTATTCTTCCTGTGTGACAAAAGATAAAGTAATTAAAGCCATCAAATAAACCCAAAAAAAAAATGGTTAGATAATACATTCAACCACACTAGTCGTTTGCTGCTGTTTGGGACCTACTGGTCCCAAACAGCAGCAAACGACTGCACAGACCCAGAAAAAGATGGTGAGATGGAGCATTGGATAGTGACACGTGGACTGAAGGGAGGCCCAAAGGCCTCCCTTTCTTCAGTTCACCTATAGCGTCCCACTGCATGGCAAACCATGCAGTGGGACGCTATAGGCTAAAATAGAAATAGGAGTATAAAGGCAGGCAGGCAGACAAGTAGGTCAGTTAGACCGTTATTTAGCAATGGTATTCTAAAACAACGTGTTCGTAAATTAGACGAGTAAGAGCTGAAAAATGAGCGACGATTATAAATGACATTAATTAAATCTAGTTACCAAAATGCTCTTCGCTTTGCTGTATGCGGCGACCGCATTGGTGGCTCTGTAGAGCGAGAATATCAATCTGCCCTCGTTCGGCGACATGCGTATCGCGTAGCCGTAAGACAGACCGCAACCACGTATCAGGCGCCACATTGGACCCTGTGGATAAACAATTGCATTTTAATTTGTATACACAACCTTTGTTAAGGACGGTAGTATTTTTGACAAGTTGACTTCAGTCAAAGTAGCAGCAAGTGGTTTGCGTGACTGTAACACATCGTCGGTTGTAGACGCTGGTATCCTGCATAAGGTGAATAAGAATGTGTGAGATAGTTGATATTTTCCTCCAGAATGTCAAGTTTTATGTAGCGCAGTCGCGACATCAAGGCTAAAAAATCGGACAAGTGTAGGAGTGAGGGTTCCGTTGAAACTTAATTATGTATGTAGATATATTATATAAAATAATATATTCCACTAGAAATACGCACTATCGCCATCTATGATGCAAGATATTACATACTTCTTCTAGTGGCGCCAGCTATGAGCAGATCCTTGCAGAGCCTTGGACTCGCCACAGATAAACGCAGGACAAAGTGATCCTATAAGGGTTCCGCTTATCCTTTTGAGGCACGGAACCTTAAAAAGCTAGTCTATACAGGGTGGCAGGTTAGACAGTGGAAATATTTAAAGGGGTCATTGTACTCATCATTATGAACAACTTTTACTATGGGACCAACCCTGAAATCGCGAAAAAAAAATCAGCTGTTCCATACATTAATGTTCACGTAACTCAACAAAATGTATGGAACAGCTGTTTTTTTTTCGCGATTTCAGGGTTGGTCCCTTACTAAAAGTTGTCTTGTTCATAATGATGAGTACAATGACCCCTTTTAAATATTTCCACTGTCTTACCTGCCACCCTGTTGTATATTGCTACTATTAGTAAGTCGTTACCTCCAGCTGAGTGAAGTAGTTGAGCGCGACCATGAGCGGCGCGACGTCGGCGACGGCGTGTCCGAGCGGGCCGGGGGCGAGCCGCGCGGCGCAGCAGGACTCCCAGCCGCCCACGCCCAGCACGAAGCCGCCGCCCCAGCCGCCCGCCAGCACCGCGTCCCAGTACAGCCGCGGCCTGCGGCAAGCGATGGAGAATAGCCATGTCAGAGGCTCTAGACAAGTTGCTTTTCTGTTAGCGTTCACGCCAAACGATAAGCACAAAATGTATGGCAATGACATTACCTGCGGAAAAGTCACGTGACTCACAAATGTCATTTCCATACATTTTATCCGTAGCGTTTGACGCTAACAGAAAAGTAACTTGTCTAGGGCCTCAGGACGTACAAAATTATTATGTATCACGTTTTGTGTCAATCAGTTCGGTATTAAGGGTTACAGTAAACAGAAATGAGGTATCAACAAAGACGGGGATGAGACAGTTTACTTTCTTGACCAATGACTTACATAATATAATACTCCGTACAGGTGCCTCATCCTACTAATACCACTAATATTATAAATGCAAGTTTGTGTGTGTATGTTTGTTACTTCTTCACACTGAAATAGCTGGATGGATTTGGATCAAATTTGGCAAATGGATAGCCTGGGACCTGGAAAAACACATAGGCTACTTTTCATCCATTTTCCGCAGACGAAATCGCGGGCAGCAGCTAGTATTAGGTATAAATTCGAAAGTTTGTATGGATATATGGATGTTTATTACTCTTTCACGCAAAAACTACTGTACGGATTTTGATGAAACTTTACAGTAATAGAACTTATACATCAGAATAATACATAGGCTACTTTTTATTCTAAAAACGCGGGCGAAGCCGCGGGTGGAAGCTAGTTTCATATAAAGAAACGTTTTTCATGGTCTATTGTTTCATATTCTGAATTTTACACAATCTTCAATAACAAATCGATACATATAACGCCATCTATTGAGATTTATTCGAACCAATGTTCCTTGCTTCCTGATGAGACCCCGTGGTCAAGACTATTATAAGAAAAAAATAAGGTTCACACTACATTAGAACATTCAAAGAGGAAGACCAGAATAGGAAATCCTTTACGAAATTAAATCATAACAAAAACTCACTCAATAGGCGTGATCTCATTCTCCATGGCAAACCTCTTCCACGGTTCCGTACTCAGCTTATATCTGTCGAAGTCGGTCGCGAGGTGGAGCCATACATTCTGGGTGATACTCTTGAAGGTCCTCCTCGCTTCCAGGAGAGCTGCCTCGGCGGAGTCTCCCCCAGCATTCAGTTGTTCTACGAGCTCTTTAAGGAATTTCTGCTGTCTGAGCACTGTGCACCAGTGCATGTTGCTGTTTTTGCTGTAAACTGAGTCGCGGAGAGCGTCGTACATCATCTTATCGCCGGATCTTCTTACCTAGAATCATTTTAATTCAGCTTTTACTCCACTGCGGCGGAGCCCAAAAGTATGGAATGTTTTTAATATTTTGATGGTAATTTGGTGAGTCGTGAAAGGACGTTCAGTGGAGTAAATAACGTATATCAGTTTATATCAGTTTTAATGTGTCTGAAATATTAAACTTCTTCTTTCCAGCTTAAACACTTGGAAGTGGTGAAAGTTGTTTTACGAACTTTTATAACTTTATACTTTCAAGCGCCGATTTTTGGCCTAATTTGAATAAAATATGTTGTTTTTCATTTTTGAATTATTATAGCGTGTTTCTAACACAAAAAAATATGTCGATGAAGTGATCGAGTGTCGACTTTTTGAGATACAAATGACCGTGTCGAATGATATTTACCTGAGCGACGTCGTTGATTAGTCTCTGAGTGAACACAAGCAGCCTCTCTTTCGTGATCTCAGCGGCATACAAGATCTCGTACAAGTGATTTACTACGGCTTCATAATCTTGCGGTTCACACTAGAAATGAAATAGAACAAGGAGTTATATTTTATTTTATGGTAGAGCTGCCATGAGGCAAAAATAACATCTATATGGTCATACACAAAACGGTTGCAAAAACCAACAAATTAAAAAGTTGTTTATTTCTTCAAAATCAAAGTATTTAACCCGCTAGCTGCCACGTCCAGTGCCTGATGCTAGTGGAGGTTGAACCGTCAACATTTTTGACCCGGCAGTGTTAGTGTTAACTGCTAATCAGAAACCAGATGCTTTTTCAGATTCCGCGAAAATATTAAATTCTTAATTTATTGATGACCAAAGAAGTGACACAATTCCACAGAAATGGATCATTAGTGTCATTACAGTGATAAACTATCGACTTACCCTTGTCTCAATATGCACAAAGTTGCCGAAGTGTCCCACGGAGAAGTTGCCAGAGCGATCAAAGCCGATGTCGTTACTGAACATGACGGTGAGCTGCTCGGTGGCGGAGATGACGTCTTCGTGCGGCACCAGGGTGTCACCGCGGTGTACCGCGCACTCCGCTAGACCATTCATGTGTAGGGGGAGCCACTTGCGCGACGACTCGTCCACGGAGCTCGTGTCGAATATCAGGTTTATCTGTAGCATATACAGGCATTTTGTTTAGTATATACTGGTTTTGGCGAAAGAAAAGTACTCCAAAATCCTATAAAGAAGTGCCATCCACTCATTTTTGGAGGATCTTTCCAGTTGACCGTAAAGCTGTCTAGTGATGAGTGAGTAGCAGTGATAGCCTAGTGGTCTAACCATGTGCCTCCGCACGCACCGCTGACTTTTCGAAGTCATGTGCGTATTAGAAATTAATTATCACTTGCTTTAACGGTGAAGGAAAACATCGTGAGGAAACCGGCATGTCATAAAACCAAAAATTCGAAGACATGTGACGTCCACCAACCCGTACTGGGCCCGCGTGGTAGACTACGGCCCACTCCCTCTCACAGAGAGGAGGCCTGTGTCCCAGCAGTGGGAACATTATAGGCCGATTATGCTATGCTATGCTATGCTTATGCTGTCTAGTGATTGGTCTATTCGTCGTAGTGTGGGTGAGCACTCGTAGATAACTTGTGTGTAACCAAAGAACTAAAACACTAGCAGAAGGCTGCACACTTCTTCGCACTGTCTTCGTGGATGGCATGATCTATAAAGCCGTGATCAAAGATCAGTTTTAGTTATAACAGTAGACTTTTGCCTGCGACTCCATCCGCGTGGACTACAATGAAAAGACCAGTTTAAATGACCTCCGTAGTGTATGGTGGCTAGTACTATCAAGAGGTCAACTGTATCTCTGGTTTATCCCACCGGAATTAGGTGGAACGCAGCTTAGATTTTAAGTTGGACCCCAAGGCGATACCTTGGGGTCCAACTTAAAATCTAAGCTGCGTGACGCGCTATGCTAACTGTGAAAACCACATCAAAATTCGTTCAGTGGTGTTCGCGTGATGCGCGCACAGACAAAAATTAAAAAATAAATCTTTTTGGGTATGGTTACGTAAACCATACAAAAAGATTTTTTTTCCAGAAAAAACAGTCGGTATATGTCCCAACTCTCAACTGTTTTTTCAGAAATATCTTCAATGTACAGACGCGGCTTTTTTATAATTTTATAATAGTATAGTACAATACTCACATAAACGAAGTTGGTCTTCAAGCTGTGCACTCTGGCGTACATGGGCACTTCCTTAAGGTCGAACCGCGGGCAGGGCTCGCCGTCGGAGCTCCACGAGCTGATGTTGTGGCACTTGAACGTGCACGGCGGCACCGGCACTGACGCCAGCGTGCCCGCCGGCGGGGGACGCTAGGAATAACACAGATACATTCATTAACCCTCAGATCATAGAAACAAGGAGATTTATGCCATCATAGCAAAGAGGCGCGGTCGCAGCCGACGTCTTTGGGAGGGGGTCATACCGATTAATGCCGCGTGCTATACCGGGAATTACCGTGCTTCGCATATTTTTGTACGATTTTGGGGGGTTCATGACCCCCACGACCCTCCCTCGGACCGCGCCTGATAGCAAATTAGTATGGGAACCGTTGTCGCCACTTTTAAAGCATTGTGTCACAACTACAAACGCTCGTTTGTAAATATAGAGATCTCCTACACATTAAAAATGCCGCGCACTCTCAATCTTACACTGTTATTCGTCACTCGCCACATCACACTAAACTAAAACACTGTATATAAATCATCGACCGCATTAGGTCCGTCGACAACATTGATCAAATTGATCTTTTCAGGCGTCAAGTTTAATAATGCCTTGGCACATCTCCCTCGTTTCTATGATCTGAGATTTAACCTTATATGTATAACTAATAATATTCATCATGGTCCTTGAAAGCAGAATCTTAAAAAGAGCATAAAAGTCATATTAATAAAGTTAGAACCGACTTTCAAATCTTGGCTTGAAAATCAAAATATTGTTTTTCGTCGAATTTGTAGAATAAATCCTACTTTTGTCCGTTATAAACAGGTTTTATTTTCATATCTATGTGCATTACACTTAGAAGAGGGACCTCTTAAGTGTAAAATCATCCTGTAGATTAATATTGGCTGACCAATACAAGCAACCATAAACAAAGTTTTAACATTGATTTGCATAAAGTTATGGTTGCCCAATGATTATAAATATTACTACCCCACAAACAATTAAAATAATTATTCATATAACTGCTAAATTATTTCCTACGTTTGCTTCCTCACGTACGATTACCTCACGGCTAGATATAATCGTACAATAAATCATAGCTTTGTCGTTAGTGCACATAATGATTCTGATAGTTCAAGCGCCAAACGGATGGCAGCCTTGAAAGGATAAATCTATATGAAAAGTTATTTCGGATATTGCAATCTATACGTTTTACCTACGCCTTACGCCTGTATCCACTGAATATGGGAAGGCGAGGTGGACTACATACATATGAATGATTAAAATGATGTAAACCAATGTAAAAAAAAAAAAAAACTTGTGTAGCTATCAGTATCAATACGTGGCCTTCTGATAAATACTCTCCGTATTTTCCTATCGAAATACCCCGTTTGATGTGTTGGCATCCCTCGTAAGTATGTAGATTACCTCATTGAAATCCATGGCTTCTTGTAACCGTGCCGCCTTTCCAGCCAATCCGGTTTCGCCGAGTTGCTTTCTTTGTTCCTCTATCCTGGCCTTTTCTTCATCTGCCATTCTAAATAATAAAAAAAAAATATTTACTTAATTTTCGTTCATAATTTTGTCCAGATTATTAGGTAGCTATTAAATTAACCAAATGTATTTATTTTAGGCATTCTTCTTCAGAAAAGAACTAACTTTTCATGAACCAACTTTTGCACGATTGCAATTTTTACCCGACTGCGGCGAAGCCCAAAAGGAGGGTATGGTTCATCTATTTTTTAAAATCAAAACAAATTATACATATACATAGGTACTTAGAAATAATAACTCCCTGAAAATAACTTGTCACGTGGGAACATAAATAAGGTTTCATGACATTATTTGCATATCAAAACATAAGCCCTAAAATAGGTACGAACTTGGTCTGCAGATCAATACTAGGGGATCCCATGATGGTGACGACGTCTTCAGTGAAGTACTTCTGAAGTAGACCGAGCCAGTACTGCGGCGACTCCTCTAGCAGCGCCAGCAGGTCTGTTTGCGGGTTCATGCGGGAGATGAACTGGAACCAAACCGCTATACATTACCACAGATAATATAATACTACGTAAAGATCATCTCAGACAAAGAAACGTGACCGTTTACCATGTTTTTATTAACTAGTTTTTGTGTCTGTCTGTCTGTCTGTTCGTTACCAATTTTGCAATTAATTTTTCAAGCAATTTTTACAATAGAACAAATATTTTTCATGGTCTATTTTTTCATGTTCTGAATTTTACAACTAGAAATAATAATTAAGTTATTTTATTATTGTTGTAGTCAATTTGTATATTTTCTAGGTATGTAGGTAAGATGTACCCTATTACGTACCATACTGTCTTCCTGCATTTTTTTTATTTCAGTAGTTATTTAACATAAATAGCTCTTATTGCCATCTCTATTCGTTGGCATGACAAGGATAGTTGTATATTTAATCAGTAGTTAAAGGGGTTAATCTTTACATGTAAGGTAACGCTTCTTATCTAAGGGCGGGTTGCTTCAAACAATCTGTATTCGTAAGTCAGTACGTAATCGTTAAGTCAGTATGAAATTGTCATACAAGCCGCCATATTTGACGGTTACAGATACGTAACTGTAAGTTGAAACAACACGGCCTAAGTAGTAGGAAAACATAAATTATGTAAAAAAATATGTAAAAACTTACATTATGCTCGTTCTGCGAGTACAACGCATCGCCAATACACCGGAAAGCTACAGCATGATGCGGGTCGGACTCCAGGCTTGCGATGGCTTCGCGCAGCTGCTTTCGCAGCAACCTGCGCATGCGCTCCATATCCACCACCTCTTCGCCCAGGCACACCGTCCGTAAGCACTTCACCGCCTCGTCGCGAGCCAACTCTAACTTGTCCATTGGAACATTGTCCAGTTCTATCTTTATTAGGGACGCTAGATTTTCTGTTAGATTGTAGGAAATCTGTTAGAGAAATGAACAGTTTAATATATTGTAAATAATCGTAGATAGGTTTTTTATATAAACGAGAATTTAGTCGCCGTTTTCTGTTTCAGTTTTTCTGCTTTTTAGCTGTTGTTATTGGTTTACCGAAATAACATTGGCCAATCATATCACTTGACATGAGATTTGACAACAGATTAAATTGAACAGGCTTTTGAGGTCTCATAGCAAAGTATACAAAATACTCATTCAAATATACACATTGTATGTATTAAGTTAAGGTTCGTATTTGTATGAAGCGCTTGTTTATATTTGCTTATATGAATATGAACCTTATTCTTATTATTTTAATGTTCATATTCGTATGAGTTTTCTGTACACTGAACGTTCGAGACCTCATAGTGAATACGGGGGTTAGTTTAGAGCGATTTAAGTAAAACAGAACCATTGAGTATTTTCTCTAAACACAGTTATATAAGAGTCTTACGTCTCCTGCCAAGGCGTCTTCTCTTTCGACAAGGCATCGCTGCAGCGGCGCGGCGGCGGTGTCGCACAGGTATCGCAGAAGAATCGCACATGCTGTAAGATCCCTTAGTGCGTTTTCTTCTGTCAGGAGTGGACCGCGCCATCCGAATATAACCTATGGGAACATCGCATATACAGGGTAAAATTAAAACCAGTGCGGATATTTTAGGAGGTGAAAGTACTCATGAATATGATCAACTTTTATTATGGGACCGACACTGAAATATGAAAAAAAAAATCAGCTGTTCCATACATTTTGATCGTGTTGTAGTGCATTTTTGTAGGGAACAGCTGATTTTTTTTTCATATTCCAGTGTCGGTCCCATAATAAAAGTTGATCATATTCATGATTACTTTCACCTCCTAAAATATCCGCACTGGTTTTAATTTTACCCGTATAATTTGATAATATTTGGTGCATATATGTATCTGTTGCCATCGACTTAACTCGCATCCTAGGAAAAGTGCTTTATGTACCTAGATGAAAAGTTTCCTACTATACCCCAATTAAAATAACATTTGACATACACACAAACCCTATTTACAGTTTATTCAACCGATTTTAACTTCTATTGCGTTGGTGAATGACAGTGACAGATGACAGAGCTGCAGTAAACAACTAGTTTTGCAAATACGATTTTGCTTTTAATGCCATCCTTATTAATCGATATAGACCGAAGCCGCGCTGAGGGGCTCGTGGCTAAATGACAGCCGCGCTGATCGATCGATCTGCGAGGTTAAGCTGCGCTTGCCGCGGTCAGTCCTTGGATGGGTGACCGTTCTTTACACATCGAGACCCCTCCGTGCCTCGGAGAACACGTTAAGCAGTCGGTCCCGGTTGTCATAAGAATGTCTTTGACAATCGTTACGGGTAGTCAGGAGCCCGAAAGTCTGACAACCGGTCTAAAATTCGAATACCGGTATTACCCAATAATTGGGTTGTGGAGGTCAGATGGCAGTCGCTCCACGTAAAATACTGATATTCAGCCGCAACCAGTTAGACTGGAAGCCGACCCCAATCTAGTTTGGGAAAAGGCTAGGCGGATGATGATAGACCGAAGCCGCGCATGCTAATTTGTTGAATAGGTATAAAAGCGAAATGGCAGAAAACGTCATCGCCGTCATCGCTTAAAATTTCTCCCAGTTCACTTGTACGTAACGTGCGTAAAGGAACTCCGTTCCAAAACCAACATCGAAAGAAATAAAAATCAAAGTGTAAAAATGACTGGATTTGTTAATTTCATCAAAATCGGTGCAGCAGTTTAGCAGTGAAAACGTAACAAATTGCTTTCGCATTTATGATATTAGTTTAGATGTGCAAATATCGACGTCTGATGCTATTTTATCGACGCACTAGGTAAACATTTTTCGAGGTAAATTATGTAATGCGATATTACCATTATGTGATGCAATATTTGAGTAGGTACCATTATAATGGCACACAGCATACAACATACACAACAGTTTTTATGATTTTACCACCTGTTTTATCTGCATTTGGCAAATAAATGGATTTACATTTACGATAGTAAAAATCTTTAGGTTTAAAGTTAAAATGCTGATATTCAGCAATATCCTAGTCATAATGTCCTTAAAATATCTAGGGAAAAGTTAAAAGTCTCTCCTATTGTTTTAAGTGAGCAAATCTTGTATTATTTTATTTATACTTACTAATATCTATGTTTGTTTGAACGCGCTACTCTGTGGAACTACCAGTCGGATTCGAAAAAATATTTTTGTATACATATGATAGCCAGATTCATGAGGAACAATATAGGCTATTTAACATCACGCTACGACCCTTAGGAGCCGAGCAACGGGGGTGAAACCGCGGGGAACAGGTAGTATATTATAATATTGGTTTTTCAGATGCGGCTTTAGATTCGAGATTAGAAATCATATATTTTACTGGAATATAAAGTCTATGTTTAGAAATACATACCTGGCCGCAGTCTTCAGTGTCTGCTGGCCACTGCACCTTCACCTCGCCGTATCGTGGCGGAGGAGGGATGGTCTGCCAAGGTTTGACCCACGTTTCTTGAGCGTCATTCTGCTTCTGTATTAATAATAATTGATTACTTTAGGGTGTGTTCACATCTGGTGAATTCCGCCACAAATGCGCCGCTCGCGACTTGCTCACGAGCTGCTCGTGCGCTGCACGCGTGCAGTTACTGCAATTGTTTGGTGCGTCTCTTTATCGCAACTCACGCAAGGCTTGCACAGTGGCGTGAGCGCAGCGTTGCGGGACGTCCCGATTACTAGCCCAGAATTGAATGTCCTGTGCGGGACAGGCTCAGTCCCGCTTTTCGAGGATTACTCGACGGACCCCAACTTCGAACTGCTTTCCTAAACGCGTTTTTTCCCAAATGTATTGTATCCCATATGTATGTACCTATTTTAAATAGTCGGATGCCAGAAATAAATGCTCCGTAAAAATGAATGTAATTATTACTCATTTAATTCGATCTAGAGCTATCCTCTGCAGAGTTCTTCAACTAACTGCTCATTATTTACGTTTTTTATTATGTCCCGCTTTAGACAAAAGAATCCCGCTTTTTCTACTCAAAAGATATCAAAATACCGCATTGCCCGAAAAAAAATCTGGCAACGCTGCGTAAGAAGGCGAGAGGAAGGACGTGCAGCGCGCGAGCGGCGCGCGGGTGGCTAAGGAACGGCGCGCGAACTTGAAATGCACGCACGCAGCTCGCGAGCGGGTTCGTAACGGCACATTACACGGCACAAAAACCCTGTAACACTTTGCTGGAGTCGAACACAGGGCCCTAAGCTCAGCAGTTGATGATACAGTTATAGTAATTTACATCATTATGAGAGAAGAAAATATTCACAAACAATGACAAGCAGTGACTCATTTGATGCGGTCTTAAGGGCCTATACTACCTCAAATGGCTTAGCAAAATACTCTGTTACGCCGAAAATACTGAAGCATTAATTTTGAAATAAATACACACATCAAAAGTATCTAGGGATCAACATATATTTTTGCAATAACTTTTCTCCTGATTGATATTAATTAAAATTTTCTTTAAGGATTCATCAAATAAAGTGTTTTCGTTTGTCACAGTAATGATAAACCAAGTCACCTTTGCATTAATAAAGAAATTTGCCATTTTCCTAATAAAGGGATTTTTGACATTTGAACCACTAACATTAAAGTTCGAAAAAAAGACTGAAATAACAGTTTTCTTTAAAATTTTATTGGGTAACTTAAACAATTAATAATTCGTGTTTCTACCGCGAACACTAACAACACAAGAACATCGGTTTGGCATACTCAAAATGAGTTCATCCAAATCACGCTGTGGAATGGCCGCCCATGTTCGTTGCAACAACAAAAAAAGGTCTTCTTGCGACTGGATACCCTCCATATTCGGCAGAGCTCTTCTCTGTAGCATATCCCATGCATGCTCAATCGGGTTCAAGTCTGGCGACTGAGCAGGCCAGGGCAGGACATTGATGTTAGCTGCGGCGAGAGTCTGTCTTACAACTCTTGCGGTGTGCGGTCGTGCATTATCATGCATTAACTGAAATAAGGGACCGATTTGCACTTGTAGAGGAACGATGACGTCTGATACAATCGTCTCAGCATAAATTTGAGCGTTGAGGTTGCCTCTGATCCAAATCAACTCAGTTCTTCCGCCGATCCAAATACCCGCCCATACCATGATGGTTCCACCACTATAAGGATGGACTTCCTGGCAGGATTTTAATCGCTGTTGGCGTCCAGGGGTTCTCCAGTGTCGTATACGTCTTGTATCCGGTCTCATACCAAAACGAGACTCATCAGAAAAGCACACGAAACGCCATTGTTCTTCTGCCCAATTTCTGTGTTCAAGAGCCCATTGATATCGAATCCTACGATTGTGCATTGCTATAGGTGGTACCCGTAGCGGTCTTCGGGAATGAAGGTTCACTTCATGCAAGCGGTTTCTGACTGTTTGGTCGCTAATTAAGTTCCCTGAAGAGTGATGAAGCCTCACGGCTAACATCATGGCGGTTATTGTTGGAGCTCTTCGAGTTAAGATTTGAATGTATCGGTCTTGTCTCCGTGTGGTGCAGCGATACCGTCCTCCATGGCGCTCAGCCACGGTACCAGTGCTTCGGTAACGTGTCCAAAGTCGACTGATAACACTCTGACTTGTATTCAGAGCTAAAGCTACAGTACGTTGCCGGGAACCAGCTTCTATCATTCCCACGGCTCTGAGCATTTCTTCCCTGCTTAAATGACGTCGCCGCTCCATAATAACGTTGGTTTTAATCAGTAGTAGGGAAACAGTAGCACTAATAATGTCTTCAATGCGTTGTATGTTTTTATAGGGAAAATATTGACAGCTTATTTTCATCTTTTACTCGAATTTGATTGAGAGTTCCTGATTCAAATTATGAAATGCACCAAAAAGGATCCATATAAATTTATAAAATCATAAATTTATTACAAAGCCACATCTCAATCTCAAGAAATCCGCATAAAAATGCTTGATCCCTAGACACTTTTGATGTGTGTATATGGTAAAGTTGAGGATTAATGTTAAGTCCTATGTTTGGCGAAAACACGATTCCATAAAATTTTCTCGATAGAAATAAATTCCAAAGTTACCTTTAAACCGAACAATAAACAGCTGGCAATCATAAAATACTTCAAATCAGATCATGAAACTTTTTATACTAACTAAACTAACTATAAAGCAGGTCTTATGTTATTTATTTTAGTGCATTTCTATTTTAAAGTAAATAAACTATAATATCGGCCGTTTTAAAGTTTGTTCCCCGCCGCGCGCAACCCGCGCTCATTCCTGCTCCGGCTTTCGTACGGGAGGGCTGTGTCATTTTGCGCTCAGGACACATTACGCAACAGAACGACAATAAAATAAAAATATTGAATTAGGTACGTGAGTTTTTAGTGTTTGCATAATGGAAAATAACCGAAACAAAAATAAGAAGCGACGGGGTTGGCGTAAAGAAACAGGCAAACATATATATGATCGAAATGAAGTACCTACTCGGGGTGTACTGTGTGCCGTGTGCGTTACCCTAGCAGGAAAGTAGCTCCTAGGGAGATATGAGTGGGACGAATAATTAGTGTCTAATCTGCTGTAAATGTGCGCCAAATAAATAATTTGTGCGCCTTGTAGTTTTGGAGAAAAACAGAAAAAACGCTTCCTGCTGGGGTAACGTTGTTCCAGCAGGAAAATTCTAAACGAATGATCGGAGAGTGAAATATTGTGCATGGGCAGATAGTTTATATTTGTGCATAAATGTGCGCCAAAAATATAATTTGTGCGTCTTCAGGTTTTCGAGATATTCCATTTCCTGCTGGGGTAACGTTTTGCAGAATCGTGTTTCTCTAAAACCATTGTATGTGCGCTTGTAGAATAAACACACACGAGTAGCTCTTAATTTGTGCGTATTTGTGACAGAATTAGATTTCAGAAAATATTTATAATTTTCAAGTAATCGCGTTTTTTCGAAAACCCGAAAAACTTTTGCAGCGCCTAAATGAGAAAACGTAGAAGGTCGCTGAAAACTGTATTCGGTCCTTCTTGACGCTTATAATAACCATAAAAAGTTTCAATAGTGTACATGCATGCGTTATTGAATAATATTGCTGAAAATCAAAACGACGGTGTCATAACTTGACGAAAAAATACAAGAAACCGGCTCAACCTAAGACGTGTAAGTGTGAACCAAAAATTAGTGCGTTTAATCAAAAATATATAGTAAAAATATTCAGCTTGGAATGTTTCGCATTATGTAGATATAAACAAAAAATTAAATACGTAAACAACGGCTGGTTATCCGACCAAATTCGAATGACTACAAAAAAGCGACGGATTCATACATATCGATGACCTTCTTAACTTTACTCACGAACCGGTGGCAACGTGTTGTGCCCGAGTACACTGAAGTAGAAAAGATGGAAAAAATAAACTTGTTAATAATACGAAAAAAAATTGCGTGTAACGAAGAGTAGAATTTGTACTCCTATTTGCAATGCATTATAGATTGAAATAAATAGAATAATCATATTATTTTAAATATTTTTTTTTTGTAGGTGGACATTTAGAACAATTATATGTAGGTAGGTAATAATAGTATGCCGTGCTGGCTGAGAGCTTCTAGACCTGAGCGTGAGCACTTGGGCAGAGGTCAAATGGATACTTTTATAACAATAACTACAACACTTTACTGTACATAACTACTAGTTTTGTTAATTTCGCAGGATTCCGGTTAGACTAAGTAAAGGTAATACTATTATTGTGATCTAGAGATTTTATGCAGATACATATGATAGGTATTATAGAGATATACCTAGAGAAAATAATAGTATTTTTTTATTCCCTTTTAATATATTTTTGTACCTATTTTTTAGCACACACTAACAATTTTTGGTTGTCTTTGAAAATTTCAAGGGTAGTTTTACAATCGAAATTTAGATTTAAATAAATAAATAACTCGTATTTTAATTAATTTATGGACGATCTGTTTCATAAATAATCGCATAGTTTTATGCAAAAGTATAAAGTATACCTATTTTATCGAAAATAAAGTACGTTAATATGGTTGACAACAATATGAAGGTCATTGGAGGTAGATTGCTGGCGGTCCTGTATCCGTGTCTGTATATTGTGTGAAGGTTGGCCTTTTCTTGTTGACAGTGATACACTTAGTGTATCAAAACATTGCGTTATGGTTGTAAAATGCAAATTATTAAATAATTGTAGCGGTATGGTAAGTGCTTAAAATTAAAACATGTCGTATGTGGCTGTGAACTGTTCATCAAGATCAACGAAAGAGGGCTTAGAAGTCCCGGAATTAACATTTTACACGTCTTTGACACCGATTTTATCGTTAATTACTGAGATTTTTATTTGGAAAATCAATAAACATTGAAGATTTACACATTGTGGGTAAGATTGTCTTACATCTATGAGCAGATGGCTCCACTCATGGTCATGACAGACGGACAACAAAGTGATCCTATATGGGTTCCGTTTTGTCTTTTGAGGTATGGAACCCTAAAAACCGGGCAAGTTCGAGTCAAACTCGCGCACCGAGGGTTCCGTACCTTCCTTGGGCGTATAAAAACAACCCAAACCCAATTGCGCCATCTATGAGAAAGAATAATATTATAAATAAAATAATAAACATAAAAAATAATAATTTCCACATCAACAAGCTCTTTCATTTCATAATAATATGGTCACAAAATATATTAAAGGCACCTTAATTTAATATATTTTTTAATTAGCCCCCAAAATTTGGTCATATATAATTTCCAACAAACGTCTGAACGCGACTGTACGGACAACGGTAAGCCGTTGTCCGTACTTAGAGGCTTAATACGTCCAATAAAGTCCAAGGCTTAATACGTCCAATAAAGAAGGTCATCGATATGTATGAATCCGTCGCTGCCGTTGTTTACGTATTTAATTTTTTGTTTATATCTACATAATGCGAAACATTCCAAGCTGAATATTTTTACTACATATTTTTGATTAAACGCACTAATTTTTGGTTCACACTTACAACACGTCTTAGGTTGAGCCGGTTTCTTGTATTTTTTCGTCAAAGTTATGACACCGTCGTTTTGAGTTTCAGCAATATTATTCAATAACGCATGCATGTACACTATTGAACTTTTTATGGTTATTATAAGCGTCAAGAAGGACCGAATACAGTTTTCAGCGACCTTCTACGTTTTCTCATTTAGGCGCTGCAAAATTTTTTCGGGTTTTCGAAAAAACGCGATTACTTGAAAATTATAAATATTTTCTGAAATCTAATTCTGTCACAAATACGCACAAATTAAGAGCTACTCGTGTGTGTTTATTCTACAAGCGCACATACAATGGTTTTAGAGAAACACGATTCTGCAAAACGTTACCCCAGCAGGAAATGGAATATCTCGAAAACCTGAAGACGCACAAATTATATTTTTGGCGCACATTTATGCACAAATATAAACTATCTGCCCATGCACAATATTTCACTCTCCGATCATTCGTTTAGGATTTTCCTGCTGGAACAACGTTACCCCAGCAGGAAGCGTTTTTTCTGTTTTTCTCCAAAACTACAAGGCGCACAAATTATTTATTTGGCGCACATTTACAGCAGATTAGGCACTAATTATTCGTCCCACTCATATCTTCCTAGGAGCTACTTTCCTGCTGGGGTAACGCACACCTGTGTGCCCGGGCCGCGGGACCGCGCGAGCAGCAGTGTGCGAGGTGCGAGCGAGATAAAGAGTTAGGCGGCGCGGTGAAGTGGGGGCGAAATTAGAATTTGAGCTGAGGTAGTATAGGCTCTTAATAAGACTCTTAGTATTTTAGGATTAGACGAAAATAATACCTGCCTGACCTAGCTAAGGTCATTTTAATGAGAGAGCTAGCAATGACGATGGAAGGGGAGTAGATAATTTGCAACTGGCAACAGGCGCAAATGCGCCAGTTGACTCAACCACCAGCCGGCCTAGCATGACCGCGATAGAAACGGGTTTTGTCTACATAGAAATAGACAAAGTGACAGATTTCATTCATAAAACGTAGAAATGTTTCTACAATCTGTCACTTTGTCTATTTCTATGTAGACAAAACCCGTTTCTATCGTGGTCATGCTAGGCCGGCAGAAAATTCACCATAATTATACATATTATGCAAACTATTTAGTTTGCATATTATGCAAACTATTTAGTTTGCATAATATGTATAATTATGGTGAATTTTCAATATAGTAAAAAGTAAATAAGATTCTATTGTATGCGGAGGCCCCAGGATCCTTCCACTCCTAAATTAATTAAATATTTATGTATGTTTTTATGATTTTTAAACATTTTATGGGCTATTGGTATTATCCGACTGCGGCGAAGCCTAAAAGGAGGGTATAGTGTTTTTAATTGTTAGTCAATACTATGGCAGATTTTTTGAAATGGATACGGCTAACTTTCAAGTCTATCCACTTTCCCATTCTATTCTATAAAATATTAACCCAGATTTTCTTCTTCAATTGAGTCTGACAAATTGGTGGGTTTTTATAATTTATGTTGGTAGGTACCATCGCAAAATATATGAAATAGTCTTTTGTAGGAAGTCTTCTAAACACGATTTTTTTTCAGGAACACGAAGATTATTATTGAATGCATCTAAAACGATTTATTTTTAGTTTGCTTAGGAAAATGTGGACGAAAAAGTATGAGCACAAAAAATTGCATCATGCAATTGATTATAAATTTATAGGTAAGTATGTAGTTTTAAAAACTTGTTGCCAAGGTTATTTGACCTTGGCAACAAGCTGTCTTTACAATGCAGCTTTTTAAACAGTGGCACAATGGATATTATTGATTTGACCTGAGTACATACAATAAACCAGCTATCAATATGACTGTAATTTAGATTCATATCACTACGTTGAAAATGTTGGGACTGTAGTTTTATTAGCTCTATCATTAATCAAATACGACCATGTTTTCATGATAAAGGTAACTAGGTAATGAATACTTTTTGATTATGTGTTATTTGTTAGAGCTAGTATTGTGAGCTGCCGAAAATAGTTTAATACTTGGTAACCGACTTCATATTGACAGAGACCTATGTCCAACATTGGATTTCCATAGACTAATCAAAACCAGATAATTGCCTACTATGATATTTTTGGATTGAAATAACTTCTTACAAATTCAATTTGTATAGATAGATAGATGAATTATTACACTGATCATTTAATCGTAAAAAGATACGAGCGAAGTCGCGCTCAAGTATGAGTAAAATATTGTTTATGCCATATAGAAACAATTGGCTTGTACTCACCTGTTGTGCAAATGATGCAGTTTCTTACCTTAGCGATGATGTCATCTTCCACGGTAGCCAGTGCCGCAAACACATCCTCAGCTTCTATCAGACCTGTCAGAATGATCGTCAGGTTTTCCGCGCGATAGAACTTCTTGTGGAAATTTCTCACCTGTAAAAAGTGCCATAATACGGTAGTGGCCTACTATTAAAAAAGTACAAATAAATTATTTTATTTCAAAGAAGGAATAGGCACAACAAAAAAGTAAAAGCAAAAATAATAATTTATCACAAAATGGAAAACATTTTAAACACGCTTTTAAAGTTTTTGGAGGGAATATCGCTCCGTCTTTGTCGCGCGAAGCGGACGTAGGTGGTGTTACGTCACTAGTACGTAGTGCCGTCCGTGTCTAGCAAATCAGTATAACTTTGCCAATTTTGTAGATGTTTCATCGGTTTTTTTGGTGTTAATTGTCTTTTTTCAAATAGTTTACTGATTAACAATAAAAAAAAGTAGTCAAGATCCCTATTACCTTGACTTTATATTAGTACCAGAATATATTTGAAATTCACCCTGATGATGCAAATAGAAGTGAGTTTTCTCATGTAACATTGATCTTCAGTGGGTCGTTTATTTTAAAAGCTTTTAGAAAAAAAAAGTAAAACTGATTTCAAAAAAAAACCCTAAAACACTAAAAAGCTTAAAATAAAATGGTAGACCCTATAAATTATAACATAAATACGATATTCATTAATTACTACCATACAAATACTTTTTCAATTAAATTCAATACTTTTTGCAGTCCGTGCCAAGCCGATTAAATTGAATCTTAGCCCTAATCTACATACATTTAATGCGCATATAATTATCATACTATACGCTATAGCTAACAATTAGGCAAGGATTTTTGTTTTATTGGCTTGGCACCGACTGCAAAAAGTGTTGAATTTAATTAAACACATTACCCTCCTTTGCGTCGCGCAGTCGGGTAAAAAGGTATTTGTATGGTAGTAATTAATGAATATCGTATTTATGTTATAATTTATTGGGTAACTACCTTTTTATTTTAAGCTTTTTAGTGTTTTAGGGATTATTTTTGAAGTCGGTTTTATTTTTTTTGTTAAAAAGCTTTTTATTTTTTTTTCTTTTAAGTGACTTCTGCCCTCTATAATCTTATAGAAGAGTCTATCTCAATTTAAAATTGAGGTAGCGTAATAGTTTCTTATTTTTTTTTAAGTTTTTAGTTTTTCTATTTTTAATGACATAAACACACGCGATTTCAGCAGTAGCCAAAACTCATTACCACTAACCGAACCTACGCACTTTTTACTGTATGGATTAACATCGCCAACATAGGCGAAGTGAATTAAATTCCATTTTGACGCTGACTGTACAACTTCGTTACATTTTCTTTGCCTCATATCGCGATAAACATAAGTTCATTGCAATTTGATTACATTTCTTCCATACACATCCTTCTATAGGACATACCCATACTGTAAGCCGTTGAAGAGTTCCATTGCTCATCGTCAAGTTCCACTACCACGTTTACTTTACCATGAAGATATCACTGTAAATCAAATGTCCCAATACCTTCAGTGATTTGCCCGAGTATCGTTTACGTGCTCCTGAGAATTGAAGAGTTCCGTTATTTTGTCATGGATCCCATCATCAGATTTTGACCAAATTTTGTGAGATTACTTTTAAAGTACCCACTTCTCAATGAAAGAAAAAAAGAAAAAAAAAAAGAAAAGAAAAATAAACACATTGTACATGGCTATAAAATTTGAGGAGTTCCCTCGATTTCCATGAGATCCCCTCATCAGATCCTGAATTGTTGACAATGGGACCCCCTCGACAGTATACCCTTTGAATAAAAAAAATAATTTTCAATATCGGTTCCCAATTGACGGAGGACGGACGACGGAGAAATCGCTGAACACACATAAAAAAAAATATAAACAATCTTCCGACGAATTGAGAACCTCCTCCTTTTTTTGAATTCGGTTAAAAATAGTAGTCATCCCGATAAAATCTCTTAGGAAGTTTTACGAGTATGAGAATTGTTCGTGAAAGTTGCATCGCAGTATCTGTTTCTGTGTATTTACCAAATGTGGCGAAGCGCAAAAGGAGGGTAAAGTGTTTAATTTGAACCTTGTTTATACAACTGTACAAGTGTACATGCGTAAAATTCTGGAGAGCTTGGTACCACATCAGTCAAGTTATATTGCATACTAGCTTCCGCCCGCAGCTTCGCCCGCGTTTTAGGAATAAAAAGTAGCCTATGTGTTATTCTGATGTCTAAGCTATATTACTGTCAAGTTTCATAAAAATCCGTTCAGTAGTTTTTGCGTGAAAGAGTAACAAACATCCATCCATACATCTATCCTCCCAAACTTGCACATTTATAATTATTAGTAAGATTACACTTTTGTAAGTATTAAATGTATTTTGTGTTTATTGCAAGTTTAATTTAAAATGAGTAAATTATTTACTTACTTTTGTATTATCAGTAGATGTTCTAAGGTTTTTCATAATACCACCAGTTTCAGATGAGTAACCACTCTCTGGGTACATAGCACGAAGTAATTGTAGCTCACATCTGTAACAAATATTTTATAATTTTGGTGATGCTATTATAATTATATTGCATTATTTAAGATTAGGATGAAAAAGTTGAGCTTGTTGACAAATTAATTATGTATTCATAAAGTTAAATTAGATATAGTTAACCAAGTTTAAGATTGAGACACAACTTCGTATTTTCAATGTAATTTATAATTTTTATTTAGACATAATTATCTGTTTTTCAAAAACTATTTTTAATTTTCACTTTATTATAATTATGAACTGACAACTTGTAATCTGAATAAAATGTTTATTTGCTAAAAAACTTAATTTATTACAAGTGTTAGTAAAAATGTTAAAACATATAATAAAAAAAATTGAATAATTTACCAATAAACAGTTTAAAAATAGGTAGGTATGTGTTCTAATTTTTTTTTATAAATATTCTGATTCAACAGCCTTACCTACTGTAGGAGTTATTTTCTCTTCCTTGCATTTCACAATAGACTACACCAGCATCCTCTCCCTCCCCATCAATATGGTGGACCTCCGTGATGAACCCATGATCAGTAAGCGTAGGCATGAGTATGTGATCCAGGTATATTGGCAGCAGTGTCAACATGCCAGCATCTCCAGCGGTATACACAGTGTAACATGTGTGATCTGTGTCTGTCCACGCATTCGTGCCATGAGCCATACAGCGATTGGCCAGTAAATCTAAGATACCTTTGTATGGGTACCGCTCAGACCCAAGGAAGATGAGGTGCTCCAATGTGTGGGGCAGACCGTCATCGTCGTGGGCTTCAGTTGCTACAGGAATGAAGAGAAAATTTTATTTAGTACATAATAAACTTATTTGTAACAGAGTGTTGCTTTTGTTTGTGGAATTATGAAACAAATAAATTATTAAATAATCTTCTGTGACTGCTAGGAAAACAATAAACCTTGTCCCGAAGCGACAAACATAGGCCCCCTAACAAATGAACACCGAAGACAAGTGTACACATAAAAAAAATATGGTAATACCAATGCTATTCATTGCATTTCTTTGTTTCGGGTTTATTTTTAAGGAAAAGAGCCTACAACTTATGGGATCCAATTGTGGTCCTCAGCTAGTAAATCAAACATCCAATGCCTCTAAAAAGCTCTTAGTGGTGCAGCCTGGTTTACTCATAACTCTGACATTCATGAAGCTAATGTGCAGAAAAATACACATATTTAATAAATAAATAAAAAATAAATAAAAATAAATTTATTAAAAAACCACCCCAACCCATTGACAAGTATTGTTCTGCTACAAAATCCAATTAATTGACTAAAAAGAGCTTTAGGAATAAGGAGAAGCAGGGGCCCTGTTACTGCTCATCTGATTATAGTTTTTTAGACTGATTGCAGATGAAACAGGAGGAAAATAATAAATAAATGTTAATGTGGGTACATTGAAGCAGCAGGTAGGTAGATGGAATTAGATTTTTTTAAGTTCAATCTTTCGAAATTCACATGTACCAAGGCTAAAGAGGCTGATCCATTGGAAGTGCTAGTACTTCAATGGAGCACCTAAAAGACAGCGGTCGTGAAAACCGGAGGTTTCGCTCGCTGACTATCTAGCCAGCACAACGGTGCATGCTTGTAATCCTGAAACCGTGGTATAAAATCGATCGAGGCTGACTAGTCGGCTCGCTAATGGATCACCGACGTGAGTCAGCAAATCAACGAGACGAGTAATACCGTTGGATCGCCGGCTCACGAATATAACACCCACTTCACTATTCCATTAAAACTTACCAAGACAAAAGAACCCGTTGACTAGAGGTCCCTCTACTCCTGCTATGATCACCGTGATACCGGTCTTCTGCGACACATATTTGTTCACAGGAATCACATCGGACGCTTTTGTAGACGACACCAATTTAAAATGAGACATTCTAGATTTATGCTACACTAGATCTATTATGTACTAAATGTTATTAAAATCACACTGGAGAACTATTCAGTTTAATTCACCGGCGTCCGCCTGATCTACAAAGAATAATCGTGTCTGTAATCAAACCAGAATCCAGGAGCCACCAATTGGCTCGGCAAAAACGACAAGGTTATGAACTGATGTGAACTTATGAATAAACAGCAGGTTAAGCCAAAAGAAAAAAAAAAAAAAAAAAAAAACAGCAGGTTACGTCAAGTCAAACTGTCAAAGTCAAAACCATAGACATAGAATACTATAGACATAGCAAGAGATAAAGCCGCTGGCCGTTTCTTGTTTGTGTGCGGTTCTGGATTTCTATTAGTGTGCGTGACTAGGGAAGAGTTGACTGGTTGACGCTTCAGTGACGTCACTGTATCAAACCATTGTGCCATATTGCGCCAATGCGCGGTGTACTTTACAGTGACGTCACTGTATCACTGTCAACGAGAAATGACATGCTTCACACAGTATACAGACACGGTTAGACTACTTCCTCCAAGGTCAAAACACTGTCTGACACTGTCACATTGGAATGGATCAGGATCGGTCACCACTTCACTAGAGATTTTCTTTTTGTGAAAGGTAGGTACCGTAGCTACGGTACCTACCTTTCACAAAAAGAAAATCTCTCTCGGACTACGCGTAGTCCGTACCTATACAATAAATTAGTGATGGTGAACTTTCACACGGGCTTGAATAAAAAAGCGGCCAAGTGCGAGTCGGACTCGCCCATGAAGGGTTCCGTAGCAGCAGGTATCACTGCTACCCCAAGGTAGCAGTGATACCAGACGAAAATAATTGCAAACTACCGTAGCAGCAGATTAATGTTTTAAGTTGAATTATCTACCTTAGACTGACTTTTAAATTACAGTGTCAATGTAAAACAAAATACAACTTTTTTGGACTTACAAGGGGGAGGGAGGTCGTCGACGGAGCCCCGCTACGCGGGGCTCCTATTTCTGTCTACAAGGTTAAAAGTAACCTAACACGAAGGGGTTGACGGGGGCTTCGTTCGCTCGCTTTGCTCGCTCACTGAAGCCCCCGTCAACCCCTTCGTACCTAAATTGTCCGTGTCGGGGTGTCCAAGTTCCCGAGCTCGCTTCGCTCGCTCTTGGACCCTAGTTAGGTATGTTACTCAAATGAAACATGAAATGTTTTTTTAATTACCTATGCCAAATCGCCAACCTCATTTCCCGCTTTTTTCCAATGTCAACGCCGGCTGCCAATTTAGCAATCGGCGGCGGCTGCAAATTCAGGTCACGGCCGGCGGCGGTCGCGGAGTCACTTCCTTTAAAAGATCTTAAAGTTCGTTGTAACTTTGATCAATGTAGATACCTACGTCTATTAATTAATAATAGTGTATTTTTTTTAAATTATGAATTTATGATGTGGAAAATACCAATTTTCGGTGGAAGTTTACATGGTAATGTACATCATATTATATATTTTTTATAGTTTTATCATTTCAGGCGCGGTCGCAGCGCAGCCAATGATTTTGGGGGGGTCATACCGCAGCCGAAGACTTTAGGGGGGGTCATACCGATTAATGCCAACGTGCTATACCGTGAATTAGGTACCGTGTTTGGCACATTTTTGTAAGATTTGGATTTGTATGTCTCACAGTTTTCAACATATGATGAAAAATGTCCAAAAAAATACCATTCCCCCCCCCCCCTTATCTCCGAAGTTTGCGGGGCGAAAAATCTGAAATAATTAGAGTTGATAGGAATTGACCCAAATATGGCACCAAAAATAAAACGATGTTCCTAACTAGTACAGTTTTTTCAAAATCATCAAAATTCCTTTACAAACAAACTTAGTTATGCGGTCCGGTTTTTTTCACTTTATACGTCCAAAAATGATACGGAACTCTCGGTGCGCGAGTACGACTCGCACTTGGCCGGTTTTTTATTTTCTTTCTATCATCTAATCTTCAAAATCTAATAGGTCCCCACGACGCCGACGCGACGCTCGAGTAAATCCCCATTTAGCATCGACGCCTCCCCTACTATCCGTGTTACAATGTTACAAACAGACATTTCAATTTTATTTATTTGTATTGTATACTTAGATAGATGTAACCAAAACTGATTTGATTGCACTTTGTCAAACTTTGGTTATTCTTCAAATAGCCGAAGTAGTGTGGTTAAATATTTTTTCAGTGTAGGTAGGTACCTAATGTAGGTCGTCTTCCTTCCTCAAAAAATAATCGATCATTTTTTGAGCGTCTCGTGTTTGTCTACGTGCTACGGGCGTAGGCCTCGTAGACGCAGCTACGCCGCCCGCCGTTTCAGATAAATCCTACTATCCTACTAATCCTACTTCCTACTAATATTATAAACGTGAAAGTTTGTGAGGATGTATGGATAGATGGATGGATGGATGGATGTATGGATGTTTGTTACTCTTTCACGCAAAAACTACTGAACGGATTTTGATGAAACTTTACAGTAATGTAGCTCCCTTCAATTGGCGGACTTTCGGACGGCGAAAAGCCGTTGACTGCGCACTAGCCTTGCAAAAGCATGCAAAAAATCGGCGCGGTTTACCGATTTCAGAATCGGTCCAGTAGTTTCGGAGCGTATTCGGTACAAACAAAAAAATCTTTCCTCTTTATAATATTAGTATAAGTATATAGTATATTAGTATAGAAGTATAGATAATAAAAATGAATTGCTGTTCGTTAGTCTCGCTAAAACTCGAGAACGGCTAGACCGATTGACTTGAAACTTTGTACAGTTGTTGTAGGGAAGCGAAGGTTAAACGCCGAGCATTGCACCGCATGCCGGGCACAGCTCAGATAAGGTTTGTAAATCTACATGTACTTACCTGAAAAAATATACTCACCTGAAAAGCGGAGTCATCAGTAGGTATTTTAAATGAGTTGTTGACTATTAGTTGTTAACACTTGTTCGGTGTTAGTAAAACCACTAAAAATACCTATATCGAAATAAAAAAATAGTTAAAAACTAAAACCCGACTACGAAAAAAAACGAACTGAAAAGCATGAAACAAGAAAACATTTCTGACTGACAGCCTGTAATTCTATACCTACTCGTACATAAGGAATTTAGTGTTGTGAAAAACTTAATAAATCAACGTTTTAATAACCAGGGTATAGCCGTGGTCGCATGCCCCGTTGGAGTCAATAATACGGTGGCATGCGACCACGGCTATACCCTGGCTTTCTTGTTTCATGATTTTCAGTTCGTTTTTTCCGTAGTCGGGTTTTATTTTTTAACTTTTTTTTTTAGATTTTAACCACAGTAGGTAGGTAAAACGTACCTACTCTTCGTGCCGATCGTGAAGACATTCAAGGTTGGCGATGGACACTGAAACGCAACCAATACCAGCACTAGTCTGGTCGTCCCACGGAGTTAAAATTTTGGAATACTGGACGACCCTTTGTATTAGACAAAGGGTCGTCCAGTATTCCAAAATTTTTACTTTCTGCACTCCTTTTCCATATAAACTTTAACTAAGTATGTATGCTAAATCTCTCAGCACTCCGTGCTCGCAATAATAAAAGATCCTAAAAAGATTTGGACTAAAGATCTACCTTGCACTACATTACTAAGTAGGTTAACGATCAGACTAAAAATAATTAAATTCGTGCACCCTTAGCCATGACCACTTGATTTTTCGAGTAGGGGTTTGTTAGATTTAGGCCAGATATGACCATGATTCTATCGGTTTTGCACGTTAACACTGCTATAGACAGGGCAATTCAACAATAGGGTCAATCGTATAATTATAGCACAGTCTATAAATTATGCTATATACTGAGATTATAGTGTATATTTATTATCTGTTTAAATAAACAGTAGGAGGTGTGAATCAATGTCAATTATACAATAAAGTTTTTGGCGTACGACCCGCCTCATGGTTAGCGGATACCAACTTACCAAGAATCTTATAGGGCGGATACCGTACTACCCTCAGATCATAGAAACAAGGGAGATGTGCCAAGGCGCTATCGAGCTTGATGCCTGATCTTGAGCAAATTGCTCATATTAAAAACGTACGCGCTGGCGACGAACCGAACACGATCGATGGTATAAATACAGTGTTTTAGTTTAGTGCTAGTGTTGAGTGACGATTAACAGTGTTAGATTGAGGGTGTGCGGCATGTTTAATGCGTGGGAGATCTTTTTATTCACAAGGAGCGCTTAATTATGCGCGTAATTGTGTCGAAAAATGTACTAAAAGTGGCATCAGTTGTTCCGGTACTAATTTGCTATGATGGCATATCTCCTTGTTTCTATGATCTGAGGTACTACCGTAGGTATCTATGACAGGCGCGGTCGCAGCCGACGACTTTGGGGGGGTCATACCGCAGCCGAAAACTTTGGTCATACCAATTAATGCTGACGTGGTATACCGTGAATTACCGTGTTTCGCACACATTTCTACCATTTTGGGGGGGTTTATCACCCCCACGACCCCCCTGCCCCTCGGACCGCCACTGCTATGAAATGTTTGCAACACCGAGTAGGTATAATGCGCGTTCCCGACCCTTTAAAATGAGGATTCCCTATGTTGACAGCTAGAACAAACAGGTCTTTCGCTGCCAACACAGCGCATCCTCAGGAACTCTGGCTACCTTACTCACCACAAGAACTGTGTAGCATAGCGGTGGTAGGTATTCTGTAAGGTGGAGGTAGATACTCCCCCAGTCAGGCTGCTCCATATTTGAGCGAGATATCCCGCTGTGCCCTGCCTCTTTTATTTCTTTTCTCATTTATTAAATGTACATAAACTCTATGTATCTAGGTAACTTAGGTTTCCGACTGTTTCAGGTTCGGTCATAGTCGTCTTACGGCTCAAATACACCAAATCCGTCATCGTACGAACTTTGCTCGTACGACGACGACCGAACTCGGACGATTGAATCAAACACTTGTAAATCATAGAGAGCGCGTACACCAACACGTCCGCCATCGGCCGACAAAATCGGACAAAATCGGTCGTGTTGGTGTACGCGCTCTCTATAATTTACTAGTGTTTGATTCAATCGTCCGAGTTCGGCCGTCGTCGTACGAGCAAAGTTCAGCCGATGACGGATTTGGTGTATTTGAGCCGTTAGCGAGTTGTTTATACATTAAGGACATTTTGTTTTAAAATTAAGTTCCTAATTTTAAAGGAATCTGTTATCTAACGCAAATATAGAGCAGTTATATGCAGGGATTACCATAGGAAAAAAAAATTTTCAACCTAGGTCTATCAACTATATTAATCTGCCTAGGACGCATTTCCTAAAAAAACTCTGCTTCTATAGATTTATCTACCTATAAGTAAATACCTATTAAATTAAGCTAGGTAGGTAGGTACCTAGAAATAATTAAGAAATAAAAACCTATTTGGATTCGAAAACCTGCAAATCTTAGAACTACCTACATACCCATGTACGAGTATAATTATGTATTACGAAGAGTTGCACACATTTTAGAATACCTAGTCTAAACATTACATCGTTATACAAACACTACAAAATACAATGTTTGGAGTATCTGACCTACTTAGGTTTAAGAAAACAACTGGACTGCGTGGTATTTAAATGTTTTACCCTCCCATATGAAGACGAATCTAACGATAGTTCAGGCGTGGATCCCGGGGGGGGGGAGGACAATGGGAGCAATTGCCCCGCCCTGAAGCCCTGAATCATGGATAACTAAAATTTTACAAAATTTATTTAGAACGATAGGATGGGGCGGTCGGGTAAAAAGTGTAAAATACAATCAGCAGAGAAAAACCTCCACCGAGATTTTGAGGTCCCATAGCTCCCATTACCGATTTGAAATACCTGTATGCTAATATGCTTCACTATCTAGCCTAGCAAGGCCTAATTTGACCTTTGAGTTTGTTTCGGTGTTTCTTCTCAAAGGTAGTCAGATAGGAAACACCGACCTCATCTAGTTTTAAAAGAAAAACTCAATTGACTTGTAAAAGTGTTATTAGTAACCTATTTGCAGAATAAATGATTTCAATTTCATTTTCAATGAAAAAAAAATCAATTAATAAAAAAAACCTTTTGGCTCTAGCTGCTAGCTCTACTTCAAATAAATAACGCATCTTAGTGTTAGTCCTAAAAAAGCAATAATCTTCGTAATAAACCATCGTTTACAAACAAAAACCACAAGTAAGCCATCTAAGAGCAGAAATGTATCATCGCAATCAAACATCCACCATGTTTGCGCATCATTATGGTGGATGCAACTTTCTAATCGGTAGTGATGTCCCTACTTGATCGTGTTTTTTCTCAACGCGACGCTTGAATCGAGATGCGTTTTGTATCTGAACTATCTGTATCCCACGGTGACAATATCAGAATATCAGACTGTGGTACTTTTTTACCAGTTGCCAGTACCCCGGTACCTCACGGACGGACCTCCGCTTCTGCTGGCCTGCGCTGTTCACTTCACAAACACAGAATTGTTTTGTTCACAAAGTCGATAGCGCGCGCCGCGGTCGCCTGTGTTGTGTTCGGCCCTTGAACATCATCGCGTAAAAGTTGTCAATGAAAAAAATTTATATAACTTACATAAGATTTGTGTGATAGGTACATTCAATACATTTGCGGATAAGTGCTGAGATTTTTTTATTTTATTGGAAAGGCATGGTGAGTGAATTTGTTTTTTTTTTATTAAAATTTTATAATTCATGCAGTTTGATCTGATTTACATAAGTATTGCCAAACCATTCAAAATGAACTGTTATGTATGCCAAGGATCACATTAATAAAACCATGATCTTCATTTATGATGTATGTAAATAATTCAAAACAACAAATTATAAAGGTACCTACACACTTATTTTTTTATTATTACCTAAGCATACACTGATATTAATTTTGAAAAAAAAAATCCTTTTCCGAATGAATTATAGTGACCATTTACTTAATTATAATGCAAGTTGGATATTTAGGTACCTACCTACCTAATACAAGTCAAACCTTTCGTAGTGATTGATAGCTGGGTAGGTAAGTACCTACCTACTTGAATTTCAATCTGAATTACAGCAGTTTTCAAGGAGCAGAAAATAATGTGATTACCTACCTACATTGAAAATGCATAGGTAGTGTATGCACATTGAATTTTTAATGAGTTTTTAACCATCGATATTGGAAAAACATATGTTCCGTAGCGATGTTTAAAACTTGAATAGAAACTGCTTATTTTATTTAATGAAACAAGATAAAACAAACAAAAGAGGTATAGTAAACCTTTTTAGGAATAATTTCTTTGTAGGTAGAATACACACACTCGCATGCTGACATTTAAAGTGAATTTAGGTTCAGAACCTCCTTTTTCAAAGTCAGTTCAATTTTTTTTATGCTTCATCGGATTTCATTCAGCTGGGTTACCTAATTTTGCACCTAGTTTTTGTAAGTTGGACTAACGTAGAAAGTCTGCATTATAAATAATAAAACGATATCCAAGCCATGAAAATATTTTTACGCGACTGCAGGTACCAGAAGAAGGATAATGTTTTTCGGGTGTAATACCTACGTGTCTACTTGTTTTAGCACGCTCTGTATCGTAAACGGCTTGATGGATTTCAACATATGAGGTGTCACTAGATTCGTCTTCATTGTGGAAGTGACACAGGGTATTATCGCAGTCGGATTTCTGTGTTTTTAACAATTAAGTAAGTATATGTTTATCTTGTTAATAAAAATGTCAGTCATAATACCCAACCATCCGCAAAACAATTTTATCACGTTTTTGTTTAACTATCTTGCTAATTACGTAAATACGTACACTATCAACAGATAATTGAATAATTATCTTTGCAAAAATGTTTGCAGGACCACTTTTACCCCCTATATCTATGGATTAACAAAGATATAATATTTTATATCAAATCTATAGTAATCCACAGATTTGATACCTATTAAATAATAATAATTATATTTTTAATATTATATGAGCATAATCTTGAATTTTAAATAAGTAAGTAGGTACATTTTTTATCTCAAAATAAATCAAATATCTTTAGCGTTATGGTTTTTTTATAGGCAATGCATAATTATGCATATTAAAAATGCTGAACAACAGAACTAAACTACCTACCTAACTTCCCAAAAAAGCGTGAACTTAACTAACCTTGTAGCTTGATTTTTCGATCATTACTTAGGGGAGCCGGGGGGAATGAGAGTCAGTGGGCAATGAGGGTCAATTCAAAAAGAAATGAACCTAAAGCATTACAGAATACGGCTATGTCGCACGGGGTTTAGCTCGGCATCCCTCCCGCACTCCCCAATACGCCGACCCGCTAGTCAAGCTCGCGTCACCGATATTGTATAATCTATGACCGGGAGCGACACACGTGTCACAGGGGAGGGGCCGTTGTAAAATTTCCGAAATTTCGATCTAAAACGTGAGTATCTATATTTGTTAATTTTACGAATAGAATAATCTTAAAATGTAGTACTAGAACTAAAGTTATGTTTATTAATGCAAGATATTATTCTTATTCCCCCATGAGCTGACTTTCATTTCCCTTACATGTGGGTAATTGGAGTCAAAACTACTTTTTTGTTTCTTAATTATAATTATGTTTATGTTAATGATAGTCAAAAAAGACTTATATATCTTGATGCCTGATTAGTTTTTAAAGATTAGTAAATATGAAAAAAATATAAGACTGATCATTTGTGATTACAATAATGACTTTTCCTTAAGTGACTCCCAATTCCCCCATCTCCCCTATAGCAACTTGGTACACTACCTAACAAAAAATATGTACCTAATTCTAGATCTTCAAGATATGAGCAATGATGTGGTTTGTTTCTTTTTACCCGACTGCGCCAGAAGGAGGGTTACGTTTTTCGAGTGTATGTATGTATGTATGTATATTTCTTTGGCACGCCCTGTAGCCTAAACGGCTTGATGGATTTTAGCTTGAGAGGTGTCGTTAAATTCGTCTTAATTGTGAGAGTGACACTGGATATATCAAAACTATAAAACATTAAAATGGCCGATTTTTGGCGTCTTCAAAAAGTTTGTTTTCCTCAAAACCTATCGAGTGGGGTATCAAAATGAAGGGCTCGAAAAGACGATTACGAAAACATAAATGAACGGATTTTGATGAAACTTTACAGTAATATTACCTACTTAACTTATAAGTACCGTACATCAGAATAACACATAGGCTACTTTTTATCCCAAAAGCGCGGGCGAAGTCGCGGGCGGAAGCTAGTATTAATAAATTAATAATGCATCTAACTTGGGAGACCGGTCTTTGATGGGCGGGCGTCGTATTCGTTGCGTGAGCTTAGCACAAAACACTCAAGCTAAAAATGCCCCAACCATGCGTAGGTATACCGGGGCCCAAGAGTTGCACTGGGAAATCCATTTGCGTCACGGAGGGTTCAGCGTGCTAAAAATATAACTAAATCGATCCTCGTTGCAGCATAACAATAAAATTAGGTACCTAAATCCTTTAAGAAGTTGCACTGGAAAGTTTAATTGACGTCATAAAGGGTTCTCATCGCATGGTCTGCGGGTTACGGACCGTGCAAGGTGAACTTTGCATTGGAACAAAAAAAATACACGTGCGTAGGTACACATAACCTGTAATTCTGGGGGTAATTCCATGGATGTTACTGCCGTAGCATGAGCTGCACTAAAGGGCATTCCTCCTAGGTATTAATAGTTGGGATATAGCTCTGAATACATCAGCTTGCAAACACAAGATTCATACTAATATTTTTTTTTAAATTTGTATGTATGAGGTAGATAATCTCCGAAACTACTGATCCGATTGTGAAAATTCTTTCGCTAATAGGAACCTACTATAATCCCCGTCTGCTAATAGTCTACTTTTTATCCCGAAAAAGTACCTACACAGATCCTGTCCTAGCCTGAGATGATCAGTTTAATGTATAAATATAATTATGATCGATTTTTTTAACATTTAACATTACGACTGTATTTCCTTATAGAATAAGCACAGGTGTACAGTATTATCATAGGAATCCAGAGCAACTAAAAACAATTATGTATGTATTAACAATACCTATCTTTCTCAATTGCACGTGAGGTGAAAGATGTTTTCAGACATGCATTCTTTTAAACTGAAAGAACGAACGTGAGACAAACTTTTAAGAAAGTTGTGACAATTGATCGAGGAAAAAGCTATTGTATTCTGCCATAATGTACTATGTGTGAATGTAGCCGTGGCTTTAGTGCAGTTAACCTTGAATGACGGTGTGAATGCACGTATTCATTCTTTTGTTATTAACTTCTCACAGCAAACAATTTTTTTTCCGCCAAATTGAACTTTAAGCTTTAAGCTATGATAATAACTAGCTGTTGCCCGCGGTTTCCCTTGCAGCATAGGGGAACTGCTTAATTGACCCGGAATAAGAGGAGCCAATGTCCTTTTCCAGGTTTCAAACTACATATCTCCATAGGTACAAAATTTCATTAGAATCAGTTCAGACAGAAAACTAAAAACGTGACAGACAGACAGTGGTACTTTCACATGTATAATATTGATTTGGAATTAGCCATATAAAAAACCGGCCAAGTGCGAGTCGTACTCGCGCACCGAGGGTTCCGTGTCATTTCTGGACGTATAAAGTGAAAAAACCGAACCGCATTACTAAGTTTGTTTGTGAAGGAGTTTTGATGATTTTGAAAAAACTGTAGCAGTTAGAAACATCGTTTTATTTTTGGTGCAATATTTGGATTCCTTTTTTACCATTTTGGTACGGAACCCTAAAAATACCTAATAGGAAAAAATGTAAAAATATTTTTTACGGGTTGGTTTGACAAATTAAGATTGATAAGAAAAAGGTATACCTACCTAGGTACTACTTAAACGTTTAAGTTTAAAACAAGTTTATTTAATGCTTTATGTACAAGTAAAAAATGCACTACCTAGATAGGTACCTACTTAATTACATTTTCTACCAGTTTGCCTTATGGCGATGCAGAGAGGCAAAACATTATCCCCCTTACTTATAGACGCCTCTTATCTTTAACCACTGATTGAATATATGACTATCCTTGACATTTGTTTGACAATGAATAGAGATGACAATTGACATAAGAGCTGTATAATTTAATTATCGTCAATAAGTGAGAGGGTGGGTATGGCCGTACAACAAAATAAAATAATACCTAACTAGAAAATAATTATAAATACGATACCTACACGAATAAATACATACATATACATAGCATAGGTACCTACATAAAATGCATATCATCAAAATATTCTTTGTCAAAATAAATAAAAATACTCAACAATGGTGCTGATTCTGTTGAACATGGTACTAAATTAATTTTAATCACACTATTATCTGTTTCTTACAAATATCATTGAAAAAAGACAGAAAATATTTAGAACTGTCAAATTAGTCTACGCCCTTGTCATTTACGGAAAAATAGTCGTGACCTTTTGCGATTACGACTAAATTGACATTAAAACTATTCAAGTGGACTAATTTGACAGGATTCAATATCTGCCATACCTCTCTCATGTTTTTTTATTAGAAAGGGACATAATAAGACTAAATTAGTTTAGTTTGTAAACAGCAGAATCGGCACCAATATCTACGTTAATGGTAAAAAACTTTTTTTACAAAAAATAACCGACTTCAAAAATCCACTACAAAGAAAATAATAATTTTGGTTTCGGAAGTCGGTGGCTTTAGTTTTTGTTTGTTTTTTTTTGCCACCGACTTCCGAAACCAAAATTATTATTTTCTTTGTAGTGGATTTTTGAAGTCGGTTATTTTTTATAAAAAAAGTTTTTATTTTTCCCTTTTTAGTTCTTTATCCCGCGTTAGATTACTTTCACGAATTCGTTCAACAGTAAATCTTCTACGGAGTGTGTACATTTATGCTTATAACTTTGTACATAGGAATGATTACATAATGTATTATACACTAAAACCTTCCTGAAAGTATGTAGATTACGCTAGTGAAAACCCCATCCAAATCGAATCAGTAGTTTTTGAGAAGGTGTTGACGTACCTTCACTTTAAATGAAAACCGACTGGTTGCTATCCTGATAACTTATAAATGGAAGTTCCCATTCATGTTAATTGTAGGTCGACGTCATGTTATAATGATGATGACGCTAAGACTCTTTTTATAAGCTTTTCGATGGTGATTAGGTGTGCTTCTCACGTGCATAGGGAAATCTGTAGTGAATTCACGATTAGAGCTTTTTATTATAGGTAGGTACCTAAGCGTTGTTATGGACAATTCACAATAAGTAGATTTCTTTCTTTATTAGGTACGTGTTGGACTAAAAGTCACTGTACACATTACCTATCTATTTTGAGTGACCGCTACGTGAGCTAGTAGTTATAGTAGTATCTAGTAGAGCTCTTCGTGAAAGAGTTCGGCCGGGGAAGTACATTTTTTTTTCGAGGTGGAAATCTTTATGGATCCCCCGCCCTGAGGAGGCCGGAGGGGTCTGTCAGACTTACTGACTAAAACCACCCCGGTGTTCCTGCAATAACAAGCGGCCGGGAGTTGGGGACTTGGGGCCCGCCAGATGTTAGAGGGCCCCGTCACCATTTGGTATTGCGATGCCTTTGGTTTGGAAATGTCCATAGGCGGTGGTGGCCACTTACCATCAGGTGGGCCGCGTGCTTGTTGCCACTTAAGTATATACATAAAAAAATCTATCGTGCTAACTTTGTATCGGGTAAAGGCAGTTAGGTAGGTAGCGCTCCGCTTCAGTAATCCAGCGCTCTGCAAACTGTATAGTGTATTGCAGGCATTAATGCTAGGTACTCGTTATGTTATAATTTTCTCTACTAGAGATATGTAGCAGCTATCAACTGTCCACCTATTTTGTTTTCTTACGTAAAACAGATAAAAAATACAATTAATCAAAGTGCGTACTTACAGGATTTAAATATGTAATAAAAAGTTATCAGTGGCACGTGGTACCTATCTATCTAATGATATAATTTATGATTGTTGCTACATATAATATATGTTTTTTTTGCCCCACACCAGGAATTTCGGATATATCGTGGGTCTTTTATACGACGATGGTGGCTAACAGTACCGTAGGTACCGTAGTCTAACGGCTCAAATACACCAAATCCGTCATCGTACGAACTTTGCTCGTACGATGACGGACGAACTCGGACGATTGAATCAAACACTTGTAAATTGTAGAGAGCGCGTACACTAACACGACCGATTTTGTCCGATTTGGTCGGCCGATGGCGGATGTGTTGGTGTACGCGCTCTCTACAATTTACAAGTGTTTGATTTAATCGTCCGAGTTGGGCCGTCGTCGTACGAGCAAAGTTCGTACGATGACGGATTTGGTGTATTTGAGCCGTAAGAAGCGCTTGCAACACCGAGTAGGTATTAAATGCGCATTGCTGATCCGACAGCTTAGGGCTTAGGGGACAAGCGGGTAGAGCGCTGTCAACAGCGCATCCTCAGAAAGATTTCTTTACAAAAACAAATCTAACATACACAAAAACCCAAAACAGAAACAAATATTTGCTTCATATGAGAATCGAAGCCGCGACGCTGTCGCATTTGCAGCCAATCGCTCAACCAAGCGACAACTGTGCCATCAATGTATTCATATCTCTCTCGATTAGGTACGTTTGATATCGACCTATCAGAGTCTGGCCAGTGGGCATAGCATGGAGGAACACACCTAGGCTGGAGTGAGGAATGCTGAGGGGAAGGTACAATAAAATAGTAACAAAATTAAAAATAATTCCGTTTTACATAGGTCATCATAACTCATACGGTCATACCACATAAAGTAAAACGGAACCTATCTTCTATAAATATATATAAATATTATAAATTCTTCTGTACGTGTGTTTGTCACTGAACTCCCATATTTTGCATGCTCAAAGACATGAGACTTCGGTGAAGTGAAACTACTTATTATGTGAGTAACATCTTAGGTGATAAGTTTCATGGACATGTATCTACCTACGTACCTACTTAGTTGTAAATTTTGCAAAAACATAATGACGTTTTGTGATAAATAGCAATTTTATTGTTCTTGTACAAGAAGTTAGTGGTTATTTTTTGTGTAGGTATTTCTATAGTGTTGTGTTGTTACTAATTTGGTATTTTATCGCTGATTGCTATAATTTGCCTTAGTCATCTATAAAAGCATTTGCTGTTTGCTGGCTCCCCTCTGCCAAGATGCTTGAGAAAATGGTGGGTAACTAATGACAAGTCACAGTGTACCAGCTTTTCTAAATAAATTGAACTGGGAACATAGATAGGTACAATGACTTAGAATTGAAGATTAGACATGCTTCTAAGTGAAGCAAAACTGTAATACAATGTAACCTTTTGGACTGGCATTAATCCCGCTCCACATTTTCGGCAAAACTAAACGAGACTTGCCAAATACGAGAGTGTAGAGTCTGTAGAGGGAATATTCGTCTCAGCCCCGGATCTAGGGGCAATTCAGAGGGTGGCAAATTCAAGCTTAGTAGACGAATACACTGAGCAGTGTATTTGTCTACCAAGTAGGTACCTATAGTAATCGCAAAGAGCAGCGCTAGACCGGTCGGTGTGGGGTTCTTTGGGGGAGGCTTATATCCATTAGCATCAGTGGGCGTATTATGACAGGGGGGTGATTCTCGCGGGCGATATATTGATATCGAATTCGATATATATTGCAACAAATGTCAAAATTCTGATTCTGACAGTTGTTGCAATATATATCGAATTCGATATCAATATCGAACTCGCGAGAATCACCTCCCTGAAATGATGATGATAAAGGTAAAAATATCGCGCAGTTTTATTCGGCGTAATATTTTTCGGCGTCACCCAGGGACCCCACTTTATTCACGAATCAACTTACGTTATAGGCTGCAGCGTTTAATGCTATAGCGGCAGATATTTTCAAGACCATCTTGTACTTAGTAGAGCGGGCTTTACATAGGTTATGTAAAGCCCGCTCTACACTCTCACCGAAAGGTCTCAGCGAGAACATCTTGCCGAGTCAGTACGAGATGAAAGCGGCCCTCTACATTCTCGACTGACGGCCTGACACAGTTATTATACATTCGATGCTTGTAGTACAACATGGTCTTGAAAATATCTGCCGCTTTTTTTATATAACACTTGCTTTCGCCCGCGGCTTCACCTACGTTTTTCGGGATGTATCACTACATAGTATAAAACAAAGTCGTTTCTCGCTGTCTGTCCCTATGTATGCTTAGATTTTTAAAACTACGCAACGGATTTTGATGCGGTTTTTTTTAATAGACAGAGTGATTCAAGAGGAAGGTTTATAGGACCCGTGCAAAGCCGGGGCGGGTCGCTAGTTATACATATAAATCTGGGCTGTAAATAGTCGAAATATTTAACATCTAACGTCTTACACGTTCAACGATATGGGAAATTTGATGCAATGCCAGCTGTTCCGGGCTATGTCCAGGATGCGGATAATGCCAGTTAAACTATGACTGTTATGATGAAACATAGTTGCTTGCACATGAGAATAAGTGTGCGCAATGTGTGCATGCATTTAGTGGCGCTTGTGAAAATGAATAGGTTATTATACCGAATGATGATAAATTATCAAATAATTTTTCTTTTTCGTTGACATTTAATATTCTCTAGCTACAAGATAATAAATATATGTCAAAGCTAGTCGTTTATGCCCTTGGTGACTTCTTAGCCATAATTCTTATTTTTCATTATTCTAAGCTGCAAAAAATATGCATAATATGAATATAAATTAATGTCAAAATGAAACCAAAAACTTACAAATCCTTATGTAGCAACATCTTAACTGGACAAACTTCTGTAATATAAAACAAAATATAATTAAACCCGACTGCATATCGGCTGCACGGTTGTCGCAGTGGCTGAGAGATGAGCTGCTGCGCGCGTGTCGCGGGTTCGATTCCCGCACTGGTCTGGTTATTTGTGAATGTGTATGTGTTTGTAAACGCACCCACGACACAAGAGAAATCCTAGTGTGGGGCTACGTTTTTTATAAAAAAAATACTTAGGTATACATATTTACGTCACTCCCACAATGAAGAGAAATCTAACGACACCTCATATCCTGAAAGCTGAAATCCATCAAGCCATTTCGGCTACAGAGCGTGCCAAAGAAACATACAATAAACATAAACATACTGTATATGTATACTCGAAAAACATTACTCTCCTTCTGGAGCAGTCGGATAGAAATGAGAAGACGGGGAATTAGGTAGGTATCCGTATTTATTAAAACAAGTGTATGTAGGTACGTCATTGGATAGATAATTACGATTGTACCGTTGATTACGCGACATGATCCCTCAAGGCTAGGATGTGCTTGGCACAATGATTGAATGGTATTGTAGTACTCGCGAGACCCCCATTACGTTTCCCATAACCGTCTAGCAATGCCAATGTTGAAACAAAGGATGTGTTCAATCTTACGATTGTGTTCCGATTGTAAAAGGTTCAGTGTCAAAAATAGTCATTTTACGGTTTATTTTTTCGCTAGGACAAGCATTTTTTTGTTGCCATCGTCAAAACTACAGAATTCTTGTAGACCGAGACGAAACATTTTGTAAAATAAATAAATAAAAAATTGTCCGTGTAAAATACCGCGGTTTTAAAAATAACACGAGAGCAATCCTTGGTCTATGTGCCTTGGTGTGCATCCAGGGGTAGGTTACATAAGTACCTAGGCAGCTTGTTGCCTTTAAAAAGCAGAGCCCGAGATTGAGATAATTACACCAAAGCATGATTGTATACATAGTAAAAGACAAACCACGCATTTTGTTAACAGCTAACTTTTGATTTCAACCGTAGTTGACATCAAAAGCATACAAATTATACAAGAAAAATGTAAATCAAAGATTTTCATCTTCCACCGGCCGCTTGTACCACTCAGCTCGGGACAATTTCCGTATTTTATCGAAATTGTCGAAAAACGGGACAAACCTGTACTATACGGGACGCGATGGTCACTCGGTGATAGTCCCGTACATATGGGTCGTATGTAGGGCTGCCATCCGTCCGGGTTTCCCCGGATTGGTCCAGTTTAGAGGGCGTCCGGGGAGCGTCCGGTAGGGGTTTCAAAAAATTTCACTTTGTGTTAGGGGAATCCTGATTGATGAAATTTTTTTTCAGGCGCGTCCGGGAAATATACCCAATTTCAGCCAAATGTCCGGGGTTTTTAAAGTTTTTGTCCGGCTTCAACAATTTAGGTGATGGCAGCCCTAGTCGTATGGCAACACTATGTGTATGGATTAGGTTCTCTTAGATTTTTAGTAAGACGTGAATGGCTGTGTCCAAATACTTAACTGATAAAAAAGTAATAATATTGATAATAGTATAATTAAGTACCTATGTGAATAAAGGTAGGTACAGGCGATAAATATTTGTTTTTATCGTTCTGTACCTATCAACGAGACAAAGCAGGAAGTATAAAAACATCAAGAGCATAACAAGATGAAATAAAAAATAATCCTCATGAGAGCGATTTCTTATTGTCATTAGGTACTTAACTTACGCCTATTGTTACCTGCTTTACAAATCTTGCATTTTAATATTGCATGTGTTAAACGGAATAATGTATTCATAAGTTTATTTTAATTTTAAAAAAGTTTCAGACATTTTAATATCAATTGACTCAATATGGCTTTTTTCAGTTTTTCATATCCTGCTACTACGTAATTTACCTATACATTTTATCTATTGATGGCTTCATGCACTGTAAAAATCTGTAAAATATTTCATTAAGTCCTTTGTAAAAAAGTATATAATTAAAAATTAAGTCACCATTAGAGCTTAAAAATATTACGAAGTATACAATGTAAGTATGTAGATGTGTATGATTATGTAGGTTGATGTCATATCATTGCATTTGCAGCTGTAAAAGTGTATTACATATTTCGCGGTATCACGGTATGTTAATTTCATTGTTGTAATTTTGTAATGCAAAATCTCCGAGTTTGGTAAGCAATGAATAATTGCTTTGTCTTTATGAAACTTCTTGGCTCACCAGAAATAATTTCGCCGTATCTGCTGTAAAAATGCGAAGGTACCTTTCTACTTTATTCTTGGTTAAGATAGAATTGAGGTAATGGTGCTGATTCTGTTGAACATCGCACTAAATTAATTTTAATCACATAATATAATATCTCTTTCTTACAAATATCTATGAAAAAGGACAGAAAATATTTAGGTAGAACTGTCAAATTAGTCTACTGAGATCTACGTCCTTGTTATTTAGCTACGGGAAAATAGTCGTGACCTTTTGCGATTACGACTAAATTGACATTATCACTATTGAAATGGACTAATTTGACAGGATTAAATATCATCTATCCCTTCCTCATGTTTTTTTATTAAATTAGAAAGAACTCTACTAAGACTAAATTAGTTCAGTTCGTAAAAACAACAGAATCGGCACCAATATCTAACTTAACTACCAATGTAAAATTACTTATTTTATAGCTACTCTACATGCATATGTGTAAAAATTATGATAGTATGGTAAGTATAGCGATAAAAGCAACAAAATGATTAATTTGGCGTAAGTACATAATGTAATGATAGAACAGTGATAGCCTAGTGGTTTAACCATGTGCCTCCCACGGCGAATGGTTCGAGTTCGATCCCGAGGCAGCACGCACCGCTGACTTTTCGAAGTCATGTGCGTATTAGAAATTAATTATCACTATTGCTTCAACGGTGAAGGAAAACAAGGTGAGGAAAAAAAAATTCGAAGACATGTGACGTCAACCAACCTGCACTGGGCCCGCGTGGTGGACTACGGCCCACTCCCTCTCACAGAGGAGGCCTGTGTCCTAGTAGTGGGAACATTATAGGCCGATTATGCTTATGCTACATGATGTAATGACGTACAGCCTAAAGGATTAGATAAATTTTACTGATACATTTGCCACAAATTAATAACGCCAGTTCTGGGATTTTAAGTAGGTATCTAACTCTGGCGATTACCCATCTTTTTGTAGCATCACATGATTATAGCTTCTTACTACTTGCACTACGTGCATGTGCACCTCGTTATGATAATTGTAGATACATCCATGTAGGTATTTACGTTTGAACGTAACGCAACCGTAAACACTTACCTAAATAGTGTTCTTGAGAACACTGTTTAAGTGTTTACAGTTGCGTAATATTTTTAGAGACATTTAAAATTGAAGATTCACCTAGATGTGTACCTAGGTACCTACTGCCTTAGATACCTACGCTTATAGATTTACTTCTAATCTCAGATCCTATGATCTGAGCTTCTAATAGAGGCGATAGGTAATCTATCAGTTTGTGATGGCTCGTAGATATTAGAACCCTGTATGAGAGCCTGTTAGAGCTATGTAAAAGCTTACATATACACATACATATCGAGGGGTGAAAGGCTATTTGATTTAAGCGACATTTTGGGCGATATTAATTCTGAATCATATAAAAAAAATATTAAATTATCATATTTATATACCTACTATTCAGAATCAATATCTCCCAAAATGTACCTAACCTAGTGCCAATTAACATTTCCGTACTTGCATAAAAATAAGCTAAAGCTAAACTTTTATGAATTGGATACAATTAACGGTTTAGTTATGGCGTTACGGTTTCCATAATAATTATAATTTTTGGTGTTACTAAACAAAGTTGCATCACCTCACGGAGTCTGTTGGCTGAGCACGACAGCCCCTTCGCCTTACCGTGAGTGACGTGACGTAACGAAACTCACGCAATGTATCATTACGAAAAACATCTCTAGGAAGTACTTAGTACCTATCGGACACTATGTTTCATAAAAATATTTTAGGTAGGCACTTACATACCTATACAACGTGTCCCATTGGGCAACATTCCTCAAAGGCCAAACCAGAAATCGCAAATAAAATTAGCTGTTCATATGCTGTTCCATACATTGTTCACATAAATCGACAAAATGTAGGTTTGTCCGGTTTCTCATAATGTCGCATTATGGGAGACACGCTGTACCTATACCTATTTAAAAATGCACATTTATATTTAGCCTAAGAGCACACCCCTTACTAATAGACGCCTCTTAACTATAACCACTGATAAAATACACCTACAATATTATTTATATCCTTGCCATTTGTATGACAATGAATAGAGATGACAATTGCCATAAGAGATGATTAATTTAATCACCATCTTTAAGTAAGGGGGATAGTGAATGGCGTTGTTGTTTGCATGTGTTGGTTAAAATTAATACATTTCCCAGTTGCGTTTGTGAAGATCATATACGCTTAAATAAATAAGGAAAAAGTACCTAAAGTACCTACATGTTTTTATATTGCATTTTTTAGTTACTCTTAACACATAAAACCTCAATCAATACATTAGCAAAGGTAGGTAGAGGTACCTACATATATCTACCAAGCTTTGATTTAAAAATATATTGAAACTTAGTACCTACTTAATAATCATCAAAATCATTAATATAGGTAGCCCTCCAAATTATACTACTATTTAAGGAAAATCGTAATGTTTTCTCGAAATAAATATAATTTCAAGGGCTAGTTTTTATATTAATGATTTACAAGTAGGCAATGAACATCAACAAAAAAATATATCTATGGTTACCTGTAGTGCCATTTACAGACGATAAAGGTATTCGGCATGCTAGAGAACGTAAATTAGGTCTCAAACTCCCAAATCAACACTTGGATGATCCAACATGTGAGGGCAAATGAATGACAAATATTTAAGTCGGTACCTATGCACCTGATCCTTATGTGAACACACAAAGGTATGAAGGAAACAACTCTTTACTTTGTTTCTTGTTTAATTTACCAAATGTTTGCATAACGCCTTTGTGAGAACTTTAAGTTTTGATTGCTTTGACAACGGACAAGATTATCACAAATAAATAAACACCAAAACCATGGAGTAGCGGTATAAGGGATTAAGTAATTGCAAATAAGTAGGTCAGAGCAAATAATTTTGAAATGATTCTATCGCATCAAATAGTTATATAGTTTAAACTATACTAATTCTAATTAGCATCATCAAAGGGGATCATCTCATACACCGTGTATGAGATGATCCCCTTTAGGAGGATGCTAATTAGAATTAATATGGAAGTAATGTTTGAATTAAGTACATTATTGAATCAGCTTTGGTTTTGTTCCCAAACTCTGGTTGCCTGCCCAAACTCTCTGAACAAAACCCTACGCCCTTAACCAAAGCTGATACAATAATGTACTTAATTCAAACATTACTTCCTTAATTAATTATAATAACTCTGCTAATTATAACTTCTGACAGGTGAATACTTATCTGTGTATGCGGTTCCACCCACATGCGTTGTAGGTCTGCCCTGAAATCAAACCTCCGCGACCGCTGAGAAACCTCAACCATACCATTGCGCAAATTGAGCTGTCCGGTCCGGATACCGGATACCGATTTTTTTATAAAAAAATAACAAACTTCCTCAAAAAATACAATAAATAATGTCACGTGTGACAGTAGGTAGGTGACAGTGTGAAAACAGTTTCGGAAGTCGATAACTATTTTTGATTTGGTTTGATTCGACACCGAATTCCGAAATTGTTTTACACATAATTGTAGTCAGATTGCAAAACACCGTTTTGATTTTTTTTTTTCTATTTTGAGTGATATAAACATTATAAACACAATAGGTACCTATACTAATACGCGATTGATTGCAGCAGTAGCGTGCAACAAACCGAACCAAAATAGGCGAATTGAAGCTGATTAAAATACTACTTAACCAAAAGTTAATAAGGGACCAAAGAGCGAGCAATCTATACCAAATGAAAAAATAAAAAATATATTTGACGAAGATAACAACAAAAAATACCTACAGTCGAATTGAGAACCTTCTTCTTTTTTGAAGTCGGTTAAAACTCTGGTTGGGTTCATGTGCCGACACGACAGACGGTACCTACACTCAAAGTCAAAACAAAAGATCAAACGTTTCAATAGAAGATGAAAGTTGAACTTAAACCGGTTCTAGTAAATTGACAGATCACCTAATCAAACAAACAACTTGTGTTCGCGTATCTAATCGTGAATGTGATTTATGATTTATAATCTACTGGTTGTGGATCATGTTAAACTTTTCGTTCATAAGTTTTATAATCATTATTATCAGCTGTGAGTTGATACACATAATTATAATGATATGCAGTAGCATTGCATGTCAGTCACCCGGTGAATGTAGAACGATGGACGGTGTCAATAACATCTAGTGTGTGACATCATAATAATAAAGAGATTATTCTGTAAATCGGTACCTACCTACCAGATGATAAAAAATATAAAAACTTTTGTTTTTTTTCCGGATTTCATAGAGAGAGTAAAAACATTACAAAAAACCGGCCAAGTGCGAGTCGTACTCGCGCACCGAGGGTTCCGTATCATTTTTGGACGTATAAAGTGAAAAAAACCGGACAAATGGTTTGTGTCCAAAGCTAATGAGGTGAAACTTTTATTTGACGAATTTACCACTTAACACTTTTATAGCCAATTAAAGAGACACAGTTATAAAAATAATTAACACATGCAAAATTTACAGCAAGAAGAATGCTGGAGAAAGTACTTTATGTAATAACAGTTTGTGAAAAGGAAGGTTTCCATCAAGTTCAAAAGCCTTAACCATGACACATAAGTTGCCATCGGCTGTCAACAAAGGCTTGCAGCAACAGTTGGAAGTTGGGACCTGTTGCGCATAATCAACTAACCTGAGGTTAACGAATATGACTAATCTTAGTTTTGTAACTGTCCTTTGAAGGTACACTAAAGGTGCTTTTCCACTGATGAAGCGAGGAGAGACGAGAATATAAAATTGTAGGTAAGTATGTAAATTATTTCCTTGCTAGGAGAGAATTTAAATTTTGCCATACAATTTTATATTTTCGTCTAGACATCTCACGTCGGCAGCGGCGGCGGCGCGCGGCGTCGTCTCGGCTTGCGTGGTCGGTGGAAAAGAACCTTAAAGGTCAATAACATTGATAATAATGGGACAGCATACGTAACATCTTGTCTAACATAAACTATAGACAGTAAAATTATTATCAAAGAAAAAAAAATGAGGTTATCAATCCATCTGTAGGTTGTCGACTATTTTTAACCGACTTCCAAAAAGGAGGAGGTTCTGCATTCGGTTGGTTTTTTTTTTTATACAATTTTTACAATACTTTTCTCTAAAGTCGTTTTAAGTTTTTAGGGTTTTTTTTGAGCATTGTATTTTGTTGAAAATTTGGATAACAGAGTCGTTTATGTCTCCGATATAGAAAAAAAAAAATCCTAAGTAAGATTCGTTCATTAAAATTAACGCACTGTAGGTAATGCCATGCAAGCACTGAATTTAATATGAATTACTGGAGGCTTTCACTTGTAAGCTCACGACATTTAACTTTCACACTGCCAGACGGATATTGAACTTAACTTGAAATATTGACAGTATCCATAACTTTGAGAACAAATAGTTAAAATTTATTCTTAAATGTCATGCTTATTTATATTTGAGGTTTTTTTGCAAGTAGTTACATACATACATAATAAACTCTTATTAAATAGAAAATATCGTGGTTTCAATAAGAGCTAACATATGACATAATACATTGTTAGTAATTAACTAATAGATAAAAAATGTTTATATTAGAATGGATAAGTAAACTCACATATAGGGTTCCGTAGTAAAACTAAAAACCCTTAGTTTTGTCATGTCCGTCGTCCGTGTCGTGAAAAAAACTGGAAAATTCAATCTTGCTAAAATTGAACCCTTTCGCATTTATAACTTGTGTGATATTAGTGTGATTTTATCAATTTTAATCCCTGAATAAATATTTACTATGTTTATTTATTCCTATTTCTTAATGTCATTGTAAAATAGAAATAATTTTTGTAGTTAGCAGAAATACTATAGTGAAATACAAGTTTAAACGGATTAAATCGCTTATACTTATTACTGATTTTTCCTGACGTTTCGAATACCTACTTTGCAGCGTTCGTGGTCGCAGGACGACTGCTCAGTCGTCTTGCAACCACGAATGCTGCTTTAACTTACCTAAACTTGTTTTATTATAATGGGTAGTAACTGTGTGGGTAGTATTAACGAAAACTTAAGAAATTAGCTGAAATACTTTTTGCTGTCTAGCATACCTATGCTACGGAACCCTACACAACGCTATTTTAACATAAGTATCTACGTTAGTAATTGTTCATCTGTACATAAATGTTTTCCCAGTGAGTACCTAGGTACTTACCTAAATAAATACAATGTGTCCGCATACCTGTGTGAAAAATACCTCGTAACTGTTAAAGGAAGTCAATATTTTACCTTTAAACACACTAATTAATAATTGAGATGTTGATACATCTGGTCATACCTACCTTACAGGTATTTCCAGTATTTCTGTAATTAATTAAGTTTGTTTAAAGGTAAAATATTGACTTCTTTCAACAATTATATATGTATTTAATTAAAAGCACTAGATATTAACTAAAATACCTATAAGGCATGACCTGAATTTATGTACATTTATTAATTAATGTGTTCAAAGGACATTAATTAATGACTTCCTTCAAATACAGTTGTAAGCATTCTTTATGCTTCGTCCACGTACACGTAAACGAAGTAGAAGCAGAAAAGAGCAAGTATACCTACTAGGTATATATTAGGGCCTGTGCACACCACGTTTATTAAATGGCGCATTTCAAAAACGTGGTGTGCACAAACCCTTAGAATCGTAGCACGTGGCGTTCTGGGGGGTGATTCTCGCGGATTCGATATTGATATCGCCTTCGATATATGTATATTGCAACAACTGTCAAAATCCCTACCATTTTGACATTTGTTGCAATATAAAGGCGATATCAATATCGAACCCGCGAGAATCACCCCTCTGTAGTTTCTGCCTACCTCCGCCTCCGTGGGAAAAGGGCGGGAGTTTGTTACCTACTTGAATTCGGTGTACCTACGTGAATACGCGCCTTATCTAGCTAGGTAATCTGCAGGTCAGCAAGTTCATCTGCACTCTAACTAATTAACGCGAATTAACGACTTTTGCCCGCGAATCCATCGGCGTGAACTAAATAAAATTGAAATTGATCATTTTAAATTACCTGGGTGACTATATAGTAGGTATCTACCTATTACGTTATTAGAAGAAGTCAAGCATATCTCTGGTTCAACTGTTGGTGAAAACTGCATTAAAATTCATTGTGTAGTTTAGAAGAATAAGCGGACAAACAGACGACACTTTGAATAGTTTGAACATAATTCTAACTAAAGTCATTGCTCCTTGCATATAGGTACCTAAATCTTTGGAAGATCATGGAGAATAACAAATGCTAGATCCTATATTCTAATGGGCGCACCTTCAAGTCTACCACCCAATGTGCACGAGACTTGAAGTCTGGATCACATAAACTTGACCGTGTGCAGATATCAATTTGAATGACAATGAACTCAAGTCTCATGGAAGATGGCCGGTAAACTTGATCGATATATTCGAGCGACCTAGTACCTAATATTCGAGCATGAAATACGAACTACACACCTTTATCTAACTTAGCCATTTATGAATTATTCAGAGAATCCATTTAATACATTACCTACATAATGTTGAATAACAAAACGATAGTTCACCTATTCCGCTTCCGGTAGGTAGACAGACATACGTTACTGGACTGACGGCTTTGATCAGTAGGTCGAGGTCATAGAAAAATATTCAAAATACTTATCTATATTCTACATCTGTTACCTACTGTTATAAGTATTATTAAACATGTGCGAAAAATAGGTACTGTATTGTTTATAATTAGTATAGGTACAGTTAGGGAAAGGGATCCTTTAGCAGGTAGGTATACTATCATTCATATTTGGTCGTATATTCAAACTTCGAAGCATTCCGAATCCGAATTGCTTCGAAGTTTGAATGTACGACCAAATATGAATGATAGTGTACCTGCTATAGGATCCCTTTCCCTGGCCGTACCTAGTAATTATTTACTTACATAATATATTAAATGCATAATTATACGGTTTTATGAACAAATAGGTATGTATAAAAAATACAAATAAAAAAATAAAAGTACAAATACAAAAAAAAGTGCAACTGCCGTAGTTTCGGCTAAAAGACCGCATGATGGCTACTTTTCCTGAGTTGTGATTATGACAGCGCCGATAAAGGTCACTCTATAGCTGTTAGATATCACTTAATACGATACACCATGCGTTTGCTGTAACTGATTCCCCTGTACCGTTATTGTGTTTGTATGACACTCTTTAAGTAAGATCTATGCGTGCAAACAATGGATAGGTAAGTAAGTACTTACCGTTACTCAACTGTGGATTTCCACTGTTTGCAAATCATATAAGTAACCTACAGACATATTATAGGTATTAACTTCACTATAGAATACTTACGGTCGGTTGCAGAAAGATAATTAAATTTTAATGGAGGCATTAACCATACAATTTCTATCGTTAAAGTCTCCTTTAAAACTTAATGACCAGAAGATCATTAAGTTTTAAAGGAGACTTTGTAACTCAGCGTTAGAATGAAAAGTTACAAGTGTTAAAGGCTTTTTCCGATTATTTACTTTAATTAATTCGCCTGCCCGGGACAACCTACGGATATAGAATAGGCTTAATAGGCTAGATACCGCAAGCCGTCCCGTCCGTCCCAGCGTGCCCGAATCGTTGGTGCAATGCTCCTATTTGCCGAGCTTCTACTTGAATTTGCTTTTAAATGCACCGGTGGAACTTGACAAGTAGCGTTGTTGTAGATATAAAAATGCCAAATTGGGCCATTATTAACGGGTTGCCCTTATATGATTTTCGTGATGTTATTGTAGGTCAGGAAAAATGATACGCTCGTTTTCATACTATTTAGTAATCATGTGGTTGTGGTATCTAGTCTACTCTATATCTGTGGAACAACGAAATGGTAAATGTATAGTCGCGTTCATTAGTGCAGTCCTAATTTAAAAATAAAGGCGCGGCTTACGCATAAAAATGTTTCTCACGCGCAAGATAATTTATGCCGTAACGTGCACTTTTGACCCCGACCGTACTTTACCTACGTTTAGAAAAGATGTACCTAACAATCAATATTAATACGTGCTTTCCAGTATTGCGATTCCAGTACACTTATGCCTTATGGTACAAAAGATAACATTCAATTTGTTTCGGTTTCGCTTTCTTCAAGCCCATTATGTGTTTATCAAAGGTTGTTGGCTCTCACTTTCATTTGTGACTGACGAGTCACGTTCTCATTGAATACCCGATACGCGTCCAAACGTGCGTTCATCTTTGAAATGGACTGTGGTTGTGTCGTCTTTGTTTTTCCCAAAATGTATGATAATTAATTTGATTTTAATTTTAGGAGGACTGAAGGTCTTATTGCCTAAATGCTCTGTGTGATAATTATGCTTTTATGGCCTAGTCATACATAATCTAATAACAGCCGTTGCCGCATCTTTAAAGTGGTTTAAACTTACCTAATGCTTACGTTTACCTATGTTTCCTTTCTAGATAATAATAATAAGCCAATTGAATTTTTATAAGTAGGTACTTTTGTCATTTTTTTAAGTCATTGCAAGGGCAAATTAGAATAATTATGTTCATATTTTGACACATTATAAATGTTATTGATGCAAGACAAGGTTAGATTCTACAGGCATTAACGCATTAAAGCACGGCACGCAACAAGATATCTCTCAACTCTTAATGCCGTGAGTTCGTGACCCAATACCCATTACGAGTACCTACCTATCTATGTCTTGTGAACGTAAAGTTGAAGAATAAATATTTTAAACCAACCTCAAAAAAAGGAGGAGGTTCTCAATTTGTCTTTATAAAGACGAATTGAGAACGACTTTCTTAAACATTAACAATTTTCTTTATTCGTATTATTGGGTGCTTGCGAAATGCGTTAAAATGGTGGGACCATATCCTGAATTATAAAAAAATAATACCTTAGTAGTAAGTATTTACTACTAAGGTATTATTTTTTTATTTATAAAACAGAAAGTCTTATTGCAATACGAGTAGGTACCTACTTATTTATTTTGATATTCCTTTTGCCGCTCTCTGGTAGATTACAGGTTGTGTAACCTTGCTTGCTTCGAAAAACATAGTTATTTTAAAATCACGTTTCCATAATAATCATTCATATAATAAATAGTCACTCGACTTTGAATCAGCATCGAAATTTAGCTTTAGGTACGTTTTACTTTGATAGTAAAAAACTGCAAAAACTTGTATTATTTATTTAATTATACATTAGCTATTTGATTAAAGGTAATTGAAATAAAAAAAAAAACGACAATTTAAAAAAATATATTTTTTTAACTCTGTAGGTACACAGAGTATTAAAACCATCGTAGCCTACAATTTTTCGAAATCAAAGAAAATTTTAATTTTTTAACTTGTCGTTTTTTTTTTTACTCTGTGTACCTGGTTTAAATGGTTGTTCCGTGGAAAAGAAAACACGTTTAGCTCATGTAGGTATCAGATATTGTTTGCTGTTTTCTACTTGTCAGAAAACCCTTGCTCCGATTGTACACAAGGTCTACCCAATCATCTCATCAATGCCCAATGGAAGTTAATGTGACCAATGTCGAGAATAACTATACAATAGGTGTAACAGGATAACTGGAGCTAGAAGGTACTATTCCACCTACAAAAATAAGGCTATAAATCATAATTTTTATTTTGAAAGCAGGTACCTACTAAGACCCTAGGTATCCTACGTGAACAGATCTGCATAGCATGTCAACAATATTATTAAACCGGAGTCAGTGTCCTTCAGTTTAATTTACATAGACCAGCCAGTATTTGAGTATTAGGTAAAACTTAGGTAAATATCATTGACAATGCATTACCTGAGTCATAAATTATCCAATATTGAACTTTCGCATAGGTAGGTACTTTGATTTTGGATACCTTAATATTTGTTTTAACAATCTGAAGAAAATTATATAAGTATATAGGTAGATGTGTTTCATATGTTGTAATTCTAGGATGACTGGTTTTTTGAATGACCCTGAGTAGAGGGAATGTATTATTCATTTCTACGTATTTTAAGGCGCTGATAACTGCCAACGGCCTTGAGTGATTTCGGTGGTATAGCTTGATTGTTCTGCACTGAGCTCAAGCAACGCGACATACGTCCACCGAGCAATACGACTCGCCTATCAAGGAGCACGCTGTGCCGAATTAGACGTATTATTACTTTTTAGTATCTAAAATATAAAATTAAAAAAAAGTAACAGGCAATATTATAGGTAGTAACATAGTCTTTTCACACAAAACAAATCATGAAAATATCTTAAGCGATTTGAAAGTAATTACGTTTTTATGTTTTGGGTAGACAGTAATTCATGATTTACTACAATAGTTAAACTGTTGGTTGGGTAGCGTAGCGGCTACGTCACACGTAGCAAGTGCTACGTATAGTTACGTAAAAGTTTAGAGCTAAAATTGTGTAGCCAACTAGCCATAGCCGGATAGATAAGCTAAAAAAAATATCATGATGGCACACGAGTCACGAGTACGACGAATACAATAACAGCGCGCGTGTATGGCTGCCTACCATAATGTTAAAAAAACAGTAACGAGAATGCTTTATTCTGTTTACCGTTCAATAAAAATAAAGTACCTACCTAGGCTATACAAAATATCGTTTTCATAATTTCTAGCACCCAGAGCCAAAAATGAAAGTTTGCAACCCTATGTGCAAGAGTTTATCAGAAACACAATGGTACAATCACGATGCGCACAGGAACACAGATAAAAAAAACCGGCCAAGTGCAAGTCGTACTCGCGCACCGAGGGTTCCGTATCATTTTTGGACGTATAAAGTGAAAATATCCGGACCGCATAACTAAGTTTGTTTGTGAAGGAATTCTGATGATATTGAAAAAACTGTACTAGTTAGGAACATCGTTTTATTTTTGGTGCCATATTTGGGTCAATTCCTATCAACTCTAATTATTTCAAATTTTTCGCCCCGCAAACTTCGGAGATAAGGGGGGGGAATGGTATTTTTTTGGACATTTTTCATCATATGTCGAAAACTGTGAGACATAAAATAAAATAAAAATATACATATTTTGAAATGTGCAGATCAAGCCCTTTCATATGATATGTCACTTGACCTAGTAACCCCACTTTGAAATTTCGGACCCCCACTCCGGCCCCTTTTGCAATGAAAATAAAAATATTTTTGGTTTTTTTTATTTGCAATAAAGTTGAACAAGCATTCTTTATAACTGTTCCAAATTTCAAGTCGATAGCATAAGTAGTTGCTGAAATAAGCAGGTGTGACAGACAGACAGACAGACAGACGAAGTCGCACCATAAGGGTTCCCTTTTTACCATTTTGGTACGGAACCCTAAAAAATTACAGAACTGATTTTCCATATAAAATTATGTTCCGAATTTGTATGAAGTAGGTATGTAGGTAGGTACCTATGAAGCAATCTGTGCTATTGTTTTATATTTCCGACTGCGGATTACGAATTACGACAACGTTTTTTCGAAAGGCTGTAGTAGGTAATTTTATTTAATTAATTTTATTGATAATGTCAATCAGTCTGTTTTGAAAAAATACCGTGAACGGGATATAATGTTTATGGTTTGGCATATAATTTTTCTCACGTTATCGTAATATAGTTAATTTATGTATTGTTTAAATAATTATATTAATTATATGCATCTTTAAAAAAAATCTTGTCTTAATTTATGAATCGATAGGTACTGCAGTACGAATCACATTAGATACATGATAGCAACTATTTGATTTCTTTAGATAAGAATTACGATTGCACAATACATACATATCTGATAAAAATCATTAGGTAATACTTATGAAGCCACACATCCATATTACGTGTTAATTATCTCAACAGATACTGATATTTTCTTATCAGCGATGCAATACTTGTAATAGAATATTCTGAATATTTATTACCTACATAGACAACTAGTTCCCCGTAAATCGTAGCGTACAGTTCAAGAAAATCATACAAAACTGTACAGTTTTCGCATAGGTACACACAGATCATAGAAACAAGGAGATGTGCCGAGGCGCTATCGAGCTTGATGCCTGATCTTGAGCAAATTGCTCATATTAAAAACGTACGCGCTGGCGACGAACCGAATACGATCGATGGTATAAATACAGTGTTTTAGTTTAGTGCTAGTGTTGAGTGACGATTAACAGTATTAGATTGAGGGTGTGCGGAATGTTCAATGCGTGGGAGATCTTTTTATTCATAAGGAGCGCTTAATTATGCGCGTAATTGTGTCGAAAAATGTACTAAAAGTGGCATCAGTTTTTCCCGTACTAATTTGCTATGATGGCATATCTCCTTGTTTCTATGATCTGAGGTACACACTCTACGATTTAACGTTGCAGTCTAAGCTGTACAGTGTACAGTGCGATCGTAGCGATTTCTCGTAGCGTGTCTGGCCTGCATTAATCTGTGTATGTAAGTAGAAATTCTCTTTTGTTACAGGCGGTCTAACCGAATAGGTCTTCTACAAAAAATGGGCTTTGAAATCATATAAATTAAGAAGACAAGTATTTTTTTAAAAATAGGTGAAAAATAATAAAAAATGTCAAACGTCGAGATGGTCGTCGACAACAATATGAACAAAACTGACATCGGCAACCACATGTTTGAGGTGAGAAAATTATCTTTATTTTAAACAGTTCCAGAGAATATTGGCCGCACGGTTGTCGCAGTGGCTGAGAGATTGGCTGCTGCGCGACGTGTTGCGGGTTCGATTCCCGCACTGATTTGGCTGTTTGTGTATGTGTTTGTGTTTGTAAACGCACCCACGACACAGGAGAAATAGACAGAAGCAGCACAGAAAAAGAATATCGGTTCAAAATAGAATCTTGTATGTACTTTTGGGTCGTGTAAAAATCCCCCAAATGTTTGGCAGATTTCGGTATAGATTAGTGCTTTATTGTTTTCGTTTTTCCAAGTTTTAGCACCTCCCTAAAATAATATCCGAATGAACCCTTAGCTGGATCCACCACTACACGTGATGATTTTGGTTTAAATAGTGTCTGAACAAGGCATTACCATGGATTTTCAGTTGATTTGTGAACGATTTCATAACTAACACTCTCATAACTGGCCTTTGAGGCGTTATTTTCATCATAGTGTGACAATAAGAACCTTTCATCTTTTTGAAGTGTTAAGTAATAAGTAAATATGTTATCACTCCTGTCGTAATCATAAGAAATTCATGTTCAAGTCGAACATGGATTTCTTATTACTTATTACCTACGGTCACCTACGGTTATCAGCAATGATCGGAGTAGGTAGATTGATTTGGGCTCAATGAACTGGCACGTCTATTATTAATATGGATATGCCTCCGGGATTACGGGATTTTGTAATAATTTAGTTTTTTTTTTTGAAATTCAAATATTGTTATGTGTAGGATGAAGAATGGACGCACAAAAGTAAGATTCACTTTATTACTTATTAAATAAGAAAAAGTCAGTCTTCTCATGACCACGGTCAATGCAACTTGATCGAAACGTTGAGGTTAGTCAAAATACTGATACTGATTTTGATTGTTTGTGCGCGATAAGTCCCGATACAATTAAAAACATGTGTACAATTTGCGAAAGTTTAAAAACTACAAATAAGAAAAAAAGAATTTTAAACGTTTAACTATCGCATTCTATAAATTTCAAATGTTTAAGTTTCAATTCCGTAAATACCAAAATGAAATCCCGGAAAAAAACTAACTGACTATTCATGATGCAAGTACGTAAAATTAATCTACCTACTCCGATCATTGGTTATCAGATTACGATTCAGATTTTACTGTTATGAAGTAAGAGTTTAGTCATAAATATTTTCTTCTTTTAGTTATGTACCTACTACTCCCTACAACCATAGACATGTCGGTAAATTAATTTAATTATGAAATTATAAATTACCCTTTGTATTAACTGTGTAACTCTACCACATAAACCACATTGTCTTCGTAACTAATGTGGGACTGCGGGAGCTTGTTCTTTCTTTATTGTTATAACTGCTGGCATACTTGTCTTCATTAGCTTTAGTACCTACTTTCATCACATAATTAAATTACTTGCGTCTTGCATACAATATTTATAGCACATAAGTATTCCCTTCGACACTAGGTTGGTTCTCCTGTTTGTCACTCCTGTTTGTTTTTTGTAAATGTTTGTGTTAAAGATGCCTATGACACTAAAAGGTACTGTAAAAAAACTTCCATCACCGTTATAAACGTTGTAACGTATTGACATTCCAGGGCAGCCAACATTGCGTCGAACTCGCTCTATGATTAATGTTGTAATATGTATATTTTTATGTTTAAAATTCACAAAAATATGCATGATGTTATTATGACTTAATAGATGATTTATCGCATCGATGTCCTTATATAATTTAAGTTGTAGGCATTGAGTTGGAGGCATAAATTAAGGCTCATTTACATGGAGAGAGTTTCTCGCACGTTTTGTGGCCAGAATATGCATGCGATTATTGTAGGCGACAATTTTAGGCGATTCTCGCACTCATGTGTTTACATTTAAGGCGCAGGTATACGACTTTTAAAGATTTTAAACTGAAGATCGTGTCTAAACGAGTAGTGTTAATGATTTGTAAAAAATACAGGGTGGCAGGTTAGACAGTGGAAATATTTTAAGGGGTCATTGTACTCATCATTATGAACCACTTTTACTATGGGACCAACCCTGAAATCGCGAAAAAAAATCTGCTGTTCCATACATTTTGTTGAGCTATGTGAACGTAAATGTTAGTGTGATACGGTAGATGGTAGCTCAGTAGTTAGAGCGATGCCATGGTACGGAAGAGGTCGCGGGTTCAAGTCCCACCCGTGTCAGTTATTTTTAAATCTTTTATCTATACTTTAACTATATTATAAAGCTGGTACGTTTGTTTCTTTGAACGCGCTAATCTCTGGAACTACCAGCAAGAAAAAATTGCATGAAAAAAAATTGTAGGTACCGAATATGATTTAGAGTTTAGATAGGCTATGTAACATCACGCTACGACACTTAAGAGCCGGGCAACGGAGTGAAACCGCGGGGAACAGCTGGTATTTAATATTAATATATTGTATCAGTCAAAGGTTCTATCTACTTCATCCATTGATACATTTCGACGGCGCGCGGCGGCTGGCGCAGCGGCTGAGCGATGAGATGCTGCGCGACCGCCTGTCACGCGGGTTCGATTCATGCACGGAACAATTATTTGTCTCTGTTTTCGGTGTTCGTGTATAGATTTGTGTTTGTAAACGCTCCCACGATGCATGAAAAATGCCTCGTACAGGGCAACGATTTATCAAAAATAAATAAAATTTAAATAATGCCAGGATCTGTCATAGGCTAAAAGATAGTTTTAGTTTTTATTTACATAAATCCTGTAGGTATGAAGAGTATAAAGTGTAATTGCAACATTTGCAACACTGTCCGTTCTCAATAGACTCTATACTAAAAACGTAAAAACTCGACACCTTACTCGACCTACATATACCTATGTATTACTTCTTTTAGACTAATAGTAAAATGTTATCTGAAAGTTGTCTGTACACGGGCAAATATTTTCAAACAATTTAATTGGGATACTTCCAGCGATACAGAAACTGAAACTAGAACACTATAATAATTGGGAAAAGCTAATGAATCGTATTTTCTGGAATTTAGACTTTGTCTGGCCTCACTTGGCTGTAAAGAAAGATTGGTAGTGTCAGATAAGAGGAGAATCAAACTCATGTAGCTATGAGAGGAATTTATTTAACGTAGAGGTAGGTACATTACCCCCTCAGGGCCTTCTTAGACCATGGTATGGCCTTCCAGAAAGTTTAAAAAACGTGAATAAAAACATCAGTATGTACTTTTGTTTAGTAACTCTATTGGAAACTTCTGCTGAACAACTCTGGCTAGGGTGCTATAAACTAAGAAACCAATGGGGCTTTTTTTATTTATTTATTTATTGAATGAAAATACATACTGTCACTGGGTTTCGACATTTCGGAGCCGGCCCGGGGGCTCTGGGCTCATGTCCTAGGCTTATGGAAAAAACAGGACTCGGAGAATAAGAAAAGTTATAACTTAACACTTGTGTCACTATTTCCATTGTCAACGCGAACGGAGCCGCGGGCACAGAGTTTATTAGGTACCTACTTCTACTTATTATGTAGTATCTACCTAGGTACGGTGTTTACCTTATTTAGTATGAGTACATAAAGGTTTATTTTTAATATTTACGGGTAGATAGGTACCTACATTGCATAGTATTCAACAGTTTTCCGGATTCGTTTGCCAGTGTACCTACTTAGAGAATGGCGTTCTAAAAGGTTCAAAACCGGTGTCAAAATAATGAAAACTTGAAACAGTCCCTGAAGTGTTTTGTTTTTTTGGTAGGATGTAGCATTCTATCTACGCACAATGTGAATGTCGAATTTGTATTTAGTGAATAAATAAGGATTGGTTGGCTTTTGAGTAGCAGACTTCGCGGTTAACTTTTTTTGAAGTAGGTACCTACCTACAACCTGTTCAAGGCTCTGTCGTTAAGCAAAAAAAAAATTCCAACATAATTTTCTGGGAAACTGTTTGCTTTTTAACTGTGTCTTGGGCTCGTTAATTTTTATTATTGAGTTAATTAACAATCATTGTTTCCGCTATCTGATAAGATAACAAACTTCGAGAAGTCAAGGTTAAGATTTAACAAGCTGTGCCCAGTGCCCTGGCTCTGCCTACGTATATTTTTTTTTTCTACTTACTCTGGGATAAGAAGTTTCAACTCAAAACAACAATTCATTTGGCAGTGAAAACGCAGGAAACAAATAAATATAGATAGGTACTTACTACTTATTTAATTTCAATTTTCACATATTGTGGAGTGGTAGGTACACTGGACGCCATTTACGGTCGACCACTTTTTACCCTTATGTTCTTAGTAATAAGGGCGAAAAGTGGTCGACCGTAAATGGCGTCGAGTGTAGGTACCTATTGTTTCCATAATAATTTCGAAAAACTTAAAACATTACCTATAAATCATGATATCTTCTTTAAAATATTATTTAATATTTGTACTAAAACAATATAAAAAATGTAGGTAAGTTAGTACCGTACCTAGATATAATTATGTAAATACAAGTAGGTAGGTATAAGTGGTTTGTTGTTGAACCTGTAGGGCGTAAGTGATTCTTCAATAGAGTTACGTACGATGCTTGCCTTACTATGTTTAGGTAGATAGCTGTTTGATTTGAGTGCCAAGTCCAAGTCTGTGAACTTTTTATCTCACTTGACTGTGACCATTTGGAACCACAAGATAAGATAATTTTATTTGTCCAACATACATTAGCATACAAAACAATTGTCTATAATATTAGATTAAAGTATGAGAAACAGATCATCATGTTTGCCATAGGCAATGGCATATTATATAAATTCTTAAGAATAAAAGAATACTTGTTTGTATAAAAAATATGGTGTAGCTATCTAGACTAGAATGTCACTCTGAATTAATAACCATTATTTAAGATAATCATCATAATATAATTACCAGACGACGAAACCATAACTTGCAAAGTGACAGGTTTTAAACGAAAAACATAATTAATCGAATTCAGTCTTCGATACTACCTAGTTCGACCAACCTTGAATCACGAAAAAAGCAATTGTTCCATACAGAAATATTCATATCATGTTATTAAATATATGTTTTTTATGCTCGACTTGGCGGGGGCACTGCCGTGCCCCCAGACATACAAGAGATTTTCAAGAACAACTGACACAGGCAGGGTTTGAACCCGCGACCTCTGCCTAAACCGGTGCAGTTCATTCGACAAAACGTTATAATCGAACAATGTTGGTCCCATCAATCGAACTACTTAGTATTGAATATTGAATCAGTGCCCTTCTTCAATATGTCCCTCGTTTAACCTATCACCCAGTATTAATCCATCGATAACTTGACTATCTAATGTAGAATATATCATATTATGGCACAGTCATGAATATTTTGTGTATCCGATAAACTGTGTGAGTCTACAACTATCGCTCTAGTAGGCAAGTGTTGTACAAATAGTTTTATTTTCAGTTGAAAAACGGAGATACCGACTTAGAAAAAGGGAGGAGTAGAAGTGTAAAGGAAGTCGCTTCGAGTGTACCTTGGAGTAAGGTGATCATCGCAATGTTGGCGTTGGGCGTGCTGGTCGGCGCGTGCGCAGTCACCTGGGTGTTCCAGGACTGGCAGACCAGTCTGCAGGTGTTCGCTATCCTGGCTGTGGTGTACTGTATTGCCTTCTACTGGAGATGGATCTACGTCGCCCTCAGTACGGCTTACAGAGATTTCTCGTAAGTTTTTTTCTATTTTTATTTTTTTTGTTTATTTTTGTGCTTGATATAGTCACTTGTTTTATGTTATTTTGATTATTGGCTTTGCTTGAGAGAATCATGACGGCTTTGTGTAATCACTGTAATCAGACTAAGCGTCTAACATCGATTTGCAGTGCCTTATACTGCTACATCAAAATCCTGTTACTGACGAGGACCTTCACCAATAAGAAATGGTCCATGCCCGACATTTTCCATCAGATGGTGATCAAACATCCGAACAAGGCATGCTTCTTGTTCGAAGATGAAACATGGACATTCCAACAGGTAAACAATTAAATTAATTAATTTTATTACGTAAGTCCTATTATGTACTTATAAGTGTATATTTTTGCGAATTTTAAACATGTCGAAGCCATGTTATTGTTATTATATATTATATGAGATTTCAAAAACAACTAACACAGGCGGGATTTGATCCCGCAACCTCTGCCGCAACGTGGCGTTGCTCTAACCAAGTGAGCCACTGTGTCCCGCCTGAATCAGGTGAAACTTGAAATCTCTTTTAGTGACATTTATTATCATTGTAATTCCCAAATTTTCTGAAAGACAAAACAAGTCCTACTCGATACTATTGGAATGTAGGTAGATATTTATTTGCAATAATTCTCATGAATCGTATGGTAAAAACCCTAAAAAGAAGATCGTAAAGGTGTCGACATAATAGGTAGAAGTAGAAACTACATAATATTTTGCAGGAAGTTAAACCATGTAGGTACCTACCTATGTTGTAAGACTTAAAGGCTTGTTACGGTGACAGTCGGTTACGTGAAAAGAGATGTAATAGGTATTATACCTAGGTACCTATCGATAACATTATTGCAACGGCACAATGTAGCATGTTTTGTGTTCAATTGTTTTATTGTATTCGCTTTGTGCACGACAATGGCACCGCCTAGTGTTCGCAACTAGGTACTCCGGACATGTCAAGTAATGCCCATAAGTACAAATATGTATTTTATTATATGTTTCATTTATTTAACAAATTGATATAAATGGAAACGTAAAATAGTCCTAACGTCAGCATATACTTAGTATACGTTTGTGGGAAGTTACACTAGCTAAGTCAATTAACGTACAATAAAAACAAAAGTGGTCCCATTATGGTTCCTTGGGGAACACTGCAATTATTTTCGCGATAGGGGGATCTACAGAAGAGTTTTTGGAGTCGCAATTGCCCTGTGACCTTTTAACACATTGCTGTCGATGGGTAGGTAGCTTTCGAGCCATTTCAACGCGATTCCAAAGTAGGCATAACTTGAATAAGTATATAGAATAGAATTACAAAGTTTGTTTAATATTTTGCAAATAAGTATTAACAGTAGAAAGAAAATTTCGATTGTAGAAAGTGCATTATTTCAATAGACCTGCTAAATTGGAAAATAAAATAGAGAATAAACTGTTACCTACTAAAAAGTAAGTCCGTGTCGTGGTCGAGTACACATAGCACATTACACACACAGTACATTACATCAATTTCCTTTGCTTGACATTAATAACTTCCGACGGAAAGCAATAAAAGGTACCTTTTAAATATCAAAGCTATCACTTTTAAGTATATTTAACCTGAATCGGAATGTGAACAATCAGGTTAAGCTTCACACGCCATTTCTTTTCATTTCCGACAACGATAAGTCACCTTTCTTTATGCCGAAGCTCCAACTTTCCATGCTTGTTTTTATAAAGCGACTAGCATTTTTCCCGCGACTTCGTCCGCGTCCACAGGAACAGTACATTTTTTCGGGATAAAAATTACCTATAGCCTATGGTAGGTACTCAGTGATAATGTGGAGCAGCTTTCTATTGGTGAAAAAATTGATAAAATCGGTCCAGTAGTTTCCGGAGCCTATTACATTATTTGTGTATACTACACAACAAAGAAAAAGACACATAATAATCAAAGTTACCCATATCTTGAGCAACTGCCATTTGTCCCGCAGCTCAAGCGATGACCATTTAGCGTATACCTACCTACTACCTACATAAAAAAAAAACGTGAATTACTTACATGCATTTTGAACATGATAATTAAAGACATGTTATGCATATCTTATTGTTATTTTTAAGAAGATAGGTATACCTTTCTGGTGGCTTTGCTCGCTAACGAGACGAATTTTCCAAAATAATAAAAACACGATAAAAATATATAAGCATTTTTGTGAATTTTAAACATGTCCAAGTCATGTTATGCTTATCTTATTGTTATTTAATATTTACGAGATTTCAAAAACAACTGACACGGGCTTGATTTGGACCCGCGATCTCTGAATCCGCTTGCGTTAATTGTTTTTAAATCTCTCAAACATTCAACAACTTATTTCAGGTGGAAGAATACAGCTTACGATCATCAGCAGTTTTAAAAGCCAAAGGCGTCAAGCGTGGTGACACGGTCGCGGTGATGATTGGCAACTGCCCGGAGATGCCGGCCATCTGGCTGGGCGCCACGCGGCTGGGCGCCGTCTGCCCGCTCATCAACACCAACCAGACCGGCAACACCCTGCTGCACTCCATCAACATCGCCAAGTGTGACGTCGTCATCTACAGCGACGAGTTCCAAACTGGTTCGTTGATCTCTGACATAATATTTATGATGTGGAACCGGTTGTAGATAGGTATTATTACAAAATGCTGATAATGTAATCATTTAAATTGGAATTTGATAAATCAAACAGCGACGTGTTAGACGATTTTTAATTTGGAAAACTATGTATGAATTTATGACATAATGAAAAGTTATTCGATGTAATCTGAGAATCAAACCATTTAGTTATATCGAAGCATTTTCAAAGACAACTTCCTCTCCAGCATTCCAGGATATATCAAAAGAACTGAATCCATCCATCAAACTATTCAAGTTTACCCGTCGCCCCCTCAACACGTCTCCCGATGCCGTGAAGGTGATAGAATCTGACGATGACTTCACTTCGATGATGGAGAACACGGACCCAGCTCCCTGGTCACAGTCCGATAGTGATGGTTTCAATGCAAAACTGTTGTACATCTACACTTCTGGAACTACTGGATTACCGAAAGCAGCCGTTATTTCTTCTTCACGGTAAGTCTTCCCTCTATTTATTTGCAACCTTAGGTTCCTTGAAAACCGTTAATTGGTTAAGTAAATGCTTGACAGATGAGGTTAACTTTGTTTGACAACATGATTATTATCAAAATTAATAAAGATATCGTGACTCCCAATGTATATCCTACTATGTCAATAACTATGATACTAAATATTATATGACCATATTTTCCAGAATGGTGTTTATGGCGTCAGGCGTCCACTATCTCGGCAGTTTGCGGACAAGCGACGTCATCTACTGCCCCATGCCTCTCTACCACTCGGCCGGCGGCTGCATCACCATGGGCCAATCCTTCATATTTGGCTGCACCGTAGTTCTTAGGACCAAGTTCTCGGCTTCCAGATACTTTCCCGACTGCATCAAATACAATGCCACGGTGAGTGAAAGCTCGGAGAAAGTTTGCGCTGCACTAATGTGCCATATTGTAAGTGCAAGCTGTGTTGCAGAGAAAACAACACTATATAATATGCGCTTGCCAGTTGATCGTTAAAAATGATTTGCAATATAGTACTTAGTTAAAAGTGAAAGTGTGCAATATGATGGTGTTTAACGGGGTATTTGTTCATGGGTTTTTCAAAGGAAGATTTTACCCTGTTATTTTGATCGAATTATAGAAATATTGCGCGCGAATACGGTCGATGTTTGTGAATTTGTGATGACACTCGTAATAAAACACCAACGCAACTTCTGAAAACGTCTTAATTGACCTACTTAACGACAGAAATGGTTAGTTATGAGACCTTTATCTGACAGCAATGGTAGCAATGAGGTGGGGCAATGTTTAAGCTCAGTTGCTGCTGCGCGCTGTCACTTAAAAAATCAAAACATGCATCAGCAGGAATCTGTCATCGTGGTTGTTTAAAACTTGATGCATATCAGACGCACGCCCCTGCCCGCGATGGAGATTACACTCTTGACCTATCACCTCACAAAGTCTCAAGCATTTAATTAAGTTAATTTTTTTTTCTTCATTCACCAGGCGGCTCACTATATCGGCGAGATGTGTCGCTACTTGCTGTCGACCCCACCGGCCGCAACAGATACGCAACACAAAGTCAGAACAGTTTACGGCAACGGAATGAGGCCAGCGGTAAGATCGTTGACTTTAATTTAATATTTAATGGCGAAAGTTTATTGTTATTATGAGTATTTTTATAGCAAAAAGTTCAGTTTCATTGTTGATTACTTTCAGATTTGGCCCGATTTCGTCAGACGTTTCAACATAAAGAAGGTGGTTGAATTCTACGGTGCTACAGAAGGAAATGCAAATATAGGTATGAATAAAAACCTAATAAAATTTCTATTATTTTTTAAATAGGTGCTTTTCATATTGCTATCAATTAATTCATGGTTTCAGTCAACATAAACAACAAAACTGGAGCCATCGGCTTTGTATCCAGAATAATACCAGCGATATATCCTATTGCCATACTCAAAGTAGACCCCGAAACCGGAGAGCCTATCAGAAACAAGAAAGGATTATGTCAGGTAAGTCCTGTTTAAAAATCTAAAACGGGAAGGAAACGGGCTATTACTGCGATAGGGGATTATGACCCCCCTCCCCCCGAAATCGTATAAAAATGTGCAAAACACGGTAATTCACGGTATAGCACGTCGGTATTAATTGATATGACAAAAGTTTTCGGCTGCGACCGCGCCTGGTTGTAAGCAGTTAGCAGCGACAGTGACCCGCTTGTCCCCTTAGCTGTCGGCACAGCGAATCCTCAGTTTAAAGTATCGGCATCGCGCATATATGATACTCAGTGTTGCAATAGATTCATAGACTATGGTAACCGCTTACCATCTGGCGGACCGTAGGTAGGTACTCCTGTTCACCATCGACGCATTTTGCTCCACTTGCAGGTAGCAGAACCCAACGAGCCAGGAGTATTCATAGGAAAAATTAAACCGAACAATCCATCGAGAGCGTTCCTTGGTTACGTGGACAAAGCTGCTTCTGACAAGAAGATCGTTAGGGATGTGTTTAGTTACGGAGACTCGGCATTTATTTCAGGTCAGTATTTGCCTATACTTGTAGGGCTGACAGCAGTAATCATTTGAGTAGTTTTAAAACTCTCTGGGAAACCGTAACATCAAGTTGCTGTTCCAAAAAAATCCTTGGGCCCATCTAAGTTGAATCTATGCAGCTTCGTACATACCATTCACAATTATGTATTTATTATAATATGATGTATTTATGGCTCAACTATTGATCTATGAACTCTTCGACCTTCGACCGTCCAGTGACAACGATTATATTCTTGGATAGAGCATCAACTGCTAGAGTTGAATTTGGTTTCAGAATATCTTGATAACGAAGGTATCTTATTGCAGGTGACATCCTGACGGCAGACGAGTTCGGATACCTATACTTCATGGACCGCACGGGTGATACGTTTAGGTGGCGCGGAGAGAACGTCTCCACCACTGAGGTGGAGTCCGCTATCTCCACGGTCGCTGACCAGAGGGATGCCGTCGTTTATGGTGTTGAGGTAGGTCATCGGTACGACGATTCTTGCGGAAAAGGAAAATTATTTTGCTGATGAGGAATGAGAGTGAGAAAAAGGTCACGCCGTCTCATTAAATTAAAGTCGTCACCTTATCCTTTTCACTAACCATTAATGCAAGGGCGAATCCATCGGCCAAGCCCAGAGGTGGCCATGACCCCCGTCATGTCACGACCACCCCTGGGCCGGGCCTAGGTAGACCATTGATAATATTTCTAATCTAAAAACAAAGATTTTGTAGTAAAATACACACTGACTCGAAGGCCCTTGCATTAATGGTCTACCGTCCACTTAGCTAAAATACTATTCATTCAACCTGTAACGTTGCTTTTCTATCTTCATCAGTCCATTTGAAAATGATGTGTCTCCTTTTACATCTGGACCAACTAATCAGACTATTTTCCTACAGATACCCAACACTGACGGTCGAGCGGGGATGTGCGGGATCGTAGATCCGCAGGGGACACTGGACCTGGACAAGTTGGCGAAAGACATCGGAAAAGACCTGCCCAAGTACGCGAGGCCCATATTCATGAGGATCATGAGTAGCGTCGACATGACTGGTAAGTGCTGCGTTTTGTATAATATATTATGAACTATGATCACATAAAAGTTTGAAATGAGTATGGTCTATTATACCTACTTTGTGTCGATCGCACGATCCTATCAGGAATGCCTGTTCCCCATTGTCGCGTTGTCGCGACTGCAGTTTCGTCGGCAGAAATGTCCCTTTAGGACAACTAGCCTTAGGATTTGGCCTACGATATAACCATGTCCTATACAAAATACTTATTCGTCGTAACTTTTAGCTCGATTGGATTCATTTTAAAATTAGCAGCCTAACTACTTGTCAATATTCCTTTTTTTTCGACCTAGCTCCCGGCATACCTACTGCTATTTATGATAGGTACACCTATTAACGCTGACTGACTACTACAAATCTCGTTTGATTATTCGAAGCTCTTCTTATTGGAAACGAGATGCTGGTCTTACCTATAACAAAGTGAGATCAAGTCAGTCCGTCTCATTCAGATTTTGAGACAATTAACACTTTTTCTATCTTGTTCACAGGAACATTCAAGATGAAGAAAGTAGATTTACAGAAGGAAGGGTACAACCCGTCGGTGGTAAAAGATAAGCTATTCTATTTAAACCCGGCGACTGGCAAGTATACGCCCTTAGGAAATGAAGAGTACGAGAAAATTATATCAGGACAAATTCGACTGTGATTTTAATTTTATAAACTTTTACATGAAGATATTATTGTGCCTTTAATGTGTAGAAAATATTATGTGATACTGCTAAGTTCAAGTGCTTGTGAGATATTATTCCTAAATCATTATAATTTTCATTATAATTTTGTAGGTATCTATTTTTGATAAACATTAACTTCAATTATTTTGTGTTGAAGATTGCCCTGATGCTTGTGATTATTTTTATACCTAATTTTAATCTAACAATATCTTAGCATCAATAGATAGAAATAGGATAGGAATTGTAAAATGTTGATTTATCGGGGGTAGTGTAAAATACCTTCCTACATTATCTGGCATGTAGCTGTTGCTATATATTATGTATAAGCACATGTCGTCGCCTACTCTCTCCCGCCGAACCGGAACGCACGAGCTGGCCAGACTCGCCGCCCCGTCCCGGAGAGCGTAGCGACGATGTTACTTTATTATATAGTTTGTAGGAGCTTGATGAATTGTCGCGACGAGTAGATCGCGAAGTAAAAAGGTAACCGAGTCAAATTAATTAGTAGAGTGAAACGTGTAACAAACGAGTCATAATAGCATGAGGTGATATCTGGCAACACCGAACCCATAGGGAAAGCACCATAGACAAAGAGTACAGTTTATGGTGTGGTGTGTCTACCGCTCACTCCTTTAAGTTCCTTGCTACCGCTACATTTGGAATACTCCAAATTGTAACGTATTTTAAATATCTAGTGCAAAGTTAAAGTGATTGGTGCTTGATGAGAGACGTCCAGTCAGTAGCAGCTCATCTGAAAGAAATATAAGCTAAGTGGTATCACTAGTCAATAGTGTAGAGGTTCCCGCCTAAATGTCTCGATTCTAGATTTCCTACTCCATTTTTATGAACTAATTATTGCTCAATAGTAAGAAGTTTCTGATGCTCTTGGAAGTCGGTTACATTAAGAGGTCTTTCGATACTGCAATGCGAAAACCTCGTGAGAGATGGACTCGGCGTAAGGCCGTGATCAGTCCGTGATATAGTAGACCTTCGGTGCTGCAATACGAAGTCTCTGTCAGACAAATGACCTAAGGTTGTATGTACTAAGAGGGTATATAGTACATGCAACTGAAGTATAAGATAGTTCTGAGTCGAACATAGATAATTATAGCAAGAGGTTAATTGGCAGACGTGGCTGCGGTTTCCTCTTTAATACCCAACAAACTACGATGATTCGTAGAGCATGTAACCGAAATAATCCTAGCGGATATTGTACGTGTATAACACTTCTATACTATAGCTTCACACCTAAGACACCAGAAACGTTTTTAAGTAGGTATATCATGTATAGAACGGTGGGAATCAATTTTATTTTAACTACAGATGGTGAGCTGAATAATGGAGCGAGCCAGCAAGAACTAAAGGTCGATTAATGCGAAGCAAACCTCCCAAGATATTGAAGATTCTTCTCGGAATAAACCCCAGGTACAGATAATTCATCAAGCTCCTACAAACTATATAATAAAGTAACATCGTCGCTACGCTCTCCGGGACGGGGCGGCGAGTCTGGCCAGCTCGTGCGTTCCGGTTCGGCGGGAGAGAGTAGGCGACGACATGGTGGAGATGCTGGGATCCGAGAGGAAAAGTCAATAACAATATAATAGAAACCAGATTGAACTGGTTGTGGTTACAACAAAATTCTAAGTTCTTGCTGGTGCTGCCATCTGTGAAAGCTCTGTAAAACTGATATAAAAGGTTGAAGAAACTATGCTAAATGTTGAAGAAGTTTGATACACGTTTCGCTGTTATTGACTCTAATAAATTTAATATTTCTCAATGTGATTATCTTCAGTTTAACAGCTGTAACACAGGTAATTATATAATTATTGCTGTAACCCATTTTGAGGGATCAGTACGAAAAAATCCTAGATGGCGTTACTTGTTATTGAATTTAAATAAATCTGATATGTATATTTCATTGTTTGTGAAATAAACGAAGTTATGTTATTTTTATTTATTTTATGATTTATGTTGGTGATTCGATCAGTTTACAAAGTAAGTTTCTAAGGAATTTATAACAGAAGGGATGTTTAAATCTTGTGCAAACAGAACCGGAAACAAACATGATTATGACTTAACGACAATATTCTTTGCAATGTTGGTACATTGCGACCCATTTACGAGATCTGGTCTGTGGATTTCTGACTTTGGTGTGAAATTCAATTTGATCGTTTGAAAAGTTATATACCGGTGTTTGTGAGAACAAATCATCTTAAGTTATCAATTAAGTTCACGTCGGGAGTAAAATAAGTGTCCATAGGTGAACAAAAAGGTCAGTACAGTTTAGAAGTGTGTTGATTAGAATTTACGAATTTGTGTTCACAATTCGTAAGATATAATGGGAAATTGTTGAATGCCAGGGTAATGGTACCTAGGGGATTTAACTGGTGATTGCATGTAAATCCTCCTTCTATCTCGGCGGCATAGCTTAGATTTATCAGAAAACTTCAATTTATCAAAGTCGGCCATAACGGTACCAAATGATTATCGGTGTATGGCGTCCTCTGAAAACAAATTCATTAGATTATCCGAGACAATACCTACAGCCACTATAAATAATGGAATGTACAGATTGTGCTAATAACTATTAAGAGCCTTCACCCTTATGCCGTCTACAACACTAAGAAAATTAAATATTGTTTGGAGAAATAAGTGGGTAGGTACATTGTAGTGTCTGTTAACAGAAGGCACACTGTATATGAGAAGAGTGACACTTATTGTGTCCAATAACTATTATATGATCAATTCTGTGCACTTAGTGATTGTAATATGATTGGAGCATCCTGAAGTATTAAAAGTATCATTTACTTACTCACCTTTATAGGGTAAAAAACATAAAATAAATCTGAAAGGAAATTATTATTCCCATCATAGTGAACAAGTTTTCCTGAAAGAGAAGTTTAATTTCCGAAATTAAATTTTCTTTATTGTTATATTTTTGGTAGGCAATGAAACTCTTTAAATACTCTGTAAGCATATATGATGTGTGATTGAGTTAAATTATGGATTTTACAATCAAACAAGCCATCATAATTATTTCATCATTAATTCTCTGAATTAGTTTTTTCATAAAATTTCATGTAAATTTTATACATATGACATTGCATCAAAGTATAAACACTGATCTACATCTATTGGTGTCTAATATGATTTGTATTGTGTCCATTCTTAGTTGAAATGTTCAGGTTAATGTTTTGTATTATTATTTGTATTTTAATGCGGCAGAGTAAATGTTTTAAATAATATCTTTCATGTACCATGTTTCTGGCAAATAAAGACATTATATTCAATAAATAATGCAAACATCAATTTGCTATTCCTTAAAAATCACCATCATAATTAAATTTGCATAACAAATTAGAGCTGTACTTGAGATAGTGTAATATTACATTACAGGCCGTCAATATGGAGGAAGCCCTGCTCCTCATTCTTCACGGCTTATGTGATAAAATAAAGGGTCTGTCCGAATGTGCTCGTAGTATGACTAACAAACTCACTGATGAAATAAATGACTTAACCTTGCATGAAGGAAGAGTGGTATCCTCTAAACTTCATACCTGTCTCCAACGACTGGAGAGGGAACTAAACAATTATTTTCGATATGTTAACGAACCGCAAGTGGACGAGGTCTCTGCCATCTCTACAATACAGCTAGAAGCTGAAGAAAACTGCTGCGAACTTAAAGTGAAAATTCAAGAATGTGAAAATTCAACAACAAATAATAACAAAAATGAAGAACGTTTCTTATCAGGAAAACTACCAAAATTAGAATTACCACAGTTTGAAGGTAGTGTTCTTGAATGGTACCAATTTTGGGACCAATTTAGTTCCAATATTCACAATCGGAATTTGCCAGACGTTGATAAGTTATTATATCTAAAGAATTCTTTAAAAGGGGAAGCCAGTAGAGTGATAGATGGGTTAGAGATCACACATAAAAATTATTCCATAGCCATACAATCCTTGAAAGATAGATACGGGAAACAAACTCAAGTGGTTGATGCACACTATTCCTCACTCTACAAAATAAATCCTGCAAGCAAAACCGTATCAGATTGTCGAAGAGTTTTATCTGAAATCGAAAAACATTTGAGAGTTTTGGATTCAATGGGTGAAAATATTAACCATAACCACTTGAGGTTCATGGTAATGGAGAAATTTCCAGAAGATATAATATATGAAATGAAATTGAAAATAAAGCAAGAATCGATTGAAGAGATAAGAAAACATTTGGAAATTATCATTTCGGCACGTGAAGATGCAAATAGACTAACGCAGGAGAAAAACCTAAATGAGAAAGAATATTACACTGTAAAAACACTTCACTCTACTGGAAATAGTGATCATATAAATCTAAAGAGAAAGGGGGAACAAAGGGTGCAAGAGAACACCAACAACAAAATCAATAAGGAAAAAACTCGATACAAACCGACACAGAACAAGGGATATACTTCCCAGAAGAACTACGGGAACAAGCAAAGGTATACAAGTTATCCTGGAAAAAACCAGGGAAAGGAGGGGCCACCTAAGAAGAAGTCTAAACTTCAGTGTATCTTCTGTAAAGAGTCACATTATAATGACGAATGTACTAAATTCAAGGAAATAAAAGAAAGAAAATCCCTACTAAATAACAGATGCTATGGTTGTCTTAGAATAGGACATTCTTATATAGAATGTAGAAATAAAAGGGAATGCTTTCATTGCAAGAAATTAGGCCATAATCGCGCTTTATGCCCTGTTAAATTCACAACTGTAAACAAAGATAAGTTAAAGACAACCAATGTCCTGTACACAAGAGATAAGGGACTCACTGTTCTACAAACAGCAGTAGTTACTGCCAACAAAGTAGGAGATTGTTCTAAGATACTTTCATGCAGAGTTCTATTAGACTCTGGAAGCCAAAGAACATATATCACGCAAAAGGCTGCAAAGGATCTTAAACTAAAATTTGAAGAAGAGAACACACTAACTGTATTTACATTTGGATCAAAGACTCCTCAAGAAATAGAAAGTCCCGTGGTTAGAGTACAGTTGAGGACAAGAGTGAATAAGACAATAATTCTATTTGCTAATGTGGTACCAGTGATATCACATAGTGTCCCATATCCTCGTCAGGAACTCAGCCACTGGAAAGACAAATCAAAACTAGCTGATGATGGTTCTCTACAAGACCAAGTGGACATTCTGATTGGCAATGATTATTACTTTTCACTTATCTCCGAACAGAAAATTAAGTTAAGAGAGAACTTATATATAGTACAGTCCGACCTTGGATGGATACTAAGCGGGAAAATGGATTCCAGTCCTATTCATGAACTAGCGGTGGTAACATACTTCCAGTCTAACATAGAAATGTTATTCAACGAACCTGACCTACCACTGATCGAGACTAACATGAAGAACTTATGGGAACTCGAATCCATTGGCATAACCGATTCTCCAAAGGAAAATCGAGAAGACGAGGCCGTAAAAAGGTTCAATGAAACTACTAAATATATAAATAACAGGTACTCAGTATCCTGGCCTTGGATTGAGTATCCTCCTGCTTTGAATTTGAATTTTGGATTGGCTTATGGTCGACTCATCAACTTATTAAAGCGACTAGATACGTCCACATTATTGGCATATGAAGAAACTTTGAAAATTCAAATGAAGAAGGAAATAATTGAAGTCGCACCTGATCTAAGAGAACAAACGGCAGGACATCCAATTCATTACCTTCCACACCATGGGGTAAAAGTACCTGGCAAGCCTATGAGAATTGTCTATGACGCGTCATCTAAAACAAAAGACAATAAAAGTTTAAATCAATGCTTGTATTGTGGACCCATGATGCTGGAGGATTTGACTGGGTTACTCTTGAAGTTCAGATGTCAACCAATAGGTATATGTGCGGACGTCGAGAAGGCGTTCTTACAGATTGCACTCAATAAACCGGATCGCGATGTAACTCGATTCCTATGGTTAAAGGACACAAAGAAACCTGCTACAGAAGATAATCTGCTTCACTTAAGATTTACAAGAGTTCCATTCGGCGTTATATCGAGCCCATTTCTGCTTAATGCAACAATCAGATTACATTTACAAAAATCAGATATTGAACAGATTAAGAAACTAGCTAAAGACATATACGTAGATAACGTCGTCACTGGAACTAAAACAGTAAAGGAAGCACTTCAACTTTATAAGAATTCCAAAGACACTTTCAATCAATTATCCATGAATCTGAGAGATTGGAGTTCCAACGCCGAAGAACTCATAAAACAAATACCTGACTCTTGCAAAGAAAATAAAATCAAAGTTCTTGGACTAAACTGGAAACTGAAGGAAGATACACTTCAACTAAAAGATAAGGCTACCAGTGAAACAAATTTTACAAAAAGAGGTGTCTTAAAGGTCATAGCATCCATCTATGATCCATGCGGATTTGCAGTACCGTCACTGTTGTCTAGTAAACTTTTCATACAGAATCTATGGAAAGAAAAGATAAAATGGGACACACCATTTTCTGAGACATTAAAAACTGATTGGTCAAAAATATGTAACGAGTTGCAAGAGATTCGAGAGATATCTTTGCCCAGATGCTACTTCAGTGACGCTACAACAACTACTTGTCAAATACACTGCTTCACAGACTCTTCTTCGAAAGCCTATGCTGCGGTAATCTATATAGTCAATGGCAAAGAGGCAAAATTTGTCCTAGGGAAATCAAAGCTAGTTCCTTTGAAAGATCAAGACGATCTGAAGATACCACGGCTAGAATTACTGGGAGTATTAATTGGAACTAGACTGATCAAATATGTATCTCAATTTTTACAATTTAACATCACAAGTCAAACGCTATGGACTGATAGTCAAATCGTTATTGACTGGTGCAAGTCGGATAAACTTCTCACACCTTTCGTGGCCAGAAGAGTCGAAGAAATTAAAAGGAATAAAAACCTAATAATAAGACATGTGCCATCAGATCTAAATCCAGCGGATGTTGCCACAAGACCATCCAGCTCTAAAGAAGATAGAGTAAGATGGCTGAATGGTCCCCAGTTCATATTACAACATCCGGATTCCTGGCCGTCAGTGATTAGAGAAATTTCTTTTCTTTGTGCGGGGGAGAGTCTCCCGAAAGAGCCAACAGAATATAAAATAGATACAGAAAATACACTCGATGTGGAAAACCAAGATATAGACAGTACAAGTAACCAAACTAAGATGGATGTGGATATAAGTGAAGAAAAGAATGACAAAATTAAGCAGCTTAAGAAGCTACAAGCCGAACACTTTCCAAGAGAACTAAAAGGGGAAGAAACAAGCTTAAAAATTAATCTTGGACTATTTCTGGACGTAGACGGAGTTTTACGTTGCAAAGGACGTTTAAAGAACACGGATTGGCCATATGACCAACGTTATCCAATACTTATTCCAAAGGATTGTGATTATACTAACAAAATTATCATCCAGACTCATACCGACAATCATCATGTAGGCGTTAACCATACACTTGCTATAATTCGTCATACCTTTTGGATTCCACATGGAAAACGGCAAGTCCAGAAAGTTATAAGGAAATGTCCTAGATGTGAGAAACACGGAGGGGGACCGTTCAAGCTACCACCGACCCCAGCCTTACCCACTGAAAGAGTAAATTACACGTCACCATTCACATTTACAGGCCTAGACTACATGGGCCCAGTACTAATTAAACATAGAAACGAAACAAGTAAACGTTGGATAGCACTCTTCACTTGCCTAGCAGTCAGGGCGGTGCATTTAGAGGTTGTTCAAGATCTCACAGCAGAAGAAGGACTTCATGCTTTGAGACGAATGATATCAACAAGAGGAGTGCCACAAATAATCACGTCAGATAATGCTACAAATTTTAAACTTATGTCAGAAATACTATCAAATTCTTACTGTATTAAACATGAAATTCGTTGGAGGTTCATACCCCAACTAGCTCCCTGGTTCGGGGGATTCTATGAACGATTAATTGGAATAGTGAAGAATTGTTTGAGAAGAACATTAGAGAAACATATGTTGACGGATAGTCAACTGGTTACATTAGTAAAGGAAATTGAAGCAACTGTCAATACAAGACCATTAACTTGTGTTGATTCTGAATTGGTGCATATTTTAAAACCTTCTGATTTTTTAACTATGGGAAAATGCATAACGTCGGAAGGTTCAACCGAAGATTTTTTAGTACAAGGCACTACGACGAAATCCGACCTTATCAAGGCTTGGAAAAGAGGTTTAGTTATTCTCAATGAATTCAAGGACATGTTCACAAATCGATATTTACAGAGTTTGCGTGAACGATATGGACATTCTGTCAAAGAACCTAGAATCACGGCAAAATTAATCCCGAAGGTAGGACAAATTGTGCAGATAAAGGGAGATAATAAAAATCGAGAAGAATGGAAAGTTGGAAAAATTACTTCATTGGTAAAAAGTTCTGACGGACTTTGCAGAGTTGCGAAGGTCAAAGTTGGAAGTAAAGAGTTTGTAAGATCTTTAAGTCATCTATATCCATTGGAAATGGAGGACAATGAAGAAATAGAATACGACGAGAACGCATTAGAAAGAGAAAAGGAGTTACCACGGAATATAACTGTACACGAATTGATACCATTGGAAGTGGAAACTATAAATTCAAAGGACATATCAGATAGTTTAGAAAAGGAGAAAGAAAATAGAGAGTCGATAATACCAACGGAAAAGAGTAAGTTAGAAGACTTTGATAATGTATCAGAGAGCACGGACAGAGAGAAAATATCGAGTCAGAAAGAGAATGAACCTGAGAAGTCAGTTCAAGTAAACAACGAGGTTAAACAAAGACGAGGCGCGGCCACCAGAGCTCTGCAGAAAATTGCGGAATGGACGCGCAACTTACTAACTCTGCTTTAAGACCATTCGGGCGGGAGTGTCGCGACGAGTAGATCGCGAAGTAAAAAGGTAACCGAGTCAAATTAATTAGTAGAGTGAAACGTGTAACAAACGAGTCATAATAGCATGAGGTGATATCTGGCAACACCGAACCCATAGGGAAAGCACCATAGACAAAGAGTACAGTTTATGGTGTGGTGTGTCTACCGCTCACTCCTTTAAGTTCCTTGCTACCGCTACATTTGGAATACACCAAATTGTAACGTATTTTAAATATCTAGTGCAAAGTTAAAGTGATTGGTGCTTGATGAGAGACGTCCAGTCAGTAGCAGCTCATCTGAAAGAAATATAAGCTAAGTGGTATCACTAGTCAATAGTGTAGAGGTTCCCGCCTAAATGTCTCGATTCTAGATTTCCTACTCCATTTTTATGAACTAATTATTGCTCAATAGTAAGAAGTTTCTGATGCTCTTGGAAGTCGGTTACATTAAGAGGTCTTTCGATACTGCAATGCGAAAACCTCGTGAGAGATGGACTCGGCGTAAGGCCGTGATCAGTCCGTGATATAGTAGACCTTCGGTGCTGCAATACGAAGTCTCTGTCAGACAAATGACCTAAGGTTGTATGTACTAAGAGGGTATATAGTACATGCAACTGAAGTATAAGATAGTTCTGAGTCACAGCTCTGGTTAGCATAGTTCTGGTACAGCTCATAATTATCATTAATATAATAAATTAGTAGGTAATTATTTTACTCAGTAGGTAGGTGGTACGATTCCTTTTTACTAACATAGACTTTAATATCGCAGATCGAGGTACGGGTACAAGCGTGCCCCAAAAGCATCCCCTTTTGGGGAACACCTGTACCCCGATCTGAAAATATCATCATCACGCTAGACAAGCGAAAAACTGGGTCCTTAAATCAGCTCAATTAAATATAAAAATGACAAAATAGATAAATATATCAATCTTAGTGAATTATTTAATTGTAAGTTAAATTATTAAGTTAAGTTACTGTATGCAATTAGCTATCTACTTATAATAGATATACATACATTATTACCTAGGCTACGTTACCTACCTATCTTTTCCATGAAACTAGATCTTAGAAAATGTTTTATTTCAAAGTAGTTTTTATTTTATTAAATAGCTACGTCTATGTTTATATTTTTTGGACCAACGGTGTAAGTAATAAATATTATTTATGAATGAAAATGTATTTTTTTTTATTAGGAATAAAACCTTTTATCATAATCTGAGACTAATCACTAGTAGCTCGCTGTTGTAACATCATAGCCGGCCGAATGCTGACCCATGGCGATTATTATCCAAAATCCAAAACCAAAGTGTAATCCAAACAAAGAGACGGTCTGCTATTAATTAATAAAATTATAAGAGAAAGAGATGTCAAAAACCGACTGATGCAGGCGGGACCTGAACCCGCGACCTCTGCTGACTCTAAGCATAACATGGCTATTTAAAATTCACGAAAAAATATACATTTATACAGAGACTGCGTCTATCTTTTTATTCGACTACTAAGCCCAAAAGTAGGGTATAGCGTTTATTGCATAATTTGCATCCGTCAAGATAGCGCGCGTAATTCAAAATTTCTTAGGTTTTTTGCAAATCGCAGAGCTGTTTTACGTTGTATGTTGATCCAAATTTAATTCGCGACACTTAATTAATAATCACCAAAACCATAAATCTAGCCCTCAAAATTATATTTGAGAAAATCGTAATGTTTTCACGAAATAACCGTTTTTTCCTCAAAATATAATTTCGAGGGGCATATTGATGATTTTAATGATTATTGATATGAATTAAATTTGGATCAACATTTATAGCATATAGCATAATCGGCCTATAATGTTCCCTCTGCTGGGACACAGGCCTCCTCTGTGAGAGGGAGTGGGCCGTAGTCCAAAGACTACCTACTATATAAATAAGGAGACGTAGTCCACCACGCGGGCCCAGTGCGGGTTGGTGGACGTCACATATCTTCGAATTTTTGGATGTAGGACATGCCGGTTTCCTCACGATGTTTTCCTTCACCGTTAAAGCAAGTGATAATTAATTGCTAATACGCACATGACTTCGAAAAGTCAGTGGTGCGTGCCTTGGGATTGAACTCGAACCATTCGCCGTGGGAGGCACATGGTTAAACCACTAGGCTATCACTGCTTCTGGATCAACATAGTACAACGTACAACGTAAAACAGTGCTGCATTATTTTGCAAAAAAACCAAAATACCTATTTTGAATTTCGCGCGAAACCTTGACGGATCCCCCCAATTTCCATACATTTATGTGATCTGCGCTATCAATGTATGCTCTTTTAGGGATCTGCTTGGGATCTGGCTGGCTGGCGTTAGGCGTTTACATGCACTGCAACGTTTTCAGCACATTTTTTTAACCGTTTTTTAATCATACATTTTGATACCTACCAGTTTTTAAAATGTATGAAGAAAAAAACGTGCTGGAAACGTTGCAGTGCACAAAGGCCCTTAGGCGTTAGCAAAAGATTAGACAAGTTAGCAAAGAGTATAGTAACTATACCAAAGCAAGTTAGTAATGCATTTTATTTATTTGCTTTATTATAATAAATTATTATTTATTTCAGTATGTAGATTATGCTACATAATATTATATAGCATTCATTAATAATTATTATTTGATTCAATCTGATTCAATAATCAATGGATTAGAATTGGAAAGAGTATCAAAACGTAACTGTCAATTATTAATCGATTAGATGACAGTGACACTGACATTTATACTTTTACAAATGTGAGATGTCAAACGACGACCCAAATCCAATACTTGCTTTACATTGCGTATTATTTTAATTACTTTGTATAAGTTTTAATAGTGCGCCCTCAATAACATTTAAATAAAATACAACGTCAACTGGACCATTCACCGACGACTTTAAATCAGGTTTTTGTAAATGAATTTCTATACGACTTAAAACACCTAAATCAGTCGTCTGCCACCGTAGAGTGTAAAAATAATAAACGATTAAAGTTATTGTCCAGTAAACTGTTGAACAATAAAGTGCCCCTGTTACCTGTTTGTCTTATGAGCGGTTCTCGCGAATAGTGCGAGTAGTCAACGGGCCTTTGGATTACCTATAATCTAAGCAACGGGCGTACGGCGCGCGACAGACACGGTGGGTCGTCGAACAGCAGTTAGACGCGTTTCGTTGCGAAAGGTGGTCGTGATGGTGCTCGTGTTGGCCGCTGTTGCGGCTGCCTGTGCCGCCGTTTGGCTCTCCCAAGGATTCCTTTTTATGTTTCTGGCTGCTTTAATTCTTTGTGGTGTTTACCTCGTTGCATTCCATTCACACTGGTGTTACGTCGCACTCAGGACTGCTCCAAGAGATCTCAGGTAAGGGTTCTAAACTGGCACGTCATCGCATCGCATTATTATTCGATAGCGTTAATTATTACTTAAGTAATACGAAAGCAATCACCAAGTTTAAGTTTCGTATGTCTATGCTGTATTTAGTTGTAACTTTTCTAAAAAGTTTTTATGTCAAACTAATGACTGTTAATTTGAGTTATTCATTCATTTATTTTTTATTCTAGGGCTCTATTATCATACATAAAGATCCTATGGATAACAAGAAAGTTGAGTAGCAAAGATCTGACTCTGCCAGATGTGTTCCATGATGTTGTAAACAGACATCCAGATAAACCATGTTTCTTATTCCAAGATGAAGTCTGGTCCTTCAAAGAGGTTTGTAACAATTTGAAACAGTTTTCCATGTAGTTAAATATGCACCTATAATAGTAACAATTTTAACTTAACACAAGTTAATTATAATCTACTGTTATAGTCATAGTATTTTCTTGTTCATCAAATCATCATTACAAATTCACATGTTGTATGGTTGTACACACACAGGACATACTTTGACATTGCGGAAACCTAAGTAGGTAATCCATCTTAAGTGTTACATTAGAAATTAGTAATTATTTATTGTCCAAATCAAATGATACAATAATTGGTTACATCAAAGTATTACTTACTGCTAAGATACAATGTCAATTGGTGCCGATGAGCCCCAAACTAGACAGTTAGTCTGTATCTTGTGGCTCAGAGTGTGGCAAAGTTATACCTGTAAAATGTAAGAAGTACAGATTAAAATGAAAAGAAAGTATGTTACTTAATAGAAACCTATTTAAAATAATTGTTGATACATTATGTAAGAGAAAGTTAGGTTTATCTTTTGTCATAATCATAATGTAATCAATTTTAAAAATAGGTATTACTACATAGTAGAATCTCCAAAAGCTAAGGGTCATTTTTTTCAGTATTCAACAGTATTCAATATTATAATTCATGACAAAATAATTTTATCATCAAAGAAAGTGGCTTTTATAATTTTTTCTGAATTAATTCCCACATTCAAAGTATAATTTATGATAATTATTTTAATAATAAAAGCAGAATCTATTAAAAACAATGAATGTTACAGACAGGTGATAGTTTGTCCTCAAGAAACTTGTAATTCATTCCATTGAATTTCGTAGAACCAGTATGTATTTAGGTAATTAACTATTGTTGTTATTCATGCTATTGCTAGTTAATAAGTTTTGAAAAGATGTTAAGGACAATTTAGCCACCTGTAACCTAGTCTTGTGACTTTATTGATCCAATTTTTAATGAAAGTTATAAACCTTTTGAATAAATTAAGTTTATTACAGGAATTAAAAATTTAATTCTACTGTAAGCCTACTAATTAAAAAAACCGTGTGCGTGTCAACCAAGTGCGAGTCGTACTCGCGCACCGAGGGTTCCGTATCAGTTTTAGACGTATAAAGTGAAAAAAAACCGGACCGCATAACAAACTTTGTTTTTGAAGGAATTTGATGATTTTGAAAAAACTACTTATTAGATCTCGTTCAAACCAATTTTCGGTGGAAGTTTACATAGTAGTGTACATCATATATTTTTTTTTATCATTCTCTTATTTTAGAAGTTACAGGGGCCACACACATTTTACCACTTTGGAAGTGTCTCTCGCGCAAACTATTCAGTTTAGAAAAAAATGATATTAGAAACCTCAATATCATTTTTGAAGACCTATCCATAGATAGCCCACACGTATGGGTTCGAGGAAAAAAAAAATGTTTGAGTTTCAGATCTAAGTATTAACCCTAAAAACCCCAAAAACCCCAAAAAATTATTGTTTTATTTTTGGTGAAAATCTTAATGTAGTTCACAGAATACATCTACTTACCAATTTCAACAGTATAGTTCTTAAGTTTCGGAAATAAATGGCTGTGACATACGGACGGACAGACAGACATGACGAAACTATAAGGGTTCCTAGTTTTACTACCGAACCCTAAAAAGCTTGCCCTAATGTTGGTGTATTCCTGTTGTGCCCACTGACAGTGTCCCCATTAATAGGGACAGTGGGAATTGAATAAAATAATTAAAAATTGTTCCTGTTGTCCCTGCTTGGAATTGAATCTAATGTTGACCCGTAGATACGCCAATGCCTAAATATAATAGTTATTTTAAAATAATCTATCTGTTCAGTTTAGAATTTTTAGACCGCACGGTTGTCGCAGTGGCTGTGAGATTGGCTGCTGCGCGACGCCGTGTCGCGGGTTCGATCCCCGCATTGCACATAGGTCTGGCTGTTTGTGTATGTGAAATTTGTGTTTGTAAACGCACCCACGACACAGGAGAAATCCTAGTGTGGGGCAACGTTTTATTAAAAAAAAAAATACACACTCATCTGAACTATGTGTAGGGACCTAACACAGTTTCAAATTGAAACTGTTCTTTATGTAAGTCTGTCTGTAGTCAGATTACGAGATTTCAAGGCTGACTGGCTGACTTGTCAAAACACACAGCCTTAACCACTGAGCATAATAAATCAACATATAAAAAGAAAAGTCCTGAATCACTCACTGACTGACTCATCAACGTCCAGCCCATACCCTTAGACCTAGAAGACTGAAACTTGGCACAGAGGTTTCCCTTATAGACAAGGAATAAGACTGGATCTCTTGAAATTCCCATGAGAATTACTTCCCATACTAGTATTTGGCGGAATGAAGAAGACGGGGGGCGCCGAGGCTGCAGGCGATTGGTTCGTCAGTCGATGCTCGTCGTCTAATTAGACCATTCTCTATTACGTATTGTCAACTGTCTATTGTCTAATGGGCCGAAAATGTACATGGTGCTCGATCTGTGATCATCTTTTATGCCGATACTTACACCTACATAAGCAATATAACAATATTTAGTATGAAGATGTAAAGTACTTATTCACATGTTACCTGAAGTGCCTTGTTTATGTCATGTTGCTAAAAATAGATTGTATCAATAAAGGTTTTGTTTTAGGTGGAAGATTATAGCTTGCGGGTAACGGCTGTGCTAAAAGCCCAGGGCATAAAGAAGGGGAATATCGTTGGGTTGTTGGTGAACAACTGCCCTCAACAGCCGGCGCTATGGATGGGTATAGCTCGACTGGGTGCGATCACACCGCTTATCAACACCAATCAGCGAGGCAACGCACTCATACACTCCATCAATGTCGCTAAATGTGACGCGTTGATATTCTCCGACGAGTATCAAGCTGGTAAGTTTAACCGACTTAAAACAGGAGGAGGTTCTCAATTCTGTTTTTTTTATCTTCTACTATGTACCGAAATGTAATGACATCACTTGGGCTGATAATCGCGCGTGTCTCTCTGGTTTCATATGAAATGAGGTTTTTTTTACAATAGATCATGAGTTCTTACATTGTACACTACATTGTAAATTGCCATGGGTTGGTTGCCACGGTTGCCATACAAAATAATGGCTGGCTCAAATGATACCTGTGCTACAAAGGTCTTCATGTTGCAAGATTGCTTGTAGACTCGTATGTCTAGGTCCTAAATAACTAATACGATGATGTAGGAAACCAGTTCTTAGTTCTTTGTAGTTAGATGAAACCACGAAGAAATAAGAACTAATTTCCCACTTTTTAACGGCTTCCATTTTTATTAAATGACCTTTGCAATGAAAACTAATTCGCGATCCGCCCGGCGCGGAGTTAATTCTGAGTAAGCATTCTTTTGTTTTATTTTTGTGACTTTACATTGCTTTTAATAATAGGTCTTTACCTATGAAATTGCCGTTTTGTATGAAAAAATTTAAACTATTTTTTTTCATGTATTTTTTATTTGTATTAATCGAAGTAATCACCCATGCAATCAATGCATCTTTGCCAATGCAGTGGCAGTTTATTGATGCCCTTCTTAAGGAAATCAACTGGACGGGAGGCAACAAAAGCTTCAAAGGCATTTTGTACTGCCTCTCGGGTATTGAATTTTTTTCCCGCCAAGAAGTTATCCAAATTCTGGAAAAAGTAGTAGTCTGTAGGCGCAAGGTCTGGTGAGTAGGGCGGATGACGGAGAGCTTCCAACCCCAGTTCTTGCAACTTGGAGACCGTCTGCTGTGCAGTATCAGGTCGCGCGTTGTCGTGCAGGAGCAGTGGAGACGAGCGATTGACCAATGCTGGTTGGAGATGTGCCAGCTTCTTCATCATTGTGTTCAGTTCTTCACAGTACACATCTGCAGTAATGCTCACCCCGTTTGGTAAGAAGCTGTGATGAATCACACCGGCGCTAGACCACCAAACAGTGACCATCACTTTTCTAGGGGTAAGTTTTCGTTTAGGGCATTGTTTAGGTGCTGAAGCAGGATCCAACCAACTTGCTGAGCGCTTGCGGTTATCAAACAGAATCCATTTCTCTTCGCAGGTAACAATGTGGTTCAAAATTCCTTCATTTGTGTGTCTGTTGAGCAGTGCAAGGCACGTCTCGACGCGTACTTCGCGCTAGCGATCATTGAGTTCGTGGGGCACCCATTTGTCAAGCTTTTTTACCTTGCCAATTTGACGCAAATGGACCAATATTGTTTTGACGCTAACGTCGAAAGCTGCTGCTAATTCAGCCGTAGATTGTGTATCATCAGCTTCCACAATCACCTTTAATTCGTCATTGTCAACCAAAGTCTTCGGACGACCGCGAGGTTCATTTTTCAGGTCGAAATTTCCAGAACGGAAGCGAGCAAACCAATAACAGGTGGTGCGTTGGTTTGTAGTGTTAGCTCCGTAAACGTCGTTGATGTTGCGTGCCGCTTGTGCGCGTTGCTGCCACGACGGTACTCGTATTCCATAATTACTCGAATTTTTAACGTATCCATGATGACGAAAAAGATTGAAATGCGATGAAAATGTAACACTAATCAATAAACAAATGACTACTTTTGGAAAAAAAAAAACCATGTTTTTAAAATAAAATTAATTTGAAATTAGAATTCTTAGCCAAACAAAAATTATTTTGATTTGAAATGGCCAGTACTGCAGAACGGCAATTTCATAGGGAAAGACCTAATATTCTAGTTATTTGATACATAAATAGTATCACGCCTTATTCCTTGAATAGGTCGGTCGGCAGAGGTTAACGATCGTAGGTTATCATATGTCATATGTAGGCGCGCCTTTTGCCAAATACCGGGCGCAGTCTTAAACCCCAAGCTGCAACTTTGAACTTCCAGGCAGAAAAACAATAACACTGCCCGAACAGGGAATCGAGGCCGACACCCCTAATGATCATACCGCAATTGTGACCACTAGACCAACAAGACAGAATAATCTAATTAACTAGTTATTTATTTTACTGAACCATTTAACAAAGTATTTTTTTTTTCGATCTTATAATATTTTTTATCTACATAGGTTGTTTACGAATAAAATGCGAACCTTGAACCCGACTTCAACAGAGAGAACATAGACAATATAAATTTAGTAGGCCAGCTACCGACATAATATACATATATTCTGTGCTAATAAAAAAAAACCCGGACAAGTGCGAGTATGCCTCGCGCCCTAAGGGTTCCGATATATGATCATTTATGGCGCTACTGCATACTTCTAGTGGTGCCATCTATGAGCAGATGGCTCCACTTGTGGTCTGGTGAGTGACGGCGGACAACAAAGTGATCCTATAAGGGTTCCGTTTTTCCTTTTGAGGTACGGAACCCTAAAAATACTTTTATCAACCTTTTATATCTTGATTCTGTATTCTACTCGTACTTATTAAACTATTCAGCGTCATCATCGACAAGTCTGCAGACACCGTATAGATTACTGGTAGATACATTTAAATATTTCTATACGTCTCTGCAACCTCTAAGGGCGAGATTCCCAAAGCGCACTTAGACTTTACTTTGCTAAGAAAGCGTTTGATACGAATATGAACCTTATTGCTGTACACATAATGTTTGTATTTGTATAAGCGAATGTGAATAATTGTTTCGTACGAATATGAACATTAACTTTATACGAATTTATGAACTTTGGCCCTATCCCACATAATTTTACAATTACAATTTACAAGTGACAAATTATAAGTTTGTAAATCTTGCAAGTCTTGTAATTCAGTCATACTTATTTGTAATTTTTGTGTTATGTTATTATGTCTACAATTTAGCAATTATGCCGACTTGTACACCTGTAACGTTTTGTGGGATAGGGTCCTTATTGTTATAGGAATAGTGTTCATATTTGTATGAAACGCTTACTTAGCAATTAAAGTCTAAGTGTGCAATCAGCAAAGTAATGTCCACAGAGCAGACATGAAAACTGACGGCAATATAGAAAGTGGCATAAGTACTTAGAAAACGAAAGGTGATCTCAGTAGGTAGGTATATTGTTGAAAGAGAAAAGATAACTTACAACAAAGTGTCACATGGTAAAAAGGTCACAGTAAAAGCAAAAACAAGTGAATTATGTATTAATAATAACAATATTCAGATACACTACTGGTAAAATAACCCTCATTAATAATGATCATAATAATCATACATTTGTTAACCGTTTTAAATTAATAGTAGGCTTAAAACGTGTCACATCATTAGATAATAGTTATGAAGGTATATTCTGTTAGGAAATATTTTAAGGCTTATTATGTTTGCGATGCTACATAATATTTATTTGCTGACACTGTTCAATTACTAAATGTCTTTGTTTTAATGATTTGTACAAGGTCTTCTTTTTTGTTTTTGATACTTAATGGACTAGTGATTTTTTTATAGTACCTAATAATAACATAAATAGACTTTTACAATAACATCTGTTACACAAATAATAAAAAGATAGGCAACAAAATATTGGTTCTCATTCTATCTACGGGTTACTACGTGCGTAAAAAAAGGCTGGCTGCAATTTATGGCTATGTTATTTCACTATCTGGAAATTTGCCCTTCTGGTCATGTGAAGAGTCAAATAATAGTTAAGAACGCCCAATTATCCTAGTCACGCCGTTTGGGGTTAAACACTAGGCCCGCAACCCCAAACTCAGATTATTGAAATAAGTAGCGTATTTTTAATATCCTCTTAATGCGTCATTCCAGCTGTACAAGATGTAGCTAAAGACCTAAGTCCAACATTGAAGCTATTCAAGTTCTCCCAGCGTCCTCTGAACCCGTCTAACCCGAAGTCAGAGGGCAGTGGTGATGGCATCAGCGACTTCACTAACTTGGTGGAGACCACACCCCCAGCACCCTGGACGTTGGCAGATGCTGAGGGATTCCAGGGAAAACTGTTGTATATCTACACTTCTGGAACCACCGGACTGCCTAAAGCTGCCGTTATTTCTAATGCTAGGTGAGCCTAGACTAGAACTTTTTGGTGTGTTTTGGTGATTACTGAAACACGGTCCCGTCTTAATCTGTTTACCAATCTATTGGAATGTGCTTCCTGTCTGTCAGATGCAGCAAAATATTTACACATTGCACGCATTTTACGCGGAACAAGAATTATCTTCACTTGGAGCATTGTTATACATAATATGTATAACAATGCTCCAAGTTAAGACATACAATAATATTATTATTGTATGTCTTAAAGGTTCCGTACCTCAAAAGGATCCCTTATAGGATCAATTCATTGTCCGTCATATTTTGACACTCGCAAATAAATCAAAACCTACAGGGTACCTACTTCCCGTTGATCTAGAATCATGAAATTTGGCAAGAAGCAAGGTCTCACAGCACAAATAAAAGTAAAGGGAAAAATCAATCCGAAAATAGTTAATTTGTAGTTATATCACACAAAAAATATTTTTTTGTGTTTACAAACTTACATTTTGCACGGAACCCTCGCACTCCTCCGATTTTTTTTTTTATTTCATTGAGTAATATATTATATTGTTTATTCGAAGTAGAGTTTACTATAATAATAAGGCAAAATATAAAGGTTTTTTTTTTATAATTTCAGATTCGTATTCATGGCAACTGGGCTACACTACATGGGTTTGGAAGGCCACGATGTGTTGTACTGCCCCCTGCCCCTCTACCACACCGCGGGGGGAGTGATCAGCGTTGGACAGTCACTGATACTCGGCTGCACAGTGGCGCTAAAGGCCAAATTCTCCGCCTCGCAGTACTTCCCCGACTGTATCAAATATAAAGCCACGGTATGAAAACATAATTGACTGTGGGTTGCTATAATGAGTACATCTTATCCCACTTCTGATGACAGAAGGGGTCTATGATCTATACCTTTTATAACTTATTTCTTATCTTATATCTTATTATTATCTTATATCTATACTAATATTATAAAGAGGAAAGATTTTTTTGTTTATTTGTACCGAATAGGCTCCGAAACTATTGGACCGATTTTAAAAATTATATCATTAATAGAAAGCTACATTATCACTGAGTAACATAGGCTACTTTTTATCCCGAAAAAATGCACAGTTCCTGTTGGACACGCGGATGAAGTCGCGGGCGAAGTGCTAGTTATAAATAAAACTTTACGACTTTACTCCACGAACTATTTAATAAGACTTCCTTACACTGCCAGTACCACAGTTACTTATATTAAAGTTGTTTACAATATGCATAATCTGTATATAACTATATAAAACTATATCTAAGTGTGGCTTGTGGCTGTATAAATAACTTACGCTCGGTTGCAGAAAGCTTTCAGTTATCTCCCGTTTGCTTAAAGCATTGTTAGAGCTAATTATATGATTATTTTAATTGAGGTTGCATAAAAGCATTTTAGCTTTTAACATTGGTTCGTTATCTAAAATTTTAATTAAAAATGTTGTCATCATAAAATAAACATCGAATGAAAAAAGAGTGAATGATTGCGTTTTGTTTTCTGTGCTTTTACATTTATTAAGGACGAAACGCAGGCGAACTAAACGCGTACCTACGCAATTAAAAAAAATCAAATCGTCAAACCTCAAACGTCAAACTGTCAAAATTGCAGTGATGCCACCTTAGGGTATTTTTCCCTAGATTTAGGGTAAAACTGAACTCGTAGGGAAATTTTTAGGGCATGAAATTATTTAGGGTATTTTTTTATCTTGTTTAGGGTATTTTGTCATAATACTACGTAAGAAAATTTCATGCTATAAAATAAATAAAAATGCATTAGAGTCCGCGCCACCACAGAAGTCTATTATACACGGCGCTGATATCGCTGAAAACCAACAAAAAAAAGGCAAAAGCGGAACTTACAAGCTTAGTACCTACCAGTTTTTTTCCGTAGAACTTTATTGGTGGCACGGACTTTAATAAGAATAGCTTCAGCCGTTTTTGTAGAGGTTGAAGACTGAGTAGGTACAATAACTGATAGATTTCTTTATTATTTGAGTAACAATATGAGCATGCCGTTTGCCGAATGGTGAGCATCAAACCGTGCAATGCAAATGTCTTTATTTCATTTTAAAACATTAATATTTGTGTATTTTTTCCAATGTCACTGCAAATCTAGGGTAAAAGTTAACGGAGCTTAGGGTAAATTGAAAAATAGACCTGGCAGCACTACAAAATTGTCAAATCAAACTGACATTTTAATTTTATTAAAATATCACAAGAAAAATTTATTAAATGTGTAATTCCGTATAATGGAGCCAATGGAGGAATAAAATAAAAAAAAGCGACGAGCACGTGGTGCTAATTACACGTCGTAAGAAAAGGCGCTATTAGCTGAACTTGTGTCCGAGTGAGTATTTTCCACGTACCTACCTTGTTACTTTGTATGATGCCTGAGATGGTATGTGCCTAGCATAGGCTCATTGTAACGCCGCCAGGACGCCCTCTTGCAGTGCAACACTGGACTTAGGGGTCGTTGCAAGATGCATAAAAATTATAATAATTGAGTGAACAAGAGACAACAACTGGCATTGAATATAGATTGCCAGTGCAGATGTTTTCTCCCACAAACCCTTTTAGTCTAACCCTGTGTTCCTTCACAAACTCTTTTTACCCGACTGCGCGACGCAAAGGAGGGTAATGTGTTTATTATTATATATGTATACATATACAATACAACACTAATGATACATATCCTGAATAAAATAAAAATAATAGCTCTACCTATAATGTAAAATTATAAGATATTTTTTTTTATCATCTGTGTGACTTTGGGCAAGCTTTCTTTTCTAGTGCCACTTCTGTCCAGCCGGCCTAGCATGACCACGATAGAAACGGGTTTTGTCTACATAGAAATAGACAAAGTGACAGATTGTAGAAACATTTCTACCGTTTCATTCATAAAACGTAGAAATGTTTCTACAATCTGTCACTTTGTCTATTTCTATGAAGACAAAACCCGTTTCTATCGTGGTCATGCTAGGCCGGCAGGAGTGTTTTGATTAAAGTGGTACAATTTAGTTGCCTATAATTATTTCAGATTCAAATCCATAAAACCGGAAGAGGATCCTACCAGCTACAAACAACAGATGATGATGCCAAAATTTTGAGCATTATAAACGCGAGCCTATAATTTAATAAAAAAAAAAAAAAAAAAAATGAGCAGACTGAACCCTTGCCCAAACAACCAATAGCGTTGCGTTTTGATTGATAATGATTGTTGTGATTGATATTGATTGAATTTTAATATTATAACGCTTTAAATTAGAAAAATAAATATATAGGTGTAATTCTATAGTAATAAAGATTACAAATAAAAATACTTGATGTATATTTGAATCACATGAATGTACCCTATTAAAATATAATATTTAATAAGTAATAATAAGTCAATTCACACATTCTGCTGTTTTATTTATTTTATTCTTAATAATGATAAATTGCAGTTAACTGCAATTGTTAATGCAGTATTTTCTTAGAAGCAACTAAGAAAATACTGCATTTACAATATTGCAGTTCTTACGAAAGAATCATGTTGTGATCCATCATGCAGAAGTGGAAGAACTTCCTCATCTTTCAAGTCGATATCATTCGGAGGTTCTACCTCATCCACAGTGCCGGTCCTATCAATTTTTTTAGGCGGTGCGAGATCTAAAAGTGGCGCTTCTTTAATTAGTGGGATATTTTGAAAAAAAAAAACCAGCAATTTCATAAAAATCTTGTGCTACTGTTCTTAATTCACCCCTTTCTGGCATATTTATATATCTAGGCGCTTTGACTCCTCTTTCATTGTGAAAACCGCCAAACAGTGGAATGCGCTGCCCGAGTGGGTGTTCCTCGACAGTTACAATCTGGGTGTGTTCGAGTCGCGAGTGAATCGGTTTTTCTAGGCAAGCGTGCTCCATCATAGACCGCATCATCGCATAACATCAGGCGAGATAGCCGTCAAACTCAAGCCTATTTTCAAATAAAATATAAATAAAAAAGTTTCATCCAAGTCCGTTCAGCCGTTTCAGCGTGAAGAAGTAACAAACCTAACACACAAACTTTCGCATTTATAATAATTATAAGAATAATAGCACAATTTATTGCAAAAACAAAGTTAACTGTATGTTTAATAGATGCTTGGTGACCTATTAAATTTTGACATTCGTTAAGTTATATTTAAATTCTGTTTGGCCTTAACTACGTTTTGGGCAACCTAAATTGTGTCTAATGTAATTTATTGACGTTTGAATAGTTAAATATTAATAACCAGTTAAATAGGTAGCTAACTTTCTTTTCTGGAACAACTTAACAGAAATGTTAAGGTTAAAGACTCCTTTAAAATTTAATGACCTTTTCTGCAACTGACTGTTAGGTACCTACACTTCAAAAAACTGGCGGTATGCTTTGAATACTTGAAATAATTTTGCTACGCTTAGTCAAGCACGCAAATCGGTGTTCATCCAATGATATCAAAATAATGGACTTTATCTTTTAACCAACCGAAGAGGCGTGCTGTATTTGCACTGTTAAGAGACCCGAATAACATAATCTATAGGCTACGAAACGATTATACATATTAACTATTATAGAACAAGTTTATTCAAGGTTAGTATGAATGCTTATCTACATAAATTGACATAACGATTGTACTATAAAGCGTGTTATTATTTACTCGATTGCGGTTGTGCGAACAATTCATTGTGAATATTTTAATTTGTATCATCACAAACTCAGTCAAGTGAAGCGAGCAATTATATTGTAGGTTTCGTAACAAAATGTTTGCTTTAAACTTTACAGTAAATCTATAAAAAGATAGGATATCATGTTGCTTAGAAGGAATTAATGCTTACAATTAACCCTTTCGATCGGCATCATAAAAATACAGGATGTTCATTTTTTTCCCATTTGGTCGGTTCGATTCCCCAGATGAAGCAAGCAACTTTTTAAAACTCTTTGCAAGCAGTAATTACTTAATTTTAAAAATAAAGAAAAACGTCCTATTTCAAATATTTGAAGTACTTTCCCTCCATGTGGCATAGCCGTGGGACAGCTTGTATACTTCTCTCTACATGCCCGCTACTAAAACCCAAGCGGGACGACGGGGCCAGTGCGTGATGCTACCGCGGGGCGCGTCATTAAAAACGTAGTCCCGCACGGGGCAGCGATCACGCGCTGGGAACGCAGGACCGCCTCTTCTGTGTATTTACACTGTTTACGACCACGCGTGTTTTCTATACAAACTGATATTTGCATACAACGCTAACAACCGCGTCTACGTGACCCGTCGCGTGGCGTGGGGCAGTGTCTACGACACCTTACAGAAACAATATAAAAATACTTATAAAAAAAATATTGAAAAATCTACAAAATAGCTGGTAAAGAAATCCCCATATCAGAAATTCTTAATATTCCATTGTCAGGTTTGTGTATGCGGCTCATAAAGGAAATCGTTGCCTTTCTCATGACCTATAGTATCGTATAGCTTACACATTATTTCCTTGTTATTTATGTAGTTTTTAAGAATATTCTATTATTATCTTTTTTTATTTGTCAAACAGGGAGCACACTACATAGGCGAGATGTGTCGCTATGTGTTGGCCACGCCCCCCTCGCCGGCCGACACACAACACACCGTGCGTGTTATCTACGGCAACGGGCTCCGACCACAGGCAAGTAAACCTATTGTTGATAAACTGGTCGATTATGCACGTTGAACAGCTAAAGCCTCGTTCACACGGACAGAATACCAACTCGCGGCGAATATACTCGCTGTCGGCTAGTGCACTCGCAACGAGAATTGCGTGACCGATGCTTTAATAGGGCAATTATTAATGGCTGCTAAACTGTCTTCATCTATACAATTTAAAAAAGTTTAAAACAAATCCTTAGCCTTAAACTACTCAAAGAGAGCTCTTTGTGAAATAACTCGTCCGAAGAAGTACTATCACCATACCTGTTTCCTGAAAATCTGCCGAACGCTCTAAGAAAAATGCCATAAATATGCAACATATATTTTAGTGTTTTTTGAGGGTTGGTATATTGGATGATGCGTTTTCTTATCTTGTAGTCAAACAAATCAACTAAACAAATTAGAAATCTGCCACAAATGGTTACACTGAAATCGGTGGATCGAACATGCCGAACCGCGAACCCTATCATTCACACGCAGATTTGTCTGCGGACTTTTCGCTGGCGACAAGTCGTCGCGTGTGAATGGTGGCTATAACACTTTAGCGATCTTTCTGTTAGTTTATGTGCGCTAAATGGTTAGCATAAGCATAGCATAATCTTCCTATAATGTTCCCACTGCTGGGACACAGGCCTCCTCTCTGTGAGAGGGAGTGGCCCGTAGTCCACCACGCGGGCCCAGTGCGGGTTGGTGGACGTCACATGTCTTCGAATTTTTGGTTGTAGGACATGCCGGTTTCCTCACGATGTTTTCCTTCACCGTTAAAGCAAGTGATAATTAATTTCTAATACGTACATAACTTCGAAAAGTCAGCGGTGCGTGCCTCGGGATCGAACTAGAACCATTCGCCGTGGGAGGCACATGGTTAAACCACAAGGCTATCACTGCTTGCTAATTGTTAAGGCCCCGGTATACGCCAACGGCCTTGAGTGATTTGGGCGGTATAGCTTGAGTGTTCTGCGCTGAGCTCAAGCAACGCGACATACATCCACCGAGCAATACGACTCGCCTATCAAGGAGCGCGCTGTGCAGAATTAGACGTATTATTACTTTTTAGTATCTAAAACATAAAATAAAAAAAAAGTAACAGGTAATATTATAGGTAGTAACATAGTCTTTTCACACAAAACAAATCATGAAAATATCTTAAGCGGTTTGAAAGTAATTACGTTTTTATGTTTTGGGTAGACACGAATTCATGAATTTATTTCATTAAGTATTTTACAACAATAGTTAAATATTCACAGGTACGATTGATGTATATATGTTCTAGTTTAACATAAAAAAATTGCACAACTAACCTGCATTATTTGACGGCGAAATAAGAGATTTAAAACTGGCCGTTACCATTTACCTTCGCCTTAATTAGGCCAATTTACTACTGTTATATTGCCTGTATATATCTAAACGCAGATTCAATGTTTAACCCCAAGCACATTAACACAATTTTATTAACCCATTGACCGCCACGGTTCATTCAATCATTTTTGCCCCAAGCCCCGAGTGTTATGTCACATAAAATATACGCATGATTTGCTAGTGATGGAAATGATGCTTTATATCGACATTGGCTGCAAAACCGTGGTATATTCGCCTAAGGATATGATTTTCCTGTGTCAAATTTTAATAGATCAGCTCATGAATTATATTAAAATAAAACAAGTTTTATCGTGTTACTTATTAATTATTCATTAATTCCATTAATTTTTTTTATGCTCATACATCGTTAGACGGCAATGTTTTTTTTTTAATTAATCTCATGTAAATGAACTGTACATATTATAATGTTCTTATGATAACAATAAAGATTCTTTGAACCTATTTTAATGCGGTTTCCTTATCTTACGTTTCTTACATGTACAAAACATTGTGACTCACATCACATCCAAATCAATTCCAGTAACATCCAGTTTCGTTAACTGCATTATTCTCGTGACTTATGAAGGTAGTCGGTTAAACAATTGTCGAATTTACCAGCATCTTCAAGGGAAGGCAAAAAGTCGTTGAGTAGAATACGAGTTAGTAAGTCGTTATTATTCATGACCCACAAAAAATATAATGATGCCTCGTTTTTAAACCCACATTGTAAAACGTATTTTAATCTTTCCCTTGCGTGAACGTCGATGTACACTCGACAACATTGACGGTCGACCACTTTTCACCTTTATTACTAAGAAGATAAGGGTGAAAATTGGTCGACCGTCAATGTTGTCGAGTGTACATAAGACATAAATTTTTTCATTGTACCTATAATCGTGGCATTCAAGCGGTAAAATAATGTTATTTCAAAGTAAAAATGTATCGACTATTTAAATACAAAGAGTAAAAAATAGTTTATGCATAAAATATATATTAATTCCCTTTTAACAGCAATATAATTAACTAGGTTTTGCCCGCAGTATCGCCTGCGTGTGGGTCGGAATCATCTCACGGGAACATACTACCATGATAAAAGCATACCATGTTCTAATTCAGGTTATGGTCTACCTGTGTGCCAAATTCCATCCAAATCTGTTCATGTGAAACTGACGAACATTCATACTTTGACATTTATAACAATAATACGTTGTAAATGAAAGGCCGCTCATTGTATGTTCTTGTTATAAATGTTCTGGACCTATATTATATTTGGTGTACAATAAAGTATATAATAAATAAATAAAATGACGGGGAGTAGCGACCCCGCGGTACCTGAGTGCTCCAGGGAGAAGGCACCGTTCCTCATCTTCGGCTTGCCTTAATTGGCTGGTCGGAGTGAACACTGACGAGGAACAGGTCTCCCGCCTCTGGCTTGCCTTAATTGGCCGTCCAGAGTGGAGTCGCTAGAGCAGAAATACGCAGGGCACCTTGAGGCGAGGTGACGGGGAGTAGCGACCCCGCGGTACCTGAGTGCTCCAGGGAGAAGGCACCGTTCCTCATCTTCGGCTTGCCTTAATTGGCTGGTCGGAGTGAACACTGACGAGGAACAGGTCTCCCGCCTCTGGCTTGCCTTAATTGGCCGTCCAGAGTGGAGTCGCTAGAGCAGAACCCCACTGCTCGAAGGGTGGATGCTGAGCGTAAGTGGTGAGTGGGCCAGTGATGCCGGACCCTCAGGGAGCAAATGATCTGAGTTTAAAGTCCAGCAAAGCCTCTCCACCCTTTAGCCGCTCACGTTCCTGTTGCCCCCTTGTTGCGACTCGAGCAACCATTTTCGGGGGGCCCAGTTAGTGAGTTGGCAAGTCTCCGTCTGCCATTATTACGTGTCAATATACATTGTTCCGGCAGGCGCCATAGGTTCCCATAGTTCCCCAAAACCAATCCACTACCATCCCATCACAATAGCCCAAGTAGTTTTTCTCCACATGTTTGCAATAATTCTGCACAGCTGGGGTTTGTCCTTGGGTGCATTTATATAGTGCATACAGGGATAATCGCCAGCTGTGTCACCATTACATTTTATATATTTTATGTTTGTTGTAAAGGGCCTCTACGTGTTGGCTTCGGCCCCACGCACGCCTTCGAAAGGTCCGGGACTTTGTAAAGTACCGTGCAAAAAAAAAAAAAAAAGAATATTTAATTAACATTTAATATTCATTAGCCAATGGTCATAATTTTATTTAAAATTGTATTGATTGTCTCATATTAAATAATGTATAATTTGAAGGGTAATAATGGAGTAAACATAATATTATTATACTTTACATCGATAACCTGTGAAGAAATATACAAATGCGGTCAGTCGTTGTCCCCTATGATAAGAACAATTTAATTAAAAGAAAATAAAATCTCAAATCATTCACTTGGGTTATAGGCATAGAACAGTGCAGGCGTGGTCCGAGGGGGGGGGGGTCGTGGGGGTCATGACCCCCCCCCCCCCAAATCGTAAAAATTGTACGAAACACGTCACGTCAATTCACGGTATTGCACGTCGGCATTAATCGCTATGAACCCCCAAAGTCTTCGGCTGCGGTATGACCTCCCCCCAAAATAGTCGGCTGCGACCGAGCCTGGGGGTCTACTCTCTAAGCACGAAATCCGTAGTTTCGACCTTAGTTACGGGCGTTTCTTACTCCGTATCACCTACGGACTTAAGATTAGTTCGGGGCCCGAACTAAGAATGAATGATAGCATGATTTGACAGTTGTCCCTACTCCCGATGTGTCCGTCCATTATCCGTCCGAAAAATTGAATTTGACACTTGTTTTGACGGAATCTTATGTCTATTGTACTTTCGGACGGGCCCGTATCTTCGTTGACGGACTTACAGAGTAGACCCCCTGGAACAGTGCCACTTTAGATCACTATCTAACATGATATCATTTCATCATGATTTACGCTTATTATTATTACCATAGTATTATCCCTGTTCAAAAACTCACCATGTATAGTATACTCGTAGGTAACTCGTCGACCGTTACATTAATAAATATGTGTAACCTAAGCCAAAAAGGTTACTGAACACTTGGATAAATAAATATATTTTCTATTCTACACGTGTATATTTGCGCGTTTTGTCAGAAATCAATAAAGTGGCGGTCTCACGATGCGATTTAAATCAGTGAATTTGAAATTCGTTTGCAAATTGCATAACAATCGTATTTATATATATATATATTTTAATTAAGACGTTGCCCCACACTAGGATTTCTTCTGTGTCGTGGGTGCGTTTACAAACACTACTATACACAAACAGTGCGGGAATCGAACCCGCGACACGTCGCGCAGCAGCCAATCTCTCAGCCACTGCGATGACCGTGCGGTCAAATTAGTTGATTAACTTTTTAATGCATTAAGCTTTCGATTTTACTTGATCAACTAAAAGTTAACCTACGGACTCGCCTCGTGAGAATACCGCTTTAGACACTAATTAACACTCAGTATCAAATTACGAGTTAGTGCAATGAACTTTGAACGTTTATTATATGAGAAGGTCAAGACAAAATGTTATTTACGTACATTATCATAAATGACGCAGGCATTTTTATTGGTTTATTAACTGTTAACCGATTTAATATGTAGGTAGAGACTTCATTTCGTTGTGTATTAACAATAAATAATAATAACAAAGACTGCGTTCTTTCTTTTTGGCGTTAACAATGAGTTAGCAGTTTTCAGTTCTTCATTTAAGTAACTAACTAGCGACCCGCTCCGGCTTCGCACGGGTGCAATGCGGAGATATAAACCTTCCTCTTGAATTACTTTAAATATTAAAAAAAACCGCACAAAATCCGTTGTGTAGTTTTAAAGATCTAAGCATACATAGGGACAGACAGACAGCGGGAAGCGACTTTGTTTTATACTATGTAGTGATTAGTAGTACCTGTTTCCACCGCTTAGAAGCATTGCTTTGTTCCCGTTTCAAGGGAGTGTCAAGGGCAGGTGTTATTACAGACATATGAAGCATTTCACCTTTATCTCTAGTGGTTATATTTAAGGAGGTTGTTTGGACTCTTATTCAGAGCAACAGTATATGTATTAAGATAGATCAAACAAAAATATCTTTTTTTTTTTACTTTCCATTGGTACCAATTTATTAACGACGATGTTAATCGATCACTTATATTTTCATCACTTATTTTCTTTTCCAGATCTGGAAAGACTTCGTCAAAAGGTTCAACATAGAATCGGTGACAGAGTTCTATGGAGCGACAGAAGGGAATGCCAATATAGGTAGGTACTTGCATAGACATAATTTAATTTTGGTTTTAACTTTTTAACCCTCGTCTTTGAAAAACGACAGTGTTATAAGTTTGACGCTTATAATGTTTGTCTGTTTGTGGCTTTGTAGCTCTTGAACGGAAGGACCGATTAAGCAGCATTCGGTTAACAAAACATTACATTGTTACAGCTAACGTAGACGGTACGCCGGGTGCCATTGGTTTCGTATCGAGGATCTTCCCCAAGGTCTATCCTATCGCCATCATCAAAGTGAACCAGGAGACAGGGGAGCCCATTCGTGACGCACGGGGACTTTGTCAGGTAACACATTGTATTATTTAAATACTCTATGAGTAATAAATGTATATTTTTTGCGAATTTTAAACATGTTAAAGCCATGTTATGCTTATTTTAATGTTATTAAATATACTTATAATATAAGAGATTTTCAAAAACAACTGACACCGGTGGCGTTTGAATGCCACGGTGAGGCAGAGGTCGCGGGTTCAAACCCCGCCTGTGTCAGTTGTTTTTGCAAATATCTTATAATATATTATTATTTAATAACGTCCATGAGTAGTAGTAAGAAAAATAAAATACCCTTACCACACTTACAAAGACTCGTGTTGTGGTATATGGTTGATGTAGGTATTTCACGAGCGCACGTCAATCATTGTAATTTAAACCTTATGATATACAGGGTGGCAGGTTTGTTTGCGTGCTTTTCTGTCTGATCCACTAGAGCTTATTTAATTAAACTCACAACTAGTTGTTCTTATAACTACAATCGACTTGCTGTCAATGTTTCCAAAGTGAAGTCAATTAATGTTTCCAGTGGATTCAGCGCTTAACTCCAATTTATAGCTTCCGCTCGCGGCTTCACCCGCGTTTTTGAGATAAAAAGCCTATGTGTTATTCTGATGTATAAGCTATATTACTGTAAAGTTTCATCAAAATCCGTTCAGTAGTTATTGCGTGAAAGAGTAATAAACATCCATACATACATACATCCATCCATCCTCACAAACTTTCGCATTTATAATATTAGTAGTACAATTATCAAAGTATTTTTGAACAGCTAGCGGAACCCAATGAGCCCGGCGTGTTTATCGGCAAGATCCAAGCAGAGAACCCAGCGCGCCAGTACCTCGGCTACGTGGACAAGGCTGCTTCGGACAAGAAAGTGGTCAGGAATGTGTTCCAGTTCGGCGACGCCGCCTTTATATCGGGTAAGTGTATCTACGGCATGCTTAGAGCATACACCCCTGGAGACGGTATAGCGGTGAAACACCAAATCAAATTTTCTACCACTTTTTGCGGGGGCGAGGTGAATACGTATTGCGCACTATGGAGACAATCCCACATAGATACAGGCTTACAGATTGTACTTAAATAAAACTATATTAGTGCATAATTTATACTTACATGTTATAGGAAATTCCATGGTTTCGCAGAATTGAAGCAGCAGACCGCCATTTACGAGAGGAAACTACACAATTAACCATTTTGAAAATGACAATACAAAATGACAGCTGTCGCGCATGATTTAGTTTTCATATGGCCAAATCGGTAAGATGCACCCGACGAATGACCCGTGCACAGCCGGCAGGTCAGCTAGTCGAACAATAAATGACTTGGCATTTGATTATTTTAAGTTTCTAGCAAGGGGACGCTGCCCCTTAAGCGCCCCTTCCGCCCTCTTACCCCTTTTCCATCTTTGGCGATGCCTTTGGAGCCTGTCGGAGCATAACTTATTGTCTTAAATTGTCTAAAACTCAACCTGCCTCCTTCTAGGTGACATCTTAGTAGCAGACGAGTTGGGGTACCTGTTCTTCCGTGACCGGACAGGTGACACGTTCAGGTGGCGAGGCGAGAACGTCTCCACCACCGAGGTAGAGGCCGCCATCTCCGGGGTCGCTGACCATAGAGACGCCGTCGTGTATGGCGTACTGGTAAATATGATATTAATTTTATGTCTGTATGTACCAGCGGCATTGTTTTAGACCATTTTATGTCGTGAACGGTACATAATTAACGCATTCCATTGTGGGTATAAGTATCGGCGTGGATCTTGATCACAGATCGCGCATGTACCTTTTTGGCCCAATAGACAGTTGACAATACGTAATAGAGAATAGTCCAATAGACGACGAGCATCGACTGACGAACCAATCGCGTGCAGCCTCGGCGCCCCCCGTCTTCTTCATTCCGCCAAAGAGACCGAAAAACCAGCTAATGCGCAAGTGACGTTTGTGATCATCTTTCACGCCGCTACCTATAACTGCCTATCTATTATGTGAACTGCCAATTTGTTTGCGAACTTTCAAGGGAGAACGTCACGGTGAGATTGTCCCTCGAACGTTCGCAAACAAATTGGGAGTTCTCGCGGTGATATCACGCGGCGTCTCGGTACAGGGGGTCTACTCTCTAAGCACGAAATCCGTAGTTTCGGCCTTAGTTACGGGCGTTTCTTACTCCGTATCACCTACGGACTTAAGATTAGTTCGGGGCCCGAACTAAGGATGAATGATAGCACGATTTGACAGTTGTCCCTACTCCCGATGTGTTTTTGTCCATCCGAAAAATTTAATTTGTCACTTGTTTTGACGGAATCTTATGTCTATTGTACTTTTGGACGGGCCCGTATCTTCGTTGACGGACTTACAAAGTAAACCCCCAGATTAGACAGAGAGCCCAATAAAGTGACGATTGCAATAAACGAAACTTCGCTTTTTTGGTAGTCGTTTTTCGACAATCACTTCGGCTAACGCCTTTTGTGCTAATAACAATATCGATCGCCTTTCCACCACAATTTCTTCACGAGAATAGTCTCGTGAAGAAATTGTTTAAAAGTTCGTAATCTAATATGCACTATGGTTGGTCTATAGAGACCAACCATAGTGCATATTAGATTACGAACTTCTGGCATAATGGTAATAGGATTGTAGTTGTATCCTTGTCAAAATGACAAATCACGTAAAATAGCAGACTTGGGGTTCTGATTGAAAGCGATCCTGTCGTCATTAAAAGGGCACAAACCCATCACACGATGGGCAATAATACTCATAACAATACAGTAGCAATATTGACTTATCCACGATTTCATCACTCGACATAGAACATGTTTGTTATGTTGAATGAAAAACTATTGTCTGCCAACTATCCAAGCGTTACATAACAGAACCTTTATTAAGTCACTAGCTGACCCGCCTGGGTTTCGCACGGGTAAAGTTTAGTACACCTACCCTACACCTAACCTACACCTACCCTACACCCCAAACCTCAAAAATAAGTTTCAAGCTTCTAGCTTTAAAAATGACGTAATTTCCATACAAACTTTCATCCCCTATTTCAACGATTCACATACATTTTTTCCCATTAATAAGTAGCCTATGTCCTTTCTCAGGCTCTAGAGTCTAGACTATCTCTGAACCAAATTTCATTTATATCGGTTCAGTAGTTTAGGCGTGATTGCGTAACACATAGACAGACAGACAGAGTTACTTTCGCATTTATAATATTAGTAAGGAAGTAAGGATATAATAATAAGGATTGTATACCGACATTGTAGTATTTGTTGGTGTTTACTAATAGGTGCCAAACACGGAGGGGAGGGCGGGTATGTGCGGCATAGTGGACGTGAACGGGACCCTGGACCTGGACCAACTGGCGCGAGACCTGGCGCGGGACCTGCCCGTGTACGCCAGACCTGCCTTCATCAGGGTCATGGAGAGCTTAGATATGACTGGTGAGTCAGTACTTTGCGTCGATGATAGGTATATGATGGAAGTAGTGATGATCTTAGAAATCACGAAACTTGAAGCTGCTTTATGAAAAACATGATCTTTAAATTATATCGCGTATTTCGAGTAACCTCGATGTTTCGGTCGAGTTTGATTGACCGTGGTCACGAGAAGTCTCCTCGTCTTTTACCTCTTAAATATTGTTTACAATTCGCGGTAGTTTAAAAACGTTTTTATGAAAAATGACAAGTATTTTTGGGACATTAGGGGACTTTTGAATTGTTTTTTTAGCTTCCTTATAATACAGTAAAAAAATGATTTTGTCCATAAACATGTTCTTTGATTTTTAAAAGATTATATTATCAATTCACTCATTATTCCAAATAGACAATTAGCTATGGCAGCGTAACACCACTAATGTGTTTCTAAACAAACCTAGCATTAATTATGTCGTAGTTAATTAGTGACAAAATTAAGAATATTTTTGTTCCACAGGTACATTTAAAATGAAGAAGACTGATCTGCAAAAAGATGGTTTCGATCCCAAACTGGCTAAAAAAGATAAGCTTTACTATCTAGATCTGAAACAAGGACGGTACCTACCCCTAGGGGTTGAGGAGTACGACAAAATCATTAGTGGACAAATTAGGCTGTGATCTTATAAATCTGTTGTTTCAGTGTTGTTATAGATAATACGAGTAGTTCAAATGGCATGCTATGTCTTGAGAAACCAGCTGTTTTAGCTGTAGCTACGTCCCTGTTTTGGCCACAAGCCAGGGTGGGGCGAGTGCCTCACTTGCCCCACCCTGCATACGCCCCTAGCTACGTCTGCTTATAATGGTTGTAACCGGTTTTTGTACCGACAAGTAAACTTTTAGAATAAAACTAAGTGGTTGATGTTGTTAATTTTACTTTGCTTATAGACGATGATTAAATTACACAATTACACACAGCTCTTATGTCAATTGTCATCTCTTCATTGTCATACGAATGACAAGGATAGTTGTATAATTAATCAGTGGTTAAAGTTAAGAGGCGTCTAGAAGTAAAGGGGTTAGTTAATCTTTAGGATCCGTATATATTATCTTTATAACATGCATTTACGCTGTAATCAAAGTGGTATGTATATCGAATTACAGAATATAGTGAAACAATCTTCTGTATTGTCTCTCGCTATAAGGGTGGTGGCTTTTTTAGCCAGCGCTGACAGGACGACATGACAAAGGATTATAATTTCAGGTTAAACGTATTTACAATCTTATTGTCATAACTTTAGCGCTCGAATTTCAACGTACTTCTTCATACCGAAACCGCAGTAAGCTCAAGTCTTGTGACGATATCAATGAAATATGAGCGCTAAGTGTATTCAAATAAGACACACAATCAATTCAATTTAATGTCCTTTGCTGTGCCGTTCCGTCAGTGGACAGCGGCCTCAGCCGCTCCTTTTAATAAGTGGTTTATAAATTTCAGGCGCTTTATATGTCTAAGGCACATATTCAAAACAATGTATGTATATGTAGACTTTTTCACATAGCGCTCAAAGTGCTTATTTCGTCGCGATGTGTCACTTTTCATTGGATAATGTCCGCATTTCATCCGATTCCTGGGCAGGGTATGTCATTGCATGAAATGAAGTTTAACTTCAAATCTTAGTTGCCGCCGTTGCCGGTCACATTTTTGAATTTATGTAGTGGACAGTGCCAATCCGAAGACTGCAACTGGCCCTTAGACGTAATAAATCTGAGCAGTCTTGTTAGTCTATTCGATGCTTGTGAACATGCGTTGTTGTTAGCCCAGCTTGCTAGCTAGATCTCTTCCTGTGCTCGAACAATATCTATAAAACATTACGTGTGACTATTTTTCTATGTATCTATGTAATGTATACGTATATCTGTATGTTATCTAAACCTATTTTAGAGATCTTACATTCCTAGGTGGTAATTTATAGTGTGCTTCTACGAAAAATGTACATTTATGAGAATGTTTAAAACTTTCTCATTATTATGGGCCTAAGCAGATTAACTACTTTTAGCATCGGCGATCGGCGATTTAGTCAGCTTTCGGAAGCTTGATACCCCGTCCGAACGCTCCTATCCGCGCACACACGAACGCACGAACGCTGGAAACTCGATGCAGCGACTGGTCGCTACCCTCCGCATTTCTATACAACAATCGAACGCAGAAAGTCGCCAAAACGCGATGCAGTCGCAAAATCGTCGATCGCCGATGCTAAAAGAAGCTAAAAGTAGTTTTGGCCCTAAACGTTATAGCAATAATCTTTAGTGGTATTGCTAAAAGTACTATCTGGTAGTTTTGAGGAGTGGGAATCTATGAATTTATTAAATTAGCATTTTTGATGGACTGATCTGGTAGGCTGACGTAGAAAGAGTATTCGCGTTCAGTTGCTTCTTCCTAGAAATTGTAATCATGCTCGTATTTTCGTATTATATGTTCGTATTTCATGTTATTTATTTACTAAAACCAAGCCTAAAGAACAACGTAAAGGATAGAATATTTTTATTTAAAAATGGTTCCGTTTTACCGGCTTTTAGGGTACGGAACCTCTAAAAAACTGCGTACCTACCTAATATATAAGCAAAACTTTGATTGTTCTAGTTCATATCCTTTTTTAAAAGCCCCAGTCCTTATTTCAGTAATCTATCTCTTATACATTTTAGTTCAGATTGAATACCCTGAGTACACGGCTGGATATCTAAGCTACACATTTCCAGTATAAGCTGGCCGTACACAGCTTTTCAGCATTTCGTATAATGGACAAGAGATAATATATTATTGTGTTCAATTATGATTTAAAAAAACTGAGGTTTGTCGCTGACTGTACACATATTACTATTTATTTATTATATCAAATGCATTTTCTTACGATCTATAATAGATCCAGTTCTGTCTTAGTTTCTTTTCTCTTAGTCAGTCAACATTATACCTCATATTTTTTCGAAAAGTTAGTTTGTTCAAAGAACTATGTTAGTAAGCTCAAAAATAACGCTTTGTAAAAAGTACTGTACTTAAACCAATGGCGTTACTTCTGGTGTGGGAATATTTGTAATTGAATTTGTTATCCGTTAAATCAAACTGTAGTTAAGTTAGTTTAAGTGCCACATTGTCACATTGTTATCATTTTTAATCAATAACCAAGAATTCTCAATATTATTATTTTTTACAATTTATTTGTATAAAAAGTTGTGGAGCTTTTATATAAAATACTTGCCTCGTTAATACTAAAACTATTTATTATTTAATATACAATTTCAAGTTGTTCCAGTCTTGTATTAAGACTGAGGTCCTATTTCGTTTCTTCTTTTTCATTTTTGTTACATAAATTAGATGCTAAGATTGTTTAACGGTATGGGATAATGTTGAAAAAACTACATTAAATGTATATTTTCATATGAGGTCTTTTTGTTAAATATTGCTTTTTGTAACCCTGTATAAAATAAACTGGGTGCGTCCGCGCCTCCGTCCGCTTGAGAGTCGGAAAACAATACAATATCGTTATTTTCTTCATACAAACTTTATCACTCCTTTTCACCCCTTTAGGGATGGAATTAAAAAAAAAACCCTCCTTAGTGCACCTCTGTGGTACCCAAGAAATATTTTCAAAGATCAATGCCTGCCAATGTATGGCGCCCCATACCAAACCCAAAAGTATGTGTGTCACGACTAAACCTATGGTCCATTTCAATAGAACTTGTAAACTATGTAAACAAACTTTCTATACAAATTCATAAAATTTTTACAGTTGGCCATACTGACATTGTTTACAAAGTTAACAAATTCAATTGAAATGGACCCTAGTGTATTTGGAGCACAATCAAATGTTCTTTCTGTTGCTGTTTTTTTATGGTGTCCCGAAACTTGTGTAATTTACCTACTTAATATTTTGAGTATAAATTCGAGAAAATAACTAATTCGACGTCTATTAGCGTTTATGTCAGAAACCTAGGACTCTATCATTACAAATTACTAAAAATAAAAAACGAGTAATTCAGTTGTGACACTCCATGGCATAAATTTGTACCTACGGCCCCCTGGCATTGTCCTTTCAAATCTCTAGGTCCACCGGTTTAGACTGCGTTGTCTGTCACGGTACTATTTTATAAGATCAGCTGAACTGATTAACAGTTACGGCCGCAGCAAGTTTAGATATCAATATCACAGGACATAATATTATGCTGTACAAGTCTCACCCGTATTCACGGACATTACTATGAGGACTCATAGCAAAGTGCACAAAAAAGTCGTTCAAATATGAATTTTATATGTAGTAAGTTAACCTTATATGAATATGAACCTTATTTTTATATTTATAATGTTCATATTTGTATGAGTTTTCTATACGCTGTGCGTTCGAGACCTCATAGATGTTTGTGACCGTACGAATCAAAAACATCTATGAAGTCTCGAGGGTTAGACAATTATATTTTCTTCAGTTTGGTTTAAAGTCCTAAAGGAATGATATCATTGCATTGTCTGCGCTTCGTTTGTTAAAATTAACGGCAAAGTGACTTAACAAGTTGGTTTGTTTTTATCCGACTGCCCCAAAAAGAGGGTAATGTTTTTCGAGAGTATTATGTCTATTTCTTTGGCACGCTCTGTAATCTAAACGGGTTGATGGATTTCAACATATAAGGTGTCGTTAGATTCATCTTCATGGTGGGACTGACATAGGGTATACCTACTTATTAAATATTATACAGTGGCATTTTTTATTTTTCTAAAAAATTTGTTTATCGTGTTGCATGACGTGTTCAGTATTTTGCTTACAGGCAACATTTCAGACTGCTGTACAAAATATCAAGCAAAGTTATCGTTGGGTACCTACCTCAGATCATAGAAACAAGCTACCTACCTACTACCTGCATTACTGATTAAGCTACCGGAAAATATCATAAGATTTGGATTGCCAAAACTGTGCCAAAAAGGATCCCCAGCCTATTTGTGTTTTTTTTAACACTAGGATTTGTCCTTTGTCGTTGGTGCGTTTACAAACACAAATTTCACATAGGAACACAAACAGCCAGACCAGTGTGCAATGCGGGAATCGAACCCGCGACACGTCGCGCTGCAGCCAATCTCTTAGCCACTGCGACAACCGTAATTAAAATCTCCGTTTTTTAATAATCAACTTTATTATATTTTCTTCCTTCCTTCTAACCGTGGTCTACGTGACCATGGCCATGACCGTAGTCAATTATAATGATTTTATTAATAAATTCCGAACGTGTGCATCGTCCTGAGAACGTTTACCTACACGATGCAGCACCTGTCAAGCAGTCACGTGCTGGTTATAGCTAACGGCGCAACGTGGAACCATTGAAGCATAATTATTGAGTAACACATCGAGGTGTACCTACTTTCCCGTGATTGACACTGTTAAAAAGCGTTGAAATTAGGCCGGTATATTTTTGAGCACACAACACTGGGTATACCGCCTCTTTTGTAAAGGTTACCTTTTTTCTCTGACAATAATGATTAGAGTTAAGGAAAAAAATACCTATTTAATTTCGGAATTTCTATGAATGATCAATGTGAAACGTCAGCTCCACCCACCACCATCCACAAATTCATCCGCGAAAAATTTTGTACTGTCGCGTCCTACGGTATTATTTTCTGAACAAGTTCAGATGAGTCAACCGGGGTGGGTGACATAGCGCGCGTACCGTTCGGGGATCAGCTGTTGTCGGCGCATGTGCAGCTGGCGAGAGGGGCTCGGGGGCTCGGGGCCGGCGCTCCGCCATTGACGCGGTCGCTTGCTCGGCCGGCATACGCACCGCTCCGCGTCCTTCCCGCATTTATACAAAACTGTTCGGTGTCGATGGACGCGCGCGTCCCCGGTGCGTAGTGATCGCGCGTCGTACTCACACGTACTGTTTATCTGTTACCGGTGTATAGTTAGCCGCTGTGTGCCCCACTGGGCCGATCGCCAGCATGGACGCGATTCTGGCAGCGCTCGTCGCTCTCATGGCACTGGCCGCCGCGATGGCCGCCGTGCTCAGTACACTCTCTAAGGCGGCGATATTCGTCATCCTCGCTGTAGCGCCATGCGTCTACCGATACAGGAGGCACATTTACGTATTCATCAAAACTCTGCCGAGAGACTCCAAGTAAGTGCCGTTGTATTTATTATTGTGCTTCCCCCGCTGAAAGCATGTGTGTATGGAAACACTGCATTATCTACCACTGCGACAAAAAATGTTTATCGGTTATCGTTCACAAGGAAACCTTCGTTTAACGTATTTTTTATTCATGAGAATATTAATTAAATGGTTCTGCACAGAGGTAATTATTTTCCTCTTTATTATCGCCTATACCTACATGTTACTGCGCCGCAGTGCAAAGTATAATAACAACATTGAACGGTCAGGCGTTACAGCCACATTGATATTTCATAATTATTTCTATTTTAGCTGGGCTCACAGTAATATTATTACTCTGACGCTGGGTGGGCCCCATATTTATACAACAGTTTACCTCGTGTAAATGCGGTAATGCGTATAATCTAACCATGAAGGTACCTATTAATTTTATACCTGTGCGTCCTCTATATTTTCTCGAGTAATTTTAGTCTAAACTTCTAAATTTTAGTCTAATCCGCAGTGGAGAAAACAACTGCATATTGATAACTTGACGCTAAAGAGGATGGAATCCTTTGCACCTGGAATGGTAGGACTGGTGACATTCATTGAATAAATAATTAATTGCTCGTTTCAACGTAGTGTTACTTAATAAGTCTGTAGGTACCTACCTACCTACTCATACGTTTACGGTGATGTCCTAAATGGACCTGGCATGTAATGTTTATTAAGTTTGCTATTTAAAATCTACCTGATTATCTACACACTGATATTATTTATTTATCCTATGCTCAGATCATAGAAACAAGGAGATATGCCATCATAGCAAATTAGTACGGGAACAACTGATGCCACTTTTAGTACATTTTTCGACACAATTACGCGCATAATTTTGCGCTCCTTGTGAATAAAAAGGTCTCCCACGCATTGAAAATTCCGCACACCCTCAATCTAACACTGTTAATCGTCACTCAACACTAGCACTAAACTAAAACACTGTATTTATACCATCGATCGTGTTCGGTTCGTCGCCAGCGCGTACGTTTTTAATATGAGCTATTTGCTCAAGATCAGGCATCAAGCTCGATAGCGCCTTGGCACATCTCCTTGTTTCTATGATCTGAGATCCTATGTCACAATAAGATTAGATATTGTTGTACCGATAAAATTTAGAGCAATACCTACCTAGGTAGGTAGGTACCTACACATCGAAAGATTTGCAGACGGAGTTTGAGTTTTCATATTTTTATTATAGCGACAGTTAAAATAATGTCCTGCGTAGGTACATTACAGTGATCGCGCTGCAGTCCCTTTGTTACCAAAATATGTGCCTATATTAATTTATTAAATTAATCATCAATCACTGTCCTCGTGTAAACCTGGTCGGTAGCTTTGCGAATTAAATTTCTATATCGTGTAGACGTATCTACCACTAAGCAGACACACCTACTACCAATGGCGGCATTTGCCATTGCGAGGCCCCTGGGCCCCAAGTCTGCTAATGCAATTGTTATAATCGTGTCAGAATAGTGTCTCAATGGCATCGTTTTGACCAATGACGAAAGAGTTAGTTTTGCTCTAAGCCAATGACCGCTTAGGTTTTGATAGTAATGGTGTCATTATGACACCATTCGTACACTATTCAAATAGCAGAATTGGGGCGCTGGGTGGCAGATCTTTGCGAGGCCCTTGATCGTTGTGTAATTTATTTAAATTGTAATTACTTTTGATGATGATTGACGAGAAATGCAAACGTTATAAATAAATAAATGGTAGAGTTTTAAAATGTTTCTTTAAAATAAATTTCTACTGGGGTTGTTGCGCGACTACGCGAGGCCCCTGCAAGAGCGCGGCCCCGGCACCCCTGGGCGGTTGCCCTGCTTGCCACCCCCTAAAGCCGCCATTGCTTACTACCTAATTGTTTTCAACGTAACTTAGCAATAGGTAGGTAGTTATGTACTACGTAGTAGGTACTACGTGACCATGACCATGAGTTCAAAAATTTACCTAGGTATCTTATCGATCCTTAGGTAGGTAGGTATATTGTAATAGACTTGATGCCTATTAACTATTATGTATGATAGTAGGTAGTACCTACTATTATACGAGGGTGGATTGAAAAGTTCGTGGCCTGACCCACAAATACCTACGTGTTTGTCACAAATAAACCATTTGATTTGATTTGTTTATTTCAAATATTTATTCCATGTAAAAAAATATGTTCGCAAAAATAAATATATTTAGGGTCCCCCCTAAATATATTTATTTTTGCGAACATATTTTTTGGTCTCCATACATACGTATGTATGGTAAACGCCTCCCCCTAAATATACAATATTTTTTCGTAATTTTATTACACTTAAATAAAGGACCTGCGAAGTTTCATCTTTATAGTCTCCGAGTAAAACGGCGGTGACATACGGACGGACAGGACAAAATTTTCCGCCGCTCCTCACAGTCGGAATTTTTATTTCTATTTTTGAAATACCTACCTACCTACTTACATAATACTATAATCAGTCTCTCACCGCTCGTATCTTCCGCAAGGCTATTCCTATGTGTTACACAACAAAATATAAGTAATGACCAGTGGTCGGAATTGGTAGTGCTAGTTTACCTAAACTTCGAAAGAACAGAGACGAAAAGTGGAGACTTCATTACGACAATATTTTTCCGGGACGAAAATTGTTCTGGGTTTCGGGACTTAGCTTAAAATAGGTACATTAATATCTTCTATTTACTTATTTAGTCTTATCGAGAATAAGTCATAACATAACGCTTCTAACCCGTTATTAATACCGTAAAATAATTTAATTCAATTCAGATTTTTGTTTCCCTGAATTGACTAAAATTTCAGTAGACACGTTTTTTATAGTTCCAGATCCAGTTCATAATGCTTCTCAGATGAGGTGGCTTTATTTCTTTGCCTCAACTCCGATTATTTTAGGCCCTCAAATAAATTTTCAATTTCCTTCGGTTAATTCAAACAGAAGAACCTCGCCAGGTGAGACAATAAAGCTATCTACCTACTAGGTATATTATCGATTCGGTACTAAATAACTTATTTATTATATAGGTATATGCGAGTAGGTAGTGTGGATAATGTTGATATTGATACTGCGTGACGAGCCACACACTAGTGCAAATGTTGCATTAGTATAGTTCGTTTATTATGTGCATGGCAGGTGCAACCATTTACAATATGCACTATGAGGTAAAATAAGCTGTAATAGGTAACCATTTATTTTCAACTAACTGCGATGGCGGCGATCACAAGATAGTGGAAGACTAGAGTAAATAAAAACCAATAAGTAGGTACCTAACGATTAAAGTCAATTTACGAGTCAAATTCGTTACTCCGAAATTCCATGTTTCATTTTATAAAGGCTTATCTTCAGAATATAGCCCGAGGCTTCGCAACTGTGGTTGAGACGTGAATTTTATGCTGACCCTTGCGTAAAAACATGTTTGTTGAAAAAAATTCATATGAATTAGGCATTCGCATGTAATTAATCTTTAACAACTTAAAGCTCTACTAACAACAACAAAAACTTGAATGTTTTACATGGAAAATGCTGGCTGGTCCTTGAATTAGGTATTTATTAGCCACTTTCATGTTTATCATTGATATGAAGTCCAGTTTTGACAACACTTGGCGCTTGTAACGAGTAGATACTATATTACCGCATTCCTATACTACCGCATTTTTTAGTAGGTAGGTACCTACATAGAAGTTTCAATTTTAAATTTTAAATCTTGCCCAAGTCACCTGCCGTAGGCAATACCTAATTTAAAGTCACGTTTAAAGAAACAAGTTTACCTCTAGTCTACATACCTACCTACTTAAGTAGTTTTTCCTGATGGCAAATTGGCAAGTCTAGAGTTGGGTGCTCTATGTAATTTTGATTCAGGGCTATTATTGTCATCAAGGTCTCTCCTTTACCTATCATTATATTATTAATCTTTCCTTGATTATAATATGTTCTGGCACTAACAATGTAACTATGGTCCATTTCAATAGAACTTGTAAACTTTGTAAACAAACTTTCTATACAAATTCATAAAATTTTGACAGTTGGTCATACTAACATTGTTTACAAAGTTACTTAACAATTTCAATTGAAATGAACCCTAGGTACTTTGATTGGAGACACGCCGCCAGGCATGTCACGTGTTCAGCGGCAAGAAAGCTGTTTTTCTTACCTTTTTTATACTAAATTTATCTTACTATCCTATGATGTTCATAATAATTCCTGTCTTCTCAATATCCTATCCTACGATATCTCTCAACAAAGGTATTATCACCACTCTTTATTCAAAAGCTTTCAAGTAGAAACAGAATTATTGATGAAAACGAAGATGATTGCGGAGGTGTTTGCGGAATAATAAATTAAATATTTTCCTTTTTTGCTTTGACAATACTTAGCTGTTATTAGACAGATCAAAGCACGTCATTGATTGATTATTGTGCGATTCATATCGTGATTCGTGTGCTACCTACAGACGTAGGTAGTTAGCAAAAATAAATCTGCATTAATTAGTGATACATAAATCAATGTTATATTTATTCCAATTTCTTTTTAATATTATTGTGTTAAGTTGTGATTTTAAAAGAGGAGAAAGTTGAATAGACTTGGCGCGACTAGTAAATTTATTTTTAATGACTGATTATTCCATGTTTACTACAACATTTATGCTCAATTAAACTTTCGGCCTAATGTACCTATGTGTAATCCCCAATATGATGACTAGTTCATGTTGATGATAGATAATAATGGCTAGTCGGCTACACTAGGATCTAATATAATTTTAATTCCTAGATCAATCTGTTACGTAATAATGATAAATACCTATGATAATACATAATTATTGTTTGTCATAATGACAGACAAAACGATATCCGACTAGTAGGTATCTAGGTATGTCTATGTCGTCATTTACAGCCCCGGATCTAGGGGCTAGCTGGGGCCCGTGCCCTGGGCGGCAAATTCAGAGGGCGGCAAATTCAGGCTTGGTAGACGAAAACCTTGAGTAGTGTATTCGTCTGCCAAGCGTAGTAATCGCAAAGAGCTGCGCTAGACCGGTCGTTGTGGCGTTCTTTAAGGAGGCCTATGTCCATCAGCATCGGTGGGCGTGTTATGGCTGAAATGATGATGATGATAAGAAAAATATTATGTCCGTATGGATTGAGGAGCCACTTTTTGTAGCTTAATGAAATTAATATACTTATTTAGTAGTAAGTTTAAAAATATTGTAGGCTCAATCCTCGAATTTGTAGTATAATAGTTCAATAGTTATATGAACATAAAGGTGGCTCCTCAATCCAAATGTTTGGATTGAGGAGCCACGTGGAAACACGGAAAGTATACAATGAATATTCTTGAAAATATTGTATCATTTAGTAGCCATTATGTAGAATGCCTACTAAAAATCTGATTCCAGTACTGTTGATATTCAAGAATGTACAATACTTTTAATGTGGCTCCTCAATCCAGATAGATGAGAGCGTGAATTTCCATAAAAGCAATTGGTAATTTTAAATTCCACTCCAAAAACAGTTTTGTCAGGCGGGGGCGGCATTTTTCAGTTTTTACCCCGCCTCGAAATAATTCAAGATCCGGGGCTGCATTTATCGTAGGTAACCTTTGTCTTTATTTTGTTAATTCTTAGCGAAATCAAAGCGCTCTGTGGGTCGGTCCCCTATATAGGTACCTAGGTAGGTATATTTATTTTCCCATAAATAACACTTAGAGGCGCTAAACTACGCGCCTGCAGTGCGTAGGTATGGGAACTCGGAGCTTTCAGGACTTTCTATAAACAAACAAAACACAAAATGTGTTTTATTATTGTATTTACACGTGTCATTTACTTTATTATAGATAGACCCTATATTATCTGTGCCCTGTTTAACCATCCGCTATATTCTCCCCTATTCAAGGTCGCGTTATCGCTCCAGTAGGGCTGACACTTTCATGTTATCTCATTCTGGAAATCTGAAGTGTGTCCTGAATGTTTGTTGGATTCCAAGTGACGAATGTATGAGATCATCCAAAAGATTTAAATTCCCGAACACAATAGTCGTGATGATGTACAGGCGGTACAGGTCTTAGGTCTACTTAAGCTTGTCACCACTTTGTTTAATGAATTAGAGAACGTTATTTAAATGAAGTCCTGATTTACCTACTTAGGTACAGTAGGTTGCAGAAAAGGTCATTAAGTTTTAAAGGAGACGAACCATACAATTCTATGGTTAAAGCAGACGTTTCCTGCAACTGACTGTTAGAAAATGACATCGAAAAGTAAAAAAAAAAAAATAATACGTCTAATCTGCTTTGCATGCAACCCTGGTCACGTGACCTACATTATTGTTTGGGAGGATCGATGGCACAACACGCCACGCGGTCTGCGACGTGATGGCAACTGGCAACGGCAAGCTTCGGCCAAACTATTGCAAATGGGGTCCGGTTGCGTCACACCATCGCCATGCCATCGTCCATGGTAGGTATTGTTAGTTACTTGAGGAAAAAAATCGGATAGCTTTGCGGGGTTTCGTCTTACAATGTAGGCAATCGCAGAGCAATTTCTAATGAATGAAAATTGTGGTACGGGATATTCTGGAAACCAGATGTAATTAAAACCGCCTTCCTTCCAATTTACATTTTGTCCCGGCATTCCTATTCTCACGATTAAATATTTGACGGGTAGGTAGGTATAGGCACCTATCAAAAGTTATGCAGGGTAGAATAAGTAGGTAATTTATTTGATGCATCCAATACCATACGCGTTCACATACCTACCTACAGCCCCGGATCTAGGGGGAGGCTAGCCGGGGCATTTCAGAGGGTGGCAAATTCAAGATAGGTAGACGAATACACTGAGTAGTGTATTCGTCTACCATTCGGCATTTTTCAGTTTTTGCCCCGCCTCGAAATAATTCAAGACCCGGGGCTGCATACCTACCTACGTCACATTTTTAAACGCGCTCTGTCCATGTAATGGTATCGGTAAGGCACCGCCTGCCTTACATAATTTGCTCGAAAGCGGCGCCAAGGTCACGCGCCTTTGCGACTTCTGTTGACTTATTATTTCTGTGGGTGCAATCCATTTTGATGTGTCGAATGTCAAAACATCTGTGCTGGATACAACACAGAAATCTCGATGTTTTAACTCGAGGTAGGTATAACTCGCTAATGTTTATCATAGATATAAGATAAACATTAACGAGTTATACCTACCTAACCTACACATAAACCTTCCAATTAAATTCTCAAAATGGTGGTGAAACCGAATTAAAATCCATTGTGTAGTTCAGAAGAACTGAGGCCCTAGACAAGTTACTTTTCTGTAGCGTTAGCGTCAAACGCTACGGATAAAATGTATGGAAATGACATTTGTGAGTCACGTGACTTTTCCGCAGGTAATGTCATCGCCATACATTTTATCCGTAGCGTTTGACGTTAACGCTACAGAAAAGTAACTTGTCTAGGGCCTCTGAGGCTCTAGACAAGTTGCTTTTCTGTTAGCGTTCACGCCAAACGATAAGCACAAAATGTATGGCAATGACATTACGTGCGGAAAAGTCACGTGACTCACAAATGTCATTTCCATACATTTTATCCGTAGCGTTTGACGCTAACGCTAACAGAAGAGTAACTTGTCTAGGGCCTCTAAGCTGACAAACAGAGAGACGAAAAGTGACTTTGTTTTATACTGGGTATGTATTTATAGATGGAAGCTCTTGTTAGAACGACCTTGCAGCTCTGTAAATACACCTTGTAAACAATCTGTTTAGGTGAAAATGTAATTTAGCAACATGCGTGCCAAGCCCTTATTACCTTTAATTTTAAACAACATCTTCGTGTCTGTACCTACAAGTAACAAATTAGTTGAGTAGAGTGCCTCGGTTTCAGACACCTGAAAATCGGTGAAAGCAAAGACAAAATGTTACACAGTCTGGCTTCTGGTGTTACAATCTAAGTTTTATAAATTAATAATAGGTATCTGAATTGTAAGTAGGTAGGTAGGTATCAGCGTTGCCAGACGTCCCGATTTTGGCGGGACGTCCCGTTTTTTTAGCCCAAAATTGAATGTCCCGCGCGGGACAGGCTCAGTCCCGCTTTTCGAGGATTACTCGACGGTGCGGCCCCCACATTCAACATGCTTTCCTGAACGCGTTTTTTTTCCAAGTGAATTTTAAATAGTCGGATGCCGGAAATAATAGCTCCGTAAAAATGAAAGCAAAATTACTGGAGCCATCCTGTGCAGAGTTTTTCGACTAACTGCTGATTACTTACGTTTTTTTATTATGTCCCGCTTTCGATAAAAGAATCCCGCTTTTTTTACTCAAAAGGTTTCAAAATCCCATTTGCCCGAAAAAAAAACTGGCAACGCTGGTAGGTTGTACGGTGTGCTGGTAGACCGTACGTTGGGAGTTGGGTATTCTCCGGAATAAGCAAGTTTTTTATATAAATTCCTTTGGGTCACGTCACGTGGAAGAAGTTGCGAGCAAAAGCTAGTAAGCAATAATTTAGCTCTTGGTTGCAGTCCACTTTATTGGGACGCTACCTAAAACAACCGGCCAAGTGCGAGACAGACTGGGCGTTTGTGCACTTATCCGTATTAAATCCGTATCCGTATTTTTTACATAGGTAGGTACATTTTACGTATACATCATAAAAATAGATCAGTATCGGATGTACCTATACGTAAAAAACCGGGCAAGAGCGTGTCGGACCACGCTCAGTCTAGGGTTCCGTAGCAAGAAGTATTTCAGTCTTCCGACTGCAAATTATACAAGGTGGCAGGTTAGACAGTGGAAATATTTCAAGGGGTCAGTGTACTCATCATTATGAACAACTTTTACTATGGGACCAACTCTGAAATCGCAAAAAAAAATTAGCTGTTCCATACATTTATGTTCACATAACTCAGCAAAATGTATGGAACAACTGATTTTTTTTTCGTGATTTCAGTGTTGGTCCCATAGTAAAAGTTGTTTATAATGATGAGTACAATAACCCCTTATAATATTTCCACTGTTTAACCTGCCACCCTGTATAAGTTTGTATTTCATATTATGAAATACAACGTCATTTTTGCGGTTGTCAAAACTCAAAACTGAAAATAGTGAATATTTCAAAAAGTTATTAACGTATCTTGTTCAAACTAATTTTAATCGAGAGTATTTATTAGATGCCATAAGCTTGAATTTTTTCAGATTTTTTGATAACGCGGTTGTAAAATTACAGGGGGGGGGACACATTGTTAACGACTTTCGGAGCTCCTAGTTCACTAAAAATGCACTTAAATAAAAAAGTTATTTATAAACTTTCATGTTATTTTCAAAGAAATTATTTTTTTCATCCCCCAGTTTCATGTATGCCACCCCTAATCATTTTATTTTTTGTAATTTCACTACAGGCCTTTATGGCGGCTTACAGAAGACATCTGCCTGCGAAACTTCATACAAATTTGTTATGAATTGTAGATTTGACGAGGGTGTGACAGACGGACAGACAGACGGACATGACGAAACTATAAGGGTTCCTAGTTTTACTACGGAACCCAAAAAACACGAACACGAACTGAATAAGTACGGAAAAGTGCACAAACGGCACTCGTGCACTAAGAATTTCGTTCCGATTGTATGTCCCCGTGTGACGGAGTCATCCTTCTTTTATCATTTAGTGCTGGCAATTTTCCATTGCTGGCCACTTCATTCATCCCATTCTTCTAAATTCGGTTTAGATTTTAACTTTAAATTTCAAAATTAGAACATCTCATATTTTTTTGCATTGTTTCGGCATTCTTTGTCTGGTCTCCAACGACATCACTGGTGACCGCTGAACCGCTGTACTGTTATTATTTATTATCTACTACTTATTTATCGAGTGTGCAAAGCTATAAGCAAATAGTCTCTTTTGTAACAGTTATTTTTATACCCCTGTGTAACGTTATAAAGTGCAAATATACAACCTACGTCTCGCAATACACCTCTCCAACCATCCTGCAGTGTTTTATTTATTCTACCAAGATTTGTGTCTGTGGAGGCTCCCTCGGCTAGCTATCGGAGGGAGCCTCCACAGACACAAATCTTGGTAGAATAAATAGATAATAAATAATAACAGTACAGCGGTTCAGCGGTCACCAGTGATGTCGTTGGAGACCAGACAAAGAATGCCGAAACAATGCAAAAAAATATGAGATGTTCTAATTTTGAAATTTAAAGTTAAAATCTAAACCGAATTTAGAAGAATGGGATGAATGAAGTGGCCAGCAATGGAAAATTGCCAGCACTAAATGATGAAAGAAGGATGACTCCGTCACAATACCCCTCTCCCCCGGCGTAAAAAAAATCCTTAAAGATTTTTTTTACACCCGTACTCCCTTGAGTTTTGATTTGACTATTTATTGTGTTATTATAATTTGCCATCGTTGCAACCATACTTACTCGTATTTTGTGTATTATTATATTATATTAGTTAGCTATTACTATTACGGTTCCTAAGATACAGCCCTATAATAGACGAACGGACGGCAGACGGTGTAGGTTTAGTAATAGGGTCCCGTTGGCACCTTTCGAGTACGGAACACTGAAAATAATACAATGTAACATGATGCCACACGTATTTATTGAGTGGGTATATTATGTGAAAGTCGAGTCAATAATTTGATCTACAAAGATAGACAACGACGGACAACAATGTAAAGGCATCATCAGAAAGGTGATCTAAATCAATCTAGAAGAGCTAGGGTAGGGTCGCGAGGCTAAAAAATTTCATAATTATAGTGCGATTCCTCGCTGAGATATGGCATTTAATACAGATTTTTTTTAATGGAATTCTAGAATCTATAGAAAAGAAAATCGTGATTTCCCAAAAACGTCATTTATTGTGTTGTGGTTGTGACACTCTTCTTGCCGATGTGCGATATAGTGTTGTCATATGTCCCGTATACGGGACTGTCACCGTATTTGACCAACGCGTCCCATATTGCTACATGTCCCGTATTTATTCCGTTTTTCGATAATTTCTACAAAAAGTTTAAAGAAAAAGTAAACTAATGGTATTTTAAGTAAAAAAATGTTCTACGACTACATCGAAGAAAAACTTTGAATTTGATTTCTTTTTGATTTTTTATTGTTAATACTTTGAGCATCGAAAGTGTTAAAACGTCATTGGTTCCTGGAGGTTATCGCAACCCTACCTATATTTAATTATGTTTTATTGTCGGTGTGCGTGTATGCGGTACGCAAATCTCTTCCTGCTCGGATGAGCCTTGTGCCACATCTATTTATAATTGGCTATCGTTTCGCACATTTGCTATGGACTAACAAAGAGCGTTGTATCACGACGCGACGTATTGTGTTAGGTTAGGGTAGGAAGTCTAATTAGTAAGCATAGACAAATAAGTACACGAGTAGGCATACAGATTGTCTCAAACGTAGCGGTCCAAAGGCAAATGGGGTAAACATATTTATGGAGAGGCAGTGCTTTTATACAAACAGGAAATCTTATCTTTCGTCAAATTTATTAATATTATGTAGACGTTATTTACCTAAGCGACTTTGTATATAGTTTCACTGCCTGAAAACGTGCGACCTTTTCAGAGGCAGCTATCGGTCTTGCTCGTATCATCTCGTACCTACATTGTTTACACACTCCTCCGCGTGGCTATTTTCGGCTTGAACTTTAGTCGAAGTACCTACGTATACACAGTGTGATTAGGCGATACAAACTGTATACGCACACGTGTTTACACATGTTACTGAATTAATTGACTGTTTAAACAATACGGTGGGTATATACAGGGTGGCAGGGGCTAGACAGTGGAAATATTTTAAAGGGTCATTGTACTCATCATTATGAACAACTTTTACTATGGGACCAACCCTGAAATCGCGAAAAAAAAATCAGCTGTTCCATACATTTATGTTCACATACAAACTCAACAAAATGTATGGAACAGCAGATTTTTTTTTTGCGTTTTCGGTTTTGGTCCCATAGTAAAAGTTGTTCATAATTATAAGTACAATGACCCCTTCAAATATTTGCACTGTTTAACCTGCCACCCTGTATATCAGACCATAGCACAAATTTTCCTTTGTTCCTACAATTTAAATAATGCATAGATCGTCTACGGTATGTATTTTATGTTCAGAGAAATTAGAAAATACCTAGAATTTCCTCTTGTCTTCTGTTAGTTAGGTTTTATCAGCAACCTTGTAAAATACGACAACTTTAATTATCCCTTAGCTAAAAAACGGGGTTACAAGCATTTTTTTGTTGGAACAAAGATTTTTGATGAATCGAAAAATAAACGTGAGATATGAATATAGTAGCGTAAAATTTATATTAATATTTAGTGTATAATAATTTAAATCTAATAAATTGAACCGGATCAACATTCTGATATTTTAAGATAACAATATTTTTATTTGAAACACAAAGAAGAACTACGTTTTAATTTTATGCAGATAAAAATATCATTGAGCAAATATTGCTTATCAGCCTTGTTAATTACAATTAAGTAGGAAGGTACATGCCATGGTTATCTCCATTGTCAGCCAGAGCAGACACTTAAGATTGCATCTGAATAACCTTTTATAAACGTTTCCGAAAACAATTAACTGATAACATACTTAATTCCGTTTCGGTACCTAATAATTATGACTGGCGTTATCAATGTTAATTTTATTAACTTTTTAGGGCGTTTGTGTACTTATCCACGCATTTTTTACGTACATTTTGCATACCTAGGTACTAACCTACTAACATCATAAAAACGGATCGATATCGGATGTAGGTACGTAAAAAATACGGATACGAATTGAATACGGATAAGTGCACAAACGCCCTTACAAGTTATTTGATATGCAAAGTAAACAGGATAATCGCTACACCCAGTCAACAAAAGACAAGCACGTGACTAGAACATCAATAAATTAATACTGGATAGGAACTAGCGTGTGTTGTTATGTTGGCAAAATAAGCAATAATTTATTTATTTATGAAACATCTGCTATACGCCTATAATTTACGTGAATAATATTGGTCACTTTAGCGGCAAGACGTGTCGTTCCGAACTTTGTAGAATGTTTTATGAAAAATTCCACAAAATCTTTCCATTCTTTTTTGCCTTGTCCAAGGAGCGGATTAGGCTGCCTGGGAGCTTTTACAAAATGTGGTTCAAAGTCTCTGGCATTCATATCAAAAGATGCATAGTGTAGATTTGGCAATAACCAACATACCTATTAAAAGTCGCATTACTGGCTACTGGATCTCTATTTATGTGATATCAGCATCCTTTGTCCCCTTTGTTGTAGGTATTGTCTTTGCACAAATATGTTTGTTCATACGGCATTAAAGTACAAGGGTTTACTGTTAATGCTTCCAGATAGTAAGTAGGTATCTGTTGTTATTTGATAACAGATATTTACTATCTTTATAACTTATTTAATTATGTTTAAACAAAGTCTCATTAAATATTTATTAGTTACTAGCACTTTGACCGCGACTTCGTGTGCGTGACTGGAACTGCTCTTTTTCCGGATAAAAAGTAGTCAACAGCACTCACGGGTTTTGTCTACATAGAAATAGACAAAGTGACAGATTGTAGAAACATTTCTACGTTTTATGAATGAAATGGTAGAAATGTTTCTACAATCTGTCACTTTGTCTATTTCTATGTAGACAAAACCCGTTTCTATCGTGGTCATGCTAGGCCGGCAGGGATAGGTACCTACCTATTATTATGCTACTATTAGTAGGTACCTATAAATAATTTCAGAATCGTCAATCAGATCGGTGGTTCCGAAGGTTACCCTCCACATAAAAAAAAATCAGCTGTTCCATACATTTTGTTGAGTTATATGTGAATACAAATGTATGGAACAGCTGATTTTTTTTTCGCGATTTCAGGTTGGTCCCATAGTAAAAGTTGTTCATAATGATGAGTACAATGACCCCTTAAAATATTTCCACTGTCTAACCTGCTACCCTGTATAGGTACACACAAAGTCACGAAATTCGCACTTATTTTTATTATATTAGTATTTAGGTATAGAAGTATAGATATAGATAATTATTACTTTATTAGTTACCTACGTACCTATTTTTGAATATTTTCATTACTAACTAGTACGGTTAATTGTAATTTAGAGGTTGATACAGAATAAATTCGGTTTTTTATATGGTTTGTTGAAACAGCTTGAGACAAACTCTTTTTCAGCAATACATGAACAATTTAATGTATGAAATACCTAGGAAATACTTATTAAATTGTCAATAAAAATCTAAGCAGATTTTGTTGAGTGTCAGTTCGCCTTAGCGGTTGCGCGGATATTAAAACAAATTTGGCATTCTCCATTGGCCAAGCTCTATACGCAATGCTGTAGTTTCCCTGTTACATAATTAAGGAAGGTTTTCTTGTTATACCTACCTACACCCTTCTTGGCGATATGTTCGCAAACGCGGAAAATGGTTAAAAATTAATAATCTTGACATTGCCAGAGAACTTTATTCCTCACACCTTACAAAAATGTTAATCGATTTTGGACTTTGTCACATTAAACTTGTTACTTGTCAATGTCAAAGCCAAAGTAATTGATTTGTTTGACATTGCAATTAGCATCGTATAGATTTATGACAAGGTTGTATATTGTATGGTCAAGTTTTTCATAAAACCACTGTACCTACCTTCGGTAGGTACAGTCGTTTTGAGAAATTACTACCTAGGTATATTCACTATTTGTATGTTATTAGGTAGGTAAGTACCTACCTATTCCTGGAAATCTACATATTTGCATGTTTACTCTTTTTCATCGCATAGTACCTAGGCCGACATTGTAGACGAGTATAAAGACGAATAAAGACGAGTATAAAAGACATCTTTGGGCAAATAACCTCTTGGTTTTCTATAGAAGGAAGGTTTCGCAAAATTCTATGCTAGGTAGGTACTTAAGTTTTCACTTATGAATACAGAATAGCTTTGTCAAAGGTGCAACTGCTCCCAAGAATTGCTGAATGAACACTTATCAATCTCTGCAGGCTAGTCATGGTAGAATTATTTTGTTTCCAAAGTCATCGAACTACCGAACCATTTACGTTGAGACCGCACTCGGAATTTCTATACCGTTAAAGGAAAAGAGCGTGACCGTACTTCTGCCTACGTAATAAGTACCTACTTAGGTACAATGTTTGAAAAATAAGTAGGTAGGTATAATAATACTAAGGGCCGATTTCACCAACGTCAGATAACATTTATCCAAGGAATAAAGTTGAGATTTGACAGATTTTGTATAGAATATCTGTCAAATCTCAACTTTATTCCTTGGATAAATGTTATCTGACGTTGGTGAAATCGGCCCTAAGACGAATAAGCTCTTCGCTTTGTGACAAGGTCAACGTACACACAAATCCATACCTAACCACTTATTTACATAAAAAAATAATACAATATCACAGACACGATATAGGGTAGGTGCGTCGGTTTCCCGTCCAGCGTCTATAGGCGGACATTTCGAGGATGTGCTGCACAAATATTAAGAAAATAAGAGTTCTATCCTTCAGTTCCACTTGAAATACGGCTCTAGGAAGAAAAGGATAGCTGTTCCATTCTGACCTAGTAAAATTAGTTACGTAGTATTACCCAAATATGCACAAATCCTCGTTCAATTCACCGTTAGCACCGCCGGTGCACATGCGTTGGCAAAACTAGCGAAAAAATAGTGAGCACGTATTGCTTGCAAGGTAAGTATTTCTGGTTTTATTTATCTGTGACATGTTGTTTTTGTTTTAATTGCTAGTAATGCATTATTACAATGCATTTTGATAAGTCTTTTTCAATCATATTCAAAAACTTGTTAGATATTTAGTGTCCGCGAACTAGAATAGTAATTCTTTAAAAATGTTAGTTTACGGCCTGGTGGACGCAAATAGACATAAAAAATAATAACATCTTTAATTTTTTTTAGTATCTTATTAATATGGGTTAGGATCGAAATTCTTTTAAATATATTTCTTTTATATGCTGTTACATCGCTGGTAGTTTACGTCCGCCTAAATATAAATAAATCGTGTTTTTTCCGGCCATACAAAATGTATGGGAATTCAATGGCCGCCAATAGAATATGGCACTATGATGTCTCAGTTTTCGACCACTGAAGTTGATAAGTATTATATTTTTAATGTTTCTTTTATAGATGTCCTCCAAAGTTCCTAATTAACATACCTAAAGGTGAAAAACATTACCCTCCTTTTGGGCTTCACCGCAGTCGGGTAAAAAGAACAAAATTGATAATTATTCACAAGCATATTTTTATTTATTAATATAATATCTTTCAGTTGGCGTTTAAAGGATTAGAGTAGGAGGATACTAGACAACAAGGGAAACATAGAAAATATGGCATTATTGGCATTCCGAGAACAACAATCCAGTGCAACAACACCGAGAACAACAAATTAATGTGCAGTCATCCATGGTTTAAGCGAGCGGAGATGGAATCCCTGGGATCCCAACTCATGGATTCCATATACCTTAGATCTCTCTCCGCAACTGAAACCTAGAAATACTTGGGTACCGTATGTCGGAAGCGTTGAGAATTAATGAGGCTGACTTTGACTTTTGACTTTGAGGGGTTTCGTTCACCGTATTAACAGTCTTTTGTCAGGTGGCAACAAGGTATGTGCCGACACTGGTTGGGTCTTGATGTTTTCTTTCGGCATATTTAGATGGATTCAGCCAGAATTAGACGACCTGAATTGGAAGGTTCGTTTATTTCCGATTGCATATTGGATGAATCCAGCACCACCTAAGTGTGTCGAGAACGAAGACCACGAAGTGTCGAGGTCGAGGCTTTTTAAATACCAAAACTCTTCACAAACCGTGAGGCGTGCGATCTTAGGGAATATTTCCTCAAAGACGAAGTAGGGATGCACCAAGATGTAGTTGCAGTGAACAAAGTGACAAATGGACTCACGCCACTCCCATTAGGTAAAGAGAACTAGCGCAAGCCTATAGTGCTCAAAACCAATCTCATGGAGCTACATGGACACTTTTATTGGGCCCTTTATAGGTCTGATGCAGACTTCTTGGCGTCCATATTCTGGCTGCGTTTCGGCGAACTCTTTGGAGAAACCGATGGTTTTTTTTAAAGCAATTATAGACGAAGTTATGATGACGAGCAACTACCGAAAATACATATCTGTCGGGCTGTCGGGCATGCCACTGTCCCGCTGAATCGATCCGAATATAATTTCTGGTTGTTTTCGTCTTGCTAACGTTGAGTACTTGGCATAGACAAAACTTGGTGGCCAGGATTATCTACCAGCAACTTGCTCTGAAATACAAGTATGTGCCCGACCCAGTCAACGAAAATGGTCATATCACATTGTACTGGGATCGCTGTATCATCAATTCATCACTGATCGGACTATTATTGCTAATTTTGATAGATTGGTTAGAATGTCGCAAAATAATAGATAAAAATTGAAATTGTAGTCCCGCATGATGGACATCTCGTAAAGGCCGAAAAAGATAAATAAATCGAGTATCTTAGCACACTAGGTTCTCCGCACGTGGAAAGTGCACTCAGCAATAATTGTGCCTATAGTTGTTTCGGCCAATGATCTAATAGCCAAGAGACTCGACCAACACCTGAGAAGGCTCTCGGATCAAGGTCTTTATCCAGAAAGCTTTCCTAAACACGGCTTACATTGTTAGGAGAATCCTCTCTCTAGATCCCTGACCACTGGTAGCTTGGACCCTGTTCCCTATGCCAATGGAGTACCTACCTACTATTTTTAGGGTTTTGTACCCAAAGGGTAAAAACGGAACTCTATTACTAAAACTCCGCTGTCCGTCTGTCTGTCACCATGAGCTGTATCTCATGAACCGTGATAGCTACACAGTTGAAATTTTTACAGATGATGTATTTCTGTTGCCGCTATGACAACAAATACTAAAAACAGAATAAATAAAAATATCTAAGGGGGGCTACCATACAACAAACGTGATTTTTTTGCCGTTTTTTTCTCGATCTTAATAAAGATTATAATACTTATAATATGGTGTCTAATGTTGTATAGATAATGGTATGGAACACTTCGTGCGCAAATCCGACTCGCACTTGACCGTTTTTTGTATTTTTTTAAGTCTTTTTTACTGTGATTAAGAAATGTACAAAAATATAAAATAAGTTAATAAAATTAATGTAGATGTGATTAAAAACGAAAGACTGACTTAGATTTTGTTTTTATATTAAAGAGCAACGTAATTTACACTGCTATGTTATTTTATTATCTTTTTAAAGGTTATTTACCATAATAAACCATGTGGACGTAAACTAGATACAATGTGGCCGTAAACCAAAAAAATGTCCGTAAACTAGCATTTCACCATGTTTTGCGATTAAACACCTCTAAAATTAATTTACAGCTATGTATGTCATTTTTTTACTTCTTAATTCAATCTTCATAATATCTGGTATCCATACAAATACGTTCAATAAATTTTCTATGAATATTTCATACTAATATATTAACGTAAAGTTGGACACTCCGCTAATCGGCCGCTATCCAGCGCAATGACCCTAGGTACCTACACGATTTGTAAGTCTGAGCACGTCGAAAGTTGTAAATTTTAAGAACCAACCTAATAGGTATTCGCTTACCTATGTAGGCTGTAGTAGAGGTAGCTACGCTTTTATATAATTGGGCTAATCATTTATTGTAATCATACCTATGTACCTACTAAATATTATAAACGTGAAAGTTTGTGAGGAGTGCACTCATGGGCATTTGTGCACTTATCCGTATTCAATTCGTATCCGTATTTTTTACAAATCAAATTGGATGTACCTACGTAAAATGTACATAAAAACACGGACAAAAACCGAATACGGATAAGTGCACAAGCGCCCTTACTGTTTCACGCAGAACGGCAGAAACTACTGCACTTTACAGTAATTTATTTGGTAAAAAAAAACGTGGGCGAAGCTGCGAGCGGAAGCTAGTAGTGCACAACTGAAAGTCATGCATGAGAATTTCTCATTACCATCTTCACCACCCCTATTCTTTTATTCTACAGTTTTCCAAAGTTAGTTTTGCTTTGCTTTGCCCTTACGACGATCCTTTCCATGATAGAAATATGTAGTATAGCATAATCGGCCTATAATGTTCCCACTGCTGGGACACAGGCCTCCTCTGTGAGAGGGAGTGGGCCGTAGTCCACCACGGGGGCCCAGTGCGGGTTGGTGGACGTCACATGTCTTCGAATTTTTTGATTCTAGGACATGCCGGTTTCCTCACGATGTTTTCCTTCACCGTTAAAGCAAGTGATAATTAATTTCTAATACGCACATGACTTCGAAAAGTCAGCGGTGCGTGCCTCGGGATCGAACTCGAACCATTCGCCGTGGGAGGCACATGGTTAATCCACTAGGCTATCACTGCTATCAATTTTGTAAACAAAATCAAAAAATCTGTTTAAAAATCAAAATCAAATTTTGACAATTTGATGTCAAAATTTGATTTTGATTTTGAAACAGAATTTGCGAACTATGTAAACAGTTGAGAGTTGAGATGAAGTTTACATACCTAGATATAACTCACGGAGTCACGGCAAATAACTTGAACATTGACCTTGACTGCACAATAGTCGATTTTGTGCATTTTGACCCATAATAGCACATAAAAGCGTATGTACTACGCAGACTTTCCCACACTACGCTGAAAATGTTCAATCAAAATCTCAGCTTAATTTTTGTTTTTCAAATTCCACTCTAAAATGTGCACATAATATTATATGTCACGTTGTTTTATATTTACAAAGATTTCTAAGGTTGTTGGGTACGAAGGTCGTATTTGTAGTCATTTAATTATAGGATTACGAACACGTCAAGCTCGTCGCGTGACTGTCGGGCAAGCGCCACGCCGGCAGCCGCAGTGCTGTTTATGGCTTCCTCTATAATAACGTTCCTAGCTTGCCCTACCGTGGATTGTACGCTACCATGCACAATGTTTTCGTTAGCAAGCTCAAATTGCTCAAAACATTGTGCTTACAGAGTAGCACGACTTTATTAACTGTACAACCATCCTCTATTATCAGATTTTTATACTTACGAAGTGGTTACGGTTTTGTAGTCTCATCTTTGAGATGTGTAAGTTATAAGAAAATGTTTATAAAAATCGATACCAAACACGCCTATTGTATCGAACGTCAATATCGAGTTAGTTTACATCTACGTAGGCTATAACATAACATATTAAATCTTTAATATGTTATGTTATAGCAACCAAACGCAGTTTCCATGGGAAAATATTGAACGTTAGGTAGGTTACCTATCTAGGTAACCTACCTAACGTTCAATATTTTCCCATGGAAACTGCGTTTGGTTGCCTCAACGTTGTTACTGTTTTATTTTATTATACTCAATGGTCAATGCTAAAACTGGATTGTGCTTATATAATATAATGTTTCAATTGACATGTTACGGGCAAGCAAACGTTAGATATTTAATACCATTCGATTTATCATTATCAATATTTAATGAGGGAACGTTGTCCACATGTGGAAAAAGAACCATGGAAAACAGTGAAACAATCGATACAAGCCATTAACTGTATGAAATTCAACATCTGGAGCTATTAAAGTCCTGGATTGATTTGTAGGTATGGTCGATTTAAAGCTAATTATAGCATTAAATGAGGCGGTAATATTTCTTTTCTACGACTTACGTTTGCGTGCGTTTCTACGTGCGTACAGTGTAACGATTGTAAGGACGTTTGTGCACTTATCCGTATTTTTTACGTACATTTTACATATACATAAAAAAAACGGATCGGTATCGGATGTACGTAAAATGTTCGTGAAGAAGTCGGTTAAAAATACGGATACGGACGTATTGAATACGGATATGTGCACAAACGCCCTAACGAGGTATGTGCGAGTCGGACGGGCCGATTGATATTACCTAGACTTTTGCAGCCTATACGAATGTCCATTCTGAAAAATCTAATTTTGCAAAACATTGAATTGACACTGGTCATTTCTTGCCCGTTAATACCTACTATACCTACACACTGAAATGCAGTACGGTAAGTAGGTACTTTTCTCGTGCTTAAACACTAGGAAGCCCTGATATATCCCACTCTTTATGGCCGATTTCAAGGCTATTGCTGTAGCAAAGACGGTTAAAAAGCACAAATTTTCTTTAACAGTTATCGTTTTCTTTTTATGCATTCTTTAAAATAATATGCAATTCTTGTAGGTAGGTACCTACTCGTACATTTTGATTAGTAGTCAAATATTGTGTCTAATAAATTGGTGATTGTCCTACAGATTCCTATGGCGCTACGCCAATGGCATGATCAGGTCGAAGCGATGGGGGCGTCAGGACGCGACCGTGGCGCAGCTGTTCACCCAGCGCGCCCTCAGGAACCCCGACGCGCCGTGCTTCATCGTCGTCGGTGACCGCGACTGGACCTTTGGCGAGGTCAGCACAAATTACCCATAATAAAAAACGTGTTGGAAACGGATAAGTTAACAAACGCTCGTTTGTGTACTTATCTGTTTCCAACACGTTTTTTTACGAACCGTTTTGTTTTTTTTTTTTTCATACATTTTATCGAATATAATATGTAAAACGGGATATGTGTCGGAAATGGATAAGTGCACAAACGCCTTATCGGCCTTATACTATTTATTTAAAAAAACCGGCCAAGTGCAAGTCGTACTCGCGCACCGAGGGTTCCGTATCATTTTTGGACGTATAAAGTGAATAAAACCGGACCGCATAACTAAGTTTGTTTGTGAAGGAATTTTGATGATTTTGAAAAATCTGTACTAGTTAGGAACATCGTTTTATTTTTGGTGCAATATATGAGCCAATTCCTATCAGCTCTAATTATTTCAGATTTTTCGCTCCGCAAACTTCGGAGATAATGGGGGGGGGGGGAATGGTATTTTTTCAGACATTTTTCATCATATGTCGAAAACTGTGAGACATAAAATAAAATAAAAAAATATTTTGAAATGTGCAGATCAAGCCCTTTCATATGATTTGCCACTTGACCTAGTAACCCCACTTTGAATATTCGGACCCCCACTCCGGCCCCTTTTGCAATGAAAATAAAAATATTTTTTGACTTTTTTCATTTGAAATTAAGTTGAGCAAGCATTCTTTATAACTGTTTCAAATTTCAAGTCGATAGCACTAGTAGTTGCTGAAATAAGCAGGTGTGACAGACAGACAAATAGACAGACGAAGTCGCACCATAAGGGTTCCTTTTTTACCATTTTGGTACGGAACCCTAAAACTAGCTGTTCCCTAAGTTTCCACCCGCGGTGCTCGGCACCTAAGGGGCGTAGCGTGTACTATTTATTCCTCATGAATCTGGCTATCATATAAAAAAAGTTTTTTTCTTATTTGACTGGTAGTTCAAGAGATTAGCGCGTTCAAACAAACAAACGAACTCTTCAGCTTTATTATACAGGGTGGCAGGTTAGACAGTGGAAATATTTAAAGGGGTCATTGTACTCATAATTATGAACAACTTTTACTATGGGCCCAACCCTGAAATCGCGAATAAAAAATCAGTTGTTCCATACATTTTTGTTGAGTTATGTGAACATAAATGTAGGAACAGCTGATTGTTTTTCGCGATTTCGGGGTTGGTCCCATAATAAAAGCTGATAGATATACTTAGAAGTATAGATTGGACTAATAGTAATATGCCGAGCAGCGGGGGTGAAACCACGGGACATCATTTGTATGACAATGAATAGAGGTGACAATTGACTACAGGAGCTGTTTATCTTAATCCTCGATCGTCTTAAGTAAGGGGGTTTAAATCGTGTTTAAATCATTTTACGACTACTTAATCCAATGTTACATAGCCAGTTTTTAATGATATATTTTTTGTACATTACCATAATGTAGAATTCGCAATGACCTTCACGTTTGAACGGACATAATACATAATACTGTTGTTAGCTAGATAAGTATTTTAAAGTCCATATTATACCGGTTATTTACAAACGAGTTTTATCAAAGAAAGAAAACCTATTGTTATTAAATATAATTATGTATGTATAAGTATATAAAAGATTTAAAAATAACTGACCCGGGTGGGATTTGAACCTGCCACCCCTGCTATGCCGTGGCATCGCTTTAAGCACTGAGCTACCGTGTCCCGCCCGCATCAGTAGACATTTTTTTAGGAAAGATTTACCTACATGTCCAATTGTTCATCCTAGGTACTATGTTACAGCTATAACCCGAAGTTACACCTAGTTTACACCAAGATTTGACTAAGTCTACTTTTAGCCGACTAAACCTAGGTGCATGTAGTTTCGCTTCGGCATCCGTAATAGGTAGGTTTACGGGTAATACGGGGTGTAAGTGACAGCATAACAAAAACTGAAACCATAGGTTCAGTATGTACTTATTCTGAACCCCTCAGAATAAGGTACTGAACCCATGGTTAAATCCGTCAGCGTTAAAATTTTGCGTCGGACTTTAAAAAAATATAGGTACTTACCTACGACTTTGGAGATTTTTTAACGAACTGTAAAATCTCCAAACAATGTCCTAGATTATTTTAAAAGACCGAGGCAAAATTTAAATGCTAATGCGTTCAGATTATGTTACTGAACCCATGGTTTCAGTTTTCGCTACGCTGTCACACTTACAACTTACTAGTTTATATTATTATAAGGTCCATGAACAAGATTCTTCCCCAACAGATGGCCGCGAACTCTAACAAAGTGGCTCGAGTGATGCAAGAGCACCTGGGCCTGAAGCGCGGCGACGTGGTGTGCGTGTTCATGCCCAACTGCGGGGAGTACGTGTGGACGTGGCTGGGCATGGCCAAGCTTGGCGCCGTGTCCGCGCTCATCAACAGCAACCTGCGCCACAAGCCGCTGCTGCACTGCATCCAGGTCGCCAAGGCTAAAGCTGTCGTGTTCTCCAATCAACTTGCTGACGGTAAGCAATTCAAATATTATTCAATTGTTTATTGTTCGTTATGTGTTGTCGTATGGTGACCGCGAACCGGCTAATGCAGTGCAGGAAGCCCTCGGGCTAGGTGGAGCGACGGTCTTCGCAGGGTGCCTGTCATATTCTTTAATAGCTACTAGTGTTATTATTAGTATTATCTATATAATATTGCCAGTTATCAATTTGCACCTGCAGAGTATCTTTATGTATCAGACAACATTTTCTGCCAATCTTCCCATTTTTGTAGTAGGTACTAGGTACCTGCCTAAGCAACTTGAATTACAATAACCTTGATCATTAAAATGACTATGACTATGAGCTGCTTTTCGTAATATGTACTTCAATAACATTACGCTTGAACAATGACTCAGTTGGAAAGATTGAGAAGACAGTATGTTTTGTTAGGCAAACACTCAATGAAGCTGGGACGAGTTTGAACTGATAGAGTATCTTTTGTTTGTCCATGTAAATACTCGTATGGTTTGTTAAACACATATTAAGTAACTTAAGATACAACTAGAAAAATATAATACACTTAGGTACCTACTAATAAGTAGGTAAATACTCGTACCTATATCCACAGAAGTACGGTACCTACCTACCTATATCTATTTTTCATTCGTCATGTTTTCACGAAATAGTAATATAATTTCGTAAGCTAATATCTATTGATAGCCCCACCATCTATTGACGACAGAAACTCCGATAATAATGCATTTACGGGTCCAATGCCACTCTCTCAAATTGACGCTCGGATAGTCTGTCGATTTTTACTTTTTACCACTTAGCTACTTATACGTTTAAAACTGCAATAAAATCTACAATTCATTCACTAGTCCGTTCCGTTGTAGTCCGCCCTTTTTTGCGATACGGACTAACATAAAAACACTAGGTAGAGGTACCCTCCTTTTTTACCCTCCGCATTCAGGTAAAAAAACTATCGTGATTCCAACATGGTATTTATTGCACGAAATAGGGATCTTGAGAGTTTTTATACCTACATCTAATGATTTCGAACAGCCGACCATATTTCTTGTCTGTTTTAGCAATGTAATGGTAGTTAATGATCACTGCAGACATCAACCGCCCACCTTATTTCATGCAAGGACTGACGTATTCTGATGCAGTTTAAGCAAGTCACGTTGTCACAGAACAGTAAATCTTTATTCCGTGCACGTTGTCATGCGAACTTGAATGCTAAGTTACCTAATTGATGAAGACTACCTATTTCGAAGTTTTACATGCTACTTCATACAGGAAGATAAAGTTTCACAGATAACAGGACAAAAAAGCAACAGTCACAAGACAACAGGTCTTCAGGTCTTTAAAAAAAATTATAGTATCTACAATGGTTACTGAAATATTCTCATCTGATTATAATTCTAACCCTCTTCTTCCACCAGCTATATCTGAAATCCGCGAGCAGCTGCCCGAAGACCTGAAGCTGTTCCAGCTGTACGGCGAGAGCTCCCCTGGCGTGCTGGACCTGGGCGCCGAGATGGAGAAGCACCCGCCCGAGTACCCTGTCGTGACCGACAAGCCGCGCTACAAGGACACCCTGCTGTACATCTACACCTCCGGCACCACCGGCATGCCCAAAGCTGCTGTGCTGCCCAACTCTAAGTAAGAAAATATATCAGTTGTGTAATATAGACTAAAAAAGGGCACCGTCCTCGGCTCCCTTAAAACCCTCGCCTAGCGGCTCGGGTCTCAATGGCGCCTCAGCGGTAATCACCAACATTACACACTTTTACCATAATGTACTATTGTCTATTCTTGGTAGTGCGGTATTCGTGCAGTAATCCTTATTACATGGTTCTGTGCGTGTTACTCGTGAGGTACCTGCTGGTGGTGGTGGCGACGGTGCACATGCTGGGCCTGCGCGCGTCGGACCGCATGTACAACCCGCTGCCGCTGTACCACACGGCGGGCGGGCTGGTGGGCACGGGCGCCGCGCTCGTCGACGGCATCCCCTCCGTGCTGCGCGCCAAGTTCTCCGCCTCCAACTACTGGAGCGACTGCATCAAGTACGACTGCACGGTGAGTGCCAGCCGCATGTACTACCGCTGCCGCTGTACCACACGGCAGTGTCTAACTATTAGTGAGGAATCTTTTAATTCAAGCCTACCAGGAGGGAATTTATATTTTTATTTTAAATGGTTAAACATTTTTTTGTACTTAATTAGGTTCATTATTGTGGAAGACGTTAATTCACTCAGCCTCCGTGATCACGTCAATAGCAAAAGTCATTATAGACAAAGAGAATCCTTTCTCATAATGAACAAAGAATCCTATCTCATAATGTTCTTTCTCATAATGTCCTATAAGTTCTTTCTCATAATGTCCTTCCTGTTCTTTCCCAAAATGTCCTTTTCTCAAAATGCGCTGTTCTCAAAAGCTGTTTGATGCAGGTAGCCCAGTACATCGGCGAGATGTGCCGCTACCTGCTGGCGCAGCCGGCGCGCGCGGCGGACGCGCAGCACCGCGTGCGCATCATGGTCGGCAACGGCATGCGCTCCGCCATCTGGCAGGAGATGGTTGACAGGTACCTACACACCAAAATAAACCACTAGCTGTTCCCTGCGGTTTCACCCACGTTGCTTGGCTCCTATGAGTCGTAGCGTGATGTTAAATAGCCTATAATATAGGGGAAGGTGGTCTGAGATGGCATAGATTTTGAAAAGTTTGATTTTTCGGAAACCCATAACCAAATAGACATAAATAGCAATTTTGTATTAAAAAGTGGTTTATTATCATAAGAAAAACAATCAACAAAACGAAATAAAACAATTTTTTCTTTGGTTATTAATTAAATATAAAAATGTTTTGAAAATCCATCTCACCCAACCCCTGTAGGTAAGATGGCATACATGCCATCTTACCTACAGGGGTTGGGTGAGATGAATTTTCAAAACATTTTTAATTAGCGCTCCAGTTTGGTGTATACACCAAACTGGAGCGCTAATTTATTTGCAAACATCACAGATTACATTTTTAGTAGTTTTTGGTAACCCAATGCATTCTGCATGGCACCACTGGCGACAGACTTGACATTGAAGCCACCATTCCCTGGAGCGAGAATGACTCCAGGGCTCATTGCAGTATATGCAGGATGGGTCTTCATCGTCTGAGGCGACCGGTTCTTCCTCATCACTGGAAACTGCCAACACGATTCTTTTCTTAACTTGTCGGGCAGATTTTCTCATATTGGCTGCTTCTTTTTCAGCAACGACAGCTTTTAATAATGCTATGTCTGGTGATGCATTCAGCATCCCGAATTTACCTTTCTTATGAACAGATCGTTTTGTTTGTAAAGATTTTGGCAAAGGTGAAATATCTGCTATTGTTAGACTTGACTGAATTTGGTCATGTGAGCTCATAGGCACTGAAGGTCCTGCCATAGTGTCGTCATTTAACTGGGGTACTGGAGGCTCTTCCTCAGTTTGATCGTTCGGGCGGGATGTCTGGGCATCTAAAGGTGTCGCCTCGCCGTAGTTGTTCAGCTGGACATCATTTTATGTGTGCAATGTGGGGGAAAACAGAATAAGATGATTCCGTTTTCTTTTGCATACGTCAATACGTCCAAGTTTTTGTGACTGGAGTGTCCATCTAAAAGTAACAGAATCTTGGCTTCTTTCGACGGCATTGCGTATTTAGCAAAATGCTGCAACCACTTAAGGAACACCTCCCCATTCATCCATCCTTTTTCTTGGGCAAATCCAACAGCGCCGGTAGGAGCGTGGTCCATAAGTTCTGCTTTCATATTTTTACGAGGGAAAATGAACGCTGGAGGTATGAAGCTTCCCAAGGCATTGACGCAGCAAACCGTAGTATAATGTTGGCCTCTTTCGGCACTGGTTAATACCCCAACTTGTTTTCTACCTTTTGTCGCAAAGACTTTCGGGTTTTGTGATGGCACTGTACTAAACCCGGATTCATCAACATTCCAAATTTGATGAGGTTCAAAGTTGTGTAATTCCATTACATCAACCAACAATTTAAAAAATGTTTTTACCTGGACTTTGTTGAATCCCCGAGCTCTGGCTGCCGATGTGGCTTCGGGTATTCGAAGTGATATGGATGGATTTCGTTTCCTAAAGCCTCGCAGCCAGTCCAAACCTGCCATTTCATTTTCTGAAGAAAATCTATGGGGAAGTTTCTTAGCAACAGCAACTTGATACGCAAGTTTTCGCAAATCAGTCCTTGTCATTCCAAAAAAACGCACTTCCAGCTCTTTTAAATGCGCGATAATTTGGCTTTCGAGTTCTGTATTAAATGTAGTTTTATGACCACCTAAATACCCTTTAGTTGTTTCTCCTTTTTCTGCTCGACGTCGGAGCGTAGTAGCGGGAACGTGGTATGCCTTTGCTGCCATCTGCCAACCCATTCTCTGGCTACGAACGGCTGCAATTGCATCTCTCATATTTGTTTCATCCCAACTTTGCCTTGTCGTTTTTCGAATGTATGGCGCCATTTCTAAAACAAACAGGTACATATTTTTACTATTACTATTTTCACATATACCTATTGTTAAATATATCTTACAAAATAGACTACCCATTACATTTTATTAACAAAATAAAATTATCTCAACATTCAGCGTCACTCACTGGGTGAGATGGCATACACACTATGCCATCTCACCCGGTAGGTACATAAACTAGAAAATAAATCAAATTTATTTTGTTTGACAAGCTACGTAACTTTGCTTAGTACAATATATTTTTTACACTCTACTCTAAAAGAAAACATTGATAGTTACCTGTTAGCTAAATGTAGAACAACTGTAATCACGTTTTGACTTCTGCAAAAATAAAATTTTTCGAGAGCATGCACGGGTGCATGTGGGGGCGCCACTGGACTACAAATGGCAAAGATATTGAGACTGTGCCATCTCAGCCGCTATGCCGTCTCAGACCACTTTCCCCTACCTATTATTCCTCATGAATCTGGCTATCTTAAACAAAAATAATTTTTCGAGTTGGACTGGTAGTTGCAGAAATTAGCGCGTTCAAAGAAACAAACCCTTCAGCTTTTTATTATTAGTATAGATTAAAAATGCTCTACTAACGCCTAGATTAGTTAATTTGAAAATAAGGTGGTCGTATCATCGGCGATAAATCGATAGTAATCAAAGTTGAACCCTTGCACCTGTGATGTATTTTGCCGTCGTCGTCCGTCCTCATCCGTCGATGCCACTTGAATCTAAATCCTTCGAGGTGTTAGTTTGTATTGCGTACCTATTTGGTTTTCACACCTATAAATAATATCTGGTAAAGCTGTAAAAAACAGTGTAAGTTTACCTAAAGCTTTATTCATTTAGAGAAAAGTGTCTGAGCGGTATTGTTCTTCGCACAGTCTGCAAATAGCAACAAAGGTGTCGGTAACATTCGCTCTTATCAACCTTAACCTTTAAGCGAAGTGATAATTTTATTGCATTTAATAATTAATTAATTATTGTCCTGTCTAGGTTCAAAGTGCCACAGATAAACGAGATATACGGAGCCACGGAGGGCAACGCCAACATAAGTGAGTGAAAGTTTACATAAACATACATTTACATACAATATGCAGCGTTCCAGAGACACATTAAACTTTGTAATTGTAATAGGGCCGATTGGGGTCATGTGCCGTTTCGATAGGTAATATTGTAATTTAGATATTGCTTCATGCTTAGTGCAATGCGTTTAGTGAATGAACTCGTTTACAAATTGGTTTGGTACGTATTTGGTTAATAAAATTATACCCGTAAATCTTCAGTAGTAATTATTATTTTTATAGATCTGGGAATAAGTTATTGAGCTATTAATTTGTACCTACAGCTAATTAAATTCATTATTTAGATATTACCTAATTGGAGCTGTTGTATAGATACAAACTAGGGTACCTACTTAAAACTAATTTAATCTCACTAATTCGCTATGAAACTTAGCAAAAAACATGAGAAGTGGCCGCCTAGCTTTTTTTTTGGACCAATTCCCATATATTTTTGCGCATCATCGTTTCATGCTTCTAGACTTTTATGTTGTGCACCGGTTTATGTTGTGCATTTCAGTATTAGAGCTTTATTAGTTTTGTAGAGATACCTAGGTGTAAATAAAATTAGTTTAGTGTGATGTGCAACAGAATTAGGTACCTAGCACTAGCACCATTGTCTTTTCATTCGACATGGTCTGGTCACGACTGTGACGAATTGCTTCTAAACGGACAAAATCTGCTTTGCATTCAAATTCTACCCATGAGCAGTTATTTGTCGGAATCTAATTATACGGAATATGAATGATGCACACATAATAAATATCTTGTTTTTATTAATTCCGGTGTTATTTTGGTTAATGTAAATCGGATTTTAGTTTATTCATTGGCTAGACTTGATTCTAGAAGAAATAAAGTCAAGGCCATTTTTCAAATGAGGAGGTACTTAAATCAAAACTTTGTATTTACGTCAGTAGCTGATTAAACCACGTAGCAAGACTGGCAATTGCTATGGGCCCCGCCAAACGTCCGCCTTAGCGTAACTCATTTTTTTTATAATTCAATATTACTTATAAATTCCTAATGGGTAATTCATTAGAAACATGTTTCTCCAATTTAGAAATTGTTTCCGCGCATTTATTTGGGTCCCATGATCACTAACTGCAGTGCCGAAAGTAAATTTTCGATATTGCCGTACATGGACAAAGCGTATAAAAAATGAATTAAGGGCTCCATAGCTAGATCAAGGGCCTCTCGATCGAATTTGCTACGGGCCCCGCGCTTGTCAAATACTGATTAGTATTCTACTGCTGATTTTCCTTTAGTCATTCCGCATTGGCGAAATAAATTATTGACAAAAACAAAAAATATTAATAGACACATCCTTGTATTTTTTCCGCTAGTAAGTATATTATTAATACATAATTATTGTTGTTGTCCACCTTCAAATTAATACGATTTTAATACCTATATAATGTGATTTAAAAACCAAGCGATCAACCTTGGCTTGGCTAATATCTGTACCTACCTAACAGATAGTAGCTTAGGTAGGTATCTAATTTTAATCAATTTTAATGCTCTTTTTCATGCTGCATTTAGGTACACGACTACCTACCTATTTACGACAAAATGTAATAGCCCTCTTAAAAGCTGCCTCTTCTAGCCGGTCGACATCCCATAAATTCTCTCTCGATGCCTCGTTATCTGTAGACAAGTTTTCAACTCCGCTGTGTTGATGTGCAGTAAACGTGGACAACACGGTGGGCGCGGTGGGGTTCCTGCCCAAGCTGGTGCCCACGTGCCTGCACCCCATCGCCCTCGTGCGCACGGACGAGAGCGGCACGCTGCTGCGCGGGCCCGACGGATACTGCATACGCTGCAAGCCTAGTCAGTATTAACTATAAGTACACCATTCAAGTAGTTTAATTACGAAACATGGTCTGACTATAAGTAGTCCAGGACTCCAGGTATTATGCTAAAAAATCAAAGCCGTAATTTTTTTTATTGAGATCAAAGAATATTCATCCTATATAGATCCATCTTTCTATTATTGGAACAATATCTGACAGTTAATGAACATAGTTATCATAATACGGCCTTTATACTAAATCTATGGTGATGTATTTCTTGGAAACTACCTTTCTTCTTTATTATTTCCAAGTAGAATTAGGTAATTATTTTATTCACCAAGAAACTGAACTTAGGAAACATCAAAATCTTGTTACTAAAAAAAATGTTAATGACTATTTACAATTTAGTACGACCTGCCCTTCAAACTAGGACAACCTGTATCTTGAAGGATGTTCAAATTAAACACTATAATTTTATAATACAAGACATTTTAATTAGGCTATCGTGGCCTGCTGGCTGACATGCCACTGTTTCGCTACTATTTATGTCATTGAGCGGAAGTTCATAATAAAACATTGGAATTTCCGCTCTGGATGCATATTGGTTTCATGACCAAGCGTACGTTCAACTTGAATGCGAGTTAAAGTAATCAACGCGATGTTTCAGATGAGCCGGGCATGTTCATCGGACTGATCGCTCAGGGCAACGCCTCCAGAGAGTACTACGGATACGTCGACAAGGTACGTGCTACTAGAATTTACTCTACAGAATTTTGTTCTTATTGTATCTTAAGAACATTCCATTGTTGGGATTCGGGGAAGGAGTAGGCCCACTTTGGGGTGGTGGACGTCACGCGTGTGTTCGAATTTTTGGGTTCCAAGAGACGTCTCACGATGTTTTCCTTCACAGTTTTTAGAGCCATTGCTTCATCACCATTATAATGAAACAATTTGCACTAAGTGTGCGCCTACCTGGGTTCGAACCCATGACTGTACAGGACTAAAGTCAGAGCTTTAACGACTGGGTCACCGAGGAGGAAAGGAAGGAAGGAAGGAACCCAGTATCGACCCCAAGTTTACGGCTCTGAATTTGTTGCAAATGAGGTTTTGAGCCTTTCAAGGAATAGGTTGAATTTCCAATCACCCTGTAGCTATAGCGCAGCAGCAGCTTGTCAATAAAGCTACGGAATCGTTTCAGCTCTGCTAGAGTTCTCTAGGTTTATTGCACTATACAAGGTCTTTTAGAATTAAAAGATAGATATCGTTGTAGGTGTTTCATGTAGGTACCTATGCATGGACTCTTTGTCCAAAAATTTTACTTGAAAGTCCTCTGACTGCAGAGGACTGTGAGGATCAAAAATTGAACTTGAAAGTCCTCTGGAGTCAGAGGACTTTCAAGTTCAATTTTTGAACCTCACAGTACCTACTATTATTTCGTATGGTCGTGCTCACAGTACCATTATTTCTTCTTCCAGGACGACAGCAACAAGAAGCTGGTCCGCAACGTGTTCTGCACGGGCGACGCGGCCTTCGTGTCCGGCGACATCCTGGTGTCGGACGAGCTCGGCTACCTGTACTTCCGCGACCGCACCGGCGACACCTACAAGTGGAAGGGCGAGAACGTCGCCACCGCGGAGGTCGAGAACGCCATGTCGCCCAGCTTGCAACAAAGAGCCTGTGTTGTCTATGGAGTCTCTGTAAGTTGTATTATCAACTTATTACTCACGACGATTTTTAGGGTTTCGTACCCAAAGGGTAAAAACGGAACCCTATTACTGAGACTTCGCTGTCCGTCTGTCTGTCTGTCTGTGTGTCTCCAGGCTGTATCTCATGAACCGTGATAGCTAGACAGTTGAAATTTTCACAGATGATGTATTTCTGTTGCCGCTATAACAACAAATACTAAAAACAGAATAAAATAAATATTTAAGGGGGCTCCCATACAACAAACGTGATTTTTTTGCTCGATATTGATAACGGCACCAGGTAGACGCTTGAAATACTCACAGAATATTTAATTATATATTCACTTTAAAAATAAAGAATTAAATAAAAATAAAAAAATATTTATTTAGGCTCCCATACAACAGACATGATTGTTTTGCCGTTTTTATAGATAATGGTACGGAACCCTTCGTGCGCGAGTCCGACTCGCACATGGCCGGTTTTTTCTATTTCATTTCTTTCTAATTGTATGAACGAACTGTTTGATCTAGTTTACATTTAGGTCGCGAGAGCTGGGCCCTAGCCTGCGCGGGCCCCCTATCCTACCTACCGCTGGGCTTGCGGCAAGCCCCGCATGCCAGGTCCGTGGGGGCCTCACGTAGGTTAGGGCCCGGCTGGCATATGCCACCTCGACTAAATGACCAGTCCGACGCTGCATTTATCTCTAAAACGATTTGACCGATTTAGATACGTTATAATAAAACAAGTTTTAACGGATTACATCGCGTATATTATCTACTAGCTTTCGCCCGCGGCTTCACCCGCGTGGATTTCGGAAATTATCCCATGGGAACGTACCTCAGGAGTAAACTTTAACTACCATTATATCACTCTCCGGTTCATAACAGCCGGCCTAGCAAGACCACGATAGAAACGGGTTTTGTCTACATAGAAATAGACAAAGTGACAGATTGTAGAAACATTTCTACCGTTTCATTCATAAAACGTAGAAATGTTTCTACAATCTGTCACTTTGTCTATTTCTATGTAGACAAAACCCGTTTCTATCGTGGTCATGCTAGGCCGGCAGTACCTACAACGACATGAAAGTACAAACAGACACATAAATTTTATTTATTTGTATAGAAGATTATCAATCTTATTACCCCCGCAGAAAAGCTGTTTTACCCCCGAGGGGATGAATAGTTTTTATTTTTCTATTTTGAGTGACATAAACACACGCGATTACAGCAATACCGCAAATTCATCACCACTAACCGATCCCGCGTCGAGCGCGGCAACCGTTACACCAAAATAATCCTTAAAGCATGATTCAGTATAAGTTTCATTTCATTTCATTTCATGTATAAGTTTGGTGTTTCTATACCGATTTCTATGATTCTTTTTTTTATTGAATAGGTAATAATGTTAACTTTTTTTAATTAGGGATAAGTGAGAGTATTATAAACGTAAGAGTAAATAAATACAATCAGAAAGCTCCGAACTGCTAAGCTATCGGGAGTTACACGTGTTATTGTGAGTCAACCATAACAGATAGACATATGCTGTTGTAGGATATTTTTTAGATAATTTTATGTGAAACATTTCCGTCATACATGATTTATATGTAGCTTTAACCATTAAGGCTGCACACGTGACGGAAGCTTAAAAAATGGAGTAACTTCTCCCGTTTTCCCAACATTTCCCTTCACTGCTCTGCTCCTATTGATTGTAGCGTGATGAAAAGTATACTATAACCTGCCCAGGAGTATGAAGAATAATTGTACCAAGTTTCGTTAAAATCCGTCGAGTAGTTTTTGTTTCTGTAATTGTTTCTGTAAGGAACATACAGACAGACAGACAGACAGACAAAAATTTTACTGATTGCATTTTTGGCATCAGTATCGATCACTAATCACCTTCTGATAGTTATTTTGAAAATATACATATTTCATGTACAGAATTGACCTCTCTACAGATTTATTATAAGTATAGATGAGCAGATTCCACATGATGTCTTGACAAACGGACAGATGGACAACAAATATTTCAGATCTTATAAGGGTGCTTAAGGTGCAGTTAACGTGCGGCTAAACGACGCGCGCGTTCTAGCACGAGCCGCGCGCGGCGCGGGGAATGCCGTGCCACGCGTTGTTTAGGGGCAACGCAGACGACAGACTTTTTGTGCGATCGAGTCTGTCGCGCTTTGCAGCGCTCGAACAATCTGTTCACTAAGTTTCGCAGATTGTTCGAGTCTGTCGTCTGCGTCGCCCCTTAAACAGTCTGGTTCGGTGCCATGCGATGGATCGTGCGCACTTTGCCGCGCCGCGCTGAGCTGTTTAAACGGCGCGTGGCGCGCTGATTCACATGCTGAGCCTCACGCGGCTCGTGCTAGCACGTGTCCTTTTTTTCCTTTTGAGGTACGGAACCCTAATAGTAATAATATTACATACGGCCCTATGTAGTAATGTGAAGTTGTAACTTGTATTATCTTCAGATCCCGATGACGGAGGGTCGCGCGGGCATGGCGTGCATCGCGGACCCGGCGCGCTCGCTGCAGCTGGCGCGGCTGGCGCGGGAGCTGGACGACTCGCTGCCCTCCTACGCGCGCCCGCTCTTCCTGCGGCTCACGAACGACATCGAGATCACCGGTCAGTACCGACCACTCTATATTACATTGCGGACCCGGCGCACTAAAAAAAAATATAGCCCGAAAATAGCCCGAGTTACGGCGGTCGCGTTTCTTTGTATGAAATGAGTAGATGAGGCATCTGTACGTAGAACATATTATGTTATTTGTGACTAAGAATAAGATTATTTAATACTCACCTACATAAGCAATTAAGTGCATAATCAGTCAAAGTTGAGTAGGTAGGTACCTACTTATGTAACCCCACATAATGTTAATTGTTGCGATTAGATAACAAATAGCAGAGGTCGGTCATTAATAATTGAGGTCGTGTTGTAGTAAACAACTTAATTTTTATTTAGATCGGAACCTATATGCATAGGTACCTATCTACTATTGGATAACAGCCGATAGTTTTTACGAGCGTTCATTCTTTAGCATTACTGTCAAATGTATTCGGAATTCCAGAGATTCCACTTTTAGCTAAAAGCCACATTACTAGCTAATTTCATATACCTAGTGTAAAGGCCTAGCAAAACCTTGAATTTAGAATAGAAACGATGATAACGGAACGTTGGTGGTGTCTATTAGTCAAGTTTTTGTAGGCCGCGTGCTGCCGGGTAGCAGGAGTACCTACCCGTAGTCATGATCGCATCGGTGTGTGCTCTCTTTAAACGTGCTCACAGAAGTTTCTGTTTATAAAAAACCCAAACTACGTAACAGGCGCGTCCGAACGTCCTATCTCAATCGACCCCAGTTATAACCATTACCCACAAAGATATATCTATTCATAAACGTATTTATTTCTTCTTCCAGGCACGTTCAAGCTGAAGAAACTGCAGTACCAGAAGGAAGGCTTCGACCCTGACGTGATCAAGGACCCGCTGTACTTCCGCTCGGGCCGCGAGTTCGTGCCCATCACGCCGCAGCTCTACACCGACATCTGCACCGGCAAGCTCAAGCTGTAGACACACGCAGGCCACGTGGACCTCTGTAGTACAGGCAGGGACGGTAGGCGGGCTACATCAGTCACTGTCGGTCCCGAGTGTACGGTGCTCAATCTAGATAATTTCATAACTTACAGGTGCCTGATAGGAGCTATCTACGTTTAATATTGCTGAAAAACATTAAACATTTTAAGGTCTATGCTACGAGCCGAGCACGAGCAGAGCACAAGCCGAGCACTCTTCGCGTAGTGTGGTCCGACTACCGAGCGCGCTTAGAGTGTTTGACTGTCAGATCACTCAGATTTCTATGGTTTGACTCGTCTCGGCTGTGCTCCGCCTATGTCAGTGTCTTGACGAACACAAAGGCATTACGCTCGCAGTGGGCTTGTGGACGTCCAGACCCGTCCAGTCCACGCTTGATGCGCAGAGCGGCTCGTCTCGTCTAGCGTAGACGCGCCTTTACATCATCAGCTGATAGCTTAACTACCGTCCTAAGCCTGTACTATGCGTCGGTTAAATAGTAAATCGTTTTGTGAAAAAAAAGAATTACAAACATTCGGTACCGCTCAAGCCAATGTGAATCATTGGCGAATGTGAGACACGAACTGTAAAAAAACAATAATATATGAACCGCCCTCGATGGGCTGACGAGAGAATGCCTGCACAGGCAGCATAGATACATTATAGCTAGACCAAATCACACACTTTTGCACTATGTACGCCGGCAGTATTTCGTTCTATCCAGTAAAAATTTTAGCTATTATAGGTAAAATTTTAATTAATTTATAGACTTCGTAAATTGTTGTTTAAAACATTCGTAGTTAGGGCAATGGTGGGCGGGAAGTGTGAAGACACTAGTTAAATTTTTATGTATAACCTTGACAGGAATGTGAGAATACCAATAGGCTAATTTTTTTTAATAACTATCAGTCGATCCTCGTTTTTAGGGTTCCGTACCAAAATGGTAAAAAAGGAACCCTTATGGTGAGACTTCGTCTGTCTGTCTGTCTGTCACACCTGTTTATTTCAGCAACTACTAATGCTATCGACTTGAAATTTGGAACAGTTATAAAAAATGCTTGTCCAACTATATTGCAAATGAAAAAAGTCAAAAAATATTTTTATTTTCATTGCAAAAGGGGCCGGAGTGAGGGTCCGAAATTTCAAAGTGGGGTTACTAGGTCAAGTGACATATCATATGAAAGGGCTTGATTTGCACATTTCAAAATATATTTTCATTTTATTTTATGTCTCACAGTTTTCGACATATGATGAAAAATGTCTGAAAAAATACCATTCCCCCCCCCTTATCTCCGAAGTTTGCGGAGCGAAAAATCTGAAATAATTCGGGTTGATAGGAATTGACCCAAATATGGCACCAAAAATAAAACGGTGTTCCTAACTAGTACAGTTTTTTCAAGATCATCAAAATTCCTTCACAAACAAACTTAGTTATGCGGTTCGGTTTTTTTCACTTTATACGTCCAAAACTGATACGGAACCCTCGGTGCGCGAGTACGACTCGCACTTGGCCGGTTTTTTTTAATAACTATCAGTCGATCCTCGTTGTAAACAGGTGTGACGTGTAGTGTGGTGTGGTGTCGTGCGGTGACGTCACGGGTTCCGTGTGAATGTAACATTGTAACACTGGCACTGTAACAAGTTGATAATAATTGTTTAGGCGTAGAGGGGGGTAGACACTAGTTGTTGTTTAATGTTTTCAACGTTGGAAACTAAATAATAATTGTTGTATGATTCCAGTTACAAAATCGAATCCTATCCTCCAGCTTTTTCCTTTAAAGCAAATCATTATACACAAAATAATTCTAGCATGAATTACAGATTTTTTTCAGAAAATATAAAAACTGATAACAAAAAACATTTAATGTATGTAGCTTATTAGATGACATTCCACCATCTAGTCACATAAGGTGTTCTATTCATTTATCTTAAAATGTATGAGTTCCTATGTATTGTTTTTGGGCACTTAAAGTCCTATTTAGCGAGGCAGATACCAAATAACATATAAATCCATGGCAATTAATCGCAATACGGACTTTGTATTTAGATTTTTGTGCCTTGAAACGAAAATCGCTGCACAGTAGTGTAGTCTAGGAAAACTTTGCAGTTTCCTCCTAAACAAAATTATTACGTAAGTTGTAAATAATATAATAAATGATTAAAATGTCGACACTGGTTTTATTTAACTCATCATAACATACAGATGCCATGCCCTCCTATCAGTTAGCGCCGAACCTTATCATTTTAGGATGTCAATAAATAAAACAATAAAAAATTATTGTAGCTTTATTCAAATTTACAATAACAACACAAATATAAGATAATTTTAAACAAAAAATAACAAATAAAAATATATCATTCTTTATCATTCTGTCACGTAAAATGCTAAATTAATTTACGTAATAGACGTCACTGTGAAAATAACCGAAAAATAAAGTTATCTTTAACGTCAAAAACAATAAACTTTCTCTCTATATATTTAAACAAGCTAATCTAGACTATGTACATTATATCGACAGATCCTCGTGGACACCACTTATTTACATAGGTACATTACAAGTGCCTCCAATTGACAGTACTGCTGCTCTCACTAATATAATTGGACGTAGTTTAGCAGAAAGGATCCAACCCACATCCACAATACTGTCGAAAATGAGCTCTAAATATCTGAAATTTCAATGCAGATTTTTCAAGAGTGACTTTTTGTGGATTGGATCGTTTCTGCTTAACTACGTCCAATTTTGGAATGCTTTAATTTACAAACAGTGAACTAAATTAGCTGCTAACGATTTAACCATTTGAATACTTCGTATCGTATCTAAAGCAACAAAAATCTCATTTTTATGTATCCAATGTTCTTAATTCAATTGTTTCCATACCTCCTTGTCATAACTTGTCCGTTTGTTATAAATTCTTACAAAAGTGAAAAATTAGTAGATGCGAGTGAATCTCTTCCTACTAATAAGTGCTGTCGCGTGCTCTACTTTTCTCTCATTCTTTATACGTTCATGATACACAAAATTACTGAGCGATTGCTGTATTTCTGTCCAGTAGCGCAGTCTAGGAGGAAACGCCGTAAAAACAAAATAATGAAATCACAGACGGAGCGAGAAAATATATGCAGCAACTTATGTCACTTCTAGAAGAATTTGGAAATATGACAGTGTTCTTTTTAAATAATAAATATTGTGTCTTTCTCGTTTCCTTCATTACTTGTTGGAGGCTTAGCTAAATGTTCAAAATACAAAGGGGCAGTGTGTTGTAGTTTATTTATCACTTGCATATTTTCCTTTACATTTATATTATTAAGTTTTTTTCTAAATTATTCAGACCATAATCTAATACAACTTGATGAAGAAACATTGTATTTATAATATGCATCAACAAAATAATGTACACTGGACGCCATTGACGGTCGACCACTTTTCACCTTTATGTTCTTAGTAATAAGGGCGAAAAGTGGTCGACCGGCAATAGCGTCGAGAGTACCTACTTCTGTCATCAGGTACTGCAAAATAATTGACAACACAATCAATAATTCGCATAAAAAACTAAACCTTTACATACATCGTTTTAATACAATCAATTAAATATTTAAATAATGACTAGCAACTATTAAGGCAACTTTAATAAAATTTTCACAATGTATATTACAATAATGTTGTTCAAAAATACAATAAGAACACAATACTTATAATTACACGTAGTAATACGGCATTCGCTTATTCGAGTACCTACTAATACCAATATTTTATAGATACACTAGCTGTTTCCCGCAATTTCACCCCGTTGCTCAGCTCCTAAGGGTCGTAGCGTGATATTAAATAGCCTATACTATTCTTCATGAATCTGGCTTTAATATACAAAAAGATTTATCGAATGCGACTAGTAGTTCCAGAGATTAGCGCGTTTAAACAAACAAACTACATAACACTTCAGCTTTATAATATTAGTATACAGGATGTAAGGGAAACGCTTCCGAAAACGAAGACAGGTGATAGAGCTAGTGATTCTCGATACGATACCATAAAAAAATCGGTAAAAAAAATTACAATTTTACCATTTTTTTTTTGCATTTTTCGTACACTATGCTGTGAGAACAGGTAACTAAAACCAATAATTGCGATTAAATACATTTTTTTTTCTTTGCAAGATTAACACGCCATGTACTCGTAAATAATATCAGCTGACTCTCGCGCATAACCTCGAGTTCAAAGTACACGCGCTCGCCGATAGCCGCGCGGCCGACGACCCCAGCTCCGCGCGCGCTTTGTGGCTAGCGTGTCAGTGACCTCACGCTTTGTACGGTTTCCATTGCGTGTTTACGAAATATGAAGTCTTGAAAATAATCAATTAAAAGCGAAAGGTTATTGGTATCCGTTTGCATTTAGGTTGTATATAATCTACGTTCTGGCTTCGGAAGCGTTCCCCTTACACCCTGTATAATAGATTGCCTAACACTATCATTATTCTAGGAGTTGTATCACCTGTCGAACAACTTATAATGGTCGCCATTTAATGGGAAATCAAGCTGAGATAAACCTTTATAAGTTTTATGTTCATAATGCGAATCTATATAAAAAATAAATAGTATAAAACAAAGTCGTTTTTCGTGTCTGTCAGTTTGTCCGCTTTGTTCTTCTAAGCTACACAATGGATTTTAATGCGGTTTTCACTACCATTTAGACAATTTATTCCGGGATGTTTGTCTGTATAATACGTTTAACTTAGATACAGCGCATAAATCTCGATCTTTCACCTCATGGTGATGTGCAATAGGATTTTGGTACCAAATTGCTTGGCTCAAATATTTGCTTAAAAAGCATTCGCAATAAGCACCTAAAATATAATAAATCTAAGGGTACTTTGTTTAAATTCGTTGATCGTCAACTACATTAAGGAATACATACATAAATAAATCTATGAAAACAAAATTATTATCAATGATCGGAATAGGTTGTGCTAATTTACCTAAAAGTTTGCGACAAGGTAAACACCAAGACAAGGTATAAGGCGAATCACACACCGCCCCGCGCTACGCTGCGGGGTGCGTGGCGACGGAACAAAAATCCCGCGCGTGAATGCGTTTTCAGTGTGTTGCACCATGCGAGATTTCTATACAAATACAGGTACTTGCAAACAACGGAACATCACGCACCCCCGCGCTACGCTGCGTGATGCGGGGCACTGTGCGAATCGCCTAAAACAAGGTACCAACCTTTACCCTGTTACTTAAAGACGCCTCTTAACTTTAGATAACCACTGATTAAATATCCTTGTCATTTATATGACAGAATAGAGATGATAATTGACATATAATAAGAGCTGTTTAATTTAATCATCGTCTATAAGTAAGGGGTTATTATAATGTTTGATGATATTATTTTTTAGAATCCCGTGATTTTAACCACTGTCATCCTTACTTATACAGGGTGGCAGGTTAGACTGTGGAAATATTTAAAGGGGTCATTGTACTCATCAATAAGAACAACTTTTACTATGGGACTCCCATAGTAAAAGTTGTTCATAATTCTACAGTGTCATCTAATCAATCTACTGTGTCATATAATCAATTTAGGAGCAGTTATATAGGATAATAGTTCTGCTCCTAAATTGATTAGATCACACAGTAGAAATGTGTTTTTATTATTTACCTGTTAAATTAATATTATTATCTAAAACATTATAAGAATACATTTTTCAAAATGTAATAGCCCTCTTAAATATACAACTATCCTCGTCATTTATATGACAATGAATAGAGATGGCAAGTGACATAAGAGCTGTTTAATTACATCATCGTCTATATATGTAGGAGGGTGTGTTTACCAGTGGCGAAGGGTCCATACAATACGATTCCTACCGGCTTACCTTTAAAAAATAGCACAGGCAGTATTCGCTACTATTGTCAAATATTTATAAGTAGGTAATTAGCTTTTCGTGGCCAGGTAAGCATTTGAAGCTCCGGCTTACCTCTTACAAAAATGTGCCCTTAGCTACTGGTGTTTACTTTTGTCGCCAACTTTAGGTAAATAAACCCTACCTATCCCGATCACTGGTTATTACCGAGACCTGTGGTACTAATTTATCCCTGGTTTCTAAAACCTATTATATACAATCTTGGTTGGTTGTTGTTCTGGTCACCCAAATACAACTGCTAACAAATTGACAGAAGATGTACTAGTCAGACATAATCGGATTTTTAGAAACTAGTGGAGGATTCGTATCATATCATAGCTTATGTTAATCAGATATTAAACATTCGAGCTTTAGTTATCACTAGCTTTTGCCCGTGACTTCGTCCGCATGAAAAAAATAGCCTGTAGCCCTCGGGATAATGTAACTTCCTATTAATTAATGAATTTTCAGAATCGGATCAGATGCTCCGGAGATTACCTCCCAGTGGCGAAGGGTCCCTACAATACGATTCCTACCGGCTTCCCTTTGAAAAATAGCACAGGCAGTACTGCCTACTTTTATTAATTAGCTTTTAGTGGTCAGGTAAGCATTTGTAGCTCTGGCTTACCTCTTATAACTGACCCTTCGCCACTGTTACCTCCTATACATAATATGTATATGTACATACAAACTTACAAAGTGCCCGAAGTGTCAACAATTCACGAGGTTGCCAGCGACAGGGCTGGGACTGCTGGGAGCTCCCATCAAACCCAGTAAAGTTCCAGCTACGTGGACTCTATACCTGAGGGGTTCCCAAACTTTTTCAATTGACGGCGCACTTATAGGGTAAAGTATTTTGTCACGGCGCCCTTGTCAAAATATGTGTAAAATGACACTAACGAGGTGCGCGATTTGAATTTTTTGGTGTCGTTGGGGAGGAAACAGGATGGTCTCGCGACGACCCTGCTTACTACCCACGGCGTCCTAGGGCGTCGCGGCGCACACTTTAAGAACCCCTGCTATACCTTGTTAAATCGACGTTTTACTACGAGTTAGCTGCGCTAGTACAGGCATTGGTGAGCATGGGTTATTTAGCTATGACAGTTTGCAAGTAACGCGGTTTTCTATAAATATTTATTTGTGAATTCAGTACATTCAAAGTATTTTAATTTAATAACTAATGAGACATATTCATGTTTCGTGATGAAAGACTCGTTTGAGTTCGAACATAGCCGGGCATACCCGAAATAAATATGTAAAAATTAATAAACATTTACTAATACCATATTATTTCAATGCAAGATTGCGTTCCTTGCCTTGTCAAAGTCTCCTAGTTCCAACATATAGAGGTTACATACGTTCCTATGGTCCGTTCACACGGATCAGGTGTTGAGGGAGGGGAACCAAGCAGCCAGGCCGCTGCGGGGCGGCAGGGCGGCTCGCAGGAGTGCCTCCTCGTGAGCCGACAGGCGCAGGAGTGCCGCCAGCGCGCGGGTCAGCTGCCGAGCCTCCAACTCACGCGCAGTCAGGAAACGAAGCACAACGTGTTTTAAGTACCTGTGTATAGATAAATGGAGTTTGTTACAAGTCATGTGGGGTATAAAATGATGAATTTGGTGTATTATTCTCTTATTGTGATACAATTAGTACTCAGAATAGGATATTTTAGGGTCATCACAGACGTCCGGAAAAATTAAGAAGGTGAATGAGGTATTTTACGTCAAATTGAACGATTGCGGCTGGAATCGTTTAATTTATGAACGATATCATTCATTCGTTCTCTGAACCCAGTAAGCCATTACGGACGTCTGTGATGAGCCTTAAAATACAATTTTCTAGGAAAAATAGCATCCAAACCTGTGATAATTCATAAGTTCACTATTGAGCACTTGTATGATAGTTCCATTTATTTTTGTATTGACATAGTTATGGCCAAAGCATTCTAGCTACTGTTAGCATCAGCGATCAGCGATTCAGTCGCTTTTCGGAAGCTCGATGTAGCGACTGAACCCTATACTCTGCACACATACAAACGCCAGTCACGGCGATCGAGTCACTTTTTGGCGGCCCGATATAGCAATCGCACGCGTAAAGCCAAAACGCGATGCAGTCGCAAAATCGCCGATTACTAAAAGTAGTTAGTATGCTTTGGGCCTTACACAGCTCACCTTCTACTAATATCTTGTTCCTCAGCGGACGTGAGATCAGATTTACTGCTTTGTAGTTCACGTTGCAAAGTCTTCTTCATGTCCGATATTCTGTTGTCTAACGTCTTTATTTTCTGAAAACATGGAGTTTTTTTTACATTTAGTATGCTATCAGATGCATTTGGACATGCACGGTAAAAATTTAAAAAGTATTCTCGCATACTTTATTTTTATGCAAAAGTATAACGTATATTTATTGAAAATAAAGTAGGATATGTTATTATAAAGTATGGTTGGCGATTGTTCGATTGAGCCGCTTGACCATGAACCGCACCCTGTCGGTTTTTTGCCCGCGCTCAAAGAGCGCTCAGTCTGAGCCGCGCGGAGTGTGTAGATGATCTGCGACGAAGGAGTCTTCGGTAATGGGGCCCGCGGCGGCTCGCGCGCTCACTATGAGCCGCTCAGTTTGATTATGAGCCGATCACAGCCGCGCTCGCAGGTCGATACGAGGCTTTATAAGTACCTATAGATAGATTTATTAATGACTTACCTTATTTTTATCACAGATTTCAGTTTCTAAGTCTTGTATAGTCTTTTTGAGTGCAGTCTCGTTTTCTATTAAATCGTCAATTTTTTTCTTCAGTTGTTCGATTTCAAGTTTCCGGGTCTGTTCGGTTTCTTTTATTAACATACACGCGGCTTGATTCTGAAATAAATTAGTTTTCAATGTCAAATCATTTTTGAAAGTCAGAATTATAAAGTAATTGCCCATTTCAAATGTTGTATACCTATAGGAAAAAGGCCGAGAATCTCTTTAAAAAAATTACACGGTTTTGGTTTTTTATATGATGCAACACTGAGTATCTATCACATGCGCGTTGCCGACCCTTTTTTTTTTTTATTTTTAATAAAACGTTGCCCCACACTAGGATTTCTCCTGTATCGTGGGTGCGTTTACAAACACAAATTTCACATACACAAACAGCCAGACCTATGTGCAATGCGGGAATCGAACCCGCGACACGTTGCGCAGCAGCCAATCTCTCAGCCACTGCGACAACCGTGCGGTCACTTTAAAACGAGGATTTGCTGTGCCAACAACTTAGGAGACAAGCTGGTCCCCCCGTTGTCAACACAGCGCATCAGGAGCTCTGGCGACCTTACTCACCACAGGAACACAACACTACCGAAGAGTAACGTTATAATTATGGTTGTGGTATTCTGTAAAGCAGGTATTCTTCCTCTAATATAATGCTTTAAATATAATAATAATAACATTTGTATTCTAATACAACTTTAACACGAATCAAAGGTACCATCGACTACCTTCTTCATAGCTGAAAGGTGCCGACAGAAACGAATATTCTTACTGATATGATAATAAACAAAAATCAGCTTTAAGTGTTTATTCTAAAGTCTATAATTCTTTAAGTATCGCATACTGCATGGCCGATTGCCCAGATATATTGGTGGTGGTTTGTGTTTTACTATACCTCTTTATGTTGAGCGATGAGTCCCTCCAGCTCCGTGATCTTAGTCTTCAGGTCCACTATCTCGCCCTCGTGGTAGCGCACGTTACACTGCGTCATCTCTATCGTCTGCGACATGTGCGCGTTCCTCAGCAGTGCCTCGTCTTTCTCTCGTTTCTCTCTGAAATAGACCATATCTTGATATTTATAGGGATGTTGCGAATATGAGCTTTTGCGGTTGCAGATGTAGGTTGTGTAAGTCGCGATAAGAAATTGTGGGAGGGGTCAGAGAGATATTGCTGCGCGCATTATCAAATAGGTATCAGCATCCGCATCCGCAGATTTTGGAAATATTGCATCCACAACGATGTTGTGGATGCAATATTTATATAGAATTTTCATGTAGAAATTATCTCCCCTGTCTGTATTTCGTGAAGATATTAGTAGTGATGCACCTGTGAAGCGGACAACGGACAAAGACGATCACCGAACACTTGTCCTTTGTTTGTCGATTGCATGTTGTCCGGTTCACAGACCCATAGACCATGTGGTCTGTGGTGATTGTTTAACTATTGTGTCTGCTTCGCGGACAGTGAACCAGTTATAAGTATATGGCGAAATGCACATAAACGTCCACATGGACAAGAAAGAAGCACATATTTAGGTCTGATTAAAAGGTAATGTTAGATTAGTGGACAACGGCATCCTCCTAACAATAAAACTTTGATCAATCAGCTGACAGTTTGGTTCCCAGTACAGAATTGACCACTCCTAGGTACCTATCCACTAGGTTTCGTAAAAAGCGAGTCGATCGCGATTCGTTCTTTTCGCAAATTCGTTCGCAAACAGACCCAACACTATTAATGTAAACATGGTATTATTACTTTGCTCTGAACAATTATGGGTTCAAGTATAAAATGTGGCAAATGGCAAATGACCTTCAATTTAAAATTCGTTATGGCTATAACAATAAATGCATGTGCAATTCAAGGTAATTTAAGAAACAATTTTATTGTTAAAGCAATCATAATTGATCTACTTGTCACCATACAATTTAGAAGGTATGTATGACTGATGTGAGACGTTTCTAAATACCTAAGTACTTATAAAATACAGGTACCTACTGTGACTGACTTACTGACTGACTGACAACTAGAGATTTCTTTGGAGGAAATATTCCTTGAATAGGTTCCAAAGGGGTAATAAGGGGTGGTAAAATCTGTATGAAAGAAATTGATATTTTTTCCGACTTTCACGCGGAACCCGCGACTGACTCTGTGTCGCGGGTACAGCTAGTTAAAGATATTTCTATCAAACTGCCATGGTTGTTGCCCACGGTGTCACTTGCATCCTAGGGACCTACTTTACGTACTAGGGTAAAAATTATCATATAGGTATCCTTCATGTGTGCCTATCTCAATGCCAAATTTCACCAAAATCGGTTCAGCATTTTTGCGTAAAACCTAACAGACAGTTACTTTTGCATTTATAATAAGTATTAGTTTGAATTTAAGGAAAGAGATCAACCAGCCACCATCCATTTTGTTTTTCATCCAAAATAAATTATGTGTAAGCACCCCGTTCACTTTTGTCGGGTGTCGAAAATTAATTATGTCAGGTTTTCTGGTGGTAGAACATTTTGTATGAAGCTGTCCGCATTAATTATCCGGTACCGTTTTTGACTAGTTTGCATAGAGGCGGCGACATCCAATTTAAAACGGGTTCGAAACCCAACAAGTAGGTATAAACGGGGTGTTATAACAGAAACAGACTTACTTGTCAAATTTCCTCTGTATGTCCAAAAAGTCGTGTTGCATCTCAGTGACCATTGAGTTGAGGTGATTGACCTCTGCCTTGCTTTCATCACACAGCAGGTTCGACTTATCCACCTTTTCCCTCAAGATCTTCACCAAGGACCTCTCATTCTCTAGCGCCTCCGTCAACTCTCTGTTCTCTTGCGTCAGACTTTCGATACGGCTTTCGAAATCCATCGTTTTATCCTGAAATACGTTCATGTTTGTACCATAGAATATCGGACTTACTTGCCCCAGTTTTAAAACCCGTGAAATATCCATTAAATCTGCTGATACTAGTGCTGGTATAATATCCTGATAACGATTTCTAGACGAGACACGACGCGCAAATTAACTGTTGTTTAACTACAGTTTAACTCACCTAATAAAAATTAGAAGGCTGATTCAGTATTCTAAGTTATTTTCCTTGTTTATACAAGTTTTTCACCCGCATTAGCTGTTATGAATTCACAATGTTGATTTTACCTGGCGTAGATTAACCTAAGATAACCGTACGTGATAACTTTGTAAACATATGGTTTATTTTCCTAACTGCTGCTTCCTATGTACGAGTAGCGTATTTGATATTCTTTTTTATTATTTCTACATCTGTAAGATTAGTTAATTAAACATTTGTTCGGCTAATGAATGTGTATAAGATATGACAGTATATTTAAATGAGTCATCGTCTAATCTATTTTGAAATCTACGTACCAAACACATTACACGGTAAACATTTAATATTTATATTTGCACTGATTTTTTCCAGTCTCTCAGTAAATAGTTCTAGGACTGAGTTAACACATTTAGGCACTAGTTTTTTTAAACCGTTCCACTTATTAGCACATAATTATTTCCAGAATCTGTTTTTTATCAACTAAGTATTTATAGTTTGGTCCAATCTTCAACGAGTCACGTACTTACTTTCTAGTACCTAAGTGTAGTAACTGTATAAGATTTTATCACACCGCTCACACGTGCGCTTGCTTCTAGAGACAACAAGCCACTAAAGACCTGTGTGTAAACATCCGCCAATCGGACCGGTTTTGTTGCAATACTGTATTTTTACTTCCAGCCGATAGTTACGCCACCGAACCGTGCAAACCCATTGAAACTATCGCAATGTCAGCAATAGGTACCAATAACATTCCCAATATAAACTGTAATAGCTATCATACACGTAACCAGTGCAAACACAGGTAACGGAACTGATATATCAGTTCCGTTACCTGAGTTCAATGTTAATTTTGAAAGCAACTGTACTTTTTGGGGTTTCGTAACAAAATGGTAAAAAAGGAACCCTTAGGGGCGACGCAGACGACAGACTTTTTGTGCGATCGAGTCTGCCGCGCTTTGCAGCGCTCGAACAATCTGTTCACTAAGTTTCGCAGATTGTTCGAGCGCTGTAAAGCGCTGCAGACTCGATCGCACAAAAAGTCTGTCATCTGCGTCGCCCCTTATAGTGCGGCTTCGTCTGTCTGTCAAAGATGCTTATTCCAGCAACTGCTAATGCTAGCGACTTGTTATAAGAATACTTGCGCACCTTTTTTAGTTTAATTACGGGAAACGTTATATGGTTTGAATCTAACGTGTGTACCTATAGCAGATTAGATAAGCATAATCTAACCACTCAATGAATACAACATCGTTTTATCTTAACTCATTCATCTGTTGTATCAAGCCAGGAAAGTTAAGAGTCCCAGATCCAAGATAAGATTAGTATAGTTACATGCAAACACCAAACTAGCTGTTAGATAAGCAACAACATGCAAAATTAGGGAAAATCAAAAGAAAAATTTGACCAAAATAATTTATTTATACAAATTCGTGCTTCACATGAAAACCTAATAACAATGTGTAAATATAATTTCATAATTTTTGTACTGTATAAAATAAATTATTTGTTTTAAATATAAATTTATATTATATACTACTTACTTGGAATGGAATATTATATCACTTATGTTGAACTATACTAAAAAATTTTGAAGTGTGAACCCTGTTTGGGAGAACAATAAGTGTACCGTCACCTGTGCAAAGTGAATGACTAACTATCCGTCGTCGTAGGTACATTAGGTTGCGACAAAAGATCACGTGACGTGTACATAATCAATTTATCGATGCGACATTCTCGATAACAAAACAAAGAGAACGACATATTAATACTAGGTATACTAACCCGCTGTGAAGCAAGCGATGTGTATATCTTTGGAAGATGGTCAATTGTGATTCAAAGTCAATAACAGCGGGAATATATAAAAAAAAAACAGAAACTCATTCGTCACAATCTAAAGATTGACCCCTGGTTTCTCAAGGCGTTTTCAATTCAATTTTCTGTAAAACTTCACGTCAATTAATGCGATCGGTTGTTGTTTTTAGGGTTCCGTACCATAAAGGAACCCTTATGGCGCGACTTCGTCTGTCAGTCTGTCTGTCACAGCGTCATAATTAAGCAACTACTAATGCTATCGATTTGAAATTTGGAATAATTTTAAATATTGCCTACCCAATCTTATTGCAAATGAAATAAAGTAATATATAAAAGAATAACTAAATACGTCCAAGGAAGGTACGAAACCCTCGGTGGGCGACTCCGACTCGCACTTAGTTGGTTTAGATCGAAATGCGAGCTTTACGGGTGTCTTGTGACTTGTCGGTGAAGCTCGCTCACTGACGAGCGAGGCTCTTCGCTCAACTTTGTTTGAAATTAGAACAAACTCAAAACAACTGTTTTGCTCTTTGGTGTGATCTTGTGCCGCGCCGCGACAAAATTTTGTCGACTCTTTATCATTTCTCGAGAAAGAAGGAAACAAAACAGTTGACAACATTTTGTCGTGGTAGCTACGCATACGCTAGATCGGTACGCTTTTAAAAACGAAGGGTTAATCAATCTCCCTAAAACCAGGGGTAGTCTACAATCACAATTGGCAATCATTCAGCTGCCTAATAAAGTGAGCCAAACAACCAACTCACGCGTTCATCACAGAATAATTAATCTGAAAGCTACCATTAACAGTTCAAAATGTTGCTTGTACAGCACTAATCAAAATAAGGTTTGCACCAGTTTTGAATATGACGTAGTTTTCAATAAAAACGTTTGAAACTAAACGCATCTATTGGTCACTACTTTTATTAGAGATATGATCTGAGTCCTCATTACCTCATTCAAGTTATTTCTACAATATTCAAAAGTAGGGCAATATTTAGAGGAGTATATCTAAGCTGCCCAATAAAAACAAACAGTAAATTTGAAATTACTAACGAATTTAGTAACAATAAGAAGAGTTCGTAAATAATTACTATTTAAATGTATATTTTTGCGAATTTTAAACATGTTAAAGCCATGTTATCCTTATTTAATGTTATTAAACATATAAGAGATTCCAAAAACAACTGACACAGGCAGGATCCTGCCTGTGTCAGTTGTTTTTGGAATCTCTTATATATTTAATTACTATGTATGTAAATAAAGAAAAACGAAGAACTAATTGTATAATATTTCGATATAGGAACATAAGAATAAGGCCCATGCACACGACACAGTATATTCAGTGATACAACTTTGGAATTTTACTCACAGTAGGCTCATATTGGCTTCCATAGAGCATTTAGAAATAAATATTTGTCACTGTAAAAACTGCAACGTGTACATAAAATTTAGAACTTGTTTTACTGTTTCTAAAACTACTTTAAATAATTAATATTTCTAGGACCAATTTTAAAAAAATATGTAAGTACTCTATGCAGTAAAACAAGCTATACTTAGAAACAAAAAATCGCAACATTTTGCGTATACACACAAAGCTAGCAAGCTTGGCCAATAGTGCAATTTTTATAATATATTATAAAGCCATATGCTCACTGCGATATTGATACAATTTTGTTGCAATGGACACATGGCTTTACCCGAAAATATAAAAAATAGAGACAATGGTTCGACTAAGTCTTAGGAAATAAAGTACCTAAATGCAAACAATATATCAATATACGACTACATAAATTATAATCTAAATGTACATGTAATGACGCAATACTATATTACTGTAAACATGAACAAACACAGGTACCACTATATTTTGTAATATTTTACTGATTTGAGACTGCTTCTATGCATGTGTATTAAAATATTTTGATAGGTGCTTTTAAAAAATCGGTTTTAAAAAAATGTAAAAACTTTTCCTACCTACGTATTGAGTTTAGATACTGACACTACGCGATAACGCAGGAGACCAATTGAAAATATTGAAGAATACTGGACAGTGGCTATTTCGCTTTTTTTTAATTTTCATCTATTCTATGATGTGTATAAATCGCGATAATTTAAAAATACTTATTGCAGAATTTCAACGCAGGAGCAGACCTTAAACTCTCTCATGTTTTCATGTTAAAGGTGCCAATTCTGTTGTTCTCAAACTAAACACGTGTCACTATGTCTCTTTCTAATTTTAGAGAAGAATATAGTTATTTAGTCGCCATCGCCAAAGGCCGCTATATTTTTCATAGGCATAGTATCGCACAGACTAATTTGACAGATCTTAAAAGATATTTGTAAGAAAAGGATAGTTATAGTGTAATTAAAATTAGTTTAATGCGATATACAACAGAATTAGCAGCAATGCCAAATTTCTACCCTTGTTTTTAGAATATGTATCCTGTTTACCCCTACTATCGCGCACTACAAAGCGTCTATCGACCCTACAAGCTCACGTGTACAGCACTAGTAATGCGTCACAACACGCAGTGAAGGCGTATGCAACACTAGAGTGACTATATGGTGTAGAGGCTGGGACTCACGGCCGCGAGCGAGGCGGCGCTGCGCAGTGACTTCACCTCCAGCGCGAGCGAGTGCACCTCCCCGTTCAGTCGCACCACCTGCCCGACAGATATAGCACTACCTTGCTAACTAGACCACTTATACACTGAGACGACACAATGTTACAACGCGTACATGTAGATTTGTATACTAGCTCAGAATCGTAGTTGTACAAAGGAGGTTACGGTCATTGAATTATGTTGCACTAGAAGGAAATTAAAATAATGATCCTGTTCCATTGAACTGCGAACCGCACCTCATATTCACCAGCTCATATTCACTTTGACATTTGTTGTGAGCAGCAGAGCGTACTTTACTGCATGTACAGTCGACGTCATTGACGGTCGACCACTTTTCTCCCTTATGTTTTTAGTAATAAGGGTGAAAAGTGGTCGACCGTCAATGACGTCGAGTGTACATACTTAAAACGGTTAACTATTGAATCGTGAGTGATTTTTCACTTAGGTATGTAATACTTTTATAATAAGAAATCAATATTATGGGGTTATTATTTTATTACCCTTACACGGAGTTGCAGAAAAGGTCATTAAGTTTTAAAGGAGACTTTAACGATAGAAATTGTATGGTTAATGTCATCTTTAAAATTTTATTATCTTTCTGCAACCGACCGTTAGTTTTTTATTTTAATCTTTTTGAAAGTTCACTGGGATAAAATGCTGCATTAGATAATCACTATAAATGAGTAAATTCATATTATCTCAGTTTTCGTTTTTTTATGGATGTAACCTTGCACTACTTGCAGTACTTATCAGGGTGATCTAAATAATATACTAAGGAATACGTGAAATAAATTGTTAGTGACTTTACAGTAGTAATATGGCATGCAAATACGAGGGTAATTTAGGTCTCGACAATGTTAATATAACGTAAATTCTACTTGCTACAAAATGTAGGTAGACGGCACATCACTAATGAATAGAAAGGCCATGTATTTTGGACAGCTACATAGTTAGCAGTGGCGTGCCTACAGGACAAGCCCGAGGGTATTTCGCGTAATTCTTTATGATTGTAAGTGTTTTTTATGTACGCTACTCACTTAAATTCTTGAAAAAATTAGAGATATACCTCGGGCTTGCCCTGTAGGCACGCCACTGATAGTTAGTAGACATAGTACACTGATACTGATATTAACAACAATAAATACACGACTTGCATACCTTAGCCTCGCTGTTGACCAGGTTCTGCTTAGTTTTCTCCAGCTCAGCCGCTGCACTAAGTAGCTTATCTTGCATCTCTTTCTTTTCTGTCTCCACTCGTCTCCTCTCTGAGCCTTCTTCCCCCGCCTGCCGCGACAGTCGCGCCACCTATGTGTCACAACTTCGTATGATAATAAAGGCAGATACAAATAACAAGTAATTATAAATATTACGTTTTTTCGTGCTGTTTTTTTTTCTGTTTTTATTTTACAATGAAATGTCTACCTACCTTGAAATGCGAAGGTTAGCTAATATACAGTATTGTGTAGTTCAATACTGTACTAAATAAAGTCGGTGCGTATAAAATGAATAAGATATTTTATATAAAAACAAATATCGTGTCAAGTATTTTTTACTAATCATCCGCTCGGCATCACGTAGACAGTGTACAAAATGGAATTATTTATATAATTACAATAAAAAAAATCCCGCAGACCAGAATTCGGTTCTGAAATAAAGTCGCAAAAAAAATGCAAATATTTACAAAATGACGATTATGTACAAAACATTAGATAATATTGTGAGATGCAATTATGATAGGCTTGAGACAATAAACAGTGTATACCTATTAGATGGTGTGTGAATTTCATGCTTCATGCTCACGCCTTTCACATGCACATATAGAGTTACAGACACGCTTACAGTGGCGAACGGTCCCTACAATACGATTCCTACCGGCTTTCCTTTGAAAAATAGCACAGGCAGTATTGCCTACTTTTATTAATTAGCTTTTCGTGGCCATGTAAGCATTTGTAGCTCCAGCTTACCTCTTTCAAAAACTGACCCTTCGCCACTGCACACTTATATACATGTTACATCCACGATTGATGTGTTGCGCACACGACGATTTGTATGAAGAAAAATTACGTTGTTTATGATATGTGTCAAACTTATAACACGTAATAATACGATTTTAGAATCACGTCAATTTTAAGGCTCGCGAAAGTTTTAAAACATTACGGTTTAAATGACATGTGACTACTGAAACGCAAGTACCTACTAGCCCGATAAATCTGTGAATGCATTGCATCCGGACCGCGACAATGAAACCAACCTAAAATAATTCTAGACGTGTGGTTTTTGACATACAACCGTACCAAATCAATACCGAAGTGAAATCGTATTTCCAAGTCGAATTCGTAGTTCACTTTTCGCATGCTCAATCAAACACTGACCTAATTCAAAATTGCTAACTTTTGGCAATTGACGTTTAAAGTTTTTTGTTGTAGGTGCGCGGGGAACATAAGATATATTATAGACTGATCAAATTTTTTACCTTATTTTGCAAAGAATAGGGTTGTTTTTTTTTTTACTAGGTTGTAGAGCATGCTCTTTGAGGTCGGTATTTCACTGTAACTCATTTTGGCCAAATTTTGAGTTTGGTCAGTGTTTTACTAAGCATGCGTTCTGTCAACTCTATCGCAAAATTTTCAGTCACACTCATATTATTAAAGAACAGATAAAAACTGGATCGAGGAGCAAATAAATGTGTATATCTGCAAAACAGTTGTGATAAATCTTATAAAAAATTAAAAGGTCTAATAAGACAGATATCAGTGGGCCAATCACGAATAATTTTGACGTATGGTATCGAAAATATATGCATATTTTGAATTTATACGTTTGCTACACAATATTTATTTAGGTAACATACCTACTTTATTTATACCTATTTCCGTATTTTTTAAAATGAGAAAATTGTATAAAATGTTATAAAAATGTTCTAGGACTGCTGTATTTTGTTGCTGCACCTACGAAAATCGCTGTATTTTTTTCAATTATAGGTTTTTGATGCATATCCTTAAAAAAATAAGGATTAAAATTGCATCAAAACATATAAACACAGAGATTTTGGCATGCATTCAAAATTCGCTTCCGTTTACGATACCATACGTCACAATGATTGCTAGGCCCACAGTACCTGTGTCTCCAGCGAGGCGATCTGCCCGCTCCAGGAGGTCTTGACGTCGGCCAGCGCCATCTTGGCCTCCTGCAGCTGTCGCGTGAGCACGGCGCGCTCGCGACACACGCGGTCGTACTCCGCGCAATCCGTCCGACTCACCTCGCGTTTGTCTGTGCAAATATCATTAAATGTGTGACTAGTTACAGACTTACAGACGAGTTGGAGACGAGTGACAGTGAGTTACGGCTCATTCACAAGGAGAGAGTTTCTCGCACGTTTTGTGGCGAGAATATGCATGCGATTATTGTAGGCGACAATTTTAGGCGATTCTCGCACTCATGTCTTTACATTTAAGCGAGAAACAAAAACTCGCCTACCATTATGTCATGCGGTACTCGTCGGATAATAATCGCCATGTGTGATTGTTTACATGACAAAAGCCATGTCGCAAGGCGACATATTCTTACGATTTCTCGACTCGTCTAAACATGATCTTGTATGACATTTTTCCAAGTTCTTACGAGTATCGCACAAATCGTTTTGAATCGTTTTGAAGGCGAGACTCGCCATTCGAGTTATTTATCAAAATGTTGTTTACATGGAGAGTTCCAATATTCAAAGGCGAGGCGATATTCGCCCTTCCAGATGCGGATATCGTACTTTTAAGTTTACATGAGGAAAGATTTTTATATTTTTACGATAATCGAATCTCGAAGATGAGAAACTCTCTCCGTGTACATGAGCCTTTACAGTTACAGACGAGTTGGAAACGAGTGAATGACAGTGAGTTAGGCGAATCACACACCGCCCCACGCTACACTGTGGGGTGCGTGGCGACGGAACAAAAGCCACGCGCGTGAATGCGTTTTCAGTGTGTTGCACTACGCGTGATTTCTATACAAATACAGGTACTTGCAAACAACGTAAGATCACACTCCCGCGCTACGCTGCGTGATGCGGTGCAGGGTGCGAATCGCCTTACAGGCCAGCGTGGTGGACTATGGCCTATCATAGGAGAAAGCGTAGAGTGGGGTAACGTTTTTTTTAAATAATAATAATTGTAGAATGAATATCCGTCTTCGTAGAAGTGGCATTCCCTGCATCACTAGTATTCAGTGACGGTCCGAGGGGGCGGGTCGTAGGGGTCATGACCCCCCCGAAAATAATTTTGAATGAGTGCGAAACACGGTGCTTGTCTTATCAGAGTTTTGTCTACTGAAGGATAAAAAAAACATTGTATGCCTGAAACGGTAGAATTCTTTCTACAATCTGTCACTTTGTCTACATATAGATTCTTCTGTGGACAAAACCCGCAGCCTAATTGCGTAACTCAATTTCTATCACCATGGCTTTCATTTTGACAGTTCAACAACATTCATTGCAGCGTTGAGCTAGTTACGGGAGCACGGAGTATGAAACATACGGCGTAATGAATGTCAAAATCAATGCCATGGTGATAGCAATTGTGTTACGCAATACGGTACAGGACTATTTTTTTTTATTGTACATCTGTAAACTATTTGAAAAAGATAACACCAAAAAAACCTATGAAACATCTACAAAATTGGCAAAGTAATGAGCGTTTTAAAATGATTTGCTAGACACGGACGGCACTATCATGCAGTGTCGTAACACCACCTATGCCCGCTACGCGCGACAAAAACGGAGCGATACTCCCTCCAAAAACTTTAAAAGCGTCTATGTTTTCCATTTTGTGATAAATTATTATTTTTTTTACTTTTTTGTTGTTCCTATTCCTTCTTTGGAATAAAATAATTTATTTGTACATTTTAATAGTAGTCCACTACCGTATTAGGGTGCCGCCGCACAGTGATCAATTTTCAACTTTTAGGTGTACAAAAATATTTTGTACTGGAATATTGTTTAGGTTCATGTATTTATTTGCTTCAAATGGTTTTTGGTAATTTTTCATAAATATTTTTCATATAAGGTATGTGAAAGTAGTTGAAGATATTTTTATTAGGCTTTAGTAAACAAAATAGACTGCTAAAGCACTTAATTGCCATATTTTTTTTTATTCCTATCCAATATCCAATTTAGGCTCTTCTAATAATATCAACACATCGCGGGATGTAGTTGCTTGATTTCTGGGGTAACGAACATAAAAAAGTTTGGGGATCTGATGTTAGTAGCAAGATTTAAAACAAATCTTTATTGGTTTCTTTACGAACTTTTCTTACTTTAACTAGTATTAAGCTATTATTATACAACTTGACTTCTTTGTGGCGATATTCTTGGGCATCTCCTAGTTTCATTCTATTGGATAGTCTGGAGAAAAGTTTTTTGGTAGCCCTCTACGCATGAATCTTGAGGAAGAAGGCTCGTCAGTCCGAGGTCCATAGGTGATAACGCACTAAGAAGCCATTCTAAATATTTCCACTCAAATTTTGTAAATAGCCCGGTCAACTGCTATCTAATTTCTGTTAGCTGTCGTACAAAATGAATGTATTACAATACATTACGTATTATGCAAAAATGTTAACTTCTTTTTCCAAATTTTCCACTGCAATTGCTTCTAACACGTAATTCAACAATACATCTTTCGACTTCTTTGAATTAGGTTTTGTTGGAGGGATTTGTTTTTAGTTTATTGAATAAGTCACTATTTTTGATGGTAACGCCATTGCCTACAAAAATGAAAAGTTTGTTCAACGAGAGCGAGTAGGATGCAAAAAACCTTACATATTAATAAAGTTGAGGTATACTAGAATTTATAAATGCTAAAAGTCATATGTTCCTGTATGTTTCTCTAAACTTATTGCGAGTAAAGCAAATAAATTTGAGTATAATTTCTACTATTAATATAAGATTTTTTTTCTCTTAGTATTCTACGTAATATGTCTTATTAAATATAATCAAAATATCACTAATACCTCCAAGTATTTGCACCATTTTTTTTGAGTCCAAATGTAAAAGATACAAACGACACGGTCTTATCGAAACCGCTCGATAAACTCGCAGCAAACACTTCTTTCTAACGCAATTATTCAAAACAACGACTTTAAAGTTTGATATCCTTGCAAGGATGACACTTGCAGCAATAATATTTGGATATAACATGCAGCAGGGACCTTGCTTGAATTAACCATAATTATTTTTGCCTAAGCGCATTTTGAGAAAAAATAATTTTCTACACCTAGAAGTTAAAAATTGATCACTGTGCGCCGTTTCTATCGTGGTCATGCCAAGCGTGCTAGTATTACCGTCGTCGTCCATGTGGTGGTGCGGGTTCTCTGGCGGCAACGCTGCCGATACAAGCGCCAGCCGGTCGGCGAGGTCGGCGGCGCGTGCCTCCGCCGCGCTCAGCGCGCCGCTCAGCTCCGCTCGCTCGCGCGCCCACGAGCGACGACACTGCTCTAGCTCCTCCTGATAGAGAACACGTTCGTAGCACCAATTTTATATACAGGGTGGCAGATTAGACAGTGGAAATATTCAAAGGGGTGATTGTACTTATCATTATTAACAACTTTTACTATGGGACCAACCCTAAAATCGCGGAAAAAAATCAGCTGTTCCATACATTTATGTTCACAACAAATTCAGGTAAAAGTTGTTCATAATGATGAGTAAAATGACCCCTTTGACTATTTCCACTGTCTAACCTGCCACTATGTATATAAAAGGCTTTCTCCTGACTAACTGATGGATCAATGCACAGCCTAAACAGCTGGTAGTAAAAAGGCGAAAAGTGGATGTAGGTATTCATTAAAAGATGTAGGTAGGCATCCAATAAGCCTGCCTCTGCCTAGCCTTTTCCCAAATTATATTGGGGTCGGCTTCCAGTCTAACTAGTTGCGGCTGAATATCAATATTTTACATGGAGCGACCGCCATCTGACCTCCACAACCCAATTATTGGGTAATACTGGTATTCAAATGTTAGACCAGTTTGTCAGACTTTCGGGCTCCTGACTACCCGTAACGACTGTCAAAGATATTTCTATGACAACCGGGACCGACTGCTTAACGTGCTCTCCGAGGCACGGAGGGGTCTCGATGTGTAAATAACGGTCACCCATCCAAGGACTGACCGCGGCAAGCGTAGCTTAACCTCGCAGATCGATCGATCAGCGCGGCTGTCATTTAGCCACGAGCCCTTCAAGGCAGTATGTAACCAAGTAGGCATCCAATAAGAATTTTTGAAAATTCCACCCCCCAGAGGATGAAATCCAGCGCGACCGAAGCCATGGGCAAAAGCTAGTCTATACTATAATATAATAAAGCTGAAGCGTTTGTTTGAACGCGCTAATCTCTGGAACTACCAGTCAGATTCGAAAAAATATTTTTGTATATGATAGCCAGATTCATGAGGAATAGTACAGGCTTTTTAACATCACGCTATGACCTTGAGGAGCCGAGCAACGGGGGTAACGGGCGCACAGCTAGGCTATTTATAAACGTAATTATTCAATACTAGACTTTTACTCGCAGCTTCGCTCTCGTGGTTGTAAGGAAAAATAACGAATTTTTAACCATGCACTTTTACAGGATACCCTAGAGATTTTTTTTAATTCCATCCCTAAAGGAGTAAAAAGGGGTGGTTAAGTTAAGATATATGAAGAAAATAAGGACATTGTGTTATTTTCCGACTGTCCGACGGAGTCGCGGGCACAGCTAGTTAGCCATAAAAACGCTTGCTAGTGCAATAAAGCATGGTCGTAAAGTCATAAAACCACATGATGTACACGGGAAGCGACACTTAGTTCGATAGTTACCTAAGCTTGTGTTACACAATACATAAATAAGTATAACTGCAGGAAGTCTGTATCTAACGCATCCACAGTCAGTCACACTAGCAGTTCCATGTTGCCATTACTTGTGTTGTACATGTTTCTACAACCTGTTACTTTGTCTATTCTTCTGTAGACAAAACCCGTTTCTATCGTGGTCATGCTAGGCCGGCAGTATTTGTGCCTTCAACCTGCGTAAATGGCCGCTGTCAAAAACAAAAGCAAATAGTGCGAAAAAAATATAGATGAGTTATCACTTAGCTTACCTATTTATACGACTATAATCCGTGCCAATAAAGAAACGAATTAAAAATGGCGGCACTAATCATTCCCTCTCACTCGCACGTTATTTCTGTGTCTACTCACACACGTCGGGTGTGAGTAAAGACAAAGTGGGGGTGAGAGGGACTTTGTTGACGCGGGTTATACGAATATACAGGGTGACTGAGACGCATTGTACGAGGGTAGTCAGTATAAGATCTTCGTTCGATTTTCAGAACCAACCTTCGAATCGTGAAAAAATATCAGTGGTTCCATATAAAAATATCTGTATGACTCGACAACTCGTTGTTTATGAACAATGGTATTTTTTTCACATTTTGAGAATATTGGTTCTGTAGCAAATCCAATGAGCATTGAATACTAAATATCCTTCCTTTGTTTATCCAATCACTCCTATAGAAATAGGTATAGTAAAAAATATATTTTTCTACTTAGAGTGACATAAAAACACGTGATTGCAGCAATAGCCAATTTATTACCACCGAACCGAACCTACATACCACTTTTTGCTGCGAGAATACAAGGATTAATACATCGTCAATATATAGGCGAAGTAAATTAAACACCGTTTATTGAAGCTGTTTAAAAACTACTAAACCAAAGTTAATAAAATTTATATGGGACCATCGCGCGAAGTTCCTCGACCAAATGAAAAAGAAAAGAACCATTGAAATCAGTTCATAATCGGCGAAGATATCGTGTAACTTATAGACAAAAACAGTACCATCCAATTGAGAACCTCCAGCTTTTTGTAAGTTGGTTAATAATGATAAAGAAGTAATTAAACTAATTATAATATAACCTTTCTTTCAGTGTGGGGAGTATATTTAGTGAGTCAGTTAAAACCTTAAGCTAATCATAGGTCTATAGACTTGTCCAATTCTGTCGCCAATTAAGATTTAATTCAAAACTTCATAATTGTGTTATTATAAACTCACATTCAAGGCGTCAAGTCTGTCCTGGGCCCGCTCAGCAGCTGCCAGCTGTGTCCTCAGCTCGGTCACAAGCCTCTTGGCTGTGTCTCTCTCTGTAGCTGCCTTTGCAGCCTCTGCCTGTGCCGTTCGAGCTACTGCTTGAGCTGCCGCTGCCTCCTCGCCTATAATTTAAGTATATATTAAGTATTAGCTTCCGCCCGCGGCTTCGGCCGCATTTTTGGGATAAAAAGTAGCCTATGTGTTATTCTGATGTTTAAGCTTTATTAAAGTAAAGTTTCATCAAAATCCCTTCAGTAGTTTTTGCGTGAAAGAGTAACAAACATCCATACATCCATCCATACATACATCCTCACAAACTTTCAGATTTATAATATTTGAAAGATAAGATTTTTAATTTTGGTGTTTCATAATAAAACGGAACCGAAGGACAGAAAGCATTCAGGCATAATAGGGATGTTGAATATATTTTTTTTGTGAATCTGTAAACTATTTGAATAAAGATAATTAACACCAAAAAAACCGATGAAACATTTACAAAATTGGCAAAGTTATAAGCGTTTTAAAATGATTTGCTAGACACGGACGGCATGCATGATAAGTGACGTAACACCACCTATGTCCGCTTCGCGCGACAAAGACGGAGCGAAACTCCCTCCAAAAACTTTAAAAGCGGCTGTTTTCCATTTTGTGATAAATTATTTTATTTTTATTTTACTTTTTTGTTATTCCTATTCCTTCTTTGGAATAAAATAATTTATTTGTACTTTTTTAATAGTAGTCTACTACCATATTCTGTTATCAGTCTTGAGTCTCAAGTCAACACTTGAGAAGGAGAAACTGCTAACACAATTTATTATGCTACCAGCACCAACAGCATACAAACCTATACTATACAAAATGAATACAAAAGTGATATGATGAATGATGATGATGAAATGATGATGATGATTTCGTGGTATTGATGGCTTGTCAGCATAAGACAATGGATAGTTAATGCGCAAAATTATAAGGGAGTAAGTAGAAAAGATCCAGTTGGTTTCGCTACGCTCTAGTTTCGCTATGCTCGACTCATAAAATGCCTACTAAAAGGTTTCACTATAAACTTCTTAGTAGGCATTTTATGAGTCGAGCATAGCGAAACTAGAGCATAGCGGGACTAACCGAAAAGATCTAGCTATGTACCTGCTATGACCCTATAATACATATATTATTTTGTCGAAAATAAATGTCCAATAGTATGTAACCATAATAGGTCCTTGCTTGAAAAGTTAAAAAACTTAGATGACATTTTTATATAGGTACTTTTCGGTTTCGGATGTTTGTGACTAATTTTCAGATCTTAGAGAAGACATGCTTCCACTATTTCAGAAGTCCAAGTTAGTTCTTAAGACCAGTTATAGTTTTGACATCAATCACATTCATTGTGATGTTAAACAAAACAACAAAAACACATAATACAATAAAAATACATAATTGGATGAATTTCCTATAAGTAGCTTAACTAGTTTATGCTGCCGCAAGACACAAGATACAAATATTATCTAAATTGATTTATAATTACTACTCACCACGGTAAGCCAGTTTAAGGTTATTACCTACTTGTGTAAAAATAAAAACTGTAAGAGGTATTGGTTAATGTCTGACCTTGCACTGACGCGAGTGAAAGCTTCAGTTCTTCAATCTTTTGTTCCCAGTAAGCGTCTCTCTCTCGCAGCTTGGCTTCCAACTGTGCGGAGTACTGCTGTTGCAATACAGCCTGGTCTATCCTCCCACCAGTGCGTTCTGATAAGTATGACTCCATTTGTGGAGATATTGACTAAAATTGAACAAACATAATGTTTAAATGTGTTTGAATTTACCAAAATAGACAAAGCAAACAAATGCAGAAATGACAGTTAAATAAATGGATAGAAAATTATAGATAAATTATACTTTTACTATTTTCATATGAACAATAAATATTTTAGGCTTCCATTGTAGTTGATATCTAGGTAGGTACATTAACAAATAAATAATTTTAATCTAGTTATATTACAGATTTATTTCTCAAAATAAATCTTTTGGTGAAACAATGTGCCTACTGATTTAAAATAAAATGCTACTTACATCTGATGTAGTATCCCCATGTCCACCAGAACTCGAAGGACTAGCTGTTGACTGAAAGTGAAACACATTTGTTTTAGATTTTATAAAAATCTATATATATCAGTTTGTATGAGGAGTAGGTAGCAATGCATACCTACAACAGCACTGTAAAAAATATAATCCAAACAACTGTCAAATACTATGAATTGGAAACAAAAATAATAATTAATTTTATTATGGAAATACAGTCAAAGGTGCAGTACGTTTTATAATCTTGAGCAGAAAGCATTAGCTTAACAAATGCCTAATAAATTTGGTAATTACTGTCAATAAATACTTACAGAGTCGTCTCTGAGCGTAATTCTCCCCAAGAAGGCGCCGCTTCGCCAGCTACTAGTTATTTTACTAATGTCACTACCAGTTTCTTCCTTTATCTTACTTTTTAAACTCGCGAACATTGTAGCTTGTAAGTGATGCTACTAAAAAACAATAAAACAAAAATTTTACACGTTTTCCAATGTAAATTACTATGATAACGTCCGATAACTTACCAGTTTCGAGTTCGTTAATGTATTACTATTTTACTTCAAGCAGAAGTTACATTTATGTAGTCAGAAAAAAACATTTGTAAACGCATTAAGATTGTAGTGAGCATACTTAATTGATTAGCAAGATAAAATACCCGAATTAATACAGTTTGAGAAAGAATAAAATTAATTGTTCGCACAAAAATTTCACTGTCACTGAAAAGTGAAAACTGAAAAGGCGTCGCGATGACAATGACAATTATGACAAGTCAACAGTCTACTGTCAAACCTGTGGTCAAACAATGACCACAGGTTTGACAGTAGACTGTTGACAACCAGTGTTGCCACATCCAATTTGCGCATGTGTCTAGACAGCCATCAAAAAGTCACTAGTTTTAGAATTTGGTAGTGTCCGACCGAAAGTTCGGTTTCGGTTTCGGTCGAGGTTCGGCAAAAAAACGATTTTCGGTTTAGTTTCGGTTTCGGTGGCAAACCTGCCGAAACTACAAACCGAAACTCCATTCGGGAGTTCTCGCACTGTGAACGGTCATGTTCGGTGGATTAAATTCCATCATCATGCCTAATCATGTCGTGACTGGCTTGTGTTTGCAGTTGGTTTTGTTTTAAGTAAGTTTTCGTGTGATTTATTTTGAATTCGGTAAGTTTTATTACGTGATGTAGCATAAGAGTAGGTAATAAACATCAAAAAATAATGTGTACCTACTTCATAACAAAGTAATAGAAAGAAAGAGAGAAATAGATTTATTTTGGTCTCACACATTACTGAAATAAAAAACAAAACAAAAGAGGTACACAAAATAACAATGAAAAATGATACAAAATACAAAAGACAGGTAGGTACCACCAAAAAACGATATTTTATTAGTGTGAGATAAAAATGGTCATGGCTCAGCACTATGCCATTTCAATAAAATGAAACGGCGCTATACAAATACATGGATTAATATTATTATATCGGGTGTAAAAAGACCCTTAGCGAAAACTGAAACCACATAATTATACCCATCAATACAATAATTTTTGTAATGGACCATACCTGGGAACCGACTGGTTATGGAGATATTGAAGGTTAAAGTCTCAATATATTTTTTCGTTTTTCGCGATAACGGCACTGAGCGGCAGCGGCGGAGTTCGGGGACCGAGGTACGCCTATACACCACCTCCCCGTCCTGTACAAATCAACACGCCATAGGCACAGTCAGTAGCGCGTAATTACAAAAAACAGCTGTTTTTTATACCTTATAAGTCATTAGCAATTAATTTTGCTCTATGTTACGTAGCCGCTGAAGCGCCAAGTGGGTACTATAGTCCCAAAAATAAATGCCACAATGCCATGGTGATAGCAATTGAGTTACGCAATTACGCCATTTTATAAATTTTTTCATAGATAGCGACCGATTTCGGTCGTAAAGCGATCGCTATTTATGTCGAGACTGCAGGCCCAGGTTTCATTATATTGTTTCTCATTGTTCTTTACTTCGCTAAATAGACAAAAAATCCGCTAGTTCTAGTGATAAAGTCGCTAAAGTGGCAGCACTGTTGACAACTGACAAACAATCAGTGAAGCGACCATAGACATATAATCTATAGACTGAGGGCGTTTGTGCACTACAGACGTTTTCAATTCGTATTCGGTTTTAACTTTTAAACGGATTTTTAGCCAATAGGCCTGCAGAACGATCCCCACCACTTTATAAAATTTATGAAAAAAAAAACGGTCCGTGAAAAACGTCCTGTAAACGTGTAGTGCACAAACAGCCGTACATAAAGCCGCTGGCCGTTTTTTGTTTGTGTGCGGTTCTGGATTTGTATTTAGTTGCGTGACTAGGGAAGAGCTGACTGGTTGACGCTTCAGTGACGTCACTGTATCAAAACATTGCGCCAATGCGCGGTGTACTTTACAGTGACGTCACTGTATCACTGTCAACGAGTAATGATTTTGACAATTCAACAACATCCATTGAGCTAGTTTGAGCGTTGAGCTAGTTACAGGAGCACGGATGTTAACAATCATACGGCGTAATGAATGTCAAAAACAATGCCATGGTAATAGCAATTGAGTTACGCAATTCGGGTGCAGGAGATTAATATTAGACAGTTAATATTCTTCCTCCAAGGAAGCGCCACACCGACACACACATACACTATGTATAGTGAATTAGTGATGTCCGAGAATAATCACAACATCTATGTTGTGATTATTCTCTAGCCAGCTATAGGCGATTTCTTAACATTTTTTAAACAAGGGTTTAACAAGGGTTTATTGCTTGGTCCTTATTACCTAAACAGCGGATGATTACCAGCTTCCTCGACGATTTTGATATAAGGTTGCTGGTGGTTCAAATTCATTATAAAAAAACCGGCCAAGTACGAGTCGTACTTGCGCACCGAGGGTTCCGTATCATTTTTGGACGTATAAAGTGAAAAAATCCGGACTATGCGGTCCGGATTTTTTCACTTTATACGTCGTAACTTTATACGTCCGTACTAAGTTTATTTGTGAAGGAATTTTGATGATTTTGAAAAAACTGTACTAGTTAGGAACTTCGTTTTATTTTTGGTGCCATATTTGGGTCTATTCCTATCAACTCTAATTATTTCAGATTTTTCGCCCCGCAAACCTTGGAGATAAGGGGGGGGAATGGTATTTTTTTGGACATTTTTCATCATATGTCGAAAACTGTGAGACATAAAGTAAAATAAAAATATATTTTGAAATGTGCAGATCGAGCCCTTGACCTAGTAACCCCACTTTAAAATTTCGGACTCCCACTCCGGCCCCTTTTGCAATGAAAATAAAAATATTTTTGGACTTTTTCATTTGCAATAAAGTTGAACAAGCATTCTTTATAATTGTTCCAAATTTCAAGTCGATAGCATAAGTAGTTGCTGAAATAAGCAGGTGTGACAGACAGACAGACAGACAGACGAAGTCGCACCATAACGGTTCCTTTTTTACCATTTTGGTACGGAACCCTAAAAATTATAAAGTAGGAAAGGATGTCACAAGATTTAATCGTTATTCTACAGTAGTGCCACCCTGATTTAACGTATTTGACGCAACTTTTTATACAACTTTTGATTGGATGGAAATTTTTTGGCGCTTAATTTGAAAACCCTCTAGCTACAGTAGAGCTACATTAGCTACATACCCTATTATTTATCGCATATTGACGGATACTTTTCATACACAAAGATGTTCCTCCGTGTATCTATACTCCATGCGTTAAACCAACGAAACCAACCGTAAGCGTGAAAACGCACAGGCAGGTGGCTTGCTTAGCGCCTAGACCTAGAGCCTAGATAGTCACCTAGAGACTAGCTTAGTAAAATAAACGTTTTAGAATGTTCGCAACCGGCCGCACTGCGCGCTTAGGAGCGACTAGATAGTAGTCTTTGGCGACTAGCTAGGCGCCAAGCTCGCAGTGCGGCTATGCGGGGCTCCTATTTCTGTCTGCAAGGTTAAAAGTAACCTAACACGAAGGGGTTGCCCCCTTCGAACCTAAATTGTCCGTGTCGGGGTGTCCGAATTCCCGAGCTCGCTTCGCTCGCTCTTGGACCGTAGTTAGGTAGGTTACTCAAATGAAACATGAAATGTTTTTTTGCCAAATGCAAATGCCAAATGCCAAATTGCCAACCCCATTTCCCCCTTTTTTCCAAAGTCAGCGCCGGCTGCTAATTTAGCAACCGGCGGCGGCTGCAAATTCAGGTCACGGCGGCGGTCGCGGAGTCACTTCCTAAAATAAATTGTCATTTCAAACTGTGTAGAAAATTAATGACTTTTCTTTCATTGATCAGGGCTCGTCACGTGTCTCGCGGTTCAAGTGGCGCGACCTCAAATTCTTTTTAGGTCACAGTAATGAAACGCGTATGAGGGTCAAGGCCGTTTATACGAGTTTATTAGATACCTATTTCGTTTCAGGTACCTACGTAAGTACCTATATTAAAACACCGGGAACATCATTGCGACGTAGGTACCATAGACTATACACTATAGTACCTACATACTTATTCTATTTATTGTAAGTGCATATTGATGTTGAGGTTCAATTTTTGGCTTTCTATTCAATTTGGGAAGGTAGGTATAGGATATTCAAAGAATTTTTATATTGTACCTAAACCTACTATTTTAATATCAGTTCAGCCTAAACCAGCAGACTATTGCTAATCTACCACAGGACAGACGCCTATCCAACGATTGATAGCAGGATTTTGATACCACGGCGAGTAGTGCATCTTTTCATTTAACCTTCTTAAAAATATGGTTCTTGGACGCACAGTACATAATGTTATTGTCTATAGGTATATTATATATATATATAAGTGTATTGCGGTGCGTGCGGCGCGGACAGGTGTGCGTCCACCTTTTGTCATGTGCGTCGCATGTAACTATAGAATGGCAATCCACCGGGTGTTTTTGGTAAATACCCCATGCCCGATAAACACCCAAAACTTGGGTGTTTACCTATTAATAACACCCGGTGGATTGCCCATATCGTGTGAGCAGTGGTGGCCGAGTCGTAGCGGCCCAACCACAGAACTTATTCTTATATTCCGTGGGCGCCCAACTTACAAGTCGTGGGTTCGAACCCCGGCAGGCGCATACTTTTTCACCACTGCTCTAAAAAAGGTGAAGGAAAACATCGTAGGTAACTGTCATGTCCTAGAATCATACATTCAAAAAACCGGCCAAGTGCGAGTCGTACTCGCGCACCGAGGGTTCCGTATCATTTTTGGACGTATAAAGTGAAAAAAACCGGACCGCATAAGTTTGTTTGTGAAGGAAGAAATTTGATGATTTTGAAAAAACTGTAAGTTAAGAACATCGTTTTATTTTTGGTGCAATATTTGGGTCAATTCCTATCAGCTCTAATTATTTTAGATTTTTCACTCCGCAAACTTCGGAGATAAGGGGGGGGAATGGGTATAATTATAGTCCACCCGGGGCCTGTAACAAAATTTTGTGGGTCCTTAGTTTTGATTACTGAGGTTTCTACTACTGGTATCCAAATCTCCTCTTGTGAGAGGGAGTGCCCCGTAATTCACCATAGAGGTCTAGTGCAGTTTGGTAGACATCACATCATTCAGTCTTTTTCTTTTTTTTTAATTCTGAATTGAAGAGAAGTCAGAGAAGTGGAGTCCGTAGCATTTGCTACTCAGGTAGATCGTTGATGTCAGACTGATATAATTCATAGCTGGCAACAGCGTCCTTAGTTGTACAAGACATTATTTTAAAAAAAGTTGTTGCATAATATAAGAACTCTTAAGTCAATACCATAAGGTTCAATTTGAAATTGTTTCTAAGACATCTTCAACTGCAAAATCTGCATACCACTTATTTTTATCGGGGATGAGGTAGGTATATCTATGTTGGGTAAATGAAAAGACACAGATCACATATTCAGTTGTTTATTATCTATACTGTACTCAAAATTGATCCGAAGATCACATCACATAGTAATTTCATAAATAATATTACAATGTCATGTACTTTCTGTGATTGTTCGTGAATAAAAAAATGTTCACAATATTATCAATACTTTGTTCACTGGACCGGTTTACCTTTTAAGTAGACTGTAGGTACATACTACATATTAAGATACCATTACTTAGGTACTCAAACAACTTACAGTGTATTTGATGAGAGATATTATAATAATCAATTATTGTGTTGCAGTTCATTTTTTTGTCAATATATTTACAGTTTTACATTTTTTTTTGTGATTTACAAATAAATTCTTGAATATTTAATTAGGTCATCATTATTCCATTTGGATTTATAATAACAGTACTTTATAGTTAAAAATATCACAAAAATGAAATATATTATGTGTAAGACACACGCAACATTAAAAATACAACAAAAAGAAAAATATAAAATCCACTAGAAACCTTGGGCCAGAAGAGTCCCTTCTAAACAGGAAGGATACTTTCGATGTTCTATATTTCATAACGGCAATTTGATACCATAATTATTATTATCACACTAATTAATTATAAAAGTAATCGATTGTCTTACAATAAATGCGTCAGATCATAAAATTTTGATTATAAAAATTATAGGCAACAAATAATTCATGAAACGATAAATTCCAACAAAAATAAAATGACAACTTATATATTTAAGACTCATAGTGCCGTATTGATAAAAGTGAACTGTTCACCTTAGCCACTAGCACGGGACTGATAATAACAATCAACATAAACACAAACGCAACGAGTTACTAATGAGTTTGACTCCGCATCCGATATTCACCTTTTATCGATATGGCATTCCACTTACGTTACGACAATAAATATAACACGCTTACACATTAATCACTTCTTTAATTCCGACGCTAGGAATTATTTCATAATATATACCTAAAAATATAATCACGGCACAAGTATCCCTCCGACTAAATTACTAACGTAGTGTCACTTTATCAGGATTTAGAATCAAATATGTATTATGTATCTTAAATATTTCATTATTAATATATCATTATCAAAATATCCACTAAATGGGAGGAATAAATCAAATTATTAATATTTATTCTAACATTAATCGCATGACTGATCAACAAAAAGGATATGGACTAGGAATAATATTAGGCATTAGGCTTCCATGCCTTCGGGACGCGCGCGCCGGCCGCGCCACGCGTCGCACTCGCTCGGCCGCCACGCCACTGGTGCGTGGCGCCGGGGGCGAGTGCCACGCGTCGCTCTCGCTCGGCCGCCACGCCACTGGTGCGTGGCGCCGGGCGGCGAGTGCCACGCGTCGCACTCGCTCGGCCGCCACGCCACTGGTGCGTGGCGCCGGGCGGCGAGTGCCACGCGTCGCACTCGCTCGGCCGCCACGCCACTGGTGCGTGGCGCCGGGCGGCGAGTGCCACGCGTCGCACTCGCTCGGCCGCCACGCCACTGGTGCGTGGCGCCGGGCGGCGAGTGCCACGCGTCGCACTCGACCGGCCGCCACGCCACTGGCGCGTGGCGCCGGGCGGCGAGTGCCACGCGTCGCACTCGACCGGCCGCCACGCCACTGGTGCGTGGCGCCGGGCGGCGAGTGCCACGCGCGTGCGAGCGCCGCTTGCGACGAGCACGGACGCGCGACTCGGCGCGCACGCACCCGCCTCTCTCTCTATCCGCATATCACCTCTACATACATACGACGAGATAAATTTGATCAAAACGTTAATACTGTTTGTGTTGAAAACAATATAGGTAGCTATTTCTTTATGCTGTACTCAACGAGAGGTAATCGGACTTGATCGTCGGTAATATTTGTGCATCGATAGACGGGAATCGACCGGTAAAAGAATGATTATCTAGCAAAATCTATCTGGAATAAAAGCCGACGTTCTATCCTAGAATTTAGGTAAATAGCTTGGAAGTATGCCTTCTTCGTTTTAATATTGTCCGATAACGTTCATTGTATTATGAATTTCTGTCCTCTATCACTCTACGAGTGTCGCGATCTATGCTAATGTGTGAACTGGGCGACGCATCCGCGTCGTGGGACGTGGGATGTGGTGCGAACGGGATGGCTCCATAAGGGAAGAACGACGTATCGACTAGTCGCAGCGAGCGAGCGCGCGGCCCGTACGTGCGACCTGCGCGCACGCCGCCCGACACACGCGAATTGTGCTCCGGCGTCAAAAGTTTCAGTGCCGAGGGAGAGAAGCGGCTACTCTATTGGTGTTTCATTACTGACTCACTTAATCTAATCTAGTGTAAAACTTGTCATCTAGAAAAAAAATAATTTTATAACATACGTAAAAAAGTAACATAATTCTCACAAAAATGCTCACGTTAGGAGTGGGGTGATGCAACTTTTGACACCGGCATCTGCCGCCGGCAGCGAGCTGGCCGACGGCGACGGTGCGCTCCGCACCACCCATAAACATTACATCGCTTGCTTATATACAACAAAGTTTTCGTGCGACGCCCAACGGCGACCGCATTGATCTTTACAGGAACTCATATCGTATCTTAAAAAAAATATACAATAGTAATAAAACATTTGAAACCTCACTAACTACTATTCGACGATCTCGGTACGATCTCGATAAAATTACTCAAACGGCTCCGGCGTCTCGAAATCTATTCATATCACAATCGCATGACCGTGCCTGAGAATCATATCCCGCTACTTATGTACACACTCTTTCTCGAAGACTAACGCACTCCAGGCGGAGGCGGGGCGCGGGCGCGGTGCGCACGCGGCCCGCCCCGGCCGCTCTACACTAACCGATATTCACTAAGATATCACCACCTCAGCCGCGGGAGCGACAGTAGGATACTTGCCGAACCTGCCTTTCCCGAGTGTGCCAGAGGCGCGATCGATATGGATAACGCGGGGCGCGGGCGATGCGGGGATGGGTCGGGTGGTCACGTGGGGTGTGGGCGCGGGGCGGGGGGAGGGACGAGGGCGGGGGTGCGGTGGTGGACGGGTGGCGGGGCAGGTTAGGGGGGGCGCAGCGCCGGCGGCAGCTGCACGGGGATGTGGTAGTAGCGGCAGGCGGCGCGGCGGCACGTGCCGGCGGCGGCGTCGCGGCACACCACCACGCGACACCCCACCACCTGCAGCCCGCACCCTGCAACACCACACAGACACGTCAGCATGCTCACACAGCAGAACGGCGACATCATGTACCCACAGGTCACATCCGAGCACAAGACACATCATTGTGGGGCTTAAGTGTTACGTTAAAAGTTCACAAATCTAAAGTCAACTATCGACGTTAAGACCATAGGTACTACATGATAATATGTGCATATTATAGGGTCCATGTACATAGTCTACATCGTATTATATGAATTGTAAAGCAAATACTAAAACTAGTGAAAACTACATCACTGAACTAATGTTATAAGGTGATACAGGAATAATAAGTTGTATCCAAAAACTCAAATATCTAAACTAAACTGGTTAATACGTAGTTCAGTCTACGGGTAGTTTCTACTTTCAAGATTTAAAACTACGCTATTGATGAAATATAAAATGTGGTGATCATGCAGATATACAAGGAGAAGGGAAAGGGGACATTTCTATCCATGATCTGAAAGTTTGACGTATCGTTGTCAATTATTGATTAGTAACACGTTTACAATTATTATGTGTTCTATTGTTTATTACTACGAAGTAGAAGAGAGTGAATTATAATTAAAACGGGATCCTCACCTTCACGAATATGAACAAATCTGCAGGTAGGTCTTGTACATCCTTGTCGATTAAAATCTTGGCACACCGGGAGGGTGTCCAGTAACTGCAAATACATAAACGTTTTCATTAGTATTTATTGTCGTTCCTCAATTTCATATTCATGCAAACCGATGCTCCCCAATGCTGTTCTTGACACTACATTATTTACTTCTTAGGCTTACATTTTCTTACTTACTGCGACAGAACAGTATTAAAATTATTCGTTGGCTTTTTCGTTGTCGTAACTTCCACAAACTCTTTTCATTTGCTAATATCATCAGAAGAAAGCGCTTTTGGCTTTTTTGGGATTGCATGTTTATCATTATCATTTTAGGCAATTGCACAACGTTTCATGTGACATTTATATCTTACTTAAAATGTTGTATAATATTAAATCAGAATTAGTGTCGTATTTTTGCATTTTGGAACAACTGTTTGTACGTTTCTTATAACTATAATCTACTTCATAAACAGTCGATAATTATTTAAAGATAAAAAAATTTAACATTGCACTACTTTCATTTGTTTTGTGTAAATATGTGTGTTATGTTTTATGTTGACTGAGACAGACAAGTCACCGACGGTTTATGAATTCATTATGTTAATAGTGTTAATTCTAAATCTATTTAATCACTGATTGGACATTCATACATCTGACACTGATCATTATCCTCATTGCACAGCCGTCTGAAAAATAACGCTGAAATAGTTTTTGTAATATCAAAGAGCAAAGTAATATAAATGGTCCATTACAGTAAACCTAGCACATTGTATTGAATTAAGGTTCCCTATTCGTGTTAGCTTGTTCTCAAGTGATCAATAAGTATATATTTGTTTATAGAAAAAGTTTATGCGTGTGTAGTTTCTCAGTCGCTACATAAAATTAACACAAAACGGGACACACGGAAGGCGAAAATTGCTCGAAATCAAATCTTGTTGCTGCTTCAATATTACAAGAACTTTACAAGATTCGTTGCACAATATGATTGGAGCTTCCAAGCATTCTTTCATTTACGTGCGCGCTGATATCATATCATGTGTGTCACCTTTATATTGTAATACCGTCGGATAATAGAATGCAACATTAAACAGAATAGTAAATTAAGAGTCCATTGCTGGAGTTATTCTCGTGAACGAGCTTCCATAACCGTCAGAGAGTAGTGTTAAAGTACGCTGCACTATGCACATAGGTATGAATATATAATATCTAAATGGCATGCAGAACGCTTGAAGTATAATCATTATTGCGCAGCCAATCTTATTTAAGCGTGACTATATTTTACAAAAAAGCTTAAGCATGATGCTAGACAACTTTTTACCAGGGCGAGGGCGTACTAGAGGTTTTGTAGCGTCCAAAGTGTACCCATAAATACCAACTGTTGCTATAATAAAGCTAAAAGAGGCTGTGTGGGGAGAGTTACGACATGTGTCTGCGTCGGCTGTGATGAATTTAGATCTCCCGATGTTCTCAGTAGAGGAACAGAGGACGTCATGCTTATCGGTAGGTTGGCATGGTTACAATGTAAATAGACAAATTAAATTTATACCTTTAGCTTACATGACAGTTCTGGACGTGACATGTTAGTGGTAGTACAAACTGCAACATAATGACCATTAGAGAGTGCGGTTACTGTACGACAAACAAAAGAAAACCAAGTATATTATTACATCTACGTGAACACTTTAACAAGCTTCAGAGAGGCCTCAACAAGTCGTAAGCGAGGAATTGAAGCCGCAACGGCGAAGCATTTTAAGCATTATCAAAGAAAAATCGAAGTGATTGCATATGATTATAATTATTATCACTCTATTACAGGAACATTGTACCCTTGTTACATTCACAAGATATTTATAGCACTTCGAGTTTTCCTCTTTCACCATCGTCACGTCAACTACCAACTACGCATAAAAAAATAATTGTTTACAAAAAGCATTTAAATGAGTGTAAAAAAAACCCCCTTAGTAGCAGTTGATAGTTGATATTGGCCAAAAGGTGAATTTCACTGGAACTAAACAGTTGACTATGCATTTCAATAATTATCTTAATGTAACGTGATTTAGTAAATTAGGCAAGTTTAAAGTTCATTATTTAAACGGCCAACTGTTTAGTAATTTGTAAAATGGCTTCGTTAAATTTCAATATTAAAGTGACCTTTACTGAAACTGCCGAGTTCATTAGATATTAGAAGCATATTTAGAAAAGAGAGCGTTTGAAGTTATTATTGCTATTGCATTTCCATGCGAGTGACAAGCGGCGTGTTTCAGTATAGGCGCCAAACAGGAAATAACTTATACTGAGGATATTATAGTAAGCTGATTGTATCTTACCGGGTGTAAGCAAGGCAATACTGTAGAGTGACTTCTTCCACATTTGAAAGCAAGTATGTCTCACTATACAAAACTAAAAATCATCAACAAGTAAGTTGTAGCATCAACTGTTCATTACAATATATAATAATCGATACAGTTACAGCACAATGACTAGATGGAGTGATGGTGACAGATATTATCATGAGTCGGCTGACAAGCGATGCCGTCAGTCGGCGGCCGTCAGCGGCCGCGTCCTCGTACCTCCACTGTACTGTAGTGCCGGTTAAATCATAATGGCTTTGTTCACCGAATAGATACCGTCCTGCCTGCCCGCCTGCCTCAGCAGGAAGATACTGTCAGAGCAGACGACGCATAGTAAATGATGTGAACAATTAGTTGTATTCCATTTTGTCTTCCTTCGTTGCGTGTAGAGGTAGATTAAAAAGCTCATTCCACCAAGCGCACCTTGTCCCGCTGTTGTGAATGGCCCGCTTTAGTGGTGATCGTGTTTGTCTGTTCGTTGCTCATTGTTAACAAGCGTCGGTTTAGCCTACAAAGCCCGCGGGAAGCGTCACAAACTAAAACTAAATAGGTACGTCTACGGAAGGCGAGTGAAGAAGCAAGCTCTGAAGTTCTATGCGGAGATCAAAGTTGGTAGATTTACTTCTTTACTTTTTTAAAATTCGATATGTGATGACGTTACTATAGGCGTATCTTACAAGGATATAAAAAATTAATATCTGCATGAAAAATGTATATTATCGTTTAATATTTACTAAATAATGTTAGGCCATTACATTTTACTAAACACACAATTACAACAACAGATTCGTTAGCAGGATTTTCATTCAAAACAGTAATAATGATCAATATATCGACTTCGAGCTTCTGAACAGAACATAATAAGCGGTAGACGTAGTGGTGTAGGAGGTGATATGCGGTCCATAGCGTACTGGTTAGAGCGAGGCGAGGTGGTCGTGAGTCGGGGGAGCGCGGGGGAGCGCAGGGGAGCGCGGGGGAGCATCGGGGACTGTGCCGTGAAACAAGAGGACTGCTCTTTGCAACTAATCGATTAATGTGTTAACGTTAAGCTCACGTCACACGGCACTTGCTTCGCTGTTTACTGAACGCGAAGACGCTACAGAATAGTAAAAACAAATAAAAATTATAAGGGTTCCATTTTTGCCGTTTGGCTAAGGAAGCCTAAACACGTTCATCGCTTTAACAATCAACGAACGTTTAGCACAGTTGATGCACTGATCAAATCTGCTTGTCACTGGAAAATATGCCATCTGGCACGAATATAACTTCGTAATAGTCAAAATTGTGGTACAAAACCATGTTGATACCACTTAGTCGTATTGTTTTTACTAGAGTGTGGCATCCCAGCGCGTGCATTACATCAACAAACCATGTGTCGCGGAGCGAGCGGACTGGTCTCTACGACTAGCCTAGACGTTAACGTAAGCGGCATGCGGTGGGGCCGCGGTGCGGTGCGGTGCGGTGCGGCGGCGGCGTGCGGCACGCGGCACACGTTACCTGTCCGCGCTCGTCGGTGTACACCACGTACGGCGCGTTCGGGGGCGCACAGCCTGTCCGGCCGGACACAAAAAGCGACAAAAGATTGCAATGCGGACGACAGCCGAAGCGTCATTCGGAAGGCATGTAACAGAAAGCGTTTAAAATAAATAGAAGGAGGTGCGACCGAAAGAAAACTGCAGGGGCGACGCTCGCCGCCCCCGCGCCACTACTGATGAACACGACGGCACACTTAGCGCACACTGGAGCCACTAGAATAATGAGAATAATACCTGATGAGCCAAACGTATAGGGGTGGTGGATTCTATTCCATGCGAAAATTAGAAGGCGGCTGTGTTAGGTGCGGGCCTGCTGCTGCAAGCCGGTAACCACTAGGTAGGTACGGGATCGACACATCGGCCAAAGCGCACCCGTGCGGAGCTCCTTCGAGAACAAGCGTGTACGTAGCGGGATCGACGGACCAAGCGCTCAACTCTCAGTACGACGATAGGTACTCACGATAAACGACGATCGACAAGAGGTAATAAAAAAACGTACAGTCATGCATCTCAAGCGTTATTATTACCGGGATCGTAGTACGAGAAATATACACGCATAGGGTAATAACGGTAAGTGAGTAGAAATACAGTAGTATATATATATAGCGTAAAACTACCGAGACATCCGCGAGGGCGACGCCGCTCGCTTCGTCCTTACAATAATACAATACAAATGTGACAACACGCCTAGCGCTAACCGCCCCGACAGGCCGGGACGGGACACTCGGCCGCACACGTACGAGTCTCTACGCGGAGACCCCGCGTCCCGCGCCCCGCCGACCGCGCGTGTCGGTCGTCTATGTCGTCTTCATCTTTTTGTAGGGGTTGACAGCCGCCGCAGCCGCCGCGGCCGCGGCCGCCGCCGGCGTGGGCGGCGTGGGCGGCGGTACCGCGTACATGAACGGCTGCTGGTAGTAGGGCATGTGCATGGGCGGCGCGGGCCAGCCCGGCCGCATCATCATGTGCGGCGCGCGCATGAGCCCCGCGTGCTGCATGCCGGCGCGCGCCTTCAGCGCCTGCTGCGTGTAGGCGGCGGCCGCCTGCGCCATCGCGGAGTGCTGCGCGGCGAAGGCAAGTGCCGCCATATAGTTCTTCTGGGCCACCTCCTTGGCCATGGCGGCCGGGTCGGGAGTGCCGGGGTCGCCGGCGGGCGGCGAGGGCGCCGGAGGGGCGGGTGCGGGGGCGGGCGGCGGCTGCGGCGCGGACGACACGGGCACGGGCGCGGATGCGGACGGCGGCGGCGCGGCCACGCTGGCGGCCACGCTCGCGGTCGGCGGGGCGGACGTAGCGGGCGCGGGGTACTCACATGATACGGGCACGAACGGCTGCTGAAGCTGCATCAGCTGCTGGTAGGTCGTCGCCGGCTGGTACACGGGCACGCCCGCTTTGTCAGCGGCGGGTCGCTTGTACGGCACTACGCCGGGGAAGGCCTGCGAAAAGTAGAATCGAGCATGAGTCACATGTCAAGTAGTGTCAGCGTGACTGCGTAAGTCAAACGCTACCGTTGTCGGATACTTACGAAGTTATCGTAGTAGAAGGATCCGACGCTTTTCATGTCCATCTGAAACGAGAAACAGACGGTTGAACGGAGGGCTCCGGACAGAGGGCTCGGTGCGGGCGGGAGGCGGCGGGGCGCGAGGGTCGGGGGTGGGCCCTCGCGCCGCGCCGCCGCCCGCCCGCTGCGGGAGGGAGAGGCGCGCGGAGGGATCGTGCGGGCGGGAGCGGGAGCGGAGGAGAAGCGTGCAAAGCTGGCGTTGTACCGGTGGCGGCTCGAGCTCGGTGGGCGCCGGCCGTTTCTTGCCCGGCTCCGAAGTCGCGCTCGCTGTCGGCTGCTGGGCTCCGCCGGCCGTCTACGTGAAGCGAAGCGTCGCAGGACGGGACAGAAACAATAACGATGTAGTAGATGCACAGAATACACCTAAAGCTCGGCGTAAGGTGATATTATGCGATAGATAAAAATAAAATAAAAGTGAAGCGTGAGTGCGACGGAAGCGTGGCGCGAGCCGGCGCGAACTGAACAGAACAAAGCTCTGCGAACGTAAGCGGCGTCGCGGCGAGCGAGACCAAGCGGAAGAACAGAAGCGAGCGCGAGCGAGCGAGGCGAGAGCGTGCAGCCTGGTGGCGTACCGCGCCGCGCGCCTGCGCCTTAAGGTGCGCCTGCAGGTGCAGGGGAGGGTGGAAATAGCGGCAGGGGTCGCGGACGCAGCGGCCCTTGACGGCGTCCATGCACACCGTGACACAGCCGTCGTCGTGCGCGGCCACGGGCGGCGGCGGGTGCGCGAAGCGACACTCGGACTCGGCGCGCTTGCACGCGCCGCGCTGGAACTCCCGGCACACCTGCACCACCACACACCAGCCATGTCCGCCGCTCGCGCCCCGCGCTCATCTACCCTCTGCCTACACTCACGTCTGCGCGCCGCCGACACGCGTGCGGAACTACACTACGCGATGCAACTGCTAGTTTGCAATGCTTCACGTGTGTTATTGTTATTTCAATTATCTTTCACGAAGACGCGACCGCGACTTTAAGTCTGATAGTAATAGCGCGTAAAAAAGGTCGGCAGGTGTGGCAATATTATTTCATTTTGTTTTGTCACATACAATTTACTTGTATCATTGATTGACCTCGACCGGACGCCGCTTTGTGGTTGGTGTTCTAATCGGGAGTCAAATATTTTTCGAATTTAACGATTAACGCATCCGTCGCATCTTCAAATTAATTTGATCGAGAAAGAATTTTCATAATGCCTAATTTTACCCTAACGAATTTTATTTACGAATGTGAAGCGTTCGGCACGTCTACACTGTAAGCGCAAATCGACACTTATTAGCCGGTGGTAAACGATAGCTCGCCTCTCACCTATTTGGCAGATATGAGCGTGCGCAACATAGGCCGAGTTTGTGCCAACAGTGTAGGTCCTTCACCAGAGGGGGGAGTAAGCGAGTGCTGCTCGCGAAGCACACGCAGGCGCACCGGGCTAGTGCGCCCGCGCGCCACTGACACACGGGGACGGGCATACGGCATATCAGCCCAAATTTGCTACGGGGACCGACATACTTTCAATCTGATGCACTCAATACTTCGACAGATTACTCCTACTGTTTCAGTTATAATACAATTTAACCACAGATAAATAGATATTTTTTAGATATACTGCAATTATTACATATCGGTCGGTCCCCGGCATATGTGGCAACATGGGGAAGCACTACTCGAGTGTAGACGTAGAGGGTTAACATCGTATTGTTGTGCATGCTTACCTCTAAGCGATCGGTGCGCGGCAGCTTTTGCTGCAGCACGGGTTGCTGCATGACGCCAAGCGGCGAGGCGGCGGCGGCGGCGGGGTCGTGGCCCAGCACGGCCGGCACCAGCTGCGGCGCGTAGTACTGCGCGTACGTCGAGCCCACGCCCGGCACGCCCGACAGGTACGGCGACGTCGCCTGAACACCACACCAACACTAACACTCAGTATACTTGTACATTTACTCATTCATTCACATTTATGTTATATTCTTATCATCAAAACAAGTTTTCCATATTTATGTCTTACAGTTTAGAGATCGCATTTAAAAAGCCCTCTTTTCAAAGCTTGCGTCGAATAAAACATATAGGTATACAAAAGCCATCTACAAACATCAAAAACAAATAAAAGTACTTATTATTATCCAGAAATTTGTTAGCCAAACAAGCCATCACATGCAATCATAGAGAAACGGATTGAAATATTAAATAAGCATACGGTTTATCCAGTCTAGCTACCCACCGGCCACCAGAAGAAGAAACAAGGAAAGGATAAACCGGGAGAGGGTGAATGAAGGATCAAATCCATTGTTAAGGGTGCATTACGGTGCTAAAGGTGTGCCATGTGTGTAAGGGAAAACAGGCGCAGGATGCGAGGGGGCCGGTGGTGATGCGTCGCGCTCGGCGGTGGCGGCATTTACCTGCGGGGCGAGCAGGGCCAGACTGATCGGGTCCAGCGCAGCAAGGTGGCTGGCTGCTGCGCCCGCGCCGCCCACGCCGCCCACCTCGACACAAAACCACACAAACACTACTCATCGTGCACGGCCAGGTCTGAGCCCGCGCCACCGCGCGCACCGCCCCCACCTCTCTCCTCGCACTGACTTCAGGCTGCATCGTATTTCAAAGCACGGTGTGAGATGCTTTTGTGATCTTAGGTAGGTACCGAGAATTGCAAGAGGTAGGTACGACCAAAAACTACGGATGCGGGAAGCGCATGACGGCATGACGCTGAGCCGGTGCGAAGAGGAAGGTCGAGGAGTGTGTCGGGCCGCGTAGTTAGCGACAGTGTGAACAGTGAGGAGGACGATGTCCGGTGATTAAATCTGCATTACCGCTTATACCCAGATCATATACACATGTGAGTAAGTTTGGAGAATAGTCATGCCACTTAAGGAACGATTCGTACAAACATGCTCAAGCAGTGGGGGAGAGCGATCGGCCTCAGGCGGCAAAGTTTAAGTTGTGCCTGAAAATTAGTAGACTATCTATATTCTAAAATAAATACACAGATTGCTGCTGACTTTGTTTAGCAGGTTCACGCACTCAAAGCTAAACTTTAAATTAAAGCGCGGAACTAGTTGCAGGAACGGCTGTATGTAGGTACCGCCTTGAAGAAAGTAAATTACCATTAACTTTCAACGTGCATGATTAAGTTTCCGAGAAAACTTTACCAGGGAATCGAGTTAATTTACTTACGGATGAAAATATTTTCAATGCGCAGAACTTACGTCTAACTTACTATTTGGTATTTAACTAACTACTCAAGGACACATTTACGAGGCACAACTTAAACTCGATACTCATTAATTAAGTCTACGTGTTTCAATAATAAGAACGCTTATAAAATAACAAATTAGCGAGTAACACCGAAAGCTGCGTGTTGCGTGCATAGAATACCTACATAAGTGTTGAGGTCCGATCGCTCGAAGCTTCGGTAGTAGGAGGGAGCGTAGCTTGGGTGACTCACCACAGCTGGGACTTGGCCAGGTAGCACCTGGCCGGGCGTGAGGCCCATCTGCTGCATTAGTGCGTTCTTGAGTGCTAGGTGATTCCTGCCGTTGATTAGCAACTGATCCTTCAGATGTTGCGGTGGATGGAAGTACTTGCAAGGTGGTTTCTCACGGTTACACCGACCCTGGAATAGTAAAAAAAAAAACACTTTTAGTATGCGGATAACTTTAACAACAATATTTTAAAGTTACCCGTATACGAGTAGACTTTTAAAAATCTTAGTATTAACGTTCCTCGCCCTATAGATAGTAGGTACCTATCGTAATGTTTAGTTACGTTCACATACAGAGGCGACGACGACGCCATTATGGCACGTAAGTGGAAAATGCAATAGATACGAGAGCTATACGCACCAGGTAACCGACATTTCTGGGCTTTGGTAATAGACGAAAATGGCGGACCTCATTCGATATCATTCCGATAAGCAATATGTGAAGCGGGGCGGCGGACGATCGCGGTTTCGGCTCAATATCGGCCGAATGTGCGGAAATCCCTCCATGCATCACAATTGCCGTGAGCCGGGCACGTAGCCACCAGAAATCCTCCACTCGATTTTTCCTTATAACCGCGTCTTAGGCGGTGTCAAATATTTCTGAGGCGTGTCGGGGGCGGCCGCACTCCTCGCTCCGCTCATTTTCGACGTCAATGAGGCGCGAGATAATTGCCTTTCGGAATCGAAGCCCTCCGCCGCACCCGTCTATGATGATTTATTTACATCCGTGTAATTAACTGTCGCACTACGTGACGGGAAGAGCTTCGCGGACGTTTTATCGTCGCACGCCGAGCCTCCTGCGCCATATTTTATTCAGTGAAAAAACGGAAAAGCGCTTATCGCAGTTCCAAAGAAATACGTATACAAACAAACGCCATCTGAATATTCAGTACTCCACTAGGGGACTCCCTTGCTGATAATGTCCGCGAAACAGCTTTGGAGTGATTTAGTGAGTAACTTTTCTAAAGCATGCCCGATGATATCACTATTTGCCTTTGCAGACGTAGCTATACGCTAAAAGCAAAAGCGTACCTATAAGATCAGCAAACATCGCGAAGTGTGAATCTTTGGCTGCAGCTGAATCAGATGCAGACATGTTCCGAATTTTCTCAGTTATTAAACTTCGGCGATGCGTGCTACAACTACTTCCAGCAGTCGGCTGCATTTAGATTAAGTTGTTACTGGCAGGCATAATGTTAGTTGGACGGTCCTCTCACAGTTTAAGCTCGGGATAAAGTTATTATTTCCTGTTACTCGGTGCCGTCTACTTTAGCCGAGTTTCGATTCGAACCAACCCGTTTGTGAAACTTGAATGGGTGATCACGTTTCATCATTACTATGATAACTCTGTTGGGTTTATCAAACTTCTATTTATTAGCTGCCACAGTTTGGGAAACGTTAGATAAGTTTATTGTTGGAAGCATTCGACTGCGTTCATATCAGTCCAGTTATTTGAATGTTTTCGTGGTTAATTGACAATTAATAGGTAATGATTAATGAATTCTACGAGTATTTACGAAAATCAAAAACATGTAGTGCTTAAATTCGATGGCCTATCTATACAAATGATGGTATTATTGATGCGACTATCGGCGAGTGCAAGCCGCTGCGCGCTGCAGGTGTATCGCCGCGGCGATTAGCGTGACGGATGCCCGCGCGGATACAAATTGCCGGCCGCCTCAGACGGATGACCGCGCCACGCTCGCCCGCCAAACGCATTACGACACATTAATTGCTCTTCGATCACTATGCCTCTATTTCCAGTCACGAGCTTTAAGCTTTAACCATAATTTTAAGCTTTAACCATATAAGGAGTTGTTACATCCTGGAACTGGTATACATACGCCACATAGAAAAATAGGAAAAAATAGGGAATTTACATAAAAATATTATTAAATTCATTTGAAGAAAAGTACAATTGTAAGAGAATTATTTGAGATGAAGTTTTTCACTATGATATCCCATTTTTAGGGCGGCCATGACAGTTGAGTTTGACAGTTTTGTTTTATGACGTGACGTTTGAGTCGTTGTGCGCACGCGTGGTGGATTTAATGTTGCCATTTTGACTGACACTGACATAATAACAGTTGTCAAAATGACGTTTCACTTAATTTATTTGTCGATTGTTGATCCACCATATTTGTGTTGTGTTGCTCTCCTTGACAAAGAAAAGAATGAATTACAATTCAACGAAGTAATATTATAAAAGATAAGCATTAGGAACCGGTTACTATCATGTATAGCTATAATACTTAATTGCGTACATAGACCCCTCCCAGGTTCCATACATTTCTGAAACAACTCATTTGTACGTACTGATTTTATCCCAAAAAATCAAGTTATCTTTGTTCTATATTGAGAAAAACAGAACAAATAAGCATATAAGACGTAACGTAACGAAATACATGTTTATATGGAGCCCCGAAAATTAAACAAAAACTTTCAATATGGCCTATTTGTTCGGGAAGGGCAACGGGAGGGTCGAACGAGCGCAGGGTGGGCAATAACCGCCCAAAACTAATAACATTTTTGTGTGATAGTGGAAGAGCAAACCGAGCGCGTTACCCTCGCCGTGTCCTTTATAACACAACAATGCGCACTTGCAATACAATAAGGGGTTAGCCGAGAAAGAACGCAGTGATGAAACTGACCATCACTGCCTTCCCTTCTGGTGATAAAGAAACAACGGTTGAGGGAAAAGAATGTACCGAGTACCGAACCCAAACAACACGAATTTAGAGATGAATATACCTCATTGTAACTTGGCACTGGTGCCCGATTAAAGCGAAAACGACATCAATGAAGCGAGACGCTCGTGTCTCGTTAAGGTGAGAGCAGTAAGGCGACGGAGTGCTCTCGGGAACTATGACGTGTATAACGAACAACCCTCGAAAGTCACGGCGTCCGTCGGCAGTCGGCACGCGCCGTACCTTGTTACTCCATCGCGCCAGCGGCTGCCAAATGCCACCTCTTCCATTTTCAAGCCCGGAAACTGTATCAAGAGTTTATTACTGGATAATCTGATTCTCAGTTTGCCGACCTCGCTCATTAGGAAAGTTATGAATGACCTCATTGGCTTGGTCTGTGATGTGTGTTTGCCAACTGGTACGTTTTATTCAAGGAAAAACATTACACAATGCTCTTTCAAGAGTAATACAATTAATTGGAAAAGGTCCGGCACAGCAATACTATACGAAGTAAAAACCATTCAGTCGTTTCATTGTACGTACCTATTGGCGTGCAGGTCAATGTAAAATGTCTTAATCAAAACAGCAATCAGCCAAACAGGACATGAAGAATGCACGCGTCAGACGAGGCGTGCGGTCGTTAATCGATTAGAACGTTCGATCACGATTGATGTATCGGTGACACGGCGTCGACGCGCGGCGATGCGTGCTCAGCCGTACGCACAAGCCGATCTTTACTCGTCTATTTTACTATTGAGCGAGCGGACACGCGTCGGGATAAATCGACACACGAGGAAAACAATGAGGTAACGAGCCGATGAATGACACGCTCCCGTCGCGAAACGGTTCGAACTCCACTTGTACCTACGCATGAAAGTGGGTGCCAGAAATATTTGGGGACAGACGGAATTAGAAGCGACCGATGAGACGTGCCAACTCCTGCATCGAGTAGGCAGCAAGCGCACGCGACACGTGGCCCACACACATATTGTTGGACGTTTAGCATTCACATGCGATTGTAAACAACTATAGAAACATTTTCAACTTTATTTCAGGCAGAAGGGCAGATTAGGTACCATTGAAATCAGAACGATGATATGATAGACTACCTTCATCAGGATGTTTGCCTAGCGCCATGTGCCAGTTAGTGGAAATTCGGTTTAGATATTTTTTTACTGCTAAAATTTACCAAGGATCAAACAAAACTATCGTACACCTGCATACCCAAAAGTGTTTCACATTAATGGTTCTAGGAATTAATAAAAAAAAATCTCCAACAGTGTTTAAAGATAAATGTAACGAATCCAATGCAGTTTTAGTTCGTTGTTATTTGTCTAATAAGTACCTAAGTAGTGATTATAATGTTGTTAATAGAAGAAAAGTCAGACTTTGAACAGGGTTCGATGTCCCGAACGGGAGAGGTTATGACTTATTAAAAGGATCTATAGGCTTGAATCAGTGATAGAGGTAGGTAATACGAGCAGACTAAGATCCGGCACCGGATGGCGCGAATAATTTTTTCGACAATCCGGAGCGAGGGAAAGGTGAAATCTAATTTGCAAAATTTTGTGGTCGCGAAGGGAATTAGGTAAGCAAAGTCAATTCTGAAAGTAAGTAGAATTTGAATTTAAAATGATTTATAGAGGCACAGGGGAGTGGCTAATGAGGCGTCATGCGAGAGGGGCGCGTGTTTACGCTTGGCGCTCAGCGCGTTTTTTATCGCGGCCTCTGGGCGGCGCCGCCCGCCGCGCATTGCTGACGTAACATCGAACACGCCTACCAGACGAAATAATTAGCCACTATCTAATTGACTTGGAATAATCACACATTAATGTTGATTAGAATTTAAATCTATTTTACTAATTTGAATATCAAATTAACGAAAGACTACGCATTGGATGCGATATTCTTGTAGTTTCAACAATAAAGTCCTATCCTTGTTTAATAGTTGCTAAAAGCTAACAACCATTGAAAGGCCATTTTAAAAAATACTCCCTTTCTAACTTCCCCAACGGATTAAGAATTAGAACCACCCGGAGAAGCTATTCTAGGTAAGATAATTTAGCAGCAAAGTTTTTCGTTATTTAAGTTTTCACAGGATCTGAAGACCTGAATTTGTTTGGGCGGATTGTACCTACACGACTCACATTTTATTATTTGTATCCTTGCTTTTTTTTTACTTTTATGCTTTTAGGTAAACTCTGAGCTAGCCGCTAGTAGTGAGCTAATGTAATTAGCACTCCTGCTTATTTTATTATTACGGTTATACGTATACGTCGAGTAGCCCTCCCGCGACCAAAAAAAAAAAACACTTTTAGAAGCCTTAAAGTAAGAATTATTCAGTCCGGTGAAGTTCCCAACAAGTTTGCATGGCGGTGCCGTAGCTTAACGTTAAAATATGCATTCGTGCACGGAGTTATCTCGGCCACTTTTGCCGTTGCCGCCGGCGAGCGCCCGCCGCACGGTCACTCCTTGTTTATCCCGGCTTTAATATTAGTTGGACACTTTTAAACGGTAATGTCGAAGCTTAGGGTTCCAAACTGTCATAAAAGTTACGTATGCAAACAAAATTGTGCAATCAAATATTAGCAAATAAATGTACAGTAGGTAAACGGTGGTGTCGTAGGTGTCGATCGGGCCGAGGCGCCGGCGCCGGCCGCGGGGACCACGGGGTGCGAGATTAATGCAACGGAAGCAGGCGCGACCTCTCCAGGTGTTTCATTAAATTGCGCGCGGCGCCTCGGCCGGCTCGTACGGCCATTATGAACGCTGCAAGCTCGAGGGCCATTCGCTTTAAGAACGCCCGCGCCACTTTGTAACAGCCTTAATGAATCTTGTTACTTATAGGCTCGCGTAAATTGCCTGTTTTACTAACGTGGCGTGGGGTGAAAAAACATTAGGTCAGTGAACGCTTTCGCGAGGAATGCCTTTAGCGCTCGCTGAGAGGTTTTGTATTTCACGTCAATGCCAAGTTTTTGAGACGTTATTAGCCGACGGAAAGTCGTAATTTCTGCATTAGAAACAGTTTCAAAGAACCGCATGAATGGCTCAATGAATGTGTTAGAAGCCAAAACTAATAAAATTGGGCTAGATTTAGCACGCTTATTTTTAAAACTGACACAAAAAGATAAACCAGACAAACTATAACAGCAATATATATTTATAAAAATTTCGCCTGTTGGAAATTGAGCCAAGTAGTAAATATAGGTAAGAGCCGTGTTACTAAAAATGTGATCAGTGTGACCAATAACATTGAATATCAAAATATTGTCTATGTAATTATATATAACAATTTTGTCACTAAGCTGTATCCATTGCTATTTTTGTGACAAAGAAAACAACTTCTTGCATAACAAGATACATTTCAAGACGGTGTATTATGATAACAGTCTGTAGTGTATAACGAATGACTCAGACTAAGGTAGGTAAACAAGCGGACTGTGTGCAGGTGCAATCTAGTGAAATAAGCGGCGCGTGTGAGGCCCGGGGCGCCAGTGTGTGATGCCGGATGCGACAGTGAGGCACGGGGTGCCAGTTAGTGATGCGACACGACGATATAAAGTCACCCGTCCCGCCCAATTCGCCCCGACTAACCAGTTTAGCCCTGCTGCTGCAGTAATTAGTCTAAGCAGCTAGACGGAGCGCATGATTTCAAGTACCGGTACTCTCTTTGACTTTCTTGCTTATTCAGGGGGTTAACACGCGCCCGGATTTCACCGGTCCAATCCGCACGCTACGGCTAAATTAAGCCACCTTCGTTACCGCCTAATAGCAGACTTAGACTAGTTTGAGTCTGAGTCTAAGTAACCTCAATGATATAATTAGGTCATCTGATACTTCTAGACATTCACTATACTAGCTACAGAGATCGCGTTAAACTAATTGCAAAATGCGAGCGACACAATAGAACTAGTTAAACACAAGAAGATTTTTGACTTTCAACATCGGTTAGATATCTGTTATAGTTACAGACAACAATAGTTGTATCACAACAAAGGTTTCTAGGACGTTTCCGTAACGGTATTTTCTCTGCTTTTGTACTGAAGTTAATAGAAAACGTTGAACGATATCGGGTTCTTTTCACAAAACCTTGGCGTCGGCGAATAAGATAGTTAGTGTCTATCTTGTATCTACCACTATGCAGCTATTTTGTTAAATGAGCTCTCGTCGTAACTTTAATATCTATGTATAGTTTTGTTTTCTAGGTAATGTTTTTTCAACTGTAATTGATTTGTTTATATTATCATTTGCCATTGAGATTTGTTTTCAACATGATTGATTTAAGTACCATTAAAATGTTTTGAAACAATTATTTAGGTATCATTTGCGGATTATAATTACATAGTTACAAAATAATTAACACACCGCTAATTATTTTGGCTAGAATGGCAGATTCATCAGATTGTTAAAAGTACCTAGTTCAGTAATTTGATTTATATGAAATTATGAATACAATGCGTTTGACACCGTTATTTCTTAAGAGCTTTAATTAAAAATATATGGACTTAATTAGTTTAGAGCTACTAATCGTTGAAATCATTACAGTCACGTAAAAAATACACATATATTATCATAGCTCACTGAATATACGGGGTGTAAGTAACAGCGTAACGAAAACTGAAACCATGGGTTCAGTAGGTACTGAACCCATGGTTTCAGTTTTCGTTACGCTGAATATTTTAATTTTCATAGGTTTAGAATAGTTGTTGTTGTTTAGAATAAGGTTATTCTAAACAACAACAACTATTCTAAACCTATGAAAATTAAAATTTTTGGTCAGTCTTTTAAAAAAAAATTAACGCGGTAACCCTAAAAACAAAAAAAAAACCGGCCAAGTGCGAGTCGTACTCGCGCACCGAGGGTTCCGTATCATTTTTGGACGTATAAAGTGAAACAATCCGGACCGCATAGGTAACTAAGTTTGTTTGTGAAGGAATTTTGATGATTTTGAAAAAACTGTACTAGTTAGGAACATCGTTTTATTTTTGGTGCCATATTTGGGTCAATTCCTATCAACCCTAATTATTTCAGATTTTTCGCCCCGCAAACTTCGGAGATAAGGGGGCCCCATTTTTTTGGACATTTTTCATCATATGTCGAAAACTGTGAGACATAAAATAAAATGAAAATATATTTTGAAATGTGCAGATCAAGCCCTTTCATATGATATGTCACTTGACCAAGTAACCCCACTTTAAAATTTCGGACTCGAATATAAATATTTTTGGATTTAAATTGAATAAGCATTCTTTATAACTGTTCCAAATTTCAAGTCGATAGCATAAGTAGTTGCTGAAATAAGCAGGTGTGACAGACAGACAGACGAAGTCGCACCATAAGGGTTCCTTTTTTACCATTTTGGTACGGAAACCTAAAAACAGAGATTGCAACGAATGCCAGGCACAGCTAGATACAGATATTATATTAGCTACTATATAGAAATTGAATACTGATTGGGATAGATAACTAGCACAGAGAAATCAAGTACATACCTAATCTAGAAAATAGGTGATCAATGCGATTGAAACTAACAAGTTGCCATGGCAACTAATGTCAATGACTCGTTTGCATGTAATGTAGCGACTTGAGACTCAGCGGGACAGTAGCAGATCCAAGGGCGGCTGAACCCCCCCCCAATCTTATTATGATTAGTGCTTTAGTATTTTCATCATCCCCAAATATACCTAGGTATACGAATGAACCCTCAGTTCTCCTAAAAATAATTTCTCGATACGCCATTGCGTCAATGGAATTCGCATGCAGCCACTGTTTACACCCAGTCGATTAATGTCTAACTAACACATGCAACATCCGGTACAGAATGTTGATCATAACAATTATAATTGTTACTGAATGATTGAAAAGGTAAACATGATTACAACTATATACTAAAGAATAGAAGAAAATAATGTAGAATGAAAGTTTAAATAATACATCCATTCAGCATTTGGTCTATACCTCTCTGTTTTCTATTAATATTCTGTGGGTAGGCTCGAATAATAATTACTGGCTTAATGCAAATTAGTTATTATTATAAACAGCTGTGATCGCATTGCTAGACACACAGGAGCTTATCTCTCAAGCAAGATAATCAAATAAAACTTCTAATAGGATCAATAATTTTATCATGATAATTATGTCGTTCTGAGAAAACAACCATTTATTTTATTTCAATGTTTTTGTACTTATAGTATTGTCGCAGCAAACAAAATCACAGCCGAAGAAGATAAAAGGCGATAAACGCGAAGCGAACTAACTACAAAATAAAGAGCCTTTACTACGTACGATAAGGGAACTTTAAGAGGAGTTTTCGGGCTCGGGTCGCACCGATAAATTGGGCAGCACTTAATTATGATCTCGGGCGGCATCTTGCAGGCGGCTAATGTCCCGGACTCGTTTAATGCGCGAACTTGTAGTCTCAGCTCCGGCGGGCGTGATAAATCTCCATCTGTGCCCGTGCCCGACCCCTACCTTCAACGTAACGCCTCGACTCGACACACACCCGTCTAGAGACGTCGGCGTCGCAAAGCATAAACCAAACTACTAATAATATACAAGGTGTAATTTTAGTCAGTCGAAATACGAAAAGGGGCATTGTACTTATCATAATGAACAACTTTTACCTTTACTTTGACCATACCCCAAACCGCGAAAAAAAAAATCAGCTGCTCCATACATTTTCTTGAGTTATACCACAGTATAAAGAAAAGACTGTGGTTATACTATGAACATAAATGTATGGAACAGTTGATTTTTTTTTCGCATTTTCAGTAGCCCTTTTCGCAATTCGACTGACTTACATAAATTACACCTTGTATAACTCACTACCTACTTCATAACATTTAGCTATCTTTGTCCTTTACGTTTCATGCCAAAGTGACGCGAACACGGCAATTACCAACTATTCCAACAATAAATAAACAGTCATTACCTAATTAAGATCACACATAAATGAACAAAAGTGTATATGGGTCGGGGCAATGAAACGAAACACCGACACAATCTCTTTCCGTGAAAATCGTAGCAAGTGCTACGAGGCCTACGAGTGCTACGAGCGCGTAGAACAAAGAGAGATTACAATAATATTAAAATTAAACACAAGGGCGAAGCTACATTCATCTGACCGTTGTTTATGGTGGAACTTATAAAAAAGATATGGTATTTCTTGAAGTATATAGCTAGGTTTCCGTAAAGCTTCAGAAGAAAAATAAAACGTAATTGGTAAAAATATAAATCTGCTCATTATTATGTATTAAATATAACCCTGAGAAAAAACGTGTAGCATATTTTTTTTCTATATAATGAATTATACTCAATGAGTATTATCTAACTAGGTAAAACACCACGATCGATTCAGCCGGCCTAGCATGACCACGATAGAAACGGATTTTGTCTACATAGAAATAGACAAAGTGACAGATTTCATTCATAAAACGTAGAAATGTTTCTACAATCTGTCACTTTGTCTATTTCTATGTAGACAAAACCCGTTTCTATCGTGGTCATGCTAGGCCGGCAGGTGTGCTCTCGTCTAGTCTACAGTGCGTGTTTCCAAGTAGGTATCTCATTTGTAAGCAATGTAGGTACGCGGAGAGCGTGTGTATTTCATTTACTAAAGCCTTAAAAGCCAGTAAATATGTAGGCATAAATCAATTTTCTAAACAGAGTGAAATTATTAACCGCAATGATTTACGATGTAAAACGAAACTTTGTTCCGTTTACATTGCCCTTTTATGTTGCGAATGTGGGTAATGTAGGGAATTATTGTGTATGTGTACGGTACATTAGGAAGAGTGGCACTGTGTTATTGCATCGTGTTACGATAATGTCGCGAAGGTTGAGGGCGTGCGGCGCGGCGCGGCGCGACACGAAGCGGCGCGGCGCGATGTGGGGAGCGCAGGGCGCAGTCGGCGCCGCATTATCTAGGTATAATTAAAGCGGGCAAGACGACGGCGAGACGTTACGCCCGTCCTAACGACTTTTATGGCGTATGTAACATTGCCGGCACATAAAATAAATGTGCCGCCTCCAGCACCCCGATGTAGCACAGTATTCCCAGATTAATCGCCAAAATGTTTGCTCACACGCTATAAGGCTGCCGTTATTTAGACCATACCTCTACATAATGAGGTAAATATTGGAAAATGTTTTCCTTTTCCTCCGCTGACACTAACGTAGAGTCATGATGGCTCTCGAAGTGTCGGATGAAAGCATTTCCTGAAGTTTATTTGTTAAACTTTTTGCAATATAAGTTTCTATTTGGAAAGGGTTCAAGAGTTTTTTGTAGAACGGAGGGCACAAAGTACGAGTATAAAAAGGTTGTTTACCGAAAACATCGAAGGTCATTCATGTCGACTGTTCGTGTATTTGTACACGCGTGTATAATTATGTGCGAGTTGATTTGTTTTTTCTCTCTCAATTTAACGCACACCCTTATAATTGTGTACTGTAATATCGTCGTCTTGGGACGTTCCTATGTCAGTGAATATGAGGGTATACGAGGTGACCACATAGCCGGCGGGTTCCCTCGTGTCCGCGTCCAAAGGCGTCATTTAAATCTTTATATGTCCACATTAGCTTTATAGGCGACGGGGAGCTTTCTCCAACGTTAGCGGCGCCTGAGTGCACTTTTATTGAGGATGAAATACCGTAATTGCCACTCGGCGCCAAGCCGTGACTGACGAGTTTTGTACGTGCTAATTGTGCCAACTCATCTATAAGGTCGCATGACCGCCGCCGAAAGGTCAAAACATACTTTACTTACTTCCTAATGGGGTCTACGTTAAATTAACTCTTGAGCGGCGAATTGTTTGATTTGATTAAGTAATAATAAATACTTAAGTGATAACATGGGAAGTGTTTTAATATTTCAGTGACTATTTTCTGATATCATCGGGCATTCTAAGCCTACGCAATATTGGATAATACATAAAAGGAAAATATTCAAAACAATAACATCTTTTCATATCTCAATCCCCGAACAGCCATAATCTTGACAAATGACGGTCTTTCGAGTGTAGTCGACACCACAGGCCGCATTGACAAAACTCCAAGTAAACTGACACCAACACATAAATAAGCATATTCGATGTTTTATTGAGTAGAGGAAATACGAAGGAAATAGTTTCCTGGGTCATTACGCGAGTCATCAATCAAGTGTGGGCCTGCAACGCTTAGATTCGGGAATTGTACGGCGTGGATCGATTTGTATGGCGGCTGATTTCCTATAGCGCTCACGCCGTAGGCGCAGGTTATGCTACCGCGTGTCGGGCGAGCTTCGCGTGGTCGTAAACGGCAATAAACGGCAAAGGCGTGAAGACGGCCGTCGGTATGGAATGGAGTCGAATGCACGATATCTGCATTGTGGGGCGGCGGCGTCGCGGCGCCGGCGGGTCTAGGCGTCGTGCCGGCGGCGCATACATCAGGCACGCGACCGCCGCCCCGCGCCCTCACACCGCCGCTACACCCTCGCCAATTATCATAGTTTTGTTCCTATTTTTTACCGCATTAATGGTTGTTTTCAGACAAACACCCTGATTGCTGGTGGTGCATTGCGATTACCTACACAATTTATAATCGTTTTTTTTTTCTAGATTGTAGGAAATATAATTATTTTCTTTAATTTAAGTAAACAACTGGCATATTATTAGTTTTTTATGAAAGATTTCTGTATTACCGAGATAATAAATTCGTTAGAGCTCTCGTGCTTTACCAATATCGAAACGTATTAACTTAGCCTACCATGCAAAGGAGACCTTTTTTCAGAATCGTTTACAAATAAAACTGCCTTCACAGAAATTTCTAAGGGTAACTTGATTAAATGCTACGATAGGTAAGCAAAATATTTTAGAAGAACCAAGCGCTAAGTAGGTACCTACCTAGTTACCTACCTATAAGACCGAACAAAAAAATCCAGAGCTGCGGGCAGCCACGACTCCTGTTTATGATTTTAATTTTTGGTGTCAAAAATGAATATAATAATTTTACAATATAATTTATTAGGAAATTAATTAGGCAAACTCTAGTAGACCTTCTAAAAACCATTATTTAAAAAAATAGTTAAAACCACCTTAATTAAAAAAGATCACAATAATTTTGTTATGATAATTTATGTCATTTGACCTAGTGAATTTCCTAGTTAGTTCTTATTTAAATCAATAAATGATTTTGTAGTAAATTATTATAAGTAGGTATATTAAGCACCTTTTCAGGGTTCCGTACCAAAACTCCGGCCTTTTTAAGTCAATATTGGCATTCGTTGTTGCTGAAATAATGCAATTGACTTGAAATTGCCGCTGAGACAAACAGACGAAGACGCACCACCAGGGTTTCTATTTTACAATTTTGGTACGGAATCCTGAAAAAATGCTTAATATAATAATTTAAAATAAAAACTAACTAGGTAAAGAAAGAAATGACAAAATATATTTTTGTAGAATTTTCACTCACATCACAAATCACATCAAAAAGAAAATTGCTTTAAAAAATGACAGATTTGCTTCGGCCATTCTCTTTGTAATAAAATATTTTTTCTCAGTCGCGACACTGACCCGTCATTACGATGACCCGTTACGGTTAGGTATCTGTTTATTATTTTTACATTTGATTGCAACGCATTGCACAATATAATACAAAGTCATTCTTAAAGGGGTTAGTTTAAAGGGTCACACGGGGTTGACGTGTCGTTACGTATGCAGCGAGTCAAGCGGCGTCACATCGGTGTCGGGCAGGTGGAGTGCAAGGCGCCGTCCACATTGCGCACTGCACCGGCGCGCGGCGCTCCCCATTATCCTATGCAAATCCGGATTTCCCAAATATCGTGCTCTGCCGCGGGCCACCACGCTATCGCGGCTATTAATAACGCGCCGTGTTACAAATACGAGCCTCGGAGCAGAGCCGTTTAGTCCGTCGACGAAATACACTAGCCGTATGTTACTTCATACGCTCACGACTCCGAGCTAATATTAAGTACAGCTGCACCGTATTTTCCAATTTGATTAAATCCTTTTTCCAATTATGGAGCCTCGGGTAGGCGTTTGTTTTTATGTTCGCTTTAGGATAGGAATTTACGACGAGCATTTTACTTATATCGTAATAGAATTTATGTTTAGAGTAATAAGTAAATTTTAGATAACACTAAGCAATATTTTATAATGATATGTAAGAAGTACCTATTATAAACTCGCGCGATAATCATACTCCCCCTTACATAAATAGGTACCTACACAGTTGGATACCTATGTAATACTCAGGAGTTAATTTCTAAATGAGGAAACTGTCTTGCTACGTCGGTAATACGTGTTCTCGCGCGGTTCTACCTTTTACTTTGTTACGAGGGCGCTACTGTAATAATTTCACAAAATAACTTGGTATACTTCAGGGGAAGTTCGTTTAATATTCTACTAGGTAAAGTGTTTATCGCGTTAATCTCGTAAAACAGGTTAGTCGAATGAAGGGTGCAGATCATCGCGCCGAGGTCAGAGGATGGGGTCAGGTCGGCGCGGGTCAGCCGCTGAAAATAATCCCTTACCGTTGGGGCGAATTAAGTATAATTCGTTCACTATAAGTACGTATCGAGGTATGGTGGGATCTTATAATTGAATCGTCAAAAACAATTATCTACTTTGTGGCGAGTCAGAGGCGGGAGGGGTTTGAAAATTGAGAGAAAAAGAATGGAGCAAACAGCTTGCACTCGCTCCTTGCAAGTTTTTGAAGAGCGTGGTGGATAATTAGATTAGATGCCGCTGCAGCCCGAGCCGACGTGCAAACCAACACGAGGGTTTTTCTTATTAACTCCGCGTACACGTTAACGTCGGAATTTATATTGAGAGTGGCCAATTAGTGGAAACATTCTGCTTTTCAATTGAATTTAGAGACGAAACGAATTTCCTGATATTCATCAGTAGATTGCATCGGCGAGTTACTAGTGACAAATAAATACATATAAACGTACATGATTTAATACAGTAATTAAAATGCCAGTATTTTAAAAGAATCCTAATGAAAGTAGGTAAAGCAAAATGTCCGTCTTAACTAACTTCGTTAAGAAACACGTTACACGGTAAATAAAAGAAACAATAAAAGATATAGAAGTGAATGTATGCTCACCTAATGAGGAAACTAATACTGAAGAATCGTTGGTATGCGGTGAATACACAAGTCGTCCGCACTGAAAGGCAGTAGTCTACGGAATGGACAGCGGCGACGTCCACCTACCCTCACAATTTAATTAAATATGGCTTCAGATTAACTCGGTGAGGCTTCATACAAACTATTCTGTTTCATATTTTCCACCCCCCGATAACAGTAAGCCCCCTCGCTTTATCTACCCTATTGATGATATCACACTAATATACGTACGTACTTTTTTTTACTGGATACAGACATTTTCCTCCATAAAATTATATCACAGCATTCTAATAAGATTACCTGAAACAAAAAGATTACACAATTAGTCGGATCACGCGATTTGTTTACGTCAAAGTCAATTAGCCTAAACAATGTCGCTAATAATAACAATGGGAGCAGGAGTGACGAACCAAAGTTACTTGGGTGTATAGTCTTGACTTTGATAATAATGGGTTTGGTTGGAGAGCCGCGGGAGGGGTGCGGCGGGGCGCGATTGTATCCGATGATAAACATCGGCCGCCCGCCGCGCCATCCAAGAGTCGGCGCTAATTAAACAACAACGGAGAAAATTAATTTGATTGTTTCGGAACTACGCCTCTTTGTTACGGCCTACGGTTTACCTAGGAAAAGTGCTTAGCTGATGCCTCTCGACGTTGCGATGGAGACGATTTTTCACTGTAACACCATTTATATTGTGTAAAGAAACTACGGCAGGCGAGCGCGCGACAGGCGCCGGTGACAAACAAGAACAGACTGAAGTTGACTGTTTGACACTTAATGGAAAGCTTCCAAGTGCACCAGATCGATGATAGTTATTAAAAAGGTGATATACGTTGACGTCATGTTAGTTTTTTCCTATAATATCTTGTAGTCTAGTTTGGTTTTGATTAAATAGTAGGCACGAGACTATTTTGCTAATGTACCTACTGAGATTTTCATAATGTTGAAGTCTAAGGATTTAGATATCCAAATTGCGGCTTATTATTGTATACCTATCCGCAAATCCGTAGCTACAAGGTTAATTGAAGTAAAAGTTACCATTGTGGTAGACATGTGTGACAAATGAGGAGTGCGTGATGTGGCTCGGCGTGGCGGTGGCAGCGACATGCGTCGCGGCGCCGCCACGCTTGTTCCGGCCGCGGGCGCGGATCAGGTACCGCGGTGTCGCCTTACATTACGCACACCCTAGCTAACATTACACCACACCGCCTTCCTTGTCGTTATTAATGACACGCGGTAATTAATTAAACCTACGCGTTCAGATATTCTAGTCACTAACATATGTTAACAAGATCCGATACCCCCACTGAGCGTAACAAGATCATTATATTATAGCAGAGACGAAATAATACAGTTATTGTCATCTACACTACTGTAAATGAATAATTTATAGGGTTAACGCAGAGTTCGGAGCTTCGGGTGTCAATTAAGTAAAGTATTTACGAAACGCCCCCTCAATAAATAAGTTAGGGAATAGAATTCGGAAAATTAATCGTGAATAGGCACGGGGGGTCGGACAAAAACTTTAATGCGTGCTCGGAAGCCTTTCGGCGTGAAAATGTGGAATTACATGCGGTATCCGAGTCGGCCGACTCGTTCCCAAGCGTGTGAATTATTTACGCGGCGCCGAATGCGGGCGGGACCGGGACCGCGCCGCGCCGAGCCGCATATAGATTGGAGACGAGAACGACTAACTTTTAGTTTATTTTATCCATAAATAACTTGATTCGATTTAATTTGACCAAAGGGTTAATGTTGCTTGAACAAATTAACGTGTAACTTTGTAATGTCAAAATATGTGGAAATGGAAATACATAGGTAACTGGATAATGTTTTTAACAATTGCTAACAATTAGTTGAGCGGCACAATTCCATTCGTGTCTATCGTTACTCTGCTAATATTAGAAGGATGCAAATGATACAATATTAAAACTTGGATAATATTATTAGGACTTAACATTGGCTTTACTCTTAATTAAGAAGTTGGTAAACATTCTCTTCTTCGGACTAGGTATGAGCTGAATAAAATATTTAACATGTGTTCGGGTTTAATCCAGATTGAGGAGAAAACTTAGAATTATTATTTCAGAAGTTTCAACTGAATTATCATTTTTCAATTTTGTCTATCTGAATTTATATTTTATAATAATATTGACATACCTAATTCAGATTTCCCAAATAAAATATAAGTTTACACTACTAATTTCAAATTCAAAGTTTAAGAGTGCATGAAATGTAGATGTCCGAAGGGTACGAGTATTCGGGCCAGGGCCGGGGGGGCGCGACTCATTAAAGGATGCGCGGTTCATCTCATCCGGGCCGGACAAAAACGGGCCGCTGTCCGTTACGGTGTGGCTCGCAATTAAACACGAGACCGAACGACGACCGTTCATTGGAAAAGCGCTGAACAAGCGAACAATACAACAGCTATCTAATTACTTTGTGCCTCTACGCCGCCTGTTGTCTCTACAATGTAACGTCACTGTAAAGTTGTTTGTGGTTTTTGCCAAACGTACGGACCCATGTGAACTTTCCGATGGCCCGAACGCTACCCTTACGAAATTAATTAGCAAACTTATTGACAAAAAATACTTGATTTATATGCGAATTAAAGTTATAGGTACATACCTACCTACTCGTAAATGTTTACGAATTATAACGATACTTGATTCCCAAATGTGACACTAAAGACTATAAAACGTCGTTATTATTAAGAGCCTTTTCGGGTCATTAATTGGAGTCGAAGTGGGTTTTAATACAATCGAAATCAAATTAAGTACATTCAGTTGCGGTAGGGAGTCGGGTTCAGTTGATTCAGCGGTATGACCAACACGTGCGGCGGCGCGCCGTATTCTGACTTGGCAATAAGAATAAGAAGTAACTTACTATCTTGTCGTGCATCGTTTTACAATGGTCTTCGTGTAGAGAGTGCACTTTTGGCAGTTTCTATATATTGTAGAACGTCGCAAATAATATTCTACCAGCTAAAATTAAAAACTAATGCTGTTGTGACAATCTCGGTAACGCGAACAAAACGGCTGCTACAAATGAAGTCGAGACTGGCGATTATTCCGCTCCATGTGCACCCGACGAAACTTAATGCCGGCCGCCGACGCGGCTCCACTGAAACGACCCATTAATATGCAAAACAAAACTTACAATTAATTGGGCTTTAAAAGTTAAATCGTCACTACAGGCGAAAATTGTTCTTGTGAATCAAGATTTATCGCTGAAAACGTGACGGAGTTTGTGGGTGATTCAGTGGGATCGTACGACGTAGTAAGGACTCGACAGCGACTGACTGAAACACGAATCTGGTCGCGAACACTAGTGCAGCACATCAAGTAGTCGCTCCCTTGACGTATTAGACTGGAAGCGACGTCCTGGCGGGGGTTATCTATATCTATACTAATATTATAAAGAGGAAAGATTTTTTTGTTTGTTTGTACCGAATAGGCTCCGAAATTACTGGACCGATTTTAAAAATTCTTTCTCTAATAGAAAGCTACATTATCACTGAGTAACAAAGGCTACTTTTTATCCCGAAAAATTGCACAGTTCCTGTGGGACACGCGGACGAAGTCGCGGGCGAAGTGCTAGTGAGGTATAAGCGGCGCGTAGTTGCACGTCGGGAATGGATGGTCGAATTAATTGAAATATAGCGTCGCGCCGGTGTGCGGTCGTGCGGTGGCGGATTGGGGGATTAAAGTTGCAGCAGTTCAGCGCTGGAGCAGGTGTGGCACGCGCGCGGAGCGGGGCGGGGGGCTGCACTGCGGCGAGGGCCATCGGCTTGCCGAACACGAAGCCGAAGCGTTGAAAAATTGCGCTGAACGTCTTGAAGCGCCCCCACAGCGGCGAGGAGGCGCGCTACATACAAATAAGTCAGGGCTGTTCGTGTCGCCGCTCCACAGCCGACGTCGACGCCGCTATCTCTACATCGCATCGCTCTGCCGCGTAATCGACGAAAACTTCATAATTTATCACGAACGAGGCCAAAGTCCCAAGTATCGACGTTGCTTTTTTTGTTAACAAAACAATTTGAATATAAAACCTCAGCGATCATGGTCCTAAAATATTTTTGTAGCTTTATGAACAAAATACTTTTATTTGAATGAATGATTTAATCGAGACTGTTATCAGATTAACAAAATAAGTAGATACCTACATCAACTTACTATACATGATGTAGATAACATTCAAAAATAAGAAACAATAATTCGTCTACACCGCAACTGATATCTAGAAGTCTGCGACCCGAGTACGGAAAGGTCGAAGTAGAAAATATTGCTGCAAAGCTAAGCGCAACTTTTGCAATGACTCAGCGATCTCGCGACGTCGCAGGCACCGGGTATATCTACTCGAAATATGAAAATAAGATTATTTTATTTTGAGTCTGCTCTTATCGAGCAGCAACGAGGATATCGTTTAGGTATCTGCCGTGATCGGTGATCGAATGAAACATTCGTACGTATTTCAACTTAGATATAAATAGAAGTAAAGTAACATTTCAAATAATCGTGCCTAAATCCGTAAGTGGGGGTATAAGCGAAAGCTAAACTTTATTAAAGGTCCGACAGCGTCAAGGGCCGGGGCGACCGACCTTCATAAAACAAACTTTATGACAAACAATAACATTTATTACATAGTTGAGTATTAATGCGCACTCCATTTACAGCTGGGCGGGCGCCGCCGCCGTCGCGGCGCCCCTGCATTGTTGGTCGCGCCGCAAACATCTTTTTATGTTTAATAACTCACCCCATCATACGAGACGCCTTGCTTATGAAACGTGAATAATCCTAATCTAGTGCGCTATTATAGCGCTCGCCTTTGAAGCCGGTCTTTCGACTAACATATCGTGTAGCAACCTACCCCTAATGTATCGATGCTTAGAACGCCTACACCTTTTAAAGTGTATAGTGTAACGCTAACACCTTCTAAAGTGTAACAGGAATACTCGAGCACTGACTAACCTAACTTTCTATAAGACTTTAAAATTATTCTTCAACATTACAAGACACGTTGATAAGCCCATGTCTACTTATGGAGTCAATAAAAGAAAGCGACATTTTAATAAAAATACAAAACGTCCTGTAGCAAGGAGTGGACAGCAACGCGCGGGTTGTTCTTGTTCTAGACTGAAATTAAATTTTATATAGGACATTATACGTGACAAACGACGTGAACGACACGAATATCCTCTTTCGTGTTACGCTTTCGGTAGCTATTCTTATTTTACGTACGTAATCGTAGCCGGCGTTTTGTTGAGAGTAAACAATAATTTAGAGTTAAACCATTAAATAATACTTAAAATGGTTACATTTCACATACTAATATCACAAGAAATAACCATTGCTCCTTGCAGCTACTAGCAATAAATGTCAAGAACTCTTCGTTCATTAAAATGAACGTGTTTACTTGCTGTTCAAGTCAGTCTGAGTGCAAAATTATACATGTAGCATACAATACAGTCAATTATAACAGGATAAATGTTCGTAGTTTCGTACATTACTGTATGTTAGAGCCCGTGGATAAGAATTTAATGTGTCATGGATTCGGTGGACACTAGACGGGGGGTTTGTATAAAGCCAGTGGAGGACATGTGTCAGCCGAGAGCTCTGCACAGGGAACGTTTTTATACCACAGAGCTGCCGAGAATATCGTGCGGGTGAACGACACGATTTAGGGAAATCTCAATTTGCCGACCATCCAAATGTAACAGGCTTTTGGACGTCACTTTTTGTTTGATAGTTAGAATTAGGTCCCACATTGTCACGGTATCTCTATAAAAAGGTTAATAAAATATCTGTTTGTGAAATAAATAGTAAGTATATTTGAGTGTATTCAGATTTCGGTATTGTCATTCCTCCTGAATCATTCATGACGATCAACCAAACGAGTATCGGATATTTATGACGACAGGGTTGTATTTATTTTAGTAGTTCTAATATTATTCCGAGGACGATCACAACTTTCGCGTGTAGCACGTCATTAAACCACAGTAAGATGTAGAGTGACTGACGACTCGGAAAATTCTTTGAAAAGGAACTCTTTATTATTTCGGTTGTTGCATGTTTTGTTTGCAGAAGGCAACGTGAAACGCACGTGTAAGGTAGCGTGCAGCATCAGTCAGTGTAATGTGTACGCGTAATCGCGATGGCTGGCTGGCGGTAGGTACTTGTCGATGCTCATTTGCGTATCTAAGTGGGCCCGCGGAGGCCATTAGCCAACGATCGAAGGCGTCATTACTCGCGTAGTGGCGCGCGATAAGGAGAGACCGCCACTACACCCTTAACGACACCGCCTGCGGTGGAAGTGGACAGCTACGTACCTTACACCCTTCAGATTGCTATAAGAAAAATAATTTAAGCAAATGTTACGGAAAATTGGGTCAAATTTTATGCTAAAAGCTTCTGGTTAATTGAAGTTTTATCAAAATTTACGATTTAGTATATTATTTAATTTTCCTTTTTTACCCAGTTCACAAAATGTACTCAAAAATACATTCATGTTGAAAGTTAAAGAGTTGGTCCTTAAACTCGCATAAGTGACTCTGATGAGTTCTGATGAGTGCTGCAAGATGTTTTCTGGCTTCATTTTAATAGCCATGCCACATGGTAAAGCAATCCAATTCCACGTGAAGATTTCTCAATATTAACCCTCTGTTTATAACAACAATGGAACTTCAGAACATGACAACATCGTTCCGGTGTTATCGCTATTAGCAGGAGTTACGTACAGCTTATGGTACAAGTGTAACTACTTACATACTATTAACCGTAGCATGTGATTTCATAAATGGTCGTGAAACGCCATTGCGGAGTTTCCTCGTAGATTTTAACGAGATTGCCGGTAGTCGCCGGTGCCTGTAGCATCGAACTTGCGGCGAGAACCCTCCAACACAAGTTTACAACTTATTAAAGAAGATCTCTCCGAATTGATATTAAAATCCGGGGAAATACTTTCCGTTTCTTACATTTACGAAGAATGTTAAACTTCTAACATTAAATATGTATTTTTATTGCAGGTACCGAAAATTATAATATTTAAGTTCTTTATAACTTTATTAACATGTAACTTTTTTGGTATTCAAAGCGTTCACGTCTTTCTCCGCGTCCAAAGCAGGAGGTAACCGAATTTAGAACTTAGCTACTGCTAAATTAAATTTCAACACCTAAAGTGTAACAAGAATACTCGGGCACTGACCGCTTTGAAGAATCTGATTATACAAATTTATCCCTTCCTCATAATTGTCTTAAGCCTAGGCAAGTCACGTTCGTGTAAGAGGAAGGCGGGAAGGCCCCTCGTTTATAATCATTTATAATCAATGTCAAGATAGTATTATCAGGAGATTGGTTAAAAATTGTGTACACAGGGCTATGCTAAAGAGCCTTGGTGTTAATGATAGGCTCATCTCGTAGTAAGGTAAAGCGGGTGACTAATGTGTGAATAAAATATGATTTAGAGTGGCGGGAAATAGTGATCGATTCGGCTAGTGGTGTTTGTCGGGTGGCGCGGTGGCGGCGGCGAGCTGCACGCAGCGGAGGTGAGCTGCAAGGGTTAGCTGGCTGCCGGTGATCCGATACATGTATTATTCAAGCGAGGAGGACCGGCCGCGGCTCGCGAGCCGCTCATTACAATACGAGCGCGCCGCCCGGCGTCGGCCCGGCGGACAACTTCTGCGATGGCAGACAACGCGACCGATTAAAATTTCATCTCTCTTTGTTCGGGAACAGAGATAACGGATCGATGTGCGCCGCTAATGCCCCTGCACGCCCCACGCCAATCTAAATTGAATTTATCGATTCACTGTCCATGCGCATCTAGCTATTTATAAAGATACCAAAAAGCAGTTTTGGTGCTAGCTAGTACCTATTACTTCGTTATAATTATAAATAAATAAACAATGCATCACTGTAGGATGCAACTTGTGCTTATGTTTGGGAGCGCAGTAGATACTGTAGAGATTAGAGAATATAGTCGCACAACAGACTATGTGTATGTTCACAGGTTTATCAAATCCAACGACGAAATTGAAACGCGCGACACGGGTATCGGCTTGTTTGATTAAGCTTAATGTTTTGTTACAACGTACGCTCGCAAACTAGAACATTTATTTATAGTACAACATTCTTGAATGGCATAATTGAATGCTCACTAAACTCTATAAACGTGCGTAGCTACATGGCTGTAAATTATACTGCAATTGAGAACTTTTGTCTGCAGCACATGCAATAAAGAGGTTAATGTGAATTGGTTATTGAGGATTTAATATAATTTGCTTTTCAGTAAGGAATACTTAATTGCCAGACAGATACTGTTAAAGAGTATTGAGGCTGCTACGACTCGTAGTTAAAATTCGTAGGCAAGTTTCGTAGCATTCGATAAATAATCCCTAGAGTAATATTGCATCTTATAAGAAACAGTAGCACATCCCACTAATATTATAAATGCAACAGTTTGTGTTTGTGTGTGTGTGTGTGTGTATGTTTGTTACTTCTTCACGCTGAAACGGCTGGACGGATTTGGATGAAATTTAGAGGTAGCCATAGGACCTGGAAAAACACATAGGCTACTTCCATTTTCATTTATTCATTCATCCATTTTCCGCAGACGAAGTCGCGGGAAACAGCTAGTAATACATATACATCATCATATAAGTTTTTTTTCATTAAGAAATATTTAATTTCTAGACACAATCATGCTGTAAAAAAATTATAAGGGTAGCTACGACGCGTAGCACAAATTTTTAGGCAACTTTCGTAGCACTCGGGAAAAATAATTCCTAGAGCAATAGTTTTTAAAGCATTATAATGAATCACACTAATATTATAAATGCGAAAGTTTGTTTGTGTGTGTTTGTTACTCCTTCATGGTGAAACGGCTGGATGGGTTTGGATGAAATTTGAAAAAGATGTAACCTGGGACTTGGAGCAGCACATAAGCTACTTTTCATCCATCTATACAGCATTAACAGCTAGTTTAGATAGGTAATAAAATTATTACCTAGCTAAACTAGCTGTTAATTCTGTATAGATACGTGAGAAGCAAATGCTTCTCAGTAAGAAATACTTAATTGCTAGGCAGATGTTACCAAAAAGTGGGTATAGGGACCGCTACGACTCTTAGTTAAAATTCGTAGACAAGTTTCGTAGCATTCGAGAAACAACCCCTAGAGTGATACACATCTTCAAGGACACAGTTTTTAAAACACATAATACCTAAACCAGGTAAATCTCTGTGAAATTTCAAGAAATATTTTTGCTAAAATTAATAAAACAGTTCTCATTGAAGGATATTTGCAGAGAACTCGATTTCTAGCAATTATCGGGCGGCGATTCTAAGCGATGCTGGCCCACACTGACACTGCAAAATAAAGCCGAAGTGCAACGTCCTGGAATCTTTTATTTTTTCCCGACCACTTGGCTCAGTTAAAACGGGTAATAAATAAATTAGACAGGACATCCTCGCTACAACCTTCAGCCATCTGAATAACTAACGCACGGACGTCTTTGCCACATAACTCACGTATCTAAAATAAAAAGGCGACAAAGAAGGTTTTGTTTTGGTATTACGCTATCGGGGCGCGCACGGTGCGGGCACAAGTACGTAGCCAGCGAGCGTGGACGCTTCTTTGCGCGTTCGATTTTGCAAACAGACGCCTCACGACGTGTACAGTCGAAACTGTGAAAAATAGCTGCAATTCGTGTCGGATATTTAGGTGCAGACAGGAGCTGTGCGTCTTTTCAATAGCATGTTTACAGGGTTTACATTTTCAAAACTAAGAAATTGACCCCGCTTTCTTCAAAGATTAATTTGAGAAAATAAATCAGGCTTGCTTTGTATTCCCGTCACAGCCGACAGCGGAGCCTTAGAAGCTATTACAGTGGCCGTAATGAGATTTAGAGCGCTCATATAAAGTTATTTATGTGCAGAGTGCGGCTACCGTGAACCATGGCAGGGAGTAGAGTAGACATACGGTGGCTCTAAAGCTCTATAAAGAGCAGCTTCATTAACGTACAATCACATGGTACGAGTTCATTATGCGAGAATTAAGTCTCATTGATGTATCATAAAGTAGAATGAGTACCGTTGGATGTATGTCAAAGAGGTGAGCTGTTCTATAGTGGCGTTGATGTGTGGCACGCAGGGTGGGGCGGCCCTTGTGCTATCATCCATCAAACTTGTCCTGTATAGTAGGCTAAAATGATTGAGCTTATTATGTGGCGGTGAAACATACAAACATTTCCTGTATAATACATGTGGGGGAAAAGAAAAATATTACTTATTCGTGGAACTATGCGACATCTCTTATGAAAACCGAATCTATCATTGTAGCGTACACTAACTCTTATTTCAATAGCTTACGAGACTGCCCGACCCAATAAACGATAAAAACACGAGAATGCTTGATCATTGCAAGTAAAGCGACCTTGGGTCTCACGATAGGTAATTAACAAAAGAAATGGGTGAATGGCGTAGGTGTGTGGACTCCCAGCACAATAATGTGAAGTCAGTCGACATTACATCAAATAGCTGAAACTATCGCTGGCACGCACGCCTCGTTTAGACAATGGCGCCGGCCCTATTATTTATTATTATTTTTATTCGAGGAGGTGAATGATCGATAGCGTAGAGGGCTCGCGGAAACGGACTTCTTTGTTCGGCGAGATTAATCACACGCACTAGCTATGATGGAAACGACCGGAGATATTAATTAAAATAGTGTTCGGTAAATCTGCTGAAAAGTTTATAGAGAGACTATTGTATAGTCCGAGAGTACAACAAAAGCAGTCTACGTATTATAAATGATCATATATATTTGCGACCTTCGCGTTCGTAAAAAAAAAATAGATTTATGCGCCCTATACTTATTGGACTGTCAGATAAGAAGTAACTATTCAAAATTGTGGAACTGCGCACTATAGAGAATCATTAAAGCTCAGTTCACGTACGGACTACAATTTATTCCCCGGGCAATTTAAGGAAAAATTTCGTGGCAGTTTTACCTTTTCGCATGGGAAGAGGAAGAGCAAAATCAGAATGTATTTTAGACACCGTATGACGCCATGCTGACTTGGCATTTGTGGGGCTCCGCACGCGCCTACTCGATACCGACGCCGACGAGGCGTTTTTACAAAATACAGATTATGTATTATTATTTATGTACCTAACTCAGTATTGAAAGGGTTTAGAATTAGATTCTTCAGATGGTTATGTCGTTCTTGTGCCTTACGCGATGGAAAAACAATTCTTCTAATAGTTCTGACAGTTGGTCACTAATGTGGAGTTGTGATTTAATCCTTTCAATAGTGCGATAGCGACATCGGTTACGGCGTCGACAGGGCGGCAGACGGCGCGCCAGCGGGTACGGTAACGCGATATCGCAAACAAACGCTTGGACACCACGCCTCGTGATGTCAATTACGCTAATTAAACACACAGTGGGGGAGAGAGGACGCTCGCCTGCTACCCGCGCCCTCCCACAATGTCCTCAACTGACGCATCATTTTAACAACAAAAGCCATTTCTCACAGAAGCGGAAAACAATGGTCCAACTTATATCCAGACGAGCAAGTCGGAGCTTGTTAGAATGCAAACCTGTTTGTAATTTATAATCAAGAACCAATGAAAGGTGATAGTCGCGGCAATCTCCGGGAAGTATCCAATAATTAGTCTTCTTCTACCTGGCGTTACTCCCGGCTATTGCCAGGGTCCGCCTTCCGACTGAACTTCCTCCACTTTGCCCGATCTTCAACATCCTTTTCAGTCAGGCCATTGGCTCGCATGTCTTCGGACTTGACGACGTCCAGCCAGCGCTTGCGAGGGCAACCACGGGACCTAGCCCCAAAGACAGCCATATTCATGCATCTCCGACCAACGTACTCCATAGGGCGGCGCATGATGTGGCCATACCATCGCAGACGACACTCTTGCAGTTTTTCCCCCACGTCACGGACACCAAGTATCCAATATTAGTAACGATCTGTAAATCGTCTCCATCGTCTGAATTTAACTTTATTTAGATGAAGTTTACAATGCAAACGACGACAAAATATGCAAACACAATGAGAAATGCTCCGCGTTAGTGGTAAGTAATTACTCGCCGATGAAATTATGGAAATGAGCGGTGAAAAGACAAATAATAGAATGAGTGCTAACAAGAGATAAGACACGGCTTAATTAATAAAGTTGGCGCGCTTGTCTTGGGGAGGCGCGCCGGAGACGCCCGCGATTCTGGATCCGAATCGGATAATCGCATTCGGTTAATTGAGCGTTAGATTGACGCTATCGGGCCAGAGAGTCAACCGGCGGTGTCCCGTGCACCCCGCCGGTTCTTTGATCCACCCGCTAATACGACCAAATCATAGGATCAGGCTACAAAAGAATCTTCGTGGTGAGATATTGTCGAGAAATAAAAACCGTGATAGATACTTTCATACAGCTGATATAAAGTGAAATGAGATTGAGTCGAAGACAGTGGTCGTCTAAGTAATGGGGGCCGAGGAAAATGACACAAAGGGTTGCAAGCGTGCGTCATATTTGGGAAAGTTTTAACGAGAGGGGCCGCTGAAGGGGGATGGTTGCGTGACATGCGAGCTTCCATCAGAGTACTTTGAACTGTCATCGTTTGTCGACAGAACGTCTAACAATTAAAATATTTTATTATATGTTATGTTTTACGCCCTATTGTTTTGACATAGGATAATGAAAAATGACAAAAAAAAATACCATTCCCTCCCCCTTATCTCCGAAGTTTGCAAAGAAAAAAATCTGAAATAATTAGAGTTGATAAAAGTTTACCTAAATATTGCACCAAAAATAAAACGATGTTCGTATCTAGCACAGTTTTTTAGAAATCATCAAAATTCCTTCACAAACAAACTTAGTTATGCGGTCCGGTATTTTTTACTTTTATACGTCCAAGAACGGTACGGAACCCTCGGTGCGCGAGTACGACTCGCACTTGACCGGTTTTTTTTTGTTTATTATAACTACATACCATAATCGTTGATAGGTTTATTAAAATATGTATTTTCTTTATTTCCTTGATTTTTTAGTATTGAAAATAAATGCCGAATATTTGGCCGATATTTTCCGACCAGGAAACATGCAGAAATAGTCGGTTTTCCCGACTAGTCGGTGTGCAGTCGGCCCACCTCTAGTAATTATGGCAACATTTCAAGGAAAACCAATGAAACCGAGCGTGGAAGCCAATGCATGTGTTATGAAATGGTCAGTCAAGGTCAGTAACTTTCGTTGCTTACACAGGTGCGAGGCGCGCCAGACGAGCGCACGTACGTGCGTATCCGACATGAAACGACCTACGACGGCAACGCTACAACCAGTGGCAATTTGCTATCGCTTGCAGTTCGCGCCGACTACTGTTTATGAACATTTTTTTATGTATATTTCTTTTAGTGCAATTAGTATTTTACTCTCACAAATGGCGTAGGATATTTATTTTGTACATTTCTATATTAGATTATTCAGTTTAGACTGTGTAAATCATGGCATAGTTTAAAAGCGGCAGCCTTATTACATACCAGGCGGATATGCGAGCGAAATTTAATCAGAAATTAAACAAGTTATGTTTCAACATGTAACTGATACACTGTGGTAAACGTGTCTAATTAATTCGTGTTTGACTTTATTACATCGTCAGTTTCAATTTACATAAATGATGGTTTTTGACTAAAATAGCACCAGAATTTTAAAGTTAATTAAAAAAAATTGGAGCCACTGTAAAGAGTCCTTATTAAACGGAGTCTTTTTTGAGGGGCGACAGAGTGACTAAGTACATTATAAAAAGTGTATTTACACTCGACCTCACGCGGCGGACGGAAAAACTTTCGTTTCGGGCGCTTTATGGGCGGAAAAATTGAGAAAAGTTGGAGCGTAACGGCCGGTGGCGAAGAGGAATAGGGACTCCGGCGACGGCGACTTTAATATAATATGTAAATCGAACGGTAACACCGCGACCTCACGGTCGGAAGATACACGCAGAACTCATATCGCCTGGACGTATTACATGGGGAGTCGTAAATTATCGTGCAAAAGGCAAAGCAGCAGTTTTACGCTGGTGCGCTGCGGATGAGGCTGCATAAGCGGTGGAAGAGCGAGGAAGGGTTACGAGCCTATGAATGCAAATGAGCGTCACCGCGCGGGTGGAGGTCGGTTTATCGGCAGCCATTTACATAAAACCGTAGAAGCCGACTGGTGAGCACACTTACCCGCCTATTGCTATGATCATATGCTGATTATAAGTACCCTACACGACGGATAATACCTTTATAATTTGCCCAAATTTTACACTACCCAACGGACCGAAATTTTCGTCGAAACCAAACGTACGTGGCTAACAAAAGTCCTAATGAGACGTTAAATATGTAATGAAGAGTTTAATGCGCAATGAAAGCGACCAAATAATATATTAGTAATTAAAGCCAACTTCTTAGTCATCTATTACGAATCCATTGTAACCAGTTAGTTATGTGAACGTGACTTATTTACATTTGTTACTATATACGCACGTGTCTTTTTAATGTCTACGATGCCCAGTTCCAAAGCAGATGTCTGTTCGAGCCACTCATGTAACGAGGTCATGCTAGTAATGTAGACATTTTTGCCAGACATTTCTGCATAGATGTAGAGAACGTTAGTGACTTTAAACACAGATGACTTTACGCGCTGTTTATTCCCTGCCGTCACTATCTTCGCTAGGGATCAGCTCGTAAAACCGTCGGGTTAGAGCATTGTTTTATTATCGGTCCCCGCTGGTGTAATACTGCACAATGACGCCGCTCTACAATCTGCCGCCATTCATTAAGCCCTACTGACCGAATGTAATCTGAATCTGTGGCCAATTTGTAAGTCTCTCCTTATGTATAAATTCGCATTTAATCTATGCGACAGCTATCCAACCGGTTCAAGAAAATTTTGAAAAGAAGTCTTTTAATCTTGTCGACATATCTGAAATGGTGGACAGGCGACCCAAAACTTTCCTGTTGCGATGGTTACAAGGCTTCCAACTCTACAAAAACAACGATACATCAAAAGTGAGTTACAAGTTAACTGGCGCTATCCGCCACGGCCCACGGCAAAATTTCGATTTAAGCTGACACGGGTACGAACCGACCGCGCCTGGGTTCTCCTCATTGACTTACCTACGACACTTTTCAAGTTGTTCACTCAATAGAAGTGACCTCCTCAAACTAAACCCCAATGTCCTTTATAAAATAACGCGACATAATGATGCTTTACAGACCTTTTCTATTATTTAGTTACTATAAAGGTGGGCAGCGAATCATACGAGTCGTAAATTTATAAGCATTCAACTTGTCTGTTCAACAAGTAGGGCAGCGAAAGACACGAAGGGAGGAGCGTTAAGAGAGGACAGACGAAGGGCGGAGCTTTCTGAAAAACCAGTAGCGTGTCCGCAACACATAAGAGACTTAACGGTCGTGCTGTTGTTGCTAGGAGATTACTAGCAGATGTTTGTTCGTTACGTGCCATCGGGAAACCATTCGTGGAGTCCTTAATGTCCGTTGAACGTTTATTACGTGGAAACTTCAAAGCGATGAAGTTTACACACTGCGATTTGTTGAGAAAAGTTGATGTTTAAATTTTACGCAGATAGACGAGCCCCGCGAAGACAATAAAGAACATAAAGTGTACAGTTAAAAACTTTTGGCAAGGCGAAACACTCCGGCGCGACGCTTTGAAAGTTGCAAGACGAAGCCGGCGGCGCGGCGGAGGCGTGCAACACCTCACCACCGCGATCCCGCTGTCAAACTAAGAAATATTGCCGTTCCGAAGTAGCTCCCACAGTTTTGTCCATCCAACTCGCAAAAAGCGTTTAAACTAGCCAAGCCGATGATAGCCATCTAGCCTAGGGATATCTATATTTTCATTGTTTTTTTTTTTTTGCGCTGTTGTTCCATATAACAACAACATTACGTAACCCTCCAAATGTTGGCATTTGAAACAAAGCGGATATTATTTTGAACTCATGTGCAATTTGTGCTTGTACGAGTAGCTTCGCCTGTTTACAAAGTTGTAACTACGTTGTTGGGACCAGACAATTACCTATCAAAATACAAGAGGCAGTAATTTTAAGAGCGTCGGTACTTTGGATCAGCACAGTAAGCCTGTGATCGCATCACGGCCCCCTACGCCGCTCGCCCCGCCGGCGCCCGCTAATCCTATTCCCGCGACAAATTAATATGCTCATCGGCAGCCGCGTCACTAGATTACAGCGCGTTCATAGCGCGATTGTATTTTAAGTGTATTATCCAATTTGGTGGATATTGTGCGTGTGGTAATCCGCGGTCGTCGAGCACACGCGAACGTTTAGTCGCGAGTCGCGGTAAACGCTACAACGAACGCTTGCATTATCGCACGCCGTGCTGGAGCGGGCTAGCGCACTTAATAGATTTTGTTGGTGCTGCAGCCGACGCGGTCAGCCTATTGCAAACTAACGGGATTATCGCCTTAATATGAGTTTAGTGCGATAACGGAATGAGTATATTTGTGTGTGTGAGTACGGCTGTAACATTCTGGGTAACGTTTCAGTCGTGTAAATCCAAGTGTTGATGGTTCCAGTTAAGTCCGACAAATCCTTTGAACGTCTTCGTTAGAGAACAGAGTTAGGTCCTTCATGTCCACTTCTGTTGAAGAGCGGTCGTCTCGAGATTCCGACTGAGTGTCTCATTATCTTGCATAGGATAACTTAAATATAGGCAAAAGTTAAGATTTCACAGACACAAGTTCACAAACATTGTTTTTAACCGAAATTTTATCACAAACTGAATAAAACAAACCAAGCTAAACTTCTCTTACACGTGTACTATATTATTTTTAGCTCTATTCTAGAAACGAACGAAGTGAACCAAAAATGGCGAAAATAATTAAAATCGGCGCAAACCATTAAAAGCGCAGTTTATAATAGGAGAGTGCACCGTGAAGTGTCCTTCATGTAGGCAGTTAAAGAGTTGGAGGAGCGCTCTCGAGCACGAGGACGTACTGTAGCGGCGTCACCTCGCAGCGACTAACGAACCTGCCGACAAAAACTCTACTCTGCACTACATACTTTACAACAGTGTACTGCGCCGCGATAATTCCGACGGTGAACACTCGCTTTGTACTTAAAAAATCTCATCGAGTTAATTGTGTGCAAACTTGGGGCGCTGAATAATTGATAAATTACTCCGACCTGTGGAATTATTTTTAATTACGATGTTTCTGAGGTATACACGCCGGAATTTAATTCTGGAGAATTGTAGTAATTGCATCGATCAGTACCCCTATAATGAGTTTTTTTGACGTATAGTTTCGTTAACGTAAGCATATTTCGAATTTAAAATACAGCAGTCCTGAAACATTTGGATAAAATTTTATACAATTTGCACATTTTAAAAAATACAGAGAAATTAATTAAGTATTTAATTTATATAAATATTGTGTAACAAACGTGTATTTTCAATTCAAAATATGCTTACGTTAACGATACTACACGTCAAAAAACTCATGATCGGGGTACTGTTTTATAAAATGGATAGTGTTTTGTCTTTCCGAAAAATATGAGTAATTGAATAGGTACACCTTCACTCCAGCTAATAATGAGTGAAATTAAAGCGTTTGTTCCAAGTATTTTCAACATACAATCAAAAAAAATCTTTCCCCTTTATAATATTAGTACAGATAATGAAGTTCGTCAAAACTAATATACAGACAAAATAAACGAAATGATTAAAAAAACAAAACACGACTGTGAAATTTTTAATTAATAGCCTATGTCACTGTACAGTGAAGACGAATCTAACGACACCTTATTATGTATGTTCAAAATGCATCAAGCCGTTTAGCCTACAAAGCGTGCCAAAAAGTAGACGAGTGTATCTATACTAAGGAGAATTAGAAGGAGGCTCCTTCTGGGGCAGTTGAGTAAAAAAGGTACAGCAATCGAAAGAGCTATTAATTTAACTTTGTCCCACAAGGACAATTAAAGACCATAATGATCAATAGCACGCGATCCGGCAAGGGTCCAGATTTTAATATCGAGATTGCGGAACGATCGCGATGTCATTAAACTGGTTTCATTTGTAATTAGAATTCTAAATGTTCAGTGCAAAAACTTCGCTACAGCTTCGAGAACGCGTTTTTATAACTGAATCAGGTACCACTCAAGAGTAGATACTCAAAAAAAGTTAAAAGCATGATCCTCAAATCTCAATAACACTTAAGATAGCTTCCGTGACTCGGTCGGCGTTCGGAAACAGAACTTCAGTTTATAAAAGTAAAAAAAAAGGCAACGAGAACGTAGTAGAAGTGTTGCTAAATAATGAATGCTCACCACTTAACAAGAATCGTGGAGCGGGCGCGACTGTCACTCGGCACTCATCCTCGCGTCGCGCTAATTGAGTGGGGCATCTCACGACGTAACACGACAACGCCACGCTCACCACGGAATGTAAACACCATCGTAAAAACGACACTGTCACATTATTTCGGGTGCTTCATCAACTACTTCCTCCTGTAATACGATTTAATCAAACGATTCAAAGTAAATTTTCAAACTACGTTTCACGTACAGCCGGTACAGCAGTCTATCTAGTTTATGTTTTCCGGAAAGACGATGTTGAAACGAACGATTAATGGACGAAATCAGTTATTTTGCAGGAAATTGTAAATACGATATACAGTTCACGTGATTATGTTTAAAACCGAATGAAAACGATTAGTTAACATTAACACACGTTATTTCTTTTAAGCTCCGTTATAGAGGTGCCGTAGTCTGCGTAGCACGTGACATTTGTTATAGATAATGTGGGGGTATAATGTGTCGTGGCTAGTTAGTTTGTAGCGAGGTGTGATCGGCGGCGATACATCACGCGCCGTCAGAAGATATATGGGCGTTGTCGTCTATCGGTCGCCGTGAACGGTAACACATTGTCTGATGCTCCACGTCGTGCTTTTTGCAACATAAATAATGACACGGCTCGCGTACCAAAAAGAAGCAAACACAAAGAACGACCCGTAAAGAATTTATTTCTTTTTATGTTTCAGAGATCAGCGATTATCATAGCTTTTATAAAGATTCCACGTTCAAGCATGACCCTAACACAAAGTTCAACCATGTCAAAAAAAAAATACAATAAAGGGTTCTACGGTTCTGCCATTGCACGACCTTAGAAGGGCAAAGGTGCGATGCATCGATTTTCAGTGTCTAACAATAGTTTGGTCTATGATTAATAAAATGGAATGGATGGTGTGGATTTTACAAAAAAAAATTCTATGACTGAATTAGATTTCAACGAATCTGCATTAATTTACTTGTAGGTACCTATTTACAGTTTGGAATAGATAAATGAGGAACATCAAGATCTAAATCCAGCCATCGTTACTAATGAAAATGAAAATAGAGCAAATGTAGAGCGCGTCACAATAGTAAAACCGACAGTTCACACTCGTACATACGTGTAATAAGTTGGTAGAGGCGCTAATCCGACTTATCTCACACGGCTGGCCATTGCATCGATTTGTGGATGTACATAATATATAAAGTTCTTTGTACAAAAATATACAAGTTGGGGATTAGAGAAAAGATTGCGTCTGGCTTGGAGTGGGCAAAGCGCACGATGCGAAACGGAACCGGTTGTACTTGTTTATTTTGCACGCATTCCAGCCGGCCAAGCGGGAGCGAGCGAGAGGCATCCCGGTCAGATCAGGAACTCGATTCCTACGGCGCGCCTGGCCTTGAATCCCAACTCTTCGTAGTGGCCGGTAAAAATATTGTGAAGTTGTGTAACGTGTGTGCCAACAGATTTAAACTAACTACTAACTGCCATTACAATTTGCGTCATTCGCAAAGAACTACTGGTAATTTATGTTCCGTTAATGCGTTTTCCCTTTCCTGGATAAGCAGATTACTAAGCAATCACAACATGTGTTCTGATATTACTTGAAGCTATGTGTAGCAGACTGTAGCAACGTGTTGCGTTTTTTTGTTCGTAATCCTCATAGAAATTGGATAACTTTTTATTTTTAAAGATCAATCTATACTAATACGGAGTGTAAGTGAGCGTAAATAAATTTCGTCAATCTTTTAAAAACATTACGGCTTTGGAGATTTTGCAAATCGTTAAAAAATCTCTAAACAAAGACATATTTTTTTTAAAGTCCGACACTAAAATATGTTAACGTTGGGTTCAGACTTCAGAATAAGGTACTGAACCCATGGTTTCAGTTTTCGTTACGCTGTCACTTACACCCGTATAATAAAGCTGAAGAGTTTGTTTGAACGCGCTTATCTCTGGAACTACCAGGCAGATACGAAAGAATATTTTTATATAATATGATAGCCAGATTCATGAGGAACAGTATAGGTTATTTAACATCACGCTGTGACCTTTAGGAGTCGAGCAAAAATTAAAAAAAGTAAAAAAGAATGCTAAGCAAAAATGAAGTAATAGCGCAAGAGGGTAAATAGTCCGATTTCTTTTAAATTAAACGGTGGGTGAAACCGCGCGCCACTACGAGTATTAAATAAAAACAACAAAGTTTTCTCTTTTGCTGGGATATCTTACATAAGTTTGTAACGGAACTATCCAATCCTGTGTCTTTAGCAACCACAGTGCATTTATCAAGTATGGCGGTTTGTGGTGCAGATGCGCGCTCTACATCCTCCAGTCTTCCTATAGCTCATACATAACTTGTAAAGCAGGTTTTGCAACTTTCAGCCAATAATGTGCTGCATTTCGTAGAAAGTTTTTTAAAATTATTTTAGGTATAAAGCGACGCATTATTCTTGGCGACTTGATGAGTCATTCGGATGTGTCACTAATTCATTATTTATAGGCGGCGTGTCATTAGCGTAGGCTTTGTTTATGTCGCGGCGAGTGATTCTATTTACGAGAAGTACGTCACCCTCACCAGTTATATGCGATCAGACAGGACATGAATTAGCAATGGCATTCATATTAATACTTAGAAATTGTGGGAGGATTTATTTGCGTACAATCATTTTGGCCTTTTGGGGGAGTTCCTAAAACGACAAGCCATTTTCCTGTGAAATCCATACAGGTTTCGTGTCACGTCCGCGATGAGAATTCACTTTAATTGGCAAATCATACGTAGGCCAATTAAGGATGCTAAGTTGGATGGAGGCGCGCGTGACGCGACTGGTGAACGTATTCAATTATGCAAACGTAGTCCGTGAAAGAACAGCCCAAACCTCCCGTCTTCTCCTCTTTTATTGACCGTTGGGAACGGGCTGACGAAGTGCACTTCGACTCAGTTCCCTCGAATTACATAACATTTATCGTCACGCGTAATTCTCATGCTCCCGACTCGACTTTCACACCTTTCACTGACTCGTGAGCAAAAAATTGATATTACTTATACTTGAACACACTTTCTCTTCATATAGCAATTACGTCGACGAGGGTTAACATGTGGGTACACACGTAGAAATACAGGCTTCATTTTTAATAAAACATTCGATATTGCACAAGGTAGTGAAACGGCAAGATAGGACGCCACTGGAGCATCTGAGAGTCGCGACGACGACGCTCGCCCCGGGGACATCGCAATTGTCATGTAAAGCGTCGTCGGGGCTAAAGCGTGGCACATCGGGCCCGCGCTTCGCCTCCGGCTGAAAATGCACTTTTGCGAAGCGATTGCCTGTCGATCTAAGTTATTCAGCGAAACGGTGAGTAGCGACCTAAGTATGGATAACGATCTGCTCCGACAGTGTTAAGCCCCCAGACACACTCCGATTTATCGCCAACTGTATCGCGAGATGGATTTTATGAAAAAGTCTGAAAATCGAAATTGGAATGATGTAGCTAAAAATATCATAAGCTGTGTGCACAATTGCACATACCGTTAGCAATTATCTGAAGATTAAAAGATGTGTACTTTATCGAATAATAGCCTATAACATCGCGGTAAAAGTAAGTATCTAGGAAAGCGATGCCTGATGCGATTCGTTTTTCTGGTCGCGGCTATGTATCAAAATAATGGTTTCTTCGATTCGTGACCAATCACTTAGTACGGTGAGTCAATTATAAGGAGACATACGTTCATATTTTGTTGTTAGTGCCACTAAAAGTTATTGAATAATGGTCAAGTACAATTTGTTTAGTAAAGAATTGTAATATTTTGGCATTATCGGTATGATAGAGAAGATGGAATTAACCGTTAGACTTAGTGCCCAAGGTGAAGAATGGTGACATGTTTTTTTTTTATATATATTATAGGAGGCAAACGAGCAGACGGATCACGTGATGGTAAGTGATTACCGCCATGGACACTCGCAATACCAGATGAGTCACAAGTGCGTTGCCGGCCTTTAAAAAACTGCTCTTGCCTTGGGCATTGTTGAGCGCAGTTTTGCCCCCCCCCACAACAATGGATTTATCAACTGCGCCATCATGGGGGGGGTGGGGGGTGGGGGTTGAGCCTCCGGTACCCTCACTCACTCGGCGAAACATGACGCAAGCGTCGTTTCACGCCGGCTTTCTGTGAGGCCGTGGTATTACACCGGTCGAGCCGGCCCATTCGTGCCGAAGCATGGCTCTCCCACGGTAAAATGTTCCACCCACAAACACGGGAACGGAAAAAATAAGACGCAAAAGTTTCAACAATAATTTGTGGTACCTACTAAAGTAATCAGAATCAAAAGCAGAAAGCTGTTTACTGTCATGCTTGCATGATTTAGGATGGCAACTTGTCGAATGCGATACAGAAACCTAGGAGCAAAGGCATAATTTATTGCCTCACGTAACTTTACACTATACAAACTTAGCAAATAGTGTCCTTATAGGGCGACTGGGGGACCACAAGATCGTAATTGTCCGATACTGTAGACTGGAGTTGTTCAATATTGCCGTAAAGGGCCAGACTAGACTTTCGCTATCGCGTAATAGTCTCGCACTGGCGGCGGCGGCGGGTGACGTAACCGTGCGTCCGGCGCGGCGTCGAATTCGGCACGTTGTGTTCGAGAATCGTGATGCAAGCGAGGTGCCAAGGTCGAGGCTGATACTCGGCATGCAAATGAGCGCAGATAAGTCGCGCTCATTACACCCTACACCCGACGCCGGGGCCTCTGGAGTCATTACGAGCCCTGTCGGAGCCGCCTTTATTTTATTACGCGGATGTGTCGAGAAAGGAGGTTAATGTCGTCGAATTACACGCATTGTTTCACCTAGCCATTGCCATGGAAACAACGAATGTTGCGAGCCTATTTTGCTTAAAACACACAAACAAAAATTACTATTGACTCTACTGAGCTACCTATATTTACATACTTGTTTGTTTCTTTTTCTCTTTTACAGGGAAGATAAAGCTGTTGTACTTTGGAGCCAACTGGTTCTACAATTACCAATATTCCTACAAGTCCCGTATAATGTCTACCTGTCAGAATATATACTAACATAAGGAACTCTATCAAGTTTGTTTTATCAATGGGATGGTCTGAACCGAAGAAAATAACTTTGGAGCAATTTACGTGATTTTCCACGTTGGTGGTGGAGACGTGTCTCTCGAGCCTCACCGTTTAATTAAAGGGCGGCGGGGTGAGGCCCACGGGGCGGGAGCCGAGGAGCAGGGCATAATGGCGGCGCAATATCGGATGGAAATGCGCGGCATGTAGGAATGCGCCGCGCGCCGCCCCTCCTCATTCGCGAACGATTCGTGGTATTTTTTATTGACGACTCTAGAAATGCTATAGTGGGAATAGTCCATTTGATCTTCATTCTACTAAAACTATGCCCGGAAATGACCGCCACTAATGAACATTTAAGGGTAATTTCTGCTATTATGTTGATACACTTTAAGAGCATTGTAGGTTGTTATTAGCTGAAAGTGGAATGAAAGTTTATGTTGCCGAGAATACCATCTAAAAATATACTTTACCTAATGGACACGGCACGACAGTATTTTTCATCCGCGCTCTGCGCTCGGTGGAAAGATTAAATTTAGAGTGACGTTTTTAGAAAGCTCAAATTCAGCGGACATTGCAGAAAAACGTTTTACAGTGCTTATAACTAGTCAAACATAGAAATATTCGGGGAGAAAACTTGCAAAATCCAGTATTCCAAGAAATAATTAAGTAATTTGTCTTATTTTCAATTTATGTTGTAATAACGAGTTGTTGGCTAAGTGCATGAAGTGCGCACGAACGCCAGCCCGAGTGCAATTTGAACGGCGAATGGCGAAATCCGAGAGCGAACGGAACGTGACACCCCACTTATCACGCAACGTGAAAGTTGGACATCTTATTAAAATCTGTTATTAATAACTGCGTAACGATTCTAGATTCCGGTCTTCCTAAAAGAATCACACACAATCGCAAGTCGCAAAAGTCTCAACGCAACGATCCGCGCAGTTACCGTTTTTTGATTGCTCTATTTGCTGTGTATTTTTTTTTTAATTTATCTCGCAATAATATTACTTATGAAGTTATGACGTACTTGGCAAGATTTATAAGACTTACGAAGATTATTATATACTTATTAAGAAGAAATACTGTATACATAAACGTACTTTATTAAATAGAAGTCAAAACAGTTGAGAGCCACCAAATATAGCTGGTACAATTAAAACGAGAACGACAATTTATGCAGCAATTACTTGAAGCATGCTGGCGTTCAATCCAGGTCAGATTAAGTGATTTTTAAAAACTAATGCAAACGATAGCACGCGACGAGTGCGCCCACAACGCTCACCACTGCACAAACTTAATGAACGTTTGCTCGCAAAATGCAACTCTGCCCGATGGATCGTACATTCAGATTTCAGAGGTCCTGAAATAAACACAATAAATTCTCTTAATGAAATGAATGTCTTCATTAGTGTTCATTATCTTCAGTGCTATTTAAGGATTTATTATGTTAACATATTAAGATTTTCTGTCTGACTAGTATTCAACGTCACCGTCGTCGTGTCTAATGAATAAACATTTGATAGATAATGGCATTTCAAATGTATCGAGATCTGGATGACGTCCAATTAGGCTCTAAATATGTATAATGTTTATAGGTTCAGACGATGAACGTATTTATCGAAACTAGTTTGATGAATTCTGTAAATATATTTCCTTTTCCAATTACAGTTCCTAAGTGAACATAGGCAGTAAACATTCCATACCTAATTTCTCGTCATTGCGGTCTCAGAGGCAGGGCGGACCGAGCGGACAGACATACGTATATCTATAATAATGAATCACGTAACGGTGCTTGCTATTCTAACAGAGCCCGCCGTCTCGGCCATGTCTACTTACCTATCTACAATGCGTGAAGGTTCACGAACAATCTCTAGTCCGAGATTGGTGACCTTGTTTATAAATTAGTGTACAAAATAGACTTCTAGGTTAATTATGAGACTATAATATTTTGCTTTATAATTACATACATTATGATACCATCTCTGTGATTTATCTGCTAATTACACGTTGTACAGGATAATAATATTCGTCATGATTGACATAGCAGATAACTATGCGCTGGAAACACGACTTGTAAGAAGTATTGGGGAAATCCTTAAAGATTTATTTAATATAGAAGGTTTGTTCAGTGTAGTCCGATGTTTAGCAGTCCATAAAGTTATCCGACATATGAAACAACTCCGGCGTTGCGCACAACGCTCGCCAGTTGAGATTACTGGCGGCTTTTAAATGCCCCGAATGCTCTGAATGTTCAGCAGCGGAACACTTGGCGGGCGAGTTTTGAAAACCCCTCCAGAGGAGTACCCAAAGCAATAGCTTTTGCTCCAGATTCGTTAGCAGTAGTTTTGCTCATTTGCGAAACGGCCAGTTGAGGTGATCGGAGTTCATCAAAGCATTCTTGCATTTATTAAAAAAAAAATGTTTGTAAAAGATTTCCCTTTATAATTTAGTAAATTCACCGAAAGATCAATTCAAATGAATTCCAAAAATAAAATAATATAGGTCAGCGGGAAAATTTCACAATATCGTGCGTTTACAGAGTACTGATTGTTGGAAGCGATTTACACATACCAAGAACTGGAAGTAGGGATTGCAGCGCGCTACTTCGTTAATTTTGTACTGTACGCGATGTGTAATAATATCTTGTTTGTATTTAACAGAAGGCCTGGAGTAATAATCATCGGATCATCGGCGTGTAACATAAATTCGTTTACACAGGAACATAAATTTTCCTTGATTTCATGAGTTTTCAATGTGGAACTATTTCGTCCTCAAAAGTGAATTCGCTTACAAATCAGTTGTGCGATGAAAGCGAGCGTGTGGGTGGACGAGTTGGTTGTGTACTTCTATTTCGAGTGTTGAGCGCAGGCCGGCGGCGTGGCGGCGACTGCCGCTGCATCTATCACTGCCCACGTATGGCAACTATACTGCAAGCTTTGCGAACAGACATCACCTGAACCCACGCACACTTTCACTGCTGCCCTTTGCAAAGTATATTGTTACCTATGTGTGTAGGGTATTTCAAAGTGTGCGTAGGTTTTCTGATATGGATATTTTTTTATACAAAGACTTTGCTGTTACAATATTGGTATTAATCCGATAAGTTACTTAGGTAAGTTTTTTGAAAGGAGTTGAATTAATTCGTAGCTCCGAAAACGGTTGGTAAGTAATAAAGGTGTATGGCAGCGTATTCGTTAAATAAATTGTAATTCTAATCCCTATGTTACAACACGCAAACTTACATCACGCTATTTTATGAATCTATAGTATAAAGTAGGTAATTGTATTTAAAAAATGGTAAGAGAACTTAGTCAACCATAATAAAGTTGTTGACTAAGATGAAGTCACTGTCTAGTTAATTTTGCAAGGCGACACCGACACCGTATCGATGACATAACCGTTGCCGGAATTCTATTAAGGAAACCGATGCAACCACGTTATATTTCCCTAACACTAATAATACCGACGTGAATATTAAAAGTTGTATGTCCTCTGCTCACGCCTACGTCATGGCTAGCGGTCAGTGTTTCATGGTCGTTTTAATGTCAGCAAATTGAGAGTCGGAGATGATGCGATGAGACGTTTGCGAATCCGGTTTGACAATACGACGCATCGTTCGCCAGGTATATATCAGAGGCGTGGGTGAGGTTAAGTGAATAAGGCAATAAGCTCGGTTTAATCAACACAACACGTAGCCTAATCAAATATGACCCCCTCGTCATATCGCGTAATTGAAGGCTTAATCACGGCAGACGTTTCGCGAAAGGCGCGGCGGTGCGGGATGAGCCGCGGGTTTGTTTGATCAGCCCACGATTACGTATGTAGCACTGAGGCGGTGACAACTTTTGTGGGATAACATTCGGTTTGTTTAATGTAATACTTCCCTACACATCCTTCAGTTTCGAAGTTGATTGGGACGAATTTATTATAATATACCTACTAGAATGTGGGACACAAAATGCTACCCTGTGGCATTCCAGGGCATTCCGGCAATGTAAAATAGTTCAAATGACACAGAAATGTTATTTAAATTCTTCAATAATCATGTAAAAACAGGAGACTAGTGTTTGAATGTCTGCCTGTGTGCACCCTTTACATAATATAATTATGTACAATGTACAACAAAACAAAATTGCTCGAGATCAACTAGCAATGGACCGCTTTATTAGCTTTCTCGCAACAGACACAACACCCTTATTATATCAGAGGAAAATCGAATAACAACACCGTTTCAGGTTTCAGTGATGAAAGAACGAAGTTTTCGCTTTACCCGAATAGGCGGGCGGCGCGGCGCGGCGGTCCAGTGCGCGCCGGGCAGGCAGGCTGCCTCAAAGAGCCAGCACTAGTGCGCCTCACAAAGCCGTTGTTTACTTTTTCGTCCCCCCAGTTAAATATCTGGACGCTCCATCGCCGGTCAACAGTATAAGCGGCGTTCTCCGAGATGCTTTTTATCGTGCAGATTAGCGCCGGAGCGACGAACGATGCACTATTTCGCATTCTCCGGGGGATTATTTAAAGTTTCCTTGAGCTATCGCTCGGTCCTAGTGCGGTTTTATCTTTAAGAGAGGATAGAAACTGTTAAGGGTTGAAATGCGTCCGCGTACGATAGGTACTTTTAGTATTCATCTTTTGTCATGGAGGTAGGTAAGTATTTCAAATTGATTCCGGTGAAAGTTTCAGATATTATTTATAGTTTTGAAAGCTTGGCGGGTTCATATGAACATAATAAAGGCAGCAAACTTCAAACTGTCTGATAACATGGTTATTATTTTGAAATTGACTGCCTTACCATAGTAGTCTTTCACCTAACTTTTGATTTAGATCAAAATGACTTACAAAACACGCTATCCCATAGTTAAGTTTATCGAATTTTATTCTTGTGTACTTAGAAAATCCCGAGATAACCGATTAATAAGGTAATGGCATTGAAGCGAGAGCATTGTGAAGTGCAGGCAGTGTGGAGGCGACGGTGCGATACCACGATACCACCAGGCTGCACAAAGCCCGCACAATGTACGCCGGGCTCATTGTTTAGTCTCGGACTAAACATCATGCCCGGCTTTAAGCGAATTACCTACTGCAATCTCACACATGTAACTTGATGTACATTAAACACAACAGATAGTTCGCCGTGATATATGGTAAAGGCAAAATCCTACCATTTCTTATAGGCTTCATAAACCTCTGTATTAATTAATATCGTTTTATGCATTATGGGGAATGCCGTAAGCATTAACTGATATGAATAAGTAGAGGGATCAAAATCTGGATTAAAAAGTAGGTAAGGGATAGATATTGGCATCCGATATAATAGACGATACCAAGAAGGAAGAGTTTGGAAAAAAAAGAGGTCATTTCGGTGTACCTAAGGCTGCCATCACCTAAATTGTAGACGCCGCGCCGGGTAAAAACTTTAAAAACTCCGGACATTTGGCTGAAATTAAATATTTTTCCCGGACGCCCCCGAAAAAAATATTTCATCAACCAGGATTCCCACAAAGGATTGACACAAAGTGACTGGGTGAAACCCGGACAGTTTTTGAAACCCCTACCGGACGCTCCCCTGATGCCCTCTAAACTAGGACAAATCCGGGGAACCTCGGACGGATGGCAGCCTTAGGTGTATTTACCTAGATTTTATCGATTTCTAAAAACATTATTGGTCAAACTAAAACAGACACAGACCTTTTACCACTTACACACTGTGCATTGGCTTATTGCAGTTATTGCATAGAGCAAGCCGCCGTAGACGATGTACCTATCCTAGTCTTAGTGTTAGAAACTTGGCCACATTGAATAGCGCACGCGGCATGGTAGACGTGGAAGTCTACCGGGCGCACTGGCGCGCTCCCGATCCCAGTGCGTTTTATCTCTTGATCGCGTTATTCAACCAAGCATCAAAGGAAAATACGACGAGAAATAGGTATTAAGAAATGAGAAAACGCCTTCTATTTATCTGTTTTGGTTTGTTAAGCAAACGATTTGTTGAATTAAAAATAATAAATTAAGTGCTAATATGCAATTTGAGTTGATGAGAAAAATACTGAAAGTGCTAACGAGCTACGTATTTAGTAAAATAAACGGACGGTGTTATTTGGAGAGTCGAACGGGTGGACATAATCGCGATAAGGCCCTCCGGCCCGAGGCGATGCAGCGGCGGAGGTGCGTGTTTACATGTCAGTTTTAATTTTTATCGCCCTCCATTCGCCCGAAATACCTACCTACCCGTTATCACGTCATTCCACCGTGTTGATAACGCTATAGCACGTAATAGCCGAGCAAACTTACCGATAAACCGTTTTATTTGTGTAAATCGATGAAAAATATTCATGTTTTCTTTGACACTTCTGTTAACGAACACAATTTAATTCTAACCTGCAGTTCATTAAAATACGCGAAATATTGCATAACCCGAGAATATTATACGTAGTGTGTTATACAGATAACGAGTGGTTATCGTTAAACTCGCTTCTTAAATAAAAAGATTAAGAAGCTACTATAGGTGCATTATAGTATAGAGAACAAGTTAAGAATGCGAGTCATCGTCCTGCTCATTATGTTAGCGCATGCCAATTCCTATACAATAGTAGACGAACGACGACGGTGGCGGCAGCGAGGATGACGTCACTTCAAGCTAGCCTTGGGATTGAGGTCGGCGAGCGGAATAGAGGCGGCGAAATGTAGCCTTGTGGGGTTGTTTCTTGTTCAACCAGAAAATCGCAGCTGCATAAGTTTTTGAAAGTATTTAGGCTATCTGATTCCTATATGTAATTATGTACTTCTGACAAAACAAATATTATTTGACTCACCTTGATACTGTCGTAGCAGGCGGTAACTCTTCCATTCTGCACCTCCACGGTAGCCGGGGGATGCGCAAACTTGCATTCGGTGTCGGGTCGCGAGCACTTATTCCGTTGAAATTCGCGGCACACTTCAAGCTGAAGCCAACGTGAGTCCTTGCCGTTTAAGAGGTTATTCATGTTCACCATGGTGGCCATTGCTGCCATAAAATTCAGGGGCGGTAGATGCGCGCGCAATTACGCAGAGCGAGTGCGGCGCATAGGCGGCGGGGAGCGAGCGCGCCCGCGCGCTCTCAGCATGCACTGGTCACACGGCTAGAGAGACTGCTGCTGCTGCTGCGGCCACTGGCGTTGCGTACGCGCACCCTCACTACACTACTACACACACGCACGGGACGCGGCTCCGCGGCAGTTCACGCGCGGTTACCACGCTAGGTACCTAATTACTAGTTGATTAATCTTACAATTAAGTTAGAATTAAAGACACCGACGTTGCAAGCTTGTTTAGGCGAGTATTAAATTATTATTATCACACGCGTTCTTATCGATGTTGACGGTTGAGTTTAGTAGAGGGCGAGCGGTGCTTGGTGCGCGAGCATGGCGGCGGCCGGTGCGGGTCTGGGCGGGCGACGGTGGGGCGCGTAAAAAGCTAGATTAGCGGCTCGGCGGTCAGCGAGCAAGCCGGTGCGGTGCGGGGCTCAACTCTGCGAACAACAAAACACACAGGTTACTCTCCGGGCGTTTAGCCCCGGAGCCAAGCACAAGCGGCTACCGGGTTAGCAAGCACGCGCGGCGGCCGCTCTCAGGCCCGCGCCCGGTGGCGACCTCGCGCACACCTCGAAGCAGCGCGACGCCCTCACTGGCAGCAGATTTTAGGCAAACATTACTTCCAGTACCCCGATCATGAGTTTTTTTGACGTGTAGTATCGTTAACGTAAGCATATTTTGAATTTAAAATGCAGCAGTTTGGAACATTTTGATGAAATTTTATACAATTTGCACATTTTAAAAAATACAGAGAAATTAATTAAGTATTTAATTTATATAAATATTGTGTAACAAACGTGTATTTTCAATTCAAAATATGCTTACGTTAACGATACTACACGTCAAAAAAACTCATGATCGGGGTACTGCTCTCGTTCTGTCGCATGTTATTTGCCAGCAACATTATGCATAGTGAACACTATCAAAGGTGCGCAAGAGGAATTAGCAGTTATCAAGTTTTTAATTCGGATGCTGGCTATATAGGCACTAGGCAGAAAGGTACCTTCATACCGTAGAACGTCGCCTCCAACCTGCTACCCCATCATCATCCTACTAGTTATAAACAGTAATGACATGAAGAGACACATTAGGTATGATGATGATATATCATCATCATACCTAAAGTGTCTCTTCATGAGTTCTCTCTTCTTCATGAATTGTCTCTTCTCTCATAATGAGATTTAAATAAATGTTAATGGTAAATTGATAACCAAGTAGGTAGACAATAAGGTTCCATCATTTTTGATTTGGCATTGGCCATGTTGCAGTACCTACCTATATTAAAATAAACTTGTACCGCAATGACATTCATAATTTTACCGTACATCAATTATTTATAAGTTCTATTACTTCTGCATATTTAAGTAGACGTCAAATCGTTCGACGATCCACTTACCGGCAAATAACTTGAACACTGACCTTGACTGCGCAATAGTAGATTTTGTACATTTTGACCCTTAATGCATGAAAGAAAATGCTTAAGTTATTTTCCGCGTATCTGCTATAGGTACCATTCGTGATGTCTTTTTTTCAAATGCATAAAATGTGTATACATTTCATGAATACCGTTGAATGTAATAATGTCAAATGTTATCTACATTCCTAGTCCATAATAAAACACATAAAATAAGTTGTAACAAACAAAACAAATCCGTTATCCACCTGACCGTTTATAAAGTGACAATAAAGACTAAAATATTTGAACAGCGAGAGAACAGATTTGTGCCGTCAATCTCATCAGAATAAAACTATAAAAAGATGTAAAAGCGTTTTCACAGCGGCAACGCCAATAAGTGTCAGGGGAATCATCGCACAGAAAATTCTTTGTGTGGGCGCTGCCACTAGAAACGTAACGGTGTGAGGCCGGGAACAGGGAAAAACTCGTGAAACCAAATCCTATCGTAATGCGCTATTTAAAGCATAACCTGGTTGAAAATAGCTCGGTGTGCGGCAACGCAACGTCGCGCTCTTCACCGTGCATAAATCTTCAAATTTTATTTTCAACGTAGATGCATCGGGAAGCTTTTCACGCGGTGTGGATGCGCTTCGCTCGATCCGACTCATTTCCCAAATGATTCAGGTTATTTCAGTTCTTTATTATGTTAACAGGCTAAAATAGTGATATATTACGGTTTTATTATAAGCAAATTGTTGGAATGGCACCAATTGCTCTGTAAATTAGCTGTCGTGAAATTAGATTGTACTGTGTAACAAGGAAACAGGTAACAATGATTACGAAGTGCTGTGGTTGACCAAATCTAGTTATGTTGGGGCTCACGGTGGTAATGGTAATTTGCGTCCGCTGTGGTTTACATTAATCAATACATTTTTGTATATTTAATTGGAACAAACTCCTTTGAAAAGTATGAAGTGGAATTGGATGGATTAATACGTGAACCTATCCCGTATCAACTACGAGTAGGTACCTACATTGTTTTTGTTTTTCTATTCAAACACTAGAACTTAATCGTTGTATTGTTTACAAATAAATACTATCGTTAGTAATACAGCAACATAACTTCGACATAAATAAACGCAAACCGTTTAAACAGTATTGTTTTCCTCCGAACCTATCAAGTCCAACGCCTTGGAAACGCACACAAAGCCAATGGACGTCCTTTTATTTTCTACATTTAAACCAGAAATTGAGAATGGTGGTTTCAAATGATATCGGCGGCCGATTCTTTTCACGTCGGCGCCGATCTCTGGGAGATTCCTTCGGTGCTCGACACGCACGGGGAAGACATTCAATAACCCAGTGAAAAGATTACCAAGAGCAATCAGACGGAAGCGAATCTAAATAAGAATCTCGTGAGAGCGGTCGGGGACAGGGGTGGGCGCGGGAGGGGGAAAAACAGTCGAGCGGGCCTTTGTGAGATCGCCGATTCGATCAAGTTACCATCGAGAGTATCAAAGTATCATGTAGATTTAATAGTTAGGTATTTATTTGAAAAGCGCAGACGAGTGTATAAAAATTAATTGCACAATTTTACACAAATGGCAACCAGACCGCTTGGCCGCATCCACGGTCTCGACCGGGATTTGAACCTGGGTCTCCCACCGCCAGGGAGGGCGCTCTGACCACTGAGCTATCAAGACAATTTGAATGCGAATAGCACGCCTGGAAACCTTATATGATTTTTCGTATCGTTCTTCACAAGATATATTTCAAGAAGAATAATATAATTTCGATCTGCAATAAATCAGTTTAACGTCGTTGAGCAAAAAACTCGTCTGCGTTTCCTTCTTTAATTTATTCATTATTGTGAATATGATTAGAATTCCTAGTTAATATAACCTAACCGCCCTTTTCATTTTCATATTATCTACAGATACGGGTAATGCGACCTATTCCTTGAAAGGACTTGCAACAAATTCGGACCCGTAAACTTGGGGTCGATACTGGGTGGTTTCTGAGTTATAGCACTTTTTAAGTTTTTTTGGAAATTTTGCTCCTCTCGACTAAGAACTGCTCTAGAAAGCACTCAATTACTTAATACTTTTCTGATAGGTGATAAACAGTGAATCCTTTGAAAAACAATCCCTCCTAAAAATACCAATAACTTTGAAAAAAAAAATCTTTCTACATAATATCATCAGGTTTTTTTTCAAGGAAGATTGCTTAAAAATGGTAGGGCCATATTGCCGCCTTAATTATGCTGGTAAACATTAAAAACAGTAACTTTCTACAGTTTGACCATAGTAGTTGGAGCAGGAACAAGCCGTGGCTCTACCTCATAAGTCATAATCATTCCAAGCGTCGTCAGTTCGTCACGCTGACTGGTCCTGTGCTTCTCGCGTTCAGCGGATTTTCGCGATCTTCACTGATCTACGCTTAAAGACAATTTTATCGAGGTTTCTACAGTCTTTCTACTCTAGTCTCCTAAGCTACGAATTGCTCTGCCTGTCTTCAAGTAGTAGGAACTCTCGATGCCATGAGATTTCTAATTCTGGGTTTGAAGCATTTCGTAGTGCATGCTCAAAAAATTGCTGTAACTACCGTCAGACCAACTGTGGCCAGCATTCAGTAAAGAATGAGTAAATAATGCACGTGTAATGTAAATGTATAAAATTATTGAAACCTACGGATGGTTGATAATACACCAGCGGAAAGTTCCTGGCAAGGAGAGCAACACGTAGCCCAGAGCATAAGGTACTGAAGCGATCGAGACAGGGCCCAACCTGCTTAAAAACGAAAGTATCGATTTTGTCCTTAAGCAGGAAGGGTCCTGTTATTCCCCTGTCTCGTTCTTGCTCCAACTACTATGGTGAAACAGAAGAAAGTTACTGTTTTCAGGGTTTCTACCAGCATAGGCGGCTGCATGGCTCCCAGAGACGTATCTTGCCTGATCTAGTCAACCAGGATCTATCGCAGTAAGTTCTACAACCTACTTAATGCACCAGTAATAAGGAAACCCGCACTAGACCAAAAGTGCATTTAATAATCTGTAGGTATTAGGTACTAAGTACAATCAAAATCACCTAGGTACTTGTGAAAAAACAAGAGTTAAAAAAACTAAAACCCAACTACGTAAAAAAACCAACTGAAAAGCATAAAATAAGAAAGGTTTTTAGGGTTCCGTACCAAAATGGTAAAAAAGGAACCCTTATGGTGCGACTTCGTCTGTCTGTCTGTCTGTCACACCTGCTTATTTCAGCAACTACTAATGCAACAAGCATTCTTTATCTGTTCCAAATTTCAAGTCGATAACTTGAAATTTGGAACAGATAAAGAATGCTTGTCCAACTTTATTGCAAATGAAAAAAGTCAAAAAATATTTTTATTTTAATTGCAAATGGGGCCGGAGTGGGGGACCGAAATTTCAAAGTGGGGTTACTAGGTCATGTGACATATCATATGAAAGGGCTTGATCTGCATATTTCAAAATATATTTTTATTTAATTTTATGTCTCACAGTTTTCGACATATTATGATGAAAAATGTCTGAAAAAATACCATTCCCCCCCCCCTTATCTCCGAAGTTTGCGGAGCGAAAAATCTGAAATAATTAGAGTTGATAGGAATTGATCCAAATATTGCACCAAAAATAAAACGATGTTCCTAACTACAACAGATTTTTCAAAATCATCAAAATTCATTCACAAACAAACTTAGTTATGCGGTCCGGTTTTTTTCACTTTATATGTCCTAAAATGATACGGAACCCTCGGTGCGCGAGTACGACTCGCACTTGGCCGGTTTTTTTTACGTAGTTGGGTTTTAGTTTTTTTAACTCTTGTTTTATTTCACACTTTTTTGGTGGCTTGGGTCAATCACTGCATTTACTTTCAGACTGTAAGTGTCGCAGTCTTAATTAACGAGATGGCGCTAGTTAGTAGCAAGAAAGTCACAGATTGTACACTTTAAAATTTCCAGTGTTTGCTATATTGGATTTCTTGTAACACCATATACCTCACGATACTCTTTGGATCAAGACGAATCCAAGGACACCCCATTTGTTAAAATCGGGTAAACTTAATTTTTTTTGGTCTTCTTTTTTACGTTTTGTCGGCCATCTTGATTTTGTTTTCAAAAAAAACAGTCTATGACACTCTTAATGTAAATATGAATCAACCGATACCTCATTTGTCAAAATCTGACCAGTAGTTTTTGAGCTACGATCGAACATCCATAAATAGGCTGTTAAACTCATTACCCTTCCTTTTTCGTAGTCGGGTAATAAGTGCATTTTTTATTTAAGCCCGTGTGAAAGTTCACCAATACCACCATTTTAGAAAGCTTTAACAAGGATCTATTTCCTGTAGTTTGTACGGCAAATGTTTTACATTTTTTTGCAATCTTCCTTGAAAAAAGAGGTAGATAAAAAAATCTACATAATGATGTAGAAAGCTTTTTCCAAAGTTATGGGTATTTTTGGAACGGATTGATTTTCAAAGGATTAATTGGTTTATCAGCTATCAGAAAAGTATTAATTGAGTGCCTAGAGATGAGTGGATCTCTTACAATTAGCAGTTTTTGGTCAAGGAGGAAATTTTCCAAAAAATGCTTAAAAAGTGCTATAACTCGGAAACCACCCAGTGTCGACCCTAAGTTTACGGGTCAAAATTTCTTAAAAATAAGCTCTAGTATAACCCCTTTCAAGCAATAGGTCGAATCATTTGGTACCCTGTAGACACCACCTTCCGATAAGCAAAACTAAATTTTGCAAGTAGAAAAGTGAACGCTTTAAATATTAATTCTCGAAGGCTTCGATTGAATTCGGTTCGACAGAAATCAGGGTAAGGTCGACCATACGCGTGGTGCAGCTATTTGAAAGGTACCGCTTATTTCGTTACCTTCACTGATACATTTAATGACTCTTGTATTTTATTTTCTTGTGCATTACGTGACATGATTGTATGGAGTAGGTTGGTAGCACCACATTGCAATCTTTCAGGTACTTTTAAGTAACATTTAAGTGTGAAGTTCAAATCAACGTGTTATTATTTTTCCAGAATAAAATTGCTAATAGAGTAGGTATAATGCTATGAAGCACATATTTCATTAAATTGATATCGATTTTAATCCTAATATCGAGGCTAAATATTTAGGGGAAGAGAGGAATTTTGGGGAGAGGCAATGAAAAGAAATAAGTCACTAAAACCTTTTAATAAAAAAATCTTTCCTAAAATCCATTCAAGCGTTTACATTTTGTCTCGTATTTTTCATTTTCAACACGCGACGAGTACCAAACGAAGTTCAAACAGACTTGAGAATTTATGAAGAATGTCTTGCAAGTTGAACCATTATAGAAATCAGTTTATGTACATCGTCATGCAACGACTGGCATGCATTCCTTGAAAAGCTTATTTCCTGAAATTCATGCCTGACTAATTAGATCCAGACTAACCACGTCATAATCGGTCTATCCAATGAAAACGGGACAAAATGAAGAATACAAACTAGTCAATTTAAATACATTCAAAAGAAGAAACAACATTAGCGTCATTTTGTTCGGTGTATTGAAATGACAATGGTGGAACATGTCCTCTTTCCTTATCGTTGACTAGACTTATCGTTGCCGGAGATGGCAGTAATCAACTAGAGCGTTCAGTTGGACGATAAAAAGTTGTCCAGACAGTAAGGCCGTCGGACAATGGTAATACAGGCATAGATCAGGCCAGGTATGATCGCGTAGTGACCTTGGATGGAGGTGTTGCGGTTCGCCGCAGATGTAGTCGCAAAAACCACCACCGTGTTTACTTTCGACATGCTTGATCGGAGCCACGTCTCGCTCAATACGCTCTCAGCTTTAGCATTATCTGCATCTACATAGATTTACATAGGATTGATTTGTGGAATTCACTGTGTGCTATGGTCTCTACGTGCCAAATTGGATAATAGCTTGGTCTTGGCTTTTTGGTACCTAATATTTTACTTTTGGAGTGATAAAAACAACAACCTAATTTCTTGTTAAAAACGATGGTATTTTACCACCACGGTACCTACTTTTAGTTTCTAAGGCATTGTATTGTTAAGTTTTAATTTTTCACAAACGAAATTTCCATCAATCCAAACTGCGATTGCGATTTGTAATAAGTATAACGTTCAAGGCCATATTTTCAGTCTCATGTAATGAAATTTAGGTCATAAATCTTGCTACGATGGTTGAAAATTGAACGTTTTAGCTTGGTTTTGCATGTGTTTGGTGGCGTCGAAGTGATGTCATCGTTTGTTATTCCTAGCATGGTTCCATATTCGTTGGTCAGCGCGCGCAATTGTTGACTCACATCGTTAAGGAAAAAAGTGTTATCAATGACTTAGTTAGGAGGATGTTTACTAAAGTTAATTTTATGACTGAAATGCAAACTGGAACATTATTAGTTAAAATTTTTTGGCTCATTTAAGTTTAACAGAATCCCCAGAACTCCCAAACAAGAACTAGGTACCGTACCTAAATGGGTTTTAAGTTTTGAATCAACATTCACAGAAAATTATGTGCAGTCCAAAGCCGTTGTTAATTATTCGAAATTTCGAATACTTACTGCCATTGATCAGTCACATGTTAATTTGAATAGGAAATAAGATTGTCATCATAATTTAATACAAATTCTATGCAGCTCAAACTAAATGGTTTGTTGAACACGTAGGTGAACCATGGCAGCCAAAACAAAGGCTATTGTTCACCGTGTGCGAGGCAAAGCAGATCGCAACTAGCGCTACTTTCGCATTCGGGACGTGCACGAGGCACATTTAGCAGTCTCAGGGGACGTCGGCGGACTGGTAATTAGCGAGAGAGGCGAAAAATTTGCGACGGCTTAAATTTACGAGGCGCAAATTACACGATTCCGGCGCTATCGCTGCTGCACGCCCGTTAATGTGCACGCCTTATCGAACATGGAGCGAGGGCCTGCCGACCTGCCACCGCTCTCACACTCTACAGATCGTATCAACCCCACAATATACCAATACCTACTAATCACAGGACAGCATAATTCATTATATGGAATTGCACACAATAAAGTTTGCTTTTGAACCAAGATTTAGAGGCTTAAAACTCGGAGCAGCTTACGCAAAGTTTGCAAGATAAAAAGGTTTTACTTTTAAATGATAAATGAGGATTGTTGAACACAAAGGCTTAATTTATTTTTGTTCGCAATCGAAATCATGTCCGTTTGTACTATGCGTATGCAATGTTTTTGTGGTGTAAACAGTAACTTAAACAGGAAAACGACGAAGACTGAAGTGCCAAAAGGAGACAGCAACAGAAAAAAAGAGAGACAGCCAAAAAAGAGCAGATACACTCAGAACATGCCATCTTTAAGAAGATCATGGAGGGCGAAGTAGGAAAGCCAGGAAGAAGACCAAAAAGAAACAACATTGATGAAATTAAAGATGTTAGTCTCCATAAAAACAGGAAAGTCAAGACTTTGATTCGAGTCAAGACTTTGACTCGAGTCAAGAAATTGCTGCACTGACAAAAGCAAACGCTTAAATATTAATGACTCAATGTAACACTGAGAGGGCGTTTCTTATAGATCCAAGAAACACAGATAAACATTATCAAGGAAGAAACTATCGGTAGGGTATTTTGGTCAGGTCAGGTCTATTTGTTGTTGGGTAAGTAGAACACGGTACGTTGAAAATCATAATTATTTAACTGCAATATAAAAAGGAATCGAGCAGGAATACTCAACATACAATCTTAGAGAAATAACTAACATAGACGGAGTGTACTCATATGTCAAATTGTCAATCGCACCAGTCGAACTACGCACCAGCGGTAACCGTAGATGCAGAACATTATAAAGCAGATATTGTTCTGAGGTTTAGTAACCGGCTGTGGCTACGATTGACAGAAAAGCAAGAGGGGAAAATCTGTAGAGTACTCTTTCTAACTCATAGGATGTTCTGTAAGAAAAAAAGGGCCATATAATTTATATTGCAGTGTTTATCTTTTCAACACTCCTTAAAGGTACCTACCTACATTAGTTATTCCTTTAAGCATACAATCAAAAATTTTGCAGTCTGTATTTAGCGGTATTCGGTAGTGTACAATTCCCAAAAAACCGGGTTTTAAAAACTTCCACGACTTCGGTGCAAACAAAGGACCATTATCAACTATATATTTGGTCATATAATTCAGTTAGACCGGTTTAATTTTGCCCAGATAAGATAATTATACTGATAAAAGGAAGCTTATCATGGCCGGTTTAGGTTTTGTTCAATCATTCTTTGCCTGAGTTAGTCATTATATCCTTGAAATCATAATTAAATGCCAGAGTTTCCTTGTTTGCCTAATTTACAAAAAAAAATCCATTAATTTGTGAAACGAGTTTTGTGTCGGTCTGTATTAAATTCAATTTCATTTCTTGTAAAGGACAAAATGTAGGTGACTGCTCGTAAGGTTCTTTTCTTCTTTTCTATGACTGGAGCCGCTGTTTAGATCGTCTTTATTTGTTAAGTCAAGTTCTAATCTATAAAACATTTAGTTTGATTTGGAACACAATATTAGTGCTCAAATCTGGCAGGATACATTTACTTTTTTTACTTATATCTCTGTATTAAGAGTTAGAATGGGGCAATAATAATAATGCAGAGCGAGCCCTCTATTGACACACGTTTTTATTGTTGAGCAGGTAGCTGGGCCAGCTGTTACCCTCGTAGTAGAAGCGTTGCAAACAAACCATTGTATACGTTTAAATGGATAAAGTCCTGCCATTTTTGAAATTAACATGCGCATATTTCATTTTTCAGTTTTTAAAATATAAATTAGACCGCATTACTTTATAATGCAGACAACGTTTTTGCTCACTTTATTACAAACTCGTTGCTTATCATGCCTTTATAATCTTTTCTGTAAACAGTTACGACTGTAACGGATATATTATTTTGATTGTTATTAACATCATTATCACACTGAATGACATCACCAAATTTATTTGCAGTGAAATAAAGTTGATGTTATAATAAAACAGAAATAAGCATGCAGTTACCATTTAATGGAAAATCACCTTTAAAACAGTTTTTGTCGAGATGTGGAACATTTTTATTATCTTCGAATCAGAGCAATGATGTGTTGTTTTAAGTGATAAGATTAAAACCTACGTAATTTTCTTGCAAGAGTTAAGATAACAAGAGAACATGCAAGTTTTGGCTTATCTCACAATTCTGAAAGTAGGTATAGGATTTCTCAATGTGATAGTTTCACTGATTTGCTAAGGTGAAATGAAAAGGAACTTATGTTTAAAATATGACAAAGAAAAATACGGAACATTGAAAAAGTATGATACAGCTAAACGTTTTGATTAAGAAGACAACCATGGAAGTAATACTTATTTGGAAGTTCAGGATGAACTTAACATCAACTTGCATGACAAATACATGTATTTTAGAATAGCAACAGAGATAATATAGATAGAATGAAGAAATATTAGTTATTGTAAAGACATTATAAGCTACGAATGAAATAGCCAAATGCACTATTAGAAGAAATTGGATGATGAAGGAGTAAAGTTCCATCAGGGATTAGGGGAGACTACTTAGCGTAACTTTTACATTATGGGCAATATCGATGAAAGCTTTAACTTGGGTTTTGTCGTGCGAGTAGCGCAGGCCGCTCTGCACCTAGCAGGTTTTAACCAAGGCGAAAGCTCTCATGCGGCGGAGCGAGCGGACCGAACCAGCAGCATTGCCCCGACACTAGTAACATACCGCTCGCTCCTACTGTTGGAAACTTTTCCGTCGAATTTCGGAAATCGCCGGCGGTTTAACTCCGTCCACAAACAAAGACAAACACTAACTAGACAGATGGATATAAAACACGATTGCCAAAAACACTAGCCTTTTATTCACAAACTTTCACGATATACACTTTGTCGCGAGTTCCGAATTCCGACAAGATCATGCCGCATTTAATAGAATGAGCGTAACACTTACATGATGAGGGATAAACAAGCCGGGTAAGGGAGTGTAAAATGTCCGTAAGTTAAAACATAGCAAGTTGCACGTAAGTTAGGAGAAACGTTTCGCCGGTAGCGTAGAGGTCGCGTTCGCGGCCACAGCGGGGCGGCACGCGTCGTGTTCGGAGCACGAGTGCAGTGCACGGAGCAGCGCGAGTCACACAAGCACAAGCAGAGTCGGCGGGCGACTGACGGGAGGCAAGTGGCGCGGCGAGGGGGCTGCCGCTGCGCGCGCACTCCGCGCCTCTACCTCCCGCCTCGTCCCTCCGCACCCCGCGACCGACGCCAGCCGGCCGCCTTATCACACCGCGCGGCGCGCCGCTTCCTTTCTCCTCATGCAGTTGCGAGCTTTTCGCCACTGCCACACTTCCGCCCGCCCCGTCGATTGTGTAGAGTTTTAGCCGGTCAATGTGTTGCACCGATTATTTCCACTTCTTGAGCACAAGACATTCTTTTTAACGACGTTCATGTATGGAAACATTTATGTTTCACTCATAATCATAACTGACAAAAATGTAAACTCATGTTAGGGTAGGCATTTTTGATTCAAGGGGATACAAAGGAACTGAATTTTATTCTCACACACACATCGCCGTATTGTATTTAGCCGAAAAGGTAGGTAGGTATGCGAATTAAGCTTTTAGAAATCAAAGTCGTCGTGCTTGCCATAATACAAAATGGAGAACAAAGGACTTGATTGCAAGTTTGCAATATGTCCGGTAAGTTTAAGTTGTCCATGTCGGGTGTATTGCGGGGGAAGGGTGCCGCGTGTGCAAGCGAGCTAGCAACAGTCTCCGGCGCAGGCGAGCAGGCTAAGAGTGGCGAAAGTGCGCCGCGGAACGAGTTTGCGTGGCGCGTGACCTGCCCGAGGACACGCTTGCGTCCCCTCGCCTTCGCAAACTAACGTGTACTCTAATGCTGCACATCTCTTGCTTGTTGATTAATTGTTAATAACATTTTTATTATATTATATATTTTCCATAGATTATATATTTTCCATAAAGCTTGGCAATCCACAATCCGATTTCAAGAAAATGTGAGCTAAATTTATATCTTATCTAATAGGAAACATAGCTGCAATATTAATAGGTTATATACAATATTAATTGATTTCTCCAATGCCTTTAATGCCGTCAGTCATGATATCCTCTTATCTATCCTCTCACATCTTATGGTTTCCTCCGATGTGCTGGAATGGTTCTCTACTTATCTTCGGGGACGTCAGCAATCGGTTCGCGTCGATGAGAGCTCGTCGAGTTGGCGTGACCTGGATGCTGGTGTCCCACAGGGCGGTATTCTTTCTCCATTGCTATTTTCTATCTTCATCAATTTCATTACTCACAGTCTTCAGTGTTCGTATCATCTTTATGCCGATGATCTTCAACTGTACACATCTGCTGGGGTGGATAGCTTATCGGACGCCATAGAGGATTTAAACCGGGATTTGGGCGCTATCAATAGTTGGTCTAACAGATTTGGGGTGTCCGTAAACCCTACAAAATGTCAAGCTATTTTAATCGGTAGCTCACGTATGATGAGTAGAGTGACGGTTTCTTCTCTTCCTCCTATTACATTCAACGGTACCGTTATCCCAATAAGCCCCAATGTAAAAGATTTAGGGCTACATCTTGACTCGACGCTTAACTGGCAAAGTCAGGTTTCAAGTGTCAGTCAAAAAGTCAACGGCACCTTGCGTTCCTTGTACCGTCTGAGGAACTTTCTGCCTGCTAAGACGAAAGCAATGCTTGTGCAGACTTTAATATTCCCTATAATCGACTATGGTGACGTGTGCTACTTTGATTTGAACGCAGTCCTGCTGGATAAGCTCGATAGGGTCCTTAATAACTGCATTCGGTTCATATTTAACCTGCGTAAATATGACCATGTGTCGAACTACAGATCTGAGCTCAAATGGATGCCTATCCGCCAGAGAAGAAGTTTGCGTGCGTTGACCACACTTTTTTCCCTACTTAACTCTCCTACTTCTCCTTCTTATCTTATGTCTCACTTTCAATACCTATGTTCTACACATACTAGGAATCTACGTTCTTCCAATAATCTTCTCCTACACTGTCCTCCTCATACTTCTGATTTTATTCATTCTTCCTTTCATGTTCAGTCCATTCTTCTCTGGAACGCCCTCCCTCTTGATATCAGGACGGCCACCAGTCGTTATGCATTTAAGCGGAAATTGCGGACTTATTATCTAAACAAATAGCAGAATCATTTCAATAATCTCTATTCTATAAGTACCTAAGTATAAATTATATATTTAATATATATATATATCCCAATTATTATATGCATATAATATATATATATATATATATCTCTCTATATATTTATGTACTTTTATACCTATTTTATTTAGTTATACATTTACACCTTTTTATTTCGATATTCTTACTTTCTTGTAATAAAATGCACCTGCCATATCTCTCCACCACCCTTGGTTGACTGGTAGAGAATGCCTAAGGCATTAAGTCCGCCTTTGTATCTTTTAAGTTGCATAAAGTTTAAATAAATAAATAAATAAATAAATAAATAATAGGACCGGTTACATTTAAAAGTTGCGTAGTAACTGTTGTTTTCACATTTAATAAGTTTCATACTGCAGGCCGCAGAATTAAGAATCCCTACCACATGTCCCGAGCTTCCCGCGCCATCTCGCGTGTGCTCTTTGGCCATTTTTGATCACGTGATCTATGGCCAATGAAGATAGCACGCGGTTATAGATGGGCAATCCACCGGGTTTTTATGGGAAACATCCGATAAACAATTAAACACCCAAATTTTGAGTGGTACCCATAACCACCCAAAATTTGGGTGTTTATTGGGTGTTTATCAGGTGTTTATCGGGTTTTTACCGAAAAAACCCTGTGGATGGTCCATCTGTACACGCGGTGGTTAGGTTACAATACAACTATCATTTTGACGACGGTTACCAGTCTATGTTGTAGACTTGAAATAAAATTACGATATCTTAATACGAAATACGATAGCTTAATAGCGCCAGCATTTAGTTAAGCTATTGCGATATGACTGTGTCAACTGCCAATGGCTCGGCACGGTTGATGGTTGGACGAGGCAAGGCGACCGGCGCGGGCGTGCAACGGAGCGGGCTCAGCGGGCGCAGCGCGCAGGCGGCGGCAGTCACGAATGCGACGTGTGCTAGTTTTTGTAGCGCGCACGCCACCAAGCGTGACGTCTAAAAGCTCGTTTATACGCTTCTTATAGTCGTTTGACTCGAAATATCCAGCCATTTTTTACTCGGCTGGCTATCATCTTAATAATGCAGAGCTGCAAATCATTTGTTGTAAAATCGTGGTCAATGCCCGAGACAAGGCCAACTTATTGTTACCTTCAATTCTACTTTTAATTCATTGTAGGTAGCTAGGTACCTTTTTGAAATAAATTCTGAAGAAAATCAAGTGTCTAACTTCAGTCTAAACTTGCAGAACCGCTTGAATGTCGACCCGTACAATGTGTTTATTTTGCAACTTTGAATGTGAATACTGATCCACAAATAGGTAGTTCAATATTGGATTAATTAAGGAGTCGTTCAATTTAATTGGATAATATTTTGAATACAGCGCCTACTTTGACTTTACCACGATTACAGTAGGTAACGTTTTAGTAGTTAGAGAATGAGTTGCTTAAAGCGATAAATCATAAAGTTTCTTTTGATCATGCAATTAGTTGATAGTAATAGCTTTAAAACTATATTAGTACCCTATATCGCGTTCGTGGAAGAGCACCATTCTGAATTTTTATTGCACATTATCTTGGTGGCGGCTGGTTTCTTTATACCTACTTCACATAGTCGCAAGCTTATTGCGCTTCATAAAGTAAGAAAGCACGCGTCGGTCATACATTCTTCTCGGATGAAAGACGGGAAATAAGCACGGCACTGCGGTGCTAATTAGTTGTTTTTGAACAATTTTTTCACCGTCTAATGAGTGAGAAATGATACCGACAGCAGCTGTTTCGTCGTGCCGCCCGCCTGCTTACAATGCGTGCCGGGAAGCCGTCGTCCAATGCTGACACGCGACCAGTGTTACCATTGCGCTTATCCAAACGGCTACAGTTCTTTTAACGTTATTAACATTCGATTTTTTTTAATGTCTATATAAATAAAGCCCATTACAGTTAAATGTAATCATTTTCCTCTTATATGTTGATGAAATACCTAGAAGATGAAAGGAGATTGCCCATCTTTCTATGGACCGCCGTTGCGCATCGTATAATTTTGTATGATATCAAAAATTGGTTATAAAAGAGGAATGTTTTAACGTATTTTCAAAGGAAATAAAAAAAACATTTTGCAATTTGGGGTTTATTGTTGGTATGTATTTTATTGTTCAGTCTCGAGGTTAGTTTTGACATTGGACATTTGAGTGGTACCTATCTACAGGGTGGGCCAAACATTTTTGCAAATAGCAACACCGAATTTATTAAAACTGTTAGAGGGAGAAGCGCGCGGGTGGCGGGAAATTATGCGTCACTTCATGCAATTTTAGTTCTATGGAGCGCTTTTTGGGAGAACAGCAAGCATTTTGTCAATTTTGTGTAAATCATATACCTACAAAAATAGTGATTCTTGCTTTATTGTTCGGCGTTCATTTCACTCTGAATATGGATCTAAGTCAGTGTCCCAGGGAAAGTTTAATTTGTTCTTGGATTAGAAATTTAAGTCGAAGAAGGAAATCAACATTAATTGCCCAATTGGCAGAAAATAAATCATCATGCACAAAATGGTTTCCATTCCACGCGTCAATGTGCGAGAGAGTTGTTATTGAGCTCCAGGTTCGACGAGTGTTTGCGTCGAGTCGAGACGAGGCACATCTCGACGATGTAGGTAATTAAATTTAAAAAAAATAGATGTTTGTTACATTGAATAAATAATCAACAAAATATATTTTAATTTATAGTTTTATTTCTATTCATGTTTCAAATGTGAAAAATGTATGGTAAATGATAAATGATATTTTATTTTGTAAATAGGTTAAAAATAACACTTTTACACGTCAAAACATTTTTTTAAGCTAGTACCCGTTACATGTATGAATTGGGCTGGTGATGTTAATACGTCCTGTCCTGATATGCAGCGAAATACTAGAGAATAGTCATCATCTCATCACATGTGAACAGCAGATCACCATCCTTCTCCCAGACTGTGGGTAAACAAATCGAACAGATCACCGACCCTACACTGTGGTAGACAAAGATTGACGAATGTTGAGTCTAGTAGGTACCACAATCATTATAGCATCTCTGCAACATTTTATTTATTTATAAATGAGTTTTATTTGGTAAATCACAATAAAGATAAAATTGGTATTTATTCAACAAACGGTCAACGGATGACAAGTCATGTCATCCATGACACACAACTTGGCGCGCATTCCTATGGTCTCTTTAATAGTGCTGTCACTGAAATTAATATCTACTTGATTCGAAATTCTAGCGAAGAGTAAACCGTTCGATTTATACCTATCTGGGGGCACGGACGTGCCCCCGCCAAGACGAGCCAGGCGAAGCGCAAGGGCATGAGGTACCTACTTTTTACCCGACTGCGAGACGCAAAGGAGGGTAATGTGTTTATCAGTCTATGTATGTATGTATGTATGTATGTATGTATGTATGTTTGTTTCTATGTGGCGTTCTAGAGACCAAATGCGTAGGCCGATTTTGATAATTCTTACGTCAATCGATTCGTCTTAACCTTGCGAGTGTCACTAAAGACATAACAGTAATCAAAATTCACCACAGCGACAACCAGACGCCATATTGTCAAAATGAAAAAAAAAAAGTTGATGAACTATGTCAAGTGGGGTGTCGTTGAATAGGTATTTTAAAATCATCTTTAGGTTCCTTTTATCATTTTTCATTTAAAATAATAGTTTAGGATATATAACGATTTAAAGTTGTTTAACAAAGCAATAATTCTCGCTAATTCTTACTTATTGATTTTAGTTTTTATTTCAAGTATTAACGATATACAAACAAAAAAGAAGATTACGAAAACATACATTAAAAACTAAAAAGTGAAAAATAAAAATAGTAAATTAAAAATTAAAAAAACCCGACTGCCAAAAAACAACAAAAAAGTTCAAAACAAGAGCACTTTTCAAGCAGTCTGATGCAGTTGGTGGCATAAAATCTAAGATTTAACACAAATAATTGCCACCAACTGCATCAGACTGCTTGAAAAGTGCTCTTGTTTTGAACTTTTTTGTTGTTTTTTGGCAGTCGGGTTTTTTTAATTTTTAATTTACTATTTTTTCTCGAAGCGCTTCGTCGTTTTTTTGAACCGTCACACCCTTACCACAAAAAAGATAGACACGCGTTAAACGCGAATTCTACCAAAAATAATACACACTTGTTTTAGACAAGTTAGTGCTAAAACAAGTGCGTATTATTTTTGGTAGCATTCGCGTTTAACGCGTGTCTATCTTATTTGTGGTACGGCACTCATAGTTTAGGTTTGGATTATAACAGATAAACAAAATTCTCGGGATATGTTGTCAATAGCGGCCTTGTAAATATCGCACATCGGCAAGAAGAGTGTCACAACACAATAAATGAAGTTTTTGGGAAATCACGATTTTCTTTTTTTTAGATCCTAGAATTCCATTAAAAAAAATCTATATTAATACCATATCTCAGCGAGGAATCGCACTACAATTATGATTTTTTTTTTAGCAGATCAAAAAAATTCTAAAACTTGGAACTTTTATCCCCCAACCCCTTAAACTAGGGGATGAAAGTTTGTATGAGACTTCCGCAAAGTTTGACGCTAGAGGTCTGAAAATTTATATAGGTTTGGTAATAAAATCTTATGTAAGTATAAAAAAAATATTGTTATAAGCAACTTACAAGAAGAAGTGAAATCCTACCAAAAACATTTTCACGTAAAATGCCAAGACGAGTCCATTTGGCTAGCAATGTCAAAAAGTTATCAGATCTTATGTAGAGCCAAGCATTTAACTCTTCACGCCCTAACTCTACAAGCCCTCCTTACTTCACAAACTCTACACCTTAGTCAAAATACCTATATGACTTGCCGGTTTTTTTTTTTTTTTAGATAAAAACGTTGCCCCCACACTAGGATTTCTCCTGTATCGTGGGTGCGTTTACAAACACAAATTTCACATACACAAACAGCCAGACCTATGTGCAATGCGGGAATCGAACCCGCGACACGTTGCGCAGCAGCCAATCTCTCAGCCACTGCGACAACCGTGCGGTCGTTTCGTTACTATAAGAATTATTGAACAGAAAAGTAATGAACAGTGAATACATTTTTCACCTTACGTCCATGTGAATGTAGCGAAATGGCCAAGCCACATAATTTTGACAAAGAAACTGAACTTACAGAATTTAGAATCATATATCATGATTTTGCATAATTTGTCATGGCTATACCTACTCTTTAATTTAAAAACGAAATGGGATCTGGCAATGTCCTTTGTCTCACAATCCCGAGTATATGATATTTATTTTTGCAGATGCGACTGTAGTTCGATAAAACTGCAGCTAAGTAAAGAGGCTGGAAGATGCGCTCCGTTGGCAAAATTCGGTACCGAGACAAGCGACGAAGTTCAACGACCTGCCGTTCATCTCGCGTTCGCAAAAAATGCACTGCCCCGTCCCACGTCGAACGTCGCACACACATAAAAATATAACATTGTAAATGAACACATACCAATACAGCAGTTACCAATCGCCGCACGTGTAATGGTACACCGCACCTCTCTCCTTGTTCGGATGGGTACTGGAGAACATTTCAAGAACAATGTTTATTGCTTGCATGATGTTAGCTGGTCATGGTAGATACACTCTCAGTATGCAGCTAAGACCAGCAGTTAAGATGATTAAACAATTGTTAACACCATTACGAACCAAAAAAATAGGGGCTACTTAAGATACAAAATATGGTCCCGTTAGTTCAAAAATGTGTGTCGTTGAATGTTATTTAGACGCCGAGTGGCCAATTGTTGGACAATAAATTAGTGGGGGTGCGCCCACGCTGTTCATCTCCACATCAGTTTACGGCGCACGCGCCGAGTTTCCTGTACCATTCACATCATCACCATTTGAGCACCCACAAACACGATTGTCCTTTCCTATTGTGACTTCATAAAGACAATATTTATCATATTTAAAAATACGGTTGACTTCATCTTAAGAATAATCCATTCATATAAGCAACGTTGGATCACGCAATACATTAGAAGGAACTTATATAAACCTTATTCATAAGAAGGTACGAATTTATTAATTTCAGAAGAAACAACAACATTCATTGACATGTAATGAGTAAAAAGTAGGTTACCTTTTTACGAATCATAAATGACAAGGGCATGGACTGATTTGACAGTTCTAAATGTTTTCTGTCCTTTTTCAATGATATTTGTAGGAAAGAGATATAGTGTGATTAAAGTTAGTTTAGTGCGATATTCAGCAAAATCAGCACCATTGTTGTTCTGTTTCATAAATTTATGTTCACATAACTCAACAAAATGTATGGAACAGCTGATTTTTTTTCGCGATTTCAGGGTTGGTCCCATAGCAAAAGTTGTTCATAATGATGAGTACAATGACCACTTAAAATATTTTCACTGTCTAACCTGCCACCCTGTATATTTTCTTTTGATAACGTCCGTCGTAACCTTCAAAATTGTATTAGTAATATGTGGAAACTGTTTTTGATGTTTTGCTAATTTGTAGGTACTATCTTTATATTATACTGTATCTGTTTGTTTCCCAAATAAAATAAAATCACACTATAATATTATAAATGCGAAAGTTATTAGTGTGTGTGTGTATGTTTGTTACTTCTTCACGCTGAAACGGCTGGACGGATTTGGATGAAATTAGGCACACAGATAAATTATAGTCTGGAATAACACATAGGCTACCATTTATCCCGAAAAATGCGGACGAAACCGCGGGCGGAGGCTAGTAATAAATAAAATCATTAATTCCCAATTTCCCATGCTCGTTTCAAACTATATAGCAATTTGTTTAGGGAGGCAGGTCTTTCGGCATCCCGACCGTCCCAAAAACTAAGAAGATCAGGCTTCGGATTAAGTTAACCTTGAAACAACGCCGGAAAAATATGGAACGTCTGTACGAGTAGAACAATAAACACCACTTAAGTGATAAGAGAAGAGAGTGCGCACGATGTATAATTCGCGGGGGTACCGTTTTAAACGCGATTTCGCCAACAAAGAGGCTCCAATTCTCGGTCGACTGCCTGCCGCCGTGTATCCACACACCAATTAAGCTAAATTAAATATACGAAGAATTTAGAAACTGGTTAGCTTCCTTGAAGCGCGACGTAGTAATTGGCTAACCCCCGCTAGGAGCACGGACGCATCACTTGTGATTTATTGATTGTTTTTTTCTCACACACTTGCAGCTAGATGAACAATTACACTTCGATAGAAATTATTGTCTAGCTATTGTCTAGTCGCGTTTTTCAGGGGCCTATATAGTGAACTAATTGGGAAGTGATTACATTGGCAATTAAAGTAAATTAACATTGGCGGTGTATTTACATTCATTAGAAGAAATTGAGGATATATATTTTAGGGTAGGTACACTCATTCAGATTGAGTTTCTGAACATGTTGTGGCTAGAAATAATTATCAAATTACGATGAATATTTAAAAAATCTTCTTAATTAGAGAATTACTTACAATAAAAAACATAAGTTTTAATTGGGACGAAAACACCGAAACCTCTAGTAAACAACAGGGCTAACTTTATATTGCCATATATTGTCCAGATGTCAATATCACAGGGTTATGCTTATGTAATATTCTCGCAAACGACGTCCCGAGGGTTGCTAAGCTAATGTTCTAATATGTGTCAATCAACCGATTTAACTCAACAATTATTTGAATGATGCAATACTGTTGATAAATACAGAAGAAATAAATAAATACTTCAGCCAGTAAAAGATCTTTACTACCAAAATCATTTTCGCATTCTCTCTGTAACTCTGTACAATTGGTATATTTTTGATTAAATGTATAGAAAAGGGGTTGGTGTGCTGGTAAGTGGATTGTAGATGACTTCTTAGCACCGCGGTACCAGCGTTTAATTAAAGGCGGCGGAGCGAAGTCGCGCTCCTGAGCCTGTCCCGAAGGCTCCGCGCTCACGCCTGTTTGATGACTCCGCATAAACGTTAATTAACTCGCTCCATCCGACTTAACATTGCTACTCTGTTGCCTGCGTACACTGATCTGTTCACCAAATTCAACTGCACACAAATTGTCACTATTCATAGAAATACACATTGATGTCTTAAAACCGAACTAGTTTCCATAGCTGACAATACCTTTTGTTTAGGTGAAATAGAAAATGGACAGCTATTTTGGTAGGTACCTAACAGAATTTGTGATATCCTCGTTTTCGTATTTCGACATGATGTACGTTACCCCGTCTTTAGATGATTCGTGTACTGAAATGGGTTCCGGATCACTGACGTAGGCACGGAAATGAAAAACTTCTATTGGCTGATATTTGATGCTGTTATAGTGACCGGCACCAACGTGAAAATGCCTCAGGTGCTTTGCTGTTACTCAATATCTCTATAATTTCCGTTCAGCCTTTTCCAGATAAAACGTATCTGCGAAATGACGTAAGCCGTTATAGGTACTGTTTTGATAAATATTCATAACTTACTTAGAAGAAAATTAAAATTATCTGCCACTATTCGTTTTTATCATTGGTTAATTTATTTTTGACAATTAAAATGCATAATTATTTATGAATGCACGTATTTTATTTGCCCGAGGCAGGTAAAGTAGTTAATTAGTTGAAAATATCAAAATGAATCGCTTTATTTTGTTTCGAGTGATTCTTTGTTTATTTGGATTCTTGCATGCACTAGGTATATTCTAGCACAGGGGTCACCAATTAGTTTCGCTCGGGGTCCGTTTTAAGAAATGAAATGACCATCGCGCTCCGCACAACATTCTATAGAAAAAAAACAAATTTAATAACGGAAATAACAAAAGTAATTTTGTAACACATCAATGAAAAAAATGTTATTTTTTGTTGCGGACTATCTGTTTCAAGTTTGGAGTAAAATTGGTGCAAGCTATTGACATTAAATCCTGGAGATGTTCATCACAAATACATATATGTATATGTTGACCCAAAGTAAAAATTTTTGTAGTTCTGGATATTTATTAACACAAGCAAATTTTATCCAGAACTCTTCACTGGAAACTTCTAGTGCAAGTTGTTATGTTCTCGCGGTCCGCACAAAATGGGTCGGCGGTCCGGAAGCGGACCGCGGTCCGCCATTTGGTGACCCCTGGTCTAGCATATAGAGTTTTATGTTAAAAAGGACTATAATATAGTAGGAGTCGAGTAGAAGAGCGGTGTCGGAGCAGCTAGTTATTACCCGAATTATTCGCTAAGTAACAAGAAACGCAGCGAGCGGCGCCGGCGCGGAGAGCGCACTGTGCTAAGTGGCTTTTAAGGTCGCTTACCTCATCTCACCGCCTCTAGTGAGACTATCTGACTGTTCATGCACGAATTTAGTCCGATAGCTCTTTGTTTGTTCGATCTGTTATATTATAACGCCTTGTTGAGTTTACGAAACAGTAGGTATTTATGTTTTTCGTCTTCCGACGAGTTGCAAGTGCACTGTAGGTACTAAAAGAAATATCTTGTAGACTATAGAACGTCGTTTTGCATAACAGCTAACAAAATAACCAGTAGTATGTTATTATAAAACGTTTTGCTGTTTTACAAAAAAAGCCGTTGAGTCATAACATTAAAAATATATAAGCACACAAAAGATCCTTTGTGTTGTAAAACGCCAATCATCGCGTCTCTTAGAACCGATCACAGACGCAAAATTGAGATTTGTGAAAAAATTATATTGACACAAAGTTGAATTACATTTTTTAAAGAGACTTTGAAAGTATATTTAAGCATAATATATCGTCCTCGTAGAGCGAAAAGTCATTAAGTCGATAAATCGTGTTTTGAGATAATGAGAGTTATAGTTAAACTTTTAACTCTCATTATCTCAAAACACGATTTTTAGACTTAATGACTTTTCGCTCTACGGGAAAACACGATTTTTAGACTTAATGACTTTTCGCTCTACGGGGACGATATTTTATGCATATTATATCACCTGAAAAAAAAATCATAATGAACCGGCCGTTGATGCGATATTTGGGGGAGGCCGATGTCCAGTATTGTCCAGTAGTCAGTGTCAGGCAGGACGTCTTTAGCTGATATTATTTCTTAATGAGCTTTTAGATAATTATGCACGACGATTAGAACCAAGTCTTAGAGCTTAGTTATTTAACAATAATTGAATAGAACTGATGGGTACAAAGTTTGAGTTTTTATAAGACTATTAGTAATAGAATATAATCTGCTTAGTTCGTACCATATTCGACACAAGACGTCAGACACGATGACATGCTGTGAGTCAAATATAGCTGCTGTTGATGCCATTTATATGGTCATGCTAACCAAAATCGTTTTCTGGTTTGCCGTATATGTAGACCTAGACGCTAATAAGCTTTCATTAGATGTTCAATTGTTAAAAATTAAGCTCACTGAATATCGATCAAATGTGGTAGTATACAACAAAAACTGGAAGCTTACCTTGAGCTTACCGGAGCGATTATTCTGAATTTATGTACATTTTAAGTAGGTACGTAGGTTAGGTTTTGCTGGAGTTTTTGTTGCCTAATTGAATTCCATGAAGATTTTGCTTCAGTTACTTGGTTGTTTCCGGATAGGGACTAGCTGGAAGCATTGCGCTGTGTGCGATGCGGTTCAACTCGGCTACCGCAACTCGTAAATAATGGCGTCTCATTGTGGGCCATTATTAATGAATCTGCCACCCCGCGCTCCCAACACCGCACCCGCCCGAAAGCCAAATAACAGGTGCGTCTAACCTCATTCGCACAATCTATTTTCGATGTCTTATAGCCGTGCAGAGAAACGCTCGATGCGTTCTCCTGCTCTAAATATTCATACCATATGCCAGATATTGAGATTTGTTTGGGCGTCATCTGCTCGACATCGTCGTCTCTAAATAAGCGCGGTCTCGTGTTGGCTTTGCGAAGTTTCATTAGCCGTCTGGGAATACTTACTTATGGTATCATGTTGCTTGAATTGTGTGCGGAATTTCCACCTACCGTGCAGGAGTTCTAGCAAAACAAATAATAAAGCTTATAACAGTCTTATAAATAACAAGAATTTATATGACGAACCTACTAAATTAGTTATAAAATTCGAATACTGGTGTTGATAAATACTCATTGCAAGTATTTCTATTGCACTGCAAAAATAGCGCAAAGATTCATTTAAAAAACTCAATGTATCATGTAAGCAGTTGGGATAAAGTTACCCTAGGACACGTTAGTTGTCACGGGGCTGGATGTACGAGGCCTTCTCACTGTCGCTCTATTATTTACTCCACAGAAAACTGCTTTTCATATCACAAGCAGCGGCCCGCAGCGGAGTCTCACAAAGATGGCTCCCTCGCTCCCTACATAAATGCATTTACTTTATGAATGACGTAATCGTAATATTGTTCCGAGCTTGGATTTGTGTTCATGTTTCTCTGCAATCAGCTTTGTGTAATGGTTGTGGAACTTGACTATTTCCATTAAACAGTCGAGCAGTTATTTAGTTAGAAGCAGACAAAAACCCGCTTGAAAGATTAGCGTGACGAATGAACGGGCGATAAGGCTAGACAAACTTAAAACGTAGTATCATTTATCATAGAAATCTATACGTAAATCGCGACTGGGTTTTGTTGTTCGTGTGTCAGATTTAGATTTAGCAAGGACACGAAGCGAGGTTAAGCGGCAGACAAGTGCGAGGTCGCAGTTGAATACTTTAACCAAAACAGTGTTTACATCTTATGGAGCAAATGGCGTGAATCACAAGAGTGACGTAATGAAGGAAATTACCACTTGGCTGGATTCAACCTACGCGCCCCAGCCAGGTCGACCGCACCGTCATAATGTTTCAAAAATATTGCTTTGATCCGGCACCATTATTACTTAAACTGGTTAGATCTTCGCAATGGAGATTGAAGATTAATTTAATAATTCTGGTCAGTAAATTTTCGCAATCTGTTCCAAAAGATATAAAGGAGGCTTATTTAAAAAAATAAAATGAGAGTATTGTTTGGTTTATGGTACAGCGATTTTATCAACCTACATTATTTCTGTGTATCGCTACATAAATATCGCGATACATTTATTTACATCCGTCAGTACCTAGTCCAGGTGATTTCGGCGAAGCATCCATCGTCGATCGATGTTTAGATCACCGCTCGTGTTAATTAGCATAATGGTGTTGAAGGCGATTACGTCACGTATCTAATTTGTACATCAGGGCAAGGTCGCCGTGGTTAGCAGTTAGCACGGGAGTGCGCAACTTTAACGTAGGTAGTGCAGAAGTTTTCAGAAACGGTTATGTTTATGTATTTATATCCACGCACTATAACCTTTAGTGAGCTATTGCTAAGCAAACTAAATAATAAAGGTTTTTGCGTCATGACACGATCGCGTCCAAACTGCACTTCAAAGCGTTTAGGACTTGAAACTTTAACAAAGGATGCCTTTCAAAATCCAGTCACGCTGAGTGTTGCGCCGGCAATACCCAGGGTTTGCTTTAACAACCATAACAATTCTTTGTGTTTAATTTTAACGACTGTTTTCTAATCGGTTTTATTGACATTTAAATAATGAATTATTTGATCCATAACGATTTACAATATGGAAAACGCATTTTTTTGAATATATAAATTATCTAAATTAATATTGGACCGACATTGCTCTGAGAATGAGATACTAATCTGATTTTGATACAAACACTAGCCTGTTGTCTGTGGTTCACTCGCATGGAAACTATGTACCTAGGTACCAGTGGCGTGCCTACAGGGCAAGCCCGAGGGTATTTCGCGTAATTTTTCATGATTGTAAGTGTTTTTTATTGTACGCTACTCACTTACATTCATGAAAAATTTAGAGATATACCCTCGGGCTTGCCCTGTAGGCACGCCACTGCTAGGTACCTACTTTATGTTCCCAGATGAAAAGTATTATGTCCAAGTAAAAGTATATTTCCTTTCCCAGCGTTCAAGCTGTCTCCTTACCGAATATCATCAACATCGGTTCAATAAATCGGTTTAACCGTAAAAATGTAACAGACAGTTATTTTCGCATTTATATCCCACATATTAGTACCTATTAGTCTGGATTAATTTATTTAATATCTAGTTACACGCAGAATGAATTGCCGACGTTAGATAAGAACAAAGAAACTCTCACTTTAAATAGCTGCTAAAATTCCGTTACAAATTCTCACATTTCCTCGAATTCACCGGCGCTCGTGTGGATGATTTGAATTATAAAGTGAGAAGCGAGTGCATGCACAGTGCATAAGATACCTTGGCTATGTAAATGAGGGAAGCTGCAGCCTAAGTAAGGGCGAGTTTACACCTGCGGGTCGTGACCGCCGTCTAGGGGACGCGATTAGCCGACGTGGCCGGTCATAGTTCAATTAGAGGGGAATACGGTCAACTACTTTTTTAAACTAGTTTAAGAAACGAATGTATTATTGAAATTAAATAATCGTTGTTGTCCTTTCTTGGGTCAACGGTCTGTAAAAGACTTAGACCATATACTCAAAGGTAAAAGACGTCGACCTGTGCAATCTGAACAAAAAATAATTGTTTAGTAAAGTCTTGAGTCTTGGGAGACAGGAATTATTTCTTAAGATGTGTATTCATCATGCTCGCTTAAATGTACCGCTGATGGTGGCGTGTGTATTGGATCGTTCGATTCCCTCCAAAATGGTTGAGTTGAACGGTGCTGATGCGCACGTCATGTCCGTGAACGGGCGCTGTCAGTTGGTGCTGGTCATCTCTTGACTGCCTAAACAATGTTTTTTCACTTGTCTAGTTGATAATTATTATTTTGTACCTTACTAAACATAGTTCTCACATATTAGGGCATCACTGTAATCAAAGAAATTGTAACAGAATTTATTGAAAAAGAGTAACCATGGAGTTTCTTGTCCGTTCTTCTCCATAGGAATCTACGTTTTGGAACGGACAACTAGCTTCAACTAACGGACAAACCGACTGACAACTATTGTAATATTGTTTGACATTTCAAAAGTGCCTGTAAATGGTCTAATTGAAATAAATGTTTTTGACTTTGACTTTTTGACTTTATTTTAAGCGAAATTAATATGTATAATCCGTAAAATGTAAATTCTGATGTTATTTTGCAAAGAATTTCCAGATTTCTGTAGTAACAAATTCGGCAGTCTCACGCGTGAGAAGTAAATGAAACAGCATTTAATTGTAAGTTACCTAAACAAAACAACAAGACGGATCCCAATAAAGCACTCTAAACCAACAGATAGAGGAATAAGTTTAACTCTTACAACGATCTTGTGACCGTTACTCAAAACTTTGGGCCGGCTTTGTTCAAAACACGAAACTAATTTATTCGTATCTCAGGCGTACCATTCCACCGTACTAAATAATCGAAGAGCAAATTATAAATGCGTATTAACGGTCAAGTCGTAGTTCAAAGATTAGGGCAGAGGCCAACCCTTTACTAGTATCGCCGGTAAGGTGAAGTTTCAAATTAAATAGGATCACTAGAGTGGGCCCGATGCATGCTCAAACAATATTTGATACATTTTAATAAAAGCCGTCGTGCCTTTGTATTTGAATGTTATTTTACTATATTAGCCAACAAGTAGGTATCAGCCGTGCTCGGCCTATGAACTTAGCTCGATTGCTTCAATATTCTAACGGATTTAAATTATGGAGTGGATTTTATTTAATAATTAAGTTAATTTAAATTTTAATATAACACAAAACTTTAATGCATTAATTAAGCGATTAATTCAGCACATTATGTCGATTGTAGACAGGTTATGAGGAAACACAAATATTTTCCCTGTGTAATATGGACTGTGGTAAAGTCAGAACTGTATCTTTTTGGTTACGTTTATAATCCGTAAAAAATGAACATCTTTTGTAAAATCTAATTTGCAAATGGACCATAACGTATTATGCGAATAATTCAAAAGGCAAAGTACCTAATGCATAGTCAATATTCTTAGCTTCCCTTTTCAATATGTGCATATTATTACGTTCTGTTTGTGTAGGTGGTGACGTCACGTGCCGTCAAGTCTGCTCTATTTCGGTTTAACCCCGCGGTCAGTCACGGAAGTGCAAACCCTTATCGCGGATCGACACACAAGTAGTATCGGCAATCGTCAAGGGCGGCGACGATGGCGGCGGCGGCGGCGGGGCGGCGCGACTCGCCCGCCGAGCGTCGCGTGCGGCGCCGCTAATGGATATTGATGGCTATGGCGCGACTAATTAGCCCCCACCACCACCTTTCTGCCATGCCTGCTTAAGCTCTTTTTTTCACGGTGACAACGAGCGATACAACACGCTTTAACGGACGCTCATCAATCTCCCCCGGAGCGTATCTCGTTCGACCACTCGAAATGAATCGAGTGATCGCTGTTTCGGGATGACATCATCCGCGTGCGTGCAGATTAGATTTTGGCTCGTGGGAGTGACGCCGATGCGCGTCCAAACAATATCACAATCGAATTAGAAGCCGGCTTGGTCTGGGCGGTATCAATCACCGTGGGCGGGCCGCGCGACATTGGACTTCAATTAGGCGGGCGGCGCGTGTGATTGCTCTCACTCCTCTACACGCCAAAGGGTTACTTGACCCACTTATTAGGCTCGTCGTACGAGTCCTCGTCAACCGGAAGCTCGGATATGAAGAAGTGATTCAATATTTTTATTCGCGCTTAGAGTCCTTTTTATTTTCTTAGCTATTAATACAGAACTTCTGTTTTAAATTGGATTATTTTTAACCGTGTTTTTACAATTAGCATTTAAGAGTTAACGACTTCTATAAAAAGAAGTTTATGAATACGAAAATTAAATATTATCGTATCCAGCTATCATGCTATAACAGAATGTGGGTACATTATGAAACTATGTACAAATTAAAGCGGCAACCGTGACGGGAGAGGCGATTAAAATAATGATCGCTTATTAAAATTGTTAATTAACTTATACGAGTTAGAACATGCAGTTCGGCGTAGAATCTTGAAGTTATCAGCTATTTTTGTGAAGTTAACAAGCATGTAAAGTGTAACGATGTGACATAAAAGTGCAAATAACAGGTTTGGTAGAAGTCAACACTGCGAAGTGGTTGAGACCGTCTCATACTGCGATTGACCACAAATAGGTCGCAGATTGAATAACACTGCACCAACCTGTGCAGGTTTCTAAATATGTACAGAGCGATATTATTGTAACCGCAGACGATATTTCGCAACCGTGATATCAACTCTGGTACGGACGTAAGCGACACGGTGGGTGCAGGCGCCCAACTTTGTGTGGCAGCTAGTGTTTTGATATTGCGTAACATCTCGTTCAAGCAATTTTGACATATTCTAATTTGCATTTATGCATGTCATTCAAGTTGCAAATAGTTTAACACTTCTATATTATGTAGGTATAATTAATTAAATGTCGTGGAAAATTGTTCACAGCTTTTATACTAAAGCTTTTCAATGAAAATGAAGTTCACAGCGTTGATGCAACGATTGTATTAAACTTACAGAAAATTTGAAGTCTGTAAGCCACTTACATTTATCTCTATTAGTGCAGTTGAGCAATTTGCCATGCCAGAAAAAAAGTCATTTTCGAATTCAGTTCCTAGCTCGCAGTAATTCGGTGTAAAATTATTGAATTAACACAGAAGGTCAGTCGCCGGCATGGGAACCTCGATAGTTAATTGATTTCGTACTGGTCGTGTTGTAACTTTCACACACTGCGACTGTATTGCATGACTATTCAATATTTAGTGCATTACCGACTCTAACCCCAATATTATTTGTTGTATTGATGAAAACGTTCTATATATTTTTTATTAATAGGCTTTGACCGCCATCGCGTCTGATGATGCGGTCTACGATGGAACACGTTTGCCTAGAAGAAATTGACTCACTCCCGATTTGAAGACACCCAGATTGTAACTATCGGGGAAGACACCCACTCCGGCAGCGCATTCCACTGTTTGGCAGTTCTCACAATGAAAGTGGAATCAAACCCCCATACTTAAAAAATCTAGTCACTTTTAACTTCTATTTTAATTTTAATTTCTATGAGAATTAATAAAGATGGCAATTGACTTTAGAGATATGATATGAGGTGGCTTTACAAGAACTCAGGCTTTCAAGTTCGGGTTCTCTCCGCACTGGCTGAATAAACATCTTTCGTGTTCGCTGTTTCATGAACATCGCGATCATATTATTGGATATAAATAGGTCTATAAATAACAAGAACGCACGATTGATTTATTAACTGTTTGATAACAAGCAGTAAGAGTCACTCACCATCAATCAATCAAGTTGTCGGTACCACTATGTAAATGAATGGATGTGCAATATCCATCACTATTCACGAAGGCTATTTATGATATTGTTACTATATGGTAAACTTTCTAGTGCTCCATACACTTATTAAAATGAAGTAGGTAGCTAGTAAAATATGTTTTGTTATTATTGAAGTGAATACGTACGTCGCGTTGTATTTGAATAAAAAAGCCAGGTGATATTACTGTACCTACAGATAAAAATAATAAAACAGCATGAAAGTAACAGCCGTAGTTCCTATCGCAACTAATGTAGTCTGACATGTACAATTGTACATACATCAGTAACTCGAGAACAATAGTAAGATAATCGCATACATCCGAGTTTAATTCCACATTTGGCCTTCTGTCCGTCTTGTTTGCACATAAATTAATATTTATATCATGTTTACAGCTCTTAAAACTGTGTCGATTATAATCGTGCAGCCTACAAGTAATATTAAAATGGTAATTTTATAGAGCCTGACGCACAAGGTGTTGCTAGCCGTTCGGACTATCTATCAGTTTGCCAGTGTAGGATAGGTAGGTACTCCCTCTACGGCCGACGCTCTTCAGACTTTGACATTAATTGACATTCACCTGTAAGCCGATGGAGTTTGCGTGTTAATTGATAGATCTCGGCAGTGAATCCCGAGGCCGGAATTATCTGTGAAACTTCGATCCTATCCTACGTGTAGTACCTACCTACTAACATAAAATCGTTTGTAGTAAATTTCATGAATAGTTTTGAATATCTGCAGTGCTGCAGATTTGTTATTGACACTTTTTGTGTACACATGCCAATTATCTCTTCGTAGGTGCCATTCTGGGTCAGAGATAAGAAACCGCTGAGGTCGTCGCGATAAACGAATTTGATTAAAAATTTAACGTGCACAAGATTAGAACAGACTTTTTCATCAGTTGAGAACACGACTTCATTTTTACGAGCTTCGTCTTAGCAGTTATTTTTTAATTGCCTCTCGACGCGCCCGGGCCGTGTAATGCGCTATTTAATGATGCTTCAAAATGTAAAATGCATTGCTGCACCATCTTTGTTTTACTGCTTTTTACTAAAAAGATCACGCTGTTTGTGATATTCTGAACTTTATTTTTATACCTAAGTATCGGATTAAAATCGACAAATTCTTGTGTTAAGGAAGACATTACTGTACTCAATGAAAATTAAGTGTTGAAAATAGTCGGTGATGGTCATTGTAATCAGTTACAAACTTACAACAAATCAAAAACGAGACGCATTTGAATTACTTTATCTGACGCAACGCGGTGTTTTGTTCCGGTTCAGAATCGACATTGAACAAATTCGATACGGCGCACAGGCGAGAATAGCTAGTAAAAACATGACCAATCTAAATTTTATAGTCAAATGACAATTTAGTATAAAAAAAGAAATTGCTTTTTAATATAACAATACACTAACAGTCAGTGCCATTGAGCTACGCAAACAAAATATGGAAAAATGTTTCAACAGTGGGATATCATAACTAGGCATCGATTACTGCCAAAAAAAAAAAAAAAAAACTAGTCTAATAAATCCATCACAGTAAAAAAATATAGCGTACAGTGGGGAGAGTACAATCCATCACCTGCGTGTATTAAAAAAAACAACTAACAGGTGGGCAATTCAAAAATTGCTCGCAGTATAACAAGGTTTTTGTCGCCTACGCACGTCCGTTTATTTGAATAATGTCATAATATTACATGCAAAGAAAAACGTATTTCAAATTACGCATGCACCCTTACGAGTGGCTGTAGCTGGCACCTAATTATAATATAAATATCTACCGACGGCGTTTAACAACTGACCCTGTCTTTGTAATCTTAATAACCCGACAGTCAGCAAAAAAACTATTCGCATTACTAGTTTGTTACTCCAGTACTAGCTGTCAAGCAAGACTCAATTTATTGGCGGCGTAATGAATTGCGTAAGTGGCATAACATTAACCATTTTATTAGTGATTGGGTGTCTGCTGTAAAAAATAACCAACGAGTGCAACTAGAGTCTTGTACTAAAATTAGAGTGGATAAACTAGTTCTAAATGTGAAAAATTCGTGGCACTAGATCGTAAAGATACTTCGCGCAAAGTGGTTGGCTACGCTTTGGGTAACTTTGGTCCAAATGTCAAAATATCCAATTCTCATAATGTCCAACCAGACGTAGGTACTCTGAGTTATAATGTCATAATGTCAAATTGTCCAATAGATAGTCTAATCGCCAAATTGTTAAAATATAGTGAGTTGTTTGCAGCAGTGCGGCGGGCGCCGGCGCGGCGCAGGACAGGACGACCGCGACCGCGTCCACCATGTGGGCACATGCAACAATGAGCTCTTACAACCGGTCGGTCGCAGGACCGTTACAGATGAGCCACCGGCGACTTCACCGGCGTCTGTGAATATGCATGAGCCAAGACTTGACCTCGGGTTATTAGACCGCGCTCTCGGAGCGTGGGACCGCTCAGGTATAACAATCGACATCTGACATTAGCGTGACACTCGGCTCACTTCCCGAAGTTCACGTCAAATATATTTTGGATTGACGATATTGCAGAATAATTGTAATTACATAATTATGAAAGGGGAGAGCATTAATTTTATAATTTCAGATGTCGTTAATATGATCGTTAATATGATAGTTATGTTCTGATTCTAATAGTAGTTAATCTGTAATCAGATATTTAATGGTTTATTGGTAATTTCCTCAATAAAGATGATTTCATATTGTCGATTTCCGTAATTAATTAGTACTTGTTGCAATAAAAAATGGTAAAGCTACTAAAAAAAATGGTAGGTAGGTACTCTACTAATTGTATAAATACTTTTGCTCACTCCATCCGCGTGGAGTACAATAAATTGACGATTTTAAATGACCTCCTTAGTGTAGGATAGCTCGTACCTACTACGAAAAGGTCCAGCCATTTCTGGTTCATCACATTGGAATTAGAGGAAATGTGGCTTAAATTTTTAAGTTGTGGCTTAAATTTTTAAGTTAGACTCAAACTGTCAATACCTACCATTCACTACTTTTTGCATTATGCCCGCACAAATATACAAGCAGACAAAAATTTCAATAATTTTTTGGGCGTGGTTGCGTCCTAGTGCTGATCTCGACTGTTTTTTACCCGACTACGGCAAAGTCAAAAGAAAGGGTTATGATTTTTCTGGAACATCTTCAATGTGTAACACAGGTAGGTACCTACTACATAGTTTGGTTTCAAATTATTATTGACGCTTAAATCTGTCGAGGGACCACTAAATTAAGTAGGTATACAAAATAGGTAGGTAGGTATATAGTTAAAATTGATACTACATAATTATGTACTCACATACTTTGTTAATAAAAAATAAAAAAAAAACGGTGATACGGTTTCCCGCGACATATTTATTTAATGGTCAACAATAATTTGAAACTATAATTTTTACTTTTAAGGAATGGTTTTCTGTCGGGGGTTTTTATTTTTTTTAGTTTTAGAACAATTATTATAAATCCAAAGAATCGCAGAATTTCCACAAGAAATAAGTTTTATATTGAAAATCATTTTTCAAAACAAGCTTTTACATATAATGACCAGCCGGCCTAGCATGACCACGATAGAAACGGGTTGTGTCTACATAGAAATAGACAAAGTGACAGATTGTAGAAACATTTCTACATTTTATGAATGAAACGGTAGAAATGTTTCTACAATCTGTCACTTTGTCTATTTCTATGTAGACAAAACCCGTTTCTATCGTGGTCATGCTAGGCCGGCAGAGCGCCTAACATGCGCGCCGCGACAAAATTTACGACGCTTTTATCGTGCATTTGTCTCGTATTCGCACGAGTAAGAGCAAGACAAAACAGTCGACAAAATTTGTCGCGCATATTAGCCCGGCAGTTCCTAGTTCCATCATGAGACCCTAGCTAGACATTATCTAGATTCGTACCTAGTACTTGACAAGACAAATCCAACGAACCCAAACACGATGGAGTTATGAGAGCCACCTCCCGGCTCCATCGTGAAATCACCTCTATGGATATTATTGCATTGTCATCAAAGTGACATATGCGTTCCCAATTTCCGCTCAATCGGTGGTGGGGAACTGGTGTAAAAGTTTGTTGCAAGATTTGGCCCCTGACTAACAGGGCAAGTTAAATAAAAGCTTGTAAAAAAGTTTAAGAAATCAATTAATGCTGCCAAGTGCCAAGTAATTTTCTTTTCAATAGAACTTGCAAACTATTTAAACAAATTTTCAATATAAATTAATCAAATTTTGACAATTTTCCACATTGTGCTAATTATTTCGCAAGTTCTATTGAAATGAAGTTTATAGTTCGTTATATCACATCACACTAATATTATAAATGCGAAAGTTTGTGTGTGTGTGTGTGTCTATGTGGGTGTGTGTGTATGTTTGTTACTTCTTCACGCTGAAACGGCTGGACGGATTTGGATGAAATTTAGCACACAGACAGATTATAGTCTGGAATAACACATAGACTACCTTTTATCCCGAAGCCGTGGGCGGAAGCTAGTCAGCAATATAAAATTCGTGCACTTGATATCTGGATGGCCGTGTCATTCTATTAATTAAAGAAATAAAGATGTCTAATATTGATACGGTCATTGTAAAATGTTGTTAGTTAATTAGTTAGGTAGCAATTTATGACAAAGTTGTTGGGTAGATGATCCCATAGATAGGTACTGAATAAATTAACCGACTTGGTTTTACATTAGATCTCACAACTTTTTACGGTAGAAGAACTACGTTGAGAGACTTGGCATTTTATACATGTCATGTCATGTTTTTGATGGTATAGTATGTATACCCTTTCCGTTACACGTTGTATAATATACACAGACTATTCTGGATAAGGCGAAGTGCAAATCAAATGTAAGATGGCTAGTCAGTAGTCAGAGCGTGAACGGGACGTGGCCATCAATCAGCCGAGAGGCCGCGGGTCAGCCCCCGCACCCCGACCACCTGTCGCGCCCGCGCCCGCCAGCCACACCAATTGCTAATCAGTCACTAAGTTACGCCAAATCTCAGTCTGACAGGGGGACCTCGCACCGCCACCGCGCGAGTAATGCTATTTTGACGAACAAGGGTATTAGCCGCTGCGACAACACGTTTTGTCACTAACAGTATTAATTCTGATCGACCCCTCTAGAAGTTGTTGATGGTTTTTTTATGTATTGAAGATGGGACCAACTTTGGTCATAATTTTATTTTTTCAGGACGAAGTAGTAACGCTAAAAAAACATATAAATAGATCATTGGACCGTTACAGACTTTGTAACGTCGTCCTAACGCAAAGAGTCTTCTAATACCGCGTAATAAAAGTAATCTCATGGACCTTTCACCCGTTGAACAAAAGAATTATTGCTCATCGAAAGAGCGGGAATTCTCGCGTAAAATAGCAGACATTTTTGAAATAGCGGTAGCTTGTCATTTGAAGCGTTGGTATCGGAGTCCGGCGAGCGGCGAGCCGCGGCGATCGCTGTAAATTTCATCGCAATAGTGAATGTACACGCGAGACTAAAAATAAACATGGCGGCCACAACGGGCGTAGTCAGGCGATACTGAGATAACTGCTCCAGCGTGTATCGCCTACAACAGATCCGGCGCCACTGTGTTGTGACATGCGAATACGCCTCAAGTCACACAACATTTATTGTTTAATTAGTTGAGTTAAATTTAGTACCTACACGTGGATCTTTTGAGTGGGCGCCAATGTTTTATTTAAATGACAATGTAGAGTTCGCTTTTTCTTCAGGTTCAGACAACATTTACAACTCTTAAATAACAATTCAGAAACTGATTGAAAGAAGTATGAAAATAAAGGCAGGATAACTTAATATTGGAAATGAATCGAATGCCGAGATTTATATCTATGGAACAGAGTTATAATAGCTTTAAAAGTTTTTCATAGAAATAATTTATGGAATGGCAGAGCGGCTTGAAATCAGGCACGCAGAAAAAACAAATCTGAACCTTGGAAAACTTTTCAATCTCTTTCATACGAGGCCAATGTGTGTTTACAGAGTTCTTTAAGAATAGTTGGGTTTACGCGCTTGTAGCAAAATTTTTACGATTAATACGTACAGGTACCTACTACGGCCTTAGTGCACCATATACCTACGCGAAAGAAATATTATTACTTCATGAAATAAAATCCTGTTTCAGTAATATTTTCTTCATATTTGACTGCAAGCCGTTTGTCATCTAGAAACGTTGTATTGGAAACTAAATCTTATGCGAACCATGACATATAGCGGTGAGGCGAATGCTACAAAAATGTTATGCGTTTACGTCAAATACGTCCCGAAAACAAATGGCCGAGGAAATTCTCACATCCGCAAAGGAAATTGTATGTAGAGTTTCAAGAAAATTGTTTTATCCGTGGTAGTACGCAAAGCAGCAAGAGTGTGACAAGCAGAAACAAACTCGATTGATGAGAGGAACGGAGCTATACCATCCGTGGGATTCATCTCGGCCAGATCACGTTCGTGGAACAAAAGGAGCGCGCGGCGAGCCGACACAGACAAAACGAGCAAAAAAAACTTGCGTTCAAATGGAGCTTTTCATACTTTACCAACTTTGTGCACTTATAGAGTTCTCCAAATGACGCAAGCGTCTGACACTCAACTTTAATATTTGTGTGTTCAATATACAGTCTGTTAGGTTAAACGAAGGACATGTTGTGTTGAAGGGGAGATACGAGATAAAAATCGACTGTTCCATACATAAATGCCCATGTCACTCAACAAAATGTATGAAACAGAAAACTTTTTCTTCGCGACTTCAAGATTGGTCTCATAGTTAATCGAACTAATATCGAATACTGAATAAACTCCTTCAATAAATATATCCGTCGTATAACCTAACAGATTGTATAAACATATTTCAGTACGAAGAACATGCAAAAAATTGCTAACCGTGAATACCTTCGGCAAAACGGAACGAACAAACGCCAGCTCAAAATGTGCAATGTGACAACTCCATGCAGCATTAAGAAGACATTAGGGGTGGGGTTAGAGCGACGACAGAGGGCGCATTATTTAGCAATTTATCACGTATCACGATAGCAAAGGAATATGAACTTTCTGTAACTGTTGCTTGTTTATTATTTCAACAGTTTCTACAACATAAACTTTGTTTTCTATGTGTATACTTAGAATTTAGGGTGCATTGAATGAAATACTCTCCACGAGTGGTGATACTTAAATATACGTACGCTACCACCTTGCTGACAGGCTTCAAATCTTTTACAATATTAAATAGTTTATGAGGAGACTTACAATTTACATCTTTCTTAAACTTAACGAATAGACAAATAGAATGTTTGTGATATACATTAGAAAGCAAACATTATAGCTGTCACTTTCGCTTGTCGAGCCAGTGACTCGCTTGAAATCACCGCATGAACCTTTCATCGCGCGTCACTACGAGCTTTCAAAAAGCTTTCAGTGGTCGATCGCGCTCACTATGATTATGAGTGTTGCCAATATACGTTCTGCGATTGGAGTTATGGATGAATATGAATAACTGTGGCATGTTGTGAACTGCTGTTGTATATAAGTTGATGCAACGTCTACCACGTTAACCTCTCATTTTGTATGGGTAACTGTGGCGCGCCACCAAGTGCGGTTGCCAAGCGCCCGCAGCGGAAAATTTGGCGGAAACCGATCGACATCGCGGCTCAAAACTATGCATTTTAAGTCAAATCAATCGATACGCGGTTGGACGCACACGTGTGCTAGTTGTTTATGTGCCACAAAAACCACAAAGTTTTGCGAGACTGCCAAATGTGGAAGTACATACTTCGTATGAAGTGGCTTTTAGGGCTTCCCATGAGAGGAGTTAGCTTACGTTAGTGGACGAATGGGGCACAACTCACGCGGCGTCATTATCGTTACAGTTCAGTGGTCGGCGCCAATTTGAGCGGGTGTGTAACGAGCACTGCGCCCACACCGGTCCCAGGACTTGCTTAATTGAGCTCTCCACACACTCAATTTCTTTATATGAAACTTCAAATGTCATTCAAATATTATGCCATTCAAAATGGGCTATTGAAGTCGACAATGTATTTGCATTGGCGACTGGATGGCGTCAGAAAATAAGACGGATCATAAAGATTATACACGGACCATAAAGATAGATAGTAAGTAAAAATAAACCTTTTATTCGTGTTTAAGCCCTACTAAACCTAAATTTGCATTAAACAACAAAATTACGGAGTGTAACGTATACAGAAGTATCGTCGAGGTTGATGGAGGTAGATGGCCCGTGGTGGAGCCGGGTACCGGAGCGTGCCTGCTCCCGCACCCATAAATATTTTACGGTGCACTCCTTTATGGTATTGTGATTAGATTGTCGCGCTGCTTGTGCCACGCGAATCTATGGTATATCGAATTTGGAATAAAGTGAACGCGTGTCTCGAGTATTTCGCGATTTCGCGTATGTAATGGAATTTTGCCAAGAACTACATGTGTTGCGGGATCCACAAGCTTTGCTAGTTTTATTTTGTTGTTTCATTAAATTATTACAGGTGTCGCTTTTATTAACAGACGTAATAAAATAGGAAGGCTTATGAGCTTAGTTGAATCCGTGTGTATTTATAGTATCATGTAAGACTCTATTTGTGAGAGTATAATAGTACCTACCTTCTGATTGATTAACATAAAAAATAACCTTAATAAAAAAGCAGAAGATCTAGGTAGGCATACTGTTATTATTAATCTTCTTTAATATATATCACGAATCCGTTACGCGACTACAGCAACTAGCGAATAGTTCAAACGCGATAGATATGCACAATACTTCTGCAAACAGATATCTATAAATATTTTGACAAGCCCCGAGTAAGTGTTATATTTTCGCTCCAATATCGGAATAATAAATATGAAATAGCGCAAGGTGGCTCAGATAGAGTGGTGTTCGATCTAGCCAAACCGGGGCGCAGGCGAACATGATGTCTACACGGTGTCGGAGAAGGGGAAGTGGTAAGGTCGCGTTACGCCGTTTGAAAGTGAGATGCGAGGCGCCAGGAGAGCAACAAATTAAGTCCCCGCGGGGAGCTGCTGCCCGCCCACGCCCGCGTTGAGAGCCCGCCCGCGATAACGTCTCGCCGAAGGGAAAACTTGAATATTTCCAACGAATTACGTAACCAAATTCGCTGAATAAAAGTTCGCGTACGTGCCCCGACAACCGGCAAAGTATTATTGAAGTTCTCTTTACATTATAATTAGGAGTTTAGAAGCGTTTAATCGTTGAATATGTCGCCTTCGAGAATTTTCACGTGAAAAGTTTATATTGAATACAGTAATTGTACAAGAAAGTATCTACCATAAATTTTGTTTGTAAGCAACTTCAGTGTGTCAGTAATGTTATAAATACATTAGCACTTCCTAACTTTCACAAAGTAGGTAGGTATAACACATAATATAGCGCGTCATCGCTACGTTTTAACGGACTGATATATTTTTTATTCATAAACGTTTTATTGAACTTTCTGTCGAAGTGACGGCTTCTTAGTTAAATCAAAAGTAATACTTAAGTAATTTTTGACAACACAGACAAGAAGATTACCTACACCAAATTCTTTAGTACATGAATTAGAGAGTTTCAGTCCATGAGTCAAGTCTAGAGGTATTTACGTTATACCTGCAAAACACATACGGTGTGTACCTAACTAAATACCTATCTATTATTGATTCGTAATTTAGAAAGAAAACCCATTTTATTTAGCTAGTAGAGTAGACATATTTTTGCTCCTAACTATACGTATATATTTATTACCCCTAATGTCAGGAGTATACAACATATGATGAAAATATTTTATTTTATTGGCCAATATTCCCTTATTTTATATTACGTTACCTATTCGAAAAAGTTATAGTCGTTTCACGAGAGAAATAAAACTCTTACCGCAACATAAACTTTATCACATAAAGTCATAAATATTTTGTACCAATATCACTTCCCCCGTTTGAGGTGTGGCATTGGCGTTCGCTTCTAAATGTGAACTTTAAAGTTTATTGGTATCAAACTTTTTTATTTTTTATCCCGGCGCACATTTATTTCAGCAGCGTTTGACTTGCACGATCGTTATTTGAAACGAACACACACATACATAACCTGTATTTTGATTATGAAATCGCTGTAAAAGTACAAAATAGCAAATAGTTATAAATTCACTGCGAATGCCTGCATTTGAAACGATACTGCTGGATTAACGAGCAGATTAAACAAGCGAGAAATAATAGACGCACGATACAGTTAATGACGGAACCATAAAAAAGAAGGAAGAAATCTGCCAATAGCAAAGCTTAAGCGAGGGTATAAAATTAAATGGGTAGAAGGCGTTTTTACAAGTTTATCGAGCGTTCCACATCGGGCAGACGTCTAATGGGCTCGCAGGCGCCGCGCACGCTGCCTGTCTGTCTCGGCGGCCAGTGACGTGCGCCCGCCCGCCAGACCGTATGAAACCGACATTTAGACCTTACCAATTTCCGATCGATAACCAGCTACGAAAACGTTTCACTTATGACATGTCACGCTATGTTACATTGAGGATCCGGATGGTAAAGCGATAATAGATTAAAGAGTTCCTTATGAACAAGTGACTGTAGCGAGAACAAAAAGGTCAGAATGGGGGCTACTTACACAGAACGGCGCGGTTGGCTGCCCCCTCGCTCCGCTTTTAATGCGGATTTATCGACTCAAATTAATCGTGTAAGTAGAGAGCCGGCCGAGGAGAGTTGCGTGAAACACGATAAAGGACCTCTATTCGTTCGAAAAGCCGTTCATTGCAATTTAACTAAATTGACCTTCGTTTACTATAAACCTGGTTGAGTGGCAATATGACCATCAGATTGAAGAGTTTCTATTACTTACACTTACACACAAAATTGAGAAACTCAAGACTACAAGAGTGTTGGTATATTGCAGCGTATTGCATTGAATATTCTTGAGCCTGTGTCATCGCGATAGTTTTCAGAGTCAGCCAGCTCAAGTAGCAATGAGTGCGATTGTCATATCTGTCGGAGGACCGATGCCCGTTAGGGTGGACAAGACTGCGCGGAGACTGTGAATCGGCAAACGCTACGTTTAGACTGACACTCTTCAGCCAGAATTATTCACAACATGAAAAAGGTAGATGTAGCTTGTGAAAGAAGAAATACCGAGTGTTTGAACCAGTTTTGTGCCATGTTTCGGGAAAGGCCTGTCCAATAGTGGGCTGTGATAGGCCGAGTTAATGGATTAACAAAGCTCTTTTTATCAGTGCTATAAAAAAATGCCGGACAAGTGCGAGTAGGACTCGCGCCATAAGAGTACCGTAGAAAGTTGTATGCGTTGTAAAATCGAGTACCAAGGAATTTATAACCTTAGGTGAGCGCCTTGAAGCGGCGGACCCTAGTACTAATTGGTCAAGCAGCTTGTGAAATTTACTGTAGATTTATCGACAGCAAGACAATGGTTCAAATATTTATGTTCTCATAGATAGCGCTACTATCTTCATCAGATCCTTTGACTGTTGCCTAATGAGACACATCACACAACTGATTTTCTATTGTTGCCGACGACCTTTAGAAGGAAGGCTGGCCAGATGAGAGGGTGACAGAAATGGCTTGAATTTTTACCTCTCCAAGGGACCGTAGACCTTAGTGTTTGATATTAATTTCAACTTGATACCTTTACCTGTTCCCGAGAAAAAGGGACAGACGGACATGCGGACATCCGTGATCCTCATCATCAGAGATTCTATAAAGGTTCCGTTTTTCCTTATGAAGTATGGAACCCTAAAAATATATACAAGATTATATTGGTTATTGATACAAAGCTCATAATAGAAAACGCATGACATACGATTCTTCCCTACTACATGATAGAGACATATTTTGTAAACAGCGAGTAGCGTGGCGATGCGGTTTCGGGTGCGATGTCGAACGAGACTGGGTCTCCGGAACGACACGTCAGCCCACAATCTCATTTGTGCTTCCCACTACAACGAGCGACACGTAGGAAATGAGATGCGATTAGCTTACCCAGCCGGCGAACATTTGCTCTGTACATCGGCACAACATTCACATAAATTTAAAATAGCTGTGACAACAAACCCGTAAGGAAATATCGCCTGTTTATCAGCTCAGGTACACCCTACTTTACATTTAACATATTTCAAGCGAGATTTTAACTTTATAAGGCGCACAATCGCCCTAATCGAGCCGTTTCACTAACACATTCAGCTGGTACTAAGTTACCATTGTGCGCTCTCTTGACTTTTGATAAATGATCCGATTAAAATGAGATTGCTGATAGTCTCTTTTTAGTTTTAGTACGTTCCTATCATATAACCTAATCGTGAGAAATAAAAGACTGCTGATGAAGGAATATTACTTCGAAATGATAGATATTACAAATGGTTATTATTTAAATTGTTTTAAAACAAAAAAAAAAAAAATAAGTCATTTATTTTGGACCAAATACTTTTTTCCTGTTTTTAACCCACCAAACTGCGTATTTGATTCAATATTTGCTAGAACTACCAGTATCGTTGAATTGATAAGCTGAACCCTAAAAAACTTAAAAGTGAATACTAAGGAGTCGTGTTTGTTACCAGCAGTAAACACTGCAATAAGTTACTATCATCAGATCTGTCGCAAGTAGGTAATTTACAAAAGATATTTGAAGCGAAATGGTTTCCACCAACTTTTGGAATAGAAAATTCTCAAGGAATAGCTGTGTGTTCTCCGACGGGGAGTGGGAGTGATTCCGAGCCGCTTACACTGGCACCCGCTCCGGGACTGCATAATACATTGCGGAGAATGCACCGCAGTTTGATCCCTTTCTAGACAAGGTAAGTACGACTGTACCCCGAGTGGAAAGTTCTCTTGATGTTACCTCCACTTTTCTACCAAGTAAGGACATGAGCTAGTAAGGGGCTTTACGGTTTCAACGTAAATTGACAAAGTTTTGAGTATGACATCTCTTTGTCTTCTTACAAAGGAATATCGACCATGTTCAATTATTTATGACTAATTGTTCGTACAACTTTGGAAGTGCAAAGTTCGAGCGAAGGTATTAAAGGGATACGAACAAACTTGTGTGGGAATGATGAAGGCATTTAAGGCATAGCGGAGACATTGTCAATAAGGCACCTTATGGAGGTATTAATAAAATGTGAAATACTGTATTATTAGTACAATATCGAAGTGAAGTTCGAAGCAGCCAAACAATCTTTGGCTACGGTCGTTAAAAAGCTATGTTAAAGAATTTAGTTCCCGGCCACGTCTACGCTAGCTCTACGACTCGTAAAAACTGGTGGTGTGTAGATAATAAATAATATGTTGGTTTAACCCGAAAAGACTCCTAAAATGAGTTGTTGTTTCTTTATGTAATCACTGCATTTATTAGTAACAAAATTTTAATGATAATGCTTTTGACGAAACTAATTAATAATAACATACAGTTATATTTTGTGGGCAGTTTTCAGGTTCAGCAAGAATTGATGGAAGTAAATTAAAATTGAATATATTTAACGTCAATTGTACGGAATAAATAATACGCGAGACAATGACTTCGAATTGTAGCTGTCAAGCAACGAGCAGTTAATTTTGGTCTCTGTTCAATTATAAATTACAAAGTTACTTTGGAATACTTAATTAAAACATTGACCTATATGTCCCTAGACTAGCAGTTCCGAACAAAAATCATGCCCCACACGCGGGTACTTGTCTGTTGCTCACCGCATCAATCGTCAAAGTGAATGTGTGGCTGTGTTGTGCCCGCACAACACTTGAGTGTGACATGTATAATGTTCGGAACTGCTTGTCTAGACATATAGGTCAATGAATTAAAACGTGAGATAAAATATTGCAATGACATATAATGACATATAATCTTGGAGTAAGGTTAGGGGTTTTGCACTATATCTCTTGTTATTGCAAAAAATATACAGAGCTTTCAGAAGAAAAGTTAATGTATTTTATAAACCAGAAGCCCAATTCTGGTAAATAAAAATGAGTCCCGATTTGGTTTCGATATTTATAATCTCAATGCCATGTCTGAAATGGTATTCTCTTATCCGTTTGACGTTGTCATTTAGTAGGTATATCAACACTATTTGTGACATTTAAGGCATTGAGGTTATATCGGAACCAAATCGGAATTATATTTTGAACATTCTTATAATAAAACAAGTTTAAACGGATTAAATCGCGTATATTACAGATTTTTACAAAGAAAATAACAAGTCCTTAGCCTTCCTTGATATACGACTTATTCATAATCCCGATCATTCTGTTAGTCATACGGTGTACAGAAAGCCTACCCATACAGATAGGTACCTTAACGGTGAATCTCACCACCATCCTAGTCAGTTAGCTACTGTGGCTAAATCTTTGTTACAGAGAGCACATGGCATATGCGACGCCAACCATCTGGCAGGGGAACTTCATCATGTGAAGCAAGTTCTGAAACAGAACAATTTACGAGTTCCACACCCCCGTCGCAAAAGCCGCCCGACGTCCATCTCAGTTGATCGTCGACCTGCTGTTCTACCCTTTATAAGAGGGTGACAAAATTGGTCATATCTTGAAGCGTGCTTCTATAAAAACCTACTTCATGCCACATAGAAAGATTAGCCAATTTCTTAGACCTGTAAAGTGTCATATTCCTTTACAAGATGCAGGGGTCTACAAGATTGACTGTGATTGTGGGTTGTCATTCATAGGGCAAACAAAGCGCAGTATATCCACTAGAGTTAAAGAACACATAGCTGACGTCAAAAACGTGCGCTCTACAAAGTCTGCAGTGTGTGAACATGCCCTAGGCAAACCCAACCATTTCCTACGTTTTGATCAACCTCAAATCCTCGCAAAGGAGAACCGATATGAACCCAGAATGCTTCGCGAGGCTATTGAAATTAAAAAACATCCTAATTTCAATAGAGAGGATGGTTGGCAATTACCTACCACCTGTTTGGAATCCAGTCTTTAAAATAATCAAGTCCCAAACTTCACACCGCACTACAAAACATTGAGACACCGTGAGCGATTATTGTGTGCATCGAAACGATTACGATTCGAATAATATCGATTAAAAATAAATCTTTTGTGGGTAGATTGAGAATAATTTTTCTATAAATTAGCTGTCATGAGTGTCATGACGCCTACCAGCTCAGTCGTCCTGCAACCACGAACGCTGCAAAGTGTTCGAAACGTCAGGAAAACTCTGTAAAAATCTGTAATATACGCGATTTAATCCGTTTAAACTTGTTTTATTATAATGTGTAATAATCGCGAAAACCTGAGACATTATTATGTTGAACATTCTTATTTACGAGAATTGACCTTCAGTTTAAATATTGTTTTAAGTAAAAGACTATAAATATGAAAGTACAACATACTGAATTTTGCCATTTTTTTAGAAAAAATCTTTGAATTGTGCTATTCTGTAAGCACAGTTCTTACGCTACCGTTTTGTAAGGTTCACGGGGAGCGATCCGGCATTTATTAATGTGGATCGACCTGGCAGGCCCAGACAATGGCGCGCATGTTTCTCCGAAATTGTGAACCGGTGTAGTGGACCTGGCCGTCGTTCCACGTACACCTTAGGTAAACGACGGTCCACATAAGTAATTCAGACGGTAAAAATAAACAAAACAACTAACTAGTCTTCTTTCATGCATATCTGAGTACAACCTTTGTAAGTTGATCTATTAGTTTACAAGTTAGTTAAATATAACGACACGCGTCGTACCTACTCCAATCACTTTAACAAAGGACAGTGTTTTTAAGCGACATCGTGCAAGGTTAACTGGCGTTTCCTCATTTGACAAAAACATTTTATTTAGAATCAAGCGAATATTATTAGTGAATTGCTGTCTGGTTACCTTGGCAGATATATTTATTGATCCTAGTCTGTTCCGCTGACATTTTGATAGCATCAAGCCAAAAATATAAGTAAGATAACATAATTTAATTAACAATGACGAGAAAATTATTTAAATTCACATGAGCATTGAGCAATGAATCAATATAAAATACCACAGGTAATGATTTGCATAGATACTAATACAACAGGCACAGGTGCGGTAGGTACCTACTTATGTTTTTAACACCATCATGCAAATATACAGATGAAATGTGAGCAATTAGGAAGAACACACATTTATTTCTGATCGGCCAGCCCTACTACACTAGACAGAACGTGAACAAATGAATGGAAGGTGATCGTCAAAAATGAAAGTTTCAATTTAAAAAAGTCGGTGAAAATATTGAGAAAACTTGAGCCATTTTGCTGAGCAAAAGTTACGAAAGATAAGCGAGTAAGATCTTGGTATTTTGCCAAGAGAGTAATCATGAAAAATATGACAGAGAAACAGTACGATATTAAAATACGAAATAAATTTTCAGCTAGACAAAATATTACAAAAGGATAGCGCAGTAGTGTTGATTTATTATGAGCAAGGTATACCATTGATTTGTCATTGCGGTAAATTAGTTTCGTTTTAATGTGATTTGACTTACTTTGAAGAGAGCTCCTTTACAATGATATATGACTCCGGGCAAAATCTGAAACAAAGAATACTAGTATTATACAGTTGAAGAGTATAGGATAAGTAGGTATTATAAGATAAAACATAAAACTTAAGTCTAAGGTAAGCTACAACCGGATGAGATAAATTGTCAAAGTGATATCATTTAGAACGAAATTGGCGGTTGAATATAAAACTAAACCAATTACAAGTTTTCCAATATGCCCGGCAAATTATACCAATGTTAAACTCGCAATAGCCGATCTACACGGCTTCTTGTAGACTTCTCCTCAAATTGAAGTTTGGAGAGTTCGCGACGCACTCGGCCTGATTTATACACACACACAAACATACTGAAGATACAACCATGCTATACATAATACGTGCAGTGGAAAGCATTTTAAGTCATCTGTGTTGCGGTGCGTGACTCAAGTCTTACTTTATTTTCTTTCGACCGTCTGGCCGCTTTAATTCAGTTCTTGCTGGAAGATACGATATTGGTTTAATGACTTGTATTTCTGTTGGTTTCTGTGAAAACTACTGTCGATCCTTTCAGGTGAATAACAGCAACGGTGCATAGGTATGTTTGACGTTTATATTGCAAACTCCGCAAGCCGAGTTAAAACAATAAATCTGTACGGGGCCCCCGTAGTGTTTGCTGTGCAATCACGTCGCTATTCTAGTTACATAATTCCCTTTTGCAGCGCAGAACGAAAAAGCTGCGCTTAAAAACTCCATTACTGGGCGGCATTCGTTTTGCCATGACACAATACGCGTTAACCGACAAAATGAGAGCGTCGTAGCTAGTTACGGAAATAAAAGCTGTTATTATGAATCGTAGCGATGGCTGCGCGGTCGGCGGCGCGGGCGCGGGCGCGGGCGGGGCCAGGTAAACACTGTTATTTGCATTACACGCCCCAGCCCTTGGCTAGGATTTGTGACATCCGCCGGTAAGCTCAGCGAGCGCTCTCCCGCGGCAATTCTAATTATTGTTGAATTCATTACGGAAACGGCGACATGTACAAGATTGGATTTTGTGTAAATATCTTTACAAGGTACATTACCTTCCCTCAGTATACGATTGCTATCTTATTGCTAAGTGTAATAGTTAGCTAGCGAAGCGAACTCTACGACCGCGACGGTAAGATACTGTACCGTAAGAGGAAAAGCTTCACATTCACATTTATTAACTAATTAACGCAATAAACCGGTGGCTGCGTTTTAGAATGACATGTTGTTTAATTTAATTTACACGATTGAAGAGGCACATGCTTACATAAAAGTTAAAATAATAAGTGAAAGGGAACAAAGCTGGTGTTAATAAGTAAAAGTCTGTATTAGGTCTAGAGCACTCTGGAGATACGACTAATAAGAGGCAGTGAGGCGCAGGGGAGTTGAAGCAAGCTTGTTGAGCGTGGAGGCGGCCGCAAGTGTGCAAGTTTCACGCTTGCGGCGGTAACGTGTAACGCGTCTTTTTACAGAACGTCTGAAATGGCGAGTGGGCGGAATTCAAAAGCTTAAGCTAGTTCTGTGCCGGCGCGACAGGTCGGAGACAAAGGCCCCACACGTCCACACAAGCGTTCTTATTCTTAGCAATTGAATTTTTAGACATATTTTCATATTTCTATTCTAGATTTTTGCTGCTGTTATAGCGAAGTTTACAACAAATTCTTTGAAAGTTTATTATTTGAATCAACACGTAAACAGTAGATAGCGACAGTTTATGTCCCTTGTTGTAGCTCAGAATTGTAGTTTGAGCTTGTTGGTATGTATCTCTTGTGACCTATGGCTCGAGATAGGAGGATCACCGCTGAGCTAGCGTCGCCCAGACAACAATAGAGAAACTTTACACGACACACTGAACATGAGGAATTGGCTTTTGCTACGGTTAGCATTTATGGTTGTAATGAGGAAGCTGGGTTTTCAAGTTGTTAAATATTCGTAAGCAACTGTTAAAGTAAACTACGACTACCAAAATGATCCGAGAAGAATTTTTAATAGTCTATGTTAACTTTCAAACTAATTGGTGAAGTAACTGGTTTCTATTCCGACAATATTCGCTCACTTGAATGTGTTGATGAATAAACGGCGACAAATTATTAGAGGTGCTTCGGATCACTTGTGATGTAGTAGTAAAATGATAGAGCAGTTTTTTGATTGGATGGATTTATTAAAATTATCTCTTGTTCTACTAAGTTACGTAACAAATGGAAGAACTTACTGGTGTTGTTTTAAGCTGTAATGAAGCTTAGAGCTTAATTTTAAGACAAACAAGATAAATATTAATGCTAACAAAGTTACGGCTGGAAACTTTTAATAGTAGTAGTGTTATTAAAACAATATTTTCGAAGAACATGTTGCAAAATACCTACTTAATATGCGAGTAGTCATAGATGAGAGTAGCTAACTTTTGTATTTTCAGAAAAAACTTTAAAACAAGAATTTTATTACTAAAGTTATATAACGCGCTTTCAAAACTCAATCGAAGTGCGCGGCACGTCGTGCGTAAAACTCGACGAAAGTATGACTATGACAAAAGCACGTGCGCACCCGAACCTTCCAAACTTCCCGAAGGACACCGCGACGTTATTTAGGGGCGTTTCTGAAAGGCAAGGTGTGTCGTCTCGAGCCCAAGGGAATTCACTACGCTTTAAAGCTGGTAATTTGATGTGAGTCTTTCGAGATTTTTCCATCTTCCCGGGTCGTTCGGGGAGCGGGCGGATTAGGCCACGCACGGCATGGGCGAGGGCGGCGACGCGCCAGATTAATGTCGCGAGCTTTGCGCCAAATTTAAAATGTCACGTTCCATTTTTCCAGCCAACAGAGTCCGTCACCGACCCGAACAGTTAATACATCCGATTCCACGCATTCCTTACGCAATAATAAATGGACACGCGGATGGAATAAAAGTAACATGCTCAGACGCTCAATTAGGTACACAGTACGTGTACTAAAATTGTAGAGGCCAAAGAATCTGTAGGTACCTACATTGGAAACATTTTCACAACAATCGGCTAGAAATAGTAGAAATAAGCAACAAAACAAGAAATTTTTGTCTTTCTGTGTTTACTGTCTCATCACATGAAAACGGCTGAACTGATTTCTATGAAACTTTTACTGTTGTATAGCTACTAGCCTAATTTAAAATCTAAGCCTACGTTTCGACACAATCGGTTCAGTAGGTCCTGATCCTGAGATGCAGCTTCCCGTCTCGTACAAAACAGGAGTCAAGTTAATTGGATGTTTTAAAATGATATTATTTTCCGAATTCTGGTCGGTAATAGTTAATTACTGACTGGTTGATAGTTGGTTATGAGGTGACTGGTAATAGGGGTGGTGGTGATTGATGATAAATGATAACAGGGCCCCAAGTCTGCTAATGCAATTGTAATACTAGTGTCAGAATGGTCTCTCAATGACATCGTTTTGACCAAGGACGAAAGATGGTCTTACTCTAAGCACAGATTACTGAATAGTTACTACCTCTAAGTCAATGACCGCTTAGGATTTGACCGTTATGGTGTCATTATGAAACCATTCTTTCACAATTATTGCAATAGCAGAATTGGGGCCCTGGTAGATGGTGTCGTGATTACGGGTGATACATTAACGGTAAGATTGATACTGTGTGGTGGTATTTGCATGTTGTTTATCGATTTTCATTCGGTTCAAGTAACGGGCGTACCTATACCTGCTTATTGTATATTACTAGCTTCCATCCGCGGTTTCGTCCGCGTAAATTCAAATTTTGCGTAGTTTTTAAAGGTGTTTTATAGTTTGTATTACTTTGATAAGCTACTTATATTATTGTAGTTTCATCAAAATACGTTCGGTAGTTTTTGCGTGAAAGATAACAAACAACCATACATTCTCACAAAATTTCGGGTTTATAATATTAGTGGGATAGGATAATTGTTATTTTATGAAATAACGAAATTATGTTGTTTTCCGACTTCCACGCGGACGTAGTCGCGGGCACAGCTAGTATGAAAATACAAGTTACAAAGTAGGTACAGTAGAATAAAGCCATTTCAGCGTTACTTAATAAAATAAGCTATCTTTTACATGATGACGTGATAAGGCTAGAGACTGAATTGTCGTCCTTGAGACAAATAAAAAAGAAAACTGAACTGTCAGAGGTCAATGATTCCTATGTGTGTCTGCAACACACATACGCACACATATTATCTAAAGTGTAGTCAACATGGAAACAGGGCGTAGGAAAAAAGGCGAAGTCGTAAAACTGGCGCCCACCAATCGCCAAATAAGGCCGGCGCGGCACCAACTAGCCGCGCGGCGGCGTCGTCCTTGACTCCCGGCCAAATGACATAAGTTGGCCCATGGGCGCGGATTCTTGACTAATCGATAAACAAGACGAAATAGATGAAGAACCCAAACGTTAAATCGTCGCACCCACGCATAGCTATTAACTTGCCGACTAATTTGGGCATGATTCCATAAAACTGTTGAAACAAACGCAAAAGCGTAGACAATAGCAACAAAGTCAATTATAATTATGCAGCTCAAAAATTCGCACAGCATTTCGTTGTTCTTTTTGAAATATGTACAAGGCATCATGTAAACATGATCTCACTAAGCTTAAGTGCAGAATTATTTTAAGACGCCGAGTCTTACATCTATCACGAGAAGCGAGTTCATCTTAGTTATATTTTATAATATCTTCCATAATATAGGCTGGCGGCACACAAGTCTGAAACTTTTACAATTTTCATATTCCGCCAGAAGTCAACATTCATAAAGAGACTTAATTTTAATAATTTCACATTTATAGTATATGGAGTGCGTGTGCGTAGCAGCCATAAAATGTGCGTGCGGGTGAAAATTGATGCGTAGGGATATGGTGTAAATTTTGGGCTTATTATCGTAGCCTTGAATTTTGATAGGTCTAATGGGCATAGCTTGATACACTTTTCACACGATCATAGCTTACAGTTTGTTTTACTGTCTGAAGCATTCATAAAAATCGTAACTAAATGACATGAGTTTAAGAACAAGAAATCTTGAACATTGCCTGTCTGAACGCGACGCTACGGATAAGTTCATTACTGTAGCGTTGAGCTTGATCGCCACAGTAAAAAAAAAAACCGGCCAAGTGCGAGTCGTACTCGCGCACGGAGGCTTCATATCATTTTTGGACGTATAAAGTGAAAAAAACCGGACCGCATAAATAAGTTTGTTTGTGAAGGAATTTTAATGATTTTGAAAAAACTGTAGGTACTAGTTAGGAACATCGTTTTATTTTTGGTGCAATATTTGGGTCAATTCCTATCAGCTCTAATTATTTCAGATTTTTCGCTCCGCAAACTTCGGAGATAACCCCGAGGGGAATAGTATTTTTTCAGACATTTTTCATCATATGTCGAAAACTGTGAGATATAAAATAAAATTAAAATATATTTCAAAATGTGCAGATTGAGCCCTTTCATATAATATGTCACTTGATCTAGTAACCCCACTTTAAAATTTCGGACTCCCACTCCGGCCCCTTTTGCAATGAAAATAAAAATATTTGTTGACTTTTTCATTTGCAATAAAGTTGGGTAAGCATTCTTTATAACTGTTCCAAATTTCAAGTCGATAGCATTAGTAGTTGCTGAAATAAACAGGTGTGACAGACAGACAGACAGACGAAGTCGCACCATAAGGGTTCCATTTTTACCATTTTGGTACGGAACCCTAAAAACTCCAAGTTGGGCTATCTATTTCGTCTAAAAAGTTTTTAAATGGTTGATTAATTGATTATTTAGTTAACAGTGACTCTACCACATGTTATTCGGGTAGGTCGTATGGCAGCTGCTACGTAACAAAACCGATGCCTAATGAAAAATAGCGTGATCCAAAATACAATGTTAATTGCAGCTTTAATGAAATTCCTTGGCTGTTATGTAGCCGCACAACAAGGTAAGATAACTTGCAAGAGGCGAAGGCAATGGCAGGATTAGCATGCAGTGCGGCTGGCGGCTGAGCTGGTGTCAAGTTCATTGGCGAGTGCCCACGTAGCTGACGTAGCCACGTGCTCGCCCCCGTGCAGCAAGGTGACTGACTTTGCCATACAACATTCATGACGACATGTATGGTGAGTAACTACACGTCTATGTACCTAATGCCATGTCGGCCAATGACTTCTATAATATCTAATCTTGTAACACTGATATTTGTGCTTTCGACAATCATAAAATGTGTTATGGTTCTTTTCTTAGCACATGTGCTAAGAACCATAACACATTTTATGATTGTGTTGACAGTTGTGCAAGTATAGAGAGACGGGAATATAACTAATAACTTGAAATGACGTAAGGAAATCCGTAAGAGTAATCATTTTTTGGGTTTCAACTAAACGATACCGTTATGTCAAAATTCGTCGATGTTGAAAATTTTAACGGATAATGTTAACACATCCAGTAAGTTAGACAAATAACAGCTTAAACACGAAACTAAAATGCTTCTTCTATTTCCTCTCAGTGCAATGGTTCAACTATAATTCGCTTTCATTCTGATCGTTCAACAGTTTCAGAAATTCACAAAAGAGCGGTTCAAATTAGTAAAGTGACGATGCAAGCTGGAGTCTGTATCAGCTTTCCCCAGCACCAAATCAATGATTCATCGATCAATAATTGAACAAAGCGCATTAGTGAGGCGATCGCTAAACGTCCACTTCGCCGGTGAGTAAACACCGCGCGGTGAACACGAAGGCGTAATCCGTAGGGCGGCACTTAGCGCGCGCCACAAGCTCCGCACTCTAATTGCACACCAACTAATCTGTTTGCGTTTCCAACGCATCGAATTACTTATTCCACTATGGATTTTGACGGTCAATATCTGTAAGTTCTCGCGAATTTCATATATTTTAAAGAACAGTAACTGCAAAAAAAGAAAAACTTGTATAAAATAACGCCAGACGTGCGTGTTAACCTGTCAGAATTTACGGCGTATAAAATGAAAAGTTCAGAATCACCATTATCATTTGATCCGCTTGATAACGTCATGTTCAAGCGCAGTGCGCCCGCGCATCTGCAATCTTCACGGCGCGGACATTGCACCGATGACATCATCGGTTTGTACAGAGCAGAAAAATCTGAATTAATATTTTCTTGAGATGATCACTATGTTGAGCTTTAAGAATAAAGGATGACGAGAATTAGTAAGTACGGTTTGCAAATGATATAAATGCTTAATTTTAATCAATGTAGATTTTTGAAGATTACATCAAGAAGAGATTGAATATAAAACCGACAAAGGTGATGTTTAACTCCCTATAGGTTAGTATAAGTATAAAGAATACTAAGCTATACTAAAAATTCGTCGTTGTTTAAAAATGTAACGGATAATGTTAACGCTAGGATCTAATGGATCCAATAAAAATACAAATCACAACACACTGAACTCAGGGAAAAAACCCAATAACTCGGAATTATCATTGACAGCATATACAATACCCTTCCTTCAATACAAGGAAAAGTAAGGGGTACTTGTACAAAGTACAATACGTGCCCTACTCGAGTAAAGGTTCGACGAGTGTTCACATTGTTGGTGATTTCTTCGAGTCAAGTTGAAGAGCTCGCATCTTAAAAGGTACACATTCGATTTTAAATATCACCCATATTTCATTTTGATTGACGCCAAATGCACCAGTGGCACTTTATGAAACGCTTAAAAGGCTGACAGTAGCCAAATTATTATTTTATAGGACGATGGTAGCAAAAACACGGACGGCCCTTCTGATGGTACGCGGCCACCGTAGCCTATGAAATTCGGCGCGTTCGTCTCAAGTAGATAGGCGTACAGATTAAGTGTGACGGCCTGGCTTATTGATACGAGCTACGGGTGTGGTATCAAACATGTCAAACCCTCAGTCAAATTCTAGTGCATCTAAGAAAAATCAATTTATGTCATTCAAAACAAAAATATTTAAAAAAAAGTTCGGAAGTCGATGATTTTGATTTCTGCATTAGGGTTGATTCGGCACTGACTTCCGAAACTGTTTCACATAACATTTTTTGATCTTTTTGAAGGGGGTTTTAACTTTTTTTTTTATTTTTTATTTGAGCACGTTTTCCGCTAATACTTGTTTACTTCTAAAAAAAAAATATATGACTATTTTGATTATAGGTAGATATATATTTAAGAACCGTATTGCGCCTAAAACACGATTTAACTATTTTCGCTCGATAAGAAAATAATCGCAATCTTAAAAAAATGTTTAACAGTCGGTTGCAGAAAAGGTCCCAAAAGTCTCCTTAATGACCTTTTCAGCAAATGACTATTAAACCCATAAATCTCGAATAATATAAATGTAACCATTTAAATTAATCAATTTAAATGTTTATTTTATATACCTAAGTACTTATGTAGTGGATTCTTTGATAAAGGAGGAACATACTTGTCTAAGGGCCGATTTTTAGGTTTCCGTACCCAAAGGATAAAACGGGACCCTATTGCTAAGACTCCGCTGCGCTATCCGTCCGTCTGTCACCAGGCTGTATCTCATGAACCGTGATAGTTAGACAGTTTCACATATGATGTAATTCTTTTGCCGCTATAACAACAAATAACACATAATAAAAACAGAATAAAATAAATATTTAAGGGGTCTCCCATACAATCATACAACAAACGTGATTTTTTTGATGTTTTTTCTCGATCTTAATAAAGGTTATACTTACCTAATATAGTGTCTAATGTTGTATAGATAATGGTAGGTACGGAAAACTTCGTGCGCGAGTAGGTATGACTCGCACTTGGCCGGTTTTTCGATCATCAGATAACTTTATCCAATGATAAAATTTTACATTTTTGACAGTTTTTCTATACAAAATCAGTCAGACGTCGATTTTTTATTCTTTGGATAAAAGTTATCTGACGATGGAAAAATAAGCCCTCATAAAGTTAATATTTTCACCGCAATTAAAGATTTTTTTCTATTTTGCCCTGCTTTTTAATACGCTTTGACAGTTTTGCGTTCACTCTATTGTGACCCGTACAAGTTATTTAGGGAATTGCGTGAATCGATCAAATTGGGTCTTGTCAGCCTCTTAACTGATTTTAATTCTTCAACGATCTATTGTAAATTGTAATGGATAGTTTTTTGTAACTACCGAAACTAAGTTTTTTATACCAACAGCAATACAATAAAAATAGGTGATGTTATGAAACGAAAACTATACTAAAAATGTTTTGTAATTACATAAAAATTACTGTCGCAGTATTCTTCATGTTCCGCATCATTACTTACTGAAAGTTTTATTATATTAACTTTTTCAATTCTGATAAATGTTACGGCTTACTTTAGTAAAGGGTCCCCGAAACGCTCAATTGCGATTGATCAATGTTTAGGTGATTACGTGTTAAAATATTGACAATCGCTCAAATTGCATCAATAACCGCATCAATGAACATCACTCACGTAAACATTGACAATCGCAATTGATCGTTTCGGGGACCCTTCACAACCTGAGATTATTACGTTACCTTCATCTATAATACCTATATAGGTGATCATTACTGATCTCGGCATGTCTTTTAGTTAGGTACTTTGAAACGTTTCATGTTTAAATAAAAAAAAAGAATTATGAATCATGCCATTGAGTACAAAGTATTTTAGGTAAAATTTATCTAAAAAAACTTTTTTACAAAAAATAACCGACTTCAAAAAACCACTACATAGGTCCTACTTCCTACTAATATTATAAATGCGAAAGTTTGTGAGGATGGATGTTTGTTACTCTTTCACGCAAAAAATACTGAACGGATTTTGATGAAACTTTACAGTAGGTAATATAGCTTATACCTACATCAGAATAACACATAGGCTACTTTTTATCCCAAAAACGCGGGCGCTGCCGCGGGCGGAGGCTAGTAAATAATAATTTTGCTACGATTGGATTGGTTTCGCAAGTGTGGTGTGGCTATGATTTTTGTGTGCTTTTTTTGCCACCGACTTCTAAAACTAAAATTATTATTTAGGTACCTACTTTGTAGTGGCGTTTTGAAGTCGGTTATTTTTTTGTAAAAAAGTTATAACTTTTTCCTTTACTTATATTGCTACTTTAAAAGTACCTAGTTAGATTACTTTCATGAATTTATTCATCAGTACATCTTCTATGTAGTGTGTACCATTTATGCATAATAACTTAGTATATAGGAATGATTACTTATTAATTACAAACTGAAACCTTACTAAAAGTATGAAGATTACGTTAGTGAAAACTCCATCCAAATCGAATCAGTAGTTTTTGAGAAAATCACGCACATACAAACATACATACGGATCGAATACAGAACCTCCTTTTCTGAAGTCGGTTAATTGGACAAAAGTTCTGTCAACCAAGTCGTTTCCCAGTGATATATAGGCCTTATACTAAATTGAGCATCGCGAGTAGCTAAATATTTAACAAACGCTTTAAAGCAAAATACCAACAACAGTTCGTTAAAATAATGTAAATATTGCCGTAAGACTGTCTTGAGAAACAAGAGGCTAGTATAACTAGTGTTGATTCACAAACGATTGAATTTGTAGTGTTTCACACTGCCTCGACGACGACAATGTCTTACTCACCAATCTTTTGTTGAATCACACTGAAAATAATGGAAAATTTGTCTAAAATTTTATTTGGAGAGAACAAAGAAATTTTATTTTGAACGAGTGAATGTCCATGGTACATTATGTATTAATAATGGCACCTATATTTTTACGGATATGAGCAACAGGTCCATTCACACGAAGTGCCAAAAATTAGCACTTACTAAAATTAAACGTAACTTCAGAATAAATGTGTTGTGTGTTTACTACCTAGTATTTCTATAAAGGTTCAACTTCGGGTTCAAGAAGGTAGTTCTAGCTATTTGAGGAAGATATATGGGCAATTGTTTTGCCAATGAATCCTGTCTGCAAAATTTTAAAATGGCATTGTGTGTAATGTTGCGTATCGCCTGACAATGTATCTGTAAATATTTATTGATAGATTTATTCTTCAAGTTGCTAAGCCCGGTACCTACTTAGTACTGATTCTGAACGCGAGGACGAAATTACACGCTGAGTAATCGGGTGAGTCTGCTGTTCGTTTCGCTTGATGATTTCGTTTTATGGGCGCTATTTTTTGTTTGTGTTCGAGTGACTGATTCTCTATTTAAGTACCTACCTCAGTAATTTGTATTTGTCTCAATGGAATACATTCGTTCGGACAGTATCTATTGATTACGCTGCATGAGCAATGCTCTATTATATGCTAAGTTGGGCTTATTGTGCTACAGTTTGAGTCGAATCCGTTTTAAAATAAGATAGTCTTTATAAATCAAATAATATCCCACTGAATCGCCTACTCAGGGACGGAATAATCGGATTTGTTTAATGGAGCAGAGTTATTGCAGTGGAAAACGTTCGAGCTGACGAATTGCATCGCGCGTCTCTTGGCCTTCGGCTCCGTAGTAGCCAAAAGTATGACTCAGTATTATTGCTGCAACGCAGGCCGCTACTGCTGTTATAGTAGGACAGCCGCCTTTTCTCGGAACAAACGTGTCTTTAAAAAAAAATGACCATTATTTTCAAACTTAGTTTTTCGTTACGACGGACGTATGCATTGAGTAATTTTATTATTAGCTAACATATTTTATAATGAACAAATGCAATAATTGCCAATAATACGTAAAACTTTCTCCCGGCATTATAACACATAGCAAGTGTTTTAAACGGGGAATGATAGATAGATAGATAGATAGATAGAATATACTTTATTGTACACCAAATTGTAACAGCATAAATTAGGGTATTGTTAATTTTAAGGGTACAATGGCGGTCTTATCGCTGAAAGCGATATCTTCCAGACAACCTTTGGATGGACTCAGAGAAATTAAATAAGATAGGGGGGTAGTTCGTGGTGTACGGTTTTTAAATATACATATATTATCCACGATGCATAAATATAATACAAATTATAAGATTATAGATAATTAAAATTATAAATTATAATATTATATATTAGGTACATAGACATAAATATATGAATATGTATAAAATAATTATGAGAAAAGAAAACAAGGTAGATTGATAATGTAATACTGACATTAAGAGGAAAGAGAAATATATTCGGAAAAGAAATGATCTTTTACTAGGCGTTTAAAAGAAGCTAGTGACTGAGCTTGTCTCACTGGCACCGGCAACGCATTCCACAAACGAACTGCCTGGACTGTAAATGACTTGTCGTAAAATTTGGTAGAATGCGTGGGCATCAGAAGTCCCAAGTTCTCCGATGATCTTAAGTGTCTAGCATGTGTGTCATGAAGGGACTTAAAACGGTCTTTGAGATAAGAGGGAGTTGCAGGATTGAAGAGAACACTGTAAAGTAATGATAAAATATGAGTATTCCGGCGAAGGCGGATTGGCAGCCACTTCAGTTTAGTGCGAAATTCTGATACATGGTCATATTTGCGCAAACCAAATATGAATCTGATGCAAAAATTTTGGAGTCGCTCAAGTTTATCTAGCTGCACTTCAGTAAGATCTGGATAGCTGGCATCAGCATAATCAAGGATTGATAGAAGAAGGGACTGGGCGAGCGCAGTTTTGGTGGCAGTTGGTAGAAAATTGCGCAATCTCCGCAACGACCCCGCGGACGCAAACAATTTGCGGCTTGCTTCTTGCAACTGCGGTCCCCAAGAGAGATGTTTGTCGATGTAGATACCCAAGTTTTTCACAGTATCACTGTAGGGAATGGTAGTACCATCAAAAACAATTTGAGGAAGCTCCGACCAATCAATCCTTGAGTGCAACCTAGGGCTGCCGACAACAATGACTTGAGTCTTCGTAGGGTTGACCTTTAACCCATAAGCTTTACTCCACTCAGAGATTCGAGCTAAATCCTTATTTACCATTTCAACAGCCTCAGACAACTCGCCTAAGGGAGCTTGTGAATAAATTTGCAGATCGTCAGCATAGAGGTGATAGGATGAGAGAAGGTCATTGGAAATAGAATTTATAAATATTGCGAAAAGAAGAGGAGAGAGAACGCCGCCCTGTGGTACGCCGGCAGAAGTATCACACCATGAAGAGAAAGAACCTTCAATGCAAATACGTTGCCGGCGGCCACACAGGTAACTACGAAACCAATCAATCACCGTTGGAGATATGTTAAGAGAGCAGAGAATACCGAGCAGGATATCAAAATCGACGGTGTTAAAAGCATTACTGAAATCTAATAAGGAAAGAACCGTCAGATTTCCATGTTCCATACCCGATCTAATGTCATCTGTAATGTTAACGAGAGCTGTGGTAGTACTATGTCCTGGACGAAACCCGGATTGGAAACAATTAAGGAGACTGTTTTTGCAGAGGAAGGCACTAAGCTGATTATGGATAAGGCGTTCTAGGACTTTGGAGAGGAACGGTAATATGGAGATAGGACGGTATTCAGAGAATGAAGTAGGATTACACTTTTTTGGCAGAGGGGTAATTTGGGCTTCTTTCCATATGGAGGGAAAGACACCACAGGATACGGAATAATTGAGGATATGGGAAATGACAGGAAGGATTTCGTCAAGGACAGGGAGTATCATCTTGCGACTGACACAGTCACTTCCAACAGCGTTGGACGTGATGGATACTATACTCTTCTTAACATCACAAGCAGAGAATTGATTAAAGACGAATGGTGAATAATCGGGAGCGGGAAGAGATGAAAGATAATTTAAGGTTTGGGTTTTAAAAGTTCCATTGAAATTAGAAGAGGTACAGAAATGTTGATTAAGTAACTCAAGATCTACATCCTTAGGAATAGAATCTTGGCGTGACTTTCCAACTCCCAGTGATCTAAGAAATTTCCAGACTTTAGCTGGGTCGCCGTTTTCAACGGATTTATGAATGTAGCGGCGTTGTGCATCCCTACACACCAAGTTGCTGCGATTGCGGATTGAAATGTACTTTTCACGATTTGTGGAGTTTGGTCTGCATTTTAATTTCGACTTTGCTGCTGCTTTCTTTTGCAACATGGCTTTCAAGTCATCAGTTAGCCATGGTGCCGGTAGGTGCTTTATTTTTACAGGCCGAACAGGTGCATGAATGTCGTAAAGCTGGTTAAGGTTGTCATTAAGAAGATTGACTTTAACGTCAATCGACTCAGCTGCAATAAGATCAGACCAGTCAATGTTGCCGGCATCCTCACGGAGGCTCTCAAGGTTCATACCACCAAAACTGCGCTGGAGGAGTATCTTAGGTTTAGCTTTAGGAGGGCGAATTTTATAGGAGAGGAAAATAAGGTCATGATAAGAGAAAGAGTCAGCTGAACATTGTCCATGCTTAGCGACATGTTGAGTAGAAGAAACAAGTATGAGGTCAAGTAGGGAAGGAGTACAGTTAGGAAAGTGGTGAGTAGCACTTAGAGGAAGTAGAGATAAGCCGCAGGATTGTGAAATGGTCCGGAGTGAGGAACAACGTGTATCTTGTTTAAGAAGACAAGTGTTGAAGTCCCCCATTATGATAGTATGACTGTAAGAAGGAATTAGGTTTACTAGGAGATTTTCAAGAGAGGAAAAATAGTCGATACGCAAAGAAGGACAGTAGTAGACACCAAGCAGTACCTTCGAATGGCGAAGGTCAACTTCCAAAAAGAGATGCTCGCCAGCATTCGGCGGTGGTGGCTGTGTTGACATATCAACAATTGAGAAAGGAATGTTTGCACGAAGATATATGGCAACACCGCCACCACCGCACCCTGTGCGATCATTTCTTATCAGTTGGTATCCAGGTAAAGAATAGGAAGTGGAAGGCAGACATGGTTTAAGCCATGATTCGGAAACAAGAATTGCATGGATATTTTTACAGTCCAGATTTGCCAGCATATCATGGTAATGAGCCGGAATACTTTGGGCATTAATATGGACTACATTAAGATTTTTTGGAACATCGGAAAACTGAGACTCAAGCGTGTCAGCAAGAGATGGGATACTGATGTAGCTATCGTTGTCACTGCACGCTGATACAAAACTGTCATCGTCACTAAGTGTATTACAATCAATCATCAAATATACTTAAATAAAAAATAAATAAAATATTATGTACTTAAATAAAATAAAATAAAGGTAGGTTTAAAAGATGTCCACCCGCCAGTTGTGTGTTTACAAATAATTAAAAACAAACAATAAAACAATGCATCGTCCGGGTACAAATTCACAACAACACAGAGGAGTATTTAATATAGGTTAAAGTGGAGTTGTATAGCAGCGTGAATTTATTGTCTATGTTGCCATAGACAATTCATGCTCAAAATGTCTAAGCCGTCGAAAAAGTAATTGGAACGCACCTATTGACTTGACACTTGACTTCTGTCAAGTGTCAGAATAGTGAATTACGTGTATTGGCAACAAAGAATTTTTTATGTAAGAAAATGAAATTATGTGATTATGTGTCAGAAACATTCAACAATATCAAGGGTACATGTAAATTAAGTAAAGAAAGAAATACGGAGGTAGGAAAACATAAAAACAACAAGAGAAGTGAACTTGTTACCCGGACGAAGCAGTGAAACTAATCACTTTTTAGTAGCAGCAGCTCGCTTCTTTCTTGGTGCTACCGTTTTAGAGGCCGGCTGGTCAGTCTCCAGTTTATCCGAGTCCAGTCCAGGCTCACCGATCATATTGAGCTCGCTGTGGGTGACGACTCGATGTTTGGTGCCGTCCGACCCCAAGATGTAAATATGGCCCAGTTTGGTCCAGCAGTTGGGGACTCCGAACTTCTCACGTGCCGACATGAAGACCTGGTGCCGCGACCTGGTCAAGAATTCTGATAAGGTTATACCAGAACCTTTCAGTTTGGTTTTTGCGTACCAGATCTTATCGCGGATGTCCACATCCTGAAACTTCACCAGAATGGGTCTAGGATTACTGGCATTGGTGTTACTGCCCATTCTGTGGCACCGACGTATAGCGGCAGCAGAAAAGGCCTCCAGCTTTAATTTGTCCCGTATCACCTCAGCGACTACCAGTGACGTCTCCTCCTTGCTCAGCTCAGCAACACCATGAAGAAGAAGTATTTTCCTGCGGCCCCTCATCTCCAGTGCATCGATGTCCCTCGCAAGCGCCTCTATCTGACGTTCAAGACAGCCGAGAGCCTCCAATATGAAGGACTTGAATGAGGCATAGTCCGCTGCAAGATTAGCTGCACCACTGGCCGAAGTGCTCGGTGTCTTGATGAGTTCAGCCTCGAATTTGGACATTCTTTCATTAAATTGTGCCATCAATTCGGACATTGACCCCTTCAGTGAATCCATTTTATTGTTTTTTTGTGTTTGGAGTGAAAATTAAGGACAACACAGAACTAGCAGGTAGCTATTGTCAGCAATTATTTTCCATATAATATTATATTGAAAACTATTTTATTTAATAAAAATTGAATTTAAAATTAGAGCGTTTTTTTTTCTGCCTACTGTCACAACTACCCGCCGCCGAAAAAAGTTACTACTCAAAGTTGCAATGCATAATTACATTGCAACACATAGTTTGCATTATAATGTGTTTCTACTGCAGTAGGGCTGAAAGTTACAGCGTTTTAATAAGTATGTAAATATTTTACATTGTTAAGGGAATGTGATATTTTAACAAAATGAGAACATCCGGTCATTTTTTTTAAAGTGAATTAGGTTAGTCGTGATAACAAAGCCATGGTTAAGCTGCCTTTGAGCCAAGAATAACAGAGCAAGTTAAAAGTAGAGCGAATTGGAGTGGACTAAAATGAATATTAATATGTAATAATGCTGGTGGTTGTGCTATTGTGAAAATGAGTATAAATTCAAACTAGTTAAATGGTATTTTTAGTGACAATTATTTTTATAACTAGCTGACCCGCCCGGGCTTCGCACGGGTAAAGTTACCCTACGCCAGCTAAGCTACCCTACGCCTACCCTACACCTAACCTACATCTACCCTACACCTACCCTACGCCTACCCTACGGCTACCCTACGCCTACCCTACGCCTACCCTACGCCTACCCTACGCCTACCCTACGCCTACCCTACGCCTACCCTACGCCTACCCTACACCCCAAATCTCATAAATAAGTTTCAAGCTTCTAGCTTTAAAAATTACGTAATTTCCACACAAACTTTCATGCCCTATTTCAACCCTTTACAGCCCTTTTTTCGCATTAAAAAGTAGCCTATGTCCTTCTCAGGCTCCAGACTATCTCTGTACCGAATTCCATTTGAATCGGTTCAGTATTCTAGGCGTGATTGCGTAACACACAGACAGACAGACAGACAGAGATACTTTTATAATATTAGTAAGGATAGTATAGGCTATTCCATATCACGCTACAACCCTTAGGAGCCAAGCAACAGGGTTGAAACCGCGAGGAACAGCTAGTGTAAGTATAAATTATGCACCAACATGGCTTTATTTAAGTACAATCTGTAAGCCTGTATCTGTGCGTAATTGTTAAATTTTCGTAGTGTATACGTGTTCAATTCGCCCCCTGCAAAAAGTGATAGAAAATGTTATCCGGTGATACACCGCTATAAGTACCGTTTCCAGGGCTATATGCTCTGAGATGTTACTATTTTCTTAATTTGGAATCAAGGAGGTTACATTAATTTACACCAAAAACTTATAAATTTTATTATACACTTCTTGTTTACAACAATGCATAGATTAATGATCGGTCTCTGCTGCAACAATGACAACAACAATTTAGACAATCTTACGTCATTTGCAAAACGATTGTGTTTTATGATCATATTTTAATGATAGAATTCAGTGGTTTTATGATTTAAAAGTAATAATAATTACCTAACATATGATACGCGTCGGCGATACGGATGTACGGTGATTGGGGTGATTGGATTGAACAAATACATGTGTGGACCCGGCTTAATACACATGTTAGCAAAGTTAGTTCTGATGGTAGACTTTTTGTGATAACTTTTGATATAGTGGACCGATTTCAATGAAACAAAGACTAAATGTTACCTCAAGGTACTGCCTATACATTTCTTTCTAATTCCTCAAAATCAATTCAGTAGTATTGATTTGATGCGTGTTCAAACACACAGACAAACAGACAGACAAACCGACAGACAAACAGACAGACAAACCGATAGACAAACCGACAGACAAACAGACAGATATTAATTCTAAAAATGATAGAAATTTACTTCATTACTCATTCTTAGTCCCCCCTATTATTTTTTTGCAAATATATGCAATGTACAGACACGCGGAATTTACATTCTTATTATAAGTATAGATTAACAACATTATTGAATGAAATTACTCAAGGCAGTGAATCATTTTGGACAGATAAGCAGTTTAAGTCATAGCAGCAGTGTGTATTATTATTATAAGTTACATTAATGTATTATTAATGTAATAGTAGTCAAGAGTTTTTTTTACATATTGTTATCAGTAATGTAATAGGTAGTCAAGATTTTTTTTTACATATTGTTTTCAATAGGTTTGAGTTTACTTGTGTATTATTTAATAATTATGTATGTAGTTTTTCAGACAAAACTAGGACATTTATTTTACCAGTTTCCTCTTATATTTTATCCCTAATGCTATTTGAAACCGGTGTTTAAGGCGATCAGATAAACGTGTACTCGTGGCATACTTAACGAATGATATAGCAATTGTATACTTGTTTTATAGCATAGTGTGTATTAGTCTGAAGTGGAAAGTGGAGCAGCATTGCACTTTCTCTTGCCAGAAAGCCAAGTGCTGCGCATAAGCCGTGCAAATCACATTGTACTTGCACTAAAAAATACGACAATGTGCGACCGTTTGACTAGTTTTTATCCTTTTAAGCTGTCATATTATCTAATCAGTAGAACAAGACGAAAATTCAAAATTAGTCATGATGCAGCATGCGACGGACGCGTAACAAATGGTGCTGAAAATAATGAACATATCACAGAGACAGTTCAGTTTGACGGTAAAATATGAAATACAAAAATAAATGTAGAACGAACCGGTATTGTGTGTTTTGAGTTTACTGATGTGCAATCAAAAGCAGAGAAGTTAACGCGCTTTCATAGGCCAAACGAAGAAACTTGGCTTCTCGAGATGAAATGTGGCCAATGAAACACTACATTGAGGTCGAGCTTGCGTGGCATCACGTGTTATAAGTCTGTTCCCGTCTTTACTTGTTACGTGTCAGTCAATCCTACCTAAATGTTATCTGTGTGCTGTACATAGTGTACTTACATGCACAAATGAAATAATACTGTGACTACGTAGGTATCTGGTTACGTAAGCGGTATAAAACTAAATGTATAATGCAAGTTTTAACAAATCGATATTATGCTACAGTCGACACACGTGACTGTTAAATTAAGCTGAACAAACATGTAAACGCACTCGTCTGTCACAGTAGCGAATATTTGAGTTACTGTTTTTTCCTTTTATTAACTAGTTTCAATTATTGACAAAATGTTTTAAAGTGCATATCATATACATGAAACATACAAATGGGTATGTCGGTACTGAATTAGATGCACGTAACTAACCATTACGAAATGTTAATAAAAGGAGATTAAGAATCAGAACATAAAATTGTAAATTTTATGAAATCATATTGTGTTATGCAAGAGTTTTATAACATCGCGGATTAAACAGGCGAAGTGTATGAAACGTGCAGAGTTGGCGGGCGAATGTGGGCATGCGCGGGGGCGGCGGCGAAACCGGCGCTCAAACCAGTTTGCGAAAGAGCCCTTCTGTCGAAGTCGGTCGCCATGCCGCCGCACACCGAGGGCCGGTGCATTAGTCGGGTCATCTGCTTATGCACCGCATTAAAATCACGATTTCATAAGTTTAAACGCAGTGGGTACCTTTTATAGAGTCATTTATGCAGTACTCGACTCTCCTTCTCGAATAATTTGTTACATGGACTGTAGCTTTAAGGTAGTACATAGTTTGAGGAAAAGTCTTGGTATACCTTCATATAGAATGGCAGCAAAACAATATTTTGTTTGTGAAACCCAATACTAATCGGCAGCAATGTTCAAAAATAAAAAACGAGTAGGTATGTACGAGTACACTGTCTGCTTATTTTACAATACAAAAATACACATCCACAAGCTTCTATTATTTACTTTCAAGCTTTATCTGAAATTGCAAACAATGATGACTGCAGGTCAATGCATAATACAATCCCCAACTCGAGCGACTCAATGGTTCCCGAGACAAACTTGGACACATTTCTATGGAAGCACAACCGAACAAAGTTATTCAAAGGATGGAATGAACAGGGATTTAAGCAATTAACATTTTCTCAAATGTGTATTATCATTAGCGTACATTTATAGTGCACAACAGTATTGCGAGTCCAAATGTGGCAGGCTCATGGCATTATTTCACAACGCAACCAGTTTTGTGCATGCGATGCGGCGCACAGCAAAACAGTCTTATTTCTCTATTTGTTATGATGCTGGTGTTTTATGTTGCAGGAAATGAGCTCATACTGTCGGTGAGATGTTTTTCCAGTTTTAATCCGGTATGGTAATAGAAAAATAGACACATTCAACCATTCTTTGCCACATTGAAAGCGAAATTAAAAAATATAAGCGAAAAAGCTCACCAAAGCTTTTAATTAATTCACATTATTAATAACAGTTCTTTTGTGGCAGACATAAAGGAAATGAGAGAGAAACGTTTAATTCCTAAAAACACAAATGTGCATCATTGTATTGCGTGGAATAGAACGCGAGTAAAACTGTTATTGGTCCTTTACTGTTCAGTGTCCATTTGTATTAGATTTAACTTGGATTGCGTTAATGATTTTGTCCTTTCAGAAAAACTCATAATAGGTGGATTCAAATTTACCGTAAAATATTACGGATTCTCTTTTATACCTAGGATGCCTCATATTATTTTTGCTTCATCTGGGTAATTTTTTTTGCATTGTTATAGATCGAGTTGTATTTTTTGTTAAGTATATTTGCTATTTACAACTGTGTAAAATGTAAAGGATAACTTAATTTAAATATAATAAAATTCAACTCAATGACACATGGCATGATCGTAAAAACACATAACTTTATCAAGAACAAACCGCTCGAGTAGGTTTGTCTGAATAACGTCTAGGTAGGTACCTACTTTCGAAGTGGCCATTGGCGGATACGGCGTTATAATATCACTGAATCACCTTGCGTGGGTCAAGGTGGCTGGCAAAGTGAATGTAAAATGGTGATTGTTATCTACACTTATCGAATGTGTCGCTGTAGGATGAGAGTCAAAATGGCGGGTGTATCATTACGAATCCAATCAAAATTATTACCAAATAAATGTACTTAAAATGTACTATTTAGTACCTATACTCATGAAAAATGTACCTCCTTTAGAACAAAATTATAACCAAATTAAGATACACCCGCCATTCTGATGTCAATATGGCGGGTGTATCCTAATTTCTCCCTAATTATCCATTGGTGATTGAATATTATTATTTCAAAAAAATCTACCTAAAAAGTACCTACAGTAAAAAGAAACACTCACTCGATCTGTTCATTAGTTCCTGAGAAATAAAACTACAAATGTTTGGTACCATACCGTGGCGTCGCTCTAACTACTGAGCTACCGAGTCAGTGATTAAAGCGACGCCACGGTACGGCAGGGGTCGCGGGTTCAAGTCCCGCCCGTGTAGTTGTTTTTAAATCTCATATATTATAAGTATATTATAATGATTATGTTGTTAGTTACATTTTTAGGGTTCCGTACCCAAAGGGTAAAACGAGACCCTATTACGACTCCGCTGTCCGTTCGTCCGTCTGTCACCAGGCTGTAATGAACTCATGAGCCGTGATAGTTAGACAGTTGAAATTTTCACAGACGATGTATTTCTGTTGCCGCTATAACAAAAATACTAAAAACAGAATAAAATAAATATTTAAGGGGAGTTCCCATACAATAAACGTGATTTTTTTTGCTAATTTGCTTATAAAGGGTGTCTAATGTTGTACAGATAATGGTACGGAACCCTTCGTGCGCGAGTCCAACTCGCACTTGGCCGGCTTTAATATTTTGACAACACTCTTATTTTATGGTTTCCTAGACAACGTATAAAAATGTCAAGCAAGAATCGACCGGCGAAGGAGGTCGACACCATAAAACTTAACTATATGACTTGGAAAGCCAAAATTAAATAGGTATGTACGAACATTGACCTATATGTCCCTAGACAAGCAGTTCCGAACAAAAATCATGCCCCACACGCGGGTACTTGTCTGTTGCTCACTGCATCAAACGTCAAAGTGTATGTGAGGCTTGTGTTGTGCCCGCACAACACTAAACAAAAATATAACTGATAATCTATTCACGAGTCTTTGGATGTGCCTTTTGCTAAATTAACGGTTATAAATAGATTACATAGATTTGTATTTATCGTCAAATAACGAGGCTTAATAAGCGCGAATATCCAAATAACGAAACAGGTATAACCGTTTTTTATTAATCTTAAAATTTTCGGTTTCGGCTAAAACTACAGGAGGACATGTAAAAATATATTCAATAAATAAAGGTTTACGAAGTTGAAAAACGAGTTTGGTTATTTTTCAATCATTGTCTTCATTTAAATCCTTAAAATTTTTAATAAAATACATATTTATGTTATGTTATATTTTTGTTTAGTGTTGTGCGGGCACAATACAAGCCTCGCATTCACTTTGACGCTTGATGCAGTGAGCAACAGACAAGTACCCGCGTGTGGGGCATGATTTTTGTTCGGAACTGCTTGTCTAGAGACATATAGGTCAATGTTCGTACATACCTATTTAATTTTGGCTTTCCAAGTCATAGTTAAGGTTTTATGGTGTCGACCTCCTTCGCCGGTCGACTCGGGCTTGACATTTTTATACGTTGTCTAGGAAACCAAATTATAACAGTGTTGTCAAAATATTAAAACCGGCCAAGTGCAAGTCGGACTCGCGCACGCAAGGTTCCGTACCATTATCTGTACAACATTAGACACCCTTTATAAGCAAATTAGCAAAAAAAATCACGTTTATTGTATGGGAACTCCCCTTAAATATTTATTTTATTCTGTTTTTAATATTTTTGTTATAGCGGCAACAGAAATACATCGTCTGTGAAAATTTCAACTGTCTAGCTATCACGGCTCATGAGTTCATTACAGCCTGGTGACAGACGGACGAACGGACAGCGGAATCTTAGTAATAGGGTCTCGTTTTACCCTTTGAGTACGGAACCCTAAAAATGTAACTAACAACATAATAATTATAATAAACTTATAATATATGAGATTTAAAAACAACTACACGGGCGGGACTTGAACCCGCGACCCCTGCCGTACCGTGGCGTCGCTTTAATCACTGACTCGGTAGCTCAGTAGTTAGAGCGACGCCACGGTATGGTACCAAACATTTGTAGTTTTATTTCTCAGGAATTAATGAACAGATCGAGTGAGTGTTTCTTTTTCCTGTAGGTACTTTTTAAGTAGATTTTTTTGGAATAATAATATTCAATCACCAATGGATAATTAGGGAGAAATTAGGATACACCCGCCATATTGACATCAGAATGGCGGGTGTATCTTAATTTGGTTATAATTTTGTTCTAAAGGAGGTACATTTTTCATGAGTATAGGTACTAAATAGTACATTTTAAGTACATTTATTTGGTAATAATTTTGATTGGATTCGTAGTGATACACCCGCCATTTTGACTCTCATCGCTGTAGGCCTGCACAGCGCAGGGGCAGCCGGCGGGGAGCGGCGGACACTTTCAAAACAGTATTGGGGTTTTAATAATTCAAATGCGTGTTTATCTGTTTCACTGCCATTTATCACTTGCTGCATCGACCTATTAAAAATAGACCGGTATGCAACGGTATATTAACTTATTCATTCTTTAAATTAGATTCAATTTTAAATACCAACAGATAAAATCTGCGTAGGTGTTTGGCATTGAAAATGAAATATTGATTTTTACATAGCTACAAAACATAATTTTATGCAAAGACAAAGCTAGTTTCGTGCAACAAAAGGAGGTTTCGTTTACACCCAAAATTACTTAAGTGCGTCCATGCAAATGCATGACGGGCAACGTAGGATTTTTGATGAATGTAGATGTCCATTACAGCTCTTTGAACAGTCTAGTGTTACGGTAGCTAGAAAATCTCATTACTTGTGTACATACATAGGTACGTTTCCGAGTAAATCTAGATAAGCCAAGTTTCAGATTCACGAGCAAACGAGCGCACTCTGCTCGAATAAAGTGACGTAAAGACTGACGCGATCAACTTAAGCACAAAGCAAGCCACAATCGGAACTGGAGCAATCAAGATACACAAACGCGTACACAGTACACAAACAGTGCTTAATTTAACAAACTTCATGAAAGGATACAATGAGTCACACAAATATTTACTTTTTACTTGTAATTGAGCTCGACGGTTAACAGTAATTATTTTACATAGTAAGTAAATAACGTAATTACCAGATTACAAAATATTTTTTAATATGAAAGCAACGTTGCATGTAATGTTAACTATAAAATAGCCATACAAAATGAAAAGGAGTGCACTTTTTGATATAAAAAGTTCCTGAATTCCTAGAATGGACCATTAAGGCTAGTGCATTAATTTTTTCATCAGATTTGCGGTCGGTCAGTACTCTTTACCCCACTTATTTTGCTGCAAAGAAATAATAGGTAGAGTGCTTTCCCCAACGAGCGACCCCTTGATAGGAAATTGACGATTTCACGTTGCGATATCGCGTTAAAATTAACCCTTCGACGGATATGACTCATTATGCGACTACCAGGAAATGTCATTAAATTTTCACGATGGCGTTTTATGTTACCCATGCCGCTGATTTCGCCACTTCATGCATATTTATCAAAATAATGTTGCCGATTGAAAAGCTGCATATAAACACGCACTGAATTACAGAACGATGTCGGAGTCTGCCGAATTGGAGTTTAGTGTTGTGGTTTCGAGGGTGTACATTCGCACGAAGTCCTGGATGCATTTCGGAGGGCGGTTGTCCGGCAGTCATTAGCGAACGCACCCTCTGCGAAGGGTTGAAGCGAGTTCCGCGAATCGTGCACCGTGCTGCGGTGACTCAGGCCGCGATGGCAACGGGAAAATACCGATCGCCCACTCGATAACCACTTTCAATACAGCACGATTGCATTACTTGCACAATATCGACCGACCTGGCCAAATTACTTATTACAACGCTCGTGCGGATAAAATCACTGGCCCAATAAAGCTGCTATTGCAATTTTAGTACATAAAAGGAACGTTGTCGCCTTGTGATTTTTATTTTAGTAGGTTCTCTTGCATCAGAACTGAATAAAAAAGTAATATTTTTACAAAGGCACGTAATTAATCATCGAGTCGGAATTTAAGTACTTAATAGAAACGTATGAACTACCCGTTTGTGAACTTATTCTATCTTGAGTATTGCCTTGCCTAATGACTGAATAATTGAAGTTATTCTTATAAGCATAGAGCGACCCCTATTATCTTCATGTCTATTCTCTGCCTCGGCTGAAAACTCGACAAACTGTCTAGACACGTGATCAAAATAATAGTCTATTTATAAGGCTGTACACAAACTAAGAGTTATGTAGCTCTGTCACAGTAAAAGTGAAATTAGAACTTTCTCTAGCTCGAAGCTGGAACAAACTAGTGTCGGTGATGACCAGGCCTCGGGAGAATAGCTAGTGGCACACGTCCACGCCAGGTGGCGCGCGATGCCAGCGAATTTACATAATTGGCCAAAAAAATAAAACGTCAGCATACCATACAACAATTTTTTCATTGTGTCAGAGCTCCCAAGGGTCTGAATAAAACAGAGGCTCGCCTCGGGACGGGCGAGTTGGCGCTAATTTCGCCCGACAACGAATCGCCAGTCGAGCGATGACACAGTTGATACACATTACGTATGCATATATGTGACAGCGGTTTGCACATATTCTGCTAAATTATATTCTTCGATTATGCGTTTTTCAATGACATAAATATACTCAACGTATGATATAACGCGACTTGTGTATATGGGTGATTGTTAGGTCAAGCGAATAGGTGCCAGACTAAAGAGCACATGTGCTAGGCAGATGTCGAAGACAGGATGAGGAACGCCTCAATGGTCTCGTACCATTGAGGCGTTCCAAGTGCGCCAATTTGGCTCCAGTTAAATCCAATAACACGTTCGTTTGCTTAAATGATCATCTATTAATGATTTTTTTAATTGGTTAATGTTTTTTTCTAAAAATCACAAACACGTTATGATTTGTCTACTATTTAAATTGTTATTTTGTTAAAATGCCTAGTGTCTGTTGTAAATCGTAGTATATTTTATTTAAATAAACATGGCATTTCTCCTCCTATTACAGATTAAGTGTTTAGTTTTCTCGTTTAATAAAACTGTAGAAAAATGTTTCCTCCTTGCTTTGATTCAAAAAGTCCTTGTTGGTAACGAAGCAAATAGGCGCTCAAGAACTGAATAACAAACTTTTCTCATCCAATTTGTCGCACCTCATACTTTTATTCTCAGGAATGTACCTTTCAGCCTTATTACTCTGCAATATAGACCGAAAAGTAAGAAAATTGCTTGATCCGTAGCATTGTAAAAGTCGCCCGCTCTCGTAAAACTCCCACATATTTCACGACAAATAAACTTCTCATCCTATGAAATGTTCTTCTCGGGAGCAGTTCACTGCAGGTAATATTTCAAAACATGTGTCATTCATAACTTTCGCCTTCGCAATGTCTGTCGATGGAGCTCGGGCGAAAAGGTCTCAATAATAAATTTTTCGTGAGCCCGCTCCGTTATCCCCGCGAGCGAGCCCAGGTACGTTTTACGGCCGCGCAAGGGAAAATAAACGAAAAATAAAATAAAAGTCAAAATGGTCGACATAAAACTATTTGCCCGAATATACTACGCACAAAAGTTTTGAAAACGTAAAAGAACTGCTATTGTTCATGTTGTCAGAATAAATTAAATTATCGCTTGTTCGAAACATTGGAGATTCAAGATTCAACTAAAGGTGTCTAATAAATAATTTATTTATCGTAGGTACTCTTACTATGTATCTTGATTGCATGAAATAATGAATCCTATACTGTCGGTAATTTGTGACGAATCAGTACCTACATACCTAATCGCTATTTACTCTTTGATGTTATAAATATCTATAATCCTAAAATAACATAGCCACATTTGCAAATCTTAATTTGATAGCTTATCTCAAAGTTGTAACGGCGCGGCGTGGTTAGAACCAAGTTAGTGATTTATTGTATCGTTAAAGCATTTGAGAGTTTTATGGTACATACGGACATTACAGCGACAACAATGAGGACTGGTACCTCATAAAATACTAAACAACTTTTGTAACTACCCCGTTGTCGTCGGTCGTATGAAATTTCAATCACATCACAATACGACCACTGTGTTATTACGTACTCTATTACGGATACTTATAATGTAGCTATTCAAAGATTATTCTAACCATTGTTACATTGGCAATAAGTTAGTATTACTACGTTCGGGACTTTATCAGACTCAAATACAAAGGGGATGGAATTGAATATCAACACGCTTAAGTATTCTTGTATGAATTTCTTATCTGCTGACACTTTACTGTTGTTGCTTTGTCTGCTGTAAACTGATGATATTGATTTAAAGTAGATAACCCTGTCTATACTTTTTTCAGGGTAGAGTTTAGAAAATTGCACGAAGATGCAACATTATATCAAGAACACCTGAGTAATCTTTGATAATGCAATTCAATTATATTAAGTACATGTACTTATACAATTCATTTGTATAAAGAAAAACTTCCTGTACAAGTTGGACCTGATAATGTAAATTGCAAACTATATAGGTAATTAAACAAGATCATGTAATGAGGAAAGCGTTTACGTATTGCGTATATAAATAACAAATAGATAACGGAGTCTAGCAATTATTATTTTATGCAAATGTGCATCGGTATAATACAACATGTATTGTGCAACAATATCATTACAATAAGTACTTGTAATTTGTATTTATGTGTTGAATACTAATAGGCTTCCGACTGTCTATTGAGAAAAGCTGTATGTAAGACATACCTAAAGAGAATATATTATATAAATTTTATAATAATAATTGATTTAATTCTTTATTCAGATAAGATTCTTAAATACCAATGAAAATTTGCAGCCAGAGTAAACAGAATGTAAGTACAAGAATAGTATCATCTAGTTTGTAAAAGACAACAATATCCCAATATTGTTGTCTTTTTTGCCAGTGATAAATAAAATACTTTTAAAGCTTCTAGTTCGTGTCACAAGGGCAAAATGTGAAAGGTTTATTGACTCAATCACGTGGAGATTTCGGGTTTGTTTCAGAGACATACTGTAAATTAGGACATGAAGTAAATCCTGATACGATGATATCGCGGTCAAACCAACTACATTTAAAGTAAAGTAGATCTGATGAGAATGGGGACAGGGAGAGGGGGGCGTTAAGTAGATGCTGTAAACAAACTTTTAGTTACAAATAAATTTCACCAATAGCGTGTAGTGTCGCGTGATGAAGCGCATTATGGCGTCGGGCACGTCACGGCGAGCTCCGTCGGCCGACCCGCTTCGCACGTGATAAACTGCCTCATATTGCTCACCCGTATTCCATTTACAAGTACTGTGTCAACACGCATTAACAAACATAAATAACAAATAATACATTCCATATTAAATCTGCTCGTCAATCGAGCTCACACCGATACTTGTACTACTACTCAAACTACAGTATAATGCTATTTAAGCTCGGGCATTAATCTGTCAGTCCCAAGTCCAAATATAAACTCGAGTATTGTGACTGACGTTTATCTTTTTTTTTGTTTCCTCTATCGTAAAGGACACGGCGGACGCCCATAGAACGCTGGGCTTCAGATTGTGTATGTCGGTACAGATATGAAATTAGTTTGGTGTGATCGAGTATTTCAAGAGTATTTAAATTCATTTTTTATTTGTTTTTGTACGTAATTGGGTTAAAAAGAAATCTTCGTATTTGTGACAGTGAGGTTAAGTATGGTTTGAATGATCCAATGAAGTACCTACAGCCCGACTAATGAGTTCTCAATTCAAAGGTTTTAGTTGCGTCGACATGATACTCTTTGGGGGCACGCGCCAGCCAGCATGCACCCGTTTTTGTTTTAAGTATTGGTTTTTTCAAAATGTCAACGGCATAATCATTTTATTTCTTATTTATTTCGAATTTTGATTCCAATTCTTAATCTCTAAGATAAATTAGGCAAAGAACAATTATAATATATTTTTGTTTTTGGTTACTTTTATTACTGTACATGTCAAGCCCAAAACTGCCGATGTCCTTTTGTTGTAGTTGGATAAACCAAAGTTTACATTATAGTTTTGGAATTTTCATTAGAATTGTAGAAATTTTGAGTTTTTTTTTAAATTTTAATATTTTATTAATAACCCTCGTTCTGGCGCAGTCGGGTAAAAAGAACCAAATTCTTAATAATTAATTGCAATCTAGCCTATACGCTAATCAGCAATTTAATTGTAACTTATCTATTTAGGTCTATTTCGGAAGTCTTTTAAAACTAAGTGTGAATTATTTACTCACATAAATGTCGCAGGTTTTATGATGATACATTGTAAACTCAATCTCATCATAAAGCCCACAAAAGTCACAAACGTAGCTATAATAATTATGTATATATTAATATATCGGTATTAATATACTGGTGACGTCATAGAAATATATAGCTGCGTGTGTGGTCACTTGATAATTTATATAGAAAATATGTCGTATCAAATAACTATTATTTTACCTTGAGATAAATATTTCCCTTATATTTTCTTAATTGTGGTGTGTTATTTTACGCAAATTGTTGTATATCTACGATATATTTGTTTACTTCTGGGTCAAGTTGATCTTTATTTCAATGGAGCTTTTAAATCAATAATGCTATCCAACTCTTAAGGTAAAACTTTCCCAATCTGTAAACTTATTTACCAGGTTAAAATGGTTTTCTCTAAGTAGTAACCTTAATTAGTACTATCGGAATCTGAATAATTAATGTGATGACCTTATTCTATGCTAACATAATTGGTAGATATACTGGTATTTATGCAATATGTAGAAGTCAATAAGGTCCGGTACTCTGTGGGCCAGTATCTTGGTTTGGCAGTGTTCATTACTTCATGTGTGTTTCTAACTGCCCTTAAAAACTTGTCTTACTTTTGTTGTAGTAAGTCTCGATCCCCAGTGCTTGTATTTGACCACCACATAATACGAATCTTTGTCCTAAGATTTTCAAGAGGTGTGCAACTGTGCATATTTACTCTTCTTTTTATCATGTGTATAGGAGGCTACTACACACATCAAAAGTGTCTAGGGATCAAGCATTTTTATGCGGATTTCTTGAGATTGAGATGTGGCTTTGTAATAAATTTATGATTTTATAAATTTATATGGATCCTTTTTGGTGCATTTCATAATTTGAATCAGGAACTCTCAATCAAATTCGAGTAAAAGATGAAAATAAGCTGTCAATATTTTCCCTATAAAAACATACAACGCATTGAAGACATTATTAGTGCTACTGTTTCCCTACTACTGATTAAAACCAACGTTATTATGGAGCGGCGACGTCATTTAAGCAGGGAAGAAATGCTCAGAGCCGTGGGAATGATAGAAGCTGGTTCCCGGCAACGTACTGTAGCTTTAGCTCTGAATACAAGTCAGAGTGTTATCAGTCGACTTTGGACACGTTACCGAAGCACTGGTACCGTGGCTGAGCGCCATGGAGGACGGTATCGCTGCACCACACCGAGACAAGACCGATACATTCAAATCTTAACTCGAAGAGCTCCAACAATAACCGCCATGATGTTAGCCGTGAGGCTTCATCACTCTTCAGGGAACTTAATTAGCGACCAAACAGTCAGAAACCGCTTGCATGAAGTGAACCTTCATTCCCGAAGACCGCTACGGGTACCACCTATAGCAATGCACAATCGTAGGATTCGATATCAATGGGCTCTTGAACACAGAAATTGGGCAGAAGAACAATGGCGTTTCGTGTGCTTTTCTGATGAGTCTCGTTTTGGTATGAGACCGGATACAAGACGTATACGACACTGGAGAACCCCTGGACGCCAACAGCGATTAAAATCCTGCCAGGAAGTCCATCCTTATAGTGGTGGAACCATCATGGTATGGGCGGGTATTTGGATCGGCGGAAGAACTGAGTTGATTTGGATCAGAGGCAACCTCAACGCTCAAATTTATGCTGAGACGATTGTATCAGACGTCATCGTTCCTCTACAAGTGCAAATCGGTCCCTTATTTCAGTTAATGCATGATAATGCACGACCGCACACCGCAAGAGTTGTAAGACAGACTCTCGCCGCAGCTAACATCAATGTCCTGCCCTGGCCTGCTCAGTCGCCAGACTTGAACCCGATTGAGCATGCATGGGATATGCTACAGAGAAGAGCTCTGCCGAATATGGAGGGTATCCAGTCGCAAGAAGACCTTTTTTTGTTGTTGCAACGAACATGGGCGGCCATTCCACAGCGTGATTTGGATGAACTCATTTTGAGTATGCCAAACCGATGTTCTTGTGTTGTTAGTGTTCGCGGTAGAAACACGGATTATTAATTGTTTAAGTTACCCAATAAAATTTTAAGGAAAACTGTTATTTCAGTCTTTTTTTCGAACTTTAATGTTAGTGGTTCAAATGTCAAAAATCCCTTTATTAGGAAAATGGCAAATTTCTTTATTAATGCAAAGGTGACTTGGTTTATCGTTACTGTGACAAACGAAAACACTTTATTTGATGAATCCTTAAAGAAAATTTTAATTAATATCAATCAGGAGAAAAGTTATTGCAAAAATATATGTTGATCCCTAGATACTTTTGATGTGTGTATTTATTGTATCATAACAAAATTGGGTTTTAACTGATGCTGCGATGGCTTGAATGTCTCGTTCTTCATATTTAATATGCTCTACTTGCTGGTATGTAGTATGTATGTGTTGTCGTCACGCCATAACACAGCATTATGCTGAGTATTCACCTTTTGTCGTCAATTGACCTTATATCTATTATTTCTAATTTGTAACCATAACTATATGTGCGTGTGTCCCTGTGACCAATATATCATTTTTCTTTCTTTGTTTCTATGACTTTATTTATTATTATGACTAGTGGCACATATTTTTATTACAATCAGAATTTATTTACTAACCTAAAAAAACAAAGCTCTTTTACATACTTGAGACTTCTTTAGATTATTTTTTAAAATCAGTAATAAAACATAGTCGTTTTGATGCTCCCAACGTTGAAAATATTTAAACAGACTAGACACAGTCAACAACCTGTGCTATAAAAATGTTTATAACAAAGATACCTATATTAATAAAATGTTAGTATCAAAGTTAATAACAGCAAAGCTGTTGAAACTTGTGCTCAGCTAACATTGTAAATTTTGTTACGTATCTTATTAGTTTTCCGTGGCAAAACTGGCAAAAGGGAACACTTATTTTTACTCTTTACCTAATGAAAATTGTAAGCTAGTAACAATATAGCAAAACATGATCATTGGGAAAAAATTCGCAGAGCGTTTATGAAACTTTTGAGCGTAGGTAATACATAATCATACCATTTGTTTTTTTTTTTTTTTTTTTTTATTCGATGATAGGCTTGCGCTTGACCGCCATCTCGCCTGATGTTAAGCGATGATGCGGTCTACGATGGAGCACGCTTGCCTTTGATGTGTTAATTCATATAATATACGATTAGGGCCGAGACCTTGCTCTCACATTTCTCGCGGTTTTCGCTTTTTAATATCACGCTCACACACAAACCAGATTTCACTTTTTATTTACACAATAGTAATAATTTTTATTCATTTGTTATAATTTAAACTCACATAGCAAATTGTCTTGAAACGGTACTTGAAAGACAAAGTAAGTTTTGGTTAACGTAATAATGTGTTTAGTGAGAAAAACAAAAAGCTCAAAGCTTACCAATACCAATTACCTATGTAGGTATTATAATACTAATTTTAGTAAACTTTATAACAGCAATGTGCAAGAAGGGTTGATTTAATTTAATTTCGAATAGAATTTTGTACTAGCGGACTCTACCTCAAACGGCATCCTCGGAATGAACGTCTGTCTGTTTATCCCATGTCACAACATTTTACGTAATGATTACTGGGACCCGAGTCCCTTCAGGGACAGTACCTACCATTGTTCTCATTTCACAATTTATTGTAATTTGTACGCGGTTCAGGCTTTTACACGCGCGTTGCCTCCAGTATAATTATTTGTTTTACTTTTAATTTAACAGGTGCCTGCTAATTGTGTTAATTTTCTTCGGATTTACAGTAATTAGTGTAATAACGGTGTAAAAATAGTACTTTAGGAGCTTAACATGATATCAATGCTGGTCCATTTGGATTGTATACAGCATTGCAATTGTGAACTATATGCGACGTTGAATAGTGTCGGTGTCGGAGGGCAGGTCGGAAACTCGCTGGCGCTCCACTGAAAGCAGGCAGACGTCAGCCCGCCGTGAGTGACACGTCCTTCCGCCACAGAGCTTTCTATACGTAGCTACCGCCACTATCCAGTTACGCCATGTTTGCGCTCCAGCCTGTCAAACAGCTGTAAAAATCTGCTCGAATACCGTGCAAACAAGATGAAACAAAGTCTATAGAATAATGCTTATTGCTTTTTTATGATTTAACTCCTTATCCCCATAAAGCGGAAGCATAATATTATAGCTATATTAGACATGTCCCCGTATAAAATGAAAGTCGTGTCGTGAGTCCTACGCTCTAATAAATATGGAGCTCGAATGCGACCCTAATCGGGAAGGCAAAATGGCAACAATGCAAACAGGCGTGGTATCAAATTGTCGAGCATGCAAACACATTCAAGGGCGCCGAGTAAACGACGCTTAATGATTATCTATACATTGGTTGCATACAATAAAAAAGTAACGTGGCAAACGTAAATAAATGAGATATATTTCATTGTTCTTTGTTTTAGGAGGGCCATGCGGCAGCTGGACGCCGGGAAATGTCGCTTATCTGACGCCGCACCTTTTGTCGGTAGGCGTTGACCCAATTCGAGTGGCACTCTGCCGTGGCGGCGGCAGTGTCAAACTCAACAGCGTCTTCATTCAGATCATTTGGAACCGAATTATACTGATTGATTGAAAATATTAGTAAATAGATCATCACCTAATCCCAAACTACAATGTTACGAATGACTTTACGTAAATAGGTGTTGCAAAGGTAGAAGCATCTCTACGGAAAGAGATAGCAATGTGATTTTGATCAGTGCGTGTCGTGTTCAGACTTTGACCTGGTTCGACAATGAATAGATTTTTTTTAATTTACTGGTGTAAATTTAATCTTCAGCACTGAAGGAGTAGGTACGAATGGGGCGCCAATTCATGGCAGTACACGAACGGTTAGTATTGTGCGCATTTGCAAACAGTGCGGCACATTCACGCGATTAAAACGGCAAGTTTCTGCCGAGGCCGATCGCCGGAGCGATAGGTCGCGGGGTCAAAAATAGCGAGGGCCGTACCTGGTGCCACCCCGCGCCGTTCAATGTCAACTTTCAATCACGGCGGGCGGAAGGAAGAGGCCGAGCTCGTGCGCCGATGCCGCGCCGCGCGGGCCCCGCTCTCTACCGCAATTATGGCTTTGCCCTTTTTTACGACGACACCACGCCTCCCTTGTCTCCTCACCGTTTACATTCTGTCAAGTTAAGCCTCTAGCCGTCGAGTGTCGACTGTCAAAGTACTGACACCCACACTATTATCCGCAGTTGACAATAACGATTCCAACACCAATGAACAAATTGCGGTCAATAATCTCCACAAATTGAAGTTCGAATTATTGTTTACCACAATATTCCAAAACACACATTTATTATTCATCACAGATGAAGAAAACGTGTTAAACGGGAGAAAAAAAAGTTTGATAAAGTTTTAACATTGATAGTACGACAATTAATTTTAAAACTACAATAACTAGTTTGCTCTTATTTAAGTTGTAATTTTGCAGATAAAAGTATAAACTGGAAAATAAATAAAACTTTTGTTACTTATTGGTCCAACCTTTTCGCCCTCTTTGTTTACATAGCTGCGAGCAAAGCCTCTCCGTGCCAACAGTCGCTTTGTCAAGCGTAGAGTGACATTAGCTCGACCTACTGCCTATTGTCAGATAATTTGGAAACCAAATAAAATAATTCCCGCCTCTATTCGTTTCTTTAAAAGACTGATGAAATTGAAATTTTGATTTTGAGGATCTTTATCTTAACTTTGTAGTCCTTGAAACAAGAGAATTAATAGTTGTTTAATGACTAAGCCAGGGTTCTAAATCTAATCGATCTATCATCTTATTCATTAGTCTTATTTTACGTCGCGAAGTCGCACAAAGATTATTTTTATATTAAAGACACCAAATAATGCCGCCTAAAACAAAGGCAGGTATAGGTAATCTATTGGTGTGTAGGATGGTAAAATCTGTTATGAAAATACCTATTACCTCTTTGGAACATCTCTATCGATACGTCAATTAGTGTTCACAATGAGTGGACCAGCACAGATGTCTCATGCCCAAGCCGTTTGCCAGCCCATTAAGCAAATAACGAGTAAGGATAAACTTGGAGGCAGTAAAGTTTATTAATGGCTCGATTACAAGCTCGACCCGAGGTGGAAAGAAGTGCTATCAATCAGTCAGGTGCGCGACGGTAGAGGCACCTACCCCCTCAGTAACGCTAATAACAAAATTCCGACGCCCCTGTTTGTTGCTCCAGAAAGGGGTGAAGATGAATATCCTAAGCACTAGATCGGTTGGTTTCTATTGCGATAGCAACGAATTCTTATGAATTTGTAATAATGCAGAGGTAGGCGACAGTGTTAAAGTATAATGTACCTAACTGAAAACATATTATTATTCAGGAAAAAGTGGTATTGTAACGTAACAAGTCTATCGAGAATAGAAAAATCTGTGCAACCGGCAAGTTAGCAGAAGAAGATAATGTTGATATTGTTTGTAATAGATACAACGACACACATAAAGTGGTGGCTGAGCGGCCAAACTACAGAGGCAGTAGAGCGCGGCTCGCCGCTGTCCGAATGGCTCAATTACAGTTAATTCGCAGCGCACACACATTCAGAGCGAGGTGCATGCATGTGCAGCGTCCGCATTAATGTATGTAAATGCATGCGACCGGCCGCGGCCGCCCGCCGACGCTCACAATATTGCGACATTAAACGGAATATGGCCGACGAGACGGACATTTTCGACAAAAGTCGACATTTGCAAACGTTATTCAGCTACTCATCTGTATTTAACGGCATTTTCGAATACCCACGTCATCATTAGTTACCGTGTTTTAAGGCATTAGGATTTACACACCAGAATATTTCGATTTATTTATATCTCTCGTTTATGGAGGATTAATTATACTGCTGAAGTTGCGTGTGGAAAAGTTAATTAATATTTTCAGAAGGAAACTAACTGGAAATACCTATGCAAATAGTATTGTTTATGATTCAATGCTCCAACTCAATAAATCCGATACGACACAAGTTATAATTAAAAAGTGGTAAAAAAGGGCGTAGAGAAGTCACCTTCAGGGTTAAAGTTAAGGCTCGCTAAGTTTAAATGAAATTTAAATTTAATAGTTTTCAAAAGAGGGACGAAAAAAATGTGGTTTAAAAGTTTAAAGGATCCATATTAAACTCTTCTCTATATTATATCGTCCAATAAATAATAAAATATACTCCATAATCCATACTATTTTGTACCGTTCGCGTTGAGGGCTTGAAGTGATTGGTGTGAAATATTCTGTTCCTCGAATCCTGGAGCTTCAAGCCGCCTATTTACTAGTAACTAATATAGCTAGTAAGTAATATGGCCGACGCAAACACTCCGGCGCATCCTGGGCAGCTTTCGGAATTGGCTTTTTTTACAATATCGTAAAGAACTTGTACCTACAGTTGGTGCCGAGCGAGAGAAGAAAGAGTAGATGATGGGTATCCAAGTACCTTATTTACCTGGAATAAAAATCCTGTGTCTTTCCTCACGATTCAAGCAACCGCCATACAAAAATTTCATTAAAATCGGTTCTAGCAGTTCATCTGGCAAAACGTAACAAACAGATAGAGCAAACGCATTTATAATATTAGTTTGGATAGGAACCAGCCGTATCAGGCTATGTGCAGCCAAATTATGTTCAAGTTCAAGTACGCAATAGCAATAGGACAAACCCAGTTTCAAAATATATTTCTTCAGCTCATCACTCTGGAACTTTATTCAGATCTAATTATAGTCTATCTGGTAGTCTAGGCTATACTAATATTATAGTGGTAAAGTTTTTAAGTTTGTATGAATGTAGGAGGTACCTATTTTCCGGAACTACGATTGTAGACACTATCTATCTACCTGTTCTAGTGAATATACCTATGTATCAACTCATGGGTCTGATAAGTACAGCTCACTACCACTGAAAAGAGCTTATCGCTATTAGCTCTCTTTTCAGTGGAAAAAATATTAGTATCATGGGTAGTTTTATGAGGCAGCTTATAAAATGTAGTACCTATGAATAGTCTATGAATAGGGGAGTAAGGGGAGAATGGATCTAACATCTCATCCAATCCAATTGTCATCCTCACCTGCACGCGCCGACGTTTCGTACGAATAGTGAGCGGCGATAGTCCTCGAAGCCATTGTGGTGCTCCCTGCTAGATAACGAACGAGGCTCTGGCAACCGAGAAAAGGCGGTATAACCTTACGCCCAGCTGGAAAACTAGTCGGAAAAGGCTTCAAAGACCTTGAGGAATAAATATCTTCTTAAAGAATTGACAGTGGAAAGCAACGGAAAACTACCACTGATACTCTTCCCTAGTTGGTCAGCTCTGACCAAAAATAAATATGGAAAGTCTAAAAGCCATGGCCTTGAGTTCCCAGCAAAGTTGAGATTGATTTAAATCACGATTTAAATGAAAATCACAAAGGTCAAGAAAATTTAATAGAGCACACATGAGTTGAATGGAAATAGACTCAGACTTATTAAAATAATTATTAAGGAACTACCAAATCACATAAATTAAAACCTAATAAAATAAAATTAAACTCAAATTACTTTCTTTCCTAAAAATATGTACAACATGCTCCTCTCGCTTTTACACTATCACTGTCTATAAAGGCAACGCCATTTTCAATCCTTCTTTACTAAAGACAGAATTCAGAATCAGATCTCAATTGGATGGATTCAATTTGAATCAAACGGATTTCAATTCAATTTAATTCGGAATTCAAAGTTTCAGCACTCATTTTCGGCAAATGTAAAATCTTTTTTAAGCATTTTAGTGTTACTACTATCAACATTCACATTATAATATTATACAATGAAATGTTGCCAGCTCGCAAGTTATGCATTAAACTAACAAAAATCTAAAAAAATCAAAATATCATGAGATTTTTTAAAAATCACTCTGATTTGATTAAAATAAAAAAACCGGCCAAGTGCGAGTCGTACTCGAGCACCGAGGGTTCCGTATCATTTTTGGACGTATAAAGTGAAAAAATCCGGACCGCATAACTAAGTTTGTTTGTGAAGGAATTTTGATGATTTTGAAAAAACTGTACTAGTTAGGAACATCGTTTTATTTTTGGTGCCATATTTAGGTCGATTCCTATCAACTCGAATTATTTCAGATTTTTCGCCCCGCAAACTTCGGAGATAAGGGTGGTATTTTTTTAGACATTTTTCATCATATGTCGAAAACTGTGAGACATAAATAAAAATATATAATAATATAGACACAAATAAAAATATATTTTGGAATGTGCAGATCAAGCCCTTTCATATGATATGTCACTTGACCTATTAACCCCACTTTAAAATTTCGGACCCCCACTCCGGCCTCGTTTGCAATGAAAATAAAAATATTTTTGGACTTTTTACATTTGCAATAAAGTTGAACAAGCATTCTTTATAACTGTTCCAAATTTCAAGTCGATAGCATAAGTAGTTGCTGAAATAAGCAGGTGTGACAGACAGACAGACAGACAGACAGACAGACCTTTTTTACCATTTTGGTACGGAACCCTATAAATCATGATTTTTTTCAACCCTGGTTCCCAGCGTCCCTTTGATGGTATAAGGGTGCTAAGAATCCCTGAGAGGAAGCACAAAAGTATAGAGCTTCGAAAGAAATTAGAAGCATTTGAAATGTGGTTCTATCGACGAATGTTGCGTATCAATTGGACGGATAAGGTCAGTGTTACATCGTATGGACAAACACTAGAACATATCCGGACAGTCAAGCAGAGAAACTGCAATTAGAAACGACCAATATGTCCTCCTCAAGACCATAATGATGGGCAAAATCGCTGGAAATCGTAAAGTTGGAAAGCGCAAAATGTCATGGCTGAGAAACATCAGAGAATGGACCGCCATCAAGACTGCAGAACAACTGTTCAGACTAGCCCTGGACAAGAAAAAGTTGTAAGGAGTTGACTGCCAACCTTCAATAATGGAGAGGCACTATAAGAAGCAGTAGTCAAACCCCCGTATTCACTAACCAATACGAGGAGGTCTCGAACGCACTGTGTACAGAAAACTCATACGAATATGAACATTAAAAGAATAAGGTTCATATTCATTTAAGCGAGTATAAACAAGAGCTTATACGAAACTATAAGAACATTGTATGTATTACTTTAAGGTTCATTTAAAGTAAATACATACAATGTTCTTATAGTTCATGTTCTTGAATACGAGGATTAGATTGGATTAAAGGGACGTTTAGTATACAGGGTGACTGATTGAATTTATTTTAAACGCGCCAGTGAAACTTGACAAGTAGTGTCATTGAAGATATAAAAATGTCAAATTATGCTGTTATTAACTGTAAAAACTCTTCCAAAGGTTACCCAAGGCTCTTAAATGACTTGCATGACGTCATCGTAGGTAGAGAAATCGGCACATGGGATTTCATACATTATTTAGTAAACATCATGCGGTATTTAGCCTTGTAAATTTAATATGACTTGTGTTCGATTTAGTTCCTTCGGCGTTTTAAGAAAATCCGGTAAGGACGGTCCTTCAGCGCGTTCGGCTCGGATAAATGGGCGTTCAGCCACAGATTACTGTTCAGCTTAGATCGGAAAACTATATTTTAAACATTTTAATTAAGAGATTACTGTACAGTTTAATTCTGGAGCGGCTAAATTGAAGAGGATAACAGAATATTTTCAGAAGAAGCAAACAAAACAGATTTCTTTTTCTAGTGTAGGTAAGTACCTACTATTCCGAAATAATTCGGTGAATCTTTTTCCTCAATATCACTCGAAACCGTTGTCTAAGAATTTCATGATATTTTTGTTAACAATTTATTGAGGAATATAGGTAATGTCCGCAAATAATGTTTTTTTTTCGTCCCTTAGCTTTAGACGAAACTTTCTTAACCCCTTACCGCATGATTTATGAAGGAGTTGCAACAAAAAACCTTTTTTGCATAATAATGCTGTAGCTTAGTTAAAGCATTATTAATTGGAAAAAAAATTAAATCAAAAATATTAGAAACTAGCACTTTGCCCGCCTCTTTGTTCGCGTGACATACACATAGCGCCATCTAGCGTTCTAAAGCAATTGTGACCATCGAAAGTTATTGTTCTTTCCATCAGGAACAGTACTTTTTCTCCGGATGAAAGGTACCCATGTCCTTTTCTGTACCCCTGACAACGTACCTATACTGCCAGGTAATTCGACCTATTCCTGGAAAGGGGTTATACTAGAGCTCATTTGCAACAAATTCGGACCCGTAAACTTGGGGTCGAAACTGGGTGGTTTCCGAGTTATTGCACTTTTTAAGTTATTTTGAAAATTTTCCTCCTCTCGACCAAAACCTGCTAATTGTAAAAAAATCACTGCACCCTGGGTACTCAATTGATACTTTTCTAATAGCTAATGAACTAATGCATCTTTTAAAAAATAATTTGTCCCAAAAATACCCATAACTTTGGAAAAAAGCTTTCTACAGATCATGTTATGAACATTTTTAAAAGCTAACCCCTACTTTCCAAGGATTATTGCTCGAAAAAAATTATTACACTTGGCGTACAAACTACAGAAAAGAGTTTCTTGTTTTCTAAGGTTTCTAAAATGGTATAATACTGGTGAACTTTCTCACAGGCTTGAATAAAAAATGCACCTATTCCAGAGTAGACAGTGCTTTGATTGCTCTTGGTAATACCGATTTTTAATTGCACGTTTAGTCTCATGCGGGTTTCCCTGTTACTGGTGCTTGAAGTAGGTTGTAAGACTTACTGCGATGGATCCTGGTTGAGTAGATCAGGCAAGATCTGTCTCTGGAAGCCATATTGCTACTTATGCTGGTAAACTTTGGAAATTTCTTGGCATCGAGAGACCCTGCTAGTGAAAGGATGGGAAACCAATACGTAGCTTAGGAGACTAGAGTAGAGACTGTAGGAACCTCAATGCTATTTCTTTATGCAGATAGGTCAGTGAAAGGCGCGGAAAACCGTTGGATGTGAGAAACATAGGACCGGTCAATATGGGATGCGCTTGGGGGAGGCCTACGTCGTCCGTCGCCCGAACGGAAACAGGCCCGAGACGGTGGCGCGACCTGTTCCGCGCGCGCCTCTCCAGAAGAATTGCGGCCGTACATGACGGCCGCATAGGGTGACGGGGCCCGCCTTTCATTTGGCGCGCCAATACCTGCCGGGGGTGCGGACGAATGCGCAAGCGACTCCCGTGCCCCCGGCGTAAGGTAGTTGGAGGAACACCGGGGTGGTTTTAGTCAGTAAGAGTCTGACAGACCCCCTCGCCCTCCCCAGGGCGGGGGACATCCATGAGGATTTCCACCTCGAAAAAAAAAAAAATGTGGGAGGCCTATGTCCGGCAGTGGACGTCTTTTGGCTAAAATGAAGATAATTTTCGATCCTGTCTGATTCTTGGTTCAACTACTATGGTCAAACAGAAGAAAGTTTGTGTTTTCATTTATGGCTCCGTACGTGTTTAAGCAATTAGATTAGACACTCATATTTGTGAAAATCTCTGAATCAGTGTTGGACCTTACATTTTTCGCAATAGGTTAATTCTGTGCTAGAACTATTCAAAGTTTCGTTCTCTCAAGAACAAAACTTTGAATAAGTAGTTCTAGCACACACCCAGAATTTGATCCTTATTAGCGACACTATCGGATGGTGTAATTATAATACAGTATGTTTATTTTTTTCCAAAATGAACGAGTTCGATTGCTGGCTAGGAAAATTGATTTTTTTAAAATCTAATGATGCAGTTTTATTTTTTACCAAAATCGGCTCCGAGACTCCTTTGAGTGTTTTTCGCTATTCCTTATAGTTTCGGATTTGGCCGTCCACGCCGACTTGAAAATATCACCCTGTTTAGTAGTAAAAAAATAAGAAACTTTAGCAGCCATAGGTAGGTATTGGCTTCGTACCTATGCGGTAAGGGGTTAAAATGCATTTTTTTTTATTTTTATTCTATGATAGGCTTGCGCTTGACCGCCATCTCGCCTGATGTTAAGCGATGATGCGGTCTACCGATTGTATATATATAAACCGATATGTAAACCGATTCACTCGTGACTTGAAGATACCCAGATTGTAACTGTTGGGAAACACCCACTCGGGCAGCGCATTCCACTGCTTGGCGATTTTCACAATGAAAGTGGAATCAAAGCGCTTTGTTCGGGTTCTTGGTATATCTACCATGAACCGATGGCGTTTTGTTGTGCTTCTGGCCGTCCGATAGAAGAAAGGGCAGGAGGGAATTAGATCATGCAGATCTGAAGCACACTCTCCGAAATGTATCCGGTAAAAAACCGATAGACTAGCAACCTTACGGCGATGCTCAAGACTTTGGAGCTTGGTCTGAACAAGGGAGTCGTTGTTGATAAACTTCTTGGCCCGCTTCTCAATGGACTCTAACGCCTCAAGCTGGTACCTGGCTGAGCCATCCCAAAGGTGCGAGCAGTACTCCATGCACGAGCGAACCTGTGCTTGGTACAATTGAAGCAAATGTTCCGACGTGAAGTACCGCCGCACCTTCGAAAGTATACCCAGCTGTTTGGCAGCCAATTGAGCTTTGGACTCAATATAGGAGCCAAAGTTGAGGGTTGACGTCAGAGTTACACCCAAGAGCTCAAGGCGGTCAGTTACCGGTATAGATACATCTCGAAAAGTAGGAGCCAGCTGGAATGGCGTCTTTTTGGCAGAGAACAGACACGCCTGGGTCTTAGCTGCATTGAATTTGACCAGATTGGCATCGCCCCAATCGGAGACTGCCTTAAGGGACAAATTCAAGCGCTCGACCATGGCCTCTCTCAGAGGATTTGAGGTCCACCGGTCTGTGCGTTGGCTGTGTAGCTCTCTACGAAAGTGACGTACGTTTGCATACCCAAAGGTTCCGGGGTTTAGCAGGTCGTTGATATGCAGCAGAAAGAGCGTCGCAGAGAGCACTGACCCCTGAGGGACACCCGCATTAATAGCCATTCGATCGGACGAGCAGCCATCAATGACCACTCGAATCGAACGGTCCCTCAAGAAGTCCGTTATCCACGCAACGAAACCAGTAGACAAGCCATATGACGAAAGCTTACGAATAAGGCCGTCATGCCAAACCCTGTCGAAAGCCTTCGAGATGTCTAGGGAAACGGCGAGCGCCTCCCCATGTTTCTCGATGGCCTCACTCCATATGTAAGTGGCGTACGCTAGAAGGTCTCCAGTACACCGATTTCGGCGGAATCCGTATTGGCGGTCACTGAGAAGGTCATTAGCTTCTAGGTACGTTAGGAGCCTGGTATTGAGTACACGCTCCATAGTCTTACTGAGTATGGACGTAACCGAGATGGGCCTGTAGTTGGCAGTTACTAGGTCAAATGACATATCAAATAGGTAAAAGAGCTTGATCTGCACATTTTAAAATAGATTTTTATTTTATATAATAGTTCTAATAGTTTTTGACATATACAGGTTGTCCCACGGCTATGCCACATGGAGGGAAAGTACGTTAAATATTTGAGATAGGGAGTTTTGTTTGATGGAGACTTCACTTTATTTTTGAAATTAAGTAATACTGAATCCAAAGGTTTTTTTAAAAATTGCTTGCTTCATCTGGGAATCGAACCGACCAAATGTGAAAAACCGGCCAAGTGCGAGTCGTACTCACGCACCGAGGGTTCCGTATCATTTTTGGACGTATAAAGTGAAAAAATCCGGACCGCATAACTAATTTTGTTTGTGAAGGAATTTTGATTATTTTGAAAAAACTGTACCAGTTAGGAACATCGTTTTATTTTGGGTGCCATATTTGGGGCAATTCCTATCAGCTCTAATTATTTTAGATTTTTCGCCTCGCAAACTTCGGAGATAAGGGGGGGGAATGGTATTTTTTTGGACATTTTTCATCATATGTCGAAAACTGTGAAACATAAAATAAAATAAAAATATATTTTGAAATGTGCAGATCAAGCCCTTTCATATGATATGTCACTTGACCCAGTAACCCCACTTTAAAATTTTGGACCCCCACTCCGGCCCCTTTTGCAATGAAAATAAAATTATTTTTAGGCTTTTTTCATTTGGAATAAAAGCATTTTTTATAACTGTTCCAAATTTCAAGTCGATAGCATAAGTAGTTGCTGAAATAATCAGGTGTGACAGACAGACGAAGTCGCACCATAAGGGTTCCTTTTTTACCATTTTGGTACGGAACCCTAAAAATGAACATCCTGTAATTTTGTGATGCCGATCGAAAGGGTTCATTATAAGCATTAATTCCTCCTAAGTAACATGGTATCCTACATTAAAGGGAACACCGTTAGTCGGGTAAAAATTATACGGAACCCTCGGTGTGCGAGTACGACTCGCACTTGGCCGGTTTTTTTTTCGCGAAATATAGTTACAATTAAATTCGCGGAAGGTTAAAAACTACAATGTTAGGTAAGTTTAAAAGTATGTAGGTACCTACCTACCTACCTATGAGTCGTAAAAACCCAGCAGCTATAGAGCGTTTCACATGAGAAGTCCCTTCGACGCTATGTTGGCTACCCTGAATGTAGGGTTGCCAACTATTTTTGAGAAAAATAGCGTATCAAATTATTTGTATACGAAAAATAGGACCGCATAACAAACTTTGTTTTTGAAGGAATTGTGATGATTTTGAAAAAAACTACTTACTAGATCTCGTTCAAACCAATTTTCGGTGAAGTTTACATGGTAATGTACCTACATCATATATATATTTTTTGTTTTATCATTCTCATATTTTAGAAGTTAGAGTTAAAAAAATTGTGTTTCAGTTCTAAGTAGGTATGGGGAATAGGGTATGTAATATCGGAGGATTTTCAATATCGGAATTGATTTTCGATATTAGGTCCCAATATCGGAATTCCGATATTAGTATCGGAATTGGCAATTTTTAATGAAAAATTTAATTTCATAGAGAAAAGGCATTTAAAATAAACTCTTTCATTATTTAAAAAATAATTAGAACAAATAAAGCTCGCTACAATTGTATAAATCTATATTTTTGTAATAAGTCCTTGAATAACAGAATAAAAATAAAGGTATTGACAAAACAAAAACACTTTTGCTACACCGCCCAAATCACTTAAGGCCGTAGGCGCTTACCAGCGCTAAACGGCGAGTACATCTCACATTTAAGACTTGCAGACGACATTGTTATAATGGCTGAATCGTTGCAAGACCTGCAAGAAATGCTGGACGGCCTGGCTGATTCTTCTGTGCGTTTTGGGCTGCGGATGAATTTGGACAAGACCAAGATCATGTTCAACGAACACGTCACTCCAGAACCGATTGTGGCAATGCTCTCGAAGTTGTTCCAGAATACGTCGGGTAAAACTTTGCAGTTCGGTAAAAACAACTTCAAGAAAGAGGCTAACCAAAGAATACAGCTAGGCAGGGCTGCATTTGGGAAACTACGTCGGGTCTTCTCATTGCCTATTCCACTTAAGTCTTCATGCGCCAATCAGTGTGTCATACCTATCATGATTTACGGAGCCAAGAATGGACACTCACGGTATGGCTGGTCCATAAATTCAAAGTCGCTCAGCGAGCTATAGAAAGGACTATGCTTTGAGTTTCTCTGAGGGATCGAATTCGAAATGAGGTGATCCGACAGAAAACCAAAGTAGTTCATAGCCTACAGAATAAGCAAGCTGAAGTAGCAATGGGCCGGCCATATCGGTAGACCGAACGAACCGACCATTGGAGTAGACGTGTTCTTGAGTGGAGACCGCGAATCGGCAAATGTAGGGTAGGACGCCTTCAGGCTAGTTGAAGCGACGATCGTCGCAGGGTGGCTAGTGGCAGCTAGATGAGAGTAGGCGAGGATCGAGTTAAATGGCGTGCAGTTGGAGTGGCCTATGTCCAGCAGTGGATTACTGTAGACTGATGATGTCAATGAACGAGGAAACAACACATAATCTAAAAAAAAATACGTCTTAGCAAGAGAACACTTCTCCTGGTATGTAGTGAATGCGTAAAAATGATAATGCATCTACATATCAATCTGCCTAAAAGAGCACAAAGAATTTTACAACACAAGTAACCTGCTGACGAAAATATGCGCTTAAGTCATTCACTACACGAGCTTCGCGCCGCACACTGCGCTGTACAAATCGGTGGATAAAACCATCATCAACCACACAGCCGTATGCTGAACCGCGAACCTGATCATTCACACGCAGATTTGTCCGCGGACCTTGTCGCCAGCGACAAATCCGATGGATTGAAAAGTAGTTCATAGCCTACAGAATAAGCAAGCTGAAGTGGCGATGGGCCGGCCATATCGGGTGACTAATTAAGAAATTATTCATTACTGACTGTTTGTAGGTAATAGAATGCGTGCACAAGTGAGCGCTGAGCAAGACACGACGTTTTTTAGTTATTTTTTTCTAATTCCGAGATTCCGATATTGGCCTGCTCAATATCGGAATTGAAAAAACGGAAAAATCTATCCGAGATTATTTTTGTGTGAAAATCCTAATGCGGTTCACAGGATATACCTATCTACTTACCTACCAAGTTTCAACAGTATAGTTCGGAAATAAATGGCTGTGACATACGGACGGACAGACAGACAGACATGACGAAACTATAAGGGTTCCTAGTTTTACTACGGAACCCTAAAAACATTACAGACCTAACATTGTAGGTACCTACCTACCTACAACATTCCTGCTGGTTAGGTTAGGTACTGTTAGCACCGCAAGGCAGGGTTTCCCACTGTTGGGCAAACGTCTACGAAACTACTTTTTAAATTAAGAAAAATGTTTGCAAAGCACGTGGATATAGGCATTTGAACAGGTGCTGTAAAATGAATAGTTCTTAACAAAGAAACAGGTTGTACCTATTCTATACATTACATAGGTAAGGGTACCTACATAGGAAATTAGGTACCGTAGGTACCAACTTATAACGAATTTAGTGGTAGGTAGTTATATTTGGTGCAAAGGCAAACAACACTACAGTGACTACAGTCTGTACAGAGTAGATTCATTTTGTTCGCAATTTCCACCAAGTAACGCCCCCTGTGGGAACTCGATGTCATTGTTTTATCAAGCCAGCATTGTCATGGTGATTCACTTTATAGTCAACATTTAACCGGATTATAGATTTTTAGTTCCAATTCAATATAATGCACAGTTTTTACACAATTCTTAACCTAAATACAAGATTTGAGAACAAATTCACTTCGAAAAGGTATTATTGAAAACATTAGTAGCGCACCTAATGAAGGAACTGCTGGAGTCATCAATACGGAACTTAAACATAAAGTTGAACCATTACTCTGAATGTAGACTTTATGCGAACATCCGATTCATGTTTAAAGACTCTCTAGCTCTACAATTCACATAAAAAGCTAAACGACTGAAATTGAGCATCGTACATTCGTAGTACGTGATGTTAGAGAGGTTATGTTCGCGACAAACAAAAATATTAAGGCGTTTACCTCTTCCTTTCCGTTGTCCGGGGGCTGATACCACTGTATTATTGCACAGTTTCATTCACATTTACGTAATAATATAAATATTAGTTAAAAAATCGGTTTGCATCACAGAAATAACAAAATAAAACGGAAAACATTGAAAGCGGACAAGAAGCGCGACACGAAACGGCAAGCTAAGCAGCAGCTGACTATGAGCGACGGCCTGACGTGACTTTGCAACGGCGTGCAAGGTTTGTTGATTTTAAACAGAATGATTTGACCTCTTTAGAGGATTTTTTTTTAACATAACATGTTGCGTTTATATAATTTGTGGCATGTTTTCCATAATTATAAATAGAGACTCTGTTAACCAAAATTAATTTTCGCGTGAATACCTATATTAAAAAAAGATTTTGAATAAACCAGGGTGATATTTCTAAATCTTTCATTAAAGTACGATTCTGAAATCACAAAAATATAACAAGATTAAATCTGAAATAAAATCCTACATCGCCTGTACGTCGGTGCAAGGTTAATCGTACGGATGCGCAACGTGGAGGAGTGGTGAGGGCGCACACCGCGTTGCCGGCGTTGCCCTCTAGCGGGCATATTGTGAATTATCGATTCTCCGCGTGCCGCCACCCGCCATTGGCTGTGCTCGGTAATTGGTTTATGTAGCCCGTTCGTAACATGAATTCAAATTTAGCGCGCGCTGGGGCTCTCGAATGAACAGAGGCGAGTGTTTGTACAGGGGAAATTACCCGTTTCAGATAATAAAATCTAGTAAAATACTATTCAAACTTTGTTTTACTCTCGACCTGATGTTTCAAACAAATAAAATATGCATGCGTCCACGCCGGCCATAATTTCGAGTTCGAGTTTTTGCTCTTACTTGAATTGCTCTTAATGATTTTATCACTAAGTACCAGCGTTGCCAGATTTCCTTTCGGGCAAAGCGGGATTTTGAAACTTTTTGAGTAAAAAAAGCGGGATTCTTTTGTCAAAAGCGGGACATAATAAAAAAACGAAAATAATCAGCAGTTAGTCGAAGAACTCTGCACAGATTTAATTGAATGAATAATTTTGCTTTAATTTTTACGGAGCATTTATTTCTGGCATCTGACTATTTAAAATTCACTTCAAAAGAAACGCGTTCAGGAAAGCAGTTTGAAGGGAGGGCCGCACCGTCGAGTAATCCTCGAAAAGCGGGACAGAGCCTGTCCCGCGCGGGACATTCAGTATTGGGCTAAAAAATCGGGACGTTTCGCCAAAATCGGGACGTCTGGCAACGCTGGTAGGTACCTACCTACTATGCGATCGAAATAAGAACAGGACTGACCTTGCGCCATAATGTGACGTTTTATATTGAAAATTGAGCTGTTTTGAGATTTCTTATGTTTTTGTTTTGTATTAAAAAGCGGCCAAGTGCGAGTCGTACTCGCGCACCGAGGGTTCCGTATCAGTTTTGGACGTATAAAGTGAAAAAAATCGGACCGCATAACAAACTTTGTTTTTGAAGGAATTTTGATGATTTTGAAAAAACTACTTACTAGATCTCGTTCAAACCAATTTTTGGTGAAGTTTACATGGTAATAATGTTACATCATATATTTTTTTTTGGTTTATCATTCTCTTATTTTAGAAGTTAGAGTTAAAAAATTGTGTTTCAGTTCTAAGTATGGGGAACCCCAAAAAATTATTGTATTTTTTTTTATTTTTGTGTGAAAATCTTAATGCGGTTCACAGAATACATCTACTTACCAAGTTTCAACAGTATAGTTCTTATAGTTTCGGAAATAAATAGCTGTGACATACGGACGGACAGACAGACATGACGAAACTATAAGGGTTCCTAGTTTTACTACTGAACCCTAAAAATATACCTATTACCTACAATACTTAGATTAATTTGGTATAATCAAAGACTAAGTGAGTGAAAAAAAACACCGACGATCCCTGCGTAGGTACCTACAATCCCATAAGTGGTAGATAAGTGATTTGATTAAGTGAAACTATGGTTAGTTTAATAAAAATAATTCCAAGTTGGCCAATTGAACATTATTTAAAACCACATTTTTTTTCTTGTGGAACATTATAGTGCGCGTTTGAATCTTTGAAGCGCTCGCGCTCCCCTGTTTTTACCCGACTGCGCCAGAAGGAGGGTTATGTTTTTCGAGTGTATGTATGTATATTTCTTTGGCACACTCTGTAGCCTAAACGGCTTGATGGATTTTAGCTTGAGAGGTGTCGTTAGATTCGTCTTGATTGCGAAAGTGACACTGGATATATCAAACGTCGATATATCGAACGATATATCAAAATTATAAAAATTAAAATGGCCGATTTTTGGCGCCATATTAGGTACGTTTTCAAAAATTTTTATTTCGAGGCTCGAAAAGACGATTACGTAAACATATAAGTATAAATATATCATTTACATTAAGAATTAAAAACTGAAAAATAAAAATTGTTAAGTAGGTAATTAAGAATTTAAAAAACCCGACTGCTGAAAAATTATAAAAAACAAGACGACATTGCAGTCGGGACCCGCTCTTTCCGGATAATAGTCATATTAGGGCAAGACAACATTGCAGTAGGGCTACTGCAATGTTGTCTTGTTTGTTATAATTTTACAGCAGTCGGTTTTTAATTTTTAACTAACAGTTTTGTCATTTGTAGTTAGGGCATTGTACGCAGGGACCATCGAAACGTTATCGTTTCGCAAATAAATTTTCTTTGTAAGACTTATAATTTTCAAGTGTAAGAAGTTTACAATTCGAGGTCATTGACGTTCCTATTCTTATCGTGATGTCATAGTAGGTAGGTAATTTTATTTAAAATCACGGAATATATAAAAAATAAAAGTAAGCTAGTGAGTACCTGTTATTTTTCAAATGCAGATTAAGCAGACGTAGCTTTCCAGACAACAAAAAAATTGGTTAAGTAGGTAGGTAGTAGGTATAGGTAGTAGTAGTAGGTACCTATGTGTTTTTGCTCTAATGTTTTTATGTAGGTAAGTACCTATTGATTGGCGTCGATGTAGATCGACCAAATAAAAACATGCCTCGTGAAAGTCGTAGCCTGTTAGTATTATAATAATGATTAATTGATTATCCATACTATGTAGGCACTAGGCAGGTACAAAAAAATAAATAAATTCAGAATGAATTACTTAGAGCAGGTTGATTTGTTAGGAGCGCCGCGTACTGGCGCTAAATTGGGGGCGAGGTGGCAGGGAACAGATATTTATGCACGTTAATAAGACCAAGGTACAGACAAAGCCTACTGCGAGGCCCTGTAAGGAAACTGTGTATTATAGTTACCTATTACTGTAGGTACCTACATAATACGTGTACAACCGAATCATTGTTTTGTTACGAAGAAAAGGAGTGCCTACCCACCTACCTACTTATAATAAAATCTCTATTACTTGAGAAACTTGTAGTAAAATTCATACAAATAAACAAATTGCTGATTTTTATTTTTGTGATAAGTGATAACATTTAACAGAAGTAACAAACAGACATACCTACAGATTAAATAAGACAGACAGAATAATATATTTTAATAAAAATCGTTTCATGTTTTGATTGCTTACCTATTTCTTGTATTGCTGAATAGAATAAAATAGAATAGAATATAATTTATTGTACACCATAATAAAATTGTAAAACAGCTCATAATAAGATATTGCTAGGTGATTTTCGTGAAAATATTTCCTACGTGTACAGACTTGGTGAAATGGTGACCTCTACGATTTTATCAATTATGGTAGATAATTAATAGGTATAGATAGAACAAAAATGTTGCTAACCTACTAGCTTAAATTTTATTTTTAGGGTTCCATTGCATACCAAAATGGTAAAAAGGGAACCATTATGGGGCGACTTTGTCCGTCTGTCTGTTTGCCACAGCTGCTTATTTGAGAAATTACTAATTCTACCGACTTGAAATTTGGAATATCTTACTATTATAAAATTGTAAAAGAGCTGTGTCTGTACATTGAAGTTATTACAGAAAAAACAGTCGGGAGAGTAGAGTAGGTACTGGGGCATAACTATACCCGAAAAGATAAATTTTTGTCTGTTTGTCTGTTTGTGCGCGCATCACGCGAAAACTACTGACCGGATTTTGATGTGGTTTTCACAGTTCGATAGCATAAGGTCCAACTTAAAATCTAAGCCCCGTTTCATCTGATTTCGCTCAAAAAAAACAGAGATACAGCTTGACCTCTTGGTAGTAATAGCCAACCTTCACTACGGAGGTCATTTAAACTGGTCAGTTCACTGTAGTTCACGCGGATGGAGTCGCGGGCAAAAGTCTAGTAGTTGTATAAAATACTTGCCAATCTTTATTGCAAACGAAAGAAGTTAAAAAATATTTTCATTGTAAAAGGCGCCGAAGTCTCGAAATTTTAAAATGTAACCCCATTTTAAAATTTCGAGACTTCTAGGTCAAATAGCCATAATATATCATATGAAAAGGCTTTATCTGCACATTTCCAAATAGGTAAATTTTCATTTTCTTTTGTGCCTTATAGTCTACGATACATTATTATGATGAAGAATGTCTAAAAAAATACTTTTCCGCCCTTATCTCCGAAGTTTGCAAAGCGAAAAATCTGAAATAATTAGGGTTGATAGAAGTTTACCTAAATATGTATTACACGAAAAATAAAACGATGTTCCCACCTAGCACAGCTTTAGAAATCATCAAAATTTCTGCACAAATAAACTTAGTTATGCAGTCCGGTTTTTAACTTTTATACATCCAAGGATGGTATGGAATACTCGCCGCGTGAGTACGACTCGTTCTTGGCCGGTTTTTTTTATTATCAATACCACCGTATCGTGCAAATCATCTAAATAAAATAACTATGTAAAATACTGATCTGATATTTTTTTCAAGACTACATTTTTTTTTTACGTATCTTGTAATGGAATAACACATTTTCTCTACTAAACGGAATAGGTAATAAAAGGGGAATAAAAATTTGGAAGCCAAAAAATAATTTAAAATTGTTTATGCAAACAGTCTTGTAAAGATTACGGGAAAAGATTAAACAAAGGGTCTGATGTTTAAAGTCTTAGAGATTATTCCTTTATAGGAAAGAGTGATTGTACGGAACCTTTGGCGCGATATCGACCCGTTCAGGTACAGTAACTTACTGATAAATGTCCTACAAAGTCTTAAAGAATTTTATGATTAAAAACTTGATTACGTTTTGGAAACACTAAAGTTTATGCCACTTTTCAGATTAGTTATTTCAGTTATTTACCTACACGTGATTATAGAATTAATTCAATGTTAAAAAAAAATAACTGAGTTAAGCAAACGTAGGTAATATTGTAGTTTTGCATAATATTATACTAGGTCTTCTAATACCTACTTAAGTCTGTAATTAAAGGAAAATTGCAAAAAAATATTGATCATGATTTCGAAGAATCGATATTAACATTTTTGCACTCGATAGTTTCAAGAATTATGAGTACCTACGGTACTATGACAGACTGTCGATGATCTAATTAATGGATTGACATAGATTTAAAACAATAATTTTCAACTTTATTGTTCTGAAATACGACTTAAAGTTAAATGTAAGTACCCAATAGGTACTTTAACCTATTGTAGAAACATTTCTATCGTTTCATTCATAAAACGTAGAAATGTTTCTACAATCTGTCACTTTGTCTATTTCTATGTAGACAAAACCCGTTTCTATCGTGATCATGCTAGGCCGGCAGGTATCAGTTCAGAAGTTCAGTAGGTAGATACCTACTACATCAGTGTACCTACACCCACAGGACCAAAATAGAAAGCGGAATCTTACTAACGATAAAATTAATATGGATGAATTTAAGATTACAATAACGGGCTTCTGATTAATGTAAAGGTAGGTATTAAATTATATCTAAGTATTTGAATACAATTGATGTACCTACTGTGCAATCTGTACCTACATACCTTAATTAATAAACTAAGTTTAAAAAAATTGTGCGTAAATACATAATTAATAAACTAACACACTGAATGTTACGGTAAAAAAAATTAAGCTAGAGTGAACTTTGTGATTATTGTAAATATTATGTTTTATGTTAGGTACCTACTAGCAACTAGCAACTTGATTCGCCGGGCAGTATTAATATGGACCGATCATTATGAAACTAAGGGCATCGTCAAATTGATGTACTTTGACCGGCCCATTTAATAATGCTCGATGGTCTGTGGTCCATTAAAAAAAAAACCAGCCAAGTGCGAGTCGGACTCGCGCATGGAGGGTTCCGTACCATTATCTATAAAAACGGCAAAATAATCATGTCTGTTGTATGGGAGCCCCCCTTAAATATTTGTTTTATTTTAATTTAATTATTTATTTTTAAAGTGAATATATAGTTAAATATTCTGTGAATATTTCAAGCCTCTACCTGTTGCCGTTATCAATATCGAGCAAAAAAATCACGTTTGTTGTATGGGAGCCCACCTTAAATATTTATTTGACTCTATTTTTAGTATTTGTTGTTACAGCGGCAATAGAAATACATCATCTGTGAAAATTTCAACTGTCTAGCTATCACGGTTAATGAGATACAGCCTGGAGACACACAGACAGACAGACGGACAGCGAAGTCTCAGTAATAGGGTTCCGTTTTTACTTGGACCTGGCAGTCTGAATACTTCCCTACGTCTAGCCCAAGTAGGTACGTAGGTATTATAAGTCCAAGAGCGAGCGAAGCGAGCTCGCGATCTTGCGGCACCCCGAAGTCCCCGTCAACGGACTTATCCAGTTGCCCGTAACATAAGTTAATATTTATTTATCATGCTAAATTTTATAAATTTTCCCAACTATTGCGATTTCATGTGTCACCCGGTCACCCCGCAACATAGGTACCGGTTCGGATTGCGAAACATCCCCGAATTCGTAAAATTATCCATGACGTCAACATTATGTATGGCGTCCAGGAAGGGGACGTACCTACAACAAAAGGTTTTGACTTTATTTAAATCTAATAACCGAAGCAATGTTTTCAAAAGGGGTGAAGGGGAACGACGATGCGGTGGCTTGCAGGCCATCGATCGACGCTTTGTTTCACAAATCGCCCACGAAAATAATTTTAAAAGGAAAAGGTGGGTCAGGTATTTGCAGTATTTGCCACGTCCATGGGACCTGTGGGCTGTGCTTTGTGCACCAACTTTTTTAATAAATAGAGGAACTTCAATGCGGATAATAAATGGAAAGAAGTTCATAACTATTGAAGGAATTGCTTTATATCTTGCTAACAATCTTTGAATAATTGATTTCCTGTGACTTCATGTACATTTTCTTCAGCATAATTAAATTAGGTAGGTACCTATTCTGATTCAATACCTATCGTCTCTACTTACCTCTATTGTAGAATAGTACCTAACTATAATGTTATGTAGATACCTACCTATGTGAAGTTTATTATTTTTATACAAACTAGATTATCACCTTACTTGCAAAATGCGTTTAGTTGAGGAAACATTATTTAAATGAAGAAATCCGGAGTGAAAAAGTTAGGGGAAGACTTCGCGTTCGCATGCATCGCGTGCCCCGATACACCAGCGCGTATAAAACTTTTGCACTTTGCAAAATGCAAAAGAACTTCATAACATTCACTATAGAACCGCAGACATCTGTGACATTAATTTGTGTATAAAAAGAGACTGCATAAACATGCAGTCTCTTTTTATACCCAAATTAATAGTCCAAACGAAACATTCGCTACTCATCACTAATTCTGCAAACGGTGTCGTACGATCATTACAGCGAGACCGGAGTTTCGCGTTGCAGTTTTCGCGAATTAGAGCAAATAAGATAGAGGTAGTAAATTTATTTTGCCGGAGGGTACGTAGTTGTGAATTTTGCACGGGACGGTGCATTATGCGGCGCACGTAGCCCGCTGTCTGCACGCGGGCGCGGGCGCGGTAGCGGGCGCGGCCGCGGCGAGCACAATATTCAGTCGGCATCGGCAGCCGTACCGCCCACGCTATCGTTCTCTTCTCTATCACCGAGTCTCATTTATTATTTAAAAGCTCGCTACACTGAAACAGTCGTAAGTGAACCTGACTTCTCTGAGCGTTCCCTTTATGACAAATCGATACTAGACACACAGGATACGTGAAACTTTAAGATAACAATTTGCAGACTATGATCAAACTCAGCTAAAAACTCCGACTGAAAATGTTTAATCCGAAAAGCAATCTCCAAAGAGGCGATAGGAAGAGGATTCCGTGCATATTTATTACCGGTCTCTAAACCGTTTCTCGGGTAATTCGGTACAAGCAAAGCGACATTATTTTTGTAGTAATTTCGGCGAATGTCCTTTAAAATATTCAGAGTGCTGTAGCTGAGCCCATTAACGTGCCCGGGCGCAATTGGGAGCGGGGACTCGTCCGCAAATGGCGGCGATATCATTAACTTGACCCCCGCAACTATCCGTCGCCTCGCAAGTTTTTCCCAATATTAGGTACCTACACAGGAGAGGGATTCGCGACGAAGCGACACCACATACTTATTATGGTACCCTACGTAATTTGTTTACCTTTTATATGTAGCATGCGTCTCAAACATTAGAGAAATGTAATTATTATTCAGAAAGCCAACACACATCGGTTAACAGAAAAACACAAGCGTCTCTTCGATTTAAAAGGGTTCGCATTATTGCCCTTTTAATTGCATTTAATTATGAAAGCTATTACTACAAACGAAACTCATTTTACGTATGTACCTAATATAATAATGGGTTATAACTGCAACATAAACAAGGGCCACCTTTGGCATTTAGAGACAGCTGCCCACTTCTGTGTATGAATGTCAAACGTTATGTAGGTAGTTTGTGTCCAACTATTCTCGGAAATAAATGTCAGAAATGTAATAGGTACCTATTTGAGTTTTTATTTCAGACTTTTCAGGCAAACAAAACAAAATTTGTAATCCAGTTTTCAATCAAACAGAGTTTTCAGAACATTTACCTCAATATTTCCCTAGTGTTTCGAATCAAAATTAATAATGGTTTATGAAAGCTGCCCTGCCCTTATAGAATATACTTACGCGTCGGGGAAGATTTTCACAAGGAAACGGAAACTTCCCCTGCCTCCCGTCTACACAAAATATGTGGTGCGATACGAAGATAGGTGTACGGAATTCCTAACTAAACTTGTGCGAGGGGATTTCTCAGCTAAAGAAATAACGGTGAAAACTCAGTAGCTTGCGACCTCCGAGACTCCGATCAAAGAATAAAGCGGAGATGCGATATGTATTTTTTGCCCTTTGCTTCTTTTAGAGTTTTATTTTGTTAGGGATGTGCAGTGTGCATCCTAAGCGATTGATTTGGAAAAATAGTTTTAGAAAAAATAGTTTTAATATGCTTTTATGTGCTTTTTAGTTTTTGGTAAGGTAACCGATTGATTATATTGATTATACATTAATTAAAAATCAGTGTGCAGTAGGGAAGACTACTACTTTTGCAAAGGTCATTCAGATTTTTAATTTTGAAATGTTTAAATACATTTATAATCAAAATACCTACTTACAGACCCCTTGATAATTTGTAGTGTTTCGTAGTAAAACTACAAACCCATAAAGTTTCGTCATGTCCGTCTGATCGTCTGCCTGTTCGTTTTTCCGTCCGTTCCTCTGTCACATTCTCGTAAACTCATAACCAATTTGTATGAAACTGCAGGTAGATTTCTTCTATAAACCGCCATAGAGCCGTATAGTAAAATGACGAAAAACTAAAATAATAAGCGGCGGGAGCATACATGAAGCTGAGGGATGAAAAAAAACCATACCCACATGTATGGTTTTTTTTTCATCCCTCATCGGTAACGTTAGATAGGTCTTTGAAAATAACATAAAGGGTCCTAAGCTCCTAAGTGACTTTCTTACTTAGGTGTCTATTTTGTGAAATACGAGCTCCGAAAGTCATTAACAATGCGTTCACCTCCAACTTACCAACCGCGTTATCAAATCTGAAATAATCAAACTCGTAGCACCTAATAAACACTTTCGATTAAAATTGGTTTGAACAAGATACGTCAATTAGTTTTTGAAATATTCGCTATTGTCAGTTTGCCAGCCGTTAAAATAACATACTCGTATTATGAAATAAAAACTTTGCCTATGGTTAGTTGCGTTCGGAAAAATTAAATCTTTCTTGCTACGGAACCCTACACTGTGCATGGTCCGATACGCTCTTGCCCGGTTTTTGTTAATTTGTTATAATGTTAACCCTAAGCGTGCAGTGAAAGAAAGGCCCCAGTATTTCTTGCAGAACAAATTATAAGTCAGTGAGTTACCGTGTAAATTTAAATTTTCAAACTTTTACTTTAAAATGAGCTCGCTCTATTAGAAACGTGGAATGGCTGCACAAAATTGCACTCCTGACCTGTTATAGTACTGGACTATGCACACAAAAAATATGAGCTGACATCTTACACAATGTTAATTTTCTTATTCTATTTGAAACCGAATCAAAGTTTTGGCAAAATAGTAGATTATGCACTAAGGGGATAAAGCAGTGTCTTATGTCATGGGCGTCATATTGAATTCCGAGTGCACGAAGGATTCTAGGGTTAACTCCCGAGCGCAGCGAGGGTGTTTAGAGTTAACTCCGGAGCGAAGCGAGGGAGTTAAAACTAGAATCCTGAGTGCAGCGAGGGATTCAAGTTCGCCCTAGACAAAGACACGTTTTATCCCCGAGGAGCATACTCTACTTTTCACACCTTCTGCGAGAAAATAAAAAGCAATAGTACTAGAATCAGAGTTTTTTTAAATGTATTCTAATACCTAAAGTTTTAATTACAGTAGTGTAGGATCTATTAGTTTCTCCATATACGAGTCCTAGTTACACTAGCTAACTATATTACTCTGACATGTACGCCTCTAGCATGGCTACGCCTGGCTCACCAGCGTGTACACTATAGACCACACAATAGACCAATGTCAAGCTAACCGTACCATGGAAGTTTTTCTTGATTGTTAATAATTCCAACGGTTTTTTTTTATCGACTCTGGAGTCATATCACTGTCGTCACTCGAAATTTTTAAAATAATTTGTCGTTTGGAATGCAGCTATTTGTAATGTTCGCGCCTTTTTTTGTGTTCTACACGTGCTGACCAGTTCGATTTTCGAACAAGTTCTTTTTGGTGCAGCCCTTTGTAGTAGTGTTCATACGAAAGTTGAGGTTCCAAATTCAAATCACATTATTAACCAAGGGTTATAATGAAATTCAGTACAATATTATTGCCCATGGGCTTTAAAGACCTACTTTAGGTTAGAGTTACATGACATATAATTTGACATTTTCGAGCAGGTGGTGTGAAAAATAAATAATGATATGGAAATAGCATAATTATAGTGTTTTATATGCTTTTCATTACATTGTATTACCACGCTCGATAAATTTTACGGTAGTTCAATAGAAATCACTGAACCTTTTCTAATGACTTTGATATGTTTTTAGAGATTAAACTTATGGAAAATTCTTCATCCCTACATTATAGGTGCTCGTATATGGTAGACTATGCTCTCGTTTGTTATATTCCAAAGCTTGTGTCAGTAAAAATCCTTGAAAAACAGCTAATAGGTACCTAGATTTCATAGCATAGATTATGATCTATCCAAATAAAAACCAAGCAGTCAATATAAATATAATTCGTTAGACAGAAATGGTGATCGGTGGGTTTAAAACTGCAAGATGGTAGACCGCCCCCGCCATCAACCCCTCCGTAACCTTCATTGTAAGAAGAAACTGTAGTTGCCGTCGGGGGCTCGTGGTCTTAATATGAAAATATGGTTCACTACAAAGAATCGTCCATTTAATTTGCATTAGTCTGTTTAACGTTAGGAAAATAAATTCTAGGTAGGTAGGTACTCGGTTACTTTTTCACTGAAAGGTACAGCTTCAGTAAGATAATGTAATCAACTTTTATTTAATTACTTCTCCTTTTAATATAGATACTTTAAAATAATATACTTCTTCTTTTTCTTAGATTTATCGATTCATTCAACTCTCCCGTAAAATACACCCGTACAATAACGTGTTCAAAGACATGACAAAAATCTTTAATTGCGGCCCAAATACTCATAAACTTTAGGTAAGTATATGAAATCTCTTAAAACATTCTACTTAGGTACTTATTTTATGTTTTTCTTAATCAAAGAATGCAATACTTACATTTATTATATATTTTAAAATGAAATCATTTACTTAAATTGCGTGATTAATCACGATTTGAGATTTTTGAGTTTTAAATTTTTTTGAGGTGACTGTGATGTTTTTCCATTGACTTACCGACGCGGAGACTAATAATATAATTAATCTAAGTGTTTTTCTATATTATTATTGATACAAAATGTTTGAGTTTTAAACATTATTTTGAGTAGACTGCGTTTTTTTATACCGAACAAAAGTAGTTGAATCGTGTTTCGTCTTTAATATAAATAGCCAAAATTGACATATTTAAAAGAAGTACCTATACCATAGGCATATTGGCAAAAAACATGCACAAAAACCAATTTGGCCGCTGTCAACCTCTTAACTAACATCTGAAAGATCCATTCAGTCCGCAATCCAATCTGAATTCCAATTATAATTGCTTTAATATAGAGTTCATGTTAGTGGCCAGTATTACTTCCTGAAATATCCCCTCAGTTATTGGGTCAACCTATTATTAAGGACTAAAATTAAAGTTGTAATTCAAACCTCCAATCCGCACGGATGGGTTCACATTCTGCCACGCGTACCTAATAACAAGTTTAACAGCTTGCCTGAAAATACAATCTCGAGTTTTCAAGGATCCAGGTGAATCGACGTAACGGGTCGTGAGCTTAGCACTCTAAAGCACGTTATATATTAGTCTGAACAGTTTAAAGTTACTTGTGGGCTCGCAAATAAGCGAGGGGTCCCGTTCGCAAGTTGGTCCGCCCGCGCTAAATTACAGATTGTCAACTCGACTCAAGTAACCTGTTGACACTGCGTTAAGTCACGATTTGAGAGGCCTGTTTGTTGTGGACACAACTTGTATCGCCGCCTTCACAACAACAGGATATCCTTAGTCATATTGGCACAGCTTTTAACGACGTCCCGAACCTTGATAGAATGTACTCCGCTCACATAAGTGTATCGTATCTTCAAGTTTGGTTGGACTCCAATATCAAATTGGGTTTCCGAATATTAATGCAGTCAAAAATTGCGTTGTTCTTAATATTGTTATATTTAAAATTTTGTTTGTATCGTTTTCAAAAACAGTTCTATAACAGTAGAGTAGCGTGATACATGCAAATAATTTCGAAAAAGTCTGCATCCTGATGTCGTTTCGTCGGCTGAGACTATCCTAGCGCGCCGGTGCGGTTCCAGTTTAGTTCGAAATTTCATTCTTCTCGAACACATATCTCGACTTCGTCCGGGAATCTACTTTACATTTCTCATCCTAATGGCCATTGAGAGAAAATTGGAAAAGAAGTTTTCGCGTTTCTATTCTAAGAATCAGGTTCAATAGAAACATTTCAGGAAAGTATCAATGCGATTCCAGTTAAATAGACAACAGACAAGAGAACAATGCGTGTGGAAGCGGCGGAATCCGGTGGCGTATCGAGACAAGATCAAATTGACGTACAATATTTATTTTTCTTCAAACGTCCTTCGGTTTCGCATTGAAAATTAATGCGGTATTTATTTAAATAAAGCGGAACATTACACTGCAATACCAATGATGGAGCCGCTTACAATATCTTTCATCGTTGTATTTCTTTCAGCTGTGCAAAATTGAATTTCCAGTGCCAGGCCTGATTTGTAGAATATGAGTCAGAGTCATAAATAATTAGGTACCTGCCACAGGTAAAATAAAGAATAACAGGCCTAATGCAATGTTTTCCTGGAATACCGCGTGCGGGGCGAGGGCGGGCCTGTAATGTGTGGCAAACACCCTCCTGAGGGTTCAACCATGGATGATGCCTATGGTGCCGATGACCCCTATCGATTCGCCCATTTCTACGAACTCACGTAATTGCAAATTGCGGATAGGTACTTGTACAATACTGGGATTCTCAATATTCACGACAGTTTCTTGAAAGTTTCGAACCCCTATGAAACTTCCATGATTATTAGATATTATAGTGTCTGGGACCTGCAGCAAAGAGAATATTATAAAATGTTAGTTTTAGTCATCGTTTTCATTGAATTATGTCGGCGTGTATGTTTAATAATTGCACACATTTATAATTCTTGGGAATTTCTTACTCCTATATCAAAACGCGTACTAGAAAGGTTAACGCGCAATTCCAAGAAAGATATGATATTATGTTTAGTAAATAGTTTCAATGTCTTTAATAGTATTTCTAAGCAATATCATACGATTATCATTTTTTTTTTATCAAAGGTTTTATCATACCGAAGCTTCGTTTCAAGCTTCATTTTCAGTTAGAAGTAAGTACTTTTTATATTTTTTCCAATTTAGTTTTTCAGGTAATCGGAGGTATACCGGGGAACGATCCGCTGGGGAGTTCTCACCGCCTCCTCGCGAGGTTCACGGTAGTGGTTTCCAATTCGCGGTCCGCACACTCCCGCCTTAATTTACTGCGGCGCTAACCACGCGGCCCGCAGTTTGTATTCATTACCCACCTTAGAACCACCTCGCTGCAAGATTTAATGCTTCCAACAATCACTGCACTCATTTGCCACAGTTCAAACATTTATTTAATTTATTCCCGCCGTGTGGCCTTTACCGTGCTTGCATAATGCTCCACAGCCTGCTATCTCCAGTATTCTCGAAATTAATAGATAATTATCTTATCTAACATAAGTTATCTTATATTTATTAAGTTTATCATGTGAAAAATTTTTTTTGACTTTCAACAATATCTTTAGTCATTTTTACAACGTCCAGCAACATAAGCCGCAAAGTTTTTTCTAAAGCTATAAATCTAAGAAAATTGGAATTAAGATGCTGTTGTAAGCAACTACTATCCTAACTTTGTAGAGATAAATAAGCAACAAAAGTTCTAATAACAGCGTTGAACTCCATGTAAAGATGCTATAAATTATACTGACAAGCTGACTGGTGTTCGTAGTCGGCAAGCAAATTAGGTGGTCCAGAGTAAACGAGTTATGGCGAAGTTGTGGGCACGCGGCTCCGCTCTGGGACCGGCCAGTAACTAGGTCCAAATGTTCGCGATGCCTGCCTAGCGGTAACTGGAGTAAAGTAGCATTAACTAGTGACGCGGCAATCAAGTGCGTTTAGCTTGCCAGTTGCCACTTGATTAATAACTGTATCTGTTGCTAGTTTACAAGTAAGACTAGTAGCTTTATTAAGAGTTTGTGCAATGGTTTACGTGAGCTTCAACAAATTGCAAGCATTAGTCTAAGTAGTAAGAATTACTTGCTAGTACCTACTGATCTTTGATGAAAAGCGCAAAAAACGTTCGGCAAAATTCAATGAACGAATTTTCCCCATACATTATCTGTAATAGGAAAAAAACACTTTTTGTGAAGTCGCGAGGCAGGAGAAACATTTCAAGATCCGTCCTGTGGCGTGCCGCTAACACTCCTTATAAATACTGCTAAGCCCCTGGCTTTTGTGGCTAATCTTTCGCGTGAAGATCGCCATTATACCGCTATTTATTATTTTTACCCGTATTTTTCTTTTTCTAAAGTCAAGTCGAAACGTGCTTGATATTCTTGAAGGATTTTTACGCTACTCATTCCTCGCAAAGTGGTGGTGAAAGAATTAAATATGCCCCTTTCAGTGGCGTGCTCTCCGCAATGAAGTAGGTATTTCATACGGTTTTGAATTTTAAATTATGTTAATTTAGACGCGGAATTTTAACCGACCTACGCGTTTACCAAATTTTATTTGCGAATAATAATATTTACAACATTTTAATTTTAGTATACTGTATGTTTCGGCGAATGAGATGTGTATATTATAAAGGTATGATAGAGATGTCCATGTAGAAGTAGAACTATTTTTTATGTCTTTTTGAGAAGAAATAAAATATTTAGTTCCTCCAAGCATTCACTATGGACACTTATTAGTTTCAAGATTGCTTATAAGACAAATGAGGAACATCTAGTGAAATTAGTAGTGAAAATCTCCACTCAGACAGTGTGTGATTACAGGGTTACCCTTCCTCAACAGTAACAAATTAACTACGACAAATCGTAACAACTTAATGTACAGAAACATACTGGAGTGCAGAACACTTATTGCTCGAAAACAAGACTGCGAAGTGGCGACACTTTCATTAAGGTGGAAAAGACCCCATATGCACGTACATTTTGATTAGCTTCCGCGAGTAAGAACAAAAGCTGCGTTAAATGAAGCAGTATGTGTCTGTGAAGCAGGCTCGGTGTCGTAACCGACTAAGTTATGACAAAGTGTGGCAGCGCGGAGGCGCCGCGCGGCCCGCCATCTCGCGCCGCGCCGCGCCGCGCGCTCGCTCCGCCTGCTAGAGCGCACAACTCTTAAATTAGCGCGAACTTAGACCACTTAGCTTCTTCAAGTTTTGTTTGTAGACGCCATAAATATTGTATGTAACGAACGCGATACAATACCAGCCGTCGTCTGCTCGCTGCATTGTTCGCGAATCAAAGCGGCCTTTGTTGCTTAACAGTTGACTCGAATTTTCTCGTTGTTCGCTTTGCTATCGGGGGGAAACGATGAAAAACTACCACAAATCCCAACGAAATGCTTTTCGATTTGATTCTGTTTGATCACGAAGTTCCGTCGTTAAAATGGAGTTAGTTAAAACTTTGGTTTTTTAACCTCAAAAATTAAGTACCTAATCTAAATATTTATAATTATTTCCTTGCAGTTTAAATATGAATGAAAGCTATTCACTATTCAGCTACTTTATTCAAAATCATAATTGATTCAGTACCTACCTCAGAGCTGTATTTGGTCAACGTATCGGAAATAGCAATAGGAGTGCCCTGGTATTGAATGGTCGCGGATGGCCAATAATTCGATTTCGCGGTTATTTTAGCTCATGTAGGCTGCATGGGGTGCAGGTGGCTGTTCCAGCCATAATGATCAAACTTAACAATTCAATGTGCAGTCTGTACCGAACAAGTTGTATTGTCTAGTAAACCTAAAATATATTGTTTGTTATTAGCTGTGTGAGGATTTTATAAAAAAATCTTTAAGTCTATTTCTAAACAGATAAAATAAAAATTTTAAAGAGGGGTCCAAATTGTAATGCAAATCTCGTGCTTGTGTATTCGTCTTTTTTAAATTGGTTTTACTTCGGAAATGGAAATTATTGTCTAACTTTCGAGTTAAGACAAGACAAATCTTTGTTAGTCGAATGAGGTCTTATTTAATTTGAATAGGTTAGCTATTGACGGCGGCTTTTTCAAGAAAGAAAAAGGACTTTTCTTTTCTTCATTTGTTTGTTTTAAAGAAGAGTGTACTCATATCATCGTGAAGGTCATGGTCATGGAAGTGACCGTTACGAAAAATAAATTATAGCTAGATTTTATCACGTTTCTCCTGCTAAGTAGGTATATCTTTTTTTTTCCGCCATGAACAAATTATTACACTATCGGTCGGTTGCAGAAAGATAATTAAATTTTAACGGAGGCATTACCCATACAATTTCTATCGTTAAAGTCTCCTTTAAAACTTAATGACCTTTTCTGCAACTCAGCGTATTTCTAATAAACTATTTTTTACACAGCTACTGCTTTTAACTCTTCATCAAACTACATAAATAATTGCGATGTGATATCGAGTCGGAGTCGAAATATGGTAATGTTGTCTATTATAAGTAGGTATATCCTTACCTTTCAGCTCTTCCTCGCTCTAAGTCTAGATAGGAGAGAAAGTCTGCATAAATAACAGGCACGTACTAATATATAAAATTATAATGTACGAGATAGATCTTATTAAAAATGCCAGCGTTATTAAGTCTGTTACATACAACACGAGTTTGACCTTTCACTGACACATTACACGATCATGTTGCACAACAGCCATTGTTGCCGTCTGCATTGGCTGACGAATAACCGTTGTAAGCCGATGTAAATTCCACGTTGTCGTTCAGATTCAAGATTTCCAGATTTAACAGTGTTGCAGCAAAGCATATTTCAGTTAGACGGTGCAGGTGTGCCGTTGGCTGCAACTTCGATTAATTCCCATAACGAGGCAGGTCCATCACGCGCGCGCTCGTTTGTCTCCGGCCCAGCTATAAATACATCAGCGTACTTGCAATTTAATCCGTTCTGTTCCGCTCCCGTGAAGTGCTGCTTTCTCCCTCACACACCTACTTCCACCGTCCTGCATGTTTCGGTCAGCGAAAGTTGTTGCAATTAATCTCTTACGTAGGTGGAAGGCCGGCTAACAATTGTCGGAATTAGAACATGTATCTTATTTAAAACAAAACATCCACTTTGTTCCCCTTTGAAACAATAATTACTTTGTCGATGTTTTGTTTGATAATGCCTCTATTTTACACATCAATTCATTGGTGTACAAAGAGGTAGAGTCCATGTTCAAAGTAGTAGTAGCAGTTCGTAGAAAATTTACAAATTTGCGTACAAAGGGCAAAGCACTGGCGGGATCGTCTTTGTATGCAAATATTATTACAGGAGTCTATTGAAGGACCACACCGAACTCACGTATTGAGCCGAAGTAGGTACGCGCTACACGGCTACTGGGACTATAATAAGAGACCCGTCCAAGAACCTCGGACATTATGCAGGAATTCTCGGGAATATCAAGTGTATCACTCCCTGAAGAACGCGCGGGACATCGGCGCGAGCCATCCTGAATAACACACGAGCTCATAACCATACTGAGCCAATTAGGAGTACAGTACGATTCACGAAAGATGACCACAAATGGCGGCCGTCTGCGCACGTACACTGGCGCGGACCAATAGCGTCGCTCCGGTCTTGAAGCATTCCGCCCGCGCCTCACCTCGCACCTCCAAAGGGACCTAAAATATGCCTTCTGCGCAGTGGTCATCTTTCGTGAATCTTATTGTACTATACTATTGATGGTCCGTCGAGCAATAACTCAATCGAATTGCAGAGTTGAACAATTCATAGGCAAATCTGCTCTAAGCGTGTTAACATGGCTCCGGGGCTATTACGGTGTGCCGATCCATGTGTAGACACATCATAGTCTACTTCAGTACCTACCTACATGAATAGCCGAACATAGTATCGCAATTCTGACTACCTATGTATCTATTATTTACACATAATCAACACATGATTAAACTACTTGAAAGGATCAATTAGCGCTGCCCTGCCTGACCGTTTAGCTATTCAATAGAGAGCCAATTACTGCAATATATGTATTGGTATTGTTATAAATCTATCTAATTTAGCGTTTCGATTAGTGGGATGCCAGAGTGGGCGTTGCTTTGTTCTATTTTTCGGTTGGTCGAGTAGCGCATAGTGATACATTGTTGAGTTACGCATGTAATTAGAAGTGACGATGTTTGGCGTGCCATCCGTGGCATAGGTCGGCGCAAGCACGCGCGCTCGTTCTGCAACTGGCGGCTCTCAATCACTCGCTCCGTGACGCGTCACGTGTGTGTCACCACACTCGAAATTCTACTCTAACTGTACTCGATATACCTAACACATTACAAAAAATCACAACTGAAAGTAGAGCGTCCCGCGCTACGCTTGCAGCCTCTTCTTTGTATTCGAGTCGTTCCATTCATAGAGATAACGGCTTGCTCGAGGCGACAACGGGAAACAATTACGCTATTACAAAAGGCCTTAAGGATTCTAATTACGAGTGGATCCTTTCATCCGTAAACCCGGATCGGATACGGAGCCTTCCCATTATCGCGTGCCGTAAACATTTCTGGATTTCATATCCGCGGCACGGCTGGGACCGCCTCGCTTATTACCTCCGCGCGGAAAAGAATAACATCGTTTTGGCACTTTTGACGCGAATTCCGGATGCCTACGTTCATATTGTGCGCCGTTAATATTCTGTGCGACGCGTCCGACCTTTTTTATTTGTATCTAAAATTGAACATTTTGTCGCGACAACGAGCGCAAGCGACTCTCCCCTCCGCCGAAGGAGCGATAAAAATACAGAGTCGGCGCGTTTGAGGCAATCGGCAGCACTAACGACTGCTGATGCGAGCGGTTAATTCATGTACACCTGTACGGAATTAGCTGCATGAGTGTTTAGCGCCTCGACATGCCTTGGCAGCAGACTGCAAGGAGGTGCGTATTACACTATGAGTATGAACTGATCGTGGCCAATATTAGCGAGCCCCTGAAACTTGCTTGAAACGAGCCAATACCTAAATGTAAGGATCGCTACCTGTCTTAAAAGTATTTTACATTGTATCAATTTCAAGGCAATATACCTACTACCTACGTTTATTAAATTATTTATATTAAACAATATAAGTAGATATTAATTACCATTACTAACTATTTATTATATCTCCATTTTTATCACAAAGCATCAATTCTATAATAAATGCTGCAAAAGGAAAATAGTTGGTTCATTCTTTATAGATGACTTAAAGAAGTTGCTCCTATAGTTCGAATGGAATCCGGGGAGAGAAATATTATAAAAAAATCTTGGTTGAGTGAAATAGCCCTATCAAAACAAGAACCGTCGGCCAAGCGATGAAAAAGTGAAGTTAGCAAAACAACAAACAACGAACTCGCCTGTCTGCGGCATTTCGTGGCCACCTCTGCAATTTACGGCACTGTCATTATTCAAAGTTTTGAAAAAAAAAAAACTCAGCGGCGAAAATTAGAAAAAAGTGGATTCTCCTCAATATGATCTTGCGAATCTGCTGAAGTCGGTTGCCTTTATGCTGAAGTAGCAAACTCCCTAAGATAAGGGGAGGAGCGGACAAATTGTAATAATTGCGAGACGAGATAAGAAGTGACACCAGAAAACAAATGAAGGCGGGCGGCGGCGACGGCGTCTGCGAAGGGCAGGGGTAGGGGATGCGTGACGTCACCACGCGCTGAGCTGCTAACTGCCGAGCCACCCCATCGCCAGCCAAACACTAACGGCCATGTGTGACTTTACATTCGCTACATTTACATAAGTTCCCACTTCACTGGTTTATAGTGAATCACTTGTTTTAGGCGATTACATAAATTATAAAGAGATTCGGTTATAATTGTATAAAACAAAAGAAATTATCACAGTAATTGTAATGGGAATTTATTTGTTAATTTTATTTTATGTACCCACAAAATAATTATTTAATACAACGGATTTGAATTTAAACCGAGGGTCCCGGCGAATCCCGCGGGATCCCGAGGGCACACCTCGGCCCGTCGTCACCGCTCGCCAAATTAAAATGATAAATCAAAATCCGTCAGCCGGCCGCGCGCACAAATGCTATAAAACGAACTAAGGCATTTGTGAAACTTGTTTAAAGTTCTATCCTTGAAACAAATTTAATATTTCCATGTTTATTTTTAGTCTTTTCAGCTTAGTTTCAGAATACACGTATGTAAAAATTTTATGAATACATGTAAGAACTAAACTGAGTGTCAAACGGCACTGAAGGGGTTAGTTGAGACTGTTGAGAGCGTATCACCAAGCAATAACGTGTTTGTTTAAAAATATGTGGTGTTCACTACAGCTATACAAGAATCATCTTGGGACCGACTTCTATGTAAGTTTTTCTATGGTTTTTATTTTCCATTAAGTACATAATACTACTATCACTGATTTATTTTAAGTTTTCTTTATTGAAGGCAACATAAACCTAAATTAAGAGCTTTCAGTATAAATAATCTTCAAACGTATATATATTTTAACGTCATCATTTTTATCATATTTCTCACACGTTTCGGTTTTATACGAAACAAGTAAAACACTTTAAATTTTTATTTTAAATGCAAGCCAGCGTTCCCTCTCCGTTTTATTTTCGGCGTTCTTATTAAAAGAAAAGACTAAAAATTGGTGCGATTTAATCATTTCATTCAGAAACCTGCCGGGAAAGATAATGCTGAAATTATTCTGTAACAACTGTAATGAATAACAATGAATATTTCATTTGCACTGAATACTGGGTTGTTAATAAGAATTAAATTTTACGATAGTATTGTTTTAAAAGTGATATTATCGCGATGGCAATAGTGTGAATAAACTCGGTAAACTTGTTCATGTACATGCACAATAATCTTCTATTCAGAAATGTAAACGTACTGGTTTAAAGTGGAAGGTTCTGTTTTGTGAAATTCGGCCCGCATTGGAATGAAAAGTTAGATGAAAGTTTCCGTGATACAAGGAAATGTGCATATTCTTGAACTAGTTCATACATGGTTTATGTTGAAGTGGCACGAGTAACGAATGCAAACATTTTGTTATAGTATACTAGAAGTTGTACATTTTCATTTACGTACCTACTTAAAAGTTTTCTTCTGAAAAATAATTTTGGTAATTGGATGGATACGTGCAGGTTATGTCTTCCCTAAATGCACTTTTTGCGAGATTCACTTTTGACAAGCTAAGCTGCAGTATATATGACACGTAGGTAACTCGCGCAAAAAAAGCATGGAATTATAAATGGCGGTGCCTCTATTCGACTTTCGCTTGCACACACGCCGCGCCGGGGTGCAAACTAGAGGTGAACAGAGGCGGCGCCAGTTTCAATCTCGTTCTATAACCGTACGGATAGTGAGTCAGTATTTCACTTCAGTGATTTATTGACGCTTTTTTAACTCTTATTTATTTCTTATCAATTAACCAGCAGATACTAATAAAAGCCGAACTGTATCATTATTATTTTAGTAGGTATATTTAGATATTTGTTGGACACAATTAATGTGGTAGGTAATGGTAACATGCGAAAACTAATTGTGCGGTAAATCGGAATGATATTTGTCAAATGACTGAAGCGTACCTATGTGTGGTGTGTATTGATTTTATTGAGGCAAAATAGACAGACGCCTTTGTTAATTGGGTACCCCTGCTAATACAAATACCTTAGCTGTGGTAACTAGTACTAAACTTAAAGCGGTAATTAATTAATGAAGACGTTTATTCATATGTTGCGTTGAAGTAAAGTTGTTGTTTATTACGATTTCCACCGTTTTACAAACCTGAAGTCTCATATTTTACATAAAATATTTTAATATTAATATAGGGCTTTCCTTGTAGATACAAGGAAAGCCCTATATTAATATTACAACTTTCCACTAATTTCAAACTGTATCTTCTGTAGCAGATGCTACAGAAGATACAGTTTGAAATTAGTGGAAAGTTGTAAATAAAGTTTTAGTGCAACTGACAAAATTACAATAACTGACAAACGGTTACAATCTGGTTCATGTTGGTTACCGATACCCACAACTTGTGTGTGATTCCGACAACCGTCATAATTAACCACAAGTACATTTTCACAAGCTACTATTGTTTTGCAGATATGGTGCGATTCTACTGTAGTCTAAGAGTCCTACTTATTATCACAAAAAATACTTACTTGTAGGTAATCTGGTGTAACCGTATAAACAGTTTCTAGTAAAGGTACGGTTAATTAACATTTAATCATCATGATAGGTAGGTAGTGTGATAATTAGTTTTGAGAATTAATTACCTATGTAAATATGTACTCTAATTTCAGGCAGGAACTACACACATTTGTGGGCTAACATTGATTAATTAACAGTAGGTGGAAGCAAACAACGTTATTTGTTCCTTACATATCCATGAATTATGTTTAAGTGCCCATATCGGAATATTTATTACTGATTTTAAGGCTGGCTTTACATAAAAATGTCTCTATGCAACCTCTTTTTTCAGATAACCGTGGCATGTGTAGTTGTACACACGGTTATCGAAAACCGTTTGTGAGACACCCATAATGTTTTATTAAATGTCATCCGCAATATAATGAGGTGCGAGGGATCCAACATCTGCGAGAGAGGCGCTACAGAAATATGTGCGAAGTGTTATAGAGTGCCGTTGTAAGTCAATGAAGCGGCAAATGGGGTGCTCTTGCCGCTCCGGCGGGGGCATACTCTAATAAATAAAATTATGCCTCAGAAATTACAAGAATACGCGTGCCGCCAGCGTTCCCGCGAGATTGGATGCTGGAGATTTTCATCGATATCCTCCAATAATGAATCTAATATGTAGTAAGCTGGAGGACGCCACGACTGTGTCGTGTCGCCGCGAAAAAATGAGATTGCCTCCTCGCCGATATCGTTCGCTTCAAATGGCCACGATTTACCGCTGCTTGGCATTTACTAAATGCCAGATATAATTTGTGTAAGAGTATATTGTAATAAATTAGCGACAAAATATATTAATCTGCTTGAGACCTTGGGTCAGATCCAAGAATTCCTCTGGGGGTTGTTTATCTAGATCTATTCGGAAAGAGTTGTAGTTGCTTAGTGCTTATTCTGTAGAAGATAGGTACATAAAGAGTAAATAATGCGTGAAGCAACATGGCGGATTAGCTATGTAAATATAAAAGTTAACTTGACTGAAGCTCTATATTGGAACTGAACACATTCAATGGAATTCTTTAGCCAGTCAATGCACGTGCAACGTTAGACGTCCGCGTCGAATGGAATCGAATTTCAGAAGAGTAGAGTTTTAAAATGTTTTCACTCCAGAAGCATTTCATATGCGTGTTGTACTGGCGGCTTAAAGTTTAAGTTCAAGACGAGTTGTGCCCTACTTTGTCCGCGTTAAAGCCGGGAACATTAAACACCACCAGACAACCCCGATCATAATTTTTAGGGTTCCGTACCAAAATGGTAAAAAAGGAACCCTTATGGTGCGACTTCGTCTGTCTGTCTGTCTGTCTGTCTGTGTGCAACTACTAATGCTATCGACTTGAAATTTGGAACAGTTATAAAGAATGCTTGCCCAATCTTATTGCAAATGAAAAATGTCCAAAAATATTTTTATTTTCATTGCAAAAGGGGCCGGAGTGGGGGTCCGAAATTTTAAAGTGGGGTTACTAGGTCAAGTGACATATCATATAAAAGAGCTTGATCTGCACATTTCAAAATATATTTTTATTTTATTTTATGTCACAGTTTTCGACATATGATGAAAAACGTCTAAAAAAATACCATTCCCCCTCCTTATCTCCGAAGTTTGCGGAGCGAAAAATCTGAAATAATTACAGCTGATAGTACCAAAAGTAAAACGATGTTCCTAACTAGTACAGTTTATGCAAAATACCAAAAACCTTTCATCTATTTATTTATTTAAATTATATGGAAGACTTACAGCTAAAATAAAACACAACAAGAACAGTGGACAGAACAATGCTTTATCATTCTATGGACATTACAGTCGCCTACAAGAACAAAAAGACACCAAAAAAAAATACTAGATAACTTATAATGCTACAGCTCAACTACAATGATGCTCTAACTGCATAACAACCTTCATAATAAGCCAAGAAAATCGGCCAAGAAAATATTTTCATTCAGGTTAATGAACCTGAATGAAAAGATTTTCTTGGCCGATGACACACTAGTTAGGAATGGATCATTAACCTACACGTCACGCCATCTATCTGATATCACATTAGCATCAGTCACCAACATGCAACACCTATCAACACCAGTCTCCCGTTACCAGTCAACCATCTACTACTTAGGTACCGGCTACTCAATATACAGGGTGGCGATTAGGTTATCACATTAAATGAAACCATGTATCCTAAATGGCGTTCTTTGTACATACACAATAAAAAAAATTGCCGGTTGCCGCTTTTACAGGTCAGTAAATGTACCGACTTGTATTAACAGTTGTACTATTTATTGGTACATTTACTGACCTGTAAAAGCGGCAACCGGCAATTTTTTTTATTGTGTATGTACAAAGAGCGCCATTTAGGATACATGGTTTCATTTAATGTGATAACCTAATCGCCACCCTGTATAACTATTTTCAGTTGGAATCTAAAAACGTTATTAAGTTTCAGAAATCCAATCACATAAAACTTATAACTCTTTCTTTGCATGGGACTGCATAAAATTTGGAGGTCAAGCTATATCTCGGGATCTGCTTGACCAATTGAGATAAAATGTTTATTAAGTCAGGCTAGTAGCTAATACAACATTAAAACATCCATTTGAATCCGTTTAGCCTTTTTAAGTGATAAGATAACAAGAAAACAGACAGACATCATAGAAAAAAATATTAATCCTTATGGTGTTTCAATTATCTTAATGGGAGACCTAAACGCTAAAATAGGAAAAAGAAAACCTAAGGAAAACACAATTATGGGACAATACTGCTATGGAAAAAGAAACAAAAGAGGAGACAAATTACTAGATTACGCAACAGCCAACAAATTCACAGTAATTAACACAATATTTAAGAAAAACATTAAAAACTTATGGACATGGATTACACCAGACAAGCATCATAAAAACCAAATCGATTATATTTTAAGTAACCATCCAAAGCTTTTCACAAATATAGAAATCTTAAAAAATAGTACATTCCCAAGTGACCACAGACTACTGAGAGGCACAGTACAACTGAAAAAACCTAGAAAAAGTAGAGCAACTTTCAACGAAACTCGAACTGACCTATCGTGCGATAAAAGTCAACAAGAATACCTCAAGACTACAGGAAAAAATGCAAAACATTAAGTGGGAAAGCAGCGAAGACATAGAGTCCTTCTATCACAAAGTAGAGACGGCCATAAAACAAAGTCTAAGTGCAGCAACTTCGAAGAAAATAAACAAATATATTCTAACGGATGAAACCAAACAACACCTTAAAAAACGCATAGCACTGCAATCGAAACCATCTAAAAACAAAGAAGAGAAAAAAGAACTTACAGCTCTCTATAAACGTACAAATAAACTGCTAAAAAAAGACTACGAAAACTACAGAATGGAAATAATCGAAAAGAACCTGACCACTACTGGAAGCCAGAAGAAAGCCTACAAACAACTAAGTACCGAAAAAAGATGGATACCTAAACTGAAAACACAGAATGCAACAGACAAAATACAAACCCGAAAAGACCTCATAAACATCGCTTCGGACTTTTACAGGAATCTCTACCAGAATGAAGAAAGCGAAAAAAATGAGTACAAAAAATATGAAATACAACCAAATACATCCATCGCACCATTTGACTACAGAGAAATACTGGAAAATATAGATAAATTGAAAAACGAAAAAAGCCCAGGTCCTGATAACATTCCTAATGAAGCCCTAAAAATCGGAAAGAAAATGCTAATAGGCCCTATCGCGACTCTGTTTAATAAAATAATAGAAATACAAGAAATTCCTAAGACCTGGGGAGAATCTCGAATAATTCTATTATATAAAAAGGGAGATCCTTCAGATATAAATAATTATCGACCTATCAGCCTGTTGCCAACATTGTACAAATTATTCGCCATGTGCCTGGAAAAAAGAGTAGCGCTAAGTATAGAGGCGAGCCAGCCAGTAGAACAAGCCGGATTCCGTCCGGGCTACTCTACCATGGACCACATCCACACATTAGACCAAATAGTGGAAAAACATCAAGAATTCAATCAGCCGCTCTACCTTGCTTACATCGACTACGCGAAAGCATTTGACTCAATTTCGCATGAAAGTATATGGCAAGCGCTTTTACACCAAGGAGTTCCAGATACTTACATTAATATAATTAAAAACATATATAAGAACAGCACAAGTAGGGTGAAGATGGACAGGCTTGGACCAAAAATCTACATTAGAAGAGGAGTAAAACAAGGGGACCCATTGTCTCCAAAGATATTTATAGCCGTGCTACAAGACATAATGAAAGAGCTAAAATGGAGTAAAAAAGGAATAAAAATAGATGCAAAGTTCTTAAGCAACCTAAGATTTGCCGATGACATTATCATATTTGCAAAAACACCTAAAGAGCTGGAAACAATGATAGGAGAACTAAGTAACGCCAGCAAAAAAATAGGCTTACAATTGAATACGTCAAAAACAAAGGTTGCTACAAATAGTATACAAAGACAGATAATAGTAAACGAAACAGTTATAGAGTATGTGGACAGCTATATATATCTTGGGAAACAAATCTCATTCAAAAAATCTAGACACGAAGACGAACTAGAGCGCCGTATCAACATGACATGGAGAAAGTACTGGAGCTTTAAAGAAATTTTAAAAGCCAAACTCCCACTAAAGCTCAAGAAGAAGGTAATGGATTCGTGTTTGCTGCCTTGTCTGTCATACGGAGCACAAACTTGGATTTTCAATAAGAAAACGAATACTAAAATACGTTCGTGCCAGCGCGCTATGGAACGAAGCATCCTAGGAATTAAGCTTACTGATAAACGTAAGAGCGAAGATATTCGCAGAAAAACTAAATTAATAGACGCAAAACAACACGCACAGCTGCTTAAATGGAGATGGGCGGGACACATCGCCCGGATTACGGATGGAAGATGGACAAAACGAGTCACCGAATGGACGGGTCCAAGCGGCACAAGAAGTAAAGGGAGGCCCAAAGATCGCTGGATCGATGAAATCCAAAGAATAGCCGGTAGAGACTGGATGATGAAAGCGAGAAATAGGAAAAAATGGAAACAGTTGGAGGAGGCCTATACCCGGAACGGGGCCATGTCTTAAACTTTTATTTGAAATAATTTGTATTTTTTTTACCTTATTGTATGTAAATTGCATGGAAATATAAAGGCTTTCTTATCTTATCTTATCTTATGGTGTTTCATTGTTCTAGTATTTCTAGCTGGTTTTTGTGAAAATGTTTTTAATGAACAGATTTTTTGACTTCTACGATTTTATTATCTACTTACGGCCAGTTGACTACTGGATTAGTGCCGTTTAACTTTTTCGACGGATAATTACATACAAATTCTGTCACATTTTTTATTTTATCTATTGGATAATCCGGGGACTGGGTCTGGCCCTCAGAATAAAATAGTGACGGATTATGTACGAGAGCAATTATACAGTTCAATATACAATACCTAGGCTTAGTACGTAGCACCACGGGGTTTCATCAGGAACAAAGGAACATTTGTTGAAATAACTCATAATAGATGGCGTTATATGTATCGATTTGTTATTGAAGTTTGCGTAAAATTGAGAACATGAAAAAATACATCATGAAAAATATTTGTTCAAATTTTGAAAAATTCCTTAAGCACGGAAAAATGTATAGCCCGCGCTAAATCGGTCACATTTCTTTGTATGAGATGAGGCATCTGTACGTATAGTAGGGCAGGTGACCCAGTTTTGGCCACTGACCCATTTTTGGCCATTTGGGACTTCAAAGCGTTGTAATTAAGCCATAGACAATTATATTGCTCTAGTATGTACGGTATTTTAAATATTGAATTATGGCAACACTAATACCGTTGACAGCTGTAATTTGTCAAACTTCATTCTGACATAACAAGCCATTTTTTGTAGACGGTCGTGAAATGTGATTGATCTTAGCAAAAACAATAAGGTGAGCGGGTGAGTAATCAGTTGTAATTTTCGGAATATTTGTTTATTTTTTGAATGTTTATGTTAAATAATAAATAAAAAATATATTGTCTAAGTAGAACTAAAGTTATTTTGTCGCCATACGTTTAAGAAGTGGGGTAATGAACAGGTGGCCACTAATGGCGCCAAAATTATGAAATTCTCCATCTTTGGCCACGTGGTTGGCCAAAAGTGGTGCACGTAGTAACCCCATTTCTGGCCATTTATTTTTGTCATTAACTTTTTTATTTTCTTATGTATGCTCTGATATTTTCTGTTTTTTTTTCAGAGTTAGAACAAAATGCTTCGATAAAATTTAAAGAAAAACAAATTAGACGGCGTGAAATTGACAATTATGTATTTAGTTGTCTAGGTCAGTTATTGCTGTTCCTTACTGAATTGTTAATATATAATAAGTATAATGACATTGCAAAGATAAGTTTAGTATAAGTATAGTTTTCTTAGATGGTTAAGAAAAAGTGAATTTACCTACCTATACCCATTCCAAAGATAAAGTTAGTAAAAATTCCTATAGTATTCTTACATATTAAGTAAAAGACTGTAACTAGGTACTACTAAAGTTCCTTTTTTTAAATAATTATATATTTATTACCATTAATAAAGTAGTTCCTAATATTAAAAATGTCATCAATACTGGTCATAATATTATGTACCCCTACCCACCTCATACAAATGTTGATCTCTTTAGTTTTTAACTTAACAGACTAGAATTAATTATATTTTATGCTTACCTACCTGAATAAGAAACATTGGCTGTAAATGTTGTGCAATTAGTAATAAATTCTAGATAATTTTGAAATTATTTGTGTTTTATTTTTTGATGGCCAGAACTGGCACATGATGTGGCCAGAAATGGGGTAAATCTGGCCAGAAATGGCACAAAATCTCTTTTTTTATTTTTTTGTTATGAATAATTATCTATTGGATGTTTAAAAAAAAAAAGGTTTTGCTATGCAAGGATAATATATTTTTAATGACTTTTTACAAAAATCATGTCATTGACAACAAAAACTATATAATAGGAACGCCTCAAAGTGGAGAAAACTCTTAAAATGGCCAAAACCGGGTCACCTGCCCTATTATATTATCTGTGGTAGCACATTCATGAGTAGTATTGTTCTGCGATGACGCGGAACAATTGCCGCCTCTGTACTAATGATCCGTCTTATATCGTTGCTGTAAATCAAATTGCCCTTACATACATTAGCAGGGAAGTGTGAATTACCCTTTAAAGGCTCATATTGATTGAGTAACATGAAAAGCGGTTAAGTTAACCTAATTCCGTCAAATCTTACTATTTAGCACTAACGTAGTCAGATTTAACGGTTATTCAAATTGAGCCTATTGCAAAGTTAGTTTTAATGTAAAAGTTACGAGTTCGTAGCCGACTATATACAGGCAGTAGCAGCAGGCGATGTGTCGCCGCGACACTACTGGTTTGAAGACGAAGTGTCGCTAGCTACGGAAGGTATTTCATAGAAATACATAGAAACCAGTAGTGTCGCGGCAACACGTCGCCTGCTGCTGCTGCCTGTAGTCTGTAGTCGGTTACGAGTTCGTACCTTAAAAGAGATGAAATCATTTTACCTTTTCTAAGAATTAAACCTTTGTGAGATTTTTTTAATTATTGTTTTAATTACTTTATTTTGGGAAAGGATTAGGCAGATGTGTATGGAAGGTACTTATACCCACATATCGCCAGTTATGTTAAGTCCCTTGAAATAGGGGGCGAGATTATTGCCATTAACCGGGCATACCTACATCCAGACTCCGAGCTGCTACTGAGTAGGTATTTCCTAGTAGTTAATTTAATAAACAATGATTAAATTAATGATAAAAGTAAAGCAACAAATATTAGGAACAATCATAATTCATAAAATCATAATACATCACCTACTTAGGGCCAAGTTCACCGACGAGATCCCATAAATTAAAACGGCCGTTTAACATGACTTTATATTATAGGTACATATAGGAAAAAATATGTTAAACGGCCGTTTTCAATTTAACGGACTGTTATCTTGTCGGTGAACTTGGCCCTTGTTAGATCAGTAAAATCATTGGCGGCAGTTAAACTAAGGGTGAGATCTATAGACCGTACTTAGACTTTAAAGTCCCTAATCATAATGCAATCTTTGATTCTAAGTGCGTGCTTATCAAAGTCTGAGTTCACAAAATCATTGACAAACGAAAGACATTGCTAAGCATGCACTCAGACGGACTCAAAGATTATTAATACCGAATTTCTTATAACTCGTTAGTTAGTCTGAGTAAAGTCTAAATTCGCTTTATAGGATGTCAGGCTAAGACCGGAAGACATAGTTGTGTTACGTTGTATCAGAGGGGATTGTCTCCAAGGCTATAATAAATAATATTATATCGGAGAATTATGTGGAAGCAACCCTTACGGTGGCGGTGTGTCGCCCCTCCCCCGGCGCACAGTATTAAAGTGATATTGCTTATACGCTTACCATTAAGGCTATACGTTTCGACTAAATTAAGACCAATTTGCACAGGTTTTGCACGAATATGGGAATTTAATTTATGAGCAGCATGACGAATGTAATTTGAGTGAGCGCGTAATCAACGACTTTAATTCGATTTCACACTGGGGATGCTCTTGTGTTTTCATGGATCTGGGATTGCCTTCGATATAATTGAGTCGATAAGTTATTAACGATTATTTTCTTAATCTAGACAGACATATCAGTTTTTGGTAATCGATTTATTTAATGTTTCTCGTTAACATTTAGTTAACAGTAGACAACTGCTGACATTATTTATTCATTTATTTTGTCCTCACTTCAGTTAGCGAAGGATGATATTATTAAAAAAACCGGTCAAGATATTTTTTATTGTTACCAAAAGTAACGTAGAAACTTGAAATTAGGCACAATGATAGATCTTGATGTCCCTCGTCAATAACTCAGATATGGGGATATCTGAGTTATTGACGAGGGACATCAAGATCTATCATTGTGCCTAATTTCAAGTTTCTACGTTACTTATTTTTGGAGAAAAACCTCCGCGACAGATGGACGGACACCTGAGTGATTTTATAAGGGTTCCGTTTTTCCGTGAATCATAAAAATATTAAAAAAAAAAATTTGATGTGGTTGATGGACTGAGCACGGGCGCGGAGTGATGAGAGCTCAGTTGAGCAGCAATAGCTCACCAATCGTGGTGCGATGATCTCAAGCCCGCACCTAACCCCGCATCATTCACGATAATGGCGGGGCCTATGTCTCGACCGTAAATGTAAATCGCTCTAATTTATACGCGCGATAACGTCGCCGCACTGCTGTTAACTGTAATTATATTACCGAGCGAGGACGTGTTGATCAAAACCCCTGATTAAATGCCCGTGATGCGAACCGGGAAAAATTCTGCCGGGCCGTCGCCCTCGTGGAAATGAACTCGCGAAAACATTATTTTTTATTCGAATATTTATTAGTTATTAATCCTGAATGTATTCAGAAGACTATGAATTAAATGGATTCCAATGATTGGCGTTGATTTGATTGGATTACTTGTTTTTTTTTTAATATTTATATTATATTACCGATTCTATTCAAAAATAGTAGCCACACTTTATTTTTGGGTTTAATAAATTGAATTTTCTGCTTACGCAATTTGATATAAAGTAAACTCATGTAGTTTGTGTAGTTACGTTACGCTGTTATTGATATGCCAGCCAGAAACATTCCTAATATAATGCTAGCACACAGAGACAATGCCCCAATGGGCAATCTATTTGAGTAATTATCCGCTAAGGGCCATTGTCGGCCATCTCGTACGCGTGGAATGAGGCTTGTTCGCTGAATGCCTGCTGTTATGTACCTACATGCTTTCGGCGATCACGGCGACAGTGCCCCCGAGTGTCTTCAATGACAATACAAACACTTTATTGTCCTCAGTTTGCGTAATTCATGACTAAGATGCACTTTAATTTTCCATATACGAGGAATATGTAAATGTATAATGGTACAACCATTACCGTAATACCAACCATATTCGGACTTGTAACGGTCTTAAAAACAAACGAAAGCGTTTCTGCTGTTTGCGTTTCAGTTTTTATGAAAAGATAGTAAAGGAGACAAAAATAAAGATATTGCTTTCATAAGAGATCACTGTTCTATTAATTTTGTTGTAGATATAGGGATTAAGGATGAGCGTGGGGTGTGCAAGCTTATTATCTTCGTGCGCAGCATGTGATAGTGAAGTGAGGATGTGGGACACTTCAGTGACGTGTAGGTACGTTAACTAACAACTTGTTACTTCTTTTATAATTTAGCGTTATACTAGACTTTACTAGAGCATAACGCGATGTAGGTTAGATGGAATTTAATATTTTAAATTATGTAAGATGCACAGTCATCATTTATTAGCAATTTAACATTCGAAAACTGTTGGTCGAATAAAGTATATAATTATATAAGTTAAAAATAATAATGAAAAAGCGACAATCCGATAATCTTCCATGACTACACCGTAATAAATTCACGATTTATTCATGCAGTTTATAGCAAGTGGTTCCGTACATTAAGCGTGGAATAACTTCTCATTACACTTGAAATAAGCAAACGAAAGAAAGAGGCGAGAAATGAAACATGGGACGATGTTTAATTATAACACTAGATAAGTTAACAATCTCGGAACCGAAGTCTCACTGCGGCTTATCTGACGCCAAATGTTTCAAAGGAACTTTTAACGAGTTTAAAGTTGGGCCAAGTGTAGTGCACCCGCAGCGCTTCCGTAGCTCAAGATTAATTAAACAATTGCACGATGGCTCCTTGAAAACACTCCGACATGTCTCGGCCTGTCGTCGCCAACCTTGCCAAATTAAAGTCATAAATCAAAATCCGACGACCGGAAACAGAAATGTAATAATGAAGAACTAACTTCGGTTAGGAGCGAGTCGCACTCGCGGACTACACGACACTTTTCCGAAATTAATTCATTTCTTTCCGTTCCTGGAACTAGAAATAAAAGTAACATGTGATTTAGTACCGGACCTAATGGAAGATATTGCAATATGTTTTTCGTAATATCCCGGTATAACAATATTTATTGGAAAGTAAAATACACGCGCTACTGTAACGCAATCATCTTGCGCATAACTGATGCAAATTGCAAGTGTCAGCACGGTACTATCGGACGTAATAATTTTCAGTTTGTAATAAAAGTAATAAACCGGAATATTCAATTGGATGACGCATGCAATTTGATTATTTGTTCTGAAATTTTCCTAGTGAAGTTGAAATTTACAGCGCGGAGAAGGTGAGTGTGTATGTGTCTACTACGTAGCATCGGTTTCGTTCGGGGCGGCTCGTAATTCACCCACAATTTATGTGCGTGCGCCGGTGACGCGCTAAAAGATTAGTCGCTTGCCACCGACGTCTAGTGTACTTTGTTACTCATGTTTACATAACATAACACTGTTTTGAATCTTACACTTCTTTCCATAAACAAGGTGTCAAGTCTAATCTTTGGTAGATGTTTTCAAAACTTCTGGGAAGTGGGAAATCGTTATAATATTAATCTTCTGGCAAGTGTACCTGCACTAAATGTGTCAGTTCTTTGTTAATACAGAAGCGTTTCCGACCTCTTCAATAACTCTAAACATTATCCTGAAAAGAAAGTACATACATATTTTATGAAGTGTCGTGTACGTTGATTCCAAAAGCGGCAAGTGTATTTGACTTTCTCGAAAGCAAAACAGTGAAACTTTATAGTATCTAAATCACTTGTTTAAAAATGAACGCCCGGAACAACGGACGTGGGAAGTCGGGCCAAAGTTTACGACTATGAAGCAATCGTACGTACCAGCATTGAATTTGTTTCCGTCTGATTCCGCCTCGGCTATTGCATAGTTCACTAGTGGCGGAATACAAAATCAACTACCGCCACATTGAAACCGTAACGAATGATTTGCGATGTAACAGCGATAATCATGTTTACAATTGGCATACTAGAGTAGTTTTTGTGTTCGTGAAATTGCTTGCGGAAGGCTAGTAGTTTGATGGGAAAATAAGGTTTCATTTCGGAAAATTACACGCGGAAAACGTCTATGGAAGAAAAAAGATATACCTAGGTATAGATTATAGGAACTTAATTTTTCTATAAAAATACATGGACTGGAAATAAAATAAATATTTCCAAATAAAACAAATCCAACGTTGACTCCAACCTTCTTTATACTAAATACAGTAAGACACGAGGCTATAAAAGCGGTTGTAGTTGTGATCTATCGGACACAATATTCTGGTGCCCAAGTGCCCGTAGATCTGCGATAAAAGCTGCAATTGTTTTCACTTGACAACATGTTTGTGTTCCGTTTGACAAATGGCTTGTAAGATCGCAACGACGTAAGAGTTTTACTGTGCTTACCACGAATATTGAGTGTCACTCATTTGGCGGGAACTACACCTAATAATATTATTTTGGGTATGTATAGGTAGGTAGTTTTTCTATTTTTAAACTAAAAACCACACAACAACACGCGTGGCGCAGACATAGTTTCATTTTAAAATTGTATGTTTGACAGTTAAGCGTGTATTTAATTTATGATTGTGTGATTAAAACGATTTATCTTCATGTTTAGAACGTGAGATAAGTGTAATAATAGTATATTATGCAATTAGTGAATAAAAGACGGATTTAAAGCGAGGGCCATAGATGAATCACGAGCTAGTGAAGGATTCTAACGATTGAATCACGACCGTAGGGAGTGATTCATGATGATTGAATCACGAGCGTAGCGAGTGATTCAAGTGTTAGAATCCTGAGCGACGCGAGCGATTCATGGCCCTCGATATAAATCCGTTTTATTCAAGAGTTGCATACTATACTTTATACCATGACTACGAGAAAAAGAAAGATTTAAGTGAAAATATACATATAATGAAGAAAAAGTAAAGTTAAATTGGCTTTGATGTAAACCAGCCATGATTTTTTGGGTAGCAAGCTTTCCACCTTTCCACTATATCGGCCGCCCTCTCTTTCACAAACTCAGGTGTTAACACATCTTCATCACTAGAATGCATTTTTAATCGATTAGAACAACACTAAACAAACACAAAATTAAAGATTAAAGTAACACTAAACTTTGTGTTCGTACAACTTACATTATTCAAAATAGCGCCAATTTACTAAGGACAGCAAAGAACACAAAACAGTTTTTATTCTAATGCTAAACTCCTTGTCGAAAATGTCGACCAATCAAATTGAATTTAGAACACATCAATATAGGTCGAATACACAGATTACACTTACACTAGATACGGCAAGCCTCGACCAAGCGTGCCCTGCATGTTTGACTGTTCGTACTAAAAAAAGTTTGTTAGCTCAGTGACGCTTAGTGATTGAAACAATTCTGTTTACTCTGAGCACATCACTAAATGACTGGGGTGAAGTTATCGTAGGTATAAAAAAGATGACACGTTCGGTTTTCATACAATCTAATAACGTGCCGCATCTAGCATAGGTTCTTTAAATCTGTGGTCAAATACATTGGTGTGTTCCATTTTCAAACATCAAAACAGTGAGTAAAAGTGCTTTTTATTCACTGTTTTCAGTGAATAAAATAAGCTTTTTAGAGGGGGAATGGTATAAAGAACATAATTTTGCTCTCAGCGATTTTATATCTTATAATTAACCACTTTGTATGTAAGATGTGGCACCTAGATGTTATTAATTTTCATCATTTTCATACACTCTGCACGTAAAATGTAGGTATTATTATTTGAAACAAACGCGTCTATCGTAACTTTAGTATGATTTAAATATCGAAACACAGGGTTGCAGAGCGCCTAATGAAACAAACCAGATGTACAAAACATAGAATGTTCTTTATGGGACACGCTTTCGCTATTACAACGTATCCAATTTGAGTAGACCTGTCATATTGTACCATGTTTTTGCTGGTTGGATGTTTTGGAGAAGAAACGGGCGGCGAGGGAGGTCATGGTACGGTGGTGGAATGGGTCGGTTTGCTGGTAGGCGCCAGCGGGTTTAGGCTCGCCCCGCGCCTATTGTATGGGATTGCGTTGTGTCACAACAAGCTTTCATATTATATTAACAAAACAAAATATTTGCGACAAATATCAAAATGAAAAAAAAAAATACAGGAAAAATCAGAGCTACAAATGTTCAAAATAAATTATATAAGCTTTAAGCGGCTGTATAGACTAGGTATGGCGTATAGGTAATAAAAGCTGTAGTACTAATAAAATGGCTGAAATGGCTAGTTTCAGTAAGATACTTAGTATAGTTTGTTGTACACAGGTTTAATCCGTGATTTTACACTAAGCCCCTTAAATATAATCGCTGATTAAATTAAACAACTCATAAGTCAATTGTCATCTCTATTCATTTCATACAAATGATAAGGATAGTTGAATATTTAATCAGTGGTTAAATTAAGAGACGTTTATAAGTAAGTAAATAAAAAAGGCTATTAAGCAGTCACAAAAATTTACCCATAAAAATTAAAGTACCTATTTATAACCAAAGTTGAACATCATTCTTTAGAAAAACATTAAAAGAACACAAGTTCTAATTTACTTTTAACGCTTGTTCTATTTCAGGCAATCCATCGAAAATAATACCGTCGACTAATTAAATGTGTAGGCATCTCGACAAAATACCTTCTATTATGATTAGGCGTTTAATTAATATTTAAATGTAACTTATCAATACAATCGTTTACGACGTCTCTTAGTTGACAATCGACCCTAATAGGCTTAAGTTTACATTGGAAAACAATCAAATATCGATTCCAGGCCTTACCATTAAGCAATGTACACACAACACGGGATTTGCTTACACTGAATAACAATTGACGACGTATTCACAGAATTCCTACATGAAGTGATTAAGCAATAATTGCGTCCTAAATTTTTATAGGTCATATCGATAGAATGGCTGTGGTCGAATTCATTACCCTATGGGGTTAGTAGTGGGGTGAGTGAGGGGGTGGACGGGACTTCATGGCGTCGGGCAGGGGGGGGGGCGACGGGAATGTAATATCAGTAGAGTAGTGATATTGCGGTTTCTAGTTCGCGTGATACTGCCGTGGAGTCGCTCGGCTGCTGTCATAATTGCGCGGACAATGACAAATACCGAAGTAGGTACCTATTTTGTATTAAAAACTAGAATTTCGACCATTAGTAATTTAACTGAAAATAATATGGTTCTTATTTTTTTTTTCACATTTAATTAAATCAATGTGAGAAAAGAGCTCCAGCATTTTCGCACATTGCATGTGCATGCTTTCGGATTCTCGGCATTCAAATAAATCAGTGTACCTATCTCATATAATTAAATACAACTTCGTTATCGTTTTTGCGGTTGTTTAACTAAAAATAGCAAATATTTCAGAAACTTACCTATTCACGTACCTACCTATCTTGATCAAACCAATTTTAATCAAAATGTTTACTAAGGTTTTCAGATTTTTTGACAACACAGTTGGAAAATTCACCTTGACCTTAGGAGCTCGTATCACACCAAATTTTTCTATTATAAAATTGTAAAAAAGCCGTGTCTGTACATTGAAGATATTCCAGAAAAAATAGTCGGGATAGGGTACTGGGACGTAACTATGCCCGAATTTTTTTTTTTGAATTTTGGTCTGTTTGTGCGCGCATCACGCAAAAAGTACTGAACAGATTTTGATTCGGATTTCACAGCTTGGGATCCAACTTAAAATCTAAGCTATGTTTCATCTAATTCCGGTGGGATAAACTAGAGATACAGCTCGAACTCTTGGTAGTACTAGCCACCCTACACCACGGAGGTCATTTAAACTGGTCATTTCACTGTAGTCCACGCAGACGGAGTCGCGGGCAAAAGTCTAGTACCTTAATAAAAAAGTCAGAAAAGCGTTCATTATGCTATTTTATAGACCTATCCAACGATACCCCACATGAGAGATGTGCGGAATTTTTTTTTACATCCTTCAGTTTCATGTCTGGATGGAATGCCCCCTTAAATATAATTTAATAGTTAAGTATATAATATATTACATTAATTTTTCTTTTGTCCTTTAAGGTGGTTCACAGAAGACTTACCTGCGAAGTTTCATCTATAAAATGCCAATAGATTCCGATTAAATTGGCTGTTATATATGGACGTACCGATGAACAAAACGAAATTTTAAGTGTTTCATTTCTGCCATTTGACGACGGACCCTAAGATGAACGAAAAATGATGTATTTCATAATAATAGTTCTATAAATATTTATGTGATCTGGAAATTTAAATCCATATAAATTCAGAACATATATAATTAAAACTAACAAAATACTTTAGTATTTACTAATAACACAGTGTGAATCCAATTAATAAATAGGTACCTACCGTATAGGATGACGTGCGTACAAGACAAAAACAAAAAACTGAAATATAAATATTATGTTTTGGTTTTCTCTAGCCCAGTCTGTTACGTTAGATTTTATAAATAACCCCAACGTGTTGACGCAACGTTTCCACATTTTTATAATAAAATAATACTTCATCGAATACAGGAATTCCAGAATCTGCAAAGAAATTAGTTCAAACTAGCTGTGCCCGCTACTTCGTCCGCGTGAAAGTCGGAAAATAATACAAATGTCGTTATTTTCTTCATACTTGTACCACCCTTTTTCACCTCTTTAGGGATCGAAATTCAAAAATCCCTTTTTGGTGCATCTCTAGGGCATTCAAATTTTAAATCTCTAGGTTCACCGGTTTAGGCTGTGCGTTAATGTCTGTCTGTCAGTCACGGTACTATTTTATAGGGATATATATTGTATCATAAGTTCGACATTGAATTTTTTGCATTTTGATGCCAAAAGCATTGAATGAATCAACTGCATTATATATTTACACTCATTAAAGTGTCATTATTTTATCACTTTCTCTCTATTTCGTAACACCTATGTATAACAATAACACATCAAACACTAGAAACCCCTCTTCCTATTTCTAGAATCCCAATTCTGTAATTATTATTAGCATGTGCACCTTCTTGTCTATCGATATAGAAAAACTGATTCACTTGTAACTAGATTAACTCTCTTTTCTGAGTCCGTTTTCACTCTAGTATCTTTTTTAACCTTTTATGTGACTGAACTTCTTTCGCAAGTTAGTTAGGTACCTAATTGCTAACTAGGGATGATACCTCTCGAAGTTGAAAGGGAAGTAAGTATTTTTTAGATCTTGATATCTTAGTTTTAAATATACGTACCAACTTAGTGTTGAATGCAATAATGATTTGTAGGTTACGGAAAGCATACTTTGAACTGTAAAGTAAGAACATTGTGAGGAAAATAGAATATGGACAGATTTTCAGAATGGTTTCAATAATTTATAACAGTTATAAACCGTTGATTTTATACCAAAACATATTTTCTTCGATTTGTTTGATTTTTGTACAACCTTGCTTATAAAATATACTAAAATAGGAAAATACTTTAAAATTTAGTGTGTCTAGGCCGCTGCATGCATTTCTCTGTCCTCACGCAAAACTAATGCCAAGTGGGTCGGGTTGCAGTGCGCGGGGGCACACGCTTCGCGGGACCACTGCAAGGTCCATCACTGTAATTATTTGTCTATTATAAGTAGATATACTGCTCTATTCTTTAATTATCTAAGTACAATCTAAGTAAAACCCCATAAATACAGATTAAAAAGAGAAGAAAAATATCAGGTAGATAGATACATTCTTTGTTATCCACTTTTACCAAGTGTAAAATGAAATATTTAATCTTACTGCATCATGTTATGGGGATATCTAAGGATAGTACGTAAATTAACACATAACTGTCAACAAAACCGCAAGTTAATTTGTTCAATAAGTAATTTCAGTGACCGGTTAGAAATCACTAGTCCGGCCGCGGTTACACAGGGTTGTCGAGTATGCGGGCGCAGGAAGCTAATTACTGATAAACAAGTCGATGGTCGCGTCCCTATTGACAGTTTGACTTATGAGCCTAATCGACATTCGGACGTCGCGTCGTATTCGTAACCACTCACGTTCCGACGTACTCTCGTTCAAAATAACGTGAAGCTGTGTTCATTTTTACCCGACTCGGCAAAGCCAAAAGGAAAGAAAGAAAGAAAGAAAGAAAAATTGTTTATTGGGACTCGCATAGGAAATTACAAACAAATAAAAAGAAAAAACAAAAGTGTGAAAATAAAAAAATATGTAATACCTATACGAGGCCAAAAGGCTCCCATCTCAGCATAGTGCCGCGACATTTAAAAATAAATGCCGCAACGCTGATATTCTGATAGGGCCCAGTGATGCCACGGGCAGCTACGGAACTATGTAACAATGTTAAATAATTATAAAAATTATGTGTGTAAAATACATATTAGAAGAAAAGAAAAAACATAAACGTACATATGTAAATAATATATATTTTGAATATCTAGTACCCAGTGTACACACTCTGTCTACGATCGATCGTAACACCCAGCCATGGACGTCACCCAGCACAGCGATCCACATTGTTTATCTGTACACAGCATACCATAGAGTTTTGTCTATGGCATGTGTGTCTGTGACAAACAAAGAGACGCTCAGGCTCGGCGCAGGCGTCGGCCATTTTGTCAGTCATGGAAACTAAATACAAATATAAACAAACAACATAATATATTTCGTCAATATTAAATTAATGTGCAAAGAAAGCAGAGTAACATGTACCCATGTGTTGTGTTCTAATTTACTACCTATTGTACAAGTAAAATGAAGACAGGAAATGCCGGTAGTTACAGCTACTTGTCAGGAAACCAAATTATTAATTTTATTGGAAGAACCATTGTGTATTTACGAGTGTGAGAGAATACGAATGTAGCTATGTACTCTCGCTGCCGGAATCCGGCCTCCGCTAATGTCACCACCACCAATTGCGTGCAGACCAAGGGTAAGTTTAAAGTTTATTTTTTTTGCTCTTGTATTAAGTGAAGTTTAAGTTTTGTACTGAAAGTACTGACTGTTTTTACAGCACGAAGCGGGGGCGGTAAATCATTCCAACAACGAGTAGCCGCGAACTTAAAACTACCACGGAAAGCAGCCGTTCTATGGGTTGGGATTAACAGAAGGTAGGCAGATGCTCGAGTATTTATTTGATTCACATCGCGCGACCAAGAGAGTTTGTTGTACAGGTAGACTGGTTTTTTAGTGAGAATAATGCCAAAGAGTAGGGTAGCCAGATGCAACTTTCTGCGTGCTGACATTCTCATCAGATTACCCTTATTTAAAAATGGAGTGATGTGGGATCGGGGAGGGACATTGTAACAGAATCTGGCACATGCATTCTGCACCCGCTGGATCATCTTTTCGCTTCTACCGAGAATGCATGTCCCATACACAGTGTCAGCGTAGTTCAGCTTGGATAAAGGAAGGGTAATGATTTTACCAGTCTATTATGTATGTATGTTTGTATTTAAGTGTGTTCCACCGTAGCGCCTAAACTACTCATCCAGTTTTGATGAATGAGGTGTCAATCGATTCGTTATTATGGTCCGGGTAACATATGCTATATGAATTATAAAAAAATGAACATGGCGGATTTTAGTCGCCATCATATGTGACGTCGGAATTTTTATTTTTTCTACTCGGTCATGTGGGGTATCAAAATGAAGGGCTTGAAGAGAAGATTTCGAAAATATATATATCTTATATATATATAAAAAATAAAAGTGGAAAATAAGACTAGTAAATTTTAAATTTTAAAAACTCGATTGCGATTTGCACTGCGTCTTGTTTGGTGTTAACAAAACCACAAAAAATATTTGAAATAAAAAATATAGTTAAAAACTAAAACCCGACTCAGAAACAAATCGAACTGAAAAGCATGAAACAAGAAAACATTCCTGTCTGACAGCCTGTAATGGGTATAGCCGTGGTCGCATGCCCTGTTGAAGTCAGTAGGTAATGCGGTGGCATGCGACCACGGCTATACCCATTTCAGGCTGTCAGACAGGAATGTTTTCTTGTTTCATGCTTTTCAGTTCGATTTGTTTCTGAGTCGGGTTTTAGTTTTTAACTATATTTTTTATAACTCAACTAAAATTAACGTTGTTATTTAAGAGCCAATTTGCGTAGGTGTCCTTTCAAACAGACGTAATGACTATTTATTGTTTTCACAACAAACTAACAGTGGATGATAATCACTTGTCATTTAATTAATACCCAGCCATTTTGAGGACTTGAAATAACAACAAAAGATAAAATTTTCATATTCATAAATGTCAGTTACCAAACGAATGGATTTCGCAACTGTACATTTCCCGGTTTCGGCGATAAAAGCTGCGTACAATTGCCTCGATTTTGTTCTCTTTTATTCTAAGTTTTATTATTTTAAAGTATTTTAATTAAAACTGACATTGTTTTGAGGAAGAAGATTATGACAAGCCGCCAGCTTGACGCAGACAAAAAGATTTCGTGGAATCCGCTTCGCCCGGCCGGCGCGCGTAGGGTTGGGGAAGGGTCAGAATTATTCAAGTTTCGTTGGATGATTTTAATTTTTTTAACGACGACTCTAAATTGTCGTAAAGTTGCAAGAGTATTACAATTAAAACGTTTAGTTCTAACAAATAAATCTTTAAGAGCTTGTAGTCCAGTCCGAACGTCGAGTTATGTCAATGACGATTAACGTAATCGATGCCATTAATTTTAATACCGTTTTATGTTTGACTTTTTGAAGTCAGTACCTACTTGTAATGTGGTTTTTATCTTTGAACAGTGCTGTCATTCATAATGTAATGATTCATACTATATTAACAGTAAATATAATAGGTAGGTATGTTCTGTTAAGATAAAACTAAGTATTATTTGGTTTCCATGTCAATACAGGATCAAAAGTAAAGTTTGGCTACGTGTGTCCCCGACTTCAAAAACAGCTATCTGTAGACTGTAGATTCTAATTGAGTTTAGTACCTGATTGATTTTTGTTTTTAGTTTTATCTTAACAGAACATACCTACCTATTATATTTACTGTCACTTAATCTAAACTCAGCGGTAAAAGTAGAAAAACATATATATTTTTCTACTTTTACCGCTGAGTTTAGATTAAGTGCTTTATTCGCTATTGCGTTTTGTTAGAATCTTAACTTTATACAGTAATTATATAATTTAAAACAAAAACAAACAAAACAGTTTATCATTAATTATGATAAATTATTCACACTGAAAAGCAGCGTAAATTTTAATTGTTTAAATGCGACTAAAATTAAAGACACACAAGCTGTCAACCCTGTAACATCCGACACTTCCGCAACTGACAAGCGGTGGGTATTGTTTCGTACAGCAGAACATTGGATCTATCCATTTCATTGTAGGGTTAAGTTTCCTACCGACCATTTGTTTCGAATACTTGACTTATTTTCTACACATATTTTTCTTGTTTACGCGTGATGTAGACGTTGATCAGGGGTAGGTAATCTATGATAAATGTTTCTAGACTAATACGTAGGTAGGAGCAATATGGCTTGGAGGAATTACGCTTGTGATTTATTTTTATTAGAGAGTATTAAATGATTTGTAAGCTAGTCTAATAAAAAGGGATAAGTGTAAGTAGTGTGACAGCGGCAGGACCGCGCCCGCGCCCGCGCCGCCGCCCGCTACGCTCTGACTCGTTCCGCAAGATCATTGTTATTTATCTCGGTGCCTCCCCGCTTTTATTTCGTCCCTGTCCGCCTCGGTTTATTTGTCTTCGGGATCTGAGGGTACATTAACGTATTTTTCTTCTCTATTAGGGAGACGGTCGTCGGCTCACCTTCAAACTTTGTACCGAGATCCACGAAATCCGAAACCCAATGTTTGTCTACTTGTTTTTTATTTCCAAGATAAGTCAAATAAAAGTTGACGATTGATTGTATTGTAGGAGCGCTCGTAATCACAAGGAACAGAGGAAGTTTTGATGCGTTAAACCGAGAGTTAGTCTAGTTTACGGCGCGGCTATCAATGCGACTGAGTCGAACAAAACTACCCAACTTTGATGTTTAAGTTACGATCGCGCGATTAATATTTTTATATGTCCGTGTTGAGTTGTAAATGTCTGGCCATTACGTTTATTTATATGTACACACCGCATAACAGTTTCTTTGGAACACACTGATTCATGTTGTAATAAATAGGTACACTATTTTAAGACGTCCTTCGCACGATTTCAGAGCGCCCGTTAACATGACTGGAAATTACCCGTGCTGATATTAACCCAGAATCCGCTCCATTTACATAATACACTTTTTTCACGAACGGCTTTTATATAATGACTCACTATCTGCACATTTGCGTATCTCAACAGACCGTAACAAAGAAGCCAAGTCAGTGATAAAGTCTAGAATAGGTGAATTAAGCACAAAAGCTCCATTAGCCGCCTAACTGTTTCAAAATTAAATTATCTCGAGCAATAGCAGGCTAGGGAGTTACGAGCAAATTGCCAGAAAGAATAAATCCATTCTCGCGAATCGGTTGCATGAAAATTGCAACAGCAGGCAATAGCGGCGCGCCAACGGAGCGCACAATTATAACGAGACGGTATAAATCAGAATGAGTAGTGGCATGTTATTAGGGCTATTCCACCACGAAATAGGAAGACGAAAGAGAGCTCGATGAAACTCGTAAACTGAACCGAGATGTTGCTTGCTCATTTTCAACAGATTTTTTGTCGAATGGAAATTTGTGTACTTTGCATTTTTTATTGCCGATGCTACTGTCAAGTAACTCGGTACCCAAACATGGGAACAAGCCTTTTTGTATATTCAAATGAATCGGGAACATTACACTTAAATTTTATTGTTTCCTCGAACAAAGCATTAGAATCGCATTAGGAACAGAACTCAAGAATGTCTCGAAAAACGTATCTTTGAATTTACCTCATATTGATTGTCAGCGTTTTGTTTTGTTTGCTTGTTATGTCGCACCGTGAGGAGGTGAGAACGTAGGTCTTACAATATTTTTCTGTTAGATTCTCATTTGATATTCGCTGTTAAAAAGGATCAAGAGCTTCGAGAGGCAGCGGTTCGCCGAGAAATAGTTCCCATGCTCGTGAATACAAATAGATGCTTATGAGGACTTACCTTTTCGCAAATTATCTCCTGGCTACAAGGCGGCAACGTAACCTGGAAACAAAATTATATAGACAGCTTATTTAGTTTTCGTAGTACGCGGAAAATCTTCACATCGGGGGATTGGAGACAATGTCGTTGAATATGATTATCACCATCGATATGTCGGATGGAAAAACACTTTCATAAAAATATATTTTTATTTCGTAATTGCGGCCAGGTATTTTCAGTCTAAATGGTTATTTGAATACAGGATTAGAAGGGTATAAATAGGTTCTTCGTTAAACTATTGCATTTTCCAACGATTCTGAAGAAGTCTTATGAATAACTGATTCTTACGCCGAAATTCTTCGAACAAAAAATATAATAGGACCAGCGGGATAAAACTGCTGTTATTATTTAACCAATAAGTAATCGTATTTCGTGACTTATTTGCCATACAAGAAAATATGAAGTCGTGAATCTTAGCAGGAAAATATCAAAGTTTGAGATAGTTTGATATTTTTAGTATTCCCCATGAGGGGAATGTAAAAGTAACAGTAAAATGGAAATTGACATATTTGGAATTCCACAGTGGATGGAAATTTTAAATTGAGTTGGAATCCTCTGTTGAAAACACGGCCATCATAATAATTACAACTGTAGTAATATAATATTCTCGCCTGGCAATACTGGCCAGCCGGATTTTTACCCAATGTTGTGAAAGAGCGGAAAATTTGTTGGTAATTTTGATCATATTTTTTAATTTTAAATTACCTCAAATATTAAAATGATTTGCTTGCATATATCTACCATTATGAAACCAAAATATGTTTACGCGTCGAGCTATACATAATTATTACTACAAATGAAACAATACGCCCTTAATGCAACATTTGTACGCTAGTTTACGAAACCATAAAATATGATAAGCATCGGGCAATGAGATTCAGACGGTATCCTATTTATTTGTATTTACGAGCAAATCGAGCCTTGACCCGCCGCCCGAGACCTGGGCCTACTCTGGAAAACAACTTTTGTCAGATAAACACACAGCCAAATTCTTTTGTTGTGTCATTGTCGAGATTTACTGCTCAATATTAACTGAGGTAGGCAAGAATCGATTATGAGCTAGCGATTCTAGCGTGTAATCACGGATAGTCGTGTTTAATAAGAGCGGTTTGTCGGTGCGACGGTGCATCGGGAGTTGGATGCGGGCGTATTGCCGGTCTCCGCCGGTAAACAACGCTCGTTCGGGCGGCAGGCGGCAGCTGCTAGACCGAGTCGCCTGCATGCGACGCGCAATATCCCTCTTACAAAATAAAGGAATTCCCCGCGACAATCGTTCGCCTTCTTTACCCTCACTCGAGAAATACAAACGCACGCCTTCGAATGACTTTACAAAAATTTGCATGGCACCAGCTTTTTTTTCTCTATATTTTCACGTTCAGAAAAGCAATTTTTGTACGTCGCCCGCGATACGGAACGCGGGAAATTGCACTCGTTCCTCGGTGAACGGAGAGAACAGTGGGAATGGAGTGGCACAGAGCATTGTGCCGAATAGAGGCGACCGATTGCTTTCGGCTAGCTTTATTGGCCGGTACACTTCTGGAACTTTGATTATGTCTATACACAACTGCTTTCTACTTTTAACTATGAGTTTGCTTCCGTTATTGTGACGTCATTTGCTTTTAAGTATCGGGCAAAGAAGGTTTAGCAGAAAATTAAAAGTTTCATGAGTTTGAGTTCGATTTAAGAGGTCGAAGAGTAATCACCGATGGAGACTAGAGAATTTTATATAAAAATACATGTATGACGTACTTATTATATCCTTGGATTAATATTCTGCACAAATGCACAACTTCACGTGTCACTATCAAGTGGAACTAGATTAAACCTAGTTTTACTATCATTCTGATTCACTGAAAGAGTTTCGCCGCAGTCGGAGTTATTCTCCGATGTTATTAGATTCAATTAGACCGACTGCCCGCGTCCCACCTACTGCGTCACACTACTGAATTATCTTAATTACGCGCCGTAGGATAACAAAGTAACAGTTAATTAGTTTAAACAACAAATAAGTACTATTTAAAAAAAGAATAATGTGGTTAAGTAAGAACGTAAGAATCCTGAATGTTTATTATGTCCGTGAGGCTTTTATTTCGACTGTGATAATAAATATTAGGTATGTTATACAGGGTGGCAGGTTAGACAGTGGAAATATTTAAAGGGGTTATTGTACTCATCATTATGAACCATTTTTACTATGGGACCAATCCTGATACGCGAAAAAAAAATCAGCTGTTCCATACATTTTGTTGAGTTATGTGTACATAAATGTATGGAACAAATGATTTTTTTTTCACGATTTCAGGGTTGGTCCCAAAGTAAAAATTGATCATAGTGATGAGTACAATGACCCCTTTAAATATTTCCGCTGTCTAACCTGCCACCCTGTATAATGTTACAGAGAAGAGAGAGGAGAAAGTATGTGTTTTTAAAAACTCATAATTCTGTGATAATTAAGTAAAACAACCAGTATTTACATGCGAAGCAACACTTTCCAGCAAAAGTACATAAGCTTTTATGCTGGTGGCGTTAGGTTACTTGCTACTACTTGTCTCTCTTTATTAGCAAATTATCTGCCAAAAGGGATGCTATTAAGTAAGTAAATGTAAACAATATAATGCCGTATAACCGAAATCTTCAAGTTAAATATATTCCGAAATCTTCAAGCTTAGGTATTTAAAATGTTTAACCGTATCAAATACGGTAAAAAATTCACATTAAAATGATTCATACTATTATTTTATACCAACATTGTACCGTAACCGTTACATGACTACTTTCAGATATTAATTTACCACTAATTACACTTTGGTTAAAACTTTGTACGACCATTAAATATTAAATAGCTGCTCTCCAATCTGTATATTTTTAATAATAATTTGGAACAGAAATAATTTTGATGTAAACAATTTATTTTTGCCACAAAATTACAGCATCGAGTAGTTTATATTTTTGTATCATGCCCAATGCCAACGTCTGAGTTGATTTTAGAAACCAGGTGTTATATAAATCTGGAGTTTCATAGGAATAACATGGATCTACGTATTTTAGATGGGTCGTGCCGTTCATTTTAAATGACAGTGTTAAATGGTTCGTAATATTTTGTTTATTTAACGTAATCATAACAAATAGGTCACCGTGCGTATCTCCCGTGGAATCGTGACGAGGTCGATTCGCGGTTCAGGGTGACTGATGACAAATTAGTAATTTGTAATGAGTATTTCTGAGTTAATTTGTATGTAGCGTCACGCTCCCGAGCTTTGCAGCGAATTTCGAGCGGTTAAACCAATTAGTTTATAGTTGCTGTTTTTAAGTTGTTTTATTTTTTGAGTCTCAACATGCATCGATGGTCACAGTTTTTATCAGTCTACTTACTTCTGTAGTTTTTTTATACTTATGTATTATTTATCTTCTTTTATCTATATTCTACTTCATTAAAATAATGACTGTATAGCGCAAAGAAAAAGCAGATCCTTGTTGTCTCTGCAGATGTTTCTAAACTTTGAAAGAATGTGTCCTTAGACTAAGTAACCTAAAAATGTATCATCAATATCAATTTCACAGGTGAGATTACTTTCCAACACTCCAACAATGTTTGTGCTCGTCGTATATTTTTCAGTCACTGTCACTCAAAACTGAACTTCAGTGCGGACGGGCGTATCCGTCAGTTAGTAAATCTATGGCAGTGGTATTATTAGTAATGATTTACGAGCATGTCGCCGCGTTTCGACAGACACCCGTTAATGACGCCGACCGACGAAGTGCACTCAATTTTATTTATTGGCTTTCTTGAAAGTCATTTAAAACCTGCTACACACGGAGCGCGAAGCGAAAACTGTTTGAGATGCTCTACGTTGAGAAATATATAGGAATGTGTTGGATTTTTATAATTAAATTGCCCCTGCATTTATGTGCTAAGCTTTTCTTTAAATTGAGTGATATTTTCGTTAAAATGCCCATTGATTTTGTCGCAAATTTTCATATACCTACCTAGGTACTCACATAGCCTGTCCTCATATCACGATGTCATATGAAGATTTTCCATAATCAGCTTTGACAAGATGCGAAATTAGAATTTCTAGAATCGCTTCTTGATATCATCAGAAACTGTTTAAGTTCTACAGACAGAAGATTATGTTGTCATTTAATTATGCATTTAAGCAACACGTAGCTCAAGTTGACTATAGCATCGCTAACTGCGGTGTAAAAAAAGTTTATACTTAAACGTTACGTCCATATAATCCACAATTAGTGCATTGTCATCTCCCATAAAATCCATTTTTGTACGAGACGTTATTATCGACGTATATGTGATTTCTCGATTAATTTGTCGGAAATTAGTCTCCATTATGATCAAATTAAATATCGATTGTGTGTAATACGTTGTAAAACTGACTTTCTACTTTTTATTTAGAAAATTTATGGAAGTTTTTAATTACAGTACCTATGTACGGGTACAACTATGTTGCCAGACGTCGTTTCTGCCGTTTCTGGCTATACAACTTATAGCATCTCTATTCTTACCATGGGTGTCTTAGAAAGAAGGGGTTATGTGAATTGCATTCTTCTGTGCACTTATCACACTAACACTGAGTTGCAGAAAAGGTCATTAAGTTTTAAAGGAGACTTTAACGATAGAAATTGTATGGTTAATGCCTTCTTTAAAATTTAATTATCTTTCTGCAACCGACCGTAAGATTATAAATTCGAAAGGTTGTGTGCATGTGTTTGTTACTACTTCACGCTGAAACGGCTGGGCGAATTTGGATGTAATTTGACAAAAAGGTAACCTGGAGAACCACATAGGCTTTATCCATTTTCTTTTCAAGTTTTACTTTTCAGGTTTATTTAGATAGGTATGATCCCTGAGAAAATCTAAAGCGACGCTCGGTCACCTAGGTAATTAGATACAGGACCTACTTAAATAACGACAAGAGTAAATTACTCATCTCACGACAAATATGTCCCCCTTGCAGAAATTATAAATCAGTCGACAATATAATATCACTTAGCGACGCATTATTATTTCACAGTACATTTATTAACAACATCAATTTTTCAAATGTCTACTCTGGATCCGTCCGATCGACTTCCATTAATTTCGATGATGGATGTCAAGTGTGCTACAAGTTTATGTTGTAAATCAATCAAGGATAAATCACGGTTGTGATAGCTACTTATTTTTATTAATACTTTGGCTCACGATTCCCTAGGTTCTTTGTGTCACGAAAGAAACTAGTTCCAATTTAGTTCTAGTGTGTTTTCCTATAGAATGTAATTAGCTTTTGTTGTCTGACTTGTTGATTACATATGATCATTAGTTATTTGTTTGGTCAAATTATTTCAGAGAGTTTCTTCGCCCTAACCTTTTATACCTACTGTAGATATATAGTTTCTGAAAAAGGTCCACGAACTCATACTTTTGGCTCACGAACATAAAGTTGCTGAATCTCTTCATTCAAGAAACACATAAAACATTCTTTTAGTTTGTGTGGTAATTTCGAGGACTAGAAAATAGAAATAAGGCGTCCTTTTTTAAGACGGCTGTAAAAGAACAAATTGGCGGTTCCATATTGTTCGCAGTAAGACACTATACGACTATAGTATGTTAAAAGCCTCGTAATAAGACGACGAGGGAGCCTACAAATCATAATAAATTCGGCGAACTTATTAAGTCAGCCGCCAACAAACAATGGAGCGAGTTATTGGCGATATACCCTCGTTTTATCTAACGCCCCCTCTTACCACCTCACAAATGTCCCCCTCCAGGCCCAACAAGTGGAGCAATCTACGTTTTATCGGAAAAAGCTCAGGGAATCAAGAATATACCAATTAACAGAGGCAAAGAGTTAGCAACAACAGATGTTTAATAGCTCGAGGTAGCTCTCAATAATGGCTACCGAGAACGGATTTGCCTTTAGCCTTCGCTTATTTACTGTTTACTGGCTCTGTTTTACTGATACTGTACGATCGACTCACTTTCAATGATATTTTAAATTGAAATTTATAGTGGTGCCTTTGGCTAATCGATATTGTGGCACTACCTATATTATTTTCCGAGTGAAGTTAATCTAAAATAGGTATATTAAGCTGAAAGTCCACTGGTGTACCTCATAGAGTGTTAAATGATAACACTCTATGAGGTACACCAGTGGACTTTCATATATACTTACTTTAGTTATACTTCAATCCACACATATGTATATATTTCCGAATTGCTTAGAAGTCACTAGAATTAAATAGGTGTATTTTAGTAGTATGGAGTGTCATCTTGGCTCAGTGTTGGCAGATGTGAGTCATAATGACGTAGTACTACACCACCTGGCCAATTCGAAGGAACACAAGTGGAAACCATCACTCATCAATAACATAATATATACACACGGATATTGAGGGATGACCAAAGGAATTCGAACGACCATTAAAGCCGAGTTATCTTTGAGATGTTTCTGTCCAGCCGGCCTAGCATGACCACGATAGAAACGGGTTTTGTCTACATAGAAATAGACAAAGTGGCAGATTGTAGAAACATTTCTACCGTTTCATTCATAAAACGTAGAAATGTTTCTACAATCTGTCACTTTGTCTATTTCTATGTAGACAAAACCCGTTTCTATCGTGGTCATGCTAGGCCGGCAGGGCGAAGTAAATTACTAATAAATGTCATACGAATTAATTGTAAAATGATCATAGTTTTACGTAGACATTAATGTCACATTAAAATAACTTTCCGGCTGTTAATGTGACCGCTGGTTCACTGGTGCCATTACATGTACTAACAGTGATGTTTTAATTTATATCATCATGTGTTACTATTATGCTGTCTATCGATTGAGCTCTTTGCCAGCGCAATTATGTATAGGTTGCTACATTAGTAGAGCATTAAATTATTAATAAAGGTGACATCGTTGACTGTTGATTTTGTAAACATTAGTATGTAGACAGCGCCGGAGTGGACCAGTAATTGACTCTATTTTCAAACTACAAACACTAGCATCCCTGCGAACGTGTAAAGCTGTCTTCAGACTACGCTATACTAATACTATATAGCATTGTAGCATATAGCTCATAGTACGACAATGTCGCGCACCATACATTATTATGGACACGTTCACACTGTGCTATACTATATAGTATGGCTTTGTATGGCGCGCTACACTGTATAGCATACGCTATATTATACAGGGTGGCAGGTTAGACAGTGGAAATATTTTAAGGGGTCATTGTACTCATCATTATGAACAACTTTTACTATGGGACCAACCCTGAAATCGCGAAAAACAAATCAGCTGTTCCATACATTTATGTTCACAAAACTCAACAAAATGTATGGCTGATTTTTTTTTCGCGATTTTAGGGTTGGTCCCATAGTAAAAGTTGATCATAATGATGAGTACAATGACCCCTTAAAATATTTCCACTGTCTAACCTGCCACCCTGTATAGTATAGCGTAGTCTGAAAACAGCTTTACACGCAACATATCTGTTATAAATAGCGACCATGCATTAATATTTGCAAGACTGCAATACCAACAAAGACGGAAACGATAATTAATCTTGGTGCAACAAGAATTCAAGCGAGTGCAAGGAATTACGATTAAACGCTCTAGTTAATTAATACGCCAGCCAAAACCGTCGCTCAAGCGAGTCAGTGCGAACCGGTAATACACCTAACATCTCGCAATTCCAAAACAAGAACAAACCATTAAAACTAAGCGAACGAAATCGGATTCAATCTAACAAAATAGCAGCAATTACAATCCCAAACTACTCGTATATGCCGTAGGATGTAATGGCCGCCCTTCGATAACATATAAATAGAAGGCTCCGTACGACTCCGCCAATAATAGTCCAAATATCGTTCAATAATGGGACACGAGCGGACGAAAGTGTAGGGCAAACAATAATGGGCAAAGACAGACCGGGCACGTACACCAAGTCGCAGAATTAATCAGTTAGTCACACTTGCGTCGAACTAAGGAAGAGTCGATTAGGAGGGTACCTTGAGGATTATTGAGACATTGCGGCGCATGCCAGCTGCGGCCGCCCAAGTTGCCGATATTGCCGCCGCGGCCAGGGCTGCCCCAACTTGTTTTCAACTGCCCAAGAATTTCTAGCTCCGACGAGAAACTCCGTCGTTCGATCATACTTATTGGAAAAAGGGTTCTCGTTTTCTCATAATGTTGCCATCGTTGTAGGTACCAGTATTAGGATATTTCACTTGTTATATTTTGGAATGATGCCATGTTCCACTTTATGGGTTGGGGTTATTTATAATACAAAAGTTCTATGATTTCATAATACTATGAAATATCATTCGTTTGTTTCTATTTTGCTCTATGAAAATTTGGGTTAGCGTGGGGTATGTAGAGGGTTGTGTTAGGTGAGGCATATTAATTAACAAAGCTGTGTTCCCCTGCGATTCGGATAGTGCTGATGGAAAAAATGACATTACTTTTATATTCGGCACACATACGCGAGTTTAATTGATAGTTCGTTATCTTCCCGGTGACGAGGTTATTTAGTTATAAGCTGAACCGTGATACCGGCTCGAATGTAGTTCACGTATTCAGGTATCGAGTAAATTTTATTTGAATTCGCCAGCGTTCGCTGGAAGGACGCTGCGCCTACTATTATAACACGCGTTTTATAGGTTTGTTTATGGATACAACACAATAGCGTCTACTAAAACACAACAGCCATTTTGCTTTCAGTAATTAATAAACTAAAAGAAAGAAATATAAATCATTTTCTTTCATCTCACACGGTTGCGAGTTTCGTAGCTCTACTTTTTACAGTAAAATGTTTTTATAGTATATATTTATGATGATTTTTCGTTATTTTAATCTTAATAAACTTTCAAATTCCTGGTTTGATATCACTGCTAAAAATAATATTAACCAACAAAGTAAATGTACCGCAATCTGTAGGTACATTAAGATTTGAAGTTTATGAGCCCTGATTGACAATCTGATGACTCGATTATTATATTCAGATCGGTAGAGCTGTTGAGCCGAAACCCATCAACTAGGTTCAACACTTGAATATAAAGCCTTAAGTGGTCGGGGGTCGGGGTTGGACGACCGACTAATGCACAAAGCGGGTTCCTCTGTTATGGTGATTGTACAAAACAGATTGTGGATGCACCGCTGCTTGTCGGCTTTGCACCAGAATAACAATTGTGCTTCATCGATATTCTTGTACGATTGATAATGACATTTAGTAACATTACCTACTGTCCTTTTTAAAAGCTTGATTTTTTAGTTTGACGTCCTGTATAAAAATACATTGAAACTTTTCAATTGTAACATGTAGTCATGTCGTGATTTAAGTATTATCTATATATAATAAAACTAGACTTTTGCCCGTGACTCCGCCCGCGTGGACTACAATTAACGGACCAGTTTAAATGACCTCCGTAGTGTAGGGTGGCTAGTACTAAGTACAGTCAAGCTGTATCTCTGGTTTTTTTCAGCGGAATAAGATGAAACGTGGCTTAGATTTTAAGTTGGACCATAAGCTATCGAACTGTGAAAACCACATCAAAATCCGTTTAGTAGTTATCGCGTGATGCACGCACAAACAGACAAACAGACAAAAATTCAAAAAAACATATTTTCGGGTATAGTTGCGTCCCAGTACCCTATCCCGACTGTTTTTTCTGGAATATCTTCAATGATTGTGTAATGTTCAGACACGGCTCTTTTACAATTTTATAATAGTACTAGCTTTCGCCCGCGACTTCGTCCGCGTTTCCGTCGTTTTTCGTAAAAAAGTAGCGTATGTCCTTCCTCACGGTTCAATGGTTTTGATGTAACAGACAAATTAACTTTCGTATTTTAGTAAGGAAATATAATATGTCAATCCACAATACTGTTGAAAAATATCGCAATAAGGAACCGCAGAATATTATTATTAATAGCTGTGCCCGCGAATCCATCAGCGTGTAACTCCTTATTGTGTGTAATACAATCGGAAAGCTCTGAACTGCTAAGCTATCGGGAGTTACACGTGTTATTGTGAGTCAACCATAAAAGATAGACATATGCTTTTGTGGGATATTTTTTAGATAATTTTATGTAAAACATTTCCGTCATACATGATTTCTATGTAGCTTTAACCATTAAGGCTGCACACGCGACGGAAGCTTAAAAAATGGAGTAACTTCTCCCGTTTTCCCAACATTTCCCTTCACTGCTCTGCTCCTATTGATTGTAGCGTGATGAAAAGTATACTATAACCTGCTCAGGAGTATGAAGAATAATTGTACCAAGTTTCGTTAAAATCCGTCGAGTAGTTTTTGTTTTTATAAGGAACATACAGACAGACAGACAGACAGACAAAAATTTTACTGATTGCATTTTTGGCATCAGTATCGATCACTAATCACCCACTGATAGTTATTTTGAAAATATATTTCATGTACAGAATTGACCTCTCTACAGATTTATTATATTATAAGTATAGATAGATTAAAGTTGTTTCTTTTAAAGCAAAAATCGACTGGCAAAAAAGACATCGCAGTTCAGCTTACATGAATACATACATTATTAGGCATACATCCAATACATTATTAGGCTTCGAAAACTGAAAGTAAGTCCAACAAATTATGCAGGTCTCGTTAGCCCTTCTCATAAAAGTCCTACTTTAGTTATAAGTATTTTATTATAATACATAATTCTATTAATTACCTATATTTATTTGCTACTTGAAACATCCCGCTAAAAAACTCATAAGTTATCCGTAAAAGACGTCGCGTCTCACCAGAAATTATTTTTCCGCGGTTTATGTGTCCGTGTCATGCGATACGGCAGATTCGTCACTGGTCGGTCAGGTTGAGCTGTCAATCATAGCAAGTTGATTGGATTTCGATATTGGCACCAATACTTCGCCACTGCACGGGCTAAGTGAAACGGGGAAATAAAACATTTGGAAAATGGACATTAAAATTTTGATTTAAGTGCGCCGTAATTATTTATACTGGAAGTAAAAATACATTTTTTTTGGACAGATTTCACCGAAATAGAAAATGTTTTACTATTTTTCATTCCAATTTTATGATACTAGGAATGTTGTTCCAATTAAATGCAGCAATAAATGTTTAATCACTTAAAATGAATTGCTAAATACGTTTAATGAAGGCCGATTTTATCCAACACGACTAGGTATAGTGCTAAATTAAGACCTAGATTGGTTACAAAATCTCCGCCGGATCGAAATTTTAGAGTCTACTTTGTGGTCGGTGAATACAGCTTTAAGCGAAGTGCCCGACTATAATTATTATTGACTCTTTAATGATTTCACTCAAACTTTCAGCGAGTACGGACAATCATTTCGTGGTAAATCATAACTGTACCAGATTCATTATTTCTTCACAGATAATTTTGTGATGGCGGAATGATGGTCTCATCGAAGACTCAAGCGATTATTATTAGAAAGGGATTGTTAGACAATAATTTGATGTTGTAACTTTGACTCTAAACGCACACTTACGAATCTAGGTAACGTAGGTATTCATTGTATTTGAGCAGGTTAGAAGATCTTGTAAGTGTAGTTATATGCTGTAAATATAAGTTGGTCAATAAATAAATAAACATCTTGTTGAAATACTAAACATTCGATAAAGCCTCTTTGTGTAAAACTTGCGTTCAAATAACAGATACATCACGCTTGCATTAAGCAAATCAATGGAAACTACACTGTGAGGCAGTTAAAACAGGTTCTATTTTTGACGTCGCCTGTACGAAACGCATCGCCGGGCCGAACTGGAATATAATCGATGCAGTGTTGTGTGAAATAGTATCATGGAAAGCTATCAATAACGAGGGCCCGTACTAAGTGCTCGAGACATTACCAGCTTAATGTGCTAATATATTGAACAGCTCGTTTGCAAGTGCAAACGCCACGAATTTGTATCAGCTGGCAACTTGTTAAGAGCTGATGCACGTTTCGTGGTACTGGCGAATTTCCCTTTACCGTCCAGGTGCTTCACTGTGAATCTTTTATGGCAAGTAGCTTTCAATTTTAGCTGCACATTTTCATCGAAAGCAAGAGCATGCATAGCTCTTTGAAATTCAGCATCAACCATTAGAAATAAGTATTCCCAATATTAAACTGCAAAAATTTCTTTGTTTATTTTAAGTTGGAGCTCCCTTAGGAAATCTAAGAGTAAGAGTTGGGAATCCAAAGTCATAACTTCTGTTTAGAAGTGAATGTCGTAGGTTCAATTGAACTTTTTCGAACTCGGAAAATTGCTTGTCGGACTGATGCTAGATTTTTAATGCAAGAAGTAAAAGCAGAAGTGTTACGTAAAGCATGAAACTTGTCCTAACATGAACGAAGCAACTGATTCTACCCACGCTAATAAGCGTACAACTAGTTCCTTTAAGCCAAGTAGAAGTTCCAGAAAGTCCTTGGCAACATGCCAAGAAAACATTAAGACGAAGACGTCGACAACAATTACGTAGCTTGTTTAATTTGATCGAGGAGATATGATCTTCTAAGATGTCGGGCCAGGCGCGGCACCCGACCATGACTGCAATACTCCGGGTCCGAGGACTGGTAACAATTACAGATGTTTTATTTATCAGACGGCAAAGCGGAGCCTCGTCCGGAAAAAGGAATTGATTTGTGCATAATTTAACAGCGAAAACACCTCCCTGAGACCTCTCTCTAGTACCTACTAAAAACAAAACATTCGTTTGTATTTTACTACTTTCCTCGGAATAAATGCATTTTTTATGTTCATATACGCACTCCTTACGAAATGAAGGTGAGTTGATGTGGCGTTTGTTACGAGATTTTTAGAACCTCTGGTTTCATTAACCAAATATTTTATTATTTTACACCGCGTGGAATAAAGAATGCCTAATTCCCTTTGACAGACCATGTCTAATATTTTATTCAAAAGAAGGTTTCGTTAACATAATAATTAAATGTGCTTTATGAATATAAAGTCTTAATCAAAGTCTCGTAAATAGCAGAACTTTTCCTAGTATTTTGCTCGATATACATTATGCATATTAATTAGTTGCGCCTGAAAGGGACGAGAATAAACCAACAAATAGGAAAATTCATAATTCTTCATCTTTCATCTATGTAATACTGTGGTTAATTAAAATGTTATAAAGGTTGAGCATATTTTATACTCGAGCCTGCTTACAGCTGCCCACTATTCCTCGACTGGCTCTTTCATATCCAGGGTTGCCAATGCCAGATTTCTAAACGCCTTGTAAATCTAGGTCACATTTTAACCTTTGGGGAGAACAAAATTCCTTGGTATTCCCCAGAATTCCCCACTTAATTACCTCAAAAAAAAACAACAACTTTAAATTTAAGTTTTTAAAAGAAAAAAAAGAAAGAAAATAAAATTGATATTACCTATTTATTTTTATTCAGTAAGTAATTATTTTTTGCCATAATCTTCCTTGATTTTTTTTGATGAATTAAATTTTAAACTTCGCCTTGTTTTTTTATTCCGTCTCTGTTTACTACAGTAGGTAGGTACCGTATCTGTATTTGGACCATTTCGGTTTTCTGTTTTAATGTTTTTAAGATGACGGTATTGTCTTTCTACTGGCAATTTGGCAACACAAGTAATAAGCAGAAGCGATTTTGAAACTTGGGAACATAATTATAATTATTGTCTCGCGCCGTTATTAAAGCTAAGCTTTATTATCTGGACTTTTTAACAAACATTTGTCAATTTGTGTTCAAAATCGCTTTTGATTAAACAAAACGTAAGCAGTTATGCATAGGTCCCTAATGTGCTTATTAGACTAATTGTTTTCGTTTTCCGTCGAAAAGGGGATTCACCGAATTATTTTTAAAGTTGATGCAGTTTCGCTGTACAGGGATGTGTGATATTTAAAAAAGTATCGATGTCATTAATCATAATTGATGACTAACCTAACCATGAAACTATAGTATCGATGCATTAGTCTATACCTATTACTTCTATACTAATATTATAAAGAGGAAAGATTTGATTGTTTGTTTGTTTGCATTGAATAGGCTCCGAAAATACTGGACCGATTTAAAAAATTCTTTCACCAATAGAAAGCTACATTGTCACTGAGTAACACTGAGTACTTTTTATCCCGAAAAAATGCGCAGTTCCTATGGGTCACGCGGACGAAGTCGCGGGCAAAGTGCTAGTTATCGATAAATGAATAAATGGTAAAATGTTAAAATTCTCACATTTTCCCCACATATTAACAATCCCCATAAAATTCCCAATCAAATTGCGATTCACCGCAGATTCGGGAATTCCCCACAAATTGGCAACACTTTTCATATCAGAATCTAAAATATTCTAAATGCAGCGGAGTGATATCTAAAATTAGTTATTAACCGCATGCAGTCCCGCTGCAAAATTTTTATGGTGTGCCCCGATGCACCGGCAGCGTCCAGTAGTAATAGCATCAGATTGATTAGCGGTGTGCGCACAACAAACACGCGGCTCCGGTGCGGCCGGCTTTGTTGTCGGACCAGGCTGAGTCAGATTCTTGTAGGTAATTAACCGTTGCTATAAATTAGTGCGGCGGGCGGGCGTCGTCCGGCGGGCCTCATTGCGGATGCGACGCACGGCCCGGACGGCCCAAGGATGCGGCGTCCAAACATTGTCACTGCACCGCAACTCCAGCTGTGTTCACTAGTTAGTGCCCGCACAACACTACGTGTTGAAATATTGCCATTGTTACCACTAACTAAGGAAGCGACACTTCATCGATATTCGATTACGTCATAACTCCTGTTCGATACCATTTTGTGGACGTTCTTGTCTTTTATGTGACAAGTTTAATAAGCAGTAAAAACTTTTGAAATTCCTAATTGGATTTCTTTTTGTTATACAATAGATAGCTACCGTTATTTTCGCAGACAAATGTCTATGTGAAGAAAAGAAAAACAAATGTATTTTTAAGACTGTCCTCATTTATTTTATGGATATTCTTCATGGAAGTTTCAACGAAAAACCAAATAGTGAAAACAAACATCGAGTTGTTTACGAGTTTTCAAAGTCCATAATATCGAACAAATAAATTTTATCACACATCCGGCAATAGCAAAAGAAGTGAGCGAAACTATGGAAGAACTGGTAACTCTATTAAATTATAGGAAATATGATAGTAACTTGAACGGTTCGCGTCTCTTAAGAGAAGCCATTATATTAGAACATCTATATTGAGAGCCGATCTATAAATTAGGAAAAGATTAATTACGTGCTTACTTAGGCACATTAATCACTCACAAAGTGCTTGCTGTGGTCATGAACGGTTAAGACAAAAAGCCCAATTTAACGATAAGACCTCAAAAAAATGTAACATAAAGTAAATAATAGTACCATTATATGTATACAAAACACACGATGTTAATATAAAACATATTTGCAATGCATGTCACCGCACCCCTACTATGTAGTCGGCTTGAGGTAATCGCTCCAGCTCACGTATCTGATGGAGTTTCCAAGCTTCCAAACTAGTTGGACTGTTGTCGGAAACTTCCGACGATGCTCGGTGCAAGGTGCATGTTCCAACCTGTTCCCGATAAGGAGGAGGATTCGACCCTAAATCCTAACACGCGCCCCGATCTGTCTAGGTTAGCAAAATATCTAGTCTCTTCTCAATTAAAACTTTCTCCATACAGTGTAGAGCAATGAAAATGTTGAAGCATGTCAGCGTTCATATCTTACATTAATTATTAGCTGAATTAGTGAGGGCGTCACGCGCGGAGACGTTGTTTTATTCAATGTCTTGAGACAACTTATATGGCAGACCATTACCTAATTGAAGGCTGGCTCGTCGCGGCACCTCAGCCAAAGTGTTATTGCAAATGCGAGTCACGACACGGCGTGAACTTGTTGTCGCGGGGGTGCGGGGCGTGCGGCGTGCGGGGCGCGGGGGGTAGGTGTCACGTGACGGGGAGCTGCGGCGTCCCGAACGTTGTCGAGGCCATGAGAGTTATGAGGATTACGGGAAAATGTGTATTCGATGACATTTTTCGGGGCCGTAGAAAAAGATGAAATATAAGGAATTCTAAACGTGACCGGAATATTGTATAAGGCGTCACCTATTACCGGTCTATGCGTTCTTTTCGCGGTCGGGCGGACGAGTGCCGATGAAACCGAGCGTGACGTTCCATTCCTGATATAAAAATGTAAGTATGAAAAAGCTTTGTTAAACGCGACTTGGCTTCGGCGAAGTGGCAAAGTTTGAAGTGGAAAACTTTTCATGGAAAAATCTTTGCAGAAAACGATTAAATTTTAAGGCTATTTGTACTGTTTTAAGCGCGGCCGAGGACGAAATGTCTCATTTAATTTATTTTACTCATTATATTTAGTAACGAAATCCTTCACCGATTCAGTTCAGCTAATTGTCCGCAATTATGTAAATGTAGAACCTAATCGTATAACTGGCGTAACACTCGTGATGGTATTATTCAATAGGTACTTATACTGCAGAGTGCAGACCTCGTAGTCTTTAGAGAAGATTATTTTAATGAAATAATTGAATCTGCGGGAGTACGGTGGACAGTGGACGCTGGCAGAATCTAGAGCAGGCAGCGGGCTTGCGTTGTGATTACACTTGGCTTCCAAAATACGGCCTTAGAGTCGTGTATAAGGATTAACTAGTTAACACATAAAATCGTGTCTCATCAAACCTCAAATTGGATTAATCGAAAATCAATAGATAAGATAATCGAGACAAAGACACGAGACTCGGTGGAAACGCGTCGTAAGAGAAGATTCTTATACCCAGATAAGGAAAACAAGGCTTGTTTGTGGTCCGCATGGTTCCCGGGGAACATTTAGTGCGGACTTGGACCCTCGTTACAATCAGCGCTGAATTATTTACCAGGGCCCAGCTTACTGGCCCGAATTGATTTCTACATAATTTACACGAAAGGAAATGTTAGAACCAAAACGTAAAAACGGTTATAAACCGCTGCGCACGTAAACGTATGACAATGCCGAATTGAGTTTAAAAATTTAAAATGTTTTCGTTCGTTCGGAGAGCGAATCATCGGACGTCTGCAGATAACTATTAGATAGTTGAATCAAGAATGAGGGAGGCAAAAATAAAATCAGTACAGGTGGTATTAGGATTCAGTGCACGTAGCGTATCGGAGGTTTCGGCGGAGGAAGCCGGCTGCGGCGGCGGCTGCCGCAGTGCGCTCCCGCCGCCGCGCCGCCGCCGCCGACCCACCGACAGATAGCTATTCGTGCCTGTTCTAAGACAATTACCGCTACGTAAACGGAAAATTGTTCGAGAGCTCTCTCAAACGTGTTTTCTAATCTTCGAAGAGCGGGATTGAAGGGGAAAGAGATGCCACTTTTACATTTTTAACGTTCGAACGAGATTATACGTTTTGTTACAGGATCGTTCCGTTCCTGAAAAGATAAAACGAAACCCTTATCATATCGTGAGAGTTGATAATGTAAATATTACAGAAATAGCGTTTTTATACGCGGTGAGCTCAAATTGACCGGTTTTTATTGTGAGAGCCTTTTGAATAAAAGATTTTATAATAGATCCGTTCTCTGTTACGGTATCTCGTTCTCATAATACTGGTATCACATAATGTGTGCAAAACAATGAAAGCGCGGGCTGTGCGAACAATTAATATCCAACACAATATTTTCACAAAGTTTCACTTCCGAAACTACATCCTGTGCCGTTTGGAACAAAGTGACTCCTCTGTGCAGACTATTTTACGGGCCATAAACTGCGAGAGGGACAAACAGAAACTCGAACTTAATGCATTTAAAAAATATTCATCTTCATCGATGTTCTAGTTTAGTTAAGGTTGGATCGTATTTAATACGGGTAGGTAGGCAGTAATGTGTTGAGAGTGAGGTTGTGTTTTGACTCCTCGTCTAGGAAGTTAGAACGACACAGTCGAGCGAGTTGTTAAGACTTGTTAGCACGTGGAATCTCACTGTGTTGCTACGGCTTAATCTCAGAATTACGGTGTATCTGGCACGAGCTGAAGATTTGCACTTCTCCGCAAACACACTAATTGAATAAATACAATAATCGTTTTACGACCGATAGCGATATCACAAACATTCTCGATGAGTAAATTAACTCGGCGTCATCCATGTTGGTGTATGTAATTCTATTTGTATAAGTAATACAGTGTGGCTGTTTGTGTAAGTAATTCATCGCGTTAAATGTCTGACTATGGGCCATTAACAATAAATCCCGTTGTTTGTGCCCTCCCCGGCGCTTGGCCGGCTGCGCGGTTGCTCCACACCCCGCCTGACTTTAATCAGCTTCCTCCTCAGATATCTAGAATAAACGTCCGTCTAGATAGAACACTACTTTTATTTCTGTGAACGCGAGGTCAACGTGAGCACAATCCTACTTCAAGTGTCCGTGGTTGATATTAGATTTGCTTCGAAACTATTTTTAAAAACGGTTCCTCTTGGAGGATTTTATTTAGAAGAAATATGAAACGTTCTGTCGTTTCTCGTTATTTCCTCGAGATAAATGTTGGAGTATATTCATTTTTGTATTTTGTAAAGCAAACTCTTTGCTAGAGTGATCTTGAAGGTGAGGGCTTAGATAATAATCCCTAATGTAATTACTTCTTTTAAAAGTATAAGTTTAGTTTTAAGTTGTATTAAAAACTTGTTTTGTACTAATTCCCTCTAAAATGTTAGTAGTTGAGAGAGCAGAACATAAACTTTAACTCGGAAAACACAGACAGCCACAAGCTAAATTCAAGTTGTAGGAAAAAAGCAGCTAAAACTGAAAGCAAAACGTTAACTCGGTTCCGTAGCTGGAAATCTCCGGGGAACTGTTTTTAAGCTGCACGAAACATAAATTTTACAGCTCGTTTAAGTTTAGCTCATTATTTCATTACTCGCATTATCTGCGAACGTCTCTCGGATACATGTAGAGGTGGTAGTTTGTGCAGATAATGTATTTAATAACTTTTTATTTTATTTAAGTTTTAATTAACGCTTCTTTACATTTCTTGCAAATTATAACAAAAATAATTTTGTGTGTGAATTATAAAAAATGTAAAGTTACTGCTTTAAGAAAAAACCTTGAATGAATAAGTCATACATTCATATTAATATCATACTAAGTGCTATATAATCGACCGTATACGAAACAGTTTCTTCGAATTGTCTCTCTTTTACACATTATAGTTTCCTGATACTTTTTTAATTGTAAGGCTGAATGTTTAATATAAATTATGGAGGCTCCAGTGGTAGTGTAAAAAACCGGTCAAGTGCGAGTCGGACTCGCACACTAAGGATTCCGTCCAGTTATATAGGGACTTTGGGGTTTGACTTTTATTGTTATTTCCTTTATATGCCATGATAGCGCCCATATTTGCATGTAGGTATTCTGTGAAAATTTCAATTAGCTAGCTATTACGAATCTTATGATACAGCCCTGTGACAGACAGATGGACGGACAGGCGGCGTAGGCTTGGGCATTTCCGGTACGGAACCCTAAAAAACAAAGTAATTGCAACGTATTTCTAACAAATCTCTCCGGTAACGGCGTCTCGTTTCTCTGTTATAATAACGCTATTTCCATAAAGCAGCATGGTTACATATAGCCACGTATGAGGCACCAACTCGTATCATTGTATGGAAAGCGTCTTGACATTCGAGTCACGTTTAATATTTCTTATTTCCTTTGTCTCATTTGTCCTCGAGTCAAAATGACATCAAGCCGTTGTATCTGAGTGTTTTTTGTTCCGATTTCTTGGATTGGGATTTTTTACTTACGTTTCAGTCATATTAATATAGCTGTAAAATGTAATGCTTTATCATAGGTACCTATATAAGGAATCGTTTCCAATGCTGTTAGTTGTGATTTTCCTTGTTTTACCGACTGTTCCAGAAGGAGGGTACCTAGTGTTTTTTGATTGTATGTAGGTCATCATCTGCCTAGCCTTTTCCCAAACATGATTGGGGTCGGCTTCCAGTCTAACTGGTTGCGGCTGAATATCAATATTTTACATGGAGCGACCGCCATCTGACCTCCACAACCCAATTACTGGGGAATACCGGTGTTCGAATGTTAGACCAGTTGTCAGACTTTTGGGCTCCTGACTACCCGTAACGACTGTCAAAGATATTCCTATGACAACCGGGACCGACTGTTTAACGTGCTCTCCGAGGCACGGAGGGGTCTCGATGCGTAAAGAACGGTCACCCATCGAAGGACTGACCGCGGCAAGCGCAGCTTAACCTCGCAGATCGATCGATCAGCGCGGCTGTCATTTAGCCACGAGCCCCTCAAATTTTTTTTGATTGTATGTAGGTATGTATGTCTATTTCTTTGCTACGCTCTGTAGCCTAAAACTGCTTCATGGCTATCAACATGATATAGATAACGTTTCTTTAGATTCGTCTTCATTGTGGGAGTGACATAAGGTATAATTTTTAGGTCTAGTCGGGTTTGTTGTTTTTTCTAATAATTGTGTTTATCCTATTGGTCCAATGCCTTAAACAAAACAGACTAAGTTACTTTCTTGGCCCCATTTCGTACAACAATTGGCCAAGTTTAACGCGGCCAAGATAAAAAAGGCTTAGTACTTATACTCAATAGAGTTCCCACAGTTTACCCAGCAAATATCGGTGCCTGACGGGAATACTTTATGGATACTGGGCCAGTAACTTCTTTAGCTTATCTAGATTAGATAAATCTCGTCCAACGCATTTGCGTTGGACGAGATTTATCTATTTATCTATTTATGATTTAGGTATTTACCTACTACGTTTTTATGCTGACAGAGTTTGTTTTGTCATTATTTAAATTTATGTAGGTATTACCATGTGTAAATAGGTAGAGATGAAAGTTTCCCTCGTTCGGACACAGATCATAAGTTATAAAACCTTTTAGACGCAGGTGAAGGCGCAGCATTAAAAACGTCATTTAGTGAATACAACCATGGCCGGTGGGGTCGCGTGGCCGCCCAGACTCCCTTTGGTCCTATATCCAAAGGAGTCATTCGTACGCATACATGTTATATGAGTAAACGCTTTGTACATTTCACCGGTATTGCCTCCATTTGATATTGGATAGCAATTTATTTATCATACATATTGCGGCTGGGAACGGGCACCGAATCTCGCTGTAAAGGCGTCTTTCTTTCTGTAGGGAATCAGGAATCGAATACGTGTGGGGAATTCCGTGTGTACCTGACGGTGTCGTTTAACTATGTTGATAGCAATACACATTTTAAACATATGTAGGTCAATTGATTTTATCGTCTGGAAACTTTTGCATTGCATTCACTGGGGAACGTGTTTGTTATTCCTGACAACGTTCGGTAAATTGTATTTTTCGTTTATTAAGTCGAGCCGTTTTTGTAGAGAATACCGCGAAATGCAGCCTGAAAATTGATGTTTTAAAAAAGAAATTGTGAAAGGCCGTTTTCATGAAACATTTTAATTAGGTAGCAAAATTATTGGGAGAAATAAACAACAAATTCAGATGAATAAAGCAATAAATTGGCATAATAAAGTTTAATTGTAATGTTATAAAAGCCTACCATGGGTTGTTATTGTTGCGAATGTTTTCTCAGTAACTTATTGAGCCTTAATTTGTTATTAATATTTAATAACAATGGATGGAAGATATACTGATACCATTAGCAGAAATGCGGAAAACGACCGATAATTTTACGAGCAAATACCTAGATAATATTTTCAATGCAAGATCAATGTAACAGGAAACTGATTAAAAATTTATCAACACATCTCTGGTAAAATGGATCTGGATCTGGAAGAAAAAACATGATTTTTGTAGGGTCCATTTCAATTGAATTTGTTAACTTTGTAAACAATGTCAGTATGGCCACCTGTCAAAATTTGATGAATTTGTATATAAAGTTTGTTTACATAGTTTACAAGTTCTATTGAAATGGACCATACAAACAATAATTATGTACCTATTGTAATAGCTTTTTAAAAATAACCGTTATCGAAAAGTAGACTAAGCGTTCCACCGTAAGTCAAAACAATAACCATTTAAAATAATGTTACAAAAACCTTTAAAAAATGTAAATTGAAAATCATAAATCTTCGCCCACATTTAACTGAAATAACTTTTGCCCGCAACCTATTTAGGTTGTGCTTGTATTTAAATAACGAAAAGAACCATTTACTGGCGGCAATACAGACTTTATCGGAGCGACTCCATCATCACAATAACTCGTTCAATAAGTGCGCCACAACATCGGTAATATGGTTTCATTTAGAAAGATGCAAATGTCGCGACGCCGGCCACGCTCCACCGAACGCGATATTGCGCCTCCGTGGCACTCCCCGGGTCCTCCCCCTCTCCGCCTGCACCGCCTTACACCTCGCCACACTTCCTCACCTCGACTATCTTCACTTTTAATCGCTCCCCTGAGAATTTATTAAAAATCGTGCGCGATTTTACCTAACTACTAGCACAAATTCCAACTTATTTAGACTTGAAATTCAAAACAAAACAGATCTATCCGTACGTTTTGTCCAAATTTACGCTCTCACGGACAATTTTAGGGGAATCGAAAGTTGGCAATTCATAAATCTCTGTTAAGACGCAAAGCATAGGTGTACCGGAACGCAATAATTTAAAGAGTTAGCCGTTGAAAACGTCGCTGGAGTTGTAAAAACTTCACTCTGTGAATTCCGCACATTTCTACGGTGGAGTTGTAGGTTTAAGTTGAAAATTTATGCCGTGCGAGTGTTCACAGTGTTAAGCAAGAAGGAACCTCGTGAGTGTCGCATAGATCACGCAGGACGTGGCATATCGCGGCGCCGCATATGCACACCGCCGCCACTAGACATGTCTGACGTGCACGCGTCCTGACTCCCTGTATCTGTTAATAAATAATAAGGTCCCTAAGTGTACTACGGCCAGCGAACAAACATGCTTGCATGTCGCATGGAGTGAGCATATTAGCAGCAGAGTTGCAAATGCTTCGAGTAGTAGTTCGAGTGATGTCTATAGCCATAAATAATTCTGTATTTGAGTAAAGCAATGTACAAAGTAATAAAAGTCGCAAGCTCATCACACGGGAAGATACTTTTCTCCGTTTCGGACTCGTATTGCAAGATTGTTTTCTCCTCCAGAAGAAAAACAAAAGATATGTGCGGTAAATACCAACCTCTTTGGAAACTCATTCGTCTGTCGAACGTTTAACTTAGAATTTCTAGTTCAGGCCATTTACATTCCGAAATGTGAAAAGTCATGCTGAACGAATGCGAGCTCCGTATCTTGGGATTTTCTAACTTCACGTGCTTTTCCGTTTATTTCCTGCACGGTTCTCCCCCCGGCCCGAATCAGTCCCGGCTTCGTTAAGGAACTAATCGGCTCATTGTGCAGAAACTGCACTCTGACCTCGTTCGATCTGCACCGATATCTCTTGGTATCTACGTAAATGAAAATTTAATTTCTTTTTCTACCGGTAATTTTGCTCAGAGAGATACTGTTATATGTGCTTGATACTGCACAGGTGGTGAAAATGTGTTTTGTATGCCATAAAAAGTACTGCTACGTGATCCGTTCAGTGTTCAATTAGTTAATGTGTTTGATTCGCTGAGAACATCTACGGCACATGTGTTTGTGAGACGACTACATTGTGCTGATCATGTTTTGTAATTGATCTGTTCAAAGTTGATTATTTCCGTAACTATTTTATTTACTACATTTTACTGTTAAAGTTAAAACTAAGCAAAATTTACTTGTTTCACTATTAATTATCAAGTTACTCTCAAATTAAATACATGTTTGCAATCATTTTAGTAATGACACTATAAACGCCTTGATACGAGAACATATAGATAAGATTCCTTAACCTCGCTAAGTTTTACAGAATTGTCCGTGCCACAAAGTATTTAACAGCGTGCCTATTTTAAAAAGTATAAAATTTTATGTAATTTGAAACAAAGCCGGGTGTAGTGAGCCTTCACGTCACCAACGTTATAATAAGATCGTGGAAGGAGGTTTTGGCGCGCAGTTAGTAATAAAAACTTTTGTAATTACACTCATTTAGGGCAAGGAACCCGCCGTTGACGCGGTGTCGTGCCAAAAACGGCAATTATTTTTATAACACCACCCCGGCCAAGTTCTCTCTGATTCTTTCGTGACCGTTGACACACACATTTCGTGTTTTGTGGGAGACGATGTATAGCCGCCCATTTTTGGTACACTAATGTGCGGTTTGACTCAAATTTCACACTGTCTGTCGCTTTGTAAATATTTTATTTTACGTTTTTTGGCGATGAAGTTAATGCCTTTTTTGTGAAAAAAATGAAGTCGTTATTCTGCTCGTGTTTGTTTATCAGATCAAAATAATGTTTAACATAAATTATTTCAATTACGAGGCAGTTTTTTATGCAAAGACGTCAAATAAAAACTAGATGATTATAAAAATAATGCGAATAAAACAAATGAGCAATCCTGCAAAACATCTGCAGCAACTTTTTACATAACAATTACGTAAATATTCCGTCTCAGTTGCGGTTAGAACACAATGAACATGAGGAGCTTAATAAAGAAACCAAATAACAAAACCAGGGAGAAAAATACAGTAAACAAGAATCACAATTTGTAAATAATTTGTTCAGTAAAATTATAATCCGCATCCGGACATGGGGGCCGTGTCAGGCGGTGACAAGCGACAACTTGGCAAGGCACCGCTCGTAAAAACTTTTCTAATTATGTACATTTTGTAGCTAAGAAGCGCGGATACTCCACCACATTATATTTTCTAGTTAATTTGGCGGATTTGGTGTGAACACGGAGTCGTAATAATGGGTGAGCGCACCCGCGGTTTGCGTCGCCGCCTGATCTCCGGTGTTACTTACACAAGCCAACAAACTTAAATGGAAACACTGATTCGTCGTAAGATAAACCCGAGATGTCACGGCATGTACCTATGTATGTAGACACCAACATATTGTAAATGCTCAGCTGTTTTTTTGATAACATCAAAATAAATAATATTTCATCGTTGTCTCGGAAACTTTCTTTTCATATCTTTCCTGGAACACCGTATGATGTCCTGATCAATATCAAAGTTAGAAAAGTTGCCTTTTCAAATAAATATTAAATTGCAATAGGATTGCTATCTGGCATAAGAAAATGTGAGTGTTCGCAATTGCCTATTTTATGGAGTCAAAGAAGTATGAAGGGAAAAATAAAAGTAATTGAAGCAGAAAAGTAAGTTTGAGCCAGTAAAGAATAACAACAAGCAATGCCTTTTAGGAGCCAAATTTAGGCTTTAGCAAGCTTTAGGCACTAATTGCTCGGGCGCCAGCACAAAGTAAACCAGCTTATTATTCATGGTAGTCCTACAAGGCGACTTGAATTAGTCTTAAAAATAGGCAGTAGTTGATTGAGCAGTACTACAGTCCTAGGTATCTTTCTGCCAGAAGGTTGGTAATACGAATATCCATTTGCCAATCACTATTGATATTGACATAATCACCATTGCTATGATGACAAAATTATGGCACGTTTGGTGCAGTAGCTGAGCGTTTGGCTACCGCGTTGCATGTTGCGATTTCTATTCCCTCATGAAATAGATTGTATAGCCTACATAATATATTATAGTGAGAGCAGTGGTGACCCAGTGGTAGGGGCCACGACTTAAAAGTAGTAGGTCATGGGTACCCGGTACCGCACACTTTGTGTTATCAACACTGCTCTAAAAATAGGGAAGGAAAATATCGTGAGGAAACCGGCATGTCCTAGAACCAAAAATTTGAAAACATGATCGACGGTCCCTACATACAATCCCCTAAGTGGCAGATACGTGATTTGTGTTTGTTGTTTTCGTGGCCATCAGGCCACCTTATACTATCGCTTAGTTTAATAAAAATAATTCTAAGTTGGCCAATTGAACATTAAAACAACACAAAAAATGTCTCTTGTAGAACATTATGTACGCGCGCTTGAATCTTTAAAGCGTTCTTCTGTAAAATTTGTCATTTGTAGTTAGAGGATTGTACGTAGGGACCGTTGATATGACGTCGATGAACCTGCTCTCAGCCCGCATGATGGAACTATGGCCCATATTTACAGAGTGCACCCAGAAAGGTGAGCTAAGATCACCACAAAGGGTACCTAATGACCGAAACCGTTGCCGAAGAAGACCGAGAAAACGCTGGCTAGAAGATCTTGACGCTTCTCTCAAAGATTAGTCACATCAAGGTTTTGACGAAGATGGATGGAAGAGTAAGGGTCTCTTCTTACTCTTGCCTTTTCCCAGCAGTGGGAAATCATAGGTGAAAAAAGGTAACCCAAGGTCCGTTAATTTATGGATGGAGAGTAAGGGTCTCTTCTTACTCTTGCCTTTTCCCAGCAGTGGGAAATCATAGGTGAAAAAAGGTAACCCAAGGTCCGTTAATTTACTGTAGTATTCTATTTCAATGCCTAGTTTTCAACAATACAATTTTTCGAACCAATATGACATAAATATTAAAACTGAAATCAATATACCGTTCTTAAGCAACTTATGTTAAACTTTCAAGAGTTGTTACGACACTTTAGCAGTAACATTTGCGCAAAAGTAAAAGTATAGTTGATAGTTCCCAGCAATAGTTACGTAATCTTGTTTCCTGGTAACTAATGAAAGAAAATATAGTTATCATAGACATCATCTTGAGGGGAATAGTTATGGTTACGTTATGGTGTCTGTAACCACGGGGTAGAAACGTGTCATTATTTTGTGCAAGACTATGGTGTTTAATACTTTGCTTGTTTTCTTAGATTTGTTTTTTATGTAAATAGGTACCTATTCAAGTGGATAATATGTATGTAGAGTCGAAACCCCTAATAATATCCCTATCCCTACTAATATTATTAATGCGTAGGTTTGTTTGTTGGTTTGTCCTTCTTTTATGCAGCAATAGACTATGCGGCAACTGGACTGACAGAGTTTTTATTCCTGTAGTACGTTCCCCAGGGATAATTTCAGACCTCGCGGGTAAGGACGCGGGCAGAAGCTAGCTAGCTAGCATACTTAAAAAACATGTTAAAAAATATGTTTTTATTTAAATATTAAAAATAATAGTTTATGTACAAACTGTCGTGGTCCGATCGTATAATTGGCCAGGCATTTCATAAAACGCCGCCAATTCATGATTTGGCCAGCTAACACCCGCCATATCATTCAACACTCATCGTTTGATGATTTGTATAGGGACGTTTGGGCATACCGATTATGTAGGGTGGTTTGTTGTCACTTATCATTCTACAGAATACGAACACAATAATATACAGCGTGTAATTGACAGGTTGGCAAAAACGAAAAGTATGAATTCAGACTGGTATTGTTAATATTTTGATAGTGAAATATTTTCCCGCAAATGATGTAGGTACTACGGAGGCCAGTAAACTTTTACAGCTAACAGCTGATTCCGCGCGGGTTGTATGAATTTTCTTTTACGATTACATTGCCAAATTTAAGTTTTTTGCTTTTTTTCACCAAAATTGTGTTTTTAGGGCTGGATTTTGTTGTAACAAATGAATAGAACACAAATCTAGTTGAAAAACGGTCGGAAAATTCGACAATTTTCCTGAAGAAAATTCCAACGTTTTTCAGTCATAATCATGGTCATGAAGCTACAGTTTCAGTTTTTGCCAACCTGTCAATTACACGGTGTATATTATGCGTTCCATGTAATAATCCCGTTTGTGCTTGCGTTCTTGGGATGTTTTTTGTGCGTCGACTTTGTTTGGTTATGAGTTGAAATAGTAGAGCATAGTTATGACAGAAGTGACAGAACCGAATTGGCCAACACCGACTCTACATGGTCTCTCTACATCTGCTCTCCCCCTAGAGCTAGAGTGTTTTTGTAAACCTGGAGGCGCGGAGGGAGAACAGCCCCCGCTCGCTGTAACAAAGTGTAGGCCACGTGCGAGCCAGAGAGATTGAGGCTGCACTAAAAAGCCGAAGCTGTGAAGGTGAGCATTTTTTTTTTTTTTTTTGATGATGGGAAATCATCAAATGTCCCCTCCCGCTCTGGGCGGAGCGGAAGGGAGTGTCAGACTCTTACTGACTAAAACCCACCCGTGTTCCTTCCTTAGCCCTTTTGTCCGGGTCAGCGGTATCCCTTCCGGACAATCCCGCTTGTGAAGTTGAGCCTGGGATTTGTTATGCAAGGGCGGAGGGGCTGCATTTCCCGCAGCACCAGAGGCATGTAAAATGCCGTGGTCCGATCGTATTAGCCAGATCATGAAATTCCTTGGCATTTCATGAAACGCTGCCATTTCATGATTTGGCCAGCTAAAACCCGAGCCATATCCCGAAATAGCTAAACGTTTAGCCAGCCAAATCGACAAACGTAATTTTTTGATCGATCTGCCTGAATGTTAATTAGCCATTTCATAAATTAATTAGGAAAATAATAAATTAAAAATACATTTGAGTGCAAAAATACTGCTAAAATATTTTTTTGCCAGCAGATCTGCAAAAAGAGGAGATTAGTAAAAAGAAAAGTAGGCACAGTGGGTGAAAGAATGAGGAAGTGTTTTGAAGAGAACATAATTATTTGTGTTTTGACAAATTGAAATAAATGCTTTGACTTTGACTTTGAAAGCATGAAGAGGAGAATTAAAGTGTAAACATAAATCAATAATACAAGATTTGCTCTGTAACCGTGCCATATTTCTAGAGGTTATTTGCACTATTATTCAGAATAAAAAAAAAGAATAGATATTTTTTTTCTACTCTCAATACAAATAGCATCAGCTAATTCAATTCATATAGTCGAAAAATGTTTAGCCGAATTTTTTTGTTTGACCTATCAAATGAATAAGAGTCCAAACAACCTCTAGAAATTTGGCACGCGTACAGATCAACATCTTGTAAATATACTTATATAAATACATATGCTAATATGCAGGGTGTAAGGTCAAATGAAGGACAAGTCCTCAGGACATATTGAAGGGTATTCACTCAGATCATAGAAACAAGGGAGAGATGTGCCAAGGCGCTATTGAGCTTGATGCTTCAATTTGCCCACATTCGGCGTAGTACAAAAGTACACGATGATATAAATACAGTGTTTTAGTTTAGTGCTAGTGTTGAGTGACGATTAACAGTGTTAGATTGAGGGTGTGCGGAATTTTTAATGTGTGGGAGATCTTTATATTCACGAGGGGCGCATGTAATTGTGTTGAAAAATGTACTAAAAGTGGCGACAGTTGTTCCCGTACTAATTTGCTATGATCTATATAATAGGTCTTTACCTATGAAATTGCCGTTTTGTATGAAAAAATTTAAACGAATTTTTTTCATGTATTTTCTATTTGTATTAATCGAAGTAATCACCCATGCAATCAATGCATCTTTGCCAACGCAGTGGCAGTTTATTGATGCCCTTCTTAAAGAAATCAGCTGGACGGGAGGCAACAAATTCTTCAAAGGGATTTTGTACTGCCTCTCGGGTATTGAATTTTTTTCCCGCCAAGAAGTTATCCAAATTCTGGAAAAAGTTAGTAGTCTGTAGGCGCAAGGTCTGGTGAGTAGGGCGGATGACGGAGAGCTTCCAACCCCAGTTCTTGCAACTTGGAGACCGTCTGCTGTGCAGTATGAGGTCGCGCGTTGTCGTGCAGGAGCAGTGGAGACGAGCGATTGACCAATGCTGGTTGGAGATGTGCCAGCTTCTTCATCATTGTGTTCAGTTCTTCACAGTACACATCTGCAGTAATGCTCACCCCGTTTGGTAAGAAGCTGTGATGAATCACACCGGCGCTAGACCACCAAACAGTGACCATAACTTTTCTAGGGGTAAGTTTTCGTTTAGGGCATTGTTTAGGTGCTGAACCAGGATCCAACCAACTTGCTGAGCGCTTGCGGTTATCAAACAGAATCCATTTCTCATCGCAGGTAACAATGCGGTTCAAAATTCCTTCATTTGTGTGTCTGTTGAGCAGTGCAAGGCACGTCTCGACGCGTACTTCGCGCTGGCGATCATTGAGTTCGTGGGGCACCCATTTGTCAAGCTTTTTTACCTTGCCAATTTGACGCAAATGGACCAATATTGTTTTGACGCTAACGTCGAAAGCTGCTGCTAATTCAGCCGTAGATTGTGTATCATCAGCTTCCACAATCACCTTTAATTCGTCATTGTCAACCAAAGTGTTCGGACGACCGCGAGGTTCATTTTTCAGGTCGAAATTTCCAGAACGGTAGCGAGCAAACCAATAACAGGTGGTGCGTTGGTTTGTAGTGTTAGCTCCGTAAACGTCGTTGATGTTGCGTGCCGCTTGTGGCGCGTTGCTGCTACGACGGTACTCGTATTCCATATTTACTCGAATTTTTAACGTATCCATGATGACGAAAAAGATTGAAATGCGATGAAAATGTAACTTACACTAATCAATAAACAAATGACTACTTTTGGAAAAAAAAAAACCATGTTTTTAAAATAAAATTAATTTGAAATTGGAATTCTTAGCCAAACAAAAATTATTTTGATTTGAAATGGCCAGTACTGCAGAACGGCAATTTCATAGGTAAAGACCTAATATATATATCTCCTTGTTTCTATGATCTGGGGTATTCAGCACACAAATCTAAATAATAAGTCAACTATTTACTATATAACTGTTCTATTGATTAACAACTATATAATTCCGTTTACATACGTCATGTAAGATATGCCTTACATAATTTGCTCGAAAGCGGCGACAAGGTCACGCGCGTTTGCAACTTCTATTGATTTATTGGTGGTATTCAGTATTCGGTACTTAGTTCGATTAACTACGGGTCCGACCTTGAAATCACGAAAAAAAACAACTGTTCCATAAAATATTTCCATATCACTCGAAAAAATTTATGGAACTGTTGTTTTTTTGCCGCATTGCGAACATAATCACTGCCTATGAGCATGGCTTAAGATTTTGTGTAGTTAATTTACAGACCGAATGATCTAACCCAATCGCTTATACTTAATAATGATTTATAGCAGCGATGGCAGTACTCGCGTCACCCACTTGGAAATGACTGTAAAGCTGCAAATCATCTTCGTCTATAGAAGCTTTTTTTCCCATTCTTTGGTTTATTTTGGTGATGAGTCAATGTTATGAATCAAAGTGTTTATTTGCTTTTTGGGTACCTATGTCATCATCTATTTTGTGGTACTCAGTATCGCATTAGTTAATAACTTGAAGTTATGAGTCAAGGCAACTAGGAACAGTCAGCTTGTGGCCGTTCTCAAAAAGCGATCCATCGGCTCTTTGAGCATTTTCCCCTATTAGAGATCGATTGATCAGTTATTGAGAACAGCCTTTCTGGAATGATATAGTCAATTAAAAAATCAATATATCTTGAAAGCTGCATAATTAGTACCAAATAAAAGAACATTAAAGAGTTAGTCTCAGATAATAAAGTAACGCACGGTCATGGATAAGAAATGCGACAAATTTCTTGGCATGCATTTTGTTGAATTGTTCTATTACGGAAGATCCAGCGCTATGAGTTTTATTTAAGATTTTGGAGGTCATGCTCTCATTGTGCAAGTAGACCATAACATAACACCACGACTGTATTTCCCCTAAGGGTTGGGCAGAGGCGTATATTATATATACCTAATACCTAGTAGTATTAGGAATAATTGCACCCACATTTCGCCAGATGTGTTTTAAAGTTTCATATAATAAGGGCGAGCTTATTGCATGCAATTAACCGTGCACAAATTCGAACTCGAGCTGTTATTGAGAATAACTTATTAGAATAAAAAGTAGGTACCTATATGAGAAACGTAGACCACAGTGGCGTAGGTACCTAGAGGTCAAGCCCGACGCATTTTTTTCGTTTAAAAGTGTATTTATGTTAATTTTTCATGAATGTACGTATTGGTTTAATAACGACATTAACTTACATTTATGAAAAATTAACATAAACATCCTCTAAAAGTCTAAACCCAAAAAATGCGTCGGGCTTGCCCTCTAGGCACGTCACTGATAGACCAAGACCAATACGCATAATGATTAGGTCTTTATCTACAGTTAAAGTCCTATAATGCCTAATTACTACGTTAAAGGATAGTGGGCAAAAATTTATGGAGTTTGGTCCAAAAAAAAAATTAAGCGGCCACTTCTGGAAGTAACGTTCATTTCAAGGTATTGTTATGTACTGTCATTTACCAAAAACCAAACTTCATTATCATGGTTCTTTTTTAAAATATGACCATAAAATGATTTTGAATTTTATTGCTAAATCAATTGATTCGACGATTATTTAACCAAAATACTTACATATCTAGGATAACTATATTCATTGTGAGTTTTACGATAGGCTCAACCAGGTTTATGATAGGCACAAACACCTGCATTAATTAGTCCTCGCATTTATAAAGGATTTTGAATGGATGAATAGTACTATTAATATATTATTTTAATAATTAATTATTCGTCAACAATAACTATCCGCCTAGCCTTTTTCCAAACTAGATTGGGGTCGGCTTCCAGTCTAACTAGATGCGGCTGAATATCAATATTTTACGTGGAGCGACTGCCATCTGACCTCCACAAGCCAATTATTGGGGAATACCGGTATTCGAAAGTTAGACCAGTTTCGGGCTCCTGACTACTCGTAAGGACTGTCAAAGATATTCCTATGACAACCGGGACCGACTGTTTAACGTGCTCTTCGAGGCACGGAGGGGTCTCGATGTATAAAGAACGGTCACCCATCCAAGACTGACCGCGGCAAGCGCAGCTTAACCTCGCAGATCGATCGATCAGCGCGGCAGTGATTTAGCCACGAGCCCCTCCTATTCGTCAACAATAACTGTATCCATAAATTCTGCTGGTATGTGTATGGCATCTTGATGACGAGCCCATCCAAGATACCATACCACACTCATGATGTGGGCACAGCAGCCTAGTGTCCTCTTCCCGGAGGCACATGTGCAATAATAGTGCAATATCCTTTCTCTTCTTCGTTAATATATTGTTCAATAGCAGGATTAGCTTCAAATATTTCTCTCGTTAGAAGATAATGTCTTCTTCGGCGACGAGTATCGCATACAAAACAGGTCTGAGTTTCCATTACAAAGCCAAAGTCGTTGGGTAATCGGCGTCAATTAAGAATATTGCAAAAGTCGTCGGTATCCAAGGTTTAAAAAGTTCCAATCACTGAGCAAACTCAAGTCCAATATGAAAAGCCAAAACGTTAGAGAACAAAGGAACTGATGTCAAACACAAAAACCCACCACAACGAACGGCCCATAGGTAGCCCAAAGACTGTAAAACTACCTACGATTATTGCTGAATTTATTTGAAGTTTATTTGAATTTTTTGTGACACATAGGGTTTTTTTTACAACAATCTGCCAGTTTGCCGTAAAAACCACTAAAAACTACATACAGTAGGTACTCATAAGTAACGCCTTCACCGGCAAATATGTTCATATTCTTAAAAGCAGGATATCTCCTAAACTAACCGGATGCCAGATTTTTTCTCAGAATAACAAATGAAGTACACATATAGCTTTCATTTAAAATTGGTTCCTGAAGTGGCCGCTCATTTTTTCTTTTGGACCAACATTGCCCAAAGTAACTACCTATAGGTAGGTACTCATTCTTCTGAAATGAGCGAAAAGTACAAACAACAATACTTATTGTCTAAGTTTCTAAATCCAGTAGCACGGCCCATATTGTTTCGCATAACAAATCTAAAGTAATCCTCCATGTTCGTACACAATTTTAGAGCATGAGCATTAAAAACGCTACGAACAATGCATGTTTTGGTTAAAAATACGAATAGGCGAAAAATAGCTCACCTCCCGCGGGTCCGGACTCCAGGTCCAACGTCCACACGAGTACAGTATGACTATGAACAAAGAGGTCTGTAACGCGTCCGCTGTAAACGTGGAGTGGCCTGTAATCTGTTACTTTTACGTAGCACTTGTTTTGTTTCCGCGCGATTCCCGGGAATATTTTTACTACGCGGACCGGACGACCCATCCCACCGAACGATGCTACGTCTGCATAAAACTCCAGGAAATTTTACGTGTTTCGACACAATGATTATGAAACACTCGTAAACTTGAACTAGGATTTTTCCCGTCGAGCTCCAAGTTATCCATTTTCTCGGCGACTGTTCGCCGCCGGATCCGAAGCTCTCACAAAGAAAATATAAAACGAAACGCCATTAAGAGTTGTTTACGCGGCATGCATAAATACAAATGAATGGCCCTAAAGCATCGCGGTTAAGACTGTAGTGAGAAAGTTTTGCAATTATTGTAATTACGAGCCGACCGAGAAGCATCCACCGTCGACACAAACGTCATATTTCCTACTTAATCGCGCCGAGTTGCCGGCGTTATTATAAATAAATCAATTTACTACGTTCGCTAGGAACCACGTTACTCATGCCGTAATGCTTCAACTTTAACTAACACCTACACGCATCTGTAATTATAACTTAAATAACTAACGCAATTAAATACATTTTAAAGATCTGCTTTATCATAGTGATAATTACATTGAATATAACTTATGTGCTCGCTAAATATTTGAATAATTTTATTCATGTAATAAAGTGTGTTTTTAATATATTTAATAATAACCCGTACTTTTGTACCTACGTGGCTTTGTTGGCGGCAAACTTAATTCTGTCAGGAGTACCTCGAGGGAATACGTACAGTGTGTAAAATTTCAGGTAAATTTTCAGTCTACAGATAGCTGCGTAGACATAACATACATAGAACCTACTTTAAAAGCTTGTAAATGCTAATTTGAAGCCTTGAAGTCTAAATATAGACATTAGATATGACAAAAGTATTAACTGCATCTTAATTTTTATAAGTGAGTTAACTGTAGGCAATATAGGACACTTATTTTCAACCTTGCTACAATAAAATGTTTTAATAATTAAATTGCGCTTTAAAATAAATTGAACTTTCAACTGTGAAAATGCCGTTCAGTTCATTGATTCAGTGTTTTTGATACATGACAAACACATTGCCACTTAATTTCATTATACTTAAGTACTTACGAAAATGATTGACTTAAATCATTCAAACATTTAATTGATGATGAAATTCACTTTGAATCAGTATTGAAATATCATCTGATTAATAGCAAAATAATCTTTACATGGAGCAATGACATCAGTGTGTGGGTAGCAACACAAACGTATTAGTCATCCAATCCGCGCGATCAATCCCGAATGCATTTAAAACTTTGCGCATAAATGGGTGCACTTAACGTATTAAATTCGCTGACAATGAATAACGGGCGGGCTGGCGTACAAACTGTAAAATATTCATCTTAAAAAAGCGGCATTTAAATCTCCCCCTGTAATATGAGTAACGGCTTATTTGGGTGTAAATTGTGGAGCGGTCGTTCGTCAAACGGGTGCAATGAGAGACGCAATCACTTAGAGTATGTTCTCTACTCCACAACCCTGTAACAGTGTTTACAAACGCACAGTTTGCGGAACGAGCGACAACTACACTATTTTCAAATTACAGTTATGCTCGGAGTTGTAACATTTGGAATGCTTGTTTTCTAACCGCAAATATCATCTGACGCAGCAACTATGAATTTTATATAAGGCTACGTCCACATTGACTTTAATTACGAAAAAACTCTTTTATAATGTAGTTAGAAAACAATCACGCACCGACACACAAAAGTGCTACGTTAAATAAACATAATAAATTAACTAGTGCGGAATAAATGAATGCAGTCAGTTTTTCTTCTTAAAAATGCCATTGTAACACACCTACGTCGGATTATCATGCTAATGTAAATACGAAGTGAAGGGGCAGTCTCATAACAGATACTATCTCCCCGCTTAAAAACATTTTTTATTTTTAATCTCGCATAAGGGTGAGTGCAGACCATAGGATCGATGCGCTCTTCATCGACTTTTTTCACCACTAATTAATCACACAGAGCGATGATTTATCAACGCAGCCGCGGGCACATTTTAAAGCAGCACTTTAATGATCCGTTTGTCGGACGTTAGTATTTCTTCCTAAGCATGGCACGTGCCGCGGACGGGTTTATGCTGTTTGTTTTACGATTTACAGCTTCAATGAATTTTTAGCGGCAGTGTTAAGTGATGCGAACTGCTTTGTTAATAGATCGCGAGCGGGTTTAAGTGATTCTGTAATGAACGTAATTACAAGCTTTCATACAAATTAGACGTTTTTAAAGCTGTAATTGAATGTTAAATTGAAAAATAAATAGACATTAACCAACCTTTGATTAAAATTATACTTGTCGCCTTTTAAATGCTTTAACTCAATACTAATGACATAATAATATTAATCAATACCTGTTGTGATTTAAAGTTGATCAAACGCAGCAATTACCTGAAACAATACAAAACAATCATAAATTTTAGCCCAACCTGACAAAGTACAGAAATAATTACAGTACTGAATAACACCATTCAAAGTGGAGTGATGAAAGAAAAACATGGGGGGAGGGATTGCGCTTTTATTGAAACCAATCTCACCACTTGCCTCGACTGACTGCGCCCCGAGCTGAATGCGCGTAATTGCTTCGTCATTCAGATGATCGCAGCTTTACCGGCTTGTCTTGTTGACTGTACTTGTAGGCACTCGCTTTGTGCACGCGGCCTTACGTCGGCTGACATGTGCTATTGTCTCGCAGAGTTTCGCCGCTCGCTTTTATGACGGCAACAAGTTTCAGCTTGCATTGTAAACTACCCTTTAATGATAATTGTACAATTTCATCATCTACCACTGGAATTAGTGTTCTTGTAACCGCGGACTAATTTAGCACAATAATCGCATCATATTTTGTTACTAAATCAACGCGGTTTAATTAGTCTCGTGTACGCGATGTGTTTACAAAAGAGAAACATTGTGAAAAGTTTTCAACACGATCTTAACTCGAACAAGTAATTTAAAGTGATGAAAAAATTTTAATGGATTAATTAACTGTGGACGTCGAGCTGAATATTTATTTGATGATTCTACGCCTATTTTGTTCGTTAAGAATTTTTATTTATTCAATTAGACTTTCAAATAGTTTGAATTACATTAGCTGCTCTCGTGATAATTATATTTTATTTTACTTTGTAACGAGTCGTTTATAGTAGAAACTAACTTTCTAAACATCGGTTAGTTTACTTATATACGAACAGTCTTGACATTGTTTACCAACTCGCACTTCATTTCTTAGGAACAATATTGATGGATCATGAAGCCTACGTAAAAGCGATCATCTACGCATTTGTTATTTTCAAGTTAGAGCGCTTTGCACTGGAATACTGGATATTTTTCATATTTTTTTCAACACACGGCAGTTATTTGCTTCCCCGTCGCTCAAAATCAAAGCTAAGCCGAAAATGCTGAGCAAGACTCGTGTAGGTGTGCTTTTTTTACGTCAGTCCTTTATTTATCTGACCAATTTCTTTTGAATATTTAAAATGCTTATTACTAATCATATTAAATTCTAAAACACGTAGACCCCGGTTTTGGCGTAGGTATGATTTATTTTGCCAATATTTACAAAGAGATGTCCAGAGCACTTGTGTACGCAAACATTCCCGGCGTCGCTCGTCGGTTCATGACGCCATCTGTAGTCCTATACCTATAGTCCGCAGTTCCGCACTGCAACCATTCATATTTTCATTTTCATTTCGAAAATCACAAGAAAGTGAACGCTCAAGGAAAAAAGACAAAATGAAAGGAGAGTCTGTGTTTTAATGGGTTAATTAGCCGACGATCCTCCGGTCGGAGCTTTAATTAAAATGAAAAATTTTCGTGACTAGACTCGGAGAATTAATTGCTCCCTTTCGTGAAACTATTCAGGTGAGAAGAGAGTAAATAAAGAGGCCGTGATGCTCAACTAAATATCAAAACCAGAGTGACTGAGTTATTTGTAGAGCCTAGAGTACTCTGCGTTTTGTACAAATCACATAAACAGATGTATGTACCTTGTGCATCTAAGGTTACAGATTAGTTCCATTTGGACGCGGGATCAATAGACTGGTACCTACACAGTATGATCAATGATTGATTACACCACAAAACGTTCTGTTTACTTATGTTCAATTAGAGGGGCATAGAGCTCGTTAATTATAAACTTTTTCGCTTAATGCGGTCGGACCAAAAATATTCAGATCGTTAGATAAAAAAAAGTTTCCTTCCGTCACGTCACGAACGAGACGTAAATTGTTTATTTCAAGATAATGGATCGCTTTAATTCCGTAAACCGATATTTAATTATGGTCGCGAGTGTATCAGCGACTCAGCGTAATAGGGTTCCGTGGCAGCCGCCGTAAGTTATGCACAACACAAGTTGCATGCTGAATACTGAATACCAACGAGACATAAATCTAAGCGTGTCTACTTGCGTATTAACAAATTGCGTTCTTAAACCGCAATAAACTATGTAAATACGAAATTTAAATTACAAACACCAATGCGACAGTGTTGGGGTTCGTCGGTCGGTTGGTAGCACTGCGTCCGTAGGTGGTGGTTAAAAGTAGAATGTTCGTTGTTGGTTGTGCGAGTGGCGCGATAGCGGTGTCGCAGCCAGTGAGTTATGTGCCGCGGCTCGCGTTAATTGTCGCTGACGAGGCGGCACGGCGCCTGACCTGCCTCACCTACTGTACTTTGTCCTGCAATGACGCGAAATGTTATTTAAATTATGATGCATAATCGGCCTATAATGTTCCCACTGCTGGGACACAGGCCTCCTCTGTGAGAGGGAGTGGGCCGTAGTCCACCACGCGGGCCCAGTGCGGGTTGGTGGACGTCACATGTCTTCGAATTTTTGGTTCTAGGACATGCCGGTTTCCTCACGATGTTTTCCTTCACCGTTAAAGCAAGTGATAATTCATTTCTAATACGCACATGACTTCGAAAAGTCAGCGGTGCGTGCCTCGGAATCGAACTCGAACCATCCGCCGTGGGAGGCACATAGTTAAACCACTAGGCTATCACTGCGGCTTGCGCAGCCTTAATGAATCAAGGAACCTGACAGTCGCTTTGATTGCCTCACCTACTTACTGTACTTTGTCCTGCAATGACGCGAAATGTTATTTAAATTATGATGACCACCATCACAATTTAATTCTTATAATTGCGCCAGAATGCGCCATTATATCTTTCATAATCTGAAAATGCATTTTAAAATTTCATGTTTATGTTTCTGTATCAGTTATCAACTATTTGCTGTTTTGGCAATTCTTGACTAACTTTTTCACCAAGCTTTCCCGTAAATCGATAACTATAATTATCATCTATACCTACCTATATCTGTTATTCAATAGCAACTACATTTGTTACAAGTCGGCGTCAGCTTTTTGGATTTAAAACCACGTCAAACAGGCATTGCGCCAAAGTAGTGGCAAAAAAAATGCATTTTGCAACAACAGAATGTAGTGTGCACTCTGCACTAAAAGTAGGAGTTAACACAAATCGGTTTTTATTTAGCTGGGCGATATTTCACAAGGTTTGCGCTAAATTGTCACGGGTTTAAAAAGGTGGCGGTTGTCCGCGTCGCGGGTAACAAATCGTTTTAATTTGCGCCCAAGTCGCACGACTTGTCGCCGTGTTGCCATCGCGACTATTGTCGCCGATTTGTCTTCAAATGTTATTATAACTTTTAGTCCTGTCTGATACGTATTTTTCTTTGATATTAAAGTGGTTTTTATGAGGTGTCTGGTTCTTCGTTTTGTAAAAGCTCGAAATTCTTTTGATGTGTTGATTTTTTTCTTCGTTATTTTTAAATCATGTGACTCATCGACCGTTCCCGTAAATTTGCTTTACTGTGCCTACTTGTTTACTTAGGTTTGGGAAAACCGCAATAAGTTTGTATTGCGGTCCATTAAATTTCATTCTATGCCCAGCTAACATTAAGTACCTATTTAATTTATAATAATCGGTTGTTATAAGATACCGCAATTTCTGAGAGTCTCAATCTGTCTGCTTCTAGATTATTACACCCTTACCACAAAAAAGATAGACACGCGTTAAACGCGAATGCTGCCAAAAATAATACACACTTGTTTTAGACAAGTTAGTGCTAAAACAAGTGCGTATTATTTTTGGTAGCATTCGCGTTTAACACGTGTCTATCTTTTTTGTGGTACGGCCCTTAAAGTTTTAACAATGTTTAATAAATTAGATGAATGAGTAGATACTCAATAGACCAACGTTAATACTACGATAGCTTTAGAATAAGTATCTAACACAAAATCTTTTAGCTCACTCCAGTTAACCGTTTAACTGGCGTTTAGCGGTCAGTTGTAATTAGTGCAGTTTGTATCACAAAGAACCAGTGTCTAATGCAGTAGATTAGAACGTTATTATTAGCAGTTTGTGTGAACCAGAAGCGCATAGAGCGTCACATCCAAACTTCGCGCCGCAAATAGGTATCCCAGTGTTCACAGCGTTGTTTTGGAAACATTAACTAACTTGAGAGTACGCCAAAAACGGAAACATTTTAACGTTCGCCGACGCCGCGCCGCCGTATTGTCACTGTTGTCCCTATTACACGCCAAAAAAGTTGGGCCGTTATTATATCCCCTAAAATAAAGCCCGCCACAGTCAACACAAAAATAATTTAATCGAACGGAACGTTTCTAACAAATATTTGCGATGAAAGACCTCAATGGTTGTAAAATTTCGGCTTCATCGGCCAGTACTTGACATGAGCAAATAAAAATGTTTTATTGCTTTTAAACTTCCATTTGTGCGTCGTTTCGCAGCCAAATCGGTGCGGTTTAGGCGCATTACTTGCGTACCTATAGCTGCTATAGCTCGTAACACTGGTTCGATGGCTATCTTGTTTGCTTTTATCCTTATAGAAAATTTCGTGCATCCCAGTGGATGCATGGACGAGCCTTCCAATATCAGGCGGATTATTCACTGTAGAACGTTGTAAAATTTCCCGATAAGCCCGTGATTCCCGACCTAACACGGGTAACATAGGGTAGAGAATCGGACGGGCGCGGAAAAGAATTTGTATTTTACCTAAATATCGGTAACGGATTGGCGTGGCTATACGTGGTAAGATAAGAGTACGAGCTGCATAGTGATACATTGAATGGATTACTGCATTGGGGTCTGCTTTGTGCGCTTCAAGGGACGCGGGTAATGTTATTATTTTGGACAAAAAATACCAACATTACGTACTACGTGGGAATGCTGGTGTTTCGGAGATGTTCCCCGGAGATAATGTTTGTTTTTAAGTTAACATTGCCAAGCTGGCATACGGCCCGTTTCACAGTAAGTGCATCCCATACATTATAGTCGACAGTGGCCATTATAATGGTATTGGATATTATTATGGTGTACCTACTCATGGTATAAACTGAAGCGCGCGTTTAAGAAAATTGTTTTTGTGCAACTTTCAATTTATTTTTTATAAAGTTTGATACTATTTTAAAGAGAATTCTCTCTATAAAATAGTATCTAGAGACATTTTTTGATGTTTAAAAAAAAAAAATACGAAATATATACAGAGCGATGCTTTATTTATTTTCGTGAGAATCGTGAATCTTATGCCATAAAAAAGTGAAGTTAGTGAGAACCTGATGTAAAAGCTCAGACCTGCGAATTTTTAACATTGTATTTCATGTAGAGCTGTCTTCATTCTTGACTTAGCAAATGAATTATTACAGAGAATAATCTTTGTATAAACAGTAGATAAGTATATTTGGAACAGATTCATTAGACATTTTCCGCCCGGCAACGAAAATTCGGCGTTCATCAACCGCGGGCAGTTCATTATACAGGGCGAGTCTTCAGCCGAGTCAGGTGTTTGTTCGCAAAGTATTTATGTCAAAAAATCAATACCGGTCAATATTGACGTTAGGCGACAGTGAAATGGTCTAAATTCGCGTGTTTGCCGCCGATATTGGTCGCTATATGCATGGCCGGCCGACCATGCCGCCCGACAGCCTTGTAATGGATTGTTTACCTCGGCGCGGACGTCCGCCGCCTCCGTCGATCACTGACACCGACCTAATTACATGTAAATAAATACGGCCCGACCGCCTGATCTGATCCGGTCGGATCTGCCACATTTGCTGTATAGCGATTGATCTTACGTGCTCTTTTCTGACGTCGATTTGGGTTAGCGCTCGCTGTTTAAAATTATGGTGATTTTCAGCGTTTGGTTGAATTAGCTTGAGTGGTCTTATTATTCGCAGTTCGTTAATTGGGGCGATTTGTTGGTAATGACATACAAACATACATACTCTCGAAAAGCATTACCATCCTTCTGGGGCATTCGGGTAAAAATTAAACTAGGTATAGGTCGCGGCGTGAAATATGATCACAAACATCACCTGCGCATTAGCTGGTTTTTCGGTCTCTTTGGCGGAATGAAGAAGACGGGGGGCGCCGAGGCTGCACGCGATTGGTTAATCAGTCGATGCTCGTCGTCTACTGGACTATTCTCTACTACGTATTGTCAACTGTTTATTACCTATTGGGCCAAAAATATACATGCGCGATTTGTCTGATCAAGATCCCTGCCGATACTTATACAAAAACATTATAAAATGACATTAGAATGTCAAAAAACTCCATAAGGCAAATCGAAATGCATAAAGTATCAATATCATAATTATAGCTTAGCAGTAGGTACGTAGGGGGAGTGGAGAGGTGGTTCATGATATAGGAGCGTGTATCCCACGGGCGTAGTAAAGTGACTGGCTCGGTTTGCGAATTGCGATATCGGCTGGCGAGTGCGTGGTACACCTGGGTCACGCAACTGCCCGATATTATTCAGAGCTAAACCTCACCCCACCGTGAATACTATACTTAATGTTAGAACCGCGCCTTAAATATTTAAGTTCTCTGAAATATTACACTGAAATGAAAATCTACTTTTATTTTATTCCAAAAGAATAAAAATCTGAGCATGAATTCAGAGTTGAGACTTACCAAAAACATTTGAATCAGATTTATTTATAACGAAGGTGTTACGATTATTATTGCAGAAAACTTTAACCGTCTCTCAAAAAAGAGACATAAAAAGTTATCTAATCGCCCCGAACTACAATAGAGTGCGGGAACTTCACTTATGCTTATTAAATTTTCTCTATAGACAAGAAAATGTAAAACGGGTTTTCACAGCGACATGGAACACGGCTCAGCCGCGCGGCACATTGGCCCGGCACAAAATATTGTGGAGCCTGGTAAACGCGCCGCTCTAACTTCCAATACAATATAAATTGCACTTTGAAAATGGCCTGTACTTCAAAGTGTGCATACGATTCGATACTTTAATACTGTAAGCGAGGGCGTGTTTCGGGTTGCGCGTCGCTCGCGTCGCCCGCGCCGACTAGTGCCATAATACCGGTAATGTGGTGTCGCCTTTCTGTGGCGAGATAAGGGTACGCGACATTGACTATTCAAAGGGTTGCGGTCTTCAAAATTTGCGCTCAATAAGTCCAAAATACCTGCGCTCCACCTTTGAGTTGACGCGTTATTTTCGGTTGTGAAGCGATGTTGTAGCTTTAAACGTTTATTTATCGATAATATTTTAATCATGAGTCATTCGAATCCGTTGAAAATGCGGTTGCAAACGTTGCTCGTTAGAGCATTATTGTAAGCTCAGTTAATGCGTCCCATTTTGTTTCGTTTGTTTATTTCAAACTGTTCGCCGGAAATATTTATGTATGAGTAACTCTTTATTGTAACTATATCTCTCTTCACCTCTGGTTTACGACTGAATGTGATCATTATTAGCTAATTTATAGAAGGTAAATTCAGGTCAAATGTTCAAAATGAAATTAATTCACTCCCCTCGACAATCTGTGGTTCAATCTCAAAATTAAATTGATAAATTATTGAGTTGGCTTTCGCTCAATCAAAGCGTCTTTCACGTATTTCGAAGTATCAATATTTACTTAGTTAATTTATGAGTACATCACTGAATAAGGCTTTTAATTATAATTCAACCATAATTATTATTATTTATTATGAGGAATTATCAAACACTGATTGAGCTGACAACGCAATAATTTTATTATTTTGTGATTCTTGAAGAAGTAGGTACACATGACGGTTAACTTTTTGAGAAAGCTCGCAAACGTTTTTCTGTGGTCGAAATAAACATATAAGTACAACTGTTATTTTATTTATTTTATACTTTATTAATCCAAAACAACAAATTCTATTTTCAATCTGGTCTTACTACTGAAATACCTACTGACTCTAAGTTTTCTAATGACAATAATTCAGCTCACCCAAAACACCTAGGTAATTAGATAAGTACGTACGCTTATATATTCCACACGTGTCTGGAGCGGTGGCTTATTTATTTGCAATTTGTAGGATATCGCCTACTACGTAGGCACCTTAATGAGGCAATAACAATAAATAAAGACCCAAAAGTTTTCTCAGGCCTCCGCCCTGCGCCCTCCGCGGTCCCTCCGAAGAAACCGCCTCAAACTCATACGTTGCTGGAAAATGCTATAATTATTTAGCAGGGCGCCGTACTCGCATTATGTCGGTAATTTGCTGGGGTGAATACGATTTGGAAAATTTTATCTTATTAGATACTTATATGGTGGGATATGTTTGTTCTGATTTATGTTTCAAACTATCGCTTTATCTTAACAATAGCACTTTGCGCACGACTTCGTCCGCGTAACCGACAAGAACTGTGCATTTTTTCAAATAAAAAGTAGCCTGTACCACTCAAGCATAGTGTAGCTTCCTACAAGTGAAAAAAATTTGGAATCGGATCAGTAGTTCCGGAGATTACCCTCCACATATACACAAATTCGCAAAATTCGTAGTCTCTTTATTACTAGATTTCTCAAAAAAACCTTATAAAAAGTTCTCATAAATATTCATATAAAATGTAAGCTCTAATTACAATTGTCGTTCAATCTATCTGCTTTCGACTTTGAAAGCAAAACTGCGCGCTGGTTTTCTGCCAGCAAAAAGTAAAAAGCGAGGGATTTCAAAGGTGAAAAACAAGTGAACTATGACACGATCTGGAACCTCAGCTGAATGACGTGGCCCGGTACAAATCACTGCACCATTCTGTAAGGTCGCATGTGCATTTGTGGTGGGATTTACGTATATCTGGTATACCCATTTAGAACAGTGCGTCCGAGTCTGTTGCTAGCTACACATAGGCAAAGTACAAATCATTGTATTACTCCTCTATACATGTAGGTACTGGTACCTGTAGGTATGTGCGAACAACGATGTCGTGGCTCTGGGACGTCCATGTAAAATCAATGTGTACTGTTCAGGTGTTCCGGTCGTCCCAGGGGCACAGTAAAGTCTCCCGGTTCGCCTTGCGGTTCCGCACATAGTAACACGAGCGGCAGTATCTTGCTCCGTAGTTTATTGTACGGTTTGACTTAGAAGGGGATTTTCTTGTGTATACTAGTACCTACTGCATAGAGTAATTAGACCCTACATCCATAATTAAGATCCATTTTTAAACGTTACAATCGAATGTTGTTATCCATGAATTCCTGTGAGTACGTGTCAGACCGTTTTGAAATTCAAATGTTAGAATAAATCGGTTTAGCAATTTATCCTTCGATATAGGGCATATCTATGAATAATGAATACGCAATCAGACAAAAATAAATGAAAAATGTCTAGAAGTGGTCGTGTATCGTAGATAGATCAAAAGAAAACAAGACAGCTTTCGAGCTTATCGTATTTTTGTCATTATTTTGTATCAAAATAATGGACGTGAATAATACGGACGTATTTTGTGCACAAAAGTCAGCATAGGTTATTAGCTGTTTCACATACCGTTTCATCCAAGGAAAATGTTGCGATAAATATCAATAGGTATTCTTCTGGTATACCGACATCCCGGACAAAGCTTTATGCACGTCAACTGCGTTTATCCGCCGTTCCTCCACAGGCCTTTATGACGCCACGATAATATGATGGCTCTCTATATAGGCCACCGTTTATGGTGCACATTATGCAAATAACGGTGACATTATTTCATATTTTGTTTGTCGGCGGTGTCGCGAGCCCGACCGCACTGTGTACAGGCATTTCATTACAAATACATTGACAAGCGACGCATTAACGATTAATATATCACAATAATGCACAAAAACACGCCGATATTTAACAAATGACAAAGTTATTTACTGCGCGTGTCGGCTTTAATTCGGCTAATTAAATTATTTTCGACATCAGTTACGGTAACGATGTTTTTATTACATGCGAGCCATCGGATTTGTGGATGCCTAGGGCACCCCTGTAGTACACACTACAGGGCGCTGCAGACGGCAGACATTCACTAAAGCGAGTTTTCTCTTAAAGTTAAATGAACCGCACAAAGTTCGATTGTAACACCGTTACATATTAACAGTGTTTTCAGAAAGTTTTATGCTTCGCCGAGTACAAAGAACTCGTAGTGTACATAGAGATAGAGGCGGCAATGATATAGTGTCGGGCATGCGGCCGTTCCCTCAGGAACGATAAACCCTTCCCGGCGCTTCCCGTCTACTCTTCTTTATGGGGAGGCCGGAATGGCCAGCCCAGGTGAACAGGTAGCTAGATTGCGAAAGTATTTTTAGAACATCTTGTCGGTCGTCGGGTGTTTTTCCTTTGTTATCAAATGTGAGACATTGGAAGTGAATTTTCGGTTATGGCCGCGCCTAATGTATCCGTAAGGTTTAGGAGCTCACAGTTGTTCGCCTTTATGGTGTGCGGATAAAGAATATATTGTACGGGCAAGTATATTAACTTGCGTGTAAAGGTCAAATAGGTGTTTGTTGATTCCGTGGATAAGGGTTAAATTAAATTCCTAATTGGAGTGAAAATAGTTGTTTTTACTTATCTCACTACTACTTTACTTTCGACATTTTGAAAAGTTCTTTGTGTTTTCATTGTAAATATATTCGTTTACCGGTTCCCGAGAGAGTATTCACGTGAAGTCCCGTTTAAAAACAATTACCCTGAGTGTACCGTGCACGAGTCGGACTAGGTATACTGGTAACTTTATGGAACAAAATCTCATTACTGACTCTGTGGAGTTAATGAATTATTAAAGCTGATTTAAGCCACATCGGTTAGTAGCGCAGCGGAAAAAATATCAGACATCCATTTGTTATTTCCATTTGAAACGGAACAGGTTTTTATCGCATGTTGTGGCAAACGTTCGTTGTTTGATATCTTCCTAGCTTTATTTGCAAATCGCGTGCCACAAGTACACGTTTACACTCGTAACACTTACTTGTTGAATTACCTTCGTTCAAGTAGAATTTCGTTTGAAATAAATGTTTTATTTTTTACTGGTATTGGAAACCCTCGTATACTGCTGTGTTCCCTAGTCCCTTGGCTGTACGTGTTGAAGTATTTTCTTTCTTCCGAAAAAGCTTGCAGTAAAGGTGAGTCGAGGAAAGTGGTCGGCGATATAAACGTAAACATTTGTATCGACTTGCGACTGTACGAGGACTGGCGGTACTAAATGTCGCTACGCTGATGTCGCAAAGGGTTGGTACAAGTTATACTACAGAAGATATACTCTAAATATAGTAAGTTACGGTAAAAGAACAGAAGAATACTCTTAATATATAGGAAGGTTAGATACAGTACCTCCAGAAGAAGTAATAATCTAACACACGTTACGTCACGATCGGCTAATTTGGCATCGGATCAATAATATCAAACGAAAAACATATTCTTTGTCAAAGGTCTACTCTGGCTTATTTTATGCTACGAGATTAATATTTTACTGATACACCTATACAAAATATTACTTTCGTTTTTCTATATCTCTTGCAAAATACGGTGTATGTAAATACACAACCAGGTACATATTCTGATTCTGAATACATAACCACCTGATAGTTAATTCAAAAAGCCAAGAAAAACCATGTAATATTTGATTGGCGGTATGCAGTTTGTACGTCCGCATGGCTCATGAATCCGTAATGAGGATGTAGAGAGGTGGATTTTGCGGTGTCCACCGCCCTTGCTACTCTGGCACCCTGGTACATTCGTACTGCGTTAAGTAGATAGCTCTACTACTGAATATAATAATATATACTCTGAATTTATTCTTTCTGTCTCTTTGTTGCGGTGTTTCCGAGAATGCCGTGTTCCTACTACATGAATACTGAAGTTTCACTGTCTTATATTTTTGTAAGCATATAATACTTTTAGCTTTGTGGGGTTAGGATAGACTTTTGATCATTTGACCTTTTTGGTTCTATTGTATTAGCTTCTACACATCCACCTTTCCACGCTGTTTCAATTACGTGTCAAAGGGAGAAATCTTGTGGCAAATGGATTAGAGATCTCAATTTGTTGATGTGACAGAGGACACTACTTATTCTTAGTGGCATTTTACGTCACCAGTTGGTGGTCTTTTTAGGGTTTCGTACCCAAAGGGTAAAAACGGAACCCTATTACTGAGACTTCGCTGTCCGTCCGTCTGTCTGTCTGTCTGTCTGTGTGTCTCCAGGCTGTATCTCATGAACCGTGATAGCTATAGACAGTTGAAATTTTCACAGATGATGTATGTCCGTTGCCGCTATAGCAACAAATACTAAAAACAAAATAAAATCAATATTTAAGGGGGGCTCCCATACAACAGACATGATTTTTTTGTCGTTTTTATAGATAATGGTTCGAAACCCTTCGTGCGCGCGTCCGACTCGCACTTGGCCGGTTTTTTTAAATGACAACGGTGGAAAACAAGCGTACGGCCCCCTGATGGTGAGCGGTCACCATAGCCTATGAAACGCTTGCATTACACTGAGTATCACATGCGCATTGAATGAGGATTCATCGTACCGACGCGCGGCTTAAGGGACAAGCAGGCTCCCCACTGTCAACACAGCACATCCTCAGGAGCTCTGGTGACCTTACTCACCCCAAGAACACAACACAACGGAAGAATAGCGTTATTTAGCTGTGGTAATCTGTAACTTCTCTAGTCGGGCTGCTATAGATTTGGGCGAGATATCACGCTGTACCTTACCTCTTCTAAGGGTTTCTTCTATTGTATCTATGCCAGGAACTACACAGAGCCACGTATTTATAATGTCGACCTGAAAATCCAATTACGGTGAGTTTCACGGTTCTGGGCTAAAAATAGCCCACTTTGTTACTTCCCGAGGGTGTCATAGAAGCCACTAAGAGCCGTTAGTACATCGAGTTACATCTACACTGAAAATGTTATACCGCTGTAATTTGATTTTCTTGAAGGTTACTCGAGATAAGACAATTGTGGCTTTGTGTGAAATAAGAAAAAGCCGCGTCATAGGCCAAAGGTACCTAGGGATCATGCGCATTCTAGCTTATCTATTAAACGTTTCAACGTTTAAAAAATGCTGATTCTTATTCCATTTTGAATAAATGAGTTTTGATTTTTATAGATCGCAACATTTTGTGCAAAATAAATAAGAAGTTCCTACATGATTTAGAAAAATACTAACGCTAATGCTGTTGTACACCGCACAAAGTAATTTTTATTTTAATTGAAAAACTAAACAAAATATTTAGAACTCTAAAATTAGTCTACGCCCATCATTTATAAGAAAATAGTTGCGACCAGTTCATGTTGATAATGCAAGTAGACTAAAACAGGACTAAATATCTTCGATCCTTTTCTTGTTCTTTGTTGGAAAGATACATAGTGAGACTAAATTAGTCTGTAAACAAGATAATTGGTACTATAGAATAATTATGGTTTCTTAGTTAAAATTTATAAATACAGGGAAAGTTATCAAATCGATACAAAAATAATGACAACCTGTAAACAATACCTACATAAAAACAACGTTCGCAAATTATGTATTTGTTCAACTCATAATCCAATATTACAATGGACTATAAAAGCGCACGTGTTTGCTTACAGAATATAACCGGCTATTCGGTTGAAGCTAATTTGTGTTAAAACAGAGCAAACTCCTAATTACGATGCAAATTGATCGTTCAGATCACCGCACTCATAAAATTGCGGCGATCAAAATATTCTCTTCACGGAATATTATGTAGTGTACATTTAAAATGTAACCAAAATGAATTAAGGTATTTTTGGCACAATTTTGCGATGAAGTTTCGGTTAAGCGCATAATAATGTCTGCTTGTATTTTCCCTGTGTAACAATAGGTTACTTGTACGAATATTATCACTTACTTACTGTGTGTTGAGGATGCCAGGCGAATAAGTCTTTGTCTGTTTTCTTACGACTATAATGATTAAACTAAGAAGATACATAAACTATATTGGCTTTCGTACCTCAAAAGGAAAAACGGAACCCTCATAAGATCACTCCTGGGTCTTTCCGTCTGTCACAGAGGTTTTATCCGAAATCTACCTTAGGTAGAAACTAGTGATGAAACGATTACGATTACGATTAATCGTATTCGCGATTATTGGCATTTAGCGATTAATCGTAATCGTCGATTATTGTTGCAATTATTTAACGATTATTCGAATTACGTATTTTATATAATTTAATCACGTATTTGTTCCAATGTACACTCTGAAAGATATCAAAGGTAATAAATCCAAACTAAACATATTTTTCTGTGACATTGGTGACTTCTTTCCGACAAAAATTTTAAGTTCCTTCTACAAAAAGGTATTTCGGTGCCATATGCCAGTTGAGAAGCACTTATTGATTTGATTCATGATGGAAGCGTAAATAATTATTATCTCTACTGGCTTTATGTAACTAAAATTACATCTCAATATGCATAATAGTGTTGCATGCCATATTTAGCAAAAAATGACTTGACAGCAATTTACCCGACTATTTCAGACGGAGCGTAATGTTTTTCGAGTGTATGTATGTTCGTCTGTTGTTTTGTAGCCTCCTGTAGCCTATACGTCGTGATGAGTTTTAGAGTACGATATGGCTATTTTTTCGGAGTGTAATAGGCGACTAGTTGTGGTAACAATACCAATATGACGAAGTCGGTTAATAAAATCTCTCAAAAAGCCTGACTGCGCACAAAAAGAACTGAAAATAATAATGTAAACAAGACGTAATAAGGGCTAAAAATAATTTATAATACCTAATTAATTCATAACAATAATTTATTAATTTATAAAATTTATACTTCTATACTAATATAATAAAGAGAAAAGATTTGTTTTTTATATGTTCGTTTGTAATGAATAAACTCACAAACTACTGAACCGATTTTAGAAATTCTTTCACCAATAGAAAGCTACATTTTCATTGAGTAACATAGGCTCCCTTTTATCTCGGAAAATAGCACAGTTCCTGTGAGTCTCTAGAGTCTATTTTTATAAAATAAAAAGAAAGTTTATCTAATATGGAACCCTAATTGTGGGTCACACAGACGAAATCACGGGCAACGTGCTAGTTGTTGATAAAGTCACTTTTTTAATCGTCACATTGTAACTTATCCCCGCGGTCTTATAAAATGAAAGCAAGTCCTCATCGTTTCCGGGTTACCTACTTCTGCTATTCTGCAAAAAGCGCTTGGTAGTGGATAAATTAATACGCTGGGTATCTAATTAGCAACCGCATCAATTAGAGTCTTCTAAATTGAAGTTAGTGTCACCTGCGGCATGAGTGTCGGTTCACCTATTTATCAACCACTACGCTTTACGTAAAATTAAAAGGGTGATTCCATGAAGATTCTGTGCAGATAAAACACTTTTCTGTAATCTGATTTGTAATTGGACAAGGATTCACAGATAAAAATATTTAACCACAATTACTTCGGCTATTTAAGAAATAACCAAAGTTTTTTGCAGAATAACCAAAGTTTGATAAAATTTGGTTTGGTTTGGTTACATATTGCATAAAATTATGTGGTAATTTTTTTATGTTTTAGGTTACCTACCAAAAGTGTGGTCATGTATAACTACCTATAACTTTTTCAGTGTTGGCCTCTAGTCTAACTAGATGTGACGGAATAACAATATTTTACATAGAGATAGACTGCCATCTGACCTCCATAAGCCAAATATTGGGCAATACCGGTATTCTAATGGTTTTCTTACACTAGGTCGACTGCCGACTTTGGCAAGCGACGGTCGGTTGACGCAGGCGACGCAGTCAAAGCGCTGTTTACACCATATCGTCTGCCGTTTTTAACCGACTTCAAAAAAGGAGGTTCTGTATTCGTCCCGTATGTATGTATGTATGTATGTAAGTATGTATGTAAGTATGTATGTAAGTATGTATGTATGTAAGTATGCATGTATGTAAGTATGTATGTATGTATGTATGTATGTATGTATGTATGTTTGTATGTGCGCGATTTTCTCAAAAACTGCTGATTCTCTACTACTTGTATTTATGCCACAACCACAATAAAGGCTAGCCATTATAAAAAACCGGCCAAGTGCGAGCCGTACCTACTCGCGCACCGAGGGTTCCGTATCATTTTGGACGTATAAAAGTGAAAAAAACCGGACCGCATAACTAAGTTTGTGAAATAATTTTGATGATTCAACGAACATCGTTTTATTTTTGGGTCAATTCCTATCAACTCTAATTATTTTAGATTTTTCGCTCCGCAAACTTCGGAGATACTCCGAAGTTTTTTCAAAATCATCAAAATTCTTTCACAAACAAACTTAGTTATGCGGTCCGGTTTTTTTTCACTTTTTTTAACCGACTTTATTAACCGACTTCAAAAAAGGAGGTTCTGTATTCGTCCCGTATGTATGTATGTAAGTATGTATGTAAGTATGTATGTAAGTATGTATGTATGTAAGTATGCATGTATGTAAGTATGTATGTATGTATGTATGTATGTATGTTTGTATGTGCGCGATTTTCTCAAAAACTGCTGATTCGATTTGGATGGGGTTTTCACTAACGTAATCTACATACTTTCAGGAAGGTTTTAGTATATAATACATTATGTAATCATTCCTATGTACAAAGTTATATGCATAAATGTACACACTCCGTAGAAGATTTACTGTTGAACGAATTCGTGAAAGTAATCTAACACGGGATAAAGAACTAACTTTTTTAACAAAAAATAACCGACTTCAAAAATCCACTACAAAGAAAATAATAATTTTGGTTTCGGAAGTCGGTGGCAAAAAAAGCAAACAAAAACCAAAGCCACCGACTTCCGAAACCAAAATTATTATTTTCTTTGTAGTGGATTTTTGAAGTCGGTTATTTTTTGTTAAAAAAGTTTTTTTATTTACTTAGGTACCTACTGCGTGCCGTGTCGACCGAGGTTGTGAATTGGAGGTATTCCATGAAGCACACCCAAACGAAGTACACCCAGACGAAGCACACCTAAAGTATGGTGTGCTTCGTCTGGGTGTGCTTCGTTTGGGTGTGCTTCATGGAATACCTCGTGAATTGTAGTCGTTGCTTACACTAGATCGGTTGCCACCTTCGCCGAGCAAGCGAAGTCGACCAAAGAGAGCCATAAGGACTGCTATAGATATTCGCATCACAACAAATAAAAAAATGTGTCATTATTTTTATATTTCCAGCTTACTTATCTTCAATTAACGTAAGGAGCTATACTACAGCCATCCAATAAATAAGTACCAACAAATAAAAAAGGTATAAAAGATCAATTGCTCCTTTGTAGCTTATTCATCCGCAACATGAAAGCTGACGACCGGGAGTGCTTGTAGTCTTTAAGCCTGACATGCTAATAGCTTGAAATTATGAAATATCTTGGGGCTGTCGTGCTTTGTTAAACAGTTACCTTTTTTAATACTAAATAATAGGCTTGCGTTGGACTGTCATCTCGCCTGATGTTAAGCGATGATGCAGTCTACGATAGAGCCTGCTTGTCTAGAAGAAACCGATTTAATCACGACTTGAAGACACCCAGATTGTAACTCGATAGTTACACTCCTCCGCTACTTCTGCGGCGCATTCCACTTTTTAGCGGTTCTCACAATAAAAGTGGATTCAAAGCACTTCGTCCGGGTTTTTAGTATACCAACCACGAAACTATGGCATTTTTCGTGCTACTGGTCGTCCGATATAAGAGCAGTAGGAATTAGATCATGCAGATGAGATACCTACCTAGGTAATAGACTTTGTATAAGATATATACCTATATGGGTGTAATTCTTTCCAGTAAAGAAGTAAAGAACGGTATTAATAAATCTCTTCGTCTGTGTTCTCGTGGGTTAAAGTGCCTCTTCGCTATCTTAGGTAGTTTTCAAATATCGAGACTTTCAAATAAAATTGTGTAGAAATTGGTTCGACGATTTGCTATACCTAACACACAGACCCAAACTTTCTTTATAATTATTACTGTTAGGGTTTTTACTAAGTGTAATTTAACTGTCAGTGCTGAGTAAAGACGATAAAACGAAAATAGGTTAAGTGCTAACCCTAATTAAGAGCCTAGACAGATTTATAAGCTAAGTATTGTTGCCAAATTTATAAATACAGTCAGCTTTTTCGACCTAATCAATCAATTTGGAACATTGCTAAATAAAATACGTTAATTAATCAGCGTTATTCAAATCTACCCTTAAAATTAGCCCTCTAGCAACCGTGACGGACTCATAGTACGCTATTTTGTCTCAATGAGTGGCGTAAGTATTAGGTTGAATAGTGCGTCTCCATCGCAGACCCTGATCCGAGTGGAGCCGGATGTCAACATTTGCTCATGCGATTTCACCCCCGAGGCCGGCCGGGAAATGACATGCGCCCCTTTATTCTCGTCCACTCTTTACTGCTCTGAGATGCAATTGCATGCAAAATTTCAAAGAAACAGCCCCCAGTGGGATGAAGTAGCGACTTTGTAAGCTTCATTTGTGCTTTTAATTTTTAAATTAGGTTGTGGGCTATTTTTATTGAATACTTTGTTGGTATGCTTGTTTTAAGGTATCTTGAGGATCGTAGGTTTTATTAAAACAGTTTAACCATCTTGGATAAAGCTCTTCAATGGTATTTTAATTCGTCAACCTGTATGGTGCACTTGTGGAGTGCCAGTGGCAGTCAGGTTGCAATCAAAAATCTTAAATTTTGTCCTATTATCACATAATATGCTTATTGCGGTATTGTGAATATGCTAGCTGTCTGTTGTCCGAATAAAATAGGTAAAAGTTGTTTTGCTTACTTATGTCTGATTTATGTGATAGTGGAGGTTTAAAATTAATTTGTGTAGAATTTTATTTATAACTTATTTCTTTGTTGTGACTGTAATTCTCTGAACTCTGTGCACGCTTAAAATATTTGTTGAAAAATTACTGTTCAGTGTAGCTAGTAACTTTACATCTTTTAATTAAGTATTGCTCTTCTTTATAACTACAAAAAGTAAAGATTTCCTGAAGGTTAAATAAGCTAGCAATATCGTTTTTGCACCGTGAAACTATCAGTTTTACAACCGCAGCTATTTGTTCCCTACTGAAGTATGATAGGAACAAAAGACTATTAAAACTAAAAGTACTATAAAATCTTGCAAACCTGAACACAAGAGCACGGCTTAGCATAAAATATTATTTTATATTGAAAACGTGTGGTTGTGATTTTAAACCTGAGTTTTTAATCATCATCAAAAAACTAAGCACCTCTATATTATGTCGGTAGAGTCGTGAACACGGATCGCGCATGTACATTTACGGCACAATAGACAATAGATAGTTGACATTACACAAAAGAGAATAGTCCAATAGACGACGAGCATTGACTGACGAACCAATGCGTGCAGCCTCGGCGCCCCCCACCTTCTTCATTCCGCCAAAGAGACCGAAAAATCAGCAAATGCGCAGGTGAAGTTTGTGCTCAAGACTCGTGCCGGCAATTATACCTTGTCTCTATATTGGGTGACAAATATAACAAAGGACACATAAGCAGGGTATTCAGTATTCGATACTAGTTCAATAACTAAGGCACCAACTTTGAAATCACGAAATAAAACCAGCTGTTCCATACTTACATTTTGTCGAGTGATATGGATATTTTTATTTTGTTTTCGTTATTCCAAGGTACGTAGTTAATCAAACTAGTGTCAAATACTTCAATACTTCGGTAAAATCCTTCAATATGTCCCTCGTTTAACCTGTCACCCAGTATAAGGTTCTTCTCTGAACATCACTTTGTAATTCGAAGGGTGTCAAGGTGTGAATTTGCGATGATTTACTGCGGTCACTTGAGTGAGGTTCGAACTAAACTCTGCAGAATATGTAAGTAGAATATACAGAACTGCACAGATTATGAAGATACATTTTATCAAGTATACCAACATACTGGGCTCTGGTTGGCTCTACTCTAAATCTACTGATACTGAGGGCTGCATCAATTAGTTAGGTACGCTTTGCTAAGGTTTTTGTTTGCGTGGGGGTATCAAATTAATAAAGCGATGTGTACATGAATCAGTAGAACAGTTACTTAACAGTACAGAGACATCAACAGCGCCGAGTAAAAACACTATAGTAATAAAATGTGTAACTGACAATCAATAGTTTAAAATAACTGCATCACTATGCACTTTGACGTGACGGATTGCCGGACAGTGTCCCGAAATCGAAACGGACTTTATTTAACGTGAAATGGTGATGCACATTTTCGCAAAGCGTAGAGAGAGGAAAGTGCGCGTCACCGGCCGAGGGGAGCAGAAATCACGACAGCAAACATTGACTTTAGACTTTTACTCTTTTACTCACTTAGCCTAACTCTTCGCTGCGCTGCAAATCACTCCACTAGAAACGAGGAGCAAGTTTTAAATTCTGAAATTTTTAAAGTCGTCTGCTATGAATCGACTTAGTGAGTTATTGAATAGTTCGCGAACCCGTAATTGGGTTCATGTGTAACCTTTGTTCGATCGTTACTTGAGTAGGTATACCTAAGCTACTTACGTATAGTACGCTCAGCGACATAAGTTTGTGAAGTTATCAAGGAGAGGAAAAGAAGATACAATAAAAATTCTATTGTTTGAAGACCGTAGGCGGTCTGCTACGCTACTTTTACATAACATCTATACTATCCCAAAAATATTCGATTATATACTTATTGCTTTTCAGCATTGCTTGTGATAGTCAAAAGTTTGTGTTGTTTTAATAATATAATTATTATTAAAAAAAAACCTGACAAGTGCCAGGACTCGCCCTGGGAGGGTTCCGTATAAACTGAATTAGGTGTGTTGTAAAATCGCGTACTGAGGAATTTATAATCATCGATCAGCGTCCCCAAGCGGCGATCCCTAGTACTAATTGATCAAACGTACTGTAGATTAATCGATAGCAACTATGTTTTCATAGATGGCGCTAGTACGAATTACATCCAAATATGTGACATAAATGGCCATATTTTTGATTGTATTGACTTAGAAGCTTTAATTTTTTACATGTCCAAAGGGCCGTAGACCTTAGAATTTGAAGATATTAATTTCAACTTGATACCGTTCTTGAGAAAAATGGCGTTGTTTACAGACGGACAGACGGACAACAATGTGGTCCTATAAGGGTTTTATTTTTTTCTACCTTTTGAGGTACGATAACGAAACCCTAAAAATAAAGTCTTAACCGTCTTTTATCTCTGACTATATCTATCTATCTATTAATTGATATCTATAAATGGCTCGAGCAGTAATTGAATGGGTAAATTACTACTTCAGAGTATAAGATAGGTACAATAGAAAAGAGTTGACATTTGAGAAGTTGTTTACTATCTAAATGGCTTGTGCAAAGGCGATGGATAGATCTTGAAGGTCAGCTAATGGTATTATAGCCAAGGGTAAGTCAAGGATGTCACGCAAAAATACAATGTTAGTGATTTAGAAACCACGTGGACTTCGAAAGTGTTTGTCATGAAAATGTTTACGTCATCAACGCGAGAAAGTCTAGATGAAATTTCTACAGTCTAGAAGTGCCTAATACTGTCATCTAATTGAATTTTTTAATTATTTATAATAAAATATTTTCTTACTTATGTAGAATTAGATTAAAGCAAAAGCTTCAATAGAGACCAGCGCCTTAAACAAAGACCAAGTAAAACCTAACAAACGGCTGAACAAACTTGAAAGAAGACTTCGAAACTGCAACACTATTATTCAATCACACGATCAACTGAATCCGAAACCGGCATAACTTATAATTAAGCACTTATTAGACATCTGGGAGGATCTACAGTTATTCAAATATTGAAGTCAGCGATCTAACACGTCAGAGGCTGCGATTAGTCGGTGTGCTGCCTCTTGAATTACGGCGTGCATTTAATCTTTTCAGGCGTTCTCAAATATCCGCTCATTAACCCGTGTACCCACTTCAGACGTCGCCGATTTGTTACCTTGAGTGTGCCGATAGAATGAAAGAACGCTCGGATTTGTGAACACACCACCCATTTATTTTTCTTTTATTAACTTGTGGAATATTTTAACGGGAGACGCTGGATTTTTTGTGACGAAATAAAGAACGTATCTTGTCATGCTTACTTCGTGCCTGTTTGTGAAACTAATGTTGCAACTATTACATCTCTGCTTGACTTATTGGTTTTTTATAATGGAACGTCGAAATTTCGTCACAGGTCGTGATAATCGTGATGTTTGTATGATATAGCGTAGATAAATATAAAAGAACAATTCTTAAAACTTTTCTGCAATTTTGCCGGATAACAATTGAAGGTTCAATACGAGACAGGAGGCAATGTCGCGAAGAAGCTTAGTTGTTGCTGAAGGAGAAGTAGACATAATATACCTTCATACTTTTTGTTTCTGAGATGATTTTTGCTGTCATGTCAAGACCGGTTCACCTGTAGGTACATAATAAGAGCGACAAGGGGGGCTATGGTGCCCGTGCTGACGTCATCCGTGACTGACATGGCTTATCGAACAACGCCAACTAGCGATATTGTAGTGTCGGATTATCGTTTTCGTACACTTTGGAACATGTTAAACTAGATAAAAATGTTTTAGTTCTCAAAGTCAAACCATTTATTTATAGGAATTCTTTTGAATCTACTTTTGAATTGTCAATAAGTCAGTCTGTTAGTCAGAAAGTTAAAGTCAATTCCAAAGCGTAGACTCCTATTGAGAAGAACGAGCAAGAAACTCCAAGGTAATTCTTTTAAATCAAGTTAGTTCGCTAATCTAGAAAAAAAATAGAATTCACAATTAAAACAAAAGTAGCTATCATAAGTGTAGTTACAACTATTGGGTCGAACCTCAGATCATAGAAACAAGGAGATATGCCATCATAGCAAATTAGTACGGGAACAACTGATGCCACTTTTAGTACATTTTTCGACACAATTACGCGCATAATTAAGCGCTCCTTATGAATAAAAAGATCTCCCACGCATTAAACATTCCGCACACCCTCAATCTAACACTGTTAATTGTCACTCAACAATAGCACTAAACTAAGACACTGTATTATACCATCGATCGTGTTCGGTTCGTCGCCAGCGCGTACGTTTTTAGTATGAGCAATTTGCTCAAAATCAGGCATCAAGCTCCGATAGCGACTTGGCACATCTCCCTTGTTTCTATGATCTGAGGGTCGAACAGTTTGTCAGAAGGGAAGATACTCGTAGATGATATCGAAGGCAAAAATGAAATGGTGACGAGAAGCAATGATCTGTGGGCAGACTAGTATCCTCTTGGACAGATGACACTGTGAGGCTAAAGCTAAGTGAATATGAAGAACACAAGACTACTTATAATAAAAAGTGGCATAATGAAGAGATACTTAAAGGAAAGTAATTCTAACTTAAAAATGTCGTTCCACATAAAGTGGCTTAAATCACATACCTCTTTGTTACATCAATGTTTCAAATTATACGTAAACAATAACAACTCTATATTCCTGGCATTGTTGTTGGAATTGCACACACAATAGTTTCATACGAGTAATACAAAGAAAACTTAGGACATATATTAGCTTATTGTTCCAGAGTAGTTAGAAGATACAACTGTCAGAAGTGGTTTTATAATAGTACTCATAAGTTGTTTGTTTATTGTCACCTATATCTCATTTTCTAAGGTTTCAGTATATTTTATTCTGAATTTTTGTTGCGAGTTCTTTGAAGTCCATGACACATTCAGTTTGATATTTGTATAATTGTTTAGGTGCAGATGAACCTGAGCATTTACTTGTAATGAGCATTCTAGCAAAAATACTTACAAAATTTGGCCGAACAACAACACATTCTAGCGAATCACTCGATGAAATTAAAAGGAAGTTTCTATGTTCGACGAAATGTGTTTTTTAAAAAAGGCGAATATGCTCGATGTTCTGTTACAAGAGAATGCTCAGGATTATCTGCTCGTTTATGGGAATTCAGGGAATCTATTCAAGTAAAACATTTAAATCGATGCATGTAAGAAAGACGTAGGTATGTGTAAACTACTAACCAATATAAAGAAAAAAACCCTCGCTTTTTGTAGTCGTTACCCGATTAAATGGAGTTTAATACAAAAAATATTCCACCATAATATTAGAGTCAACAAATTGTAGTTAGAAGTGGTACTTTAGTACACTTATGTGTGGCACGCGTGTTCTTTATGTTTCTCTGTAATAATGGCAGAGAACGTCTTGAAATTAGTTTAGTTATAAAGCGGTTAATGTTTCTAGTGTTTGAATGTTTAAGATTTAGTTCATTTAAAATACATTTTAATGAGGTTTTTCTTTGTGCAATTTATTAAAGTTGTGGTTAAGCCCTGTTTGAACTAACTTAAAAAAGGAAAGGTTATGTATTCAACGGATTTTTTGAAGTTGTTTTAATTTATTGCGAGCTTAAAGGTGCTTTTCTATCGGCGAGGCGAGGAGAGGATTGGATGGAACTCATGTTCACCAAAAATTGTCAGTACCTAATAGCAAGTTAGTGTGAGTCATTGTGAGCTATATCAGTCGTGAGATTTTAGGATACGTACGATGAAGATGCAAAAGCTGGACTACAGCGCTGTCTCTCGATAGCTATCGCGAGAATCGTGTTACTGTTGCAGAGTTAATAAATATAATCTGTGTGCGCAGCAATACGGTTCAATATTAAATGAACAAATACCTACTAGAATTCTCGTCTCGCAGACCATTTGCACCGAAGATGGGCTAAGAGAACATTGAATTTTCAATTGTCGCTACTATAAAGACCTATAAAAGTGATATCCTACAAAAGCACCTTTATAGGTCGATTTATCTAAAAATGTATTTAATTTAATCAGCTGTCAATTAATTATTGTTTGTTGTTATTTAGTGGTCTGTCAATTTCTAACAAGTGATTTGATACCAGCAGAATAAATATCTACTTGATACATTTGCTACCAGTGGGAATCACGACAAATCATGACCGCAGTCTATTGAACAAAATCATGTTTGGCATGCATGAAACTATAAAATGGGTCGTTTAATGATGCTTAGTTTATAATTCCGGCTTAAGGTGCCGACAAACAACCCAATTTGACGCCGATCTGTAGAGCCAATTCGGGCAAGTCCCAACAGATTGGCACGTGGGTATGTTGGGCTAATGGTATCGTGCCAATCTGTTGAGACTTTGAGACTCACCCGGGTTGGCTCTACAGATCGGGCATCAAATCGGGTCGTTCGTAGGCATTTTTACTTTGGTTTAACAACAACGATTTTAAAATGTAAACCCTAATCTTGACTATCTGTTAAGCCAAATAGAAAATCAGATATCTAGTTCAATCGGGGTGTTTGAACAAACAGGTAAACGGCCAAAAATCTTACACCAAGACTAGTGACGTTCAAACTTATCGACTCATCCGACAGTTGTGCGACAAAGCCGAAAGGTGCGGCTGTCTAGCGAAACAATAAATATTTGAATATTTTAACACCGAATTCTGATAAAGGGATGTAAATGACTAGCTTGTTCAATTTGCATTGAACAGATTAACGTCATAATCGGCACGATTCAATCAGCGATCCCGAGAATATCTACTCTGGACAGACAGGGGGTGATGGGCAGGGGACAGAGGGGATCAATGCCATTTAACGTGGATACTAATAACTTGAGATAAAATGCTAATTTTGTGTTCATTCGATTTAGGCGAAGAAGATAAGCGCTCCTCCTGCGAACTAGGGCGATCACCGGGTATGTGATTTTGATGAGTACCTACCTACTTTCTTATACCGTAATTTGATTTATATGCGTTTTAAAAATGCTTAATCTTTTTCGAGACAATTAAATCAACAAAATATTCTTCAACAGTAGGTAATCACTCATTGTCGCGTTCACGAGTCAGTTCAACGAATTAATAATCGCCACTTAACTTCCATAAAAGCTAATATTTATGAAAAAACAAATCCCCGAACTCGATCGCCCTCAATTCAGGGGTAGCAATCCGATCCGAGTGAACGCTTCTCATATTGATTCAGAGACGTAAGTGAGTGTTTTCGGAAGCTACGATACGGCGAGACGTGACTGCGGAACCCATCGGCGGACCAGCCATGTGGACCTTTATACTTTACACTTACAGAACCTTGTAAGGAGCTGCCTCCAGCCTTTACAGCCCTCAGTTGACTTACTACAATGTGTACTTGTTCCAGTTTATCGCAATTTGCTCCAGAATACCTACATAAATCGATTCGCAACCGATTTTCGATGTAGCGTTGCTTGAAACAGTGCAATAAATTGAATGTCAGATGCATGTTATGGAATTGTTGCATTATTCTATTTAGATGCAGATTTTTGAAATGTTAGGTTATTTAGAAGAATATTTCCTAAAAAAAATGTATTTTAATGTATGGTTTGTCATTCTGCTTTTGCATATAAATTGCTTGGTAGGTATATTGCGTAATTAAGGAAGAGGACCCTAGACACGAAAAATTTCGGAAAAATGTCCAAAAGAAGATAATAATATACTTAGTTAAAATCATCAAACTTATTTTATTGCGAATAAGCTTATTGTCGTGTTTATACCAGACTAGCACTTCGCCCGCGACTTCGTCCACGTGTCCCACAGGAACTGTGAATTTTTTCGGGATAAAAAGTAGCCTATGTTACTCAGTGATAACGTAGCTTTCTATTAGTGAAAGAATTTTTAAAATCGGTCCAGTAGTTTCGGAGCCTATTCGGTACAAAGAAACAAACAAACAAAAAATCTTTCCTCTTTAAAATATTAGTATAGAAGTATAGATTTGTCAGCGACGTATTCATATAAGTATTTATCTAAAATGTGATACAAGGCCGGTAATGATTACCTACAGCACAGTTCTTATACCTAGGTACCTGTTTATTTCGCATTTCTAGACACAAAAGAGCGTGTCGCCATAAAATGTTTATTTATTAATAAACTTTTCTTTCCACATAAATAAGTTTCCCACAATAAGTATCGCGTCAAAACATTAATTTTATGATCCACGAAATCCGGGCTCTAAATTTGTAACCAAAGTTAGTGTTCAAAGCAATAATGTAACGGTAAGTTAACACCGTAACTTTAAAAAAGAAACGTACAATAAATAAGAAAAGTTAAAAAAGTGACAGTTAAGAGGTACACTTTTTGGAAGTTCGTGAAGTAAAAAGGCGAGCTTTCGGAATTATAACTAGATTAATGTTCGGTGACTGGAACTACTCTGGTGAAACTTTGGAACTAAGTGGGAACAGAGTTTTGTATTATTTTTAACCAACGAACCGCCTTCGGAATTCATTAGCTTGAAAGTACCCAGGAAAAGTCTACTTCCAATATGTGCCGACGGACCTCGGGACGAGACGCGGACGCCGCGCCGACGACGCGCAACTCTAGCGGCCTTCGATTACTACCATTTTTTTTTTGAAACAAAGTTGGTTGGAAAGAGTTGATTGGTAAAATTCGTTACGTAAGGAAAAAGCGTTATGCTTCCTACATGCGACTTTCTCACTCTCTGTCTCTTTCTATTATATACAAGGTTCCTATATGGAACTTTGTTTGTGACGGGGGTCCCCCGCCCGCACACGTTTTTTTTTTCATTTTTATTTAACCCGTATACTTACTTATATCTCTAAGAAGCTTATATTCTTCTTGCTAATATAAAGTTTAAAACTTCAATTCTTATGAGAAACATATTTATTAGTAAAAAGAAAACATACAACCTACATAATAAAACAAGAAAGTTTTGTGCTGGCGAATGATTTCTTAGAAAGTTTTAAACGTTATTGTTTGCGTCTAATATAGTTGTGAATCTGTAAGAGCTAGAGTTTCGAAATATATTGTATACTGTCGTAACAATTTATGTAGGTACAGTAAATTAGTAACTACCGTTATGTGTAATTTACATGAGTAGATAGTTACTTTATACAATCAGCGAACAAAATATTTATCTTTACATAAATCTGTAAGAGAACAGCCATAAATGGGGAGACGGATATAAAAAAGATAAAATACTGTATCACAGCGCAATATTATTGCGTATACTTTTTCGGTACATCACTAAACATCGACTTACGAGTATATATAAAGGCTGTTGCAATGTACTCGATCGATCGAAGTACTAAAGGATTTCTTTTCATGTCGTGAGCTACGCATAATAAATATGTAGGGTAGGTTTTTCTATAACATTACCTGTATATTAAGAAATGTGTGTGACTGTTTGTTTTCCCAAATGAAATAAATAAATAAATGTCGGTAATGGTTTGAGCATAAACATATTATTATTGTATATAACCTACATGGTAGATCAAATTAGAAGCTCTTGTCTTACAAAATTCAATTTACGATTATTAATTACTTCCACCCTCGGCTTCGCCCACGTTTTCCGGGATAAAAAGTAGCCTATGTGTTATTCCAGGTCCCAGGCTACCTCTTTGCTAAATTTCATCCAAATCCGTCCAGCCGTTTCAGCGTGAAGAAGTAACAAACATACACACACACATATACACACACACAAACTTTCGCATTTATAATATTAGTGTGATGTGAAGTGTGGTGAATATTATAATCTTCAAGAACTTCGATCGATCGAGTACATTGCAACAGCCTTTATATTCATACTAGTAAGCCGATGTTTAGTGATGTACCGAGAAAGTATACGCAATAAGATTGAGCTGTGATACAGTAGATATTTTATCTTTGATGTAGTTAGTGCCATCCATCTTCATCACGAATCCACTTACTTACCTATTAACGCTTCTTAATTTAATCACTGACTAAATATGCAACTATCCTTGTCATTTCTATGCCAATAGAGCCAATAGAGATGTCAATTGACTTAAGAGATATTAAATTTAATCATCGTTTTTAAGTATGGGGGGCCCAGTTAGACACCTAGTTGCCTCGCCACATACAGGGTTATTGGTAAAACCTTAACAAACTTGCAGGACTGTATTACTAACATCATAAACAACAACTTTTGTTCTACGATTTTTTACAGAACAATACATTTGTAGCGGTTTTTACCCCCGTACCATTTCACATTTACCAAAAATAGACCTTCATGTTTTTGTTGGAGGTACATACCTACTACCTATCGGACACGTTTTAGATCTGTATTTTGTAGTAAATAACTACGTATTGCGCTGTAATTCATAATAATGCTTCTAACTAAGCACCAACTTACGCTACGAGTTTCCGCGCTTTCTAAGCAAAAGCCAGATAATATTTTTGATATTATAAGCTAAATAAATATAATAGATAAGCTAAATCTGCAGAATTATTAAAATTTATTGTTTATGATGTTAGTAATTATTATGTTCCTGAGAGGTTGTTAGTGTTTTACCAATAACCCTGTATAAACTGTAGTCAGCAGCTCGGTGACGGTGTTTGTGGCGTCGGTTGTGGCTGTCGCGAAATTAATAAGTCAATAGAAATGTCGTCTACTACATTTTAGTCCCAGACGCGTGTCATCGGTTCACAGTCAATGTCAAAGCATTCAATGCAATACAAAATCAAACTTTATTCCGTTCACATACATCACGTTTCTAAACGCACGCTCTCGATGTATTGGTTCTGTAAGACACCACCTGCCCTACATAATTTGCTCGAAAGCGGCGACAAGGTCACGCGCCTTTGCCACTTCTATTGACTTATTATTTAGACTTCTGTGGGCGACGCGAACCAAGTAGCGACGATTTGTGGCGATCATCGGCGACAACCGTGTGCGGCGAGTTATAAACTGTAGTCCACCGTTCGGTAGTGGTGTTTTGTGGCAGTCGCGACTGGCCGTGTGCGGCGAGGCTAAAAAGTAAGTGAAGTGATAGAGAGGTTTTTACCCAGCATTAATACATTATATAGTACACTAGCAAACCCCGCGAACTCCGTTTCGCCACCAGATTTTCCCGCTTTTCTGTTGAAATTTTCCTGAATTTTCTTTGCTATAAACCTCACGAAGCCCGAGACCTTTCCAACGAATGCAAAACCGTGGAAATTGTTCGTGCGTTCTGGAGTTATATCGTCAGGAAGGAAAACCCGACTTATTTTTATATAGTAGATTACCAGCATTAATAATTTATTCTCTATAATATTTAAAAGTCACTGGCCTGATATAAAGTCATTTATTTGTATACTGTATTTCGAAGAAAATCGAGACCTCTGAAAGCATGCGCAAGTTGGATGCTGATACGTCCACTGCACCGAGAAAACCTCAGAGCCACCTCTTAAAATATTCACGAAATAGACCGGCTGATCTATTGTTAGAAAATACCACACTGTAAACCGCTTTGCCATATTATATATTGTCTAGCTAGCGTGCTAATTTTGTAAAAGGTAAAGGCAGTTTAGGCAGCTAGCGCTTATTTAAAATGCCACGCTAATTGAGCGCTCTGCAAATTGTTTAATGTAATGCGGCTTTTAGACATCATGCCTATATGTAGGTTTGTATGTAGGTACGACTAATCTTAATCTTACCCACTAATCCTAATGACTGCAGCAGCACTTCACAGTTATCTACTGTAATATCGCGAAACTTCCCTTAGCAAGCAATCTCCATAATACTCACTCAGTACGTGTTAGTTATCATATCTTTAAACAATTGTTGTATTGTGATCAAGTCGGGAGCTGATATAGAAGTTAAACACAAGTTTGCATAATGTTCTTGTGCGGAGTTAGGCGGCGAGTGGAATCGCTCCTCATTAGGCAAATCGGATGGCGTTAGCTCAACCTATTAGCACAGTCAATGTTTGGCGATCCCAACCTCGCTCGTCACTCAGATAGCTCACGATAAACCATCTTTCAATTATCTTTTACACGTTGATTGACTTTCAACTTTAATTTCACCAAGTTTAATTAAAACCAAGCAGACAAATTATATTAAATCGTAAGCCGTTTTAGAGCTTTGATGAGCTTAGTGGGTATTTAATTTATAATCAGTAGGTATCTAACTCTCGTTACGAATAAATACCAGCTTAACCGCTTAACGTTTACACAGAATATTTGTTAACAAACTTCAGTGTTAGATAGACTCGATCCTCTAAAGAAAACTTCACTGAATTATAAGCGAACTTTAATAGCGGACACGAAAGGTAAAAAGTTTATTTTAAAATAACCATCAAAAGCGAACATTTTTCCGCGACTTTATGAAACGTTTCAGTAGATTTATGAATAAAACCTTTCAGGGCGGATGCGAGGCCGCAATGTAATTTAGGTCGTATAAGGAATAGAGCCGCTGCCTCCAAAATTAGACCGTTATCATTCCACCGCTGTCGCCGCGGAGATCACCAGTTATATGAGCCAATACACCGAACAGAATAAATTTGCTTTATACCAGACAGTTGACCTTCATAACCGATATTGTTGCTTTTATACAAGGAAATATTTTGGAAATTCCCGACGTCCGCCTCTCTTACTCGGGTCTTTCGTCGATTTTTTCAAGTTATTTGCGCTGCAAAGTCGGCGCTATATGAGAAAATTGGAAAAACTTTTAAAGGAATTGGGAGTCCAGTGAGGCGTAGATTTATTAGACGTAGAGTTATAATGTGATGAATTTGAAAATTATTTTTTGTTTAATAACAAATTAAAAATTAGTAAGCGTGTTCCTCCTAAAAAATATTTAAAGCCTTAAACAAAAAAAAACAGTTCCATTTATGGGTCCCCAAACGATCAATTGTGATTGATATTTTATCGCATCAATGAGCGTCAATCACGTAAACATTGGATGGTTACATCCCCGTAACCTTAACGACATAAAAGGTCCCCCCTTTACAGATTTTCCTAGAAGGCACACTTCTAGGAAAACCTGTATATGCAAAAACCTCATCGCAGCTTCCTAGAAAAACTATGCGAATGAAATTCACCCACACACACTGGCGATGATACCGCACGTCACAGCCACCGTGATGGGCCCAGCGGCGCAGCGGGGGCCCTTTGTCTCGACCTGCCCTTTTGTGAGAAATTCCAATTAATACGTTATACTTTTATGAGAAAAAAGCCATGTATCGATTCGCGTTGCGAAATTGGAACAATACCACACCGCTATTGTGTACCTGTCAAACGTTCATGGCCCAAAATTCGTTTTTGAGCCTCGTTTTGAACACTATCCTTCAGGAGTTTAAAATGTGTCGTGTTGTTCGGCGGAGACTGTTAGCATTACAGTACATTGCGCTCATTGCCACTTTCATGCGTAATTCATGTGTTACACGACGCATTCCAAATGTAATTCAACTTATTCAACACGCGATCTACAGTCCGCTGTGATTGTTTTTGCCACCAAGAAACTTGATGAAATTACGGAAGATTCAGAAATTCAGTCGAGATGTACACAATAACCAGTTTTCAACTTTCCATTGTATTTTAAGGAGCTTAGACAGAAAAGGATGTTAAATATGAAATCAATTGGAACGGACTTTTCCATTAATTAAGGAGCTCGGGAAGAAAGGACGCCGTGTCCTCTCTAATTAGAAGTCGCGAGTCGAATTTTCAATGCGTCTCCCGCCGCTTTACTAATGGTGAACTGAAATAAAAGTTTATATTTACTGTGCGTGGCTTCTTTCTCTGAATGAATATTTATACTTTCTCTCTTCACTTTATTCACCTCAAAGCGAACACCGCACCGGCTGAAGTTTTTACGGCTATACTTTTTATGGCGGAATTTTTCTTTGACTTTTCTTGGTGTTCAGACTGAACTGAAACGTGTTTCGCGATGTGTTACTCTCGGATAGATTATTTATACTATCTGACGCTGTATTTATGTAAGTATGTAGCAGTAGTCTACGTTTACATTTCGCAGTTTCAGCACAAAATGAAATAAAACAGAGCGAGGCCAACTTAATTTGTTAACGGAGGCTGTATATTAGCATGTGGGTGTGAAGCGCCGCGTGACACATCTCGGTGGCGTCACGTTCGCCTCGCCAGCGGGGAATCATTTGTTAGAACAGCAATAAAGCGGAGGATTAGCAGCCGTCAGGAGGCGACAAACTTCCCAATAAGCCGCCGCCTTCCGGTACACCGCGACTCGCTTTACAAGAGTAATGATGCTTAATTTTAATGACGCGTCGCCGACCAGAGCGTCACCCGCGTGGAGCCGCCCACAGCCGCCCGCGACGCCGCCCGGCGCGTGACCTGACTGCTCAACTAACACTGATATTGGAAGACTCAACGGCGACGACCGAAAGTCTGACGATAAATTTAGTTATTACTTGTGAAAATAGACGGAAGGAGATCGCTAACTTGTCCTCGTGAGAAGATAATGGATCATTGTGGGGGATGTTTTTAGTTACTTTACGAAAAAGGTCTCGTTAAAAGCCCCATTATGTGAGGAGTTTTCGAATTGTATTCCGGAGTTTCGCGTTTAAACCAGAATTGACGATACAAATTTTGTTTTAGTGGTAAAAGTTTAGATTATATTTAGATCCCGTCTTATTAATCCAACGTTTTATCACGCAAGTTTTTCTCGTTGTTAGTCTATCATCGTCATAAAAACCGATATTATTGGAAAGAAAATTAAAACTTGTGCCATTATCTAGTGTGATATTATGAACATTGTTCCAAATTTCTGAAATATAATTTAATGCAAAAGGAAATTGACACTCATTAAATTAATCATAATTTGCCAATCACACAACAAACGGCGGGGTCAACAAATCAACGATGCGAGATACCGTTCATATGTTAACAAAGTCAGATAATGTTTGTCATCGAATATGTACCAATTTATTCAATCGGAACGTTGGGATGAACATTTCGGGTGTGCAAACAACAGTCTATATAAAATTAAAGACAGCCGATGGCGACAGCGCGGTCGCCGCTTGTCCATCCATCCATCCGTCCGTCGGCGCACAAAACTCGATGAATATTGTTTACAAATGCACCGCATCCATAACGAAAATGTTTGGTTGATACTACCCAACTGATATATCGATACTTTTCAATATTTCATCACGACGTAAATGGTTCTCATGTTGTAAACTAGCTGGAAATGTTTGATTTGATTAAATGTTCCATGTTTTTTGTATGCCATATTGTCACGGTGATTGATACATGTGTGCCTATTTGTTTTTGGGTAGTAAATTAATGGTTTGCGGTGACTTTGTTGGAATAATAGGTATATTATCTACCTGAGCAGTTAAGTTTGTTCGCTTATGGAAAACGAAATTCTTGAAACGTTATTATTTAGCAAGATGCGAAATTAGCAAGCTGATCACCGTCCTTATAAATCACAGATGAAACAACTTATTAAATATTGCATTACACCAAATTGCTTTAGACCGGGCGCGTTATAGTCTCCTCACGTCATCCCCGACATTTCCTCAAGATATAGTGAGACGAGTGTAGTCGGCAGCAGTAAACGGTGGCAAGCAGGCAGGTAACAATATTTCCCACGGCAGCAAATTGAATAAACACATCACCGTTCGCCTTAAACGACGAAAAGACAAGTCCAATAACGGCGGGCACCGTAAGCGATAAATATTCCCCTATCTACCGCCGCCACGCTCAACATATTTATGCTATCCTAGTCAGCTTTACTAGCTCGCTTAAGATATTTGTTTTTCTCAGAATAATACAATTACAACAATGTTTTTGTTACGCATTAAATCCTCCAAGTTTCTTTTGCAAACTGCCTTTGTGCCTTCTCTGCTAATTTGATGAGTTTGGCACAGATTTCGGCGAAGTGCACGCATTGTTGAGTTTATAGATGAAACATTGGGTATTCATAAAAAATAATGACATATTATTACGAAAAATAATATACTTAATTATCTTTTTGATGTTAAGTGGCACTCCACTTAACATAAAAAAATATATTATTTTAATAATAAACACACGGTGTCGGCATGAAATAATAAACTCATCATAAAATCATTTGACGTAGACACGCGCAGATGTAAGTACGTAAGTAATATACATACGCGAAAAAAAAGAGATTCCCCTTCGAGAGAATTCGTGCTAAAACTGACAAACACGCAGGAGGGCTCCTAATTTTCATATCGAAAAAACCAAAATGGCGTCGTTGTACACATGTTGTTGCGTGAATTTCTCTTAGGGTCACGTATTGGCATCGTCTAATACAATTTGTTCGGAGACGCGCGCCGCCCGCGGAATGCAAAGACACCCGCGACACTTCAATACACATGACGATTATTCGCAATTTGTTGCTGGGACATGGGCGAAATAGATAATATTTATGTGCTGCACATTACGTACAAACTGCACGTTTGCTAAAAAAATATTAGGTAGGTAAGTATACTTTTACCTTCATTTTTTTTTTGTATTTCCTGGGTTTTTTTAGACATAGAAAGCTGATTGCAAAGAAATATTCTAAAGTGAATAGACCGTCCGTAATCAAAATAGAAAAGGACACTTTGAAGCCATAGATTGTGACAGACTTTGACGCTGCAAAATAGCTAGTAGGTATTCAGTTTTTATAGGGAAAAAGAAAGACGTCATACCCTCAGATCATAGAAACAAGGAGATGTGCTAAGGCGCTATCGAGCTTGATGCCTGATCTTGAGCAAATTGCTCATATTAAAAACGTACGCGCTGGCGACGAACCGAACACGATCGATGGTATAAATACAGTGTTTTAGTTTAGTGCTAGTGTTGAGTGACGATTAACAGTGTTGGACTGAGGGTGTGCGGAATGTTCAATGCGTGGGAGATCTTTTTATTCACAAGGGGCGCTTAATTATGCTCGTAATTGTGTCGAAAAATGTACTAAAAGTGGCATCAGTTGTTCCCGTACTAATTTGCTATGATGGCATATCTCCTTGTTTCTATGATCTGAGGTCACACCCAATCCGAAAATCTCAACACGCTTTTTTTTCTTTCAAATTAACATCACCATAATACCTATATTGTATCTTGCGTGAAGAAAAACAATTTCCATTTTGATTTTAAACGTGGGAAGATTTAATTTTGAAAGCGTTTAGTAAACAACATTTGCGTACCTACGTCGGTAAAATATAGAGTACCTACATCGATATTACTCTCGAATTATTAAGTCTTGGCGGCGTCCGCCCGCAAAGCAAACACATGAATAATAGCCATGAATACAGTAAAGTAGCAGTACGATGTGCACAGGGCAGGGATTATCGGAATTTATGTGGCAGTGTGTGACGCACCTCCCGCTTGTTCGGCGCGAAGAAAAATATTGTGGTCTGAGAGCTTAAATATTGATGGATTTATGAACGCTCTTAAAATTATGACAGGCTGAAGCCACCGGCAACTTTATTGAGTCTTATCTCGACGCTAGATTTATTGGCGTCTGTATCAAGTTTAGGGGAATCATTTTGTTGTTTTCACTTACGAGAGAATAAGAAAGTTGTTTTTGAAAGATAGGTTATGCTTCAGTTCTATTACGGAACTCGTACAGAAACAACAAGTGCACTGAAATAGTTTTATAGTAGCGAATGTTTTGTCAGGGAATTCTTGCAAATCTGTGTATTTCGTAATGTAAGTTTATGTTCTTGTTGCTTGTGTGTCTTTGTGGCTCGAACACGTAGCGTATAACAAATCTGCGATATACAACATTCAGCCGAGGTATTTGACGTTACACGAGTTTTGTAGATCAGATTCATACAAGATACAACAATATATTTCCCCCGGCAGGTAATAGTGAAATGTGATTGTGTAAATCTCAAAACGGCTCTTGAGAACTTATTGTCGGTATAGAAAACGTACCGACGTCGAGCCAGCTATTGTACATTCATACGTTTGACGAGCGACAAAAGAAAATTTTCTGAAAGAGTACTCCCAAACTAAATCATTTGAAGCAAGAATATAAGTTGCGAGTAGCAGACAGATGGCGCAACTTGAGGTGCGAATAAAGTTTGAGTGGAAAAACTTATTCCTCCGCGAATCCTCAGCGCGGGGCGCAGTCTGTGCCCCCGGGACACCTTTAACAATTTGTAAGTTATTTATTGCTGCCAAGAAATATCATTAACCCTTTTAAATTTAACAGCTTTACACAAACTTTTGTTTGCCCCAGGTTAACTTGGTTTGCCAGGAAGTGATTTCACTATCAACATATTTTTTGAGATTACTTAGTACCTACCTTTAAGTTACAATAGTAACATCTGCCCTAAAACTAATATAACTTTTCCAACTATTTGTTACAAATTCTAAATATTTCTGAGTACCTAATCGTCAAGTTGGCTCGTTCTGAACAAAGTTAGCGGGGTTATTTCAACTAAACTAAACTATTACTTATGAAAACTGAGTTAACATGCAAATCTTCGTCCATTCCGCGAGGATCTTGCTTACGTAAGCGCTGTTTAATAGTTCGCGCATACTTATACTTTTCTTTCTCTTTCCAAAATTAAGATTTTACGACACAAAAATGGTAACAGGGTGCTGAGGTCATCTGTGTCTTATCTAACTCCGACAGGGTTTAGAGTAGTGTTACTGTGCACAGATTTATCTTTTTTATTTCTATTTTATAATTTTCAAATCTATTGACATTATATATTCAGTTTGTAAGAACAAAATGTGTGATTTTTAGGGTTCCATATCTCAAAAGGTAAAAAAGTAAAAGTACCTTTACATGATCACTTTGCTGTCTGTCTGTCTATAAAGACCTTTTTTTTCATGAAAACGTTGAAGTCTCAAGTTGAATTTAATATCAAATACTTAAGTCTACGGTCCCTTGGAGCTGTAAAAAAATTAAGCTTCGAAGTCAACGTAATAAAAAAATACAGCCATTTATAAGCAAGTAATAAGGAAGCTCTTACAGCACAAGTCAGGGGAAAAATCCGAAAATCGTTAATTTGTAATTTAGACCTAGGTACTTAACGCATTTTTTTGCGATTACAAATTTACATTTTGGGCGGAACCCTCAGAGCGCAAGTCCTACTTGCACTTGTCAATTATTTTTTTTGATTACTGTAAATATAACTGCTAATTTGTTTAATAACTAATTAATTAACTAATTAATATGTACTTTATTATCTGGCTCTATTTTGCCCGAAACCAATTGGATCGAAACAAGCGCAAGCAATCACAAATACAAACAAATCTCACGAAAAGTATAGGTACTGCTATAGCTAATTAGATAGGTAGGTAATAATCAACAACATTTAGGTAAATAGTTCACTCAAAACACTATAATAAAATGACCTACACTTTAAACGAAAATTAAATATGCATTTTCAATCTTCTTTCATTGCATATAACAAGAACACGCCATAGGTTACTAAGTACCTATAACTGCAAAGGTCACAAAGTTAGCTAAGTTCAAACAGAGCCAATCTCTTTTAGATCCAGACCGTTTTTAGGACCATTTCCTTGCTTTTATTTCCTAGGCTTAATTAATGCGAGGACTAATTTTCGTGAGGACCATAAGTCTGGTACTTAAGGCGAAGGTAAATGGTAACGGCCAGTTTTAAATCTCTTATTTCGCCGTCAAATAATGCAGGTTAGTTGTGCAATTTTTTTATGTTAAACTAGAACATATATACATCAATCGTACCTGTGAATATTTAACTATTGTTGTAAAATACTTAATGAAATAAATTCATGAATTCGTGTCTACCCAAAACATAAAAACGTAATTACTTTCAAACCGCTTAAGATATTTTCATGATTTGTTTTGTGTGAAAAGACTATGTTACTACCTATAATAATACCTGTTACTTTTTTTTTATTTTATGTTTTAGATACTAAAAAGTAATAATACGTCTAATTCTGCACAGCGCGCTCCTTGATAGGCGAGTCGTATTGCTCGGTGGATGTATGTCGCGTTGCTTGAGCTCAGCGCAGAACACTCAAGCTATACCGCCCAAATCACTCAAGGCCGTTGGCGTATACCGGGGCCTTAAGCTTTTAATTCTCGTGTATGATATTTTACTTTCGTGAGTTTTACTTTGAGGGTTTTTAATTACGCGCGTTGCTTTTCTTGATGTTTGACAAACAAAACGGGAAAAAAAAATCATAAAAAAAAACAACTGACTCCAAAAACAACTAAGTACAAAGTAAATAGTTTCAGAAGTAGGTGGCTTTGGTTTTTGTTTGCTTTTTATTGCCACCGACTTCCGAGACTAAAATTATTAGTAACCTTGTATTTTTTGAAGTCGGTTGATTTTTTTATAAAAAGGTTTTTTGCTTTTTAGTACTTCCGAGTTCAATTATATAAGTACTTTCTCGAATTCGTTCATCACAAAATTGTTGACGTAGTATGTGAATATAACTTCGTACATAGGATTTTGTTACCTAATATACTATATAGGTACTAAAACCTTCCTGAAACTATGTAGATTACGATAGTGAAAAATATCAAAATTAGATTAGGAGTTATTCAGAAAATCACGGACATACAAACGTCCAACATACATACTAATGTGTCGAATACAGAATCTCCTTTTTTTGAAGGCAGTTAAAAATATGAAAATATTTTGATCAGAGTATTTTGGTCACACATTTTTTTAATTAATTTATTCGTTTGTGGAACGTAGATTAACACGAGCCATGATACTTTTTTTTATTGTGTCTATAATTGCGGCATTCAATGTTTGTTGTGGAATTCTTTCATGGACATTTTCTGAACTGAAACTTTTGTACCAACAGACCTCTTTGCTTGTCAATGTATGAACTTTTTGCATATTCTTTGACCAATAAATAAAGATGCAACTATAAAAAATCAGAAAAGTGCGAGTAGGATCGCGTACAAATATGTAAGTTTGTAATAGATTTTTTTTTGTGATATCTACAAAGTGACATAATTGGCCGTATTTTTTGATTGCGTTGACTTAGAAGCTTAAGTTTTTACACCTCCAAGGGTCTGTAGTAGACTTTAGTACCTATTTAACCGACTTCCAAAAAGGAGGAGGTTCTGCATTCGGTTGGTTTTTTTTTTTTTTTTTTTTTTTTTTTTAATGTATGTACACCGATTTCTCCGTGGCTTATGAGCCGATTTACGTGATTCTTTTTTCATATGGTAGAAGAAGCTCGCGCGGTGGTCCCATATAAATTTTATTAACTTTGGTTGAGTAGATTTTTAACCAGGTGTAATAAACGGTATTTTTGGTGTATCCCGATGACATCATGACGATGATGAACAAGTGATATTGTGTAGGTACATGAATTCCTGAACGCAATCGCCCTCGATATTATACATACATAACATCACGCTGATATTTCCCGCAAGGTTAGACAGAGGCGTATAGTACACACAATTTTTTTATGCTTAAGTCGCATTTGATAGAACGCTAGGGAGCGAGCCTATTGCCATTACAAACTGAAAAATCACTGTTTTTAAATTAGTGGAAGTAATCGATCTCGGTAAAAGTACATGCCAAATGTGTGTCAAAGGCAGTATTAATATACTGCCTTTGACACACATTTGGTATGTACTTTGTCTATATAATTTGTCGCTCTATGCATGATTTTATGGTACTTTTATATACGTAAGGTATTATTATCAAAAAACATAACATGTTACACTCCACTAAAAAGTTAAAAATAAAAAACAGGTTTTAAAAAAACCGACTTCCAAAAACTGCACTAAAAACTATGAAATAAAAAGTTTAAACTTCCATAATTAAAAATCTAAATGTATATTGAAGTCGGCGGGGCCTAGCATGAAAATAAGCAAAATTGCAGATTAACAAGGAATAAAAGGAAATCTTAATTTCCACGTGCACACACTGCGCACACCCTTCCTGTTTAAAGACTGAGAGGCAAAAACCTGAAGAGGCCCCGCCGGCTTCAATATACATTTAGATTTTTAATTATGGAAGTTTAAACTTTTTAATTCATAGTTTTTAGTGCAGTTTTTGGAAGTCGGTTTTTTTAAAACCTGTTTTTTATTGATATTAAGTAATTCTAAATTTCCAACTAGATACCTCTGCCCGTGCCTGAAAAAAGGGTCTAGATAGACGGACGACAAAGTGATCCTATATGGGTTCAGTGTTTTAATTTTGAAGTACGGAATCCCAAAAAACGCCAGTCTACCATTGTTTGGCCTCCCCAAGTTGCGCGACATACTTTGAACTTAATTAGGTCAATTATTTTTACGTAAGAAATTATTCATTTATACTCTTAGCATGGGGTAGTTTTGCACAAACTATATTATAAATTCCAATATGTATAAATTACATAAACATAGGACGGAGTGTTATGTTATAAATCTATTGTTAATTTAAGGGTCCCCAAAGAACAATAACTTTTGATGGTCACAATTGCTTTACGGGGACGCTAGATGGCGCTACGTGTATGTCACGCGGACGAAATCGCGGGCAAAGTGATAGTTTTCGATAAATAGCATACACACAGAAGTGCCAACATCTCTGACCACCCCTAATAACGTCAAGGTCGCTTCGTATTATTATCAAGAAGTGATAAATGCAGCTATTAGTAGGTGACTGTGGTCTATGGTGCATTGCATGTTTAGCTATGCCATGGCGTGCATTAGCCAAACCATGAATTTGCCCCAACGCCATATCCATAGCGTGAGCTACACTACTTAAGTTTAATAATTCTTGTAAAATTTCTGATTTAATGAACTATTAAGGAGTGCTATATTTTCTGGTAACCTAGGAACCATAGAAAGCCCTAAAATTAAATGAGAAACGTTATTACTATTAATGGCGAAAATATTTGTATAGTCTTAATAAATTATGTATTTAATTAAGGACGTGGATATTTTTGGGTTGACTCTGGGACTGTACTTTGACGTGAGAAAGAGATGGTGCTCTGCCATAGGTATGGTTCTTTCTTCTTCTTGCACTGAACCAATGAAACCTTAATTCTTCACACTCAGTGGCTACAACTTTGCAGTTTTATTATTTTTAAATCTCTTATAGACTTAAAAATAGACCAGCTTATGTGCTTGAATGTGCAATCAGAAGCGAATACGAATACTAATACATAGAGCAGCGGCTTCCAAGAGATTACTTACATCATCAGCAAAAGAGGTCTTAAGAACGAATTAATTACAAAAGTAATTTATTTACTTGATTCACTTACTTTCTGCAGCAAAATAAACGCTCTTTTGCTTCAAGACTTTCTCATTTCCTATACTAACAGATGAAAATAATAAATGCAAATATAAAAGTTAGCATTTCTTAGCTAAAGTGCTGTTTAAAGTAACTCATTTAACTGAGGTGAAGTCTGTTCACAAAATAGGTTTAACTGCGACCACGGCCAATTTGATTAAGTTAAATTCTGGCAACTTTTGAACGGCACTTGTTAAGAAGAACAATTGTAAATTTTAAAATTTTAAACTGTGAACTAATTTAATTTATGCTGCCGACAGGATGACGGACGTAATTAACGGAGTTAACTACGTTTCTTTGGTATTTAAGTGTTCAAACCAGTTCAAACTAACTTATGAATTGACGTAATATAGCGTAGACTATGAACGGCCCCTTTCATTAATTAATGTTCATCAATATTTTAGTTTTGTATTAGAAAAAAATGATCTTCTTTTACTTTAATGTTTCTTAGTGATAACATGCGTTTCGCTATTCACTTCCAACTGCGTGGTTTCCAAATTAGGTATCTAAACGTATTTTATCTATGATTCCAAAAATATTTAGGAGGAAACGTACTTCTATTGCTTTAACACATTTTATTTACCGTAAAACGGGGCTACTTTGCACATATTTCGATAGTTTTTTGGGAATTACTTTTTTTTAACAACCAAAATTAATGATGTTTTTGTTCCAACAGAACAATGTGTCCTTTAACTATCAATCCCATACCAATATGAAGTCCTACAGGCCCCCCACAATTATATATATTTTTATTTTTCATGTGTCAAAGTAACCCCGAAGTGGGGTTTCTTTGACAAGGCATTAAAATGCAATCAACGTCAAAGATCTAAAGTGTATGGGTTACTTTGACATCATTTTGATAAAAAAATATTAATATTTTATGCATTTTAGGGGAAATAGAAATAAAAACAACGAGTTATTGAGATCAATCAGTAATTTTTATTATCACTTAGGTTACAAAAATATAGGCACTTAATCAGTCTTGTAATTATTATCTTTGGAATCAACACAAATTGACATTATAACAATCATCTTTTAAAAATCGTATTTTTTTTTAACAACAATAGAAAATCTAATAATAATTATTAATCTGTGTCCTCGCACACCATACATTCATAGGACGGATTGATTGAGCCTTTGTTACACATGCCACAAATCCAATTTTTGCAAGTGATGCAACAAATCCAGTCAGCAGGATAATAGTAGAACTGGAAATCACATTTACAAATGTAACAGAGGTTGCTGTTCTCGTTGCTGTTCTCATTCTCCTTATTCTTCTGCTTGCCCCTTAATCTCTTTTTACGAGAAAAATCACTCAAAGGAACATCGTCATCAGAAGAAGTCTGGTCTGTCGTAGGCGGCAAAGAAGAAGTTGAAGGTATAGGTTCGAAGAACGGGACTTCCATGACAGCCGAGACAGTATCATCAACTGTGTCATCATTTTCCATTTCCGGAACATCACTTGTTGTTGGGCGTGGGATATCTTGGCCTGTTATAGATATCTGTGTACCTGGTTCATGAATCACTTTCTTTCCTCTTCTGTGTCGAATTCTCTCAGAGTTGTAGCCCCTTGTTTCTTTTAAAAATTCCAGAAGACTGCTGTCGAGAACACGTCCAGTCTCTTCTGAGCGATCTGCTGGAAGTTTTTTCAGGACGGCTTCCGGATCAAAAGGGCAAAGACCTGTAGTTCTGAAGGAGCTTTGTAGATTTTTCTTTATGTTAGGAGCCAATGCATCCGTCAACCTTTTCAGCAGCATGGGAAACTGTGGCTTTGGAATTGCGCCCCGTGTTCTTGATTCTTTTCTCCAGTTATCCAGAACCTTCCGCCATTGTTTCTTTAAAGGCCCGTAGACTCCCACATCTAATGGTTGCATCATGTGCGTCGAGTTTGATGTCAACGTCGTAAAATATATGTTGTTTTCTAGTGCAGCGCTGATTACTTCGTGTGAAAAATGAGAAGCCAAATTGTCACCAATGACAACTGCTTTTTCGTTTTCTTCTCTGTTTTCCTGGATGTGCGGTAACAATACTTTGAAGAACCATATCTCGAAGAGGTTCATGTCAAACCAGCCGCTGCTACTGTTCCTGTAAATAGTTCCAGGTGGCCCACCCTGTGTCCAGTGGTCGTAAAGGTGCTTCGATTTATAGACAACCATGGGAGGAATCAATTGTCCTTCAGCTGTGCCACAGAACATGATACTGATGGATGATTTCGAGTGCTCTTGGACTCTTTCGACGCGTTTATGCCCTCGGCGTACTAGGACTTTTATCGCCCCCGGGTCGTCTGTTATATTTGTCTCATCATAATTATAAATTAGAGCAGGACGAGTTTGCTCTAAAGCTGGTCTCAAATTCTCAAAAAACGCTTTGATGTCGTTAGGACTCACAGACGCCCTTGAAGTTTTGATATTTGAGGCCAGTCTCTGCGTGAGATTATTCCGAGCTGCAAATTCGTTTACGAAGTCATATCCTGGCAAATTGTCTTTCCACTGCTTTATAACCCTACCTTCCTTGTTGATAACCATTTGAACGATGGTTCGAATGTCGGCCTTTGTACAAGGAAAACCCCAGTCTGCTAGCACACATATTCTATCTGCTATTAATTTCTCACTCTGAGGCGTCAAAACAGAGGGATGACCAGGCTTTCCTTCGTGTCTGTGATGGATCTTGTTTAATATAGTAGTCCTATTAATTTTGTACTTCTTGGCAGCACCTGCCTGGGAGATTGTTCCGGCTCTCACTTCTGCAACGGCTTTTGCAAGGTCTTCATCACTATAGTTTTTATAGTTTCGGGCACCCAGCTTTCTTTTATATGTTCTAACCATTGTGATTTATTTGTAATACAAATAAACACAAAGTTAACCTACAACAAATAGAAAAATAATATAAACCATGGATTAAATCATTAATGCAAACATTATATGTCTTTATCTACCTATATTTACGTGAATAATACAAAAAACTTACCGAAAACTAGGCATCCACACAATATAAAGCCGTTTTTACGCACCACACTACAAACACTAACGACGAACACGTTCAAACTAGTCCGAAAGTCGTACGATATCGATTTATTGCACTCTCCCCGCTCCCGCGCCGCCAATCAAGGTCACTAGCGTTCGTTTCGCACACGTTTAAAACATTATTTGGCGCGCTGTTAAAGTAGCCCCATAAACTGTCAAAGTTACCCTTACTGTTAAAGTAACCCCGTTTTACGGTACCTTGTCTCATCCAGCAGTGAATGAATAGAAAGTTAGATTTTCTCCTTACCTGAAAGCAAAAGAAAATCGTGTAAGTATTTTATTATAATAACTCGCTATGATTTACAAAATAAACACATTATACCTATGTGTTTCAGATTTTGACATTATTGTATAGGAAACTCTTTGAAGTTTTGATAAAATTAAGTTATTTAACGAAAATGAAGAAGGGAAACTTCGTTTTACACGATAAAGAAAAATTGTTGTAGGAAAACTGAGAACTGAAAAAAAATATTTATCAGATCTGCACGTACACTTCAGTAATCCTACCAGTGGCGAAAGGGCAGTGTTTGTAAGAGGTAAGCCGAAGCTACAAATGCTTACCTGGCCAAGAAAAGCTAACTAATAATAAAAGTAAGTGTGCAGTATGCAGTAAGCCTGTGCTATTTTTTAAAGTAAAGCCGGTAGGAATCGTATTGTAGAGACCCTTCGCCACTAAATCCTACCATGTAATATTATAAATCCGAAAGTTTGAGAGGATTGATGGATGTATGTATGTATGGATTTTTGTTACTCTTTCACGCAAAAACTACCGAACGTATTGTTATACTTATTAAATAAAAAAATAAAAATAAATCGAACACCTGTCCAACCGAGCATGATCAAGATACGCAATCAATAGGATAAACCTGCCTTAATGTCGCCTAACTTGTGAGCAATCTCTCGCAAAGTGGAATCTTGGCTCAAGATCATCAGAACGGGTGACGGATGGACGGAGTCGTGACTCCGAGAGCATGATGGATGTGGCAGCCCGGAGACGTGTTGGCTTATTATGAACAATAACTTTCTCCACAAACAAAATCTCCGTGTGTGACGTTCCATTATTTTATTAGATTAATGTTTGTGTTATACGAGACAGGAGAATTTGTAGTTTTTTGAATAGGATCTGGTTTTCGTAAATAGTAAAAAAAAAATTGCATAAATAAGTTTTCCGAACAGACATTTCAGGTGGGTGTGTTGTCTACTAATCATATGTGATTATTTAGAATAATATACCTATTAAAGAGCAAAAATGCTAAAAAGGTACGTTTATCTAGATAAACGTACCTTTTTAGCATTTTTTCTCTTTTACAAGGTTTTAAGTAATGTGACAGAACTACTGCAAGATTGTTTCAACCAATGGTATGTCAGAATCATCTCAAATAAACGTTCTTTATTGAATGACCTACCAAACAATATGTTGTGGTACAGCATAATTATTTTCAAGAATCACAAGAACAAAGTTCAACCGGTGTTCTCAACAATCAACATGATATTAAACTCACTATTATTCAAGTTATGATAGTAAGCTACAGCGGATAAAATGGATTGTCGGGGTTAAAAGTTTAGCTCGGCGTCAAGTTTTAGGCCTGTGGCGGGCCACGCCGGCGACTACAGATAATGGCGCGTCACTCATCCGCTCCTGGATGCTACAGATTTACATCCACGTGATTTATGACTTCTTCATAGAGAGGGGAAAAAATATACAGGAAAATATAGGGAGGGAACGCGCCGCCTCCGCTTGCTCGAGCGGTGCCGAATTGAAAATACTCCTTGTAAGAATTTAACAATCGCTACAATAGAATATTGTGGCTGTTTCGATATACTCAATTCAAAGTAAATCGACAAAGAAGATTCTTGATTCTTGTTTTATTTATTATAGCAATTGCGTTTTGGAGATTATAACTTTTCGTAGAATATAATATTAACATAAATACACTTGCGTGCATGGGTAGCGGAATTAATCTTTGTGCGTCCTTTTTATGTACGAGCATTCTAATAATTTACTTGGGGTTGTAGTACATATTAAGGATAGAAAGATGGGCAATTTGGAAGACTAATGGCGTACAATCCAGAGGTCCGATAAATATCGATATTCAAAAATTGCCGCAGGCTTGCGTTTATCATCAAGCGGAATTCAGATTATATATGTAATAAAAATTGTGTAGGTACCTTCACCGTGGAGATTTACAGCTATTCATTTACTTCTTAAAATTCTATTAAACTGCAGCTACAATCCGTTGATATAAAGACAAATTTGTATCATAAATTATTATTTGTTACAACACGGTTAGCAAAAAAGATTTACAAAGTGTTTGTATTTTTTGTTCATATCTCGTGAAAACTCAGACGTGAATATAGAGTAAGGATCGCACGATATGCTTCACGAACAAAATAGAAAAAGGATATTGAATCGGTAAGAGAATGCCGTAACTTAAGAAAATGTCACCCTCTATCAAGCTCGACTCGTTGCTTTGTGTCGAGCCGTGTTCTGATATTGTAACCGACAAAATATTCTAAAGATTTTCCAAAAAAGACACTCCATATTTTTAAAAAATTAACACCACACTATTTTCGCTCCAGCTTCATTTTCATACCGATATTTTTTGGAAAAAATCCCGGATCATTCGCAAAACAAATGTAAAAAGGTCATCCTTTTATCTCACAATTTGCAATTTGAATACGCAGACAAATTAATCCGGCAAAAAATTAACCAAAAGAATACAAAGCGGCAGCGCGGGAACAACGGTCTGCTCCGAAATATGCGACGGAGGATATCATTACATTCTGCGGCCACTGCTTACACACAGACCCGCGCTAACCTGACTTTATCACGTTTTACTTTTTCCGTTCCAAGTAGTGGAGTAGCTTTCCCACAAAAGACGTAGAAGAAATAATTTAATTTGAAAGTAGTGGGACACTGCGGGTTAGCAAATAATACTAAACAACAGTGTCTCTGCGACGTGTGCGTACTCGTTGATATTCAGTGCGCGTACTTCAATTTCAAAGGTGACGTTTGTTATTCCTTAACAATGAAAATCACGCAACGCATTCAGACAAAACAAGAAATCTTCAGTAACTAATTTTCGCTTCCAGTCTCCAGTGAATACCCGAGGACGTGTGGAAAATATCAGACGTTTTCTGACGTGTTTTGGCTCGTTGGGAGATAATAACCTGTCTTGTTTCCCGTCGTGCTCGTCAGGCGTCTGTCTCCACTGCTTGGCGCGCACGAGAGGGACGCCTGTACGTCGTTTTGTCACTAACGCATCATTTGTACTGTTTGCCAGACCGTTATTGGGCTTGTTTTTGGCAAACTCACCAGTATTGCGACGCCCTGCGCCTCTAAGCCTGAAATGAAAGACCGTTTCGGTTCAGCCCCGAGAATTGGTTGCCTTCATTAAGGGTCTCTGTTTGCGCGTCTGGCGAAACACTGTTATTTAAACTAATTAACTGAGTATTGTGATGTGAAAGAGAGAAAATAACGAAAACATTAATCTTCAGTACCACCCTTTTATTAAGAAAGTAATGCTTTCATCTGGTTTGAAATTGGCTTTGTATACTGTTGTTGTTTCGATTAATTCGGAGTGAACTATTGTCATTGCGGGCTTACGCTGTCGCGAACTTAATTCACCTGTAATGGCTGAGTAACTGAAATAAATAAGGCTAGCTAATTTTATTTTGTTGTTCAATTTGTGATGAAAACGCGGCCCGCCCCCGTGCCGCCCCGCCCCGCGGCTCCACCGCCAAATGTATATTAATGTGCCACCCGAACCGCAACACTAATATTGTTTTCTTTTTATACCCCACGACCTCGAAAGCTTTTACTAGTGTCAACTATTACGCTTGTTTTACGGTTAGGAGTAATGTCATTGTATAGACGAAGGAACAAAGGAGACTGACATTGGCGGAAAACTTCGTAAAAATAAGAGTTTACTCAAAGGTTCCGAGAAGAAAATCTCGGCTAACGACTGAATATCGCGAGCGAGAAATGTCACGATCCACGCTGTGACTACGGTTTATAATAATTTTATTTTAGCTACCTTGAGATTTTACTACCTCACAGGATATGCATTGTGAGAAACAAGAGCAGGTACCTGTCTTGTTACATATTTTATATTCTTCACAAGTTTAGAGGTTCTGTGACCTCCAATTTGTGGAATATAAAATGTTCTTGTGAACATTATCCCCTTACTTACTCATAACCGCCTCTTAATTTACCCACTGATTAAATACCTATACAACTATCCTTGTTATTTGTATGACAATGAATAGAGATGACAATTGACATAAGAGCTGTTTAATTTAATCATCCTTTCATTCGTGCCTTCTGTATATAAGTACTGAAACATATCTCCTTACTTATAATATAAGGGGATCTGTTTCAGTACTTATATACAGAAGGCACGAATTGTCGATGAGTAGGTACCGTCTTGCTGGAGTCAGACTAATTAGCAATTTCTAATTTAAAGTAATCGCCGCCTTACGGAATCAAAATTCAACTTTGCTAATTCGGGGGAAATGATCCGTGAATTAAATAAAAAAAAAACAAAGCAGATGAGGCGGTAATACCTTGAGCCCGCAGTCCGACGGTCCACTGATGACGTAAGAATTTTATTACCTACCGTAGCGTCCCGCAGACCGCACGCCCCCCCGCCACCGGTTCCGTTTCAAGAGGATTAACTTGTAATCCCACAGGAGGACCAATATCATTCATTAGAATGCTATTCCCAGCTTTATTACGTCTGACACAATGTTTTCGTCGGCATTTGAAAATGGTTTTAAATGACTTTTTAACTGTGATTCATATGAAAAATATTGAGTGGACAACACCCAAACTTTTGGACCTTCCATTTATTAAAAATTAAAATTTATGTCGACCGTTATAAATAGGTATAGGTGCTGATGTATAAAGGGAATCTGAAAGTCAAGAATAGACAAGATGAATTAATTCATAAAGTTACAGTTTATGAAACAACAAAGAAAATTGTATTGTGTTTTATCGCCCACGCTAATTATAATAAATGGCACGATGTTGTAGCCTAGCCCTAGTTTTGCCTAAGCAAGCAATTTAAAAGACAACTCAAACACTGCTATTTTTATTCCAGTCTTCCAACTTCCACTATCCGCTTTAACTTTATTTAAAAGACATTTTAAAATTCGAACTCTAGTAGCTTCCAGTTTTGAATTTATCGGCTTTTAAAAGATTTTTTCGAATGTAGAAATGGTAGTTCGAATGTAACTGTTTAGAATGTTTCTCCATTGAAATACAATTCTCATTTCCAATTTTAAAATTAACGGTTAGTAACTTCGATCAACACTAATAAATTGATCGAAGGTTAGTTACCTATCTAGTTGGTCCTAATCATCTAATCGAACACATATTGGCAGGCGTCAATACGTAACGAACTCACACATAAGAAGTCTCACAGACAGTTCAATTAACAGGCAGGGTACTCACACGTAGTGCGTAGGTACAAGGACAATGCCGAGGCAGGCCGAGCCGCGATGAGCCGTGGTATTAAATCTAGATTACCGTTTGGCGTTTCCGCTCGGCTGGATAATCAACGGGACTATATTAAAGCTATCAGTCACGTGACGCATGACAAGCTACGCGTGTTGTCACGCAGAACATTCGCATATCAAACGTAAATTGTGGGATAGTGTCGTGACAATTACACATTTTCATGGGTTAAAGGATCGTACCACTCCGCAGTACACATCGGGAAGCTATTGTTTGTATTGATTCAATAACATGGAACGGTATTGGTAAAAGCAGATATACCTAAGTACATATAGGTACCTATACAGTTTTTATGTGATCTGGTAGTTAGGTATGAATAATTTAAAATTTCCAAAATGAGTTAGCGTTAAGTACCTTCACGACGGCGACGGTGTCGTCAGTCTACTTACACGGTTGCTCAGTTAAATACCGACCTAAAAGACCATACTTCATAACCTAGTCTAAAAAAAAGCACCCCTATTCCTTATTCAATGTGTCGTTGCGCTCGGAATTTAGCTCGTAGGTACCGTACCTTCATTCAATCTCATAGAAAATGTATAGGAACCACTAGTGACAGCAGCTGCCGCTGTGGTCGGTTGCTGTCGTCGGTATCGGAATAGGGTACCTTTGATTGATAATGTAGGTATCACCACCTCCGGATAAGTTCTGGATATTTTCATAAAAATCTGTTCCAATTCTGAATTTATCTGATGAATAGTGCCTATCTGACACTGTGAAACAGTCTTAATCTTGATAGTTAACTCGAAAGTAAGCCTACAAAAAGCTATTAACCCTATACCATTCCGCTAGGTAACTTGAACGATTCTCGATCATTAGTTCACGACAACGACCGCATTACTGACTTTACGATGACACCGACGCGATCGATCGAATTAATTCAGCTCCTCAAATTACAATCTCTCATAAAACATGGGGAATGGCGTCGCATTTTTTCCGTGCGTCGTTTAATCCAAATCGAATATTTGAGTTAAGCCGGGCACCATAAAATATGATTAGTGGTTATGTGGGGACCAGCGCTGGCGACACCAACGGCAAATATGGCTGCGGCCTAGGCAAACACGCGCTGGACTGCCGCGGGCCCAACCCGCACCATTCACAAATATTGTTTCGTTGATCTTCATGTTTCTGACAGTTGATGGGAGAAAATGTTTGATTTATTGGCAGCAGCGGAATTGATAGGAAAATAAGCAATGAATTAACGACTTCCCTCGATTTTGGAAACAAACTGTCGCTGTAAAAGCCAGCAAAGAAGAAAGGAACAAATTGTAAACAAAATTATTAGAAAAAACAGCTGCGTAATATTTACCCTATGTCACTCGCACAATGAAGACGGATCTACCGATCTAATGACACCATGTTCAAATCAATGATGCCGTTCAGGCTACAGAGCGAGAAATAGATATACAAACATACACACTACACACTCGAAAAACATTACCCTCCTTTTGGGTTAGCCGGAAAAAACATCAACATCTCGAAAATAGTTACAATCTCAAATGCCCCAAAGATTACAAAGTTCTAAAATAATTCTACACATAATCTTCCTACATACTATAAGTTCCAGTTAAGCCCCACGTGTACGCACTTACGCTTACTATATAACCTCTATTCATAATGATTATGGCAAATAATATCTTTTGTGAGCGGAACACTATCTGGTTTTATGTCATAATTATGGCGGGTACGCCCGGGGCGGGCGGGCGGCCGGCCCGCCAATGTGTTTTCATTCCCTGCTGCGTAAAAGCGATTTTTACAAACGGTGCGACTTCGGCCGACACCTGCATTAATTGGATGCACTGACCGCTATGCTGTCCGGATGAAAATATTTACGTTCTCCGCAAAATATATTGTAATATTTTCAGGTGAACGGTGACTCTATTATATGAGTACGTAGTTGGCGAATCAGGTAGATGATGTGAAAACCAATCGCTTCATAGGCTTCGGCTGATAAACAGGGTTGGCGGCTTGTAATCCACACGGCTTGACTGAACTGTTGTATGAAGGGAGATAATTAAGCTATACGATCAGAACTAAGCGCGACACTACATCTAAATTCATACAATTATGTTCCAGTGTATGACGCTTGATCTGTTGTTGTGTTTACCGCCAGTGTAGCGACTGTTGTGTGTTGTGCACTATATTTGAACAAAGATAATAGTTGATTTGTTAATAAATTATCGAGCTAGACTAAGGGCGGGTTGCTTCAAACCATCTGTATTCGTAAGTCAGTACGTAATCGTTAAGTCAGTATGAAATTGTCGTACAAGCCGCCATATTTGACGGTTACAGATACGTAACTGTAAGTTGAAACAACATGGCCGGAGAACCGTGCTATTTTACTACGTTTTTATTAGCTCGCTTTCGTGTCTGTCTGTCTGTCTGTCTGTCTGTTCGGTACAAATTATCAAGCTTGACTAAGCCAGAGAGCCGTGCTATTTATTTAGTAAGTTTTAAAGGACTTAAGAAACTGTCCATATTAATGTTTTTTTTTACAGTAGCTTTTTTTCCCTATCATGGCCATATTTCCGTATCTTATTTTTGTCCTCGATTTCTGGCAATTACCTAACCGATTTACAATAAGGAATAGGTCAACGGAAAGGAGGCTTTACAGGCTTCCTGGTTGCAATAATAATTAATTTGCCAGTTAATTAGTGTAGCTGCAGTTGGTGTAAATCAAACGGTAGTACCTTGCAACTGCGGTGTGATTTCACTATTGTTATGGTCATTGTTATGTTCATCTATGACCTGATGAAAAATGAGCTGTTTTAAAGGAACAGTTAAAAACAATCGGCTAGTTTTTACCCGACTGCGGCGAAGCTCAAAAGGAGGGTATACCTGTATGTTTGTATGAATGTATGACATGATGTATTTACGTTTCTGTGTATCCTAGAGATTAAAGGAGCGAAGAGATTTAAACACGTAAGGTATCATTCGATTTGTATTGACGTCACAAGTAATATAGGCTATATAGATTATAGAAAGAACCAACAGCGGATTTTGGTCACCAGTGTCGCCACTAAGTGACGTCGTAAAAAATTGTAAAAATCTGACATAGTCATGTGGGGTATCAAAATAAAGGGCTCAAGCTCAAATAAACGATTACGAAAATATACTCATATATGTATATACAATAAACATTATAGGTAAGTAGGTACTTTAAAGACTAAAAACCGGGCAAGAGCGTGTCGAACCACGCACAGTCTAGGGTTCCGTAGGAAGAAATATTTCAGTCTTCCGACTGCAAATATAAGTTTGTAATTCAAATTATTTTTATGAAATACAAATTTATTTTTGCGGTTGGAGAACTCGAAACTGAGGGATGAACAAAAAAAATTATGCGCACCCCTTGGTGTGGGGTATCGTTGGATAGGCCTTTGAAAATACATATAACATAAGGGTTTTTAAATGACTTTTTTATTTAAGTGCATATTTAGCGAACTAGGAGCTCCGAAAGTCGTTTACAATGTGTCCTCCCCCCTGTAATTTTCCAATCGCGTCATCAAAAAATCTGAAAAAATTTAAGCTTATGGAATCTAATAAACACTCTCGATTAAAATTGGTTTGAACAAGATACGTCAATAAATTTTTGAAATATTCACTATTTTCAGTTTTGAGTTTGAGGACCGCAAAAATAACAAAATAAAAATGTTATGAAGTAAAAATATACATATATTTGCGGTCGGAAGACTGAAATACTTCTTGCTACGGAACTCTAGACTGAGCGTGGTCCGACACGCTCTTGCCCGGTTTTTATTAGTACACTAGCATTTTTCCCGCGACTTCGTACCCCTGACAACGTATATGCAAAACTTCATGATGATCGGTTCAGCGGCTTAGGCGTGAAAAGGTGGGGTCTCCATCGGCGTCGAGTCGACATTGAAGTACCTAGGACTCGTCCTCGACAGCCGGTGGAACTTCGTTGAGCACTTCCGACGTTTGGCTCCCAAATTGGAACGGGCAGGGGCTGCCATCAAACGGCTCTTGCCCAACCTGAGGGGGCCAAACGCCTCCTGCCGGAGACTCTACGCGGGGGTCGTGCGGTCCATGGCCCTTTACGGGGCCCCGGTGTGGGCGCGTTCTCTGGGGCGGCGAGCCGCCCACTATCTTAACGCGCCCCAAAAGGTGGTAGCCGTGAGGCTGGTCCGTGGATACCGCACGATCTCCGGCGAGGCGGCGAGCCTCCTTGCCGGATTGCCGCCATGGGATTTGGAGGCGATAGTCCTCGCGCGCCTGTGGGACTGGCGCGCGGAGGTACTACGCCGGGGGGAAACTCCGCTGCCGCGGCAAATCGTCGCTCAGCGGACAGATCTCCGGCGCGATCTCATGGCGACATGGAGAGAGCGACTGCCGCAGCCCCGTGCAGGGCACGCCACAATAGTGGCGATAGTGCCCCTCTTTGAGGAGTGGCTAGAGAGGCGCCACGGCGCCCTCACCTTCCGCCTGACGCAGGTCCTCACCGGACATGGGTGTTTCGGGAGGTTCCTGCATCGAATCGGGCGGGAGGAAACGCCCGGGTGCCACCACTGCGTGGATCGACCGGAGGACACGGCGGAGCACACTGTAGAGGTGTGCCCCGCTTGGGCGGAGCACCGCCGTGTCCTCGTAACGGCGATCGGCGGCGGCGACCTCTCGCGCCCGGCCCTGGTTCAAGCCATGGTCCGGGGCGAGAGGGAATGGGAAGCCGTCACCTCCTTCTGCGAAGCAGTCATGCTAGCGAAGGAGGTGGCGGGGCGTGAGAGGGAGAGAGCCTCACGTCCCAGCCGCCGCGGCGGTGGACGCCCCGGGCGTCGGGGGTCACTTGATGGCCCCCGGCCACCGTAGGCGCGGGCCTGTGGACGGTGAGTTGGGCATGCTCACCGTCCGTCCGTCTCATGACGACAGGCCGTGTCGACGGCGCGTTCGTGTTCCACGCGCGCCTCAAAGAGAGTCAGCAACAGCGTAGGGGCCCGCAAGGGCCGAAGCCTGCCAGGGCTGCGGGACTGTTCGAAAGAGACACCGCAGCCCTGGAATATAACGGGCAACGAAGGAACATGGATGGGTTTTAGTCAGTACAAGTCTGACACTCCCTTCCGCTCCGCCCAGAGCGGAGGGGGTCATTTGATGATCCAAAAAGAAAAAAAAAAAAAGGCGTGAAAAGGTAACAAACAGACAAACGTACTTTCGCGTTTATAATATTAGTTAGGAAGTTCCTAAGTCCTTCTTATTATTTCTTTGCAATACAATTATTTATTTGTACTTATAGGTATAACAGAACATACCTATTAGTCACAGTAGTCAACTTATTAATTGACTAAATTGATGAAACAATATTGTTATTGTTAGCATCAATTCAACAGTGCGAATGGCTATTTGTGTTGCAATGGCTGTTCAAATTCGCCCCCTGCTAAACACAATGATACTCAGAGCTGTTGCAAGCGGCTTATTTACCTAAATGGAAGGCCTATTAGAGCTTTGCTCAACCCGAGTAGAGGAATTCTGTGTTCGAGAGGATACTGCGTTCGTGCGGATTGTAATTTAGGCTTAGGTGTTGGACGCAACAAACGCAGTTCACTGAACGCAGCAACGCAGCCTTGTTTACTTGAGCTATTAAAGTTACATTTATAAAAATACATTTTACATCCACATTTCGCAAGTTAAATTAAAAGTTGCCTGTAACAGGATTAAGCCTACAGAAAAATAATAAGTCAATAGAAGTCGCAAAGGCGCGTGATCTTGGCGCCGCTTTCGAGCAAATTATGTAAGGCAGATGGTGCCTTAAACCCATCTTAAACCAGTGTTCCGCAAACTTTTTGTGTTCAAGGTACACCTAGGAAATCGGAAAATTTTGGAGGTACACCATAAATGACCTCACGTTCAGCAGTTGCGCCTGCGACCATTACATCAATGAGGTAGTCTAATAATTCTAGTCAATATACAATTAGTTTTGTATTATTCTATCTAATCCCATACACGATGAAAGAAAGATAGCAAGCACATTTAGGTAAATTAAACTTTAGGTAATTTAAAAAAAAAACCGGCCAAGTGCGAGTCGTACTCGCGCACCGAGGGTTCCGTATCATTTTTGGACGTATAAAGTGAAAAAATCCGGACCGCATAACTAAGTTTGTTTGTGAAGGAATTTTGATGATTTTGAAAAAACTGTACTAGTTAGGAACATCGTTTTATTTTTGGTGCCATATTTGGGTCAATTCCTATTAACTATAATTATTTCAGTTTTTCCGCCCCGCAAACTTCGGAGATAAGGGGAGGGGGAATGGTATTTTTTTGGACATTTTTCATCATATATCGAAAACTGTGAGACATAGAATAAAATGAAAATATATTTTGAAATGTGCAGATCAAGCCCTTTCATATGATATGTCACTTGACCTAGTAACCTCACTTTAAAATTTCGGACCCCCACTCCGGCCCCTTTTGCAATGAAAATAAAAATATTTTAAGACTTTTTTCATTTGCAATAAAGTTGAACAAGCATTTTTTATAACTGTTCCAAATTTCAAGTCGATAGCATAAGTAGTTGCTGAAATAAGCAGGTGTGACAGACAGACAGACAGACAGACAGACAGACAGACAGACAGACGAAGTCGCACCATAAGGGTTCCTTTTTTACCATTTTGGTACGGAACCCTAAAAGTAGCTTTATTGCCGCACAAAACAAAATCACACATTCAATTAACGTGCCTACAGTAAATAGTAGGTAGGTACACAAAAACCTAAAAAATAAAACAAAAGAAAAAACTAAAAATACACAAATACCTAAAATTAACTTATTTTCTAATTGGCAATTGTCGCCAATATGGTTGGCACTCAGCATAATGTTGGTTGCGACGTGAGCCACAACACAACGCTGATTTTTAGTCACAACTCCGATGGCGTATCGAACAACATTTTCGATACATGGAAACATTGAAATACCTACTAGTTATATTATAAATAAACCCTGTGAGTTTTGAAAACGAGCGAATGTTGTGAATAACTGTGAACGGCGCCGGCGGTGTATGGAATCTACGGCGAGATATCTATGAGATTCCACTTGCACGAGGAGCTGGGACATAACCTTTCTGACACACAGACTCTTTGGACCTACAACGATGTGAGATTAACCTATGGGTGCGGGGTGCGTATGAACGCCCCAACTTGACACCCGATCTGTAAAGCCGATTTCCGCACTTGGCACGTTACCTATAGCCCAACCCGTTATATATTAGCCCAAATTACCTAGTCACGTTCAATTAGACCACTTACAGCCGCTTTTGAATTGTCAAGGAGTCAGTCAGTTAGTAAACAAGATGAAGCTAGATGCTCGTTCCAAAACGTAGTTTCCTATGGAGAAGAACGAGCAAGAGCTCCTTGGTTACTCTTTTAAATCAAAAGGTTACAATTCCATGTTTTCAAGGCGCAATTACCACAAATATATTATGTGAGAACAATGTAAAAGATGTGCATAAAAATAAAAGATAAATCTAGAAGTAATGAATAAAAGATACAACTTCAGATATTTGTCTAGGCAGTCTAGAGATGACCAGTCCCAACTGACAGCGCCCGTTCACGGAACTAACGCATGAATCTCATGACGCATGAATGACGCATGACGCGTAAATAGTGAATGCTGGACCAGTAGTTAGACACTTTAAAGGGCAATATACGACGACGTAAGCAATAGATTAGGTACCTCAACGTAATAATTATTCGATTTTCAATAGAATATTAATATAAATGAATACATAAGGATTCGCATGAATAATGAATGCATAAAGCTATTAAAGTTAAAATAATTTGCGAAGTAATTAACAAAAGTAGTTTGGTTACAACAATATGATTGTATGTGTAATTTCAATTAAACGTTTAAAGTATACAATAAGCTTTTGTCATTAATTAATTGATCATTGTAAAACCACGTCATTTTGTCTTATCATCAATATATTGGGATTAAACAAACACTTGTAATGACAGTTTAACCGGTAATTTTATTATCATTTTTTTACTTGACTTTACGCTTTCGTAAAAATTGTTCGTGACTAGTTTCGTTAGAGTTTGAAAGTATTCGGGCTTAAACCAAAATAATAATAACGATAACTTAGAAAGAAAATCCCAGGATTATTATCTATGATTGAAATATTATATTTATTAAGCTTATAAGCCGTTTGAGGCCAAGAAAACCGAAATGTGAATAAAACATGGATAGGTAAAAATATAAAATTAAAATGTTTAAGTACGGTACATTTAGTTTGTTCTGTATTCTAGTGATCGTTTTCGTGGCTGATAATGGGGTAAATTTCCGGGAAAGCCAGTGGTATCCAGTTTTTAATGAAGAAAAATCTTTTATTCAGTGCAATCGATTTTCAAGATTTTCTCTGGGAGTCCCTATTTCATGAAACTGATAAGTCACTACTTAAAAATACACACATGTTAACCCTTTCCAATACTGCAACCAGATAATATTTTATCCAAACCATACAAATTAACATTAGAAAAGCAAAAGAAACCGTGTCTATCTATGTTGCGTTGTCACGGATAAAACGCTCAACCTATTATGATGAAATTATTTGGTACGGAGATAGATTGAGCCATGGTAAAGGACATAGTATACCTAATTTTTGCACAGTCACATAAAAAAATGCCTTTAAATGCAAGTCAAACCGCAGGCAAAAACCAGTTATAAAAAAATACTCTGAACCAAAATTTAACCACATAGGTAAGTTCAGAAAATATCGAAGTTTAAACTCGATGCCGTAGTTGACTTAACATAGATTGACCTAGCTCATTGTAGGCACACCACAAATACAGTTAAAACCGTTTACGACGACATAATTTAGAACAACATACCGGTTATAATAACCCAAATCATAGGTCCTTACTGACTGTTCCCTCAAAAATACCGCCGGTTGTTACGACTATCGGTTTTTATAACCAAACTAGCACTTCGCCCGCGACTTCGTCCGCGTGTCCCACAGGAACTGTCCATTTTTTCGGGATAAAAAGTAGCCTATGTTACTCAGTGATAATTTAGCTTTCTATTAGTGAAAGAATTTTTAAAATCGGTCCAGTAGTTTCGGAGCCTATTCGGTACAAATAAACAAACAAAAAAATCGTTCCTCTTTATAATATTAGTATAGATATGAGTGGTCCCTTCGATGTCTTTATAACAGATTTTGACTGTAGTTTGAAAAAAATACTACTCTGCTACAAAAATAACCACACATATTCGAGAAAATCTCGGCGTTTAAACTCGATACCGTAGTTGCCTTACATAGCTTGACCTAGCTCATTGTACGTACACAGCGACCGTGTGTCCCAACATTTACCTGCACAGAAACTATGTTTATTACAGAACAGTAACCACCAACTTGTGTACCTACGGTGAGAATTTAGCCGAAATACTAACTACAAATGGCATACGGAACGTATTTTCAGATGTGTTTGGCTTGCTTAAGCAATTAATGCGGAGTAGAGAGTGTGTGGAGGTAGGTATTGTTTTAGTAGGATGATTATATTTATTACTAGCATCCGCCCGCGGCTTCACCCGCGTTTTTCGGGATAAAAGGTAGCCTATGTGTTATTCCAGACTATAATCTATCTGTGTGCCAAATTTTATCCAAATCCGTCCAGCCGTTTCAGCGTGAAGAAGTAACAAACATACACACACACACACACAAACTTTCGCATTCATAATATTAGTGTGATTGGTAATTAAAATGTTGTTTATAAATGTTGTAATACAATACGTTTTTAGTAACTTCTAATTAAAACTCGATGTTCATCAAATCTAGATAGAATTCTGTTCTTTTAGAAAACAAATGTATTTAGTATCACACAAATAAAAATATTATTTCACTTGACAAGTTCTTTTTACATTCTCTATATTTTACAACAAATCATCAATACAAATTGAACATTGTTATGTGAGTACGGCGACGAGAGACATATTTCGATCCTCAATTTTCTGGTTTATTAGTGATGTAGGTAATGCTCTCCGATACGACCTAATGACTGCCGGCGGATAGGATAGGATGGCAATGAGGTTAACTGCTTACTTCTAGAGATTTATTGACACTACTTGAAGTCTTCGTATATATTTTTAACGAGCTTTTGCCTGTCTGCGTATATTTTGTATTAAATATTTAGCATGAAAAATACGCCTTGTTCTTCTTCAGATCCCGGGCTACCTATTTGTCAAATTTCATTTCAATCAGTTCACTTTTGCATTTAATTAATATTAGTGCGGATAGTGTGGATCAGTGTGGATAGCGAGGGTATCCGATTAAATCAGTCCAATGCATCACTATGAAAAATAAAAACTGGCCAAGTGCGAGTCGTACTCGCGCACCGAGGGTTCCGTATCATTTTTGGACGTATAAAGTGAAAAAAACCGGACCGTATAAGTAAGATTGTTTGTGAAAGAATTTTGATGATTTTGAAAAAACTGTGCTAGTTAGGACCATCATTTTATTTTTGGTGCAATATTTGGGTTAATTCCTATCAGCTCTAATTATTTCAGATTTTTCGCTCCACAAACTTCGGAGATAAGGGGGGGAATGGTATTTTTTCAGACATTTTTCATCATAATGTCGAAAATTGTGAGACATAAAATAAAATGAAATTATATTTTGAAATGTGCAGATCAAGCCCTTTCATATGATATGCTACTTCACCTAGTAACCCCACTTTAAAATTTCGGATCCCCACTCCGGCCCCTTTTGCAATGAAAATAAAAATATTTTTTGACTTTTTTCATTTGCAATAAAGCTGGGCAAGCATTGTTTATAACTGTTCCAAATTTTAAGTCGATAGCATTAGTAGTTGCTGTAATAAGCAGGTGTGACAGACAGACAGACGAAATCGCACCATAAGGGTTCCTTTTTTACCATTTTGGTACGGAACCCTAAAAAGACTAACTTGTCTTGTATAGAAGATTTTAGTTTTTAGCTTAGTCAAAATACTGTTTTGATTATGTTATATGCGCTCAAAGTTCCGATTTAGTTGAAAAACAGTTGTGCCTAATATACTTTTCTACAGGATTAAGCAACGTTAGTGGGGAACCATGAAAACAATTGGTTTTATAATTGTTAAAACAAAATTGGTCAGAAAAATCAGGTATACAATGATAAAGACTGATTGAATCTTATAGCAGTTTTAACAGACTTCAAAATCCCTGTCCACTGCAATGAGAAAAAATATTTTAACCACTTAATCCTCAGAAACAGCTCCGATTTTGATATTTTTTTTGTAATATGTTTGTTTTTGTGTGATAATTAAAATTAGGAACATCTCATTGGGAGCAAATTGATATCTATTTTTTTTGTTTTATTTTTCGCTTTTTTATTATAATAAAAATCGAAATCGGAGCTGTGTTTGAGAATCAAGAGTTAGACAATTTTCGAGCTAGACACAAAAAGAGACTAGGTATATACTATTTATGGATTACATATACCTGTAGTGACTCAAGAGTACTGGAATGTGAGAATAAGTCTTAATTTTTCTTTCTTTGCACTGTATTAATAAAAAAAAAAAACAATATTATTTATAATATAAAATTCACCACTAGTGGTCAGAGTATTAACTATAAGCTTATTACAATTAAGACAAGCAGGCACTCGAGCCAAAGATAAGATGAAAGAAAACTCCCCTTAAACATTTCATCAGAAACGTCCAAATTAAATTATCTAATTAACATTACTTGGGAAGACATCGGGTGAATAAAGTCATTGAAGCTGAATTACGGCAAATTTCTTATTAAAAAGATTCCTCTCGGAGATCACAATAACGAATACTTTGATTATTTCCTACCTGGCTTTTGTTGAAATTAATATTTTTTCTGTTCTGTTTCCTGAAAATGTGATATCATCTGTGAACTTTTGAGATTTAGGTAGGTAGGTATACATAACTGTTTACTGGAAAGTTTTGATCGAGTTTCAGAAAAGAAATTTATCAACTTCGTATAAAACATTCAGAGTATTCTGAATGTTTTATTATACGAAGTTGATAAATTCCTTTAACAAATAAATTCCTTAATTATGTAGTTTTTTTTATTAAAAAAAAAATAATCATGCGAAGATGTTTTTGTGGTCAATGCTGATCCAAAGATTTTCTATGAAAACACTTTGTCATGGACTACAGAGTATTAGATTATTGACAACTGGGTTCTGATTTGAAATCAAGCCAACAAAGCAGCTGATAAAACGTTATTATTCGGAAGGGATATAAAACGACTCAAAATAAACGATAAAACTGAACAAAACAACTGATAAAAAGATTGCTACGTTGGTCTAGTGGCCGCACGAATGCTGAGCACGGGGTCCTAGGTTCGATCTCCGTATCAGGAAAAAAATATTTTTGGGGTTTTTCTATTAGGAAATTCTGAAAGCAGCCCGGAGCTTAGATTTGAGCCCGGTTGATGACAAAAGGCTCGCCTTCTATCACATGGAACTTGAACATAACTGGCGATATTTGGATACTACAAGTGCTGATTTTGTTGTACATCGCACTAAATTAATTTGAATCACACTTTAACTCTTTCTTGCAAATATCATTGAAAAAGGACAGAAAATATTAAGAACTGTGAAGTTAGTCTACGCCCTTGACATTTACGGGAAAAAGATCGTGACCTATTGCGATGACAACAAAATTCACATTGAAAATAAGCAAGTGAACTAATTTGACAGGATTAAATATCTTCTATCGCTTTCTCATGTTCTTCATTAGAAATAGACATAAAGAGACTAAATAAGTTTACTTTGTAAACAGCAGGCACCAATGTCTACAATACATATCTGCTAAACCATTCGGGGAATAGAGGCGTGAGGTCACGTTATGTGGATGAAACAAAAACGATAGGAAAGCCGAATTATTCCACAAGCGCCAGAAATATTCTAGAAAACCGATTAAGTGAGTGAAACATAACTTTTCTCCCACAAACACCCTAGGGTAGTCACTAACTCTGACCCCATGAATTTTAAACCTGATTACTTAGCTAAGAGCGGTTGACGTTTGGAGTGCCTCTAACTACTCCCATGTGGGATTTTTACCGCGTTTTTTATTTCACTTAGACGTGTATGTACATTTTAACCCTGTTACGTATGGTAATAGCTGAAAGAAGATCCTGTCAAGCTAAAAATATACTTAATGCATGAAGAAATAAGGTTCATCGCAATTTATATAGTGATGCGTAGATTGAGGAGCAGTGTATGCATACATAGGCTTATCTATACTGTTTCTTGGAATATCTCAGAGGCAAAAAGATGTGTATAATAATACTCGTATATTTATTTCTCTTAAGACCGGCTTATAATTTATCTAGAGACGGGGCACTTAAACCTACAGCTAAAACATTAAACAGTGATTGAAAAAATAACCTGATATTTACGTAAGTATAATATTATGTGAATAAAGTCACGTTAGTTAATGTTTTCGAGTAGGTCTATCGTGTTAACGTTATAAATACTGAGTGATAAATTAAATACGCAATCTCACAAAGCTAATTTTCGCAGAATACTTTGCACGTTATAATAAGTGATTCTCGGTAATTTAAGCCTGTGGTTTTCCACGTATAATTATGTTAAAATGTTCTTAGAGCTCGGCGAGATCTTGGTAACTTTTGAAATGGCTTTCAAGTGTTCACTGCGTCATACGTAGGAACATAGAAAAAAAAAAGTAAAAACCTTCTTCTTAAAGACCACAATGTTGTGTGAAACAATTTCAGAAGTCAGTGCCTTTTATTTTTTATTTGGTTTGATTCGGCTTTCCGCACCGAGTCCCGAAACTGTTTCACACAAAAAATATATAAATTAAACGTTTGTTTCTCAGTAAATACTATTTTACTTGATGTAATTTATTCTTGGAAATCTAGGCCGCTATTGATGGACATGGATCAAAAGTTTTGCTATCAATCAAATGAGCTATCAGGGGAAATTCAAACAAAACCAAAATACTTCAATACAATACCGTGATTAGTTCTATTTCCAGAACTATTATAACTAAACAAATAGGTACCTGCGCGCCCACGTCATATTGGTTTAGCTTTTTGACAGTAATTATTATTCTACCTAATCTACCTATAAGTAGGTACAAGTAGGTAATAAAAATAGTAGATAATATGACTTAATATTTTCGACAAAGGATCACTTTTTTTACCCCTTGGGTGTCGTTAGTGAAAATATTGAAATTAAAAGCGAAAGAACAATTTTAAATACAGTCAGGGAAAGGGATCCTTTAGCAGGTACACTATTATTCATAGTTGGTCGTATATTCAAACTTCGAAGCAAATCCGAATCCGAATGCTTCTAAGATTGAAATTTAAAAAAATCTTTGACTGCTACTGCAGTCAAACTTCACTTTATTTTTAAAATTAAGTAATACTTTACTTAATTTTAAAAATAAAGTGTAGTTTCCATGAAGCATAACTTCCTATCTCAAATTTTTAAAGTACTTTCCCTCCATGTGGCATAGCCGTGGGACACACTGTATATATATGAATATCTAAAAAATTGCTTATAGTCTCGCTTTATAATATTCATACCATACGGACCTCAGATCATAGAAACAAGGAGATGTGCCAAGGCGCTATCAAGCTTGATGTCTGATCTTGAGCAAATTGCTCATATTAAAAACGTACACGCTGGCGACGAACCGAACACGATCGATGGTATAAATACAGTGTTTTAGTTTAATGCTAGTGTTGAGTGACGATTAGCAGTGTTAGATTGAGGGTGTGCGGAATGTTCAATGCGTGGGAGATATTTTTATTCACAAGGAGCGCTTAATTATGCGCGTAATTGTGTCGAAAAATGTACTAAAAGTAGTAAATCAGTTATTCCCGTACTAATTTGCTCTGATGGCATATCTCCTTGTTTCTATGATCTGAGATACGGACCCTGTTTATAATATAATTTAAGTATCATAATAGGTATTGGTGCTATACTTACCTACCTAAGTTTTTCATTTTTAGAAAATATTTCCAACATGCAACAGTTTACTGAAAATGGATTGAATGTAAGTATTTTGCCTAGGATAACATAAGATCACTGTTTATTACAAGGCATCTCTCTGTGCAATTCAATTCTTGATAACGGTTTAATTTCGAAAAGGTATCAGACTATCAAAGTCTTTGCAATTCTGCTTACGCCTCTGCGCACCTAGCATAAATTTATTCGCTTCTTTTACATAATTAGTGTACTTTATTTACTCTTTCCAGGAGATATTTAAAAGAGAATATCAAGCACAGAGAAGGAATTAAGGAAATGAACAATTTTCTTTGTCCTTTTTGCGCAGATTAACAACTAGCGCCATCTCTTAGCGGAAGAGGAGACTAAACGTATCGAATAGCAGGCATCGAATAGTTTCAAATCTTGAAAGGCAAACGGTTTACCACTATACTGTTGACAAATAATTTTTCGTTAAGTAAAACTCTTCATAATCAGATAAGGTCAACGATCTTAAAGGGTTATTAATGGACTGTTTTTAAATGAATGAATACGATACAAATACCAACAATAAATTTAATTTAGGGGCAAACAACAGCTTATATTAAAATCTAATAAATGTGTGAAAACACTGTGTCTGACAGCGCAAATTATATTAACAAATAACTCTGCAATTTCGGGTAATTTTGTACACTAATTAGTATTTATTTTTCGTTGTTCTTGCGTTTAAACTTTTCAGACAAGTTGCTGGTGACTTTGCTTCAATTCTATTAATTCTAGTCATTTTTTCTAGATTAGTAATACTTTGAGAACCGACTTCATTTACAACAGATTTAGGTAATGTAAATATTTTTAAGGGGAAAGTATTAAACTACTTGTAGTAACAGACATCGAAATGTAAGGGTTATTGAAATTTTAACATAAATTGAAAACGGCCTTTATTTTATCTTTTTCTATATAAAAAGTCTAAGATTGCTATCTTGTCGGTGAACTTGGGCCTTAAAACCTATTCCTATGTTTAATTCCTACAGCTAAAAACGTCATTGTCACCGCTTAAAAATAATACTAAAGAAGCGATGTCTTTCCCAAGGCCACAGTAACAATAGGCGCAAAAATCAATAACAAAGCTATTCCAAAATGCTTAAGGACTAATGGATATCATATGAACAATGTTTACCATCTACTGATGACTGATTACATGGGTTATGAGCGGCGGTATCCACGTCCGGGTGGCCGTAATCAAGCCGGATAAACAAACAACCGGCAATACTACCGGCTTCCGGAAATTAACTTATGCGACCGGCAGTCGTGGCAGATGCTTTTTTACTTCACTGCATTGGTAAAGAAATGTCTTTTTCATGAATATTTACAATAATTGTAAACGATTTGTACCACTTGGGAATAAGGCTTTTTCATAATAGAACGGTGCACTTAAAAGCTGAAAGCTGAAGTACTGTCGTGTTAATTCAATCTAAACTTACGTAATTAAAGATACAGTGTTTAAGCTTAATAGCCTTTCTTTCAAGTGTTTTACACCCAATATAATAGGTACAGTATATTGACGAATGATGTGAAAATAGTATATTATGCAATTAGTGAATAAAGGACGGATTTAAAGCGAGGGCCATAGATGAATCACGAGCTAGTGAAGGATTCTAACGATTGAATCACGACCGTAGGGAGTGATTCATGATGATTGAATCACGAGCGTAGCGAGTGATTCAAGTGTTAGAATCCTGAGCGACGCGAGCGATTCATGGCCCTCGATATAAATCCGTTTTATTCAAGAGTTGCATACTATACTTTATACCATGACTACGAGAAAAAGAAAGATTTAAGTGAAAATATACATATAATGAAGAAAAAGTAAAGTTAAATTGGCTTTGATGTAAACCAGCCGTGATTTTTTGGGTAGCAAGCTTTCTACCTTTCCACTATATCGGCCGCTCTCTCTTTCACAAACTCAGGTGTTAACACATCTTCATCACTAGAATGCATTTTTATTCGATTAGAACAATACTAAACAAACACAAAATTAAAGATTAAAGTAACACTAAACTTTGTGTTCGTACAACTTACAGTATTCAAAATAGCGCCAATTTACTAAGGACAGCAATCAAATTGAATTTAGAACACATCAATATAGGTCGAATACACAGATTACACTTACACTAGATACGGCAAGCCACTACCAAGCGTGCCCTGCATGTTCGACTGTTCGTACTAAAAAAAGTCTGTTAGCTCAGTGACGCTTAGTGATTGAAACAATTCTGTTTACTCTGAGCACATCACTAAATGGCTGGGGTGAAGTTATCGTAGGTATAACAAAGATGACACGTTCGGTTTTCATACAATCTAATAACGTGCCGCATCTAGCATAGGTTCTTTAAATCTGTGGTCGAATACATTGGTGTGTCCCCTTTTCAAACATCAAAACAGTGAGTAAAAGTGCTTTTTATTCACTGTTTTCAGTGAATAAAATAAGCTTTTTAGAGGGGGAATGGTATAAACACTTTTCTTAAATATTAAATTTCACTTGAATGTATTTTTTTAATTATTGTTTATTTTTACACCACAGCTTTTTCGTCCGTATCCTTATAATGGATGCTACATTTTTTCTTAATCTTATAACAACCAGTGGCGTGCATTGCGTATAGGTAAGTAGGCAGTGCCTACCTCATAAGATTTAATAAAACTATTTTAACTATTACTACGGGACCCTAAATAGCTGAATATTGCTAAAATGACAAAACTACAAAGTCTTGCCACTTCATCGTTTTTAAACTAAAATATTTATTTTGCAAACAAAAAAAACATTGCTCGTTCGCAAAACTGTTTTTTTGGATATTTCTGCTTAGGTATTCTAGAGTTCTAAGCTCCAAATCCTAGACAATATTAGAATATACAGGTACTTAATTTAATTTTAATTAATTTCTTTTTTCTTTACAGTTGTCTACACACATGTCTACTGTAGGTACAAGCAAAATAAAAGTATTAAGTGTCATAAAAAGGTTTTGCGTGTGTAGTAGGTACCATGGCTTATAATATTATATTAATGCAGTATAATTATATTCTTTGAATTGTCAAAGGACATAATTGGAAAGTTTAACATCATTATTATACTACCTATTGTTGAGGTATAACATTTTTTTTCTGATGCATGAATATAATTAGATACTTATTATAACTATTGGAAGCGGCACGATACTTATTGTTAGATATGAAATATATATATTATTTAAGGGAATAACATAACAGAATTTACGTAACTTATTTATTCGTTCGTCTGTCGCACTTAGCAGGCACAATTGATTTCGACCTGAATGAGGCGGATTTTTTAAATGCGAGAGATGGAGGGATATAGGAGATTTGCATAGCTTTGAGATGTTTAAAATTTACAAAATATATATTTAAGGCGTGATATTTTTCGATAGATCAAGTGAAGGTATATTTTTTCACCGACGCGGCAGCGCAGCGCTTTAACTATGAAATATACTGAAAAATCTATGCAATCAAAATTGGAATCCAGATTTTTTTAGATTATCGCAGTAGAGTTATTTATTCGATTTTTAAATATTTACCTACATACATAGGTATACCCAGTCATCGCCAATTATCGCCAGTTTCAAACGGGCTGGCAATCTGATTGATGCTTATACAATCTAAACGTATACCGCTGGCCGTGTCCGATACGCGGTGTAACTTGTCACGTTCGATATGAACTATTGGAGCTATGCTATATGTGGTTAACATGTATACACATTAGTGCCAGACATCCTCGAAGCAGTAATAAGATCTATTTACTATAATTAGCATTTTTTAAGTTAGAGAAGTATGTATTTAGAACAGAATGAAGAAGAAATAAAGATTTGAATAAATACTTAATAAAGGTTTTTAGTTCTTGGCTTAGCTTAAGTTTAAAAATATGTAGTCGTATCCAATACGAGTAATTCATCTTAGGCGTCCGGGTTATAAGTTATATGGAACAAACTAGCTGTTGTAAACGACTTCGTCTGCGTGAAAATGGATGAAAAGTAGCTTATGTGCTTTTCCAGGTCTCAGGCTACCTTTTTCTTAAATTTCATCCAAATCCGTCCAGCCGTTACAACGTGAAGGAGTAACAAATACACACACATGCATACACAAACATTAGCATTTATAATATTAGTGTGATAATATCTAAGAAGACATAAGTTTCGCATTTGCTAGAAAATGCTCTGTATCATCAGCCAAGAGAAAAAACTATGATAGTTTTTACGACAGACAATTTATCAGAGATTCAAGCAAAAACTTCTTTAAACATGACAAACTGTATGCAAATACACGCTTTCCATCCCGTCATCAGTGATTTTATACTGCACGTAAAAAGCATCAACTCCTCCGATTTACGGCAGCTTCGCCGTAGAACATTTTCTAATCAACATTCAAGCAGCGCCGTATAAGGCGGTGTCTCCATAAATTACGTATCAAGTATGTGTAGAGGCTTTATGAAAAATGTTTTCGTAACGCGGTCTCCCAGTGGATACTTGCGGAAACTCCGCCGGCGCGACCGTGCATACGCGGCTTTATGCAAACAAAATATATTAGCCCTTTGATATGTTGGCTCGTTAAGTTTAGTACTATTAGTTTCTCGAAGAGTTATTAAATTGGCTCCGTTAGCTTGTGTGTTAGATTAGCTGCGGTATGTTACAGGTTGCGATGGGTCTTTTTACTTAATTGAATAATATCGTGGTCTTAGTAAACTTGTGTTTAATCTATTCATTTTGTTTACGACTTATTTTTGACAAAGGCAAAACTTAACCCAGTAATGCCCGAATTTGTATTTTTTTTAGTTTTTAATGTTTTTTTTATAAATTAGGGTTCATTATAGGGTACGTAAATGAAATATACAATTTTGGTTTGAATAAATATATTGCAAAATAGAAAAAAACTATGTGTCCATGTGGACACGCTAAGCATTATCAGTAGCAAAAAAGTATTTGTAGGTAAATTGTAAAAGTGTGATTTTATATGATAAAAGCAAGAAACACATAAGCCCACATTGCATTTTATGAATTCAATTCTACCTGCTGAAAATTTGTTTTTACACGATGGCCCCACATATTGCCCTTTTTTTTTTGGACGTAGTGATCAGTCCTTTCATATCTCGATGAACCTGTTAGTGCAGATGTCGCAGTACTAGGTTTTCCTGGACTTTTGACAACCGTCCGATGTTTGTTGAGGTACTGTAAAGCTGTCTTCAGACTACACTATACTATATAGCATTATAGCATATAGCTCATAGCACAACAATATCGCGCACCATACATTGTTATGGACACGTTCACACTGTGCTATACTATATATTATTGGCTTTGTATACTGCGCTATGCTATAAGGTATATCGTATACTATATAGTATGGCGTAGTCTGAAGACAGGTTCAGACAATCTCTTACGAAAATCGAATAGGAAAACGTTAGCTCCAGTCATTTCTGGAGTAGCCATGCGTTATGAACGCTTGCATCTAACATCCATGTCATCAGGGACCAGTACTATTTCATTCATCTTATATGAATTCTCCCACAAAGGTCATCAAAACATCTATTGGCATTTTTATTCCGAAAACGCATCTCTGTCTCAACAAACAACTGACAATCATTCAAAAATTCTGCCCTTCCTTCCTATTACCTTCGCCAGGAGAGTCCTTATTACTCAAAATAGCTGGCTCCGAGGGTTATAAAAAGAGATTCAGGCATTGGCTGATCTACGCCATCATCTTTTTTATACAAATAGGTAATAAAGAACTTGATTTAGTGTACACGTTTCCTTGAATTTATCGAAATCAAAGCAGCTGAAATATAACAATTGCTTTGATAAAAAGCTACGACAAATGCTTAGCGTGTCCATATGGACACATCGAATTTATTGTGAAAAAACTAAAATGAAAGCAGAGCTTTGTTTTCCCGTTACGTCATCCAAGGGTATTTATAAAAATATCATATATCATAAAAATAACATAGGTAAATAACAAGACATAGACATAATATTACCTACTCTCATCTGGGATCCATTTTTTCACCTGTTCGCAAATTTATTGAACATACAATGCAAATATTTCCAAAATAATGGCAAATATCAGCAGCATAATAAAGTTTACAGAAACTATAGGCTTTAGTGAATACGCTATAAGAATTACTTTGCCAAAAAAGAAAGCTAGGTTAGCTTACCAAATATTTAATTTTACCACTAAATACGTGTCCATTTGGACACGCTAGGCATTACTGGGTTAAGGTTAGTAAGATCTTACAAATATATATATTTTTTAATTTTATTTAAAATCCTATTAAATAGAATTTTTATTTAGTCATGGATATTTTTATTCACTATTAATGATAAAAAACGAATGATTTTAAAGTTTGATAAAGACTGCTTTTTAAAATAGTTTTTGTAATACCTTGCAATTTGAACACTTTAAAATATTTTGCAATATACCCAATCGCTATCAATGATAAGACCGTCATTGCACCCTTAGAATTAACAATAGACCTATTGTTAATTCTAAGTACCTTACGAGTATATTATTATGAGCGGTGCTACAATTATGGTGTACCTACAATAAAGTTAATTCTATTTACCTAATATTTTCAAATACTAACGTACTTTTACTTACTAAAGTCTACACTGATGTCCCAAAGTATTTTTAAATTGCCCCAAATTAATAATAGTAATAGGTTGCGTGATTACCAAATTCAACATTAACCTACTTTTTATTGTAAGCTTTTAACCAGCAAAGGATATCGAGAAGTCATAAAATGGTCACAAATATTTTCCAAATATTTCAAGTTCTATATCAATCATAATCCGATTTGAAAGGAGAGGATTTAGACTCGGGACACCATAAGCAATAAAGCACTACACGTCAGATTGAGAGCCATACCATTCCAATCCGCTTTCGAGCCAGAGACAAAGGGAAACTTCGATGAAATTGGAACATCAGACTTGATTCGACGCATTGGCGGAAAAACCTTTTGATATCTAGGTTAATCAAGTGAAAAGACAAGATTGATTTAATTTATCACTATCGTATCGCATTTGTTTTACTTATATGTAAAATACAATCCAAAAATTTTGTAACAAATTCAATGCGGATGAAACGCCGATATGTTGTGAATATTTTAAAGTCCAACGTTCAATAGCGTATATCCGTAAGCGTAATTCAAACTGTCGTTTTGCGCGCGTGTAGCCCGTGCCTAATCCCGGTCGGATGGGTACAAACGACATCGTCAGGTGATATCAGTTGCAGCTGCGACGTGCTCGCTCCTAGATTCACTTACGGATTGATGGCAATGCAACGCGATATATACTCTAAGCTACAAATCACCGAACCATTTCGTTCGACTCTCACAAAAGAGTATTGAAGATGTCTCCTTTATTACCTCGATGTACAGTTGTGTCGAACATATTTCCGGTGTTATGAATATGTCAACTTGTAAAAATGACGATATTTTCGAAAAACTTCGAATAAAATTTTACGTTCCAATCGTGCCTACATTTTACCATGCACACCATTCACTATAGAGTAAAACCATTCACTTTTGTTTAGCGTACGGTTGTGACGACTATATAAATAAAGAGGAAAAAACCCTTAGTTTATGCTCCCGACACACGATAGTTACGCTCCAAATGAGATTGTTCATCGTTTTCTCATTTCATATGGAGTGGTTTGTTTTACTTTGTATTCATATTATTTCCAATTACGTTGCATTATTTGTTTTGCAAACATTTGCATTTTGTTTGATAAACCAGCTTTGGAGAATATTGAAACATAGAATTGTTGAAAAATAAAAAAGAAAGAGGTATTGAACTGAGTACAATATTTTTAATTGAACAAAGAGAATTGCATTACAATCAATTGTGCGCTGAAACATTCACATAGAAATAGGGATTAACTAAAAATCACATTCATGACACATTACGAATTTAAAGTCACAAATAATACATTTTAATTTACCGTGACTTGTCATGATGTCCGCACATAACTGGCTCATTTTAACGGGGTGTGCGTTAAGCATGTAGGTCATAAAGACAGGTGCACACGGCCGACTCTCGTCAAGCCCTCGATATTTCACCGTAGGATATTACAAACGTGCGGCGGACAACCGAAGTTAATTGGATGCGCAGGCCGCAGCAGGCACGACTATGAAATATAAAACAGGCAGTTTCCAGGTGACTGCAACCCCATTATCCTGCCTGCAGACGACGTGATGTGTCACGTCACCTCTCGTTATCGTGTCGTAACGGTGTGCACAGTTACAAAGTCAAAGGAGAATTTGTTGAGGTGACAGTTGATGAGAAGAGAACGTCGTCTTGAGGAGTCAAGATGTGCCAGCATTTCATAATTAATGATTAATCAATTAACCCTATCACTGTCCGTGAACTAGACATAATAGTTAAATAATCACTGGGTTTCATATAAAGGTTCCTGGACTGGGAAAGCGTGTTTCGTTCTGCCTTGTCGTATCATTGTTTCGTTCTAAATTACTTGGATATCAATATTTTCTAAGACATAAATTCCATAAGAGGAAGTATACATGGTTTCTATCCATAACCAACTACTAATCATACACCGCTTATTTGGTTCATTTCCAGAACACGATCCAATTCGAATCATTTCAACTGAAAATCCTGTTCATTTTTCACCCTTTTATTGCTGCATACATTTTCTGCATTATGTATTACAATTTTCTAACAGATAAACCGGGACTTCATCAAAGCGGTGGGCGTAACGTTAAAAACGCAACTCAAACAGCAACGTTACCCACACACAATACAAAATATTGCTATTTTTGTAGCGCATTCGCACACAATACGTTTGAAACGGACTGTGTAATAACGGCCCATCAAAATTTCTACGGTACACTTGTCGAGCCGATCGGAAAAATTCACTCGACTCGACTCGGCCCGACTCGGTACTAGTGTCGTAATCCGCGTGCCCCGCTATGTGTGAAATTGAAATTAAAATTCTATTAAAGCGGAACGATTGGAATAGAACACGACGTATCCTATTTTTATACAGCACTGATAAATTGATTATGTGATTGGACTGGCTCAGTGGGACGGTAAGGAACTGGGATGAACCATTTAAACGTTTCGCTTTTATTATACACTACTACTATAGCGAGAGAACTTTTTAATAGACTTAAAAAAAGGACTTCTGTATTCGACCCGTTTGTATGTATGTTTGTGTGTCCGCGATTTTTCGAAAAACTGACAATAATACAATCACTTTTGACGATTTTTTCTACGACGACTAACGTAATCTACATACTTTCAAAATCAAAATCAAAACATTTATTTGCAAACCAAGTGTACCTACCTATACATCAAATACTAATTTTAAGTAGGCACTTTCAGGAACCATTAGATGATATAATCATTCTTAAGTACGAAAATATATGCATAAATGTACACACTACATAGAAGATTTAATGATGAACGAATTCTTATACATATATTAATAAAACTAATCTAACTCTGGATATTGCACCAAAAGGAAAAAGAAAAACTAAGTATTTCCAAAAAAAAAACCACTATCTTTAATACTAATGCGGACGATTGGAAGACGCTCTTCTCAGCATGTCTGAAGTAAGTCGGTAGGTAAGTAGTACTATGAGATGAGCGTTTGAATTTTGATTCATACAAACCTTGGTCTAACTAATGTAATTGGCCAAATCCGAGATTAAATATTCATAAGTACTAGTAGCACTTCAGACGAGTCTATATTTTAATTGAACTTTGAAATTAATATCCTCATCATTTTACCATTTTCGAAACTTTGCTATTAGTTATTGTGGTATTTCGTTATGGACAACTTTTAACTTTGCAATGCTTCTCCCAGGAAAAGATTTTGCAGTACCTTGAAGAGAAACTTTTGCGACGTGCTTATTTTATAACTATTAATAAAAAAAAGCTTGGGGAACTTTTTGTGTAAGTCCTATAATGTTTACTTAAAACACATTACCCTCCTTTGCGTCGCGCAGTCGGGTAAAAAACCGGGCAAGAGCGTGTCGAACCACGCACAGTCTAGGGTTCCGTAAGAAGAAGTATTTCAGTCTTCCAACTGCAAACATAAGTTTGTATTTCCTAATATTATAATGAAATACAAAATTATTTTTGCGGTCAAAACTAAAATTAGTGAATATTTAAAAAAGTTATTAACGTATCTTGTTCAAACCAATTTTAATCGAGAGTGTTTATTAGATTCCATAAGCTTGAATTTTTTCAGATTTTTTGATAACGCTATTGGAAAATTACAGGGGGGGGGACACATTGTAAACGACTTACGGAGCTCCCAGTTCGCTAAATATGCACTTAAATAAAGAAGTAATTTAGAAAACTTGATCTTATTTTCAAAGACCTATCCAACGACACCCCATATGAACGGTGCGCGAAAATATTTTTTTTCATCCTTCAGTTTCATGTATGAATAATTATTTTATTTTTTATAATTTCGCTACAGGTTTTTATAGCGGCTTACAGAAGACAGCTATCTACCTGTGAAGTTTCATACATATTGTTTATGGACTGTAGATTTTACGAGGGTGTGACAGACGGACAGACGGACAGACAGACAGACAGACAGACGGGCATGATGAAACTATAAGGGTTCCTAGTTTTACTACGGAACCCTAAAAATCAAAAGTTGACTTAATTTAAGCACGTAATCTTAAGTTGTATTTTGATTTTTAGGGTTCCGTAGTAAAACTAGGAACCCTTATAGTATCGTCATATCCGTTTGTCCGTCTGTCTGTCCGTCTGTCCGTCTGTCACACCCTCGTCAAATCTACAGTTCATAACCAATTTATATGAAACTTCGTAAATAGATGTCTTTTATAATCCGCCATAAAGGCCTGTAGTAAAATTATGAAAAATAAAATAATTAGGAAAATATTTTTTTTCATCCTTCAGTTTCATGTATGGGAGCCCCCCCTAATTATTATATTTTTCATAATTTCACTACAAGCCTTTATGGCGGCTTATAAAAGACATCTACCTACGAAGTTTCATTCAAATTGGTTATGAACTGTAGATTTTACGTTGGTGTGACAGACGGACAGATGGACAGACGGACAGACAGACGGACATGACGAAACTATAAGGGTTCCTAGTTTTACTACGGAACCCTAAAAATGAAATAGTTTTATACAAAATGGGGTGCAACAACGGGTTTCTTGTTTTAAATCCTCGCATCATCACCTTACGCTGCAGGCGACGTGAGGGCGGAATAAATACAGCGGCATGCACAATTTTCTGCTGGAGCTCACGAGTATCGGTTAGAAGAAATTGTGCATGAGTTGCCATTATTTGGGATAATCATGAATAAGAAGATAACCTATCTTATGTAAATAATGTTTAGCAATAATTTAGTTTAGCATACCTATGGGTAATTTAAGAAAAGAGAGAAAGCTATAGATTTACTTAAGTTTTTTTGTGATTTTTCTAAAGTACCTCATATCGTTAATTTCCAAAATAGTAGGCCACACCTGCGAGGTGCGATATCACGTAATTTACTAGCGGCGTTAGCTCGCTCAATTGGATTCCATGACGAGAAATTCTCGGATGTAAGAACATAGTCTGTTCCACGCTTAGGTTCAGATTTATTGACATCGCGATAAACTGCTCTGTGGAGCACCATTCGTCGATTAAATGACGTCACAGGCTCAGGGTTGGGTCTTAACTGTCCTTTTGTTATTGTATTCATAGGTACGGTTTCATATCCCGTTGCGTAGGTGTTGAGGGGTGATGTAGTTAGCATAGCTAGCGATGTATAGTACAGACAGCCGCAATATGTCGGTGATAATGTATGGGAGTGCGAACGGGTGCGTCTAGATGAATAGGTATATAGGATGTTTCCATTGTTCGTGCGTTATCGAGAATTCGAGATGGTGTTGTGTATGTACACGATTTTCTTTGCCGGGAAAATTCTATGGTATCGCAAGATGTTATTTTACAGCAGAATTTTAAAAAGCGATTTATAAAATTAGCGTTGGCGTTCAAGTGTAACCATAATATTTCCTTCCCTTTCTAAAACGGCCTCGAGAATCTTGTGTCGAGCTGAGATAACGGAAGAGGACAAAAGTTTTATCATACTTTATTTTTCACTTCAGTTCCCTCGTGGGGCCGAAGTAACCGGCATCCAACTACTGCAATTTTTATAAATAAACTTTATGAAATTTCTTTAAACAAAGAAACGCTATTCATTCAGATATGTTTGAATATAGAAACGTAGTATTTTTCTAAATACAATAATAAAAGAAAACGTCTTATCACGTTTTTCCGATTGTCGAAATAAAATAAACGCAATCTTTGACATAACTTCTGTGAAACGTGTAAATTACCTTTAGGCAAGCCTTTGAAATAATATTTCAGCTAAAACTCGAGCTAAGAAAACACAATAAGTCTTATCACGATGCGTGGGTCGGTGAAATATAACACTCCTTATATTTCCACCCGACTTTACCTAACGCTTGCTTGTTTAGGATAGATTACCACGAGTAATTGACAGATCAAAGTTATCCCATTACAAACAATTGGTTTACTTTCAAAATATTTTTGTATGAAAGTGTCTAAAAACAAGGGTTTAAATCAAAATGTGTAAAGATAAAGAAAATATGTATATTTATATGTCTGTTTGTATGTCTGTTTGTATAAAAGATTTTGTGGTCTTATTTTAGGGGTAATTCTCCCTTATTTTTCATTGAATTTGGTATTTTTATCGTATCAATAAAGCTAGTACTTAGATATAGTTTAATATATTTAATATGTAATCGTTTGAAAATGTTTCCATTTAATAGTAACATTGTTTAGACAACTTAGCCCTAACATGCATGAAGTTAGTAAGGTTGTTTCATACTCGCATGTTCCCATAGATCAAGTTAATGAGAACTATAAACGAAAGCTAGCTACACCGATTTACCTTATCCCTATAATTTGCGGTAAATCAAAACTATTGCTTCATCTTGTTTTTATCCCGAAGACCAATCGATTCAATAATACTCGTAATATGAACAAACAGAAATTATACGACCGCGATATTTCAATGAAATTAACTTATTTTTTCAGTTATGTATATGAGGCAGACGGGCTGGCGTCGGCCTCGCCTGGATTACCAAGGATTTGGCGCGGAACCGTGTCTACCTGTTAATATCTACATACTTGTCAAATTACCTTGTCAAATTCATATGACAGGTGATACAGCCTTCTTACGCTTTCACACTGCTACGCATATACGTAGACCGTAGCGGAGTTCATTGCTACGCCGGTGCTACGATTTCGTAGCACACGTCATGTTTGATGCGTATGTTTTTATTTAACGAATTAAAAGATTACAGACCTAAAAATAGTATTTAAAATAAAATTAATACGAAGCTATGTAGATAAATGTGCTGTAAAGTAAGTTTAATAAAATGGACATAATTCCAATGTGAATTGCCCCACATTTTATCCGTGCGGTATCTAATGTTCCCGTCCCGCACAACTTCACAGATGTAATGGGCTGTGGAAACGAAATGTGTGTGGCTTGCAAATGTGTCATCTAAATCAAAAAGTTAAAAACCCTAGCACCAATTAATTTCTAGTTCATAAAAAAAAATACTCCTTAAGTGTCCGTAGACTAATTCAAACTTTGGAGTTTATCAAAGAGATAAGCAAGTTTTTCTTATTAAGTATCAAGGGAGCTGTCGTAAATACAGAAATTAGCGCAAGTATCATCGTCAGAGCGGTGTGTAAACATGAAAACTTTGAAAGTGGCGTCGGCGCGGCGTCGTCCCGGCGTCGTCCCGGCGACGACGTCGGCCAATCTCACCCGCCGTGTAAGTTGGCGGCTTATATTAGCTTATCGCATCAACTCGTGCTATTAGTTTTGTTACAAGTTTTATTCTACCTTGGTTAAATTATAGCTTTAACTAGCTGTGCCCGCAACACAATGTGGTTATTTTCTTTATATAAACTTTTCCACCCCTTTTCACCCCTTTAGGGATGGAACTTCAAAAAATCCTTCCTAGTGCACCTCTAGGGTAGGTACTCAAGAAATATTTTCTCCAAATTTTAAATTTCTAGGTCCACCGGTTTGGGCTGTGCGTTGTCTGTCAGTCAGTAAGTCACAGTACTGTTTTATATGTAAGTGTAGAAAACTAGCACTTTTCCCGGGACTGTAGATTTTTTCAGAATAAAAAATAGCCTGTTACTGAGTGATAATGTAGCTTTATATTGATCAAAAAATAGTTAAAAACGGTCTTGTAGTTTCGAAGCCTATTCGGTATAAACAAAAAAATCTTTCCTCTTTTTATTACTAGTATAGACTTACAGATAGGCATATAATAAAAAGATAAGCAGCGAGCATAAGCTTCTCGGGGTGTATTTTCTCATTACCCAACTAAATATATACAATTAAATCTAAAGCCGAGTGTTCACTGTATATAAATGTGGTGCGACGAACTGTGGCGTTAGGCGTCCTTATTAACTGCAGCGGTCACGCTGCACTGCAGTCGCCGGCTGATTAATGAATATTAGACTTTATATCTTCACGAGCAAAGGTTAAAATAATACGTGGATACTGTGGGTATCGGTGTTCATTAATTAAATTTATAACTAAGCCGTAGCTTTAAAGCCAAAAAACATATTGCTAATAACAAACAGTACAGGATTATTTTTAACCGTGAAAAAGAATTCTGTTCTGTAAACTTACATCTAAGTTACATGGTATTGTACACAAAATAAATATTAATGAATATGCCAAGAACAAAGCATTGTTGTCCGTGTCGGCGGGTGATGGCGCGCCGCAGTCGGCTCGGGTGGTCGGGTGGTCGAACGTGGCGCGAGGCGTCATATTATGTTATTTACGCGCCCGCAGAGGACAACTTTTTAATGGGGCGATAACAGACCACCCGAGACCGGCGCGTTGCTGTTAAATCTCATGCTCATAAATACGCTATGTAAACCCACCCTAATAATTAGTGGCGGTTACGGCGTGTAGTTAAGTTTTATGAACCCGGCGGAGGCTGCGAGGAGCTCGTACACAAAAATGTTCTTTAATTTGTCTGTTGCGTTCCGACGCGATCAACTGGAAATTGTTATGTTTATTCGGAGAATCTTGTGTACCTAGCTACCCTTTTTATTTTTTCCGCCGTTTTAATGCGATTGGGTTTCCGTAGAACCGCCGTAGCGCGTAGCTGAGATCACATTGAATATGTATAGTTTAGTCTGATTTCACGGCAACCTTCGGTTTCGATGCCCTCGGCTCCACTGAATACTGACGAGATCAATTTAATAAAACAAATATACATATTATCTACTTTCTCATACGGACGGAATTCGGATTATACTTTCATCCGACAAATAGCGATTTATGAAACTTTTTTATTGCTCTGTTTTATGATGTCAGTCTTTTCGAGAAAATAATATTGCGTCGTGGAAAATAAATAGAATAACTCCCGACTTACAATAAAGTTATTTTCATAACAATGTTCACGCTACGTGATGCCAGCAGATTTTCTGCGAATTTTGACAGATTCCGGTAACAATTTATACTTACCATGAAGCCAATTTAACAGGATTGGCATTTCTTGCAAATCAAATATTTTGCATGCGTGAACATGTTTATGTTTCATACATACAGACATACATGTTTAGAACGTAAATAATGGAGTTATCACGTCTTGTGTACAAATTGCCCGCCACATGATCGTACTAGATACTTAAGTCATTGACAGCCGTCAACAAGACCAGCGTGTCGTGTTGACGGTGGGGCGCCCGCCGGGTGTCCCCCGGGGGGCGCGGGGGTCAGCAGACACAGTACCTGGCAAGTGCGCCGAGCTGCACGCCTGCACTCCGGCTCTTCACTGCTTCCCCACTTTTAGTTTCCAAAGTTTTTCAACTAGTTAGTTCACAAAACTTGGGCGAGTTCAGTGACCGAGTATGAGGCGTTCTGGCGGAAGCTAGCGTTGTCAGCCGTGGGGAGAGGGTGAAGCGCGTGCTGCACGTACACAGATTACAACGAGTACAGCGACGAAGCGAGATACGGAGTCATGCGGTCAGCCAAAAGGACACAAACCTACTGGCGAGCTGGGTGTATCGGCGCTGCGGCCGGGGGCGGCGGGCGGCGGGGCCGCGCCATTGGCCCGTCGGGGCACGCCTCCGACGTCGCCGGTGACGCCGTCGCCGCCGCCGCCGCGTCGCCTCAGCACGGGCCGCCGGCCCGCCGGCCCGCCAACCCGACCCGACCCTAGGCCATACACTTCACACCACTTCAACTATGTTCACTTACGTTTCTAACTTTTCTACTTGATATCTGGATAAACACTGCAGATATAACAATAGTTTTTTTTAAACTACTTATTTATTAACAAGTACCTCCATGCAATGTTGCGGTCGCAGTTCACCTCATGCACCATCAGCGACGAAAAATAACCTCGTAACCGGGTCATCTGGCAGAACACAACACTAACGAACTGTTCCACTTAACAATAATATTTATCAGCTTAATCACCGTTCAGTATAATAGCGATAATTAAATAAGTTTGTTTAGATTTAAAATAAGTCGCGTCGGTGTCAGTCACACGTAGAATGATTAGGTACCTGTTTGTGTTAATTTGCAACTACCCTCAAGTAAGCCATTCATCAATAAATACTTACCCTCATTTTAATATCATCCGATTGTCGTTCCATTCTACGTAATAATAAACAATTTTATATCACTTTTGAACTTGACGAAATAAACGACAGTATTTCTTTATGTATTTTCTCCTTCTATTTTTCCATCGTTATCTCGCTCATTAGTTTTAATTAACGATATCATCTTCCGTGTTTGTTTTGGTAATGTAATAAGCTAATGTATTTTTTTCATAAAAGATAATAATATAATCAGAACCGTAGACATGAATAAGCTGAACATTCTCCCGCGCAAATACTTGATATTTCCTAAACCCAAGTAGGTAGGTAGCAAATCTAACAGGTACTTATTGTTAGGTAGGTAGCTATATAGTTTCAAATTAATGCTAATTAATAAGATTGACGGATAGTTTCAAGACCTTTGGATAGGTTCCATTAATTTTACTTGAAAGAGAATTTATCGAGTGGTTAATGCTAATCTGGAACCAATGAAAGTGGTCCCCTTTAGGGTTCCGTAGTAAAACTAGTGATTATAATATTCTGCTTTATAATAATGTATGTTATTAATTATTAGTAGTCACATTAAACTATTGGCATTAAGGTGCATCCACACCGCAGTTAACTTTTGTGGAGCAACACTGTGTAACACGGTAACATTAGGTAACTATCTATAACTTTTTTGGCTACTTGTTACTATTTGTTGAATGTTACTCATCGCGTCCATGTCACCAATAACATAAATTAACAAAATATAACAAAGAGTCACACAGCAATATCAATTTTATTAATAACAATTTCCTATGGCTGACTATTCACTATTAGTTTTGTTTATACAATGCTAATATTATGAGGTCACTTCGCCGTTTAGCTTTAAGTTGTAAAACCGTGTAATAAAATACTACATAGGTTTTTGCTACGATACCTCAAGCCAGCCGGTAAAATTCTTTAACAATGTTATCAATTTTATTGTTACCACATGTTTACTGTTTTCAAAAGTTAGGAAACATTACTTAACATAGTATACTATACACGGCAACTTATACTAACCATAAATAACTTTCTCTATTGGATGTTGCTCAGTAACACTTGGAAACATTGTTCTACAAAAAGTAACTGCAGCGTGCATGCACCTTAAAAATAATTAATTATATGAGTAGGTATAATATAGAATGGAATTATAAATGTATATTTTTGCGAATTTTAAACATGTTAAAGCCATGTTATACTTAACGCTCATAAGAGGCGTTGTAACTGATTCAGGCGAAGACACAGTAGCTCAATTGGTTAGAGCGATGTCACGGTACGGCAGAGGTCGCGGGTTCAAACTCCGCCTGTGTCAGAATAGATAAGTTAAAGTTAAAGAGTTGGCGCGTGCGGTTGTACGTAGGAGCACTAATGACAGTAACGTGTCAAATAGTCGTGATTTTACTTGTGGATAATTTTCAGTTCTCTCTAGGTAGAGAGAACTTTAATTTTACTTGTGGATAATTTTCAGTTCTCTCTACCTAGAGAGAACTGAAAATTATCCACAAGTAAAATCACGACTATTTGACACGTTACTGTCATTAGTGCTCCTACGTACAACCGCACGCGCCAACTCTTTGTGGCAGACCAAAGTGAGGGAGGGACACGTTTCTTTCCTTTACGCGTCTTAGATTTCACGTAATTGTACTGAGGCGTCTATTCCACTGAAGCGTATATCCCGGACTTACCCTAAACAGTCAATCTTGGGTTGAATCAAGTTGCTACTGAGTGTGAGGTCCTGGATTCGATCTCCGGGTCAGGCATTGTTATTGGATTCTCCATTAAGTAGTAAGCCCGGAGTCTAGATTTGTGATCAAGTTACCTAATGGCAATAGTCTCGCCCCCTATTAGGCTGCGTTTTCACTAGATATGTGCGAGGACGCGTAGCAAGGGATGTGTTTGTTAAGAACCAATAGAATCGCTTCATTTACCTAACTTGGCTTGCGTGGCTGTATTAGTTTTTAACAAACACATGCCTAAAACATGCAGTGATAGCCTAGTGGTTTAACCATGTGCCTCCCACGGCCAATGGTTCGAGTTCGATCCCGAGGCACGCACCGCTGACTTTTCGAAGTCATGTGCGTATTAGAAATTATCACTTGCTTTAACGGTGAAGGAAAACATCGTGAGGAAACCGGCATGTCCTAGAACCAAAAATTCGAAGACATGTGACGTCCACCAACCCGCACTGGGCCCGCGTGGTGGACTACGGCCTACTCCCTCTCACAGAGGAGGCCTGTGTCCCAGCAGTGGGAACATTATAGGCCGATTATGCTATGCTTATGCTAAACACATGCCTCGCTGTGCATACTCCACATCTCTAGTGAAAATGCAGCCTCATATTAGTTCATCTGTCGAAACACCTGATTCAGGTGTGGAACAATAGAAAAATCAATTGTGTCTCATTAGTGACAGACAAAGAGTGGGACTTAAAACAAGAGGGGTACTACCACACCTCTGCCTAACATAAGCAAGCATCATAGACTAATGCAAGCATATTCGGAAAGTGGTCATTCTTTAACGCGCTTTCAGAAAGCGGGAGCTGGGCTTTTTTAGGTGGAAACTTTATGTTCACTTACTATCTTTAGTATTTATTATGACATGAATACGTAAAATGGTGGTTCTGCTGAATGAAGTAAATTCAAGTATTGCATTTTTAATCAGTAAAAATACAGTTATTATGCCTTTACTAAACCTAAAAATACCCTTTTAAACTTATTAGTTAATGTAGATATTATTATTAGTATAAGTATAAGGCGTCACGTAGTCACGTAGTTTTCGCGTGTTTTATATTAATTAATTAACCCAATTATAAGTTTCACACACGCTATACCAAGTACCTACACGTAGGTACTCTTTGGCGAATAGAAAATTTATTCTGGCTTTTACAGGGCGGCAGGTTAGACAGTGGAAACATTTCAAGGGGTCATTGTACTCATAATTATGAACAACTTTTACTATGGGACCAAGCCTGAAATCGCGAAAAAAAAACAGCTTTTCCATACATTTTGTTGAGTTATGTGAACATAAATGTATGGAACGGCTGATTTTTTTTCGCGATTTCAGCGTTGGTCCCATAGTAAAAGTTGTTCATAATGATGAGTACAATGACCCCTTAAAATATTTCCACTGTCTAACCTGCCACCCTGTATAAGTACATCTAGCAGTCTTTCTACAGTATTCGACAAAGAGCTATTAATAGGGAGCGAAACGTTGAAGAAATTCAAACGAGCGCGGAGGCTGTAAGTATGCAGCTCACGTGCACTTGGAACGTACATACGGTCACTGTGATGTGGTAGACAGAAGTCCAGGTTTAGGGAAGTGTTCACTAGGTAATCATAATCGTAATATTTTTTTTTAGGTTGATTGTACCCTACACTATCAAACTAAAAAAAATGATTACAAAAGAGACTATGGTTTAGTAAATGTCATTTAATCAAGGTTTCATTTATTCTAACAGTTATGATTATAGGTAACCGTTTCCAATAAAAAAACATTTATTTTTAAACACATTTGAACATATAGTTAGTTGCTTTTTGAAAGATCAGAAACCTACCTGAAGCTTCGGAAGTAAAGCAATTCACTTTCACATTATGAAAAGTTAAGCAGCTTATAATGTTCCTAAATACTAGAATTTAAATAATAAAATCTATAAACTCACTTTCATTCAACAGTTATTAGAAAAGTAGGTTAAAAAACACAATTTCCTTTCTAACATTTTCTAATACTCACACAGCAGAATCATTAAAATGAGTGTTACAATTGTTCCTGTATTCCACTTTCATTGTGTACCTAAACCCATCAGAGAAACAAAAGAGACACGGCAGAGAACAAAGCCCGGCCAGTCGAAAGGTAATTCCCGTCGTTACAGCTATTCAAAAATTGAATAGCCAAGATTAGACCCACACTTTGAATGTTGTTGCTAATAATGATTGTTTGTTACTGTGTTCTAAGCTACAAAGTTATTTTACTACTGTTACTTAGTTTTTCAGTAAGTCACGGAACTAGCGGGCTGGAAAGTACCTAGTTGTACAGATACCTTCGCATACCTTGGCGACGGATAAATAATCTATATGTTGTTAAACGGCATGTTAACCTTTAAATAAAATAAAAATGCAGTACCCGGGACGTGTCTGAAGTGACAATTTCATGGCGCCAGTCAATAAAATAAAAAGTCAAAAATTTCATGATGTATTTTGGCTCTCATCTCACAAACTGGAGCAAAACATTGCTATCTATCAGTAGAAAATATAATAATGATGACCTGGTAGTATAGGTATCCGGATGACATTTTTGACAAGACATTCCACTTTTCAAACATTTCTTCTAAGGTAATTTTATACGTGAATTAGATACAGTCCGAAACTAGTGTCATGAAACTATACTCCTAACCTTTTACAGGATCGTAATAGGGGTTCAAATATTAATTACATTTGCCAATCTACAATGAACAAATTGTTATAGTCAGGGAAAGGGATTCTTTAGCAACACTATCATTCATATTTGGCCGTATATTCAAACTTCGAAGAAATTCGGATTCGGATTGCTTCGAAGTTTGAATATACGACCAAATATGAATGATAGTGTATCTGCTAAAGGATCCCTTTCCCTGACCGTACACAACTACATAATTTTTCTTTAGTTTTAGCACTCCACTAAAATCATTATCACGGGTGGACCATGTTTCAGGTGGATCATGTTTCAAGTTGTTGTTATTCTATTTCGTAATGTAATTCCCGCTTTAGAATTTTTAGAAGTTCACAGAATACATCTACTTACCAAGTTTCAACAATATAGTTCTTAAAGTTTCGGAAAAAAATGCCTGTGACATACGGACGGACAGACAGACAGACAGATAGACATGACGAAACTATAAGGGTTCCTAGTTTTACTACGGAACCCTAATAAAAGGCTCGCTACTACATGGAAAAATGTGAGTGTACGGTGCATGTTATGATGTTATGTTATGTCCTTAGTACAATAAGACAGATGTAATAAAATCGACACACAATATTTATTGCCACATATAATGGAAACATAGCAAGTATAATAAAATTCGTACAATAAAAAACAGTAATTTACCAATTCAGTTATGTCTATCCGTGACTAAGATTTCGCAACTCTCTAGTAAACTAAGAAACATCAAAACACCTTTTTATGTTTAGATTTTTTTTTTTTACTTTTGTCAGATTGGTTTTTACTACATCATTAATATTGTTACTTTTTGCATTGTATAGTTGTAAGTTTATTGTTTTCTGTTATGGGGGTGACATTATCACTAAGTGATAAAGCCCCCTAAAATAAATAAAGATTAAAAAAAAAAAAAATGTTACGTAAACTGTTACTGTAAAATATTAATTAGGTACTGTTAGGGTGCTTCTTGCCGCCTGTTTTTTTTTTGTGTACGGGAAAACGGATCGTATTTTTCGCCGAACTCGGTGTGTTGTTTAGGTTAGAATGAAAATGTGTACATCAGGACAGCATCCTGTTAAAAAAACGGACGTCTACAAACGCACTTACGATCTACGTCACATTGATGCCTGAATCAATGTCCTAGGACGATATTGCCATCATGAATCCAGTGTTAAAGAGATGGAAATTTACGGGACGAATACCACCATTCCTTTTTCAAAACGGAACAATTATAGTTTATGGTGGACGCACACTGGTCCGCACGCACGCACTGCAGGCGCCGCAGTCATCGCTTTTGATAAGCTTTTGACTCAGGGATTGCGGTGCGTACGGTGCGGACAGGTGTGCGCCTGCCTTTCCAGTACAGCCAGAATGATGATAGCAGCTTTTAAAACTCGTCGAATGACGATTGATCAATCTTATGCTAGTCGACCAATCAATCGAACAAAGCCGAATGTTTTCATTGACCGATGCCCAATCAATGCGCAAGCGATGTAATGTCAGAAGTTGTAATCATATCATAACGCCATCGATCGATGTTGTTTATCTAAGTGCTGGTAATAAATAAGTATTCTTAGATACATATCAGCCAGTATAATCATCTACTGTTGAATAGAAGAAGACTCAACTTTAGGTACCGTATAGATAAATCCAACGAACGAACTAATTAAATTAGTTCGTTCGTTGGATTTATCTATACAAATCAAAAACAGAAGTCCAACTATTTTGCCCTTAAATTTTAAGGGCAAAATAGTTGGACTTCTGTTTTTGATTTGTATAAAAGTTGGTGAGTTCGCTGAAGTCTGTGTGTTCAGGTCATTGTGATGTACCCGCAGTGCGCCCAAATCGATGTAATTTGTATAAAAACGTAACATTCTTACACGAACCATTTTTGTACGAAAACGATGGTTGTTTATGTATATTGAAGACTATATTTTTAGCATATTAACTGGCGTTTTTTGAGTTAGGTATATTTTTTGGGCATTTCACTTCGTGAACCAAATTTTCATAAACCACTAGAATACGTTGTGATGAGGGACCATCGTCAATATCATTAAACTTTGTACTGTTGGTGCGCAATAGACCTATACCTCTGAGCCTACACAAACTCAAAGAAAAATGGGAAAATATTACAAAAAATATTTTGTTTTGCAATTTATGGCATTCTATGCTTTTGCAAAAAAGTCCTTAGGTACACATGTACATCATACACGCAATGCTCGTTGCATAGCAACTTTAAGCATTTGTTGCACCTTTTTTTTGTACGCCTATATTTTTCTTTAAACTCAACGTTTAGTAGCGCAACTGAAGATACTGCTGCCCATCCTCGTATCAGGACTCCTTAGTGACCATGACGTTTAGTATAAGACCCCACAATATATAGATATGCCTTTTTATACTGACCGTCATAAAAAGCACCATCATCACCATCATAATTTCAGACGAAACAGAGGCATCGCCTAAGTGTCGCAACATTGACCGGTCCTGTGCTTCTCGCATCCAGAGGATTCCTGCAACCTTTAACAGGTCATTGATCCATCTTGTGGGAGGCCTACCCACGCTGTGTCTTCCGGTACGCAGTCGCCACTCCAAAACCTTTGGAGCCCATCAGCTATCTGTTCTGCGAGTAATGCCCCGCCCACTGCCACTTAAGTTTGGCAATTCTTTAGGCAATGTCGGTTACAGTATCAGTGTCTGATAAATACAAATAACTTATTCCTATAATAGCACAACCTCTTACAATATTTCTTAATAAAAGTTTCCCTTCGGAATGAATAGGGTATTAACAAAAAGTTCTTGCAGACTACCCAAATTGTACTGAACACCGGAGTGGGCAGTATGGCTCAGTTAACTTAAACAACAGAAAGAAAGAGCCTTACTTTCTTTTACCCCAATTTTAACAAAAGGTTAATTATGATGCTTATTTTTAGCTTGGTGAGGCTAATTTTATATCTGTAATTACTTCTTTAAAAATGTACATCTGTAGCCTTAAAATATGTACTAAATAGTGGCTTTTATTCAATATTTTACCATACTTAGATTAGTATAGTCATCACACAAATTATAGTCAAGCGGGCTAGTGAAAATAAGGTTAGGGCTTAGATTATCAGCGCAGCGGAGACCAATTATATAAATCTATGGGGATTGATTCTCAATTCAAGTAAAGTAGGTTTCAATGAGTTATTTTGGCATGATAAAAATATTTTATATCTTGAGTTATGCTGGAGTACTAAGCAACCTGAAATAGATACCTAGTTATATTATGGCAACATGCTCTCCGCTATCGTAGAACGATATAGTTGAATTGTGGATATAACAACAGTAGTACCTACGACCCTTCCTGTCCCCATAAGAACAAAGGTATGACGTGATATGTTTTCATTTTGAAAAAACTCAATCGGTTTCATTTACACTTGAGACAGGCCATCCCGAATCTTAGGGTGCCATTCCACCAGCGATATGCTATGTAGCTATGCTGCGAGAATGTAAAAACTAAGCTACGGAAATATGTGACCGTTTCCACTGATGCTAAGCTATTTAGTGGAGTGAGTAAGATGTGCTATGAAAATGCACCGCCGCTAGGAAGCTGTGCGACGAAGATGCGCAGTTCGAGCTATATGACGTATCGACAGTAGGGAAGGCACGGGGAGCGGCGGCGGCGTGGTGAGGTGTACATAGCTACACCACTCACGACCATCCATGGCACGCATCCATAGCTCGCATCTACAGCACGCATCCACAGCACGCATCCTCCCATATAAAAAACGTAGCTTAGTTGCATTAGTTTCCACCAGTGCTTATGCTGTGTGGACCAATGAATACGATTGGTGGATATCAAACGCATCCATAGTAACGTTGCATAGCACATCTCTGGTGGAAAAGCAGCCCTAGTCCCGGCGAACTACTGTATCTAAGTCGGGACCTACCTGTAATACCCACACAAATGCTCTTTGTACATGTCCACATTCAAATGTAGTATCTACATGATATTAGTTTAAATGTATTGGAGTATATTGAACATAGATATCCGTCTTTGGACGTCATACTACTTTGACGGACGTGTTTACAAATGGATAGTTGGACGCGCGTGACCTACTTGTTCAATTTTGTACACACTGAAATATCAACTGGCAAAGCTCAAAGGCAAGGGTATAGAATCACTATTGAATAGAACCGATAGGAACCATTGAACTACTGTTATTGGAGTTACACAAGGAAATGTGTTAGTTAGTCATGAAACTGAACATGTTATAGCGGAGTTTGTAACAAAGTACACACCACCAATTTATTGCTCACAGGCATCTTATTCACTATGTGCATGACAGTAGCGCCGCCTAGCGTTCGCAACTATTCCGGACATGTCAAAAACAAATTATATTATTATTGATTGCGGAGACTAATCATTAACCTATGTTTATTTCGTTTATTTAACATAAATAAAAAATAATATAAATGAAAACGTAAAATACTATTTAATTGTTGTCGATATTTAGGTACATAAATTATTCTATAGAATAGGTATATAGAAGAAAGAAAAACCGACCAAGTGCGAGTTGTACTCGCGCACCAAGGGTTCCGTATCATTTTTGGACGTATAAAGTGAAAAAATCCGGACCGCATAACTAAGTTTGTTTGTGAAGGAATTTTGATGATTTTGAAAAAACTGTACTAGTTAGGAACATCGTTTTATTTTTGGTGCCATATTTGGGTCAATTCATATCAACTCTAATTATATCAGATTTTTCGCCCCGCAAACTTCGGAGATAAGGGGGGGGGGAATGGTATTTTTTCAGACAGTTTTCATCATATGTCGAAAATTGTGAGACATAAAATAAAATAAAAATATATTTTGAAATGATATAATATATTTGAAATTCAGACCCCCACTCCGGCCCCTTTTGCAATGAAAATAAAAATATTTTTGGACTTTTTTCATTTGCAATAAAGTTGAACAAGCATTCTTTATAACTGTTCCAAATTTCAAGTCGATAGCATCAGTAGTTGCTGAAATAAGCAGGTGTGACAGACAGACAGACAGACAGACGAAGTCGCACCATAAGGGTTCCTTTTTTACCATTTTGGTACGGAACCATAAAAATGAACATTCTTTGCTGGTTTCATTGCATTCTTATTGGTATGTCAAGGCATGCGGTGCGATTGTTGACTATCCTGCCAAGCAGCTCACACATGACATATCGAATAAGCCAACTATAGAATTAAATAATATGACAAATAGACCAGGGTCGATAATTTTTGAAATCAAAAAAAATTACAGTAGGATGAAACCCATTAGAAAAGGAGGGGAATATGATCAAAATGAAAGGAAAAATAAATTACGGTCGATCCGAGTTCGGGAAGTGGGAGGGGGTGAGTTTTTAAGGGTAAAAAATGGTTTTCCTTGATTTCCGGCAAAACTACAAGTCCTATGGAAAAAAGTTAAATGGCAAAGTTGTAGGTAATAAAAAGATCTACAACTTTTGTATTTGCAATTTTTTCACATAACCTCAAAATTTAGGTGAAAAATTCAAAAAACCAAGTTTTTGGTTTTTTACTTATATCTTTTTCAAAAAAAAAATTTTTTCTACGAAATTTGGTGAAAACTTACCTTATTATGTCCCAAATACACTGTAATTTATTTGATTTAAAATATTTATTTTTTCGCTTTTTTATTTTAACTTAATATCAAAAAAGCACCCTAATTTTCAATCGAAAATTCTGACGTCAAAATATCAGCTTTTTTCAAAAATTTTGGAAGCTTTTTGTTCGTTGAAATATCTACTTTCTGATGATGTAAAAAAATATATACATTACAATAGGAAATGTTCTCAGAAAATGCAAAAAATTGAAAAAAACTCAAATTCGATTTTTTTTTAATCACTATGTATAATTTCATCAAAAAAATGTGATTGCTGCAATTTTTTTTAGTTAAAAAGTTTATTAATTAATTCGAATTACATTCATGTCATAGAAAATCTCATACAATATAATTATACATGTAAATCGTACTATTGAATTTAGATACTTAATTCTGATTACGTTATTCATTATATTTTTTTTCAAAAAATAAAGTAAATTTCTCACAATTCACTTAGAGTAACTCAGTCTGCACGTGTATTTTTAAAAACGATGTTGTACACTGCTCTGTATCTCGAATACTGGCTAACGGCTTTTTACAGCTGCTACGAAATAGCAGGTATGTAGTAAGGCCCAGACCCTCCTAGGTCCGTCCCCACTTCTCTATGAAATAACTTACAATGGGCTAAAATTTACCAAAGGTCACTTAGGTATATGAATTATCTTAAAACAGCAATAAATAGGCATCTAAAAGTATTATTTAAAGAAGATTCTACAACTTTTTCAAAATATTGTAGATGTCTTATTAAATATTAACTTTATTAACTTATTTGTTTGTTAATTATAGAAGTATATTTCAATTTGCAATTTTTTCGTTTATAAATAAAACATGAAGACGTTTTTTGAGTAATTAAAGTGTAAATTTTAATAAATACCTCAAAATTGTACATAATGATTAAAAAAAAAAATTCGAATTTGAGTTTTTTTCAATTTTTTGCATTTTCTGAGAACATTTCCTATAGTAATGTATATTTTTTTTTACACCATCAGAAAGTAGATATTTCAACGAACAAAAAGCCCCCAAACTTTTTGAAAAAAGCTGATATTTTGACGTCAGAATTTTCGATTGAAAATTAGGGTGCTTTTTTGATATTAAGTTAAAATAAGGCGAAAAAATATATATTTTAAATCAAATAAATTACAGTGTATTTGGGACATAATAAGGTAAGTTTTCACCAAATTTCGTAGAAAAAAATTTTTTTTTTTTTAAAAAGATATAAATAAAAAACCAATAACTTAGTTTTTTGAATTTTTCACCTAAATTTGAGGTTATGTAAAAAAATTGCAAATACAAAAGTTGTAGATCTTTTTATTACCTACAACTTTGCCATTTAACTTTTTTCCATAGGACTTGTAGTTTTGCCGGAAATCAAGGAAAACCATTTTTTACCCTTAAAAATTCACCCCCTCCCACTTCCCGAACTCGGATCGACCGTAATTTATTTTTCCTTTCATTTTGATCATATTCCCCTCCTTTTCTAATGGGTTTCATCCTACTGTAATTTTTTTTCATGTTTTACCATTTTCGAAGGCTTCGGCCCTGGTCTAAAAGAGATTCTAGGTTTTAAAAATTGGTAGGTCCAAGTTTTGCAGCTAACGCTGACGTTGAAGTAGTAATGAGATGATAATAACGTAATATCAATCACCAGAAGTTTATTTTTATCACTTCTAGGTATATGATGATGTTGAACATTAAACTTTTACATATTTTAAGGACTGCTTAGGTAGACGTAATTTTTTTTGGTTGGCATAATACCTGGCTTTATTAGGATTCTAATAAGCCAAAGTTTAATTTTCATGCCTTCTAATGGAGCCATGGCATTGACGTAACCGAGCGATGAACCTTGGATTAGATTACGGCATCGTAAGTAATAAAAAAGAAAAGAGCATTAACTTGCGAAAATTATAATTAAAACAATAAACAAATCTATAAAATACGCGTTAGGGGTGAGTTTAGACACGCGACAAAGCCACGACACGGTAAAACGGTTGTGCCATTATCAGGAGCCGACAATATGGATCGTTCTGTAAACGACATAGTGCCGGTCGTGTTCAACTAGACAGAGCTTGCTAGATAGAAAACATTCATTACCCTCTCCCCTATGACCTCAGAGGGGTAAACAGCATTGTTATTGTTTTACTTGTTTGCGAACGTTCGAGGGAGAATGTCACGGTGAGTGTCGGTAAAGAATAGACAGGCAGTTTATCAAAGATGACGACGCCATTAAGCTGTATCACAGATTGTATATTTATCACTGTTTTCACTACAATGTCATGTTTTTTTTTCCTTTTTAGTGGTTTTAATAACACCACTCAATGACACAAGACGCAGTGCAGACAGTAGTCGAGATTTTTAAATTTACTAAATTTTCTCAACTGAAAATGCACTCATCGTGGTGCCTGGTTTAAACAAATAGTGTACACGTTTGCACAATGCGGCGCAACTGTGCATAGCGCAGATCACGTCCCGCCAACACGGCGTCTTAAAATTATTTCCACGGCTTATTATGTCCCACCTTTAGCCATGTGACGTCACCAACTCGATCGCCGATTCATTAAGGGTAATGTTACCGGAGATCGCCTGATCGGTAACAAAGACAGCGATGGCAGTTTAACAGACATTCTGTTGCATCTTGTTTGAGAAAATATGTTTTTGTTGACAGGAGTATATCACATCACGCCTGTATTGTCCTAATGGTTAGACAGAGAGCATTTAGAGCATTCATTTCGGAAGGTTTATGTTTAAAATCTCAGTTTATCATTTTTTTATTTATAAGTATAATATTTACATAAAAGTAATTGACAGACAGAACTGTGTTGCTACGGAGTTTGTTGCGCCGTTTCTTCTTCGCAGTTAAAACACTAGGACGCAGTAAAGGGCGGGCATTTTGGGGGCCGTCTTATATGTTTATTGACGTCCAAAAAGTGTTCATTCTTTAGCCCACTTTGATTAAATGATTTTATAATTTGAATTTGAATGTGTTTAATAAGTTAGTATTTAACTTAAATACAACACAACTGCCTTTAACTGGAATAAAATTACTAGACATACAAGTCGTAATTTTATTATATAAGGTTTGAAATGCAAATGTGTGTAAAAACAAAACAAGAACTTTACATTAGCAAAGTGAAACTTTAATTCTAAAATAAGTCGTCACAGCCGTATTCTTTGTGAAACTATTGCCGTGGGCATACTCCCGGCTGTCTAGGACTATGATATATTATACAGACTGCTAAGTGGCATGCAAAATGTATTTATACATTGTACTTCCTTACGTCGTTATGGCATTGTTCCAAGTAAAACAATCTTCCGTTGGGCGACGATAACGGCAGTAGCAATGATTTTATTACGTGACACAGTAATAAAAGTTAAATAAACTGCATTTTCGACTATATTAACGACTGTATACATAAAATTATGACAGCTGAAAGGATCATTAACTTACTACATTTGTGTTTTGATTTTATTGTAAAATATTGTGTTTTATTGCGAGTTTGATTTAAATTTGGTACTCGTTCATAAAATTGAATTGGTTCAAAGGGATTTTAAAACATTTAATACATTGACAAAATGTTCAGCCGTGCTGTTAATGCAGTTCTCTGCAAAGAATAAACTATTAATGCAACAAAAATAAACAGAATTAAAAAAATACTATGCATAATGCATATACCCACTGTTATGTATGATAACTTAATTATCAGTTCAATCAACATAATATTATATAGATATAGATACCTAGTATAAAACAAAGTAGCTTTTCATGTCTTTTTGTCCGCTCAATTCTTCTTACCTTAACAATAGATTTTAGTACGGTTTTCACCTCAGATCATAGAAACAAGGAGATATACCATCATAGCAAATTAGTACGGGAACAACTGATGCCACTTTTAGTACATTTTTCGACACAATTACGCGCATAATTAAGCGCTCCTTGTGAATAAAAAGATCTCCCACGCATTAAACATTCCGCACACCCTCAATCTAACACTGTTAATCGTCACTCAACACTAACACTAAACTAAAACATTGCATTTATACCATCGATCGTGTTCGTTTCGTCGCCAGCGCGTACGTTTTTAGTATGAGCAATTTGCTCAAGTTCAGGAATCAAGCTCGATAGCGCCTTGGCACATCTCCCTTGTTTCTATGATCTGAGGTTTTCACCATCATTTAGATAATTTATTCCAGAATGTTTATTCGTACAATACGTTAATATTTAACTTAGCTACAGCACAGAATCTCGAATATTTGACATGTCGCCACATCAGTAGATTGCACCTGGCGAAGCAGGCGGGTCGCTAATATCAAAATAATTCAGTACTATGTGCAGATGAAATATTTATTGGTTGCCCATAAACCGAGATTGCAGTGGTTTTAAAGTACTGACATTCAGCAGCTACTGAATAAAATTAACTCCGATCTCAATGTAGTTGAAAAAGGTTAGGCTGATGCTATCATCAGCCTAACCTTTTTCAGCTTACCTAATCACTTAGGAAATATGCATCTAACGTTAGAACGTAGGACTTGAAAAAGATAAGGGGCGTTGTGTACAGAGGTGTAGGGACGCGAACAACGGACAAACACGAGGCACGGACGCTAAATAGCTCAATGTTAGATATTCCAACCATACGCACAAGGCCAAGGCCTACCGCAAACGACAGACATTTTGTGCAATATAGTTTGTCGTCCGCGATATGCCTAAATAAGTCGGAGTAGGTATGTTTCCTGATAGTGAATATGTAGCTTCAAGGGAAGCATGCACTATCGTCCAGTGTATTATCTCTTTAAATCAGATGAGAAAGGGGTCAAATGCGACCCCACCTAGTGTAAAAAAATGCATACAGAAGCGATTAAAACGCGGCAGGTCATTTGTCCGTGGCACGTTTATGTCCTTGCCATGTCTTATCTGTGTGCACCGAGCCTAATGCCTACTCTTAGGTACTTATACAAATATATGCCTATATTATATTGTACTGTGCAGTGATAGCCTAGTGGATTAACCATGTGCCTCCCACGGCGAATGGTTCGAGTTCAATCCCGAGGCACGCACCGTTGACTTTTCGAAGTCATGTGCGTATTAGAAATTAATTATCACTTGCTTTAACGGTGAAGGAAAACATCGTGAGGCAACCGGCATCTCCTAGAACCAAAAATTCGAAGACATGTGACGTCCACCAACCCGCACTGGGCCCGCGTGGTGGACTACAGCCCACTCCCTCTCACAGAGGAGGCCTGTGTCCCAGCAGTGGGAACATTATAGGCCGATTATGCTATGCTTATGCTATTATATTGTAGTATTTGTAGTATAGTGTCCCAGCTGGTTGTAGCCACGTTATTAGTTTAAGTCGACTAACTACCGAATCGTGCTTATTGCTTGAAAAGATAGTAACTTTTTATTACCAGTATATTCTTTAATATTTCACCACAATATTTTGCTTTTATTTTTTGTGCCAGTTTATGGTAATCGTAAGTTATTTTCTTATGGTGCTATTCAGAACCGTATTATGTAGACGTATACGATATAAGTCTACTATACTGTAGCTTCTTAGCAAAAACAGCGTACAAAGCATGCTTCGCCGAGATATTAAGTATGTCAAACTGTTTATAGTCGCCCAGGAATTATAAATCATTGATAACAAACCGAATATCGACCGGTTTTTTGTCTCTAAAACTCGTAAAACTCTTTACCTCAATTGAAAACATTAATCCTTTTTACAATCGCTTTATAGATAAACTCTCCTCTCGCATGTCTCGACTTGCTTCTCTCACCTCTCCTGTCGTAAATGGCCTTTCCAGTCATTACAAATCCTGCAAGATCAAAACCTTCAGTTAATTCTATTGAATTATTTTACATTCCCCCATTTCCTTATTGATTTTTTGCTGGAGCGTTAACTCATTTGTAGTAACAGTTGATTCATCGTCCTCAACATCAATCGATTGAGCCATGACTCAATTGATGGGTGGATTTCTTTTTACCGAAACTGTATTTTAACGGAATCTAACCCTACCTTTGAAGCCGTTAAGCAGTACCTACTAATGACAGTAAAAAAATACAATATTTAAAAAAAAACGATATCATTCCTATGACACGTTAATGTGCTGTGCACATCTCTGCCAATAAGAGGTCACTTATTGACAGCATCAAAAGAGGTCGAAGATTCATATAAAATAAATTGCTTCACAGTTGATAGCCGGGGGTCAATGAGCCGTGACGTTGACGAGGGTGCTCTGACGCAACCAATATGCACGAATACCATCTTGAACCGTGTTTGACACGCCTGGTTTCAGGTGAATACTGCGATTACATGAGCGCTGGAACTTACATGTGCGATTGTTTAATCGTATTGTAAACGGTTTCAATAGACCTACTGAAAGCGTTTGCCTGTCAGGTAGACCGTTAAAAGGTTATGGAATAAAGATCTTTTGTCTGCTAATAAGAACAAACTGCGATTGCTTAAGGCTATTTCGCCTTGTACCGTTAATTGTAGCAATCATTAGAAAGCTCATGTTCGAAAAAGATTACAATTGACGTTAACGGGCTGATAATGTTAATAAAATCTTACGTAAAAATAAACTACTGCCGTTGTCAAGCTCAAAACTATTGTAAATTTGTAAGTATATTGTACATAGGTACAGTCAACAAAAGAGATAGCTAGCTTCAACCTTTTTTTAAACCATGTTGTGTATGCTAAGTAATCAAGTCTTTGCCCTCTCTTTTCTAAGTATAGGTATCCTAAATTTAAAAGGTTACAACTCACGTACTAACAAATCATATTACCTGCGTAATACAAAGATGATAATTTTTGCACTTATGTATACCTACTTAATTACTATGTTAACTGTACAACGCAATACCACAAAATATCCAAGTCACATTAATTTGCTGCTATCTAATCAGCCTTTTAAGTTATATTTCAACCATGAAAGTAGTTCATAATACGCGCCATAATATTATACACATACAAATAGTATTAATTATAATTTTTTGGAATTTGTCAGCCGATACTTTATAAAAACACTGTGCTTTTAGTAAGTGACATATATATTTTCATTAATCTTAACCTACATAGTGACACCTCTCACAAACTTGGAAATGAAAATCGTTTCTATTCCTACTTGGTTTGTGGAAACCTACTTAAACTGGTAAACTCACAATAGTTTAGTTTTAGCCTTTGTTCAGCTGGCAGACGCGGTGACAGGCTGTCTATATAATTGCACGATTTTAAGATTAACAGGAATTCATTTGCATTTGTCGAAATTCCTGGTACATAAAATTAAAATCACATATCAGATTTCATCCAAACAGATTTTTCTTTTTATAACTCAACGTTAATAGTTATTATCTTTAAAAATTCGCAACCCTACACTAAATCCGCATTCAGAGTGACGAGTGCTTAAAATATTCAGCATGAAATAAAACAGTCATTTTATGACAAAAACTCTGTACGATTGTTGAAAAATATTGCACTAGTTTTTCTAATCCATTTTAAATACAAACACCATTATATTTTATGTTTTAAACAATAAATGAAACGATATCCGAATTCACTACGAGATTTCCCGTTAAAATCTATAAAAGTTCGCAAATCTAGTTTACGTTTGATATTAAAATAACTGAAAAACTTGCAGTCGGATTATTTTTATGGGTGGGCGAGCACCAGTCAACCCTTGTCAATGTCAATGGGTATTATCTGGAAATTATCTGGAAATTTCATATGGAACTGCATCGCGGGCTTTTCTACGTGTCGAAGTGTTCCGACAATCTTCTGTACAGTTTCCAATGATTTCATTAAACGTTGGAGCATTATTTGTTTGTGTGGCAGGTAAAAAGTTAGGATTTATTTATTTTTCTTCTTCCTTGTTGTGACTTATGGACGTGTTTGTCATGACAATTTTTTTGTGTGTATTGTATGTTTTTCAAACCTCTTTCCCGAGTCGCCACTTATCAGAGAAGTGGGAATGATTCTTTTAGATTTTCTTCCCATACCTATGCACCTATTGTAAGGTGTCTTGAAGACTAAGGTCGTTTTTGGAGCATCAGGTGGCTTCAAGCACCTTTTATACGTACTAATGTCGCTTTTCAATGTCATACTTTCATAATATTAATATTTCACTGAAGCGAAAGAATCAGCGTGAACCAAAAAGTGATCATCGCTCGTAATCCTTCAAAATGATAAAAAAATTGTGTGCTTAGTTCTTCTAAACTACACAGGATTTTAATGCGATCATCACCACCATTTAAAAAATTAATTCTAGCAGGTTTATTTTATTGAATGCGTTATGTCTTAACATAGATATAGCACAGAAATATCGCTGTTTTAACAAGTCGCAACATCAGTAAATTGCACCCGTGCGTCGTTAGTATGATTATATTTATATTACATTCAACAACATCAATTCATATACCTACTAGGAAGTCATCACATCAAATATAGATAGAAGCTACTTTCGAAGTCAACTACCGGCCCGATAGACACGTTATCAATCTATGATGACACCCGCCAATGGGCCTTTATTACTGAGGGCTCCATGTCAGGGACCTTTCGGCGCGGACGGCTAATGACGTTATTACAAGGTCTTAAAGGGAATGGAAATTCATTGGTAGCTAGTATTATACAGTGTAAGGTTAAACGAGGTACTTATTAAAGGAAGGTATTCAGTAATCGATACTAGTTCAATTAACTACGGAACCAATCTTGAAATCATGAAAAATTATCATCATACAAAAATATCTATAATAATATTTTCGCTAATATACGTTTAATGCGCTTGCCAGACTATGCTCCTTGCGCTGCTCATCGCTATGCTCCTCGCGCTGCCGTGATTTGCCGCGATGTTGCCCTCTCTGCCCACACATTGCTCTACCACATTTAATACCACCAGTAATAGGTAGGTACTGTATCACCGGCTTTTGATGGATTAATTAAGCATTGACAGCCAAAAGAGGCCCAAGCCGGGTCAAGCTGGCCCCAAGCTAAAAAAACCTATTCTAAAAAAACCTAGCCAAAAAAACCTATTCAAGATAATAATTAATAATAATAACAGTAGGTATAATCGCAATTTCGTTTAAATCGTTTAAACCTTTTACATATACATGAAACATACTTTTTGCATTTTAAAAGGATAATCTTCTAGATAATAAAACAGAATGGATGTAGAGAGTAGCAATCCTCTACATTGTACTATTGCGGTTTTTAAATCCGATACATTGTTGTTGATACAGTGTAGACAGACAATATAAGCAACACACCTAGGTGTTGCTTATATTGTCCAAGACTAGGATCAAATCTGGACAAAAGAAAATATATGACTAGATAGATGTTGATGTTGATGTTGAACCTAGATGTTGTTATGACATATTTTCGAAGTGACGATACCAAATGCTTGTATAAGTACATGTAGTAATAGATGGCGAACCGAATACCACTAACTAGGCACAAATCCAGACTCGAGGCTGCTATTAAGTATTTCCTAATGGAACAATACAATTACACTTTGGGTGCTTTCGTCAGCGTTCATCAGTTCCATCTAGGTGCATGAGCCGTCGTTTATAACGCAATACCACATTCACATCGAAAGTCGGGACTATTTGTAAAACCCTACCTGAGTTAGAACCATGAAGCAAGTCGTCCTTGCTTCATGACCTGACTCATGGTTCTCCTGTTGGAAACTAAATCCTCCATTGAACACCTCCGACACTATGGAGATGATAGTGGAAACAAAACTGAAGACTTACGTACGCCTGAATTTCCAGGAACACAGCTTATGCTACTTGGCGGCAGGAATAACTCATTCTATAAAGGAATTTTTTTAAAGGACTTATTCCTGTCAAAGACTTTGTTCAGGGAATTACTACTTCCATAGTAGTAGTAGCTAATTCCCCGAACAGTCTTTTATAAAAATTCTAACTTTATTGACAAAGGTTCTATTCGTGTAAACCGCGCTATCCTTACTAATATAAGAAATGCGAAAGTAAGTTTGTTTTTTACCTTTTCACGCGTAAACCACTGAATCGATCATCATGAAATTTTGCATGTACGTTGTATAGGCTACAAAAAAGAACATACCTTTCATCCAGAAAAAAAGTACTGTTCCCGAGGGAAAGAATAATATCTTTCGACGGTCACAATTGCTTTAGGACCTTAGATGTCGCTACGTGTATGTCACGCAGACAAAGTCATCGTGGACAACGTACTTTACTTTCGCATTTATTAGTTAGGATGAGGATATCTATTTCTATTCCAGCTAAATACGAGTATGTGTGTCCACCACAGTACTAGTGGACTTTATTAGTAGCAGACGACGTCAAAAATTGGTTTATAATAATGGAAAAATAATTTAAAAGTACACATGGTAGGTACACATTTGCAGGTAAACAAAAGCTGTTGAAGGTCGCACTTCCATGCAGCGCCTCGTTTACATAGAACACAAATTATCATACATCATATTACACATTATAAAGACGTGGGTTCACAACAAAACATGTTAACAAGTTGCACATATTATGGAACAAGGGCGGGCTCACTTTGTTGTAACGCGAAACTTTTGTCTATCCGGGACAGGGTAGAATTTTCATTAAAACCTTCTTTAGCGCCCTAACATAAAAGAGCAATTTTTCCCAGTAGGAAAATCTCGATGCAGCCGCATTAACGCTTTTATTTGCTCTCTTATTCGAAAAAAACTTATTATTCCACTTCTCTCACCCGGGGAATTACATTATTCTCTTGCAGTTCTATTTATAGAAAGCATTTCAAATCTACCTTTTGTGTAGTGATGGATATAGGTATACGTACGGATAGTGGTTTGTTATGTTTTGTTATGTTCGAGTTTAAAATACGTTGATCGACTTTAAAATTGATCCGGTGGCAGCTTAGTTTTTGTTGATGTTCGTTCCATTGATCCCATGGCAGCACGGTTAGCTTTTTACCGTTTAACTTCTTCTTATTTTCCGTCTTCGTGTTATTCTTAAAAGAGCTTTGTTCCGTGTTCGGATAGATGGCAGCTTTCATTGACTTTAAGATTGGTTTAAAACTGGTAATTGGACTTGGCCAAAGCGTGGAGTTCCTGATAATGTATTTTCAATAAAACGTTTAATTAGGCAAAGTTCTATCGTTAAACCAAAGGAACATATAATTTTAGCATGCACATGTTTTAACAGACCAATCAGACCGATTCTAGCCAAGAAGTACTATATAATTAACGATGTTTCTAAACTAATTGCTTATAACCCCTTATTTACTTTTGAATTAATAAGGAAATAAACTTTAAATAGCCGCATAAAGCTAAAGGCTACAAACATTCATAGGTATAACAGATGGCTGCAAAGATAATTCAGAATTTAGGCTATGTTTTCATTACCTACCTGTGTAGGTACGTAACTACGTTTGAATGATTTTTATTATAGATTCTAATTCTAGTTTTTAAAATACTTGACTGCATCTGTTTACCTGTTGAATCGTGAATATTGTGTCTAACGAACAGATAAACTAATTTTCACATGTAAATTATAATTTAATAAAATAGCTAATATTGTTCAACTATCCTGCTCAAAAAACATACAGCGGAACAAACCGTAACAGATACTGGTTATCCAGATTTATTACTAAAATAAAAAAGGAGGCGAAATGGTCTAAATTAAAAAGCAATGCCTTGTCGAGACAGAGCGAGCGGAAACAAAGAACCGGGAATTCATCAAGCGCTTTTGAACCCCCTAGCATTGTGGTGCAGTATTCAGAGACCATCGGCGGAAAGAAAATCTTCGAGTGGATCGCCACTCTTTGACGCCCGATGCAAAAAAGTAATCTTTTTTCCAAAGAAAACTTCATTACTTTGTACGCTGGCCACATAAAAGTATTGAGGAATTTTGAAACCGAGCTACTTGTTGAACGTGGATGCTTTTGAATAGATTATGCGGAGTTAATTAAATGATTTTTCCGCAGTGAATGGTAATGTCGCTCATATTTGAGGTTTAATCTGGGTTTTTTGAATTATGTGGAGTATTGTTTGAGTGGGATGCGGTGAACGCCGCGTCGTTTTCAATCGGTTAATAAATACTACTGTGAATTCTGGTATTGTGGTACTTTTTTTACGACTTTCTGCTACGCATATACAAAATAATGTAGTTGACTCGCATATTTATTTCATAAGTAGACGACATTACGTATTTATTATTTCTTAGAATATGTTAAGCTGTTTTTGAGCTACAATAAAATATAATTCCTGTGCTACATCATAATCGATCCCAGTACGACGCAACTTATAAAAGTAATTTAAATAAACCGTAAGTAAACAAATTGAAGATCCACAATTTACGTACCAACATTCGTTACTCTACATCAAACAACAACAAAACGTAAAACAATTGAGTATTCAGCATACGCTTCACATATATACACAGTGTATCTGTCCATTACGGTATTAGCATTGGAATTCCGTCGGTAGGTACCGTCCGCTCACGTACCAATGCAGCAATGGATGGACCAGCCGGTCCCCAGCGACTCCTGAACAAGATTGATGTATTTGTGAGATAGTGTCTCATGTAGGGTAGAATAAACTACGTGCACTTGTTAAAGTTTTGTTCGGAATTTAAAACAAGTGATCCTACCTATAAAAACGATTAAACTGGATTTACACGTTGGCAACACCGGACCTTCTTAGTTTTATAGGCGATTAATTTAGCGTGTTGCCAGCTTTGCGGTTATTAATTAGGGGTTTATTGTCAAGTGTTATAAAATTTACTACTGGTTTCTGACATTTTATTAATAAGGTTTCGTATCCAGAAGAACTGACGCGCCTGCATGATTGAGTTTGATAATGCTCATTGTTTTAGAAAAAAAAATGCATTTTATGTAGTTATATCTGTGAGTGGAACAAAAATAGAGGGGAAAACAGAAAATTGTTGCGATTTTTAGCTAAGCTGGTTTTTAGGAAATGGCGGACAGCGGAGTGGTTGTGCTGAGTGGCTAGAATAGCGAGGTAAAAAAATTGGATCTGTTAAAATCATATCTATAAAACAGTAGGTACCTACCGTGATTGACAGACAGACAACGCACAGCCTAATCCGGTGAAAATAGAGTTTTGAAATTTGGCCCTAGAGGTGCTCTAAGTGAGGATTTTTTAAATTCCATCCTTAAAAGGGCGAAAAGGGGTGGTAAAGTTTGTTGGAAGAAAATAACAACATTGTGTTGTTTTCCGATTTCCACGCGGACGAAATCGCGGGCACAATACTAGTATTGGTAGGTACCTATATAAAATATATATTTTTTACAATGTTGCTGTAAAGATTTTTAAGTGTAGTTTTAAAAAAGTATAAATAATGAATAGTTTGTAAAATTAAGCTGAAACTTGAAATAATACAAATTACATCTGTATAATTTTAAATTCCAGCTCAGTAAAATTCCAACTTAATGAAATTCCATGTGAACTTAGGTCCTACATAAATTGTTAAGCATTAAAGTCATCGCGCTCTAATATATTGAAGTAATTACCATCAGTGGTTCGTAAAATATAACGTTCTTACAACATTACGTTCACTTACCAATATGTATACGAAACTAGTACAAATTAAGGAAGTTCGGATCATTAAATTCGGTGTCATAAATAACTTAAACGTTATCATCATTATTGTTAATTGCCTTTTACAATGTTTAATTGCCAGAAAACTGTATTAACCAACTCTTGCTTATGTTATGCCCAAATATTTTTATATGAAGAGTAATGAAAGGTAAAAAAAAAATAAAGTTAATAAGTACTTAACAATCTATTTACCTCTGACCTAATTTGCTTGCTCTGCCTTTTTAAAATTAAAACCAGTAGCACAACAACTTCTAGTAACCCGTAAAGTTGTCACAACCTTATCAAAATCCACACTATAGTTTTTGAGATTGGCACCAACAAACAGACACGAGGGCAGATGCGCTTGAAAACTTTAGTCTATGATATAGTCTGAATTTTATACTTTGTTTTCAAGTCATAAAGAATTCGCGCAATTGTTTTAAACAGAGTTCGTTCAGAATAAATAACATGTACGTATATATTTTTACCCTGAGTAGTGCAACTCCTAAATAGAATTTGTATAAGTCCACTACCTCATGAATACAGAATGCACAGTTATATAATCAAAACCGCATTGTGTACATAAATTTGAATTTTATAATACAAACTTCATTCGTATAGTACGTAGATACTTTGCTCAGGAAAAATGTCTAATACACCACCTTATTATAAAATGCCATGAATGCCAAAAAAGTAGGTGTTTTATCAAAGGTAATGAAATTCCACATGTTGATGGACCACATCAATTTATTTTATTATGTGCTCTGTGTCAGGTTCGTGCATCGGCCGGAAGTCGGTCCCCGCATACTCCTGTGACGTCACATCCTTTGTTTCGCGCCGCTGTGGGATTATGTTAATGCTGTCTCAGAGACATTTGTCTTTGCGTAATGCTGCTCAGCTTCTCTTGCACCTTATTACTTTCCGATGTTGTTCACCTACATACTTTATTGTTGTTTACGATTATTTGCTCGACTCTTCGTCTAACGTTGCTATGAATGATTGTTATGGAATCTTTTTGAAAATAAATTCCTTCTACGTAACCGTTGAAGTTTACTCGGTACATAGGAAAGTTTGCTTGGAAAAATGTTATTCTAAAAATCAACATTTGGAGTAACGCTTTGGAGTGTATTTAACGAAAGGAAATAAAAGTTTTTACTAGATTACATAACATTTATGTTTTAAGATAGGTAGGCTATTCACAAGTCATTTCATTTCCTAATATAATTATGACATACAAACTTATATTTGCGGATGAAATACCGGTATCATAACGGTTTGTACCTACCGGTATTTATCATTACGTTTCTTGAGTACAGGTTCTAGAAAATACCGATATTTCAAGCCCTGCATGGGAAACATAACTTTATATACTACTACTAACCAATACTAGTTGTTGCCCGCGACTTCGTTCGCGTGGAAATTACAAATCAATCCCACGGGAAGCGCTCATTTTTGCGGGATAAAAAGTAACCTACGTGCTATTTCAGACTATAATCTATATCTGTGCCAAATTTCATCCAGATCCGTTCAGCTGTTCTGGCGTGATTGAGTAACAAACATCCAAACTTTCGCATTTATAATATTAGTGTGGAAATACCAATATAACTAAGTTCATCGACTCGGCGAACTTCTGAGAACTGTGTCCGCATTGGCGTGCAGTGTCCGCATAAGTGGGCTCCGCGTCAGCACCACTTATGCGCTTGTTATATCACCAACATTTTGCTTTGTACTGCACACCGTCTGATAATGAATTCAGTTTGGGGATGGGGAGGGAAATTCCGTGTAATATAGTAGCCCTTGATAATTGTTTATATAAAAGGTTTTCTACAAGTATGAGGAACTTTTGACTGCATTGCGTTTTGCATATCGAAAAAAATCTCAAAAACGTCGCTTATCGCTTTTTGCCTATTAGGGGCAAAAAGCGATAAGCGACGTTTTTGAGATTTTTTTGCTTATCCCTTTTTGCCTGTTAGGCATCGATATCTAGGGCGATATTTTAGATTATAAAGGTTCTCGGCTCTTATCGCATTTGCTGCCTGCTGAGTAGGTATAGTTCTCGTACATCGTTAATTTATACCTACTAGAAGGTATCACCTGTGGTCAAAATTCAACGAATTGTGAAAAAAATATTATTTTAGCTTTCTGCATTACTTCTTCATATAAACTTTAACTATGCCAAATCTCACACTCCTCTGTGCACGTAATATGCTTAAAAAGTGGTATAAAGTTTTTTCTTCATGTATTATTAATTTATACCGACAAGCCTAGGGAACCGCCCCTGCTTCGCATGGGTGCAATCTATACTGATGTGGCGACATGTCAAAACATCGAATTTCTGTGCTATATCTAAGTTATATTTTAATGTTTTTGCATATAATCCTTTCGGACTATTTTTTTTTTAATGGAATAAGTGGACAAACAAACAGACATTAATAGTTTCACTTAGACTTAAATTATCTTCTACTACTGAGCAGATAATCTTAATGATCGAGATACACAATAATTAACAAGTATAGGTTCCTATTTAACAACTAAAACTGAAGTTTAGCATAATATTGTTAAGTATGTAAAGAATTACCTAATTCATAACCTCTCCCATTAAATTCCTGGCTAACATGCATACAAATAAATGACTGCAGTACTAGTAAACTGCGCTAATAACTCGTCCATATAGGTGACGTCAAAAATAAAACAAAAACAAAGCTATGTATATATCTTATTTTCCATCTACACCTCAATGTGGTAATTCTACACAATTTTATGCATGTCTCATTCAAGCTCAATGCCGATGGGGCACTGGAGACGGCCCCAAGTGGTCCCACTGTGCCCGTCTTCGTACGAGGACATGTCGAGCTGGAGTATTGAATATGCACTATGCAGGTTGTTAATCCGTTGCTTAAGGACTCTATTATAGCCCTTTTAAAGAGACTGTAGGAACTAGGTGTCCTGAACAAAAAGATGAAACGGAAATCTTGTGGAACCTTGATGTCTGCTTATGCTTACCCTATATTTCGACGTTTATAGGTAGTAGTAGGTAATTGTAACTACGAGGTTAAGCTGCGCTTGCCGCGGTCAGTCCTTGGATGGTGACCGTTCTTTACACATCGAGACCCCTCCGTGCCTCGGAGAGCACGTTAAACAGTCGGTCCCGGTTGTCATAGGAATAGTCAGGAGCCCAAAAGTCTGCCAACTGGTCTAACATTCGAATACCAGTATTTCCCAATAATTGGGTTGTGGAGGTCAGATGGCAGTCGCTCCATGTAAAATATTGATATTCAGCCGCAACCAGTTAGACTGGAAGCCGACCCCAATCATGTTTGGGAAAAAGGCTAGGCCGATGATGAGTAGGTAATTGTAACAAAGCTATGCTAAGCTATGAGGGAAAATTCAAATAACGGTTTCATTGTGGAACAAGTTTAAACAACATGCATGCCTAACTTGTTATATGAAACAACTGCTTGCAAACTTGTAATTTCTCTTTGTGAAATAGTGCACTGAGTACGACATGCAGCTTACAATACGCCATGCAAAATTATGCAACATGATTGGCTTACCCGATCCCTGCTGGAAAAATAAACATCAGATAAACATTGTTTCCTTTACTCCCAAATCAAGCAGATTTACTGTAATATCCAAACCTGATTACGTACATAGACACGTTAACAGCCTATGCAATTTCCCCCAAGCGCGCACTACGCTCGTTTGTTGATATTCAACTTTTGTATAAGCCAGCAAACATTATGGCGTAGTGTGATAGCGACCAAAATTTATTTCAGATACGTGAGCCTATATTGTCATATGGAATTGGGAAAATCCAATTGTGTCAACATACGAGTCGTATGGGGTAAGTTTGTAGAATTGAATTGGTCGGCAGGTAAACGGTTATCGTAGGTAATAATAGCGCGTTCCGAATTTGTCCGTAGTAACATGCCGTCTACACTGCAATTAGGGGCCGTTAGCCGATGGAGGCGATGGCTGGCGCCGGCCGGCTCCCTCCTACTCGCTAACACACCGTATTACCACGATGGACACATGGTACGTATTGTTTAAAAAGGGTTGTTTTACACGGAAAAATGTGGCATCGATTTTGTCGCGCGTATGTACACGTCCGTTGACTTCAACCAATAATCGTTTAATGTCTCCATAAATCGACGGTGCTTTACATGTTTAAATGACAAGCTGTATACTTGTTTATTGGTTTATTTTTGGTGGGCTACATGAACACTATGGTGTAAATTAACCACACAGAATAGTGTAAATATCACTGTGCTTACACTATCTAATGTAGGCGTGTTGTTTACGAATTATTTGTAAGTTTTCAGTCTCCAATATATTCATTCGCTCTAAAAGAAGCCGCCTTAAGCGATAAAACCGCTCATTGTACATTTATATTTTTATGTAATGTGCTTTTAGTAATCCTAAATATAGTTGTGTAAAATCTAACGTTCAATTAATTATCACAATCAATCCATTAAGTATCAAATAACACGCCTACCGATAAAAGCAAACTGATTATATTTCAGTAAACACGGCGCGTATTCATTGGTAATGCCCGTGCAGTAACATTTATCAATCAATTTATTGTCCAATTACATGGGACATATTTCTCTAAAAGTTACATTGCAACATTTACAACCAATGTCTCTGATACGTACGACCCATTAAAAGCCTATATATAAGCGAATAAAATTCACATGCATGGCTGTGAACGGCGCGATCGTAAAATTCACTGCACTCACTTTGTGGCGCTCTGGAAATTTATTTAAAAGCTTTGACACGCAGTTAGGATGATGTAGAGCTACTTACACATAATTAGGTTTCAGAATAGAATCCCATAGTGCTACGTAGAAAAGAAAAGCCGAATATTCTTGAACAAAACACCACGATAAACCCTCTCTATGTTTGATTCAGAAGGCAGCTTCAGACGTGTTAACAACACTCCAACCCCTTGAGAAAAATACATACATAATTTATTATGAAAGCTGTCTAAATTTTTATTACGTTGTAAAGTTATAGTACCTAAACTATTTTCAGCACAAAATAATGTAAAACTACAGTTGTTAAGCTTTAAGCAATGACCGAAAACTTTACTGTCGCATAAAATTACCATTACAGTGAAGATACATGATATTCTTTGAAATAGCTGAATTTAAGTACAAGAGTAAACGTTTTGAAATGTTCTATGAACTTAAAATATGTACTTAATACAATATTTAATAAAGTTATTATGTGACTAGTGACTATGACGTAAATTAATTTAATTCGGCATATGAACCTAAGAAGCTATAAGGCCCCATTCACGATGCACAGCGACAGCGGGGTGGACGAGCGGGGCAGTGGCGACATCGGGGCGGTGGCGATAACGGGGTGATTTGACCGTTCGTGACGACCAGCAGGCAAGTAACGGAATTTATAGTAGCGCAGTGATGTGATCAAACGTGCGCGATATCGAGTCGGTTATAAATGTTTTTAAATGAAGAGGAAAGACAAATGAGAAATTATTATTAAACTGTATTGTCCGTTCAGTATGGTAATCAATTGAATATTTTCAAACAAAAATCATTCCTTTTCAGCAGTCAGGTAAAATATAAAATAAGTTTTATAACTTCACTAGGATGAGTGTTTAAACTTCTGATTGTATTCTGAATAAAATCTGAATATTATTTCTTACGATGATTTGATGGTCCAATAAAGTAAAGTAAAGAAAACAACACTATGACCGCTAAAAATAAGTGATAACTGTCAAATCTCATCCTTAAAACAAAGAGATATAACTCGAAAAATATGATTTTCAACAATCAACCTTTATTAAGGTTGATAGTTGAAAATCATATTATCGTGAAGATATTCTTCAGGTTTCAGTTAATTATTGTAAAAAAAATATGTTTTTTTTATTATGTCGCGTTAGCTATAAGTATGCGATGTGTCGCCCAGCGCTCGTTGCGCGTTGCCGCTACCGCCCCGCTTGCGCTGTCTCTGTACGTCATGAACGAGGCCTTATTGTCGCAGGGAAGTCACAGAATCGGGCATTTTATCATCATTCTAATAAAATATGCTATTTATAATTATCATTGACGATGAACTTGAAATAATTTTCAACTAAATGTTATAACTCAGTAGTATCACAATTTATTGTAATCATCTGTAGGTACCCAAAATAAAAAAGACTCAAATAAAATAGTCTCTTTTAAGAGAGCTAAGCGCAAGTCAAGTGAGATTAAAATATCAGGGTGGTTTCATTTTGAAGAATTTAGGTTGGAAATTAACTTTTGGGTCATCATGAAGATGAACGATCACAGTTCAAGAATCACAATCCCTATTTACCTGTAAGTACAAAAATACTGTTACAAAAGGACACGGCAGACGCCCATAGAACGCTGGGCTTCAGATTGTGTATGTCGGTACAAATATGAAATTAGTTTGGTGTGATCAAGTATTTCAAGAGTATTTAAATTCATTTTTTATTTGTTTTTGTACGTAATTGGGTTAAAGAGAAATCTTCGTATTTGTGACAGTGAGGTTAAGTATGGTGTGAATGATCCAATGAAGTACAGCCCGACTAATGAGTTCTCAATTTAAAGGTTTTAGTTGCTGTCGACATGATATTCTGTGGAGGCACGCGCCAGCCAGCATGCATCCGTTTTTGTTTTATTGGTTTTTTCAAAATGTCAACGGCATAATCATTTTATTTCTTATTTATTTAGATTTTTGATTCCAATTCCTAATCTCTAAGATAAATTAGGCAAAGAACAATTAAAATATATTGTTATTTTTGGTTAAGCTTTAATTACTGTACCATATCAAGCCCAAAACTACCAACGTCCTTTTATAAAAAAACCGGTGTCGAAGCATTGTTCTTATTACAAAATTAGTCAGTACCTATTTTAAAACATAAACCGTCGTTACCCTTGATGTTAGCCAACTATAAAATAGAGTATTCCACAATTTCCCTGCAACATTATTATTATTTAGTATGGAAATCTTTATTGAATTTGCGTTTAAACGCGTTAAAGTGACTGCACGCACACATTCGCATACTAAAACAATTTATGTTAATTGTTTCAAAAAAACAGTTACATCTATTTTACTCAATGGCATAGCACCATTTGTTGGTGTCATAAATTTATATACTTTGATTGTGCACGTTTAACTGAATAATACGAATGTAATGTTAAAACTAACCACGGTCGATCCGATCCAAACAACTGGATTTTTGCGTTTTTTGGCTTCGGTATGAAAATGGTAAAAAAGGAAATGATGTGACTTCGTCTGTTTGTCTGTCTATCTATTTGTCACAGATTGTTATTGACTACTGCACTATCTATTATTTTACCTATCACCCTGGGCTATCATTGTCCCGTTGTGAGAGGGAAATAGTGCTATTCATTCTATACTGCTCCTCTTTTTCACATCGTAACAATCATGGCAATAAATAAGTCATAGTATAATGCCTGTACACACGGCTACATAATCAAGATCAAGTTACACATTTCTAGTATGGCCTGGCCTCGCATTGTGTAGGTTTTCCGTGCAATGCCAGGCCAGCTTATGCTGGATATTTGTAGATTGATACGTACCCGTGCGTACTCAAAGTCTGGACTAATATTTTTTTGTTATTACGATTTGGTTTATACTCTTACACCCCATCGACGTGCAAAAACCATTATTTTTCCTTCCAAAGGCCTCAAACATTTACACTATTTTTATACCTAACTATAACCTACTAAAATATTATAAAGATGTAACGTTTGTATGTATGTTGGAGGTAATCTCCGGAACTACTGATCCAATTCTGAAAGTTTTTTCACAAATATATTTTTCGTATAAATTGAGTAGGTAGCAAACAAGCAGGCGGACCCCGGACAAGCTAATTCACAAAGAGGAAACAAAACTAAATTTTAAGAAAAAAGAACCTACACATTATCCCTGAGTGCATTAGGCAATTTTTGATTTGACTATCAGTTCCTGTGGGCCATTGTACCCAAAGTCATATCTACCCAACGGTGAGTCGTAATAATGAAACAGTATTTTTCCCTGTCCCTGCATGCACGAACCTCAATTGGTGATTTTATCGGCCCGGCGAGATTATTTGTTTGTTGTACATCGGAGCGGGTCCCTTGGGCCTCGCAGACTAAGCTCCAAAATTTGCGGAACGGAAACTTCCTAAGTACAAGAATTTTCCACAGTTTTGTCAGCAAGCAATTTAAAGCCGCGTTCCCTTGCTTAAGATGCATTGGCTCATTCCAAACACAGGATTTAACGTTGGTTCGAGAGGCCGACACTACGAGTAAATGCGGCAATTCGTAGGCGACTCGTCCCACAACAGGCATTAGCACTAAATGACATCCACGAAAAATCTTCGTGAAGCGCTTAGATAAGAAATAGGGGAATAAAAAAGATTTTCCCGCCTTTTACACTGTTTTATTTGATTCCTGTCAAAATGAAAATAGGGAGCAAGAAGATTTCTTTAAGCTTCTTGATAGGAACAATAGTTTAATCTCGCTCCCGCTTGAGACAGCGGCTGTCAGCATTTCGAAAATGGACAGATTATTATTAATTTGGATTGATGTTCCTGAAGCCCAATTTTCGTAAATAACAACGAGTTCCGATTTGGTTTCGATATAATCTCAATGCCCTAAAAATGTCAGAAATGGTATTCTCTTATCCGATTGACGTTATCATTTATTACATGAGAACACCATTTGTGACATTCAAGGCATTGAGATTATATTGAAACCAATTCCAAGTTATATTTTGAACATTCTTATTTACGAGAAATGGCCTTCTGTTCTATATTATCCAAATGAAGAAAAAATAAAATAATATAAAAGCAGCGAATTTATAAAACAAATCAAAGTCGGTCTTTATGAAGAGCCATCAAACTTTTTTATCTGTTTATTAACCTCCGTAGATTTTTAATCAGTCCAGCTTTTTAATTAAAGTAACACTTTCGAATTCAATTCGCTTATAAACGGTAGGTAGTAGGTACGGTGAAGTAAAGGTGAGTGAATTCAGCTGTGTGATCTATAAAATATCAAAAGTTCAACGTAGAGTTAAATTGCTTAAAGCATTATATGAGTCAATGTCTGGCGCCGTGGTCGCGTATTTATAAATGCCACATTATCACAGCACCGACGGGTAATGTCGAAACGAGTGGGGGTTTCGATAAATAAATATTATAACGTCTGCGTCTCCGAACCAATTGGTCCACTTGATATTTTTGTGTGTATGACCACATGTATGAACGTGGATAAAGCAAGAGGACTTAAGAGGAGTAACTATGTAAAGATCGTAGCATGGGGCGTTCTGTAATTTCAACCAATCCCCATGGAAAAAAGGCGTGAGGTTATATATAATGTATGTTTGCATATAATAATTATATACCCGTACTTAAAAAAACTTGTCACATTTAACCACTGATTAAATAAGTATGCTATCGTTGTCATTTCCTGCTACATTTGTGATGAGAAATAAATAAAAAAAATATTTATTATTTATTTATTTATTATTTCTATACCAATCAATAGATGTGGCAATTGACTTAAGAGGTGTTTAAGTTAAATAACGTTTAATCAACGTTCATAAGTAAGGCGGAATATTTTTAGTATTTTAAACAGAAAAAAATGTTTGTACAAAAACGAAGTAGCAATCCTAAATCTTTTCATCTTGCCAGTGTCGAAGTAGAGTATCTAAATACGCGCTGCGGCCGTTGAGCGGTGACTCCATGCAGACGAATTTCTCGGAAAACGCTTTTTGCCGTGGGCTGTTGGAAATAACAGACAATTATTGTACAATGACTTTTTCTTCATACGATTTTTCGCTTTCTTTACAAATTGATAATACGGAGAAACGTTTTGTGTGACTTAAGAATATTTTATTATGAATATTGTGTTGCCTATGATATGAAAGCAATAATTGTACAGACAGGCAATTCTGTTAAAAAAATATTTATTTTCAAGAAAAATCTTTTATTATTCGCATGTCTAACTACAAATTTCAATTCGGCTCTAAATTGTTCTATAAATAGGTGTGCACTCTATTTTATCGGTAATTATCTTTCCATGCTTTCATTAAAGTCAATGACTTTACTTTATTATAAACGTAAACGTAAAATTTATTATTTAAAGTAATGGATTCATAATAATTATATCAATCGTTACGCGCTACGACATTGCTACGCGCGACGGCTACAGGCACGCGTAGGCTTTGTTAAATCGTAGCACAATACTTTAGCTAATTTTAAGCTTTAGTACCTAGAACCTGAGCTTGGTTCGGCATCTTTCGAGTAAAAGAAAATATTTTTTCCGTGAAAAATGGATTTTCTCAAGGATGACACTCATCTAGATAAACAGTTGGAAAGTAAAACATTATATTTATAAATATAAAATTTCATTCAAATCGTTAGCAAATCGTTAGAGCCGCTATCGAGAAATTAATTACATAATATTATATATATATTAATAGATTACTCGTTTAAAGTAATAAGATATAAAACACACTGTACGTGACATAACAATAACAATGTGCTATTTTTATGAACCTATAATCAAGTTGACGTATTGGAAATGGATTTATAATTCAATAACAAGGTACAAAGTGAACGGAATATCCGAGTGTATAACTGGCGTCAGTAAGTTTGCATATAAGCTGCACTAGTTATACCGTTATTATCTATGCAGTGTTAGAACGCAGGGGCACCTGAGACTGCACGCTAATTCCGAGCTCAGCCTCTCCTTACGACCGATAGCTGTGCGCTTGAACACGTCCGCCAGATAATTGCTGCATACGCAATTAGGGTAACGCTATTAGCGAAATGAAATTCCCACCTGTTTTATATGCGGCGCCAACGAGTTATAACCGCGATGACTAATTAAAGCAACAAAAGGTCAATAAACATGACTCACTGAATCGTTTTCGATTCATGAACATGTTATTTTGAATGGAGCATTGTTTAACGATACGGAAAAATCACACAAATTGAACATTTAGGACGTAAGCCGGCAGACACACTAAAACAAACAAGATCGCAAAGCCCGGTCGTGTCAACACGGGGCGGTAACGTGGAAATTATACGGTACAAATTACATCATTAGAAAGCGCGACTTGGTACGGGTGTCTGCACGATAGCCGGTCTCCGTGAGCTCGGCCCGGCGATGCTGTTGTTATCGACCGCCGCCGCTCACTTGTGTGCCACCAATCAATTGCGATTGCTTAGCTTTCGAGTAGACGATCGCGCGATCGATCGTTTGCGTACAATGACATTCGCAATATTAGAATTTATAGATCTTGTCGCTTACTCGTCACTATTTTGAATTTTCATGAACCCACCGTGACCTGTTTCCATTCCGTCCATGACCGGTAACAATTAGGAAAACCTCCGCCGGTGCAAGTCGCGCGGATATAAAACTTTATGTACGCATATAAATTTGGATGTCGAGACATGTTTTATTGTACAGTCGTAAAATTTGGGGTCGGAAAAGACCGACATATTTAATAAATACGAACAAGGTCGTAAAGTTGAATGCAAACCTCTTCGTGGCATCGATAATATCATCGAACTATTTCTGATGTTCATCAGTACTTGTTTATCGATCGATTTTGGGGAAGAGCGTGTTTCGGCGATGGTACTGTCTTTATTGTCTAAGTAAACGAAGTCGGCGAGATAGTGGAATCGAAACGTAAGAGACCCTTGCATTTCTCAAAGTGATATCTCTTTGTCGCGAATTTATTTTGAAACATTCGGCTTCCCCATACAAGTTCACAAAATGGCTCCAACAATAACGTGAATCCGCTTAACATTTCGCTCGGGGGAGGCGCGGGATTCCCGGTGACGCGTCGCCTTAAACGTGGGAATACGCCGACGTTACCTATCGCTTCACTTATTTACCGAATACAACTCTAATAAATTTAATAAAGGGGAAGGAAACGTGTGACAGATGCACGAGCCAACGAGAAAAAATATCTGTCGGGACGTTCCGTATACGTTCGAGCTCGAATAAATTTTTGTTTGCATTTATCGTTTCCAATAACTCATAAAGCGTAATAAAAAATGCCACCTTACCAGCTGTAAATTTCCTAAAGAGCACAACATCTACAGGTAGTTGGCAGGCTTCCAGTCCTACCTGAACCTAGATGTGTTCTACATTAAACTCTGTGTCACAGCAAAAAGTTTAATGAGCCTCATTTATACAGAGGTGAAATGAAATAGTGCAGCGCGGTAGTTGTATCTAAAATTCAAACGTCAAAAATGTAAAATATAGCCGCATAAATATATAAAAAAATGGCAAGTTGGTCGACAGTGAGGCAGGACGGTAATCCGGCTGTCGCCGGCAGGTATCGATGGACGGATTAAAACACCATTTTTACTGATGGTTAAACCCTTTGCCGAGTATCATTTTCATGTTTTCAATTATAGCACCGATACTGCGATTTTGCGGCTTTGATGTTTTTCTTTATTCAGATGAATATCGTTTTATATTCAACATTACTTTTATTAAAAATAAACCTTACAAATAAGTTGCTTTCCTTCTCTCTTGTAGCTTTGTCATATACAAAAGTGAAGCGAGGTACATTGTATAAGGAAAATATTCAATTGACAAGCCAAAAAATCATTTGTGGCGTGCTACAATATGGTACACGGCTAGTAAATCGATGGTAGGCAGGTCTATAAAACTATAAATAATAAATATTCGCGGTCATAAAATTTTATGTTTAGGAGGGCTGAGTGGAGCGGTGAGTGGTTGGCTTCATGGTGAACATCAATTGTTCAGCGCGCGGGCACGTCGCCCCGCAGACGGCACGATACATAAATTTAGCATACTTTAACGGATTCACGATAAAATATAAAGAAGAAAATGTGTTTATTACTCCGGTGTACACAATAACCTACTTACGTGACAGTGTGATGGCTGTTAGGTAAAATAAAATGTATTACCTATTTTATCTACCAATTTTTGATGTCGTTCACAGATCTATGTTCTTGTATGATGCACTTACTTGGTGATTAATTGTAGATGCTTAACAGAGCTCGCATTAGCAGTAAAATAAGTTACTGATTTCATTATAGGTATTTATCTAGATAAAAAAAATGAATGCTTGTATGCTCGTCCTCTATGCGTTCCTAAACCATTCATCCGATTGACTTGAAACTTTTTAGTTATTGTGGGGAAGCTAGGAAAGATTTGTAATAAAAAAAACAATACAATGGGCATTAGATATTTTCCAAAATAACAAGACGCATTCTCCAGTTGCATTCAGCTGAACAGATTTCGTAGCGGCTTGCAATCAAACAATCATCATTATTTTATGTATCAATTATTAATGTACTAAGTTATAAATCTTTCTTCATACCATGCATTTAATAGTAGTCTCAACAAAATAGTCAACACTAACGTGAATGTTCAATATAATTATGAGCCCTCACTTCTAATGCCTCTTAGCATCGTAATACTGTCAATAAGTCCCGCTCTCACGCGACTTACATGCATAATATGAATATTAATCGGGCTAGAACAATCCTTTCATTCGATATATAAGGTGCTATAAAAATATCTGCCACGGCTTTAATGGGAGGTAGTATTGTGTTTATAGATTACAATAGTGAAGAACTTTCGTACCCCGGAACAATTAATTCAATTTGAGAAAATAAAGAAGTTAAATTAACATTGACTCTACTCTGCATAACGTGGTTCACAAATTACGCGCGATGTGTCGCTTCGTCAATGAAAACAACTGCAGGCTATCTCTTACCATCTGTTCTGATATCAGCTGACTAGTTCGTCACTACCTAATCTACAAAAATTTATACGTAGGTACTTTTTTTGTATAAAAAAAATGACAAATAATCAATAATTTATCTTTACTATTGTAATCTATAAACAATACTGTCTCCCATTGCAGCCGTGGCAGATATTTTTATAGCACATTATATTTGTAATTTGTTGACTAATCAATTATGACTATTATATATCAATATTTTTCTTTATTATTCTTAAGTCGTCTCGTAAGCACCTACAATCGGATATTCATCAGGAATCATCTTACTGTAGTATGATTGGTTGACTGAGAAAGCACAGTCTACACCAATGGACCTAGAGATTTGAAATTTGCAGAAAATATTCCACGAGTATCATAGAGGCACACTAAGGAGGAATTTTTTTTTAAATGTTACCCCGAAAGGGTTGAAAATGGATTGAAAACATTATATGAAGAAAATAAAACATTCACGCGGACGAAATCGCGGGCAAAAATAGTATTTTATATACACTCAACAATAGCCAATCCATCGTTTAGTGTCATGTCTTTAATAGTCACTAGTTATGATACCCCTGTGAGATGGGGTGGCCAACTAGTTAGGGAGCTCGACAAAATACGATCACTCCTGGATCATATATTGAAAATAACTGCTATAAATGTAATACAATTTGCCATTGCCATGTAGCAATCGATAGTATGAAGTGATGGGGCGGTACTCCAGGTATTCGCGTAGTTGTCGTGTGCCCTTGTACGTTGACATTTAGTGCAAACTGAAGCCTGGTTTATGAGCAGAGCGCCCCAGCCGGCCCGACCCTATACTAACGTACTTTTACTGTGATTACAATTTAAAAATATTGTACAACATGTTAAGCTGGATGTCTGATGCGGAAGGGTTAACATTTTTGTTTCCTTATTTTTTATGGTTCTTTGTTTGTTTTTGTCGTTTAAAAGGACGGAAGAATAATGATTTAAGAGTATTAAGTACCTTTATTTATGGTATTACCGTAGTATATTGTTTTATTTAACAATGAAAGAAAAAAATTCCTAGAACTTATTTATTTTTCACAATAATCTGAAAACCTTTTGGAATCTTTTCGTTTTTGTTTTAGGTATAAACAAAAGAAGAACGTAGTGATTTGTTTATTTTACATTTATTTAACTCTTTCGGCCGTACCACAAAAATAGAAACATCTGTTCAACACACGTTCAACACGAATGCTACCAAAAATAATAGGCAATTGTTTCAGCACTAACTTGTCTAAAACAAGTGTGTATTATTTTTGGTAGCATTCGTGTTTAACAGATGTTTATCTTTTTTGTGGTAAGGCCTTTTAAGTTTTTAATATTTTAGTTGCTACCCGTATCTATCGCAAAAAAAACAAAATTAATAAACTCAAACTTCGAACTTTACTAAATAACGCTGGCCTTAAATATTTTATTTAAAGAAAAACCAACAAGTTTTCCGAAGCTTGGCCATAAAAAATCAACTTTCTAAGGGTTTTGTGATGACGTAAACCAATGGATTTTTATAATACACCAGTCCTTTACCCCACGGAGTTTGAAGGAAACTTTAGGTCTCCCATGGGAGCCCTACAACTTATAGGAATAAAGAATATCCTATTATGTTAATCCGGGAACTGAGGCACCTTTACACAAAAAAGGTCCAACGTATCTACGCACTTTTAAGAGGGATCTGTAACGGATTTTCCGGGGCGATAATAACATATAAAAATAACATTAAAGTTTTATCTATTCCCTTGTTTTTGTGGAAGTATGGTATTACATGGTAGTATTTTGTTTTATAATACGGTAAATAGTTGAATACGGTAGGTAAGTACGGTAGTTTAAATATACCATGAGCTATTGAAGTTCTATTTCGCTAATAATATTTCAAATAAAATTTTATTAATTACTAAAAACCTACTCTAATATTATTATTGTCTGTATTTTCAAACGTTTGTGTGTTGTATGTGGATATTTTATGTCATTACAAGTAAATGGGGAATTTTACCTTACTTTTGCCCAACGATATGGTGTGTATGTCAAAAATATGGTGGGTCCAAGTACCTAATAATAAATGGTCAAGGTTGGCCATAAACCCGTAGCCGTCGTAACGCCATCACGAACGCGTTGCCAACTTTATAAGGGGACCGGAACACATTAACACCGATCATATTTAGCCCACAGTAAAGCAAATTTAATCGTTCCGTGTGTTCATGAGTGTTTTGGTTTTCGCTACAGTTTGGTACCGAGGACTCTGGTATGTTTATATTTTCAAAAGTGTAACTGAATAAAGCTGTTTGTAAAAGAGGTCGTCTGAGGAACTACTACCACCACACCTATTTCCACCACTATGCAGCATTACTGTGTTCCAGTTTGAAGTGTGCCGGTGTAATTACAGGCACATGAGCCATTTCACCTTCGTCTCTAGTGTGATCAACGCACTTGCGATGCTTCTAGTGTTACAGATAATGGTGTCGGCGGCACTGAAAAAAAAGCTAAATAAAGCTTTTTCTACCTGTTGCACAAATGTTAGCTGCTAGTAACTTAGAAGGGGAACTAATAAACTGAGTGCTACTAATAGGTAAAACGAGTTTTTACTAATAGCTAAAGCAGTTCAGCTATTTTAGAAAAACTTTGGTTTTTACTAATTAAAATTTAGATAAATTGATAGAACACCACAGCCAAATAACGCTACTCTTTGGTAGTGTTGTGTTCCTGTGGTGAGTAAGGTCGCCACAGCTCCTGAGGATATGTTGACTGTAAATGACCTGCTTCCCCCCTAATCTCAATTAAATAACACAAGTTAAATCCTACCTTGGGTATGCCAGAGTTCATCTAAATACTTATATGCACTGCCTGCTGTATTTTCGTCTTCTTTTGGTCTTCTAATCTGTCGGAACAGCGAATCTTTATTTTAAAGGGTTCGCAATGCGCATTTGATACTCGGTGTTGTAAGCGTTTCATGGCTACGGTAACTGCTTACCATCAGGCGGGCTGTACGTCTGTTTGCCACCATCGCCACATAAAAAAGAGATGACCTGGCTGCTTAATCACAAGATAAGTTGGTAAACATCCAGCTCTTTCAAAATCTAAACTGGTAACCCCAGCTTTTTGCCTCTGCCTCCAAGCTTGTTTTTGTGAGTAACTCCTTCTTTCTAGTGTATCTTTGACTAGCGAAGGTTTGCAGCCGGTTCCATGTAGGTAGGTATTTCTTCGCTAGGTGAAACTAGCATTGGACTTCTCTTGCGAAAAAGCTGTTTCTGAAAACTATGTGATTATCATAAACAACGGAGCTGTGGTGGCCCAACTACCCCGACTTACAAGTAGTAGATCGTACGTTACATCCCGGCAGGTGCACACTTTGTGCACTTTGTTTCATCGCCACTGCTCTAAAAACCACTGTGAAGGAAAACATCGTGAGGAATGCAGCATGTCCTAGAACCAAATAAAAATCGATGACATTTCATAAATAAGTTCACTGGTCATGCAATGTACCTACCCCATAACTAAGCTTCAAGAGGCTAGGCTAGAATTAATTTTAAAAAGAAGACAATTATTTAACATAAACTTCTCTAAACCAATAACCACGCTCCTAAGAACACCTCACCCAAGTTTCTTATCAGAGAGAAAGTTATTAAACTCACAGTACGTATAAACTACTTACCTTCACAGAGTAAATACACTTTGTACTGCTCAATACTATTCGAAATTGAATCGGTAGATATTGAGTTCAGAGTGCAAGTTTCAATCAGTCTCTGAACCCTCAAATAGTAGTAAATCAAAATATTTTCCCGAACCACCGTGAACGTATTCCAATACCAAACCTTCGGCCCCCAACGGCATATGAATGTTTATCTCAAAGATATTTTTTCTACCTTTTTATTTTATCCGGTCCCTCTGAATAAATAAAGAGAACCGACGCCTGCACTAATTGAAGGCGAATTGTTCCACCCCAAGATATTGGCCTTCTTTGCGTAGCATCACTTACATTATTACTAGATTTGAATTGGTAATTAATTGGCTCTCCAGGCGACACCTCAGCCTTCAGACGCCAGCACACATTAAACTTTATTTTCAAAGTGAAAATTAAATTTAAAAACATCTACAGTAACTTGTTACCTGTGAAAAATGTTTATAACTAGGTGAAAACTTGTTCACGCCTGAACTCATGTGGGATCCAAGTCATAAATTCGTAAAAAGTTGAAAACAAAAGTCGCCCAATGCACTTCCCGTTTGCATCTGCTGCTATTGCGAAAATAAAAAGAGCTTTTCTGTTTCACCATTCTCTGATTGCTTTCGGGATTTTATTTTTTTGTAATAGAAAATATTTTACTATTAACTCTTTGTTTCGTATTTTGTTGAAAATAACAGTTTCATATTATGTAAATTATTTATATATTGTATTTTTCATATTTTGTTGTGGACAAATACTGAAAATGAATTTAAATTGAATTGCTATATTGAACTTCTATGCCAATGTAATACCGTACTCGTATTATTTAGAATCCACATAACCAGCGCTGCGCATAGACGCATAGTTATATTGTCAGAATAATAAATATTAATTCGCCGTAGCATGCCTACGCAGCTACGCTATCCGTAGCGTAAACTAAACACAAAAACAAACAATTCCTTGAATTACTCATTTTATTAAAAACACGTTACCAGATCGGATTTGCTAAAAGAAATCAGAAACAAAATGCCAGTTAACAAAGAAAATAGTGAAACATCCGAATGGATGGTCGATTACGGCACGGAGCGACACGGCGGCGCCGCGTTTAAAACTCGGGCTAATTAAATGAATGAAAACGAAACTCGAATGTTTTCATTCCATTTACTGTTTCTATGCTCCCCTCTCTCGTTTGCCGACCGACGAACGGTCATATGCAAACTGTATTACGATATTTCAAATGTGACAGTTTAAAAAAGGACGCGGTGCTTTTTAATTTCGTGCTTTTTGACGGAATTTGGTTTTAATTTTTAACTTGAAGTGCTTTATAATTAAAATAGGTTAGGTTATCGAGAGAGTCTGAAAGTTATAGAATGGGTATGTAATGAAAACTTACAAGATGTTTTAATGCGTTTTTCATCACATATTTCAAAAAACTTCATTAATTTTGCGTACTTTAAAATTTTTATCTAACATAAGCAGTTTATCGTAAATTTTCATTATACTAACTAATTTATGTTTATATATTCTAACAGTTTTAGTTCTTATTAATGTCTATAACAAACTGATTACATTCTAGACAGTTATACAAGAAAACACCATTAATACGTCAACACTTTTATAACCACCTATTAACTCCAGAAAAACAACTATAAAATATTTATGCGCGTAACAAAATACTCTTCAACTTTGTATTACCCAAACGAGACATAATTTTCCAACAAAATCTGTCCCACTGTGCTCAATCTTGCGTATAAAATTATCGTATTGGAAATCGGAAAATGCACTGCAAAATGTTAATACAGCAAAAATAATTCAGTTAATGTGGCTCCATCGAGGATAACACCATCCAGTGTTGAGTTCGAAAAGTCATTTGTACGATTATCTGTCTCGCGGAGCACATCAGGCCCAGCATTGTATGTAAATTGAATTAATGACGGTGCACTTGAAGCCCTCTTTAATTTATGAATCGCTGTGGGAAAATGGTACGGTTCAAAATTCATATAGGTTTTATACGCGAAATACTATAATATTTTAAAAAGGTATTTTGACGTTACGCTTCGTGAAGTTTCAGATGAGACTACATAGTTTTAGAATATTGGTACTTGGTACTAAAATATAATGGTGGTCACAAATTTTTGGATTTGGATTCTGTAAAGTAAATTGGTATAACAATATGTTTAATCAAATGCTTAATTTTGTGATTTCAACGTGGTTTTCTTTGGATCACTACTTTGTGATTAAAATTAAAGTGAAAACGTTTTGCTATCATGCCGTGTCATAAGCATGGGTTATAATACCTTGTACCTATGTATATGCATTCAGCTCATTATATGACAAAACAAAAATCACAATCCACAAAACTAATAACAAAAATACTACCTTCAATAATACCTAAATAAAAATAACAAGAAGATAAAACGGAACAAGAAAAATGTATAAGATCGTACTCAAAAACCGGCCAGTGTATTATCCCGGTTATTACCGGAGATGTAAGATATGGTCAGCTAAGTGTTTTGCCTCGGGGGAGGGTACCTCACTAAATTCCCCCACTTTACGGAGCGAGGTAGCCATTAAGATTATGAAATTATGAAGCCGACCACTCGCCGAGATTTGCTTCGTACGGTCACACTTAACTCGACTGATTTAATTCAACCGCACTGAATTGTAACTGGAGTTGGTTTCAATTGTTTAGTTAGTAATTAGACTATTGTTTGAACAGTGGGTTTTAATCGAATGTACCTTATAATATTTATCTACTAAGTTCAGTTAGTAATTGAAAGAAGATGTCAAATGCGTGTCGGACCACGCACATTATAGGGTTCCGCAGCAAGGAGTAATTCAGTTTCCGACCGCAAATATAAGTTTGCAATTCATAATATTATTATAAACATTACGAAACCTTCATGTTATTTTCAAAGACCTATCGAAGGATACTCTACATAAATATTTTAATTTATTTAATTACCCCGCTTATTTTTTTTACCACTTATTTTTTTTCATCTCTCAGGAGTGCGGGTCCCTAAACATTTTTTTTTATGATTTTACACTCTACACTCCTTTATGGCAGTTAACAAAAGACCAAACCTTTAGTACCAATAGTCTCCGAGTAAAATGGGCGTGACATATACCTACGGACGGAAGGTCAAGACGATATTATAGGGGTTCCGTTTTTGCCATTTGGCTACGGAACCCTGAAAAGTGAGTTCACGATCACAGTTTTTCTCTCAGGGAAAACTAGTTCTCACTCTTTTTTGTAACCATATGATGGTTAAACCTATAGCCATTTACCGCTGTTTTCAGTTACAGTACAAACAATACAGCGTTTTTGAAGATTACGAGGTGAATTAACCTACGTTCCCATAAATATTTACTTCCCTTCTATGTCTAAAATGTGCAAATAAATAAATGCTACATATACAAATTACATTAATTTACTCATAATACTCGTACCGTCAGTATTATCAGAACTAAACAACACTGCTGACCTAGGTTTACTGAAACGCATTTAATTAACATCAGGTTCTATTGATGTATATTTTTTATGAATTTGAAACATGTCAAAGCCATGTTATGCTTCTCTTGTTATTAAATATTTAAGAGATTCTCAAAAATCGAATGTCGCGAGCAGGATTTGAACCTGCGATCTCTGGCGAACCGTGCCAACGCTTTTTCCAACTAAGCTACCGCGACCTGCTCGGCTCGGTCAACTCGAATTTTGAGATCCCGCTGCAACGCCTCTTATGAGGTTCTATTGATTTCACCATGCAACGCTATTCTAAATGCACAAATAAAACTGTGTGATTAGCCGAGAAGCCAATATGTATCTAGGGATAAACTCTAATACCAAGAATATACGATATAGGTACTTTATTTAATTAAATAATGTTTTGCCATTTTCTCAAAGATACAAATTCCTGAAAGGGTTAAGGAGCTACGCAGAATTTCAATATTGACTATTATTTTTTATGTTAATACATACGTAATGTGTTCCCGACCCGAAACATAAAATGAGTGAGGTAGAACCCTAATCTTGTAATTCAGTATGCAGACAGGGCAAAACAGCGAATTTAAATAATAAAAAAATTGTCCCACTTACAAATAAAAGGCGAATCTAGGCCACGGCTAATTCTATGCTCGAGCCCCATCGCAAATTGTAATTTTCTCTTACCCTTATAACAGCAATTTATTTCATGATAAGAATCTTTTTTAGTCCTTGCAAAAAGGAATCTTTGTCGGAATCGAACATTCTTTGGGTTGATTACTAAGAGCCCAGGAGGCCAGATTTCATGAAGCCAATTGCCGTTCACGCGTAGGCGAAACTGATCGCTGGGGTGATATTATTTAAATGTAATCTTTTTTCAATACTTTTTAACCGTTTAACTTAGTTACCTTTAGTTAAAGCATGCTATACTTCGAAGGAAGATGAAAAGAAGGTTGCATACTAGATAAGAGCAAGATGTATTGGTAATAAAATAAACATGTGCCAGTAATTCTTTCTTAGGTTTCCCTTTTTGTGTGTTAAATGTAGAAGAAAACGTCTTGTAATCGAATCACGGAAAAGTAAAAGGAAACATAGTTTGCGCACGAATAGTAAGAATCAATTGAGAGAAGTGGATTGGCATGGTCGTGGTCGATAGACCAACTGCCTTTCAACATAAAAGTACTGTTAAAGAACTACTTTAGCTACAGCAACGACGTATTCATAATTATTAGGTTTTAGTAATATTACATTTTTAAGTGTAGGTACATTATTGTCATAATATTGGCATTGTTTCTGATAAACAATGACAAATTAATTGAATTTATATCGCAATGAAATCGAAAATTGACCAAAAGTTGATCAAAATCAAAGCGGTATTCTGCTAGCATTCTGAACTGGACATAAATAACAAAAAATATTATACTCTCGTACTTAAATGTACAACAAAACTGATTAGAAAATTAGCATGTTTAGTCAATTCAAAGTCTAAATTCAGTTTAATATACTGTCAATTATAGTGCCAAATTAATTACAAAAACTGACCTTCTGGTCTCACTTAGTTTTGTTTTGATCTCATTTCACTTTCATGTAAGTAGGTAATATTTTTTTTCTAGGATACAATAATTGTATCTTGCTGTGTGCCCCATCATTCCATCCTTCCGTTCTTCCCTCCTTCCCTCCTGTTCTAAGATTAGATTAATTATTTTTCTTTCAATACAAGCCGCTAAACTCAAAGGTTTTATTCAGGTATTTCCCAATAAACTTTGTTAGGATTTATTCATTCTTAAATTAATAGAACTTATTATCGCTGACTGTACTGTGAAATAAATAGACATAAAATTCCGAAAAAGATAATTTGAAAATTGCTTAAATCGGTAACTTAATCTAGATTAGTAAAATATGTGAAACAGTCGTTACCTTAGGGCGGATACACATGATTTTTTTGTTAGAATTTAGCAAATGTTTTGCGTTCTTTTAGTTCTTTAGCATAAAAAACAACTAATATGGATTTTACGAGTCCGGGGTCTTATGTTACCACGATATTCTCCTTCATAACCCATGACAATATAAAAAGTAAATAAATCGACAACATACTAATATTACTGTAGTAGTAATAAATCTTGTCTGCTGTAAGTGTAACAGAGCTTAATATAGAAATAGCTTTTTTAATAAAATCTAATGTAATAAATTGAATTTCAAGGTTGGTTGGTAAATATATCAATATATTTTTCCGGGAATAATTAAAATGAATTGCCAATATCTTTTCTTATATTGTAATTAATAATTATAATCGTAATAGCTTTGCCCGGTATAGTAGATTAAGTTTTTTATTTTAAAATAAGTAAAAACTGGGTTTTGAATTTAAATAAAATTTACCCCAGTTAGGTGAAACAGTGCTTTTCCGCGAACTGCAGGTGTATGTGATGCTCAATAATTAAATTTCCAGTAGCTGTTACTGAAGTATCAATTAGGTTAATATTGAAATACAGTTTTGCAAATACTTATCAAGCTTTTGACATTCCGCTCTGGTAGTTTCAACAAGATTTAACAGTCACTTAGTAGTGATTTAGCAGGGCCTGTATACAGCCTTAAGTAAATTGGTCGCGTGCCGGCCGCGCGGCGCCGGTGTCAACGCCACTGCACGACTCGACGCACTGCGGCACACCACTCAATTCACTGCCTTCCTCGTTCTTCTTTATTAAGACTTATGCATCGGATAATTATTCGGCTGGTCTATTATTCCAATACGGTTTTTACAAGTTTTTTGGTCACGCAACTAGGGATGTTGCCAAGTTGCAGCTGAAAACTCGGCACCCACTTGCTCTTGCAAGTTTGTATGGTCTCCTAGTTGTTTTGGTTTTTTAATTCAGTAGCTTTCGTTGGAAATAAAATTGGTCAATTGGTAAAACATGTAAGTAAAAAACTTTAAAATAAGTAATGCCTGAGTTCGTACGACGTAAAATAAAATTCAGTAAATTATAATTGTCTCCTTCATAAACCTCATTCGATGCTTGGCAGAGACATAGATGTCTAGCTGTGGACGTCTTTTTGCTGATATGATGATGAATATCATGATAATGATGATGATAATAATAATAATAATAAAAAACTTTTATTCAATAAAGGTGGTACAGTCTGTTACAAAAATAGAATTTCACAAGTTGGGGAGTAATCGTCATAACTATAGGAGTAACAATTCACAATGGTGGATCTGACGTCCTAGCTAGGTTACATAGTAGCCTGTGTTAAGGTCCGTCAGCCCTTATTTCCCACAATGAGATGATGAACCTCATTAGTTGTAGATACAGTTTATTTTTTCGGAAAAAAGAACAGTTTAAGTAGAGTGAGAAAATAGTCAACATTTCTCTAAGTGTTTGTTTATAAAGGCAGAAGAGACTGTAGGTGAAGGAATGAATCCTAATCGTGTGTTAGTTTAGGACACGATAATGGATCTTTGTTTTTCCATAAATGGATCCACCCAGTATTGTTGGATCTATACGCAGTAACAAATCAAAGAAAATGCTTTGTAAGTCATGTGTTCGGCTTCCCACAGTCGTTATAAGTGTCGTTTAATATTTCAGTGTGCGTACAAAGCTGTGCAATGCGCATTTTACATTTTACACAGGAAATCCTGAAAATTCTGTGAAAAGCTTAGCTGTAAAAGGGGAACCTTCGATTTCTGTATTAAGTAGGTAAGTAAAGTTTCTTATAAGACTTACAGTTTGTGCTAGGAATTTTACGGATTTGAGGAATATTTTTATATTATAAAAGAAATGGCACAATACATATTTATTTTCATAAAAACAGAATAGTAGCTTACTTCTGCTATAGATTAGAACTGATCCAATCATATAATATGTTTGACTCAATATACGTAGGTACTCAAAATAATCTCTGTAACGGGTATATTCAAAGTCCCGAATAAATCCCCGCGAACAGTTGACTTATGTTTATCAATTTAGACATCCTCAAAGAAGCGATGTCGCACACTGCCAACGTATTATATTATAATGGCGCATGTTATGTCCTTATTCATTACATTCTTCGCACGTAAAAAATAAAACCTCCTCACATTCTTGACAGCTTTGTATGAGAAAATAACTTATATGTAAGTCAGAGTCCCGTGTACGACCCAAACAAATTATTAATGTACAGAAAAGATACAAAGACTTGTTCCTAAGCTAAGTAACTTCACTCAAGTACGTGATTTGAAAGTTTTTTTTTTATCTTGTTCCCAAAATGAGAATTCAAACAAGGAAAAGAATTGTTTCAATAACGCGTTCCGTTGTTTAGAACATTCCACTCTGGTGCGAGCAATCGTGTAAACTAATAAACATCTGTTTTTATTACGGTAAAAACCTTGAGAAATGTATAAATATTTTTTTGTAATTAATTCTATTAAGGTTATACCGAAATTTTACAGAGATATCGCTCAAAGGTTCGAGTCAAAGTTTTTCATTACTTTGGGTAATTACTTTATTGTTGATTAGTTTTTCAGTATATTTACTCGTCAGTTCAACAACATTTTTCTTGAACATAAATTGAATAATTTAACATTATTTTCAGCTCAGTATGCTAATATACAGACGGACGTCGATACACATTAGTTATCAGCGGACGACATCTTATTTTCTCCAGCCCCAAGTTATAATAACCTAACTAAATGGCTGGCAGCGAGGGTACTTAGCAAAACCATCAGGTATCTGTTTCTCATAAAGCCTACTCTCATTTTCGTTATGATGTTAATAAAAAGAAATGGAAAAGTTGTTCGTGTGCGCGTCAAATGAAAAAGTTATGGCACGTGATGATACTGCAAAGACAGTGGAGCCACCTGGCGGTACACCAAACTAATTACAAACTCCGGAACTTCCTCAAACACTAAAATATTCTCCTAAAAACGTCACCTCGCGACGTACTCGAATAGAATAATAAATTTTACTTTCTGTGTCTCTCTAAGAATTACTGGCTAATGCACACTTCGCACTCCTTTGCGGAAAATTTACGCCACGATTAAACTGAAAAATACTGAAATGAAAAAGCTTTACTTTAAATATTTGTATAATGTTCTTGAAACATTAAGTACATTAATTTAAGAAGTAATCTTCATCGAAAAGTGCGATGAAATTAATAAATATAGCGGCATTATTTAAAAAAAAAACAATATTATTTATGTAATTATTCAAATATTGGAGAAACAGATAAAGAAAGTTTACGTTTTGTTATTTTCGTAGAGTGTAAAGTTTTTAATTACACAAACACTGGTAATTGCTGTCATTTCACACTTTCCTTTACTATCTAGTAATTATATCCATTAGTTAGTCGATCCATTCCATGTCGACACCATTTTCTTTTGTTTGAACAAAATGTAACTACTCGTATTTCTGATAACTTAATTTTAATTGTTTAATCATTGACCTAAAAAAAAAATTCTTTTGATTTTATTATTGGCTTGTTTTAAATGGCTAAACGCGTTCATTTGTTTTGGTTAGATGGCCTATTTGAACTTGAGACACTGCAGTATCTTAAGCAAGATGTTTTTAAGTAAAATTTATTGAAAATGTCTATTACTTACCCCTATCATGAGTTTTTTTGACGTATAGTATCGTTAATGTAAGCATATTTTGAATCTAAAATACAATAGTCCTGGAACATTTTGATAAAATATTATACATTTGCGCATTTTTAAAAATACAGAGAAATTAATTAAGTATTTAATTTATATAAATATTGTGTAACAAACGTGTATTTTCAATTCAAAATATGCTTACGTTAACGATACTACACGTCAAAAAAACTCATGATCGGGGTAGATCGCGCGCTCTGTAACCTATACGGTTTTATAGATTTCAAGTTTTCAACATAATTATGAGGTATCGTTAGATCCGACATAAGATATAAATAGTATTTAAATATTACGCAGTCCGGTTTTATGTTTTATTTTTCTATCTTGTTTTAGTCAGTGTTATTGACAATTACGTGAGTAGGCCACGGACATCATAGCAGATTGTACCGCAAAAAAATGCGTATGCAGCTAGTGCATACGCATTTTTTTTGCTTTGAGGGTAATCAAAAAACCCAAATTCTTAGCCTTTATACCCCTTGATATGTTTAAGGGTAAAGTTAATGCTGCACGTTACATGTTTTCCTAAGGGACTTAAGAAAACTCGACCCTTACTATATGGAGTACCCAGAGGAACATATTATTTATGTTGGTTCTACTTCTATTCAAATTGCGATAATTTTATATTCATACAGGTACCTATAGCAATGGAGTAAGAAAAATGAAAATGGACACAAAATAAATTGTTGTATGTAGTAGGTACTCTTAGGACAAAAAATACTGCTGCACAGCGTTTTATACATGACTCCGCCCAATTTTTAGTAGAAGATAACAGCATCGATGCGTTTCGAGATGTTGAATTTCTATCGCTTTTAAACATTACAAGAAATTGCAATAGAACATAAAGTGCAATGTTTCTTTAGACGTCAACGTCTAAAAAAATCGGCCTACGCATTTGGTCTCTAGAACGCCACATAGAAACAAACATACATACATACATACATACATACATACATAGACTGATAAACACATTACCCTCCTTTGCGTCGCGCAGTCGGGTAAAAACATTGCACTTCATCCTCTATATGTACGTAAAGTTATAAAAGACTAACTGACAGACAACGCACATCCTAAACAGGTGAACATTTTAAAAAATCCCTATTTAAAAATAAAACTTTTTTTTTTAAATAGGGATTTTTTGAAATTCCATCTCTAAGGAGCGAAGTGAGCTGGTAAAGTTTGTACAAAGAAAACAATGACATTGTGTCCGCCACGAGGACGGAGTCACGAGCAGTTTGGTATGAAATACCTTTGAGACAATTATCTGTAATCATTACTACAATACAACCATACTAATACAAAGAAAAGTAACTACAAGATAAACATAAAGAAAAATACTGTACTTAATCCTTCATCATCAACGAACCCTTATTTACCACATATTTCATAATAAGACAAGTTCATGAGAGGGTAATTAAATAAAATCTGGCACTTAACCTCTTAAGAACCTTCCCGTGGTCCGTTTAATATGTGCCAGCACTTACTCGTGCTCGAACAACGTTGTCAACATTATTACCCCCAGGATTGAACACGCCATAAAAATGGAATGCCTTTTAAAACCCGCTATGTTCACGCGTATCGGGTTATTGAAAGAATATTACCTATGGACGTAGTTGCGTTTATGGAGTCGATCAAGTTATATTGTAGTGTCCGGTTTAAAGGTGTATGTAATATGAATTATGTACAGGTGAACGCGACCTCTGTCCGTACCGTACGCGCCGCAGTCGTCGCAGTCATCGCTTATGTATGTACATGCGTCCGCGCCGCGGTCACCGCAGTCTATGCAGTCAATGTAATTGCTTTCATGCATTTCTGATTTGCTGACCAAAAAAGGAAGTTTCGTATTCGACCCGTATGTATGTATATTTGTATATGCGCGACTTTTATCAAGAGTTACGTATTACGTATTACAGAGTTCTCAATTCAAATTAAGGTTTTAGTTGCTGTCGACATGCGCCATGTCGACATGGCGCCTAAACCAGCAGCACAACAATTTTGTTTTATTGTTCTTTTAAAAATGTCAACGGCATAATCATTTTATTCCTTATTTATTTAGATTTTTGATTGCAATTGTTAATCTCTAAGATAAATGAGGCAAGGAACAATTAAAATATATTTTAATTTTTTGTTAGGCTTTTATTACTGTAACAAATCAAGCCCAAAACTGCCAATGTTCTTTGTCAAAGGATCCCTCATCACTAAAAGGTTAAGAACCACTGTTCTAACACATTTTGTCAGAAATAGTACTCTACGAATTAATGGTCTGGTACACCCAGATTAGCAGGTATGTCAGCCATTATTATAATGTACTGTTTGTTAGCAATAATGTCCATCCATATTATATTAACTGCGCATTGCCCAAGTTATATAGAGAGGTAACTGACTCATTGCGGTTAATGTGGTGGTCGTAACAAATTAATCTATCTGAGATAGTTAGCCGAGCCTGTGTAATAAATAGCTATAGGCGGCGCTTGTGTAGTCTGTTCTCTAGAATTTTCCTTTAATCCAATGTCGGGTTAAGATATTCTTAGAAAAAAGATTTGTGTTTGACATTTTAAATTCTATTACAACTAAAATCTATACGTATAGGTAAGAGAAAACTTTGTACGGTACTTTTTAAGCATATTGGCATAGGAGTGCTGAAAGCTAAAATTAACTTTAAAATTTAATGAATTATGGTCGATTTTCGACTACTGGGCGACCGCTAAATTAAAGTTAGTTAAATGTTGTTAGATGTAAGTATTTCGAAGTTTATTAGAAATGTGATGATACAAACAAACAGCATCATCACCAGTACAGAAGGGGTAATTTATAGGCAACTAGTTACACAGGTATGTTTGTATATAATACTACTATAAACATAATAAAGGTAAAGGCCTTATTTTTTAATACGTTGACTTAGAAGCTTGATTCTTTTTACAGATCCAAGGGACTGTAAACTAATAAGTATTTGATATTAATGTCAACTTGATAGGTACTTCCACGCGTTCCTGAGAAAAAGAGTCTTGACCGATAGACAGACAGATAAACAACGCAGTGATCCCATAAGGATTCCTTTTTTTCTTTTTGAGGTACGGAACCCTAAAAATCATCAAATATTTATTTTCTCTAGAAATTTCTCAGCACTTCCTTCAAACAATATCCCAAAACAACCCTTATCAAGTAGACCGGGATGCATAACCTAACCGGGACGCACATAGCATTTTCCCGGTTAGATAAAATTTTCAGCACAATTTATTGGGCGGAACGTCTTATTTATCTTCGCAAGCATCGACCAAAGAGAACGGAGAAATCTCTTAATGGTCATGAACTTTGAAAGTACGAGTCCGGAGCGGCCCCAGAGACCTATGACTCAGGGTCTGGATATCATTACGTCAGATAATCTGACGCTGGTTATAACGCCACGTCTATATTTAGATTAAGTGAGGCGTGGGCAGAGACTAGAACTTAGTAAATATCTTAGAGAAATGTATATTTTTGTGAATTTGAAACATGTCAAAGCTATGTTATGCTTATCGTTATTAAATTTTATACTTTGTTTTATTTTTTACTTTGCCCGCGATTTCGTCCGTAGCATAGCATAACACGTAGCGCCATCTAGCGTCCTAAAGCATTGTGACCGTCGAAAGTTATTGTTCTTTTCCTCGGGAACAGTCCTTTTTTTCCTGGATGAAAGGTACCCTATGTACTTTTCTGTACCCCTGATAACGTTTATGCAAAATTTCATATCGGTTCAGTGGTTTAGAAATGAAAAGGTAACAAATAAACTTACTTCCTATTTATAATATTAGTTAGGATATATTAAGAGATTTAAAAACAACTGACACGGGCGGGATTTGAACACGCGACCTTTGCTATATCGTAGCGTTTTTTAATCTCTTAAATAAAATATTTAATAACATAAATAGGATGTTAGTTTTTATGGTGGTGATAGGAAAAGTTATGGAGCCATGGAGAATTTTTGGACGTACATATTTTTATTTTTTTATTTGTTATGTACACTATCACCTGTATACAAAAAAATTTATGTCTCGTGTCTCGTGTCATTTTGATTGGTTACATTATCTTGGTCAGCCGATCACAACAACTAATTTGAAAAGTATTTGAACATTTTTCTATGGAAGCTGGGCTAGTCACCCATCGCCATTTTGTTTTTTTTTTTTTCAAAGTTGCTGCGCACGATTATGCTAGTATACACGACTAGATGACATTTAAACAAACAAAAATGTCTAAAGTCAAAAGGAATATGATGCCCTAAATTGTCACGTTGCCGAGATATTGGAGGTAAGTACCTACTGTACCTATTGTAGGTAGGAGAGATCGCACGAGAACAATGATTAAACATTAATTAATCACGTGTTTATCACAAAGGTTTTATTCTCTTTAATAACATGCCTTCAACTTTATCTCACGTTCGAGTATTCGGGTATAATGTTAGAAAATAAAATTTCACTTTAACATTCAGAGTTATTAATGTAAAACGTACTCTTGTTAATTATAATTAATATAAGTACATCTTTACTTTCAACGTAAACTCGACGAAAGTTTTGGCAGTAATCAGACCGTATATGAGTCAAGTTGGCTAGAACAAATTAATTTAAAGCACAAAATAATGAAGGTACGTACGAATATTGTAGTAAGAAGAACGGGAGCAAAAACAATGATGCAGATTGTATACTTAACAAAGTTAGAAGATATAATAATAGTAGACATTACCTATTTATGCAATAAGTGCTACGCACAATGGCCCAATTATGAGTTTAAGTGTGGACAACATTCGCCGAACTAACTAACTACAGTACCTAAGTGATATTAAATCATAGATACTTACATTCATAGTCCACAGAAAGAATTGCTTTTCGCAAAAACTCATATCGTTCCTCAATACGTAAAAAAATGCAGGGTGTCAGTCAAAAGTGAGTGCCGCTAAAAATTCTAGGCGATGTGTTCAAAAGTCAGGCAAACAGAAAGACGAAAACAAATCTTCACAAATCTATAATTTATACAACAAAGTGCTTTTCGTGTCCGTCTCTTTGTCCGTTTAGTTCTTCTAAACTATACAATGGATTTAAATGTTGTTTTCACTACCACATAGAAAATTTATCTCGAAAGGTTAAAATGTATAATACGTTATTATATACAGTGCATAAATTTCGATGTTTTGACATGTCGCCACATCAGTAGATTGCATCTGTGCGAAATTGGGGCTTATGTCGCTAGTTAAATATCAAAAATAAATAAAAACTCCTTAAAGCAGGCAAAACGCGGTAGCTCATTCGCGGGTTCAAATCCCGCTCGCGTCAGTTGATTATTGGATACTCTATATTTATTTATAACATATAAACTACTAGTTAAGGATACAAAATGAAACATGTCCCTCGTGTGATGTAAAAGTAAAATATAGCAACTGTAATATAATAAGCAGAATTTATTATAATAAAATAACAAGTGGGCCATTCAACATTTTCGAGACCTATCCTACTATCCTACTAATCCTACTTCCTACTATAATATTATGAACGTGAAAGTTTGTGAGGATGTATATAGATGTATGGATGTTTGTTACTCTTTCACGCAAAAACTACTGAACGGATTTTGATGAAACTTTACAGTAGGTAATATGGCTTATGCATCAGAATAACAGGCTACTTTTTATTTCATAAACGCGGGCGAAGCCGCGGGTTCCAGCTAGTCATAAATAAATAAAACATATATTTCCACTTTAAATGGAAGATTTGTCTAAAGCCTTGTCTAATTTTAAGCTTACAAAGTTGTGGTTACCAACTTTGTAGTGTGTGTACAAATAGATACGTCTAGACTTCTAAAGGATTAGCTACTCAAATTAGATGAAGGTAATATAGATTGTGGTGCTGTTGCAATTGACGCTTGATACATATTAACGAAATAATTACCGGAGGATAAATTAAGTTTCTTTACCGTTTGTTTTAATAAAACACATGTGAGAAGTTGAACTATTTAATTTTAAATAGCAATTGATTCAATAAAAACCGGCCAAGTGTGAGTCGTACTCGCGCACCGAGGGTTCCGTATCATTTTTGGACGTATAAAGTTAAAAAAACCGGACCGCATAAGTAAGTTTGTTTGTGAAGGAATCTTGATGATTTAAAAAAACTGTACTAGTTAGGAACATCGTTTTATTTTTGGTGCAATATTTGGGTTAATTCTTATCAGCTCTAATTATTTCAGATTTTTCGCTCCGCAAACTTCGCAGATAAGGGGGGGGAATGGTATTTTTTCAGACATTTTTCAACATAATGTCGAAAACTGTGAGACATAAAATAAAATGAAAATATATTTTGAAATGTGCAGATCAAGCCCTTTCATATGATCCATATGATCCATATGCCATTTGATCTAGTAACCCCACTTTAAAATTTCGGTCACCCACTCCGGCCCCTTTTGCATTGAAAATAAAAATAATTTTTGACTTTTTTCATTTGCAATAAAGTTACGCAAGCATTCTTCATAATTGTTCAAAATTTCAAGTCGATAGCATTAGTAGTTGCTGAAATAAGCAGGTGTGACAGACAGACAGACGAAGTCGCACCATAAGGGTTCCTTTTTTACCATTTTGGTACGGAACCCTAAAAATGGCCATGGGTGGCCAAGGGCTGTGGAGACCCATCAGGGTAGTAGCCAAGGGGAGAAGTTTAAGGGGGGAATCAGTAACAGTGAAATTACATTTCAAATGTATACACTTGTTCTTTGTTCTTGAATTTTTGCTCCAAATAGCTAAATATTTAAATAATTATGTAACCTACATGTCATAAGATCACAACATAATTAGGTACTTATGAATAAATTCATTTATAATATAAAAGTGTCATATAAGTAATTAAATAAAACGAATGTTTTAGTTAATAAAGTTAAAGCAGTTTTTCAAAAGTTGTTCTTAATTACCTTTCTTATTCAGGATTAACCACCACCTCCCACCCACCCTTTTCTCAACTAAATTCCTTGCTACGGCCTGGCTCCTACTATTATACTTACGAATAGGTCTAATCTAAAAACATAACCCTGCCTTGGCAGTCGGGTGAAAATAAGCTGAGAGATCTAATTAGTTTTTATTGTTTACTTTTCATAACAAATAGTTTTGTTTATAAATGCTATAGGTTTCCATGAGAACACTTGGTAGGAGCCTAAGAGGACGCAATATGGAACCTCCTCAGCTTCCATCCCAGTTATTGACCACTCGTCTGGTCAATTGACGCTAAAACGCAATATCCTGCTTGAAGTGTTTGGATTTTTTGTTTATATCGCTCTGTAATAATGATTTATAACTATCCAGTTTTCTTAACATATCTGTATGATATTGATAACATATTTGAATGAATGTTTATTGTTTATGTACCTATATGTGAATGATGGATTACTAAACAAACTACAGATTTGGATATAATTTTGCATAATGACGTAGAATATAATATTGTTAATTAACATCAATCAATTTATTTATTCGATAATCAGGAACAACGTTTTTTCCTTGCAGCGGAGCGCAAATAATAATAATTATGTATAGGTAGACATAAATTGTTATCAAATATGTAATATAGGTACCTATATATTTTTGGTTAAACCAAGCAAACAATAGCAGCTATTTGTAAGCCTAAGCGTAATTTAAGCTAGGTAGATAAATTTATTTTATGCTGCAGCGTTTCATATTCAAATTCAAACATTAATTCTACAAAATTCAATGTGAAATATAACTGAAGAGAGTGCTTCCGAAATTCACAATTAAACTGGAAATATTGTATGTTACGATCAACAATAAATAAATAGGTTATTATTTATATAACTGACGCCAAACAATATTAAAATATCAAGCAAAATGATTCATAGGTGAATAAATACTCCGCTAACTAGCTTTAATCGGGCATGCTTAATATTATTATATTTTATCAAACTGTGATGTAATATGTTTTTAATAATATGATCCTACTTATACATATTTAGTAACTGTATAATTTAATGCTCAACATATTAATATAAAACTGTAAAATCATCCGCATTTACTCTGCATTCATTTGTCTACTACGCATTTTATTAATACCGACAATTATTTGTTTAGCAATTCATCATATTCCCGCATTATTCATAACGTCTGTCCATTATAAATACCACTTAGTCAATTAAAGAGACGAACCGCATAAATTAAACGTTTACGTTCCTCCTCAAAGTGTTTAGCATTGCTAAGGAGTTACTAATGTTCGTTTATGGTATGATGAGAAGTCATAAAACGATATTGCAGTTTGATAGGCCGCCGCCGGGCCCACGAATGTGGCTGCGGATTGCCTCTTAAATGCATTATTACTTATCTACTGCCGCCGAGGGCCATAGACTGGCACGATACAATTAGTACATTACGCTTCTCAATAAGTGCCCATAAACTCACAGAATAGCAAATGCCCGTTAGCATTTAAGTATTAAAGTTTGAGCAAAGAGATAAATGCAAAAATATCGGACGCAGCATTAATTTACTACATAGGAAACCTAGGGCTCGTAAATTACAAGATAAAGATCTCGATTAAGAGATTTACTTTCGTTTTCGTACAATGCTTCGGTGATTAAATTAAAATGAAGGTAGGTACCTATGTCAGAATTGGGCATAAATCTACTATAAATTAGCTTTAGGCTTAAATAAATCGCACGGCTACGCAATTGGTTCTGGTTCTCATTAAAGTTATACTAACATCGTACTCCAAACAGTAAATGGCAGTTTCTGGTAAATTTCTTGTAATCCGTTAACTGGCCATTTACGAGACACAATAGATAAACTAACAAGCCTGTAAAGGACCAATAGACATTGCATATAGCTATAGTAATACTAATAGAACTAGAGCAATTAGCAAAGTGAAGTAGATAGCACGCTCAGATCATAGAAACAAGGAGATGTGCCAAGGCGCTATCGAGCTTGATGCCTGATCTTGAGCAAATTGCTCATATTAAAAACGTACGCGCTGGCGACGAACCGAACACGATCGATGGTATAAATACAGTGTTTTAGTTTAGTGCTAGTGTTGAGTGACGATTAACAGTGTTAGATTGAGGGTGTGCGGAATGTTCAATGCGTGGGAGATCTTTTTATTCACAAGGAGCGATTAATTATGCGCGCAATTGTGTCGAAAAATGTACTAAAAGTGGCATCAATTGTTCCCGTACTAATTTGCTATGATGGCATATCTCCTTGATTCTATGATCTGAGATAGCACGTTAAGCTCGCTCCCAAGTATATGTAGGGCTTTTATGGACTTCTGTAAAGACGGAGTTGTTCCAGGGTCATTATGTGGTGTGATGGGTGGAAAACTAATTAATTATAATGTTGAAATGAGTTTGCTTGTTTCCTCTATGATGGTCCATTAGACGTTTCTATAAAAATTTGTATGTGATTGTGTGGTGGTGTCGTTTTGATAATGGTCTAAATTGTGATAGAGTATCAAAACAGCTTTACGTATACTGCAGTTTGTAATCATGCAAGTTTGATCCATAGTTACGAAGAAATACTCCACCTAAAGCTTTGACTACTTAATAAAAAATTAATAAAAATGCTCATACATACAATAGAATGATTTCGTCGTACCTCGATAACATTCGCTCGAATTTTACTACATAGAAATGTTTGAGCGTACTAATAATGAATTCGACGAAACACTCACATGAAATAAACATTTCTCCGAACTGTATCAACCTCTCCCGTCCAATGTCACACATTGAAATGATGGCATTTGTATGTACCTCGTCTAAGAATATCTGTACTCATACCTAACTATACATAAAATATTTGCAAGGGTCATCAATAATAATCCAATTAATTATACACATTCAATTATTACAATCAAATGTGATTTTAACACATCTAATATATGACTAATGGACAGCAAATATCAGCATACAAATTAATGAATTAGCGTTAGTGTCCATTTAGTCTCAGTCCTTATTAACTAAACTACATTCAGTAGGTTGTAATCACGGAAAATTAAAGCCAAATAGGTACAGTGTGCATAAATTGACAAACGTGTAGCTAGTTTAACCAGCTTATCGTACGGATTAATACAAAACGAGCTATATTAGTTAAAGCATTGGCTTTTATACATAAACCAACATTTTGAATACTGTTTTGTTTGTTGAACGGTTTTAAGTCGAGTGCGTCATGCGATTTTCCCTACTTCACATTCCGGACAAAAATTGGATAAACGGAACGTTTATAGGATCGCTCAGTGTTTGTACGTCCGTTTGTTGTCGTTTTTCACACAGAATTTCGCTTCATTTCGAATTCGTACCGCTTTTATTAAAAAGGTTTAATTTAAACTAAAAATATCGGTTTAGGTAATGTTACGATTAACATTAGATTAATAAATTAAGATAACAATAAGAAACTTTAGATGACAGCTGTTCAGTGGTGAGATTTAACTTTAATAAGTATTTTGATTTATGTTAAACCACTTACTACAAACTAATTTAAAATACTCCCAAAGGAAAATTCACAGAAACGTCTCACCCTCGCTATCTCGCGAAGAAATGGCCAATAAACTTTTAAAATATATGACACGTAAAGCCCACTGGTTAAAAAGGGCAGGGGGCTCCGACAGTCCCGACAGATCATACCAACGCACGTACTTATTTATACCTAAGAACGATCACGTAGGTAGATACATTTATAGTTAAGCATAAAAATAAAAAGATAAGTTTTGTAATTCTGTAAATTCAAAATAGAAAACAACGTGGTACCATTTCTCGTAACAATTAATATACTTAGTCCTGTTTTGAGAACAATTTTAATTAAACATTCGTTCTTAGTATTTACCTGCAAACAATATTAATAATATATGTACATGGCGACATGAAAAAAGCTTTTGTGCAAAACTACACGAGATTTGGGTTCACGAACGAAACTTTGTATCGGGCCCTTCATTTACATTTCAACCGGCATTACCTATATGTTGGCTAGGGCTCCGCGCAGCGCCCCGGAGTATGTCCTAAACATTTTATTACATTCCATGCACGTAAAATATAATATCCCTACCCACACTCAGAAGTACGCGCTGTGAGCAAATATCTAAATGTAATTTCCATGAGTTGTCCCCGCAATGTTTTCCCAGAAAATATTAACATGGAAGGCAAGGGGCTGAATCTCTCCTAAGTAAGTTGCAAAAAATGTACGTGATTTTACTTCAAAGTCCCTTTTGTCTTTATGGAGGGAAGGCATAAAAGTACAGGCACGGGAATGGCACATACGAAAAAATTACGCAGCGTAATGATGATGTGCCCGCACTTTCCTTGAAAACAAAATATTTTCTCTTTACAGTGACAGAAATGTATTCAACGAGTTTTACTGTCGCCTATACCTACACTCTCGGAGAAAAACAAAGAGACTACGTTGCTAACTTACATTTACGAATTATAAAAACCTGCGTGCCTATTTTTGCTTTGATGAAACTGCCGCACAAACGTAAAATACAACTCTCTTATTTAGTGATTAGAATTTCTTATTTTTTTTAACATATAGGTACCTAATTTTTGTTACTGATGATCTGGTAGTATTCAAGAATGAAGCATATTCTATCATCTTTATATCTCATGATGACTTACACAACATAATTATTTTATTTATACATAGGTACCTACACTAACCCCCTTACTTATTTTAACGATGATTAAATTAAACAGCCCTTAAGTCAATTTTTATCTTATTCATTACAAATAATAACGATAGTGGCATATTTTAATCAGTGGTAAAATTAAGAGGCGTTTATAAGTAAAGAGGCATACCTGTGAAAATTCGATTTTTTCCAAAAGTTACACCAATGGCTCCATCGACGCAAATTACTTGAAAACCATAACATTCCCTTTGAAAAAATTAATAGTTTTTAAGAAGCCAACTTTGTTAGTAACCTTAAAAATTTCACTGCCTTTATATATAAAAAAAATATGAAAAATAATAAATATGCAAACTAATACCGAATTCTACTACTAACGCCATCTGTTATTGCCAGGTGAAACTAAACTCTGGACGCCAAGCTTACGGACCAATTTATTATGAGTCGAAACTAAACTCTGGACGCCAAGCTTACGGACCAATTTATTATGAGTCGAAACACTAACTTAGTTGAGTGAATTAGAAAAAGTACTAGCCATAATGTGGGTAGTACGATATACCTCCACACTTTGATGGTGGCATTAAGGGTAATAAAAGAAAAGTGCGATTACTTGCGACCGCGGGAGGTCGTTCGGATCACCCCGGGAGGCTTGAGCACAGGAGATTGTCTAATGCTGTTACTCAAATAAGTGCTAATGCACTCAATTTTATTAAAACAATATGTTTACCGAATAATACAAAGGGTACCGATGACATATTCATATTAAATTAACAGTGCGGCATTGCTTTACCTACGTGTAATTGTGTTTGCAATGTTACTTACTGAAAATTATTTTTACGAACATGAAACTGCATTCGGTAATGTTTTATAAAGGCTTTTTTAGATACAGATATGAACTGTTTTATGGTGGGTCGATTTTCGAGGCAATTAAAGCATTTTACTATTTACAGTCAGTACCTACCTATTTAATAGTATATAGTTTTGTTGGACATTATATTATTTTATAGACCTTAATATGTACCTTTATAATAAATAAATAAATAATAAATAACTTTATTTTTAACACTTTTTCGGTAGGTAAATTTGACTTCGTTTTCCCTTTAGGGCCAATTTTACCAGACTCTGTTAGTTGCTAAATGTCCCATTGAAATAATGTCTCACTATGCAAAACAATCAATTGTCAAAATGCTTAACGGGACATTTAACCACTAACTGAGTTTGGTGACATTGGCCCTTAACCTATTAAGCAGTGGCAAGGTAGATATAAAAAAATACGACTGGCGGACAACAAAGTGATCCTAAAAGGGTTCCGTTTTTCCTTTTGAGGTACGGAACCCTAAAACATGCCTTATCTCAATGAATTAAAAAAGTTTTTTTGTTAATAATTACTTCTATATTTTTGGTATCGTTAGACATCGGGGGGATGGGCATTCAATATGCGTTACTATAACATCATCACACTGCGACGAACAATATAGCTCCCAAGCATGGCAATTACGATCTTATTCCCCGAAGATGTTTCACGGAAAGGGCTCACATTACTGTAACTATTAGGTATTTACTGCAGAATCTGCAAAGTTGTAATCACCAATCTATTTACCAAGTTTAGTGATTCCGGCATTTTGTTTTTAAATCATAACACACGTATTGTGCGCACGCCCGATGCGCTGCGTTTCAGGCGCTCTACAATCGTATGAATTTTTATGCAACGGGTTAGGCGCTGCCGAAACCGAAACCGAATAGCAGCGCATCAGGAGCGTGCACAATAACGGTCATAACTAGTCCCTATGGCTTTTCATTAAAGCGGCCTTTCAAAGGTCCAGCCGGCCTAGCATGACCACGATAGAAACGGGTTTTGTCTACATAGAAATAGACAAAGTGACAGATTGTAGAAACATTTCTACGTTTTATGAATGAAACGGTAGAAACGTTTCTACACCGTTGCCACCCAACAAACGTTGCCACCCAACGGTGCAAACGTTGCCACCCAACACTACGGAAATCATTTAAACTGGTCATTTTATTGTAGTCCACGCGGACGGAGTCGCGGGAAAAAGTCTAGTATGAAAATAAAAATGTAAGATAATCCCAAGAAATAAAGTTTGACACTTAAAATATACGGTGCGTGTGTTCGTACGTGCAATATTGGCGTTTATTGTAATCCATTGGCTCTACAGGGTCAACCGTATGGCAGCTGGCCACAAATGCAGTAAGCCGTGTTTAAGTTTACGACCAGCGCGTATCTTGGCTTTACGACGACGGCGACTGCTGCTGTCGTGGCGGTAGATCATCGCTGGATGAGACTACAAAACTGGATACGCAAATTGAAGCCGTCAGCACAAAAACGGCCTAACCCACACTTTGATGGCATAACAAAATTAGTTCTTACATTATCATTTTAAATCATTTGCGACAGATAAGTTAGAAACCAAAACCGGCCGTAGTAGCCGGCAGTAGCATCACCGAAAAACTATTGAGTCTTATTCACCATTCGACAGCTTATTCAGCCCATTGTGGTAATTATCTTTTGTCCATGCCCTATACTAGACTCTGTGTAACTAAGAGGAGTTAGGCAGGTTTTTTTTTGTGTTAATGCTTACTATTGAGTTACTTTTCGTATTTGGAAGTATTCGTTGCAATTCGTATACACCACACCTAAAAAATAATAATTTAAAGAAAAACAAAAAACACGACTGCGTAAAAACTAATTTTAAAAATACGTGAAAGAATTAACTTAAATAAAAACTAAAAAGAAAGAAACAAGCCCAGTAGTTTAGAATTCTGTTAAGTAATACTAAATAACTACACAATTGAAATAGTTTTATAATCGATACACACTTAAAACAAATCATAAATTCTAATGCAGAACAGAACGACTCACAGTCGGGGCCCATTTAAATTTTACCAATCAAATCTTCCCAAGGGGCCCCGACTGTGAGTCGTTCTGTTCTGCATTAGAATTTATGATTTGTTTTAAGTGTGTATCGATTATAAAACTATTTCAATTGTGTAGTTATTTAGTATTACTTAACAGAATTCTAAACTACTGGGCTTGTTTCTTTCTTTTTAGTTTTTATTTAAGTTAATTCTTTCACGTATTTTTAAAATTAGTTTTTACGCAGTCGTGTTTTTTGTTTTTCTTTAAATTATTATTTTTTATTTTATACTTTTTAGTTATTCACTGTTTTTTTGTTTGTCTATCGTTAATACTTGAAATAAAAACTTAAATCAATAAGTAAGAATTAGCGAGAATGATTGCTTTGTTAAACAACTTTATATCGTTATATATCCTAAACTATTATTTAAAATGAAAAATGATAAAAGGAACCTAAAGATGATTTTAAAATACCTATTCAACGACACCCCACTTGACATAGTTCATCAACTTTTTTTTTTTTCATTTTGACAATATGGCGTCTGGTTGTCACTGTGGTGAATTTTGATTACTGTTATGTCTTTAGTGACACTCGCAGGGTTAAGACGAATCGATTGACGTAAGAATTATCAAAATCGGCCTACGCATTTGGTCTCTAGAACGCCACATAGAAACAAACAAACATACATACATACATACATACATACATAGACTGATAAACACATTACCCTCCTTTGCGTCGCGCAGTCGGGTAAAAAGTTTAGTTGTATTCATAATTAATCAAATCCGTCATACATTCTTAAATTGTAATTAAGCTATACTTACTGCGATATCTAATAGGTACAATTATTTTGCTCCTCTCATATCGGCACTAACTATAATTATGTCTATGTGAATTCAAATTGCCTCCACGAGATATAAATCGGCGCGGGCGCATCCACTAGTCTGTCAGCTCTTCTACCACCTTACCAACAAATTATGTTTGTTTACCATAGCTTAATTTATCACAACACACTATACACATGGCGCACACGCTCAAACTATTCACTTTATTTGACACAATACGCAAATATTCATTTTTAAAATAGTCGCGAACAATATTCTTTACTTCGCTTAAAACTACCCACTACAGTGTCGATTTTTATTTTAATTATCTTTTTGCTTTATTTTTTGCGGTTTAAGTATGAGGAGATTTGCTTGCTTTAAATAGGTTTTTTTTTTATATTTGTGTCTAACAATTTACATCTAAATCAACGCATTTTCTTTTTACGACTAAATGGAGTAGGTATTTACGCACAAAGCGATAATTGGGGCCATTACCGAGTTATGTTTTTCCCACAAACATAGTAGTGTCGAAAGTACAAGAACTTAGATGTATACTTCTTGCTAAAGGTTTATCTGAGGCAACTCTTTAAAAAATTTAAAAGAATTCTTGATTGAGCACGGCTGGTTTGCACTTTCCTAACAAATTCTTCGGCTAGATTAAAATATTTTTAATGCAAGACGCTATTCCCTGCTGCTTATTCTTGAGAAATTTACTGAAAGGAAACTTCGTGTCATTTGGAAATTTACACCATGTTCTTGAATGCGTTTTCTGGTCAAAATCATCAATCATCATGCTAGAAGCAATGTAAATAGGTTAAATACGTTTGTATTGGGTTCATTCATGTCACAGTATAAGGACGGTTCTCCACTTGTCCGATCCAGTATCTTGTCAGTAGTTTAGTATACCCGCTTGTACACTTCTCCGACACCTGCTGTTGACACAAAACTGTGGATTTCTACATCGGACCGATATCTATTCAAAAAACCATTCCATTCCATTCATTGTATTTTTTTTACGTTTTCGCTTAGCGTTCTTTGTTTTTTCTATTTGCTCGTCTCCTAAGGGTCATAAAATAATGTTAAATAGCCTATACTATTTCTCATGAATCTGGCATGAATATACAAAAATATCTTTGCGAATACGACTGGTAGTTCCAAAGATTAGCGCGTTCACACAAACAAACTCTTCAGCTTTAATATATTAGTAACTATAGATAAAATGGACTAGAACAGCAATACCTTTATTCGGTCTGTTGCCGTATCTGGTCAGTCTGGAAGCCGACTACAACATAGTTGGCAGGTTAGCCAGATAAACAAGGTTTAACCGGCAGCGGTAGAACAGAAAATCTACGACCACTGCTTTAAACTCTGTTCGAGATGAATTCTACCTTTAAATATTTTGATTTCTAGGCACTTTGTAACCCTTCCTTATTATACCTAATTATCATCTCATATCTACAATTTACAGAATTATAAAAAAAGAACTAAAATAATAATAACAATATTTTATTTCAGACTTTATTTTATTTCAGTTTTAATTTAATAGATTCACTGAATTATCTGGTACCATAATGTGACAATCACGTCTGAATTTATGGCTGACATAAAATAGCGCAGGACAACATGCGTCTGGTGTCACTTCTAGGGAGGCTATGGCGCTGTGACGTCAGATCTGCTAGGAATGCTGACGCCGCTCTAGCTTCGTACTTTCGTAATGGCTAAACAACATGTTTGCCCGGGTTTTCTTTTACGGTCCCAGAAAAAATACTTTATAAGCCCTTTCCTTTAATTTGCATTATAAAATTGTGTACGAATTTTCCCAAAATTTAACTATTCAATATTAGTTCAATTTTAATAATTCATATTGTTTCCCAGCTTAATTAATTTTCCTGAAACCACATTTTCAATGTTTAATGCTCGCAATTAACACAGAATATTTTTCCTTAATTATACTTAATTATATCTCTTAAAATCGTTGAAATATTAAATGGAACTACTTAATAATTCATCGCAACTCTCAAACAGAAACATTATTTACTAAATAAATTTCGAGCGAAACTTAATTGTGCAAAAATACGACGCAGAGGAGGAGCGGCGCGTAACTCGATTATCGGAACGGTATACCCTCGGACAAAAGTGATCGTATCTCCCCTCACAGAAGCTTCGTTTAAAGAAGTAATTACACGAACAGCAAGTTTGGACCATCTTGCGGTGACGTCATTAGTATGCGACGCACGTCACGCCCGACAGAGGCGATAACGCAAATTCGTTTGGCCGAACATCTCGCTAATAGAGTTTCACTAATTTATAAGACCGTTAAGCCGCAGCTAGACCGGACCTGCGTAAAACTGTCCGCGGTGGACGTAAAAAGGATTTCATGGTAGACCCTGCTACATATTTGATGGGACTCAATCTTTCGCCGCCGCGCCGCGCCGTGGAGGTAAGCACACTTAATTATGAACAACTCCTGTGGAATTATACGAATTGTTGACTCGCGAGCTCTTACTTAAGATGCTGTTTTCTTTTTGAGTTTTGTTTGTTTAATTGAACTTGTACTCTCAACATGCGTATTTCTTACAGTCTTGTACCTATATAATGTATATGTAGACACGTTATATAGGTATAGCACTAAGCTCGAGATTAAAGACACGTTTTAACATTAAAACCCGAATTAACAAAATTAATTTATTAAACTTTAAAGCACAAAAACGCGTTCAGAGCAGTAAAACGAAATAAAAACGTTCTGTTATTTTTTCCAGTGTCTCATGTGGATTATGATAGACCTTCTTAATTAAAATCTCGATGTACTTATAAGCCACAAGCCGGGCCCGCACCTGGGGAGCGCTAAATTACGTAGGTACTGCACTAGCTCCGCCGAGACGATAAAAAATATCCATATTACAAACAAAGAATATACGTCATACATAATGCGACATAATACTCGTATATAGTCTGTTTTCGTATCTCGGTTTTAAAGAATGTATGTAGCAATGTTTTTATATCTTAAAACATAATTATCCTTAGCTAAAAGATTTTTTTAACAAGGTTCGTCGTTCATTTCTCAAATCAAGGACACAACAGAAATGAGATTTAAAGGTTAAAATCCTTAAGAAACAAAACAAAAACAGTAAACATTGGAGATTTTTCGTAATTACTTAGTATTATTTATAATAACAAGGACAAAGTGTTATCTCTTAGTTAGTGAACAAGCCGTCTTCATAAACTAAAACGACCTCTCTTTTGACATCAATTCCCCAAAATGGCCGTCTCAGAGTCAGATTAAAATAATTATGTCCCAGTAAAGCGTTACGTGCCGGTAAATATTCATAATTTATTTAGAAACATGAGGGGCCTGCAAGCCCGCGCAGTTCACTTCACTCCACCGTCGTTACATCGTCTCAGCCACTTTATGTTAAGAAAATTTCATTTTATAAGCCCTGTGTTCCTCAAAATGTAGGTCTAATTCGCTTAGGCGACGTTTTGTTGCGAATTTTAAGAAATTATTTTAAATAAACATTCTTATTTCGCAAGATAAGAAACTCTCGGATGTGAGGATGTGACGGAGCTTTGTGGATTTTCTTTAACGTTTGCTCTGAAGCCATCAAAGTCAAATAAAACTTTCATTTCTTGCTTGTTTAGAATTAGTTTCTGATCAGTACCCCTATCATGAGTTTTTTTGACGTATAGTTTCGTTAACGTAAGCATATTTTGAATTTAATATACAGCAGTCCTGGAACATTTTGATAAAATTTAATACAATTTGCACATTTTAAAAAATACAGAGAAATTAATTAAGTATTTAATTTATATAAATATTGTGTAACAAACGTGTATTTTCAATTCAAAATATGCTTACGTTAACGATACTACACGTCAAAAAAACTCATGATAGGGGTACAGATTTCGGTGGTGTCTGGAATTCATGGCTAACGTTACGTAGCTTATTTATTGGTAATAAAAAACCAGACAGAAGATAAATGTTGTGCACATTTTTAATTTAAGAAATAAAGAATAGTCATTTAGCCAACCCCACACAATTATCGACAATATTTTGTTTTCACAAAGTATGATAGGCAATATGGTCCAATCTGCAAAACGAGGACGCCGCATCCGGCTGAAACGGCAGCAGGTCCCAGGGAGCGCGCTCCAACTTGGATTTATATCGTGCAGGAAGCTCCGTTAAAAGTGGGCCGGAAATCGCATCAAGACGCCTTTGCGGCCACTCGACGACCGCCCGCTGAGAAAATTTATACTCGAACATACTTCAACACGCAGACGAATAATTCTGAATATAGAAGACGTTTACAGTTGTTCTGTACATTTATTGGAGTGCTCCTCTTAAATTCACATGAGTGTAGCGACACGCGGCACCGGGCCGCATTCCGCGCCACCGCGCCCGACCCTGCCTCACCTTTACCCTTTATTCCAATAGTTCGATTTACCTGTCTCCCGATGGTTTTACTTCCCTCTAATATGGCGGCCGATCTAAATTCATATGACCGGGAAAACATTTTTGTCCGGAATACTTTCCCCCGAATGCTGCGAGTACGACCGCCTCCGTTCGTTTGAGACACAATTGCGCGTGTTTGCATTTTTATCTACTTGTTTTCGTGGGGTGAATATGAATGCAGTCTTTGTTTGGACTATGCAAAGGTAAATATTAATATTGCATTTGTATTGTCTTCGATGGACCATATTTTCAGGTTTTGACGTTAGATATAAGTGAACAATAATGTAAATTCAAAAATATCGTATATCGTTTTTCCTGATTTAATACAAATAAGTTGGGTTTGTGTTTTAAATCCATGTTATTTCGTATTATTTATTCAGTTTCATAGAGATATTCCTGACCTCTCGTTTTATTTCTTCATATTGAGCTTGTGTACGTGTTAAGCAAGTTTATTGTGGGTTACAATTTAATCATATTTATAAAGGTTGTAGATCTATATTCGAATGCTATGTAGGTATTTTATTCCTTATATGAACACAAGAACAATACAGAACCTCAGAATATAAAAACTTTACAGTAATTGTTCATCACCCATACATTTGACAGGACTTGAGTTATTTTAAAATTAACATATGGAAAATGAAATATCCTGGTTTGGAATGACTGCATAATTGTATGGCATATTGGCCCCTTTCCGCGCAACGGTTGACCTGGCCTGCGAAAACCCTTGCATTGAACCACTGTAACGCCTCCCCCACATTAGGCGTGCGCGTTCCTCGAGCGTGTGAATGACGTAAACGTTCACGCACGCGGCGTTCGCGTCGTTCACACGCTCGAGGCACGCGCACGCCCAATGTGAAAGAGGCGTAAGGAATACGCCTTAGTTTAGACATGTACTCGTAGATGATGAGATGTTGTGTGTTATCTGAACTGGCGTTCTTAACAACATAAATAATTTTCAATTTTAAGTTTTATTGTAATTTTCTAGAATACCATACTTTATTACTCAATCCTTTCCTTTGTAATTATCAATAACCATAATAAAATAACAGCATTCTGGATTCACTCATTTAAAATCAAGCTTTGGTGATTATTATGATTTCCAAAGGACCACAATATACTACCTATATTAGATGAAAAACCCAATTTCGAATTGGACAATTAGTTTTTTATGACGATAATCATCTCAATGTTACTTATATTAATTACTAGCTTTTGCCCGCGACTTCGTCCGCGTTTCCGTCGTTTTTCGTAAAAAAGTAGCGTAGGTCTGTCCTTCCTCACGGTTCAATGGTTTTGATGTAACAGACAGATTTACTTTCGTATTTTAGTAGGGAAAAAAATATGTCAATCCATAATACTGTTGAAAAATATCGCAATAAGGAACCGCAGAATATTATTATTAATAGCTGTGCCCGCGACTCCATCAGCGTGTAACTCCTTGTGTGTAATACAATCAGAAAGCTCCGAACTGCTAAGCTATCGGGAGTTAAACATTTCCGTCATACATGATTTCTATGTAGCTTTAACCATTAAGCTGCACACGCGACGGAAGCTTAAAAAATGGAGTAACTTCTCCCGTTTTCCCAACATTTCCCTTCACTGCTCTGCTCCTATTGATTGTAGCGTGATGAAAAGTATATTATAACCTGCCCAGGAGTATGAAAAATAATTGTACCAAGTTTCGTTAAAATCCGTCGAGTAGTTTTTGTTTCTATAAGGAACATACAGACAGACAAAAATTTCACTGATTGCATTTTTGGCATCAGTATCGATCACTAATCACCCCCTGATAGTTATTTTGAAAATATATTTCATGTACAGAATTGACCTCTCTACAGATTTATTATAAGTAGGTACCTATAGATTAAGCTCTTAGGTCGTTAGTAAATCCCGTACACAAAATCCGAAAAGCCATACTTTTATAAAAGTTCAAAAAACTGCAATAAAAAAGTCGTACGCGCGCTACAATTTTTTTCATCTCGTCTCCCTCGATTCTGCTTAGGTAGAAAACTGGGCCCTATCAGAATACCAGCGCTGCGGCACTTTTAGGTCGCAGCATTATGCTGAGATAGTGGCCTTTTGGCCTCGCACCAGGTTTTACTTTTATTTTTATTTTTTAAACTGTTTTTTTTTATTTTTTACTCTTACTAAAGTTTTTTTTTTTTTGTATCTTTTCTATTACCTATATGTTGTGCGAGTTCAATAAATAATTTTTCTTTCTTTCTTTCTTTCAAAACAGCTTAAACATGTAGAAACGGAGAATTGCGATATAGTGGGCGCTCATAAAACTGTAGTAGTCGGTAATTAACACGTACCGGAGTAATAAGGAAAGAGTATCGCACTCACTATGAACGGTCTGTCTAGTCGTATTCTTGTCAAAGATTATAGCGAAGGAGGGATATAGATGTGACTTTTCTTCTTGCCTGAATTTTTTACAAAAAAATAGTATTGCTGAATGATTTTATTTAACTAATCAAATGATTGTGTTTGTAATCATTGAAGAATTTGTGATTTTATATGAATCTATATTTCTGTTTGGGATCCTTTTAAAAAATATATAATGAAAGACGACATCTTGGTGGTAACACTTACATATTTATCCTTCTTCACAAAGTTTATTACAGCCAGCACTTTGTGTCACAGAACTACTTTAAACTAGTAAAACAAAGTAGTATCGCGTCTGTTCCGGTGATCACGTTGGCAACAGAAGCCACGTCACGTTCCGCCGAGCTCGTCTCATGCAAGTAATCATAATATCATAAAACTTTTGCACTTCGCCAAAAACCTCGCAGATCTTTCCCCAACATGACGTCTCGGGAACTCTCTGTGGGTAATCAGAACTTAATGAAAAGTGCGCCCGGCCGTCAGACGAGATGTTACCCAAATTTTAGGGGTCACGTAAAATATTAAAGCGACGAGATGAAGTGGCCAGAGATTCATTGCTTTTCCTTGTTTTTATTATTCGTAAATAAGACAGCCCCAACACGTTTGTGTGTTCATAACATAAAACCTGCTGCAGTAAACTTGCGCTTCAACAACGACTGGCTCCACTCGTAAATGTTGCTTAACTAGCAACAAATGTTCCTGTATAATGTATATTTATTAAACTTCTTCGCGTATGAAAATGTATCCCAAAAAACAACATGACAGAGAGAAATTTCACTCTCCACATAGCTTTAAAGGATTTCAGTATTTTCCAAAAATATAATTGCGGACAAAATATTAGATAGGTACGTACCTATATAAAATAAAAAATAAAACTTAAATATGTCCACGCCATTATATTATGCTTATCTTATTGTTATTAAATATATAAGAGATTTAAGCTCAGTGGTTAGAACGATGCCACCGTAGGGCAGAGGTCGCGGATTTAAATCCAGCCCGTGTCAATTGTTCTTATATTTAAACCTAATTGAATAAAGCTGAAAAATCGCTAATCTCTGGAACTACCAGTCGAATTAGAAAGAATATGTTTGTATATAATAGCCCAATTTATGAGAAATAGTATAGGTTATTTTAACATCACGCTAAGAGCCTAGCAAAAAGAAAAAACGTCAAAAAGAACGTTAAGTCAAAACGAAGTATAACCGCGAGAGGGTCCGATTAATCAGATTTATTTTAAACTAGCTGTGCCCGCGACTCTGTCCGCGTGGAAGTCGGAAAATAACATGAGGTCGTTATTTAAGAACAATGATATCTATGTACTTTATCACCCGCATAAGAATCGACAAACAATAATAATATTATGCCACCACACCACACCAAACACCATGCAGCACACAAAATCGATCAGTACCTATCTTACTCTTAATGTTTCACCAATCGTAACGACACAAATATCTGATATCATCTATCACCAATCACCACCACGCAATTAACCTATCACTAACCTATTACCAATTAACTGCAATGATTACGTATCACCACTCGCATGATACGCGTCGGCGATACAGATACGGTGATTGGATTGAACAAATACATTATGTGGACCCGGCATAACACATGTTAGCAAAGTTACTCCTGACTTATAGATTTTTGTAATAACTTTTGATAGAATGGAGCGATTTTAATGAAATAAAGACTAAATGTTACCTCAAGATACAGCCTATACATTTCTTTCTACTTCCTCATAATCAATTCAGTAGTATTGATTTGATGCGTGTTCAAACACATAGACAAACAGACAGACAAACAGACAGACATTAATTCTTAAAATGATAGAAATTTACTTTATTACTTATTCTTAGTCCCCCATATTATTTTTATGCAATAATATGCAATGTACAGACACGTGGAATTTACATTCTTATTATAAGTATAAATTAAACGGTGGATGAAACCGCGGGGCACAACTAGTCTCTTATATACTTAATTAATAACAATAACAATAAAACTGTAACGCTTCTACATTAGCAATTTCTAATATATGAAATACATAAAGTTATATAGTAATGGTAACAATTGATCAAGCGATAAGTGATACGATTCATTTTGTACCTGCTCACGATCCATCCTTAAAGATATTTACCATGGAGAAATACATGTAAAGCTTGGTGTAACGTTGCTGTAACGTATTATCGAATAAAGGTGAGAAGAAAATACCCGGATGTAAATATACGAAATATTTTCATAGAGCACCGTAGGGTTGGGACATTTTTGTCGATTCATATAAATTACTTTCAATGAAATGTAGGCTGAAGTGGGCGTCATAGTGATCTTGATTGGTTTAATATTATGTATCTTATCAACCATAGTAAACTTCGTAGAAAAGTAAAGTATCTTAGATTCTTAGGCCACAGCAGTTACTAGTTAAAAAACACCACATATAACTAAATCAAACCATATTTCCTAGGCAGCATTTTAATCAAATTGAATAGTATTGGCACTCTTTAAACAATACGTTATCAATATAATAAAATAATCATCACTTAGAATATTTACGTTACAAATTGAACCATAATTTGAAAACAAAAAATCGTTATATTTTGCAAGTATGTAGTTGCAACAAAAATTGCTACGCTCGCTGTAACGCTGTAGCTGCCGCCTACGGTTGCTACGCGGCCGTAGCAGTTCGAGTCAAAACGCCTACGCAGCATCGTATCGGATAAACTTTATTAAATCTTGTACTTATGGTGTTGACATTTATAATTATGATGTTCCAGTTGTAAATATTGATAAAATTAATCCAATAAATAAATGTTATAAATTAAAATTTATAAATAGTCTTCCTTAATTACTAACTTTCTATATCACCAAGTGTAAAAATATCAGTAAAAAGTATTGAAGAGCGATTGTGCGCACCTACGCTTTATTCAAGTACCTTCGCCGCCTACTCACACAATCATATCCAAAGGTCATATTTGCAGCCTGGCTATAAAAACTCCTTTTCTTTCTCGCTAGACCAAACAATGTGTCCTTGTATGCCATACCAATTTGATATAAGACGAGTCTCGTATAACACTATCCTATTTTTGTGCCTAAGTAATGATAAGTTGTTAGGCTAGTATACAAAGTTTTTTTTTGTTGCTTAAAAATTAAAACAAGAAAATTAAATTTTTTCTTCATTTTAACCCAAATTAGGCGAATATCACGGGCAGAATCCTTCATCATGTTTAACTGTTAACTTAACTACCTTTTTATGGTCATTTTAAGAAATTACTGGTCTTTATAGTTTTCTTAAAAAGTTGCTTTTATATTGTATCGTTATGCTATTGTACAATAAATAGTAATCTATAGATCTTCTATCTGCATTGACTTTTAAAAAATGACTGAAAAACTGTGCAAAATATATTAATATTTCTTGCTAGAAACTGCTTCTTAGTTCCGAGAATGTTAACGGAAAATTATTAATAAAAATATCTTTTAACATGAATGACGGTAATTTTCACTAACAATATTGCTTTAAACGCTTTAAAGTTTTATAGAAAAAATTCAGAAAATCACCGTTATTTTTCTTTACAGTTCTTATTGACGAAGACGATAGGAAAAAAAAAGAAAGCCTTAACGTAAAGCCAGCTTGAGCTAAGAGGAATAATAACCTTTGATATTATCCCATCCCTGGCCCCTGCAGCATGATTTGACAACGGTAACACTGCGCTCCTTTATTTCCGTCACCCGTACAAAAAAAATTGAATTATCCCTATATTATGTTATTATTTGATGTTTGACTGCCGTTACTTAAGGAAATTCGTTCGGAAAATGTATAATGGCCCTCTCTGATGGAAACATTTGTCGAATTTGTAACGGTTCTGCATTTAAATGACTTTAAATTCTTATGTCATCGACTTTGATTTTATTGGAACGATTATTTATCGATGTAATTTTTTATTGGCAAGATTATTAAAATAGTTAACTTTAAAACTGCAATCCATACACATAAAACTTTCACGAATGTCGCAACCCTGACCGCAAAGTTGCATTTTCTGCCATTGAGATGGTAATTTGCAAGATTAGTCGTTTATTTGCTGAATATAAACACCTTGTGTTCAGAATATCCATGTCAAGGCTTCCCATATGCATTGCCAAACCGCATAAAGGGCTCTTGGAATATGGCTTTTCAGAATACCATACTGGACTAATGAAAGAACCACTAAGGGCCGTAAGATCAATCGTAGTTTAAACACAGAAGAGAGTTTAATCTCCCGTCTTCGATTGTTTCTTTGGGTTTTTGTATTAGAAAACAATAGAAGATGGGAGATTAAACTCTCTTCCGTGGTTAAACTACGATTAATCATACGGTTCTTAGTACCGCCAACCAAGATTAAAGTTAGACATCTTCTTCGTAGTTTGCCGCGACCCCGTCTAGCTGTGTCAGGGCATGTCAGGACTTCAGTCTTGTGCTAGCACATTAAAGGTCCGTGTCCATAGTTTTATAATCAACTCAACTTCGAATAATCACATGCGTGTCATTATTCTCTCGTGTCGATAGAGTTACACGACAAAAAAGTTTTCCTAAGGATTGTAGTAAGGGTCCAAATTATGCTGGAGCTACTGAAGAATCTAAATGCTCCTAAACTCACAATATTGTATTTATTATGCAGTTATTATTGAAAAAATACCTTACAATTGTATTAGAACGTAGCTTGGAGCTTTTTTATTGGGAGGGAATAAACATGGTATTCTCTTATGCTAAATGACAACGTCAAATGGATAAGAGAATAAATACCATATTTTGTAACATACTCGTACAATGTGACATTGAGACTAGATCGGAACCAAATCGGAACTATCTTTTGACCATTTTTATTTACGAGAGTTGGGCTTCTGATATCTCCGAGCTACATTGTAACTAGATCTAGGGTATTTTACGATTTTGTCTCGGCGTGTATTAATTAGTTACTTGGCGCGTGTTGACTAAAGTTTGTACTTAAACTTACACGTAAAACACTAGTTATATCTATTTTATGTTGGTTTTTGTTATCTCAGCCATACACGTTATAATGATAATAATGAATATGAATGCGGTATAGTCAGCGGGTCTGTTTGAAAGTTTACAAAACCAATGTTGTGTTTGATAAGGTTTCAAATGTATGAAGCTCCCTAAATATACGCATTAATTTCGATAAGGTTGACAAGTAGATATATAATTTTGATTTCATCACTAAATATTCAGCTCAGGAAAATTGACTATCAATTAGAATGTTGCAATCAGTTCCATAAAATAATGATTATGCAACTTTAGACAAATCAATAAGATTATTTATTATTCATGTTTTCTTTTTCAGGAATACTGAATACCGTAAGGAGTACCTTATGAGAGAGATCGACCAAGAAAGGTGTCATCAAGACTTTTAAAACTTTGGCTCTAAGATTGGCAAAGAAGCCGCAATCCCTATGGCGATATAATGTTCAAAAATGTTGTCTTTATAAACGGCAATGAAGTTACTATACCATCCATCACTACATAGATAGGTCTAAATTGGTCATCGATGGCTTGTTTACCTTACTATAATATAAAGAAAAAACATACTATACTGAGGCATCTTTTTAACCCTTTAATAATGGCTTCTAACAAGGAAATAAAGAACAGATGATATCGCAAGCAAGATACTTCAGAATGACAGATCTGAAAGTAAGAAACTAGTGAATGGAATAGAGTGCGCTAGACAAACGTGATGTTATCGAGACGAGTGGGTCCCACCCGACTGCCGCTCCTTCACTCTTTTATATAAGATTTGTAGATAGATTCGGGAAATCTCAAGGGTGGGTTAGTCTTTTAAAATATTGGAAAGAAACAAGTTGTATAATAAATTTTTTTATAAGTTTTTTCATGTTTTGAAACTAAGATTAAAGACTCTGTATGACGTCAAAATTACTAAAATAATGTTTTGTTATCTTCATCATGGGTCCTTTAACAGTTGCAAAAGTTGATAAAAAAGTTTATGCATGTGCATAAACTTTTTTATCAACTTTTGCAACTGTTTTTATACATTAAAATATTATTATATTTTGTTTCATAAAAGCTTTTTCTCTTCATATGCATTATTTGATACATATAGACTTATGTAACAAGGAAATTGGTTCCAAACCTTTATATCTACCATCTATAAAAAAACCGGCCAAGTGCGAGTATGCCTCGCGCCCTAAGGGTTCCGAAATATGATTATAGATGGCGCTACTGCATACTTTCAATGGCGCCATCTATGAGCAGATGGCTCCACTTATGGTCCGGTGACTGACGGCGGACAACAAAGTGATCCTATAAGGGTTCCGTTTTTCCTTTTGAGGTACGGAACCCTAAAAACAACCCAATTGCTAAATACCTATGTAAAACATTCAAAGCAATTTATTTCATTTAATAAACTGAAGAATTGACGATGTCATTTATAAAGGTACCTACTTATTGTTTGTTTTACATTCACTCTTTTTAATAGTATCTTATTTCGCATGCAACTCACCATGTTATCGCACAACACTACTACAAAGTTATTAGCAGGGCAATATTGAAGGCAGTAGACATTAATAAAATGCAAAGCGAACACATTAAACAACGTAGTATCGTCATCATAAATAGCTGACAATTGCGACTCACGTATTCAATAACGAAGGCACGTGATGGGAGTAATATAAAGCATTTTAATAATTACAGAAGAAATTAATGTTTTTGCAGTACGGGCGTTAAATGGACGCGTGCGATGAAAAATGTGCTGGCTGGCAATTTCATTATTGTGATTCGTATTTTGTAGATTTTAATCCCAGTTCGAATTTGATCAAACCAAGAGTTTCAAGTTTGATATGTGAATTTAGATATAAATAATGTAATTTACTTAGGTACATATGTCAGTTATGAGCACAGATCGCGCATGTACAAAGAGAATAGTCCAATAGACGACGAGCATCGACTGACTAACCAATCGCGTGCAGCCTCGGCGCCCCCCGTCCTATTCATTCCGCCAAAGAGACTGAAAAATCAGCTAATGCGCAGGTGACGTTTGTGCTCATGACTGGTGCCGGTACCTATACCTACTAGGTATAACAGGTTATACTAGAGACAAATATTGAAGAATGGTATTCAGTGTTCGGTACTAGTTCGATTAACTTCGGAATCAATCATGAAATCACGAAAAGAATCAACTGTTCCATACAAAAAAATATCACTCGACAAAATGTATGGAACAGTAGATTTTTTTCGTGATTTCATGGTTTTGAAGGTGATTATAGTTATGATTTAAAAACCGGGCAAGAGCGTGTCGGACCACGCACAGTCTAGGGTTCCGTAGCAAGAAGTATTTCAGTCTTCTGCAGCAAATATAAGTTTGTATTTCAAAAATTTATCATAAAATACTCATTTTAGCGGTTGGCAAACTCAAAACTGAAATTAGTGAATATTTCAAAAACTAATTGACGTATCTTGTTCAAACCAGTTTTAATCGAGAGTATTTATTAGATGCAGCAAGTTTAATTTTTTTTTTGATTTTTTGATAACGCGGTGGGAAAATTACAAGGGGGGGGGGACACATTTTCTAGGACTTTCGGAGCTTCTAGTTCACAAAGTATGCACTTAAATTAAAAAGTCATTTAGAAACCTTTATGTTATTTTCAAAGACCTATTCAACAATACCCCACATGAAGAGGTGCGCGAAAATATTTTTTTTCTTCCCTCAGTTTCATGTAAAGCGACCCCTAATTATTTATTTTTTTATAATTTCACTACAGGCCTTTATGGTGGCTCACAAAAGACATCTACCTGTGAAGTTTCATATAAATTGGTTGTGAACTGTAGATTTTACGAAGATGTGACAGACGGACAGACAGACAGACGGACATGACGAAACTATAAGGGTTCCTAGTTTTACTACGGAACCCTAAAAACTGAGACTTGATTACCCATAAAGACTGTCACAGATATTTGTATGACAACCGAGACCGACTGTTGATCGTTACTGCTAACTAGAGAGACAAACATTTATCCAGCTGTACAGCTACTTGGTGAATTATTAAGTTCCAATCAAGCTTTAGTTAGTAATGTTGAGACCTCAGATCATAGAAACAAGGGAGATGTGCCAAGGTGCTATTGAGCTTGACGTTTTCATACGGTCACATTGACCGTATATAAAAAGTACACGCTAGCGACGAACCGAACACGATCGATAATGTAAATACAGTGTTTTAGTTTAGTGTTAGATTGAGGGTATGCAGAATTTTTTATGTGTGGGAGATCTTTATATTCACGAGGGGCGCTTGTAATTGTGTTGAAAAATGTACTAAAAGTGGCGACAGTTGTTCAGTACTAATTTGCTATGATGGCATATCTCCTTGTTTCTATGATCTGAGGTTGAGACCTAAGATCGTTTTAATTAGCAGCATTCATATTTTATTAGGTCGCCTTCTACAAACGTTACAGTTTAGGAATAGGAACGTCGAATATAGGACGACATTTTCATAGGCCACAAATATATTATCTTAGTCAGTTTTAAAAGATTTTAAGGGTCCAATCACTTTATGAATCAGCTAAATATAATAACTGTTACCTATACTAAAACTCAAATTACCTACGTCAAGTAGTTTTAGAGAAAATCGCTTGAGACGGATATACATCGTAACAATTCCATAAGTTTTCTATTTACTAAGTTTAACCTAATAACGAAATAATGATGATCTTTGCTGAAAATTATACCATTTCAAAATAAATTCTAGTAACACCCGCGTAAAACCTAATAGGGCTTATTATATTATATCTCAGATCATAGAAACAAGGAGATGTGCCAAGGCGCTATCGAGCTTGATGCCTGATCTTGAGCAAATTGTTCATATTAAAAGCGTACGCGCTGGCGACGAACCGAACACGATCGATGGTACAAATACAGTGTTTTAGTTTAGTGCTAGTGTTGAGTGACGATTAACAGTGTTAGATTGAGGGTGTGCGGAATGTTCAATGCGTGGGAGATCTTTTTATTCACAAGGAGCGCTTAATTATGCACGTAATTGTGTCGAAAAATGTACTAAAAGTGGTATCAGTTGTTCCCTCACTAATTTTCTATGATGGCATATCTCCTCGTTTCTATGATCTGAGTATTATATGGTGTAACAAAAATACATTCTATTACACGACGTCTCGTCTACCTCAGGCAGATACCCGTCACAAACTTGCTCCTACTACTGTAAAGGTATGTACTCATTTGCGTACGAAGCACAACAATGAGGCTAGATAACGATGCCTTAAAACTGAAACACAATACACGTTGCCAGAGAAAATGGCGATTATAAACAAAAGCCTAATTAACGCTTTGGTTTAATATCTCGCTATTATATTACGAATCGGGTGAACTAATTTGTTAACCGTCTAGTTATAAGCTTTATGCTATTAGCAACACTGTCATTAAAAGTACATAATTTATTTTTTATGTTGGCTATATTATGACAGCTGTCAGATGGGCGAATCGCGGGAAAGATGGGGTTTGTGAATTTGTGGTTAAAAATTGTGTCTCAAAGTGTAAAGATGAATATATTTTTTTTTTTCATATTTAACCTAAACCACTCTACTGCTAAACAAGTCTCCCCATACTCTTCCACAGCTCTCTGCATTGCCTATTCTGGACAATCTATCTTTAAATGATTATAAATGTACTTACGCAAAATGAACTCAAAGTTGTCTTCACTTAATAATAAAGGTTTAATATACACGTTTCCCTTTTACACCCGTTAAGAGGAAAACGTGTGACATCGAGTTTCCCCTGGATACATGAAGTTAGTAACTGACAAGTTTCTGACGATGAATGATTGAAGCCACCTTCAATCAATCAATCAATCAACTCAATTCATAGCTGTAGGACTCGACTTACTGACTCAATCACTGGGATAGACTCTAGGCAATTTATTGATGAAAGGCAAGTTCTACCACCATTAAACTGCTTTACCTGTGGTATCGAAAGTCTTACTTTTCGGGAGATATCCATTGGAATCCTGAGTGATACCGACTAGATTATTTACTGTATGTAGGTACTATGTAGTTGTTAAAGTATTGGTCACATCTTCGACGCAAATGGATGTATAAGGTCCACGATCGACGAGCTAGCTACAAGATTGCAGTAATGTTTACTTGCGACTTGTCAATCTTATCGTTATTGTTTTTTGAGTTTTGTTTGAATTTCAAACTACGCTGAAGAGCCACGAGCCTGGCTTTTCAGTTTTAAAAACCGTGGTTTTGTGGTCTTCACCGACGAGCCATGAGACCACGGTGAGGACAAATAGATCGGTTTAAAGAATTTTATTTCTCAAAAGAACTTTACATAGTTTACTTAGAAATAAGAAACTTAACAAATATATCTGATAGATAGATAAAACGATATTAAGTAAGTACATATTAAAAATACCAAAACCGATAGGTACCTAGTTTAAAGACACAATTTAAAATAGAAATATAATTTTAATAAATTATTAAATAAAAACAAGATAAAGAATGGTGCCAACTTTTAAACAAAGACTATGAAAAGACAAGGTAGGTACCGAAAAAAAAGGGGTATGGTTCGCCTGTCGAGAGATTATGTCAAGATGTAAGGTAGATCATTCAGTAAATGGTGAATATACTAATTTAATTCGTATATGCATAATTATGACGTCGTGTAGTATTTTAAGCCTGATGTAATAAGATTTCAATAGCTTTTTTAAATAGAGATCATGAAAGTGCATTAGTCGGGACGGTTTGACAGCTTGCAGCGAGCCGAGCTTTATTTAAAGCTTATTTTATCACTTGATATTTGTCAAAGACGGATAAATTCATATTTAGGTAACTGCTGTACCAAAGGCCTTTCCGAAAATAAGTTGAATGCAAATACAGGAGCGTTACTATAATAATATAATTATTGTCTAATTATTATAAAATAATTAATGCTTTTTCATAATTATTTTTTCGTTTATTCTTTGTATATATGTCGCAGGGATATGATGAAAACAGGGAATTGATCAAATCTCTAAGCGATTTGATCAAAAACCTAACCTAACCTCCGTGATTTGATCAAATCGCTTAGAGATTTGATCAATTCCCTGTTTTCATCATATCCCTGCGACATATACATATATAATTTACATTTTTAAATATTTCATTATAAAAGACATAATATTATTAATTAATTAATTTTATTATTATTATCTACCTACTTATTTATTACTAGCATTTTTCCCGCGACTACGTCCGCGTGACCGCGTTCACCCCATATTATGTATTATCTATGTTCACCCCTTTAGGGGTAGAATTTTCAAAAATCCTTTCTTAGCGGATGTCTACGTCATAAAAGAATCCTACTGTCTAAATTTCAAATCTCTATGTTCAGCGGTTTGGGCTCTGCGTTGATGAATCAGTCAAGACAAGTAATTTTATAGGTATATATGTCGCAGGGATATGATGAAAACAGGGAATTGATCAAATCTCTAAGCGATTTGATCAAATCACGGAGGTTAGGTTAGGTTTTTGATCAAATCGCTTAGAGATTTGATCAATTCCCTATCAAATCGCTTAGAGATTTGATCAATTCCCTGTTTTCATCATATCCCTGCGACATATATATAGATTAAAATAAATTAAGAAAAAAAGACGCCTCTTAAGAAGTGAAAATGTAAAGAACTTTTAAAACAATGCCGTAACACCATCTCGGTGTGTATTAATTATTGTGATAATAACAAATGTTTTTAAAAAACCTTGACTATTGTCTTACTAGAAAAACTGTCACCTTGCAACGACATTCGCACTAAACAACATCGCAGAGAAGGTCAGCACATCTCTAGAGAAAATAAAATTTCATTGCTTCTGTCATATCTCAACGATGAAATATTGAACAGCGCAAATAGCTGCCATTAAGATAAAAGTACATAAACATAGCCGAAAATGTCTCAAATAGACTCATAATTCTTAATACTAGTGTAATTTTATTATAGGGTTGAGATGAAAAGCATTCCAACGTAATACAATAAAGCAGTTCTTAGTTGTTACTCTGAAAACAATTTAAACTGAGTTATTCCTCTATGCTGGCAATAAGTCCGGGCCTTACATGGCGTATAATGGTATGACACGACAAACAGCTTTAAGTGTGTAAAATATGGCACGTGACGTCAGCCAAGCGCAGCACGAGTGAGTTTATTGTGGAGCCTAGGTCCGGAAGCTGGCCCACGACGCCGCTCGCCCCCGCCGCCCCCGCCACCCCCGCCGCCGCCGCCACGCGTCTACGCGCACTCAAATATTTTTACGTGCACTTACGCAATATGCATTTTTCCCCAACAGGAAATTTATTGTAACGACTCGGACGCCTATTAAATTTTGGATTTTATCGTGTCTACCAAATCCTTAGTTATCAGATTTCTGTTAAGTTTGCAAAATGAATTTTAACTCGACAGTAAAACTCAATAATACAGTGGTACACAAAGTGGTACAGTAGCAAGTTACTGAACATGTTGTTGGTATGAAATCAGTCCCCAGCGCCGCCAACGTTGGCGTCAAGTCGTTTCGGCTAATAATTTAACTACCTACGTATGCGTAAATAACGGCCATGTAATGAACCGTATAAAATTACCCACATAAAACAGACATCATTACGGAACAAATACTTCTGAAGTCTCTCTTCAGTCTACAGCAGTGATTCCCAAAGTGGTCCAGGTGGACCCCCGGGGTCCACGGCAGATTCGACGGGGGTCTACGTCGGCATGAAAAAAAAATAGGGGTTCACAAGTTGTAAATGAGGAGTCCACGAAAATTTATCTGGTTTCGATAGTACCTAAAGAACAAAAATGTTGGCTTGGCTTTAACTATAAATGTAGGCAGATATAATAAACTTGTCAAAAAAAAAAAAAAAACATTATTTTTCGGTGATTCTTGACAGGCTGTATTTCGGTGACAAATAATCGTATTGAAACTTAAAAAAAAAGCATTATGAAGCAAATTTTCTGATTTTTGAAAATAATAATTTATTCTAGTGGTCGGGTAGATATACCTAGCGATCAACGGTATAAATAGCAACTATATGGGTAAATATCTATACTAATATAATAAAGCGAGAATTTTGTTTGATTGTTTAAACGCGCTAATCTGGAACTACCAGTCAGGTTCAAAAAAATATTTTTGTATACTTAGATATGAAGATAGCCAGATTTATGACAAATTTAACATTTATGATAAGAATAAGAATGACAAAAAATCCAAATTCCTAAATTACATTTTATATGGGAACATTATTGAAAGGAATTTTTTACCGAATCTTCATTTCTAACAAAGGAAATATTTCAAATAAGCCACAATATAAATGACTAAAACTAAATTCTCATAAAGATATATTGTGTTAACTGTATCAGGTTAGACAATTACTAGCACACGATATGGCGGACGGTGGCGCGCAGGAGATTGGATGACGCACAACTCAATTGTTATCAGACAACTCATGGAAATCGATGGAACTATCCGGTTGTGACGTCAACGCACGTCACGGATACCACGCGTCACCATCCTCCGAGTGTAATTACGGACAGCTGCCAAAAATAGCAGGGAATAGCCCACTGTATCATACTACACAATGCAGTTTTATTGGCAAAACTGACCCATTTTATAAAAACTCCAGTTCACATAGCTTTAAAATAAATGTTAATATGTTTGTTACATTCTACACTACGCTAGATTTTGGGATAAAATTAGGGATACAATATCCAACAAAGCGAAGTGAACTTACGAAAACATTAAGATAAAGATATTATAGAAGAATTAACTATAAAATGTAGACGAGAAATTGGATGAAGTAAGACTGACAATATCTGAAGGCCAGTTTTTGAACACTTAGGATTGTTAAATGTAGAAATTAGAATTAGCATAAAATTAGAAGCAATATGCAAGTGCTTATGTGTACAAATGTTTGGTACAGCGCACCATTGCAATCAACACCAACGTTGTCCTAAAGCGCAGAAATGTTAGTGATGATAATATTTGGTGCACTATGTAAAACAACGCATGTTTCTGAGTGACGGGGTTCTGCACAGTTTTGGGTGTCCTAAAGCGAAATAGTACTTATAATGTTTTGAGCATTGTGTAGAATATAGCATGTTTGTATTTCTACGCATTATGGTAAATAATAAATAATTGTAAAAAAATATTATTTTTTTAAACGGACTAAAAAGTATAAAATAATTTCTGATGAAATGAAATGAAATGAAATACGTGGGGTGCATCTTACTATTATCTATTGCATGCACTCCACGTTTTTCATTTCATCAGAAATTATTTTATACTTTTTGGTCCGTTTTAAAAACGTGGTTATAAAAAAATCTTTTTTTTACAATTATTATTTATTTAGGTACTTATTTTACATTTTACTACTTCCTCATTTTACTACTTCCGTATTATTTCATTGTCATCCAAATTACATAGGTATACCAAATTTCAGCTTAATCCGATGACAGGCAGTGCTTGAAAAATGAATTGCAAAATTTGTACCGAACAGACAGACAGACACGAAAGCGAGCTAACAAAAACGTAGTAAAATAGTTCTAGAACCTAAACTTTAATTAAGTTATAATGAAATATACCATGATTATTAAAAAAATGAATATAGCCAACTTAATTTGCAAGAAGGGAAGTCAATGGTCTCGAAGGCCAGACACGGCGGCGCTAGTCGCCGACACGACCCGCCGACATTACGCTATCATTTGTCGAACTTACCCAATGTTCTCGATTGCTTCACTTACATCGTTTTCTCCTAAAACCGATAACTTTATAATACAGTTAAAGAAACGTCACTTTCTGAGTTATTTCCGGCATCATTGAGATTTTTAGATGCGTTATAACATTCGAATAGCTCATAGAGAAGAATGCAATTCGACGCACGAATTCGATTTATGAACACTTAGCCGTACGTTGTAGCACACCTAAACATTATGTGCACATATCTACACATGATGTGCGTGTAAAAAGATACGACTATCGTAAAAACCCCACTGAAAATAATTTGAGCGATGTTACTCGTTTTTCGCGAGACATTCGGTGGTAGGACCCGCATAAAAGTTGAACATCAGACAGCCTAATGGATTAGAAGAATTGCCTCCAATCGTAAAGCCCGCCTTAAACATTGGTAGAGCCTAGAGAAACAATAAAGACTGTAATCTGTATTGTTGTCGGTAGCATGTAACATATGAATATGTTCGTCCTACTTGTAGCGAAACATTGTGTCTGATCATTGCTAGGGATTCAATATTGTTGTACCAATTACAAGTGTACGTTACGATGGTTTCGCAGATTGAGTGCGGGGTAAAAGCTGATGATTATGTTATTAGCTTGAGGACTCTATCGAGTATTGTCTATGTTCAAACGTAATAGGATCTTGAATATTAAATCAATTCCATTTTTCTTGGTAACCGTTTGCACTACTAGGACTAGGACGCGACGTGGCAGAGGGTCAGGCTGTCAGTCTTCCCACGCAAGTTGTAATAGGTAATTGAACAATTACGGAAGTTCCTAGGCGCCCGACGGGCTGGCGGGCGGTGTGGCTACTGGATACTTACATGCAATATGTGCCTTATAGGTAGTGGGACTACAATCAGTTGGGTTTTATACTTTTTGCTATTGCGAATTGGGTACAACCTAAATATTTTGATTTTAAAATCAGTTTCAGTCAGACTTTAAGTTACTTTTTTGATCTGGGTCATTCGCTGGCAAATGCGTCCCAGTCGATTTATTTCCACTTTTACTGCAATGGCAGTTGTCCAATTTCACAATCTACCCCCGTGTTCTACAAGCGAAACACGTTTTTCAAAAAGCACTACCTTGTTCGTAGGAATAGTGCTCAGCCTTTATCTCTTATTCTGTCTACTCAGTTAATTCAGCGAAGGCATTTAACGTCTAGACATATGTGACTTAGGCCAACCATGCAACGGAATATATTTACCAATAGGTACCTTTACTTACTATCTACTTAGGTCCGGCATTCGAAGAATATCAAGTTCCAGTTCAGTTTATAGAAATTCATATTTTCAAGGAAGCAACGAAACTTTGCTTTGCACCGCTCACTCGAACGCTCAATCTATATCGAATTTGAGTGGAATTCTGCAAAATTTCGTTACACTCACGTTCCTAAACATCAAATGGAAACTAGCTTGATCTAGCTAAAACTGGAAAAGCCAAGACACAACATTTTTGATTTCACTTCTCTTTCAAATATATAATAAGCATTTTTATATATAAATAACAAGGACGAGAACATCCTTACTTACAGTTCTTGGCACGTTTGCGAGAAAATAAGAAAATGCTCGCCCAGTGTAGACGCCTTAGCGCTCGATTTATGCGTGGGACACAAAATAGGATTTAGATAACATAAGACGTAACTGGGCCTCACAATAACACTGCATACGTACTTGTGCTCTGACTCAAATCCCTAATTTACATGACACTTAAAATACGATATTATTATCTTTTGTGTTATACCCAATGTGTTCCGAAAAGCCCGATATTGACCAATAATGTGACCCTCATTACTTTATATAGGTACAACGATTTTGTAATGGAAAAATGCCAGAATAATACGTTTTTCATATTATTTGTCCTGTTATTAGGAATTTAATATCGATTAAATTGGACAATTTAAGGTCTACGAGATCCTTTTTATGTGTTACTTCTAATAAAATAACATCGACGAATCTTATAGTCTGCGCGCAGTAATGAAAGTACTCGTAAGTAATCAGACTCTGAACATTCTAGAGCAGTGCCGATTCTAATATCATAGATTACCTTAGATACCTTAATTATTTGAAGCCATATTCAAAAAACTTTAATTTAAATTTAATGTTTAATAGACTACAAAATTACAGTTCTTGTAAGAATATTATTACTAGTAGATGTAGTGAAAACTATCGGAGACAATAAACTTCGTCTTCATAAGAAGGTTCGCCGTGGAAGCGAGCTCATCGGGCGAAACTAATGACATTTTATTTCTCTGGAGAAATGCATTAATTTCATTTGTTAGCCCATCGACGCCGGAACACGACCGTTCTTCTTCACTTTGCGAGAAAGTGGATTTTCTATAACATAGGAAAACCTATTAGTGCCCGGAGAATCTCAATTCAGTTATTGTATTTCTATAAGTTTAATCCTCGCCTCGGAGTATCTTATTATTTTATTTTAAAACGGAGTTTGTTCACGGCTTTAGTTTAATATTGTAGTACGTTCATGTTTTGTTTTGGGGTTCGCTACAACTACTTTTTAACTTTGCAGGAATTGTCAATACAAAAGTTTTAAAGTAAGTATAAAGAGTGAGAGCGAAGTCGACGTGTTCGTTGTTACAGTTCTCGGAATCATAAAGTGTAACTTTAACGATGTGAATATCATGAATTGATCTGGCCCAGTGCGAGCTAAGTTGGCAGTAGTGAGGTGTGAGCGAGCGGAGCGGAGCGCCGGAGCGCGCACGCCGCACACCGCACGACTCCGCCGTCTTGAATTATAGAAAAGCGGCGCGACATTTGCCAAGAAGCCGACGCGCCTCGCCTCCGCGGTCTCAACACTGTGAATAAGTAATTTTTACCGTCTGCGCAGTTTTACAAACAAATTAACGGCTTAATGTTGTTATTTTAATAAAAGTTTCCTGTTAAGTTTCTCTCGAGTTCCATTTTTACGACTCCCGCCATCGCTGTTGTGGGATTGTATATGTTTTCAAATATACGCGCTAAAGTTATTCACCTGAATGTACTGGAACACATCGAACGTGCACAAATATTAAGTATATGATTTGCGCGTCAGGCGGAGGCTGCGAGGCTCCCTCCTCACTTAAAACTGCTTATTCTAATTTATGACTCGGAGTATTGCACTGCTTATTACTTCCGTTGCAGTTTCGGGGACCGGAAGTACATTTTATGGCGTTGTAAACCATGAGCGTCTTAGCATAATTGCTGTGTAACATTAAATTAGTTTACCCATCAATTATGTCTTTATGCTAATATGGTGGCGAGACTTACGCCTTTAGAAATTAATTTCGTATTTTGTAGAGCACGTACGGAGTTGTGAAACTCATTACTGAAACATAACTATTAATATAATAACTACACTGAATGTGCGAAAAAGGCTCACATTTACAAAAGGACGGGATATATTTGTGTGAAAATTATCGCATAATCCAGATTTAGGTAGCGAAATGAAATTCTAATGCAAATGTTAATTGTCGGCCGCAACAGATGGGAGCGACGGCGACACGCGGCCAATTGTCGCGCCAAACATTCGTAATTTAAAAAGCAAAATGAAATAAACCGCTCGGTCGCAGTACATAAATTTCATGTTTGCCTCGGCCGGCGAACTGGCAGCGGATATTAATCAGCGGATATTGAAATATGTTGTTTTTTGGGCCGATTGATAAACGGCCCGTTGCGCTCCCGCCGGATTAAACATTGACGTAGCTTGCTCAATTATTGGTGCATTTTCATCTACGTTGGGTATTTCTATCGCACCTTTTATCTAATTCGAATCGATTTTTTAAACACCAGTATACAATGAGATTAAGCAGTAATTCCATTTCATTAAACCCAATTAATATCAACACGAAGCTGTACTAAATAAAATATTATTCATACTACGATATACATACAGAGAAGGAAATTAAGCTAAACCAACAATTTTCATTAAATATTAAGGCGGGGCGGGAATGCACGTTGTCGCAGCGAACGTCTGCGCGCTAAGATTTATGATGCGCCCAACAGGCGAATATTGAAAATCTAGAGCACCCATGAAACCACTGGATACACTATAAATGGAGTCACTACAGCACAAATAATGATCCCATGTAATAAATAGTGCCCAAAATTTCGTATTTAGATATTTTTCTAGAACATTTCTTGGTAATAAGTTCGAGATATATGATTCCCGTTATTATTCAGGCAGTCTTGCTGGCGCTTACTTATGATAAATGTATATAGCGGCTTATATTAGCAGAAGTTCTATAGAATAACTAATTGCAGATTCAAATAAATTAGTAATTAATCAAACTTTTGCATTTATAGCGTCAAGCCAAAATAAGTTAATAAGTTCTCATATTAGATATTACACAACTTTAGTTTGTGTCCTTGGTATTTGTTCATAAGATAAAATCGAAGTAACATGCTACTATCATTATAATTAATTTAATATAATTTTTGTAAGGTCCTGAAAAATAAAATTCACATCCTTTTGTTTCTACATTACTTATTTTATATTAATTTGTAAAAAAAAAAATGGAATCAAATCCTAAATTGTTTTTGGTACTTACCTATTTCCCCTACTTGCTTGTTCTAAAACGACATTTATTTCATTCAAAGATATAATAGCCGTACTTATGCAACACACATAGGATACGTTATAGGTTACATTAATATACGTTACGTTACGCTTTGTCATCATTTGTGATTTCCATTTCAGTTGGATACCGCCGGGGCGTCGCAGAAACACAATATCTCATTTACTTATGATTTATTCTCCAATAGACTTTTTCATTTTCCCCCTTCATTGAGATGCTATGAGTGTCATTGAATTATTGTAGTCTGCTTCTAATGCCGGTGATGTTATGAGCCTATTTTCTTCTGTCATATAAATATGCAATAGATATGCAACCGGACTTCTGGTGAATTAACTTTAAGGGAGACAAATTATGATAATAAAGATAGTTCATATTGTGACGTTGAAAATTGAGCTTTATTTTATTAAAAAATCACGTTATTGATTCGCAAATTAATTTTAAGAAAGACTTACTTTTCAAGTGATAGTTGACAGTTCGAGGTTATTGCCGTTCCTATTCTTATCGTGATCGCGTAGTACGTTTATTAGTAGTAATACTTCTTTTCTTAAAGGAGTAGGTATAAATTCTAAGAAAATCCCGTAATACCCACACGTTTCCTTAAAAACTTTTAACGTTACGGATGGCTGTTTTCTTCGCGGGACTTTTCATAGGCACCAAAGAGTAAGTAAGAGGCCCTTTTGTCGAGTACCTTTGCCCCATAGTGCGCTCAGTATCGCATCATTAATCTCTGTGCAAACACTCTGGGCCACCGCCGTCGCCGCTGCCGCCGCGCCGCGCCGCACTCCGCCCCCGTCAAACGGTGCACTCGTATACCTACTTATTAAAAAAAAACCGGCCAAGTGCGAGTCGTACTCGCGCACCGAGGGTTCCGAATCATTTTTGGACGTATAAAGTGAAAAATCCGGACCGCATAACTAAGTTCGTTTGTGAAGGAATTTTGATGATTTTGAAAAAACTGTACTAGTTAGGAACATCGTTTTATTTTTGGTGCCATATTTGGGTCAATTCCTATCAACTCTAATTATTTCAGATTTTTCGCCCCGCAAACTTCGGAGATAAGGGGTAATGGTAATTTTTCGGTCATTTTTCATCGTATGTCAAAAACTGTGAGACATAAAATAAAATAAAAATATATTTTGAAATGTGCAGATCAAGTCCTTTCATATGATATCTCACTTGACCTAGTAACCCCACTTTAAAATTTCGGACCCCTACTCCGGCCCCTTTTGCAATTAAAATAAAAATATTTTTGGACTTTTTTCAATTGCAATAAAGTTGAACAAGCATTTTTTATAACTGTTCCAAATTTCAAGTCGATAGCATAAGTAGTTGCTGAAATAAGCAGGTGTGATAGACAGACAGACAGACAGACGAAGTCGTACCATAAGGGTTCCTTTTTTACCATTTTGGTACGGAACCCTAAAAAGAACACCTAAAATTTTTACCCACACATATATAATGCTCAAGGTAAACAAATGTTCCGCAAGCTCAAGAATTTGCCTGTAACGTGACTTGAAAAGATTAAAAACTACACGAACAACTCCAAGGACTCGAAGTTTTTTCTTAATTTACTTTAACTAAATTTATTCACAGAAAATTGAACTCTCAATGCTTACTCTTTTTGAACTACTTTATATTCCAGCAACAGCTACACTTTCGCGGAAATTTTGTTTTTATTTTCGATCGGATTCAAATCCGCGTCACTACTTTTTGGGATTTAGCTAGGTTAAGCTTTTGTATCGCTGCATGGTTGAGAGCGAAATAGATAAACCTCCACTGCACGATTGGCCTGCGTCGATGTTGGAAATCGACTGTAAAATAACTTAAAATAACCATTTTCCAAAATATTTCTAGACCCACACACGCGGTTGTATTGAACCTTCACTAAAAATTGTATATTGCGAGATGAAAACGCAAGGCATGAAAATGTAAAAAAATAACATTTATTCACTCTGGGAATTGTAAAACTTTTAAAGTTGGATTCTGTGTCGAATGCATTACCATTAAAGCTACAAAGTTGTACAAAAGGTTCCGTATCTAAGATTCTACGCCTCGCAACAAACTACCGGTTGCACTGAGGGGCAATATCACATTAAGAGAGCCAAAATATTTGTTTCAAATATCAAGAGTAAAACATAAATGACAATAACAGTTTTTCACAAAACAGTTACGTATTTATTTGTCCGTTTCGGCAACACAGTGAAGTTTCCATTTTGTCCGCGGCGTCACGTACGTGACAAACGGTTCGTCTTAGGGATCGCCAAATATCGTTTAGTACGTGCGAGGAGAAAACCAACTTGCTGGGTAAATAAAATAAATCAAATATATAAGTAACAGTCTGTTCCTAAACTAAAATAATTCCCATCGCACTATTTTATTTTTATGAACAGAAGAAAACAACATTTTATTTCGGTGTCTAAAAACGAAATGGTGTATCGAAAGTTAAATAGTTGTAAGTCCGTCGGCCGTCATGGAAAAGATTAATATCTGCCTTGCCGCGCTCGTGGCTGCTCTCCTACAAGTCTACAAGTTATATGTCGAACTTGCCTTTTAGGAAAATTTCCTCGTACTTTTAATAAGATTATTGACAGAATAGCGAGAAATGCCCTTTCAGTTAGACACGTGTTACATACACGTGTCGTTTCAATTCCCGAAAATATTTATAAATAAGAATGACTTGTATTTTCAAAATTTCATAGCCATAGGGTGGGTAGGTTTATCCTAAGCTTTCTGGCGTAACTGTAGTATACGCGACTTTGGTAATAACACGTCCTAGACGTATATCTTTACTTTACTTCCCCCACATCTAAGGGCTCGTAATTTTTATCACATTCCACCCACATTTTTAGGCATAAAAAGGCAGAGTAATTCGTGACTGGTAAATAACATTATGTACATCACATTAGCGTGTCCCAGCTAACAGTAATATCATCATGTTCTTTTGTGTCGCGTCGTACGCTGGCCCCATATAAATAAGGTGCTTATCCAGTTTTTCAAAGACGACTCATGTTAACACGTGTTTGCAAGTTGGGGCGAAGTTCACGCCGGAGCTTCGCTTCGGACTGCCGGCCCAAATGAAATTTGCCCCACTGACACCGGCCAACTGGGGAGATAAGAATATAAGTGTCTAACAGGTGTGCTTTATTGTTTTAAGTAAGTTGAAATTAGCTTTTGTTATTCTCGTATCCCTCTGACTGACCAATATTATAGGTAGGAGTACCAATATCATCTTACTTGGTGGGATTTATCAAAATTTGGTCTTCAGTCCATTCTTTATGTTAGTGCAATCTACTGATGTTGCGACATGTCAAAACATCGAGATTTCTGTAGTGTATCTAAGTTAAATAGTAACGTAATACACATCAATCTTCCGGAATAAATTATCTAAATGGTGATGAAGACCGAATCAAAATCCATTGTGTAGTTTACAAGAACTAAGCAAACAGACAGATACGAAAAACGACTTTATATATTCTTTGCATCAATAAATCAAATATTTTATGTAAAAACAATTTAAAAATTCGTTGGGTGCTTATTTATTTATCGATATCCTATTTTTGCCTAAGCTGAGATTGCAACAGTACCTACTTACGAACAAAACCTTGAAACATAATCTTTGTATGAAATAGTATTATAATTATTATTTAGAATCAAATTGTAGATATCTATTACCCACGAGTTGATGTGATGGATAAGTATAGTAAGTAGTGGTAAAAAAAAGAACATGGATAATATACCACATCCATATTTTCCATTAGAACGTGGTAGAATACTTTGGTCACGGTAAATACGCGTTTTCCCGACGCCCGCGCGCCCGCGCCGAGCCTCCTCCCGCGAAAATTCACTCAAGGCGCCTCCGTCTCACGCGAATGTTTTTATTGTTTTAAATGCGTACATTATTTTTCGCAGCAGAACCGAGCGTCTTCAACGAGATATTTTGTACGAAGTTATGCTGCTGTACGTGGTTCAATTACGGAAAACGAGAAACTAACGTATCTTTTTGCTCCTTAAATCTTGCGTTGTTCGTACTCCACGATGTTTTATTTCATCTTTATCTTTAAAACATTGTTTAAGGACAAAGTTACAAGTTTGCACTAACAAGCCTTTTTTACGCTTGAAATACTCGTATATAAATTCAGACATTCACACTGATAAAGAATGATGTATTCAGAATATTTACGGCTACCTTCATCTCTCACACCTTGTCCTTCGCAAGCAACTCATGCATGTTTTTCATAGGAATTTAATAGCTCATATTTATAAATAAGTATCCCGGCCGGATAGGTAAGCAATAAATATTAAAGCGGCAAACAGGCGGTACGGATTAAAGGGCAGAGCACGTCCTTGGCAAACTTTCGATTCCAATTCGGTGTCAGTCGATATTAAATTAAAAGCACCCACGCATTCCTCCCGCGTCTTTTTCCTGTCCATTTGCAAGGACCGTGTAGATCTCGCATCACGCTAACCTTACAACGCTGACATGTTCAACATTGTATGGATACGACACGAAACACATGTAAAACGTAATTCACTTAAGATTTTATCAGCTCGGCCCTGTGTCGCCGTATCTCCGGCGAGCACGAGAGCTGTCTAGACCGTATGTGCTCTTTAACAGTAGTATTTTTCATCTAGCATGTCCACATTATTATAGTGGGTCGAGGGAGCAAATTTCTAGGCAAGCGAGTGAATGGCGACGCATACTTGAGTGATAGCGGACTTTTTTATTTGAATCGTGTGCGAATGCTACCGTCCGAATGCCCAGACGCGTTGTTGCGACACATTACTTACATAGACGAGCGCGAGACACGGTCCTGGCTTTCAATAAATTATAGGAAATATTTTCAGGATCAGGTGCTAGAGAGACGCTACGTGAAGGATTTCATTTTCACTAAAATGGAGCAAAGTACGTATAAGTTACCTAAGTCTGGTCTTCTTTTTTGCATAGATTCTGTCTAAAAATCCATGAATGGTAGTACAACATACGTTTACGAAAACAAATAAAAAAAATGTCTTAAAGAAAACCCCACACAGAATATGTGTGCAATTCACATACATGTTTTATTTAAAGAAGAACGCATTTTTACAGTCCCTTACACAGCGCGGCATGAAGGAACATGACAGTACAAGGTCGCGTGACCGTCTCCTGAATTTTAATGTTATTCTCCCTTTGATAGTCGTAAAAATGATTTCTCAAGATTGCTGCCAACCCTGCACGTCCCCACCGTGCCTCACGCATGCATTCATATAAAAGTAAACATATATTATTTTAGATATTTCAGAGACATGTAAAACAAATTCAGTTTATCGAACAAAATAACTAGAACCCAACTTTGCAGCAAAAATATACGTAATGAAAGGTACGTAAGTAGAAAATTCCTACACGCCTATAACGGCAACACCTGTTTATTAAAATAAGAATGTTGCCAGCATAAAATATTGCTACAATTGTACGAAATTTTCTCCCTCGCGATCCCATTTTCTGGTGGTGCCTTCTTCACATTTTCGTTAATAGATGTGTCACTAAATTTGCGTTTTCAATTCGGCGTCGGCCGCGATGGCGTCGGATGGGGCGGCGCCGGTGGTTTCAATCAAAATGGGCACGCACTCCTCCACATCCTCACCAGCTTCGCCTTTTAGAATAAGAATTGTCTTTTTCACAGTACTCAGCGGTGACGGACAAACAAGTAAGGAAAGTGCTTCCTCTCGCTTTGCATTTCAAGTTAAATTACATTTTGTTTTGCGGACTTTATGTCAAATGAAGCAAGTGTTGCAGGATATAGCGCTGTAGTGACACGGCTGTTAATGATAAAAGTTACTTTTAATTTAAAAAATAAGAAAGAATATTATATGTAACGCAATTGCTAATCCAAAAATCTTGTAAAAACTCCAGCCAAAATTATGCGCGGCACGAGTTAAAAGACAAGTTCCCAACGGTTGAGGCAACCCTATAAATTCCGACAATCTGCCACGATGTTCTAATTAATAGCATAATTCCAACAATAGTATCGGGATCGTTTCCACACTAAGAGGCCGGGCCGTCGCTCGGGGCCCGTGCCCACCCGCCATGAAATTAAAGCCGACTCGCGCCGAACGAATGATTGAATAATAAACGAAAGAATTCGCGTCCTGCCCTTGTATTACGTATTCATGACGACTGGCCCCGTGGACGCGATGCTGCGCTGAAGCGTACAGTCACGCGCCCCACACATGTAGATACGTACCTACCTAATGCCGCTATCTTATGCTTCCGCACCATACAACCTACAATTTTAATGAACTTAAACAAACGTACTGACGCAAAGAAATTCTTGTAAAGCTATTTTTTTTAAGACTGCTAGAAAAGTTTTCACCAATCTTCTTCGCATGTTGCATTTTGAGCTATCGTCGGTAACTAATGCATTTGCCAAAAGGAAAATTAAAAAATTATACCCTATCCGTTTTACCAAAAAATAAAATGTAAACAAACAAACCAATGGTTCTCAAATAGCTTCGAGATATCCCCATGATCTCCGCAGTTTTATCGGCTATGTCGTACTTGTAAGCATAGGAATCCTTAGGCCACGTCTCTTCTACATGCTTGTAGACGTTGATAAGGATCTCCTTATCCACTGAACCCATCACTGTCCTCTTGGACCGCTTTTTTTTCGGTGATGAAGAAGTGCAAATATTGCTCGGCCCAGGTTCACTCATTTTACAAAAAAAAACAATAAAAATAAGAGTAACAAAGAAGACAAACTCAACAAAATCAATAACTTAATGAATAATAACGAAAACACAACGAAATATCGAATAATAACACGGTGGCATCAACGAGTTCAATCACAGCTGTAAACAAAACATGGCGGTTATAATCCGACCGAATTAAGAAACACTCGTTCCAATGTAAAATAGTCAGTTATAAAGTACACTTTTAATTATCAGCGTATAAAATGAAATACAGATTACGAAACCTTGCCATTTTAGTTTCTTTATAAGGTAAGTTAGTTATTCGTATTATTTTGTATTAATAAAAATTTTATACGTATTAATATTGGTATCAATAATAATTGTAAAATCTAAGATTTTATGTTTTTTTATAAATGTAAAGAGTTTAAGGTGATATTTGAAATAAATAATTAAATTTTGCTATAGTAATGTTATTATTAACTTTATCATTGTAAATGCGACATCCAAACAACCCTTTTTATGGTTTGTTTACATTTTATTTTTTGGTAAAACGGATAGGGTATAAGTATATTCATTTTAACATTTACCCACTTACTTAAAAACGGTGATTACATTAAACAGCTCTTATGTCAATAATTGTCATCTCTATTCATTGTCATACGTATGACAAGGATAGTTGTATTAATCAATGGTTTCAATTAAGAGGCGTTTATAGGTAGGGGGTTAATTGTCACTGTAAAAAGTTATGAACGCTGTCTGTAAGTTCATCAGACGAATAGATTAAAAAAACTTAAAAATACGTGAATCAATTAGTATTTAGTTTTATTTATATACTAAACAATGTTTTGTACGTTGTTGTATGTTGTGTTACGACAAATATGCTGGACGTATACACAGGGTACAGCGACCACCAGGAATATTAATCTTCTTTTGTCTCCCAACCTTCCGTCTATCCATTTATCACAGCAAAGTATTTTTATGAACTAATTGAACTCACAAACGTGGCTGAAATATTATGCTCGCTTTAAGTTATAAATATTGGACAAAAATATTTAGGAAATTTGTAGTCAAGTTAGTTTCAAATGTTGCATTAAAAATGTTAATAAAAAATACGGTTAAACAATACTTGCTATGTCCGAAAGGTGTTAGGTGTAATGAAAATAGCCTTCTCTTTTAGTCCTCTTTAAAACTAAAGGCATTGCTCAGCATGTGGCTGTCAACATGCTGGACAACTGCTTAATATATTCCACAGCCTCTTTCAGTCCACAATCATAGGCTTCTCTATCAGTTAAATTCTTCAGTTCTTCTACCAGTTAAATTCCAGGAAAAAGCCATCACTGGCCTCTGTCTGTATAGTTTCGTCGGTAAGTTGCTTCTGGGTGCTGAGTCAGGCATATTCTTAGGAGACAGTCCCGCTACTATCTTGCTTACTTATATTTTGACCAAGGCATGAGTTATTCTTATACTGGGTGACACGTTAAATGTGGGATATATTGAAGAAGGGTATTCAGTATTCGATACTAGTTCGTGGGACCAATCTTGAAATCACGACAGAAAAAATCAGTTGCTCCATACATTTTGTCGATTGACACAGATATTTTTGTATGGAACTATTGTTTTAATTTTATTTTGTCTCAAGGTTGGTCTCGTAGTTAATCGAACTAGTTTCGAATACTGAATATCATTCAATGTGTCACTATTTAACCTGTCACCACCACAAGAAGCTTCTTTGGTTAGTGTCAGGGACGTCGCAGACAGGTTTAAACAGACAGACAGACAGACGGAGTCGCACCATAAGGGTTCCTTTTTTACCATTTTGGTACGGAACCCTAAAAAGGCCGTAGCTACGTAAAGTGCATTTGCCTCTTCCAGAGTAACTTTGGCAAGCCTTCAATGCTCTTTGCAGAATTTTTCAAGAAAAGTGTTATTGTACTAATTGTACACATGCCAAATGGGTGGCGGATGCACGGATTAGATTGTTAATATTAGACATAATTTGATACATGAACTTAATGGTTTCCGCCAATAAAAGCACTATATAATTGCTTTTTGTATTTCTCCAAAAACTTACTTTATGTTTTTTTATAGCTCATATAATTCCCCTGTATAAGTATCGTTTCTTTAAAATTAAATTTTCCGCAGCATACGATTTAATTGCTTCATAACATAAAGCCTGCCGAATATATTGAATCAACTGTTTTTTTAATTTTTTTTTATTTAGACATGATAAAAAAGTATATTCCAGAAAACTCATCATTGTTTCCTTAAAAAAATGTTGTTTCCTAGTCTGTTTCGCGTAAACGTAAGCCCTTTAGCCGGCCACGTCCTAGTGGCACATCAATCACGCGCACTATTCGGCTTATCTTACATTTGTATACCCGAAAAAAAACGAAGTCACCGAAATAAAGATCTTAAGGTCGTTTAGTGACAACACGTGTAATCTCCTAAAAACAAAATCGTGTAAAGTTACACTCGACGAAAATGTTCGTCTTCTGTTTGAAACCTCATGATGTGAGATGTCTGACGACATTCAGCAAAGACCATATGAATATAATTAGGATTTTCATAGAGCTTCGTCCGGTCCCCAGGAACCGCAAACAATACATTTTTCTTTTAATACCTTACGTTACGTTGCTTATAAGTATGAGAAGAAGAAATAATAACCCTAATAAAAGTTTTTTCTGTGATTGAGTGGCAAACAAGCTAACAGCCCACCTGACGGTAAACACAGCGAAAGGTCAATTTTTGTAAGAGATAAGCCGAGCAAAAAATGCTTATCTTTGACAAATGTGACGCATGCAGTCCAGTAATTTAATAGCTGTGGCTGGCTTCTTGGCTTCAAAGTCTTGTAGTATAAACCGTTTCATTAAATTTCTATTTCGATCTACTTTTCTATTATGAATTATATTATATGGCATTAGTAAACACTACTGGCTGTGCCATTTTTCAATGGCGACCCGGTAGGAATCGAGTTGTATGGAGCCTTAGCTACTGCAGCCAACATCTGCAATACCAAAGGCATCGCAGGTGCCTTGTCTACTCTAGAGACTGTGTGGAAATGTGTCATGTGCCTGTAATTACAACGGGACCCTTCAAACCGAAACACAGCAATACTGCTTGGCCGCAGAAATAGGTATGGTGGTAGTGTTTCCCCGGACGAGCTTTTTCACAGAGAGCTCTACTACTAATAATACCACAGATTATTACCATCACTACATACACAAAACAACGTCCCCTTGCCGCTATCTGAACACGATAAACTCAAAAACTACTGAACAGATTTTCATACGGTTTTCACCAATCAAGAGACAGATTTAAGAGAAAGGTTTTTGATAATTTATGAGTGTGTTATTTTATACTAGCCGAGCTGTCACGGTTTTTATCAAAGAAGTCATAAAAATATTAATTAGTTTGAAAGGGCTGTTTGCGCGTGCGCTGCCTAACCTGTTTGATAAATGTAAAAACAATTTATTTTGATGATTTTACCATTTACTGAATGTTATTTGGACGTATAGTTTAAGAGATAACACTAAACTAAACTTTACCCGTGCGAAGCCGGGGCAGGTCAGCAAGCTATTGTATAAAATTAGGGTTAGGCAAAAAAGAAATGTGTAGGTACTTTTGTTTACTATAATACTTTTGTTATTTGCTTTTTTGTATGTTACTTTTTTTTATTAACATAATTATAAATATCAATCTTATCTTACCAGCTAGCCATTTTCAATAATAGTATCATAGGTAGGTAGGTACAGTCATTTTGCTTACTACAGATATCTCTAGTAGGGAAACGAGCCGATGGATAGATTATTGAAAACGTGCGTAAATAATAGAAGATCATAATAATTTCAGTAAGATATATTCATTTGATGTTAATGATATACCTATTGGTATTATTTCTATAATATCTACTTTACACAGACTGAATGGCTAAGGTTTAAAATAAAACGGAACAAACAAAAGCGTTCCGCCATAGTCTGCTTTGACCTTTTCGAATTCTATTTTTAAATCTACTGACGTTTGACATTAAACGTAGGTTTACACAAAAGTTTGCAAATTGTTCAAAAGGTTCAAAAGATAAAGAACGTAAATTACTAATAACATAACATAATAAATTATTACACTTATGTAGGTAAATAATATATTATGATACCTATATATCGGAGGACCTTCGTCTGAGTCAATGTTAAACTACGTGATCAAACGGGAAAACAAACTTCACCTGACTTGATCAACTCAATGCCTCTCTCAAAACTGAGTCGTAAAGCCGTTAAACCAGTATAACAGGCCGATACAAATATCCGTATGCGCCGTACTAAACGTATCCAAATCCCACAGGGTCCAACCACAGGGCAACTTAACCCGAAATTAAATCAAAGAGGGGCTTAACCAATCAGGCCGAGTGGTATCATTGAATCGGCAAAGGAACACTAAAATTACTTCTTGATGCGGAGAAACGAAGATTCATCGTAAAAGTGGTGGGTGTGGGTTGGGAGAGTGAAGGGGTAGGTGCGGGGGGGTTGTCTGAACGGTTTTCCGTGTTTGAGAGAGGTCCGCGCGTGGCGATTACGCCGCACGTAGCAGAACACTGGCCCGCCGCCGGCCGGCCGCCCCGCACCTAATGCTGTGTTTTAAACATGAAAAACCGTTCCGGTAATGCTGTAAATGTTAACTTCAAGATTTATCCTCCTTTGCATTTAACGGCTTCTTGTCTTAGAGGCTCAAATGTTTATGGTTGAGGTCTACAGGTAGAGCTGAGGTGTTAAAACGTACGTGAGCGTTACTAGCGTAGGTAAATTTGAAGATTTGGCTATAGCTTACACATCTTTGTATCTTTAGTATACCAAATCATCTAATACAACATAAGTTTAGCATTACTCCACATCAAAATAAAGCTTGAAATCAATAATTTTTACTATAATACTGCGACAAAGTTTGATTAAGACACTTTTAGCAAAAATAATAAAAACTTTATTTTTGTCTTAATTAAACTTACAAACAATGGCAGCCCTAAAATATTAGCTTATAGTGTAAATTACGTACCTACGATACGACTACTACATTCTACCAACAAAACATTAGAACAATATACATGCTCTTATTCGAAATTAAATCTAGACCAGCAATGGATTCACCGTTCAAACCTACCATTTTTTTAAACATACCAAAAAACCAGAACTAATAAAATTCATATTAATAATATTAACAAGCGGGCCCTTGTAGGTAACATTACAAAAAGACAAAGGGCCCGCAATTTACGCGCGTGGCGGTGTGACTAGCACCTGGGTCATGTCTCCTTTTACTTTATCCCGTAAAGATTAAGTCCCCCGAATTTTCCCGAATTTCCCCGAATACATGGCGCCCGCAGTGAAGTGAGTCATTTAGCCCCTGTTTACTAGATTAGGGGATTTTTTTACACCGCACAGCTTTCCGCGCGGCCCCCTCCCGCTGAGATGTGTCATAGTACGTCTATATGCGTATTTTATGGTACATCTTGAAATAATAGGGACGGATTTTAGGATATTAGATTTATGCCATGGGGAAATATTTTCCTCGTAAATTTTCACAGATTAGATCGTGGCTGAATAGAGTTTTAGAACTAGATTTGTTTTATTAGTTTATTATGATAAGTAAGATAGGGATTTAATTCTAAATGTTTCAATAGCGACTTAGGGAACCTGTTGAACAAACGATGAAATTAGGTATTCGGTAAAGATAGTTGTTTGCGTACGCTAACACCACGGAGCGACCCTACTCTAATCCAGGTAGGCTTAATTAGATACATATTGGGGTCACCACCTAGATTTTCTATAGAAACAGAATTGCTTAAAGCTTTCAGTATTCAGGTAGTGGGAAAACAATCTTTGTCTCTTATTTTGTCAGTTCAACACAGCTTCTAAGTGACTGAATACAAGCGAGGGCAAGTATTGATATTCCTTCCACACGTCAGCATAATATACGAAATACAAAATACTCTTCAATTGTGCAATAAGTCAAAACATCCAATAGATTCTCCCAAAATTTACCTTTCTCGGCACAAACGAGAAAAGGCGATCGTAAAACCACCCCACATTTGTACCGAGACAAGGTCACTCACGAATATACGTATCTGTTGGAATTGAAAAATACATGTACTTCTTTCCTTGTGTATTTTCTTAGGTCACAATGTGTTCTCGGCGTTTCACCTTTGTCCTTTTCAAAAATGGGAGAATTAATCTAATATAAGACCTTTATTCGTTCACGGATGAATGAAAGAGTCGTATTTTCAATTAGGTATGTGTATTTTTATTCAATTATCGTTTCATTATGAGAATCTTCCCATATCAATAGAGCGTTAAAAGTTTCACAGGGATAACTACTCCGTGTGTAAACAATTTAATAGTATTTATTATCTTTCACAATCATAATATTATTAACTTATTTTCGTGCAAAACCCGTTGCGCAGAAAATTTGCCGCTTAGCGAGCACAACCAGCCGGCCTAGCATGACCACGATAGAAACGGGTTTTGTCTACATAGAAATAGACAAAGTGACAAGTGACACAAAGTGAGTGAGAAATGTTTCTACAATCTGTAAAAACATTTCTACCGTTTCATTCATAAAACGGAGAAATATTTCTATAATCTGTCACTTTGTCTATTTCTATGTAGACAAAACCCGTTTCTATCGTGGTCATGCTAGGCCGGCAGGTCGAAAAACTTATTTTCTCTTATAAATCGAATGGCACATCGTTTATCAATATCAGATTCGAATTTTCTAAGAAAATAACAAAAAGCTAATTGGCAATACAAAGACATAGCTACTAAATATCTATAAAAAATAACAAGATGTGGTAGACGTATCAGATTTTATTTATCTATCTTATGATAACATAATATAAAGTGTAGTTCTAACATATTTTATAGATTATGAATATTTAAAGTAAAAAATCCCATACTTTACCTATTTTATTTAAAACTTTTACTTATTTATTGTTGGTAGTCAGTAACTTTTTATGGCAGTTACTTAATACATTATTTTGATACAGGTTTTCTGCTTATCTTTACAACTTTAGTAGCAGTTAGCTGCGGTAATGATGAAGTACCTAAATCTTCTATCGTTTTAGTTTTCAAAATCTACTGCCACCTATGTATGTAGGTATAAATGAACGAAACACCAAATACCCAATCTAATAAACATGAAAATCTCCGATATCACCCACAGAGTACCACCGAGTACCTATAGGTGACGGATCAGAATCACAAACACGTTCTGCGCGAACAAATTTATTTGTAAATGAACACAATTCAACAGTCACGCATTTCTCATCTCAATTACAGTGAAGTTACCCCAGCGTCGGTCGGCCGTACGTCGCAGAGACGTGGCGCGCCGTGGTGCAAACAAATCAGCAGATAAATAGGGTATCCCGCAGAACAATGCAGTGTCAACACAAGATGGAATATAAAAGCGCGCGAAGTGACGGCCCATACTTTCACCCCCTTTAAACCTCACGACTCTTGATAGAAAGATTTGTTTGAAAATATGATTTCTTTTTTGAGAAAAAGTAAATCTCCTTTTGTTTTAGTAGAAAAAACCGAAAATTATTGACCCAGTTGTATCATCTCACGGCTATGAGTCAGCAACCGTTAAATATGGCCTGAATGATAATATCATACTGACATAACGATTATTTACCTAGGTAGGTCATGATATTAATGCCTTTTGCAATAGCCTTAAGGATTGTAAAACCTCTCCAAAATACAATAAAAAATGTCGTAGTAGTAGCTATATAAAAAAAACCGGCCAAACCAGCCGTTTTTTGGCCGGTTAGCCGGTTAGTCGGACGGTTTTTGGCCGGTTGGCCAAAAACCGTCCGACTACGAGTCGCACTCGCGCACGAAGGGTTCGGTACCATTATATTATCTATACAATATTAGACACTATATTTTATTATAACCATTATTAAAAGCGAGAAAAAACATCAAAAAAATCACGTTTGTTGTATGGGAGGGCTCCCATACAACAAACGTGATTTTTTTGATGTTTTTTTCTTGAAATTGAAATTTTCACAAATTTATTCTGGTTTTAGTTATAGCGGCAACAGAAATACATCATCTGTGAAAATTTCAAGTGTCTAGCTTTAACGGTTCATGAGATAAAACCTGGAGACACACAGACAGACAGACAGACGGACAGCGAAGTCTCAGTAATAGGGTTCCGTTTTTACCCTTTGGGTACGGAACCCTAATAAAAAAGTAATACAGTCAACCTTAAAAACCGCTCATAAAAAAAAGGTTTAAAGCCCGAATGAAAAATGAGCTCAACCAAGCAGTTGAAATGTCGCGTATAAATATTCAGAGAGTCGAAAGCGTCGTGAGTTATAAAAGGGGCTTTAGATCAGCGTGCCCCAAATCCAATCAGCTATTGAATTAACCCGGTCCGTGTGACGAGAATACGGATTCGCCCCATCCTCACGTCAAATGTTTATCTTTCATCTGGCAGAGCGTTAATGTAAGTGCGAGTACAGCGTGTAATGGCAGGGCTCGACTCATCGCCCTATACATCTGCTGAGTGAGCCCTGATCACGGATTATACGCACTGCCACGATCGTCACCCGATCATGCCCGATCACTATCGCCGATATTTGAAATGTTTATTTTCTTTACTTATTACTACGACCGAGATATCGTTATCCATATCGTTTTTTTTTTCGTTTCATGTATATTTATTCAAAAAGTCCAATAATGCTGAAGGCAGTGACCAGCATGATTGATTCCTCGGTTCTTTTGGATTAATCTAATAAAACGTTTCTATAACTATAATAATATCTCATTTTTGGAAAGAAATACGACGGATAAGTCTAATGTTTCTCATAAAATAAAAGAATATAACGTTATATCTGTGATAGACGTATCTTTCGAGTCATTTAGATGTTTTATTTCCAATAAGCTTAAGTACTGCTTTCATAATAAGTGATCCAAGTTATAAATGTTTTATTATGTTTGTCTGTTTACAAATGAATGCGTGCAATAGTTCAACGTGTAGGCATGTGTTTCTCAATATTTTACGTAGCAACATCTTCGTATATCACGAATCTAATAACGGGGCTCCTGTTGGAGGCAAAACATACATATTTTCCGGGGTTCGGCTAAACACAGCGACCTCTGGCGGACAATATTTTGCTCGGCTCCCGCGATATCGGTTTATTCAAATGCTCCTTGTCCGACCCGAGCTCAAAGAATCAACCTGCATAATATTATACATATTGAAATTCTTCCACCCCTGAACATCTACAGTATATTATTCTATGAATAAGTTTATTGTACGCAGATGTGCGAAATACCTACTTTACCAATAACACTGTATAATACCGTACGCGTTTGTATCTTGCTTGTGTCGCGAATTTTAACCAGAGTGGTATAAAGTAATAGAACAGAATAGCTCTCCCACACTCCACAGAACGAATTATAAAAACTAAGAACGAAAAAAGAGCAATTAGTAAGAATTCCAATAAAGCGAACGAAGAAACTTATTAGATAAGTGCTACGTGCAAATTGATAAATAACACAAAAAAAATTTGTCGAGACTGGAGAGCGCACCGGCTCTCAGAAATAATTCAATGATTCCTATCAGATATCGCTCACTCCTCTGGGAAATTCTGTTTATTATGATTTGGCCGAGGTCGACAGAGGACGGGTGGCGTGGCCACTGACAAACAATCCTGATTATAACATACACACCACATCAAAGCTGAGGACCAAGTCCCGACTACTTGAAAAGCAAAATTTTATTGGTAGCATTTACATTTTTATTGGTATGCTAGGACACCGCCTGCCGGCTTCGTCCTGAAACGTAAGTGATTTTGAATTTTCTGATGTGTATTTTATTATCTGATTTTATGTGTGCTCAATATGACTACATATTACCATAGGAAAAACATTACGGTCACGTATCTTAAGGCGTTCTCTATGTAAATGGGTTTCCTATCCACCTACACACGGAAACACTCTTGTTATCATTTTACTCATTGTATCATAATGGTGTAATGTGTATTAATATGCCTAAACATAATTCGTTCAGTTTTAAAATAAAACATCAATTTGCTTAACAAGTGAATTGTTCCTTTTCCTATTGTTAAATTCTACAATACAGGTGAGCAATAGAAACGTTTTATTTTTACTAATTTGTTTCTATTGTATTCGACTTTTTGATTGTTACATCGTGAAATTAATTTGGATGAATACACAAACAGTTTTATCAATATTTGTTCGTTCTTGAAACGATTTCAGGAGAACAAACTGACTGGGAAAATCGCAGATTTTAGTATACATTGAGAAGAATAAAAGATAGGTATCTTTATGGGAAACCATTAGGTATAAGAAAAGCATTGTTTGTGCTATCTATAAGGCATGTTTGGGCGGTTCGTGATTGATTCCACTGTAATTTCCATACGCGTGCTCTGCTCATATTAGCCACTTTATACACCCACCAGCTAAAAATAACCCCCTTTCCCCCATTTTTTCTTGTGTATAAACAGTACAGAGGGGTAAACCGATGTATATTCTGAGCTCAAGCTTATCTGGCCACCATTTCTAGGACTATACAATTGTATGGCGGGGCGACCTCGCGGCGCCTGCCGAGTCACGCACATATATTTTTTCATTGCCTTAAATTCTATTGCCATTTATTACGCTGATGGTACAGACCTATTAATAAAGTATTAGAGATCTATCAAAGATCTTTTAAAAATGGAAATACTGAAGTAGATTTTATCCAGTTTGTTGTACGCAATCAAAGCGACTGTCAGGTTCCTTGATTCATTAAGGCTGCGCAAGCCGCTTATTTTTCCATACAAACGTAGAAAGTTAGCTACTTCACTATTTGATATTGCATGTCCAAAATTAAGCATGATATCGATTTGTCTCGTCATTATCTAGTCTTATTGCTAAATAGAACAGTAACAAATATCGATTTGGAAGTTACGAGCCTTGAAAGATCACGTTTCAACACAAATTTTGATGGAAATTTGGGCGTAAATAAATAACAAATAGGTATCAAAATTTGAACGAAATTAATCAATAATCACAGTCTATTTATTTGAAAGAGTTTTTTCCAAAAAAACTACTTTCTATATTACAAGTAGTTTTTTTTTTGGAAAAACTGTTCCCAAAGGACCGTTTTTGTGCGTTCATTTTACGTAAGAATATTGTTCATCTCCCTTTCTAACACGGCGGCGCTTGGTGAAATAGCAAGTGTTTTGGCGCCGCCCATCGGCGAGTTTGTCTTAGCGGCATGCGCACTCTAATTTATAGAGAAATAACGTAGAGCTAGTGTGTTAGCTTCGTAGCCACCAGATTTTCTAAGAAAAGCATCAATGGTTGAAATAAAAATGGTCTTGTCAGATCGCTTTATACAGGGTGGCAGGTTAGACAGTGGAAATATTTTAAGGGGTCATTGTACTCATCATTATGAACAACTTTTACTGTGAGACCAACCCTGAAATCGCGAAAAAAAATCAGCTGTTCCATACATTTATGTTCACTTATCTCAACAAATTGTATGGAACAGCAGATTTTTTTTTGTTTTTTTTTTTTATTGAGAATATGGGGGTGGGGCAAGTCACACATTAGTTTTTAATCCAAATTGGAACACAAACACATGTAGTTGTAGGTATATTCCAATTGAACACAGATAGGTAAGTAGATAACACCGTAATTCTGCCAAAATTATTGTTCTAAAAGCAAAACAATTCATTAATTACGACTCATACGACGTTCTAACAGCCAGCTAATTCACCCCAACCTTAATCTACTGCGGCGCGAGAAAATAAAAATATGATATTTCCACTTTGAGTAATCAACGTGATATATGGGCTGGTTGTACGTGCTTGTGAGACCGAGGCCTAACGACTGACGGACAATTAAAACGGACATCCCTGGCCCACGCGCGTGTACGCGGGAATTGCCGCAAATGCAGTTTGGACAAGCGGCATTTCAACAAGTATTTGTGTGGCATTTTTGAACTTTTATTTGCTTTAGTGTTTCAGCTCAAACTGGTGTGGATTTCACAAAATAAAAGGCAATATTTGATTTTCTGTTATGGCAATATATTTTAATCCCTATCTAAAAAATATTGACGTACACTTTTAATAAAAGTCAACATTTATCACGCACTATCCACATTTACACAATACATTACAACAAATTCAAAGAAGGTAATACTGAGCACATAAATAATAATACACGTACCTACATAAGCCGAGGCCGAGGCCGAAGCGGCGTGCCATCGTATGGCAACACTAATAACCGGCGTCGGGTGACAGGGAACTGCCAACAGATATTGTCGTCAATTTGTTACGGCTGCTCTTCTCGGCGCTGCTTAGGATTCGACCGACGACGCTCGACCCGAGCCGCCCGGGCTTATGAACACACCACCAATAAGAACAACAAAGTTGAGATGTCAGCCGATTAGCCGCAAGTCACGTTATCATCCCTTTTTTCGTTCAAGTAAATATATTTTGTTCACACATATTCTGTCCAAACAAATATGTAACACGTTGGCGTAACAGTAGCTATGTTGCGATATCAAACTAAACTAGATTAAACTGTCGATTTGGAAATTGCTGTAGATATTCTAGAATATATCAAACAAAATATTAATTTATTCTGGATGGAATAAACGCCGGTTCTCTCTATTTCCAATACAGGCAATAGAATCACTTAATTGTATCGACGCGACGCGAAATGAGCTAAATTGCGGAACTTTTCGTTTTCGTCCCTTGCGGAACTGTTCGGTTCATAATAATGTACTTTCCCGCAATAACATATTTTGTTCTAAGTCTATAATAGCTCGCAATTAGTGACAGATCGCTAACCCCTCGCCTACAAGCTCCATTAAACACTCCACTTGCTTCCGGGAGAAATCCAATTGGGACTTTGTTATTCTTTTACTCATAAAGAGCAAAAATGTTGCGAAAACTATCCGAAGAGTGCCTTCTTACCAGTTTGTTGTTCATCATTGAGATTCAGACATCAACGTGGTCACCTTTTTAGTTTTTAGTACCTAAGTCTATTCAGCAACATGGTAAAGTCGAATAGTTTTAACACGTAGATGCATTAGGTATTCTACAGTCTACTCTATACTAGACGTCGGCGCTGCGCGGCGGCAGCAGGGGTAGTAAGCCTTATTTGAGCCAAGCGCGCGTGACGTGAAACTGGAAACTCGACTTGTATGTCGCGTCGCGTCTTGTCGCCCGAATTCTCATCAAATCATCCCGCGACAATGTCGTTGCAAATCCCAACATGGGATCAAAAGATATTAGAGCTAAATTGAACCGAAGCAGTGATGATACCTAATTGCATATGTTTGTCACAGTACGTATACATTTCATACGCGCTGGGAATGTTATAGTGGGAAGCGTGTACGTACAATCCCAACTTAGACGGAAATACTCATATGTTACGTTTTCTTCGTATTGTTTTTTTTATAAGCGTATAATCGACGTATGAAATTGATCACATAAATATTATATAATTTACATCCTTGGTTAATTTAATAAATTCCATGGTTATACATATAACGATACGCTTCCTTAGTAGCTACCTACATAAAAATGCTAATAACTCCCCCATTCATAATTTATTAGCCTCTTAAAATCGCTAATACAGAAAAGTCGTTGCGACACCTGTTAGAAGGCAAGTTTAAATTATCTCTGCAGATAAAAAGTGACTAGATAATACAATGAGATCCTTCGAAGGCGGCTGCTGTCCTCGCGAATCATTAATTTTAATTCGTACCCCGTGACGACGGTCGCTCTAATGAATTATTGGGAATCGCTGGAGTGCCCCCCTTCCACCCCTTGGACTTCCTACAGTTTCTCTTCAGGACTTAGCATAATGTGAAAAAATGTTACGCGGCCCTGCTGCATACTAATTGCTTGTTGTGTCGCCTCTCTTTCAGTAATATTCAGAACTTACCGACCGGAACTTCGGCGGCGCGAGACAAGATTAACAACTTTTACCCCTGATCGATCACTTAACATCGGCCTTTTATAAGCTTCGATTTCAAACCGCTTTTGTTCGAATCACCCGTTAAATTATATTGAAAGGATCATCCAAATATACGTTAATTTTTCTTTCGTGAAGAAAATACTCTTAAAAGAGTAGCTGCTTGTCATGCACTAAATCTTTAGATATTTTAATGGATTCTCATTCTTATTCCGACTAACGTTACGGGGGATGGCCATCGGGGATGATTACCGCATACCAATGATAATACCGTTTCGGAACCTATTTTTCAGTTACTTTCTAAAGGAGCAATTACTTTCTATTTTGTTATAGGTAAGTAAAATATATTTTAAAGAGATGCGCGAGGCTCGTCGTAGCGCGTACGTGCGAAGGTTGTCATGCGTGCTCGCGAGCCAGGGGTAGGGAAACTTGTATTTTTTAAACTTTTGCCTTCCCGTAAGCCGGAGCAAGAAAGTTACAATTGTATTCCCCCTCTGCCCCCTTCAATATGTGACCTGCTTATTTATTGGAGAGGCGTCGGCGGAGTTCTCAGACAATATGTCGCGAGCCACCCGAGCAAACGCACGCGGAACGAAGGACTTAAACAAAACACAATTTAACCCGACAGAGAAAGTGAACTATTTGATTTATAATAACTTTTAGTTGGTCTTCCGGTTCTCAGGACGAATATTGGAAGTATTTGTCATAAGTTGGAGCACAGTCGTTCGAGTTAGATGGATGTTTATAGAGTGGTAAGTCGGTTCATGTGGGAGACTGGCCGCTCAGTATTCAGAGCGCAGCCGTCATTAGCCGAGCCAGACGTCGGATTTCCCAGAAGCAGCTCGAACATACCTACCCTGTGCTGCTGAATAATGATGATATTGGATGAACTCAATTTCGAGTTCGCATTAACGATATTTTTCAATATTAGAGAGCTATTGTTCGGTCTTATTTAAACACGTAGGCTAGATGGTAGTAGGTATTGATGTGGAACATTAGCTAAAATGCTCGTAAAATATAAACACAGGTTCACATTGTCGTGCCTATGTGTATGAGCGACACCGGTTAAGTCGACGTAATCCAACAGATAAATGGCAAGTAAATCCATGGAAACCAAAATGCCTTATGCATTTAACTTTCGCCGTTGTTTTACGGAATGCTGAAATTTAAATACAGAATCCATTTTGTGTTCAAATGAGTTTTCGGAATAGCCAATTAGTTGTTAGCGCCCGGCCGCCCTCGTTCGCTTTCATTAGGCTATATAGTTTCCCAAATATCTGGGCCCCTCAGAGATATATCTTTCGGTTGCTTTTCCATTTTCTTCTAACAGTTCGCTTATGCGAGAAGCGGGAGCAACTCAGTTGTAAAATTTTAGTAGTGTTTCGCGGTTTATTCGACGGCCCGGCGAGCAGGCTTGTACAAGCCGTGGATACTTTTATTTAAAATATAATCAAATGTCTATCGTAACTGTACAAGTGCACAACAGCAACAAGCTTGTTAAAGTTTAAAAAACATAGGTAATGATTATTTTATAACATTGTAAAAATCTGCTCTACCTGCCTGTAAAGTCAAAACAATTAGTGTTTTGACTCTTTTAAGGTTATTGCGCAAATTAATTATACACCTTCTATAAATAATGCTAAATTAAAACAATGCCATCTAATTAGCACGACTGTTAATTGGTAACTAAACACAAAATCGTTGCATAGGTATTTAATCAACAGCTTCAGATATTGCTTAGTAACAAACCCCTACCGTTAACAAAATTAATCGCAATCAAAAACGCACCAAGTGCCGCGGCGGTATATTTATTCGAAAGCAACTCTTTATAACGTGCAATTCCTTTCTTATTTCATAACGCAATCTTCTCGGCTTCTTATCTAACAACGAACATATCTCGCCCCCGCTCTCGAGGAAAATCGTCCAATATAAAATCGGTTTAATTTGCGCTTTTCGCACTCAATGGGATGGAATAATATCGGGCAATTTGGTTACCGCTGGCATAAATATGGCGGGCCGCGCAGTAATTGTAACGCGGGCAATTCGCGCCTCGTAACGACCGAGAGGAGAAAACTTCGCCCGTTTGAGCTGGATGCTCGGCCGACGCACCGCACCGCCCGCAGGCGTCGCGCGCGGCCGCAGGCGCACGCGCCGACAACACCACTCTTGACCTAAATACGAACGAAACTTGCTCTAGGAACAGCATTTATAGACCCAAAACTTACAATAATTATGTGTTCAACGAATTGATGAACAAAAGTTTTGGGTCGGAGTTACAAGATACATGTACATTAATTTCATTCTTAAAAATGTAGATGAATGCACCCAGATTAGGTTAATTCACTGAACATAAAGTTGTATAAAATCTTAGCTACTTTACTCCTAAAACATCAAACAAAAATACAACAATACCTTCCCAAAAGTCGCAAAACTACCTACTACGTAAATCGTGGAATCCTTTATCTGATTGCAGAGAGGCATGAGTAACAACAAAAAGGAGCAATCTTCTCGTTCCGCCTGGCGGGGCCGGGAGTCCGGGACTCTCCGCGCGGCGCGACACAATGGCCGGACCTGCTCCCGCTACAGATTACTATTACGAAAACAGATCCTGTTGATATAATACCAACACAAAAGTAATTACCAGTGACTACAGAGCTCTTCTTTGCTCCTTTGCCTGACGTAATAGAATAACGAATGTCATTTTCTTTTACTCTGACCCTTCCGCGGTTCGCGCGGGGAATGCAAAATTCCCGAAATTAGAGTGAATAAACCTGCGTTGTAATTAAAGTCGGGTGCCGGGCGCGCCGGGAGCGTTGGCCGCCCATCTTTCTTGGCTGGCCTACGAATTAAGCACCGAATTGCTTTAGTAATTCGAAGTATATATTCCTCGCTCTCAGTTAAATGTAAATCACTTTTACTGTCCCGATTTTCACCACTTAACTCCCTAATCTTCTAATATCTACCTTCTTTTATTTAGTATGTAAATGCGCGATGTTAAGTCGATTGCCTGTAATACGATATCGGTATTAAATTACAAGAGCTCGGGCCTTTTAAATCAACAGAAAGATCGGATTTGGATTCGTCACGAAAAAATACAAAGAAAAAGTGGATTATCACAATTCATTTTGTCTACAGCCGGCGAGATCGATGGCGTTTTAACATTTAGTGATGTTTCACTGTTTTAACATTTCAATGAAACTTCTGTATCAAAATAATAAATATAAACGAGTTGTGAATCGTGGGGTTGAATTCAGTGAGAGTACTTGGTACGGTCGGCGGACTCGGCGGCGACAATCAAGTGACGCAACAGTTAAACTAGGAACAGCCCTCGACCACTTCCGCCCGCCCAACGCCGCGCCGCAGCCGCTCAAACTCGAGCAAACACTCGTCAATTGCCTTAGTGATGTTTATAAGAGAATTACAAAACTATCGATGCAATGGGAAAATAGTTTTCGTAGAGATTTTTTTTGAAATGGACTTATTTTTGTAACTGGAGTAGGTACCGATAAAACATAAAAACAAATCTAGCGCTCTTCTAAAATTTTATTCCCGTTCGACGCCAGATTGATTTGCTATGGATGTTTATTTCGTCGTTTCAAATAATACAATAACGTTTACATTCGTTTGCAGAAAACACTAATATCAATTCAATTCCATTATCACAGCGCCTTACTCGATATCGATAAACGAAAGAAAATTAAAAAAAATAACCATCGACACAGGCCGCTAGCCCTATCGCCAGCCAGTCGGATGGTAACAGTTTGCAGAACGGCTGATTGCTTTGATAATCGCCGCCTGAGACGTTACTAATGACGCAAGAACATTGTCTCGACAACCCCCGCAAGAACGGCCTGCTACTACAAGATACATTATTACAACAGTTATTCTAAACATAGCCAACACAGCAGTTTCTAAATAAATTAGCTAAATTATTCGAACACAGCCTTGAAGTGCTCTGAACTAGTTATAACGCAGTTAGGTTGTTAACTGTGACCATTTTATTGTTTAAGTGCCATAAATTTGACTTTTATGTTTGCTTTGGCCTCTAAAGAATTCAAGCTAATATGAATATTAAATTATTTAATATGGCATGAAAACATTGGTCATACAGTTTTATGTATACTAAGAGCGGGTTATGGCAGCTATAATTATAATACCTTTCACAACGTATCGATCAGCAGTGTTGTTGAAATGATTTCAAGAAAAATCTGTTTGTTTAAAGAGTTACACTTTGCTGCCAAAAATAGATGATACTTAAAGGTGCGTCGACCCAACTTGACGCCCCATCTGTAGAGCCAATAGGGGCGAGTGTCGATAGATTGGCACATTACCATTAGGCCAACTTACCCATTCAAGTGCCAATCTGTTGGGGATCGGCTCTACAGATCGAGCGTCAAGTTGGGTCTCTCGTACGCATCTTTACATACCTAGTTTAAAATCTATAATTTATACGATTGATTTTAAAATTAAACTCGATCAATTCGCACATCGGCAAGAAGAGTGTCACAACACAATAAATTTAGTTTTTGGGAAATCACGATTTTCTTTTTTTTAGATCCTAGAATTCCATTAAAAAAATTCTGTATTAAATGCCATATCTCAGCGAGGAATCGCACTATAATTATGTATTTTTTTTAGCAGATCAAGTTTGTAATTGCCTTTCAGATACATACATAACTCAATTTCATATTATTATGTGTTGTGACACCCTTCTTGCCGATGTGCGAATTTATTTTACATACCTAACTTTAAATAGGAATTTTCTTCGCGGAAAAATTTCATGACAACTTTTCCAAGAGAAGACCTGCACAGAGTGGGTAATATATTGAATTGTGACCAGCGTCTAGTACTTACACCCACACAATGCAAAATAAGTTAGCAATGAAATTCAGTTGTGAAGCGGCGACAGCGTGAACTACTAGCTAAACTACATTTGCCAACTCAGTAACACGAGCAATCGAAAAATAGAAAGTTCTACTGGCTGGTGAGGATCGAGACTAACTGAGTAACTGGCATTCTTCACGAACTTTAGGTGAGACTTGCTTCTCCGAGAAATTTATTCAGTTTCGTTTGTTTACCCAATCCTATTGTTCCTAGAAAAACCTTCCCCGGAACCTGGCGTTGGATTTACTTTCTGTGTTAAATGTCGCAGAAAAATTTATTCATTGTCAGTTCTGTGGAAGTTCTCAGAATCTAGACTTGAGGTTTTAAATAATGGCTCATTCGCACCGCTTTGAAGTGTCTACTATCAAGTTATCTGTAAAGTTCAATTGAGTAACACATAGATAAAATCGTAAGCTCATGGATGACCATAGATATTAAATTATTACATTTCACTAAGCTTTTCAGTTATTCGAATGATTTTCCTGAAACTAGCAAATTAGGTTAATTTCTCAAAAGCCTGCTTACTTGCCTATTCACTGCCTATTTGCCTACACACGTGTAGATAGGCACAGGTAGGCGTTGATTTGTTGAACCTATTTTAATAAAACTAAACTCCCAATACTTACAAGCCATTTAGAAATGGTTTGGAATATTTTAGTAGTAGAGACCAGTGGCGAAGGGTCAGTTTTTGTAACAGGTAAGCCGGAACTAAAAATGCTTACCTGGCCACGAAAAGCTAATTAATAAAAGTAGGCAATACTACCTGTGCTATTTTTTAAAGGGAATCCGGCAGGAATCATATTGTAGGGACCCTTCGCCAGTGGCTCTACCACTGGCGAAGGGTCCCTACAATATGATTCCTGCCGTTTAACCATTAAACAATTTTATATAACAGACCAAACAAAAAAATCGATAAATCCCGAATAAAGCTGACAGATTTATTTGTGAAACAAAAATTAACATTTCTCTCCCGTCAGTAGACACAATATTTGATAAGTATGTTTGATTTTCAAATCTTCGAGTCGTTTAAAGCGGTATATTTGGGACCAGCACTTAACGCAACAGAATAAACTGTTGGCGGAGTCGTGTAAACACTGAAATTCCATTCTGCAGGCGGTTTACACGCCCGAGGTCATTCAAGTTTCATTACCAATAGCTCCGGGCTCATAACTTATTCAGTTAGGGGCAGGTAACGTACTTTAACATTCAATTTGCTTGCAGAAGAAACGTTATGGTCGGTAAACGTCGCGGGAGAAGCCACAATGTCATTGTATGTGCACCACTCGTTTGGTGTTATAGAAGTGTGCTTGTTATAAATGTTGGGACTTTGGAATGAGTTTATGATTGAAACTTGGTTGCAATGAAATCGTTTTTTAGGGTTCCGTACCTCAAAAGGAAAAACGGAACCCTCGTCAGTCACCGGACCATAAGTGGAGCCATCTGCTCATAGATGGTGCCATTGGAAGTATGCAGTAGCGCCATCTATGATCATATTTCGGAACCCTTAGGGCGCGAGGCATACTCGCACTTGTCCGGTTTTTTTAAATTATATTATTAATGATGGTTGAATCAACTTCAGGTGTTTCGTATTTTATTTATAACTGACAATCTACTCGTAAAATGAAGGTGGATGGGACTAGCCTAGGGGAACCTTTACAGATATTGCGCACTTAAAATCCTCTGCGAAATATTCCACATATAGGTAAAGTAACTACTCCACCCAAATTCCGATCAACTTATTGCTGGTAGGTGTGCTTTTATGGCGGACATTGTAACTACTATATAAACACACACCTTCAAGAGAGTTACGCCCACCCACAGCACTTAGGTAATAAAACCAAGAAAGTAGTTTTAAGGAAGCCCGCGACAGCCATTGCAGCCCCATATTACCCGCTGCAAAACCCTCCTTATTACACGAGACAAACAAGTTATTCGTTTCAAATTGAAAACTTTCCACCCCACTAGCCATGCTGGGGCTGTGGCCCATAAATTCCCGCCAATTTTGTTTTATTTCGCGATGCAGGCACGGTAATAAAAGTAAGCTGGACGTGAGACAAAGCCTCTAGCCGGGATTACTCGGCCATCGCAATGGATCACTGCAGCCTGTGATATGGTGTCTAAACAACGCCACCTGACTAACTAGACACGCCCACGTAATTTGCCAATGTGAATACAAAAAGGCTTTATGATACGGCCTTGTTCCCGAAAAAGATATCCCTCTTAAAACTCGTCGCACTTTGAAAAACATATCCATAAAACTATACTCCAAGTTTACGGCCTAATACATAAAAATATGTACCTTAACCTCGGCTCGGCGAAATTTGGCTAGAGAACACTTTTTTCTAAGCAAATAAAATCCGTACCTTCATACTTTCGTAGAGCTACTAATATTACGGACTCAGCGAACGAATTGAGTAAAATATCAATAAAATATTTTTGATAACATGGATGGAACTAAATGTTTGGAGTTAACATAGTGTAGGTATTTGACGTCTGTCTCTAGGCAGGTGCATACTCCTGGAGTCCCTCCAATCTCATTTGCTGTTGTTGGCAATGCACCGAGTGGCCGCATGTGCGATCTTTACTCCATGCTCATTGTTGCGTTCCTTTCTATATGAAACGTGTCGAGTAAGCACGGATTTAAACTAGATAAGTAAACAAATTATCTATTGTATTATTTTTAAAACATTCGTTTTTATTTTCTCTTGTCGAGGATCGAAGGTTATTTTCAAACATTGCGAAAGTCATTATTCTGTCTGGCGAAAAGAGCTCGAATAAAAACTACAAAGTTTTATAACGCAACAAATTCCGCGGCCTTAATGAAGTGTGTCCGTTCGTACCACAAGCTGTGCTTTAAGAAGTGCCCGGTGAAAGCAAGCTCTTTTTATAGCGACTAAAATAAAATCGCCACGCGTGAGTAAGGAGAGGTCCCAATGGATGCAACCACAACATTAATACTATAAATACGAAAACATTCCTTATGACGAAGCTTTAAAGTTCATATTCACTCTTACTTCGTACTGTCTGTGAACAAAACAATGCCTGGTTTACGGATAGGATTGCAAACAGTTGCTGTGTCCAACGGTTATGATCCGTCGTTTCAGCAACACGCCAAATTTGGTCCCGTCATAAAAATAAAAAGTAAAGTAGTGGATAACACATGCTCTGAAGATTATCTCTACAACACACTGTGCCAGGTCTTGAATAATTCAGACTACAGTTCAGTACAAAAATTTGAAATATAATAAAAATGAAATGCTTCTAAATATCGAAGCAGGGGCAAATAATGTACTCCCACTAAATAAATATTTTTCTTTCTTTTCTTTCTTTCTTTCTTTCACTAGAAATCAATATGAGCTACAAAACAACACGTAAAACAATAAACCCTGAAATAGTTAATGTGCCAAGAAGGAACGTGGGAGCCAATTAATTTTTGCTGAGACCTCAGTTTATGTTTTCCCGGATAAATAAGGAGATTTAGCGGCGACGCCCAGAGCCGCCTCATAAAATGGCTTGCTCGTAACCGGCCATGACCAGTCCCCTAACTAACGATTCTCGATAATGTTACAATAAGTCTGGATTCTGTATACCTACTGCACCGCAACCAATACAAATAACAACACCAATATTTAATAGTATTTAAAGTCATTTGAAGATTAACTTCAATAGCGATTTAGTTTATGTAGTAGTGATTAAATAAGCGCTTTAAAGCACATGCAGATATAAAAATAATATTTATACCATTCCCCCTCTAAAAAGCTTATTTTATTCACTGAAAACAGTGAATAAAAAGCACTTTTACTCACTGTTTTGATGTTTGAAAATGGAACACACCAATGTATTCGACCACAGATTTAAAGAACCTATGCTAGATGCGGCACGTTATTAGATTGTATGAAAACCGAACGTGTCATCTTTTTTATACCTACGATAACTTCACCCCAGCCATTTAGTGATGTGCTCAGAGTAAACAGAATGTTTCAATCACTAAGCGTCACTGAGCTAACAGACTTTTTTTAGTACGAACAGTCGAACATGCAGGGCACGCTTGGTCGTGGCTTGCCGTATCTAGTGTAAGTGTAATCTGTGTATTCGACCTATATTGATGTGTTCTAAATTCAATTTGATTGGTCGACATTTTCGACAAGGAGTTTAGCATTAGAATAAAAACTGTTTTGTGTTCTTTGCTGTCCTTAGTAAGTTGGCGCTATTTTGAATACTGTAAGTTGTACGAACACAAAGTTTAGTGTTACTATAATCTTTAATTTTGTGTTTGTGTAGTGTTGTTCTAATCGATTAAAAATGCATTCTAGTGATAAAGATGTGTTAACACCTGAGTTTGTGAAAGAGAGGGCGGCCGATATAGTGGAAAGGTGGAAAGCTTGCTACCCAAAAAATCACGGCTGGTTTACATCAAAGCCAATTTAACTTTACTTTTTTTCATTATATGTATATTTTCATTTAAATCTTTCTTTTTCTCGTAGTCATGGTATAAAGTATAGTATGCAACTCTTGAATAAAACGGATTTATATCGAGGACCATGAATCGCTCGCGTCGCTCAGGATTCTAACACTTGAATCACGAGCGTAACGGTCGTGATTCAATCGTTAGAATCATTCACTAGCTCGTGATTCATCTACGGCCCTCGCTTTAAATCTGTCCTTTATTCACTAATTGCATAATATACTATTAAACTACCAATGTTTTTCTCGACTACGTATAAAACTTTTTCAATATGAACATCATAAACAAAGTTACGACTCACGGTACATTTGATGGTGCATGAAATTGCACCGTACATACAAGAGTCATTCGAATGCATTTTATTTTCCTAGAGTAGGCGAGGAGGCCGGGCGATGACTAAATAATGACCAGGATAACGCAGTTTTATTGCCGCCTCCGTGTTGCGAATATATAAATGAACCCTCGAGGGAGTGTTAAAGACGCCGCCAAAGAACTCCTGTCGAAACAAGTCGGGCTCAGAGAAATGGCGCAGTAAACCACCCCATCCGCTGAGACGTCATTTTGCTCTTTGTACGAAACTGCTGTTTGGAACACAAAAAAAATAATAAGAATTGTATATTTGTACCAACGAGCCAATTTTCAGCACCAATCGCTTTTGGTCAAATAAAGTTGGATAAAATGTATTTTCTTTTAATCGTATTATTATAGACTAGCACTTCGTCCGCGACTTCGTCCACGTGTCCCACAGGAACTGTGCATTTTTTCGGGATAAAAAGTAGCCTATGTTACTCAGTGATAATATAGCTTTCTATTAGTGAAAGAATTTTTAAAATCGGTCCAGTAGTTTCGGAGCCTATTCGGTACAAACAAACAAAAAAATCTTTCCTCTTTATAATATTAGTATAGAAGTATAGATAAACCTTCTACTGTTTGTTTTATTAGAAAAATATAATTTAAAGTTATTCAAGTATTTTTTCTAGAAAATACCTACTTAGAAAAACCACAGGTAGTTTTTATCCATTCAGCATTAGATAAGTTTTCAGGCCCTTTCACAAATAAACATAGTGATTTTTTTCTTTTTTGATCCAGTAAATCTGGAGTTTCCCAATCTCTTCAATCAAAACTTTAATCTTTTTATAATATTAGTTGGCATAAGAAATCTAGGCAGCACACGAGGGTTAAAAAAAATGAAGACTAACTAGTAAAAACTAGTGAAGGAAACAAATAGCAAGTGAGCACGAAAATCAGTTTATTTTATGTATTTAATTATGCCAGTTGTGTTCACGGCTCCAGTCACGGTGTTAAAATATTAAAACTTTAATTGTATTCCGGCGCCCGACTCCATAGCCGTAAAGAAGTCGGCGAGGCGCTCCGTTGATACACTATTAATGCAATTGTTCGAAAACAGCGCGGGGCAATAAAATTTAGCCTTCAGGTAGAATATTCCGCCCCACTTCGCAGCCGTAGCCATAATTTTTCGCATTGCGGATTTCAGGTAAATGTATTTCATTACTTTATTTTACATTTTTATGACTAATGAGATTGTTTTAAAGAAATTGCAGATAAAACTAAAAATAAAATTTATCGGTATGTAAAAAAAAATATTTATAGATACTTTTTAGGTATTTCTAGCTTTAAGTACTAAGTTAGTTAATAACGAATTAATAAATTAATTTTATAGAAAAATGGATGTTATGATTTCCATGTGTGTAAAGCCGTTAATATTCTTGTCTTATGTTGTCTACTGCAACCAGTCATATCAACTGTGCTATATTATTTACTTATCTGTGAAGGTCTATACTAGAAAGCTATTTAATTTTGAAACATAACCCTGTTGAAATACTACAAGCAATGGACTGCACTGCGCTCTCATTTGCTCTTCATGTATACTTGCGTATCTGTTCGCTAGTGAAAGAAACTGCTGTCGCTGCCTGTTCTCCTGACGTTATATATATGTCGTAGTCCGATCGTATAATTTGGCAGATCATGAAATTCCTGGGCATTTCGTGAAACGCCGGCATTTCATGAAATGCCCAGGAATTTCATGATCTGGCTAAGTAACATTTTGACAGATCGATCAAAACTTACGTTTGTCGATTTGGCTGGCAAGTTAGCTGTCAAATCATGAAATGTCTGCATTTCATGAAATGCCGAGGAGTTTCATGATCTGCCCAGTACGATTGGACCACGGCATTTTACACGTCTCCGGCGCTGCGGGAAGTGCAGCCCCTCCGCCCTTGCGTAACTAATCGCAGGCACCCAGGCTCGCCTTCGCAGCTTCGGCTTTTTGGTCGCCTTCGGCGACCAGCCTCAGCCGCTCCGGCTCGCACGGGTGCCTACGCTTTATTACAGTGGGCGGGGGCTGCTCTCCCTCCGCGCCTCCGGGTTTACAAAAACACTCTAGGGGTAGGGCAGATAAGACCACGTGGAGTCGGGGTTGGCCAATTCGGTTCTGTCATTAATATCCAAACATAATATTGTAGCAGCCTAATTGCGTTACTTAATTTCTATCACCATGGCTTTCATTTTCAATACCATGGTGATGGCAATTGAGTTACGTAATTCGATATGCCCAAACATCGCGCTATTCGCTAGGCAAATCGTCAAAGATGAGTATTGAACGTTATGGCGGGTGTTATCTGGCCAAATCATGAAATGGCGGCGTTTCATGAATTTCACGATCTGGCGAATTATACGATCGGACTACGACATATAAATATTTAACTAATCCTTAAAAATCCTCTGAAAAAGAGGTAGGGAATCTGGAGCAGACCGACTGGGGAAGTACCTCCACTCCACCAACTCTTTCTATCTTGCTCTCTCATCAAAAAGTGAAGTTACATACATAGGTATCAATCGGACAATCTAATGACCAAACACAAACACGCGAAAGGCTCTGCAAAAAATAAAACCATGCGTCTATTTTCAGAAAATGTTTTCGCATCGGAGCCGATATCTATATTTTTTTGTATAGTCAAAGTTACAGCTTTTCATTCCGAAAAATAAACGTGTTCAATAATTTAGTTTTGTTTTTCTTTTGTTTGCGTGCCTGTGTGATAAATACTTTATTGAATTGTCTATAAATTGTATTTTTAACGCCCTATAACTTTATCAGATAAATTTAATTTTATCCAAAATCTATGACAAAATATAAATACTTAGATAGAAAAAAAACCGGCCAAGTGCGAGTCTTACTCGCGCACCGAGGGTTCCGTATCAGTTTTGGACGTATAAAGTGAAAAAAACCGGACCGCATAACTAAGTTTGTTTGTGAAGGAATTTTGATGATTTTGAAAAAACTGTAATAGTTAGGAACATTGTATTATTTTTGGTGCAATATTTGAGTCAATTCCTATCAACTCTAATTATTTCAGATTTTTCGCTCCGCAAACTTCGGAGATAAGGGGGGGAAAGGTATTTTTTTAGACATTTTTCATCATATGTCGAAAACTGTGAGACATAAAATAAAATGAAAATATATTTTGAAATATGCAAATCAAGCCCTTTCATATGATATGTCATTTGACCTAGTAACCCCACTTTAAAATATCGGACCCCCACTCCGGCCCCTTTTGCAATGATAATAAAAATATTTTTTGAATTTTTTCATTTGCAATAAAGTTGGGCAAGCATTTTTTATAACTGTTCCAAATTTCAAGTCGATAGCTTTAGTAGTTGCTGAAATAAGCAGGTGTGACAGACAGACAGACAGACGAAGTCGCACCATAAGGGTTCCTTTTTTACCATTTTGGTACGGAACCCTAAAAACGTCAAAATTACTCCAATACCTCGAATACTGAAATATCATGGCGAAGTATTTATTACCACATAACCCCCTTACTTAAAACGATGATTCCCAGATGAAGCAAGCAACTTTTAAAAAATGTTTGAATGCAGTTTTCTTTCTATTCAAAAATAAAGGAATGTTTTCTTTGAGTAAAATTTTCTATCTACAGTATAACAGTACTTTCCCTTCATGTGGCATTAGAAAATTACACCCGGTATAGTATAGCGTAATCTGAAGACAGCTTTATGTCAATATTGCTATCTTTATTAATTGCCATAGAAATGACAAGGATTTAACTATATATTTAATTTTTTATATGACTTTTAAATTATATATTTTTTTACATTACATTCTTAGAAATTAACGCGTCCACTGTAAATCCTCATAAGCCAGTTGTGACCAGAAGAACGTAATAATAAAAGGTAATAACACCCATTAATGTCTACAACAGCATTTCAGTTGACATTATCAGTTCAAAACAAAAGATATTTAATGTCAGTTTCAGAGAGCTCTAAAGCCACCAGACACCGAACTGTCCGGAAATTGTCGTAATTAAAAGCTATTTACTATCGCTTCACCATATTTTGATGTTTTGAGTAGAACATTAGATTCTACTCAAAATATGAAAATATGTACTCATTTAAATTTAATTTAGATCAACATTAATATAAATAATAAATGCAAGTGAGTAGTATACCTATGTATACCTACTATGAATATGATAATTATTATAACAAATAATTTACTAGAGCAAAGGTGTTTAAGAACACTTTTAATTAACCGACTTCATTTTAAAATAAAATAAACACATGACAAAAATACATTTATTTAATATGGGTGTAATTAAATTAACATTTACATTATTCACTTTACATCCGGACGATATACTTTTATTTATTGATACAATAATACTTATTTACAAAAAGATAACACTAAATAACACTGTAACAATATACGTCCCATATAATAATGACTGAAATTACCATAATAACATAAAGTATAATACATTTTCGAATAACGTTTTTATCACATTTCTCGTACATATCGTAAAGTTTCTATTGCGATGCTTTGGCTATATCTTATTCATATCCTGCAAGAGTTCTGCTCTCGTTTTGCTGTTTTCAATAAATCTTAAGTAACAATTTTAGAGCATTTATTTCTCTATCCATAAAATCTCTCTTTGGATTTATCTACTACACTATCATATTAAGTTTTACTCCTGTACTCTTTAAATATAATATTGCTCAAACAACTGACTTATGTCAAACATTACAAAGATATAATTATGTTTAACTTTTTCTTTGTTATTTATGTTAAAACTATTTTTTTTCAAGCATATAATTTATAAAAGCACGTTTGATTAGAACATTTTAATATATCTATTGTAATCGTGTAGTTTACAAGCCCAAGTACAAGAATTCAATGGTATCTGTATCAGTCGATCAGAATTTCTAAATAATTTTCTTCAAAATTCTGATAATATTTCGTATCACTCCATCAAAATTTGTTCATATATTTTTGAGCAATGTTGCCACATTTATACACACACAATGTTCCCGTCGTGTCATGTCGGGAAGTTAGTCCTATTCCTCTGCAGGAAAGTCAAGTGAATCTGTTGTTTAAATCAGGTGGTACTCATTCGCAGTACCACGTGGTTCTTCGTACTTTCTTGTCTACTAATCCCAATCTCTTGACCTCACCTGGCACTCCTCGCAGAGAATTATCTGGAATTAACAAATTGACATATGAAATTATATCTATGAATGTAAAAGGACAGACACAAAAACTGTTATTTATAATAGATCAGTTAACCCAGCAACTGCCACCAAGGAACAAAAATGTGTACCATAATCCATAAGTAATCTACAACCAATATACAAAAAAAAAAGGATAGCCAAGATAAGCTAAGTGAGATAATATTTCAGTTTTATTTCTAGGCTCGAAGGTGTGTCTAAGCTTTTTACTGGAACCTATAACTAATTGAAGCCGATCGGTTAGGTCGTACAATAAATCAAGTATTAAGAAATGTCGAATTTGGGTCCTAGGATTCACGATAAAGATAAAATGGATAGATGTGATCTCAAGTATTCTAGAATTCTATGATAAGAGACCTTTTGACTGAAACACAAGCGATACAGAGCTCCTTTTTATGGGTCTATGTTCAATACTACAACATTTATTAAGTAATCTAGATCCACTTAAACCATGGATCATATAAAACTACAATCGTTCATGCTGCTACGCTACTATGAAAATATACAGGGTTATGATAAAAAACTAACAACCTTGTAGGACTGTATTACTAACCGCTATGATTTCCGCGCTTTCTACCCAAAAGCCAGAAAATACTTTTCATTTTGTATGAAAGTAAATTATGAAAAGTTATACAGCAAAAGTGGCTGTTTCAGATGTTAGTAATATAGTCCTGAGAGGCTGTTAGTGTTTTACCGATAATAACCCTGGATAGGCGTTCAGGATTTGACCGTAACATACTAACTAGTGTAGTACTACTAGTTAGTGAAGCTAAAGGCGTGTAAATATGATTTGTCCTTAGCTTTGTAACAACTTCAGCTGGAATGAAAAAAAAAACGAATCTTTTCGCTTAAAATTCTTCTTAGACAATAATCAAAATTGATAATAATGATCTATTATATTGTAATAATGGTAATGAACCCATATTTCATTCATATTCTGCACTTCTCCATATAAACTTTGGCTATGCCAAATCTCCTCCGTTTGTGCAATATGCTTAAACAGGAGTAAGTTTTCTCTTCACATATTAACTATAGATTTTTCATCCTTATAGATAGTCCCATTCTCCCGTCAATCCACAAAAGCGAAGGCAAAGAAAACGAAAGCTGAACAAATATTAGGTGTAATGTTTGGAAGCGTGCCTAAACTTTACTGACCTACAAAGCAATTCATTGGTGCAACTTCACGACAACGTAACCACCTAACAGACCTGGAGCAGAGATGGTACTCGGTGTGAGTGGTGACATACAGTGTTATTTACAACATTTACATTGCTAGCAAAATATTTTACAAGTAGATACTAAATTCTGGAAAGATTGAAGAATTTCCACAAAAATATCTTTGTTGTTGATTTAGAAGTTTGTGAAAATTAAAGAATTTAATATCACTGTATAATATTACGCGTCATTAGATTTGTCAAGATCATGCAATAAAGATGCTTTTCCACCGGTGAGGCGAGGAGTGACGACGCGATGCGAAAATTAAAAATTATATGGAAAAACTTCTATTCTCTCCTAGCGCATCTTTGGTAGTAATGGTCTGCATTGGCGAGGATGTGCAAGACGTGAATTGAAGTATTTGTTCATATAATATTGAACCGTATTGCTGCGCACATAGATTATTTATTAACTCTACAATGGAAACACAATTCTCGCGATGGCCATCCCAAAACAGCGCGAGCTATCGCAGGCTCGCGATAGCCATCGTGGGATAGCGTGGAATACTAAGCGCATGATTGTGGAAATATGGGGTACCTACACTTCACCATACGTAGATAATCACACAATTTTTGGTAGACATGGCGAGAATTTAGTCTCATCCTATCCTCGCCTGGCCCCGTCGATGGAAAAGCACCTTAACTCTTATAGAAATCGACACAAAATTATATTTTGTAGTTATATTCGGGGCGCCACAAATTGGAAATCTATATGGCTTAAATATAGATAAACTCGTAATTTTCTCTGTATCAAAGGAGCTTCTCACATCAAAACTAATTAGCACGGATCGAACGCAACACGGCTGGGTTACAGTTATACGCACAGTATTCCACATATCAATCCTTAAGTATGTATTAGACCTGACAGTCCTCAACCTAACACACTTATTGTGGTATGCAATGCAATTCCTAGCACGCACTGCTGTGATATATGGCACAAAAGATACAACAAAACCTATGACACACTGACATGACCACTACTTTGCTAGGCTCGTATTATCTACATAAAACTCATTTAGTCCGTGACGTCTAAAGTCCGATGTGCGAAACTCCTTATCGTGTCACAAAGACATCATTATCAGTGTTGCATGTAAAAATGTTTGTACTTACATTTGTCATCATTCCTCTCCGATTCCGCTGACTCCTCGCTGTTCATGGATACCATCGATATTCTTTTGTTCCGCTGCTGTAGAAGTAGTTCTGGAAACCATAAATTATCTAATTACTTTCTTGTATATAAATTAATATGTACCTACTGGTTTCTCGGAAATGGCTCTAACGATTTGGATATTTTTTGTATTTAGGTAGGTACCTAAACAATGTTTGAATTCCGAGCAAAGCTCAGTCGCCCAGGTACTATTATTAGTCTATTGGGATATCTGGCAGATTGCCTAGTGACAAAAGGGCCTAAAAGGCTGCAACATTTGGTAATTTACACCGGTTACGGTTACGGTAATCCCCAAGGATTACCGTAACAATGAAAATATAAAAATAATCCAATTACTTATTTATAAAAATTATATCTTTTTTAAACCGCGTTTTTAAAACGGACTAAAAGGTACCTACAAAATAATTTCTAATGAAATGAAAAACGTGGGGTACCTCTACCTACATCTTACTATTATCTGTTGCATGCACCCCAGGTTTTTTTTTCATTAGAAATTATTTTTTTACTTTTGGACCATATTATTGCATTGCTTGAAAAATGAATTGCAAAATTTATACCGAACAGACAATAAGACAGACAAACAGACGGACAGACAAGGAAGCGAGTTAATAAAAACGTGGTAAAAAGATAGACGTATACCATGCAAATGGCACAAAACATTAGAATTTAAGACGAGGGACGCGACGTTTATAAATTTTTGATCTCCCAACTTCCTCCAATGAGACATTAATGACATCTCGTTTGTCAAAACAAAACTGAAGCGATTGTCGACACCGACGTTTAAAATCTTGATGAATCTTATTTTAAATAACTTTACAATCTTTACCTCTCTTTTCGTCGCAATAAAGTTAAATAGTGTTGGCGATCGCTGCGTCTATCGCCTTACAAAGGGTGACGTCACCGTAGCGGCATGGTGGTCTGCGACGAGACGAAGTGCTTGCCCTGCTGAACCCCGAGCCCAGACGTAAAAACATCATCGGGTCATAATTCACCATAAGAGCAGCGTTCTGAGTGCTGCGACTAGTTAATATAATAAGATTATACTGTTCAGTCTTAAACAAACCTTTGTTAGATTAACTCGTTGTTAGATTTGACTTGTTGTATGTAAAATCTGTATAAATTTAATATTATATTCTATAACTACATATAGCCTCGTCTCATTTACAAGCATTTAGCTTAAATCAGAAGTGGTACGGGATACCCACATACAGTTATGGGTAAACAAAAATTGCAACACGAAAACAGGATTTATAAGACAGATGCGAATGTTATCGCGTCACGGTGCCGAGCCGGCATGGGCAGCAGCAGTGGCGCCTACGCAGCGCGGGTCGGTGCAGGACAGGCGAAGTAGCATGAACCTATGCACGTTACAACCCTAATTACCAGGTGTGTTCAATCCATTTTACTTGATTCAGATGCTAAATGCATTATTGCATAAAGGCCAACAAATTTTATTGGTTGTGGGATTACTATAGAGATTTTGTTCCATGTCTTGCCTGATGACAGTGATGACAGTAGCACATCCTTTACAAAGGACTATGAACTATTACAACATAGCATTATGGCTGTGTTGAGACTTAAAAGTCAGAGAATCACCTTAGGCGCGGGGTGACACGCCGATTTATAAACGAACTTTGGTGGTAGAGCCACTATACTATTCGTTTGAATTTGAAACTGTCGTTGTCACCAATGCAATCGAACAATTGCAACACTATTGATTTTAATAATGTTTAAAATTATTATTATTATAATAAAATATGGCCCAAGTAAATTTATCTATGCATAATGATTGTCTTAAATTGATGTTACTGTTGTAGAAACCTGTGATGTTAAATTCTGCCAAAATACTTGGAGAAGTTCAGTTGACTATAAATTGCACAGTTAATAGTACTGTAAAAGTTAGTCCTGTTGAGCTGATATAATTGGAACAGTATTGTGCGTTGATTACCAAGAAAAATGCTTACTGATAAATAAGGATTTGACAAAAAAAAAAACAATACTTGATCATTTTCTCTGTAGGTGATTGTGTATTAGTAAAGAAATCATACAAAGTTGGATACGAAATATTGCGGATAAATCAAAGTAATGAGATTCCGGATTAAGTTTTGGGACCCTATAATTAACTTAAAATACTCTTACAAATACCCATGACAAAAGAATTTGAGAGATGTCCAGTGATCAAAGAGACATTGACGATTATAAGAGCAAAGTTTAGATATTGAGATAAAGTGTAGTCCGCGAGTAGGTACGTGGTACGCGGTAGCTCTGGTGGAGTTGTGAATCGGGGTGGTCCTGTGTGGATGCGCGCCCAAGTGTTGTCCCATGGATGAGTGTGTTTTCGTGGAAACCGTGTAATAAGGGCGGTTCCGCATTTGGAAGCATACCTCACAGTTAAGAATGCAGAGTTATTGCGATAAGAGAGCTGTTACTGCGTTATGTTTATTTGACAAATTAAGTGTTGAGAAATATAAGGAATCCAGTTCAGATTGTTCGTCAATGCATCTTTGAAAGCTTTAGAAAGTTAAAATTAATTGTTGAAATGGTTGAGTGTTCAAAATTGTTGAACTATTGACTCTAACTAATAGTTACTATTGAATGGTGTTTTTGTTGAGGTGTGTTAAGAATAAAGAACTCTTAGCTAACAGAGAGCTTAATATTTCATAAAACTTGATTGTGCTAGCGATTTTAAGTGGGTCCCGTGTAATATGGAGTTGGTTAATGAAACGCGATCACTGCAGTATTTCAGAGACCCATTGTGTGCTTTAGACAAGCTCGTACGTGACTACGTCATTGTTTACGTTGGCGACGTTGTGATAGTACCTATCAGAATCAATAGAGCAAGGTTTAACAAGATTTAGATCAAAAGTTTAAAAGTCCGTTTAAGGTTATAGAGGTCCTAAATGGTGACCGTCTGCTCCACTCACGAAACTGTTAAAGAAGGATTCTGTGTGGGAATGGGGTACGGTTCATGAAAACGCATTCCAATTGTTAAAATATAAATTAAGGTCTGAAAACGTTCTACTCATTTTTGACCCGAATAAAGATAACGTATATTATAATGTATTATAATTATACGGATGCAAATAGGGACGGGGTAGCCGGTTACTCATGCAAGTTACGGACGAAGGTAAAAAAAAAAAAAAAAACAGTCCATTATTATAGTAGACAAACTACAGAAGATGAGAAAAAGTATCACTCATTTAAACTGGAGTTATTGGCGATTGTTAGTAGACTTCAGAAGTTCCGATTATACTTAGTTGGGTCACCTTTTTAAATAGTGACCGATTGTAATGCCGTGCGTTAAATAAAGAGAGAGAGATTATTCCCCGGACCGCACACTGGGTTTTGTCCACACAAGAATTTTCATTTGATATAGTTCACTGAGAAGGTACGTGAATGCAACATGTAGGTAGACGCCTTGGGTCGAAATCTAATGCAATGCGGAGAAAAATCAGAAACTGAAATTATTATGTCAATAGGTAACAGAAGCGGATTGGTTGCTTTCGCTACAATTACAAGATTCTGAGTTAAAACATATTTGGGCAATGATAGAAACAGGAAAGGCCGAAGAAAATAAAGATGTTTTTGACAAATATGTCGTCTTAGGTGATAGAGTTTACAGAAACACGACCCACGAGGTTGCTAGTGGGTGGGTTCTAAAGAAATGCATTTTTTGGCAAACAATTAAATGTAACCAAACAAACTGGGGCACTTTTCTGTTGATAAAACAGTAAATCGAATAAGCCATCAGTATTGGTTTCCTAGAATGCGACACGTATTAAAAAATTATATATTAAATATATTTTAAGAATAAACCGTGTTGGCGAGGAAGGTAAAAATACGTTGACGTTGAAATTTATTTTAGGTACATGTACGAGTCAAGATAAAATGCTTTCATTGTAAATAGTTCGAGTGGTGGGTTCAAATGGGGAATGAACTTGGAACGCTCAAGTGTGACTAAAGGTCCTTTGAGTGCATGTGAAATAAGCCAAACTTGGTACGCTTAAGTGTGGCGAAAGGCCCTTTAAGTGCGAGTTGGTTTAAGATGAACTTGGTACGCTTAAGTGTGGTTAAATGCCCTTTAAGTGTAAGTCGTCTAACCGGGTTGTTAATACTATGCCACTTTAAGTACACATAATTGTTGAAGCCCACCCTCGAATACACTAATGAAGTGTTGTGCAATGAAAGATGACAGATTTAGATAGAAATCAGAACATGCCATTCAGAATCAATGCATGCAGGACTCTAAAGTAATAATTTGTGTTTCAGCACTTTATCTGAACTCGTGAGGCACCTGGTGGGACAGGCACCTGGCAGGACGGCCGTGTTGGCGATCGCTGCGTCTATCGCCTTACAAAGGGTGACGTCACCGTAGCGGCATGGTGGTCTGCGACGAGACGAAGTGCTTGCCCTGCTGAACCCCGAGCCCAGACGTAAAAACATCATCGGGTCATAATTCACCATAAGAGCAGCGTTCTGAGTGCTGCGACTAGTTAATATAATAAGATTATACTGTTCAGTCTTAAACAAACCTTTGTTAGATTAACTCGTTGTTAGATTTGACTTGTTGTATGTAAAATCTGTATAAATTTAATATTATATTCTATAACTACATATAGCCTCGTCTCATTTACAAGCATTTAGCTTAAAATAGATATTGATAATGGAGAATGAAGGTCGAGATGAAACAGTTTCAGTCGACAATAACATCTAAATTATATTATTATCTACAATATATCTATTGACCGCAAGCAGTAGATTACACGTCGATGGCATATCTCAGATAATTTATTGGTAGGTATATCATGAAATTCTGAATTGTGTAAATGTATTAAATATCACGTTAACGAGTTATATTATCATTAAGCTTAATGCGATTATAATTTATTTTAGTCATCATTAAAGAATTATCGCCATCAATAAGAAATCACTAGCTTCCGCCCGGGGCTTCGCCCGCGTTTTTAGAGATAAAAAGTAGGTAGCCTGTGTTATTCTGATGTATAAGCTATATTTACTGACTGACTGACTGACTGACTTACTCATTAAAATCCGTTCAGTAGTTTTTGCGTGACAGTGTAACAAACATCAATCCATACATACATCCATCCATCCATACACCCTCACAAACTTTTGCGTTTATAATATTAGTAGGATAGGATAATTAGCCTAATGATTCCACGAACAACTAAAATAATGTACGAATTAAAACATTGCCTCAATGATGACGGCTTAGTGATTTCAATACCTAGGTTAATTTTAAAGTACCTAGCGGGTGCTGATGCCTTTTGGTACCTAGTATGTCGATGGCAATGTTATGCAAGCCCAGAACTTAGAGCTACGTGTATTGATTACATTATTATCAGTAGTATCCATAAGTTGCTTTAACGTGCTGCTCGGGCATGTGCTGATCCCTGTCATTCAATTGCCTATTAATCCCTCTGCTAGCAATCACGTCATCCATGGGAAATGATATCTTAAGTCGAAACACGGAGGATAGCACACTTTTTATTAGCCCTAACACCCTGTATAACAATTTAAATGTCAAGTTATGTGCTATACTAGAGCGATGCCGTTGCGAGTGATGACCATTAAACGTCATATTAACGATTATCGATACAACGACAATTTTAGAATGATGTGGTTTAATAAAAGGCCGTTGTTATCTTAGTTAAGCCACACCTGACTGCGTTAGCGATGCTGATAACAGTCCAGATAAAGCGAACGATTCCATGAAAACGTTCATAGTAATATATTCCCATTCAGAATAATATAAATTTCTCAATACAAATGACAATGCTAAGTCAATATGCATGACTACTCGGAACGGTTTGCTTACTTAGGTCGACGATCTTCGTACACTTACAATATGAAACAAACGTCTAAAATAAAGAAATAAAATGATTGAATGATTGTTTCTTATCACATTTTTTATGTATTTACTGCTGTCACAAATAATGTTTAAAGTTAATTTAAGAAAGTTACTTAATATTTTTTATAGGTATATACCTACTCAAAAAAAACTGTATTTTATGTGAAATTTAAGTACCTATTCGTTTGAATATTATCAACGCAATACCGTAATATCCATAAAAACGAATTGCATATTAGATACGCGTGATCCAGCCCAGAATCACAACTCATAACCCTTCGTTGTGAGTAATAAACGCAATCTAATTTAAAAATAATCGACAGAACCATTTCTCTATCTATCCAATAGGAACTGTGAGAACCGACGATATTGTTGTTAAATTAAAATTCAATAATAGCGGACATCGGCTGGCAGCGGTAGCTTAAACTACGCTATCATACAATAAACTCAACTGCTCAATAATAATAGAACTCGATCGAACGCCCGTCACCTCCGCCGATAGTTTAGATAATGTTCACGTAATGACGCAAAATGAACTCCGACAAGTCAACAATAAAACGCCACTGTCTTGGTCACACAACACACATGATCCGCATATACATCAACTCGACTAGTCCGACTCAATGGTATTTTGCAATAGACAAAAGCCTATTGTGCATTTGAGGAAATAGCAATTGTCGCTAAATAACTCCGAGTAACAAAGAAACGCGTTACCAGAAAGATTTAAACACCAGTTTACGCTTATCGGCGTAATCTCAGCGAGAAATGTGGCAATGTAACAGTGAGAGTTCAAAACGATCGTACTTTCGTCGCAACATTCCCTTGTGATACTCCTATCTAATTATCCGTAAGGAAAGGTTGTTCAAGTTAGATAATACAGACGTCCCTCAAAGAGGAATAAAGAATACGAAGATAAGAATCGTAGGAACGTGTGAAACGTGTTCTTCAGTGTAGAACCGATACATAATTTTGTTTTGCGCAAACCAGCAAACAGAGCGATCGTTGCATATTCGTTTGCATTTACAAAACAACGGCGGCGTCAAAGAAAAACGTCGAGTTCCTGGCGTTCCCACAGACGCAACGCAGTGCACATGCAACTTGCCAACGAGTGTCCAATAAAAAACTGTGTCGTCGACCCCGCGTGCGTCAGCCTGTGATAAAGAACCCCGCTCCTTCCGTCACGTATAATACGGGGAGCAGATGACGATCAATTAAAAAGTTTGTGCGTATTAACTATGCGGGAATTAGTTTGACTCTGCGTGCGTGCCACATGGACTCAACGAATTTCTTTGTGAGAAATGGGCTCTGGCCTGTGAGTTAACGTTAATGTTACTTATCTAAATGCTACATGTTAGTCGTGATGACAGTAAACGAATGTTTAGTATAAGATGTGAGCACAGTAACATGAATCGATATTAAATTGATTATTTATGATGACATTAATACATATTAAAACATCACGTGGACGGAAGATGGTCTCTCCATCGATGGAGGGATGGGTTACCGAACTAATAAAAAATAAGCTTTCTCGGTCATTAATTTAAAGCTGGTTTTTTTATTGGTTACCAATTACACCAATAGCTACAAATACTTTCTACCGACAGAAGCATTCAGGGAGTGTTCATATGTATACACACGAACAAATACAAGAGGTAGAGGTACTACACTCGCAATGCTTGAAAGATGATAATAATTCTATCGACTCGCCTTGTCACACCCTGCTGCATTGCATAACGCTACACTCATATTTGCAATGTTTATTTGTTTACCATTGAACGTGTTTTGTTTTCGCGTCCAACTACTATAATGTATGTAACAATAGTGAAGTATAGAGACAAGTACAATATTTACGAGTGGTCGTAAACACATCACGACAAAACCGAAGAAAATAAACTGCACAAGTGAATTTTCAAACCAAACAACGTAGTATAATAAGACAACATAATTATATAATTTGAATGTTATTATTCATCACACAATAGCGGGTGCTTAAAATTGCATCATTAGTCAGTGCATTGTTTCAACACTGTACCGTTATCAACATGGTCTGATATTGATGTTCGGGTATCGTTGCTAATCGTTGCACAACATCTACATTTTAACCAATGCTGATAAATTGCCCCAAAATAATGCCACGTTATCTAGATGGGTAAAATGATATTTCAGCCACATTGTAGTAAGTGTTGATGGAGATAAAATAAGGCCTAGTTTTAACAGTAGGTATAATGAATTAACACACAAGAGGGGTCCAATATTTACATAGTAGGAAGGATTTTAAAAATCTTTGATGTCAATATGACTTATTATCTCTATAGGTATTACATTATCATATATCTTTGACTCAAAGATCTTTGATCATAATTATATTTTGATAGTGTATTACCCCGCTATGCTTATTGTTTGAAATCAAACTACAGTCAAAATCTGTTATAACGACATCGAAGGTACCACTCATCATCTGCATAGCCTTTTCCCAAATTATATTGGGGTCGGCATCCAGTCTAACTAGTTTTGGCTGAATATCAATATTTTACGTGGAGCGACTGCCATCTGACCTCCACAACCCAATTAATGGGTAATAACGGTATTCGAATGTTAGACCAGCTGTCAGACTTTAGGGCTTCTGACTACCCGTAACGATTGTCAAAGATATTCCTATGACAACCGAATCGAAGGTACCTACCACTCATATTTTGTTTATAAGAACCGATAGTCGTAACAACCGGCGGTTCTTTTGAGGGAACAGTCAGTAAGGACCTATGATTTGGGTTATTATAACCGGTATGTTGTTCTAAATGATGTCGTTGTAAACGGCTTTAACTGTAGTTGCATCTATTGCATCTGTTGACGTTTTATATATAATTATTTGCGTTTGAGACTGTTTCATCTTACAAACGTGTACGTCGGCAAAGCTTTTCTATTTTTTCTTCGTATCGTATAACGATCTTATTTAATTACCATGACCAGTTTAACTTATGGTAACTGGTCGTGCTCTTGCTAATACACACAAACCAGTTCTTTCATTCATGTTGTGGTGAGGTTATGATTTACCACGCGAAACCAGATTCTTACTACTTTATAACGTCATGAGTGCAACGACGTTTGCCACTGTTTGTTTTGAAAGTGATTCAATAATGTTTACTTGTTTAGGTATTGAAAGAGTCCATAAATATTGCTACTTTTGATTGCATCTACTGAAAATGGTCTGCTTTGAGTACTGACATGTGACTGTCTCTCGACCGCTGTGATTATTGTAAGCTAGGATGATTGAACATAACAGGCGAAATGTAGATATACTACACACCTCAACCTTCCCCTTTGAGGAATAAAATCGTATCATTATGTTGTATTAATTATGAATTTATGATAATAGAATGGAACAAAGAAATCATTAGAGAAACAAAGGAATGTCTTTAAATTGTAACTGTTACCTTTCTTCTGCATAGCTTGCTCCCACAGCAGCGATGTGATACCCTCGACCCACGCGTTCCTTATCGCAGGGTCGCTGGTCTCCAGCTTGTAAGATTTCAGGTTCCTCTTCTTGTACCAGATCGTGAACTTGTGCAGATCATGCTCCTTCGCCGTTATCCCCAAGTCATCCACGGGTATGTCGTCTTTGTATATGAAGTATTCCACTCTAGGTTGCTGGAAAATATATGAATAATCGTTTAGCATCTTTAAGATAGCGTGCAAACGTAATAGTTTCACATACCTAATCGGGTTTATCTTTATAACCACAAGATCTACCCTGGTCATTCATTAACTGACTACTATTATCAAAAATTAATTGGTATCATAAAAACCAAATTAAGATTGAAAAACACAAAAAGACACGTACAAAAATGGAAATCACGTAGCTCGAGCTGCTTTAAATATATTCTTTTTAATCTTATTTCAATATGCAATGTCAAGTTTGTTTTAACATAAAATGTAAATCAGAGTCATTGAATCGATGGACAAAAGGTCACATTAGATTTGGTTTGCTATAACGTTACCAGGTACTAGAATTACTTATGGTGATATTTGTAGCATTTGTACAATGGGATGGTCTCCCAGTATTACGTATTTCCTGTACCGTCAAACAGCTGAAATCGACGATGCGTGGTAAATTAGTCGTTCCGTAGCATTGGCAAGGTCATTTAACTCTCGCCACTACAAATTGCTATTGTGTACAAACTTCATTACAAAAATATCTTCACAACTCGATTTTGCATGCTCCCTAGCTCTTAATGTACCTACATTTTTGTTTAAGGTACGTCAGTAAAGTCCGTGACAATGACCGACTAGGTACTCATTCATAATGTCATGGTCAAAGAACCAACATACCTTTTTACTTTAATTTTGTGGAGAATTTCTGCAGTGTTTGTTTAAAATTATCTTACCTTCAGAGATAAGACTAAAATTATCTAGTGGGTTTGGTTACTCGGAATACAGTCCTTTGTTATGTTAACTTCAACTTGTAGACACTCGACAATGACATAAACTTGTAGCAAAACTATGAAGCTGTACTCGACATAAATGTGAATGATAGAATACAGATAATTCCGTCAGCGACGACGCCAGTGCGTCGCGTCTGCGTAATAAACACTTCGTAACGTCCGACGCACAATATCTCATTATGATGCAAGTTAAGTGGCAGCGAATGGCATCAAATTAAAAGTACAAATAAAAAATAAAAACTATTTGTAATACAGACTGAAGCGAGCAATTATTGTGAATGTAAACCTCTTTAGTTTTCAACTGGAAATTCGCCGCGTTCAAGTCAATACTCGGCGAGTCATCTTTCTTTCAAACGTCACCCCTTGACTGATTTGTAAACAGCTTCAAAGGCAACCGGACTAAGTTGAAATATAAAGCGCTTTCAACGTCAGAGTAAAGAAGAAAAGAAATTAATTCTGCCAATACTCGAATTTATGTTTTTTTAGGAAATCTGAGCAAAAAATAGCATAATGCAAAAGTTATTTGTGTGGAAAATAAGTATAAAATGTTTTTTAAATATACAGTACCTATGATAGTAAAACTGATATAGAAACAGTTTAATAAATAATGGTCTGTTATTTGCAGTGACCATTTTATTTAATGATGACTTTATTACAAAAAATATTTGAGTATTATTAAGTAGTAGTAATGGAGAAGGTTAATCAATCTATTAGACTGGAGAAGTACATCTGCATTCGAACTAATTGTAATCTTGTACTTATCTCGGATTGCAGCTTTTTCCCTCAGAAAGATTGAACTGGCGCCACTGACGTAGGCGCAATGTATTTCAATATATTATAATCTAAATTATAGGCTAATCCCATTATCTTCAAAGATACTGACAATGTTTTTTTCACTTAGTAATTTCCTTTAGAACATAAATAACGTAGGTACCTATTTAGTCACAACTGCCGCATTTGACCTAAAATCAGGGCATAACCCAAATAACATAGGTACTTGAAAAGCAATAAAAAGTCCCAACTGATACAGAATTACCATTAAGTTTGTCATGAAATAGCTACCTTATCATATCAGTCGACAGTGGGCACAGACTGGTATAATTATAATAATTTTATTGTTGATAAATCATGAATTCATGACTCACTAAATTATGAGTCATGCAAACAATGTTTAATGTGATCCATATATTTTATCCGTCACGGGAAACATCCATAATCCGAAATCATATACCTATTCAGCTTTCCTAGTAATCCTATATGATTTCGGAATACGAATACTCCTTGTGTGTATTATGTAATGTTGCTGTTAGCTAATTGAGTCAATCTTAAACATTCTAATACATTTATGTCCTTTAATATCAAACATAAGAAATAAACATGGTTGAAATTCTTGATAACTATCACGATCTTGAAGGAGAACAAAACATGAATTAACTTAAGTAGGTCTCATAAATAGATCTTAATAATATTGAACCTTGTAAATAAAACTTTATGGCTTCGTACTTATGAAGAGCATATTTATTAAATACGGACATCCTTGCCTGTTTGTAATTTGTTGATCGATACTCGTATTGTCATTCATAATATTAACACAACACGCGACAATATTCGCGTAATTGTTGCTTGTCAACAAAGAAAGCGCAAGTTCATTGTCATCTAGTTGTTCGTTGTTTTTATCAATATTAACTATAACAAAACATCGTTTCTCCTACATAAACTAATTAAGAAGAGAAAGAAGAATTTATGGAAAAATACAAATATTTTTAACGGTTATTTATACATTTCCATAGATTGTATCCAATTCCCAAACTAGGTATATCTACACATTTACAAGCCAGGTCATAATAACAATATTGTGTATATTATTACTATGTATGCCAAAAAATATTAGGTCAAGTATCCTGTAGATAACTTATGTTGTCTTTGTTTTGTTGATATAAATGTATGTCTTGATGAATAAGTGAAATAACATTATCATGTAGGTATGTAGGTAATATACCCCTACATTGAAATTAAAAGGAAAAGTTAATTCAGTACTGCTATAACTATCAACTTCTGAAAACTAAAAACACGCGTAAATAATAATGAAATAAATTCAATCGAAAACGTCTAAAACTTTACCGTTGATATGAGAAAAGAACAAGCATTATCTATTTTATTTTGAAACTGCTGTTTTGAAACAAAGTTTTTGTCTGCGAAATAGAGGTGGGGCAGTCGATTGTTTAAATCTGAAATCCAATCGTAAAAAGTTATTCACATTGCACAATGAATACCTACGGAGTACGGTGCGAGTGCATTGCTAATTACTTGTAAGTACTAATCAACTTTGTTTATTTACTGATAAATGAGCGTCACTATCCGGAAGTCTTGAGTATCACGTCACAATAGGTATGTACTTTAACGTTAACGTAGGTATATATCAAAATATTGACATTGTTATCTAAAATATACAAATAATGTTCTTATTTAACCGTCGTAAATATTTTGCGAAATTGCGATTTAAAATAGCTTTATTTCCGTACGATATAAGTAATCGGTTGATCGATTATTCACTTTTTATACAACGTTTATCGATTAGTACGTACGTCTATCACAAGTCAGTGGTGCTGATTCTGTTGAACATCGCACTAAACTAATTTTAATCACACTGTATCTCTTTCTTACAAATATCATTGAAAAAGGACAGAAAATATTTAGAACTGTCAAATTAGTTTACGCACTTGTCATTTACGGAAAAATAGTCATAACCTTTTGCGATTACGACTAAATTGACGTTAAAAGTATTCAAATGGACTAATTTGACAGGATTAAATATGTGCTATCCCTCTCTCATGTTTTTTATTAGAAAGAGACATAATAAGACTAAATTAGTTTAGTTCGTAAACAACAGAATCGGCACCAGTATCTTATTACTTACGATGCCTGCAAAGTTTCCTTTAGGCACGGCTGTCGATCAATTTTGTTGGACGTCTTTTAGTAAAACAGACGATGGCAACCAATATTATGTAATTAATTAGCTACTTAATTACTTAACTCACTACCAACTTATTGGTAAAGCATTAATTGATTCCTTTTAGAGCAGTTTTAATGTTGCCTCATTTACATAATAGTTGAGGTTAATTACCTTGGCATTTATTGTACAATACGTTTAAAGTCTGAGTTTTATTTCTTCACATTTTGTTATAAATATCAAGGTATGTATATTATAGTCATGTGCAACAATTAATACTAATTGAGTTTTTACTTCAAATCGTTAAATGCTACGTTATCGCGGCCCTAATGACTTTAAAACCTTATTAGTCATTGAAACAGTTGCTAATAACTATCAGAAATAAGTAACGACTTTGGGCCGTACCACAAAAAAGATAGACACGCGTTAAACGCGAATGCTACCAAAAATAATACGCACTTGTTTTAGCACTAACTTGTCTAAAACAAGTGTGTATTATTTTTGGTAGCATTCGTGTTTAACGAGTGTCTATCTTTTTTGTGGTAGGGCTGTTTAAGTTTAAACACTAACTAACAACTACAACTTTTTCATAAAAATACCCAGACACTCAAAAATATGCAAAACAATAAAAACATCCTTGCTGTCTGCGGCGTCTACTTATTTGTTTGTGTTTGTGTGCACACATGTACACGTTAGCGTTTGTCTGTGTGAACATAACAGTAGAATATACACTGACCTTTCTATACACAACAGTGATGAGCACAAGCTTGTCGAAGAGGAATATCCTCATTAGCTGTCTGCGGCGGCGCGCCGTGTCCATCGCATAGAACTCGTTCTGGCGCAGTAGCCGGCCCTGGTTCAGCAGGTTCAAATATAGCTGGAACAGAACCGATCAATAGTCTCGCGAATTAAATAAAAGCCCTTCCGGACACAAATAGATTTCGGATGAAACCTGCCTATGTGTAACGGTTGAAGGCTTCCACGAATTTATAGTTCACGAGTTTTATAAACTACACATTTCTCATTTCGTTTATTATTTTGTGTGTACAAAATACAATTCTCTGTGTTTTCAAACGGACAGTTTTAATTTATTCAGTCTAGGGATATTCTCTGCCGTCCAATCGATGGTAGCACAGATTGCAGGTGATACTCATAAACAATATCCACCAATAATAACATGTTATTAATTATGCCACATTTAAAATATGATGCCCTCATTTATTTACCTGGTAAATGTTATTAACAGAAAGTGAATGCATTTGTAGCAGAGTCAACTTCAGCCAGGTACCTATTATAATGCAGATATTTCGTAAAATTCGTCACACTTATTATTCTCATTATCATCCAACATATGAACATACCTATCATGATAAAATGAGTGATAACGAACTTTGTCCAACGCCTGTGGCAAACAACGTGTATACCATATGACTAACTGGCATTATCGTAGATATTATTTAAGTTTATCTTTCTATCTACATCTAATTTATTAACGATAATGTTTTACATAACGTTTTAAAGTCTTGATATTAAAACAATGTTATTTACTCACCGGACAGTCCGTAATATTCTCCAGCGCCATAATTTCATCGACCGCTGTTAGTACACATTCGATCATAGTTTTGGCGAGCTTCAAACTCTCCAGCGGCGTCTCCTCGCTGTCGGAGGACTCTCCGTTGCTGCCGCCGGTCTCGTCACTGTCCACACTTAGTTTCGATATCCTCGATTCAGACTCACACCTCTCGTTCTCATAACTCATATAAGTTTTTACTAAATCCGCCAAGAACAACTTGTATCTCGGTATCCTCTGCACTGGTTCGAGAAGGTAACTTGAGAGATCTAATCGATCACCTAATTCTAATTGTATTCCCTGGAACATCAAGATTAGACATAAATCATTTGTAAATCGATTCGATTTATAGCCAGCGTCTACCGTTAAATTACATTTAGTAAATACATATAATTTGATAGCCTTTCACCGGCTTTCATGCGTAATTTGGGTCGAATGATATGTGATCGCGATCGAGGTGTGGGATAACTGGAGCAGAATTTTATTCGAACAAGTAGACTGAGAAGGTTCACAGAAGGAAATGGCGCGCGACAATTATAATAATAAAATACAAACTTTCACTAACTTAGACGTTTATGTCTCAACGTTTAGCTCTTGGTCAAAGAAAGAAGTTACATTATGAGAAAACTAATTTGAAAAATAACGCGAGGAGCTTCTAGTACATTCGCTCACATTGCGCGGGCAGAATTAAATTAATTTGTATAATTAATGACTGTTTATACGTAACGGAATATTATTTTTTTGAAGCGGCGGCGGTCGAGTAATGCCTATGAATGTGCGAGTATAACGGTAGCGCCAACAGTTAGGCGGTTGTTTAGCAGCCATCCAGCACACCGTACACTTAACAGAAATGAGGAAATAACGCTCAACGTCCATCGACCATCGTGATGCGTGCATGCGGCCAACCGATAATGCTTCAATCAATTTATTTTTTACGGTAATCCATACCATGTACTTAATACTGCCATCTAAGCCATAATGTCGCGTACAATAAACATAGATACGACCGAAGTGAGAATTAAAATCAAATATGACGTAGTTATTTTTTTTAAATAGCTACTTGTGTTCAGTCTGATAAACAGGGTTTATTTTTCATGGACACGGAAATCCCAAGTTAAACGGATGCGTCGTATAAATATCCAGAATTTTTGTGATACGATAAATGATAAAATACTGTGTAATATTTTTGTCATCATCATGTTTATTTAAATTATCGCAATAAAACTGTAATTCTCGCTGTCAGAAGTGGTTTCACCTTTTTGTCGTAAATTGAAAGTCGTAAGAAATACTTAGCTAGCAATAAACTTCTGAGCTTACCTGGAAAAACTGCTTGTGTTCGAATACCAGTCTCGTCGCTCTCTTATTATTCCTAGAGTACATAACGTACATATTGAACCTCTTTTCCTGCAAACAAATAAAATAACGTGATTGTTTCGTAAACCCCTTCTTGTATTGTTTATATTAAAATCTATTTCAATCAGTCAAAAGTCACGTACATTAACCGCGATCATTATTTTTGATTTCCTATCATACACTCGGTAGTTTAAGTGAAATTCCTATACTTTCTCCGGATACAATTGAAATGAGTAAAACTATCGGAAACTAGGGGTCAATGTGGCGATAAGCTGAAGAACTGTGAAGAATCGTATGGCACGTTGATAGGTATTGCTCGTCCATTTAAATAGGAGCCGTAGTTACTCAAAGTTGCCATGTTTTAGCCATTTCTATGAATCAAAACTGTGAGGAAAGACGATCTTATTACGGCGGTGAAGTGCGAAGGCATAGAATCACGCGCTCCGCCAGTCCGTGACACCAATGTTTTTATAACGATTTGCTCTTAATCGGTCATTACGCTGACTATTTTACTCTAGTTAGGATAGATAATTATTTCAGGGTGAACATGACGGTGTTTAAAAATAGAATGGTTATTAAAAAATTAAACATTACGCGCTTTTCGGCACGTACAGATAGTTACTATGTCAAATTATGTCCATCTTCAACATCAGACGATTTTCATTATGGAAAACAACGTGATCGATTTCTTACTACCGCTATAAAACCCTAGATAAAATCGGAACCGCAGACAAACAAAGAAACCAACATGGCTTTATTTCTAAGTTCACATTCATATTTTTTAAATAACTAAAAATTAAAAAAAAAAATTCGGCACTTACGTATTTCCTAAAACACTGTCCCAACTTTCTGAGATCATTTTCGCAGTCTCTCAAAGCCGGCAGGAACTCTTCAGAATGAAACCTAAATATCCTTTCGATATTGCCGAAGATCTCGGTCTCTAGTCCTCTGAAGGTGGGCGATAGGTCAGCTCGGCGCATGTTCGGGATATAGTCTTCTACGACATGCCTCAACCTTTCCACATAGACATTCTCCGTATGTACCAATTCGTTCACTCGTTCTGTAAGTCGTCTGTAAATAAAACATGATGTTATTCAACAACAACAACAAAGGTCTCATTGTTATTGATAACAATGTAAACGTTTATACCTACTCGATTTTAGGGGATTTTTTTTACAGCCGATGGTGAAAACCCTTAATGATATGGGGGGCTTTTCCCGGGTTTCCTAATTGTTACTGGGAACCGCGTCGCAAATTATTTTTTTTGCGATAATATCAGGTACCTACTTCTATTACCTACTATTACTGCTAATGCTATTCTGTGTTATAGTGTAATTCTTGACTTATAGGTATTTTGAAACGATTTATCGTGGGTAAACAACACATATTCCAAAAAAAGAATTAGGTGCTGATAAAAACATGACGAATGATATTTATCGTTAAACAATCGGCCTAAACTTAGTTCCTTACATAGTTTTGCGATTCTCAACCTTAGCTATTGTTTCTTATTGTTTAAACAATATTACTGACATAAAGAGATACCTTTTATCATTTTGTGAACCTACTAAACGTAAGCCGACTCATCATAAGTATGCTAGCTTTATCATCGGAATAAATATGTAATACATTTTTTTTAACAAACTATAGCCATTATCGCCAAAATATAAAGTACGCATTAGTGAATTACATAATTATTTAAATTTAAACTGACAATCTTTTAGGTAAGTAAACAATTATATTAGTTAAGTTATTCCTCAATACTCTAGTATGAATACACAATGTACGCCCCAATGCTAAAAATATCTTTATCATATTACTTTATCAAACAGGTCAAGATTGTTCCACTGTCAGTAAGGACTTAAGGATATTGAGTGCAAATGATAAAATGTATCACTTCCTACGTTGTATCTCGTCTGTGAGACACACTACAGCTTCTGATGAACTTGCAATAAAAAATTAATACAATCGAAATGTTTAAGCAATATAAGCCTATATTACACGTTTCGAAATATTGCCTTGAAATTTTCAGTATAGAAAATGTATTGTTACATGTTTCAAATGCCTTGTTACTACTTAGTTGTTTTATTACACAATATACCAGCTGTTTTGGTACACTTTGTGCTACAGCTTTCTCGATAAACTGACCGGGCTTCAAGTCTGCTATTGCCTGCTATGCCTTGTCATTCTGACAAGGATACAACTTCATTCAATAACTATTATTCCAAAAGTACTATAAATTCACTATAGATGATCTATGTATAGTCTCGTGAAGAATTTGTGATAGAAAAGCGATCGTTATTACCATTAACACAAAAGACGATAATCGAAGTAATTTATTGAACAACTACTAGAGAAGGTAATAACTATTTTTAAATATTATTGATTTTCGCCATCGAAAAACTATAATGACGCCTTTAAATCAGTAGATTTATAAAATTGACAAAACCAACAATTACAATGTCGATGATTCTGACACAATTACAGGGCCCTGCAGTGCTGCAGTGAAGCCCCGAGTTCAACTCTCGAGATTAAAACAGCATATTGATAAAATTATAGCCATTCAACTTGATAACCCAAATATGTACCTATATCATTATGTGTATGTAGTTAGGGGTTAGTAATGCTGGCGCAAACTATTGCTGATCCTTATGTACCTAATACTACGACCTTTAATTTCAAAAATATCGCCGTTGGGAACCGGAGTAGCCTTGGAGTAGCAGTGATACCAGACGAAAATAATTGCAAACTACCGCAGCAGATTAATGTTGCCGTGTTTTAAGTTGAATTATCTACCTTAGACTGACTTTTAAATTACAGTGTCAATTTAAAGAAAATACAACTTTTTTGGACTTACAAGGAGGTGGTCGACGGCACCTATTTCTGTCTGCAAGGTTAAAAGTAACCTAACACGAAGGGGTTAACGGGGGCTTCATTCGCTCGCTTTGCTCGCTCACTGAAGCCCCCGTCAACCCCTTCGAACCTAACCTGTCCGTGTCGGGGTGCCGCAAGTTCCCGAGCTCGCTTCAATCGCTCTTGGACCCTAATGTTACTCAAATGAAACATGAAATGTTTTTTTAATTATGCCAAATTGCCAACCCCATTTCCCGCTTTTTTTCCAAAGTCAGCGCCGGCTGCCAATTCAGCAACCGGTGCCGGCTGCAATTTCAGGTCACGGCGGCGGTCGCGGAGTCACTTCCTTCAAGAAACCCTATGTTTGGCAGTCAACAGTGACTAACCAAAAGAAATAGTGTTTATTTGAACATAAGAAGAATATCTATACATATTTGAAGTCAGAGTGTCGTGACGTTGTTGGCTACTCATAATTTCACATGTTAATTGTAATTATTCTAAGGCCCGTATTCCAGAACGATACTCGAGCACCGATTTCTGCTTGAGCAGAGATTTAAAGACATTTGATTGGTTGAAACTAGTTTCAATCTATGCTCAAGCAGAGATCGGTGCTCGAGTATCATTCTGGAATACGGGCCTTAGTTATGAAATGTGTGTAGATAGCTGTTGTTTACCCTAATCAATATGCATATATTTTTACCCTATCAGTATAGCTGAGCTTAAATTGAGGGAATTTGATAGATAGATATACGCTTAGGTAAATAACACAATATGACCGATTACTTGACTTATTTTGAGTTAAAATAGTATACGTCTACAATTACCTAAACACACTATGCAAAATTAGGTATTAACACAAATAATAAGCAAAAATTATTATCTAAGTAGGTATATAAATTTTAAAAAGCATTTTATGACGCTTGTTTTTAGTTTTATTAAATTAAAACATGGTCAAAACATTTAATTTTATACGGTTTTCCTTGTATTATCTTACTGATTCAAATACATAATTGTAAAACCGATGTTTACTGTGAAATTTGCGATGTTTCGAACGATACCAGGTCTTATTTGGAGATGTTATTTACACAATATTACAGATCTAGCGTCAATTCAAAGATTGCGCTGCGGTATTGAGTAACAAACGAATCGTTTGAATACGATAGCTTGGGAAGTATTACGAGCCTAACGCTTTTCTGTGGAGCAATAAATGAAAACCGGACAAGTGCGATAGGACTCGCGCCCTGAGGATTCCGTACAAAATGTAAGTTTGTAATCGCAAAAAAAATGTGATATAACTGTGATTAACGATTTTTATTTACTTGTGCTATGTGACCGTGCTTTTTGCTAAATTTCATGATTCTAGTCAACGGGAAGTATCGTAAAGGTTGTGATTTATTTGCCAGTTAAAATATGCGTTGACTTAGAAACTTGATTTTTACAGCTCCAAGAGATTGTAAACCTAAGTATTTGATATTATGTAATTTCAAATTGATACCTCCACCCGTTCTTGAGAAGAAGGGCCTTGACAGACAGACATAACTACAACAAAATGATCCTACAAAGGTTATTTTTTATCTTTTGAGGTACGGAACCCTAAAAAAGGGTATATTTATTTTCCTCCATTTTTTTTTAATATAGCGTGATTTACTTAAGTCCTAAATCCTAACGAATGATTTAAGACATATTTAATCAAACTGTACGAGTATTATCTCTTCTGTTATTAATAAATATATAGTAATATCACTACAATTAAAGCAATCACTTCCGTCAATAGGTAGGTACCTACTACTACCTACTAACATAGCAATTTATTTTAAAATGTGACCATTTTCGAGGTGTTTATTTACGAGTAGGTATATAACATTATGTAGTTCATTAACGTATTTAAACTTGGCTACAATTTGCAACAGTGATTCAATAACAATAGTGTATTTGTAACAATGGTAACAAAATAATAGTACGAAAATCTGTATCTTTGAAAATGTTTTCTGGCATATTTGCAAAGAAAAGCTTGCTTGAAGTAAAATTAATATTTGGTTTGACAAAATTACAAATTAGGTAGCTACGTAATTACTAGTTTTGTGATTGGTAAGAATTAATGTTTGTTAAAAGTTACTAGGTAATTATAATGATAAATTTAAGTGATAATTTACTAGCTACTTAACTCATTTTTTATTGACGCATTTTGTTATTGTTGTACCTATGATGGTTTGAGTCTGACAGATCCAGAAAAAATGTTAACGTAACCGTAATGATGCAGAATGCTATCAAACTATGTAGTTTCCTTACCTACGATATTTATCTTATTATTATTATTATCTGTTTTATCCCGAACGTAATACAGGAGTAGTATTAACTTATCAAAATATTCTTATCATTATAAAATTTCATAAAGAAAGAATGTAGGCATGGGGAATCCACATTTCCTAATGACGTAATTGTCACCTGTCTATAGCAATCGTCATCGGCTGATAGCCAATGTAGGCGAAAGTAACAGTATGACTCACTGATTTCACCACATCAAATATAAATCGTATTTATATAGCATTTATATCTATTACCTGCGTGGCATACATGATTCGTTTAACCTTATAATTTTATCTATAAAACGTACAAAATATAAATACATCCCAAGATATATCACAATTCTTATACATATAGGTAATAACCTTGATGTTTTCCGCGATTTTACGTAAAACGAGCATTGAGACTGCGGTGTAATCTATAAAAGTAACAAGTGAGAATTGTATTTGTAGTCTTTATACGTGAATAATACTAACAAAACGTAAATACAAGAGCAACCTTGGCATCCACGCCGACGCTTGCGCATCTATATAAAAATATACAATGTGACGTCATGAACCTGCCAAATGAGATGATGATGAATTTTAATAGTATTCTTTGGCGGTAATCAGGTCGTCTTTCGAAATACCAAGCTACTAAGTACTACTATATCACTATCTGACATAATTATCATAAGTATTTGAGGACCTTCTGTTCAAAAGGAGATAAATCCAATTTTCATTTTATTTGTTTTTTTTTTTTATTACTTTCTGTTGTATGCTTTGAACATACAACAGAAAGTAATTTATAACTGTTCCAAATTTCAAGTCGATAGCATAATTAGTTGCTGAAATAAGCAGGTGTGACAGACAGACAGACACACAGGCAGACAGACGAAGTCGCACCATAAGGGTTCCTTTTTTACCATTTTGGTACGGAACCCTAAAGTCTATAACAAAGGAGATATATTTTGCTAGGTAGATACGAGTATATATTTCGGAGCAAAATTCACCAAATATCAGTAAATTGCGTTTTCTGAAAATGTTGTTAGGGTGGGTTATCTCCTTTTGAACTCTCCTGCTCGATGCTCCTCATGTTCGATGCAGAATTTTGACAGCAAATGCATATTGATTTTACGTCAAAATTCTCTGAAACCACATACCTGCAGTGGTATTCAGTCTCAGATCATAAAACAACCTTGTTTCTATGATCTGAGTATTCAGTCTATTTATTCCAGAAACTTAATAATAAATTACTAGTCATCACTTTTATTATTTTGATTTGAAATCGATGCAACCGATTTCGTAGAAATACCTACGTCCAAATTGCTTGGAATACCGACTAAACTACAAGAGTAACCCAAATTTAATTAGCATTAATAACCTAGAAATAAAGTTTTAACGGAAGAAGCCCTACAATACCACCAATTCTTTTACGACAGCTACTAGAAACTAAAAAAACCGGCTAAGTGCGTGTCGGACCATGCAACTGTAGGGTTCCGTAGCAAGGAGTATTCATATCGTTACTTGGTTGACTATACGTCCTCAATTTCCATGTTTACAAATAAGTACACGGTTATTCGATTCAATTTCGTTTCACAGCTGTATTTGGGTGAACGTAAATGAAAACAATGCCAAACTTCATTAAAAGGGGGCAGCAAATTGAAGTAAATAACTACGGACCCTGTGATACAAAATACTTTACTCTTAATGACTAGGAAACTAATAAAATGAATTGCATTATAAATTACAAGATTCTTTTGATTCTAATGAAAATACCCGATTATTTAATTTACAATACGGAATACGGAAGGTTGTTTATACAAATCTTATTATGTATTTCAGTAGCTACGAAAACTTTCAGGAGCCATCATAATCACAATACCTACCTACTTTTTTTTTTTTTGTGGATGGGAAATCATCAAATGACCCCTCCCGCTCTGGGCGGAGCGGAAGGGAGTGTCAGACTCTTACTGACTAAAACCCACCCGTGTTCCTTCCTTAGCCCTTTTGTCCGGGTCAGCGGTATCCCTTTCGGACAATCCCGCTTTCCTGGCAGGCTTGGGCCCTAGTGGGCCCCCTCATACCTACCTACTTACTTAAACTCTACGATTTTTAGAAAGGAATTTAAGTAGCAAAAGTACTTATTTTCTCTTTTCGAGTATCAATGTATCATACAACAAAGATTGTTTATTATAGGTATGGTTATATTCCAAATAGAGACGAAACAGCTAGAATTATTTTTTCTGTTGCTTTTCCTAACAATTTTCCTAGATACGTTTTCTGTCGGTTATTTCAAAAGAATTGAATATGACCCACCCTATAACTCTTAACTTCTTATAAATATATAATTATGTTTGTATAAATTTACGGCGTAGGTTTGTCTAGTAAAATTGTCCTTAAATCACTCAAAAAAAATATCCAAAAACCAGCTAGGCTGTTAGCAAAGAAAATTGGAGTATCTATGTTTTACTCACACGTAAATTTTGAATGCACAATACACATTGGATTTAAATAGCCATTGTTTATAAACACTAGGCCTGTTTCGGTTGCAGTTACGATTCTCATACTATCTACCTACCAACTCATATGATACAACGAATTAGTAAACGATACACCAGTCAATAGATGATGTAATACAATCGATATGGACGTAAACATGCTTTGTCTACTAGTACTAATAATAAAAGTAATTGACAACGCTACGCTAAAGAAATAGTCATGCCGTACTAAGAGTATAAAATCTACATAGCTATAACATAATTAATAATTTGCATTTTCCATGTTACGGAACCTTTAGTAACTCAATAACTTCATGTTTTAGCGTAACACAACGCCCGCCATATGAGTAAAATTAAAACTAAACTGTGAAAGTCAACAATGAACTGTAAAGTGTAAAATGATAATATTGATTTTGTAATACTAACACACCAATTAATGGCGCTGAAAACGATATGGTGCTTTCAGATATTTTTTTTCCATATACCTATTATTTGCAACGAGTTTTCAATGAGAATAAACCACCGGGTCTTTCGGCACAGCTACCATTAATGGTACTAAGGGATAAGCATCGATCAAATACATAGAACGAGTTTTATGCTGGGTTGATGTTTAATGCAGGGCATAAATCGTCGTTGATAGCCCCACACTGCGTAACTAACATTGTTAAATACCGTGTCATGTACACTGTCGCAAATTTTACAGGAGGGTCAAAAAAATAATTGGCTTAAGAACAAATCAGCAGAATTTTCCATTAATGAACTAGTGTTCAGGACCACTTCGTTAATTTTAGCTAATGTAAAAATAATTACGTACTCATTTTAAAGTTAATATTCCCAGTAATTTTTTACAAACATAATCGAGCATAAACATAGACACAGGCCTCCTCTCTGTGAGAGGGAATAGGCTGTAGTTCACCACGTGGGCCTAGTGCTGGTTGGTGTTTTTTACAAAAAAAGATTCCGACGAATTGAGAACCTCCTCCTATTTTTGAAGTCGGTTAATAATCATTTTTAATCATAATTATGCACTTAAAATCATACACGGTATTGAACAACGTAAGTTACGCGGTATTGGACTATCAATGACATTATGTGTTACAATTAAATAACTTTAAAAGAAGTCCCTTTAATTTAATAATTGGATTTTTTACACTAGGTATCTTATTAAGAACTGTCGATTTGTTTAAAATTGATAGCAGGTGAATACTCGTTATACCGCAGATATGGCGTCCACTGGTGGATATAGTAAGCCGTTATAATAATTATGCCAGCATAATAATTAGGTATGCTTCGCACAGGAACAACATACAACGACCTTGCCACCTACGTAGGCGACTATTTAGCATGCTTCATTTATGATACAAGAATCTTTATGAATCACGTGCAAGATTAGATTATTATATATTAAAATATTTTTTATCAAAATAAAAATGATATCTCTAAACTTACGTACCTCTAAATATTTTAATTGTATCAGTTAATTAGGTATACATTCCACCAAATTCTTTATTCTTTTATTTTGATATAGGTAGGTATACTGTTAAATCCATCCTAAATCTTCTCGCCATTTTGTTTTTTTTATCCTACAGCTTATTGAACTCTGATGTTTTTATTGTGACTTACGAACAAAAAGTTTCAAATATGGAATCAAGTCGCATTCCAATTTGAAACCTTTTTTGATAAAGGCTTTTATATTTGCTTCAGCGATTTGTTTTGTGTTTTATTACTATTGTTGTGCATTCCGAATACTTGCCCATTGACTGATATATTCACAGATGATCAATATAATTATTTAAATATCTCTGTAAGTATAAATCTAAATCTCGTCAACCGGCGGTGAAATACCTACGTATAAGCCACCTGCCCACTTACCTCGCACCATATGAATAAACATCAAGGTGAAACCTCATACACGGTAGCAAGACATAAGTACGTGAGCAAGTTTGTATGCAGTAAGCATTCTACTTAATTTTTATATTTTAAGTATTGGTGTAATCATATGATCAACGTACCTACAATAAACTAGTATTCATTAAACAACTGCACTAAATAGCAAATGGCAAAACAAAGACGCACTAACCATACCAGCACGCACTTAGAAGGTAAAAGATATCTTATCATTTCGTGACAAAGCCTGGCAGCGATATCGCAAATATTTTCCTCGATATCTTATAAAAACTCAAGTGACCTCACCTGCGATATTTCTCCTTTTTCGATTCCACCGGCATCAATACCGGTTCCGTAGACTTGGAAATACACCATTCGTTCACTGCACTCACAGTAAGAAACTCTGAGTCCGGCGCGTGGCACACCTCAGAGCCAAACTCGTCCGAAGACACAGTAATACTATCGTACTTCTGGTACGGAACCATGTCGAAAGACGATATCGATTTTATACTAACATTGTCATAATTAACACGATCACCATAGTCACCTGAAGAAACAGAGACATCGTCTCCTCTTTCACTTAGTTCATCACTATTTTCTTCGTTTATCAATGTGTCCGTAGAATGATCGGTTGACAACGTTTCCGCTGCACCGTCATCTATGCTAACTACGTATTCCTTTCCATTACTCAAATTGTCACTTGAATCGCTACTACCATCAGAGCTTTCTTTTTCTGACGATTCTTCAACGGGCTCTTGACTAGTTATATCTTCTTCATTGTCAGACGGATCTGATCGTTTAAGTCTTAGCAACTTTTCTAAATCACTTTGCTTAACCCCGTAAGACCAATGCCTTTCCCCGGGGTGCCCTTGACCTGCTGTAGATTTTCTCCTAATGACAGGTGGCTGTCGCGATCGTCTCGTGACGATAGGTGACGAGGACGGCGTAGTAAAGGAATACCGTCTTTCCCTAAACGTGATTTCCTGTGGAACAGGTGGTTTTCTCTCCGGTGTAGGGGCATCCTTAAATTGATCCGGAGGAGGCGGGGCAGGTCTGTGAGGCACAAGTACATCTCCTGATTTCCTATCTGAGACAAAACCTGATGAACTAGATTCATAACTATGTTCTGAAGCATTAGATAAAATGGAATTCACTGATACATTCGAGTTTCTATCTTGGGATTTAGTCACTGGACACAAATGTTGAAAATGGGGTTGAATAGGATTAACTACACTTGTCAAACTTCCCAAAGGTGATTTACACTTTTCTAGCGACTCTCTAGAGCCACCTAGGTTATTTAGGTTGGTCCTTTCGAAGCGGAGAATCATATCTCTAACACTGGCTCTGTCCTTTCTGATGATAACACCGTCTTCGTCGGAAGCATTTCCAGAAGACGACTGGAGCTCGTAGTCGAGCCGGGTGCAACACTCCTCTTGTGTCATGGCGTGATGTAGGCAAACGCAAGGTTACACAAGCCGCGGGCACGGCTGAGCGGGCTCATATCAAAACGTCCGCGGTGCGCACCTCCGACACGCGCGCGCCACTGATAACCAAACACGACTGACAGCGGCGCGCGCGCCACACCGCCCACCGCTTTCATAAAACACCAATGCAATACAGCACATACTGCCAGCTGGATACGGAACGCGCGGGTCTACTTACACTGGACGAATTTTAATGTACCCTAGAAAATTTATTCTTTGGTTCTTTTGCGCTAAGTCATACGAGTTAAAAACGCTTAAGTGTTACAAAATTTTAATTATAATTACTTTATAGTCAAAAAAAATATGAACTTGCGTTTCATCGACAGACTGTCAAATAACAAGATTATTAGTTATTTAAGATATCATTTTCTTTTTTTCTTAAATGATAAGTCAAAACGCCTGTCAAACATACATTCCTAATTAAATTAAGTACACGTCTGATTTTTAATGTTAAATGGGACAAATCTTTTAAGTCTAAAGAAAACTTTATTGTATTTTAGGTATATCGGTTGTTATTGACTGATTGCCAACCAGACTACAACAACAAGCAATCGACTGGGTTACTAAACCCAATACAGTTAGATAGTAATTAATTAAGACTTCGAGCCTCAAACCAAGGCTACCGCTGCCGCCTACAATTCGTACAGAACCTACAACGATCGAAATAAAGTAATCAAATCGATAGTTGTAGGTTCAAGTTTAATTAAAACAAACTTGTTTTTATGTTGGTTTATCTTACAAATCCTACTATCCTACTAATAATAATAAATGCGAAAGTATGTGCATGTTTGTTGTTTGTTCTTCGTCACGCTGAAACGGCTGAACAGATTTAGATAAAATTTGACATAGAGGTAGCCTGGGACCTATAAAAACGCATAGGCTTTTTATCGATTTTCACGCAGACGAAGTCGCGAGCAACAGCTAGTATTTTGTATAACAGTATCTGTATTAATAACACAGTTTTGAGGTTGAACACATTTAAGTATTGTTTATTACACCTAAGCATATTATTACATTCAGTCATTTGTAACCGAATGGTTTTACCCTTATCCATATTGCGTGCTTAAACATGCTACCTGCTTCCGAAGCATGATACCCTACTTGCTTATAAAATGCATTGTTCAATTATAACATAGAGAACGCTATTATTAAGTACTGCATGTTTTCTAGATCAGAATCTTTAAAGAAAAGTTAATTACCACGCCATGAAAAACATAAGTGGATTGGCCTATTTTGGAAGTGAATAAAGTGAAGAATACAATATTTTAAACCAATTCATTGCTATTTTGCAAGCAATTACGCGTTTGCGTTTTTTTTTTGTTAATGTTACATTATGAGGTATCACTTTCATTCAAATATGCAGTATCATCAAAAACTTATCAACGTTTGTGTAACAGGAGCCAAAAAAGAAAAGCCTTCAGGATAGAAAAACACTATAAATAATTATTTATTTGTACAACAATAGACGTATACATAAAAAATAAATTAGACTATTTGCTCTGTCATTAATCGACTTCTAGACTTCTGAAGGATCCTTCTACGCCGAACAAGTTTGAGGAGTTCTTGGGACTCCCAGGCCGCTTGGACTCATCAGAACGGGCCTCCTCTTGTTTCAAGAACCAGTCGCGGTAACTCTCTACTTTGGCTTTCCAGTGATCTGCGAAAATTACATTATGTGTGAGTTTCTAGTCGCCGCTGTTCTAACAGGTTGTATACACATGTCATTATTATGTACTTAGTGCAATTTGTTTTGCAAGTAATTGTTGTATGTTACCCAACACGTTTTATTTGAAGTACCTAATCTTATCAGACTGAGGTCTTAATGGTCGTAAGCGAGACCGACTTAATGTGGGATCCTAGTTCGATCCCCGTGCAGAGGGAAATTTTATTGGGTTTTCTCATTAGGAAATTCGCAATGGCAGCCCAGACTCAGGACTTGTGCCCGGTAAATGGCAATAGGTTCGCCTCCTATTACTAGGAACATATCTGGCAAAATTTCACCTGTTATTGTTATGTTAGGTACCTGTTAATTCTTGCAACTGTCCGTCGGCACCTCCGTATTCGACCGGGAGGACAGACTTTGGTATTATTTTATATAAGGTCTCATAGTTTTGATTATGCACACGAATCTGAAATCAAAACAAAGATGTTATTACTTCCCTGCTTTTGTTAAGTTCATCGAATCGACCGTTGTTTTTTATTGCAAACGTTAGAACTTGTACCTATACAAAAAATACCAAGAAATATGACTAATACAAATGATTATTTTAATATTAGATAAAGTAATAATAATTTTCTTACTCTCTTTTTTAATTTTTCTCCTAAAAATGCTTTCATTATTGTGTATGCCGTTTCGAAACCCGGCGGTGTGTTCAGGATGTGGTTTGCCTTTACTCGTACTGGGAGAGCCTTCTCGAAGCATGTTATGGACTTTTTGGCTAACGCCGGGGTCCATTGACTTAGTACACTTATTCCTACATCTTTCATGTCGACTATTACAACCTGAAACAAATGCTTTGTTTGATGACAATGGACCGCATACACATCCTAAAATGGTTAACCATCTTTTGGGTACATTTTTTCATCAATATAGTACATATTTCTGGTTCAGCTCTTATTATGAAAAATAAGAATGGGCTCGACACGACCCTTATAATCCTACCCTGACCGGAATGTCGGTAAAGTGATCCTACCTCGCCAGAAACAGAGAAATTGTCATCTTCAAGCATTAATATCTCGGTCACCATGAGAGCCACCTTAATTAAGTCAGTCAGGTGATATTTAGAAGGGTCGAACACTCCTAACCTCATTATACATGTTCGTGGCGAATCTTCTTCTACACAATTCTTCAATGGCAGAAAAACTCTGAAAGTAAATGAAAAATTTACTTTTGATTATCCAACCAAAAATTATTAAAATACCACAGCTAGAATATAAATGTATTCGCACAAAAATAAAAGTAGAACGCTGGAGTCGTTTCCAAAACCACATTTTAGCCGAAAGTGCCATGTTCCACTTTCCTCATTTAGTCAGCATTGATTAGACGCTGGGGTAAAAATATTTGCTTACCCGAGTTTAAGTATTTCTTGAATCTTAGGTCCGCTGGGATCTCTGTTTGCGAAAAATTCTGGTACAATAGTTTTTAAAGTGTAATACATATCCAACTTCTCTTTGGCTCTTTCGAGGCTGTATTTTCCACCGCGCAAAAATCCTATCAGCCATTGATCCGCTGAAAATAAATTGGGTCTTATTTTTAATACATTTTATTGCCTCCATAAGACATGTTTTTAGGAAATTAACCTTGTAAAGGTATCATTGCGCAATTTTCCACGATCGAATTAGATTCTTCCAAACGAGACTTACAGCGACATCTTTTCAATACGGATGGAACTAACGACTAAAGTAGAGTACACACAGACGTTGGGTTTCTAATAACGCTCCAGTGTGTAAACAACATTGCTGTTTTATTTCGTGCAGTGATGTTATCGTAGATGTCGCTTTAATATAAACTTCTCTGTTTTAGTTTATAATGTTAATGGTGCAGAGAACCTTACTCACATGGTTGTACAGATTGCAGATGTGGCTGCTTTTTCAGCCATTCTCTCATGGCTGTAAGATCAGACTGCATTCTTCGAGGATCCTCATTGATTTCTTTCTCGGCCTTCTTAAAGAGAGCAGCTGACAGTGGCCGGACAGTCATTTTTGATAATATTGTTGTTATGTCTAAATAAAAAAAATGATAGATTCATTAAAGAATAAATTGGGGGAAAAACGTAGAGCAATCTAATCTACCTCTATGATTAATGATTTTATGAATTACAAGATCGTACCTACCTACCTATTTAATGATTTATTATTTTTTTGTTTGATAAAATGATCGATTCACTAAAGTTCAAGGGCGAAATGTAGGTAGAATATCGATCTATGTTTTATCTCTGTCCATAAAAGGTGTGTGCTTATTTAATACTCATATATCTATAATATCAGAACTATTTAAGTATATTAACTACCTACCTACCTAGGTAGTTAATTGCAATGATGATGTTTCAAATTTGATACTTAATCCTTATATTTTGTGTCTCCTGCTTTACCTTGAATTTAAGTCGGAAAGTGCAAATGACGAAACTAAACTGAATCGACATAATTACTAATTAGAATCACAATTACCTCTTTTACTTAAGTACACAACATAACGACACAACCTTCTTTCTGTAATTAAGTAATTTAAGTATTCAACGCAGTGCTGCCAACTCGAAAAAGTCAAAGTCGCTAGACTCGCATATACCTAGTTGCTAAAATTTTAAGTTGAAATCCGAGTTCCAACCCAACGTCAACTTATCGTTAACTGAGTAACGAACTTTTTTGCTCTTACTATCATTTTTACACTCCAAAATGGAACAATACGGCTAATAAGTAATAAGCCGGCGTGAAACGACGCTTGCGTCGTGTTTCGCCGAGTGAGTGAAGGTACCGGAGTCCCAACCCCCCCCCCCCCCATGATGGCGCAGTTGATAAATCCATTGTTGTGGGGGACGCAAAACTGCGCTCAACAATGCCCAAGGCAAGAGCAGTTTTTTAAAGGCCGGCAACGCTTTTGTGATTCATCTGGTGTTGCGAGTGTCCATGGGCGGCGGTAATCACTTACCATCACGTGATCCGTCTGCTCGTTTACCTCCTATAATTTAAAACAAAAAAAAAATAAACGAAAAAAATCTTTTTAAACAAAAAATAACCGACTTCAAAAATCCACTACAAAGAAAATAATAATTTTGGTTTCGGAAGTCGGTGGCTTTGGTTTATGTTTGCTTTTTTTTGCCACCGACTTCCGAAACCAAAATTATTATTTTCTTTGTAGTGGATTTTTGAAGTCGGTTATTTTTTGTTTAATAAGATTTTTATTTTTCCCTTTTTAGTTCTTTATCCCGTGTTAGATTACTTTCACGAATTCGTTCAACAGTAAATCTTCTACGGAGTGTGTACATTTATGCATATAACTTTGTACATAGGAATGATTACATAATGTATTATATACTAAAACCTTCCTGAAAGTATGTAGATTACGTTAGTGAAAACCCCATCCAAATCGAATCAGTAGTTTTTGAGAAAATCGCGCACATACAAACATACATACATACATACATACATACATACATACATACATACATACTTACATACATACATACTTACATACATACGGGACGAATACAGAACCTCCTTTTTTGAAGTCGGTTAAAAAGAAAAAATGGTCGCGAAATTAGGAAATCGACGCAATGTCAGAACACGACTGGGATAGGGGTGTAAAAATAAAAATAAATTGATTACAAGTTAACTCCAACCTTCCTCCAAAAGTCGTCAGATAAGTCGAAATATTTTTTGTCGTCAAACCTTTTATTTGTCGCTAAGACATAAGCAAAAGTAGCAAAAGTCGTCATTTCTAGCGACAAAGTCGCTAAATTGGCAACACTGATTCAACGGAAAATTATAAGATGAGTAATCAATGCTAAAAATACATGCAGCAGGTTTCGTAATAAAGTTAATTAGCTAAGTAGTAGTTTATAATGAGTAGCATTAATGTTGTTTTCTGGTAAATTTACATTAATATACTTTTAATTGTTTGCAGTAACTTGACAGTTCGAAGCAAACTAATCATACCATATTTACATTAATAAGAAAAGAGCGAATGATAAAAATAGTTGAATTAAATTAATGTTAACAAGTCTACATTTTTGTGAATTTTAAACATGCCAAAGTCATGCTTGTGCATATATTGATATATTCATATGTTATTTTTTTAATCTTAACAAATCAATGAAAAGTAGGTACATTACATAAGTACATAATTCAGTTTAATCATTTTGGTTCATTCTTTTTTCACATCACTACCTTTTTAGGGTTCCGTACCAAAATGGTAAAAAAGGAACCCTTATGGTGGACTTCTTCTATCTGTCTGCCTGTCACGGCTGCTTATTTCAGCAACTACTGATGCTATCGACTTGGGAACAATTATAAAAAATGCTTGCCCAACTTTATTGCAAATGAAAAAAGTCAAAAAATATTTTTATTTTCATTGCAAGAGGGGCCGGAGTGGGGGTCCGAAATTTTAAAGTGGAGTTACTAGGTCAAGTGACATATCAAATGAAAGAGCTTGATTTGTAAATTTCAATTTTTTTATTTTATGTCTCACAGTTTTCGACATAGATGAAAAATGTCTGAAAAAATACCATTCCCCACCCTTATCCCCGAAGTTTGCGGAGCGAAAAATCTGAAATAATTAGAGTTGATAGAAATTGACCCAAATATTGCACCAAAAATAAAACTATGTTTTTAACTAGTCAGTTTTTCCAAAATCATCAAAATTCCCTCACAAACAAACTTAGTTATGCGGTCCGGTTTTTTTCACTTTATACGTCCTAAAATGATACGAAACCCTCGGTGCGCGAGTACGACTCGCACTTGGCCGGTTTTTTTGTTAAATAGTGGTTTCCTTTCAGTTGTTAAGTTACTGCAAACAATTAAAGTCCTAGTATAATCAGTTAATCACTGTTATCGAAGTTATTTGCTTGTTTTCCTAATTTAAATGAAGTAGGTATACATTATTATTAATTATTATATTATAGTCTATCCCTGGGTTCCGAACCTGGCGGTAATTACCTCCTCGGGGCTAAAACAGTTATTCTGCGGGGGTAATAAACCTGGTAATAGATAATAATTTTTATAATCAGTAATTAAAAACTTACCTAACATTAAATAGCTTGCAAATGCAAAACAATACCAACCTTCATACTGCATTATCATTCATTCATCAACTTTTTGTGCAATTTATTATGATTATTAAAGGCTATTTTATTTTCTTGTGATAATATTTGAAGGGGGGTAAAATGAGTTTTCCTAATAGCTCATAGGCCACAGGAGTAACAAGATTGAAAAGGTTAGGAACCGCTGGTCTATACTAATATTATAAAGAGGTAAAGTTTGTAAGTTTGTATGTAGGGGGTAATCTCTGGAACTACTAATCCGATTCTGAAAATTTTTTCACTAAGAGGAAGCTGCATTATCACCGAGTGCTATATAGGCTATACTTTTTATCCTGGAAAAATGCACAGTCGGTCACGCGGACGAAGTTGCGGGCATAGTGCTAGTTTATTAATAAAATGATTTAATTTTTACGAGCGACTAGTGTCTCGATTCCACAGAATAAAAAGCATTTTTTTTTGCATTTTCCTAGATAGCAGTACTGTACCTATCTAAAATAATTTTCCTTGGTCCCCACAAGGCCTTTAGCCCCTGCTCAGATCCCAGATAATTCAGGATATTATAGTATTCTTATATGCACTACCTATTATGAAATTATGTTCGTTAATTAAATTAACTACACTACGTACACAATCTTTTCAGTGACCATTTTTAAGACTACAGGAACTACTTAATTTCTTGAGAAAGGTTTGTGTATTATAGTACATTCAGGACGCTAGTACCTAAGCTATAATTACTTACTACCATGGCTTGTTAGGTGCGGTTAAACGGGCTAGTTTTTTGACTATTTCTTGCTGCAATTGTATAGCCGTGAGTTAAGATCGATATCTAACTGAGTAGAACAATTATACTAGCGCAATCTTGCAGCTTAGCCTGGCGATATTGCAATGAAATTAAATGATAGTTCATCACAATAACTGTTGTACGATATACATTTCAACTCACGGCTATACAATTGCAGCAAGAAATAGTCAAAAAACTAGCCCGTTTAACAGCGTCTTTAGAAACTACAACTTCACCACTTACCTATATACTGTATTTATTTAAATTATATATCAATTGTTTCCTTTACATAACGCTTCAAATGTGGAAAAAAATCAAAGCACTTGTTTTTGAACCGGTAAGCTACAGCTAAATGTGAACACTAAACACTGTAACGGTTGCAACGAGAGTGATACTACTACAGTTATAACCTAATCACTGATTAGATAGCGAGATACTGTAGTGTTATTAAAATATATCATAAGTGATTATTAGTAACACCTGCTATGGAAACGGTATACTTACGTATTAGGTAAATACGGGTACCTACCTCCTTTATAATCAAGCCATGTGTTTGCATTATAATGGTACCTATTTATAACTTTGGCATTAGGGAAAATATCACTCACTTTGGTTTTACCGCGTTAGATAACATCATAAAATATGCATTTCAATATCTTTAATCACGGTTAAACTGACCAATTAGACATATCTCAGTACAAGTTAGGGATCTGCATAATAAATTTTAATTTAAATAAACTGGATGTTAACGTGTATCGTTAAGCTACCTAATTTTAACTGTAATTAGTTTTTACTTGTTGCTGTTGCCCAACCAGTATCGACCGAAAATGGTTACAGGGTCAACACAAATGTGGTGTTGTCATGTTTGTAGCTATCAACACTATCAACGAATGCATGGAAAAAACTGTATTTTAGTTTGTGTTTCCCTTCGTATTACTATGTCGTGTCAACTAGTACATAATTACATAACCTATGACTTAAAATCCTTCGCTAATTAATAGGTACCTACACTATAACCTACTTTTCCATTGAAAATTCAAATAAACGTTCATCATAGTCACAGCGAAGTACCTACCTATAAAAACTTGCATTTTTAATAGATACCATTAGGTACCTACATATATTTTCCATTATAAACAAAGTAATGATATTACGAGAAAGATAATATATGAATGTGATTCAGATATTAAATGAATTAATTAATATAATCACTCAACTGATTATCACAACTAGATCAACAACGTTTTTTAATTAACAATGATGGAGATTAAGTTGCTAATTTACACAAAACAAAGTACCAAGTGAAAACTAATGTAAATAATGTAATTTGATGTGCCTAAACAATACACAAAAACATAAATAAAAATAAACGTCATTAAATATTTTTAAATCAAAATAAAACATAACTACACCATCACTATTATTACACAGATAGGTATTATTCATTTTCTAAGTTCACCTACCGTATGGCAACAATTTTATCAACTTCACAGCACTAACTATTGGTGAAAACTGATACCCTACTTCCGAAATATCTTCGTATATTCATATACGAGGTGCATTTTAACGGCAAAGTACAAAACCGTCCGCGCCAGTTCTCGGCTCCGTACTTGTACAATCTCAATGACATTGAATTTACTCGCCTATACCCTACGTCATGTTTATGACTTCAGTCCAATATAGTCTTTAACAACTCGACTTTAAAACTGAAAAGGAAACTTAGTCGTTTACATGCAAATATAGTTATTATTATGGTGTATTTTAAAACACTTCCTAACAAATGAACATCGCTGTTGACTGGCTTAAAAATACACTAGAGGAGATTTGTTGCTGTAGAGAAAACAGCACCTACTATCTATACTATATACAGGGTGGCGATTAGGTTATCACATTAAATGAAACCATGTACATCCTAAATCGCGTTCTTTGTACATACACAATAAAAAAAATTGCCGGTTGCCGCTTTTACAGGTCAGTAAATGTACCAACTTGTATTAACAGTTGTACTATTTATTGGTACATTTACTGACCTGTAAAAGCGGCAACCGGCAATTTTTTTTATTGTGTATGTACAAAGAACGCCATTTAGGATACATGGTTTCATTTAATGTGATAACCTAATCGCCACCCTGTATATCTTATTATACAATACAAACCTACATAGCATCACGCCTGTGATATTCCCCACAGGGGATATGTAGAGGCGTGTATGTAGTGTAAGTACCTACCTACGTTATTTTATTAGTCCCATGTAAATAGGAAGCGAACCAATTGCATCATTCAAGCCATTCAATAATGATTATTACAATGAACGGTAGATACCTAATCGAAGAAATTGACATGCTTAGCAAAAGGATTTGTAATCGCAGGTTATTTTTAAATGCATTGTTATAAGTCAACCTAGTTTTGGTATTAGTAAAAAGATTGAATCAGCACCAAAGGCTTCTTGTTAATTTTTGATTGCTTATTGACATTTAATTTTGCTATCTAAGTTACTCTTATGTAAAATTTATGTATTATATACGTTCGGGGTACTTATACAATTAGTCTTATGATTCTCACTAATCGATTAACTATCTGAAAAAAACAATATTCCTTGGTATTTAATGTTTATTCTTTTAGCGAAGGAGTAAGGAGTGAACGAACCCGTTATGACTGAAGCGGCCTTCAGTGTGACGGCTTTATGTCTGCAATATCGTGTTCTGACGTACTTCTGACGTCCATACGTCTATATAAGATGATTGATTGGTGCCGTAACTTAAAGAAAATGTTAGCATTGTTCTTTCCTTAAAATTAGAAAACAACAGGATTATTCTTCGGGTGGACGCGTGCCCTTATTATGGTAGTACAAGTTCATACCCGACTACAGACAGCAACGGGCGACGTGTCACATTTTTATGTACATATTTCTATGAAGACGACGTGTCGCTAGCTACAGAAGGTATTTCCGGAAAACAGGCAACGTGTCGCCGCGACACTACTGCACTCGAATTGCATAACTCAATTGCTATCACCATGGCATTGTTTTTGACATTACGCCGTATGATTGTTAATCCGTGCTCCTATAACTAGCTCAACGCCACAATGGATGTTGTTGAACTGTCAAAATGAAAGCCATGGTGAAAGAAATTGAATTACGCAATTAGGCTGCTGGTTTCAATGTATTTATATGAAATACCTTCCGTAACTAGAGACACCGAAGATACGTCGTCTTCATAGAAATACATAAAAACCAGTAGTGGTCGACACTACTGGGTTTTCGGCGACGCGTCGCCTGCTGCTGTTGTCTCAGTTTTCTGTAGTCGGCTAGGAACTCGTGCCTTTAGGATCAAATTCTGAGAAGCCAACCAAAGTAAAGTATTGATTTTTAATAAACTGATTCATATTCGGGTTCTATTTTCGGCTAGGAAAATTAATTCTTCAAAAGTCTTTAGTATTATTCGCTACTTCTTATATTTTCAGGCCATCCAGGCATACCTACTAGGAAAATTTACACTTTATTATAGCAATAGGTAAAGGTTGCAGATGACAATATAAGATTCTAACAAAGTTTAAGAAGCATGCAATATTTATTAAAACCATATTTTTAAGTAAATGCTTAGTGGCATTACAGGAGGAACATGAAAAAGTCAGTCTATATCAAGTTTCCTAAAGGATCCGTCCTCCATGAGGTCTGCAGCGATAGGAGGTCCAAGCCGTTTAGACTCGTCTGTGCCCAGTCGCTCTTCCAACTTCATCCAGTCTTGGTACTCCTTGAATTTTGATACCCAATGTGCTAAAAGAAATTTTTCAAAAGCTCATTTTGGTGTATTTTATAAATAAAACCTCCTATTCAACATTAATTAAAATTTTCGCAAGTCTTCGGGAAAGATGACAAGAGAGGTTATTACAGTATAACATTAAAATATGTTTATTAATTTCTCATGTAGGTATACGAATTCAGTGACAAATGAGCAATTCATTTTATTACAAGACACATAAAATTTTAAAATCAATAAAAAATAGACCCAGAATTTCTATTTTGATAAGTAAAAACAAATAAATAAATAATTTATTCTTTATGTAATACCTGTTTAATGATCACAAAGAGTATACGATCTACGAAGAACCTAAAACTAATTTTATTACTTAACTATACAACTTACCTGTAAGTTCCCCAACAGTAGGACCTGTGCCACCGTATTCAGGAGGAACTATTTCTCTCGGGATATCATCCATCATCTCTTCTAGATTTTTATGAATTCTCAACTGCAAATAAGTAAATAAAGAGAAATTGAAACAAGCAAAGAGATTCCATGCCTAATTTATTTTTTAATTAAGATGCCTTAATTTTATTTTTAATTCATGGACGCTGCAACATCATCTGCCTAGCCTTTTCCCAAATTATATTGGGGTCGGCATCCAGTCTAACTAGTTTTTGGCTGAATATCAATATTTTACGTGGAGCGACTGCCATCTGACCTCCGCAACCCAATTAATGGGTAATACCGGTATTCGAATGTTAGACCAGCTGTCAGACTTTAGCTGGCTGGCTTCTGACTACCCGTAACGATTGTCAAAGATATTCCTATGACAACCGGGACCGACTGCTTAACGTGCTCTCCGAGGCACGGAGGGGTCATGGACGCTGCAACATTGAATTAAATTCACTAGGTACCTACATATTTTTTTATTCTTCTGTATATTATACTGAGAGCTTTAAACTACAAAATAGCAAAAATTTTGCCCGAAAAAATATTAAATCAAGCAGCTTTATAAATAAAAAAAAAGCAGTACCAAAAATTAAAAAATAAGACAATAATAATATGGCACCATTTAGGGGAGAGTGGGGGAATTGGAGTCACGTAAGAAAGTAAAAATAAATACGAGTTTATGTGGTAATCATTCATTTTTTTTAGACACTATTTTAGTTATCAGTATTTTAGTTATCTATCTTTCAGTTTCTGCTAACAAAAATTAAAAAAAAACTAATTTTTAGTTAGTCAAAATCACGTTTAAAAAAAAAATTATTTTCGCTCCCATCCCCACACGTCGGGCAATGAGAGCCAAAAAAATCTCTATATGTGAAATGAGAGCTATCACTTAATACTAAACAATATTCATCTTAACTGTGGTATAGGTACTTAATAGAAACAGTTTTAAACATAACTTTTCTAAAAGTTATATTTAGGTTCTGGATAGGTTCGGCACCTAGCTCTCATTACCCGAATGTTAAACATCTCGAATTTTTAAAACTAACATAAACAAATATTGCTAATTCATCTATCTTTTATCGTAAAATGTATGAAATAAAGTAATTGATAAACACAAAACACAACAGGATGATAAAAGTTTAGGTACTTAGTTTGGTTGCGAGATTTGATATTTTATCGTAACGATGACTCACAAAACAAACTTCTTCTCGTCACCACCATACGCAAGCCATTAAGCTAACCAGCGGCAATCACATCACAAAATCGAAGATTTCCGAAGCCGTTCGTGTCATTTCGGCACGACTTGTATGTGTGTAAATTGTAAGAGCTCCCATTACCCGCTAGAGACCGTTCCACGTAAGAATTCCCCTAGAAGTTATGTTGGCTGCCCTAAATCTCAATTTATTACAACGTTTTTAACGGTGTTGGAAGTTTTCTTTCAGCACCAATTCACTTTCATCACTTTTTAACGTCCTAAATATTATTATAAAACATAACAAAACGATATGACCTAAATAGGAATGACAAGCAGGGCAGCCAACATAACTTCTAGAGGAATTCTTACGTGGAACGGTCTCTAGCTATGATTACCCCGTTCTCCCCTCATACTTATTTTGACCGTTCATGGCCAGTCTTTCGCATCCAATAAAAAAGTATTTACCTTTTGGCATACAAAATATAAAGTTATTATTAGATACCTATGTACCTACTTATAAGTACCTATATTAAATATGTATAATCAAAAAGACTTATTTTTTTACATTACATTTACATACTTATATGAAGTTAAATATTTATTAATTAATTAAAAAACAATGTTTAAATAATTAATGCTCAGAAAATGGATAAATAAAATAATTATACCTACTTATTAGGTAGGTACAATTTTTTTTTTTCGTAGCTGAACTTTTTAAACTTTTTTTTTTATTTATTGTTTGTATTAAAAAATAAATATTTTACCTACCCTTTGTTTAGCCTTTTCATTTAAAAATCCTTGAATGAGTGTAAATATTTTCTCAATTCCCGACGGTAAGTTTATGTGGTGGCTACCTTTCAACCGGAGTGGCATGGAATCCTGGAAAAGTGGAAAACACAAGATTCATTAGGTATTGTGACTAAAATAAAATAAATAACAAAAAAAATATTATTTCTAAAAAAAACTAAATAAGTAAATTATCTTCTTTTCTGCTTTAGATACGATCATCAAAATTGCCTATAGCAGTCCACTTCTGGACTGGCCATAAGCCTTAGTCTCCTGAGTTTTTGAACTAGGGATATCTATGGCAGCTATGCCAACCACTACAGATAGGATTTGATGTTAGAAATGCATGTAGCATTTATGAAGCGCATTAGCCGTAATCATGGTTTTTTTACATAAAGTGCTGTTTAGATACTGTTGAAGTACCGACTGCATGCTTCAAGACTAGATTGCCGTTGTGAAAATGTATTTTTTCTTTTTCTTTATAATTTGTTTCTGGAACTTATAATAATCTGTGGAAACGCCCTTGATTGTAGGTACATTTAACCAAATACGAGTACCTAAGCGATACTGTATTGTTATTAATTTGTTTCCCAAATACTTAAATAAAAAAAATGTGCATCATATACGTACTTGGGCGACTGCCACCATTTTCTTCAACATGAAGGGAGTGGCTTGAACTAAGTGTGACATCGTGACCCCCTCGTAGTCTGTCACGATCTTTGTACCCAACACGCAGGCAACATCATCTTCCACCACCATTATCTGAAATCATGTTGATCACAATCTGTTATAGGTACATATTTACTAATAGAAGGATATGTAATAGTGTGGTAGACACATTCAAAATGTTATTGAAGTCTTTTAAAGCCATTGTCTGTGAGAGACTGGGAAAACCATTCCACTCGTTTTAATGCAAGATTCTGAACCAAAACTCTCAAAGTAACGCTATGATAACACTCCGACTGTTCATTGTTTCAACTGATAAGAACAATCATTTTGAAGGTAGGTAATCAATCGGTTTGCACTTCGACCGTAAACTTCTGAAACTTCCTAACATTTTTAGCAAAATCTTTTTAACGCCTTTAATTGCAGACGGCTAGAACCGATATAATGCAATAACCTCCTAAATTAAATAGCCGCTTGTTTGGTTGCTATTCGTTCAGAGAAATATCTCTTCAATACACTCCACAAAGAAAATAAACGACTTTATTGCTCCTCCTGTATTTGTCTGTAGGCAGATAGAAGATCACAGAAGTTTACAGACGATTTGTAAACCTGTGAATATGGAATAAGACCCACAGAACAGTAAAAGACCTTAGAGTTTTAAACATAGAATTACTATTTATACAGATTCGGCATCGACTTCCGAAACTGGTTTCACACAACATAAAATATGATCATTTTGAAGGCGGTTTTTACTTTTTTTTTTAAGTTAATTATTTTTCTATTTTAAGTTACATAAACACACGCAATGACAGTAATAGCATGAATTAATTACCATTAACCGAACCCGCACATTTTTGCTGTGTGAATCAATCGAATCAATCCATCGTCAACGTAGGCAAAGTGAAGTAAATATCGTTTTGAAGCTGACTGTACAACTTTATTTTCTTTGCTTCGTATAGCGATGAACGTAAGCGCATTGCAATTTGATTACAATCCGTTATAAAATCTTGCTATAGAACACACCCTTACTGTAAGCCATTGAGGAGTTCCATTTATTATCGTCAAGTTCCACTACCATGTTTACTTTACCATAACTACATCACAGTAACTCAAGTATCCCGATAGAGATTTTCCCGAGTATCGTTTCTGTGCACATAAGAATTGAAGAGTTCCGTTATTTTGTCATGGATTCCATCATCATCCAGAATCTTGACCATATTTATATGAGACTACCCCTGAAGTACCTCCTTTCCAACACAAAAAGAAACATTGAAATCGATTGGCGTGGTAGGTATAGAATTATTCGCCCATTTGGCAAACTGAAGTGTTTGATGATTTTCTCATGGATTCCATCATCAGAACTTGACCAAAATTATTTATGGGACCACACATAAAGTACCTCCATAAAAAGAATAATCGAAATCGGTCCACATGGTAATAAAGGATTATATCTGAAGATACTTATACATAAAAATCCGGCCAAGTGCGAGTCGTACTCGCGCACCGAGGGTTCCGTATTGGTTTTGGACGTATAAAGTGAAAAAACCGGACCGCATAACTAAGTTTGTTTGTGAAGGAATTTTGATGATTTTAAAAAAACTGCACTAGTTGGAAACATTGTTTTATTTTAAGTGCAATATTTGGGTCAATTCCTATCAACTCTAATTATTTCAAATTTTTCGCTCCGCAAACTTCGGAGATAAGGGGGGGGGGAATGGTATTTTTTCAGACATTTTTCATCATAATATGTCGAAAACTGTGAGACATAAAATAAAATGAAAATATATTTTGAAATGTGCAGATCAAGTTCTTTCATATGATATGTCACTTGACCTAGTAAACCCACTTTGAAATTTCGGACCCCACTCCGGCCCCTTTTGCAATGAAAATAAAAAAAAAATGACTTTTTTCATTTTCAATAATGTTTGGCAAGCATTTTTTATAACTGTTCCAAATTTCAAGTCGATAGCATTAGTAGTTCCTGAAATAAGCAGCTGTGACAGACAGACAGACAGACAGACCGACAGACAGACAGACGAAGTCGCACCATAAGGGTTCCTTTTTACCATTTTGGTACGGAACCCTAAAAAGATTCCGACGAATTGAAAACCTCCTTCTTTTTTTAAAGTCGGTTATAAATTGATTCGATATACAGATATTAGCGTTCATTATGGTATTCTCCAATAAATAGCATTACAATACGATAGTATGATATCACGCAACTAATTCGTTTTCCAGTTTATTTTATAACTGAATTAAACACAGTTTGACACAATAAAGTTGTTCAGTCGTACGTTTGTAATCTATGTTATCTGCTAGGTAAAGATTTGAGATTATATAATGATGGCGTTTCATTGAATTTTGTACTTGGAATCCATATTTATTTCAACATTCTTTTAGTAGTCATCACTCAGATCATGGTCATCATTCAGATCACATGGTCATCTACAATGAAAATGGTCAGCTATACTACTATAAAAAAAAAAAGAATTATTAAATAGCTAAGTCACTATAAAATGATAGTTCTATGTATTTACAAATCGGTTTCATCACCTCTGTATAACTTCTGGCAAATCATTTTATATAAATTCTGTTCCTTTTTTTAGTCTTCCATTTTGGTAAATAGCGCCAATTCCGAATACTGTCAAAATGGCCCTAAGTGAATAATTAGGTAAGTATTAAAAATATCCAATGTTACTTTACGTGGTTGAGTTATTTTTTAACCGACTTCAAAAAAGGAGGAGGTTCTATGTTCAACTGTTATGTCTTTTTTTTATTCTATAAAATACCAGTTAAAAACGTTACCGCTTTCTGAATCCAGGAAATGTGTTGAGCTTATAAGCTATAGGTATAGGCAAAATCTCAAATCCGCAGTTGGAAGTGTACCCGGTAAAAATGAGAAATTAACTTCAGTATTTTGGTTGTAATTGGTACTAATTTAATCAACTGTCATTGGCTCAATTATAGTTAAAACCTGAATCATTTATCAGTCGTAAAGAGGGGCCTCTTTGTCGAGCTCATGGGAGAATCTCACAACTACGCATGCTATGATTGCAGTACATTCACATGGGACGATACTGATGTCCATTCTCTTAAAATGGCCGCTACAATACCACTAATAAGGGAACGATTTAATAGCTAAAGAATTTGAGATTGGAAATAAATATGAATAACAAAAGATTACAATAATATGGCTTACGGAGTTACGGAGGCATAGCTTCATAGAAGCGTTTGTGTACGCCTGCTTGCTGCTTACATACAAAATTAATGAAACTCTGTCGACGGAAACGGTATAAATTATATAAAAAACCCTCAATATAACCTATAGTCGATCTATAGTATCAACAGTGGCGAATTTAATTTAAATAATAATATTACAATTATAAATGTATATTTTTGCGAATTTTTAACCCATTAATGCATAAAGTTTAAAGCATGTTAAAGCCATGTTATGCTTATATAATGTTATTTATAGTTATATATACAGCGTGGCGCTACCATGGTGACATTAATTTAATATATGTATACGGTTTTACATTTTCATTTTATAAATAAATTTTAATTCCATAAAACGTTATTATTTATTAATTTATTTCAAATTTTATAAAATAGCATCTTTGAGCAACCTGTACTTAAAGAACTGTAGCCCAGCGGTCATTTTCCGGGGTCACGGATTCTAGCATCATATCAATGAAATAAAACGAATAAGCAATACTAATAAGATGAAACAAACGCAAAGAGTAGGCGTACTATTTAGTTTGTTCGAAAAAAATATTTTTTTCAATTTACGTTTTTTTTTACCTGTCTTATTGAATATGATTTATGGCCACTAACCCTATCTGTGTGTTCAATAATGTCACCATGGTAGCGCCACGCTGTATAATAGTTTTTGGGAATGTCTTATATATTTAATAACATTATTTAAGCATAACATGGCTTTAACGTGTTAAAAAAATCGCAAAAATATAGATTTTTAATGTTTAGATGGTGATATCATATCGATGTCCTTCTATCTGCAAACGTAGAAACATTGAGTTGGGAGTCTGTAATTAGTCTCCGATAGACGTCACCAACGCTCCTAAGAGGCGTAAAAAGAGGTTTCCAATTACAACTGCGTTGCCCCGGCTTAGGCAGAGGTCGCAGGTTCGGTTCCTGCCTGTGTCAGTTGTTTTTGGGAATGTCTTATATATTTAATAACAATATTACAATTACCTGAACTAAATAGTACAGCATGCACATGATGTCACCCACGCTGTGTGTGGCCGGGTCGTACCGGCCGGCACGGATGAGGATAACTCGGGGAAACAACTTGTCTTTCGGCTTCGGCAGAATCAAACATGTTCTAAAACAAGCAAAGCGTGTTATCTTTTGAAGAATCTATTCTATACTGATATTATCTTTTGAAGAATCTATTCTATACTGATATAATAAAGCTGAAGTGTTTGTTTGTTTCTTTGAACGCGCTCTGGAACTACCTGTTGGATTCGAAAAAATATTTTTGTACATGATAGCCAGATTTATAAGGAATAGTATAGGCTATTTAACATTACGCTACAACTCTTAGAAGCCAAGCAACGGGGGTAAAACCGCGGGGCACAGCTAGTATTACACATAAAACGCTTTCAGAATATAAACGAGGTCATATTCAAATTGAGTAGCTATTTTTCTTACCCTAGTCTAAAGAAATCTAAGAACTTGGGATCTGTCGGTCTTATCCTCAAGGTTATGTCTGGAGCCGTGGTCCTGAGAGTGTAGTACAAATCCAGCTTCTTCTTTACTCTTTCTAGACTGAATTTACAGCCTCGCAATAATGCTATGAGCCACTGATCATCTGTAAACAAAGTCGACATTTGAAAATAATTATAATATTAATTTTATGATTCTTGAATTATATCGTACTTTTTTCAAGTGCGTCTTATAAGCCGAACTTTAATGATGTTTGTCAATTAATTTAAGATGAAAAAAAAACTGTGGGTAATTCAAGTAAACAAAATAAAGTACCAGGTACTTATATTTTTTTGTTCTTAAGAGAATTACGAAAAAAACCGTTGTCAACAACAGCTATAAAACTAAAGGCAAAGGACAATAAAGTTAATAAAGTCAAAACAAAATGTACAAAACAAGTAAAATCATTCATTTTTGCGTAACTGATGAAAGAAAGTACAGCCAGGTTGATAGATAAGACGTGATCACGATTTATAGATAATTGCATTTTTATTGCTAAGTTTTATTTCAAATAAACTCGATGTTCACAGATAAGTAGGTACTGTTACTATGACCAATACTAATTATTTTTATTTAAATATTCTTCATTATCTATATCTATCAGCATAAACGCTAGCAATCTGGCAACAGTAGACGCGAAACAAAGATTGAATTCCTATACAGGGTGTAAAGATAAACGAAGCACATATTGTAGGAGGGTATTCAGTATTCTATACTCATTCGATTAACTACAGGAGCAACGTTGAAATCACGAAAAAAAAACCCAGCCAAGTGCGAGTCGGGATCGTGCACGAAGGGTTCCGTACCATTATCTATAAAAACATCAATAAATTCTGTCTTTTAGTATTTGTTGTTATAGCGGCAACAGAAATACATCTGTGAAAATTTAAACTGTCTAACTATCACGGTTCATGAGATACATCCTGTACCCCGATCATGAGTTTTTTTGACGTGTAGTATCGTTAACGTAAGCATATTTTGAATTGAAAATACACCTTTGTTACACAATATTTATATAAATTTAATACTTAATTAATTTCTCTGTATTTTTTAAAATATGCAAATTGTATAAAATTTTATCAAAATGTTCCAGGACTGCTGTATTTTAAATTTAAAATATGCTTACGTTAACGAAACTATACGTCAAAAAAACTCATGATAGAGGTACTGTACCCCTATCATGAGTTTTTTTGACGTGTAGTATCGTTAACGTAAGCATATTTTGAATTGAAAATACACGTTTGTTACACAATATTTATATAAATTAAACACTTAATTATTTTTTCTGTATTTTTTTAAATGTGCCAATTGTATTAAATTTTATCAAAATGTTCCAGGACTGCTGAATTTTAAATTCAAAATATGCTTACGTTAACGAAACTATACGTCAAAAAAACTCATGATAGGTACTGTACCCCTATCATGAGATTTTTTGACGTATACGTAAACACAACTGTCATAATTATCTTCTGTATAGCTATTAATTGAAACATCTGTGGACAAACGACCCTACTAATATGGTTTTCAAGATAAGCCCTCATATTTCACAATATGAAACTTTCGTACCTGTTCTGGCTATCAGATGAGGCTGCTTTGAGATCCATTCCTTCAGGTGTTGCAAATCGTTAGCAACCTGTTTCGGGTTCTCGTTCAATTCATTTTTGGCAATTTTCGCCAGTTCCGGAGTCAATTCACGAATCATTATTTTCTTTTAGATCTACAAAAAATATACATATAACCGTTAGACAATTTTTTGCTGCCACAAACAAATGATAAAAAAAGATAGACAGATACTACTTTATCTACACTAAAAATAGACACAGTAGGTACCTATACTATTTTCTATTGATTAATCAACACAGATTATACATAGATTAAATAAAATATACATAGATTAAATAAAAAGGTAATAATAATAAAATTTATAGTCGTACTCTCGTAGCTTTTAAGAACTACAAGCGAAAATACAGCGGTAGCCTACTACTAAAGTAATTCATTTATTTTTATTTTATGAGTATGTACTTATATTAGCGTATGTTATACATACATCATTATATTATTTATAAACTATTTAAATAGGTATATATCTTTTCTTATACAGTTCAAATTATCCTATTATACCTATATGTTTTGTGTTGCTACGGAGTTTGTTGCGCCGCTTCTTCGCAGCAATAACACTAAGAACTGGTGAAGGGCGGGCGTTTTTGGAGCCTGTCTTTTGTATATTGAAAGTATTAGTTGGCTTTAGCCCACTTTGCATAGATAAATGATTTTTTAATTTTGAATGTTGAACATTCAATTAGAGTTAATAGAAAGTAAGGTACAGACCCACCTATCGTTTCTGTGCGCTGCCGGCGAGGCGTATCGACTAACTGATAAAGAACTAGGTTGTTATCACTGCCGTGTTGCAAGTGTTGTGACGCGGAGCCGACTCGCCAATTTATTATCCAATCGTGCGACAAGCATGATCGATGTTCCATTTCTACTACATATATTACTCAACGACTGAACAACAATAAAATCCGGATTAAAGTAAAGTAGACGTATTGTTGGTAAAGTATTTTTCTCGTAGGTAGTCCTCGATAGATATAAGGAATGGCTCAATATAGTTATCTTTATTATATCCACCATGGAATTATGGAATAGATAAATTATCTATTCTGTGATATCCACCCATGGAATAAGTGTTCTCTATTCCGTGATATCCACACAAATCGCTTGTATACCAATATTTTGTATCAATCTAATATCATCGTACTGCGATCATCTTGTGAAGCAATGCAAGTATTAATTTTATTCGTCTAGTAACCTTTTCGTTTTCATCCTTTTTGAAAAAAAAATGACAGCCTTCATTCAGACGTCCACAGATCTTAGAAAATTATTAAGTACCTAAACATTCTAAAACCAGACATAAATTGAAATAATGATCTTTGGTTTATTTTAAGATAAACCCGGAAATACTGTTCGCTTGACACTTGAGCTACACATTCAAAAACTTCAACAACACATTCATTTTGTATGCAGATATGCACCTATAGTACCTAATATAACAAAAAACTTTAGCCCAACTTAACTACTTACGATCTGAAGATGGTGTTATCTTTGGTTAATAATCAAAGAGAAAGATCTCTTTTTATGCAGTTATAGTAATAAAACAAAAAACTTTACTTTAATTTAATTATATTTTGCCCAACTTAATTAATTACGATCTGAAGATTGTGTGATCTTTGCATAATACTCAAAGAGAAAGATCTATTAGATATTGACGTTGTATTCACTACCACCATCTATTATATAAATAATATGATAATATTTATTGGGTTCAAGACTTAACCTATTATTACAAACTAACAAAGTTAATATCATTATAACCTTAGATAAAGAGATAGACGATCTTACCGCAATGTTATTACTAATATGCTATAGATATTATTATTGTCTACGATCTAAACACGCGTTACTATTAAAGTCCATATCAATAGCACTTGTAAACTATGTAAACTTTCTATTATATATATGTTTTTTATTTTTTTATTCAATATTTGCCATGCTGACATTCTGCCGTGCTTACGATAATCGCAGTAGGTAAGTAGCATTTTGTTATACAGAAATGTAGATCTTCTCTATGTTCCAAATTCCAAAATGGACTTACTGCGATTGTCATAAGCGCGGCAGCATTGTTTACATAGTTCGCAATTTCTATTGCCATATAATTTACATAGTAACAGTATCAAAATTCTGTTCAACAATGAAAATAACATGAGCATGCAATTGTTAGTCTACGTCAAGTTGTCTAAAGGATCCCTGGACCCCGAACATGTTCTCCGCAGTCTTAGGCTTGCCTGGCCGCTTTGATTCATCAGTCCCAAACTTAAGATCTTCTTCGAACCAGTCTTCGTATTGATCCAGTTTTTTAAACCAATAATCTATTAAAAAAAACAACTTTTAATTTATAGAGTCGTCTACACGCGCTATCACAACAATTTTGTATAAAAATATAAATTATGGGCCTAGTTTGGTCCACAGTCCAAACAGTTCACATAATTATACTCCTTATTTATTAATAAATAAATCAATAAACCGGTCAAGTGTGAGTCGTACTCGCGCACCGAAGGTTTCGTACCGTCTTTGGACGTATACAAGTTGAAAAAATCGTACCGCATAACTAAGTTTGTTTGTAAAGGAATTTTGATGATTTCAAAAAATCTTTTTTTCATTGTTCCAAATTGCAAGTCCATAGCATTAGCAGTTGCTGAAATAACCAAATGTGAGGCCTGTGACAGACAGACAGGTGAAGTCGCACCATATAGGTTCCTTTTTTTGTACGGAACCACATTTTGGTACAGAACCCTCTAATAGTTATAAACAATCTTTGTAAAAGTACCTACACTACCTACCTATGATTTCTTGTTTGGTCCCGCCACGCCCTCCGTATTCCTCTGGCAATATTTCTTCAGGAACGTAATTGTGAAGCACTGTTAAATCCTTGCTATACATATGAAGCTGAAAGACATGATCGGTTAATATCCAAATAAGTATTCATTTATTTATGAATTTATGCATTAATTTGTTACCCCTTTTTACTAAGATTTTTGTACGAGTGTGGGGTATCCAGTTAATGAAGGAAGGCGTTTAGGTAAGTAGTACCTACTTAAATGTGTAGTTATGGGTTTAAAACTCACTTTTTTCTGATGCTTTGCATTAAGAAGCTTCTTAACCATATTGAATAGTTTTTCAAAGGCTGGTATTGCATTTACGATGTGCAAACTTTTTAGTCGTAACGGTGAAGCGTCCTGAAATTATATCCTTCACTTGTTTTATTGATATTTAAATTGTCTTGCAAGAATCAACTCTATGCTGCGTGTCAGTGCATACTCAAGCTGTCTTCAGACTACGCTATACTATATAGTATAGCTTATGCTATATAGTATAGCGCGCCATACAAAGCCATACTATATAGTATAGCACAGTGGGAACGTGTCCATAACAATGTATGGTGCGCGATATTATCGTGCTATGAGCTATAATGCTATATAGTATAGCGTAGTCTGAAGACAGCTTAAAGTGATGACAATACATATATTACACAGCAAGCATGTGCCATTTTGATTTGCTGGTCAAAGCTGGTCAAGTCTTGATCTTCATTTTATCATAAGTTATCTGCTTTGTGAACATTTTAATAATTCGACTGTATACACCCAATATGATCCACAAATTACTATTACACTTATATTAGTAAAATCTATACCTGTCCCGCAATTACTAGCTTCTTCAGTACTGTCGGTGTCATTTGTAGGAAGTGGGTCATAGATATTCCTTCGAGATCAATAACACTGAGAGTTCCGTTCACCATAAAAGCATCGTCTTCCAAATACATAACCTGCAACATGAGTAAAACTATAAAATAAAAACTGGCCAAGTGCGAGTCGTACTCGCGCAGTACTCGCTTTATATATATAAAAGAAAAAATCCGGACCGCATAACTATGTTTGTTTGTCAAGGAATTTTGATGATTTTGAAAAAACTGTACTAGTTAGGAACATCGTTTTATTTTTGGTGCCATATTTGGGTCAATTCCTATCAACTCTAATTATTTCAGATTTTTCGCCCCGCAAACTTCGGGGATAAGGGGAATGGTATTTTTTCAGACATTTTTCATCATATGTCGAAAACTGTGAGACATAAAATAAAATAAAAATATATTTTGAAATGTGCAGATCAAGCCCTTCCATATGATATGTCACTTGACCTAGTAATCGCACTTTAAAATTTTGGACCCCCACTCCGGCCCCTTTTGCAATGAAAATATAAATATTTTTGGATTTTTTTCATTTGCAATAAAGTTAAATAAGCATTTTTTATAACTGTTCCAAAGTTCAAGTCGATAGCATAAGTAGTTGCTGAATAAGCAGGTGTAACAGACAGACAGACAGACAGACAGACGAAGTCGCACCATAAGGGTTCCTTTTTTACCATTTTGGTACGGAACCCTAAAAATGGTATCTTCAGGTAGCCTAAAGAACTTTTGAATTAGGTCAATATATTCATACCTTTCAAACGAAACTAATAGACAAGCAGAACTATCAGAATCGCTATCGCTATCGCTACTGTGTACCTACTAACAAAATAACTGGTGGGCCAAAAATGTTTGCACATTTGAAACATGAATAGAAATAAAACTAGAAATGATAATATTTTTTGTAGATCATTTTATTCAACGTAACAAACAATACAGGGTGGCAGGTTAGACAGTGGAAATATTTAAAGGGGTCATTGTACTCATCATTATGAACAACGATTACTATGGGACTACACCCTGAAATCGCGAAAAAAAAATTTGCTGTTCCATACATTTTGTTGAGTTATGTGAACATAAATGTATGGAACAGCTGATTTTTTTTTCGCGATTTCAGGGTTGGTCCCATAGTAATCGTTGTTCATAATGATGAGTACAATGACCCCTTTAAATATTTCCACTGTCTAACCTGCCACCCTGTATAACGCAATTTTTATTTTTTAATGGCATCGTCGAACCTGAAGCGCAAAGTAAACACTCTCGCACTTTGACAAGTGAAATAACAGCCATTTCTTGGATGATGATTTTTTTCTGCCAATTGGGCAATTAAAGTTGTATTCCTTAAGTATGTACTCGACTTAAACTAATCCAAGAACAAATAAAACTTTTCCTGGGACACTGACTTAGATCTATATTCAGAGCGAAATAAACGCCGAACGTAATGCAAGAATCAATGTTCTTGCAAAAATGTTTAACACAAAGTGCAGGCTGTTCTCCCATGAAGAGCTCTATAGTGACTAAAATTGCATGAAGCGACATATAATTTCCCACCACCCGCGCGCTCCTCCCTCTAACGGTTTTCGATAAATTCAGTGTTGATATTTGCAAAAAAAATGGCCCATCCTGTACTGAACATAACATCACGTCTGTATTCCCTGAAAGTTTAGGCAGAGCTTTTATACCTACATTTTGGCAGGTGTCCCATATAATAGGGGGCGAGCCTATTGCCATAGACCGGACACAAATCCAGGCCTTGGCAGCTGAATATTTCCTAAATCGAAAGTCAAATAAGACCTTGTCTGAGCCGGGGATCAAACCTAGAACCTCACGCTCATTAGTCGTGCTTGCGACCTCCAGACCAGCGAGACAGTCAAAAGCTCGATCATAGAAACAAGGGAGAAGGCGCTATTGAGCTTGACGCTTTAATTCTGATCAATATGATCATGCTGCCGACAGACCGAACGCGATTGATGACACAAATACAGTGTTTTAGTTTAGTGTGAGTGATGAATGACGAATAATAATTTAGGTTAAGGGTGTACGGAATTTTGTGTGGGAGATCTCTATATTCACATACAGGGTCAAATTAAAACCAGTGCGGATATTTCAGGAGGTGAAAGTACTCATGAATATGATCAAATTTTATTATGGGACCGACACTGAAATATGAAAAACTAAAAATCAGCTGTTCCCTACAAAAATGCACTACAACACGATCAAAATGTATGGAACAGCTGATTTTTTTTTTCATATTTCAGTGTCGGTCCCATAATTAATGTTGATCATATTCATGAGTACTTTCACCTCCTAAAATATCCGCACTGGTTTTAATTTTACCCTGTATAGGAGCGTTTGTAATCGTAAGGCACACTGCTTTCAAAGTGGCGACAGTGGTTCCCGTACTAATTTGCTATGATGGCATATATATATCCTTGTTTCTATAATAAGGTCAAAAGCCTATATATTTATAACTAGCACTTCGCCCGCGACTTCGTCCGCGTGTCCCACAGGAACTGTGCATTTTTCGGGATAAAAAGTAGCCTATGTTACTCAGTGATAATGTAGCTTTCTATTAGTGAAAGAATTTTTAAAATCGGTCTAGTAGTTTCGGAGCCTATTCGGTACAAACAAACAAAAAAATCTTTCCTCTTTATAATATTAGTACAGAAGTACAGATAATAACAAACCAAGCTCTTAAAAAATCAAAGTTAAGTTAGGGACCTACCTGCTGAAAAATATGTGCAAACGAAAAGAAATCCGTTGGTCCAATCTTGTTGGGATCGTAAAGACTAGGTTTGACTAGGATGACCCGTGGGTCTAAGGGTGATGCCAACTTCGGCAAAATCACCGATGCCCTGAAACACCATTAGTTAATAGGTAAAATACAGTAAGTAAGTAGCAGTATGTATTACACATCGAGCTTTAGAAAGGGATATCGGCTAGCTTCGGTTTTATAGAGCGTCATCTCTGTCGACTGGCACGAAGCACTAGCAGTCCAATAAACAAGTCAGCCACTTTAAAACGGAGGAGGTATATAATTCGTCTGTATTTTTTTTTTCTTATCATGTTACGCGATAGGTTACCTATCATAAGTTCGAAAAATATTTGACCGAATTTCATTTCACCTAAAACTTTTCAACTATTATCGTTTCATTTTTTTTACTTCATCGAAGTCACGTCTATTATCAATTCGATTTTTTTCGTTACTCCGACGTTTCATTTGATCGAAAAACTTTTTACCGAATTACACTTAGCCGAAATAATATTTGTTCGAAGTATTATGTTTCCGAACTTCCGAACATTCATTCCCAGTCTCAGTAAGAAGCATGCAAACAAGGAATAGAAAAGAATAGAATAGAATAAAAAATATTATAGAAAAGTGCATTATAAATCAACTTGGGAACTATTTACAGTCAAATAACATAATAAATAAATCACAACACGGCTTCCAAAAAGGAAAGAGTACTAATACATTATTGTCCAACTTTACTAACGAAATTAACAATTATTTAAACGAGAAGACGTTTGTAGTCGCAATATTTTTTGACTACAAAAAAGCTTTTGATACATAGAATTAGACACGTTGATAACATCTTTAGGAGAGTGTGGTGTGGAGCAGCCTCTGAAAGAATGGTTCAGAGACTTCCTCACTTCACGCTCTTACCGAGTCAAGATATGCAACACGTTAAGCGATGAAAAAATGGTTCGATGTGGCGTGCCGCAGGGTTCAGGAAGTGGTCCCGTATGCTATTTAATACATGTTAATAGCCTGTGTAATGTGTTACAACATTGCACGGCGTACATGTACGCGGACGACCTCTGTGCCTTGTAAGCCGGCACAGACCTTGCCGAAACGTGCCGACTAGTTCAACAAGATGTGAACAACGTTGTTAAATGGTCTCATGATAACGGAATAATACTAAATTCAGAAAAAACACAATACATAATTACATATACATTCACCATACTTACCTTTAAAGGAAACTCCCCTATCATTATACACTCACACTTTTGATTGCATCCATAGTAACCAAATCAATTGTAGCTGCAAACCTATTCAGAGAGTAAATTGTGTAACTTATCTAGGGGTTAAAGTTGATGAGCATTTTTCATGGATAGAACATATAAATTTCTTATGCAATAAACTAAGAACTATACTCAGTAAATTCTACCACCTAAGTTATCGAGTTCCTCGTACTACTTTAAAAATACTGTACACATGTATGGTGGAGTCTGTAATGGATTATGCTCTTGATTGCTATGGGCTTACATTCAAATCTTACATTGACAAATTAGAAAATATACAAGTTAGGTTCCTAAAACTATTAGTGGATAAAAAAACTAAACATAAATACAAAAATGATTATAATAAACTATACAAAATTTGTAAAATATTGCCGGTCAGACTAAAGCATAAATACATTCTTGCAACCAATAACCATGGTAGTCAGGAGCATAATTCACCATTAATAAGTGTGTGTAACAAGTATAACACCCGAGGGATGTCGTCTGGTAAATATGTAGTACCGAGGGTTAATAATGTCTATGGAGACCGTACATTACAAAAGCGTATCCCATATTTACTTAACAATTTACCCGACGGAATCAGGGAAGAAAAAACAAAAAATATATTTAAGAAATAACTTAAAAAATATCTACTTAGTACACTGCCGTAACATGTATACATAGGTACCTACTTTCCTAATTATTAAATTACCATTATAAAATTTTCTGCATTAGTATAGTAACGTCCATATTTAAACTGCGATATTATTATTATATTATTATTGCGATCCAACAGACAAACTATATATATAGTTTTGTTGGACATTATATTATTTTATAGACCTTCATATGTACCTTTATAATAAATAAATAAATAAATAAATAAGGATGCTTGCATCAAGCATGCAAGCAGGCATGCAGCATACAAGCAGGCATGCAGCGTGCAAGCAGGCATGCAAAAAAGCATGCAGCATGCAAGCAAGCATGCAGCGTGCAAACAAGCATGCAACATGCAAGTAGGCATGCAACATGCAGCAAGCATTGTTTCTGTCACGGCTCCGACGCTGCGGGGTTTGGGCGGCCCCACGCGTGCTTATCGTCGCAGATGATTTTAACGCCCACCACCTGCTCCTCAGCTCGCGGACCGCCCCACCCCTCCGCGCCTACGTGGGCTTAAAATTACACTCTAGGGTAGGGCAGACAAGACTACGTAAAGTCGGTTTTGCAGCGATTCGTATCCATCACAAAATTTTGTAGCACAACATATTGACTTTTTATGACACCACTTTAATGTAATATAGAAAATGCTGCCAAGTAGGTACCTATCCGGCTATTATTTGTGACCTAAAATGTTGATTTGCAGTGGTGAAAATATGGAAAATAAATCATTTGGCAAATGAAAAAAGTTCAAAAGAGGCTTCGGCCAATAGCAAAAAGTTGTTTTGTAAATCGACGAAAGATAGTTGGGTAAAATAATACCTATGACACATGATACTTCGATGATCTAAAAATATGTCAAATAATGCATATAGCAAAAAAGACGTCGGTCAGTAGTTTTCGGTAAAATGAAATTCGAACAAAAAAAATTCGGAAATGTGATCGGTTCCCTACGCAATATCTTTGCCGATTATAAACCGATTTTAATAATAGTTTTTCATTTGATAGAGAAAGCTCTTCCGTTCACTTTGCATTATGCAAAAAATGGTATAGGTTCGGTTAGTGGTCATGAATTCACGATATTGCTACAAACGCGTGTGTTTATGTTACTCAGAATAGAAAAAAAAAATCAAAGACCGCCGTCAAAAGTACAAAGCCTCATTCCTTCTATTTGTTTTATTTGAAAATATTTTGATTGATTTCCAAACAAAGCAAAAAGCTTAAACAATTATTATATTACGGGATCCTTTATCCTAAAGCCTAAGCTTCTCAGAAAATAAACAAAATAAACCAAATAAAATAAACCACTAGTTTGTACTTAATTAATTTAAAAAAGTGAGTTAATAAAAACGTAGTAAAATATTTTATACGGACACTTACCCAGTTTGTAGCAAATATTTAAACCGTTGGTTGTTAGCTCGAAAACTAAACAAGTCTGGGGACACACTTCTTAAAGAGTAATACAGATCCAGCTTTTCTTTGGCTCGCTCCAGACTGTGTTTACAACCCCTCAGGAACGCTGCTAACCATTGATCATCTAAAATGTCAAAAATCTGTTTTTAAACCCGCGCCAAGCAAAGGTATCTACGGGGGGCTTCTTTTTACGTCTTCAAATCAGCCGAATTAATCCACTGCGGACTTATGCCTCCTACAAGCCCACAAACACCGAGGCTGGGCCTATTTATCAACATCATACATACAGCCGGAAGATGCCCACGGCTAGACAAGCCAGGTCCATTAGATAATCTGAATTTCGAAACTTTCTCAATTCCGAAACTCGATCGTATCTCATTTTCGCATGTACCTATTCACATTCATTTCAATAACTATACGTTATTATAAATGTATATTTTTGCGAATTTTAAACATGTTAAAGCCATGTTATGCTTATAAAATGTTATTAAATATATAAGAGATTCCCAAAAACAACTGACACAGGCAGGAATCGAACCTGCGACTCTGCCTAAACAGGGGCAACGCTCTTAACCACTGAGCTACAGTGTCGTATCCTGAATCCGTTATTGCTTTAGATATTTACGTAGGTAAGTATATCTATTGTTATCGAATCATATTTATCAAGAAAATCGTATTATGTACCTTAAATATATTATGTTTTTAATAAAATCAAGTTTTAATGGATTACATCGCGTATATTATTGAATGGTTGTTTTTCCTGCCGTGCCGTTTCAAACACTGCAGCGTGTATCTACGCAAGAACGAACAAAACATGGTGAACACCGAACACGAACATCAAACACGCAACATTTGGTTCGTACGTGTGGACGTAAATTAGCAACACGAACACAGAGGCCCTAGACAAGTTACTTTTCTGTTAGCGTTAGCGTCAAACGGAATTGACATTTGTGAGTCACGTGACTTTTCCGCAGGTAATGTCATTGCCATACATTTTGTGCTTATCGTTTGGCGTGAACGCTAACAGAAAAGCAACTTGTTTAGAGCCTCAGAGACCCTGGACAAGTTGCTTTTCTGTTGGCGTTCACGCCAAACGATAAGCACAAAATGTATAGCAATGACATTACCTGCGGAAAAGTCACGTGACTCACAAATGTCACTTCCATACATTTTATCCGTAGCGTTTGACGCTAACGCTAATAGAAAAGTAACTTGTCTAGGGCCTCAGTTCGACTTGTGTTCGCGCTCAACCGCCCATTCTCTTTAGTAGCCATGGATTCGCCGTTGGAAACGTGGTTTCTCCGAGCACCGTCCACACCGACCAACGAAATTGGATCGCCACGAACATTTTTGACGAACACAGCGTTCGTTGTTTGTTAATGGTACGAACATGCGAACAAAGTGTTCGATGTTTGTGTTTACCATGTTCGAGTTCGATCGTGCGTACACTTCTTTCGAGGTTCGTGATCATATAGTTGGTGGAAATCTAGACCGCGTGTCATGTGACTATTATTTACATCATCATAAGGTTTAAATTACAATGATTGATGCACGCTTGTGAAATTTAATAACTATAGGTAATGATACCTCAAATATTCAAAATAGAGATTCAAAGTAGATTCGTTTCGATGATGTATGCAATAATCGCTCTCAATGTCTTCATGTTTCGAACTGCAGTGTTTGGGACTTGATTATTTTAAAAACAGGATTTCAAGCAAGTGGTATTTTGCCAACCATCCTCTCCGTCGTGTGATTTGCTGATCTTAATCAGGTTTGTAGCTTTAATGATGACAGTTTTGGTGCCTCGGTGGTTATATTTGCCAAAAGAACGACGAAAAATGATAGTGTAAGGATTACTTTAATAGAATAGAAACGAGATCATGACAGACATCAACGACAGTTCCCGCTTAACCCGTCCACTGAATGCATGTCCGAATGCAAATCCACGCGAGACATCATACATTTTTTATTGTGTCTGTAATTCCGGCAGTCAAACAGTTACACGATGTACCTACGATAAAAATGTGCCGTGATCGCGAAAATTTGAAACTACACAAAAAAGACACTATACCGAGTTACGTTTGTTTCTCTTCCCTATTGGCTACACAATGGCGTAATTTCATAAGATTTATGTAAATTCTGTACCTATTGCTTTGTTTACGAACTTGTTTCGGTAATGAATACAGAAATTCACACAGAAACGGACGAACGGAACAGAAATGAACACAGAAATTCAGTTTTTAGATAACAGTAAGTACATTAACAGTAGGTAGTTACTAGCGTTTATTATGAAACTTGACCTCACTACCGGATGGTAACATACCTAACTGATACCAACTAGGTATAAAATATAAGAAGACTGATAGGAGAGTAGGAAACGAAACGAGCATTGAATACCGTTTCTTTTTTTTATACGACGATATTAACAAACAGGTGTAAAGGTAAGACGCTTGCAACACCTACTATCACATGCGCATTGCCGACTCTTTAAAATGAGGATTCGCTGGTCCCCCGCTGTCAACACAGCGCATCCTCAGGAGCTCTGGCAACCTTACTCACCACAGGAACACAACACTATCAAAGAGTAGCGTTATTTAGCTGTGCTAACTGGGGAGTCCGGCTGCTCCAAATTTGAGCGAGATATCAGATCAGATCTCAGATCATAGAAACAAACAACTTGTTACTATGATCTCAGGCCCTACCTCTCTAATACCGTCTTATAACAGTCACTCAGCATAATTACCTGTTCTCGCCCTCAAATGAGGCTGTTTACTAATCCATTCTTTCAAGTGTTTAATTCCATCCTCAAGTTTCTTTGGGGTCTCATTCAGTTCCACTGCTGCCTTCTGCATCAACTCAGGCGACAGAGGTCTCACCAACATTGTTAAAAATTTTACTTACAGTTTATGAAAAACAAGACACTATTTCTCTTAATGGTCAAAAGTCCCATTCACAAAACATTTAGATTTAAATATATAGTCTGTTGGGTTAAACGAAGGTACATTCAGTATTCCATACTAGTTCAAACTACGTGACCAACTTCGTAATCTCGCAAAAAAAATCAGCTTATCCACACATTTTGTCAAGTGATAAATATGGATATTTTTGTATGGAACAGTTGATATGAACTAGTGTCGAATACTGAATACCCTTATTATTTAGGTATATCCCTCGTTTAACTGCCAGAATAATATACAATTTGAAAGTATCAAAATATTATTTCAAATCACAAGGTCAGAATATGTATAAGCGACCGTCACTGTTTCGGAGTTTGAACCTAATAAACACAACATATAAATGATGATATGACTCGCCACTTCCACACCAGAAGTACAACTAGCCATTAAAAACAACGTGTAAGCAGATACTTTGTTCATTATTTTATTTTGATAGAAATGGTCACTGCACTCACACGATTTAAATATAGGACAAGATCGACTTCTTGAAAAATGACCTTGACTGCGCGATTGTTGATTTTTTCGGTGTAGTGGGGGAAAGTTTGCGCGTATACAAAGTATACACGCGCACTTTCCCCCACTACACCGTTTTTACTCAAGATGTTTGCTGGTCTCTGGTAAGACACTATCATCATATCTATTAGGTATGTCAACTAAACAAAGTTTTATTTAACCGTCCGTTATTTGACGTTTACCTTTAATAATACCTACTCATTAACCTTCATAATTAGGCCAGTAAGTTATTCATAGGTATCTAATCTAAAGCCTGTGATAAATGGGTGAGCTTTACCGTGGTCTTGTGGCTCGCCAGTCGCTGGTAAAGCTCGGTGGTAGATAATTGTAAAACCGTGGTTTTAAAAATCTATGAATGTGTGGTTTAAAAGTTGAACAGAAATAACTGTTTTGCTCATTCTCCGCGCGGCTAGTAAAACCGCGGTTTTGTGGCGACTAAGTTTACTATTATATTTGCCTAGAGACAAGTTATTGTTAATATTTGTTATCCCATTAAACGTCCAATGTTGATTCTCGGCATGTAAACAATAGAAATTAATTGGGTCTCATTATTCTTATTTAATTACATTCTTATTTACCTAATTTATTTATATTATCTTTGTAATAATACATAATAAGTACCTATAGCTGTTTAATTATAAAATGTCTAAATAACGGTCAGTTGCAGAAAGATAATTACATTTTAAAGGAGGCATTAACCATACAATTTCTATCGTTAAAGTCTTCTTTCAAACTTAATGACCTTTTCTGCAACTCAGCGAAAATATAAAATAAACACGATGACACCGACCGTGGTATCGTTTCAGGAAATCATAGACTTCCCTACCTACTGACTGTTTGTAAAAAGCATCTATGGTTATTTTTTCATACAGCAAAATTAACATTGTAATGATTGTATGTCAGTTTTATTCAACAAATTACAACAGCTAATTTAAAATTTAACAGGCCGTCACCTTGATTCAGATTTACCTAACTAACGTCTCAGTTTTCGGGTTGATGGCCGTTGTCTAAAAAACAAAACGTTTTATATTCTTGATTACGTAATCTAACAAAGTCCGATATCTACTGAAAGTCCGGAAAACAAATTGAGTCGTTGAATGTCCTTGCCTCCTTATTTCATTTAAAAGCAGAAACGTATACGTAACTAGGTAGGTACCTAGGTAAATACAGGCAATAATATTATTATGTTCTGAGGGGCTGACCACCATCCAAAATTTTACAAAACAATCCAAAAAAAGCTGCATGACTAGGTAGGTAGGTACTTACTAAGATGTTACATATTATTTCAATCAATCAATCAATCATCTTTATTTGTGAACATAGGTATACATGATGGTCTTGAATATATAATAATGTAATGTGATCTCTATGTTCTACCAATATAATTGGTATACAAATAGGTTTTTCGTTAATTTAAAAAATATATTAATTTAGAAATTATGCATTCATGCATTCAAAATTAAATTAAATTTCATATTCTAGCTAGGTATAGGTCGCGGCGTGAAATCTGATCACAAACGTCACCTGCGCATTAGCTGGATTTTCGGTCTCTTTGGCGGAATGAAGAAGACGGGCGCCGAGGCTGCAAGCGATTGGTTCGTCAGTCGATGCTCGTCGTCTATTGGACTATTTTCTATTACGTATTGTCAACTGTCTATTGTCTATTGGGTCAAAATTGTACATGCGCGATCTGTGATCAAGATCCACGCCGATGAAACAACACTACAATAACTTCGAGGCATTTCTGGATTATCCTCCGAGCAATAAAAAAATGTTTATAATTATAGCAACATGGTGTGCAATACATAATAATATACCAATGTCTCTCTAACTTCAATAATCTTCATACAAAGATTGGGTATCATCTTTACCTACAGAACCACTTATACTAAATAATATTTTAACATGCTAATTTAATACGATATTTGACTTCGTTCACATTTTAAAAATAAATAAAAAGACCATTTATGATTTACATAAAGTAAAAAATAATATTTATTTAATATTTCTGTAGAAAAACTTAAAAAAATGTTGTCAATCGACTGTAAGTTGTCTGAAGGAGCCCTCAACTCCAAACATGTCCTCCGCCGTCTTTGGCTTGCCAGGTCGCTTCGATTCGTCTGAACCGTACTTATTATCCTCCTCCAGCCACGAACTGTACTCTTTCACCTTATTCCTCCAGTGTTCTGAAAATTATCATAAAAAATCGCTGTAAACTTTCTGTAGGTCTCGTCAAAATAGAATCTATTGATTATAACCTCAAAGATCCTTTTAATATTAAAACTAACCGTTATCAATGCATAATAATTTATTCAACGAACGCCAATAAAACATGAAAAAAAAAATGGCGTCTGAAAAGTTTTTCTTCGTTAAAATATAACAAGTTTATACGGATAATATTACTGATTTTTCCGCAACGTTCGTGGTCGCAGGACGACTGAGCTGGAAGGCGTTATGACAGCTAATATATTTATACAAAAATTATTTTCAATCTACCCGCACAAACTCGTTACGATGCACACAATAATCGCTCACGGTCACTGTCTCACGGTGTCTTGATATTTTGCAGTGCGGTGTGAAGTTTGGGATTTGATGGTTTTAAGGACAGAATTCCAAACAGGTGGTACTTGCCAACCATCATCTCTATTGAAATTAGTATGTTTTTAGGGTTCCGTACCAAAATGGTAAAAAAAGGAACCCTTATGGTGCGACTTCGTCTGTCTGTCTGTCTGTTTGTCTGTCTGTCACGGCTGCTTATTTCAGCAACTACTAATGCTATCGACTTGTGGAACAGTTATAAAAAATGCTTGCCTATCTTTATTGTATACTAGCACCACCTAGCACTTTGCCCGCGACTTCGTCCGCGTGACTCATAGGAACAGCGCATTTTTTCGGGATAAAAAACCTACTGGTGAAAGATTTTTTTAAATCGGTCCATTAATTTCGGAGCCTATTCAATGCCTATTCAAACAAACAAACAAACAAACAATCAAATCTTTCCTCTGTATAATATTATTAGTATAAATAGTATAGATAAAAAAGTTAAAAAATATTTTTAGTTTCATTGTAAAAGGGGGTTGAAGTGGGGGTTCGAAATTTAAAAGTGGGGTCATTCGGTTGAGTGGCATATCATATGAAAAGGCTTGATCTGCACATTTCAAAATATATTTTCATTTTCTTTTATGTCTTATAATGTTCGACATATGATGAAAAATGTCTGAAAAAATACCATTCCCCCCCCCCTCCCACTTATCTTCGAAGTTTGCAGAGCGAAAAATCTGAAATAATTTGAGTTGATAGGAATTTGCCTGAACATAAACTTAGTTATACAGTCTTTGTAGAGCGCACGTTTTTGACGTCAGCTATGTGTTCTTTAACTCTAGTGGCTAAAGAACTAAACTTTAACACTAGTGTTAATGAACACATAGCTGACGTTAAAAACAGGCGCTCAAAGGGAACGGTTTGGGCTGGGCGTTGGTGAGTGAAGGACATAATCAACAAGGGGCTCGTGGCTAAATGACAGCCGCGCTGATTGATCGATCTCGGTCAGTCAGCCGCGGTCAGTCCTTGGATGGGTGACCGTTCTTTACACATCGCGACCCCTCCGTTCCTCGGAGAGCACGTTAAACGGTCGGTCCCGGTTGTCATAGGAATATTTTTGACAGTCGTTACTACGGGTAGTCAGGAGCCGAAAAAAATCTGAAAACTGGTTTAACTCTCGAATACACATACCAGCATTCCCCAATAATTGGGTTGTGAAGGTCAGATGACAGTAGCTTCACGGAAAATATTGATATTCAGCCGCAACCAGTTAGACTGGAAGCCGAACCCAATCTATATAGTTTGGGAAAAGGCTCGGTGGATGGATGGATATAACTTAATCAACCTTTAATGTTTCCACTGAGAGGAAGTGAGCCGATATCCACCACGCCAGCCCTGTGCGGGTTGGTAATGGTATACTTTTATTGATTTACCTAAAATTTCCTCCGTTGTGCCACCAGATCCACCATACTCAGCAGGAAGCACATCTTTTGGGATGTACTTGTACAGTTCCTCGTAATTCTTGTTGTGGACGTATTGCTGTAAAAAAATATAATAACTTCAATAGCTTGTATAAACAAGAACAGAATAGGCTCGTGGCTCATGGCTAAACAACAGCCACGCTGATCGGTCTATCTTCGAGGTTTAGCTGCGCTTATCACGGTCAGTCCATAGATGAATGACCGTTTTGTTACACATCGAGACCCTTCTGTGCCCCATATAGCCCGTTAAACAGTCGTTACGAGTAGTTAGAACCCTGACAGTCTGGCAACTAGTTTAACCTTACCAATAGGGTTGTGGAGGTCAGATGGCAGTCGCTCTATCTAAAATACTAGTACTCACTGCATCTGATTAGACTGGAAGTTGACTCCAACCTAGTTGGGAAAACTCGGAAAAAGGCTAGGCGGATGATGAGATTTTATAAACAATAGATTATTTATTTAAGATTATTTATTTATTACACAGTCCGTACGATCTAACTTGGCTGGACTGAAGTTGGCTCACCGAGACATTCTTTTACAGTTGCTAAGACCACAGTTAAAAGAGGATGATAAACGATTATTGTTTCACAAAAATACTTATATATACGTTTTCAGTTATTTTTTTAATTATGTAGTAAGGGTAATTGGCAATTTAAATTAGCAGCCACTCATTAGGTACTAACTCTGGCCAAGTAAGATCTTGCGAATTATACGGTGGGTTACGATAATATACTTACTCTGGAACTATTTTTCTCGTTAAGCAACGACTTCATTGCATTGAAGATGGTCTCGAAGCCTGGTGGGGTATTTAAGTAATGTGTCCCTTTCATACGCATTGGCGATGCGTCCTAAAAAGTATTTTAAAGCATGCAGTTAAAACAATAATAATATACTTATCATTCAAATAAATCATTATTAATTTTAAATCAATCAAATAAATCTGTATTATATTGTTTATATAAAAAATATATAAATTTATATATGAATTATAACAATTTATATATAAATTTATATATAAATTAAAATAATTTATATATAAATTTATATAAATAAAATATATATTTTATTGTTTAATTTAACAAATGATATTTTTGTGTGACGCAACTTATTAGGCGATCATTTGAAAATAAGTCAATCAATCAAATCAATCAAATAAATCTGCAGTTAAAGAACCAATTCTTAAAAGGTTTGAACTAATATAACAGATAGATATTAGTTCAAACCTTTTAAGAATTGGTTCTTTAACTGCAGATTTATTTGATTGATTTGATTGATTGACTTATTTTCAAATGATCGCCTAATAAGTTGCGTCACACAAAATAATATTATTATGACGTATATTTTATGTAGATACACTTCCAAAAAACATATCATTTGTATTTAAATTAAACAATAAAATATATATACACACATCAAAAGTATCTAGGGATCAACATATATTTTTGCAATAACTTTTCTCCTGATTGATATTAATTAAAATTTTCTTTAAGGATTCATCAAATAAAGTGTTTTCGTTTGTCACAGTAACGATAAACCAAGTCACCTTTGCATTAATAAAGAAATTTGCCATTTTCCTAATAAAGGGATTTTTGACATTTGAACCACTAACATTAAAGTTCGAAAAAAAGACTGAAATAACAGTTTTCTTTAAAATTTTATTGGGTAACTTAAACAATTAATAATCCGTGTTTCTACCGCGAACACTAACAACACAAGAACATCGGTTTGGCATACTCAAAATGAGTTCATCCAAATCACGCTGTGGAATGGCCGCCCATGTTCGTTGCAACAACAAAAAAAGGTCTTCTTGCGACTGGATACCCTCCATATTCGGCAGAGCTCTTCTCTGTAGCATATCCCATGCATGCTCAATCGGGTTCAAGTCTGGCGACTGAGCAGGCCAGGGCAGGACATTGATGTTAGCTGCGGCGAGAGTCTGTCTTACAACTCTTGCGGTGTGCGGTCGTGCATTATCATGCATTAACTGAAATAAGGGACCGATTTGCACTTGTAGAGGAACGATGACGTCTGATACAATCGTCTCAGCATAAATTTGAGCGTTGAGGTTGCCTCTGATCCAAATCAACTCAGTTCTTCCGCCGATCCAAATACCCGCCCATACCATGATGGTTCCACCACTATAAGGATGGACTTCCTGGCAGGATTTTAATCGCTGTTGGCGTCCAGGGGTTCTCCAGTGTCGTATACGTCTTGTATCCGGCCTCATACCAAAACGAGACTCATCAGAAAAGCACACGAAACGCCATTGTTCTTCTGCCCAATTTCTGTGTTCAAGAGCCCATTGATATCGAATCCTACGATTGTGCATTGCTATAGGTGGTACCCGTAGCGGTCTTCGGGAATGAAGGTTCACTTCATGCAAGCGGTTTCTGACTGTTTGGTCGCTAATTAAGTTCCCTGAAGAGTGATGAAGCCTCACGGCTAACATCATGGCGGTTATTGTTGGAGCTCTTCGAGTTAAGATTTGAATGTATCGGTCTTGTCTCCGTGTGGTGCAGCGATACCGTCCTCCATGGCGCTCAGCCACGGTACCAGTGCTTCGGTAACGTGTCCAAAGTCGACTGATAACACTCTGACTTGTATTCAGAGCTAAAGCTACAGTACGTTGCCGGGAACCAGCTTCTATCATTCCCACGGCTCTGAGCATTTCTTCCCTGCTTAAATGACGTCGCCGCTCCATAATAACGTTGGTTTTAATCAGTAGTAGGGAAACAGTAGCACTAATAATGTCTTCAATGCGTTGTATGTTTTATAGGGAAAATATTGACAGCTTATTTTCATCTTTTACTCGAATTTGATTGAGAGTTCCTGATTCAAATTATGAAATGCACCAAAAAGGATCCATATAAATTTATAAAATCATAAATTTATTACAAAGCCACATCTCAATCACAAGAAATCCGCATAAAAATGCTTGATCCCTAGACACTTTTGATGTGTGTACTTACTATGTACATACATATAGGTACTATTATATTGTGCGTGTCAGCTCTGACGCGCGACTGGAGTTTACTCTTCCTTTACTTTTTACTAGTCACACGGGACACGAACACGAAACTCTAACCCCCTTACTTATTGACGCCTCTTAACTTTAACCACTAATTTAATATACAACTATGCTTGTCATTTATAAGGCGATGAATAGTTAATAGAATAGGCAATTAAAATAATAAGTTTCCTTGCATTTTTAGTGGTCACACTCAACATATTATACATATCAATGAGGTTGAGCATAAGCCCAACCCATTTATAATGCTTTTTGTTAATGCTTGTTGTTTACTCTCTATAAAATTTTCGAAATGGAGTAAACTCAAAAAACAACAAGCTATGTTTACCTGTCCCAAAACGACCATCTTCTTCATGGTAACAGGCGACATTTGCAAGAAGTGCGCCATCGTCACTCCCTCTAGATCTAAAATACTCTGACCACCAGCCACTGACGCGTTATCGTCTTCCATTAACACAATCTGAAACAGAAATGTGTGTAAATGGGGTAGGGCTGAATTTCTCAAGTGGGCGTGGATTGCCAAATCTGAAACTATAAGGAATAGCAAAAAACGCTCAAAGGAGCCTCGGGGCCGATTTTGAGATTTTTTATAACCAATTTTGATAAAAACTAATAAATAAAAAAAATATATATATATATCTGATATATATATATTGGTATTAGGTACGTAAACGATATAGCTAAAACTAATCAAGTAAATACCCTCATCAAAACGTTGGTAGCGGCCATGATATCCAAAATGTGGTACTTGCTGGGATCGTACTTTCCTGGCCTGATAATAGATATCATTGGCGCGTCGGGCCCCGGTGCCTTGGGCAGTATGATGAACGATCTGAAAACAAAATAAATTTTAAATAGCAAGAGAATAAACCAGAAGTCATAGGACTGTAGGTATAACCCGTGCCAATAAAGAAGCGAACCTAAAATGGCGGCACTAGTCATTCCCTCTCACTCGCACGTTATTGCTGTCTTTACTCACACCACACACGTCGGGTGCACTGGCGCGGATTAATTTTAACAGCACGACGAAAATTAATTGTAAACAAAAGTCATCAGACATTTTTTCACATAAGTACCTCAATATGTACTATATTTTTGTGAATTTTAAACATGTAAAACCATGTTTGATAATAAATTAAAGAGACTTAAAAACAACTTTCAGCTGGTGCGGGCAGGACACGGCAGCTCAATGGTTGGAGCGTAGCCACGGTACGGCACAGGTCACGGGTTCAAATCCCACCCGTGTCGGTCGTTTTTAAATCTCTTTTACTTATATTTAACTAGCTTCTGCCCGCGACGACGCCCGCGTTTTTCGGGATATAAAGTAGCCTATGTCTATTCCAGACTATAATCTATCTCTCTCTATCTATCTCTGTGCCTTACATCCAGATCTGTTCAGCCGTTCTGGTGTGATTGAGTAACAAACATCCATCTATCCATCCATCCAAACTTTCGCATTTATAATATTAGTATAGTTATTACCCTAGACTCAGGATCTCGTCAAAAATTCCATCGGAGTGTTTTAACCGGAAAAACTCAGGCGCCGTGGAGCGGAGAGAATAGTAAAGATCCAGTTTCTCTTTCGTCCTCTCCAAACTGAACTTAGAACCGCGGAGGAACGCCAACAGCCATTGATCATCTGCAAACGTTAACGGTTCACATGATTTACAGCTACTATGTAAGGCGTAAGACAATAGAATAGAGCCCCCTAAACTTTTACAAAAAATGTCATAAAATTTTACTTTTTTAAGCAAACCAAAGTCATCAATATTTGTATCAAACGAGCATGTTTGTAGATAATGTGGGAATGATTAATACGACTAAAAGTATAATAGCATAACAGACCCGAAATCTACTTCAACTGAACATACAGTCATACACATTTAGGGTAAACAGTCAGGAACATAACTAGCGTAGGAGAATTCAAACTGTACTCATTCAGAGACAGCGTGAATTTCTCACACTTACTGACTGTTCATGACGTCACTGAGAAGATTGATAAAGTACTCACCTGTCCTAGCATTTAGATGGGGCTGCTTGGCCAGCCAGTCCTTAATGCTTTGCAGATCATCCTTCAGCCTGCTTGGGTCCTCGTTCAACTCCACGCGAGCCTTCTCCGCAAGGGCGGGACTCAAAGTCCTCACAGACATTTTGTATAGAAACGTCCTGTTACACTAAAAACTAATACCACTCTACAACGATATCGACAGTGTGATAATTGGTGGTATTTGTCTCGTTATCTGCCATTTAATCCACCAGGCAATATGACATGATAGATATGTTCTAATATTATCAGGCTCTTAGGTTTTCGCGTTGCCTTAGCCTAATCTATATTATATAATCTTCTCTACCTATAAAACAGTACCGTGCGTGACAGACTGACAGACAGAACAGCCTAAATAGGTGGACCTAGAGATTTTAAATTTGAAAAAAATATTCCTTGAGTAGGTATACCCCACTCTAAAGGTGCACTATGGGGGTCTTTTTACCCGACTGCCAAGGAAGGATTATGTTTTTTAAATTCCATACCTAAAGGGGTGACAAAAGATGGTAAAGTTTTTATGAAGAAAATAACGAAATTGTGTTTGTTATCCGACTTCCACACGGACAGAGTCACGGACACAGCTAGTTTTACAAAGGTATTAGTATTATTGTAACTAAATCAATCTTATCAATTTTGAGCTAATCTTATCGTCGATATCAGGAAATCGCTCCATTTTTGTCAAACAGAGTAATTTTTTACGATTTCTTAGTGTCGTCGCACACGAGCCACTCGCGACAGGCACAAAACGTCGATACTTAAGTTGCAGACTACAGCTCCATACCTACCTACACCTTATTTGAATTCGACAACGGTTGTCGCCGGTGGTCGCCACACGCCACAAATTGCCGCTACCCGCTTCGCCTCGCCGCACACGGGCCAATCGCGAGTCGCAACAGCCGCAAAGTTACGTTTTCATACATTTTATGTGAACTGTTTGTGGCGGCGTTTATGGCGTCATTTTGTGGCTGTCGCGATTGATCCGTGTGTGGCCAGGCTTATAATTTTCAATTTTACATATGAATAGAAAAACACAAACTTGATCAACCATTGTCACTCATGACACGATAGACTGTAATCATTTACGCAAAACAATTTATGCCTACTGCCTGCGAAGTACATTCATCAATTATCAGGCTCCATATCGTTTTACAGCTCACGACTAGATAAATGTGAAGTGGTGATAGCACAAATGGCGATGTCCTCTATCGATTCATAAATAACACAGCCGCACATGTATTTTATTAGAAATTATTTTATTACCCGTTGAAAAATCAATGTACCGTACCTAATATCAGTGCCAAGAACAGTGTTGAAACCAAGGAGATATTATGATTCTTATTGGTACCCTATCATTTCTATAAATAATTAGATACAGCGGGTACAGCAACAGAATTCATCGGTAGCAATTTGTAAAAACATTAATGACTTCTAAACACTCCAGCAACACTATAGGCTGAAGCTGAGTCCCACATTAAACTAGGAGAGCGCAAAACCGCCCAGGAAAAATTTATATATTCTTCAGATTCTTTTATTATGATACTAGCGACCCGCCTCTGCTTTGCACGGGAACAATGGCAAAATATCGAGATTTCTGTGCCGTATCTAAGTTAAAAATATTAACGCACTAGTACTTTGCCCGCGACTTCATCCGTTTGGTCTGCAGGAACTATGCATTTTTCGGGAATAAAAGTAGCCTATAACAATCAAGAATAATAGATATAGCCTTCTATTAGTGAAAAAAATTCACAATCGGATCAGTATTTCCGGAGATATTATTTTAAAAAAGATTAGCTAGACTAGCGTTCAGTAGACATCCACAGGTAGTTAAGGAATAGATCTATCATTGTAATTTTAGTGCCATAAAATTATTTTTTTAAGAAGATGGCTAAAGAAAATGGTGTTATTTCAAAAATTGCATGCTGACTCGTTTTGACAGGGTACAGCCATACATTTAGCGGTTATGATCAGAGTAATTAATAGTTACCACTCAAAACTCGGGATCCTTCTACGATCAACTCTCGGCTTGTAAACCTTCTGGTAGACACGAGTATTATCATTTTAATTTATATTATTCAATAATTTGTATGCCCAAGTGGCTGATCATGGTATGAACATTGTTAAGTACTTATATAATTATATGTGATGAACACCTGTATGCAACCCATGTATCACAAATAAACCATTTGATTTGATTTGATTTGATTTGATTTGAGTTACCTCGAAGCCAGGGTTTCTTAAAGTGGGGTCCACGGACCCCCAGGGGGTCCGTGACGTGAGTGCCAGGGGTCCACAGCCACTCAATTTACTCATAACATATTTAGTAGGAAAATTTATGCATCGTTTGTTTGACCGTTCGCTTGCTGTTATTGGTTAGCTAACCAATAAATGTGATTTTTAATATTATGATTTGTTTTTTTTTTCTTAAAATTTTCTTCGACGGGGTCCGTGCAATTTTTAAAATTTTAAAAGTGGGCCGTGGCTACAATATGTTTAAGAACCACTGTTCTAAGCGGTTATAAAGTCATGTAATCGATTATAAAGACACGTTCTAACACCTGCTTCATTACATAAACTGTTAGGTACATTCAGAACCATGCATTTCACCAATTCATAGCTCATTTATATTTCGTTCCAAAATAGTTTATTTTTCATCTCAATTATTAATAGTTTCTATTTCGGAGACTGTTTGTTGGCTCATTCTAGAGTGTAGATAGTACAAGCTATAATTACGAAACCACAATTGTTTACATCGAATATTTTTTTGCTTTTACTCTGACTGGTTGTTTAGACTAAGTCTAGTAACTCATTCAGAAGCTGAGATTATTCCAAACATATTTTCTTTGATTTTTTTTTGAGGAGAGCGAACTTAGTAACTATGTAGGTATGTATGTATATCGTTTGTTTTAAAAACTTGTATTTTTTCAGAAGATCTAGATACTATATAGTTTTATGATAGAGAAGTGATGACTGGTTCCTATATCAAGCCACTTTTGTGCTACCCACGCTCTTTGCAAATAAAGAATCGCAACGCATAGGTACCTAGTTTTCAGTAAGGTAATTATTTTACACATTATTTATCATTTAAACAATTCTGTTGTTTACTGATAATAATCTGGAACACCTTTCAAAACATATTCAATAATTCAATTAAACACACCAATTGTTTTAAACAACACATTTATTTTTGTGTATTTACAATTATAAATTTTATCTACAACCCTGTTACATTAAACATTATGTTACTAGCCAAATCCGATTTTAGGGAAACCCGGTTTCGTCAAGTTATTTCTGCTTTTGTATAAACCTGATTTCTATTTCGCTGATTTTGATTCGAAGTGCAGACAACTAGAAACTAAGCAAGTAACCTATTTTCTAGATGACTGAAGTGTAATGCGTTTATCTAATGCCATTGTGGTCGATTAACCACAATCACCACAATAATCATTTCCTATATCGGCCGTTCGCTACCCGTTATGGTTACCTACTGTTATATAGGAACAGTGGGGCGAATGGAATGACCATTTATTTTAACATACATTTCTTAGCTTTTCTGTATTATCCAAAATCGGGTTTGCTTAGTACCATTAATATAATATTTTTTAAATTACTGGCTGCATTGATTTTATGACACAATTGTTTCATAGTAAACAACGTCAATAAGTTATCTTTGTCAAGACTAAAAAGATCACAGAAATACTGTATGGCCTGATAATTACAGTAACATGACAACATATATAGTTATTACAATAGTGACATTTTATGCTTTTAACTTTATAAACATAAATTGTGTGAGATCTTCTTTTAGCGGCATACCCAACAAATTAATGAAATAGGAATTAAACAAACTGTCGGATTTATCGTATCATTTATGCATGAATCGATTAATTAAAATTAAATATACTTAGATTGTTTAAAACCTCACTCACTAGATGGTGCTACTAGCTTCGTATTCAATCAATGTATTCGGAAAACAATGTTTAAATATATTAAAATTAAAACGTAATATTTATTTCTACGATTAATTTGGAGGAAAATACTATGACATACTTCAAAATCACAAACATTATTTGCCATTGGCGACCTAGCTTACTTCTTAATACTAACTTTGAACTAGAAAGCATTGGAAATGTAATGCATATACTTACAAATAAATATTTACACTTTTCTAATTAAGCCTCTACGTAGACTTACTCACTGAGGCATTTAGGTACATTACATAGGTAAATAGAGATACATACACAAAAAATATGTGAAATGTAACTGATATTATAATGATTTCTTTCAAATCTACTAGGTACTTAAGATATACGCCAATCGTCCTTCATAAATGCACACACAGGAAGTATTCAACGATATCAGACAGACCAAAGCCAAATTAATTGCTTACAAGGTAGATACCTACAAGTCACATACAACTAGGGCTGCCATCACCTAAATTGCTGATGCCGGACAAAAACTTTAAAAACCCTGGACGTTTGGGTGAAAATGAATATTTTTTCCGGACGCCCCCGAAAAAAGTTTTTCATCAATCAGGATTTTTCATCAATCATGACACAAAGTGTCCGGGTTTCCCCCGGACTCTTTTTAAAACCCCTACCGGACGCTCCTCGGACGCCCTCTAAACTAGGACAAATCCGGGGAACCCCGGACGGATGGCAGCCCTACATACAACCAGTAGGTAGATAATGTATCAAAATTGTCTATATACAGGTGGAATATCATGAATAGGCATTTTTAGACTTGGATCTCATTTACAACGATTGTGAAATAGGTTATAGTACAATTGATAACTTTTTATGCCTGCAATACACGTTGGCCGAGTGTTGTCGAGTGAAGGCCAATACCAACATGTAGACGGTATATTTGCCTTGTCTTGCTATCGCTCGGTGTCACTTGCCTAGTTGGTCGAGTATAGACAAGCGCCAACGTGTATAGACCTCATTTCAAAGAAACCGAATGAACATTAATCGTAGCAGTTGTCTCCATTAAAAGAGTTGAAGATATGAATAAAATAGGTACTAAATTATATTATACAATTACGAAAATTAGTGTCTTCAATATTAGCTAAATCTTAAATTCATTCCTATTTTCGGTTTACATTTATAATGTAGTTGTAGTGCATGAGTCAACTCCGGAATGATTTCTTCGCCGTGATTTGTTACTCGTTTAATCTATTCGTTTTGTTATTAATCTTTTGCCCACATAAGTACTCAGGAATTTCTAGACCACTTGGCTCCAGCCAGTCGCTGGCTTAACACAATAAAAGAATCAAATAGGTTATTCATTAAATACAAATTCACTCTACTCTACTACTCAAATACGGACGGTTTCCTATCTTCTCTGCAAACAAAGGCGCTCTGGCCTCAATAACTAACACTTAACTTAAGATATTAAATTATGAAAAAATACTTGGTATAAGTAGTTTCATAAATATTATTAGGCGACCAGTTCTCCACCTCGCACCTGTTGCGATATTTACCTATTAACTTATTTAAACCCTTGATGTACGGTTGGGCCATCAAAAGTTGGCGAACAGCTTGAGTTCGTCGGAGTCCAGCGAGCGCACTGCCTTCCAGTCCGTCTCGGGGTACTCGTCGAAGTTGGACGTATCACCTTCGTACGACACTGCCGGCATTATGGGGGGCTGTGGACCACACAAACATAGTTCAACCAACTATAACAATAACACAAGGCTTAGTAGTAGTAGTACAGAAAATAGTAATAAATACAACTACCAATTTGACTAAGTAGCTGTATTTATTACCATTTTCTGTATAATGTCTTAAATTGAACCATAAATAAGCATTTAAGTAGTATCAACGTGGAGTATTGAAATTAGGTAACGTAAACTCCGTAAATCTCTGTCGGCCACGCGACCTAATTTAAATCGGTTCTTAAATTGTACTTCGATGGTATTGTGCAAAAGTATATTGAACTCGAATTTATTGTTCCACTTAAAACAAAGTCTTCCTTATTATTCCTCAGATCATAGAACCAAGAAGATGTGTTAAGAACATTTGTACGGGAACCGCTGTCGCCACTTTTAAAACAGCGTGCGTCACAACTCGCTCCTTTATGAATAAACATAGAGATCATCCACACATTAAAAATGCCGCAAAACCTCAATCTAACACTGTTATTCGTCACTCGTCACTCACACTAAACTAAAATACGGTATAAATCATCGATCGCGTTTAGTCCGTCGGAAATATGATCACATTGATCATATTTCCGATGATACTATGATCACATTGATCATGCTCAAGTCGTCAAGCTCAATAACGCCTTAGCACATCCTGTTTCTATAATCTAAGGTGTATTTTCAACAGTAGGTATTCTTATATCAACAATTCTATATTTTTTATTAGTCAGCGTTTATAATTTTCCAGGCTTCTAGATTGCAACTGTAGGTATCTAAGTTTGGATCTGATAGTATCGCGTGAACATAAACAAATTATTGGTGCCGATTCTGTTGTTTACGAACTAAACTAATTTATTTAGTCTTAATAAGTCTCTTTCGAATACAAAACATGAGAGAGGGATAGCAGATATTTAATCCTGTCAGATTAGTCCACATGAATAGTTTGAATGTCAATTTAGTCGTAATCGCAAAAGTCACGACTATTTTCCCGTAAATGACAAAGGCGTAGACTAATTTGACAGTTCTAAATATTTTCTGTCCTTTTTCAATGATATTTGCAAGAAAGAGATATAGTGTGAGTAAAATTAGTTTAGTGCGATGTTCAACAGAATCAGCACCATTGACGAGCCACGGCCAATACCTGAAGCTTCTTCATGAAGACGTCAGCCCAGTCTATGTGCTTGAACCATCTGTGCCGTTTGACGTCTTCGGTTCCGCACTGTAAATGAAACAAACATTGCATTAACAAGGATAAATATACAAAGAAAACGAGTACCTTGACCGGTACAAAGATAATCGAACAACTCAACCAGCTGAATACTGAAATGTATACGATGAGTATCGGTACGTATCAATCAATCATAACACCGATATTGACTACGACCATAATGCGCATTTGTGGGTGGCCGGAATTAGAGCAACTTTGTTATTATTGGCGTTCGAGACGTTCTTCAACGGTTAGACATCGTAAATTCTCAGATTTAGAGATAGCGGAGCATATCGGAGCTTAATTTATTATTGTACGGCGATGCCAAGCGGGCCACTCGCTTTAATATCATCGTGGTCCAACGGGAATTGTCCCATAACTCGTCCTCCTGCGGCAATATCGTTGTATTACTCCAATATAATAAAGTATATTGATGAAAAGGTCGCCGCTAACATTACCCACTTTCCACCACTTTCATTATTATGTAGGTTTTGTAATAAGTATCATTACTGCTTTTACAGCCGTTGTTCTAGTATCTGCGGTGTTGTTGGGTAAGAACGATAGGTATTGTAAATCAAAAGATAAATTGATACCTCGTGATTCCTTCATCTACTTTCTCCTGTCTTATAGTTTCTATGACCTAATACCAGGGCCCTGTGTCCTAAATGAGTCTAGTTCCTAAATGTTGTACCTACCTAGTGTAGCAAACCTTGTTTTAGTTGAAATTGTTAACCACTTTAACTGATTTAGGTACTTTCATAGCATCTAAAAACATAAAATACATGTAGTAACGTGTTCTTACGTAGTGCATTTAAAAATATTTTTTCTTAAATAGGTATAATCAATTGATAGCTAAACCGTATTATTAACTATCTAGGACTCTAATTGTAGGTTATCATAGGCAATTCCTATGTAGGGCACTAAAAATGCTTGACCAAATGATTATTATTATTATCCGATCAGAAAACAGATTCAGTTTGCGCAATTCACCGCGCTAACAAGGCGCCCAGTTTTCTAGCGCATCGAGTAGGTACATCGGCAATGTGTCGTATTTGCGTCGCGACATAAGTCAGCGGCGGACAGCGACTTTTGAAGTCACCGCCGGACACTTGACTGATGGCTTTCTAAACATCTCGGCGACATCGCGGCAAAAAGCTCGGTGAAAACAACCAACCACTAACTGCAACCGTTTAAAAATACATTCTCAGCGTGATAGCGCGACACTATTGGGCACGCCGCATCCCGATTTCTCGCTTTAGCCATGACCACACAAACACGGCCGAGGAAGGGATATTTATAACATAGCTACGTGCACAATAAAGAATATGACATTGACTTTCTATCCAATCATTCGCACAATATTTATTCGAATAGATCTAGGTACTTACCAGCTTTGTTTATTGTTAAGTATATCGAACTACTATTATTATGTAGTTCAGGTCAATCAAAACAATAACCGGGAACGTTTCTTTTCGCACTAATAGTAGACACAATCATAGTTAACTATACAATTTCGTAATTACAATATAAAACAACAGTAAACAATTATTCTGGTAAGTGTTCTAGAACTCAATTAAAATTATGTCTATTTCTACTTATTTTTTACATCCAATGTTTTCAACTGTCTTTTGAGACGATTCCAATTTTACGTCGCTCTCATACAAAATTATACAATGAGACTTCAGATTTATTCTGTTCAAAGCTCGAATATCTAGCACCTACCCAATTCTTTGTTTAATTCTCACCGTGTCAGCTGATTTTTTTGATTATGTCTGGCTGTGGAATATTGTATCATTTAACAAAAAAAAAATACATTTAAAGCGTCAAGAGTAAGATTAGACGAAAAATATGGAAACAGCTGGAATAGAGCCAACTTCAAAAGTTAAATAAATTTTATTTTGGACACAACCCACTAGAATTAAAGTGCAATGAAAGAAAATATTTTTAAAAGCAGGAACGCAACATACAAGAAAATTCCGAAATGCATTATTTCATTTATCTTTTTTCATTTGCAAAAATAGGTGATTGCTTGAATTGAGCGTCTTAATGTCATGTCATGTCTGAGCTAAAACAACAAATTAAGGCGCTGTGAGAAGCAAACTTTGTGGTAATTAAGCAATGAGTTTGATGTTAGTTGAATCGAACGGCCGAATAAGTGTAAGTTTTCAGTTTTAATTAAATTAAAAAATAAATACACGGCTCAGTGAAATAATTTTTAGGTACTTCTTTAGTTGATTATATTCCCTATTATTATAATTAATTACATAAAATAATTATGCCAGTTTACGCTCAAAATTTTGAGAACTATGCGACGAAAAATATTTTTTGAGTTCTGTTTTATGTTTTTTTTTTATTATGATCCTATTTTTTTTATGAAATATTTTTAAATATTAAGTCTTTTCTTTGAACACTTGACAGTACATTCAATTTTTTTCTGGCTTGTAATATGTACCAATACGCCTAACTGTGCGACAAAAAACTGAGCGTTTTACGGTGTCCTACGTTTGGGTAGCGCCTTAATAGCCCACGCGGTGCTGTTTGACACGTAGTTATACAGTAAATATTATACTCGTGCGATGTGCGTCGCGTGTAAATCCAAAACGGTTGCCGAAACAGGTCAAGCGCAAGGCTGAAGTATTTTCAGTTTGCGTAGGTAAGTGTAAAGCACAGGCGGCCCGTGTCTTCGCAACAATATCTGCAGTTTATTACTCGCAAATATTATGTGCACCGCCCTTAAATAATATTGCACTCAGGGTTCGTTGTTCAATCGCCAGATAAAATTTATTCCTATGAATAAACCAAACCACCAAAAACATTTTTATGTAAAATGTTGCCAAGACGAGACCATATGGCTCGCACTGTCAAAAAGTTATCAGATCTCATGTAGAGTCAAGCTTCTAACTCTACACAGTCTACACGCCCTAACTTTACAAGCCCTAACTTCACAAACTCTACACCATAGTCAAAATATGTGGCTCTAAAGAGAATTTTGTTTATCTGGAATAAATCCAAACCCAAGTTATGAAGGTTCAAAAAAACGTCGAAGCGGTTCGAGAAAAGGTACCTATAGGTACTAGGTAGAGCCCTTGCGCTTCGCTGGGCTCGTCTTGGCGGGGGCACTACCGTGCCTCCAGATATTGGTTTCACTCTAACGCCTGTCTAAAGCCTTAAATTACCTGTCAAATGCGGCAAATGACTGGTCTGTCATTATGGTAACCCTAAGTAGGTACGAATTCTACGAATTCCACACGTAGAATTCGTGTTGCATCTCACGATGGATTACATTACACGTTACACCCGGCTTTATGTTTTATGAAATCGATATCGTTTACCTACTCCTAGAAATATTTTTTTTGGCGATTGTAAAATCAGCCCTGTCTTAAAAACGATCACACTAACTTGTACCTACCTAGGGTTATCATAATGACAGACCAGTCATTTGCCACTTGCAAGACAGGCATTTTTAAATTTCTTGTTAGGTACTTTCTTACTACTTTTACACATAATATTTATAACAAATAAAATATCGTCTTATACCTATGTCTTTATAAATTTATCTTATAATACTGCAAAACACTATTTTATGTAATGAGAATGACAAATTAAAATATTCAGATAACCCTATTTACGACGTTTAATATGAAAATAAAACTAATTTCCTGTTGATATAAACTTTAAACAACATTTCGTCAGTAGACAAAACAAATAAAACTAATGGCGGAATTAAAAGTCACTATCAAAAGTACAATGACGTTTTTAATTCATTTACAAATAAAACCTTCCTCGAGTAGGTAATGTAAATAGTCAATCCCGTTTAATTATTACAAAAATGTAAGTATTTATTTCAATCTGGCAAGCAAACAAAACATAGTAGATAATTAAATTGAGTAACGTAAAGCCACGTGCATACACGCGGACACAAAGTGCAGCACATAATACTTTAGCAATAAAAATTGTTTTCAATGGAATAAAAATAGTAGGTACGTGCGGACGGAATTATACTCCGAAGGAAAGTTTACTAAATACAATAAACTTCAGGGACAGTGTGACGGGTTAGAGCCATTATTTTTACAGCGCGTGAGAGAGAAAGGGTTGAACAGGATGTATAATAATAAGGTACTATACATTCTTTGCAACAAAAGAATGATTGCTGTAATCTTATTATTATTTTACCTACTATGTATAAGCGAGAAATTCTTGTATATTTACATATACTTATATATTTATTACCTATTACCGATTAGCCTCAGAAACAGCTCTAACGATTTGAAAGCAATTTTGTATTTAGATAATGTTTAACTTTCTAAGCTTGTCTAGGTAGGGATCATCCCTGAGAAAATCCGTTTTCACACAAAAAGAAAATCGGTATCTCAAAAATCTCCGAGTGAAGCTCAGTCGCCCAGGTAGGTACCTACCTATACTATTTTATAATACTGCCATGGTTCTTATATGTATACCTAACAGTGGTTGCAGCTGGACTAGCAATCCTATGCCTAGATTCTTAAACAGACACGAACAGGTAAACGTAAAGGCTAGAATTAATTAATACCTTCATATTTCCCAGCCTCTTGGTCCTGTCCTGAACCAGCAGTTTCTTGATGATGTCCTTGGCGACGGGGTCCAGGTGACGCGGCCACTCCACGCGGCCGTTCAGTATCTTCTCGTAAATGCCGAACGGGTTGTCGTCGTAAAACGGCGGGTAACCCACTAACATTTCGTAAATGAGCACGCCTGAAAACGAAACACATAATGTTTATTAATAATAAAATCAATAAACAACATCACCCAAATAACGTTATGGTCGCTAATGACACGGAAACAATTATGTCGTATTATAAACAGATATAAATACTCCATAAGTTAATAATTGCGATGTGATAATCGTAAAATCAATTCTCACGAGATGATTAGCGTCAGGTCTTTAATTAATGTTTCATTTAATTAACCAGTAAAAGCTTATATACATTATGCGCATTAGGGCATGTGTGCCAAAGCTATAAGTTGACAATTCTATATCACATCCAATAATTAGCAATTAGCCATGAAAGTTGCAGTGAGCTTAATGGATTTTAAACAATATTTTCGCGCGTGAGTCGCAGAAAATACGAAGCGCTACGCAACCAACAAACGACTTCAGTAATTAGTACTGAAAATATTACAACTTATATTAAAATAGAACTCCTACAGTGAGCTGAACTAAAATTCTCTTCTGCACTGTTATGTTTAGACTACACAGTAACTTGATATTGGAAAACTGTGGGAGAAGGCGAAGTGGCAGTATATTCAGTATTATTGTTGTAATGTAATTACGTGTGATGCCAAGCACGGGAACGACGAGATACAAGCAACGTATGCCATTATAAATAATGGAAGTATATAAATTGGCAAGGAGTCGCCATACCCAAATGAAAGAGACAACACAAATCTACAAAAAACTAAATAATGGAGTCAGAGGAGAGTAAACAATTAATTCGTTGTAACAGCGAGCGCCACAGAAGCTGTGCTTATGAGATACATAAACAAACTATAACAATTTGTCGAGCGACACTTTATACGTACTGTACTTATAAACATAAAATGTTTGATAAATTATAGTAGAGTCATCAATGTCAATTAGGTAGGAATCATGAGCGTAATTGTGATCCCTAACATTAATTGCGCATAGTCGACGTCTGATAATTATCTAATCATAAGAGTCTCTTTTAATAAGAGACTTTATTTAGACTTGGAACAATCCAAATTACGCACAATGAAACAATAGCAAATAAAATAGTGCGTGACAAGTATTTCCGTGAGACTTGAAATTTTATCTATAATATTATTATCACAAGATTACACGGTATTAAAAATGTTCTTGACAATTATAAATTCAGAATTCTACGAGGTCTAATTGGCCTATAAATATTATTATTAATAATAATAAACGGTTTCCTTGAACACAAAGAGTTTGATAGCGTGACTGGAGCCCGTTTTTGCATTACGGTATACCGCAATGACATTTATGACGACGCAATACTATATTTGTTTTCAAAAAGGCAATTCTGTTGGCAGGAAAATATAATTGTTTCCGTGATGTACACAAAATGATACCGTTATCATGAATAACGAAAATGTTTTACTCACCCAAGGCCCACCAATCGACGGCTTTATTGTGTCCTTTACTTTGTATGATTTCTGGTGCCAGGTACTCTGGTGTGCCGCACAAGGTCCAAGTTCTGTCGGTCAGCTTTTTCGCGAAGCCGAAATCCGTTATTTTCAAATGTCCATCCTTGGCAAGAAGTAGGTTTTCTGGCTTCAAGTCCCGGTATACAATGTTTCGGGCGTGAAGATATTCAAGCGCTGACACGATTTCCGATGCGTAGAAATTTCCTGCGAAGAGAACATTTTAAAATGCATTGATTTTTTTATGACTTCGACCTATAAAGTTACACAAGACGACCTCATTTTGTATTGGAACGATAAAACGTGTATTTAACTCTGTATTTTCTGAAAACGATAACTATAAGACGTTTTGTAGGACCTTAAGGAAAATGGTTTCCATAAAGATCTAGGTATATACCTAAGAAAACACAGCGCGCTCCATACTTTCTCGTCCCAGCTACCGAGGGAAAACAATAATTACTTGACCGCATTTACGGAAACCCATTTGCTTTAGACAGAATCACAGTATTACACGTATCTATGTTGCTAACATTCTTTAAAAACGAAATATAATTCTAAACATCAAACATTATTATATTCCAAATTAATTAATTTATCTACTTAAATGTTTACTTGGAGCGAAGTCGATCACTTCAGTTGCATATTTTCACGTGTGCTACAATACTTTCACTAATCTAAACTATCAAGTTTTTTTCCATGCATATTAATAAACTATGATCTAAAGTATTGTTTTCTCTTGTATACAATATTTACGAGATTTCAAACGTTTAAAGTTTAATAGTTCCGTTTTATTGACGCATAAAATTCTTCTGCTAAATCTTTCGCATCTATTACTTAATTGACTTTTACTTTAGTAACTTTAAGGTGTTGTTAAACGGACTAGTTTTTTGTTTGACAATTTCTTGCTGCAATTGTAAGTATAGCCGTGAGTTGAGATTTATATCGTGGAATTTAGTAGAACAATTGCCGCAATCTTGCAGTATAGCCCGGTGATATTGCAATGAAATAATTAAATGATGGTACGGTACATCTCGTTTTAGATTTCTATGGTAGGTACATGTTCTATTGAGCTGCACGATATCATAGAACTCAACTGACGGCTATACAATTGCAGCAAGAAATTGACAAAAATCTAGCCCGTTTAACCGCACCTTTAGGTTATGTTCTACGTTCGCTATAATCAATTGTTTAGGCCTTCAAACATTAAAGCATAATCGCCGAGATTATATCACGGCCCTTGTCTAGGTAATTGTAGAGAGGTAGAGGCAAATGGAAAACTAGAGCAACTCTCATTTGCTTGACAGGCAATTTTACACACAATCAAGCATCTCTAAACACAGAACAAAAATCTTAAAAATAAAGTAAAAAACGCTTTCAAAAAGATTGATGTGATCTTGACATTATTGTGATATTTTAGAAGGCGGTCTTACCTTTTTTTATTTTTCTATTTTGAGTGACATAAACACACACGATTACAGCAATAGACTGAATTCATTGCCACTAACCGAACCTACATATGTACCTACCTCTATCTGTTGTGAATTAGGTACGTTTACATCGTCAACATAGGCAAAGTAAACTAAATAGGTACCTACCGTTTACTGATGTTGGTTTAAAAAAACTACTCAACCATAGTTAATAAAATTTATATGCGACCACTGGACGCGAGCTTTCTCTGTCAAACGAAAAAAAACAATAATTAAAACCGATCATAATCGGCGAAGATATTACGTGATACTAATAAGAGACTAAAAATACTGTCCAATTTTTTATTTTAATTTAGCTTTTAAATAATAAATTTTGCCGGATGTAAAATGCCAGATTTATCATACAATAACAGGTATCAGCCTAATTTATTATACAACCATCAACATTTGCAAAAAAATATCTATTCATTTAAATAAGTGACAATAACTTTTTTCGAGACAATAAAAACACAGATGACCGGACAACAGAAATAATTGCCAACGATAAAAATGTAACATTTCAAGAGGCGCTTCCATCGAGTATAGCATTATTATTAGGTACAAACAGGCTTGTAGCGATAAATCTAATTTTCATAAAAGAACGATCTTAAGACGAATAACACTCCCCGAAATAGTTAATCCTTTTTTTCCATTTTTTTATTTTATTTGCCCAAAATCTTTATTGTTGCTTTCACCGAGTGTAGCTAAGCTGTATATGTAACCAGTCAGTTTCAAAATGCAGATTCTTCAAACATCCGAATGCTTATATAGTTATGCATACGTAACGAATATAAACATGTTAAATTGAATCCAGGATTAGCCAAATCACGTTTATTTTTATCATTGGTAAAGTCAATGCCAGCTGGAAGAGGCGCGTCGTCACTTCTCGCTCGTATAACGAGTGGGGAGAACTCGCGTGCACGAGAACTGACGATGCTCATTTATTGCAACATTTAATCACCACGCCTTTTTAAAAATCTTGATTACCGGTTTTGCACACTTCCCTCAAAAACTTGCTATACGAGAGCTGCAGTGTTAACTTTTCTCCCTTGCTGACTACAAACAGTCAGAAAGCCGTTCACTGCATAGTTATGTTATTTTTTATAATGTTTGGTATTAGATGCATACCCTGAACTATTGTTTTTTTATTTTAGTTTCTTATATGTATAAGAGAACGCCGGCATGGTGGGCGACATGGTGCCACGCGGAAGCATATCGAATACGGCGTCTTTGTGATCGCCGCATGACATCACACCATGACTAAACCACCAACCGAGTGTTGTTTGGACGCAACAACGCTCATCTAATAAACCCATTAACCCAATGTGTAATCCTGACAAAAAAGTGTTCTACATTTTAAAACAAATAAATTATAAAGCTCTGCTCACTTCTCATAAACTTTGACCAAATCAGAGCAACCGTCACTTTGCCGCCACACATTATAGAGTGAAAAGTAAGTAAGTATAGGCACTTACTTTTCTTTGAAATGCATTTTAGTTCACAGATGGATTTTGCTGGCACAATTCTTATCTCGTCGACAGTGTCTTACATGTTTTTAAAATTTACTTTAAAAAGTGTTTATTCTCATTTTATATCTTTTAAAATAAAGCTTTTTATATTGCATGGCGTTGTTTTCAAGTAGGTAGATACCTACTCTCTATTCTTCTTTCTGTCGACTGCCGACACTTGTGAATAATATATCTACCTATTAAGTCTCATGTTAAAAATAAGAAAATGTTATGTAACTTAAATATTATATTTATAACTTTTATATCTCAATCCGCTTTCCAAATACGAGTACCTATAATCAGTGAAACTTATCGCCGACAGAGCTCGAATTGTTTAGTTCGCTCTGTCGCAATACTAGACATTAATATTTGTTAATATCTAACACGAATACGGGGAAACTACAGTTGCACATCATTATTATTTATACATGTGTTGTGCGCAGGAGCGCGGGCGCAACGCGGCGGGCGGCGCGGGCGTCATGATGTCTGGCTAAGCAGCAGTCAGCAGTCGCCAAATGGCGCAGACATTTTTATTGTCAGCCCGCTACATCCCGACGTCAGCGCTATAAACCGACACCCATGAAAAATGGGCTGAACCACCTTCAAGCCACACGGCACCCAACACATAGTACATTATTATTTAATCTACTACGAAGACGACACTACTCGACAGTTACTCGCTCACTCCTCGCGTCACTGAACCCACATGAGCCCCTATTTCTGTCTTGTCTTTTCTCCAGAAATACGAGGCGGCCGTGTATTTTTTCAGTGTTTTTTCAATTCTGTTTGACTACACAATACAGATTTATTTATTCTGTCAGTGTGTACGACTCTTTACGTCAATTTAAAAGTAATAAGCTAATTAAGAACAATAGCTATTTTACGCTTTGTATAGGAGACTCCCCATTGTTATGCATAGTCTAGTTCCAAATAGGTATATCAATCAGGTAGGTACCTACTTAACAAAACTAACCTTACTTACCGGTATTAGCATTCCGAATTAGATTTACACATAAGTATTATCTGTGCTACTAGCATCATTTGTAGCCTAGTAGGTACCTATACTCCTCAAAAATCTACAATATAAAACTCAATCTTTTCTTAATTATTGCTCGGTTTTCGTTCGATTGTTAATATTTTATTATCTTGATTTAGAAACGGAATCCTTTAAAGGTACAATGGTGACATCATCTTCCACAAATGGTTTCAGATCTAAAGTATGATGACCATAATTATATCAACCATACCATATTTATAATTTATCAATATAAACATACAAGCAGAAAGTAAAACTTTCCCAAAACTAAACTAAAAACATAGGTAGTATAGGTACATATCTACCACCTATGTTTAAACGTGTAGCGCGCAAAAATACGAGAGCATAAACCCTATTTATTCTAATTTTACTATCCTTACTCACATCAAATACATACTTACTCAATTTCTTTATCAAAATATACAATTATGCAACCTACCTACCTTATGTAACTTTATATTATCTGCTAATTATACAAATTATAAATGTAATAAGTACTACCTATCTACAAAAAAAAACATCTGTCGCCTTTTCACAGGTCGCGGTAGTTTATAATATAAGATAGTAGCGTTTCAGTAACTGTTGTCAAATGATTGTCTAAAACAAACAAAGCGACATGATTCTTTCTTTAAAATTCAGCTTTATTGTCCTAATGTATAGGTATAATATTGAGTATGGAGTGTATAGTGATGTGATAAAATCCAGTGAAAGAGTGGACATCGTGGGTGATTGCAGAGCATCGTGCGCACAAATCGTACGGCATGGTACGGCTGCCTGCGTTGTGTTGGCGTGTTTCCAACCGTTATTTATTTATTCCGCTCCAGTTTATTTATTTACAACGATTAATAAGCAAAATCGTTACTGATTTTTGTTTTAAATCTAGTCATCAAAGGAAAAGTTGTGACAACTAAAGATACTGTAGTTTTGAACGTAGATAGATATTGTATATAAAGGTTTATTTGTTGTTGTAGTTAAAAGCTTTGATATATCGTTTATAGACAATTTCTAGAATAAAAGAATAATTAATTACCGATACTGTTGCTGAATCTGCCGGCGTTCCTCAAGTAGGAGAAAAGCTCTCCGCCGCACACGTAGTCGAACAGCATGTAGATGCAGGAGTCGTCGTGCGTCCACCACCGCCTGCAAGTCATCAATAACATCAGCAACACCTCACAACACGAAGGCCAAGCTCAAGGGAACTGGAACTCCACGGTTATAACAACTTAGATTAGTATTCGTTGTGCTAATTACGGTTGCAGATGCGTGCCAGATACAAATTCTACTACACGGCGAACAGTAAAAGTACTCGCGAATAAACAGCCGATTCTATTTCAGAAAACGTAAATTACAAAAGAAAAGTATAATTTTCATTTCCTCGTACCTACCTACCATTCAATGTGGCAGAGAATTCAGCATTCGTTTTATACCTTCTTTCTTTTAATTAATTCTTTCTTATTTTTGTTATTACCGGTATTAGAAATAGAATGCTCACGTATGAAATGCGGATTCACGTATGCTACTCACATCAGTCTTTTGTATTTTAGGACTCAATAAACCATTACCCTTTTGTTTCTCCCGACAGGCAATTAAAAACGCTAGTAAACAACATTGTCATTAATTTCAAAACGAATACCTATGCGGTTTATAAATATCATACGTAATTTACGTAAATCGATACATCACAGATGTATCACAACTAATCACAAGTGACATGGTGATAGTTGCCAGATCGTCATCGATAGGACACGCGCACTGAAATTTATCGGCTTGCGAGAACTTGGCGCGGCACTTCCTCGGCGCCTACAGTACAATCCTTTCGACATTATACAATTATTATATCATACTAAAAATAATTATTAAAAATAATCGATATACGTATAACTGGCACGTTCTAACAGGTTATAGAGGTCAATGATTCCAACACGGAAACAGCTAGAGTCGCACAAAAAAGTTATGTGGGGCAATCTTAATAGTGCCTGAACTTCACTGAACAAAATTAGGGTAGCGAATTAACTTGATTATACCTACCTACATACAACGGTCACAGCTGCAAATGACAAAGCGAAAAACTACTATAGGTTTGTTTTTTATCGGTATTCACTGGAAAGTGGAACTTTGGGAATGAAAACAGGAGTACCTAAGTAATTCCATTGGCTCAATGCCGACATTTGGCGCTCACATAATTGACGTGCGTCACATGCACCCAAGCACGTTTAATTAAACGTCCGTGTTCCAATGGTAAACATGGTTGTTATGATCCCACGAAAATAATGATACCCTTTAGACATGTCGCATCAGTCTAGACGCTTTGGATAAACACCAAGAATATTAATTGCAACACAAGGCATGACTGACAAGAACAAGAAAATATTCATTTTGTAAGTGATGTAGGTACTTACAGGTTTACTATGAAGGGATGATTGATCTCGGCGAGGATGTTCTTTTCGTTCATGACGTGATCCACTTGCTTCAGACGGATTACGTCGGCCATAGATAATATCTTCATTGCCAGATATTCATCAGCAGCTTTGTCACGACAGAGGCACACGCGACCAAACGTTCCAGTACCTGAACAAAAGAAATTAGAACGTTATTTTAATTGTACTCAAATAACTTGTTTTTGTCTCTTAGTACATGACATCGTTGATAAACAAACACTCTTTTAACATGTTGTAGTCAAAACAACCAGCAATTGTAGGATTCAAAATAACAGATGCAAAAGCAACGTTGTTTACCAAACTCTGCATTGAAATACATTGCATGGTTATCATTCTGTTAAATGGGGAAATCTTTGAAAACACAATCTCATAAGTCGGAACTGTTTTGATGAAAACAATTCCGAGTACCTACATTGTTATAAATAAATGATTCACTATTGGAGATTCCCGACTCTATCGTATGAGTAAAGATAAGTGCAAACATGATGTAAATGATCGTAATGCGTTCGTGGTAGTGCGTAAACAAATTGAAAAATAAATTACATATAAACAAAACTCACTCATCGAAACTGTATTTAAAGTATGTTTTTCGTCTATCTTTCGATATTCAGTTAGTCACTCGACTTTACCGATCATTGCAGTAGATAGGATATTTTAGATAGTCCTTGAAGGCTCAATACATGAAACTAACATATTGCGTTGTGAGACTTTGCTGTAGGTAAATAAAATAGTTTGTGAAAAAACGAGATTTGCCGACCAATAGGTATATCATTATCATGATATCCCATCACGTTCCCGTAACTGGTACCAGTAATTGACCTCTGTAGTCCACTGTAATAATCGAGTTAATTAGTGCACGTCAGCTACTAATTACTGTTTCATCTTGTAAAACATAAAGGGCCGTACCACAAAAGAGATAGACACGCGTTAAACGCGAATGCTACCAAAACTAATACGCACTTGTTTTAGCACTAACTTGTCTAAAACGAGTGTGCATTATTTTTGGTAGCATTCGCATTTAACGCGTGTCTATCTTTTTTGTGGTAAGGCCGATTTTCTTTTATACGACACTGACTGCATTTTAGGTAGGTATGTAGCTGCCTGCCTACCAAACATTTGTTTTAAGCCTTGGTTTCAAATGAGGGTATGACCATGCAATGCTACTCAAGCAAACTGCTGCAAGTTGTCAAATGATTTCGGGAACCTTGAGGGAAAACCGGTTTTAGAAGCAGTATAGGTACCTCAGATCATAGAAACAAGGAGATATGCCATCATAGCAAATTAGTAGGGGAACAACTGATGCCACTTTTAATACATTTTTCGACACAATTACGTGCATAATTAAGCGCTCCTTGTGAATAAAAAGATCTCCCACGCATTGAACATTCCGCACACCCTCAATCTAACACTGTTAATCGTCACTCAACAATAGCACTAAACTAAATAAAACACTGTATTTATACCATCGATCGTGTTCGGTTCGTCGCCAGCGCGTACGTTTTTAATATGAGCAATTTGCTCAAGATCAGGCATCAAGCTCGATAGCGCCTTGGCACATCTCCTTGTTTCTATGATCTGAGATAGGTACCTATGTTGTGTACATCGAAAAAAGTTAGCATTTTATATTGTGATTTACATGCTTGTACCACGCAACTCGCAAGTAAATTGATTTATATCGTAATCGCGTCTTACAATACAATACCACCTGCTATGTTACATGGTAGGTAGGTAGGTACTTAATATTACATCACATACGAGCTGACCCTCTAACCAGCTTAAACTTTACACCTAAAACACGTGTAGGAGTCGTGTAAGGCTTCATTTAAATTTCTAAGAATGTCAAAGTAAATTATGTACGATCATTATTTCACCACATTTTTCCAAGGCTTTTCAGTGACATTGAAGGTCTTTCTTTCACGATGAATAACACTATGAATCAAACCATAATAATAAAAGCTTGTAATAAGCTGTGATGTGGTGTATGTGACTCACTGAAAGTTGCTGCATAATTATGATTGTAAAATAATTACATTCATTGTATTGTTATGGTAACAAATTTTGTTTTTCGTCTACTCCACGAGTGTTATTGAAATATTTCCATCAAGATTAACGTGAAAACCGCGTAATAATAAACAATATTTACCTATTTAACAATAGAATAGGTAAACATAAGACGGTCGTAAGTGTCATTGCAAACGCAATGATGCAGTTACAAATAACACCTAGAGCACCCGAGATTCTGTGGCCTAGTAACCGAATTCCTAAAGTCCTTAGGTAGATTACAAAATCACGTGCCGATTTTCCTAATATTATGCTAGAATATTCTTTCAGCCTCACTTAATTCGGCTAATGTAGGTATGGTCCATTTCCTCTATTTTACTAAACATATAATTTTGTGCTGTATTATGAAGTACCTACCTACAGCAGCATTATGAGCGTGATCTTTTTTGAAAAAACAATTACTGGAGCCAATTCTTCAAATTATTTTATATCAAGATATGCCTAAAATCTTGTAATGGCTTAATCTCTATAAAAATCATGTTTAATTTCTTGGTAATCGAACTCCATGCGTAGCTTATGTAAGGCTTAGTTCGTTCTAATAAATCCCTGTATTATATCTAATAATACCGCTTTAAATATTCACGTGCCGTAGGTTAACATGCGATAGAATTCAATATCAATGTCACAAGGTTCAGAACAATAGGCTGTTGAACCTACGCGATTTACCTAGTTTATTGTGGTCTTTGTTGAAAGCTGTGGATGTCTGCCTTAGCCTTCTAAATATCCTTATCATCATCAGTGACGGCATTTGCAACCTACGACTGTATATTAAGTGTATTAATATCTCTTTTGTATTACGGTACCCTAGTAAGAGTCAGTCGTATCCAAAAGCGTGTATATTCGTAGCTATGAAATGACGCTTGTAAGATAAAAATCAAGTTAAACTCGTAACTAATATACAAACGATATTATATTTCTTTTCAACGCCTTCAGCCAACTCGCTTATTATGAAACATCTATTTATGAAACGTCGTATCTTATACAAGTTTTGTGAAGTCTCAAATATAATATTTTCTATAACTTGTTAAAAAGTTTATCACTTTTTATATGAATAGAATAGTTACCTATAAGATTTACTTAGAGTGGAGCTACTTTATTGCCCTATAGCCCTACATGATCCGTAATGCTATGTTAATACGGACACATTGTTTTTATTTATTACCTTCAGGAGATCAATTATTGGTGTAGGTGTTACGTAATAACGTAACTCAAAATAACTTAGATCCATAGCTGAATTTAACATTGATGGCATTAATTTTCACCGTTCATTAATTTAAAATATCTTGCTTCCGAGAAGAGCACTTGAAAGCGTTTGAGTAAAACATGAATCAGGATGAAAATAGGATGGCCTAGTAAACGGGTTACAGTAGGTACCCATCGGAACCAAAGCATCCTATTTGTGTCAGAAGGCCGGCCCGATATCTTAAATTGGGGCTCTAATTTGCGTAACACTGGTTACAGCGTGGCGTGACGTAGCATTTCAGTTTCCACGCACTTTATTTTCTGCTATCTCTTGCGCAAGTTTCAGGCGAGCCAACCTCTCGGAACATGCGAACACAGGCTATAAAATAGTCGTCGACATGAAGGAAACACGGGTACTATTCCCTGCATCACGGTCCTGTTAGTATTTATATTTACGTTACATTTTATATACTTAGATTTTATGGTTGGTTCATTGAGGATGTTCGTTTAATGAGCGATATTAATTAGAACGGATATTCTTTTGTTCAAAATTAAATTTCATATCTATTTGTTGAAAGATGAGTCATATAAATTCATAACAGCAAGATTATATTTTATCATTTTTATGCATCTTCTGTACCTATCGTTTATTGACGTGTTTATCTAAACTTGAATTCTATTATCATGTCTCCGGCAGTCTCATCGCTTTACCTACAGGGTACGACGAAGACATACAGGACGAACACAAACACGATACTAATTGTATAGACGAGGTTATCGCACCGTACAATGTTCTTCTGAAAGGAATGATTGAGTTACAAAAATAAAATCATACATTTCTGTCATAAATATATTACTTGTCTCGTACGAAATCTAATCTTTTAGAAAGACGGATTAGATTTGGCCTTAATCTCATCTGAAACCCTAATGCTAAGGTACCTACTTCAGTCCTATTTTATCAACATACGTAAATTTTCAATAATCTAGAAGCAAATTACTGCTGTAAGGCCTAAGGTTTGGTGATACCTAAAAGTATCGGAAATACACATAAATAGCCTAAGTAAATACCTACACTAAATACCAAATAGGTAGGTACTTACAAACAGTTTACGCTAAGGTTTCAAACAAAAAAAACCAATCAAGTGCGCGTCGGACCACACAGACTGTAGAGTTCAGTAGCTAAGGGTATTTCAGTTTTCGGACCGCAAATGTAAGTTTGTATTTCATAATTATTACTATGAAATAGAAAGTTAATTTTAGTGGTTGCTTAACTCACAGCCTAAAAATATCCCATACAATTTTCATTAGAATTTTCCACCCCATAATTGAAAAGTTAGAGGGGGGAGATACTTTTTGCGACTTCAGAAGCATATACCTATCTCACTTAATATTCACCTAAATAAAAAATCACTTTTCAAAAAGTTTCATATCATATGGCTCCCAGAGACAGATCTTGCATGATCTAATCAACCAGGATCCATCGCAGTAAGTCTTACAACCTACTTCAAGCACCAGTAATAGGGAAACCCGCATCAGACCAAACATGCAATAAAAAATCTGTATTACCAAGAGCAATTAAAACACTGCCTACTCAGGAATAGGCACATTTTAAATCAAGCCTGTGAGAAAGTTCACCAGTATTATACCATTTTAGAAACCTTAGAAAACAAAAAACTTCTTTCTGTAGTTTGTACGCCAAGTGTCATACATTTTTTTTGAGCAATAATCCTTGGAAAGTAGGGGTAGCTTTTAAAAATTTTCATAACATGATCTGTAGAAAGATTTTTTCCAAAGTTATGGGTATTTTTGGGACAAATTGTTTTTCAAAAGATGCATTAGTTTATTAGCTATTAGAAAAGTATCAATTGAGTACCCAGGGTGCAGTGATTTTTTTACAATTTGCAGGTTTTCGTCGAGAGGAGGAAATTTTCCAAAAAAACTTAAATAGTGCAATAACTCGGAAACCACCCAGTTTCGACCCCAAGTTGAAAGGTCCGAATTTTTTGCAAATAAGCTCTAGTACAACCCCTTTCAAGAAATAGGTCGAATTACCTGGCACCCGTATACTGCAATTCTCTAAGATTAATGTCACAAGAAATAATTCCATTTGAGATTAATTTCTGCGATGTTTCTGTCAATTAATTAAGTAATATAAATCTAAAATAATTAATCTAATATGAAAGTATTAATCCAAAATAATATGCATAGGCTAATATCTAATTTACAAAGCCAGTCGATAGAAAACATGTTTCACCATTTACGTTTCACGTAATTTGGAATATCACTGAACCGCTTTAATTTAAAGGCCACTTTCACTATAATTCCGATATATTATTTGATTTATTAGTGATCTCATGACGTCTCGACATGTCATACCGATACCGATCTGGGTTTTATATTGTGTGATTTGTGTGTGACGTGACGTGCGTTAGAGAACTAAGCTCGTTTTATGAAAGATCTTACAAACAAAATACAATGCTTAGGTCCTCTATCTGTGTTATGGAATGATGGTAAAATATTTATTATCTCTGTATATCATAAAGTATGTAGTGAATAATAACAATTGTTTAGCATACATATAGGTATTTGCATAGGTACCTAAATATGTAAAATCAAATTCGGGTGTCTAACGGTTCGATGAACGAAAATATTTGAAATTTTGAATCGAATAATGGGGAAACTGAAATAATATTAATATTTTTGTTCTGACCTCTCCTAGGCTGCCCTTTGAGAACATATTTTAATAATTTTATTTTATCAAGGCTCTATTATGAAAGCTTCGTTTCAGGTCTATTTATATACGGAAAGCTACTACCTACCTATTGTATTTTTAGCCTAAGATTTTCTTTTCCAGAATATCAGGTAAAAGTCTAAAAGGTTTTGTGATTCAATAATAGGTAAGTAGGTCCTACCTACTTATAATTCTTATTCAATTTTCATAATACACTGAGTTGAAAAGAAAGTATCTCAAATACGAGAAGATAAGTAGTTCTAGATAAATGTAATACGAGTATTCTTAGCACTTGTGTTTCACCTGAAACCATTTCATCGTCAACTGTTATAATAGATTGCCGGACGTTCTAATATCAAATATCATTTATAAGTACTAGAACCTTCTTAAAGGCTTAGTAAGAAACATAAGTTCAGGATTGAAAGCATCAACACTGCAAGTAGCAAGCAAGTGACCTTTATGTTACGTAAGAGATTTCTTAAATCCATGACGGGTGACGTTTTAGATCTGTGTATCAGTGAAGGGCGCTGAGACTAATTTATTCGTTCACAGTTGAACCGCGGCGCGGGCGCACTCGTCTGACCACTTTCACTGCGACTGCGCATAACGCACGCCTGAGAGTGATGGCCTTTACGTCACTATACCCTAATTATATGCTAAATAGAAATTTTATTTTATGTTTTCTATAACGATGAGAACTTTCCACGGCTATGCAACCCATGCATCAATGGATTACGAGGTGCTGATAGGAGCGTCGATTAAAAAAAAAATGTTTGTAAAAAAGCGGAACTTGGCTTCGGTAGAGTACAGAAGCAACATAAAAATAGAAGTGATGTCTTCATTAGATAGAAATGCCGCGGTTAACCGCTATAATTCGATATTCGATACTATTCGTATTTTTTTACCACGTTTTATTAATTCGCTTTCTTGTTCATTATTCTTCAATTATTATCGAATAAAAGTGTATATTATTCGACAACAGTGAATAAATAGTCTGGCATATGTTTTGAAGGAAAAAGCTACAGATTTCTTACAATCAAGGTATTCCCCACAAAATATAGAAAAAGCACTTATAAGTAAATGTCACAGGACATTGTCATTTTTTTTTGTTTAGAAACGATTAAAAAATCGTTAGATTTCGGTAGAACCTATATCCATGTAGAAAAATCGAAAATTTGTGAGGTTTGAGAACACTAGGGGCATATTATTATTATTTATTTATTACTAATGACCTACCTATATAGTTGGTATAGCTATAGGTCGATTAGGTAGTATAGTTTTCGGTATCGAATAATTCGACTATTAGCCATAGTGAACGGCGATTAATCGGTAACCGATTATTCGTCATGACAGCTATTCGCAACATCTCTAGTCTTCATAAAGTTAATCTAAATAAAATATTGAAGAATACAAAATTAAAACTAATCGGTGACATTTATGTAACACAAAATGTAGGTACTTACATCCATGCGAAATCAAGTTCTAGTGTACCTACCTATGTAGAGATTACGCAATCGGTGATAGACACGATACAGGTGTCAGATGCTGATAAATATTATGTCTAACTGAAAACACGACACGGTTTTGGCAATGAAACTACCTACTATGACAAAATTATAAATAGTAATCGTAATAATTTTGATATGTCACTCATGTTTGTAAATGACAGGAAGAAACATTTGCGTAATGTATTGTAGGTATGTGACTGTGAGGTACACTCTCGTGAGCAGGCGCATCATCTACTTATTTCTTACGTGCTTTAAGCGCCACTTTCACACAAAGGTATCGAATACATAAAATATAGTTATCTGAACTACGTCGAACCTTCGATATGATCATAAATTAACTGTTATGAATAATTTTATGTTTTAAGTACCTACTAATGAGACCCTGAACAGCTTGACCCTTATTTACTTTCTAATATTTAAATCAGATAATAATTTATAATGGTTTTCACTTCGTATAACGCTTAAATTAATTGATATATCGTCACACAAATAACTTATACTGTTGAGTGTACATGTGTGCAAGCGCAATGATTCGATATCTTTACAAATTAATAACACTGCCACATGTAGCATATAATTTATATGCTATTCTATGTTCAGTGTTAACATGTTCAAAAGATGTAGAAAGTATCATAAAAACGTTTTCCTGAAAAACGTTGACTTACCTAACCTACTGCCGTTTTTCTCATATCGATCCTTATAATACCTTAATACCTACCTAGACAATACTACTGTGTAGGTACTTACAGGTTTTTTTTGTAAACATTGCAAACTCTTTAATGTCAACTATAACATAACTTTAGTAAGTAAATATCATGTTCTAACAAATCTTGTTTAAGTAATGCGATTAGGTATATTGTGTACGAACTCTATTATCTTATTTCGAGCATTTTCTTTAGCACACACTGCTTTTATTTTAGCCAAACACTGTACAGGTCAATAAACTATATTACAGCAACCGATATTTTATCAGCACTAAAATTTACAGCTCGTTAAACGTTCAATGAAGTATCGCAGTCTTACACTAGTAGTAAACCTGAATATTAAAATATTATACGCAAATATTGAGCCGCTCATTCAAAATATTTTGGTTTACTTTACAGCCATAATAATAAAATTTATTTAGGGATGAGCCTTGATCCGATTTCAGGTAAGTATATGTTACCTATATTAGTTATTTCATGGACTACTTTTCTTGTAGAGTTTCTTCGTTATGTAAAACATTGATCACGATATAAAAAACGAAACTACAAAAAATAATTAAATACACTTATAAAAATATCCATGCGTAATTTACGAGTAACTTTTAGTACCTACCTACCTACTATTTAAAAAAATATTGCAATAAATAAAAAAGTAATATAAATGGAGTGACATGCCAAATTCTAGCAATTAACTCTGTCAGCGCCTTCAGCGGGTACGTTGACAAGTGTCTGGGGAAAAACACTTATCTACTCGTATTTCTTTGTGTTCCCGCTTTCCTAGTCCGTCACGGTCGGAATCGTTTAGTCAGGACTGACGCAAATGTCTCAACATATTGATTCTGAACTTATGTCCTCTGCCAACCGCCTCGTGGCTTTCTAACATTAAAAGAAGCGTTTGAAGTTCAAACATCTCTTTAGCACTTTGTTCTTTATTAGTTTTTTGCCCCCATCTCCTTTAATTCTAATAATTGTATGCATAAGCATAGCATAATCGGCCTTTAATGTTCCCACTGCTGGGACACAGGCCTCCTCTGTGAGAGGGATATTGTATCTTTGTTACTTTAGAAAAGTAACTATATTTTATTATTTGAGCCTAATTTAAATATTTATTACTGAAATTTCGTTGTAAAACCTTAAATATATGATATCTATCTAGTAAAAATAATAAATAAAGTGTTTAAAAAACAAAATAAAAGAATATATGTAAAACGATAACACTCGTGTAAAAAAAAACATAACTTTCAATCACGCTCTAAATTTGTTAAACTTGCCAGACGGGTTCACGCCTTCTGAAAGATTGTTATATCGTATAAATCATTGATCAAGAAACCAAGAGTTGAGAGGTTTTTCACAAGCTGTGACGTCAGCCCCCAGCTGTCCCTCCCATCGCGACAAGAACTTGACACACACACACACTATTATTTATACCTAAATCTCGAACACTTTTATCAGCATTAATCTTTAGTAACGACGCGCTGGTGGGTGACGCGATGACGTCCTGCCAGACCAACCCACGAGCTAAGGGACCTTCACGTGAAGGTAACAGAAAAACATCTTCATAAAAACCAAGTTCACTCGCTGCTACACAAAGTTACAATGAAATCGATTTGCAATGCAACAATAATTCAGAGTTACATCAACATATAACATAATTATTCGTATTTTAATCAACTGTTTTTGTTTCATAATGGTCTAGCCATATTTAAGAGTTACAAATACAATTTTTGTGGACATTTAGATTGTCCTAAAGTCTACTTCGTCCATTCTATTGGCATATGTATTTTGAGAAAGGTAAATAAAAAACTATGTCAGCTGCTAATCAGTTCACGCATGTAAAAAACTCAACTGAAGCATTGATGTAGGTATATATCTACATTGTATATATACGCAACTAGGTACCTACATAGTTACGTAGGTATTATGATCAAACACTATAATAAATTAGTGTACTGGACTACTGGTGCATGTTCGCACAGATTTTCATATAAACCAATCTGTTTATATCACGAAGTTTTCTATCAAATGAAATGTTTAGAAGGATTTTCCAGGATAAGTGCTATAAACATTAGGTAATCGGGTATACCCCACTAGGTAGTAACAGAAGCCATGGTGTATAAACAAGAGAGAAAGCCATCGATCATCATAAGCATATTTGTAATAGCGGACTGCAAACGCGCTATACTTATTTCGCTAATGGTCCGCAAACAAACCGTTATAGACAACAATAGATGTAATTTTTTTGATCCAATTCTGCCACTCTGCCCACTATTCAATAATTTCTTGACTACATAACAAACTTGTTTTATTTGAGAATGTGGTTTTTACATTAAGTACTGGGGGGTGATTCTCGCGGGTGATATATGGATATCGAATTCGATATATATCGCAACAAATGTCAAAATGGTAGGGATTTTGACAGTTGTTGCAATATATATCGAATTCGATATCAATATCGAACCCGCGAGAATCACCCCCCTGTAACTGGTAGAGCTCTGACAATTCACGTAAATTATTTTTAGTGTAGTCCCATAAAGCGAGTCGTGACACCAAACCAGGACAACGCTTCAGTTTTACAAGAAAAGCTAAATATATCACATTATAATGCGATATTATTAAGCTGTAAATTCTGGAAAGTAACAAAGAAATCAGGTTGATATACCTACTTTGAAAAATAATTTATTTCTTCCGTTAAGTGGTCAACACCAACCATATTGCACGTTCTGAGAAACGACGGTGTCATTAGTCACAGTCAGCTCGTTACAAGTAGGTACCTACTGTTTTATTAGAATACTACGATCTATAATAAACTGCCGTCGTGTTACTAAACTATAACTGCTAGTCTTTTCTGTAAGGACACGCGCGTGATATCACCGCGAGCACTGCCAATTTGTTTGCTAACGCCGGCTCCACATGTTGGCCCCAACGCCACTCGCCCAACGTGTGGATCTAGAAAATAGCATTGGAAAAAAAAGGGGCCAAATTCTTTTTTCTAGATCCATACGTTGGGCGAGTGGCACTGGGGCCAACGTTGGGGCCAACGTGTGGAGCCGGCGTAACGTTCGAGGGAGAATTTCACCGTGACAGTCTCCCTCGAACGTTCGCAAATATATTGGCAGTTCCCGCGGTGATAGAGCGCAGAATAGAGCGGCTGATGCTACCTATATGTTGGTTACCTATATTATTGTGGAGTCTGTCTACCTTGTGTCAAGGATAGAAGTCTAAGTTGTGATTTTTGGACGTAACCCAAAGTGTCAGCGGTTCCATTACTCTAATAATTTATGAATGAACGTACTAAACGTTACCCGGCAAAGTGCAGATTTTCTTTATGTCACGCACGAGTTTTTACGCGGAAAAGGCGTACAAATACGAGTCTGTCTCGAATCACACGACGGAAACTGAGTGTCACGTCGCCCTACACCAAACAAGCGTAGGTGGCCAAAACTAATATTCATACGACGTGTCATTTTTACAACTTTCAACGTTGACGGTTATATTATATTAATTATGTGTCTATCGAATATAGGTCGTTGACTTAAAAGAAATGATGTATTCTAAAGTTAGAGCTACCTTACTTAAAAATAGAATATAAATCAACAGTTAAAGGTACCTAACAATTACTGGAGCTACTAATTTAGTGACCTAAGAATAGATTACAATTCTCAGCGAAGGTTAAACTGCGATCGTACGTTCCAATCGCTAAATTCTGAAAGTCGCGAATGCGGCGCGCACGGGAGCCAAATAGTTTTGTCACAGATTTACAAACCGATTTTCCACTACGATCATCGTTAGCATTGTTATTGGCAACCAAACCCAGATAAGCTAACTAGGTGGTCTATTGATACATGAAAAAAATGCATTTTCTAGGGTAATCTTCAGAAATTTAGACTTGCCATCTATTCTTAGTACATCATTTTACAGCCGATATTGCTGGTACCTATTTGTTTGCCACTATAGTTGTTGCACCGCGGTAACAGTATATTTCAAGTTTAATAAACAGATGCATTCACGAGGTAAGTATTACGTTCGATGACATAAGAGCAACAATCATTTTGTAAACTAGTTTGCGGAGTCACTCTGCCTTCGGGCATACCTACATACAATGTTGCTTGAACATTAACCATTTAAGACCCATGTTACGACTGATCTAATTGCCGAAAATAAGTACGCAATAAAACTTAGTCGATCACATATTAAAGCTTCCTGTTATTAATAAAATTATCTGTAGATATTGCCTATTGGCGTTATTAGATACTATCATTTATTGAAGGACTCGTAAGTACCTACTTACGTAATCTGATTTCACAATTAATAGATATTTATGCACAAGACAAGTTACAAGACGCACAGAAAATGTCTGGAAAAGGTACTGGTTCATGAAAGAGCTATTCAAGAATGCTCTAACGGGAATCTAAGAATGCTCTGATGGGAAGAAGCATAACATCGAGAGAAATGGGATGAATGGGCAATTCCCCAGGAGTGGGACAATACAGGCTAACAAAAATAAATGAATAAGATCATTCAAAAGAAATCTTTGCCTTTGTTCATCAATTAATCGTCATCATCACCGCAATCTTGTAACTTCCTAGTGTTTGCAACCGCTACAGATCCTTGAATAAAACAATTGAAGTCACAGTTTAGCGTTACCAAACCATTGTGATTGTTACTGAAACCGGAACCTGACAATATTATACTTGTGAAGGCAAAATGCTAAGTGCGACACGCAAAGCGCAAAAATGGAGTTTATATTTTTATAATAATTTTGCATTTTCCAGTAATGTTCTATGCTGCTTGAAACAGGAAAGAAAATGAGTAAATCCGGTAGTTTAACATTAAAACTGGATGTTGGTTAACAGGTTGTTCAAAACGATGCGGGTAGTAATTATGTAAGTCGATATGTATTTAGTTATTTATTTATCTATTTAACAATGTTGCAATCTATAAGCAGAGTTCAAGACCGTCTTTATATAACCATAATATTCAAAAGTTAGGAATGATTATGAATACATTGAAAACTTCCATTACCGGCCGATAAAACCTATTTTACAATTTATTACACTTTTTATACGGAAACAAAGCGAGTTCGTGACGAAGGTAAAGGTTTTATTATGAATTTCAAGCGTGTTCTCTGAATCGCGTGCGCGCCGAGATCACGACAAATATTAATCATCACAACATACGTAATAAGTGAACTATTATACGTTTTTAAACACCAGACTACGTCAAATTTATCGTTGTTTGTAATAAAGAAATTATGTTGGCAATGAAACAGACATCGTGGGGACTTTAACTACGTCTATTTTATATGTTTTGTTTCGCAAAAACATTTATAGATATTTTTGCTGGTACTATATGAGCAGCAACTGTATCCTCACTGTTTTCCATATATTTGAAGTTTTATATCCAACGGAACAGCAAATTATTGTGATGATAAGCACATCAAAGCGCTTAGCACGGTCTAGAAACCTTTAATAAAGACTTTATATAAGAATACAGGGTTTTTAATCGAGGCACCAATCGGTATGCTAATTTCTTGCAGGTAAGCAATGAATATTTAATGCGTGTGGACATAAAAGGTATTTTATATTCATGGGGACCAAGTTCAAATGGTTCAATGGTCTTTGATCGCGATGCACGTAATCGCTAATGGCGGCTCTACTGTTCGTCTCTACTTAAACGCGCGCTTTTTGTTGCTTTATACGCAACGTAGAGCGTCTCTACCGGAATCGGATGTTGTTTAGCTCACTAACTGTTTTGTTCGTGATCTTTTTATTGTACTCGTAACTACAAAGGTTAATTATACTTATGCATCAAAGAGTATCGTGAGTTCGTGAATCTTTGATGATTTTAATTTTCAGACGCAATAGTTTGTTATTGTAAGTTTTTTTTTATCAATTAGGTAAAAAAAAATCGAGGGCATTGATAAAAATCTCAGCAAAAATCTGATTAGAAATATATTTGTGAAACTTGAGTGTCTGTAGATGCCGACTGAGATAAAACCTATATCTTGTATTGGTTTCAGAATATCATTAGACACTATCGACGTTAAATGTTACAATGCTAATTTATTTCATACGCATCAAAACCACTGGCTAACCAATTCCTTAATAATTGAACATCTTAAATAAACTTTTCTTTATCGTGAAGGTTTATGATTCTTACTTATAATACCTCCCCATAATACAGCTGACGTCAGAGGATAGTTTAAAATCCTCTAAACATTGTAGATATGTTTTTCCTTAACTTCCGAACGGACGCCACGTTTTGGCAGCAGCCGATACAATAATCTTTCATAACAAAGGCAAAGGTTAAATATACAATATTGTAATATCAGTGATTGAAATATTAATCTGAATATCGTAAATGTGTTCCGGTTATATCTAACCGGCCATGTGATGCGGCCATTGACGCACGATGGAAATTATTCTATCGTCGGGAAACCTTTCAAGTGGCACGTCAAACGTCGACGTCGACGTCGACCAAGCTAAAGAAAGTCGCGGAGATACTCTGAAAATAATAAACCTTTCATATAATGGAAATATCACTATAACTATGTAATACCTAAGCTGTTTTAATAACAGGTGTTAAAGTAGGTGGCTTCTACATTAAAACGGCTTTTACATTATTACATTAAAACTTTAGGTAAGGTAGGTACCTACTTATACATAGAAAAATTTGACGATATTTTTTTTCTCAAGTTTTCATCCTGCAGTTCTGAAAATTTCTTACCATTTAACTCAATGTATATAGTAGGTATATCTATTAAAAATATAATCAAGCATAGTATTTTAGCACAATTAACATTCTAAAAACTTCGGTACAATCACTTTTTATGTCTAACTAAAAAACTAAGTATAAGTTAAAATTAAAACAATGTACCTATTTTTAAAGTTTACAAGTAAATCTAAAAATGTTTATTTAAAATTACAATACGGAAGACTTTAACCTATGGCATTGTTAACCTATGGCATTGTTAACAATTGTTTAACCTCACAGTAGGTACTTACTACTACAAGTCTACAATAACCATAAACTATAATAGTTAATATTAATACTCTGTAGTTAGTAATATAGGTTTTAACACTATAACATTCTACAGCACTTACGGAAACACAAAGATTTTTTTAATTCGATTGCTTATTTATTGTTAAAATCCAAATGAGCATTACAACAGCCGCATCCGTAGCTGTTAGCAACAACATATTGTAGGTACAGTACAACAAGCAGATTTATTTATATTTTTGTGTCGTAAACAATACATTTTTCTTCACTTCAAACCCAAAATAATTTGTTAATAATTTTGTTTGAGATTCCAAACTAAGGTCACTTTACGAGGCAGTATTATCAAAACTTTTTACCCATCGGACATCTATTATTGGCGGTTCATGACGTACATTATGACCGATATGAGACGTAACTCAAATCCAGCCATACCATAAACGTTCCAAGAAAAACAGTAGTACACTATAGCGATGATTTTGATGGAACGCGTAATATTTATTTATATTAAATTCATATTTTATAGCATTGTTTTATAGCGTTCAACAGATCAAAGAGAAATAGCGTAACACAACGGGATAATTACGCGAAGGGTAAATAAATAATATAATCTGTAGATAACACTATTTGGTAGCTAATATTTTAATGAGTCATAATGTATGTCGTAAAAATGCTATAACATCAAGAAAATAATGCTTTTATATAAGTTTTTCCTTTAACCCATTATGAACATACATTATCGACGCGGAAATTATTAAAATTTTGAGGCAGTACAACAGTTTAGCTTTTGTAACAAGAATATTTCTGGAATATCATGTGTAGTTTCGTACTCATAAATTACAAAGCGTTTTATATCTCGACGGTCCCTACGTAACGTACCTACAATCCCCTAAGTGGTAGATACGTGATTTGTGTTTTTTGTTTTCGTGGCCTTCAGGCCACCCTAAACTAAGTATCGTTTAGTTTAATTAAAATAATTTCTAAGTTGGCCAATTGAACATTAAAACTACACACAAAATTTATCTTGTAAAACATTATAATTATACGCGCGTTTGAATCTTTGAAGCGCTCTCCTGTAAAATTTGTCATTTGTAGTTAGGCGATTGTACGCAGAGACGAGACCGTCGATCTATTCGTCGTCGTTGTATCTATAAACAGTGCAAGGACCGATATTGGATATTATATTTAAACATCTAATAACTAATTATTAAGTCTTTTATCTAATAGAGCTGTGCTACCAACGTGTGCCATTGTGTTTAAGAGCTGTTAAACCTGTTGCTAAACCTCGTAGCGTTAAGTTGTATCTACTCATAACAACCGACGCCGGCGCAGCACACAAAAGAAAACGAGAGTGAAATAAATCGCTAGGTACCTAGTTCGAAACGTGAATTTCAAATTAGGGGACTAGGGGACCAACATTACACACGATTGACACGATGTAGAACATTTTAAAGAACGGAACAAGACACGTGTTAATGTTGACGCTTGAGATCAATATTTTAATAAGTTTAAAAATACATAGTCTTCAATTCTCACGTCACTTTTGACGTTTTATTAAATTGTCAAAACAGCAAATGGATGCTTCCCAGAAGCGTGGGAGTGTTCGTGGTGCTGTAAAGTAGGTCGCCTTCACCGGAAAAAGGAAAATCCTTACCTACCTATTGCATATGACGTTATCGGTTACCTAGGTATAGTTACTAAAATTGGATTATTGGGTTATCTAATAGTTTCGCGATGATAATATTAATCAGTTAGGTACAATCTTTAAAGAATCTTGTTTCGTCAAAAATCGATCTATTTGGCTCAATTTAGTGAAACACTGTACTTTAGCCGTTTATTGTTACGAAGTTAGAATCATATAATAACAAATCAAAAGCAACGAAGCATGCCAGTCACATTGTGAGATACAGGAAGGAATAAGTAGTTGTGAAATCTGTTGGCAATCAAGTTTCCGCTAAAAAATACTTACTTCGCCTTAAATTGCTTGCGCCTGCGCTTCTCCACTTTCGAGTTTGTTGACTCTAGAGAACATTTCACTTTTTTCGTATCTCTCAGCGGGCTCTTTGGTGTGCCGAAAATCTTATCGGTTACGTAGTCTTGCATAAACAAACCTGTCCTCGACCAATAAATGTTATGTTTTATGTATTTTTTACGCTTTAATTTGGTTCGACGCACTTAGCATAATTATTTTTTATTCATGAGAAAAAGTAGTAACCATATTAAATCCAGAGTGTATTATGATAATTTAGCAGTAGGTAATAATTATGCTAATAATAATTTATTTAATGGTTCGATAAGTCTAGCTATTCAATTGCATTCCTATTAGTAAATTAACTCTGTTATTTTTTAAAAAAATATTTTTTTAGCGGTAGAGACAATAGTATATGCAACCATCTGTTTTTTTGGCTGTGCACTCTTTCCTAACGGTTTAGAAAAATTATCTGGAAAAATAAAATAAAGTAACATAAAACTCCAAAATAACATAACATAAAATGTCGGTTCTAAGTAATAAAATGTAAGTTGTGGTGGTGAAAAGTAGTTTTATAATCACAAACCATTTAAAATGAACCGAGAGGCTATCAAACAGCCGCAGCGCAAACTCCATTGTTTGTATTTCCGAATAGGTATTGTATTAGTTATTTGTAGCGAGTTTTTACTGCGTAACCGATAAGCACGCAATGTCACGGTTGCTCTATACACAGTATACACACTCGTGATGGAGAAAGTACATGCGAGTCTTGTACACGACTGCAGCCTAGCACGCACTGCTGTGACAAGACAAGACATGTGTCATGGAATCTCTCCTCATATAGGTGCAATTGACAAAATTCGAAACACATATCTTGGCACGTTTGTGAGCTTATGTCTGTTCGACTTGCTCCAGCAGAAAGTACAAGAAAAACAGTTGTGCATCGTTCTGTTACCAATATAAGGTACCTACTTATCACAGATAGCTTGGTGAACCTATCAGATTGTTTACGCGCTTCTAAAGGTAAAACGTGAACAATATAGGTAGCAAGAACAAGTTAACTACGCATAAACGTCTGAGCCGATCTCTTGATGACCAACAAATCTTTTTACAAGTTTAAATCTGGTTTTACAACTACAAATTAGAATATGCACTGATCTAACGAATAATTTTAGAATTACATTTATATCTATTCATAGAAAGCGGAATACCTACCAGTACGTTCATTAATTTTATCTATTCATCTCTTTCACTGTTCGTCAATATCTACATTATGGACTTAACTAGGTATTGGTAAAACATTATAAAGTTAGAACCAGCAATTAAATAGGTGGAATAAACGTTAAAACAAAGAACAGCTTAGATCTTAATCTCAATAGTTGAAATTACCCATTTAAACAAATACCTAATAGAACCAGACAGGATTCTGTTTTGCAAGCGATTTTATTGATTTTGTAAATTCTGGATAGTAAGCGATACAAAGTGATGGTTAAAAGATGGGACCAGTCACGAGCGTTCTCACCGACCTCGCCCGCATCCCAGCTCACATGAATATTAATAATTATGACAGTTTAATAACGAGACGATGGAAAACGGTCAAGGGCGATGCATGATGCATGTGCCATACCTTGGCACTTTCATGATGGTTGGATACATGCATTATTCAGAGAGGTTTATAGTTAAAGAAATGCTAATTTAAGAACATGTCTGTGTTTTCACGAAGCCTGATATGTTAGAAAGCTGTATTTCCAGAGATTCATAGTCGTAAAGTTAAACAAAGACAGAACTAAAGATCCGATGATAGACTCATCCGCAAAATTTACATTTTACTGTAGGAATAGATGCCGCATGCCGGCGCGAATTGTTTACTACAATCTACATAATAAAGTAGTCTAAATTATTTATAGATCTACGATTCGTCAGTAATTTTTAAACATCGATTTTATATAGATTTAAGAAGGTACATAAAAATTGATGTTGATAATGATTTTTCTCAAGTTGTTTATTGTTCCAGCTGAAGATTGTGTAACTCTACGTATCTAACCATGAAGAATTTGGTAAAATTGCATGAAATCTAGCTTCATGCAAATTGCTCGTACACATCTGCTGTAGAACAGCAATGATTTCATAAACACTGCTGGATAACGGCATGACATGACACCAAGATTTATAACGACTGGCCATTGTTGTTCCACGAAAGCTCGTAAACTTCTTGTCTTGTCAAATAACAGTGCTAGGCGTTTGTTGGCCATAATGGCAATCAGTGGGAACATTTAGGTTCATGCGTGGTGTGACCGGTTCCATTTCCGTCTGGACCAGCGTCTGCGTCGCACCACTCGACTACCTCATTGTTCTTTAACTTTCTTTTCTTAATTTTGCTTCGCGCACAAGTACCTGTAGGTACTTTCAATTGTGCACGAGTGCACTATGGAGTATGGGAACAGCTTATTTCGCAGATTTCACGGCTATAACTTGCTGTTGATTAGCAGCAGTAGCTGATGTTGCATTATACCTACTTACATTTTGTTTATTTCTACCAATTAGGTACCTACGTTTTGATAAGCGACCAGCGAAAAGCATCTCCAACCAGTAGATATACTCATCACAGGTTAAACTGTATTGTGTAAATTATCTTAAAAATTGGTCACCAGTATAGACTGGTGACCAATTTTTAAGATAATTTAATAATAATAATTTTTCATAACCACGTATTAATAGTAATACGTGGTTATGACCAAAATGTCGTGAAATGCTTTAATGATACAGTTTATTTATTATCTAGTTAACATTATTATAGTAGGCACGCGACACACTAACCCACATATCTGTTGTTAATCACGCGTGACAAACACAATTGTTCGCGTGCGCAAACATAAGCACAAAATAATAAATTCTTTTGTCTTGGCTATTCGTTTAAATTACTAACCGTCTCGCTACATTGCATATCTATTATAAACAATATCGTTTGGTAACATCCTCCTTGCTCATCTCACAGATATCTATGTTATTGTGGTAGCTTATTTTGCCTACTCATCGGATTAATCATTATTAGTTTTTTTTATAATATGTAGGTATTATGTCCTCAAGACTTAACCTATTATGTTAAGTCGCGCTACTATCCGTCATCGTGTTTGTAGTTAGATTTGAAAATGTACGTTTGCGGTGGCACCGGTGCCGTGGCACGGCGCAAGCGCAGCGGCGCGGCCGACGCGTGATGGAGTCGTTAGCACGGTAACTGGAGCACCGAATGGCACCGCGAGGATAATGCACAAACTAGATCTGTGTGCCTATCTGCCAACTACCCGAGAGACTTTCGTGCTCTGTTTCACCTCCACAATTAACTGTCTGCCACGCTGTACAAACATATTTAAGGCACCTACCTACATTTTACGAAGCATACGACACCTTCCTCGTTCCAATTTCTATGTAGAAAACAGAATTTGAAACCTCTGTGGGGCTGATCATAACCGTTATTAACGCCACTGTAATTTCCTTAGAAGTGTTTTCAATACACTCGTAAAATCACAAACCGATTTCGATGCTAGGCCGTGATGAAACAAGCTTAGGTAAGGTACAATCTGATTCCATTATTTCACCTACATCGTTACTATGACTTAGATTTGCGTAGGTAACAGAAAACATAAAACCCGTGTCGGCCAGATGAATTAAGACAGCAACATATCATCCCTGAACAATAACTTTAGATGTTCAATTAACTAGTTCAAACAGTTATGCATCATTCTGATCTTTAGACTGAACATGTTTTTCGCACCTCATAATGATTCTGCTTGGACTTCTGCCCGCCCTATAATAACAAAGCGTATAATTGTACAATAATACTCGTACAACAGACTCAACTATATTTATATCGCAATAATTTTCTATTGTTAGTCGGTATTTTTAGAAACCATGTCTGCTTCTGCGATTATTTGGTTATTTGCGGTTACTTTACAACCACGTGCAGATTCGGCAAAATATTGCATCGTGTATGGCCCTAAGATACACCTCATAATTTTCAGCAAACGGCATAGAACAAACTTTTCTCATAATGTAGCAGCGGTTAATGGATTTTTTTAAGAGATTTGAAAGAAGAAAGCAACATCTAAAAGTGTGCTATAAACAACATGCACATACTTCAATCAATAATCCGGACACTGGGTATTACATTAACTGCTCCACATACTAAAAAGTTCAGCGGATACCATTCCTTTGAGGATTCCTTGCAGCGGTCTTTTATAAGACCCCTAATTCTAAAGTAGGCCTAAAAATAATTAGATTTTTTGTCTTCGTAGTTGACCAAGAAACTGTGTTTTCATTTCTTTGGTGATGTTGAACGTGCTTAAATCTTTGCTAAGTACCATTTCATCCTGTTTATATGTACAGCAGCAGACATCTTGGTCGATATGAGTGCAATACAAATCTTTAGTCTCCAACCAGAATACTGATCAGTGTTATCGCATCGCTAACTTTCCCCAATTTTGTAGTTTCCATTTAATTTTATTAGATTATACGACATTTGTTTTTCATCATGTTTTGATTGCGGACTCCCGGTGAACATTATTAGGCGTGTCTTTAATATGTATCTAGGTCAACAAGTAGGCAGTAGTTTTAGCATTATCATTCATATTCCAGCTATTAGGTACAGTATACTGACTTATTCAAGTTAGTATAATTTGTGATTTCCTGTACTTATTTGTTCACTCGAATCGGTACCTAGCATTTGATTTAATATTGCTTTAGAGTTTTATGTAATCTTGGTAGTTTATGGTCCGTTTCAAATCTTTGAGATTAAAATTATAATGAAATTAAACTCGTTAATTTTTCCGTTCAATATACATTATCAAAAATTCTCTAAAATAATTTTAGAGGATGTCAATTGGACTATTGATTACTTTAAATTTCATGAGACACAAACATGACATGGGCATCGAAGCCGTACTCATCACAGAAGCCATAAGACAACCAGTCTGCTGTTGCAAAATATTCACGTGATATTATCATTATTATCTGATCTAAGTTACTTGATAAAATAATATGCATAAAAAACAGGAAATGTCAATACCCGGGCCGTATCCTACTGGGTCACGGGTGGCTCGGTTACCCTTGGCCCATATTCCGCGCTCCTAGAATTAGGCCGAGGTGGTATCACCTGCATTCACATTATACCTACTCTGCGATAATGGTATCAATAATTACATAGTCATTACGTCCTTGATCCATTTATTTTTGTTTTGAATACTTATAAAAAAAAACTACTTATATGCCCATTACTGATCGATACACGAAGATTATTGACAAAAAGCTTATGAAAACTTTTAATAAGCAGGTAAAAAGCATCATCCTCCTTTTGGCCTCCACCGCAGTGGAGTAACAAAGTTCGTACAGCCATCGTATTCCCAAAGGTCAAAAATAGTCACCAATTTTATCGAGACATTGGTCTTGTCTTCTGAAATTGATGAAGTAATAAATAAGTTTAATATGCGCATATTTCACGTGGTCCATCACTGGCTGACAAATATGAAAAGAGCTTTCAATACACATACTCGTGAAGCTGGTAGGCAAAAGAAACTCGTAAAGAACTTGTTCTCTCCCATATTGCTAATCGTAAATTACGACCAACAGTTATATAGTGGACAAGAAAATAGTCTTATGACAACTTTTGAAATACAACAGCTAGGTACATGGGCAGACAATAAAACCGCGCTATGATTAATCACTTAGTGCAGAATTGATCTTAATACTAAGAGAATAAGAATGATTTTGTTTGAACAATTGTATTCTTCTGACGAAACGAGACATTTAAAACTGTCCGTACAAATGGAAACATACAAACCTACTGACAGAATATTAATGTGTTTACGTTGTGCTATTATGTAATTTCACATCGCTTAAATTATTATTTTTCTCATTTTATCGAAATGAAAAACAAACAAATTTTTAAGTGCGTGACCAGCACCAGGGCCTGATTTAGGGTAGGGCAACAGGGGCAGTGGCCCCCGGGCCTCCACAGGAAGGGTCTCAACACGTTGATTTTTTTTTTAGATAAGAATAGTAAAATCTGTCTGTCAAAGAGAAAAAAGTTCACATGCACATGGCATTTTTTTGAAAAACATTTCTAAGCATATTCCTATGAAAATTAATGGATTATGCAAAACATGAACTATTTGTTTCATTTTGCTCCTTAAGAGCATTTTTTTTATTGAAATAAATTGGTACCTAGGTACCATCGAAAAACGTTTTTTCGTCTGATTTCTACATTTTTCGGGGTCTCTAATATTTGCTTACCCCAGGGCCTCCACACCTTTAAATCTGGCTCTGACCAGCACATAGAGAGAGAGAATGGTAGGTAGGTACCTATATGTTTAAGCCTAATCCGAAGCACGTACCGTACCTACCTACACCCGCCGTATGCCGTGACAAAACAAAAGGATGTCCACGTGCACAGTCGATTATAAGTTTGTTCTTCTTCTTCTTCTTGCGGCCTAAACTTCTGAATTCTTTCCACTGTATCAGTTTTTCTGGAAATACCGGCAGAAGATATTGAATCCAAGATCCATTATCTTCAGTCTACTAGTCACTATATTACCTACTATAGGTACCTACCTGCAAAATGGTAGCTCAGTTTATGTAAATCTGTTTCTCAGTAACATTTTGTTCAAAACCTATGTAGGTATTCGTTTTAGCTGTGTATAATTTAGCAAAAATGGTAGGTAGGTACCTAAAAGAATAAAATGACTTCAAGAAGAATATTATAAATATTCCTGCGTAGTGTTTAGAGAAAGCTAACGCTGCAATTAACGTTTATGTAATTGTGTAAATATTTGAGTTATTATTTTATGGAGGAACTCACGAAAATTCAGATAGTAAATAAAACTTATCTTAGTCATATAGGTATTAGCAAAATTTCATAATCACCTCTCCTTATATCCGTGTTTCTCAACAAATCATTACAAATGATGGACAGCTAAGACAGCTCCTATAATAACAGCAGACAACGTAACGATGGTAAATAAGTGATGGTTTTCACTAACACGCCAAGTGTAATTTGATAAGAGTTATGACAACTACAAATGGCCAATAATAAGTTCCATATTTACAGATTTTCACAGTAAAAAAAAAATATTTTCCAGAGAAAAATGTGTTTTACGACATATTCATATTAATTTATCTAATTCACGTGGGCAGAGACGGGCAATGATTCATTCCACTTTTACTATATCGGAAGGTTTTAAATGACGATGACTATCTTGTAAAATTAGCAAAATGTAAGTCTACTATTAATAGAGTTCTGGAGTCATGGAAAACCCACAAGTGTTTAGTTTGGTTCGCAAACTCCTCGACTATAATAATTTGCATCTTTTAATTATAAAAAAAATCTAAGTAAATTATAGGCTGGATTGCTATTATTTCCTATTTTAAATCGATCGTATTTATCTAACTTCCTCATCAACGACACGACGGTGTAGTTCTGCTTATATCATTAAAAAATATTGGGACGATATAGAAAAAAATATAGTGTTACTTACCAATAGTTTTCAATATCTGCAGGTCTTCTAGTTCGTACTCCTTCTCTTCCTCGGTGTACTCCGACTCCGTGGTGGTGGAGTCCTGCTCCTCCGTGGACGAGGCCACGGACAGCGACCGCACGTCAGAACTCAGCTCCGAGCCGCAGTCCCTCACCAGTTTCGCACTAGCCATCATCATTTTAAAAAGTTTCTCACAGTCGAATTATCAAATTCAGTCTCAGTTATGAGCTCCTCAGTTCATATTTTTGTTTTCCGAAGTACATAAACATCGCAGTTGGTTTCGATAAATTAATTTTCCGCCTACAAATATTTTTATGATATCTATTATTATCAAATAAAATATTTATTTGTTATTAAAAAAAATATTAATTAAATGTATGTTATCGTGAAGATACGCGCGTTAGTGGTGAACAGTCGACAAGGCGTTCCGTTCGCGCAGCGGGTTGTGTCTCACTGGCGGCTAGCGGCTGGCGGCTGGCCGACCTCGCTCGCTTCGCTGCCGCGCCGCGAGACGCGAGACGAGACGGCCACGATAAAATAAACGCTGACAACCTCTTGTTTCTGCAATGTTACCGTCAATGTCGACGATGCTCTTCGTTTACAATAATATTTTAAATGATTGAGCACCACTTGGCCTACAAACAATAAGAAGCCTCGAATATAAATAAGATTAAATTGTCTAAATGTAGGTATTTCTATCTTCTACATAATAATAAATAGCTCAACATTTCTCCAAATTTCTTTATAAATAGCTATTTCTGTAGCCTCTTTGTTTTAATCCTGGCCGTCGGCGTCGGCATAACAATACAATCTAGAGTCGAGTGAAACTTCAAATTTCGTTAAATGTAAACAGAAAACTCCACAAAGGGTATACTCAATCACCATACTTTGGTCTGTTTTCTAACCTAACCAATTTGCAGTTTTTTCAGGAATAACCCTGAAAATATATTTTATTTTTAATAAATATTTTTTATTTACTTTGTATTTAGATAAATATTTAAAAATGTAAAAGATAATATGTGTATAGAAGGAATAAATGGAATAATAATAATTTCTTTCAGATATTTTTACATCCATATTTTTGTTAGTAATACAATTTTTACTTAATTTTAAATATGGCTATGGATCATCATTATTTGTCAAGCTAGGTATTAATCTTGGCTTGTAAAGAAGTTTTTAGAAATTCGAGGCCTTTAGAATACCTACCTGTGCGTTACTCAGGTTCTAACCCCCGTATTCACAAACATTACTAAGAGGTCTCGAACGCACATGCAGCCGCACAGTGACAGTAAACTCATACGAATATGAACATTAAGTAGGTATTGTATGTATGAGATTAAGGTTTATATTCATCTAAGCGAATACAAACAAGTGCTTCATACGAATATGAACCTTAACTTAATACATACAATGTTCATATTTGAAAGAGTTTTCTGTACACTTTGCTATGAGTCCTCATAGTAATGTCCGTGAATACGGGGTAAGGATATTAGGATACTGATGTAGGTAAGTAATGTGTATTCAATGGATTGATCAACATTGTCACTGTAATTTAATTTTGGTACGCTAAAGGTAGGTAATTTAAAGCCGCAATGAGAAGCAATCATGAGTCAGGCTTCGACTAAACTAGTCTTTCACAATTTCTAGCAACAACTTGTGTCTATCTGTGCTTTTATCATTAAACATAAAGGAGATAGTATTAAAATATATGATTCATTTAAAAAGTTTTATTGCAACAAGCATTATCACAATCAAACAAGATATACAAGGAAGTTAAATAATAATATCACTGTAGAATCCGATATAAAGTTTCTGATATTACCTAAGAATAAATAAACTACAATTATTTTAATAATTACAAGTTGCTTTTGACATAAATAATTGCCATATTTTAATAAACTTATGTATTATTATTTTAAATGGCAATAGACTTACATGGTGGAATTTAACATTATCAATTTCCAGTATAGGGACGCCGATGTCACCAAGATTTCTCCGAAAACGATATTACGGAAAAAAAATTGTGATGTTAAAATGAAAATTTAGTAAATATTTTTATACCATAGATGTAAGTGAAACAAATAAAATTAATTATTTCTACAAAATCTCTTCTAATCTAACACAATATGTCCCAACTTGCCCAACTTTGACCACATCAGAGGCCTTATATTCGAATCAATATCATTTTATAACATGGTAATCTAGAATTCATACAAAGTATGGAATATACAAGGATACAAGGAGAATGATACAAGGAGAATGATACAATTGGTTGTATAATATAAGAATCGAAAGTAAGGCCTCTAAACGAGGCTAAGCTCTACATCAAAGACACTACAGAATAATATTTACAGATATAAAGGGCTAAACATGAAAAAGTTAGGTAGGTATCCACACCACTGAAGCATTAACATTTTTCGCTAATCCCATTAGTGTGAGCAACTACGATGAAGACTGTAAAAGCTGTGTCATTTCACCACAAATATTTAAGTGATATTGTGTCAGCAGTCAGTGCGTCATGTTTAGACACAGTAGGCACGTCAAGCCCTGACGCACGCTTCGCGGTTTTAAAAGAAATGATGTAAATACAACAAAAGTGCGCAGAATATGAAGAAAAACAATCATGTTTCAAAGACTTTACCTACAGACAGTTTTAAAATAATCCGCAAGCCTCACTGCTTAAAGCACTGGACAAAACAATTTGAGGCTTTATTAATAATTTTAAACATAAAAAACCTATTTTACATAACAAAAATAAAATTTACATATTTATGTGCTTTCACATAACATAAAAATCCTTATACAATATTTGTAAGCTAATAGTTACAATACAGGATATAGTACATGCAATTTGCGACTTTAATTAATGGGTGTTAGAAGTGAAACAGAATCAGACTAAAATCTACTTTAAAATTACTTTAACAACGTATTGCAAGAATGTATATAGATAAAACAAGGATGTTTAATGTTAGAAATATGTAATTAATTTTAAAAGGTAGGTACCTACATAGGTATATATCTATATATTACAGTCGTTATATTTATTAAAAACTAGTTAGCACGCGGCTTTGCTGTCCTTAGCCCTCATTCGCGCGGGCGCTTTTCAACGCGCGTTAAAAAAGCGCCAGAATGAAAGAAATGGAAAACAATTGACAATACACCTGTTCGCACAAAAGCGCTATTTTAACGCCGCGTTTTACATCGCGCACTGTTGAATTTTCAACGCTCGCCGTTGGACATTGAATCGAAATCGCCTTGACAAACGCCTACGACTTTTTTGACGTGTGTTGAAAAAGCGCCCGTGCAATGAGAACTTATTATATTTTTCTCAACGATATAACGTTATAATTTAAGTTACTGTGGTTATCTAACCATGCCTACTTTCTATAGACCACATCCTTCTTACAGATTTATTAACATTATAGATTTTCTGTCTATCGAATACCTATACCAAGTTATTTTTACCACTCTTATCGTGAGAAATTGAATACTTTGTCTCCCTAGCTTACTACTTTCATGACTTTTTCCTTATATCGGTCACAAACAACACAATCGTTCATAAAGATAACGTCCATCATACGATAAGTTGGACATAGAACATCGAATGCCTTTCATCGCGCTACTCGAAGTTTATTTGGTGTTAGTAGTAAGTAACATACATATTTGGAATTATGGAGATTGGAGGGAGATACCTGTGAGTATTGGTCATCCTGCATGCGATTTAACAATTTAAAAGAATGCAAGTAATTTGGTAACAAAATGCTTGTACGATCCTCTACAAGTAGGACATAACCACCCGCACGCTAAATACGCGCTTGGTCGTGGAGGTGCGTAAAATAGCCCGCTATACCACGTTCTTACCACTTCAAATCCCGTGGTCATAATTAAGCTTGTTATGCGCATACATCTTTTATTTTTGTGCTTGACAACGATAACTTAAGTAACGATAATAAAGTCCCATGCAATACCAACATTTTCCACCAAAAGTTTATCAAAATGCGCCGTATTAGGTACGTTTTTAGGGTTCCATACCTCAAAAGGAAAAACGGAACCCTTATAGAATCACTTTGCTGTCCGTCTGTCCGAGGCAAGACCCTTAACGTGTTGAGGCATCTGCTCATAGATGGCGCCACTAAAAGAAGTATGAAATAGCGACATATTGCTGATAGATGGCGCTAATGCATATTTGCGCGAGTGCTACTCGCACTAGTCCGGTTCTTCATTTATGACGATTTTATTTTCTTTGGTATTTTAATGTGATTACCGAACCGGTGAAATGCGAATTCACCGCAAAATGTTAGTAAATTAAAGTATGATTTAAGTTGAAAATTTTGTACTGTGCTGATAGCTATTTAAAATAAGTTATAACTATAAGGTAATGTAATAAATTATGTATTATTTCATTTCACAGACAGATTAAAACTGAAATCGTTCTCTCATCATCTTGACATACAATAAATTTATAAAACGACATCTGTACTTATTTATGACGGATCATTTTCATTACGTAATTATTGTGACGGTTCCTCTTTTACTAACAACGTAAAGGAGACATCCCTCGCCCAGCGGGCCTCGTCAAATACGGCTCTGTCTAACTACACCCGCACATAGATATCCTTCAAAGTACGGAACCACTTACAGCTATAATATAAATTACTTTCATTCATCTCGATAACATTTTGCATTACTATCTTATAAATAGTCTTATACGCCGAGTAACCCTCCCTGCCCAAAAGGCTACTTTTAATCTATTGTAAAATCTCAAGTCAAGTAACATGATTGGTCGATGTTATTGCGCGCAATAAAGATTTGACAGCAGATTTAGTGATCAGAGGCTTATGTGCGCGTTCACTTGGTCGGCATCGGAGCGTACGGAGATTACGATGTCGGCATTTACGAATTGCCGATGGGGTGCGTCCACTAGTTACCGATTTCGCATCGATCAGTCGAACCAGTGCTTGACTGACGAGCACTCGCATTATGGTGGATAGTGACGACGATATTATTATTATTGGCTGTTTCACTGCGGATGACGTCATCGACAGATCTTGTTTAAAATGACGACGTTCGGCGCGGATTGGCCGATCTAGTGAACGCAGTTCTATAAGAATCAATACAATAGCCAATTTGATTTCCTCACACTCTGATGCCGACCAATTGGACGCGCTCAATCAGGCTTTCCGATGTCGGGTGTACGTCCACCATGTCTGTATAATAATGTACATAAATATACAAGGTATGTATAGGCAGGTATCATACGTTGACGATGAATACGATGCCGGCGTGCATGGCGAGCGCCAGCTTGTGGTGGTGCTTGAAGGTGGGGCAGAACTGCATGGCCGCCACGTCCGACAGCGGGTAGCGCTCGGGGTACACGTCCCGAGGCGTCGCTGATAACTTCTGCTGCGTCGTCTGTTCGGAATAACGCATGTATTTCACGTAACATTTCGAATGAAATCGGTGAAGAAGTCTGATCGTAATAGAGGGCAACCAAGGGCTTTTCTGACAGTGCTAGATTTTGTTCAGGCACAGATAATACAATACTACGCATACAGATGCCTCATCTCATACAAAAAAACGTGACCGCCGCCGTAACGCGGGCTATCGGGCTATACATTTTTATGTAACTAAACGATTGTTTAACATTTTAACAAATATTCATATTTGTCTATTTATTCATGTTCAACATTTTACACAAACTTCTATAACAAATCGATACGTATAACGCCATCTATTAAGAGTTATTTGAACAAATGTTCCTATGTTCCTGATGAGACCCCGTGGTCCAGGTTTCCGCACGAGGTTTTTCTTCACTGATAAAGGAGGATATAACATGATTGTGTCACAGACTGCGGTGCTTTATTGTGAGAATTCGCATGCAACAAGAAGGTAAACAACATTTCACTTAATTATACAACATTAATTAGTTTTTTATTTACATTTTATCCTTTTCACTCGGGCTCTCTTTCACGTCAAACAAAGTGTTTGGCTAAAACCCAAATGGAATATTTAATAACAACTTTCTGTTTAACCGAATGAACTATAGCAAAAACGTTTTAACATTCACTTTCATCAAATTCTGCGGATTTCTAAACTTCAAAATTATTGACAAGTCAATCATTGAGTAAAATAAAAAAAAAGTTGGCAAAGACGAAGAAATATTTTAGTTCAATTGGGCTAAAGACTAATGAATTACTGTTGAATCCCATTACATTACAATTTGCTGCCGCAAACTGCGCATTAGTGTTAGTTTTTATTTTATATATTTTCCGTTATTTGATTTTAAAATTCAGATTCGGTGCAATTGTTATTATTATTAGTAACAAGATAAAGAGCTCAACAGTGCTCGCTGTCCCGGATGTTTTTATTGTTCAATTAAATCGAGATGTTTTATTTATTTAAAGACTAGCTTCCGCCCGCGGCCTCGCCCGCGTTTTTAGGATAAAAAGTAGCCTATGTGTTATTCTGATGTATAAGCTATATTACTGTAAAGTTTCATCAGAATCCGTTCAGTCGTTTTTGCGTGAAAGAGTAACAAACATCCATCCATCCATCCACACATACATCCTCACAAACTTTCACATTTATAATATTAGTAGGATGTAAGTATTAAAAGCGCCTCACCCGATCCCTGGCAGTGATTTGTGAGTACTGGATGCCGTACTTCTTGATCGCGTCGCTGTACGTGATGGGCTCCACGATCATGGCCAGCTCGTCGTTCTGTCTCTTCCGTTTACCACTAAGGGGAACCATCTGGATTTTTCCTATGACCTGTTTTATAAATAAATGTTCCACATGAGACATCAAACCGTTAAAATTTGACATTTGTTTACACTTGTAAGACGTTGAACAAATTGTTGCACAACCGTATAAATACATGAGGATAAAGGCGATACGTTATCAACTTGTCAACGTTAACCAAACGAATCCTCGTTTCACATAATCCTACCGTACTTATATTTTGCGGTTATCCAATCAAACGCTTTTTGGGAAAGCATGTTTGTACAATGAGGTGATTTTTTAATGTTTTCTATCCGGCATCGAATTTTTCTCTAATAAGAACTTTGTTACCACCTCACCTGTCTATATGTTGCATAGCTGACTATCAAGTTCACTCTAGAATAATGGTGACAGACTCACTCACATAACGGGACTATATTTTCGTGTCGTCTATTAATATTTCGGTTTGTCGTGAGTCTGTTCGAAAGTCTTCTGGCTCAATAATGACCGCAACGATCGATCGATCTGCGAGGTTAAGCTGCACTTGCCGCAGTCACGTCATCAGCTGCGGCTTAGAATTTGGCCGCTCGGGTACTGCGGCGAGCGCGGCTCGAATGGGTTACGAGGTTACATAGAACTTTATAGACCGGAGGGTATTTATTTATTTATTTAACACTTTATGCACACAAAATGTACAGAGGCGGACTTAATGCCATAGGCATTTTCTACCAGTCAACCTTTGGGTGGTGTAGAGACAAACAATGGTAGGTGCAATTTTGAAAATTGTGGAATAAACAAATTATACAGGGTTATACACACATATAAAACTATAAATATAATATACATACATTATAAATAAATCAAACATATAGGAGAGGGTAGTAACAGAAAATTGGGAGTAATTTGTTACAACAGTACGGCAAAGATACAGGGGAGGATACAAGGATTCTGGAACTTTAATTATTTATTTTTTTAAACGACTTCTTATAGTTTAATTTTCTTTTTTACTAATCTTTTTCGAGTAGTCATTCACGAAAATTACCATGCCATACTTTTTCAACGGTTTTAAATAGCCGCTGTACCGCCGCAAATATGCCGATTTGTTCAATTAACGCCTCCCCCACATTGGGCGTGCGCGATCCTCCAGCGTGTGAGCGAAGCGAACGCCGCCGTGCGTGAACGTTCGCGTCATTCACACGCCGGAGGATCGCGTACGCCCAATGTGGGGGAGGCCTTATGGCACTCGAATCGGGGAAAGTTCATGATACAATAAGAATATTAATATATACCTATTTGCCATACTTCTGCTATAGTGCAAAAGTGGTGGCATACTTGAAAAAAGCTTTTTTTTCGAAAAACGTTTTCAAGATACTACTGGCCCCGGCGACCAGCGTTAAGACAATTTTTTTTTTTCATAAATTACGTAATCGACCCCTGTAAATGACTCCCAATTTTCTGTCATTATCCACCGGTCTATCATACAAAGAATTCAAATGTGGCGGGTGCGGTGAGTACGTTGCGGCCAGGTGTGCGTCCAACGTGACGCGTACGTACCTGCTTGTGTATGTCGGCGAAGCAGGGGTGCAGCCGCAGCAGGCGCAGCAGCGGCGGCGCGGCGGCGGCCACGCGGCCACACCACGCGCAGCCCGCCGCGCGCCGCGCGCCGCCCAGCCGCCGCCCGCCGCCCCACCACTCCAGCTCGTTGATCGACTGGTTCACTGTACCACAACAACGTTATACAGACACATCTTTCAACAGTGGCGTACCTAGAGAGCAAGCCCGACGCATTTTTGTCGTTTTACAGAGTATGTATTTATGTTCATTTTTCATGAATGTAAGTGAAAAACCGGGCCAGTGCGGCGGGTAGAGCACGCGGGGCGCCACCACGTGCGACTGCAGCGGCCCGGCGCCCGCGCCGCCCACGGATGGTAGATATAAGAACAACTCACCTAGACAGTCGTCGCCGGCGAGCAGCGCGGCGGGCCAGTGCGGCGGGTAGAGCACGCGGGGCGCCACCACGTGCGACTGCAGCGGCCCGGCGCCCGCGCCGCCCACGGATGGTAGATATAAGAACAACTCACCTAGACAGTCGTCGCCGGCGAGCAGCGCGGCGGGCCAGTGCGGCGGGTAGAGCACGCGGGGCGCCACCACGTGCGACTGCAGCGGCCCGGCGCCCGCGCCGCCCACGGATGGTAGATATAAGAACAACTCACCTAGACAGTCGTCGCCGGCGAGCAGCGCGGCGGGCCAGTGCGGCGGGTAGAGCACGCGGGGCGCCACCACGTGCGACTGCAGCGGCCCGGCGCCCGCGCCGCCCACGCCGCCCGCGCACACCGCGCCGCCCGCCCGCGCCGCTGCGCCCGCGCCGCTCGGATACATGTCCAAGTCTGACGGTGCAAACAAATACGTCATATAGCGTAAGCTTGTCAAAAAACCGTACAAGTGCGAGTAGGACTCGCGCCCTAAGGGTTCCCGTACAGAACGAATCTATACTTCTATATTTTAAAGAGGAAAGATTTTTTTGTTTGTTTGTTTTTACCGAATAGGCTCCGAAACTATTGGACCAATTTTAAATATTCTTCCGTCAGTAGAAAGCTACATTATCACTGAGTAACAAAGGCTACTTTTTATCCCAAAAAATGCAGTTCCTGTGGGTTCACGCAGACGAAGTCGCGGGAAAAGTCCTAGTAATAAATAAAATAAAACATTCCACTAGAAATAATATGTAATAGCGCCATCTATGAACAAGATGCCGCTATTACATACTTCGTTTTGTGGCGCCATCTATGAGCAGATGCCTCATACTTACCACGGACTGACGAACGACAAAGTGATCCTATAAGGGTTTCGTTTTTCCATTTGAGATACGGAACCGGTTTGTCAAGGCACATTCGATTCAACGCCCAACGCCGAGCGGTTCAAAAACACGGCGTTAAAACCGGCCTACTGCGTGTCGGGCCACGCACAGTGTAGGGTTCCGTAGTAGCAATAAGCAACTACTTCATCTTAGTCACTGGATTAATGCTAAGGATTTTGTATTGGTACAAAATTATCCAACAGCCAAGTTCAACGACTATTACTGCTATTACTGCTAAACTAATAAAGTTATCTTAACCGCTATACTTTTCCTTTAAAGTTCATGAAATGCACTAGCTATCATCGTGAATTTTTCCAAATTTTTCAAGCCAGCAGTTTAGCTTTTAGAGGGAGGGGACGCCCTACTTGCACTTTAAAGTTTAATATTTCGTAAATCTAACCGTGCAGACAATTATGCAATTTTTATGTATACTGAATCAATACAAAAATGATTGTTGCAAGTGTTGATGTCACAGAACGTGGTGGTGAATTCAGGGATTTGGAACCTCAGGCCGTCCTTTCTTCCCACTAGGTATTAGAAACATTGATGTTTTAAATTTAAAGTACCGCACATACAAGCTGCAAGCGAGCTGCTATACAATTTAAATAACTCAGAGTAGGCGATAGGTACGAGAAATTCAAGATTCTTTGACACAGTGTGTGTGTTTGTGCTCTTATTAAATGACTAAGAGGCTCCAACCTGAAGTCATAAAACAAACCTTGACTGTTTGAACCATACCTTTTAATAAAGTTCCTGCGCCAGTACTTAATCACAATGAAACAGTACTCAAGTGAAAATTATCGATTACAGCAGCGACCATAACGAGCTATAAGTCTCGGAATGTAGCCATTACATTTAGGCGTAAAATACACCGACATAAAACTAAATTTACAACGCGCGTTGATTGTTCGGTACGTGCCAAAGTTCCACTTACCTTCGACGCAAGAATTTTGAACACGCTCGTCGTGATAAGGATAAAAAATCGTGATGTTGTCTTCTGTAGTCCTCAGTAATGGCGATTCTCCGTTTAAATCATAGTATGCAGTGGTCCCATCTGCGTAGCCGACTACCACGTGAGAGTGTCCTTTTTGCTGAAACCGTATCAGGGCAATTATTTAGCGATCACAATATAAAGGCAATTTAAATAATTAAGTACTACCTATATTTTCAAAAATATAATTAACTTACCATAGACCACTTAATAGCAGTAGCTTGATAACTCTTTCTATTTTCAGTACTTGTTAACCTTAGCTCCACAACCGGCTTTAGTTTATAAAAACGTTTATCCCTAGAAATAAAACGATGTATTAGCTTATATTTTTAAATAAATGAGTAAACATAAACTCCCTTTACCTATAGACGCCTCTTAACTTTAACCACTTATTAAAAATACAACTATCCTTGTCGTTTGTATGACAATGAACAGAGATGACAATTAACTCAAGAGCTGTTTAATTTAATCATAGTAAGGGGATAGTGTTGCAAGATAATTACTTTTCTGTTATTGACGAGGGATATGGTACTAAGAAGATATAAGCGGAGCCGTTGGAGCAGGCTGCAGCTAGTAGGCCCAGGCGGTGCATTTTGTTGGGCTCGGGCACATAGTCGCACTCATCCCTCGCCCCCGATGGACACCAGTCAATCGCCCATACGGTCCCGTAGTCGTGCGCTATTCCCAGCGCGAACTGTGGCGAACTCCTGAAATCAATATTATTATTACTACTTTATATGGCGGCGCAGGCGCACAGAGTAACTATCGAATGAAGTACTCATATAGATTGACAAACTGTTGATTCGTCCTATGTGGTCGTTTCAACTGCATACAGTATCCTTCCATTTCATAGCTGATCCAGTGATCCTTACGACATACAATGTTAATTACATGAGGCAGAATTTTAAAAGGAGGCTAATGTGAAGTGTTTGGAAAAAAAATCAAACAAAAATCTATTTCATATCACATCTGTAATTGTGTGTACAATTTAACAGTCAGGCCTAATGTATGAATTGCTTTTAATAATTTCTAAGGCTCGCCCGGTCGCCCCATATTTCATGGGACTCCAATATAACTGGCGAAATGTGAGGGTACTATACACTACTGCCTAACCCAGTGAATACAGACGCGATATTATTATGTATCTACATAATGCACTTACGCAATCAGATTCCCGCAGTCCCATATCTGTATGAGTCCCGGTTCGCGTGGCGTGGCGTCCCAGGCGTGGCGCGGCGCGTCGGCGCGGCGGTGCGCGGCGGCCGCCACGTACTGCGCATGCGCCGACACGGCCGCGTGCGACACCGGCGCCCACGACATGCTCTGTATGCTCGCGCCCATGAACATTACTATCGTATCTGACAACACAAACACGCGTCTAATACCTTCTCTTTTTTTGAAGTAGGTGATAAAATAACCCCCGTATTCACAAGATGAGGTCTCGAACACACAGTGTACAGAAGACTCATACGAATATGAACATTACTATCGCATCTGACAACACAAACACGCATCTAATTATAACCTTCTCTTTTTTTTGGAGTAGGTAAACAAACTAACCCCCGTATTCACAATATGAGGTCTCGAACACACAGTGTACAGAAGACTCATACGAATATGAACATTACTATCGCATCTGACAACACAAACACGCGTCTAATTATAACCTTCTCTTTTTTGGAGTAGGTAAACAAACTAACCCGCATATTCACAATATGAGATCTCGAACACACAGTGTAAAGAAGACTCATATGAAGATGAACACTAAATTTGCAAAAATAAGGTTCTTTTTCATATAAGCGAATATTATCAAGCCCTTCATACGAATTTGAACCTTCATTTAATTCATATACTTCGAATGTGTTTCTTGTACACTTAGCTATGTATGAGCTTGAATAGGGGTGTAAGCCCAATTTTAGTCTTTATGTTTAGCTTCCAATGGGTTGTATTACAGAATCGAACTTAGTCTCAAGTAATGCTCGAATCTTGAGTAAGGTTCTGTAATACGACCCTATGACAACTTTGGACTTTGAAGGCAATTAATGATTTTTTAAAATAGTAGGTATAAAACTGAAAAGTGCAATAAATCAAAATTACCTTTCACTCTGTTAGATTCGAATCGCTTGAACAACATCCAGTCTTGGGTGTCGTCGAACCTAACTTTACACGACTCCTCGATGGGCGGCATGTAGTTGACCACCTCACTTTCAGGCACTTCTTCAATTTCACAACTATGATACTGCGTAAATATATCATCGTCCGTAAGATACGTTTCAATACTGGAAGAAGACAATGCGAGGTTAAGATTTACTTATTTTTCTTTTTCAGTAATTCTATTACTTTGTAAGCATATTATATTAACTTACAATTCTTCAGTGCTTCTCTTCATATAAGTGCTGATATTATTAATTTGGTACGGTAATCGGGGTATTTTGACTGAATCTGAAAATAATCAAATATGCCAAGTAAAATACAGGAGCATACCTAATAAAACAAAAAATATAGTTTAAAAAAACACGCTTTAATTAATGCGCTGAAATGTATAAAAAAAAATTACATGAGTCAGCCTAAGTATTTCGCGTAAATTAGCCAGGTTGATGGAAGGCGTGCCTACCTCTGGACTATTATATAGATAGAGTGACTGGAAATTAGTGACCGATACTTATACACATGGTTAGTACTCATGATAACAAACAATTTTCCTAAAGAAACACTTTTTTTACTAAGTTCATGACATCAACCACCCCACTAGAATATTAAGAACAGGAATTAAGTTGCACCATCTGTAATTTACACACATCAAAAGTATCTAGGGATCAACATATATTTTTGCAATAACTTTTCTCCTGATTGATATTAATTAAAATTTTCTTTAAGGATTCATCAAATAAAGTGTTTTCGTTTGTCACAGTAACGATAAACCAAGTCACCTTTGCATTAATAAAGAAATTTGCCATTTTCCTAATAAAGGGATTTTTGACATTTGAACCACTAACATTAAAGTTCGAAAAAAAGACTGAAATAACAGTTTTCTTTAAAATTTTATTGGGTAACTTAAACAATTAATAATCCGTGTTTCTACCGCGAACACTAACAACACAAGAACATCGGTTTGGCATATTCAAAATGAGTTCATCCAAATCACGCTGTGGAATGGCCGCCCATGTTCGTTGCAACAACAAAAAAAGGTCTTCTTGCGACTGGATACCCTCCATATTCGGCAGAGCTCTTCTCTGTAGCATATCCCATGCATGCTCAATCGGGTTCAAGTCTGGCGACTGAGCAGGCCAGGGCAGGACATTGATGTTAGCTGCGGCGAGAGTCTGTCTTACAACTCTTGCGGTGTGCGGTCGTGCATTATCATGCATTAACTGAAATAAGGGACCGATTTGCACTTGTAGAGGAACGATGACGTCTGATACAATCGTCTCAGCATAAATTTGAGCGTTGAGGTTGCCTCTGATCCAAATCAACTCAGTTCTTCCGCCGATCCAAATACCCGCCCATACCATGATGGTTCCACCACTATAAGGATGGACTTCCTGGCAGGATTTTAATCGCTGTTGGCGTCCAGGGGTTCTCCAGTGTCGTATACGTCTTGTATCCGGTCTCATACCAAAACGAGACTCATCAGAAAAGCACACGAAACGCCATTGTTCTTCTGCCCAATTTCTGTGTTCAAGAGCCCATTGATATCGAATCCTACGATTGTGCATTGCTATAGGTGGTACCCGTAGCGGTCTTCGGGAATGAAGGTTCACTTCATGCAAGCGGTTTCTGACTGTTTGGTCGCTAATTAAGTTCCCTGAAGAGTGATGAAGCCTCACGGCTAACATCATGGCGGTTATTGTTGGAGCTCTTCGAGTTAAGATTTGAATGTATCGGTCTTGTCTCCGTGTGGTGCAGCGTTACCGTCCTCCATGGCGCTCAGCCACGGTACCAGTGCTTCGGTAACGTGTCCAAAGTCGACTGATAACACTCTGACTTGTATTCAGAGCTAAAGCTACAGTACGTTGCCGGGAACCAGCTTCTATCATTCCCACGGCTCTGAGCATTTCTTCCCTGCTTAAATGACGTCGCCGCTCCATAATAACGTTGGTTTTAATAGTAGTAGTAGTAGTAGGGAAACAGTAGCACTAATAATGTCTTCAATGCGTTGTATGTTTTTATAGGGAAAATATTGACAGCTTATTTTCATCTTTTACTCGAATTTGATTGAGAGTTCCTGATTCAAATTATGAAATGCACCAAAAAGGATCCATATAAATTTATAAAATCATAAATTTATTACAAAGCCACATCTCAATCTCAAGAAATCCGCATAAAAATGCTTGATCCCTAGACACTTTTGATGTGTGTATTTAATTTATACAATATAAATTAAACCTGTTCACATACGTAACATTTTTAAACGCGCGCTCTCGATGTTGTGGTGTCGTGTAACACACCACGTGCCTTACATAATTTGCTCGAAAGCGGCGATAAGGTCACGCGCCTTTGCGACTTCTATTAACTTATTATTTAGAGTTCTGTGGGGTTCTTGGGTTTCTTCTATCACAGCAGGTAATATTATACTGTGGTGCTGTATTCGGGCAGTTATGTTAAAATGTTATATATGTACTAGCACTTCGCCCGCGACTTCGTCCGCGTGTCCCACAGGAACTGTGCATGTTTTCGGGATAAAAAGTAGCCTATATTACTCAGTAATAATGTAGCTTTCTATTAGTGAAAGAATTTTTAAAATCGGTCCAGTAGTTTCGGAGCCTATTCGGTACAAACAAACAAACAAAAAATCTTTCCTCTTTATAATATTAGTATAGATTACTAAACACATACGGTTATCCGGATTCCGTTTCTTCTTAATACAGGCCTCTTCACGCGCTTCTCGTTCCTCGTCAGAAACGTTAGAATCGATGTCAGACTCATCAGAATCGTCATCAGAACAATTTTCTAACTTGACTGACTCGTCTGAATCAGTCGCATCACCCCACTTGTCCTCTACGCAAACGTGGTCTGACAGTTCCTTCTCAATCTCCGAACTAAACCCACATTTCGAACAGTGATAATTGCCCTGAGGAATAAAACACAACAATAATATAGTTAAAGTAATAAATCATTATCAAGTTCAACCAGTATTATTAAATTGTTGTAAAAGTCCATTAATATTGGCAAAATTACCTTAAAATAGAAAAGCTTACACTGAGCGCACAAAAATATGCCATGAACATGACTATTTTACGATTAAATACGATACAATAAACCAGCTAACCTGCCCCGGCTTCGCACGGGTAAAGTTTAGCTTATCCATAAGAATCGAGTTATGCGAAATCTGCTCCTATGAATCTCATAAATTATATTAAATCATTCCGTCGCGCGTTGATTACATCGAGTAATCTCTTAAACTACATATACCTCCAAATAAGACACTATAAACGGTAAAAATCATCTCTTATTTTGATCATTACTTATTTTGATAAGGATTTATACTTTATGGTTAATGTGTCCAGTTAAACATTACCTAATTTATTGTTATTTTTTAAAACATAAAAACAGTTTTTCGGGTTTAAATATTATAATAATAGTTAGATATATTATTATGCTGTAGCGGACTTTTTTATAGAGCTATTTAACATTTTTAACATTTTACGGCTAACATTTTTGTCATACATTGTTTTCACATATATTAAACAACCCTTTCAAACCGATATATTTTCTGACTTCCTTGATAAAAACAGTGACAGCTTGGCTAATATAAATAACACATTCATAAATTATATACAAAAACCTTCCTCATGAATCACGCTGCTAATTGGTAAAAACCTTTATGAAAACGTAAGTTTGTCGCGTTCAGACAGACAGACAGACAGACTCAGTGAGGGGACTTTGTTTTATAATATGTACTGTACAGATAATAATTAATTATACCTAAATTGTAGTTATAAGTTAACTTACATCGTCTAAACTGTCTTTATACTTTTCGATTACGGTCTTCGCCCTAAAAAGAAAAAATGCAAGTATTACAAACATGCCAATGTACTCATGAAGCTTCCCTTTAAACTATTTTACTTGAAGTTAGTAAAACAAAACATTTATTGTTTCTATACATAGAAACAAAGTAAAGCAGAAGTACGGTATCTAACAAAACATAGGAACTTTTTATATCTAGAAAATTCTGCCGAGGTAATTTTGTAATTATTTTACAAGTAAAAAAAAATATTACGATATTTAATACAATACAATATGACGTATAAATTGTATATGAAGCAAAAATAAAATTGTCTCGTAGGGTCAAACGTAAACAATTAATAAATGTCCAAAAATGATCTTTAAAATAGTCAAATAAAAGAGCTTACTTGACAGCTGCCTTCCTTCGACCAGTCTGAATGACCTCCACCGGCTCCTCCTTCTTCAGTTCTTTCTCCTTGGCGACCAGCAGCTTGCGTTCCATCGCATACTCCTTCTCCCTATGCATAGTCATGTGCTGGCTTTTGTATATTCGCAAGTACTTATTGTGACATATGTCACACACGCTTTTGTACATTTCTGTTTCCTGAAAATAATTAATAAGCATGTTTCATTACATTTACGTAACAAACATCTGTTTTTTTGGACTCAAAAGATAAAAACCTCGAATAAATTCTCATATATTTCGTTTATCATGTAACTAACCTCTTCAGATTTGCCACAGATTATTATGTGAGCATAAAACCCAACGTACGATACTCTGCTAATACCGCACACTTTACAAACTAACTTATTGTGTGCATGTGCATACTCCTTCAAATAACTTTCAACCGCATACGGATTATTCAGTTCCTGAAAGTTAATAAAATCAAAGTTTTTATCAGGAGTTATGAGATCAATTAATGGTCGTTCCCAATAACTGATCTATCGGCTCAATCCCCTACTAGAGATAGCTCATAAGCTCTAAACTCTCTCTCTCACAAAATCAATCTCTAGTAGGGTAAAGAGCCAATAGATTAGTTATTGAGAACGGCCATTAGTCGATAAGCGATTGATGAATGCTGCAGTAATTACGTAAATAAATGTTTTGAATTGTTAAATATAATATCGAGCCCCCTCCAACGAGCTTAGTAAACTGTAAAGATACGACTATTAAATTAAAAATAGTGCATTATAATGATGATGTTCAGGACTTACAATTGGGTGGTCTCCAACCGCCCAGGCAATGTTGTAGTGTTCCTTCATAGCATGATTCCGCCACTTTTTGGGTTCAACTTTTTCAGCACAGATACCACATTCAACAATATCTGTAAGTAAGAAAAAATAATATATAAACTATAACTATTTTGTATAAATGAGGAAAGAAATGTAATTGCTTCCTGTCCTTGCAACCAAACACTAGATTTACGTTTTTGTAAGCGCACATGCGCACTCGCATATTTTTTTACTGCAACTCGGCCTTGCCACGTTTTTTTAGGGTTCCGTACTTCAAAAGGAAAAAAGTAAGCCTTATAGGATCACTTTATTGTCCGTCTGTCTGAAGACCCTTAACGGGTGCTCATAGATGACGCAACTAGTGTGTAATAGCGCCATCTTGGTTATAGATGACGCTATTACATATTTCGGAACCCTCGGGGCACGAGTCGTACTCACACTTGTCCGGTTTTGATTTATCACCACGACTTCTTTTAGCAGTCTATTGCCTTTTTGCCAAGCTCATTGTCTGTAGTAGCAAGGGCAATCTATACTATTATAAAATTGTAAAAATGCCGTGTCTGTACATTGAAGATATTCCAGAAAAAACAGTCGGGATAGGGTACTGGGACGTAACCATACCCAAAAATATTTTTTTTTTGAATTTTTGTCTGTTTGTCTGTTTGTTTGTTTGTCTGTTTGTGCGCGCATCACGCAAAAAGTACTGAACGGATTTTGTTGTGGTTTTCACAGTTCGATAGGTTGGGGTCCAACTTAAAATCTAAGCCACGTTTCATCTAATTCTAATAGGAGGAACCAGAAATACATCTTGACCTCTTGGTAGTACTAGCCACTCTACATTACGGAGGTCATTTAAACTGGTCATTTCATTGTAGTCCACGCGGACGGAGTCGCGGGCAAAAGTCTAGTAATAAATAAAATTAAATAACTCTTGTACCTTTACTCATCGATGCATGCGACAGTTCGCTGCTGTTCACTTTCCCTACGCACGAGCCCACATGTAGCAAATAGGACTTGACATACTTCCGCTTGAGACCACACTTCATACACACCAGGCCCCCCAACAGTTTAGAAACATCATGTAAATGTCTTTGTACCATTTCAGCATCATTGAGGTCCTGTAACGGTGACTTTCGGTCAAGTGATGGTTTATGGCAGCGTTTCCCATTTGCCGGGTCGCGACCCGGTGCCGGGCCATCAAAATAAAACATCGGGTTACCGATAGACCGGTATCGGGTACCGGTAAAGTGAAAAATAAGCAGCAGCTCTATACTTCGCACTAAAGGAGTTGTTTCAGAAATGTATAGAACCTGGGAGGGGTCTACGTACGCAATTAAGTATTATAGTTATACATGATAGTAACCGGTTCCTAATGCTTATTTTCTATAATATTACTTCGTTGAATAGTAATTCATTCTTTTTTTTGTCATGGAAAGCAATACAACACAAATATGGTGGATCAACAATCGACAAATGAATTAAGTGAAACGTCATTTTGACAACTGTTGTTATATCAATGTCCGTCAAAATGGCAACATTCAATTCACCACGCGTGCGCACAACGACTCAAACATCACGTCATAAAACAAAACAGTCAAATTCGACTGTCATGACCGCCCTAAAAATAGGGATATCATAGTGAAAAACTTCATCTCAAATAATTCTCTTACAATTGTACTCTTTTTCAAATGAATTTAATAATATTTTTATGTAAATCCCCTATTTTTTTCCTATTTTTCTATGTGGCGTACGTATACCAGTTCCAGGATGAAACATCTCCTTTAGTGACTAAATCTAAATAGGCGATACCAAAATATGTAGTATAAATAAAAAAAAATTACTACATATTGATAAATGTGTATTATTTTACCTAATGGAACCAGCTTAAAAGTATTAAATGGTCACGAAGGGCCAGTGTGAAAATTACCGGACCATGGCAGAACAATGTTTGGGAAACACTGGTTTATGGAAGATAAATTGCCTTACATAGATTACCCCAAAATGTTATATGAAAAAGTTTTAAATAAATTAGTTTATTAACAGTAACTTAATAAAAAGGGGTTGGATAAAAAGGCCCGACGTTTTAAACTCTCGCAGCCACAAAATAAAGGCTGCGTATTTTCAAATAACAGCTGGTAACTAACAGAACTTATTAGCACTGCCTAAAATCTATACTTATAATAAATCTGTAGAGAGGTCAATTCTGTACATGAAATATATTTTCAAAATAACTATCAGGGGGTGATTAGTGATCGATACTGATGCCAAAAATGCAATCAGTAAAATTTTTGTCTGTCTGTCTGTCTGTCTATCTGTCTATTTATGTTCCTTATAGAAACAAAAACTACTCGACGGATTTTAACGAAACTTGGTACAATTATTCTTCATACTCCTGGGCAGGTTATAGTATACTTTTCATCACGCTACAATCAATAGGAGACTACTATCCATTTTTTAAGCTTCTGCAACCTTAATGGTTAAAGCTACATAGAAATCATGTATGACGGAAATGTTCTACATAAAATTATCTAAAAAATATCTTACAACATCATATGTCTATCTTTTATGGTTGACTCACAATAACACGTGTAACTCCCGATAGCTTAGCAGTTCGGAGCTTTGTGATTCTATTACACACAAGGAGTTACACGCTGATGGAGTCGCGGGCACAGCTATTAATAATAATATTCTGCGGTTCCTTTTTGCGATATTTTTCAACAGTATTGTGGATTGACATAATTATTATATTTCCCTACTAAAATACGAAAGTTTATCTAATCTGTCTGTTACATCAAAACCATTGAACCGTGAGGAAGGACATACGCTACTTTTTTACGAAAAACGACGGAAACGCGGACTTAGTCGCGGGCAAAAGCTAGTGTTTAGATAAAATCGAAATATTTGACTTTATTTTATTCGACAAAGGCGACAAATTCGAGACAAATTCGATAGGCGCGTATTTTACTAATTCGTAAATACTCACAAGAGGTGGCTGGTCGTCCGACCAGGCCAAGTACTGGTGGGTGGTCTCTATATGTTTTATCCAGTCAGCACATTGTATTTTACTCGCGCACACTCCGCACGTAACAATCTCATCTTTCTTACTAACTAGGTCGAGCACACTTGTGGTTGAAACATCCAACTTATCCTTACTACTGTCGAGTGGCTCCTGTAAAAGAAATAAAAGGTTTTCTTTTTTGCATCAAACCCATCAGATGTCCTTTGTAATATAATTGTGTGTACATATTTCAAACGCATAAAAATGTATGGAGTTTGGAGTTTATTGCGCAGCTTCTTTTTCAAACCAAAAACACTAGAAATCAGTGAAGGGCGAACGTTTTTGGAGGCAAATTTGCTTTAGCCCACTTTGAATAAATTATATTTGAATTTACCCTACTTACTGTAGGTCCAGTGCATTCTTTTAAATGATGCTGATATGTTTTAGGGTACTTCATTATTTTTTCGCATTTGTTACACTTCAACCCGCCGCTCTGCCTAGAAGTGTCTAGGAGATGTAATTTTACTGCCGATTCGTCGTCTAGGTCCTGAAACATTTTGTTAAACGTGTTAACACTACTTGAGCCTCCAATAGTGGATTTAACTCAATCGTTCACTTTTAAAAATATTCATTATAAAATTGTAGAGGATGACATGATTACATGACATACAAATGTTACTAAAATTCTATAAGTATAAATATAATTTTAACAGTTGGTGTGCTTGATTGAGGCACGATTTTCGTAGCGGCTGAGCGGTTGGCTGCTGCGCGACGTGTCGTGGGTTCCATTCCCGTACGGGACAAATATTTGTTCCGGGTCTAGCGTGGGCGTGTCTGTGTATGTGAAATTTGTATTTGTAAATGCACCCACGACACGGGATAAATCCTACTGTGGGACAATGTTTAAAAAATAAACATATGAAGTAGTGTAAAAAGGAATAGATTTCGTGAAAAAAATTAACAACTTTTCATACATTCTGGCTACTTTTGAAGGTATTGTTTTGCCGAACATTTGGTTGTTTTTTCACGAATCCGATATGGGTCTCTTATGGAAAGTTGTTCAGTATGACGGGTAGAATCATCCCCGTAAAAGTTGCAGGTGACTAAATCAACAGCCTATATGATTACCAATGGTGGAGCTCCATCTTGCCACGCCAGGTAGTTGTGTTCCTTGCCGATATGCTGCATCCATTCCAAGATTGGCACCTCTTGACTACAAACTCCACATTTCACAATTTTCTTTTCTTCCGATGTTACTGGTACATCGTACCATTCCTCACTTGACTTAGTTGTAGTATTCAAACTGATATTGTTTTGCGCATTATCGACTTGGCTCTGAAATATAAAATAAAATGGATCATAGCGCATCATCTAAAACTAAATAGATGATTTCTATTCTCATCTGCCCATACAAACGCATCTAAGCGAGACAAGACAAAGTTCTGTAACACAAAGAACAACGAGTAATTATTATACTTAATGGTTTGCTTACTTTAGTGGCTATACCACTAAATATGCACTCATACTCAGTATCGTCCATTTATCTAACTAACTTGTCCAATCAGTGATCAAGTGGCTGTATTTCATTAGCGGTACCGCTCTTTTAATAAGGCGAGCTTTTCGAAACTTCCATCAGTTCCATCTACAAGTACATATATGAATGTACTTACGTTTGTGCCATCACACGTTTCAACATGAGTCAGATATAATTTGACGCGTTTGCGTGTTAAGCCGCATTTGTGACAAATTAATCCTCCATTCTGTCTGATAAATTGTTGCAAGTGGTTCCATACATCTTCCTCTTCATCCAAATTCTGAAATAAACAAGTAATAATAATGTCATTATTGGGATCACAGAACAGAAAATGGGATTATCTCCATGTATATGGGTCCGATCTCACAGAGAAACTCGTAACTCCCGGAGATTTAAAAAAAAACGGACAAGTGCGACTAGGACTCGCGCCCTGAGGGTTCCGTACAAACTTAATTATGTGTGTAGATATAATAAATAGAATATGCAATAGCGCCATCTATGAGCAAGATGCCGCTATTACTTATTCTACTGGCACCATCTATGAGTAGATGCCTCGGACTTGCCACGGACAGACGAACGACAAAGTGATTCTATAAGGGTTCTGTTTTTCCTTTTAAGGTACGAAACCCTAAAAAACAGCGACTGCAGTTGGGTGCCGCGTGCGGTTACCCGCATGCTAGCCATTCATAAACTTGCGGAGGTATAGGGACGGCCCGTCCAAAGGTTTTCTACTATCCATCGCCGACATTACGAACGTCCAAACTGCAGCATAGGTTTTAAAATAGTATCAGATGATTGCACGAATTGCAGAAGGACTTTCTCGAACTGTACCAATTTTTATAACGTGGAACAAGGAAATTCAAAGACTGATGTAAAAAAATGTTTACTCCGGCCGCTATCATGGCCGACAATAAATTCTCGAGTACCTAGTTATGTTGTGGAACGTCCCAATAGATTACTAACAGTCAATTGCATCTGGTTATAGTTGTCCCAATAAATACGTACCAAAGGCGTATCTCCATCATGCCAGGCCAAATAATTATGCTCTTTAGCTATGTGCTGAATCCATTCAGAGTTGGTCACATCCACATGACAGACTCCGCATTTCACAGTTGTGACCTCATCTGATACTTCTACGTTATCTTTAGGAACACTTGAGGAGTTCAAGTCACCACTCGTAGAGGATTCATCCAAACATACCTAAAACAATATCATTTTATAAGCCTTTGCCACTACAGTAGCGAGTCGGAACTCGGAAGTGAAAATGTAAAAACGTTGTTAATCCACTTTTGCCTCAAGCGAGCAACTGACATTAGGGATAGCGTGTCCTCATTTCGAATACGGTTGAGGCTTGCTTGGCATTAAAGATGATCTCGATTTCATCATAATGTATTATTATCTGTACTCACCCCAGTACCGTCACAACTTTTTATGTGCGCTAAATACGACTTGACACGACTTCGATTCAATCCACACTTAAAACAAGTCAAACAATCATTCAGTCTTATAATATTCTGCAGGTGCTTCCAAACTTCGGATTCATTATTCAAATCCTGAAATAAACACGAATTTGTTAATGTATAGTAACAAATGTTCCACGTAGCTACACAAGTATCGAAAATATAGTTTGCCTAGCTTAGGACAGGCATTTTAGCATTTATTTGAAAGGGAACACCCATACTAAAAACTTGTAAATGTACAGACAACTTCATCAATTCGGTACTTATACAAAAACTTTTGCTAAGGGGGTAGCACAGTCAACGACAAAGTCTATTAACAGTTTTTTTAAATCATAAATTCATAACTGAACACGATAATATTTCAAAAACCGGCCAAGTGCGAGTCGTACTCGCGCACCGAGGGTTCCATATCATTTTTGGACGTATAAAGTGAAAAAATCCGGACCGCATAACTAAGTTTGTTTGTGAAGTAATTTTGATGATTTTGAAAAAACTGTACTAGTTCGGAACATCGTTTTATTTTTGGTGCCATATTTGGGTCAATTCCTATCAACTCTAATTATTTCAGATTTTTCGCCCCGCAAACTTCGGAGATAAGGGGGGGGGAATGGTATTTTTTTGGACATTTTTCATCATATGTCGAAAACTGTGAGACATAAAATAAAATAAAAATATATTTTGAAATGTGCAGATCAAGCCCTTTCATATGATATGTCACTTGACCTAGTAACCCGACATTAAAATTTCGGACCCCCACTCCGGCCCCTTTTGCAATGAAAATAAAAATATTTTTGGACTTTTTTCATCTATACTTATAATAAATCTGTAGGGAGGTCAATCCTGTATATGAAATATATTTTTAAAATAACTATCAGGGGGTGATTAGTGATCGATACTGATGCCAAAAATGCAATCAGTAAAATGTTTGTCTGTCTGTCTGTCTGTCTGTCTGTATGTTCCTTATAGAAACAAAAACTACTTGACGGATTTTAACGAAACTTGGTACAATTATTCTTCATACTCCTGGGCAGGTTATAGTATACTTTTCATCACGCTACAATTAATAAAAGCAGAGCAGTGAAGGGAAATGTTGGGAAAACGTGAGAAGTTACTCCATTTTTTAAGCTTCCGTCGCGTGTGCAGCCTTAATGGTTAAAGCTACATAAAATTATCTAAAAAATATCCCACAACAGAATTTGTCTATCTTTTATGGTTGACTCACAATAACACGTGTAACTCCCGATAGCTTAGCAGTTCGGAGCTTTCTGATTGTGTTACACACAAGGAGTTACACGCTGATGGAGTCGCGGGCACAGCTATTAATAATAATATTCTGCGGTTCCTTATTGCGATATTTTTCAACAGTATTGTGGATTGACATATTATATTTCCCTACTAAAATACGATAATTAATCTGTCTGTTACATCAAAACCATTGAACCGTGAGGAAGGACATACGCTATTTTTTACGAAAAACGACGGAAATGCGGACGAAGTCGCGGGCAAAAGCTAGTTTGCAATAAAGTTGAACAAGCATTCTTTATAACTGTTCCAAATTTCAAGTCGATAGCATAAGTAGTTGCTGAAATAAGCAGGTGTGACAGACAGACAGACAGACGAAGTCGCACCATAAGGATTCCTTTTTTACCATTTTGGTACGGAACCCTAACAATCAAAACAGATCATCATAATCATATCAATCAAAAAAACCTCTGCTGCTGGACACCTGTTATGTGCGTTCCGATACAGATATATGTAACATAAAAATAAACTATAACATGAAACGCTGAAAATTATAAAATAGCAGTCTTAATTAACTTATACATAATTTTCACCTTCTGGATATTGTAAAACAATCAAAACCTGCACATTTGAATACAGAAGACGGGCGCTCAACCTAGATGTTAGATACTAAATAAAACAAATAACTAAAAGAACTTACTAAAGCAGCTTTTCCATGCGTCCGAGCTAAATAATCATGGTTCCTGCCGATATGTTCAAGCCATTTGGAAGACGGCATAGCTTTCTCGCACACACCGCATGTAACATTCTCGTCTAATGATATTCTTGATTTGCGGGCAGGTTTATCTGTTTTTTTGTTTGTGTCTGAAAGCTAGATTTAACAAAAATGAATAGGTACCTAAATTATTTAACAAACAAAATTATATCATATTTTTCAAGCTACAATAATTGTATTATCTCTTTGAGTAAGTAAGTAAGGTTCCTTATTTTACATTGATCCCAAATGATATCTAAATTACGAGATCTGAGAAGAATATTTATGTTAATCATGTCTAGATCCTCGAGTAAAAAAAATAGTATTACTGATAAAAATAAATAAGCACCTTCTTTTGTATACAGTACTTCATGTGGTCAATGAATCGTTTAAATTTCTTCGTTTCCAGGTTGCATATACTGCACGTCAGCGCACCCGCTTCTTTTAGTCTTTCTTTCAGTTTATTTATTAAATTGGGGTCGTCCAAATTCTGTAACATCAACAAACAGTATTTTATCAAAATTGTTATTTGGTCGTCAATCGTCATGAAACAAATTAAGTATTCGGGAAGATTGGATAATCGAACCCCGGATCATGGGGTCTCATCAGGAAGAAAGAAACAAATTTGTTCAATTAAATCTCAATAGGTGGCGTTATATGTATCGATTTGTTATTTATGATAAATGATAAATGATATTTATTTTGTAAATAGGTTAAAAATAACACTTTTACACGTCAAAACATTTTTTTAAGCTAGATGAGTTCGGTGTTTCCGTTTATTTTTCTAAGTAATATGTCAATATTTTTCTTCTCAAAGGTAGTCATATATGACTACCTTTGAGAAGAAAAATATTGAAGTTCGTGTAAAATTCAGGACATGAAAAAATAGACCATGAAAAATATTTGTTCTAATTTTAAAAACTCCTTAAGCACGAAAAAATGTAAAGACCGAAGATAGCCCGCGTTACGTTACGGCGGTCACGTTTCTTTGTATATTATGATGGATGAGGCACCTGTACGCGTAGTATTATACATGGTAAAATTAAAACCAGTGCGGATATTTTAGGAGGTGAAAGTACTCATGAATATGATTAACTTTTATTATGGAACCGACACTGAAATATGAAAAAAAAAATCAGCTGTTCCATACATTTTGATCGTGTTGTAGTGCATTTTTGTAGGGAACAGCTGATTTTTTTTTTCATATATCAGTGTCGGTCCCATAATAAAAGTTTATCATATTCATGAGTACTTTAACCTCCTAAAATATCCGCACTGGTTTTAATTTTACCCTGTATATTATTATCTCAGGTCAGGCGCCAGCATCGCTGTCGTCAACGCGTGTTACATGGACAGGCCGCTTTAAACAAGACGCACACTAGATTTGCAACGTCTCGCGTTATTCAACATAACGAAAACACATCCCTCCCGTACCACTCCATTACCGCAGTAACGAACTCTGCCTATACAAGTACATATCGGCGTACCTTCCCGGGGAGGCCAATTCAGTGGATTTACACCGCGTCAGAAGAGATAGAGTTACTCGATAGAAAGAGACTATCATATAGGTTGTATTATAAGTAACACAATAGCAATAATTAAACACTTACGATGAAACCACCCGCCTTCCAAGCGATTAGATGGTGCTTACTGGCGACATGGTGTTCCCAATCCACTCTAGAAAACAAGTTATTACATAATCCACACTTAATATTTTTCTTGCAAGATGGCTCGTCTTTATTCTTGAGAGACGCAGGTGCCGTATTTCCTGACGAACTACGTTTCTGAAATAAAGAAAAAAACACGTTGATTAAAATAAACATGTAGTTTTGTATTGCTATTTGTATTTTTATAAACGTACCGTAGGACTTTTTTCGGTTGTTTGAGGTGAATCCAATTTTTCTTCATTTCTTGAGATTTTCTTTACATTGGTAATAAACTCTTTAGGTTGATAGGTTTTTTCTCTACCGTTGGATACCTGAAAATTAAACAATCTCGTTATTATCTGCATCACTAGCTCTATAATAAACACTTGTTATTTTTAGGGTTCCGTAACTCAAAAGGAAAAACGGAAACCACCATAAGCGGAGTCATCTGCTCATAGATGGCACCACTAGAAGTATACAGTAGCGCCATCTATCAAGATACGATATATCTACTATGATAGTATGATGTAATAGATGGCGCTATTGCATATTTCCGAACCCTTAGGGCGCGAGTCGTACTCGCACTTGTCCGGTTTATTTTATTATTGTAGATTCTATGTAAACTTAGAAGTCGCTTTCATTTTTTTAAGAGTAAATAAAATTGCTATTCTACAAAACTATTACTATCCGATATAATGATAATAATACAAATTAATGATATAATCAATACAAATTATTTTCAAGTTTAGTGGCAGATAATTTATATATACATTTTACACTGTAGTAGTATAGCTGTTGCAATCACGAACGATGAGCATCATGTAACTTTTATATTATCATAAGGTTTTAATTACAATGATTGAAGCGCGCTCGCAAAATGCAACAACTATACAGGGTGTCCCACGGCTATGCCACATGGAGGGAAAGTACTTTAAATATTTGAGATAGGAAGTTTTGCTTCATGGAAACTTCACATTATTTTTAAAATTAAGTAATACCGCATTCAAAGATTTTTAAAAAGTGCTTGCTTCATCTGGGAATCGAACCCACCAAATGTGAAATAATGAACATCCTATATTTTTATGATGCCGATTTAATTTAATAAAAAAACAACATTAGGCATCGTCCTAATAGAACGCGAATGCGCGATCATCGTAGGTTCGCGCGAATTTTACTCGTACGAACGCGCGATCAAACATATTGAACTTGAATAGGTGTCCTAACAGACAATTGCACGACGCGGTCGCGCGACTCAAATGTTTGTTAGGACACCTATTCGAGTTCAATATGTTTATTCGTAAAATTCGCGCGAACCTACGATGATCGCGCATTCGCGTTCTATTAGGACAATGCCTTACACACCTTGTCGAAGACGCTACTCATGTCTGATGGTTTTGATAGTGAACTGGGCTGAAATTTAATAAAAAAATTTACAATGTTTAATTGTCCTGAATTTGCGCCGGTTGCTAAATTGGAAAAAAAAGTGGGAAATGAGGTTGGCAATTTGGCATAATTAAAAAAACATTTCATGTTTCATTTGAGTAACATACCTAACTAGCGTCCAAGAGCGAGCGAAGCGAGCTCGGGAACTTGGACACCCCGACACGGACAGGTTAGGTTCGAAGGGGTTGACGGGGGCTTCAGTGAGCCAGCAAAGCGAGCGAACGAAGCCCCCGTCAACCCCTTCGTGTTAGGTTACTTTTAACCTTGCCGACAGAAATAGGAGCCCCGTGTAGAGGGGCTCCGTCAACCACCCCGCTCCCCCTTGTAAGTCTTGTTTCTATGACCTGAGGTACTACCCGTGCGAAGCCGGGGCGGGTCGCGAGTGTTTAGTATAAATAATAAATAAATACAATAGCATATAAGCATAATCGGCCTATAATGTTCCCACTGCTGGGACACAGGCCTCCTCTCTGTGAGAGAGAGTGGGCCGTAGTCCACCACGCGGGCCCAGTGCGGGTTGGTGGACGTCACATACACGTAATAAATACAATACTTACTATTAATTTAGGCTGCAAAGTGCTAAAGACGACATCTATATGTTTCCCACTTTCAGTATTTACTGCAGAACTGATATTATCATTACATTTAGTATTTAAAAGGTTTTCTATATTTTCTATTTTATCGCAATTTGTGGATACAGCTGTATCAACCATATCATGGTCAATAGTTTCTAAAATAATATCAGATTTTGAATTACTTTTCATATGAACTTGACCATGGGTTTTGGACACAATTATATCATATTCTTTTTGAGCTGCATTATTTAACTCAGCTACTTCAGGACTGTCACCAGAACAACCACCTTTCAATTCATCTATTTCATTATTATGCCCTATTAGCTCCGAGTCAGAATTGTCTCCATCAGAAAATTCACTTCGAAAAATATTCCAACAAATATTATAAGCTTCTACTTTTTCTTCAGTCTTTTCGTCTTGTTCTAATCCAGTGTCATTTTTATAAACATTTGCCTCATCACTGTATATGGAAAATATTAAATCTAACTCACAATTAGCAGTATTATGGTTCCGAAAATGTATATGCTCAGACAAGCTATCATCATAGTAAGCTAAGCGACCAAAATCGTTACATAAACAGAATTCCTGCATTTCACATGATTTTGAAATGCTTCCTGCATCAAGTTCGTGGTCCAATGCATCAACTGTATTGTATGTTTCAATTTCATACAATATGTGTGTAAATAATTTAGACTCCTTTGGAGGGTTGCGCCTAGTATAAGTTTTAAGAACTTTGCACTCACCACTGTGGTCTCTATCTACTTTGTTTCCACCAGGCTTTTCCACGCCTTGAATACATAGTTTTGATTCAATCATATTAGTATCTGAATTTATTGTTTCTGTTTTATTAATATCGTTACAAAGAGCTGTTTTTGTTTTCTTTTTGTCTGTGTATATGTGGGAAAATTTCTTTAAATATGCAGCTATTTCTTTTACTTTATCTACTTTTATATCTGTATTGTTGGTTGAGAGTTTTTTGGTTACATTCAAAATGCTAGCCAACTTGTCATGTCCTAATGTTTTATCTTCTAAATTTTTAGGAGGCATTTTGTTTTCAGTAAATTTTTCCACACTGCAACCATTGTCAAGATTATTTGAATGACCACTTTGCTCACTATTCAATATTAAAAAAGAGTTTTGTTTCAAATTCTCATTGATGATACTGTTTTTCTCAATACCAGTTTCCTTTTGTAAAGCACTAGGTGTTTCTGTGTTATCTTTATTGCATTGGTGCTCGATTTCGTCACAATTACGATTTTCGTTATGATCAACTTTAATTTCAGTGTGTTCATCTATTTGTCCATTATCATACTCATATACCATAACGCTCTTATCTACATCAATGGCAACCGCATTTTCATGTCTATCAAAACCATTAACAGTTGCAAAATATGCAGATATATTATTGTCTTTTAAAGGACTATTATGATAATTTATTTGACAATCACCTATTGCCGTGTTGGTGTTATTTTCGTTTAAAATTTTACTGTCTTTATCAGATGATTCACATTCTAGACTTCTGTTTTCACTAATGACTTTTAATTTCTGTTTAACTTCTGATAAATTTAATTTTGATCCATTATCCAATCTTTTACTACTTGCGGCCTCCTCAACCTCTAAAGGTATTTCACCAGGTACAGCAAATGCTTCATTGCTATGCATGGATTTTATATTCCTTTTATTTGTGTTTTTTTTGCCACTTTTTGCTACATCTAAACATGATTGTAATAACTCTGTGTTTTTTAAAGGCACTGTTGGGGTTTTTTCAATAGTACTTTGATGTCCAGATTTAATATTTTCAATATTGATTTTAGTATCAATAATAGTATGTACCGTTACTGGAGTAAGATTGTTTAAGTTTGAAAATTGAGATCTTTTAAGTTCTCTAAGTTTTGATAGTGGGATTGTTTCTTCAGAGACAATGTTTATTTTAGATGATTTTGGTGCAGGGCTATCAGTATCAGCATCATTATAAGAAAAACAAGTAGAATCTTTGTCTATTGAACTTAAAGTTAATTCAACATTGCTATTATTATTTAAAGGATTTTTACCATCCGAAACATTATCAACTCTACTTTCTAATTCATCATCAAAAATCATATTAATATCTTCTACTTGTATTTTATTTCCTTTTAAAGACAAGCTTGGATATCCATGATGATTGTTTGATACAGATGTATGTTCTGCGTTTAAAGTTGTGTTATAACTCATTTTAGCTTGATCAACTTTGTGACATTCGTTCTGAGTATCTTTATAGTCAGATAGTGAGTTTGTAACTACAATGCTATCTGCAGATATAAAAACACTGCTTTGTGGCACTACCGAGTCTGTCACAGCAAAAGAGTCCTCTGAATCCTTTTTGTTTAAAATTTCAATTTCACCTGGAATCACATTTTCAATGGTAGGCACAAAAGTGGGGCTCAAAAAAACTGATTTCTTCATCAAACTTGCAGTTTCTAAAATTGACGTATCAGATGGTTTTTGATCACAATATGATGCTGGGATATTTTCAATGTGTTCATTGTTAATAATTCCAGTACCTAAAAAAATAATTTCATATTATGTAGTACTAAGGTATAAAATAAAAGGTATCAATAGCAATCTGTACTAAGGCCAGTCACATACCCTACGACAGGAATGCCCCTCTGGAATTAAGAATCTGAATGAGTGAATTGTCTATGGTTTATAGACTTTAATTGCGCCTGGAATCATTCATAAATTTTAGTTTCCATTCATTCAATGTCTCTGAATGTCTATGATTCCAGCCACAATCATTCACTTTAGTGTAAAAGTCATACCTAGATCATCAATTAAAGTCGTAGATCAAAGTCATCAATCAAAGCCATAAATCATAGACAATTCACCCATTCGGATTCTTAATTCCGGAGGAGCATTCCGGACATATGTAACCGGCCTATTATTATACCTAAAGCTAGAGTTTGTTTGTTTGAACACACTTATCTCTGGAACTACCAGTCAGATTCAAAAAAATAATTTTGTATATGATAGCCAGATTTATGAGCAATAGTATCTATGAGGTTATTTAGCAACAGGGGTGAAACTGCTGGGCACAGCTATAGCAAAGAGGTATCCTTACTTGGTGAAACATGAGCATCAGTAGGAATTACTTGGCTCACATTTAGGTTTCCTATGCTAATGCCAAGTTTCTTTAAAAGATCTGGAGGCAGCACAAATACTTCATGTTTATCCTTGCTAGATTTCATCTTTTTTGGATGTTTGCAATGTAAACTTTTAGTATCCATTTTTATTTATATTAAAAATTATATGTCATTTGGAAATTAAGTTTTTCATGTAGGTACTACCTTAAAAAAAAAACGTTTGCATTATTTTGTTACAGCAGGAAAATAAGAATTAACTTTGGTATTACACTAAGAGATATGTGTAGGTACATTGTGTACAAACTTCAAAGATTAACACGTAAAAGATGTATGAATAATAGATCATAAAAAAAAATACATAGTGAAATTTACCAATTTTTTACATCATTTGATCATGTAATGAAAACTTACATAGATGTTAAAAACACAAAAACAAAATATGAGAAAACGAAAAACTAAACACTGAAACCCAGAATCGAACCGTGGTCATCAAAATCAATGATCACACGTGTTCTTAACTACGCCAAAGGAACCGCTTCGCACAATGTTGTAAAATGCGTTCCCTTTTCAGTATTTTTAAGTATATGAGAAAAAAAAATATAACAGCCATATTTTTAACTGTCTACAATACTAAAATTCATAAAATAGTAACTTACGAATCTCTTGACACTCCTAGATACTCAGTGACCAACCTACACAACGAAGAAAATTCTTGACATTACATTTTCTGAGCATTTTAGACACGATACGCATTCGCGAATTATATTAATAACAACCCCCGGTAACACATACGCCAACTAGATTTGAAATTATTGCACAAGTCACCTCCATATGAAATTACAGCAGACACGACGCAAAACGAAAACGAATTCGCATGAAAATTGAAAATCGTTGAGGTTATGATCGCTCATCTGAAGTTTAGTATCAATTTAGTATTTACTAAATCATGCTTGAAATACCGTCAGTGAGTCAGTGATCTGGTTGTATGAAAATAAGGTTCAATTTTGACGTGAACTTTATAAAATAACTGTAACAGTAAGGTGGTCGCAGAGTTTGACAGTTAATTTTACCACTTTGATCCACAGATGGCGCTATCGTCCTGATCTAGTTACTCCTAGGCCGGCTCCACACGTTGGCCCCAACGCTCGTACCAACGTTGGAGCGCAAATTCGGTGAGGAGCCGCGTACGCACGTACGAACAAATTTGTTGCGTTACATGATACGCAACAACTTGGTTCGCACGTGCGTACCACTATCGAACATCGAACACTCTGTTCGTCAAACATGTTCGCGGCGATCCTTGTAGTGTGTTCTGTAAGGACGGTGTTCGAAGAGCTTTAATAAATGTTACGCAACAAAACTGTTCGTATTCACAATCGACCACTTCCAACGGCGCCGTCATGGCTACTAAGATAGAGTTCACGACTGTTGTTCGCGAACTCAACTCGAACTATGTTTGCGTTCGTGTTCGAATATGCCGTCCATACGTACGAACCAAATGTTCGGGTCTGGTGTTTGTGTTCGCTATGTTCGTGTTCGTACGTGCGTACGCGCCTAGGCGTACACACGTTGGCGAATAAACTAGTTCTGTCCCGTCAGGGCCAATGTGAAGATGTCCGATACAGAAAGGACGTCGGCAGTTTTGGGCTTGATATGGTACATTAATAAAAGCTTAACCAAAAATAAAAATATATTTTAATTGTTCTTTGCCTAATTTATCTTAGAGATTAAGAATTGGAATCAAAAATCGAAATAAATAAGAAATAAAATGATTATGCCATTGACATTTTGAAAAAACCACGTAAACAAGAACGGTTGCATGCTGGCTGGCGCGTGCTTCCACAGAATATCATGGTGACAGCAACTAAAACCTTTGAACTGAGAACTCATTAGTCGGGCTGTACTTCATTGGACCTCCACAGAATATCATGGTGACAGCAACTAAAACCTTTGAATTGAGAACTCATTAGTCGGGCTGTACTTCACTGGATCATTCACACCATACTTAACCTCACTGTCAAAAATACGAATATTTCTCTTTAACCCAATTACGTACAAAAACAAATAATAAATGAATTTAAATACTCTTGAAATACTCGATCACACCAAACTAATTTCATATCTGTACCGACTTACACAATCTGAGGCCCAGCGTTCTATGGGCGTCTGCCAGTGCCCTTTAAACTGCTCTGAGCGCTTTTACAGTACTGAGTGCACATTTATATTTGTTACTGAGAAAAAAAAAAAACGTCTGTTGATGATCCAGATCGAGTAGAGTCACTAATTTTCTTTCTATAAAAGCGATATGTGCTCATTGATGATTCCCGCTTTTTTTTTAAATCTTCAAATTGAAAAAATCATTCCCATATTTTGTTGTATGGTGCGCCATGCATCAGCTATTAAATTTTTATTTTTATGATCCTTTCGAGATGCGTCCCATATTACCTATTGGATGTGCTTGATAAAGTTCAATAAACTCAATAACTTTTTCATTTGTCCATGCCGGTGACGATTTTGCGGATGAGGAAGCCATTGTCGCTCGACGTACGCATTCGCTGCGTGTTGCAACAGAACTGAGCAAAGTGCCAACGTGTGGACAGCTCGCGAACGTTGGCGCGCAGATTCCTTTGATGAAACCGACACGAGCCGGCCAACTACCAATGCTCGCCCGAACGTTGGGGCCAATGCAATTTTCTAGATCCACACGTTGGACGAGTAGCGTTGGGGCCTATATTGGGGCCAACGTGTGGAGCCGGCGTTAAGCCTGAAATACATGTTGACCGAGCGTTGTCGAGTGAAGGCCAATACCAACATGTAGACGGTATATTTGCCTTGTCTTGCGATCGCTCGGTGCGGTGTCACTTGCCTAGTTGGTTGAGTATAGACAAGCGCCAACGTGTATAGACCTCATTTGACGTAGCTAAGCTTCTTGACAACATTAAAAATATGCTACAGATTGTGGTCATCCTATCAGTTCATAGCGTAAATAAACTTATTTCACTTAATTTTCAACTAACATAATGTATATTTTTTTGTAAATTACACGAAAATAAAATGCAATATTTTTTGTTATTTTAGCTGTGACAAGAACAGCCTGTTGCACTCTGGTGACGTCACACGCTAGTAAGCCAGTGTTGCCAACTTATTTTTAGGGTAAAGATTTCTTTAGGGTAAATTTGAGGGTATAATTTTAGGGAGCGCCTCCGCAGCCGGCGCCGACTAGGCTCCCAAAAATAATGCCGTTAGGAACCGGAGTAGCCTTGGAGTAGCAGTGATACCAGACGAAAATAATTGCAAACTACCGTAGCAGCAGATTAATGTTGCCGTGTTTTAAGTTGAATTAAATACCTTAGACTGACTTTTAAATTACAGTGTCAATGTAAAACAAAATACAACTTTTTTGGACTTACAAGGGGGATGGAGGTGGTCGACGGTCACCGGTACGCGGAGCTCCTATTTCTATCTGCAAGGTTAAAAGTAACCTAACACGAAGGGGTTGACGGGGGCTTCGTTCGCTCGCTCACTGAAGCCCCCGTCAACCCCTTCGAACCTAACCTGTCCGTGTCGGGGTGTCCAAGTACCCGAGCTCGCTTCGCTCGCTCTTGGACCCTAATTAGGTATGTTACTCAAATAAAACATGAAATGTTTTTTTAATTATGCCAAATTGCCAACTCCCTTTCCCGCTTTTTTTTCCAAAGTCAGCGCCGGCTGCCAATTTAGTCAATTCCAAAATTTTAAGGTTAGATTTCGTATTGTTGTTATGATTACTAAAGTTTATGGGCTTTTTGGTAATGAAATTAATTTGGTGATGAAATTAATTTCAGCTGCACCGTCTGTCTTGTTGACAAAGCTCGTTTACTAGCGTGTTACGTCACTTCTGTCAGAAACAGCGTTTTTGGAGCGGTTTTGGAAAATTTATACTCGGAATTTTAATTCGATTCCAGATTTTTGTTTATCGATTTTTGTGTTCATCACAGTCATCACTACACTATTATGTGGTATCATTATTTCACAAAATGACAGTAGCTAATGTCAAATCTGGAATCGAATTAAAATTCTGAGAAAAAAAAAAAGCGCGGGAAATTCGTATCGATTGGGCGCCTTTTTTAAAACAAATTTTCAAATAATTAGTTTATTCCTTCACAAGTTCATTTGCTTGCTTTTCTCATGATGGGGAAGAAAGGGCATCCAAAGAAAAGAAAAAAAGAAGATGTTTCGTCTTCTGCTCCACCATTGCTGTCCTCTGAAGACGACGGTGGAGCCTCAAGCTCTTCAGAGGAATCAGTACCAATTGAAAAGGATAAGTATCGGGAATTCAGGATTCCTGACTACATTAGGTCATACCCTGAAAGCGGAGGCAATTTTGAATATGTCGTATTTTTTGAAAGTATTGACTTAGTCCCGATCGGTGATAGAGACATGATGTCCCTTTCAACCAGCATAAAAAAATACAACAAGGGAGTAAAACAATTATTGCGCATGAATCGTTATAAAATTGGTGTTATTTTTGAACGTCCTGGTTTAGCCAATGCAGCGTTATTGAATCGTAAGTTTTTGGATAGTTATAAATTGAAAGCCAGTATTCCTGCAACTGCTACGGAAAATACAGGTGTTATTATGCATGTTCCAATTGACCTGAGCAACGAACACATTTATAATGCTATAACTAGCACAAAGAATATTATTTCTGTCAGAAGATTTATGCGTCGTACTATTTCAGAAGGAGGGGGGGTGTCTTTTCAGCCTACGAAGACGGTGTCCATCACATTCTCGTGTGCAACAATACCCGATAGTGTAGACCTGAACAGCTGGCGATTCGAAGTACGGCCGTACATTCCGCCGGTGAAACAATGCCTGAAGTGTCTAAGGTATGGTCATATAGCCAAATTCTGTAAGAACTCCCAAAGATGTTCCATATGTACAAAGGACCATAATTATAAAGAATGTCAAATACCATCAACTGAGGCTACATGTTGTCACTGTCAAGGTAATCATGTAGCTATTTCGGCACAGTGTCCAGTCAAACAGCAAAAAGTGGAAGAAAACAAACACAAAATTAATAAGAAATCTTATGCAGATTTATTCAATGAAAAGTCATTTCCATCCCTTTCAAAGTCCAGTCCTGCTAAACAATTACAATCACTAATTGAAACAGAACCAATTTTAAATATTTTAATACAGACAATAGTAACATTAATTTCTCAAAATAAAAATAATGAAAAGAGTATTTGTACTCAAAGCATAAAAGATGTTCTATTATCAAAAATCCAGAATAATATAAATAAACCTTAATTTTATGGATCAGCTGAATATTGTACAGTGGAATGCTCAGAGCATCAATAGTAATAAACTTGCTTTTTCGTATTTTTTACATGAGTATAACATACATGTAGCTTTATTGTGTGAGACTTGGCTCAAGCCTCACATGAGATTTAGTATTAAAGGTTATAATATAGTAAGATTAGACTCAGGTAATTCACACAATGGTGTAGCTATTTTAATACATAACAGTTTACAATTTAGTAAAATAGATACTTTATATGATGATTCCATACAAAATATAGCGATTCGTTTAAAATATGGCAATAAAAAAGAAATTTCATTAGTTAGTTTTTATAGTCCTGGAAATGCTTCATTTACTAAGTATAAGTTTGATAATTTAATTCGCAATATTCCTGGTCCTCTTTTGGTGGGTGGAGATTTCAATGCACATCATTCGGCTTGGGGATGTAACAGTGTGAACATCCGTGGCCGAGAGGTGCTTGAAATCATTAATGACTGTAATTTGGTTTTATTGAACGATGGAGAAATGACAACTGTAGGCTCTGATAGGTGGCAAAGAAATGCACTTGATTTAACTGTAGTATCAACTTCAATTTCATTATCTTGTAACTGGTCTGTTCATGATGATCCTTTAGGTAGTTACCATTTGCCTGTAATTACAAAGTTACTTATTAATGACAATTATAATAACCCACATGATATGGAAGCTTCAAATTTGCCAAAACATTTTAATTTTAACCTGGTTGATTGGGAAATATACAAGAAGACTGTTGATAGTTTGTTAATGAATTTTAAAATTAATAAAGATAACCCATTAAATTCATATAATGACATGATAAAGTTATTAAATTTAGCTGTTATTAAGTCATTACCATCAACTATAAGATCTGATTCTTCTTTTGATACAGCATCAGTAAATAATAATCGTAAAAAACGCATTCCATTACCATGGTGGAATTTGAATTGCACTAAAGCAGTAGAAGACTCTAGGAATGCCTATATAGTATTCAAGCACCATCTCACATTGGAAAAATATATTGAGTTTAAAAAATTACAAGCTCTTAAAAAATTAGTGTTAAAAAGAGAAAGATATTTAAGTTGGATTTCTCTGTGTGAGTCATTTAATAGAACTACTCCATTATCTAGGGTTTGGCAAATGTCAAAAAGATTTAATAAAACATTTTCACCTTCAAGTAATAATATTGCTCCTTGGGTATTTGATTTTCTTAAAAAATATACTCCAGATACAGTTGAGGGGCCATTTCAATCAATTCCTCATGAAGTAAAAGCTTCAGGACATTATGAATATCTAATTTATCCATTTTCTCTTCAGGAATTAAAATCTGCAATATCATCTAGACGAGATTCAGCTTTTGGCCTTGATGGAATACCTTACAAAATGTTGAAAAATGTATCAATTATGGCACTTTCTGACATATTAAGTGTTTTAAATTTACTCTGGCAGGAAATGGTTATCCCTAATGAATGGAAAACAGATTGTCTTATCCCAGTACTTAAACCTAACAAAGTAAGACACAAAGCAGAATCTTATAGGCCAGTAGCATTAACATCATGCATGGGAAAAACCTTTGAACAACTAATTAAACAAAGAGTAGAATTTTATATAGAAAGTAATAGTCTATTACCATCCAATCAATTTGGCTTTCGACGTGGGTTCTCTACTCGAGATAGCATTTCTCATTTGCAATTAGATATATACAATTCTATTAAAATGGACAATCATTTTGTTGGTGTCTTCTTTGATGTAGTGGGTGCATTCAACAACATTAATCTGCACATTTTGTGTGGTGAACTTCGTGCCCTTGGTATTCCTGAAAAAATTATAATATGGATCTTTAACTTTTTACATGGTAGAGAAGTATATGTCAAGGTGAATAAACGTTTAATAGGGCCACGTTTTTCATATAAAGGCGTATGTCAAGGTGGCATCCTCAGTCCATTGATTTATCTCCTTTATTTACATAGACTAAACATTGTACTTGGTCTTGAAGTGGCAAATTTGCAGTTTGCAGATGATTTGGTTATCTATGCTTCAGGTTCAGATATAAGTTCTGTTGAAAGTATTTTAAACACAGCTTTAACTCGGCTAAAGAACTATTTTCATTATCTTAACTTAGATATTAGTCCAGAAAAATCTAAAGTTATAGTGTTTGGAGAGTGTGAAACAGACCTACATATCTATTACAATAATAGTGTTCTTCCAATAGTGAATGAAGTGAAGTTTCTGGGTATCATTTTTACAAGCAACCTTTCATGGACTAAGTATGTCGATTATCTGTTAGGTAGAGCTAATAAAGCATTTAATTTTATAAAGTCACTGTCGATTGCAGCTGATCCAAAAATTTTGCTTATGTTATATAAATCTCTAGTCCGCAGTCATTTCGAATATGGATTTTTGTGCTTTGGGTCTGATCAGAGATTGGTTCACAAATTGGAGATTCTTCAAAACCACAACCTTAGATGTGTAACTGGTGCAATGAAGACAACTCCAATTAATTCACTTCAAATTGAGTGTAACACTCCTCCTATGAATATAAGATTTCAGTTTTTAAAGTCCAAATACATTCTCAAGCTTTTATCTTTCGAAAATCATCCTTTATTAAAGAAAATATTATTTTATTATAGAGTATACAATCCCTCTAATTTCGTAAATGTCCCTTATATATTTCATGACTTTTCTAATCTAATCAGTATTGATGATCAATATCAAATTGAGAAATGTAAAGGCAGATGGCCATGTTACTCCGGTAATTACATCAGCAAATTCTGGCCCATGAACATTTACATTAATCGCGATCTTCGGAGTAAAGAAGATGTCTATCAGTTAATTGCAGAGTTCCCTGGGTACAGGCATATATTTACTGATGGATCCAAAAACAATAGAAATGTTTCGTTAGCCATATATTTACCTCATCTTACTGTTGGACATGGAGTTCGGTTACCTGGAGCCATGTCTATATTTACAGCAGAATCTCTAGCCATTTTATCAGCTCTGCAGTACATACATGTAAAGAATCTTGGGCACACAACTTGGCTTATAGCGACCGACTGCATGAGTGTTCTCATGGCCTTACAAAACCCGAAACTGGACGCCAATACCGGAAATATTTTATATGAGATTCGGACTTTATACGCTGATCTTTGTTCTAGAGGATTTACAATAAGCTTAATATGGACACCCTCCCACATAGGAGTAGCAGGAAACGAAAACGCAGATTATCTTGCAAGAGTTATTGTTGACGTTGACATCCCAGAGACAAGAAATGTTGCCATACCAAGTTCGGACCTGCTTACTAAATTACGTGAACAAAACACCTGTAATTGGCATGAGAACTGGCAAGAAACACTAAGAACTAAAGGAAAATGGTATGCGAAAATAAATCAAATCACTGGTTCTGCGCCCTGGTTCACCAGATCTGTTCTTCCTAAGAGCAGAAAATTTTACACAACTTTAAACCGTCTTAGATTTGGACATGGAAGATTCAATGCACATTTAGCCAGAATGAAAATTATTACATCGCCTGTTTGTATAAATTGTAACTTAGGAATTGATCAGACCCTAGATCATATAATTTTTGAATGCCCTCCATATGATCTACAAAGAATTCCTCTATTTGATAATTTACTGGAAATATATAAAACGCCAGCAAGCATCCCGCGCGACACTCAAAGTTTGCTGGAAAATTACAGTACATACACAGCACTGTATACATTTATTGACAGCACTGGTTGGGCAATCTGACCGATCGGGGCGACATAATAATATTAGAAGGATATGACCCGGATATGACCTTACTTTACAACATGATTATGACGAATACACGGATATGACACCTTAATATTATGATTTTGACTAATGAATACTGAAGACGTGGCTCTGGCCTAAAATAAATAAACATAATCAAGATATAAACTACTAAGGACGAGGCTGTGGCCTTATTTACTTTTGGACAAGAAGTATGAAACTGAAGACGAGGCTTCGGCCTTACTTACCTTTGAACAAGAAGGATAAAACTGAAGACGAGGCTTTGGCCTTACTTACCTTTGAACAAGAAGGATAAAACTGAAGACGAGGCTTTGGCCTTACTTTTAATCAAGAAGGACAATAATTACTGAAGACGAGGCGGTATGGTCCAAGACCTTAGCCTGCCCAAGAAGGGCGAAGAGAAAAAAAAAAAAAAAAAAAAAAAAAAATTAAAATTCTGACTTATAATGTAGTTCAAGTGAAAAAAGCGCGGGAAACCTTAAATTTGGCGGTCGTGTTTTTTGGTTGTATTAAATTTTTTATTGGTTTGGATATACATATTGTAAATATTTAGTGTTAGTGTGTATATATTAATATTAGTTTAGTTCTATATACGTTTTATCTTCATATCTGGTAAGTTTTTAACTTTTTTCCGAATGGATCCTCCGGATGATCCCGGAGGGACCATTCCCGATATAGCCCACTATGTCACAATTTCCAACAATGAAACCAGTGCAGTTGATACTGATGGATCTATCAGCGGTGGTTTAAATGCTAAAAGAAAAAGAGTGTCTGCTCGACCCACAATCTGCAAACAATGTAATAAAAAAAGGCGCAAAAATGGCGGCAAACGACACAACGATTGTGGTTGTATTGAGGATATGGAGATTTCACATACAAACAAGCCTAGTTCAGATCCCCCAGCTAGCCCAATTACGGGTCTCAACATTGACGGAAAATCTCCACAGTCCACAGTAGCAAGATTATTTTACAATGCATCAGATGCAGCCCCATATGTTGTTCACATACAGCGTGAACAAGTTAATAATGATAATGTTTTTTTAAATGCAATTGCCTTTGGTCGGTTTTTAAAAAGAAATTCATTTCATAACATAGTCAATGGCAGCCTTAAAAAAATTGGCCGGAACAGACTTTCCATATCATTTTCAACTTTCCAGGAAGCCAATTTATTTTTAGACAGCAAACTTTTACTAAATGAAAAATATAAAGCATTTGTTCCCACCTTTTCTGTCACCCGCATGGGTGTAGTAAGAGGTGTACCTTCAGATTGGTCCGATGAGGAAGTCAAAGAAAATATTTGTGTACCAATCGGTTGTGGTGATATTTTGAAAATAAGAAGGATGAAAAGGAAGATAAGCATTAATGATCAATATGAATTTAAAAATACAGAAACTGTTATCTTAACATTAGATGGTCAAGTTTTGCCTAAACGTGTATACATGTGTTTTACAGCATTGCCTGTAGACTTATATATATATCCCACTATTCAATGCTACAACTGCTGTAGGTATGGTCATGTCAAAAATGTATGTAGATCTAAACCTAGGTGTTATAAATGTGGACAAGGGCACACTGGGAGTGGTTGTACAGCCGCTGAGGATAATTTATCATGTTGTCTTTGTAAGGGCTTTCATGAAGCCATCAGTAAGAAGTGCTTGGAATATGAAAGACAAAAGAGTATTAAAGAATCTATGGCCAAATCATGTATTTCATATGCAGAAGCCTCAAAATTATATCCAATCATTTCCAAAATTTCTTATGCTGATGCCTTAATTTCATCACCTAAACTTTCTAATAATTTAACTACATCAATTCCTCAAGATTACTCACCATCCCAACAAAATAAAACTCAGTCATATAAAAAAACAGTATTTATTAAACCTCGTTCTCCACCTTCCTTTTCTAAAGGTTATGATCAACAATTCCATCAAGATCTTGCAAGGGACAGTAGAATGCCGGATCCAAAGGATGGTTGTGCACTTGCTCCCAGTGATAATTTGTCTACATTATCTGTAAATGATTTAATTATAGCTTTGATTAAGTCTTTGACACAATCTCATTTAATTTCACCGTCCATCGCTGCCCCTGTATACAATGCAGTTACTGAATATTCAAAAAATAATAATGGACAATCCAGCCAAGGTATTCCAATGGAATTGCCGAAGCGCAATTTCTAAAAAATCAGATATATTTTTTCTAGTAAATAAATATAAACCTTTTGTTTTTGCTCTTCAAGAGACATGGCTTAAGCCGGGGTCTTTGTTTAAGATTCCTGGCTATGCCTGTCTTAGAGAAGACCGCTCTGATGGGTATGGCGGTGTTGCCTTACTTATCAGACACTCTTATTCTTTTTCATTATTCTCTATTCCTTCTCATAATAATGATTTTTCTATTATTGCAGCAGTTGTAAATAATATTTGTTTTGTTTCTGTTTATATTCCTCGTCCATCTAACATTATTTTTAATGAACTTGTAAATATTTTTTCTGATCTTCCTAAACCCTTTATAGTCCTAGGTGATTTTAATTGTCAGCATCGATCTTGGGGCAGTTCTATGTCTAATAATTTCGGTGATGCTTTATTAGATATCATAGATGATTACAATCTGTGTATTCTAAACACTGGTTCTCCAACTCGACGCACTGCTCCAAACGAAGCTATCAGTGCTCCTGATTTATCCTTATGCTCCTCCAAACTAGCTTCTTCTTTAACATGGGAAGTTTTGTCTTCTACTTTTGGCAGTGACCATTTCCCTTTATTCTTAACATTTCCATTCAATAATAAAGCTTATTACAAACGTCCTCCTCGACTGAAGTACAAATTATCGGATGTTGATTGGCATATGTTCAGGGAACAATTAGATGCAACTATTTCTGTACTTCCGGAAATTAAAATTGGTAGTGAGCAATCTTGTAATGATGCCCTAACTAAGGCCATGATAGAAACCGCTGATAAACTTTTCCCAATAAAAAAACCATCTCATAATAAAATTCCATCTCCACCTTGGTGGGATAAAGATTGCACAGATGCTATAAAAAAGAGGAAGGAGGCTGAAAAAAAATACTATGAAAATTCTACCGTAGAAAATTTTAATATTCTGAGTGAAATAGTAACTATAACTCGGAAATTGTTTAAAAAAAAGAAATTTGATAGTTGGAGATCTTTTTGCTTGGCTATTTCTCCTAATGTTCAGCCATCTGTCGTATGGCGTAACATTAGAAGATTCAAATCAGCGTTCACAGAGACATCAAGTACTTTACTCCCACCCCAGTTACAAAATCAGTTTTTAGACAATTTAGCGCCCTCATATGCTCCAGAAGAATCAATCACGTATTCAATACCTTCATCGGTGGGAAACGATCTCTCAGGTCTTAATAGCCCATTTACTCTTTCAGAACTTAAAGGTGTAGTTAGTCATGTTAAAGACTCCGCCCCGGGAGAAGATGGAATTCCTTATTCTTTTATGTCAAATTTAAGTGATCTTTCTCTTTCTTATTTTTTAAAATTGATCAATACTATAATGATAAGTGGCAATGTACCAGCTTCCTGGAAATCCCAAGTAGTATTGCCCATTTTGAAACCTAACAAAAATCCATCAAGTAGTTCAGCTTACCGACCTATCGCCCTTTCATCAGTATTGTTAAAAATTGCGGAGCATTTGGTCAAAAATAGGTTAGAATGGTATTTAGAAAGCCGTGGCCTATTGGGTGAAAGTCAGTATGGCTTTAGGCGGGGTAAAAGTACACTAGATAGTCTTAGTATATTCGTCACTGATATTAGATTGGCTTTTTCGGAGAATCATTCTATAGTATCAGCATTTCTCGATATTACTTCTGCTTACGATAATGTTGTTATATCTTCTTTAAAAAATAAACTACTTCAACTAGAAGTTCCTATTTTGCTTACTAATTTCATTTTAAATATCTTGTCTGAGAGGTGCATAAATCTTTCAGTTGAGGATTCTAGTTCTAGCTTTGAATCTAGATTCATATGGAAAGGTCTTCCTCAAGGATCGGTTCTCAGTCCTTTGTTATATAACATTTATACCCATGACCTTGAATCTTCTATAGGTAGTGATGTCAAAGTACTTCAATATGCCGATGATCTTCTTTTATACTGTCCTCACCACTGTATTGCATCAGCATGCAATTCACTATCTTCCTCTCTTAGTTCCTTAAAAAAATGGCTTGATCGCAATGGTCTGGAGCTGTCTGCTTCTAAAAGTTCCATTGTTCTCTTTTCTAGAATGCGCCTTCCTCCTCCCATTTTTGTTTATTATGATGACAATCTCATTCCTGTAAAGTCTTCTGTAAAGTTTTTAGGAGTATTCTTAGATAGTAAGCTTACGGGGATTCCTCATTGTGAGTATATCACCGCAAAGTGTGAAAAGAGACTGAACATGTTAAGATGTTTGGCAGGAGTATGGTGGGGAGCACATCCATTTTCTTTAAAACTTTTATATAATGCTTTAGTTAGAAGCGTTCTGGACTATGGAACATTTTTATTAGAGCCTGGAAATAGAGCTGCATTTAAAAAATTAGATAATATTCAGTCAAAAGCATTAAGAATTATATCTGGTGCAATGAAATCAAGCCCAATTAATGCTTTACAAGTTGAAAGTGTAGAACCACCCCTCTATCTCCGGCGCCAGTATCTTTCCGATAAGTTTTTATTCCGCTCTTTGCAATTTATGAATCATCCATTACGTGCTAAACTTAAATCCCTTCTAGATCAGACTAGTTCTTCTAGTTATTGGTCACATAAATCATCTCCTTGCCTTGTACAAAGTTTTAAAAAATATGTAGCTTTAGAAGCACCGAGTTACTGCTTAATGTCATATCCACTTTTTACTAGTATCTATGAATCATTGGTGTTTTCTCCAGATATTATCTTGGCCTTAGGTATTGATAAAAGGGACAATTTTGCAAATTCCTCATTTAATTATATTAAAGATAAGAACTGGGGGGATTGGCATCACATATATACTGATGCTTCTAAGCACTCCACTTCAGGAAATGTTGGGATTGGAATTTTCCATTCTCAATATAATATAGTTCAGAAAGTGAAACTCCCGCCTGAATCATCAGTATTTACAGGTGAATGCTACGGTATATTTAAAGCTTTAGAGTACATTCGTATCATGAAACTTAAAAAAACGATAATATTTACCGATGCCTTAAGTGCATTACAGGCCATTAAAAAAAATCCGTTCAAATGTAAACCAGTTTTCCCTATAATTTTATTTATAAGGAACCTTCTCTATGATTGCTCACAATTAGGACTAACTATTTCTTTTGCATGGATTCCTGGTCATTGTAACATCACGGGAAATGTTAAAGCAGATCATCTAGCTAACGACGCTGTGGACTGTGGAGATCTTTTTCCTTACGTAAATTTTAGCCATGACCTAGCGAGTTTGCCTATGAAATTCCTTTGGGAGGCGTGGGGGGATTCATGGGCAAATAGCAGCAAAACCAAAGGAAATTACTATTCACGCCTACAACCATCTATCCCGAAAAAGCCTTGGTATTTTAAATTAAACTTTGGAAAAGCTGCTACCAGTTGCCTTATTCGCATGAGGTTAGGTCATAATTGTACCCCAGCCCATCTTGCAAGACTAAATATTGTAAATAGTGATCTTTGCGAATGTGGTGAAGGTGTGGGAGATCTGAATCACATTTTCTTTTCCTGTTCTCTTTATAATCACGATCCATTTTTTGACTCGCTATTTTCCTATTGTGTTCCATTGCCTACATCCATTCCTGTCTTACTGGCTTCTAATGATTCTAGAATATATAAGTATTTATCGTTATTTATTACCCTCAATAATTTACGTATATGATAGTCATATTCACTTTATCAATATTATCCTTATGATCCTTACCAATAATATTCCAAATTCCTTATCCTAAATTATTTTTCATTCCTACTAAAAGTTTCCCCGTTTTTGTTAGTGGCATTGCGCAAATCGCGACTTGCCAATTATAAAAAAAAAAAAAAAAAAAAAAAAAAAAAAAAAATGTAGTTCAAGTAATATTGTTCTGTGTTGTGTTGTAGTTTGACTCTGTGATTCAAAGACTATGACGAATGTCGATCGTTTGTAATTGTTTGAATAGTTTTTAGATTTTGATACACCCATAATATATTATTCTACTCTTTGATACACCCAGCAGAAAAGCGGTTGTAATAATGGGCGCAAAATCTATAGCATTAACATTTCACGTAAAAGCCGAATGTAATGTATCTAAAGCTCGAGTTGGGTTGATGAAATTACCTCATTATGAAGTTAAAACACCAGTTTTTATGCCTGTTGGAACACAGGTGAGGATGTTTGATTATTAATATGCTGCTATTTAAATTGTATTCCATTTAATAAATTTTTCCATCCATTTAATTAATTTCTAAATACCTACGCCCCTAAGGCGACTCTCTGACCCTACCATACCATGATTCATTTTCAGGGAACAATGAAAGGTCTTCTACCTGACCAGTTGGAAAGTTTAGACTGTGAAATAATTTTAGGCAATACCTATCATTTAGGAAATCGACCAGGTACAGATGTTTTGACAAAAGCTGGAGGCCTTCATAACTTTATGGCATGGAATAGAGCACTACTTACTGACTCGGGAGGTTTTCAAATGGTCTCACTCTTAAAATTAGCTGAAATAACTGAAGAAGGTGTTAAATTCAAATCTCCATATGATGATTCTGAAATTATGTTAACTCCAGAGAAATCAATTGAAATTCAAAATTGTATAGGTATGTTGTAAAAACATAATCTTATAATCTGCTATAATCTACCTATGAAAGTATATTAATTATATAAAATTAAATAATTTTGCTGCAAAAAATACCTAATTTTTTTTTATATCATAACTTGTAGGATGAATCTATTAAAATTTAATTATCAAATTCGAGGTGCTGACATCATCATGCAGCTAGATGATGTTGTTCAAACAACATTTCAAGATTATGACCGCATCAAGGAAGCCACAGAAAGGACAAGCAGATGGCTGGATCGCTGCTTGGCAGCACACCAGAGACCTACTGAACAAAGCATATTTCCTATAGTACAAGGGTTACTAGATAGAGAATTAAGGGAACAAAGTGCAAAAGATCACATGACTAAGGATGTCAATGGATTTGCCATTGGAGGGTTGAGGTAAAGAAAATCATAATAATATTATAAACTAGATTTTGCCTGCGACTCCGTCCGCATTGACTACAGTGAAGGGACCAGTTTAAATGACCTCCGCAGTGTAGAGTGGCTAGTACTACCAAGAGGTCAAGCTGTATCTCTGGTTCCTCCTATCAGAATTAGATGAAACGTGGCTTAGATTTTAAGTAGGATCCCAAGCTATCGAACTGTGAAAACCACATCAAAATCCGTTCAGTACTTTTTGTGTGATGCGCGCACAAACAGACAAAAAATTAAAAAAAAATCTTTTTAGGAATAGTTACGTCCCAGTACCCTAGCCAGACTGTTTTTTCTGGAATATCTTCAATGTACAGACACAGCTTGTTTACAATTTTATAATAGTATAGATGCGAAAGTAAGTTTGTTTGTTTGTTACCTTTTCATGCACTGAACTGATTTTCATGATCACTGAACTGATCATGAAATTTTACATAATACATTGTCATGGGTACAGAAAAGGACAAAGGGTCTGCTCCATCCAGAAAAAAGTACTGTTCCCGAGGGTACAAACAATTGATGGTCACAATTGCTTTAGGATGCTAGATGGCGCTATGTGTATGTCATGCGAACGAGCAGGCAAAGTGCCAGTTCTTAATAACTAAGGCCTATTCTTCGATGTTGTAAATGACTACATTCATTCAAAAGCATCTGTAAAAAACAACATAATACTGTATCCAACTTGTTTGCTTGGGGTGGTGATTTGAACACTTATGATTGTGTATATTACTGATTTCATATTTCTTCATAAAATACTACAAGTTGCAAATTTTTTATAAAATAAAAATTAAGCCTTTTCTCAGCAGCGGCATAGCATGGTTTGCCATCCAGGATGATTTACTATTGAGCACCCCCCAAAATAAAACAACCGCCTACCCGACTTGCCACACGTTCTTTTGGCTGAGCTAGTATTTTTTGTACTGTAGCTGCTGCTGTTTCCTGATTTCTTTAGTCAAAATGGCCGACAGTGGCGCTCCGCAGACGCAGACTGTCACCCCTTAAAGCTGAACGCAGGGCGGGCCATCTCCCCGCCGCCCCCTCCGTACGCCGCCATTATTGCCTTTTCTTTGTTTTAGTGGAGGTGAAGCAAAGGATGATTTTTGGCCAATGGTCAGTCTGAGCACTGGGATACTTGACAAACATAGGCCAAGATACCTGATGGGAGTTGGTGTAGCAATAGATCTTGTTGTCTGTGTTGCCCTTGGAGTAGATATGTTTGACTGTGTCTTCCCAACTCGTACTGCAGTAAGTTGTTTATTAGATAAAGAAACATAATAGGATGTTAACTACTTTTTTTTTATTGTGAATCTGTAAACTATTTGAAAAAAGACAATTAACACCAAAAAACCGATGAAACATCTACAAAATTGGCAAAGTTATAAGCGTTTTAAAATGATTTGCTAGACACGGACGGCACTACCTACTAGTACGTAACACCACCTACGTCCGCTTCGCGCGACAAAGACGGAGCGATACTCCCTCCAAAAACTTTAAAAGCGTCTATGTTTTCCATTTTATGATAAATTATTATTTTTGTTTTTACTTTTTTGTTGTGCCTATTCCTTCTTTGAAATAAAATAATTTATTTGTACTTTTTTAATAGTAGGACACTACCGTATTATGGGCTTCAAACCATAGGGGTGTATAAACAAAAATTCGAATTATCCTTTTTTTATACCATTCAGTTCAGTATTAGCGAGAGACAGCTTCTAAATCTATACTTCTATACTAATATTATAAAGAGGAAACATTTTTTTGTTTGTTTGTACCGAATAGGCTCCGAAACTACTGGACCGATTTTATAAATTCTTTCACTAATAGAAAGCTACATTATCACTGAGTAACATAGGCTACTTTTTATCCCGAAAAAATGCACAGTTCCTGTGGGACACGCGGACGAAGTCGCGGGTCAAGTGCTAGTTTTTTATAATATTAGGTAAACTAAGTTCTAAGTTTCTAAGTAAATAGTAAATTAGGCCAAATGCAAACAGTTATTTCGTTTTTAGGGTTCCGTACCAAAATGGTAAAAAAGGAACCCTTATGGTGCGACTTCGTCTGTCTGTCTGTCTGTCACAGCTGCTTATTTCAGCAACTACTAATGCTATCGACTTGACATTTGGAACAGTTATAAAGAAGAATGCTTGTCCAACTTTATTGCAAATGAAAAAAGTGAAAAAATATTTTTACTTTTATTGCAAAAGGGGCCAGAGTGGGGGTCCAAAATTTCAAAGTGGGGTTACTAGGTCAAGTGACATATCATATAAAACGGCTTGATTTGCACATTTCAAAATATATTTTTATTTAATTTTATGTCTTACAGTTTTCGACATATGATGAAAAATGTCTGAAAAAACACCATTACTCCCCCCTTATCTCCGAAGTTTGCGGAGCGAAAATCTGAAATAATTAGAGTTGACAGGAATTGACCCAAATGTTGCACCAAAAATAAAACGATGTTCCTAACTAGTACAGTTTTTTCAAAATCATCAAAATTCCTTCACAAACAAACTTAGTTATGCGGTCCGGTTTTTTTCACTTTAAACGTCCAAAAATGATACGGAACCCTTGGTGCGCGAGTACGACTCGCACTTGGCCGGTTTTTTGTATCTCCTGCAAAGTGTACAGCGAATACGCCTCTTTGGCTTCTAGCCCGCGATATGCATCAGTAGACCTTTTTGTGATAGTCTTACAAGCAATTCTTCACAATCAAAAATATGTGGCTGCTACAGATATTTAAACAAGGTATCTGAACAAGTACTTGCAACCACTAGATAAATTATGTGATAAATGATAATACACTAAACATAATTTATTTTTCAGAGATTTGGCTGTGCCCTTGTTTCAAAAGGTCAATTGAATTTAAAACAAAAACAGTATGAAGCCGATTTGAATCCCATTGAAAAGGACTGTTCATGTTCAACATGTAAAAACTATACCAGAGCTTATTTACACAGTATTGTGACAGTGGAAACTGTAGCTTGCCACCTAATTTCAGTGCACAACATTGCATACCAGGTATTATTATTTTCTCAAGTTATTATATTAATACATACTTAATAATATAAAAAGAAGAAAAAAATATAAGATTGCAATAATAATTGCAAGTGTCGTAAAAGTCATATTTATCATTATTGACATTGAAACTACAACAGGCCTAAGTATACAAAATCTAAACTAAACATTGTCGTTTTTGCAGATGAGCCTAATGAGCACCATGAGGGAGAACATTGAAAAAGGGACATTCCCACAGTTTGTGCAAACATTTGTAAGTGATTATTATGTTGATGGTGATTACCCAACATGGGTTGTTGAATCATTAAGTTCAGTTGGAATAAACTTAGTTAAAAATTATGAATTGTTTTCTTGAAAAAATACCCTGAAAAAATACTATCAATCTATATCCAACAGGGTGTTGGATAGATCTTTCAAGTAAAAAATCAATTTAGAAATAATTATCATAAATGTGTTTATTGTTTGTTACATAAAATCATCAGAATCATTTCCATCGTAATTAGTAGACATATTTTCTGTTTTCATTAAAGTGGAATAACTTCTTAACTCTGCCTCCTCTTTCTTTCGTTTCTCTTCTTCTTTTTCTTTATCCTTTTTTTCTTTTAAGAGTTTCTTCTTGTCTTCTCTTTCTAACCTGTCTCTAGTTTCCCTTTCTATTCTCAAGTCTGGGAATGATTCTTTTTTAGTTTTGTTTAGTCTGTTAATAATATCATTACATCTTTTAGCTACTCTCACTTTTCTGACATCTTTATCTTTATGAAATGCTACTTGTCCAGCCTGTAAAATAAAATAAAATTATTATTCAGTAGTATTCAGTAATATATCAACAGTCAACATTATTTAAAATAAACTAGACACCTTCATTTCATTCTAGTGATTTCATATAAATTCTTTGCTATTACATTGTTTCCATAAAGTGTGCCTAGTATGTAAATGTAAGTACATTATATTTGTATATCAATGATGTATCTTTGGTCACAATTACCTCCATTCCAGCTGTTTTCTTTAGATTTGCCCACATTGTATACACAATATCAATATCATTCATTTTATTACCCATTATAGAATTTGCTTTGACTAATTGGCATGCATCATCCAAAACAGAGTTTGGTATGTCATCAATAGTTTGACCCTGAAAGATAAATTTAGTTTATATTAAGCGCAGGCCGCACTGCCAGCTAGTGGGCGAGCGAGTTGGGCAAGCATCATTTCACCTCTTTTCATACTTTGGTTCACACCCCGAACTACAGAGGTAAGCTACATTAGTGATAAGCTTCATATGTTTATGTTACTTTTCAAAGTTCTCCTCGCCACCAACTCGCCTGCTCGCTAGCTGGTGGTGTGGCCTGTGCTTTATATTGGAATGTATGTAGCATAGTTGTTGCTAAATAGATGCTGGATATTATTCTTACCGGAGCTAAGCGTAGATATACGTGAGCCGATGACACTTTATCTACATGGAACCACACATCTTCAGGCCATCCCCACTTTATCAAGTCTTCATCTGCAAATGATATATAGTTAAAGACTACAATACCTAGTGTTTTTTGGCATTCTGGAAACAATACTGCAGTCGTGATAAAATGCAAGTAACAGTAAAAGTAATTATTGACAAGTTCCTCACTTTCATGTTTATCAGCACCCATAAAAAGAGTAACGGATGGGGTTACTACATTACTAGTAAAGTAAAAAACCATGTTTGCGAATGTTCCTCAATCCAATAAATAAAATAACGCAGCAGTTCTCGTCTTAACTAAAATTTTACAACCCAACCTAAACTCCACTAGCGCACGGAACGAACACTACTTCCATGACATAAATTTAAGAATAATTTCTGACAGAAGAGATGAATGTCAGTCAGTGATAGGCTGATAGGTGACAGACGGTCAGCACTTTTGTATCCGTGTCCGTATACGGTGTGAAGGTTAGCCATTTCTTGTTGACAGTGATACAGCACGTGATACACTTAGGCCCTTAGGCTCATCACGGACGTCCGTAATGGCTTTCTGGATTCAGAGACGGAAATTCCGGTTCTGAATCCAAAACGCTCAGAATCCCATATAAATAATGTCTTAGGTTTTCGCGATTAAATAAAATTTAATCGCGAAAAAAATTGCCCAAGTAGGGCGAAGAGAAAAAAAAAAAGGAATATTATGGAAGAGGCGTATTTACGCGACCAGGTTTTGGGCGAAGAGAAAAAAAAAAAAAGGAATATTATGGAAGAGGCGTATTTACGCGACTAGGTTTTTATACCAGGTATTTACTTGCAAGTACGCCAACTAGCCGGCCTAGCATGACCACGATAGAAACGGGTTTTGTCTACATAGAAATAGACAAAGTGACAGATTGTAGAAACATTTCTACCGTTTCATTCATAAAACGTAGAAATGTTTCTACAATCTGTCACTTTTAACTTACTTGCTGTCACGGCAGGTTCAAAATACTTTAATAGGAAATTGATCCGTGCCTCCTTATAAATAAGGACCATAATGGCGATTGCTAAAAAAAACTTGAAGTAGGAAATACTTGAAAGTATTTTGAACCCTGGTTTTTAGTGAACAAAATCTAAAAAGTACCGTTTGACGTTTCACATTTATTTGTCTTCCCGCAGTAACTTTGTACAAGCGTAATTACACGATTCAAATTCGAAATTTTAATTCGTATCTGTCAAACAAAACGACCGCACGGTTGTCGCAGTGGCTGAGAGATTGGCTCACAGAGTACATTATAATATATGATTGGCTACTGCGCGACGTGTCGCGGGTTCGATTCCCGCATTGCACATAGGTCTGGCTGTTTGTGTATGTGGTGTTTGTAAACGCACCCACGACACAGGAGAAATCCAAGTGTGGGAAAACGTTTTTAAAAAAAAAAAACCTGGATTCTCATTTGTTTTTGACGATGTTTCAATGTACATAACATTGAAACATCGTCAAAAACAAACGTTCGGTCCTTTACCGTGGTAAAGGACCGAACGTTTGTTTTTGAAAAACGTTTTTTAAAAATGGCGATTCTTTCCGAAAAAGATCGATTTTTAAATCGATTCGAATCGTGACCTAATGAATCGATTCACAAAAAAACGAGGTCTATAAGATCGATTTCCAAAAAATCGATCTTTTTATCAAATTTTCGTTTATAATGTAATATAAATCTATTTTATTAAAAACAAGATACATATTATAATTTAACGATTTCTTATCAGTAAAATCAGGTAATTCGATAATAAAAAATATTTTTATTACCATATCAAACTAACAGATCAAGTATAAAACAAGACATTTATTTTCTACATTTAGAAGTTTTACAAAGTTAAGAAAATGGTTAAGAAAGATGGTTAACAAAGTTAATAGATAATGTAGCTTATAGTTCCGAATGCTTAATATCTAAACTTTTTAAAAACAACAGTCTGTCAAGTCTACCGGGATCCAAGCAGTTTCGCTCATCTGTTGCGATGTTTCCGGCAATTGAGAAAAGGCGCTCACAAGGAACAGATCCCGTTAGGGTATTTATGTTCTGTGGAACAGATGTTCCTATATAATCTAAGGTTCCTACGATATTCATATAAGGTTTATATTAATCTGTGTTCATATACATCATGGCTATTGAGTAAACTAGGTGATAAATAGAGTTTGTTTGTTCTTGCCAGTAGAGTATAGGATCATACTTTAGGTGCACAACTGCCTACGATAAATAGTGTTTAAATTCTTCGTTTAAGCCTTGACTTTCCTGTGCATGTGCATTATATATAGAGAGTTGCTTTTTCACGGGACTGATACTTAAGATCAACAGTCATAATATCAGCAGTTAAAACATCAACACCGTAAGACCAACGGTTCAAAATCTCAACACTTCAGAATGTCAGCAGCTTAGTAAGTCAACAGTTCACCAGACCAAAGTTTAAAATCTCAACTTGGAAAGTATTAGGTAAATACTAATTATATTAATGTTATGCATGTTTTACTATAAGGAGACAGTATTTGTCGAGGGGTGCATGTAGGTACTTACATACTTGAGTAATTACACAATATATTAAAATCCTACTAATATTATAAACGTGAAAGTTTGTGAGGATGTATGGATGTATGAATGGATGTTTGTTACTCTATACTGTCAAATACTGTCTCCTTATAGTAAAACATGCATAACATTAATATAATTAGTATTTACCTAATACTTTCCAAGTTGAGATTTTAAACTTTGGTCTGGTGAACTGTTGACTTACTAAGCTGCTGACATTCTGAAGTGTTGAGATTTTGAACCGTTGGTCTTACGGTGTTGATGTTTTAACTGCTGATATTATGACTGTTGATCTTAAGTATCAGTCCCCTTTTTCACAAGCAACTGGTGAAAATCCCAAATTCCTTTTTTCATATCATTACTAGTCTCTTCAATGGCGTCGACTTCTTCGCTATTATTTTGTGGAAGTTGTTGCCGCGTAATATCTAAAATTGAAGTGTTTATTCTATTTATTGCTCGAGAACAGGCGACATGGTCAGTAAAATGTTTTTTTTTAAATCTTGGATCTAAAATGGTCGCAGCAGCTAACAAATGAACTTGTTCGACACTTCCAAATCTTTTCTTAAGGCCGTCCACTATTAAAGTTTTTGTTTTAGCACCAATATCGGTTGAATTTTTCATTGTATTATATGTTTCAGTCAGACAAGATACGATTGGTATAATTTTACTGGCTGTAACATAGTCTTCTCCAGATATTTCCTTAGTTATTACTTCTTGTAAATAGTTTTATGGTTAAAAAAAAAAAAAAAATCTATTCACCGAATCGATTTAATACTACATATCGATTTAAAAAATCGATCTTTTTGGCTTCAAAAATCGATTTCAGATCGCCATCCCTATTGTGGAGACTGTGGAGCTCGCTAGAGTAATATTGTTCTGTGAGCTGGAGTTTGAAGTTATAAAAAGTGTAAAGTGATGCGAATGCGAATTGTTTATCTACAATTATTGCTTTCTACGTAAACAAATCATATCTTCTCATTGAAGCTTAAAATGGGGAGTCCAGAAAGAGAATTGTGCCCACCACCTTCGGAGGAAGATGAACTAACTCTACCTCGAGCAAGTATCAATAAAATGATAAAGGAATTGGTCCCTTCCGTGCGTGTAGCCTTTGAATCGCGAGAATTAATTCTTAACTGCTGCACGGAATTTATACATTTGTTAAGTTCAGAGGCCAACGAAGTTTGCAATCAGAGCAACAAAAAGACCATCAATGCTGAACATGTACTCACAGGTAAACAGCTGTCAAACTACCGTACTAGAAATTGTATTAAATATTTTTTTGTTAACAAAATTAAATGTATAGGCTGTATAGGTATAAATCCAACCAAAACTTTAAGCACCTCTTTGGTTTGCAGCACTCGACAGATTAGGTTTTAGTGATTATACTCTTGAAGCAGAGGCTGTTTTGAAAGATTGTAAAGCTGTTGCTGCCAAAAGAAGAAGACAAAGTACAAGACTTGAAAACCTTGGAATACCTGAAGAGGAATTGTTAAGACAGCAACAAGAACTTTTTGCGAAGGTAACAAGTATTTGAAAGTCAGTTTTAAATGTAAGAGCTGTCTTTAATTTTTTTTCAGTTTTTTGAGTTTTCACTATTATAACATAGAAGTAGCAGATAGTGTACCATCTCAATATGGAGGAGGACACTAGGGTTTAGTTTTGAAGGTGCTGTGTGCACATGACCTTCAAATGCCTCATGCGAGTAGTGTGAGTAAAAAGCAAAGATATTGTACACATGTTAATTGCAGTGTCATAGTCAGAGCCCTAGGACTTAAGTCATACTACAACAAATATTAGGTACGATAAAGTTCTCATAAACAAAATTATTCATCTTTTCCACTTGTGATTTCCTTGGAACATGTAGCTGCTGGACGGCACTCTCAATGCTTCAACTGTATGTAATAATAGTCGAAATCTGTTATAATAACATCAAAGGGACTACTCATATTTGGTCGTAAAAACCAATAGTCGTAACAACCAGCATCATTTTTGAGGTACAATCAGCCAGGACCAATGATTTTGGTTATTATATCCGGTATGTTGTTTTAAATGATGTCATTGCCCACAGTTTTAACTATATAACCATCTGTGCGCAGTATGACACCCAAACGGCAGTAGTCCAACACCAAACATCTAAATTTAAAGAGCCCATAGCCCATTGCTGTTGTCTTTCTAGTCTTAGTACCTAATCTGAAAAAAAACTTTTCAGTATTATTTTATTTAACTTTATTTAATTTCAGGCACGAGAAGAACAAGCAAAGCAAGAGCAACAGCAATGGTTGTTGTTACAGCAACAAGGATTAGTGGGAGCTGAAGGAGCTCCGCAGCCATATGTGCCCCCTCCACCTGGGCCTAGAATTGATGATGAAGAGGATGATGATTACTCATAAAATATACTTAGCATAAGATTGTAAATTGTAAAGGATAACAAATTTTTATTTTTAGTAATGATTAAAAATTCTTTTCAACTTGCTTCATGTTTATATTTAATTTTGTGTTGCATAAAATACAATACAGATAATAAATGTTGCAACCAACTATACTTTTTATGATTTAAAATTGTCTACTACTATTATATTCTGTGATTGTCATTACGTTGTCATGTTGTTTATTTGTTTAAAATATAAACAGGAGTTAAAATTTAACAATATAGGCCTTACCACCAAAAAGGGAGACACGCGTTAAACGCGAATGCTACCAAAAATAATAGGTACGCACTTGTTTTAGAGCACTAACTTGTCTAAAACAAGTGTGTATTATTTTTGGAAGCATTCACAAGTATGTATCTACAAAATGAGCAGTGATTATAATAAGAAATACAAAAGGCCAAAACAAAATACTTCAGCAACCACAAATCCAGGAACATCAGTAGGTAACAGTTGTTATAACAGTTCCATGTTGCCTTCCTGTTGTTGCAAATGTAAACAATTTATGTAGGTATAATAGGTATCAATTAATCTTAGATTATTTACGTATTAACTAATCAAAGCAATTAATATTATACAAAGTGGAAAGTCGTCGATCAGCCGATGAGGGCAGTTGACTTCGTCGCCTCGCGCCAACTGGAGCTTAGCACTTAGCACTTAGTACTCTAAGCTTACCACTATTTATAGGGAGGGGGTTCTTAATTTTTGGAATGAAAGAGCCTTTGGAAAGAGCTGTACCTGCCTATTTATTTCATAAATTACAGACACCAAGAAATAAGCAAACTGAAGCTGTGAAAAACCAACCTCAATCCTTATGCGCTCTGTTAGCTAAAGACTCGGAATGGGTAGATATTTTGCAGACATCAAGAAAAGACACCGCAAGATCATCTACTAATGTGTCTGACGAAGAGGAAGTATTACAACTCGTAAATAATATTTTCAATATTAAGTAAATTCATTGAGCCACCTTCAGGTCGCCGGGGACCGCAAACAATAGATTTATTTTTATCTACTTTAACGCACGTTGAAACTTAGAACCCACTCAGGTAGGTACCTAATCGAAACTTGTGAAACAGCCTACTATTTTTAGGTAGAATGCGAAGACGGCCCTCAAATGAAACCATTGGCTATTATGTTTCCGGGGTTACTTGACAAGGATCCAAAAACACTGCAAGGCATGCTGACTAAAGCTATGTCAACAACTGAAGTAACAAGACATTTAGTGGACCTTGGTCAAAAAGCCAATTTTACATTTATGAAAAAAGCGAATCGCTTGATACCGCCTGATAAGGTACCTACCTACTTATTCTTTGTATTAGGTATCTATTTTAAAGTACTAGGCCAGAACTCGCAAATTCCAATATTCAGGATGGTTTCGTTATTCGTAGCGCAATTTAGGAGCCATTCCAAAGAAGCTAAAATAAAAATATTCGCGTAAGACGTGGGAACAAACTTGATTTAGGTACTTATCTCACGTGGCACGTCGGAACAAATTCGAAATGTCTTTATTATACAAATTAATTATAAAACTGAAATGTCTATTTGTAATCAGATAAATGCATAATTATGAAAGTTACCGGAGTTACGGTACTTGGGTATAAGTTATTAAAACTAAAACAATTTAAAAATTTTGTCTATCAGTTCCGGCTAATGTCCGAAATGGCTGGACCGATTTTGACGGACTTTCACTGGATAATTTAAGGAGTAGCGCAGATCAAATAGTTCAGCCACTGTGCCATCGATTATGGTAGTTTATTTAAGGATACGGATACGATATATACGAATCTTTTAGCGGAATAGGTAGTGCTTTATACTGTGAAATAAAATAAAATTGGTTTAATTCTATAATATATTTTGTTGTTTACAGCAATGGATGGAAAGTTTGACTGAAAACAGCAATTCATATTGTTCTGTAGACTCTGGACTACTTAGCAATTACTGTAAGTAATTTTTAAAAAAATCTTGTAATATCAACAAACAATAAAAAATATTCACTAATTACTTCTTTTTTTTTTTAACAATATTTGTTATAACTTTTAAGTAACATAGCTATTTGAAAAGGTATATCAAGTGATAACGAAGCAGACAATGGAATAGCTGACGGAGAGTGGAATGAAAATAAAGAAGAAAAGACATTGGAAGCACTAATCAATCAACCTCAGAAGAGCTGAGTTCCCATGATATATTAAACGTAAAATACCTCAAGTAAAGTATATTTTACTAGCATCCGCCCGCATCTTCGCCCGCGTTTTACGGGATAAAAAGTAGCCTATAATACTTAAGCTATTACAAATTATAATCTATCTCTGTGCCAAATGTCATCCAGGTCCGTTCAGCCGTTCTGGTGTGATTAAGTAACCAGGCGCGGTCCGAGGAGGGGTCGTGGGGGTCATGACCCCCCAAAATCGTACAAAAATGTGCGAAACACGGTAATTCACGTCGGCATTAATCGGTATGACCCCCAGTCTTCGGCTGCGGTATGACCCCCCCCCCTCCCCAAAGTCGTCGGCTGCGACCGCGCCTGTGAGTAACAAAAACAAACATCCAAACTTTCGCATTTATAATATTAGTAGGTAGGTATAGATTATATTTATTAGCTTTCACTAGTCGCTAGAATAAAAACGTGAATCTTTACATCATACTGTTTACAGAAATGAAGATTAAAAACTGAAGCAAGAACTAACTAATTATTATCAAACGATTTATATACAAAATAACAATGTGAAGTTTCATAATATATAAATATGTATGTATAATTGTTTCATTTATAGAAGAAATAGAATGTATACCTACATAGCATAGGTACCTACTTACTACGTTTTGTTGGATGAAAACACATTAGCAAAATTTGTCGGTTATATCAGAACATAGGTATCAGGTGGTTAATCAAACGAATTATATACAAAATAACATTGTGAAGTTCCTTAATAAGTGAAGTAAGTTTATAAATGTATAATTACCTACCACCTCTTGTTTAATATAAGAGGGCCCTCGCAATTTTGTCACCTCTCTCGCTCGCACAGAACCATTTTTAACCGACTTCAAAAAAGGAGGTTCTGTATTCGTCCCGTATGTATGTATGTATGTTTGTATGTGCGCGATTTTCTCAATAACTACTGATTTGATTTGGATGGGGTTTTCACTAACGTAATCTACATACTTTCAGGAAGGTTTTAGTATATAATACATTATGTAATCATTCCTATGTACAAAGTTATATGCATAAATGTACACACTCCGTAGAAGATTTACTGTTGAACGAATTCGTGAAGTAATTCATGAAAGTAAAAAATAAAGAACTAAAAAGGGAAAAATAAAAAACTTTTTTAACAAAAAGTAACCGACTTCAAAAATCCACTACAAAGAAAATAATAATTTTGGTTTCGGAAGTCGGTGGCAAAAAAAAGCAAACAAAAACCAAAGCCACCGACTTCCGAAACCAAAATTATTATTTTCTTTGTAGTGGATTTTTAAGAATGTTGAATGAAAAGATGAATTTAAAAAAAAAGTAATCTGATAATGAACTACAAAATAATATTAATTTTACAGGTAAATAATTAAAACACATTTCTACTGTGTTGTCTAATAAACAAAGTTAAAAAACGATTACGATCTGTTTTTGAGATAAGCAACTCATGTTTTTAATCATTATATTTGAGTTTATAATATTATAATTAACTAGCTTCCGCCCGCGGCTTCGCCCGCGTTTTTGGTATAAAAAGTAGCATGTGTTATTCTGATGTATAAGCTATATTACTGTAAAGTTTCATCAAAATCCGTTCAATAGTAGAGTAACAAACATCCATCTATTACATCCTCACAAACTTTCACGTTTATAATATTAGTAGGATATAATTTTGTAGTTCGCTATCAGATTACATTTTTTAGAAATGCATCTTTTCATTTAACATTCTTAAAATATATGGTTCTGTGCGAGCGAGAGAGGTGCCGAAATGCGAGAACCCTCTTAAATAAGAAACAGAATGTAGGTACTTATTAACGTTTTGTTGGATAAAAACACACTTTAGCAAAAGTTTGTCGGTTATATCAGAGCATATACGTAGGTGTATAAGGTACATTTTTATCTGCATCACAGTCATTTTAAGGCCACGTTGTAGCGGCGATCCATAATACGCGTCGCACTTTCAGAGTGTATGAGTATTATCAAACATGAATAGCCGATTATGAACAAAAGACGGGTTTATAAGCATGATACTTTTGGCCACTCCGTGCAAGGGGACACTCGAATATGCATTTCCGAGTATCGAACATTTTGCAGAAGGGCAACCCGGAAGAACCAGCGATTTATACTGACAAGTGTGTTTTCACCCTTAGGGGGCGTCCATTAATTACGTGAGGCGATTTTGGCAATTTTTCGACCCCCTCACCCCAAATCTCATGTGAGATTTTTCAAATTGCGTATTTTTAGTGTAAATACGTTAATCTGTTTGTTAATTGATTGCGTTGAATTTATTTAAAAAAGCATAATAATTTGCTTCATTATTTTTATTTAAGACAGAATGTAGTCTAGAATCACAGTGAGAAAATATTATTGTGTTGGATTTAGCCAAATTTTAATGGAGAAACACATTTTACTTAAACCCAATTTTCGTGCAATTTTAGTTTCTAGCGTAAAAAAAATTACGTGATATTTGCCGAGACCCCCCCTCTCCCCAACATGAGATTGGGTGAGATTCGGGTCGACCCCCTCCCCCCTCTAAACGCCTCACGTAATTAATGGACGCCCCCTTATTATTATTCTAAATAGATACGTAGGTACCTACATACAAAATACACATTATGTAGGTATTGTACCTACATTATAAATTATAACAAATATACATGTAATATTTACATTTATCTTAAGTATAAGATCAATGTTATTAGATTAATTAAATGTAGGTAGGTAATAGGTATTCGAACTAGGTAAATATTTTATTATACCTACAGGCAACTTTCTATTCACCATCCAAAAAATATTATGCTAAATGCCAACGTGTTTTTGTTTTAGCATCACTATTAAAATACTGAGTCATAAGTTCTGTCTGTCTATTCTGTACTGTTTGCAAACGTTCGAGGGAGAATACGGTTAGATTCTCCCTCGAACGTCCGCAAACTGGCAGTTCTCGCGGGTTATTCCCAACAGACCACGTGGTCGGTTTTTGAGACCTCTAAAAATAATAGAAAACACAAAAAATAAATAAAAAGAAACCCACTCGTTCGGGGTAAAATTAAATATATTATATTATTATTAGGGTGGGTCCCGACTGCAATATCGTTTTGTTTTTTATTATTTTTAGAGGTCTCAAAAACCGACCACGTGGTCCGTTGGGAATAACCCGTGCTCGCGGTGATATCACGCGGCGTGTCGGTAGGTACAGAATAGACAGGCTGGCTACACTCGTGCGGAGTCGTACGTCGCCCCACGGAATAGAAAAAAACCGGACAAGTGCGACTCGCGCCCTGAGGGTTTCGAAATATGCAAAACGCCATCTATGCCGCTATTAGGTACATCATAGTAGATACAGGATAAAATTAAAACCAGTGCGGATATTTTAAGAGGTGAAAATACTCATGAATATGATCAACTTTTATTATGGGACCGACACTGAAATATGAAAAAAAAAAATCAGCTGTTCCATACAGTTTGATAGTGTTTTTCCATGCTGATTTTTTTTTCATATTTCAGTGTCGGTCCGATAATAAAAGTTGATCATATTCGTGAGTACTTTCACCACCTAAAATATCTGCACTGCCGGCCTAGCATGACCACGATAGAGACGGGTTTTGTCTACATAGAAATAGACAAAGTGACAGATTGTAGAAACATTTCTACCGTTTCATTCATAAAACGTAGAAATATTTCTACAATCTGTCACTTTGTCTATTTCTATGTAGACAAAACCCGTTTCTATCGTGGTCATGCTAGGCCGGCTGGTTTTAATTTTACCCTGTATATCATATCTAGATCATAATAGCGCCATTGCATACTTCTAGTGTCACCATCTATGAGCAGATGGCTCCACTCATGGTCAATAGTCATGCCAGACTGACAACAAAGTGATCCTATAAGGGTTCCGTTTTTCCTTTTGAGTTACGGAACCCTAAAAATTGGATGGTAATTAAAAAATCGTGTTGTCATTTTAAGCACGGAAAATTCACTTGTCTTAGCTAACGGACCCAATAAGTAGTGATGAGCCAGGCCGGTATTTGGTAGGGGGGACAAATGTTCTGGAACTTACATAATATCATCGTTTAGCTCTAGACTGCTAATAGATAGGCACAAGAGCAGAAATAGTGGATTCTTTCCTAATCATAGTGACTGTTGGTTGAGACAAATGGATGTGCTGAATCATTTAACAGCTAAAAAAGAAAACAAATGCTTAGTATACCTACATATTATTTATGTCTGCAAAAGTAAGGTGACGCATGCCACCCATTAAACGTTAGGCATTTTCATAACGCAAACATGTAGCTGCATAATCAAATTATAAAAATATCACTAGCATGTAAAATATAATAAAAATAATTCTTAATCACTACGAACATATGAGCAAAAACATAATTTATTATTACAATCGACTGATGGATTCCGCTTGTAATAAAATTGCCTATTTACATCCTTCTCTATTGTCTGAGCATACGTCCTTATGGAGCAATATTATAAAAATCATCCGGGGCCTGCGAAACTGTTGCTTTATTTTAGTTGCTTCCTGAAATTACTGGTGTGTACCGTGAGTCGTGAACTCGTGACTATACCGTAACGTCAGGGCCGGTCCTAGGGCGCGGCGGTGCGAGCGGTGCGACCGCACCGGGCGCCATCAAGAGGGGGGCGCCGAAATCAACCAAACCGTGAGACAAACGACCAATAGTCGCCGTCGCAACGGCGACGATTGCTCGAGCTCGCAAGTCGCGCACTCGCGCGACCGCGCCTTTAACAATAAAGTTTTTTTTAGAGGGGCGCGCCACTTTTAGATCTCGCACCACCTAAAAATTTTGATAGGACCGGCACTGCGTAACTTGTAGCACACTAACCCCCTTACTTATAAACAATGATTAGACGTTGTTTATCCTAAATAGCTTTAGATGATGTCCATTGACATCTGTACCTATTCATTGTCATAGAAATGACAAGGATTAGTTAATCAGTGGTTCAAAGTGACAAGATTTTATAAGTAAGGGGGTAAAGGCGTACGCTAAAGGCTCCTACACACAATGCCGGCGGCAGGATCGCCGGGTTTTTGCCGAGCGGCCATGCCGCCGGCATATGCAAGCCGTACACCGGCACATGCCGTATAAAGCCAACAAGCATAATTCCAGTTGTGACAGTTCTGTAGAACGAACTGACGCACCCCGCGCAACCCGCCGGCATACCCCGGCGCGGCGGTTCGTGTGTGCGGCAAGCCGGCTCGAATATCCAAACTCGCACGAGTGCACGGAACGAGCTCCGGACAAACCCTAAATATTATAATACTACGTACCGTTGTACGCGTAAACCCGTCGCACGCGTCTGCGCCAGTTAGCGCTGCTCATACTATGTATTTTTCAATACAGACAGATACGCGGGCGTGCCACCCGCACGAATTTCAGCGTACGTAAAGAGTAGAAACCATGCAGCGCCCTGGACGATTGCTATAACATAAGGTCCTTGAATCTTTAAATAATTAATTATACATAGTTATTTATTACATACGTGAATATTAAGTAGATAAGTAGAATTACAATAATATCTTCACTCGCTATACTCTAGATACCTACCTGTCGTTTTCCAGTAGATATAATTGCTTTTCCAGAAATAAGAAAGAGGCGTCTATAAATTGATGTGGCTACTCTAACACGATAAAATGACGATTTATTTTGTCAGTTGTAGGTATATTTTATAATATAATAAAGCTATAAAATCTATTGCTATTTAATGATTTTAGTATTTCATACGCGCGCTATACCTACACGCATGTGTGCATAAATATGCACGACACAACCAAACCAACATTATTGTATGGTTATGTCATGTGAATTGTGACTTTTATTGACATTGTCATAAGGTTTACACTACAATGATTGATGCCCGCTTGTGAAATGCAACAACTATTAAAAATACAATTTTAAAGTTTTTGAATGCTTATCTTTACTAGTTGTTTAGTGATACATGTGATTATTCGAGTATAATACCTACATTTTAACACAACCGTGGAGACCGTGAGAGGTTTTGTTGTATCATAATTTAATACTAGCATATTAATTATTTATTAAAAAAATTTAATAAATGTATGCTTTTTTAAATTTAAGGGGCTCACCTCTCTCGCTCGCACAGAACCATATTTTTAATGAAATGAGATAAAATGCTTTTTTGAAATAAAAACGTGGTAAAATGTAATCTAATAGCAAACTACAAAGTAATATTAATTTAATATGTTAGTAATAAAACACATTTCTACTGTGTTATCTAATAAACAAAGTTAAAAACGATTATGATCTGTTTTTGAGATGAGTTCAACCTCAGATCATAGAAACAAGGGAGATGTTCCAAGGCGCTATCGAGCTTGATGCCTGATTTTGAGCAAATTGCTCATACTGATAACGGACGCGCTGGCGACGAACCGAACACGATCGATGGTATAAATACAGTATTTTAGTTTAGTGCTAGTGTTGAGTGACGATTAACAGTGTTAGATTGAGGGTGTGCGGAATGTTTAATGCGTGGGAGATCTTTTTATTCATAAGGAGCGCTTAATTATGCGCGTAATTGTGTCGAAAAATGTACTAAAAGTGGCATCAGTTGTTCCTGTACTAATTTGCTATGATGGCATATCTTCTTGTTTCTATGATCTGAGAGTTCAACTCATGTTTTTAATAATTCAATTCGAGTTAATAATATTAAAATTAATAGGTATAATTTTGTAGTTTGCTATCAGATTTCATTTTTCCAATATGCATCTTTTCATTTAACATTCTTTAAAAAGATGGCTCTGTGCGAGCGAGAGGGGTGCCAAATGTGAGAGCCCTCTTAACGAGGGGTGGGTCTAGCTATGAAATGGAAATAATTGCATGTTATTGTTAATATATGTACATTTTACTGGTTATGACTACAGATCGGATAATCGGATGCATATTTACCTAAACATTACTTTTATTTCAACGAAAAAAGAATATGGACATACCCTTCTGATTTTTTTATTTTTTTAATAATACATACTTACTGATTATTTTATTCATTTGATAGTATTTCATTAATGTGTTAGTACGATTTCAATGTGATAGGAATGTATGTTGGTAATGTTTGCATCAAGTCAGACAAAATTGTCCACGCCTATATTATATACTTTTACGTACAACTCCGACTTTTAATATAATAATATTATTACTGAGACAAAATGTTTTTTAAAAGTTTTTAAGATAAACAATAAAATTCAGAGGCATGTCCATATTATTGTGGGAAAAAATGAAGTGTATATGCATATGCAATATGCATCCGATTATCCGATCTCTAGTTATGACACATCAACAGTACTACATAATTTATAATAATCATCTACATTCACAAATTCTACCTCAATTATTATAAAAGTCTCAACTGTACAATTAACACATCAAATCAACTCCAAAGGAACATTAACACACACATTAGTTACCTATATTAACATTAAAATCAATTATTATTGCATCATTATGATTACAACATTATTTAATGTATGTAAGCTAGAATTCACCATGATCAACATGAGAAAACATCTCCTACCTGGTCATGCAAGAAGTTTAGATGTCCATATTAAGGGAGAAGGGAGCGCGCAGGATCAGATTTGGTGAGTAGCACGCCGCCGAGCAGCGCGAGCGCCGCCGCGGCCGCCAGGCGTCACGCGCGCGGCCGCGCCGCGGCGGCCGGCCCGCGCGCGCACGCGCACCGTCATTGCGTCGGCTTCAGAGCTGCCATCTTGCGCCCACGCGCCCGAGCTTCCTGCCGCGAAGTTGTGTATTCAAACCACAACACGTTGGGTATCAATGTTGTATCTCTTATCATCAACATTTCACATAATTTCCTGAAAAACACCAAAATAGTTTCTTACATCAATAATGAAATCACAAATGATGACTCCAAAACTATAAAAACTATAATTATCGCAAAAACTTTACACTTACAGTGACACTAGCTGAGGAAATAGTGGAGTGAAAACTCTGTGAACTATTGTAAACCATATGGTTGCAAAAATAAATCCAACTATGCCTCCTACTACAACTTGGGATGTGGTGTGATAGTGTAGATACACCCTTGCAATGCTCACTAGCAAGGCTAAGAATATACAACCACCTACAATTATTACCCTCCATAATGCTGATATTATACTGTTATTATTTATGTGGTGTAATCTGTAATTAAAATAGAATTTAGATGATTTATTATAATTCATTTTATACAGGTATGTATTAATACTAAAGGTATTTACTCTGTGCATCCATTAAAATAAAATATTAACAAAAGCAAAAGATACATGTGGGATTGTGGGTCTATTAAAAATATTGTAGATTTTTTATTTTTAAGAAATATCACCATAATAAGTAGATAAGCCATATAGTATACATCATGTAGCCCAATTTAGTTATTTAGATGTTAATAATAGTACAAGATTAGAAGTTTCTTATCTCACCTGATTAACACAAAATATAGAACATAAATACTAAAAAACCAAATAAATTGAGCGTGTGATGATGGCATCCCATATTCATTGTATAAATGTCCTCTTGACAGTGGCCTGGCTTCACATACTATGTGTTTCAATATTATATTCAATACTTCATTTACCAATGTGCCAGTGAAAAAAGTTATCTATAAAAATAAGAAACATCATTAGAAAGTTGTTAAATATTAAGGTAAGACTACAGTGCTAAACAAAAAAATACTCAATTAAAGTAAGTCAGAATAGCTGTGTAACAGCATTGCCAGATTTTATTTTGAGCAAAACGGGATTTTGATACTTCTTGAGTAAAAAAAGCGGGATTCTTTCGTCGAAAGTGGGACATTCAACAGTTTATTTTTTACTAAGTAAAAAATAAACTGCTGAATGTCCTTTAATAAATACCTACCTAGGTGCTTATGCTTATCCTTGTATTTGAGTTTCTAATTATGTTTACAATGATGATAGATAGCCACCGAAAATATATTTGAAAATAGGTTACTTTACTATAATAATAACCGCCGCGCCGCACCGGCGAGTAATCCCCGAAAAGCGGGACTGAGCCTGTCCCGCGCCGGACATTTAATTTTGGGGCTAAAAATCGGGACGTCTGGCAACGCTGCTGTGTAATCTCATTCAAAAAAATATTATACAAACAAAGTCAGCTTATAAAATATTGTTTAGTTTTACGTATTATATAAAAAAACACACTACACAGTTGGTTATATCTATGTAGTTTGATATCAGTCAATAATAGGGAGATTCCTTCAAATGAAATAATCCAAATATTAGCACTACTAAGTTTTAAAACAAATGATATAAAATCTTACAGTGTGAAGATCTCGACGAAACAAAATAAGCGTAACAAACCCAGCACCAATGCCAAATGGTGACAGGCTTATAAGGGCAAAGAACTTTCCAAGCCAGTCTCCTGAAATCATAAAAAATACACATCAGAAGGGCTCTATGTTATGTATGAGACCGAGTTATTTTAATGTTCCACTTACCTTTTGGGTACTCAACTAAAGTAAGAGCCAGTGGTTGCCATTCAATATCACCGTTATTATGCAAAACATCACTCATAGTTAGAGCCTCATCCTCCATTTTCGTTTCATTTGTTGGAAAACTATAACAGATATCAGGTTAGTACAAACCCTGTCTAAAATTCCGAAGATAAATAATAAAAACTTAAGAATAAAACTCACAATACGACCGACTATAGTAAACGACACGAAACAAGTTTTTTGACAATCTTGAACAATCAATCAAAAATCATACTATGGCGATGACAGCTGATGATAGCTGTGTTGCCCAATATAAAATCACAGAATATTAATACGTGGGGTCGTAGTTGTGGGGTCATATCGGCGCCTCAACAATAATATATCTCTCTATTAGATCTGTGCTTGTCGTCTTGGATCCAATACACCAATGTGTAGGTCTTGCACAGATATTGGACATAAATGAAAAATATTGCATCCAATTTAACCAATCACCATGTGACGGTTTATTGTACAGAGACGAGGGAGTGAAGGATGTAGGCGGGCGGGCAACTTGGGTCCAACGCAACGTCGCTTCTCAATCCACACATTGTTTGCATCAGTGCCTGCTCTATATATAGTAGTCTTTGCCTGCTCTGCCGACGCGATGGTTGAATGAGTAAGTGTTGGAGTTTATAGAACTATATCAAACAGAAGAAGCACTGTGGAATCAAACCAATAAATACCACAAAATGCTCGCAAAGAAAGCTGCCCGAACTTTTAACGGTCCAACTTTCCAGTGCCCTCTAGCGTATTTGCCAAAAAGTATTGCAGTGACTAAGTGGCATACCTTGGGTATAATGAATAATAAATTGGCGATTCAATTCGTGGCCAAGTTTGGACCGAAATCTGTACCCAATGTTAGACGCTGGCGTTAGAGCATAAAGCCGGGGGAACCCATGCCAAAGTACACTGGCCATTTGACCGATTTGACAGGTTTTGAACATAAAAAAACTAATTCATGCGCGACAGCTGTCATTTTGTATTTTCTATTGTCATTTTAAAAATGGTTAATTGTGTAGTTTCTTCTTGTTTCATGCGTTTCAGGTGGTATGCCGTATGCTACTTCAAATCTGTCAAATTCACGCAAATAGTGGTAGAAAATGTTATTCAGTGAATCGCGATTCGCCGCTTAAAACTCCATAGGCTTTGTGCTCTAAGATTAATACGGAGAGTGTGGCGTGGGTAAAATAATCTTGTCTATGATTTTAGCTGTGGTTTAAGTCTGGCAACCCTGTACAGTTCTTTTGTGAATTCGTCGTCAAAATAGAGGGCTAAAATTCTTGAATTCATTGGAATTTACTTGAAAAATTACAAAATATAAAATGGCAGACTCAGATGTAGTGGACTTGGATTTAACAATCGATAATTTAGTTCCGAAAAGTCCCGAAAGGTAAATATAATTGAATGTTTGTAATTACATGTAAAAATATGCCAAAATCCTTCATGTTTTTTGAACATAAAAATAGTTAGAAATTTTAAATTTTATGCTTGCTCTCTAAGTTACCAATAAGTCTAAAATTACAACAAAAGGGGTGCCTTGACATATGACCTACATAAAGTACAATAGCCTGATCATGTGTGTGGGATGGCTGGATATGCATAAATATCAAAGCCATATAATTTATATTTAAGACGCATTAATACCCAAATAAATAACTGTTGCTTTGATCTGCATCCAAAAATGACTAAAGCTTGATTCTTGATGCTATATTGATTGTTATCGAATCATTTCAAGTTCAGGATCAATCAGCTGTATAAAAACTTTCATGTATTTTTTTATGTAGATATCAGTGATAGTGTTAATAACACATGTAGGTCCTAATTAATAATATTCAATAATAATGAAGTTTTCGTTTTAAAAGATTGAATTGTCTCTTTGTTCCTATCAATTTTCTAGAGTGGCTGAAGAAAAGAAAGAAAGTGGTAATCATTTATACAAATTCAAAAATTACAAGGGTGCCCTGACTATGTATGATGAAGCTATACAACTTTGCCCAGAGAATGCAGCATACTATGGCAACAGATCAGCATGTTACATGATGCTGGGCATGTACAAAAAAGCCCTTGATGATGCTCAGAAAGCAGTCTCTTTGGATTCAACGTTTACTAAGGGATACATACGCATGGCCAAATGTTGTATTGCACTAGGTAATTATGTTTAAAATAAATCCTACTATCCTACTAATATTATAAACGTGAAAGTTTGTGAGGATGTAAAGATGTATGGATGTTTTTTACTCTTTCACACCAAAACTACTGAACGGATTTTGATGAAACTTTACAATAACACATCGGCTACTTTTTATCCCAAAAATGCGAGCGAAGCCGCGGGCGGAAGCTAGTATTGTTATAAAATGGTATAGATGCTTTGTGAATTCTTGATATACTAGTAAAACCAGAGAATGCTACACAAAGGGAGGTGTGTGGAAAAGAGCTCTTGCATTCTTTTAATAGGTTTATGATTTTGTTTGCTGAGTAATAATAACACATTGTTGACCCTTTAGAGCTGCAGGCATTAATGACTAAATGATAGACTCATACCAATGAATGGTGTTTAGAGTTATATCATATTGAAATGTTGATTCATTAGCTGTGTTCATCAGCCTTGGAACCTTCATTTGTATAATATACAAATACATAATATATAACAATTTCTATACCCAGCGCTAAATGGAGATAAAACAACTTATCATTTAAACATGATAATAGTATAATGTTGTGGTTTAGCCTTGTTATTGATGTGTTACACTTTATTTGATGATAAATTATTATGGCTATTCATGTCTTAAACACCTGTTACAATATCCTCACATTAACTTATACAGAATAAGAAAGGCCATTCATTCTTTCAGTATAACACGTTGAAAGCCAACGCGGTCAATGCTGCCCGGCAGCGAACTTTCCGTCTGGGCCAAGCAAAAATCACAGTTCTATCCAAATTTTGATCAAAGGTTTTTTTGATTAGCTGCTTTTAACTAATGTCCAAATGTATGTTTTCAATAACAAAAGTCAACAGTCATTATTTATGGAGATATTAAACGTCGGGCAGCATTGACCGACGTGGCTCCTAGAGACGAGAAGTCGACTTTCTGTTATAGGGGGCCGCGGGTCGCGGTGTCGGGTCACTTTCCAAGGCTCCCGAGCTTGTAATCTCAGCCGCGCTTATGCAGTTGACGCCCATATCTTGAGCTGGGACGCCTAGTGAAATATTCACTATATTCAGTTTGAGTTTGACAACCGCAAAAATAACTTTGTATTTCATAATAATATTATATTTGCTGTCGGAAGATTGAAATACTTCTTGTTACGCAACCCTAGACTGTGCGTGGTCCGACACGCTCTTGCCCGGTTTTTATAAATAAATTACTCCAATAAAGTTTATGGACCTATACAAAATGAGAGTATATATACATACACATACACAAAATTTACTCTTTGGTAATTGTTGTATTTTTTCTAAGTTCTTTACGTTTTTCAAAAACCATTTTATTTGAAGTAACTAGAGGGCCACGCGGGTCAATGAATATGGGATTAAGTTTGATAGCACTACCCTACGGCCTGTGTGAATGGATCGAAAACACGCGTGAAACGCGGTCAGCATTGACCGACGCGGCCCGAACGGAAAGATTGTTTTTTATTTACAACTAATTATTTCTTACACCTAAAGATTATCTACCATGTATGGATATTCAAAGCAGCTAATTCCCTAACACTTGTACAGTATGATAGTTTCTTTCAATATGAATTGTTTTTCTGGTTTATTAATTCGAGCAATAGTCAATGTTAGTGATGTTTCATGTGAACTACCAGGTGACCTGTCGGGTGGCGAGCAAGCGGTGCGGCGCGCGAGCGAGCTGGGCGGCGCCGACTGCGCGAGCAGCGAGCGGCGCGCGCTCGAGACGCTGCGCAAGTTGCATGAGGACGCACAGCGCGCCATGGAAGCCAACGATTACCGGCGCGTGGTCTTCTGCATGGACCGCTGCCTTGACTACAGTCCCTCTTGCACCAAGTGAGTCATTATAAAAAAAAATACAACCGAATGCAGAACCTCCTTTTTGAAAGTCGGTTAAAAATAAAAATATTGTTTAGGAAAATAAGGAGCTCTGGCACGTTTTATCTGATTTCCCAGGTAGTTTCAGACAACCACATAATCATGTACAGATTACACAACTAACGGTTTAGCAAAAAGGGTAACCAAGTAATGCAAGTATCTGTAAATTCTGTAATAAGTAAAACCACATACAGGTAAATTTTAAATCATGTGACAAATTGAAATAGCAGGTTCAGTACTAATTATTATATTCACACTCTACAAAACGTGTAGCTCTGGGTGTATGTTACATGTGCTCTGCTTGGCAAAAGTTATGCAACAGCTATTGCATGAAGTTCTCTATAGCTGTTTATAATAACTATGGATGAAAACAAAGCACCTCTGAGATCCAATCCACAAAAAAATTAGTATGTAATTAAGTTGTCGTTCATGTATTCCAGGGCGAAGCTCACAAAAGCAGAATGTTTGGCTATGATCGGGCGCTGTCAAGAAGCTCAAGAAATCGCAAATGACTCATTAAGATTCGACAGTTTTGATACTGAGGCTATATACGTGCGTGGTCTTTGCCTGTATTTCGAGGTAATCAAACATTTATCATTTATATTAAAATCCTACTATTCCTACTAATATTATAAATGCGAAAGTTTGTGCGTGTGTGTGTGTGTGTGTGGGTGTCTGTGTATGTTTGTTACTTCTTCACGCTGAAATGGCTGGACGGATTTGGATGAAATTTGGCACACAGATAGATTATAGTCTGGAATAAGACATAGGCTACCTTTTATCCGGAAAACGCGGGCGAAGCCGCGGGCGGAAGCTAGTATGTTTATAATTTACTGCTTCAACTAATAACATCTTTTATGTTTAAGGATAAAGATGAACAAGCATTCAAGCATTTTCAACAAGTATTACGACTTGCTCCAGATCATAAGAAAGCTATGGAAACTTATAAAAAGGCTAAACTGCTTAAGCAAAAGAAAGAAGAAGGTAGGAAGGTCCTAGTTTTCCTTATTTGATTTTGATAATTAGAAGCAGCATTATTCACGAAAACATCATGTAGTTGTGATTTGCATAAGTTTGCATACTTAGAAATAATCATCTGATGCTAATCAGTTGGATTTAAATGCTTTATTTCGTGGTTATTACAGGCAATGAAGCATTCAAAATGGGTAGGTGGCAGCAAGCCTTGAGCCTTTATAATGAAGCTTTGACTATTGACAAAAACAATAAGATTGTTAATGCCAAGCTCTACTTTAACAAGGCCACAGTATGCGCTAAACTCAACCAAATAAAAGAAGCCGCCGAAGCTTGCTCAGCTGCCCTTGAATTAGACGAAAACTACGTGAAGGCGCTCCTTCGACGTGCCAAGTGTTATGCTGAACTTGGTGATTATGAAGAGGCCGTCAAAGATTACGAAAAATTGTATAAGATTGATAAGAGCAAAGAAAATAAGCAACTATTGCATGAAGCCAAAATAGCTCTTAAGAAATCAAAACGCAAAGACTACTACAAAATACTTGGCATTGACAAAAGTGCTTCTGAAGATGACATCAAAAAAGCGTACAGGTATATAATTATTCTACCATATTCGAAACTATTATATTTAAATTTTTCTCTGTTACACGGGACTAAGAGTCCCGGACCTTTTGAAGGCGTGCGCGGGGCCGAAACCAACACGTAGAGGCCCTTTATGACAGCTTTTTAAAAAAATTTCATGGTGACATAGCTGGTGATTATCCTTGTATGCACTATAGAAATACACCCAAGGATAACCACCAGCTTATGCAGGACTATTGCAATATATATGTGGTAAAAAGAAACTTCTGGGGCTATTGTGGTGGGATGGTAGTGGACTAAGTTAAGGGGAACTATAGGAACCTATGGCGCCTGCCGAAACAATGTATGTGCACACGTAAAAATGGCAGATGGAGACTTGCCAATTCACTAACTGGGCCCCCTGAAAAAAGTCGCTCGGGTAGCAACAAAGGGGGCAACAGGAACGTGAGTGGCTGAAGGGTGGAGAGGCTTCGCTGGACTTTAAACTCAGATCACTTGCTCCCTGAGGGTCCGGCATCACTGGCCCACTCACCACTTACGCTCAGCATCCACCCTCCGAGCAGAGGTGTTCTGCTCTAGCGACTCCACTCTAGACGGCGAATGAAGGCAAGCTAGAGGCGGGAGACCTGTTCCTCGTCAGTGTTCACTACAACCGGCCAATAAAGGCAAGCCGGAGGTGAGGAACGGTGGCTTCTCCCTGGAGCACTCGGGTACCGCGGGGTCGCTACTCCCCGTCACTTCGCTTCAAGGTGCCCTGCGGGACCTTTATTATAATTATTATTGCGATTGTTGTTATTGAGAACACTAACAGTCGGTTCAAGAAAAGGTCATTAAGTTTTAAAGGAGACAAATTTCTATGGTTAAAGTCTCCTTTAAAACTTAATGACCTTTTCTGCAACTGACTGTAAGTAAACTATGGTATTTGCGTCCATTTGGAATTTCTCTATCTTCAATGCAGAATATTTGAAGACTGCAACTCTTGAACATGAGTCTTTTTCATTTCATATGTACCTATAAGTATTTAGTTTGTTAAAATTTGATTTTATAAGAGTAATAATGCAACGTAATAATGTTTCGTTGCAGGAAGCGGGCGCTGGTGCACCACCCGGACCGGCACGCGGGCGCGGCGGACTCGGAGCGGCGCGAGCAGGAGCGCCGCTTCAAGGAGGTGGGCGAGGCCTACGGGGTGCTCAGCGACCCCAAGAAGCGCGCCCGCTACGACCACGGACAGGACCTCGACGACGACGGCTCCGGCATGGCAGGTTCGTATTCACCGTTCCACATAACAATTCCCTTCGACGCTATGTTGGCTGCCCTGAATCTCAATTTATTACAACGTTTTTAACGGTTTTGAAAGTTTTCTTTGAGCACCAATTCACTTTCATCACTTTTTAACGTCCTAAAAATTACAACCTAAATCTACAAAAAACAAAACGATATGACCTAAATAGGAATGACAAGCAGGGGAGCCAACATAGCGTCGAAGGGAAGGGAATTCTTACGTGAAATGGTCAATACCTACTCCACTTTGTAACTATGGCCGCGGCCGCACTGGGACGGCGACAGCGACGCGACGGCGATTTAGTGAAAACAAACTCATACAAACATAATGTCGGTGGCCGCACTGCAGAAACAAGCGACATTTATTTGTTCACGAAATCGGCGTCGCGTCACTTGCTGTCGCCGTACCAGTGCGGCAGCGGCCTAAGATCCGTAAGATCAATCGGAGCTTTAATCACATAAGAGAGAGTTTAATCTCCCGTCTTTAATTATTTCCTATTGTTTCATGCATAAGAAACAATCGAAGGCGGGAGATTAAACTTTTTAGCTACGATTGATCTTACGGCCCTAAATGTGCCCCGCGGTTTCACCTACGTTGCTTGGCTCCCAAGGGTCGTAGTGTGATGGTAAATAGCCTGTACTATTCCTCATGAATTTGTTGGCTATCAAATACAATATTTTTCGAATCCTACTGGTAGTTCCAGAGATTTGCGCTTTCAAACAAACTCTTTAGCTTTATAATATTAGTATAGATAATTGATACTGATTAGTGATTATACATACGAGTACTTGTACGTAGGATCGTAGGTGTCTTATATTTGCATAATAAAGCATATATTATCATAGTATGTATTAAAATTCCGATTTCTTTTCGTTATTTTCAGATATTGATCCTAACGTAGTATTCCAGACTTTCTTCAACCGTGGTGGACAGCATTTTGATTTCCATTCGGGCGGTGGGTTCCCTGGCACCGCCTTCAGCTTTCAGTTCGGTTAATTTTCTTATTTTCGATTTAATAAAACATTATTTCGACAATCAACAAGTGTTATGCATAAATTAATAAATTCGTATGTGTACGTTATAGAATAAAAAAAAAATAGTTCTAGCTGAACACATATACATCATTCCACATTAAAATATGTAAATGTTTCTGAAAGAGTGATTGATTTGGCATAATTTTTGGTTTTATTTCTTCCTTTAGTCGAACAGTTGAGAAAGTTCTGTTTATAATATATTTACATTGCCATTCAATATCACAACGAACTATGACCAAGCATGTTGTTGGGCACAGAACTGATAACTTGTTTTATAACTACATTTAGTCCAGTCATTTTAGCAAAAAATGTATGGGCAACCTCGGAATAAGAGATAATAAGCTGAATTTTCGTATATACCTTCATTTTGGCGTTCTACAAGTTGCCTCAAAAGTCTCATAAAATCTCGTGTCCGCGTCGTAAGATTTTCAAGGTCAAAACAAACTGTTTTTTGCGTTTATCTCGGTTTCTATTGCTCCAATGATGTTAACACCTTTATAAAAAAATGTAGAGCATACAATTTGTGACAAACTTTGTCTGGAACATTTTGTCATGCGCTCAACCGTTTTTGCGATAGAGGGCGGTAAGCGCGCAGCGCTCAGCCATACGTACTGTAAGGTCTACCGTAAATATCTGTGAAACTATCTTGAATTTTGAATTATTTATTAGTTAATACATTGTATTTAATAACATTTGACATATTATTAATATATTCATTTAATAATACTAAATTACATTTCACCCCCGTTGCTCGGCTTCTAAGAGTCATAGCGTGATGTTAAATAGCCTATACAATTTTTCATAAGTCTGGCTACTATATACAAAAATATTTTTTCGAATGCGACTGGTAGTTCCAGAGATTAGCGCGTTCAAACAAACAAACATACAAACTCTTCAGCTTTATAATATTAGTAGATAATAATATCTTAAAATTATATTAATTTATTCAAAATAAATTTTTATTAACTGATAATCCAAAAAAATCTAAATTCAAGGTAGCATTCACAGATATTCACGGTAGAACTTATAGTACGTTTTATGTCTGAAGCTGCGCGCTCACCGCCCTCTATCGCAAAAACGGTTGAGCGCATGACAAAATGTTTCAGATAAAGTTTGTCGCAAATTGTATGCTCTACATCTTTTATAAAGATTTTAACATCATTGGAGCAATAGAAACCGAGATAAACGCAAAAAACAGTTTGTTTTGGCCTTTGACCTTGAAAATCTTACGACGCGGACACGAGATTTGATGAGACTTTTGAGCCAATTTGTAGAACGCCAAAATGAAGGTATATACGAAAATTCAGCTTATTATCTCTCATTCCTAAGTTGATTGCTAAAATGACTGGACTAATTAATGGTGTTGCGTTCAGAACTTTAGTACCTAATTATTATAATAATGACTGATTTGGTTAAGTAATTTTTTGATTGTTAGCCTCACATGCGGAGTAGTGTGAACATGCTTTATGTAATTTAATAATAAATAAAACTAGCGAATAACTATAACTACCTACCTCGGGATTTTTTAAGTAATTGCCCCTTGTCTGCCCGAAGGTACATTAAAGAACTGACATAAATAATACACAAAACGACCATAAAAATGTCCAATTTTTAATAAATAATATTATCTTTTTATTACTCTGTTAAAGCTGAATAACCCTGCCAAACAATGGACTTACTGCTGATGTATTAATATGTAGTTTGTATTGTAATAACCTGGATAAGTAGAATGAGTCCTGTCTCTCGTCTCAATTTTAATTTGAAACCCGATTTCATGATTGTTATATTTATGTACGTGTAAGTAGATACAAGATTTATAGTTTCTATTTCCAAATAATAATCGCTCATCTCTGTATATAACAAAGAAAATAAATGCTTTGAAACTTTAAAATAAGGGAGTTATTTTGTTTAAGATTGGGTATTGTGTTCAATCATCAAGTAGAATAAAAATATAGTTTTAGCTTATTACTGAAATAATCAATCCAATAGTTGAAAAAATTAATAGTTTTTAATCAAGGATTTTAACAGTAGTTTTAATTCAATTAATTATTGCATGAAAATAAAAAAGTCGTGTAACTGAGCCGGTTTTTATTTTGCTATCGGTGCCTAAGACGAAACATCGGTTGAACCAAGTTGAACAAAAATGATACAAACAATAATACACACTTGTTTTAGCACTATACACCGTGACATTTTCATCGCTTTCATCCGGCGATGTAGCCACTATACTCATCATTATGAACAACTTTTACTATGGGACCAACCCGGAAATCGCGAAAAAAAAATCAGCTGTTCCATACATTTATGTTCACATAACTCAACAAAATGTATGGAACAGCTGATTTTTTTTTCGAAAAACGATGTTCCTAACTAGTACAGTTTTTTCAAAATCATCAAAATTCCTTCACAAACATAGTTATGCGGTCCGGATTTTTTCACTTTATACGTCCAAATATGATACGGAACCCTCGGTGCGCGAGTACGACTCGGACTTGGCCGGTTTTTTAGCATAGCTTAGCATTTTTCCAAAGTCAGCGCCGGCTGCCAATTTAACAAACCTAATTTCGATAAAAAGATTAGTTTCGCTATGCTCGACTCATAAAATGCCTACTAAAAAGTCTGCCTAAGAAACTTTTTAGCAGGCATTTTATTAGTCTAGCATAGCGAAACTAATCTTTTTATCGAAATTAGGTTTGTTTACCTTCTCATTAAAATGGATTGACATGAACCATACCTAGGTTATGTTTGGATGTTTATTTGTTTAATAGGTAGGTAGGTAGATACTTAAGTAGGTATGTAAAGGAAAACTTGTTTAGGTACTGCAAGGAATAATTATATCAAAATTTATTTTATTAGGTTTCTAAGGAATAATTATATCACAATAATTTATTTTATTTGGTTTCTTCTTTACTTTTTATTTTCACAGAATCTCTTTTTCGCATTGCTTTATCGTTCTGTGGACGTTTACTCTCAGTTTTACCATTTATACCTTCGAATCTGAAATGAATAACAAGTGTCTATTTTAATCAATAATTATTAGGTACCTAGGTATTACCTATACCTATATGTAGCAGAATGTAGCTCCGCCAAACCCTCTAAAACCTGTACAGTGCCGTTTAATGATGTCCCTACCTACATTAATTATAAACGTGAAAGTTAGTGAGGATGTATGGATGGATGGATAGATGTACCTATGGATGTTTGTTACTCTTTCACGCAAAAACTACTGAACGGATTTTGATGAAACTTTACAGTAATATACCTAGCTTATAGGTAGGTACATCAGAATCAGCGAAGCCGCGGGCGGAAGCTAGTAACTAATAATTTTATGATGAAGTAGGTAGGTATGTAGGTACATACGTTCCACCACTAGATCATACGATTAGGGTTGCCATACGTCCGGAATTTTCCGGACAAGTCAGGAAATATAGGTCTCTGTCCGGAATGCGGGGGGAATCTTAAACCGTCCGGAATTTTCTACAAATAAGTAAAGTGCGCGACAAAGAGGCGCTTCCCCCTCACCCCTCACCATTTCACCGCGCGCGTGTCAAAATTCGAATGATTTGACAATCGATTTGGTTTGTTTATTCACTTGCGCGATGCGTAACGATTTTAATATAAAATTGACAAGAAAGTCCGGAAACATCAAATGTCAGGAGTTTTCTCCGGATTTATTATATTTTGATCTGGGAACCCTACATACGATATAAAAATGCATGTTTTAGTACCGTAAAATGCTGCAACTTTGCACGGATTTTGACGTTTTTCTTCGATAAATCTTTAATCGTTAAGAAAGCCGTATGTTTTTTCAATTACTGTCCAATATTGGACTTTAAGCTATAGGAATACATTTGCTACTAGTAAAAAAAACACCTATAAAGCACCAAAAAATTGCTTTGAAAACGTAGGCAAAGTTGAGGTAAAAACTACAACATTGCCTGTCATAATATCTTTTTAAATGAATAGGTATTTTGGTAACGGATTTGACACCCATATTGCCATGAAGTTCTTTACCACGTCAGACTTCACTGAATCTTGAATAGCACAAGAATTTTTTTTTTACAATGCTAGGCAAAGTTGTGCAGGTTTCTCTAAAACTCCCATACAAAAGTGAGTTCGGTGTAGGGCTGCCCCAAAGGAAATGCAACAATTTTTCTTAATATTCAAATATATTTTTAAGAAATCAAATTGTTGTACTTAAATTCTAATAACATTTTTTCATAGGAAAACAAATATGTAGGTAGGTAATAACATTTAAAAAATAATAATGTTGGTACCTATTACGTATAATAAAAATTACAACAGCAGCCTGCGGAGAGATCAACAAATAGTTTTACATAAAATCAAATAATTTTAATTTATTTTAATTTATTTTATTTATTCTAATTTTTTACATAACAAATAGTTTTACATAAAAGTGGCAGCCCTAACCCTAGATAATGTTGAGTAAAAAGTTGCGAAAATCTGACACAACTTTGCCGACCATGATTTAACGGTTTAAATTAAGATATAATACAGAAAAAACAGTTTAAATACATAAAAGAGCATATTTTCTTTGCTATATAACATATTACGCTAGAAAATAAAGCATAAATACTCACAAAATGAAATTTTCCTGAGAGCCGGTAAAAAGCGAGTATCCGCACTGACAATGAAACTGACACTGACAGTTTGTTAACTAAAATTTGGAGTGACGTATGATCGAATGTTGCCATACAGATTGCCGACTTGCTTTTAGTAATACCATAGACAATAAAAAACATTTCGCAGCGGGAATAATTTAACTTTTTTGAATTTAGGCAATGTTGAGCTATAAAGGCAATGTTACAGCATTTTACGGTACCTATACAGGTGCCAGGTAATTCGACCTATTCCTTGAAAGGGGTTATACTAGAGCTTATTTGCAACAAATTCGGACCCGTAAACTTGGGGTCGAAACTGGGTGGTTTCCGAGTTATTGCAGTTTTTAAGTTTTTTTGGAAATTTTCCTCCTGTCTACCAAAAACTGTTAATTGTAAGAAATTCACTCCACCCTGGGCACTCAATTGATACTTTTCGGATAGTTAATGAACCAATGAATCCTTTGAAAAACAATCTGTCCCAAAAATACCCATAACTTTGGGAAAAAAAGCTTTCTACAGATCATGTTATGAAAATTTGTAAAAACTACCTCGACTTTCCAAGGATGATTGACCAAAAAAATTGTATGACACTTGGCGTACAAACAAGAGTTCCTTGTTTTATAACCTTTCCAAAATCCTATAATACTGGCGAACTTTCTCACAGGCTTAAATAAAAAATGCACCTATTCCAGAGTAGGCAGTGTTTTGATTGCTCTTGGTAATACAGATTTTTAATTGCACGTTTGGTCTGATGCGGGTTTCCTTGTTACTGATGCACGAAGTAGGTTGTAGGACTTACTGCGATGGATCCTGTTTGAGGAAATCAGGCAAGATCCGTTTCTGGGAGCCACAGATTGCCGGTTATGCTGGTAGACATTGAAAACAGTCACTTTCTTCTGTTTGACCATAGTAGTTAGAGCAAGAATAAGACTCCTGTCTTATTTAAGCCCCACCTCATCTTCATTTAAGCCCAAAAACGTCCACTGCTGGACATGGGCCTCCCCCAAGCGTACCCACATTGACCGGCCCTGTGCTTCTCACATCCAACGGTTTCTCACGACCTTCACTGACCTTTCTGCATAGAGATAATGGCATCGAGGTTTTTACAGTCTCTACTCTAGTGGCCTAAGCAGGGACTCTCGATGCCAAGAGATTTCCAAAGTTTACCAACATAAGTGGCAATATGGCTCCCAGAGACAGATCTTGCCTGATCTCATCCACCGGGATCCATCGCCTGTGAGAAAGTTTGTTGAAGTTGTAACATAAAGAATACTCAATTATACTTATTAGATAATTTGGAATGTATGATAACATATATATTGTCTATGATCAAAAATGAACGCATAGATTTTTTTATCTATGTTCCTCCCTTCCTTGTTTGTCTGCTCATCAAGTATGAAGCAATTGTTTTTTTATAATTTGTATTTTTCAATTATAGTACTAAAAAGTTGAAACTTGTTGTCATTTAGAAAAACCTTAACAGGTTATGGGCCCAGGTACGTCAAATTTTGATAAAAAATAGTTGGGTACAGAAGTTTCTTAGTGCTTGTAGATGCAATGTCGTCACCGCCATATTCGCCCGGCTCACCGTCTCAAACTAATCCAACTCCGGAAACAATCAGAATGAATCCCAGTCATCCTCATATTATAGTAATTGAAAAACTTGAAGGTGCTCGCAATTACTCCGCATGGAAATTTCAAATGAGGCTTTTGCTCATTGATGCAGGGCTTTGGACACATGTGGTCAGCGATCAAAATGATGAAAATCAAAATCAACGAGCTTATGCAAAGATTTGCCTCAATATTAGCCAGGCGTGTTACCCGCATGTGCGAAATGAAAAAACTGCAAAAGAAGCTTGGCTTGCTTTGCAAAAGGCGTATGAAAATACTGGCATTAGTCGGCGCTTATACCTGAAAAGGAAGCTTGCTAGAATGCATTATTCTACTTTCAATTCTATGGAAAGATATATATCAGAGATAATATCCATTACACAAGAATTGAGTGAAATTGGCTGCAAAATTGATGACAGGGAGATAGCAGAAATTCTTTTGATTGGGTTACCCGATGATTATGACCCTCTCATTATGGCCATTGAAGGCTCTCAGACAGATTCATTGACATCGGAGATGGTAAAACAAAGACTCATGAGTGGAGATTTTAGGCGTTCAGAACTTTCAACGGCTCAAGCCAATGCATTGATAGCACAAAAATCCAATAGGAAGACAATCAGATGTCATCATTGTCATAAAGAGGGACATATTCGGCCAAAGTGTCCAGACTTAAAGAAGAAACCTGCAGCCAACAGTTTAGCAGCAACATGTGGCAATTCAGCGACAACATGTGACATTACAGCTTCTACAACAATGGAATGTGGAGAGGTAAAGCAGGCTGCTGCTTTGTTCACCGGTTTATGTGGCAGCTCTGACTGGTTGGTAGACTCTGGTTGTACAACACATATGTCTATGCGTAGAGACTGGCTACATAATTACTCTGATGAAAATAAAACTGTAATCACAGTAGCTAATAATCAAACTATTAATGCTAGTGGATCTGGTAATGTTGAGGTTACTTTATGTAATAATTTAAAGAAAACAATTACCAATGTTGTTCATGTGCCAGAAATTGCAGCTAATTTACTATCTGTGAATAAAATAACTCAGAAGGGTTATATATTATTATTTGATGACAAAGAATGTAAGGCATATAGTAAAAATAATATTAAAATTAATGGAAATTGTATTTTTTCAGCTTGTAATGTCAATGGTGTGTATAAACTCAATCAGCATCCAGAATCTTTGATGTCTTCTAAAAATGCTGGTGCACAATGTGTTGATACTTCATTGGTCACAGCATCGTGTAATGATATTGATTTGTGGCATAAGCGATTAGGACACCTCAGTTACAAAGGTATGTTATTATTACGTGATGGTCTTGCCAATGGAATTTCATTTAATGACAAAGCTCTAAAGCCTTGTATTCCTTGCATTGAGGGGAAACAGATAACTAAAACATTTCCGAAAGGTGTATCAAAACGAGCAACTTGTAAATTAGATTTAATACATTCTGATTTATGTGGCCCTATGCCTATTCCCTCATGGGGAAATGCAAAATATATATTGACAATAACTGATGATTTTACTCGGAAATCTTTTGTTTATTTACTTAAAACTAAGTCACAAAATGAAATTCATTCAAAATTTGTTGAATTTAAAACATTAGTGGAAAATCAAACAGGGTTAAAAATTAAACGAATTAGAACGGACAATGGTTCTGAATATTGTAACAAAACTATGAACGATTTTTTCTCTGCCAATGGCATCATTCATGAAACTACTATTCCTTACTCTCCGCAGCAAAATGGAGTGTCGGAACGTTTAAACCGAACACTTATTGAGAAAGCTAGAACAATGCTTCGTGACTCTGGTTTGGATCAGCGTTACTGGGGTGAAGCAGTATCAACCGCTGTTTACCTTAAAAATGTTAGCCCTACAACTGCTTTAAAGAATGCCACCCCAGAACAAATGTGGTCAGGTACCAAAATAGATTTAAGTAACCTCAGGGTTTTTGGTTGCCGAGTTTATGCATTAACTCCAGATATACATCGTAATAAGCTTGATGCTAAGTCCAGACCATATATTATGTTAGGTTATTGTGATCATTCTAAAGGTTATAGATTAGCTGATCCATTGCAACCCGGAAAAATTATCAAAGCAAGGAATGTAACTTTTCTAGAAAATATTTCTGGATGCTCACCTTTTATCCAGAATTCTGATATAATCAGTCCATTGTATTCTGAGCATAGATCAGAGTCTATAGAGAATCCTAATATTGTAATCAATCCATTGAATTCTGGGGAAGAATTAAAATCTAATATTGTTGATAATATGCGAAATATTAATTTAGAACCTATTGTCTTTCATGATTGTACTTCATCAGGGGAAGAAGATGATATAGTGGAACATTGTGGTGATAACCAAGATGTTCCAAATAGTAGTGATAGTGAACAGTATGATAGAATTGAAAATATACAGCAAAATATTTCTGATATAAGTGAACCTACTGAACAATTGTCAAGACCTGTAAGAAACCATCGGCCGCCTGTATGGTTAAATGACTATGTTAGTAATTTTGATGATAGTGACATATCTATGATGGTCATTGAACCCAAAACATATACTGAAGCAATGTCTTCTAAGTGCTGTTTTGATTGGAAATCTGCTATGGATAATGAATATGATTCATTAATAAAAAAGAATGTGTGGGATTTAGTTGACAGACCAGTAGATAAAAATATTATTAAATGTAAATGGGTTTACAAAGAAAAAAGAGATGCTTCTGGTAATTTTGACAGGTATAAGGCTAGATTGGTTGCTAGAGGATTTACACAAGTGCGAGGTGTAGACTATGATAGGACTTTTTCACCAGTAGTGCGTCACTCAACATTAAGGTTACTTTTTTCAATTGCTGTAGATAAAGATATGGACATTGACCATGTAGATGTTAGTACTGCGTTTCTTAATGGGGAATTAGAGGAGACAATATATATGGAACAGCCTCCTGGATATGAAAAAGATAAAAATAAAGTTTGTTTACTAAAAAAGGGCATTTATGGGTTAAAACAAGCTAGTAGAAATTGGAACCTAAAAGTCAATGAGGTCTTACAGAATATAGGTTATAAAAAGTCAAGATGTGAACCATGTGTTTACTCAAAAATAAATAATGAGAGTATTGTAATAGTGGCTCTTTATGTTGATGATTTTTTTATCTTTAGTTCTGATAACTCTGAAAAACAGAAATTAATAAATACATTAAAGCAAAACTTTGATATTAAAGAATTGGGTGAAGTAAAAAACTGTTTAGGTATGAAAGTTGAGAGGGATAGAAAAAATGGTTTATTAAAATTATCCCAAGAGGAATATGTAAAAAACTTGTTAACACGGTTTGGTATGACACAGTGTAAATCGGTTTCTACCCCAATGCAAGTGAATGTTACATTAGAAAAATCTGACAAGTGTGAAGAAAAATACCCTTATCAAGAGTTGGTAGGTGGACTAATGTATTTGTCAGTATGTACACGTCCAGATATTTCATTTGCTTGTAGTAAGTTAGGTCAATATAATAATGGTTACACTGAAGTACATTGGCAAGCAGCGAAAAGGGTACTAAGGTATCTAGCTGGGACATCTAATTATGGGTTGCAATTTAAGAAAGGAAATAACAAGTTTGTTATATTTGCTGATGCTGATTGGGGAAATGATTTAAATGATAGAAAATCATTTAGTGGATTAGTAGTTAAATATGGAGAATGTCTTATTAATTGGGAAGCACGCAAACAGCAATCTGTAGCATATTCCAGTACAGAAGCTGAATATTATAGTTTAGGAGAAGCAGTAAAAGAAAGTAAATATTTGCAAAATTTTTTTATTGACCTATTTGGTTGCCGTTTGCCTGCGATCACTGTCTATAATGATAATTTAAGTGCTCATAATATTGCTGAAAATAATTTAAGTCATCGAAGGACTAAGCATATAGATATCCGTTACCATTTTATTCAAAATGCTGTTAATGATAATTCTATTAGGATAATTTATAAACCCACAGCAGAGATGATAGCGGATATACTAACTAAGCCTCTTCAAAAGTGTAAACATAATAATTTTGTCAAAAGTCTTTGTTTAATTTAACATAGTGTGCCTAGTTTAAAACATTGTTTTACTACATAACTTTAACATTATAAATTTAATAATGTTATCAATTTTTTGTTTAATATACACAAGGTGTGCCTAGTTTCTATCATTGTTTTATTGTCTGTATAATTGAGTAAGGGGGAGTGTTGAAGTTGTAACATAAAGAATACTCAATTATACTTATTAGATAATTTGGAATGTATGATAACATATATATTGTCTATGATCAAAAATGAACGCATAGATTTTTTTATCTATGTTCCTCCCTTCCTTGTTTGTCTGCTCATCAAGTATGAAGCAATTGTTTTTTTATAATTTGTATTTTTCAATTATAGTACTAAAAAGTTGAAACTTGTTGTCATTTAGAAAAACCTTAACAAAGTTCACCAGTATTATACCATTTTAGAAAACATAAAGAACAAGGAACTTTCTTCTGTAGTTTGTACGCCAAGTGTCATACAATTTATTTGGGCAATCATCCTTGGTAAATAGGGGTAGTATTTAGAAATTTTCATAATTTCTAAAAAACAATCTGGCCCAAAAATACCCATAACTTTGGAAAAAAGCTTTTTACAGATAAAAAGCTTTTTTTTTCAAAGTTATGGGTATTTTTGGGACAATTTTTTTTTCTGAAAGATTTACTGGTTCATTAGCTATCAGAAATTCATATCTGTACCGACATACACAATCTGAAGCCCAGCGTTCTATGGGCGTATGCCAGTGTTCTTTCCAAAAAAACTTAAAAAGTGCAATAACACGGAAACCACCCAGTTTCGACCCCAAGTTTACGGGTCCGAAATTGTTACAAATAAGCTCTAGTATAACCCCTTTCGAGGAATAGGTCGAATTACCTGGCACCCTATATGTAGGTAGGTACACTATACACGCTTGTCCATTGTCCACTACCCCATAGTCTGCATGATATCCAGGGATTTCCTCATCGGACTGATAATTATCGGTTCCGGATCGGAATAGTGGAAATAAACCAACCAAGTGCAATCAATAAACGATGCACCATTACCTACTTAGGGAACATAACAGCAACATATTGTATTGTTGGTGTGCTTATTTTAAATAAATAAATATTAAATATCTAATGCAATGCATTAACGGAACCGCAACAGAACCCGTGCACGGGTGAAACAACCGTCAGATTTTAAATTAAACCGGTTTTTATTTTGGACTTGAGCACTTTTGATGGAAACGATGTGGATTTAAGCTTGTTTGAAAGCAACTGTTATTGGACTTAAGCGAATTTAAAAAAATACAACGTGACTTAGGCCGGTTTGATGTAATTGAGTAGTAATAGTAAGTACCTAGTAGTAGTAGTAGTTCATGGACATGCAAAATTTAATATCACATCGCCCTACCGAAAAGTGTGTCTTACCGGCAGGATCACGATCACCAGATCGCGCATGCATTTTCGGCCCAATAGACAATTGACCCAATTGACCATACGTAAAGTCAAAGTCAAAACATTTATTTCAATAATTAGACCATTAGGCACTTTTGAATAGTCAAGCAATAGTTGTCAGTCAGTTTGTCCGTTGAAGCTAGTTGTCCGTTCCAATACGTAGATTCCTATGGAGAAGAAAGGACAAGAATCAAGAAACTCCATAGTTACTCTTTTTCAACTAATTCAAATATACAATTTCTTTGTTTACATATTTTAAGTCCTAATATGTGAGAATAATAAAAAATCGTAATAGAGAATAGTCCAATAGACGACGAGCACGACGAACGAACATTGCAGACGATTGTTCTGCATTGTTCCGTCCGACAGAATGTATATGTGGGTAGGTATACACAAAGGGTATTTCAACAAGGACTTTGGGGGCAACCCCAAGAACGTGATAGTTTTGATTTTGACGTTTAGTTTTTGGCGGTAATCGTAGTAGGTACTTTGGCAATTGTTACAATGATTTCAATTTCGCTCGAAAATCGCATTAATTCAAATCCACTATGTCGTTCTGTTAAAGTTACATTTCGTAAAATTCGTGATATTTTCGGACAACTTATTAGTCCTTCTGAGACCGCTATTAAGAATTTGGTCGTGTTTGAGTCGACAGGCTCGGTACAAAATGTGCCAACACCAACACGCGTTCGACCCGAGTCGTTCAACTGTTCAATTACAGAAAACATCGCCGCCGTGAGCCACAGTGTTGAAGAAGATCAAAATTTTGATGAAAGAATCAACATTTCGCTCACTGAATGCAAAAGGGCCACAAATAAAAAAAAAATGATGGGTTTTTTTTTTACTTAAAAACTTAGTCCACTTAGGCCTAATTTTTACAATTATTTTCTGATTATTTTTATTTGTGGCCCTTTTGTAAAAAACATAATATTTAATTTTTTTATTGCAAAAATGAGGCCTAAATCGACATTTTAAGTTAAAAAAACATCCATAATTATTTTTTTTGATTTGTGGCCCTTTTGCATTCAGTGAGCGATTTGTCAGCGTGGTCGTGGTGGACATTTTCCAGATATCATTTTTAATTCTTAATTGCCAAACTTTTCTCTTTATAATACTTCAATATTTTTTTTTTCATTTTCCTCTAAATTCTTTGTTTTATAAAACAACGTTCTTGTTGAAAAACCCGTTATAAGTGGTAGGTATATACAACCGCTAAACCAAGTGCTTACTTTTTCATTTTAAATGGTTTCTTTTTCTCTAGCTTCGGAGGTTGGTGGTCAGTTTTGAAAGTCTGGACGTAACGCTTCACAACATCAACGTTGACCGTCGTGTTTTCAGGATACATTCGCTTTTTCCAAGCTTCAATTTCGTCTAGCCACATTCTCTGGTACTCATAGGAGAGTAACCATTCGATACGTGATCTACCTTCCTGTTGATACAAGTTAGTAGGTAGTATGCATCATCTGAAGTGATAAGTAGGTAGGTACCTAATTATAGGACCTGATTCGACTAAGGGCCCTTGTGCACCTGTCCAGTTCCAGTCCGTAAAAACGAACGTTTGAAAAGAGAGAGAAGAAGAAAAGAAAGAGAAAGAGTTTTCGAACAGTTTTTTAAGAATCGTGTGACGTCACACGTTTAATACGTGCGGCCTCCCCGCACGTATTGGGTATATAGTGGTATATAGTGGGGAAGGAAGGCAGAGATCGAATTCTATGGTTGGCATTCAAAAACTAATATAGAATTGTAAAAGTCGGTAGGTACTTGTGAAATGTTTTAGTGAAAATTAAAAAACACGAATACGAGCGTTTTCCATCCGTTTCTAACACGTTTTTTTACGAACCATTTTTTTCGTACATTTTAAAAACTGGTACACTGGTGGTAAAACGGACAGGACGGGAAATACGAATACGTGTTGGAAACGGATTATAAGTGCATAAACGCCCTACGATTTGAATATAAGTAACTAGCTTCTGCCCGCGGCTTCGCTCGCGTTTTTGGGATAAAAAGTAGCCTATGTGTTATTCCGATGTATAAGCTAAAGCTATATTACTGTAAAGTTTCATCAAAATCCGTTCAGTAGTTTTTGCGTGAAATAGTAACAAACATCCATACATAGGTACATCCATCCTCACAAACTTTCACATTATTTTATAATATTAATAAGAAGATTGCAGCACGCAATTGTAAAAAAAGGTTCGCCATTCCTGGCCTATAAACAGTAAAAACCGAATGTAGTGCACAAGGCGTCATTCGGAAATCATCCGTTTCCGTTAAAAACTGGATACGAACTGGAACTGCATGTGGTGCACAAGGGCCCTAAGGCCGCGGCCGCACTGGTACGCGCGACGCGACGCCGCCGCCCCGCCGCGTAGTCGCGTCGCGCGCGGTGCGGCCGCTATAATGTTAACGGACTGTGCGTCTGTTTGCTATGGTTCAGAGGCCCTAGACAAGTTACTTTTCTGTTAGCGTTAGCGTCAAACGCTACGGATAAAATGTATGGAAATGACATTTGTGAGTCACGTGACTTTTCCGCAGGTACCTAATGTCATTGCCATACATTTTATCCGTAGCGTTTGACGCTAACGCTAACAGAAAAGTAACTTGTCTAGGGCCTCAGATGATATTGATATTATTTGCCGAGATTTGGTTCTGGAGGATGAAGAGACTATGCCGAAAAAATATATCCTCCGGTCTCAATCAAAAATAACTCGCGTAAGAGCGCACGTAGGTATAGACAGTGGCGTATTTACCCTAGGGCCATGGGGCCATGGCCCGGGGCGGCAGACTGTGAGGGGCGACACAGACGCCTTTCGCGCCGCCCCTTACGCTCAACTTTTTGCAGAACCCTAAACTGTGCGTAGTCCGACACGCACTTAGCCGGTATGGGGCGGCAAACCGGCGGCCATACCGGCATTGTGTGTAGGAAGGAGCCTTTATAGGCCCATGGCGCCAAATTTTGAAATACGCCACTGGGTATACCTAGATGAGAGTGGTGATTAGCTGGATTCACAACGGACGATCCACCGCGCTCCCATCGTGCGCACCAAGCCAAATTCCTATGGAATTGCCTGTGGAATCGCCAGGATACATGACGACGCCGCCGCCGCCCCGCTGCCGCAAAATGACTGGTAGTTGTTAGTGTTACATTGCTGTGCTGCTCACGAATAATAGAAGGTTATAGCAGCAATGTAACACTATCACACAAACAAGTAACTACTAACAACTAGAACTACCAGTCATTTTGCGGCAGCGGGGGGCGGCATGCGGCAGCACGGTGGCGGCGGCGTCGTCTACCTACACGCCTACACGGTCGCTTTATGATCTTAGGAGAAGTCCTCGATACATTACATTTACATGTATGTTTATTGTTTAGTGTTGTTTGGTAGACTTATTGTTATAGGGAAAACTTACTGTAGGTAGGTACTATTAGGTAACTACTATTACAAAAGAATGAACAGTCATCATGCAATTATAATATAGGTCGACCACAATCTGATGGCAAAAGTAGAGATTAAAAGTTGCTAGCAGCATTGAGGTGAATGGATGAAAGAGTTTTAGCTTGCACTGGCAATTTTCAGACTCGTACCTACTAACCTACTTATACTTCATTTAAAAAGTGTCTAGTATGCATTGCCGTACCAAAATCATTTTTTTTTATGCCAGGAGATTCTGGTTTACCTACTTACATGATACGTTAAAGGTTCCCGTCACGTAGGTAGGTACCTAAAAAGAAAACGTTGGATAATTGGATTGTTTACGCTCCAGTGTCCCTCAGCGTTATTTTTACGTAACGGGACGGGACCTATAGGTAATGATAAACACTTACGGAGTTATTATTGACTACCTATCCTTTCTAAACATTAATTTATTTTCATAAAGATAGATACAACTTACCATGAACTTCCATGGTTGGGGATTGTATCTAGGGAAATCTGAAGAAATTATGTTATGAACAGGTCGACACTGTGTGGATCTTTCCCATTTAATACCACCCATACGGCCCATTGCAGTTTGGATTTATATTATTATGTCCATGTGTTTATTATTTAAAAACCATTGAAATAGATAAACTTCAAAATGTGACTTAATGAAGCACCGGCTAGATTGTTATATACTCTTTGGGCACCCGGCATCCGCACGGCATCGTGTCCGTGAAGTAGATTGTAGACTCTTTGGTAGGTACGTCGGCGTCGCATATTTGAAAAAACCGCCCAAGTGCAAGTCGTACTCGCGAACCGAGGGTTCCGAATCATTTTTGGACGCATACTAAGTTTGTTTGTGAAGGAATTTTGATGATTTTGAAAAAACTGTATAAGTTAAGAACTTCGTTTTATTTTTGGTGCCATATTTGGGTCAATTCTTATCAACTCTAATTATTTCAGATTTTTCGCCCCGCAAACTTCGGAGATAAGGGGTGGGGGGGAATGGTAATTTTTCGGTAATTTTTCATCGTATGTCGAAAACTGTGAGACATAAAATAAAAATACAATATTTTGAAATGTGCAGATCAACCCTTGACCTTGACTCTAGTAACCCCACTTTAAAATTTCGGCCCCCACTCCGGCCCCTTTTGCAATGAAAATAAAAATATTTTTGGACTTTTTTCACTTGCAATGAAGTTGAACAAGCATTCTTTATAACTCTTCTAAATTTCAAGTCGATAGCATAAGTAGTTGCTGAAATAAGCGGGTGTGACAGACAGACAGACAGACAGACGAAGTCGCACCATAAGGGTTTCTTTTTTACCATTTTGGTACGGAACTCTAAAAAGAATTCATCACATTCACACGCGAGCCCTTTATATTATGTTCTGATTGTGGGTTCTAACCTCAGATCATAGAAACAAGGAGATATGCCATCATAGCAAATTAGTACGGGAACAACTAATGTCACTTTTAGTACATTTTTCGTCACAATTACGCGCATAATTAAGCGGTCCTTGTGAATAAAAAGATCTCCCACGCATTGAACATTCCGCACACCCTCAATCTAACACTGTTAATCGTCACTCAACACTAACACTAAACTAAAGCACTGTATTTATACCATCGATCGTGTTCGGTTCGTCGCCAGCGCGTACGTTTTTACCCGACTGCGAGACGCAAAGGTGGGTAATGTGTTTATCAGTCTATGTATGTATGTATGTATGTTTATTTCTATGTGGCGTTCTAGAGACCAAATGCGTAGGCCGATTTTGATAATTCTTACGTCAATCGACTCGTCTTAACCTTGCGAGTGTCACTAAAGACATAACAGTAATCAAAATTCACCACAGCGACAACCAGACGCCATATTGTCAAAAAGAAAAAAAAAAAAGTTGATGAACTATGTCAAGTGGGGTGTCGTTGAATAGGTATTTTAAAATCATCTTTAGGTTCCTTTTATCATTTTTCATTTTAAATAATAGTTTAGGATATAATTATAACGATTTAAAGTTGTTCAACAAAGCAATCATTCTCGCTAATTCTTACTTATCCTCAAAACCTATCATGTGGGGTATCAAAATGAAGGGCTCGAAAAGAAGATTACGAAAACATACATTAAAAACTAAAAAGTGAAAAATAAAAAAAAATTAATAATTAAAAAAACCCGACTGCCAAAAAACAACTAAAAAGTTCAAAACAAGAGCACTTTTCAAGCAGTCTGATGCAGTTGGTGGCATAAAATCTAAGATTTAACACAAATAATTGCCACCAACTGCATCAGACTGCTTGAAAAGTGCTCTTGTTTTGAACTTTTTAGTTGTTTTTTGGCAGTCGGGTTTTTTTAATTTTTAATTTACTATTTTTTTAATATGAGCAATTTGCTCAAGATCAGGCATCAAGCTCAATAGCGCCTTGGCACATCTCCTTGTTTCTATGATCTGAGAATCACCCCCACCTCTATTTTTAAAGCATTAAGGCGTGAGATTGTATACCTACCTACCTACTTTTTAAAGAGGTACCTAGTTCAAGGGATGAATTAGTGTATTGTGTATTATATGACAGTGGGGGAATGTGGGGATCAATCAACTGAGAAATTAAAAACGATTATTTTTTTTAGTTTTTATTGGATACACTAGTAGTATTAGATTAACCTAACTTCCACCTGTGTACCTGAAACAATAAAATTAACATTAACATTTTGCACACTACATTGATTGTGTCATTATGTTCTTAATAAAATTCATATTAACAGCTGCTAGTACTAGTTCAAGTAGGGATAACATGGGGGAAATACTTAAATAATCAATTTGTATGCTTTTCAAAGTCCTTATGATACAATTCATATATTACAAGGGTGGAGCAAGCATACTAATATGCCCTCCAATTCTTTACGTTTGTCTCATGATGAGATAACGACTGCCTCAGAGGGGACACAATAATAAAACATGTTCTTAATCAAATAACTAAAATTATTTAAACAGTGCGTGGGGGCCCAATGAGGGTGCTTATGGGGTGCCAGTGTGCCACTCACTAAACCCAACCTTACATACAGATGAAACAAGACAAACTAAATAAATCACAACAGGGTAAGCTAAAATAACTTCCACCCAAGTTAAGACCATCTTTCAGACAGCACCTGCTGCAGAGAATTAATTATAACACAAGCTAGCTTGACAGGTATACCTGCAGTCTTTTTCTGGTTCTGCCTGTTAGAAAAAGGTAGTGTTCATAATTTAGTAGCAAGCAACAAGAGTTGTTCAACATCTGAATTAAAATCATACAATATTTTTGCTAATAATGCTGTGTAGTGTTGTGTAATGGTGTGGAAAGTTTTACAACAGTTTTCTATTTTAAGTAGTTACTTAGAAAAATTGAATTCAACATCACCCTAAAGATATTTGTAAAAAATCAAGGCAGTTTTTTATGATACGTAACCATCAAGTTTATTGTCTGTTCTAGCTTCAACTCACGGATTAACAGACTAAAGTCAATACGAGCAGTTAATTCTACAATAAAATAGGGAGAACTGGAACTTAAACTCTGATAACACCTCAGACAGAACCTGCCGCCATTAACCAAGATAACATTGTAACATGGCTCATACAATTAGCATTATGAACCCTTGGTATGCATTTTTTATGTAAATTTTTCAAATAAATTAATCCAAAACTTATCATGTAATGGAGTAACCAACAATGGTGTTTTATTTAAAATAATACACCACAATGTTTTATAAAAAAATCTAATGTTTGAGTGTCCTCTCTATGCCTCAGTGAATGAATTAATGCCAAACTCAATGCCTCAAATAATAATATCATTGGTGAGCTACAAAATGCTTCATACAAGCAATGATGATACAAATAGGTTGAGAAACGGTTTCCACAAACACCTGTTCATAGGTTAGACACATTATTACCTACTTGAAGTTCTTGGAGCACATGTTAAGTCAAGATCACAAATTGTTTATGTATCACACCACTGCTTACAGTACAATGTATTGTATGAACCTAGAGACACAGTAGAAATGGGTCCTACCTAGGGCTAGGCAGCTAGTTTTATAGATATGGACACGAGGCATTTTAACAAGAATTATTATATTTCTCTAGGTTTGAATTGAGTTTCGTCCTTAACATGAACAACTGAGTAATGAGGATGCCGGTTGACGGCCCGAAACTTGACTAAACAAAATAAATAAATGCCCACGGACGTTAAAGAAAAACGGAAGATACATACCATTTTATTTGGACCTCGCACGCATCTTCCTCCTTTTGCGCTTTAGCCTTCGCATGCGCTTCTTACGCCACTGAAACAATTGAAACACACCACAAATCAAAACGCGGTTCAGCCGAACATAACATGTTGATGAAACAACTTGCTAGTACGTAATTTTACAACTCAAATAATTATATACCTTGGCTCTCATGTTAAAGAAGGTAAAAGTTTAACTTTCCTCCTTCAAGAGGAGTTTGTGATTAATTGTAAAATTCACGATGCAGATATCGGTCTGTGCTCGAGACTCCGTTGAACGAAAAGAAGGTCAATAGCGAAGTTGCAAGGCAATTGACAGTGGTTAGGGCAGTGCTGCCAGATGGAAAAATGAATTGAGCCGATTGAGCGCTAAAACTGTCAAAAAAAGCGCTAGATTTGCAGATTTTCACGAGTCATAAAAGCGCTAGATTCTGCGCTAAATGTAAGACTTATAATTTTATAAAATAGAAAAAAAAACTGAAATATATGGAAATTATACATTTTAATCAGTAATGTTCATAAAATCCATAAAATCAACACGTCACATTGAAGAAAAAAATGGTGGCTGATTGGTCGGTAGTCGGTACGCATGACATGTGCGACAACTGTGTCTTCGGATTTAAAAAAGAAGACTGTTTTTTGAAAACTTGTCTTTTTAGCTTAGTTCACGTTTCTCGATACAGTTAGTAGAGTGGTCTATAGTATATTCCTTGCCCCTTGGGCCGGATCCAAAAAAGCGCTAGATTATGCGCTAGGCGCTAAATTCTCAGATTCGACAATAAGCATGTCAAAAAAGCGCCAGATCTACCGCCGAAAGGGCTAAAATGGCAGCACTGGGTTAGGGATACGATGAAAGATCGATACCTCGTTGAAATCGATACTTTTTTTTCGATACCGAGTATTTTTGTAATCGATTCCTTTTGGTTCGATAATATATCTTCGTAGGACTTGATACTTTTAGATTTGCTAGTCCTTCCTAGAGAATTTATCCTACTACTTTATACTACTTAACTATCCTATTAATCCTACTAATATTGTAAACGTGAAAGTTTGTGAGGATGTAAAGATGTATGGATGTATGGATGGATGTATGGATGTTTGTTACTTTTTCACGCAAAAACTACTGAACGGATTTTGATAAACCTTTCCAGCAATATAGCTTATATATCAGAATAACACATAGGCTACTTTTTATCCGAAAAAGGCGGGCGAAGCCGCGGGCGGAAGCTAGTATTATAAACGTAAAAGTTTGTGAGGATGTAAAGATGTATGGATGTTTGTTACTCTTTCACGCAAAAACTACTGAAAGGATTTTTAATGAAACTTTACAGTAATATAGCTTATACATCAGAATAACACATAGGCTACTTTTTATCCCAAAAACGTGGGCGAAACCGCGGGCGGAAGCTAGTGTATAATAAATGTGTTCTTAATTTCAACTATCGTGCGTTCCACGTAAGAATTTCCTTCGACGCTATGTCAGCTCCCCTGTTTGTCAATCCTATTTAGATCATAACGTTTTGTGTTTTTTGTAGATTTAGGTATGTTTTAAGTAATAGGTATTTAGGACGATAAAAAGTGATGAAAATAAATTGGTACTGAAAGAAAACTTCCAACACCGATAAAAACGTTGTAATAAATTGAAATTCAAGGCAGCCAACATAGCGTCGAAGGGAACTTTATGTGAAACGCACAATATCAGTTTCAGAAATGTATGGAGCCTGGGAGTGGTATACGTACGCAATAAGAATTATAGCTATACATGATAGTTACCGGTTCCTTATGCTTATTTTCTTTAATGTTACTTCCTTTAATTGTAGTTAATTATTTTCTTTGTCAAGGAGAGCAACACAACACAAACATGGTAGATCAACAATTTACAAATGAATTCTGTGAAACGTCATTTTGACAACTGTTGATGTCAATTATTATGTCAATTAATTCAATGTCAGTCAAAATGGCAACCAAAATCCCACATACAACGACTCAAACCTCACGTCATAAAACAAAACTGTCATGGCCGCCTTATTAATAGGGATATCATAATAAAAACTTCATCTCAAATAATTATATTACGACTGTACTCTTCTTCAAATGAATTTAATAATATTTTTATATAAATCCCCTATGTTTTTCCTATTGTTCTATGTACGTATACCAGTTCTAAGATGAAACATCTCCTTTCGAGTTTTTTTTTGTCGTCAGGCTAGCTATTTCATTTAAAATAAGATTAATATTCAGTATTAAAATATGCAAAAAGTACTCGATGCCATATTATAGTATCGATACTTTACTTGGTATCGAGTCGAGCTGTAGAGTACCTATCGATCTTTTTGTTATCCCTAGCAGTGGTTGACACTTTGACAGCATGGAGGAAGAGATCCTTTATTGTCTATGGTTGACTGTCTGTTTTGGTGTTGCCACCATAAAAAACTAAAGGCAGTGAATAAGGTATAGAGGAAGAATGACTAGAGTCCGTGTATCCGTGTCCGTATAGCCGTTTGCGTATACCCATAGACATAGGATCTATAGACAGAATATTAGGCTATGATATTGGCATGGCGGTTGGCCATTTCTTGTTTGTGTGTGGTTCTAGATTTGTATTAGTGTGCGTGACTAGGGAAGAGTTGACAACTTGACCTCATGGTTTAATACGCTATTTGCCTCATTTTGGGAAATGGTTTATATTAATCTTCATTAAATTATAAGCACACTACATTGATATTTCAGGGAGATCTACTGTATTTATCAATAAAAATCAGTGATAAAGTATAAATTTCCAAAACCGCTCCAAAAACGCTGTTTCTGACGGAAGTGACGTAACACGCTAGTAAACGAGCTTTGTCTAGGGATGCAGGAAGTGCCAAAAAGTATCGATATATATCGTATCGATATTTTAAAAAAATATCAATATCGGTTTCGATATATCGAAAAAAAAATATCAAGTATCGAAAACGTATCAAAAACGATATATTTTCAGTAGCAAGACCATAGTCACCATTGATTAAAATGTCACAGTTTTTAGATTTAAGTGATAAAGTAATGTCAGGGACACTAATGCGCCTGCTACACACTCGACGAGTGGCATGGGAAGTAGCGAGGAAAGGAGGCAGAGACATAGTGTGGCAACATTACTCATCATGCCACACGTCATGCTCCTCGTCCTCTCTCTCTCTCTCTCGTCTCGTCCGGCAGAGGGCAACATCGCGGCAAATCACGGCAGCGCGAGGAGCATAGCGATGAGCAGCGCAAGGAGCATAGTCTGGCAGGCGCATAAAAGTTGAGAATGAAAATAGGTGCTAAAAGAACACTGTCTTCTAACATCGTTAAAAATTCAGATCATAGAAACAAGGAGATATGGCATCATAGCAAATTAGTACGGGAACAACTGTCACCACTTTTAGTACATTTTTCAACACAATTACAAGCGCTACTTGTTAATAAAAAGATCTCCCACACATTAAAAATTCCGCACACCCTCAATCTAACACTGTTAATCGTCACTCAACACTAGCACTAAAGACTAAACTAAAACACTGTATTTATATCATCGATCGTGTTCGGTTCGTCGCCAGCGTGTACTTTTGTACTACGCTCAAAATGACCAAACTTAAGTAAGTACCTATCAAACTCAATAGCGCCTTGGCACATCTCCCTTGTTTCTATGTTGTTTCTATGATCTACGGTTAAAAACGTTGCAACTTAATGAAATTCAGTGCCGAAAGGAATACTTAGTGAAACGCACACTACATACTTTTATGAATAGTAATAATACTGACAGATTTATTGAAATAAACTTGTAAAAGCAAACACAATAGAATTTCGTAAAGTACTAATATTTTTTGAAAAAATCACCGATATATCGATATATCGATATTTTTTTTTCGATGTATCGAATCCGATATTGATATTTTTTTTATATCGATACGATATATATCGATACATTTTGGCACTTCTTGTATCCCTAGCTTATGCTTACTCCAGTGTTGCCAAGCTAGATTTTCATTTTACCCTGATGCCTGATTAATTTTACTCTAAAATCATAACTATTTATACAAAAATACATGGCTAAAGTTTTGGTTTTAGATATACAATAAAACAAGTTCTTTCTTAATCAATGGTCATGTTTCACAATAAAAATATGCTGAATTTGTTTAACTCAAATTCAATTCAAATACTTAGGTACCTACATGTATTGCTTACCAAAAAGCCCATAAACTTTAGTTATCATAACAACAATACGAAATCTAACCTTAAAATTTTGAAAGTGACTCCGCGACCGCCGCCGTGTCCTGAATTTTCAGCCGGCACCGGTTGCTAAATTGGCAGCGGGCGCTGACTTTGGAAAAAAAAGCGGGAAAAGGAGTTGGCAATTTGGCATAATTAAAGAAACATTTCATGTTTCATTTGAGTAACATACCTAATTAGGGTCCAAGAGCGAGCGAAGCGAGCTCGGGAACTTGGACACCCCGACACGGACAGGTTAGGTTCGAAGGGGTTAACGGGGGCTTCAGTGAGCGAGCGAACGAAGCCCCCGTCAACCCATTCGTGTTAGGTTACTTTTAACCTTGCAGATAGAAATAGGAGCTCCGCGTACCGGGGCTCCGTCGACCACCTCCCTCCCCCTTGTAAGTCCAAAAAAGTTGTATTTTGTTTTACAGTCAATGTAAAACAAAATAAGTATAAGTCAATCTAAGGTATTTAATTCAACTTAAAACACGGCAACATTAATCTGCTGCTACGGTAGTTTGCAATTATTTTCGTCTGGTATCACTGCTACTCCAAGGCTACTCCGGTTCCTAACGGCATTATTTTTGGGAGCCTAGTCGGCGCCGGCTGCGGAGGCGCTCCCTAAAATTTTACCCTCAAATTTACCCTGAAGAATTCTTTACCCTAAAAATAAGTTGGCAACACTGGCTTACTAGCGTGTGACGTCACCAGAGTGCAACAGGCCGTTCTTGTCACAGCTACAATAACAAAAAATATTGCATTTTATTTTCGTGTAATTTGTAAAAAATATACATATTTTAGTTAAAAATCAAGTGAAATAAGTTTATTTACGCTATGAACTGATAGGATGACCACAATCTGTAGCATATTTTCAATGTTGTCAAGAATCCTATTATATTAAAAACTCAAAGTATTGAATTGCAACGGCGGTTTCAGCTACATTTTAAATATTTATATTGCATAGAAACGAAAAATTATGGGTAATCTGCGTTTTGTTTTTACTGAAACATTTTTCATTTTTTTACAAAAACGCAGGCGTAAAAAATCATTTTTATATAGAATCGAGTAGCTATTATAAATAATAAATAAAAAAATATAAAAGGTATATCACATGGGTGTTCGAATTTATTCGGAATATTATACCACTTTTGACCGTCTCCTTTCTTTCCAAATATTTTAAAAAATATTTAAAAAAATATTTAAAAAAATTAAATCCAGCAATACGTGTATTTTATTTTTTTGTTATCATCACCAATCCAAAAAATCAAATAAATCCCAGTTTATGAGTGATAGAGGTTAGCCTGTATTTTTTTTACCTTGATCCTTGTCCACTTGAAAAAAAAAAAAACAGTACAGAAGTACCAACCTAGACATTGGAAAAATAAAATGACATTTTGTGCATGGTTCACCCGACATATTCGCGCCAAAAGTTTTTATGAGTAAATAATTATTATTTCGGTGTTTACATTGGTTCTCTCGTTACATTGGCACGGTAAGTGTTTTCAGATACATGTTAGCGTTGATAAATATTCTTGTTATTGTGGAATTGTAATTTTTGTCACGATTTAGACGTAAATAAAACAGTGTTACCAACATAATCGATTTTCATGGCGATACGACGATGGGACGAAGTTGTCTTCCACTTTTCATTTGCTGCGCTAGCTCGTATTTTTATTGATTGTTTTAGTAATGAAATGAGTTTCTCTATTATTAAAAGATTCGTTTGTATAGTGCGGTAGTGATAAATACATATACACGTCAAAGTATGCCCTGTTCATTAGCTGTACTGATATCAGCTACGTGTGCCCATACATTATTGTTATAGTAACGGTGGATCCTGAAAATGGTTACGTCTAATAAACAACCCGATAAAAAAGTAGTGAAAATGGCTGAACAGAACAGTACCGCAGTTGTGCCTCAAAGAACCTTACTGGGTGAAGTGAACGAACACATTACATGTCCTCTATGTAGGGGCTATTACATAGATGCAACAACGATTGTGGAATGTTTACACTCCTTTTGCCGAAGCTGTATCATCAAACATTTGCGAGCGAAGAGTTATTGCCCTGTATGTGAAATGATGATAAATTCTGCCAAGCCTAACATCAAATTAGATAAAGCACTTCAGGACATAGTATACAAGCTTGTACCAGGACTATTCCAAAAAGAAATGGAGAGGAGACAACAGTTTTATTCCTCAAGGCCTGGTCCCGCTGCCTCAGCTACTCCTGAACAGAGAGGTGAAGATACTGAAAGAATAATTTTCAGCCCTGAAGATGTGATATCCTTCTCATTAGAATATGCTGATGCAACTGACACTGATAGTATATCCAGTAAATCATCTGATAGCAATGAGCCTCAACCAGTATCAGGAACACCAAGAAGGTTTTTGCAATGTCCTGCTGTTGTGAACATTAATCATCTCAAAAAGTTTTTAAGTATGAAATTTGATATTGATAGCACTCAATTTGCTATTGATATTTTGTACAAGAGAGTTCCTTTACCTGATTACTATACTTTAATGGACATAGCTTACATATACAATTGGAAGAGGAATGAACCAATGCGGTTTTTCTACCAAATAACAGATTATGTAGCTATTCGAAATAGGCTGTTCGAAATCAATAGAAAAGGTTCAGCAGTCTGTCACTTAAGAGACAGGAAGTCAAGTCCTGCTTCTACTGAAGATACTAATGCAAGCAGTCCAGCACCCCATTTGAATGATCAAGGATCTGAAGCTTCTTCAGGAACTGATAGTCCAATGCCAGATGATGTTATAAGTCATGCAAGTGATACATCAAAGAAGAATGATAAAACAGGACAGCAAGGTAAAGATATGCCTGAGACTCAAAATGTAGAAAAAAATACTGACACACCTAAGAAAAATGATGATGAAGTTGAAAAGTCACAATTTTTAAATTCTTTTGAGCTTACTGCAAAGAGCATGTTGCCACTTAAATCATCACCAGTAAAATCTGATGAACAAACTGTTTCTAATGATATTCCATCTAAGAATCAATCCAATACTCCCAAAGTCGAAGAGAAGGTAGGGGAATCATCTAAAAGAAAATATCAGGCGACTCCTCATACACCAGAGTTGAAAAAATTAAAAATAGAACTTGAAAAAACAAAGATTACTAATTTAGTCAGTAGTTTTCCTAGTGTTTCAAATGCAACAACTTCCAGCCAAAATAATAAAGTAGCAGATAGTGCAACAAAAGGAAAAGAGGGAGAAGGATCCTCCAAGAATTCCCAGGTACTTCCAGGTCCAGTAACACCAAATTCACCTTTGTCTATGGCTGCTCCCACAAAAGACATAAAGCAGCAAATAATGAGTACAAAGCAACAAGAAAACCCTGGTGTCAAAAGGGCAGTTTCAGTGCCTCAAAATTTATCATCTCCTAAACGAAAACCACCAAATGATGCTCCTTCCACTATGCAGACTCAACCAGGAACTCAGAAAACGATTTCTCCACTTAAACTTCAAATGCCAAAGCCTGAACAATCAGGAAATTCAAAACCTCATGAAGTACAGAAGCCTGCAATTAAAAAGATGCCAGATTTAAAACCTAGTGGTTCAATGTCAGCACAAAACAAAGGACAACCTGTTAATAAAGTAAGAATGGATCTATTAGCAAATAATAGTGACCCTACAATTGATAGAAGTAAAATATTATCTCAGGTCAAATCCTCACTTGGTGCACCAATCAGTGGAACACAACCATCTGGCGATCCTTTAAAGTCTTTATTTGATTCATGTAAAATTAATATTCCATCATCATTGTCTATTACACTAACTGATCAAAAGTTAGATTCTCGAAATTCTGGTGAAACCACAAACCCAGATCCCAAGAAAAATATGGTAAATAAAAACCTGGCTAGTGCCAGTAACACTAGCCATAAAGTTCCAAGTCCTCCAGTACATAACTATATAGAAATATTAAAGTTGCCAGATACTGACACAAAAAAACAAAAATTAGAAAGTAATAATGAAATCAAGTCAGGTCAACCAAGTAAAACAGATAATACTGCAGCACAATCTAAACCCCCAAGTAAATCATCAGAAAACTCTGCTAAAGGCCCAGTTCCTAATTTGAAGCCTATTTCTGATACTAAATTAGGGAAACAAAGTGGAAATTTTTCAGCTCCTATTACTTTTCAGCAAACATTCGAACAGCAGTTGCAAAGCCTGCAATGTGATAAAAAATCCAAGTTGCCAAAAAACAAAGCACAAGTTCCCAAACTTGTGCCTGCCACTCCAAAATCATTCAATGCTGCAAACAAGACCAGCAACCCTGTGAACAAGTCAAGTACCAATAACATGCCTGTATTAGAAAACAAGCCAAGCGCTGCACTGGATTTGTCTACACCTCACAATGTCCAAAATCAGCTAGCACAACAACAAACTTTTCATAAAGCATTTGAAACTATGCAGTCTATAGACAATTTGGCTAAGAAACAAAATCTTCCTACCAAGGGCATGCCTCTGACTATGCCACAAAGCAATGTTTTCCCTAGTAGTATTACAAACAGATCCCTGAGTTCAGGTGGCAGCCCACTAAGAATTCCTTCAACATCTAGCATGCATCAGTTAAAATTGGACAAAGGTGGTCCAGGTGGATCACAGATGAGCAATAGACAAGATATGGCTAGCACCAAAACAAATACAATGAAGCCTACTAACAGTGGGAGTCCCAATGTGGCATCTCCAGGTTTTCAAATTGCTCCTCATATGTCTCCCAGTACAGCACAACCATCCCCTAGGTCGCAAACTCGTTCACCTAGTTCTTCCCCAAAGTTAGTAATAGCAGAAGAAAAACAAGCAGGTAGTTCTGCTCAAGAACAAAATATAAATCAATCAAATCAGATTACAAGTACTCAAATATCGACTTTGAATTCTGCAAATAATGATATATCAAAATCATCACCAGGGACTTCTAAGCCAGGATTGAAACCTATGCTTTCGACAGGAAGATTACCAGGAATAAGACAGCCTTTAACACCAACCCAGAAAACAAATCCAATTATGAATGCCTCAGCAGATTACCGCATGTCTCAAACGCGACCACAACTGATTCCCCATCACCATGTGCTACTAAGGCATCAAATGGAAGTGAATGCGTGGCTAGAAACCCAACGGCAGTTGGATTTAATCAAGAGTATGTCAACAACCATGGCCCATCAAGCTCAAAACGACTTCAACAATAAAGATAAACAATAATTATTCGTGTTTATTACCATTAGGTATGCTATGATTGTGACAAAAATGGGGCAGGAATCCCTAACGAAGTTTTATTGTGAGTGATATTTTTTTTTTATTCTAGTTAAGTAATTTAATTCAACATAATTACACACATTATTTGAAAGTACCTACATTCAATCGTAATAAAAAAATGTTTTAAGTTAATGTAAATCTCTGTATCTGTTTGTATAGACAGCCAGTATCAAGCTGCTTTCAGACTATGCTATACTATATAGCATTATAGTATATAGCTGATAGCACAACAATATCGCGCACCATACATTGTTATGGACATGTTCACACTACTATACTATATGTATATTATTGGCTTTGTATGGTGCGCGATATTGTTGTGCTATGAGCTATATGCAATATGCTATATATTATAGTGTAGTCTGAAAGCAGCTTAATGCTGCATGTATTCATTAATTTAAATAGTGAATAAGCCGGGGTTCCATTGCTGCTGTCCATCCCTTCATTTGGTTTAAGGTCAGGGTGATTATTGATTAAGGATTATAAATTGATTCAAACATCTAAAGGTCATATTTCATCTCATCTGCAACAAATACATTTTCTATTGAAATACTAATTTAATTTAATTAGCTTTCATTTATCACCGCCACCGGTGTGTGTTTTTATGTCGAGATTTGATGAAAATCATTTTTATGGGGAGTGGCTAGTCCATCTGTTGGGATTTGTTTTCGGATACTGTAAACAATTTTTTTTTTGTTATAAACCGAAGTGCCTACCCACCCGGGTTAGGCACTGTTTGCAAAATAGGGTTTGTCTATTTGCTTTACTACAAATTATGGAACTTTAGTACGTATTTTGAATTGAAGGTTTTAACGGAAACAACCCATAGCTAAGCCCATGGGCGCAGCTAGGGAGGAGGGGGGCGGCAAGGTTGGGCACAAAACTCATTGCCCACCCTAGAAAAACTCGACAATATTGAGAAAATATACTATTGTTGATGTTGTTAAACCCGCGGTGACTGATCAGATGGATGGCTTCCCACCCTTGGATAAATCCCTAGCTACACCAATGGCTATGCCATAATATAGTACTTAAAACATATTTAAAAGGGATATAATATTATTTATAAACCTAAATAATTTCAATCTTACAATTAATTTTATTGTGTCATTGTATTGTATGAAACTGGCACAACAGGACAACTACACAGGTGTGGAATACCGGCTGGTGACACGTTCGACACACAATTGCGCGACATGTCTTTAGCTCGCTCGACTGGTTGTTAGAGCGATGAGTCATAAATGTTCGACAGGTTGTTGGAGCGACATGTCATAGGTTCGACAGGTCGTTAGAGCGATATGTTATAAGCTCGACAGGTCGTTGCTGCAGGAGCAACACTAATGAGTTATTTATTAGTCACTCATATTAAGTAGCTAAGCCGAACCTTACGCATTACGCACGTACCTTTCTATAATGAGTACAATCATAGTGTTGTTATGTTTCAATATATGTATTATACAGTAGGTACCTATGATGCTTAATATCTACTCGAGTGAGTAATATTATTGTTTTTGATGCAAATTGCAAACTATTGAACGTAAACACGTAGCTAAAATATAATGTTGGTTATATGCCGCATATACATATAAACGCATATTATATGCGTAGGGGTTACCCAATTGATGAAAGCCCGTGTACGTACGAAACGAACTTAAGGTTTCATTGCAGTGCCGGTCCTATCAAAATTTTTAGGCGGTGCGAGATCTAAAAGTGGCAGTCAAAATAAAAACCTTTATTTGCTTTATTTCCCGTGAGTCGCGCGACTCGCGCGCTCGACCGATCATCGCCGTCGCGATGGTGATGATCGGTCGAGAGCTCTGAAGCGTCGTTTGTCTCAAGTTTCGGTTGATTTCGGCGCCCCCCCCCTTGATGGCGCCCGGTGCGGTCGCACCGCGCGCACCGCCCTAGGACCGGCCCTGCTTCATTGACTGTCTCTTCAACGACCTGTCGAACAATAGGGCTTGTTGCTATAACGATCAGTCGAGCTAATGACATGTCGCGCAATTGTGTGTCGAACTTGTGACATTGACATATAGTCGACACGTACTACTACCGTTGTACCTACTATAATAATGACCAATGTACTCTGACCATATGTATGTACCAGATGTACTTGTGTGTAATAAGCTGAGAGATAGCAGCGTAAATTTCACCTGATTTTATAACGAATAAGAACTTTAAAATTTTTGGCAATGAAAATAAAAATATTTTTTGACTTTTTAGACGAAGTCGCACCATAAGGGTTCCTTTTTTACTATTTTGGTACGGAACCCTAATAACTGTTATAAAATGACGTAATTTTGTTGAATTTTCCTGGATGGAACCGCCCCTCCTCCCAAACGCAGCGGCACTCAGTAACCAGACTGACATAATGGTAGTCAAAAAGCATGCCGAAACACAATTAAAGCAATCTTAATCGCTATAAAATCAGGTGAAATTTACGCTGCTATCTCTCAGTCTATAAGATAGCATGTGGTGTGGTGTCATAAAATTAATACAAACTAATAAGAGCAGATATCGCGAAGAAGCATGCGGTAATACGGCTAGAATTATGCACCTGTGTTGGAGAGCCTTAAAGCCATCAAATTATAGATAGAAATGTTTGTTTAATACAGTTGTTACAAGATTCTGGAAAAGAATAATATGTTTAATACCAATTTTTAAAACAAAGCTTGTTTTCAATTTTTTATTTTTGTACATAACATCAATTATTTTTATTGTAGGTAAAGAGAATGAGCAAATCTGCCTTACCCCCCAATAGCATTAAGATATTCGCCAATCGATAGAGCTCTATAATGTGAATATTTGTTAGTATTACGACTTGTCTCAATTGTTAGTCCGTTCGGAGTTATGGTCCCCTAAATGTGACAACTTAATAATATCATAATCTTGTATTTCGTCAACTAATTATCGTAATAATAATTTGGTAATAATAACAAATATTCTCCGTAACGACCTCTTTTTACCCGACTGCGGCGAAGCCCAAAAGGATGGTATAGTGTTTCACCTGTATGTTAGTTGTGGGTATGTATGTATGTATTTCCGTTTCTGTGTTCCCTCTTGTAGAGACTAAACGAGCGAACGGATTTTAACATATTACATATTTTTAACATATTACATATCATTAGATTCGTATTGACGTCGCGAGTAACATAGGCTATATGGATTATGAAAAAAACCATCATGGCGGATTTTAATCGCCATTATGTGAAGTCGTAAAAAATAACAAAAATCTGACATGGTCATTTGGGGTATCAAAATGAAGGGCTCAAAAAGACAATTATGAAAATATATATATCTTATAATTACCTATATCTTAATGCTATTAACTAGGCATCCAGTGTTAAAAAGTGGACGTTTAAAGGCTTTCAATATGATTTTTATAAGGGTCTTCATTAATAATAGACAATTATTTGACGAACTACAAGATTATGATATTACATTATGTTGTCACATTTAGAGTGCCGAAACTCCGAACGGACTAACAATTGAGATAAGTCGTAATAATAACAAATATTCACCTTGAAGAGCTCTATCCATTAGTGTATAAATCTTAATGCTATTAGGGGGAAAGGCAGACTCCCATACTTGGGTGCCCAAACTACTTTAAGATTAATTGATATTTTTATACAAGTTACATTTTTGTGATTTGTTAAATTGTATGATATTTATGTTAAATTATGTATTTATGAGTTAATGTCTTTTTTGTTATATAAATTAATGTCATTTAACAATAACGTTTTTCTAATGTCTTACCCCCGTATTAAAAAACATTACTATGAGGTCTCGAACGCACAGTGTACAGAAAACTCATACAAATATGAACATTATTCGTATGAAAATAAGGTTCATATTCATTTAAGCGAATATAAACAAGCGCTTCATACGAATATGAACCTTAACGTAATAGGTACATACAATGTTCATATTTGAATGAGTTTTTTGTTCACTTTGCTATGAGTCCGCATAGTAACGTTCGTGAATACGGGGGCAAATCTCTCTTGGAACTTCAATATGATATGAATATATGGCAATGAAAATAGTAAATAAGGATCTAGGTTCACATATGAGTTGACCATAGGTGTAATCCTAAGTAATATTATAAATGCAATGAAAGTAAGTTTGATTGTTAACTTTTCACGCCTCACCCACTGAACCGATTATCATGAAATTTTGCATATACTTACCTACCTACATTGTCAGGGGTACAGAAAAGGACACAGGGTATCTTTCATCTAGAAACAAAATACTGTTCCCGAGGAAAACAATAACTTTCGACGCTAGATGGCGCTATGAGTATGTCACGCGGACAAAGTTGTGGGCAAAGTGCTAGTAAATAATACGTGTTAAAGTATGAACTTGCCGTTTTAATGTATAGGTAGGCCACCTACGTTAAAATAGCAACTTCATACTTTAAGAGTGCGCATGCCGCTTAGACAAACTCGCAGTTGGGCGCGGCCTAAACAAATCGCTATTTCACCAAGCCGCCGCTGCAGCCGTGTTGAAAGGGAGATAATCAATATTCGATAATCAAGTTCCGTCAAAATTTGTGTTAAAACATGATCTTTCGAGCCTCTTAACTTCCAAATCGATATTTTTTTACTGTTCTGTTTAGCAATAAGGCTAGATAATGACGAGACAAATCGATATCATGCATTTTGAACTTGTAATATCAAATAGTGAAGTAGCTAACTTTCTAGGTTTGTATAGAAAAATAAGTGGTTTGCGCAGCCTTAACACCTATTAACTACTTGCTGGATAGAGTCTAGCAGCTATCAGCTTCTTCCGACATATCCAAGTCATATAATATATGACTTGGATAGAAACAAAGATATAAAGATAGAAACAAAGCTTATATTATAAGCTTTGTTTCTATCTACCTAAACATCCTACAACTTATATGTATATATATAAGTTGTGGGATGTTTAGGTACCACAATAGCTTCAGCAATAACGTAACTTTGTTTTAGTAGAATGACAAAAATGGAATCTCGAAAAAGGCCTTATTCTGCAAGCTAATGAACTGCAACTGAACGCAGTCAGTACTTCAGTAGGCCGAACCCTGAAATATAAAAATTACAAAGTTTTGATTAAATGAATTTATTTTAATTACAACTCCAAGTCTAAATTGCCTATCTTAATGTAAAATTATGATGATGATGATGATGTTTTTTTTTAACCGACTTCAAAAAAGGAGGTTCTGTATTTAATATTTAATTACTTATGTAGTTAATTGTAGTTAATCATATTAATAATGCTATGTTTTACGCAAAAAGTGTGTTGGAAATGTAATTTAATTTGTAAAATAAATCTAAGATCCTGATATGCAAAAGTTTTTCTCAAGTGCTAATAATTACTCGTCCAGCTCCTATTCCATATTCCAATTCCCAACCCACTTGTGCATAGAGCGTCGAGAAAAGGTACATACATGACATACAATATTTTAATTGTTGCATACTGTAATTTTATTTTCCTTTTTAAAAATATATTTATTGCAGATGGCTGGTGTCCAGGCGACTATTCCATTCAGGTCCCGTAAGAAAGTATATGTGAATGATGAAGAAGTCGTCCCAAATGAAAATAAAGACATACTGAATATTAGGAAATCTAGCGAAAGGACACTGAAAAGGCATATAAATCATGATTTAAAGAAAAATATGGATGAAGGTAAGATTGACGCTCTATCTGTTATGTAATATCATTATAAATATAAATTATTAGACTTTTGCCGCGACTCCGGCCGCGTGGACTACAATACCTTGACCATTTTAAATGACCTTAGTGTAGGGTGGCAAGTACCTACTACGAAGAGGTCAAGCTGTATCTTTGGTTCATTCCGCCGGAATTAGATGAAATGTGGCTTAGATTTTAAGTTGGACCCCAAGTAACCTAAGTGAAACCCGCATCAACATCCGTTCTGTACTTTTTGAGTGATGAGCGCACAAACAGATAAACAGGCAAAAAATTAAAAAAATGGGCATATTTACGTTTGGTTACGTCCCCGTATGCTATCCCGACTGTTTTTTCTGAAATATCTTCTATGTACAGACACACAGAGGAATTACATACAGACATGGCTTTTTTACAGTTTTATAATAGTACCTATAGGTACCGGTACACACACAGATGTAGTGAATTAACTCTATTCTATTTACGTGTTAAAATGAAAGTAAATCTTTTCAGATTGCACGCCTGTCAAGGTTTCTCGTAAAGATACAATAGTGAACAACATCACGTCTATGAAGAACAGGTACCTTTTATGTTTACTATTTCTCAAGTAGAATGTGTGCTAAGGCAACATCCCAAATGTTTGTGCATTAGCACAAGGGTGCACAGACCACGGGCGTAGCCAGGGGGGGGGGGGGGTTAAGAAAACTTAAGATATTAACATTAATATTATTAAAATAAAGAGATTAATTTATATTTTATACATATCTTCCGTTTTATTTTATGCACTTTTAGTCGTTTTATTTTGTTGAACCCCCCCCGATACTAAAACCTGGCTACGCCCGTGGCACAGACCTTTAGTGTCAATCTATCTAGAAACATTGAGGCAACAAGTGATGATTGAAATTGAACTGACTCAAGAAAAAACATTAACATTTTTAAATATACTTTGATATTAAATAGGTACAAAACATAAATTGCTAATGTCTGGATGTTGTGCACGGCACTGAATATACCTATCATACGCTAGATTAGGTACATTCGTCATACTTTTTGGGGCAATATAACATATTCTCGCAATCAAATTGAAAAGCTTTCGCGTTCGACCGGTCATTCAAGATTGACGTGTGAGCATCCCTGCCTTACTATGTAACCATCCATACGACGAATCACAAATGTTAAGTTATTTCACAATCGATACGATGAAAGCGATCATTACGGAATGACAATATTCAAGGTGAAATATAATAACTGTAGTCTTCATTAGATATGCAAGGATTAATCGACTTTCTAAATAGAGAAATTATTAAAAACTCAAGTTCTACACTTTTACTTTACCAGTGGTCCACTTATCTATTATTTATGATGATAATTTTATTGGTATTTCTTGGGAACTATTGCCCGCTTTGCTATCCTATAACAATAATCGTTTAAAAAAACAATTTTCTAAATAAATGTTGTGATTGCAGTGAAGAGAATCTAAGACCTCTAACGAGTCGGGAGAAAGAGATCGAATGGTTAGATAATTTTCTAACTGAACATCTTGAAAAGGAACAGTCTGCATCACTATATGTCTCAGGACAGCCAGGCACTGGAAAAACTGCCAGTTTATCGTATATTTTGAACTTGCCTAAGGTATGTGTAAAGCAATGGAAATGTACGGTCGAGACCACGCGTCAGTGGTAACTATCCAGTATAAGCTGGCCTCGTTATTTTATCAAAACTCCTTACTACGCAACGTCAACTTAAGATCAAAGTCTCACCACTGACGTGCGGTGGGCTGTACTAATATAAGGTCTGACATTAGTACCTACTTTAGTTTACCCACTAGGCGGGTCCACACAAGCCGAGCACCTTCGCACGGTAAATGCCGCACGAGGCCCGTAGTGTGGACTCGCCTATTAGTGTCAGCAGAAAATACAAAATGCTGTTACGATCTTTACATAGTCCATTTGATTCTTCCACGTTTATGTGATAAAAACTTCATGGCAAGCCATTCACGGAGCGAATAAACTCGTTTAAGTCTCGGTCGCCGGTCGGTCAGTCGCAGCGAGTGATACAAACGAAACAGTGGCACTATTTCCAACCAATCACTCGTTGAAATTTCTTTTCAATGAGTAGATTATAGGTGAGCGTTACCCCAGCAGGAAAGTAGCTCCTAGGGAGATATGAGTGGGACGAATAATTAGTGCCTAATCTGCTGTAAATGTGCGCCAAATAAAAAATTTGTGCGCCTTGTAGTTTTAGAGAAAAACAGAAAAAACGATTTCTGCTGGGGTAACGTTCTTCCAGCAGGAAAATTCTAAACGAATGATCGGAGAAAGAAATATTATGCATGGGCAGAGAGCTTATATTTGTGCATAAGTGTGCGCCAAAAATATAATTTGTGCGTCTTCAGGTTTTAGAGATATTCCATTTCCTGCTGGGGTAACGTTTTGCAGAATCGTGTTTCTCTAAAACCACTGTATGTGCGCTTGTAGAATAAACATACACGAATAGCCCTTAATTTGTGCGTATTTGTGACAGAATTAGATTTAAGAAAATATTTATAATTTTCAAGTAATCGCGCTTTTTCGAAAATCCGAAAAAAAATCGCAGCGCCTAAATAAGACAACGTAGAAGCTCGCTGAAAACTGTATTCGGTCCTTCTTGACTCTTATAATAACCATAAAAAGTTTCAATAGTGTACATGCATGCGTTATTGAATAATATTGCTGAAAGTCAAAACGACGGTGTCATAACTTTGACGAAAAAATACAAGAAATCGCCTCAACCGAAGACGTGTAAGTGTGAACCAAAAATTAGTGCTTTTAGTCAAAAGTATATAGTAAAAATATTCAGCTTGGAATATTTCGCATTAAGTAGATATAAACAAAAAATTAAATACGTAAACAACGGCTGGCTATCCGACCAAATTCGAATGACTACAAAAAAGCGATGGATTCATACATATCGATGACCTTCTTAACTTTACTCACGAACCGGTGGCAACGTGTTGTGCCCGAGTACACTGAAGTAGAAAAGATGGAAAAAATAAACTTGTTAGTTAAAAATACGAAAAAAAAAACCTAACGAAGAGTTGATTATACTTAGATTGAAATAAATGGAATAATAATATTAGGTATTTTAAATAAACATTTTTTGTAATAATAATATTATTATTATAATCTAGAGATTTTAAGGAGATACATACCTATAGATATTTACCTATAAAAAAAATAGTAGGCCTATGTATTTTATTATACCCTTTTAAAATATTTTTGAATAGTAATAGAGTAGGTACCAATTTTTTTGCACACACTAACAATTTTTGGTTGTCTTTGAAAATTTCAAGGCCAGTTTTACAATCGAAATTTAGATTTAAAAAAAATAAATAACTCGTATTTTGATTAATTTATGGACGATCTGTTTCATATATAATCGCATACTTTAGTTTTATGCAAAAGTATAAAGAATACTTATTTTATCGAAAATAAAGTAGGATACGATTATTATGGTGGGCAACACTAAGTACCAAGGACACTGTTGCGTTGAGTCACGCGTGTTGCGGTTGCACTGTTACACTTTATTGTTATTGTTTGTTTACTTATATATTTTTTAAGTTGGTTGAAAGTGAAGTATTAGTAAGCATATTCGGAGTTCGGACATTTAACAACGGTTTACCATGATGGCACCATCTGCGATGGTAAGTATTTAATGGCATTGTTTAGACTCATACATAACAGTACGTACTAATGCGATCAAAATAAGAATAGGGCCGACCTTGCGCCATATTGTGACGTTTTGTATTGAAAAATGAGCTGTTTTGTAAAAAATCTAATATATTTGGTAAATCCAAGACTCGGTTAAATAAAGTGAAAAAAAAAATAACGTTATTGTTTCGCAAATTCATTTTCTTTGTAAGACTTAGGTACTTACTTTTGAAGTGATAGTTGACAGTTGATGTTCCTATTCTTATCGCGATCGCATACTTAAAACTTTTACTCAGCAAATAGACGTACCAATACCTACTTGATTTTTTTCAGTAGGTAGGTACCGACTTTATTTTTTTTAACCAATAATGTACTAAGGGTCAGGTTCATCGACAAGATAACAGTCACGGCTCAGGTTTCGTCATTGACGATTCGTCAGAAAACACGATACAAACCTACGTCATGATCATGACGGATGGACGTTCACATTGCATAGGGGCCGTCCATTAATCACGTGAGGCTCGAAAGGGGGGGAGGGGGTTAGGAAAAAATCACGAAATATCACAAGTGGGGAGGGGGGGTGTAGTGAGATATCACGTGTATTTATTGGGTGATCTTGGGTAGGGGGGGAGGGGTTAGTTAAAAACCTCACCACGTATCACCAGGGGCGAGGGGGGAGTCAAAAAGTTGCTAAAAACTCAACAAAATGTATGGAACAGCTGTTTTTTTTTCGCGATTTCAGGGTTGGTCCCATAGTAAAAGTTGTTCATAATGATGAGTACAATGACCTCTTTTCGTATTGCCACTGACTTAAATTTCACGCTGTATAATATTATGCCACATGTAATAGTCTACGTCCTAGTTGGTAGAATAGACAAATTGTACAGGGTTAAGTAAAAAAAAATTGGTACCCCGCCAATAAAGAAGTGAATCTAAAATGGCGGAATTAACACTCTCTTCTCTTCACCCTCTCACTTACACTCGCTTCTTTATTGGCGCGAGTTATACCTACAGTTACGAATTTACTGTTTGTATTTTAATATGTAGGTACTTATAAAATAATAGGAGAAACAAAAATCACAGATTTTAAATTATAACGACTACACAAGGTACAAATAATTTGATTGAACTACTTATTTGTGTTCTAATATATTATATAGGCATGTAACTTGATCTGTGATTTGATGCCATAATTACTTTAAGAATAAAAATTAAGAGAGTAAAAATTATAATTTCCGCATCAACAAGCTCTTTCATTTCATATTAATATGGTCACAAAATATATTAAATGTACCTACCTACCTTAATTTAATGTATTTTTTAATTAGCCCCCAAAACTATATCAATATAATTTCCTTCCAACAAACGTCTGAACGCGACTGTACGGACAACGGCTTAGGCTTAATACGTCCAATAAAGAAGGTCATCGATATGTATGAATCCGTCGCTTTTTTGTAGTCATTCGAATTTGGTCGGATAGCCAGCCGTTGTTTACGTATTTAATTTTTTGTTTATATCTACTTAATGCGAAATATTCCAAGCTAAATATTTTTACTATACAGCGCTATAGTAAAAGCCTTAGCTATTTTCATTTCTCTGAACCAGAATCGATAACAGAGCCCATTGGTGAAGAAAATAAAAAAATTTTTTTTTTACATTTTTATCTTAAGATTGTCCCGACAACTTTATAATAGTTGGATAAAATTGCAAAGTGCAGTGACCTTCTCTTCCGAATGCCCGAATGTAGTGTAGGTAATTAAACGTACGCTCGTCGAGTAGAGGGAAGGGCGGGGGTGTCACAAGGCACGTGGCACGCCGCGCGCGCCCGCGCCCGTCGTGCTCATTAGTCCCCGCGAACCTGTGACGCCGTGCATACGTAATGTCTTAATTACTTGCGCCAAACTCGTGCAACTTACGATATTGACAGTTTCTTGAAAACCGCTATTAACGCAAAATACTTTTTATTAAAATGTAGATACAGTTACCGGAATTATTACGAAATGGTGAGAGTGTACAAAGTGGTGAAAATCTTTACGAAGCTCGAAGGCTCTGGAGTTTTCTGTGAGTGGATCACATTAGAACATCAAAACGACGAAGCGCTGTTCAAGTTCAATCGGGGAATCGGATTGTACAATCGAAACCCTCACGCGATTCGCTATTTTATTCAAAGTCACTTAACTGCAGGCACGTAGGTAAGTACCTCGTTATGTTACGGGGTGTAAAGCTGGGTACTCACTTAGCAGTATAGCATGTAATGTATCAGATACGGTATCAAGTGAGTACGTAGGCACGAGCCCGCTGCGAGCCGCTCGCGCGTGGAGCGCTGTAAGCTCGCAGTGACCTGCCGAGTGGCGGTATCACTGCGAACACAAAGGCGGCTCGCAGTGTGATCCCGCGCAGCTCGTAGGTACAGCTCGTACAAGTGGGTACGGCTCGTCCACGGTCCACCGCGTATCTAGACGCGGTGGACCGTGGACGAGCCGTACCCACTTGCAGGTTAATACAGTATCTGATACGCTACATGCAACACTGCTAAGTGAGTACCCAGCTTAATATCGATACCATAACAGTAAGTACGGAGAACAATCGATAGGCCGCGGCGGTCCCGTGGCTTGGCCTCCTAGGTCACCGAAATTAGCTATGAACAATTGTTAAGGTATCAATGACTTTTAAGGTTCGGTTTTTTGTTATTTTGATTTTTATTGATTATGAATAAGGTAAGGTAAGGATTTCAATTTTTTAAATACGAAAATGTTGACGGTCCTAAGCCCGTAAAAGTATGAAGAAAAAATTGCACCGTATGACAATAACGTAGGTAAGATAATTGCATGGCAGGCGGCACAGGTTTAGTAGTTAGGTACCTACAATTGGCCGCTAGTAGCGGTCAGTGACCGCGACGCGAGCGACGAGCGGTGACAATAAAGTTCGTTATTTTTTTGGATAACTTCGAAACGTGTTATCTGTTTTTTCGATAATAAATAACAAATACAAATAAAATTAGGAAATAGTATATTTAATTTAGGACAGGTTCTGTGAAAATAGCTAAGGTATTTATAATAACCCTGTATATTTTTGACTAAAAGCACTAATTTTTGGTTCACACTTACACGTCTTCGGTTGAGCCGATTTCTTGTATTTTTTCGTCAAAGTTATGACACCGTCGTTTTGACTTTCAGCAATATTATTCAATAACGCATGCATGTACACTATTGAAACTTTTTATGGTTATTATAAGAGTCAAGAAGGACCGAATACAGTTTCAGCGAGCTTCTATGTTGTCTTATTTAGGCGCTGCGATTTTTTTTCGGATTTTCGAAAAAGCGCGATTACTTGAAAATTATAAATATTTTCTTAAATCTAATTCTGTCACAAATACGCACAAATTAAGGGCTATTCGTGTATGTTTATTCTACAAGCGCACATACAATGGTTTTAGAGAAACACGATTCTGCAAAACGTTACCCCAGCAGGAAATGGAATATCTCGAAAACCTGAAGACGCACAAATTATATTTTTGGCGCACATTTATGCACAAATATAAGCTCTCTGCCCATGCACAATATTTCTCTCTCCGATCATTCGTTTAGAATTTTCCTGCTGGAAGAACGTTACCCCAGCAGGAATCGTTTTTTCTGTTTTTCTCTAAAACTACAAGGCGCACAAATTTTTTATTTGGCGCACATTTACAGCAGATTAGGCACTAATTATTCGTCCCACTCATATCTCCCTAGGAGCTACTTTCCTGCTGGGGTAACGCACACAGATTATAGCACATTATTAGCAATATTGTCTTGTTAAAGAGTCTCTAAAGTTCTACTTACAAAAAGAAATATAATTTTAATTAATGAGACATTAGAATTATAGATATTTTGAGCCAAACATATATATAATAACTAGACTTTTGCCCGCGACTCCGTCCGCGTGGACTACAGTGAACTGACCAGTTTAAATGACCTCCATAGTGTAGGTTGGCTATTACTACCAAGAGGTCAAGCTGAATCTGGTTTTTTTCAGCGGAATCACATGAAACTTGGCTTATATTTTAAGTTGGACCTTATGCTATCGAACTGTGAAAACCACATCAAAATCCGTTCAGTAGTTTTCGCGTGATGCGCGCACAAACAGACAAACAGATAAACAGACAAAAATTCAAACAAAAATCTTTTCGGGTATAGTTACGTCCCAGTCCCCTATCCCGACTGTTTTTTCTGGAATATCTTCAATGTACAGACACGGCTCTTTTATAATTTTATAATAGTATAGATAATAAATTAAAAATATTGAATGGTTTTAGTACAAAGAAGGATACAAACAAGTATACATTAACTGCACAATGATGAAATCAGCTGCTAGTATTTATAGCCGGATCTGTAAGGAACTGCAGGTGCCAACATCTGGATCAACCGAAAAGGCTTGTTTCAATGCCATCGAAAAATATTTAAAAAGGAAACACAAAATGATGTAAGTAATATTTTTCTAATCTCACCACCTATTCAATACATTGATGATGATTCCTTTCGGCCGATGTCGGTCATGGTAACTCCTTCCAATTCCTAATGATTGTTTTGGCGCTGATGCCCTCGAAGATGGCTTATGTAGACGATCTTGGTGGTAAAACTCCGCGATTAATGTATTACACTCGTATTCACGAATATTACTATGAGGAATTGAGGACTCATAGCGCAGTGTACCAAAAACTCATTCAAATATAAACATTATAAGTATTAAGGTTCAAATTCATATGAAGCGCTCGTATATATTCGCTTAAATGAATATGAACGTTATTGTTATACATAAAATATAATGTTCATATTCACAGTTATTATTGCTTAAATGAATATAAACCTTATTCTTATACATAAAATATAATGTTCAGATTCACAGTAATTATTATTGCATAAATGAATATGAATGAACCTTATTCTTATACATAAAATATAATGTTCAGATTCACAGTTATTATTGCTTAAATGAATATAAACCTTATTCTTATACATAAAATATAATGTTTATATTCATAGTTATTATTTGTTCCAGACTTTTAGTATTAGACGAGATAGACCAATTAGATAGCAAGCGCCAATCAGTTCTGTACACAATATTCGAGTGGCCCGCGATGGCCCAGTCCCGCGTCGTTCTCATCGGTATCGCGAACGCGCTGGACCTGACGGAGCGTACGCTGCCGCGGCTGCAGGCGCGCTGCTCGCTCCGCCCCCACACGCTGCACTTCCCGCCCTACACCAAACAACAGATCATCAGTATATTCACTAACGTACTAGCCAATGAAGACAAGAGCAACGTGTTCTCTCCTATCGCTCTACAAATGCTTGCAGGTAATTTTATTATCTGTATAAAAAATGTTCTTAGTGTTTTTGTTATTTATTCTCAAAGTTATGTAGAGTATATTGATAATTCAAAATAAATTTTCTAGCTAAAATCTCAGCGATATCTGGAGACATGAGGAGAGCTTTAGACATAGGACGAAGAGTCATAGAGCTCGCAAGAAGAACAAAGTTTTCAGATAATCAGTCCATTGACAACATGATGAAGGATTCTACAATAACTGTGGAACTGAAACAAGTACTTGAAGTACTGAACGACGTTTATGGCGGGTCTAGGAAGATCGAGTCGAACGCCGAAGATGGATTCCCGCTGCAGCAAAAACTAATACTTTGTAGCATAATGTTAATGCTGACTAAGGGGAAGGTGAAAGAAATCGTCATGGGGAAGCTGCACGACGTTTACAAAAAGTAAGTTGATTGTTTAAACTTTTCTAGTGATTAAGGCTTCATAATTTAAATTAGAAATTGTCGTTTTATCGTCAAGGAAAACAATTGATATAAAATCGATTAACCGTATAAGATATAATCATAGAGTCCGTACCGTACATTGGTGCGTGAGAGCTCACGTTCGGTGTGATTGTCAGGGTGGCGGCGGCGCGCAACATCGTGCCGCTGGACATGTGCGAGATGTGCGCGGCGTGCGCGCTGCTGGAGGCGCGCGGCGCGCTGCGCGTGGGCGGCGCGAGGGCGGGGCGTGCGGGCGGCGCGGGAGGCGTGGGCGGCGCGCGGGCGCGGTGTGTGCGCCTGCAGTGGGACCGCGCCGAGCTCAGCGCCGCGCTGCGCGACAAGCCGCTCCTGGCCGCCATACTCGATGACGTCAGCTGCCTGCCCAACTAACGCCTTGTTATCCTTATCCTGTCCCAATCGACAGGAGTTTATGAAGAAAGCCTAGTTTAGGTCAGTTACAATTTGTATTAGTTTTTCGACACGCCCAGTATTGTTTGGGTCCGTTTTATAATTCGATTTACATTGATTTGAAGTTTGTGTTTTTAAATGTTAGATTGACTGGCTTGCATCATTCTTAAGCCGGGATTGATAAACGTTACTTAGCACGTGCTTTGGCTTAGACAATGTTCCCTTCTTTATTTACACGCGCTAAGTAATGTTTATTTATCTTGGAATTAGTGTTAACGCAAGTTTAAAGTTAAAAAAATTAGTTGGACTTAAAATAGTTTTTTTAGTGATAAGTGTTATTGTTATGAACTCATACTTCTGTTAGTCGAGGTCGGGCAATATTGACTGAATGAAATCATGTCAAGTAGATTTAACTAAACATTTTAAATACCTACGTGGCTGTGTTTGTAATTAGTCAGGGAAACTGACATACTATACAGAGTTAATTTTAAAGATAGGACTTCAGGGCGAAATCCGAAACTAGATAGATAAAAGAAGTCATGAGCTCGATTTTGGAGAAATCAAAAACGGTATTTTAAGATGGCTAAACGATTTAAAAAAGAACGTTTATGATTTGACAACCAACCCCCAGGTTTTTACAAAATAAACCCAATATTTTCGCCCTGTATACCTTAGTAACTAAGTTATTCGGAAGGTTGATTTAAATTCAAATACACGAGTTTAAATTAATATGCAAAATTGCTGCCTACCGTAACATTTAACATTGATAACAACAAGTGAGATTAAAAAATACATTGCACTTTATTCACATTAAGTTATTGCTAAGTTATTTATTTTAGCCAGTAGATAGGAATCAATATAATGGTTTGTATCTTAATTTAAATGTAATTCTACTAATGCTTAACCTCCTTTTATAATATCGGTTAAAAATTACAGACCTCTATTTTTATTAGACATAATCTTACTTAGGGATGGCGTGAATGTATCTTATTATTTGATGGCTGCAGGAAGGTCGATTGCTAACAATCGACCTTCGACGCAGCCTAAAAAGCAAGCAATAGTAAAAAATATTACAAATTCAATGGGAAGATTGTTTGCCCAGTATGTTTCAAAGAGTAGCTACAATTGAACAAACTAATTTCTCACGTTTTTTGGAATTATTGTTACGTGTTCAACTTCAAATATGTAGGTCATAGTGATGTGTGCGAGTTCTTATTAATCGAAGTGTTTTGTTTTTGTGAGGTTCTTGTACTATGTATACGAGATGGATTTTAACCAAATAACACTATGATTTTGTTTGATATCCTGATAAAATGGTATCCTTTCTCATGATAAGTTATTGTTAAGAACATTTACAGCTGATGAGGACGGCCAGTAAGATTGTGGCTCTCTTACACTAGGTGGACCGCCGACTTTGGCAAGCGACGCGACAGTCGATCGATGAAGACGACAAAGTCTAAGCGCTGTTTACACCAAGTCGTCTGCCGCCTTCATTAATTGCGTGCCGTGTCGACCGTAGCTGCGAATTGTAGTCCTCCAACGACTAGGGGTCCTAGCCAAGTAGCTTTTCTGTTACTACGCCAATCAATAAGTAAAGAGACACAAGTGAGGTCACGTGACATTTCCGCAGGTATAGGTAACGGCATTAATGATCACACATCGCGCATGTACCTACATTTTCCGTCCAATAGACAGTTGACAGTACGTAATAGAGAATGGTCCAATTAGACGACGAGCATAGACTGACGAACCAATCACCTGCAGCCTCGGCGCCCCCCGTCTTCTTCATTCCGCCAAAGAGACCGAAAATCAGCTAGTGCGCAGGTGACGTTTGTGATCAAGACTGACGCCGGGACTCTATACGCGCACTATCATACACTGGGTCGGTTGCCGCCTTCACCGGGTAAGCGAAGTCGACCGTCGCCGTCGTGAAGTCTGTCGGTCTTATGTAAGAGAGCCTTATGTAAGTACCTATATGAGTAAACAAGTCGATCATTATCGGTATATGTATAAACATCTTGTACCATGTAGCTGGGTATTATAAATTATAATGTATATTAGGAATGTATTAATGTTCAATATAAATTGATTAGGTATCTGTTAAGTTTTGACGATAACGTTGCGGATATTGGAATAATTATGTATGTTTGCAGCTACAGAAATAATATTTTCCTATTGCACACGAAATAGACCGGTTATGTTAGCGTAAAGAAGAGGAGGTGGCCTCTCAGCAGTGTGTAAACTGACAAATAGAGATATGGATCCCTGAATTTTAATTAGATCTGGGAATGGTACATGAAATTACGCAACAGTAGCGTTTTAATTACATGTTTGACGATAGTGCTGATTCTGTTGAACATTGCACTAAACTAATTTTAATCACACCATATCTCTTTCTTACAATTAACATTGAAAGAGGACAGAAAATATTAAGAGCTGTCAAATCAGTCTACGCCCTTGTCATTTACGGGAAAATAGTCGTGACCTTTTGCGAAACCGACTAAATTCACATTGAAATGAAGCAAGTGGACGAATTTGACAGGATTAAATATTTTCTATACCTTTCTCATGTTTTTCGTTAGAAAGAGACGTAATGAAACTAAATTAATTTAGTTTGTAAACAACAGAATCGGCACCGATGTAAGCTTTTTGCAACTAAGAAGAAGCTAGTATGAGTTTTTAGACCAGTACTTATTGAAAAATTCAGTTAAAAAATATCTCTTGTATTAAAAATATGCCTTGAATTACAAGGCCCTGTATACCACAGCCAGACGACTGGTCGCGTAGATCTGTTACCGCGATCGATTCTTAAATGAGATGTAAATTAGAATCGTTGTAAATCTCTACTTCAGTACCCCGATCATGAGTTTTTTGGACGTATAGTATCGTTAACGTAAGCATATTTTGAATTGAAAATATACGTTTGTTACACAATGTTTATATAAATTAAATACTTGATTAATTTCTCTGTATTTTTAAAAATGTGCAAATTGTATAAAATTTTATCAAAATGTTCCAGGACTGCTGTACCTATTTTAGATTCAAAATATGCTTACATTAACGAAACTATACGTCAAAAAAACTCATGATCGGGGTACAGTTTAGCGATCGATCCCATTTTATTACGTGACGACAGTTTCGCATTATGTGTTATAGTACTTATTATGTTTTGTGTGTTGTGTCGAATAGTGCTTGCAAAAACTTTTTTGATCTATGTTATCATTTTATCAATCATGTGTTACTACTATTTGTAGGTAGGTACTCCATTTTCTGAACGTCAGTTCAAGCATTTTTTTATCATTCAATTTACTGTTCAAGTCTTATGTGAGATTTGTGTTTTGGATGTTTGCAAACTCGCTTAAATTATGAAATGACGTTTACTTTTTAGTACTATTATGTTTTTTAAGTAGAGAGAGAGCCAAAGTTTTAAGGATTTTGACTTTTGAGGTCAAAATTGTAATTTGTATGAATTGTTTATACATGGTCTAATTCAATAAAAATACTTTCAACACCATATTTATTTTATTAAATCTAACACTTAAAAAGTTAACCCTATTCGTGCGAAATAATACTTTTTACAAATTTTAAATATCTACTAAGAGTGAAATCATTATAATGTGTAAAGTAAGTGAGTAGCTTGGAGGAGATGACTGACTGAAAGGGAATTAACACCGATAGCACCAAGAAAGAGAAACTTTTTCTCAGTATCACATATAAATACCTAAAGTTTTCAATTATCGAAATGACTGTCAAAGAGACAATTTATTATCTTTTCTTTAACTGAAATTCCACGAGAAATAAACAATTTATTGTTATTGTTTTGAGCTTGATCCATTTTTTTCATAATAAATAATTCTGTGAGCTCAAAAAACTACATACCTACCTACTTATTTTGTGGTTCTCGTACAATCTCAGTTCACATTATATTTCACTCTGTCGTATTTAGGATGCGGTTATGGCTATCATTGATTAAAATATCCAAATTGTGAACAATTTGTTAATTTAATAAATAACTTAATAATAGATAGACACTTGGTTTTGTACAATGTCAGCCATCTAAAGTACTAGAAGGCGAGAGTGCGATACGATTGAAGTTTCATAGGCGGAGGCCAGGGTTGCGCGAGCGCACGAAGTTGAGCAGCTCGTCGCTGTCCTCGCACACGAACGGCTTCACGTGGTGACAGGCGACGTCATGCCACTTGATGCCGTCGTTGTAGAAGTTGTTCAAGATCGCTAGACACGACTCATCGTTGCCCTGCACGACAAAAAATTATACATTTTTAATGAAGATAAGGTTTTTGGTCATGTAATAGTGCTGTGAAGATAATTTTTCAAGTTTAAAGAAGTTTGTTTTTTGTTTTGAAGCCAACTTCAACTGACCTGAGCGGCTTCACGGTTGTCAGGCTGCGATTGGCCGTATCCTCCCGTGTATGACCAGTCGCCGGTGTTGCGCTGGGTAGTGGGTCCAACTTTAGCGCCGGAACCCGACCAGAACCAGCCGTTCACATTGGGAGGCTGCAGGTCAGCGCGGTCGCAGCCGGCGAAATTGCATTTACGACCAGAAGTCCATATATACCGGATGTTCCCGCGTGCGATCCTTTGTTTCACGAATTCATTTTCCTATAAAAATACAATAATCATGTTAATAATTTTTCAAATATTTTTATTATCGCTTTCATTAATTAAGGGTTAAAAAAATGCAAAATCGACTATTATTGCGCAGTCAATGTCAATATTCTAGTTGTTTGCCGGTGTCTGTACCTCTTATTATATACTGTATAATCTATGTCTGTACCTAGTGCTAGTATAGGGCTTAGCAGATAGTTTTTCAGTGTTTAAGTGTTTGTGTTTCTCAACGCACACGATACAGGAGGTTCTAGATTGCGGCAATGTTTAGAAAAGTAGGTACCTACCTACCTAGAACAATAAAATTATAATCTACCTAAATTATTTTCAACAGGTCACACCGAGTTAATATCAAAACACCTAGGTACTTATTCACATGATGTTATTATTATAATTTGGTTTGTTCATTATTTATTCTATACACATTTTTAAATTAGGTATATATATTTCTTAAATAAATGTATTCCACTGAGTCCAAGCATTATCTTTATTATTTATTTTTATTAGTGTCGATTGTGATTCCTCCTTCCTCTCGATTATTACCGGTGATTTAGGTGTTTAAGTTGCAAAGCTATCATAAAGCTATGTAGGAACATTATACCTGTTATCTATTTATTATCTTAATATTATACAGGGTGGCAGGTTAGACAGTAGAAATATTTTAAGGGGTCACTGTGCTCATCATTATCAACAACTTTTACTATGGGACCAACCCTGAAATCGCGAATAAAAAATCAGCTGTTCCATACATTTGTGTTCAAATAACTCAACAAAATGTCTGGAACAGCTGATCTTTTTTTCGCGATTTCAGGGTTTGTCCCTTAGTAAAAGTTGTTGATAATGATGAGTACAATGACCCCTTAAAATATTTCCACTGTCTAACCTGCCACCCTGTATACCTATCTACTGTTTACTACTAGACTTTTGCCCACGACTCCGTCCGCGTGGACTACAATGAACTGACCAGTTTAAATGACCTCCGTAGTGTAGGTTGGCTAGTACTACCAAGAGGTCAAGCTGTATCTCTGGTTTTTTTCAGCGGAATCAGATGAAACGTGGCTCAGATTTTAAGTTGGACCATAAGCTATCGAACTGTGAATGCATCAAAATCCGTTCCGTAGTTATCGCGTGATGCGCGCACAAACAGACAAACAGACAAAAAATCTAAAAAAAATCTTTTTGGGTATAGTTACGTCCCAGTACCCTATCCCGACTGTTTTTTCTGGAATATCCTCAATGTACAGACACAGCTTGTTTACAATTTTATAATAGTATAGACTAACTAACGTTGCTTCGTATCTACTTATAAATAATAATGTACTACCAAGCATCACGAATACGATCAATTACCGATTCACAGTCACACAATCAGTATCATTTCCGCCATAAAATAGTGAATTATGTTGCTGCATTTACACCTGATTGCATAAAACAATAGTGTATTTCCTTAGGTAGATAAACTAGGGTTTAGTAAGCCATGGTGTCATGTGTGTTAATGTCAGCGGCGGGAAGTCCACGTCCGTCGCGTACGTCCGGCACAAGAAGTGGGCAACACGGCTGCGGGAGGAATTTGTGCCACGTGCCACTTGCTACCGATCACCTGTGCACAGCCGACGTGACGCACTCGGCCGTTGCACCCCTTTCACGCGACGTTTTCAACGCTCTACAAATCGAATCAATCTATCCTAATGAATATTGATGCGCGCGGTATAATGACTCAATGGATGTAGGAACTTTATACTAATCTAAGAATTCCGGATGTGTGGACTTCTGCACAATTGTACGGATAGAAAAAAAAAGAACCAGAAGAAAATATTCAAGAGGTTATTTGCCGTGCTTTCATAACAATAGACGCGCGTTCGTTGCCATCTTAGGTGCAACCGACAGGAAGTGTTTAGAGAAAACTTGCGTATTTTCCATTGATGAGCTACCCGGATGAACTTTAACAATAGATAGCTATTAAAACAACGTGTTGAATGCTTGCATTAGTACCTATTAGTTTTTATATTATTAAGACATTTCGTCATAATGCAGGTATAATTACCTACTGGTCTCAATTTCTCATATGAGTAGGCAATGTAGGCATTTATTAGGACTGATGAAATGATATTTTATTCTGTAAATAGGTTACAGGTAACACTTTTACACATCAAAAATTGTTTTGATTTTTAAGCTAGATGAGGTCGGTGTTTCCTATCTGACCACCTTTGAGAAGAAACACCGAAACAAACTCAAAGGTCAGTCTCTTTTAAAGTCCAGACAAATTAAAATGAAACTAAGCAAGGACCATGCAGGTTAGTCTGGAATGGCCTTTAAAGGAAAGAGCCATACAGATTTGAGTGGACCTATCCTGACTGTGCACGCATATGCTGAGTATCGTGGTAGCTCAACCCTGACTTAGGGGGCTCAACGACCCAGCGAACATTACTATCAGAAAGGACATTTGGGTAGGTCGCATAAAGTACTCAAACTGTCAGACTGAACTTGAGATCTATACCTATATTATGTGACATAGAAACCCACATCGTACTCACATTCACAAAAATAAGTTAAATTAAATAATAATGTCACCTTAAATGTCATTGAGTAAATACATTATGTCAAAAGAACATAGGATATGTTGGAGTTTATATGTATATAAATTGACAAAGACAATAAAAATGTACTATATGTTAAATTATTTAATTACTTAGACAGTCAAGAGATGACCAGTACCAACTGACAGCGCCCGTTCACGAACATGACACGCGCATCAGCACCGTTCAACTCAACCATTTTAGAGGGAATCGAACGATCCAATACACGTGCCACCGTCAGCGGTACACTAGAAGAATAATTCATCAGGATAGATATGATTAAGTACAATCTCAGTACTTACTTATTTCTTAAAATCAGGGTTATGTTTTAGTCCATTCCAAAATGACGAAATCAGGCATTATGCTTCATGCAACACCTAGATAAGTACATCGTTTTCATCTAAGAGTTCAGCTTTGTTCACAAGATTCATTATTGTGAAATATCTACATTTTTGAAGGAGATTTGCCACTTTATCGTTACGAAATATAAATTGCTATTCCAAATTAAATTACTCCTAGATACCGAACGTTTCGTCCATACAATTTGCAGGTGGATCATGGCGTGGGGAAGACACATATTATTATCACGATCGACCTAGTTGTTCGCATTTAATGACCACATGGATAATGAAGATGATTATCTCAAGGCTCGTCTACATTCGCTGGGATCTAATAGGTAGAATTGTTCTACACTATGCCCCGGTCTTGTGTAAGTACTTCATAGGCTGTACTTAATTTGCAATAGGTAGATAAAATTAAACATCTAACATAATATATCATTTTTTGCTGACCTTGTAATATCATCTTCATTATTCTTCATGCTCAGTGTGCCCAGTTCTAGTAGTCTGAGTTATGTGATGCGCTATTTTTTGCTTTATACTTATAGGTACGACTAGTTGTTTTATGACATACCTGTGGAGTTTCCAGCGAAACCGCGTCCATGCAGTGGCGACGGCAGATGTTCCTAGCGTCGAGCCAGTCTACCTCCAGGTTACGGGTCGGGGCATGCTCCCAGCTGAAGAAATAAGAGTGAAGAACTCCTCGACCGTCGCGGTACGTTGAGTGACGAACTCCTATAAGGATAAAAATAATATTTGTTTAAGTAAATAGGTAATTATTGCCCTTCCTTTAGCTGTGTACAACAGAGGCGAAGGGTCCCTACAATACGATTCCTACCGGCTTCCCTTAGAAAAATAGCACAGGCAGTATTGCCTACTTTGATTAATTAGCTTTTCGTAGCCAGGTAAGCATTTGTAGCTCCGACTTACCTCTTACAAAAACTGACCCTTCGCCACTGGTCTACAACCTACAGGCGATAAAAATGGCGCCTTCCCTCATATGATCGCGTGAGGAACAGTAGGTACAGATAATTGTGCAACATTCCGCATACCTATAAGTCACTTTGTACAAATGCGTGTTACCTATTGAAAAGTTGATGACGACAGATGTAGTTACTTAGGATTTCGAAATGGTGTTTATCTAAAACGTCTTGTCGTTCACAAGTTTGCCGTTTGCACAACACCGCACGTTGTCCTGATTCACACAACCATTGCGGTAAATCTATGTGTATTAGACATATTGTCTATTATTATCTAAGACTGTGGTCTTGCTTGCTTGTGAGTTTGTGAGCAATAAGCAGACAGATCAGTGAACCGAAAAATTTACTTTCATTCAAAACTCCGCCAACAAAATTCAAAACTCTTACATCTGGCCTGCCAAATTACAGCACACCAATTATTTAAGTTTAATTGGTATTGCCAAATCGTTGTGCCTAATGATTAACTGAAACATTGTGCCTTAAACACCTACATTAAGCTGTTCGTGGGATATTAATTAAACTCTCGCTATAATGCGAGGCATTATCGTTCATAAAGTGAGCAATCAAAATGAGCCCATTGTCAGGTCGTTAAATGAAGCGATTCTTTCGTAACTAGAAAGTCCATAATGTATTTTCACATTGTTAATTACCTAACAGATAAATTTCGCGTTAGTAGTATTGACATAAACTCATTCAACAAATGCGTATTGTGTACCGGAACCATTTGCGTATCTTCCGTAAAATAACGTCATTTTAGGAATGTCACCTTTACGTAACAGTGAATGGCTGAGCGTGAATGGATAAATTAAATTCTAATAGATATTGATAAATGTTTCCATAGTAAGTTGTTACTTCCCGTGGATGTACAATTATGTAATTGTCACTAAGTGCTCTCATAAGAACTTCCCAAAGCTTACTGAAGTAGGAATGTGTGTAGGTACATAAAATGATTAGGTAGGTATTGTTTATCTTTGTACGTGTGGTGTACTAACATGTTTCTAAAACGAGCATTGTTGCTTCGCATTTCTGAGGAGAGAAAGTTGCGAAAGAAACCAACGTGTCTTTATTAGCTTCTCATTTTATATGATTGTAAAAATATTCAAAAGCAATTTATTGTAAATAGCTACGTTAGTATTCAAATTCGGCAAATATTACGAAAACCCGTTTGGCAGATATCCTGGTAGGTAAGTATTTTTTGAGTAGGTAGGTACGAGTAGACTTATGTAAGTACGTATTTAGGTAATATGTGGCCACATAAAACTAACAAAGAATCTTTGTTCGCATTGTGAGGGAGTATGTCATGAATACATCGTTCGATTGTGATTGCAAGTGCGCTCCCAAATGACATCGCATGGGACGCGCCACGCCTTCCATGCGGGTACTGAATTGCGAAATATCCACTGATTTCCCATAAGAACAAACTGTCTGACTCCAAAACTGGGCAACTATTCAAAAAAAAATATTGTGATGCTTAGCTTGTCACCTAAATAATGAAAAACAGCGGGCTTAGGTTGGTACGATACCATGGATGATCTCCTGAATCTCCTTTTATAGATTTCTAATGATGGTTATACTAGTACCTACCTACTTACTGACCTAGAATCACCTAGCACCTAAGAATCCTCTTTACACATAACGAGAATCATTACTTTGAAGGCAAGCTACTAGTTACTAGACTTACTAGATACGTTACGTTCGTAGCATTATTCTGTAGAGGTTAGGCTATTAAAACATACTGTCCACTTTAACTATTGAAATGATGCACTTTTAATTAGTTTACTAGTACTACTAGTATTACTTGAACTTTTTAAGTCCCAGATCGTTTTACCTAACTATCTCGTCATCAGTCTTTAACCGACTTCAAAAAAGGAGGTTCTGTATTCGTCCCGTATGTATGTATGTAAGTATGTATGTTTGTATGTGCGCGATATTCTCAAAAACTACTGATTCGATTTGGATGGGGTTTTCACTAACGTAATCTACATACTTTCAGGAAGATTTTAGTATATAATACATTAGGTAATCAGTCCTATGTACGAAGTTATATGCTCAAATGTACACATTACGTAGAAGATTTACTGCTGAACGAATTCGTGAAAGTAATTTAACACCGGGTAAAGTACTAAAAAGGAAAAAAAAATTTTTTTTCTTACAAAAAAAGATCCGACTTCAAAAAACCACTACAAAGAAAATAATAATTTTAGTTTCGGAAGTCGGTGGCAAAAAAAAGCAAACAAAAACCAAAGCCACCGACTTCCGAAACTAAAATTATTATTTTGGGAGTCACTCACGCATTCGTCCGCGAGCCCCGCCCCGTCACCCTATGCGGCCGTCATGTACGGCCGCAAAACTAAGTTTGTCCTAGGCCAAACTACTTAGTTTATCCTACGCCTGTCAGGATAAAGCAGTTTATCCTAGAACAAACTAGTTTGTCCTACAAACTTTAGGCTTATCTATATAGTTTGGCCTAGGCCGAACTGATTTTGAATTATTAAATGAAAAAGCGACCTTAGGGTCAACGTCAATGACCTTGAGGTCAAAGTAAATGTACAATGAGTCAATGAAACGAACCGAGTCTGGGTGCCCTAACTTTGGAATTGAAACTTCGGCGCTGTAGGAAGAGCAGCCTTCGCGCCTGCGTTTTGTAACGCAAGCTACAATCTACATGCCTCCGGTTTTTATAAACACTAGGGGTAGGGCAGACAAGTACCTACCACATGGAGTCAGGGTTGGCTAGTGGCTAGGTCGGTTCCGCAGCCTATCCTGTAGAATTATTACATTTACCATGCGTGGGTGAAAATTATTAATCATCAATCACTTTGGCCTAGGCCAAACTAGTTTGCCTTGAAAGTTTGTAGGACAAACTAGTTTGTCCTAGGATAAACTAGTTTATCCTGACACGCGTAGGCTAAACTACTTAGTTTGGCCGGTAACATAATTATACAATAGGTACACCGCATACTATAAGCAAGCAAGCACTTTGAGATGACAACATGATTTTATTTTACATCTAAGTAATGGTGTTGATTCTGTTGAACATCGCACTAAACTAATTTTAATCACACTATGGTGCTGATTCTGTTGAACATCGCACTAAACTAATTTTAATCACACTATGGTGCTGATTTTGTTGAACATCGCACTAAACTAATTTTAATCGCTCTATATCTCTTTCTTACAAATATCATTGCAAAAGGACAGAACATATTTAGAACTGTCAAATTAGTCTACGCCCTTGTCATTTACGGGAAAATAGTCATGACCTTTTGCGATTACGACTAAATTGACATTAAAACTGTTCAAGTGGACTAATTTGACAGGATTAAATATCTGCCATCCCTCTCTCATGTTTTTTATTAGAAAGAGACTTATCAAGACTAAATTAGTTTAGTTCGTAAACAACAGAATCGGCACCAATACCTACCATAGTCTTTCTTTGTTACTGATAATAATAAAGTGATCAGAAAAAAAAAGTGGTTTTCGCTACAATTTTATACGAGGTAAATTTTTATGAAACAATTACAGGTAACATTTTTATGATCTGAAAGAAAAGTATGTTTGAATTGAATTACATTACAATTAGCACTAAGCAAGAATGCGTTACAACGGTGCGTGAGATGCAATATACTGTGGCCTACTTTGCTCTTGCTTTATGCGCAGACGTGCAAATTTTTCTTTTCGAAGAGTTTCAAGAAAGCGCCATGTATCATCAGGTCTAAATCTCAGTGAATAATCACGACCAGGGATGTAACAAAGTTGGTCTTATTGGAACCGAAGTCGGAGTCGGAGTTTTTAAATTCGGTCGGAGTCACGAGATCAGCACGATCATGCATCGTAAGGATTAGTTTTACTGCAATATTTGGTATTTATCTTACTATTATTTTGGACCTGTCTAAACACGGAATAGATAAAAGTGTTTTGCATTTGCCGCATAGGTACGTCTACTGTTTCGCGTAGAGTTCAAATTACATGTTCTACATTTGCCATCTACTATACGTGTGGACGTGCTTTGATACATAATTGAAAATGACACACGTTACTTTAAAATAGGTACTTTAAATCCATAGTGTCCTATAACCCGGCACGTCCATTGGATGCAACCTCAATATAACAGTTAGGCCAGGTTCACATGATAAGCGCTTAACGCGCGTTTACAACTAAGTACATCCATTTCACATGAGAGACCGTTCACATGCTAACGCGCGTATTTGCGCTTGTCATGTGAACGTGGTCTTAAGGAGAACAGCGTATAGGTACCTACCTAGAGGCTAAACACCACCAGCCATTATGCGAGAAGAATATACGGTAACTAGCTGATGATGTTCGATATTCCACCGTGTAGATACCTACGTTCGTGTCATCATAAGTCATAACTTCATAAGTCATCATAAATTATTTTATGTACCTAAACCTCCTAATTACATAATCCTCTTAGCTTTGCTCAAGCCTGCATTATACTTACTGTTTGCACAGCTCCTTGGGTCAGGTAGAGCTAGACGCCTCTGGGCATCAGCAACGCATAGTACGGCCATCAAGGCGACGGCCGCCAGGCACACGTGCCGGCTCATCTGTGTAGACAATAACGTTTCTGTGTCACAATAATATAAATAAAACAGTTGTTGAATATGGCCAATTGCACCGGGAAAGACTGATGGTGCGAAACCATGGCCACGAATAGGTGTGGTCGATGTTAGTCGGCCGCGACCGGCCCGACACTCAGCTGGTGGTAGATACTGGTACTGACACCGGTGTCGGGCGTTCGTTTTGACGAAAGTGGTCACGGGTGAGCCCGTATTGCAAGTTCGCTTTCTTTTAGTTATGCAGAGCACGAATGCTCGAGGACAATCGATACGTGAGATGAATTTATTTTGTTGTATTTGTGAAAGCAAAACCCGCCTCGCTGACCTCCTTGTTGTGAGTTTAAATGTTTGCGTGAAAAGCTACTCAGTGCGAGAAATCGTCGATTTGGGACGCATTTTATTATGGTAACGGAAAGCCGCGTCGTTCGCTTCATGTCACGAAGCTTGTTTAAACATAAAAATGAAAACGTCTTATGTAACTTTACAAGTTTTTGTTTGCCAAACATGAATCACTTTTGTTTGGTCAGACACCAGCCTTATACAGAAAGTTTTACGAAAGTAAAAAGTCGCGGTTGTTTTTTGAACGATTTCATACAGTTTTTAACACTTCATAGAACCTAAATATAGATAGGTTTCATTTGTAATTTAAATTGATAACAACCTATTCTGTTTTCATTGATATTTTTTTATTATGGTTAGTTCTGTATTAGGTAGGTAACTTTTATGATTAACAGCTTAGAATTTTGTGGTTATATAAATTGTAGGTACCTATACCAATTTATATGTAGATAGGTCTGTACTTTTTCCATGTTCTTATTTTATATCTAAGTACCTACTTATTTATGTGCAATTGTTTTTTTTTAAATGCAGCAACGCCTTGCATCTTTAAAAATGCATCGCGGAAAACACGATTTCACTACGAAAAGTTAGAACTTTCTGTTGGATTATGTATTGTTGGAAATGTAGAATATTAACGTTGAAATAAAAATATCACTCACAACAGTAAAATACAAGTAAGTTTCACTTCTTATGATTATAGCGTTGATAAAGGCAGCGCGTACCTCTGAAATAATGTCGAACGGAGTAAGTTGATGATGCGCTTGCGTGCGGCCGAGCGGATGCGCGTGCGTCTATGTCGGTACGCGGTGCACAGGTGTGTAGTGCGGCGGTGTCGGAGGGACTGACGCAGCCGCAGCTCTCCTCTCTAATTAAGCCTCCGACATTCATTCACTTTCACTTCCAATACCAGAGAAGACCCACCCGCTTCGCCGCACCTCTTCACCGTACTGAACCTAAAGACCTTCTGGAGGTCGTAGCCGGATACGACTGGGAGTTTACATAACAAATACTAGTACCTACCGTAAACAATTACAACTCAAATTAAATAAATTGGCTAGCTTTGAGTCGGTATCATGAATTCATGACCTGATTTAGACAAAACTTTGTTGGGTAGGTACCTACCTCAGATCATAGAAACATTCTATGATCTGAGGTACCTAGGCACCTACCTATTGTAGAGACAACAAAAACCTTTAGGCAGGAACAATAAAGTACCTACCTACTTACTACTTTTTGTTAATTTAAAGGAAATGACTCCGCGATCAGCGCTGTGTCCTGAATTTGCAGCCAGCGCCCTTCGTGTTAGGTTACTTTTAACCGGAGACCCGCGCGCGTAGCGGGATCCGTCGACCACCTCCCTCCCCCTTGTAAGTCCAACAAAGTTGTATTTTGTTTTACATTGACACTGTAATTTAAAAGTCAGTCTAAGGTAGGTAATTCAACTTATAACACGGCAACATTAATCTGCTGCTACGGTAGTTTGCAATTATTTTCGTCTGGTAACACTGCTACTCTAAGGCGTACTTCGGTTCCCAACGGCGTTATTTTTGGGAGCCAGCGCCGGCTGCGGAGGCACTCCCTAATTTAAATTAGATAATTGGCACCTAAATTATTTGTTTAAAAGCTGTTAGTACCTATAAAAAAACCGGCCAAGTGCGAGTCGTACTCGCGCACCGAGGGTTCCGTATCATTTTTGGACGTATAAAGTGAAAAAAACCGGACCGCATAACTAAGTTTGTTTGTGAAGGAATTTTGATGATTTTGAAAAAACTGTACTAGTTAGGAACATCGTTTTATTTTTGGTGCAATATTTGGGTCAATTCCTATCAGCTCTAATTATTTCAGATTATTTTTTTCATTTGCAATAAAGTTGGGCAAGCATTCTTTATAACTGTTCCAAATTTCAAGTCGATAGCATTAGTAATTGCTGAAATAAGCAGGTGTGACAGACAGACAGACAGACGAAGTCGCACCATAAGGGTTCCTTTTTTACCATTTTGGTACGGAACCCTAAAAATAGATGAATATAATGAAATAAAGAACGACTCCAATATTTTTATGTTAATAGTGAATGCAAACCTATACTTATAATTTAGCTAAGATTCACTTCAAAACTGACCTTGTTCCTCCAAATTACTCATGTTGCAACTCTTGCGTTTGCATGCTCTTTACAATCCGACTCCTCCAAGTATTCTCTGGTAAGCTCAATTAGCGGATATAGAGGTACCTACTAAGTATCTAGTTATTGTATTTGGCTTTTTTAACAATCAAACGACTAGAATCGTCAGGCATTTAAAGATCGGATAGTAACCACGGATCTTTAGGTAAGTCATCTACAAATGAAGGAGTCTCATGACCCTTATGACCATGCCACACGCATGCCATTCACCTCACATCGCAAAATCAGCACGCTAAGCATTAGGCAAGCGGATAGTACTGTATACAGTATAGGTGACCAACGCGAATGCTGTTTACTTATAAAATTATAATAATATGAAAACAGCAAAATGTAGTCTGTGAAAGAACCGGCGAAGTCTTACTTTTCGTACCCTCTGTCACAGTCAGGTAGGGAAACTGTGCTTCTGCTTTGTACAAAATGTTGCCAAGTCAGTCCCCAATGCAATGTTGTAAAACAAGCTTTACTTTATGGGAAGCTTTTCCCGTCAAGATTCAAGAAGAGCTTTGTTACCTAGGAAGGTAAGGTTAATCTGGTTTGTGATCTAAACTAACCTATTTAATTTAGGTACCTACCTACTACCTACCTACTTAGTACTTACTTACTAAAAATGATAAGCATAACATAGCTTTGACATGTTTAAATTCACAAGAATATACATTTATCAGCGCCAAGTGGCAGAAAATGGAACTTAATTTAAATGTCTGGGCTAGGCAAGTAGTTAAACGTTAGCAATCCTATTTGCCTAGCTATTTGATTGAATGGCTGAATATCATTTAGGCCGCTAGTCGAACGACGCCGTTTAGTAAACAGGCTAGGCTGTTAATTGAAAGCTTAATTATGCAAGTTGGCTGCGACATCTACATAAAAAAAAGATCGGAGTTTTGTGTAGTGTTGCCAAATCAAGAGTAAAACTATCTATAGTTTTCATCGAAAAAGAATATGTAGGTACATATTCAGCAATATTATCGGCACCGATGATCTAGCGTTGCACTCCATCATAGGTAGGTACCTACCTATGATGGAGTGCAACGCTAGATCATCGGTGCCGATAATATTGCTGCTCATAAATTACAAACAATAAAAAACAAAGCAATCGATAGTATTAATACTAGTATCGATTAGAGACCGAATTCAAGTTCAAGCGAGTTACCTTCTCAGTTTACGCAGGATAGTATTATATTTCAAAACTTCGATAGTGGTGCTGATTCTGTTGAACGTCGCACTAAACAAATTTTAATAACACTATATCTTTTTCAATACAAATATCATTGAAAAAGGACAGAAAATATTTAGAACTGTCAAATTATTTATTACTAGCTTTTGCCCGCGACTTCGTCCGCGTTTCCGTCGTTTTTCGTAAAAAAGTAGCGTATGTCCTTCCTCACGGTTCAATGGTTTTGATGTAACAGACAGATTAACTTTCTACAATACTGTTGAAAAATATCGCAATAAGGAACCGCAGAATATTATTATTAATAGCTGTGCCCGCGACTCCATCAGCGTGTAACTCCTTGTGTGTTATTAAGTTAATGTATTGGTAATATTGTTTAGATCACTTTTACATGAGATCTACTCCAGAAACACGAAAAGTCTGCCCTTGAGACGTAAGAGTAAACAAATACAATCAGAAAGCTGCAGGCTCCGAACTGCTACGCTATCGGGAGTTACACGTGTTATTGTGAGTCAACGATAAAAGATAGACTTATGTTGTGATGGGATATTTTTTAGATAATTTTATGTAGAACATTTTCGTCATACATGATTTCTATGTAGCTTTAACCATTAAGGCTGCACACGCGACGGAAGAAAATATGGAGTAACTTCTCCCGTTTTTCCAACATTACCCTTCACTGCTCTGCTCCTATTCATTGTTGCGTGATGAAAAGTGTACTATAACCTGCCCAGGAGTATGAAAAATTAGAAGAAGTAACAAGTTTCGTTAAAATCCGTCGAGTAGTTTTTGTTTCTATAAGGAACATACAGACAGACAGACAGACAAAAATTTTAATGATTGCATTTTTGGCATCAGTATCGATCACTAATCACCCCCTGATAGTTATTTTGAAAATATATTTCATGTACAGAATTGACCTCTCTACAGATTTATTTTAAGTATAGATTTATTTATAAATTAGTCTACGCCCATGTCATTTACGGGAAAATAGTCGTGACCTTTGGCGATTACCTCTAAATTGACATTAAAACTATTCAGGTGCTGGACTAATTTGACAGGATTAAATATCTGCTATCCCTCTCTCATGTTTTTTATTAGAAAGAGAAATAAAAAGACTAAATTAGTTTAGTTCGTAAACAACAGAATCGGCACCAGTATCGATCACACTAATATTATAAATGCGAAAGTTTGTGCGTGTGTGTGTGTGTGGGTGTGTGTGTACCTATGTTTGTTACTTCTTCACGCTGAAACGGCTGGACGGATTTGGATGAAATTTGGCACACAGATAGATTATAGTCTGGAATAACACATAGGCTACCTTTTATCCCGAAAAACGCGGGCAAAGCCGCGGGCGGAAGCTAGTAGTTTATAATTTTTGAGCAGCAATACCTACTATGTAAAGTAATGATAGTAGGTACCTTTTGACACTATCGATAAAGAATCGATACCTACTCTTGCTATAGATCGGCAACACTAGTTATTGGCATGCTAAATTGGTTTTGGTTTGTGTGTGACCTTCAATTGAATTCAAATCGTTAAAGGAGAACGGTTTTCAATAAGACTTGATATCCACATCTAGTCTCATTGATAACCTCTTCAACACGAGGTCAGATAAAAAGCCTCAATTAGTTATTTTATTTGACCTCGTGTCATTCACTTGTGGGATTCTTAAACTTATTTTCATGTTTTATTTTTATTTTGCAGAATTCCTAACCCGATTCAGAAATTCGAGTTTTTGAATCTCCTTTCACCGAAATTAACATCGTACCTATACCTATACCTACCGTAGAAATTACGAACCGATTAAAATTATTTATAATCGGTTCGTTATCGATGAGTTCCGGATCGGAGGGCTGGTTTTTGTTTGTCTTCTTTTGGTAAAGCTCTACAAAGTTAGAAAATTAAACTCTAGAGTTCTCACAACAGTCCAACGTCGAATCACGCACACTGTAGGGTTCCGTAGCAAGGACTAGTTCAGATTTCGACCGCAAAGTACTTTCTTGCACTTTGCCCGCGACTTCATCCGCGTGGCCCACAGGAACTGTACATTTTTTCGGGATAAAAAGTAGCCTATGTTACTCACTAATAATGTAGCTTTCAGTTGGTGAAAAAATGGTTAAAATCGGTCCAGTAGTTTCGGAGCCTATTCGGTACAAACAAACAAAACAATCTTTCCTCTTTAAGTTATTATTTTATTATAGTACCTACCTACCTATAGAAGATGTCAAAAATCGATCTTATGTCAAAAATCGATCTCTAGTAGGGGCAACAGCCGATAGCCAGTAGATTATTGGGAACAGTCATAGTCAGTACCTAAGCCTGCGTTCGTACGGAAGCTTTTTTACGCGCTGTTAAAAAAAGCTCCCGAAGGAAACAAATCTATCCTCCTAGCGCTTTTTAACGCCTAGTTCTAAATCGCGTAGGTATAAGGTACCTACTATTGAATTTTAAACGGTCGGTCGGCGCTAAGCGTTGAATAATTGAATGTGCCTTGACAAACGCCTACCTACGACCCGCGACGACGCTTTTTAAAGCGCGTAAAAAAGCGCCCGTGCATATGAGGACTTAAGAGTCTGACAGATCAGAGTCAGACATCCATTATGAGGATTACCCACACGGAAAAAAAATAAAAGGTGAAAATTTCGTGCGATAATTTAGGTATATGAGCTCCGAAAGCCGTGAAAACATGTCCCTCGCCCTCTAACTTTCCAATCGTGAATTCGTGACACTAAAAAACAAAACGATACATAAAATCGTTTAAATAACAAGATGAGTCAATAACAATAACATATAATTACATACATAACATTTATACATATATAGCGCCTCTGTACCTACACCCATATTTCGCGAGTTATGTAAGTTAAAGTCCCATGTATTAAGGGACGGGCCTTCACATGAATCGGGTACAAATCCAAACTTCCTAATAGAAAAACCCAATAAAACTGCCTGTCCTTGGGATCGAACCCAGGACCACGTTGAGCAGTCACGCTTACGACCACTAGACCCACAAGTAGGTAAAATGTTGCATTTTACAGTTCCAGTGTTAGGTCTGCACTTGCTCATGTTGCTACAAGACAAAAGTCAAAATAGGTACCTACTTAATTATGTATAGTGATTTGATTATTTAAATGGACTTGAACTTTTTACACGCGAAAATTAAACTAAAAAATTCAACGGGACACTCCCGTAAATACTTATTTCCATAATTAAATACTGCATAACGAACGGTCGGGTCAAGAGAAGAATGTGTGAGCGCGATTATGACGATGTAGATTTGTGAATATCAAATAAATGTCGAAAATTACGTATTATTAGGGTTCCGTACCAAAATTTCTGAAAGCGGAACCCTTGTGGTACGACCTCGCCTGTCTGTCTGTCATAGAGGCTGCTTATTTCAGCAACTACTAATGCTATAGACTAGAAATATTTAGAACAGTTATAAGAATGTTTGCCCACCTTTATTGCAAAATATTTTTATTTCTATTTCAAAGGGAGTGGGGATTCAAAATTTTAAAGTGGGTCACGTGGCATACCTATCATATAAAGAGCTTTGTTACACTTGTGTGTAACAAAGCTCACAACCGGTGTATGTATTTTGAAATGTGTGTTTGTACACACATTTCATAATCCATATAGCTGTTTGGTTTTTTTCATAATCCATAATTATAGCCTATGTTACCCGGACTATTAATAACGAATCGATTGACACCTCATTCATCAAAATCGAATGAGTAATTTAGGCGCTACTGTAGAACATACTTAAATACAATCATGCATACTGTATACTTACATAGGTACCTACTTAACATACATAATAGACTGCTAAAATCATAACCCTTTCTTTTGGCTTTGCCGAAGGTAAAAAAGAGTTAAGTAGGTACCTACATTTCCATTCAATTCATGTGTGTTGTATCTATCTATTAGATTTTTTTCGCCATTTACGATTTTAATTTAAATATTTTTTTAGAAAACATCAATTCCACAAACGAACTTAGATAAGAGAGCTCCGGTTTCTTTAACTTTTATACGTCCAAGGATCGTACGGAACCATCGGTACGACTCGCACTTGGCCGGATTTTTTATTGTACTTCCTCTTTTACCTCTATCGGTGTATAGATGTAGGGTCATTGCGCTGGATAGCGGACGATTAGCGGAGTGTCCAACTTTACGTTAATATATTAGTATGAAATATTCATAGAAAATTTATTGAACGTATTTGTATGGATACCAGATATTATGAAGATTGAATTAAGAAGTAAAAAAATGACATACATAGCTGTAAATTAATTTTAGAGGTGTTTAATCGCAAAACATGGTGATATGCTAGTTTACGGACATTTTTTTGGTTTACGGCCACATTGTATCTAGTTTACGTCCACATGTTTTATTATGGTAAATAACCTTTAAAAAGATAATAAAATAACATAGCAGTGTAAATTACGTTGCTCTTTAATATAAAAACAAAATCTAAGTCAGTCTTTCGTTTTTAATCACATCTACATTAATTTTATTAACTTATTTTATATTTTTGTACATTTCTTAATCACAGTAAAAAAGACTTAAAAAAATACAAAAAACGGTCAAGTGCGAGTCGGATTTGCGCACGAAGTGTTCCATACCATTATCTATACAACATTAGACACCATATTATAAGTATTATAATCTTTATTAAGATCGAGAAAAAAACGGCAAAAAAATCACGTTTGTTGTATGGTAGCCCCCCTTAGATATTTTTATTTATTCTGTTTTTAGTATTTGTTGTCATAGCGGCAACAGAAATACATCATCTGTAAAAATTTTAACTGTCTAGCTATCACGGTTCATGAGATTACAGCTCATGGTGACAGACAGACGGACAGCGGAGTTTTAGTAATAGAGTTCCGTTTTTACCCTTTGGGTACAAAACCCTAAAAATAGTAGGTAGGTACTCCATTGGCATAGGGAACAGGGTCCAAGCTACCAGTGGTCAGGGATCTAGAGAGAGGATGCTCCTAACAATGTAAGCCGTGTTTAGGAAAGCTTTCTGGATAAAGACCTTGATCCGAGAGCCTTCTCAGGTGTTGGTCGAGTCTCTTGGCTATTAGATCATTGGCCGAATCGACTATAGGCACAATTATTGCTGAGTGCACTTTCCACGTGCGGAGAACCTAGTGTGCTAAGATACTCGATTTATTTATCTTTTTCGGCCTTTACGAGATGTCCATCATGCGGGACTACAATTTCAATTTTTATCTATTATTTTGCGACATTCTAACCAATCTATCAAAATTAGCAATAATAGTCCGATCAGTGATGAATTGATGATACAGCGATCCCAGTACAATGTGATATGACCATTTTCGTTGACTGGGTCGGGCACATACTTGTATTTCAGAGCAAGTTGCTGGTAGATAATCCTGGCCACCAAGTTTTGTCTATGCCAAGTACTCAACGTTAGCAAGACGAAAACAACCAGAAATTATATTCGGATCGATTCAGCGGGACAGTGGCATGCCCGACAGCCCGACAGATATGTATTTTCGGTAGTTACTCGTCATCATAACTTCGTCTATAATTGCTTTAAAAAAAACCATCGGTTTCTCCAAAGAGTTCGCCGAAACGCAGCCAGAATATGGACGCCAAGAAGTCTGCATCAGACCTATAAAGGGCCCAATAAAAGTGTCCATGTAGCTCCATGAGATTGGTTTTGAGCACTATAGGCTTGCGCTAGTTCTCTTTACCTAATGGGAGTGGCGTGAGTCCATTTGTCACTTTGTTCACTGCAACTACATCTTGGTGCATCCCTACTTCGGCTTTGAGGAAATATTCCCTAAGATCGCACGCCTCACGGTTTGTGAAGAGTTTTGGTATTTAAAAAGCCTCGACCTCGACACTTCGTGGTCTTCGTTCTCGACACACTTAGGTGGTGCTGGATTCATCTAATATGCAATCGGAAATAAACGAACCTTCCAATTCAGGTCGTCTAATTCTGGCTGAATCCATCTAAATATGCCGAACGAAAACATCAAGACCCAACCAGTGTCGGCACATACCTTGTTGCCACCTGACAAAAGACTGTTAATACGGTGAACGAAACCCCTCAAAGTCAAAAGTCAAAGTCAGCCTCATTAATTCTCAACGCTTCCGACATACGGTACCCAAGTATTTCTAGGTTTCAGTTGCGGTATATGGAATCCATGAGTTGGGATCCCAGGGATTCCATCTCCGCTCGCTTAAACCATGGATGACTGCACATTAATTTGTTGTTCTCGGTGTTGTTGCACTGGATTGTTGTTCTCGGAATGCCAATAATGCCATATTTTCTATGTTTCCCTTGTTGTCTAGTATCCTCCTACTCTAATCCTTTAAACGCCAACTGAAAGATATTATATTAATAAATAAAAATATGCTTGTGAATAATTATCAATTTTGTTCTTTTTACCCGACTGCGGTGAAGCCCAAAAGGAGGGTAATGTTTTTCACCTTTTGGTATGTTAATTAGGAACTTTGGAGGACATCTATAAAAGAAACATTAAAAATATAATACTTATCAACTTCAGTGGTCGAAAACTGAGACATCATAGTGCCATATTCTATTGGCGGCCATTGAATTCCCATACATTTTGTATGGCCGGAAAAAACACGATTTATTTATATTTAGGCGGACGTAAACTACCAGCGATGTAACAGCATATAAAAGAAATATATTTAAAAGAATTTCGATCCTAACCCATATTAATAAGATACTAAAAAAAATTAAAGATGTTATTATTTTTTATGTCTATTTGCGTCCACCAGGCCGTAAACTAACATTTTTAAAGAATTACTATTCTAGTTCGCGGACACTAAATATCTAACAAGTTTTTGAATATGATTGAAAAAGACTTATCAAAATGCATTGTAATAATGCATTACTAGCAATTAAAACAAAAAAAACATGTCACAGATAAATAAAACCAGAAATACTTACCTTGCAAGCAATACGTGCTCACTATTTTTTCGCTAGTTTTACCAACGCATGTGCACCGGCGGTGCTAACGGTGAATTGAACGAGGATTTGTGCATATTTGGGTAATACTACGTAACTAATTTTACTAGGTCAGAATGGAACAGCTATCCTTTTCTTCCTAGAGCCGTATTTCAAGTGGAACTGAAGGATAGAACTCTTATTTTCTTAATATTTGTGCAGCACATCCTCGAAATGTCCGCCTATAGACGCTGGACGGGAAACCGACGCACCTACCCTATGTGTTGCGTAAGTTTTTGTGAATGCCTGGCAAAAAGAAACGACTTGTAAAATTACTTTTTTTAATGGTTGCATGAGATTGATGACCTTTAAATACCTACTTCACGCGAGAGTAAAACCAAGAAGCTGCCATGTTTATTTATAAACTAGCTTCCACCCGCGGCTTCGCCCGCGTTTTTGGCATAAAAAGTAGCCTATGTGTTATTCAGATGTATAAGCTATACCTATTACTGTAAAGTTTCATCAAAATACGTTCAGTAGTTTTTGCGTGAAAGAGTAACAAACATCCGTACCATCCATCTATCCATACATCCTCACAAACTTTCACGTTTATAATATTAGTACCTACCTAGGATATTGTTGGTATCTGTATGCTGATATGAGTCTATTTATTAAGACTACAATTTATATTTTGCAACTATCTACCTACTATGTATCTTACAAACATGTCGTTTACATGTAAGTAAGTATGCAACATCCAATGCATTTGTGCAATACATTATACAAATGCAATGCAATAGCATCGGATGCGAGGTCGTGTTACTGAATGTTTAGATGTACCTACCTAAGTAGGTATCTGGCTATCTGGTACGGTTAGTTTAGTACCTGCCTACGGTACGGCCAGTGAAAGTAAAATAAAGCTAAGATAGTGGGTACCATATGTAGGTATAACCACTGCCCACCACTAAAGTTATACCTACTCGAACTCAACCAATATTTTTTTACCTAGTTACGTTTACAATATTGTTAACAAGTATTTAAGTAGGTAGGTACCTAGGTATATTATTGTAACACCATGATGTTCATGACTACCGAGGGGGTATGGAAAATGTCACGAAAGTTGCACGGCGATACAAAAATACAGTTTAGTGATCAAACGTATTTCGTTACGTGACAGACTCGTATAGCGAATTCTCGACAGGATGTGACATTGTGGATTTGTGGCTGAGCGCAAAGCTTTTTTGCGCTACTGGGTAGGTAGGTACCGTACCTACCTACTATAAGAGTTTGATTACCGCACGGAACGAATATTTCGTAAAGTAGGTAGGTACCTACCCTGCAGATCAGATGATTATTCCGGCTCTGCAATAATCTGGATCATCGGAATGTTAGTTCATTTGAGGATTTTTGTAATGTCTGTAAATGCACCCAAGAAACATATTATAATTACTAGCTTTCGCCCGCGTTTTTCAGGATAAAAGGTAGCCTATATGTTATTCTGATGTATAAACTTTATTATTGTAAAGTTTCATCAAATTCCGTTCAGTAGTTTTTGCGTGAAAGAGTAACAAACATCCATATATTACATCATTTAAAATATTAGTAGAATTTTCGAAGGAAAATCAAGGTAAGTAATGAAACTTTTTGATTTAAATATTCAAGAGCAAACAAAGTTGAATTTCGAATTATAAACACTTTTGTTTTTAAAGTTTTATATAAAAAAAAATTATATCTACATAGGTATTTGAATTTGGAATATTACTAAAGTTGAACGCCCATTTATCCGAGCCGAACGCGCTGAAGGAGCCGACCGAACCGAATTTTCTTAAAGCCTTGCACACCTATCCGTGCCGAAGGAACCGAATCTAACACATATAGAATAGGCTAGATACCGCATGTTCCTTTAATAGTATGAAAACGAATGTGCCGTTTTTCCTTATCTACGATGACGTCACGCAAGTCATTCAAGAGCCTTGGGTAACTATTTGAAGAGTTTTTACAGTTAATAACTTCACAATTTGGCATTTTTATGTCTTCATTGACACTATTTGTCAAGTTTCGCCGGTGCATTTAAAAGAAAATTCAAGTAGGTAGAAGCAAGGCAAGTACAGTACCTACTCCCAAATTAATAATGCACATGCAGATCTTCGCTAATTGTCGTATTCCCGGAAACACCCAAATCATTGAATCGTAAGAGCCCTAAACAATGCACTTGCATTTTGCACCTTGTTCGAAAGAAATAGGAATCAATATCATGTGTACACAATCGAAAACAATTTGGGCGGTCGCCGGTCAGTCAAAGGTCCGTCAGTCGTCTTTATATTGGAGGCGACTGCACGTGTTCTCTCTGTGTGAAATTATATAGAGCTGCTATTACACACCCTTCTTGGTTTTGTTTTCAAAGGTGAATTTAATTTCAACTTTAATTATCTTATCCAAATTTAAATACTATATTTTGTAAAATAGGTAAATTACTACCATTTTTCACGGTTTTTTTAATATTAAAAATTAAAAATACCTACGTTAAATACATTTTAAGTACTAGAAAAACATTTAAAAGAATCAGATTTAGGCTTATATAAAAATAGAAAGATACACATGCATAAATAAACAAATAGATATAGGAATAAATAATATTACAAAGTATATTAGTACATAATGCAATAATACAACAAATAAATAACTCGTCGTTATCGGTACTGATAAATCAATATTTTTCTCTTTTAGCACAAACACATAATATTCTACTAAATTATGCATGAAGAAAATGCACTTAACCATTCTATATACATACCTATCGTCTTCCGACGCTCGGGGAATACGACCGTTGCCGAACAGTGACGAAGATTTCTATGCGCATTATTAATTTGGGAGTACTGTAGATGCATTGCACCAGCGATTCGAGCGCGCTGGGACGGACAGCTTGCAATATCTAGCCTACTCTTTATCTGTGGTTTGTGCACTGACACCAATAAGGTGTGACATTTTCACGCGTCCATATTAGTGATATTAGGTACCGTCATAAAATACGAACTTGAGCAGCTAGAGGCAGCTAGCAGAATTCGCAGGCATTAGGCATACCAGGCGCAGGCAAATTCTGAGACGTCATCAGAATTTTGAGGACCTTCCAAATTCTTCCGATACGGTGCGGATAGGTGGGCGAGGTTACATAGGATTTCATACGAATCATTCTAAAATTCCGTTCGGTCGGCTCTTTCCGCGCGTTCGGCTTGGGTAAATGGGCATTCAGCTTAAGTCCTTGCTCAGTGCTCTAACCAATTGAATTTTGAACTCTACATCTAAGAATTTAAAGTTAAAAGTTGATCAGACCAAGTAAACACGTTTTCCCATACAAACTTTGCCACCCCTTTTACGCTCTAGGGGGTGGATAATTCCAAAAATCCTTTCTCATCGGATGCCTACATCATATAAGGAATACGTCCTCCAAATTTCAAGTTTCTACGACCAGTGGTTTAGGCTGTGCGTTGATCCATCAGTCAGTCAGTCAGGACAAAGCATTTTATTAAGGAAGTGACTCCGCGACCGCCGCCGTGACCTGAATTTGCAGCCGCCGCCGGTTGCTAAGTTGGCAGCCGGCGCTGACATTGGAAAAAAAGCGGGAAATGGGGTTGGCAATTTGGCATAATTAAAAAAACATTTCACGTTTCATTTGAGTAACATACCTAACTAGGGTCCAAGAGCGAGCGAAGCGAGCTCGGGAACTTGGACACCCCGACACGGACAATTTAGGCTCGAAGGGGTTGACGGGGGCTTCAATGAGCGAGCAAAGCGAGCGAACGAAGCCCCCGTCAACCCCTTCGTGTTAGGTTACTTGTAACCTCGCAGACAGAAATAGGAGCCCCGCGTAGCGGGGCTACATCAACCACCTCCCTCCCCCTTGTAAGTCCAAAAAAGTTGTATTTTGTTTTACATTGACACTGTAATTTAAAAGTCAGTCTAAGGTAGATAATTCAACTTAAAACACGGCAACATTAATCTGCTGTTATGGTAGTTTGCAGTTATTTTCGTCTGGTATCATTGCTACTCCAAGGCTACACCGGTTTCCAACGGCGTTATTAGGGTTCCGTACCAAAATGGTAAAAAAGGAACCCTTATGGTGCGACTTCGTCTGTCTGTCTGTCTGTCACACCTGCTTATTTCAGCAACTACTTATGCTATCAACTTGAAATTTAGAACAGTTATAAAGAATGCTTGTTCAACTTTATTGCAAATGAAAAAAGTCCAAAAATATTTTTATCTTCATTGCAAAAGGGGCCGGAGTGGGGGCCGAAATTTTAAAGTGGGGTTACTAGGTCAAGTGGCATATCATATAAAAGGGCTTAATCTGTACATTTCAAAATATATTTTCATTTTATTCTATGTCTCACAGTTTTCGATATATGATAAAAAAATTCTGAAAAAATACCATTCCCCCCCCTTATCTCCGAAGATTGCGGAGCGAAAAATCTGAAATAATTAGAGTTGATAGGAATTGACCCAAATATTGCACCAAAACTAAAACGATGTTCCTAACTAGTGCAGTTTTTTCAAATTCATCAAAATTCCTTCACAAACAAACTTAGTTAGGTATGCGGTCCGGATTTTTTCACTTTATACGTCCAAAAATGATACGGAACCTCGGTGCGCGAGTACGACTCGCACTTGGCCGGGTTTTTTTCTTTGGAGCCGCCGCCGGCTGCGGAGGCGCTCCCTTTTATTATTATAGATTATAGGTAGGTAGGTACCTACTTAAATCCTACTTTGTGACAGATATATAATAGAAACCAAGAGGATTGTAAACTACCGTGGATACCTACAGTAGGAGCCTAATAAACAAGTAGATAGGGTACGATTACGAAATGTACACATGCGACATGCGAGATGCATATTCAAGCAATATGCATCTCGCAAGTCTATCGTAGTAGGTAGGTATACCTACCTATCTTCTATTCTTATAATCCGTGTATTATTCGTTAAATTAATTTGGTATTTAGACGCTAACTGCGCAGTTTGCAGTCTTGTAATATTCTCGAAACGTCCCCAGACATAATATCCTCGACTTAGATAATTACCCACGAGGTTATTATCGAAAGGCTTGGAGAAGATGAACGTCGAGAACGTCGTACCTATGTTGCGCAATGCCAGCGACCGGGCACTCGCGCCGCGGTTCTCGGGCACATGATCAAACCGTGAGGTTACTGGTGCCCCCTGCCCCTCGCACATCTCTGCAGAAGTTGCATTCCACCTTTTAGTACATATTTTGTTGAAACTAGATTTAAAATCGTGGAAATTCTGTACAGCTATTTAGTCTTAAATATTAAGTAAGTACCTACCTATATCATCTGAAGCCCGTCACAGACGTAGCTATAATATTAGGGAGCGCCTCCGCAGCCGGCGGTGGCTCCCAAAAATAACGCCGTTGGGAACCGGAGTAGCCTTGGAGTAGGGACGTATTTTAGATTTTGGCGCCCTGGGCGCTTATGATTTGGCCGCCCCATTTTCTAACCAAAAATGTTTTACCCCGGTGCGGGGGTACCTCCGCAAAAAAACGAAAAACCGATAGTTGAGACATTGCTTTGGTCAGGTTAGAACGGTGACCACACAATGCACGGGCCAAACGAGCAAAGCGAACATGCCGCGGTAGCGGCCGATGAGTATAGGTACCAGAAACCATCAGCAGATCATTTGTCGAGACTTGGGCAGCAAGTGTTCGAACGCATACAAAAAGCCTTGACGACAGAGCCATCGACACCATGGCCCGGGGTCAAAACATTACGTCCCGCTCTCCTTTTCCAAGGCAGCCATACAGCAAGATGTCTTAACTTTCCTCATGCCATCCACACAGTCTTCTTTGTCAAATGTAAAGATCATACAAATAACGTGCCGCGACCTCCATACAGAAAAGTGTAATAAGTACCTATATCCGAAACCGTTTACCTACCAATGCGGTCAGGGACGTATTTCAGAATTTGGCACCCTGGGCGCTTATGATTTGGCCGCTCCTTTTTTCAACGCCCATGTCGCAGCCGAATTGTAGAATTCGCCATATTAAAATAACGGCTAGCCATTTTAAAAAAACGGGGCCATTTTGTACTACGGCGGATCAACATTTTACCGGGTTGTAGGTATTACGGCTGAACGTTTAAGGCCTATTCAGACCTAAGCGGTATTCGCTACCGTCTGCGGCAGAGAAAACCCTGTGGGTATGCGGTAATATTAGTGTTCACACCTAAGCGGTATTCGCTACCGTCGAAACCCGCGCGGCATGATGTACTTCTACCCACAGCGGCAGTAAATATCGCTCAGGTCGCTCTAGCCGCGGTACTTGATACTAAATACCTGAGCGAAACCCGCACGGTATGTACCTCTACCCACAGCGGCAGCGAATATCGCTCAGGTTTGAATAGGCCTTTAGTATTAGCGTTTTGCGTTTTCCAATGCGACTAAATGTCGCGTCGCCGTTTTGTAAAACGGCGAAATACTGAACCGCGGTTTTATCATATTTGTTAGGGTTGCGGGAAAATATAATAAATCTTAAACCAGCAGTCACTAAAAAAAGAAAAAAAAGAAATGGAATACCTATAAGTAGTTGCAAGACTGCTTTAGTAAAGTTAGAACGGTGAACACACATGACACAATGCATGAGTCGAGCGAGCGATGCTCCAGCTGCTCACCAGCAGCGGCCAGTGAGTCCCAGAAACGATCAGTCTTTCACATAAAAACGGCAACACAACTTGATTACAATACGGCTAAACGTGAGCCGCCACGCCGTATTGTAGAATGTATAGCAATGACAATGTGGCTAAACGTTGATCCGCTGTAAAACAAAACGGCTCAGTTTTAGGGTTCCGTACCAAAATGGTAAAAAAGGAACCCTTATGGTGCGACTTTGTCTGTCTGTCTGTCTGTCACACCTGCTTATTTCAGCAACTACTTATGCTATTGACTTGAAATTTGGAACAATTATAAAGAATGCTTGTTCAACTTTATTGCAAATGAAAAACGTCCAAAAATATTTTTATTTTCATTGCAAAAGGGGCCGGAGTGGGGGTCCGAAATTTTAAAGTGGGGTTACTAGGTCAAGTGATATATCATATGAAAGGGCTCGATCTGCACATTTCAAAATATATTTTTATTTTATTTTATGTCTCACAGTTTTCGACATATTTATGGTGAAAAATGTCCAAAAAAATACCATTCCCCCCTCTTATCTCCAAAGTTTGCTGGGCGAAAAATCTGAAATAATTAGAGTTGATAGGAATTGACCCAAATATGGCACCAAAAATAAAACGATGTTCCTAACTAGTACAGTTTTTTCAAAATCATCAAAATTCCTTCACAAACATAGTTATGCGGTCCAGATTTTTTCACTTTATACGTCCAAAAATAATACGGAACCCTCGGTGCGCGAGTACGACTCGGACTTGGCCGGTTTTTTTAAATATTGGCTCGCACTTGGCCGGTTATGTAATACGGTGAATTCTTTAATTCGGCTGCGACATAAATATAAAACCAACCAAGTGCGAATATAATTATATGAAAACATAATGAGTAACCTACTCCTAGATGTAGTAAATTTCATGGAAATTTATAATTATTATTATTACTACCAAATATCTATTTTATTTTTTTAATTAAAATGTTTAGGCCTAAAAACAAGTATGGCAAAGTCAGCTGCCACTTTTGATAAATTTGCCATATGAAATTATAAAGGAAATTTTTGGAGTCTATGAGGTTAAAAAGTAGGAAGTGACTCCGCGACCGCTGCCGTGACCTGAATTTGCAGCCGCCGCCGGTTACTAAATTGGCAGCCGGCGCTGACATTGGAAAAAATGCGGGAAATGGGGTTGGCAATTTGGCATAATTAAAAAAACATTTCATGTTTCATTTAAGTAACATACCTAACTAGGGTCCAAGAACGAGCGAAGCGAGCTCGGGAACTTGGACACCCCGACACGGTCAATTTAGGTTCGAAGGGGTTGACGGGGGCTTCAGTGAGCGAGCAAAGCGAGCGAACGAAGCCCCCGTCAACCCTTTCCTGTTAGGTTACTTGTAACCTCGCAGACAGAAATAGGAGCCCCGCGTAGCGGGGCTCCGTCGACCACCTCCCTCCCCCTTGTAAGTCCAAAAAAGTTGTATTTTGTTTTACATTGACACTGTAATTTAAAAGTCAGTCTAAGGTAGATAATTCAACTTAAAACACGGCAACATTAATCTGCTGCTACGGTAGTTTTCAATTATTTTCGTCTGGTATCACTGCTACTCCAAGGCTACTCCGGTTCCCAACGGTGTTATTTTTGGGAGCCGGCGCCGGCTGCGGAGGCGCTATTACATACTTCTAGTGGCGCCATCTATGAGCAGATGCCTCCACCCCATAAGGGTATTGACATACGGACAGACAGACAACAAAGTGATCCTATAACCCCTTTAAGGGTTATGTTTTTCCTCTTGAGGTAGGTACGGAACCCTAAAAATGTATACCCTATAAAAATTACTTTGCATTGACATTTTTGGCGGCATTTTTCAAGGGCACAACTCGAAATTTTTGTGTTCTTGAGTTTTCGTGCTAGATGGGCTCTACAGTTGTTATTGAATCCATCTAGCACTAAAACTCAAGAACACAAAAATTTCGAGTTGTGCCCTTGAAAAATGCCGCCTCCCGCCCGATTCTTTTTTTATCATCATTTCAGCTATATCAGCACCATTGAAGCTGATGGGGGACCATCAGCATCAATGGGGTTAATATAGCTGAAATGAAAATCCCCCTTAAATTATAGAAACAAGGAGATAATTATGCCATCATAGCAAATTAGTACGGGAACAACTGTCGCCAACTCGCCACTTTTAGTACATTTTTCAACACAATTACAAGCGCCCCTCGTGATTATTAAGATCTCCCACGCATTAAACATTCCACACACCCTCAATCTAACACTGTTAATCGTCACTCAACACTAGCACTAAACTAAAACACTGTATTTATATCATCGATCGTATTCGGTTCGTCGCCAGCGTGTACATTTTATATACGGTCAATGTGACCGTATCAAAGCGTCAATTTTAGTAGCGCCTTGGCATGGCACATCTCCCTTGTTTCTATGATCTGAGATTATAACAATAGTTGAGACTCAGTGCCGGTCCTATCAATTGTTTTAGGCGGTGCGAGATCTAAAAGTGGCGCCCCACAAAATAAAAAACTTTATTGCTAAACCAGTTGCTTTATTTCCCGTGAGTCGCACGACTTGCGCGCTGATCATCGCCGTCGCGATGGCGATGATCGGTCGTTAAGGCGCGTCTCCTGCGACCTGTTTTCGTGTTCGACGAACATCGAACAGTGAACAGTGAACGAGAAAGGGGCGTGGTCTAAGTGTTTTGACGAATAAAAACACTCAAAACACGTAGACCACGCCCCTTTATCGTTCGCTTTTCACTGTTTGATGTTCGTCGAACACGAAAGCAGAGGGCCGATCATGAGTTTTTTTGACGTATAGTTTCGTTAACGTAAGCATATTTTGAATTTAAAATACAGCAGTCCTGGGACATTTTGATAATTTTTTATACAATTTGCACATTTTAAAAAATACAGAGAAATTAATTAAGTATTTAATTTATATAAATATTGCGTAACAAACTTGTATTTTCAATTCAAAATATGCTTACGTTAACGATACTACACGTCAAAAAAACTCATGATCGGGGTACAGGGCGCAGGAGACGCGGCTTTAGCGTTTGTCTCAAGTTTCGGTTGATTTCGGCGTCCCCCCCCCTTGATGGCGCCCGGTGCGGTCGCACCGCTCGCACCGCCCTAGGACCGGCCCGAGTTGAGTGACAGAGTGATAGTCTGGCATACGAAACTTGATCCTGAAAAAGCGCGGCTTTAAAAAATCACATTATGGTATTACTAAGAACAGTAGGAATAAACTGTTGGTAGGTACTTGACAACAAATAATAATTATGTTAAGGACGGATTTTTCAATTGTCCGCTATCTTGTATCATATCTGAAAAGTAAAGGCGGTGGTTGGTTTGACTTATTTTATATACAAAAGATGCACATCTATTCCCCAGAAAAAAGTTAATTGACGATTGAGAAATCGAATATAAGTAGAATAAGTACGTGATAATGCTTTCATTTTACGTAGATTATTGTCATATAGATTCTGTATATAAAATAAACCATTTATTACTTAATTATGCGAATAAGGTAAACAATGACAATTTGAAATATTTATTAATTAAGTTTATGTATCAAAACTACATCTGATAACCCTATAAAGCAAAAGAATGTTGCCATGTAAAAAGTTTCGATTAAATCCCAGGCTCAACTTTCGTTTGCCAGACTCTATTTCTCAATTTATAATATAAAAACTCTCTTTATTTTTATTAGTTCCAATTAAAGTGAATGTTAATGTTAATTTAAATATTAATAATTATGTTCCTCTGTTTTAGTATTTCCATGGACTAAATCGATATCGCTCGCTACAAAGTACAACGCTAGTCTTTTGTCTTTGGCTAGTCGTAGGCTGAATGTAGATACGACCTTTGTGCTTGAAAAATTAAAAACCTTTTCTAGTGCACATTAATCACAGCCTACAGCTTCATTCTTTCTTTCCTTTATATCTTGGGAAAATGGCTGATAATAAATTATATGAGATTTTGGGAGTTACTAGAAGTGCGAGTGAATCTGAAATAAAAAGAGTAAGTGTACTTTTTTACGTTCTTGCAATGGACAGATCACACATTTGTAATGTCATCTATTCGTTGCATGATTTCTGTCCATTGTTCTCTTCGTCGTGATTTTGGTATAACCCTTATTTTTTTGGTTTCAGAGCTATCATAAATTGGCAAAAGAATTCCATCCCGATAAAAATCCTGCTGCAGGGGATAAATTCAAAGAAATTAGCTATGCCTATGAAGTCTTGTCGGACGTGAAGAAAAGACAAATTTACGACAAGTATGGATTGAAAGGTTTACAAGAGGGTGGCCAGGGAGGTGGATTCCCTCCTGATGATTTGTTTGGACACTTCTTTGGTGATATATTTGGTATGGGAGGCGGCAGCAGGGGTCGAGGACCCGCTCGCGGTGAAGATACCATGCATCCCCTTAAAGTTTCTTTAGAGGACATGTACATGGGTAAAACAACCAAATTACAACTAAGTAAAAATATAATTTGCGGGCCTTGTAAAGGTATTGGTGGAAAGCCAGGATCTGTTGTGACTTGTAAGGACTGTCATGGACAGGGTGTCAAAGTGTCATATCAGCAGATTGCACCCCATATGACCCGTCAATTTCAGTCTCGTTGCCCAACCTGTCATGGTCAGGGTGAAACCATTAATGATAAAGATAAATGCCCAAAATGCAAAGGTAAGAAAGTTTTAAATGAAACTAAAATCTTGGAGGTGCACATTGAGAAAGGAATGCGTGAAAACCAAAAGATTTTCTTCAGAGGAGAGGGTGATCAGCAGCCTGACACTCAACCTGGAGATGTGATTATTGTGTTACAACAAAAGCCTCATGACATATTCCAGAGAACTGGTGACGACCTTGTGGTCAAACATGAAATTACTCTAACTGAGGCATTGTGTGGTTTTGAATTTGTTATTAAGCATTTAGATGGCAGGGATTTACTTGTTAGACACACACCAGGAGAAGTGATTAAACCTGGAGACCTTAAAGGTATACAGGGTGAAGGAATGCCTCAATTTAAAAATCCATTTGAGAAAGGTAATCTTTATATAAAGTTTGATGTTGTTTTCCCTGAAAACAATTTTGCTACTGAAGAGCAGTTGAAACAAATTGAAACTGTATTGCCACCCCGCCCAGCTTTTGTGATGCCCACTGGAGAAGATGTAGAGGAAGTTAATCTGATGGAGTACACAGCCAGTGAACGTGGTAGGGGTCGAGAGGAAGCTTATGCCAGTGATGATGAAGAACACATGCACACTGGGCCTGGTGTGCAGTGTGCACACCAGTAGTTCAATTGTCCACATTTATGGATTTTTACTCAAACCTCACACTATAATTTTATCATAGGTTATTATATACATTAAACTAAGTAGGTATACACTATACTGTTATACTTAGTTCACAGAATGCTAGAAATATTTGACTATTGCGTGCAGTGTATTGACTTATTTGGAGTAACTATTCCTATGCCTTTAATTAAATTTGTTGCAGAATTCAAGAGTTGTAAGCTTGAGTCACAATGTTTGATATTGTGGGTCCTATCTAATGTACTGTACAGATAGTGCAGTTAATTTGTTATTAAAATTGGCTGTATGTATGATATCCATAAAAATATAGATGTAGTAATTAAAGTTCTGTTTCAAGTAATAACCTGCCTGTGATACCTCATAGGTCTTAATTTGTTATAATTTCTAGGTGGTGTTAAAATTGTATTGTTTATTATTTTCAATAAGAGCTAGGTAATTTTGAGTTCAGGCAGTTTGAAGTTGGAGCTGTCTCGCAACTGGACTAGCCGGCTCAAACTTGGCACTAGAATAGTATTAATCCACTAATGGGTTATTGGATTCCATAATAATATGTATTATATGAAAAATAAAATTTAGTGATACCTTGTGAATATATTTTAATTATGAACTACAAATCAATAAACCATTTTTTTATTAATTTGCATAAAGAAAGAAAATGTATAGTAAATAATATATTTATTTTCATCTAATTTCCATCAGACATGATAAGCCTGAGAAAACTAAACCTAGTATGGCTGATATTTTTCAATGCTGATAACATAATTGTATGTATGTAATCAGACTAATCAGTATCTGAAAAATTAATGAAATCATGTTTCAAGTACTTATAGATATCACTAGCAAGTCACTAGACTAGGTACTAGAAGATTTTTAGATAGCTTATTTTTTTCAAAAATGAATTTGATTGAAGTGTGTGGAAGAGTTTAACAACTCTTGTATCATTGAAATGTTGCTTTTAGCAAAATAAAGTCCAGCATTTGTGATGGTTTTGTAAAGGTTTTTATTTATAAATATTATATTCTTGTTTTATTTGGCTTTAATCAATTTTTAATATCTAACAAATTTTTCAAGTGTCTTGATAAAGTAGTGTTGGAACTGAAACTCCCAGGCGCTATGTATCACCTGTAGGAAGAAGAACAAAATAAGTATTTACAGATAAGTAAGGTTATAATCGGAGGAGAATTGGGTGAGGTCGAATGCTCCCCTTGCAAAATAGGTTGCTAAGAGCGAACGGGCCTAGAGGAAAAGTAGCCACCACAATATACCTACATATAGTTCGCAAGTTTTTACTCAAAGGAAACATTCCATATTTTAGAAAAAAAAAACAAAATCCTACTTTTTATGAATAAATAACCGAGCCACAGACTATACAATACTACGCGTACAGATGCCTCATCTCATACAAAAAAAACGTGACCGCCACCGTAACGCGGGCTATCGGGCTATACATTTTTTCGTGTCAAAACTATTTTTTAAAATTTTAACAAATATTTATATTTGTCTATTTATTCATGTTCTATAATTTACACAAACTTCAATAACAAATCGATACGTATAACGCCATCTATTAAGAGTTGTTTGAACAAAAATGTTCCTTTGTTCCTGATGAGACCCCGTGACCGAGCAGAATGAAAGCTTCCTAACAGAGTTCAAAATTCTTACCTACTTTCATAGGGTTGTCAATCGGTTAATGTAAATATAAAATCGGGTTTGAAAATTGGTTAGAAATAAAAAAAATAAAATCAAAATGTTTTATTCAAACAGTTACGTAGGTATCTATTATATTGTAGGTATTTCTACTAATTTCTCAATATTTTTTGCTTATTTTGCTTGGTTTTCCTTCGATCCTTACGACCCCTTCGAACGCTTCGACCCCTGCTCAGTTTTATTCGCACTAACAGTGGCGACCGACTGATTGAGGCCACGCCCACCTTGATGACGTCAAGACTCCACGAGTATCACGGTTCGTGTTAGTTTAGGCCATCTCCTGTGTTTTAGCACCGTGCTTTTAACCTTGCAGACAGAAATAGGAGCTCCGCGCCTCCCTCCCCCTTGTAAGTCATTGATACGGTATTATACACTGTAATTTAAAAGTCAATCTATGGTAGGTAATTCAACTTAAAACGCGGCAAATTAATCTGCTGCTACGGTAGTTTGCAATTATTTTCGTATGGTAACACTGCTACTGCCGGTTCCCAACGGCGTTATTTTTGGGAGCCGCCGCCGGCTGCACAGAGTACTTTTATATATGTATAGGCCGGCTGCGGAGTCATTCCCTATCAATTATGGTGTATCTATTTGATCGTTGCGGGAATAGAATCCTGGGTGACTAGCACTGCGTTAATTAAATATATCAATATAGGTACTTACTTTCTTTAGGAATTGTTTCAATCGATTCACAGTACTTCTTAAAATCTTTCTTACTTCTACAAAGTACATTTAAATTGATTTGACTTAACCCCAATGCACGTAATATATCTAGCCTCTGCTTTACTGTCTTTTGAGATGCTGATAACACTCTGGGTTTACTGGCAATGTCTTCTGCATCAAAACCTTCAGTTATAAGGAAATCTAGAAAATGTTTCACCTAAAAATACACTGCAATTATATCAATTAGTAAGAAAATAATTGTATGCAATTTGTAATCTTAGGCTGGTTTTATAGTCACGCCGCTAGACGCGTCGCTGGGCAGCGCGCTGTTAACAGCACGCGCTTGAACAGCGGTGCACTGTGAAACGAGATTAGTATCGCGCACAGAACATAAATACCCTAACGGGGTATCGCGCGTTCCGGTGCTGTGAGACAGTCGTGTACAATATGAAATACGGCGCGTCTCAACGTCGTCACAATAAAACGCATACTGGTCGTAGAAGCGCACGAGCGGCGCGCGCTTCGACAGCGCCGGCGCGGTGTACAGCACGCGTTTACTGAACGGCGCTGCTCAAGCGAGCGACTTTGAAACGCAACTACTACCCCATACATCTCCGAACGCACGCGCTTCAACGGCGGTGCCGAAACGCGTAACAATAAAACCAGCCTTAGTTATATGGCTACCTTTGTTACACGAATGGTTTTCAGTGCTGGAATTCTAAAGCACATTTCTTGAACAGTATCAACAGACACATTTAAACGATTAGCAAGATAAGTCTGTTTTGATTTACTTTCACCCAAGATGTTCTTCGTTTCTTGGGAAATAGTTATAAACCTGAAAAAAAAAGCAATGAAACATGACCAAAGCTCTTAAAGTATAATATAATCTATACTATTATAAAATTGTAAAAAGCCGTGTCTGTACATGATATTTCAGAAAAAAATGTCGGGATAGGGTAGGTACTGGGACGTAACTATATGCACGAAAATATTTTTTTGGAATTTTTGTCTGTTTGTGCGAGCATCACGCAAAAAGTACTGAACGGATTTTGATGTGGTTTTCACAGTTTGATAGCTTAGGGTCCAACTTAAAATCTAAGCCACGTTTCATCTAATTCTGGTGGGATAAACCAGAGATACAGCTTGACCTCTTGGTAGTACTAGTCACCCTACACTACGGAGGTCATTTAAACTGGTCATTTCATTGTAGTCCACGCGGACGGAGTCGCGGGCAAAAGTCTAGTAATAAATAATGTTGGTACCTAAGGGCCCGATCTATCTGGCGTCTGTCGGGCGTGCGCGTTCCTCTAAAGTCTTGAGCATGCTTAGGCGAATGAGCGTGTGCGTTACCCCAGCAGGAAAGTAGCTCCTAGGGAGATATGAGTGGGACGAATAATTAGTGCCTAATCTGCTGTAAATGTGCGCCAAATAAAAAATTTGTGCGCCTTGTAGTTTTGGAGAAAAACAGAAAAAACGATTCCTGCTGGGGTAACGTTCTTCCAGCAGGAAAATTCTAAACGAATGATCGGAGAGAGAAATATTGTGCATGGGCAGTGCATGTGCATGCAGCTTATATTTGTGCATAAATGTGCGCCAAAAATATAATTTGTGCGTCTTCAGGTTTTCGAGATATTCCATTTCCTGCTGGGGTAACGTTTTGCAGAATCGTGTTTCTCTAAAACCATTGTATGTGCGCTTGTAGAATAAACATACACGAATAGCCCTTAATTTGTGCGTATTTGTGACAGAATTAGATTTAAGAAAATATTTATAATTTTCAAGTAATCGCGCTTTTTCGAAAATCCGAAAAAAAATCGCAGCGCCTAAATAAGACAACGTAGAAGCTCGCTGAAAACTGTATTCGGTCCTTTGGATAATGAGAAAAACCGGCCAAGTGCGAGTCGTACTCGCGCACCGAGGGTTCCGTATCATTTTTGGACGTATAAAGTGAAAAAATCCGGACGGCATAACTAAGTTTGTTTGTCAAGGAATTTTGATGATTTTGAAAAAACTGTACTAGTTAGGAACATCGTTTTATTTTTGGTGCCATATTTGGGTCAATTCCTATCAACTTTAATTATTTCAGATTTTTCGCCCCGCAAACTTCGGAGATAGGGGGGGGGGAATGGTATTTTTTTGGACATTTTTCATCATAAATGTCGAAAACAGTGAGACGTAAAATAAAAATATATTTTGAAATGTGGAGATTAAGCCCTTTCATATGATATATCACTTGACCTAGTAACCCCACTTTGAAATTTCGGACCCCCACTCCGGCCCCTTTTGCAATGAAAATAAAAATATTTTTGGTTTTTTTTCATTTGCAATAAAGTTGAACAAGCATTCTTTTTAACTGTTCCAAATTTCAAGTCGATAGCATAAGTGGTTGCTGAAATAATCAGGTGTGACAGACAGACAGACAGACGAAGTCGCACCATAAGGGTACCGTAGGGTTTTTACCATTTTGGTACGGAACCCTATGGCGGATTTTATTTGCCATTAATGAGGTCGTAAAAAAATAATGAAATACAGGGTCATGTCGGGTATCAAAATGAAGGGCTTGACGCGACATTTTTTTTATTATTTCCAATAAAAAAATCGTGGTGCTTGCCACCGCCCCCTTTCGTATGCCGCCCGGGGCCATGGCCCCCCCAGACCCCCCCCCCCCACGCTACACCACTGATATCTATCAAACTCGGGGAACTAGACGCGCTCGTCATTCGCCGAGCCTTTCAAACACAAAAACAACCGTCCACATCCACACTGAGCGCCGAGCGAATACTGAACGTCTTTGAGCGCGGACAAAAACCGACAAGGTGTGGGCTCGCCTGAGCGTGCTCTGCTCGGACTTGCTTGGGCCGAGCGTGCTCAGGCGTCTCCACTTGAGCGGCTTGGCCAAATGAGCCGCTCATTCGCCTGAGCATTCTCAAGTGGATGTACAAGGCTTAACGTTTGACAAACGCCGATGTCGCGCACACGCGGCGCTCGCGTCTCGTGGGTGCCTGCTGAACGCCGCGCTCGCGTAGCGGAGACGCTTGAGTCGGGAAAATAAACTCAAAAAATGCCGCGCTCGCTCCCGACAGACGCCATGTGGCATCAAACCCCAAAACGTCAGTCTGGGCTCCAATTCAGCTTTGCAATTGTGTAAGAATGGTGTCATAATGACACCATAACGGTCAAAACCTAAGCGGTCATTGGCTTAAAGTAAGACTATCTCTTTCGTCATTGGTCAAAACGATGTCATTGAGAGACCATTCTGACACGATTATGACAATTGCATTAGCAGACTTGGGCCCTTGATTTGATGCAGTCAGTATGGAAACTGACTTAGTTTAAAGGACCGTATCACTAGTGTCGTAGCTAAGGCTAAAAGCGCCCAGGGCAAATTTTGCATTCTGCGCCTCCCAAAACTTATTTCACTAATAAGTTAGCATACACTCCAGTGGCGAAAGGTGAATTTTTGTAAGAGGGAAGCCGCGCTATAAATGCTTACTAAACCTAATTCTTGTTTACCTAACAAAATGTCTATAGTTAGACCGTTTCATTCATCATCATCGAAATCGAAATCATCATCATCATCATCGAAATCATCATCGAAATTGAAATAATCATCATCATCGAAATTGAAATCATCATCATCATCGAAATCATCATATATTATAATGTGGGCAGTTGTTTTAACCGTAAATCAATGCTACATAGGGATTAATTAATCTTAAGAATTGTATTAAATCTAAGTCACGTAAAGACATTATGTGGACTATCAGTATAACGTAGCATTGAACTGTGATATGTTGAGCTAGATAAGCATGTTATAGTGTGCGTGTACAGACCCCCAAATAATCAAAACTTTGCTTTATTTGAGTCCGTTATGGAGGATGTTTTGTCAAAACTATCTGCAGGTAATAAAGCAATAATTATCTGTGGTGGTTTAATTATAAATATTTTGGAAAACACATCCTATAGTAACAGACTATTGAGCCTTTTAAAATCATATAGCTTGAATAATGTGTTTTTCGAACCCACTCGAATAACTTCAACTTCTGCGACTTGCATAGATAATATTTTCTGTAGTGGGGATTATTTAGATAAGGCCATTGTTAATTATCTGCCTTCCGATCACAGTGGACAATCCGTTACATTTGGGTCCAACACACCCATACAAAAAATAGAAATTAAGTTTAGACAAATATCAACCGGTGCTTTAAAAAGATTTGATGATACTTTAGTAAATAAGTTACAATATCTTCAGGGTCACCATATGGACAGTATAAATAAATTATATGATGATTTCTTCTCAGTAGTACACACCGAATTTAAGAACCATTTTCAAGTTAAGAAGAAAAATATTTACCCTAAATTCATATTTAGCGACTGGGCAACTATAGTCATTAGGAAAAGTAGAGAAAGTCTGTTCGAGCTGTATGGTCTTAAACCTTTTATAAATACAGACTCATTTAATCAGCATGTTGCCACATATTCTAAAACTTTTAAAAAAGTGTGTAACACTGCTAAAGCTCTTTACATTAGTAACAAAATAAAATCAGCTGAAAATAAAATAAAAACCACTAGGAAAATTGTTACTAAATAATTAAACCAATAGGAATAAGAAATCTAATCATGATTATGTACTGGAGACACCACGAGGTCCCATAAGCTGGAAGTGGCTCAGGAATTTGTAAATTGATATACCTACTATAACTGATATACCGTTAAAAACTACGGAATCTTTAAAGTCCTCGCCTACACTTTCTGTCTCTTTGCTTAGAGAAAACTTCTCTAGCTGTCCTGTAGAATTTAAGTTTAAACATATAGACCCTATGTCCGTGATTAAAGCTTTTAAAGATATTAAGATTAAATTGACCGAAGATCTGTGGGGCATGTCAATTAAAGTTTGTCAATCTATTATTGTTACCGTAGCGCCCTATCTGGCCCTAATATTTAATTCGTGTGTGGATCAAGGAATATTTACGGATCTAATGAAATTCAGTAAAGTTCCGTACCGTACCGCTCTTCAAATCCGGGGATAGTAAGGACACCAATAATTATAGACCTGTATCTGTGCTACCAGCTTTCAGCAAGGTGTTTGAAAAAATTATGCTAAATCAAATGCTACATCATTTCAATTCTAACAACATCCTACATGATCAGCAATATGGTTTCACCAAAAGACGTTGTACTACTGACGCCGGTGCACGGTGTTACATTATTGAAGCATATTTTTAATGCGTGGGAGGAGGGACAAGATGCCATTGGAATCTTTTGCGACCTCTCAAAGGCATTTGATTGCGTAAATCACGAAACACTGTTGTTGAAGCTTGAGTTTTACGGACTTCATAAATTAGCACTCAGTTTGGTAGATTCTTACTTAGGTAACAGACAACAGCATGTTCAAATAAACGGTGTGAGTTCATTGGGTCTAAAAGTGAAAATAGGGGTACCGCAAGGATCAATATTGGGTCCGTTCCTATTTTTAGTATATATTAACGATTTACCACATTTACTGAAAAATCAGCCAAAGATGGTTTTATTTGCTGATGACACATCATTGATTTTTAAAGTAGATAGACGTGTTCATAATCTTGACGACGTAAATAATGCTATTCTTTAGGTACATTATTGGTTTACCGCAGATAATTTAGTGCACAACGGAAAAAAAAATTAATGTATAAGGTTCGCTTTACAGAATGTTAAAAGTAGTGAATGTGACGTCGTACTGAATAAGGAAAAACTCGAGTTTATTAATGAGACAGTGTTTCTAGGGATCACGCTTGACTCGAAACTTCAATGGGGTCCTTTCCGCGAGACTGGTATAATTTAGTTACTTTCATAGCATCATGTCTTACGGTATTTTATTGTGCAGACGAGCTGCAGACATTGAATCTATTTTTATTCTGCAAAAGAGAGCTATCAGAGTCATTTATAAGCTCCGCAGTCGCGAATCTCTTAGGGAACTGTTCAAAGAAATTAACATCATGACTGTGCCTTGTCAGTACATATATGAAAACATTATGTATGTTAGGAAAAATCTACATCTATGTATTTGGTAAAAGATGCGAAAGACATCATTACAGTACTCGAGATGGAAACAAACTAGTCCAACCACGCTACAGATTATCCAAAGTACATACATCTTTTATGGGGTACTGCATACAATTTTATGATAAACTACCTCTCAACGTTCTTCAATTAAATAAGAATAAATTCAAAGACTGTATAAAACGCACACTATGTAGGCAAGCATCATTATTACAAATTAGAAGATTATATTGATGATAAGAATGCTTGGCTTAATGCTGGTCCTGCTCCACAACCACTTAGAGTCTTAGACTCATGTAATCGGAGTATCTGCCCTTGAAGCTCTTCATTATGACTTTGTAATTTTTTTATTTTCTGACATTTTTATGTAGGTAATCTATTCAGAAATTGACATGAATTAATGTAATAATTTCCAATAGTAAGTTGGTTTTGTTATATGTATGCATATGAATAACGTTAGTTTTGTAATTGAGTAACTTTCTTTGAGAATCGTGAATGTGAGTGTACCTAGCTATTTAAGTTTTAAGCTTATCTGTAGTATGGCAGTTGAGAGCATGTCATGCTCGCTTATATGTACCGCTGATGGTGGCGTGTGTATTGGATCGTTCGATTCCCTCCAAAATGGTTGAGTTGAACGGTGCTGATGCGCACGTCATGTCCGTGAACGGGCGCTGTCAGTTGGTACTGGTCATCTCTTGACTGCCTAAACAAGGTTTTTTCACTTTTCTACTTGGTATTATTATTATTTTGTACCTTACTAAACATAGTTCTCACATATTAGAGCATCACTGTAATCAATGAAATTGTAACAGAATCTATTGAAAAAGAGTAACCATGGAGTTTCTTGTCAGTTCTTCTCCATAGGAATCTACGTTTTGGAACGGACAACTAGCTTCAACTAGCGGACAAACCGACTGACAACTATTATTGTAATATTGTTTGACATTTCAAAAGTGCCTGTAAATGGTCTAATTGAAATAAATGTTTTGACTTTGACATCATCATCATCGAAATCATCAAAACCGTATCGCGATTTAGAAAGTAACAACGCCATCTAGCTACAAAATCGGAACGAAAAGTACTTTCCGCGCCGTAGCTAGGCGTTTGACAAAGTGTGGCACAGGGGGCTCCTCTGCAAAATAAAAAACACCCTTCCACATAGTTATTACTTTATCTTCGATTCATACTTAACTGATCGACTGTTTCACGTTAAGGAGGGAGAAACAACATCAAGGTTCTGCGAAATAAGTGTTGGGGTTCGCCAGGGCTCTGTGCTGGGGCCTGTTTTATACACCATATTCACGGCTGACTTGCCTAAAGCAGATAACATTACTACTGCAACATTTGCAGACGATACTGCCATCTTGGCAAGTAATACAGACCCGATCACAGCCACGCAAATCCTGCAGCGAGGCTTGGATGAAACGACAAAATGGCTGCAAACATGGTGAATAAAAACCAGTTCATCAAAATCTGTGCAAGTTACATTCACACTTAGAAAAGGCAATTGCCCCCTAGTTCAATGAGAGAATACCACTCAACAAGAAAGTGTACGATATCTAGGACTACACATAGATAGGCGCCTGACATGGAACACACATATAAAAAAACAGAGGGAAGAACTAAAAATCCGATTCAAGGTTCTGTTGTGGTTACTTGGCCGGAACAGTAAATTATCAATAGATAACAAGTTGCTTATCTATAAAGTGATACTGAAGCCAATATGGACGTATGGAATACAACTATGGGGAAACGCCTGCAACTCTAATATCGCAAATCGCAATGCTGCAAAGAATGCAGAATATGATTCTCAGAACCATTAGCAATATGCCATGGTATATCACAAATACCGAAATTCACGAACATCTGAAGATGACGTCAGTGAAAGAGGAAATCCAAAGTGTGGCTCAAAAATACCGGGCTAGGCTGGAGAAGCACCCTAATGAACTGGCAATACAGTTGACAACGCGTACCTACACTAAACGCCTCAAGAGGAAAGATGTCCTATATATAAAATAATTATGAGGAGATGCTCTCACTGGAGGGCACACTCTGCACAACAACGCCTCCCAACGCATTTGCTTATAGTGACGCACTGATTGCAGATTTATATGAGAAAAAAAAAAAAAAATATATATATATAATATATATATATATAATCATTATTGTCGCGAATCGAATTTGGATCAACATACAAAGTAAAACAGCGCTGCAATTTATTTTATTGCTCAAAATATTATGAATTTCGCGCGCAACCTTGACGGATCCACCTTACGTTATATTTATTTTGTAATACCTACCTATTTAATATATCTTCGGAACATCTAACCATCCATGGATACAGATTGTCAATACCCATACTTCTAACTCTTAGAAGCCTCTCATAAATTGTTTCATGATGATACTTTAGCACCCACAAGTCCCTCAATATACGATCAGGAGACACATCCATATCTGTAATATTACACATAATAATAATGTTAGAATTGTTTCCAAATAAGGTTGTATCAGTGTAAGCTTAGCTTTACATATACTGTCTAACCTCAGCTTTACATAAAAAAATGTCTTATGTAGGCAGTATGGTTTTAATACCTTTTCCTGCTTCTATCCCGTTTCATTATTAAATGATACCTAACATTACATTTTATGCTATGTTTACACGCTTGCTAAGCCATGACAAGCATTCACAAACGTCAAGCCTACACAAACATCTTGACTCGCATTTGGGTGTAATTTACACACTTGTGAATGCTTGCGTCAGTGTGCTCCAAACCAAAGACCTATACAACTCTCCGAACAGGCAAGCAAGGCCAGGCTCGGTCAACTGTGTATGGGTGACCTTGGACTCAAGGCGGGTTCCAGTTCATGAAAAGGAAAGCGATATCGACGACTCTGTCTAACAGGCTGATAACAATGCAATGTTAACAAGTAAAATAAAATGAAATATCGTGTAACAAATAATGACTTATACATGATTAATTTAATGTAAAATGTAGCTTATTAACTAACACCTATTATTTTTTCGGTTATACAATTAAAATTATGAATTCTAAACGAAATTTGGAAAAATAATTATATCTTTAGAAATAGATTTGAATTTAAAAAATGGACTCTGGTAGTTTGCTCTGGCAACACCATAAGATAAATGTCTGCTGTTACGGTTGGTCGTTTTTTCTTGTTTCTGTTTATTTGTTGTGCTTTAAAACGATAAACTGTTTCTGATTTTTCCATCATAACGTTGAGTCGGCATACTGTTACTCCGTTGCGGTGAAAAAGTGTTGTGTTAAGTGAAATAGTGACTCTTTCGAGATTTCTTTGTGAGAACGAGAATTGTTTCGCAATTAATCAAAGTAAAACATAGGAAAGTGCGTCAATTGTGGATTTCCAGCTTCTCAAGATGTATTAATTTGTATTATTATGCCCACCTTTATGAATAGATATTATTTTATTGTCTTATACTGTCAATAAAATAATATCTATTCTAGGTGGGCATATAATTTTTTTCCTTGGATTTACTGGGATCCCACTAGATGGCGTGCATATTCGTCTCACATTTTTACTATGAAGTTGATATTCTTCTCGCTAGAGTAATATTGTTCTGTGAGCAAGGCGGACACCAAACTTGTTTCATATTATATTGTATTATTTTGGTTAAATTACCTATCATGTTTGTATTATCAGAGTGTTTAGACAAAATAATAATAATAAAAAAAGGAAAGCCCAACAAAGAAGATGGTGGATGATTAAAATTTACGAAAATCATACACTGATTGAAATTTTTTGATTGTTTCATAAGATATATGTACAGTATTCCCAAATTAATAATGGGCATGCAGATCTTCGCTATTGTCGTATTCCCGGAAATACCCGAATCATTGAATCGTAAGAGCCCTAAACAATGCACTTGCATTTTGCACTTTGTTGGAAAGAAATAGGAGTCAATATCATGTGTACACAATCGAAAACAATTCGGCCGGTCGCCGGTCACTGGTCAGTCAAAGGTCCGTCAGTCGTCTTTATATATTGGAGGCGACTGCACGTGTTCTCTCTGTGTGGAATTATATAGAGCTGCTATTACACACCCTTCTTGGTTTTGTTTTCAAAGGTGAATTTAATTTCTACTTTAATTATCTTATTCAAATACTTTATTTTGTAAAATAGGTAAATTACTAACATTTTTCACGGTTTTTTTATATTAAAAATTAAAAAAACCTACCTACGTTAAATACATTTTAAGCACTAGAAAAACATTAAAAAAATCTGATTTAGGCTTATATAAAAATAGAAAGATACACATGCATAAATAAACAAATAGATATAGGAATAAATAATATTATAAAGTATATTAGTACATAATGCAATAATACAACAAACAAATAACTCGTCGTTATCGTTACTGATAAATCAATATTTTTCTCTTTTAGCACAAAACACATAATGCATGAAGAAAATGCACTTAACCATTCTATATACATATCGTCTTCCGACGCTCGGGGAATACGACCGCTGCCGAACAGTGACGAAGATTTCTATGCGCATTATTAATTTGGGAGTACTGTATAGTAACAGAGAAAAATCCTTTTCCAGACAAGTCAAGCAAGAAATATTTTTTTCTTACCTATTAGTACATCTAATGCTTTCTGAATCCAATTAAATGATAAACTGTATATGAAAGTTCTTTTAGCAAGTTTCTCACTTAGCTCTGATGGTGGCACCTGAAATAGACACATGAATTTTATTCAGTAAGTAAACGAATGTGTAATACAAACTTGTATGAAAATTAAGAAAATCTTGTTGAACCTTTAGGCGGGATGCAATATAGTACAATCTATTTTTGCAAAATCCTTGTCTTTCATCATCTTTTGTAGTTTTATATATATGAACCAATGTTCTAACTGGCAATTTATAAAAGGGTAATGCATCTTCCGCAGACTGAAAATTGAGTGTTAAAATGATTTTTGTTTTGGAGGCATCTAAACCTAAAACAAGTTAAGATTATTATGGACTGCTTCTTCTACTAATGATAACTGTAGGTATCTTACATAGGTATTGATTAACAAATCGCAAAAATAGGTAATTATATCTACCACTTTTCTCAATAGCCCTCGTTCTAGTCTTAAATGAAGCTATGGATACGCCTATGGATTTGATGAAAATACTGCACGTGGATATTTTAAATATATTGGTACACGTTGCTGTAGAAGTTAGTTTATAAATATTATTATACGACAGATTAATTGGTCGTATTAATAACATAGAAAATACTGGTCTTAAAATCATAGTCGTTATGTATTTTAGCTTGGGTAGAAAATTATGTATATGCTGTATGTTAAAAAACGTTATTAGAAGTATTAGAACATATTGTATCTGTAGAAGGTAGGAAACGAGAGATAAAAATTAAAACAATAAAATAATATTTTCTTAAATTCAAGACTCCAAGACAGGCAAGACAGTCCATTTCTTCAGTAATCAGTACCTATACCTATTGTCTCAAAATGACATTGACAATTTGACAGTTTTTGGTTTTGACAATTGACATTGCATTGACCATAGACATAGGATCTATAGACAGAGCACTAAGAGATATTATTGGTAGGGATGTCAACAAACTGATAAAAAAACGATTTTTGAATAAACGATTTTTTCGAATTTCTTAAAAATCGATTTTTATAATAAAAATAATCGATTATGTAGCAAAAATCGTTCTTTTTTTATTTTTTTTGCATTAGCGTTATCTAACTAAATAAAATATTGATTTGAATGAACTTCAGCGTGCTTTTAATCGTCACGTTCAGAGTTTCCGACGTGTCTTACTTATTTCCGTCTCTTTCTTGATTTATCAGAGAGAAAAATATAAATTTACGCAAAATACCTACTTACATTCCGCGAAACTCAGTAGTTAGTTGACAGTCTTAATTACTTTAACGAAACTTTGTTTTCAACATACAAAAGGTATGACGCCGTAAACTGTCGTCCGTCAATTAATTGACGCTACTGTCGTAAACTGTCGTCCGTCAATTTAGCGTTAATAATTATTGACGAAATCATTACTAGGGTCCATTTCAATTCAATTTGTTAACTTTGTAAACAATGTTAGTATGGCCAACTGTCAAAATTTAATGAATTTGTATAGAAAGTTTGTTTACATAGTTTACAAGTTCTATTGAAATGGACCATAGTTAGTTAGTGGTCCGCACTCCGGACCAAAAAGCTAAGGGTTGTAGATGAAAAAAATCGGCAGTGAAAAAAAATCGATTTTTTATTAATCAATTTTTTCAAACTTTTGAATCGATTTTTAAAATCGATTTTTATCGAAAAATAATCGTTTTTTTCCATAATCGATTATTTTTTGACATCCCTAATTATTGGCCGTTTCTTGTTTTGTTTGTGTGCGGTTCGTGTGCGTGACTAGGGAAGAGTTGACGCCCTTTTTAACCGACTTCCAAAAAGGAGGAGGTTCTGCATTCGGTTGGTTTTTTTTTTTTTTTTTTTTTTTTTTAATGTATGTACACCGATTACTCATGGATTACTTACTCCGTGATTTCTGAGCCGATTTACGTGATTCTTTTTTCATATGGTAGATAAACCTCGCGCGGTGGTCCCATATAAATTTTATTAACTTTAGTTGAGTAGATTTTTAACCAGGTGTAATAAACGGTATTTTTGGTGTATCTCGATGACATCATGACGATGATGAAAAAGTGATATTGTGTAGGTACATGAATTCCTGAACGCAATCGATCTCGATATTATGCATACATAACATCACGCCGATATTTCCCGCAAGGTTAGACAGAGGTGTATAGTACACACAATTTTTTCATGCTTAAGTCGCATTTGATAGAAGGCTAGGGAGCGAGCCTATTTCTATTACAAACTGAAAAAACACTGTTTTTAGGGTTCCGTAGTAAAACTAGGAACCCTTATAGTTTCGTCATGTCTGTCTGTCTGTCCGTCTGTCACACCCTCGTCAAATCTACAGTTCATAACCAATTTGTATGAAACTTCGTAGATAGAAGTCTTTTACAAGCCGCCATTAAGGCCTATAGTGAAATTACGAAAAATAAAATTATTAGGGGGGGCTCCCATACATGAAACTGAGGGATGAAAAAAAAATATTTTCGCGCACCCCACCATGTGGGGTATCGTTGGATAGGTCATTGAAAATAACATGAAGGTTTCTAAATACCTTTTTTATTTAAGTGCATATTGAGTGAACTAGGAGCTCCCAAAGTCGTTAACAATGTGTCCCCCCCCCTGTAATTTTCCAACCGCGCTATCGAAAAATCTGAAAAAAATCAAGCTTATAGCACTTAATAAATACTTTCGATTGAAATTAATTTGAACAAGATACGTCAGTAAATTTTTGCAATATTTGAGTTTGACAACCGTAAAAATAATAATATTTCATAATAATATTATGAAATACAAACTTGTATTTGCGGTCGGAACACTGAAATACTTCTTGCTACGGTACCCTACACTGTGCGTGGTCCGACACGCTCTTGCCCGGTTTTTGTTTACTGAAATGCTCTCATCCACCAACATCTATGAATATAAGTACCTATTTAAATTCGTGGAAGTAATCGATCTCGGTAAAAGTACATAAATGATCAAAGTCGCTCTGTCCATGATTTTATGGTACTTTATTGTAATAAATTAACAACAACAAAAATGGTTACACTACACTAAAAAGATAAAAATAAAAACAGGTTTAAAAAAAACCGACTTCCAAAAACTACACTAAAAACTATGAAATAAAAAAGTTAAACTTCCATAAATAAAAATCTAAATGTATATTGAAGTCGGCGGGGCCTAAGCATAAATATAGGAATGAAAGGAAATTTTAATTTGTCGAGGCGCAAAGCAAGCTGCACGTTCGCTGCACACACTGCGCACGTTCTTCCTGTTCAAAGGCTGAGAGGTAAAAACCTGAAGAAGAGGCCCCGCCGACTTCAATATACATTTAGATTTTTATTTATGGAAGTTTAACATTTTTATTTCATAGTTTTTAGTGTAGTTTTTGGAAGTCGGTTTTTTTTAAACCTGTTTTTATATATTATTTTACTCTTTGGTTGACGCTTTGTAGATATGGTTTTATAGCAGTATGATGGTATGATGTAAGACAATCTTACTCACAATGTGTATGTATGTAAATCTTTAATATTTATCGATTTTCTAAATGAAAATCTCAGTACTTAATTAATTAATAATTTGCATCTAAATGCAACTAGGTGCGCCGCTTTTGAAACACTCTAAGTGTATCACTGTCAACGAGAAATGAAAGCCTTCGCCATTCACCACAGTATCTAGCATCCGCCCGCGTTTTTGGGATAAAAAGAAGCCTAGGTACTATGTGTTATTCTGATGTATTTAAGCTATAATACCTACTATAAAGTTTCATCAAAATCCGTTCCGTAGTTTTTGCGTGAGAGTAACAAACATCCATACATCTTTACTATAAAGTTTATTTTGTGCTGTTAGGTAAAGGGTACCTATGGTATGAATCACGGAATAATAAAAACAACTAAAACAAGTAGCAGTTGTTGACCAATCGAATTTTCTGATTGGATGGAACTTCTGGCGCTTTTTTTGAAATTTACCCTCTTGCTACAGTAGCGCAGCGCTACCCTAATTTGACGCATTTTGACGGACACTTCTCAGGCGTTTCTCCTGACCTTTAGATTTTCCCCACATCATTAACTAATAGACAGTTAAAACCTACTGGTTATAGGAGAAACTTTCAACATTCTCCTATATCCAGCAGGTTTCAACTGTTTAATAGATAATGATGAGGGGAAAATCGGGGTTTACCAAATGAGAATAGGAACTTCTGGACGGAAGTAAAAAACTTATTTTTTTTCAACAAGTAGGTAGTTTATTAAAATTAACGTGGAAAATTTATCTAAATTAATAAAATTACATAACTTCGAGTACCTATAGTTTATTCGTCTATGGCTTCGAGAGAAGTTTCAAGGTGCTCGAAGTGTGTGTTCTTACATCAAGTACCTATTTAAGACAAGTGACGAAAACGCCCAAGTCACCACCACACAAGCACTACACGCCACCTCCATCAAAGCGCCAGCGCCAGATTCGATTCGCAACATCGTCGCCGGCCGCGAAATGTCTATAAAAAAGTTGAGTTCGACTTTTATTTATTTATTTAATACTTCGAGCACAAATGTACAGAGGCGGACTTAATGCCTTAGAGCGGGGGCACACGGTGCGGTGCGGCGCCGCAGCGGCAAGATTTCACCCAATCGGCAGGCACGGCGGCCGCTCGTGTGCCCGCCGATTGGGTGAAATCTTGCCGCTGCGGCGCCGCGGCGCCGCACCGCACCGTGTGCCCTGGCCCTTAGGCATTTCTACCAGTCGACCTTTGGGTGATGCAGAGACAAACAGGTAGGTGCAATTCCGAAAATTGTGGAATAAACAAATTACACAAAGATTTATTACTCACATACATAATATATAAAACTAATATAATTATATAAATAGATACATAATATACAGGGTGTCCCACGGCTATGCCACATGAGGGAAAGTACTTTAAATATTTGAGATAGGAAGTTTTGCTTCATGGAAACTTCACTTTATTTTTAAAATTAAGTAAAACTGCATTCAAATATTTTTAAAAAGTTGCTTGCTTCATCTGGGGATCGAACCGACCAAATGTGAAAAAACCGGGCAAGTGCGAGTCGTACTCGCGCACCGAGGGTTCCGTATCATTTTTGGACGTATAAAGTGAAAAAAATCGGACCGCACAAATAAGTTTGTTTTTGAAGGAATTTTGATTATTTTGAAAAAACTGTACCAGTTAGGAACATCGTTTTATTTTTGGTGCAATATTGGGGTCAATTCCTATCAACTCTAATTATTTCAGATTTTTGGCTCCGCAAACTTCGGAGATAAGGGGGGGGGGGAATGGTATTTTTTCAGACATTTTTCATCATAAGTCGAAAACTGTGAGACATAAAATAAAAATATGTGCAAATCAAGCCCTTTCATATGATATGTCACTTGACCTAGTAACTCCACTTTAAAATATCGGGACCCCCACTCCGCCCTTTTTACAGTGAAAATAAAAATATTTTTTTACTTTTTCATTTGCAATAAAGTTGGGCAAGCATTTTTTATAACTGTTCCAAATTTCAAGTCGATAGCATCAGTAGTTGCTGAAATAAGCAGATGTGACAGACAGACAGACGAAGTCGCACCATAAGGGTTCCTTTATTACCATTTTGGTACGGAACCCTAAAAATGAACATCCTGTATTTTTATGATGCCGATTAAAAGGGTGAATTGTAAACATTCATTAAAAGGGTGAATTGTAAACATTCATTTCTTCTATGTAACATGGTATCCTAAATTAAAGGAACACCGTAATATTTTGTTTTATTTCAAATTGCCAGGTATCAGGTGCCCCAGAACGGCTAATTTCCACGTCGGTTAAACTAAAGCTTAGCCCCTATTATTCAACCGACGTGGAAATTAGCCGTTCTGGGGCACCTGACACTGACACCTGACTAGGGTTCAAGAGCGAGCGAAGCGAGCTCGAGAAGGTTCTCGAGCACCCCGACACGGACAGATTAGGTTCGAAGGGATTGGAAACCGGTATGACCAATACCTGTATTATTTCGGTTACAACCTTTATTATTTTACAAGCTTTTATTTAGTTTCACCTGTCGCATTGTCTGTGGGTAATCAAATCTTACAAGTTAAATTTGACCCACTTCCCGGTGTTCGATTGACCTGAAATTTTGTATGCATATGTAAATTGCATGACAATGCAATATAATGATGTCAAAGAGCTAGTCTGATGATGGAGCCGGAAGGTGGCCATAGGAACTCTGTAACGAAACGACGCAACCCCATTGAGTTTCGGCTTGTTTGATTTGTCTTCACGAGTACTCTGGTTCTAGATAATGTCCAGGGCCTCATGATGGAGTTGGGAAGCGGTCATTATAAAAGCTTGTATTGAAAAATGTTTTTCAACATAGAAATTGTTTACAGGTAATTTTAAAGGTAACCTTTTTTTTTTTTTTTTTATTGAATACCAACTACCAGTAAAATACCGGTTACCGAAATAAAAATAACCTTTATCTTACACGTACCGTCGGCATAAATCAAAATAAATCACCGGTTTTACACACAAGCGCTACCTGCGCGCTTGTGTGTAAAACCGGTATTAAAATGGTAACATTTATCTTGGTTACCCAAATAGCGGTAACCTTAATCTTAAAGGTAAACGAAATTGTTCGATACCGGTACCGTAATTTATACCGGTTTTCGGTCCCTGCTTTTAACCTTGTATACAGAAAATTCAACGTCAACCATTGCTCTTCCTCCCTGACCCCCCTTAGCCCCTAACCTTCCCTCAGTCCCCCTCCCTCTAAAATCGCTGTTAGCAAGAGTAAATCTTAATTTGAGGTTGGAACAAAAGGGGGGGAAATGCCCCCGGTTTGGGGGTTTCCTATTCAGTCTGAGGGAAGGTCATAGACAGTTTCAACAGTTTGTAACAGTAATTATTTACTCATTTTTTATTTCATCATGGCCGCAAAACGCTCCAGTTAAGCTATTCTGCATTAAGTCTAAAAAACGTGGGTAGCAGTTTTGTAAAACGTAGCAATGAAAATCCAGCTGAATATCGTTCAGTTGTTTTACATAACGAAGCTGTTGTATAAAACAACTAGTGGTTTTGTAAAACAGCGGATTCGACAATCCATCTGCGACAGATATACCAAAAATTCGGACGAATCGCTTTGATTCCACTCTCATTGTGAGAACCGCCAAACAGTGGAGTGCGCTGCCGGAGTGGGTGTTCCGCGATAGTTACAATCTGGGTGTCTTCAAGTCGCAAGTGAATCGGTTTGTTCTAGACAAGCGTGCTTCATCATAGACATCATCGCTTAACATCAGGCGAGATGTCGATCAAACGTAAGCCTATTATTAATAAAAAAAAATACAGCGTTCAATTTCCTTCTTCAAGGCGTGGTCGTGGGCTGGCCATGTACCTTAACTTCAAAAATTAAGACACCTGTACCCCTATCATGAGTTTTTTTGACGTATAGTTTCGTTACCGTAAGCATATTTTGAATTTAAAATACAGCAGTCCTGGAACATTTTGATAAAATTTTATACAATTTGCACATTTTAAAAAATACAGAGAAATTAATTATGTATTTAATTTATATAAATATTGTGTAACAAACGTGTATTTTCAATTCAAAATATGCTTACGTTAACGATACTACACGTCAAAAAAACTCATGATAGGGCGATAGGGGTACTGATCTAGGCGGCAAATTCTGATCACCAAATAAGAAATTACAGGACCAGGAAAAGGCTCATGCAGTACCCGATATGTCATTCCATATAATTATGACCCAAAATTTTATTGTATCCTTTATTTTTACCACGTTTTTAGGGTTCCGTACCAAAATGGTAAAAAAGGACCCCTTATGGTGCGAGTTCGTCTGTCGGTCACACCTGCTCGAATTGACATAATAATTATTAAAATATTAATAAACTACCTATATAAATTATTTTAGTCATTCTTTTTTTTCTTGACATGTGTTATACCTATTTTAATTTATTGTAATTTATCTTGGATTTATTGAATTTTACTGCTTTGACATTTTTTCTTTATGTGTTTTTACTAGAATTCATTAAATTAATATTATTTATATTTTGCATGCTTAAAAGCTGAATGTGGTGAAACTACAAAACTATTGTAACATCCTATATAAAACCCATATTACGCAAATAAAGAATTTACCGTCCTCGGCTCCCTTAAGACCCTCGCCTAAACGGCTCGGGTCTCAGTGGTAATCACCAACATTACACACTTGTACCATAATGTACTATTAAATAGTTACCTCGATTAAAAATCAACAGCACGGAATTAACGACGGGAACTTCGGCGAGGTGAAGTACGACGGTAATGTTTATCGTCATCTTCATGGTATCTAGATCTTCGATGTCGTTTGTCACTACTTTCTGAACGTCTTGGAGCAATTCTTTTATAGACGTCCGTTTCCGGTGACTCAGACCACCGCCATGATCGCACTGATGAACGGGAGGTTCTAAAACATATTTTATTAATATGTATAGGTAAGAACGTGATTCCAAAACACATTGGCCTTTGATGTGTTTCTTATCAATAACAGTAACTCGCCTGTCCTTCTCTTGGATGATATCATTATATCCATTAAATAAGTTGTTTGGATTTCTGAAGACATGTAGAAAATTACAAGCACGACCCTTTGGACAGCGCCTTCGTAACTGGAGTCCTGTAAATAATTACACAAGAATTTAGAATGTAGTTTCAGCATTAATTAGGTACATACTGCATACAACTTATGCCCACAAAGAAAATTACTAGTTACCACATATAGCATTTTTCCAGGAACTTATGAGGCAAAATTGTAAGGAAAGCTGTCTTCCGCCATACCAGCGTGTATGTAAAGATCGATACGCCGCGACAGCACATCGTAATTCAGCAAATTCTATGTATGTGTTTCCTCGAAGATGTTTTTCATAGTTGTTACAGACCTAGGGTCAAATGATTGAAATGTTAATATTATAGGTGTATTATTCTGATGTTTAAGCTATTTTATTTACTATAAAGTTTCATCAAAATCCGTTCAGTCATTTTTGGGCGAAAGAGTAACAAACATCCATCCATCCTCACGAACTTTCATATTAATATTAGTAGGATAGCTAAAGCCCCTCGGTCACACGAAGCGACTCTATAGCCTGTCGCATCAAGCGAGTTTGCTCGCGACGGCGATTGCATTTGCAGCGAGTATTGGCACCGTGTGACAGAGTTTATTAAGAATATGAACTTTAGGTTTATTAAAAATTGTTCCCGCTCGCGCTGTCCCCGTTGGTGAGGACAAAAGGACTTGAATATAATAATTAAATCTTGTTCCCGTTGCTGATATTATAAAACCGGCCAAGTGCGAGTCGGACGCGCGCACGAAGGGTTTCGTACCATTATCTATAAAAACGGCAAAAAAATCATGTCTGTTGTATGGGAGCCCCCCTTAAATATTTGTTTTATTTAAATTTAATTATTTATTCTTAAAGTGAATATATAATTAAATATTCTGTGAATATTTCAAGCGTCTACCTGTTGCCGTTATCAATATCGAGCAAAAACGAGGAAAAAAATCACGTTTGTTGTACGGGAGCCCCCCTTAAATATTGATTTTATTTTGTTTTTAGTATTTGTTGTTATAGCGGCAACAGGCATACATCATCTGTAAAAATTTCAACTGTCTAGCTATCACGGTTCATGAGATACAGCCTGGAGACACACAGACAGACAGACAGACAGACGGACGGACAGCGAAGTCTCAGTAATAGGGTTCCGTTTTTACCCTTTGGGTACGAAACCCTAAAAACGGCTAGCTGTGCCGCGGGGTTTCACCCGCCGTTTAATTTAAAGGAAATCGGATATTTACCCGCCCGCGATATTATACTTCGTTTTCGCTTAGCATTTTTCTTATTTTTTTTCTTTTTGTTCGGTAGCGTGATGTTAAGTATGTAGCCTATTAACCTTCTTCAAAAATAGGGCTATCAAATGCAATCTTCTTTTTCAAATCCGACTGGTATTTCCAGAGATAAGCAAACAAACCTTTCAGCTTTATTGTATTAATATAGGTAGATAATAGATATTTGTGTAGGTATAATTGCTGGATGAGTCTTGAGCACAAACTTCACCTGAGCATTGGTTGATTTTTCGTGAGGGGGGCGCAGAAGCTGCACGCGATTGGGTCGTCAGTCGATGCTCGTCGTCTATTGGACTATAATTATCTATTGTGTATTGTCAACTGTCTATTGTTATTGGTCCAAAAATGTACATGCGCGATCTGTGCTCACGACTCATGGCGGTACCTATACCTACATAAGTTACATAATGAACACATTTGTTAATGGAAGAGTGACAAAAAGAAACGAACTTCGGATCCTGCCTACTCGACGTTATGGGTACAGGGAGTTAATTTATTAAATGCGATTGTAGGGTCAAATCTGAATCTATGAGAAAGATAAGTTGTAACACACATATTTTTTTTTACTTTATACTCGTTATACCTAGGTAGGTACTCTTTTTCAATTGTCATTCATTATACATACTCTTTTAAAAATCTACTGTTTGCACCATTTTCCCATAACCTTGTTTGGTCCTGTAATCACTTTAAAAATATCGAATAATCTACCTATAAAAAACAGAACATATTAGGACTATGAGACGAAATTTGAATATACACACCTCTTTTATTCTTTTATTATGGAATTGTCAACCATACGTAGGTGGTAAAAATCTGAAGGTGATTTGAGTAATATTATTTCTTTAGAACTATAATTTTACAGCAAGTAGACACCTCACATAATGAACAGCTGTGAGTCTGTGACGAACATGAGATTTGTTAATTAGTTGATTTAGGTATTGACCTGAGTCTTCTGGGGGACTAGTTGTAACAAGCGGAATATGCGAGCGTCCGAACCTCTGCTACCTACCTATCATATAAGTACTTTGTAGATGATAGTTGTGGTTGTGGCTTTTTAACATAATCTACTATGAAGTTTGAACCTTGTGTTGTAGAGATTGGAAAGATAATTTATGGTAGTTTTGATAAAAGTACCTACCTACTGCTACAGTAAATTAGTACATGGATTAATGATAAATAAGATAATTATGCATATAAATGGGTACATACATGATTCATATTGAACTTTTGAAGTAGATAGGAAGTAGATCATTAATCCAGTTTTTGCCTGTCACACTTAAACTTAGGTAATACATAAGTAGGTACTGAAGTTTCACACATTCAGATTTTGTGTCAACTAAAATAAACTTTAAGAAATTAAAATCAAACAGAAAATAATTTGTCTACCCACCTTAAACTGTGTGATTCGACCAAATTTTTCAAATTCAGTTAAAACATCATAGAAAAAGTCTTTGTACTCCTTATATGTATCACCATCTTCATATTCTAGCATAATATCTGTGTCATATTCATTGAGATTTGCATTACTTAGCCCAAAATGAACATAAAAATTTGTACCTAATAACACCTAAAATAAAAGTTAATGTTTTATTATTAGCCTGGATGATGTATATTAATCATATCCCACAGCCATACTAAAAATAATTTATATTTTTGATGGTCATGTGTCATAAAATCAAATATATTGTGAAAAGGATATACTTTGCTGATGCCTGGGTATTGATGGTTTCTTGAACATTGATCACCAAACCGACAACATGCTGTTTTAAAGAAAAATGGACAAATTTCAGCATCAGGTCTTGTCTCATGCATTACTTTCAATTCTGGCGGAGGCTCCACTGAATCTCCACATAAAAACTTGTCTAAGTGTTCCATGAAGATGTCTTGTTTTCTTTTCTGTTCCTCTTGAACTTGTCTTATCCTCTCTTCTTCAATTTCTTTTTTCTTCTGTTCTAGCTCCCATTCCTAGAATAATTATTTTATTGAAATATAATACCTAAATACAGTAAACATAAGTGCGAAGAAATGCTATTGAGAGCTCATGGAGACTTAAATAAATTAAAAACCAGAATTTTAATAATAAATGCATTGTTGGTAAAAAATTTAACTCAAAAATGAGTTTTTTTGAGAGCTCATAGAGACTTAAATAAATTAAAAACCAGAATTTTAATAATAAATAGGTACATTGTTGGTAAAAAATTAAACTCAAAAATGTGTCCTTTGCTGTAATTTGTGTAATATTATCCTACTAATCCTACTAATATTATAAATGCGTAAGTTTGTGAGGATGGATGTATGGATGTTTATTACTCTTTTTAGCAAAAACTACTGAACGGATTTTGATGAAACTTAACAGTTACACTACAATAGCTTATACATCAGAATAACACATAGGATACTTTTTATCCCAAAAACGCGGGCGAAGCCGCGGACGGAAGCTAGTATTTTTATAATACAATATACTTAATAAAATAAATAAGTAAAATGATTATTGTCATGCTATGCAGGCTCACCAGCTTTAGCTTAGCTTCTTGTTCAAGGCGCTTCTGTTTAAGCCTTTCTTTTTCTTCTTGAAGTTTTTTCCACTGTGCATTTGCAATTTTTTCAGCTTTGATCCATTTTTCATTTTCATTATCATTCTGTTTATAAATATGTTCCAGTATATATTTTTCTTCTAATTCTTGTTGTTTCATGTAGCATTCATTAAGGAAAATTTTATCTGAGGATATAGATGCACTCAATTAGTTAGAAAAATAAAATGTGTCAGTTGATCAGTTCACAGGTAAAGGTACCTTATGGCCGGTATGGAGTTATGCATACTCCCATATCTACAATTCATTAGCTATCAATATCAAAAAAGATCAACCTCCTAACGTATATAGTTATGGAGATTTTTTTTTTTTTAATATTAATCTAAATTCTGCACTTTCACGAAACAGCCTATTTAAGTTTAGTAACACAAAATAGTAAGATGTAGTTGAAAACTACCTATTAAATTAACAATATAAAAACAAATGTCAAATCTTCCAGTATAAGAACAAGAAAACGTTAAATATCTTCAAAACTAAAAACGGCCACAAGGTACCTTTTCATGTGAACTGACATAAATCATATTTATAAAAACTGTCATGCACTTCATCATTCTTGGCTATGCACAAAGGCAACTTTACAAAAGATCCACTTGTTGTAATTGTGGATAAAATGCTTATGAAATGTTACCTGTTATGTTATTAGTAACTAATATTTCAATCAATAATAATAATTCCAAATAGCATTAAGTACTTATTTTAGCCACATTTGAAACTTTCCTATAAAGTTGGTATTATGTACACAAAAAGAAGTTGGAGATGGGCCAGGTGCTGCTGCACCAGGCACTTGTAGTTTAACATTGTTAACAACATTATGATAACCATTAAACTTGAAGATAGGAAAGAAGAATGGCTAATCTTGGCAAGATTTTAAAATAAAACACACCTACTGAGTTATATAACTACGGTACCTACCTACTAAAGTGATGGGTAAATATTGTTTTAAACTTTCACGGTTTTTCACTTCACTAAACAATTTACTTACAGGATAACTAATAAATATCGGGAACTCAATCCAAACAAAAATCACCGAAGTTATCCTGTAAGTAAATTGTTTAGTGATGGGTAAATATGTTGCCTATTTATTTTTTCATTTTGTCAATTTTGCAAGGGAGCCCTAATAAACTTTTGGTCTAATTTAAATAAACTAAAAGACACCATTGTCGCTTACAAAATGTTGATTTAAAGCCTTTCACCCTTCAAAATTTAGTACCTAACTGCATGATTCACATGATCAATGAAAAACCCATTCTTATTTATTTACCTCTTTCCTTAGCTTGGGCAATACGGATTCGTTTTCTTCTTTTCTTTTTCGCAATTTTCCTCCATTCTGCATGCCTGAAAAACACGAGCAAGTACTATGTTTTTTTTAATGTTGACAGAGAATAGAACATCATAATCAATAGTTAAGCCTATTTTGTTACTTGCCTTCCCATTTTTATACTGAAAATGTTCATAGGTACCTATGCTTCTATGCTATCTTCATAACAACGATGTGCTGATTTGTTGAAGATGATAGAGAAGGCATATAGAAAATCATGATCTACATAACATCCGTTGCTTCATTGTTTGGTATTTGGTACGAATAAATAGTACAATCACACGATCTGTTAAACATTTTGTGTAAGCGCTCAGGATTGATCCATTTTTTAATTCAATCAAATTATTTACCTACTTCTTCATTATGTTTTAGCATTCAATTTTAATGGAAAGCTTACTCATTTCTCTCTGTTAAGTTTGTTTTGGGAAAAACGGGAAAATTCCCAATGAAAAATTTAAAAAGCGGTGATATTACAGCACATGCACAATGCAAAATTGGTAAACAAAACAATAACAAAAAGGATTTGGATTTGAGTGACATTGACTTTGACAACTAGAAATGAATGACAGCAGTGTCTCCAACTTTCTGTGACAAAATTACGGTGTTTCCATTCTAAAAATATGGTAGATGATCGAAAATTACGGTAGATTTACTTTTTTTAAACCTAAACTTTTTTTTATTTCCAACATAAACTTTTTATTTACATAATATATTATACAGTTCTATTTACAAAAAAAAAAACCTTATAAGTAATAATAACAAATAAACTAAAGAGCATCAAAAAATTCCTCCGCATCGCTGTCAACTGGTAGCGTGCCCAAAAGACTGGCGGCATTGCCACGTTGTATGGCAATGCTTAATCTTTGCCCAAAGTAAAAGCCAGCCTTTTGGTCACGGGAAGTGTCAACCAATCTTTTGGCGATATCTTCTTCTATCTAAAAATGAGATGAGCACTCGGACCCCACGGCCCTAGGGTTTCAACCCCAAACGGCTCGAAAATATAATTACCGATGAGGTTATTATATTTCCGCCGCTTGAGGCTTTCCGCAGCTGCAGCAGCAGTGCCCGCACAACGCGCCGAGCTAGGAAGATGGGAAGGCGCAAGAGTGTCAACACATGTTGCGTCCCACACTAAAGGCCTACCCATCTTCCATGGGAATAATGACATACCGTCAGGTCTCTTGCCATCGTCACGCGCCAAACCATTAGGTTCTAAAATAGCTGGCACGCCGACGGTGACAAGAGCACGACGGATTATGTCATTGATATTCGCGTGTCGCGCTATGCGGCCCGCACTCCTGCTGCAAGACAAGCCGTGGTGTCCGAGGCTGTTGACAACTTCCCCGCAGTGACAGCGATGAGGGGCGCAACAGGGAGCTCCCAGACGCAGACAAGTAGCGAGGCGGAAAGTGGTGTCGTCCAACATAGTGCCTATGTTGGGCGACGGAAGTGCCTGAAGCCACAAACCCGACTCCCATTCGCCCACAGCCAATAGGCGCGCTCGCTCAGCAGTAGTATTACATGTATCGACTAAATTATTCAGTATCGCTCTGCTGAGCGGCTCATCCCATTGTCTCTGGGAAAACGGGTTGACGGGTAGGTTAGTATTCGGGCAGGCAATTTTCCAGGCATTCATTGCATCAGTGAAGCACGGTACCTCAAAATCAACCAGTGTGGAAGCTAGAATATTCCTGGTTAATTTTTCAGTACCGTGCACCGAGGATATAAATGCCGGTAGACTTATACTTGAAATTTTGCGGACCTAAACTTACATGTCATGGTAAACACGTCAAAGTCAGTTGACGTGATTTTGCCACCGAAAATGACCGTTATTTTTTAGTTTTTTGTGTAGTGCTGAAAAAAAGTAAGCAGATTTGAGTTTTAGCTATGTAAACTAGACTATGTTACGGTTGCGTGAAACGTAAAATATGCCCAGAATCTTTCATTTATACCTTGGTAGAGTCGATTGAAATTGAGTCTCTAAGTGGGAAGATATCATCCCAGTGTTCGTCACTGCACACTACATTCGGAAATTCTTTAAATAAAATCCGTGTGTCTAAAAAAGCTTAGTACATGAAACTTATTAGTAATTTTTCGTTATTTCATGATCAGATAATTAGACAACTAGTTTCAATATATTAGAATTTATTGTTTTTATTTTGTTTTAGAAAAATAACTGAAAAGTTGATAGAAAACATTTTAGAAGAGGATGATTGATTAGTAGGTACTTTTATCTCCTATAATAAAAAAACACGATCAATGTTATTTTTTACGTTAAAATTTAATTCACAAGTGGAGCCAGGGGCGACTAGCTAGTGTTTTAAAATATTGATGTCATACTGGACACTGGGAGCTATAGTTCCCACCTTTCCAACTTTGTTACAACAGGGAACAGGGGCCGTACCACGACGTGTTATTGCCATCATTATTCCGCTGTGAGAGAGGGATGGAACTATGCAGCACGAATAGCGCTATCCCTTGTTTACAGCGGAACAATGATGGTTTTAACACGTCATGGTACGGCCCCAGACGACGGGATATATACTTCCCACCAAAAAAAGGGTACTTCCCCCCCATTAACCCCTCTTTTGTGTGTATTTTTGAAATCTACGACCCAAAATTATCCAGGAACGTATCTTACAGTAATCCCAAATTAATAATGCGCATGCCTGAACCACCGCTTTAATTCTGACAAGTACTCTGTGTAATTCTGATCAATGTGATTAGAAGGAACGAAGGAAAGGAATTATGGAACTTTCAAAAACGTTTTCGTTTACGGCTGAAAATCAATTTTCGGCCGGACACAAATTACAATGCATATTCGGAAAAATTAATCTTAGGTAACATTCAAGTGAGACAACACTCGAAACCAAGGAATATAATACTCTCTGACGAGAGCTCGAAACTGATGTCATTTGTTTACGCCCCAGAAGTTCCTGGTACATATTATCTCCAGTATATATATTATTAATCTTCTTGGTAATTACGGTGTATTTGGAGACACCAGTCATATATCGTTCTCTCTTGGAGGAAGTTACTGGAGTCCGTGTATCCGTGTCCATATACTGTGTGAAGGTTGGCCATTTCTTGTTGATAGCATTGAGTTGATAGTGATTTATGTTTATTAAAATTAAAGAACCGAACTCATGACTCAAGCATTATTCAAAACTAGTTCAACCAACCAATCAAATGGCTTTAAATCTATGCTTAAGGCGAGATCTGTGCTGGAGTATCGTTCTGTAATACGAGCTGCTGTTCTGTAAGTGTTTAGTGTTTCAAAACATTGCGGTGTCTGGAGTTCTGCCCCCGTATTCACAACGCTTCGATTTCTTTCCGATTCGACAAGTCGTACGTCTATCTTGTTTTGGCATTACGAAAGCGAGCGAGATAGACATACGAGTTTCCGAATCGGAATCAACTCGAAGCGTTGTGAATACGGGGGTTGGACGGTGTGGTTGTATAAAAATGCAAAATAAAATTTAATTACATACCTACAGTGCTTTGGCTAGATTTAAGTTCATAAAATAAAGACATACCGTGTGTGGTTGTGAACTGTTCATCAAGATCAACGAGGGGCTTTAGGAGTCCCAGAATTATCATTTCACACGAATAAGTCTTAGGGTCTCCCCACATTTATCGACGCGGCGTCTACGAAATACGGGTGTTACTAATACCATTCTCATCAGCTCGGCTCGGACGACGCGTCGCGTCACCGGCCACATATTAATATAAACCTAACACCGGCCGACGATGAAACGGCCGTTTGCCTATTAGCTGATTGCAGTGTGGTGATACGCACGTGGGGAAACCCTTGGACAACGATTTTATCGTTATTTACTGGGATTTTTTTTTAGAAAATCGATAAGCATTAAGATTTACACGTTGTGAGTAATATTGTCTTAAACCATATTGCTCTAAACTTTGCTTAAATAAACTTTGATTTCTGCTTTATAGTAAAAAACGCATTGTTTTAGGCTTGAACTGCAGTGATGTGCATAAATTATTATCGATATAGAATATACTCTATCGATGTTTGTTATTGTTGCCTACTTTTTTTAAAACTTTTGCTTACTTTTATAGGTTCCTTCTCAAAATATCCTGAAAGAAGAAGTGAGCGGATTAAAGCTGTAAGACGTCAAAACTGCAAAACAAAACCAAAGAAAATTCAAAATCTTTGCTCCAAATACTGAGAAACCCCGCTTTATTACCGGAATTCTCCTACAATAAACAAAAAAAGTCAAATGCGTCTGTGTCTTTATTGAAATCGTAATCTTCATTGGTAATAATTGTTACGTTTTATCTACATAATACCTCAATATTAATATGTGTACCTATATATTTTTTATTTCATAAGGCTCCCATTTTATTATAGTACATATTAGCTTTTATATGTGGTTTCGTTCCTGTACATTTTCGGATAAAAAAGTAGCCTATTACGTATACAAAACCTACCTAAAGACTCAAGCATTACTTGAGATGTTGAGACCAGTCTCGACTTAGGCTCCGTAATACGACTCCCTGTGTAACTTTCTGTCCCATAAAATATTTCTAAGCAAAAAATCGATATACCAATAACCGATTCTATATCGATATGCTTTGAAGCGTCAACTCTTCCCTAGTAACGTACACTAACAAGAATATTAAATTCTTGTACACTAATACAAATCCAGAACCACACACTAACAAGAAATGGACAACTTCATTCTCTTCTAATGCTCCGTCTATGGATCCATAGTCTTTGGGCCACTGCTTTTTGGTAGACGGGTTCGCTCTTTTGGTAACTCCATATAAAAATATATGCTCTAAGATACCAATGCTTCGAACTGTGGAGAGCAAATAAAAAGCTGAAATAACAACTTTCCATGTTTATTGGTCACTCGGTTTAAAGCACGCACTCGTCTCACGTTATTAATAGGTATTATTAGTTAAATAAAAATATAAATCATATTTAATCGAGATTACTTGATCTAAAAATAAATGTGGGTAGTATAACATTAGAGGAGAAAATTCAAAGTTGTACATTAAAATGGAAAGCAACACGCACAAGATTAAAAATTTAATTATTTGTAAAAAGGAAGATGATTTCATTGAACTTTTACGTTCTGGTTTCGATCCTAATTTCGAAGGCGGTTGGCCAATCAGATTAGCAGCTCGATACGGCTGTACGACCATAGTAGAAACATTACTTCAATTTGGAGCAAATCCCCACATATTGAGTGAATCTGGTGAGTAGGTAATTCTTACTGAAATTATAACTTATTAATCCTTTAAAGTGACTAAGGGTACCTAGTTACTTCTTGCTACTACGGAACTTAACACTGTGCGTGGGCCCGACGCGCACTTGGCCGGTTTTTTATTAGGGTTCCGTACCAAAATGGTAAAAAAGGAACCCTTATGGTGCGCCTTCATCTGTCTGTCTGTCTGTCACACCTGCTTATTTCAGCAACTACTAATGCTATCAACTTGAAATTTGGAACAATTGTACAGAATGCTTGTGCAACTTTATTGCAAATGAAAAAAGTCGAAAAATTTTTTATTTTCATCGCAAAAGGGGCCGGAGTGGGGGTCCAAAATTTCAAAGTGGAGTTACTAGGTCATGTGACATAATATCATATAAAAGGGCTTGATCTGCATATTACAAAATATATTTTTATTTAATTTTATGTCCCACAGTTTTCGACATAATTATGATGAAAAATGTCTGAAAAAATACCATTCCCCCCCCCTTATCTCCGAAGTTTGCGGAGCGTAAAATCTGAAATAATTAGAGTTGATAGGGATTGATCAAAATATTGCACCAAAAATAAAACGATGTTCCTAACTAGTACAGTTTTTCAAAATCATCAAAATTCCTTCACAAACAAACTTAGTTATACGGTCCGGTTTTTTTCACATTATACGTCCAAAAATGATACGGAACCTTCTGTGCGCGAGTAAGACTCGCACTTGGCCGGTTTTTTTTATACTTTTTAGTATTACGGTTTATTTCATGCACTTTTAGTCGTTTTTAGGGTTCCATACCAAAATGGTAAAAAAGGAACCCTTATGGTGCGACTTCGTCTGTCTGTCACAGCTGCTTATTTCAGCAACTACTAATGCTATCGACTTGGGAACAGTTATAAAAATGCTTGCCCAACTTTATTGCAAATGAAAAAAGTCAAAAAATATTTTTATTTTCATTGCAAAAGCGGCCGGAGTGGGGGTCCAAAATTTGAACGTGGGGTTTATACTTGGTCAAGTGACATTTATATACCATTCGGCCCTTATCTCCGAAGTTTGGATGGGTCATTATATCTAAGCCAGTGGCGAATCTAAGAACCTATGTGTGCTACCAGAGCATGGCAGCCCGCGCGGTTTTTCGGTAGGTAATTGTCGCAAAGTTCTAGGTTTTAGCAACAACAGTAGTTTGAGGGCCTTGGAGGAATAATATACTGGAGTTAGTCTAACCGTGTCTGTATACTGTGTGAAGTCTGTCATTTCTCGTTGACAGTGATACAATGACGTCATTGTAAAGTGGTGTACTTTACAGTGACGTCACTGTATAGTGGTGTACTTTACAGTGACGTCACTGTATCACTGTCTCGTTAGAGAGCGCGCAGTATTTGATTGTACGGGGTGCGCTACGTTACAACGAAAACCATTACAACGAATCACGGAACAACGAATGTTCGCGATAACGAATCACGAAACAACGAATGTACGCGATAACGAATCATGAAACAACGAATGAACGCGATAACGAATCACGAAACAACGAATGTACGCGATAAGGAATCACGAAACAACGAATGTTTGCGATAACGATTCACGAAATAACGAATGTACGCGATAACGAATCACGAAACAACGAATGTACCTACGCGATAACAATTCACGAAACAACGAATGTACGTGATAATGAACCACGGAACAATGAATGTACGCTACAACGAATCACAAAACAACAAATGCACGTGACACCGAACCATGGAACAACGAATGCACGTGACAACGAAAAATTTCACACTATCTATGCGGCCGAACCCCTCGAAATACCTAATGAAACAACTAACGTACCTACCTACCTTTTTTTTTTTTTTTTTTTTTTTTTCGAGGTGGAAATCCTCTTGGATGTCCCCCGCCCTGGGGAGGGCGGAGGGGTCTGTCAGACTCTTACTGACTAAAACCACCCCGGTGTTCCTCCAATTACCTTACGCCGGGGGCGCGGGAGTCGCTTGCGCATTCGTCCGCACCCCCGGCAGGTATTGGCCCGCCAAATGAAAGGCGGGCCCCGTCACCCTATGCGGCAATTCCTCTAGAGAGGCGCGCGCGGAACACGTCGCGCCACCGTCTCGGTCCTGTTTCCGTTCGGGAGACGGACGCCCCAAGTCCGCCGCCCGCAGGCCGCACCCTATGGTGGCCGGAGATCGTTGGCCGCCCTACGGCGCCCGGTGCGTCTGCTGCGGATGGGGAGAGAGGACACCGCCTCCCTCTCCCTTTCCGCCGCCTCCTTGGCGTCCATCACCTCCTCGCAGAAGGAGGCGACGGCGTTCCAAGCGCTCTCGCTGCCGACCATGGCCTCAACCACGGCCGGGAGCGAGAGGCCACCCGCAGCTCCGACCGCCGCGACGAGGTCACGGCGCTGCACTGCCCAAGCTGGGCACTCCTCCAGTGTGTGCTGCGCCGTGTCGTCGGGGCAGTCACCGCAATGGTGGCAACCGGGCGTCGGCTCCCGGCCTATACGGCACAGGTACTTTCCGAAGCACCCGTGTCCAGAAAGCACCTGTGTAAGCTAAGGGCGCCATGCCGTCTCCCGAGCCACTCCCTCATCACGGGTCTTACCGCCGCTATTGCGGCGTGCCCGAACGTACCTACCTACCTACCTACTGACTATAACTACACTCGAGCCTCTCAAATTCAAACACCTAAATCATTAATAGATTTAATTTTTTGTATTTTTTTATTGTTTTTCTGTTTTGAATGACATAAACATACGCGATTACAGCAGTAGCGAGAGTTCATTACCACTAACCGAACGAACACTTTTTACTGTATGAATTAACATCGTCAACATCGGCGAAGTGAATTAATTATACCATTTTGACGCTGACTGTACAACTTCATTACATTTTCTTTGTCTCATATCGCACATTGCAATTTGATTACAATTACAACTATTACTAATCCTTCCATAGAACACACCCTTATTGTAAGCCGTTGAGGAGTTCCATTGCTCATCGTCAAGTTCCACTACCACGTTTACTTTACCATAAAGACATCACGGTAAATCAAATATCCCAATACCCTCAGTGATTTGCCCGAGTATCGTTTACGTGCCCTTGAGAATTGAAGAGTTCCGTTATTTTGTCATGGATCCCATCATCAGATCTTGACCAAATTTTATGAGACCACTCCTAAAGTACCTACCCATTTCTCAATGAAACAAAACATTTTGTACACGGCTATAAAATTTGAGGAGTTCCCTCGATTTCCATGAGATTCCCTCATCAGATCCTGAATTGTTGACAATGCGACCCCCTCGAGAGTATTTTGAAACAAAAAAAGAATTTTCAAAATCGGTTCCCAATTGACGGAGTACCTAATCGCTGAACATACCTACATAAAAAAAAAGATTCCGAAGAATTCAGAACCTCCGCCTATTTTTGAAGTCGGTTAATAAATGATTAAATTTAGGAAGTGACTCCGCGACCGCCGCTGTGACCTGATTTTGCAGCCGGCGCTGACTTTGGAAAAGCGGGAAATGGGGTTGGCAATTTGGCATAATTATAAAAACATTTCATGTTTCATTTGAGTAACATACCGAACTTGGACACCCCGACACGGACAGGTTAGGTTCGAAGGTTAAAAGTAACCTAACACGGAAGGGTTGACGGGGGCTTCGTTCGCTTGCTTTGCTCGCTCACTGCAAAAGCCCCCGTCAACCCCCCCGTCAACCCTTCCGTGTTAGGTTACTTTTAACCTTGCAGCAATAGGAGCGCGGGGCTCCGTCGACCACCCTCCCCCTTGTAAGTCCAAAAAAGTTGTATTTTGTTTTACTTTGACACTGTAATTTAAAAGTTAGTTTAAGGTAGATAATTCAACTTAAAACACGGCAACATTAATCTGCTGCTACGGTAGTTTGCAATTATTTCCGTCTGGTATCACTGCTACTCCAAGGCTACTCCGGTTCCCAACGGTGCTATTTTTGGGAGCCGCCGCCGGCTACGGAGGCACTCCCTTAAATTTATTAGAGCTCGAGTATAGTTATAGTCAGTAGGTAGGTAGGTACGTTAGTTGTTTCATTAGGTATTTCGAGGGGTTCGGCCGCGTAGATAACTGTGTGAAATTTTTCGTTGTCACGTGCATTCGTTGTTCCATGGTTCGGTGTCACGTGCATTTGTTGTTTCGTGATTCGTTGTAGCGTACATTCGTTGTTCCGTGGTTCGTTATCACATACATTCGTTGTTTCGTGAATCGTTATCGCGTACATTTGTTGTTTCGTGATTCGTTATCGCGTCCATTCGTTGTTTCGTGATTCGTTATCGCGTACATTCGTTGTTTCGTGATTCGTTATCGTGAACATTCGTTCCGTGATTCGTTGTAATGGTTTTCGTTGTAACATAGCGCACCCGATTGTACGTTGAACTGCGTGCATCGAAAAGTATTATTGTGTGTAATTGTATAATAAAAGGTGTAGGTACTCAAAATGGCTGATGGTTATTATTTGAGCCTCGAGCTCTCCAGCTCTTACATGTATAATACTACTAAGTTTTATCCGTGCATTTTCTTTGAAAATATCAAGGCAAAAAGCTAATCCATTTGAGTCATTTTTTTTACTGAGATAGATTAGGTATTGTCGAGTAATATGCATAAACAAAAACTCATCAGAGTCTGACTCGTGACTCAAATAGTATAGCCTTTGTAAATTCGCGCCCCGGGCGAACCAGGGCGAACGCCGCAATAAACACCAACTGGGAATATAAACCCAACCAACCCACAAAACATTTACGCTTTTTTTTACTCCCTGTAAAATTTGATGATTCGTTTAATAATGAGAGTGACTTACCTACATCGTTATGCATTTAAACAGGTGCGTCAACTTTACAACTAGCAGTATTTTCTGGTGAGCACTGGGACACTGATAAATGGACGTCTTTATTGTCGTGTTGTGATTCATCTCAATTAGCTGACGGAGCAGCAGTAGCAATTATTTTTAATAACGTGGCGGCATTGAAGAAAATTTTAGCTACTGGAAGATGTAATACTAATATTCCTACAACTCTAACAGGTATTTTCTTCTACTTTTTAACCGACTACGAAAATGGAAGAGTACCTAATGAATGCGTTTAAATTAAAAACATTAAAAACAGTGCGGATATTTTAGGAGGTGAAAGTACTCATGAATATGATCAACTTTTATTATGGGACCGACACTGAAATATGAAAAAATAAAAATCAGCTGTTCCATACATTTTGATCTTGTTGTAGTGCATTTTTGTAGGGAACAGCTGATTCTTTTTTTCATATTTCAGTGTCGGTCCCATAATAAAAGTTGATCATACTCATGAGTACTTTCACCTCCTAAAATATCCGCACTGGTTTTTAGGAGGTAGTTGGTAGGTACCGTGGTAGTAGTGGTGTAACGAATATTCGCATTCGCATTCGCGAATACTCGCTTCTTTTTAAATATTCACATTCGTATTAGCGAATATTTAAGTACGTACCGTAGGTAGGTACGTTAGAAAAATAAACATCAAATCCTCCTTAAATAAAACAAAAAAACCGGACAAGTGCGAGTAGGACTCGGGCCTTGAGGGTTCCGTACAAATTTAGCTTAAATACAGGATGGCAGGTTAGACAGTTGAAATATTTAAAGGGGTCATTGTACAGCATTGTAGGTACACCAAAAATCTGCTGTTCCATTCATTAATGTTCACGTAACTCAACAAAATTTATGGAACAGCTGATTTTTTTCGCGATGCTGCCACCCTGTATATGTAGATATATTTGTATTAAATAAAAAAAAAGATTCCACTAGAAATATGCAATAGCGCCATGTATGAGCAAGATGTGGCTATTACATATTTTTCTAGCCATCTATCTATGAGCAGATGGCCCTACCCGTTAAAGGTCTTGCCTCAGACAGACGTACGACAAAGTGATCCTATAAGGGTTCCGTTTTTCCTTATAAAGTACGGAACCCTAAAAAATTTTTTTTTATGAGAAAACCTTTTTTTCTTGTTCTCCGCGGATTCACCGCCGTTTAATTTAAAAGAAGTCATTGGGTGATGTTAAATACCAAACAAACAAACTTAAGTAGTTGGGTTTTACTCGTAATTTTTTCAACATTTGTTAGGGTTCCGTACCAAAATGGTAAAAAAGGAACCCTTATGGTGCGACTTCGTCTGTCTGTCTGTCTGTCTGTCACGGCTGCTTATTTCAGCAACTACTAATGCTATCGACTTGAAATTTGGAACAGTTATAAAGAATGCTTGCCCAACTTTATTGCAAATGAAAAAAGTCAAAAAATATTTTTATTTTCATTGCAAGGGGGCCGGAGTGGGGGTCCGAAATTTTAAAGTGCGGTTACTAGGTCAAGTGACATCATAATTATGAAAGGGCTTGATTTGCACATTTCAAAATATATTTTTATTTTATTTCATGTCTCAAAGTTTTCGACATATGATGAAAAATGACTGAAAAAATACCAATCCCCCCCCTAACCTCCGAAGTTTGCGGAGCAAAAAATCTGAAATAATTAGAGTTGATAGGAATTGACCCAAATATTGCACCAAAAACGATGTTCGTAACTATGATAGTACAGTTTTTTCAAAATCATCAAAATTTCTTCACAAATAAACTTAGTTATGCGGTCCAGTTTTTTTAACTTTGAAACGACCAAGCATGATGTGGAACCCTCGGTGCGCGAGTACGACTCGCACTTGGCCGGTTTTTTTTAAATTATGCCCGTTATATTTGAACGTTTCAGGTAAAACTGTGGAACTTTTGGCAAAAGGCTATAAATTAACTCATTTGTTAAACCCACCAACTATACAAAACTACAATGAACATGTAACAAGTTCTATATCACCAAGGATTTCGTCAAGACAAGATAGAACGGTAGGTAACTAAATTATATTTTTCACTAGCTTCCACCCGCGGCCTCGCCGCGATTTTCGGGATAAAAGGTAGCCTGTGTTATTCTGATGTCTATGCTTTACTGTAAAGTTTCATCAAAATCTGTCTAGTAGTTTTTGCGTGAAATATTAAAACCAATACATCCATCCTCACAAACTTTCGCATTTATAATATAGTAGGTAGGATTAGTAGGATAGTTTGTCTTGTTGTAGTTCTAAAGTTCTTTCTACGTTGGTAGGTATATTTTATTAATTTTCATCTAGCATTGACGGAGTCGGACGGGAAGGTAGGTATATCACGGAGCTACATGGGGTATAATACCATCTACTTACCAATGGAAGAACAGTGAGAGGCTATCTAGGATACCTACTTGAAAAATAAAAAAATAAAAGTTTTTTTTTTTTTTTATAAGTTACTAGCTTCCGCCCGAGGCTTCGCCCGCGTTTTTGGGATAAAAAGTATGTGCCTATGTGTTATTCTGATATATATATATATATAAGCTATATTACTGTAAAGTTTCATCAAAATCCGTTCAGTAGGTAGTTTTTGCGTAAGAGTAACAAACATCCATACATCCTGACTCCTCACAAACTGTCACATTTATAATATTAGTAGGATTTAAACTGAATTCCGAGCATTATTAAATGTTGGATTACCTACTAATCTATACTAATATTATAATTTGTTGATTTTTTTGTTTGTTTGTACCGAATAGGCCCCGGAACTACTGGACCGATTTTAAAAATTCTTTCACTAATAGAAAGCTACTTTATCACTGAGTAACAAAGGCTACATTTTTATCCCGAAAAAATGCACAGTTCCTGTGGGACACGCGGACGAAGTCGCGGGCGAAGTGCTAGTCGATACATAAATAAATCATTGATAGACGTTCCGTTTTTCGTATTTTTACAGGAGCCAGCCATATTGTCTCCATATCACGCACATAGAAACTTATCTCCGTCCGTAGCCCGATTTTTCCATCAAACAGCAAGTCAGCCATCTTTGTCACCGTCAAGAAGAGGAATTTTGCCAACGTCTTCACCCACGACTAACGCTAATGGCTGATGTAAAACCAATCTCTTCTAAACAATATCGGTAAGTAGGTACATACCTACTTAAAATACTTCAGATTTTAATTGGACACTAGAAACGATACAAGGTACAAAATGGAATCACCTTTTAAGATTATTTTTATAATTTTACTAAATACTAGCTATGCCCAGTATGCACTGCAATGTATTTTCTTCATCTTTTTTCAGAAACCTCCACGCGGGGTGCCGACAACAACAGCTGGATACCGGCAAACATCTTGAACAATGATCTTGACTGCGCAATATTCGATTTTTCGTCCTACGTGCGCAAACATTACCTCCCTACGCCGCGCCGCTTTTTGCTCAAGTTATTATAGGTAGAGCGTTTCACATAAAAACAAACAAACAACCTCTCACCCTAAACGCATAGTACACCTCCGTTCCGTCGTAGGTATAAAGTCCCTTCGACTCTATGTGGGCGGGGGTCCCCGGTCTGACACTCCTGTTTAGGTAGGTATTAACGTTTTGTTTTTTGTAGAAAGGATAGGACATTAAAAAGTGGTGAAGAAAAAAAAATCGACACTGTTAAAAACGTAACATGGGCACGGGCAGACAAGATAGCGTCGAAGGGACTTCCTATGTGAAACGTTCTCCAGCCAGTCCAGTCCCCCAAATAAAGTTTGAAGTCAATCGGATAAGCGATGCGCAAACTCATAAGTGACAAACAAATAAATCAACGGACAAACACTCATTTTTATTTATTACATAAGTTAGTAGGTAAGTAGGCATAGGTACGTACATTGTTGAGAGAGATTTCTTTGGATTGGCAGTGTTCTACCTCACTCTGATTGGCGCGTAGATTTAAGGCTCAAGGCATACTGAACTTTATACAGGGTGGAATTTTGTAATGCAGGTGGCATTTGTGGACATTCATATTCGTGGCGAAGCATGTGCAAACGTATATTAATCGAGCCGTGCGTTGCGAGGCGTGCACGGCGCGCATGCCTCGCAATGTTTAGATCCACCTTTAGAGATGTGTATAGTGTATACACGGTGAAATGTAAGTGGTTGTTCTCCGGCAGCAGAACGATTTGCCATCAGTAGTACTATCGAAACATAGAGTTCAATTTAAAAAATAATATGTTTTTTTTTTCAAATAATCAAAAAAAATATTCATAGACTCGAAAGCGTGAAAAACAATAGTAACTCACTAGATCTAACGTAGGTATCATTATCTAGTCAAAGAGCACGCCGTCGCTCACGCGGTGCCGACAAAGATCACCAAAGACGATGCCGACTCACAAATGTGCAGAGCAAAATAAGCTCTCGCGCATGGTGATACGGCATAAACTAGCCTGATCGCCTGTAGAGAGTGCCTACCGATGAACCCCCCCCCCCCTGCCCCGCACTCCTTTAGCGAGTCGTATAATTAAAACAAAAGACGCGCGCACTCAGCGGCCAGCGGGTCAGTTGCGCCGCGAAGTTGATGCCGCGAACATCACGCGATGTCGTAGGTACCTACGCGTAGTGAAGTGAGATAACATTGAAATAATGGATCGTCATTACAGTTTCTCCAATAGGGTATTTGCCTCATTTTGGGAAATGGTTTATATTAATCTTCATTATATTATAAGCACACTACATTGATATTTCAGGGAGATCTACTGTATTTATCAATAAAAATCAGTGATAAAGTATAAATTTCCAAAACCGCTCCAAAAACGCTGTTTCTGACGGAAGTGACGTAACACGCTAGTAAACGAGCTTTGTCTAGGGATGCAGGAAGTGCCAAAAAGTATCGATATATATCGTATCGATATTTTAAAAAAATATCAATATCGGTTTCGATATATCGAAAAAAAAATATCAAGTATCGAAAACGTATCAAAAACGATATATTTTCAGTAGCAAGACCATAGTCACCATTGATTAAAGTGTCACAGTTTTTAGATTTAAGTGATAAAGTAATGTCAGGGACACTAATGCGCCTGCCACACACTCGACGAGTGGCATGGGAAGTAGCGAGGAAACGACGCAGAGACATAGTGTGGCAACATTACTCGTCATGCCACACGTCATGCTCCTCGTCCTCTCTCTCTCTCTCTCTCGTCTCGTCCGGCAGAGAGGGCAACATCGCGGCAAATCACGGCAGCGCGAGGAGCATAGCGATGAGCAGCGCAAGGAGCATAGTCTGGCAGGCGCATAAAAGTTGAGAATGAAAGTAGGTGCTGAAAGAACACTGTCTTCTAACATCGTTAAATATTCAGATCATAGAAACAAGGAGATATGGCATCATAGCAAATTAGTACGGGAACAACTGTCGCCACTTTTAGTACATTTTTCAACACAATTACAAGCGCTACTTGTTAATAAAAAGATCTCCCACACATTAAAAATTCCGCACACCCTCAATCTAACACTGTTAATCGTCACTCAACACTAGCACTAAAGACTAAACTAAAACACTGTATTTATATCATCGATCGTGTTCGGTTCGTCGCCAGCGTGTACTTTTGTACTACGCTCAAAATGACCAAACTTAAGTAAGTACCTATCAAACTCAATAGCGCCTTGGCACATCTCCCTTGTTTCTATGTTGTTTCTATGATCTACGGTTAAAAACGTTGCAACTTAATGAAATTCAGCGCCGAAAGGAATACTTAGTGAAACGCACACTACATACTTTTATGAATAGTAATAATACTGACAGATTTATTGAAATAAACTTGTAAAAGCAAACACAATAGAATTTCGTAAAGTACTAATATTTTTTGAAAAATTCACCGATAAATCGATATATCGATATTTTTTTTTCGATATATCGAAACCGATATTGATATTTTGTTTATATCGATACGATATATATCGATACATTTTGGCACTTCTTGCATCCCTAGCTTATGCTTACTCCAGTGTTGCCAAGCTAGATTTTCATTTTACCCCAATGCCTGATTAAATTAAATTAAAAATTTTGGTTTTAGATATACAATAAAACAAGTTCTTTCTTAATCAATGGTCATGTTTCACAATAAAAATATGCTGAATTTGTTTAACTCAAATTCAATTCAAATACTTAGGTACCTACATGTATTGCTTACCAAAAAGCCCATAAACTTTAGTAATCATAACAACAATACGAAATCTAACCTTAAAATTTTGGAAGTGACTCCGCGACCGCCGCTGTGACCTGAATTTGCAGCCGGCACTGGTTGCTAAATTGGCAGCCGGCGCTGACTTTGGAAAAAAAGCGGGAAAGGGAGTTGGCAATTTGGCATAATTAAAAAAACATTTCATGTTTCATTTGAGTAACATACCTAATTAGGGTCCAAGAGCGAACGAAGCGAGCTCGGGAACTTGGACACCCCGACACGGACAGGTTAGGTTCGAAGGGGTTGACGGGGGCTTCAGTGAGCGAGCGAACGAAGCCCCCGTCAACCCCTTCGTGTTGTTACTTTTAACCTTGCAGATAGAAATAGGAGCTCCGCGTACCGGGGCTCCGTCGACCACCTCCATCCCCCTTGTAAGTCCAATAAAGTTGTATTTTGTTTTACATTAACACTGTTATTTAAAAGTCAGTCTAAGGTATTTAATTCAACTTAAAACACGGCAACATTAGTCTGCTGCTACGGTAGTTTGCAATTATTTTCGTCTGGTATCACTGCTACTCCAAGGCTACTCCGGTTCCTAACGGCATTATTTTTGGGAGCCTAGTCGGCGCCGGCTGCGGAGGCGCTCCCTAAAATTTTACCCTCAAATTTACCCTAATGAATTCTTTACCCTAAAAATAAGTTGGCAACACTGGCTTACTAGCGTGTGACGTCAACAGAGTGCAACAGGCCGTTCTTGTGACAGCTACAATAACAAAAAATATTGCATTTTATTTTCGTGTAATTTGCAAAAAATATACATATTTTAGTTAAAAATCAAGTGAAATAAGTTTATTTACGCTATGAACTGATAGGATGACCACAATCTGTAGCATATTTTCAATGTTGGCAAGAACCCTATTGAGTACCTCGCTATGGTGCAACTACGCTAGGGTGAATTATGACTCAACAACAATTGGAGTCGCTCAATCTTCGCGGTGTTCTGAAGCCCCAAGTCCCGCAGGCCCGGACGATCGTAGCAGCGACACAGTGCTACTCGATCATGGGGAGTTACAGTGTATAGTACCAGAGGTCGATCAGCCGTTCATTTGCGCGAGTTCGGCGAGGAAATCCACAAGTAGGTACTTCAAACGGGATCCTCGTCGAAGTACCTACCTATGTGTATGGCTGTGATGGCTGGGTTTGACGTAAGTCAATACTACGTTTGGAAAGTGCTCAACAATGAAAGACTGCTTAAGTACCTATCATTTTCGTAAAGTTAATCAAATAAAACGTGCTCGATTGTGTTATTGTGTATGGAACGCAGTGGCTTGCAATTCGAAAAATTACTCCGTTACCGGGCCTAAGCGTAAGTACCTACTTGTACCTTTGTATTAAATACCGAACATTTAAAAGTAGGTAAGTAATTAAAATCATTGTAAATAAGTTTATTCCATTTTTTTGAATACCATAAATACTTTAATAGGTATCTAATTCAGAAAATATCGTTTTCTAAGATAGGTGCCTACCTACCTATTAATCTTGCTTTTTTAGTTTCGTGTTCACGTGTTCAATAATTTTTCTATCAATAACTCGGGAATAGTTATCAGCTGATTGATAAACACGGAGGGCAATGACCGCGCGGGCGCGCCCCGCTCGGCCGCGGCCGCTCGCGTCGTCGCCGCGCTTGCGTAGCTATCGTTACCTACTATTGGTTTGAGATTTTGTTTTTCACATCATTCTCATCACACCATTCTGCCATTTTTTGATTCTAATTTTTTTTTGATATATCAATCGAATGTACTGCCAAGACAAAATCATTTCGCTACGGTAAAACAACCGCTAAAATTTCGCCGTGTATACAGGGTGGAATTTTGTAATGCCACCTGATGGGAAAGTACCTACTCTTAATACTGTAGATAGAACATTTTACTCAAAGAAAACAATCCTTTATTTTTGAATAGAAAGAAAATTGCATTCACAGATTTTTAAAAAGTTGCTTGCTTTCACCTGGGAATCGAACCCAAATGTGAAAAAATTAACATCCTGTATTTTTATGATTCCGATTGAAAGGGTTAATTATAAGCAGTAATTTCTGCTAAGACACGTAGTGTCTTAAAATAAAATAACATGGTGAAACTTTACATTTAAGTTTCTCAAAAGAATTAATTAGAATTACTTTTCGTGACGATTTTCATAGATAGCTTTGATTATGTAGTAATAAGTACTTTTTTACACTGTTTTCCTTCAAAGTGCATGATAAATGCAATAAAATACTATTTGAATGCATCTTTGCTATGAGCTAGTCAGTAGGCGAATTTGAACAAAAGTTAAAATATTACGGTGTTCTTTTAATTTAGGATACCATGTTACTTAGAAGGAATTAATGCTTACAATTAACCCTTTCAATTGGCATCATAAAAATACAGGATGTTCATTTTTTCATATTTGGTCGGTTCGATTCCCAGGTGAAACAAGCAACTTTTTAAAAATCTTTGAATGCAGTATTACTTAATTTTAAAAATAAAGGAATGTTTTCTTTGAGTAAAATGTTCTATCTACAGTATTAAGAGTATTTTCCCTTCAGGTGGCATTACAAAATTCCACCCTGCATATCCACATCTCTAAAGGTGGATCTAAACATTGCGAGGCATGCGCGCCGTGCACGCCTCGCAAAGTCGCAACGCACGGCTCGATTAATATACGTTTATACCATTCCCCCTCTAAAAAGCTTATTTTATTCACTGAAAACAGTGAATAAAAAGCACTTTTACTCACTGTTTTGATGTTTGAAAATGGAACACACTAATGTATTCGACCACAGATTTAAAGAACCTATGCTAGATGCGGCACGTTATTAGATTGTATGAAAACCGAACGTGTCATCTTTTTTATACCTACGATAACTTCACCCCAGCCATTTAGTGATGTGCTCAGAGTAAACAGAATTGTTTCAATCACTAAGCGTCACTGAGCTAACAGACTTTTTTTAGTACGAACAGTCGAACATGCAGGGCACGCTTGGTCGTGGCTTGCCGTATCTAGTGTAAGTGTAATCTGTGTATTCGACCTATATTGATGTGTTCTAAATTCAATTTGATTGGTCAACATTTTCGACAAGGAGTTTAGCATTAGAATAAAAACTGTTTTGTGTTCTTTGCTGTCCTTAGTAAATTGGCGCTATTTTGAATACTGTAAGTTGTACGAACACAAAGTTTAGTGTTACTTTAATCTTTAATATTGTGTTAGTTTAGTGTTGTTCTAATCGATTAAAACATTCTAGTGATGAAGATGTGTTAACACCTGAGTTTGTGAAAGAGAGGGCGGCCGATATAGTGGAAAGGTGGAAAGCTTGCTACTCAAAAAATCACGGCTGGTTTACATCAAAGCCAATTTAACTTTACTTTTTCTTCATTATAATTATGTATATTTTCACTTAAATCTTTCTTTTTCTCGTAGTCATGGTATAAAGTATAGTATGCAACTCTTGAATAAAACGGATTTATATCGAGGGCCATGAATCGCTCGCGTCGCTCAGGATTCTAACACTTGAATCACTCGCTACGCTCGTGATTCAATCATCATGAATCACTCCCTACGGTCGTGATTCAATCGTTAGAATCCTTCACTAGCTCGTGATTCATCTATGGCCCTCGCTTTAAATCCGTCCTTTATTCACTAATTGCATAATATACTATTGCACATGCTTCGCCACGAATATGAATGTCCACACAATGCGAAGCATGCGATGAGCGCCGTGCGCGGCGTATGCCTCGCAATGTTTGGATCCAACTTTATATACAGGGTAAAATTAAAACCAGTGCGGATATTTTAGGAGGTGAAAGTACTCATGAATATGATCAACTTTTATTATGGGACCGACACTGAAATATGGAAAAAAAAAAACAGCTGTTCCATACATTTTGATCGTGTTGTAGTGCATTTTTGTAGGGAACAGCTGATTTTTTTTATTATGAAGGGTACGTACTTTGTGTGGAGCGAAAACAAAGACGCACGAAACTGCGAGCATGCGCTCTTCTGCCAGTAAAAGGTTTGCGCGTGGACTGACGAAACCAAGTACAAGCGTGTGCTTTCGCGAATCGCGTGTCTTGCTGGCGTTGCTTGGCGGCGCGGCGGGGGCCTGTGATTGATGTGATTGATTCAGTTACAACTAATAATATAATAACGTTTGGCGGTCGACGCTAATTACACGCGACGCGCGACGACACGCGGCGACGCCCATCCGCGTCGTAGAGAATTAGACCTGCTTCAAGACTTCAACTCTGCGTCAGCGTCAGTGTGCCTTGAGCCTTAGGTAACCTACTTGCATGCAGGTGTATTTCTTATTTAAAACTGACTGTTTTCTTTTGACTTTTATATTATACTTGCTATAGTTTCCAATAAGCATATCATAATAATAATAATTTTATATAATTATCCTATTATGTAGGTAGGTAGGTAGGTACTTAGATACTTTTATAATTTAGTCAATTTACTTATTTAGCATTTTTAAGACGATGAATTATTTTTAATCGATAAGAAATAAACACTAGGTATACAGGGTGGCAGGTTAGACAGTGGAAATATTTAAAGGGATCATTGCACCTACTCATCATTATGAACAACTTTTATTATGAGACCAACCCTGATATCGCGAAAAAAATCAGCTGTACCATACATTTTGTTGAGTTATGTGAACTACCTACAGACAGTCAAACATGTATGGAACAGCTGATTTTTTTTCGCGATATCAGGGTTGGTCCCATAATAAAAGTTGTTCATAATGATGAGTAGGTGCAATGATCCCTTTAAATATTTCCACTGTCTAACCTGCCACCCTGTATAGGTACCTACATATACATATATATAATAATAATAACATAATAAGTACTTCTGTAGTTATTTTGTTTAATTATAGGTAGGTAGGTACCTACTTTTTAAACGACTTGTAAAATCCCTATCAATCACAATGGAAGTTTCCTTCTCATATATGTAAATCGGTAGGTAGGTACTACCTAGATCAAGGCTGTCCAACCAGGGGCACAGTATATTATAAAGATATATAGGTATATAATTACACTAATTACCGTGGAACAGTTATGCGGGCTAAGCCGCGCCGCGCCGCCACGCACCGTGGCCCGCCAACGTATTTCAATTAGCCTGCCAGCAGAGTAGTAAATAGGGGCCTAGGTACCACTCACTGCAAAACATATTTTATAATTCAGACTTGATTTTACTATTTCCTTTTGTCCTCAGTCGTCGCCAAATAGATAAGAAAGTACTTAGATATGTAGGTATTTATAGATTGTTGGCAAAAAAACCTCTTAACAAGGTCTTATTGAAGTTTTTCATTACCATAACCATTACCTAGTGTAAGTACCTATTTTAAAATTTTGTTTTAATATCCAGCTACTATAACTGCAGGCAAGTTATATTCACTAGATGGCCTGCCGGCTGACAAGGAATCAAAATTATGGCCCACCTTTAAAACTGGTTGGGCAGCCTTGATAGGTACCTACTTGATATAAATAACAAATTATAAATAAAAATTACACACATTATATACAAGTGGCAGATTAGACAGTGGAAATATTTAAAGGGGTCATTGTACTCATCATAGTGAACAACTTTTACTATGGGACCAAGCCTGAAATCGCGAAAAAAATACAGCTATTCCATACATTTTGTTGAGTTATGTGAACATAAATGTATGGAACAGCAGATTTTTTTTCGCGATTTCAGGGTTGGTCCAATAGTATAAGTTGTTCATTATGATGAGTACAATGACCCCTTTAAATATTTCCACTGTCTAACCCGCAACCCTGTATATATATTTTTAAGTAGGTAGGTATATAGTTACTTATTTCTAGAGTCTAGAATGTTGGGTTGGTGTGCAAAGACTCACAGCTTGTGTTTCTGATAGATTATCGTTCGGCACCTAAAAAAAAAGACATAATAAAGATAATGTCAGTTATGTGTTAGCGTCGCCGCACACGTGCCACTTGTCACTAGCTGATTCAGCAACGCCCGGCCCAAACCCTTTATACTTACTTAATGTAGACGAAATTCCCACGGGATAGAGTCCACGTGGACACGGAGTCGCGGGCAAAAGCTAGTAAAATACATCGATCACTAATAAAAAACTAGATACACAATCTCATGCAAAAGTTCTCTTAAAAAAATAACCGACTTCAAAAATCCACTACAAAGAAAATAATAATTTTGGTTTCGGAAGTCGGTGGCTTTGGTTTTTGTTTGCTTTTTTTTGCCACCGACTTCCGAAACCAAAATTATTATTTTCTTTGTAGTGGATTTTTGAAGTCGGTTATTTTTTGTTAAAAAAGTTTTTTATTTTTCCCTTTTTAGTTCTTTATCCCGTGTTAGATTACTTTCACGCGTTCGTTCAACAGTAAATCTTCTACGGAGTGTGTACATTTATGCATATAACTTTGTACATAGGAATGATTACATAATGTATTATATACTAAAACCTTCCTGAAAGTATGTAGATTACGTTAGTGAAAACCCCATCCAAATCGAATCAGTAGTTTTTGAGAAAATCGCGCACATACAAACATACATACATACATACTTACATACATACATACTTACATACATACATACATACATACATACATACATACATACATACATACGGGACGAATACAGAACCTCCTTTTTTGAAGTCGGTTAAAAATGTCGCCAATTGTATTGTGTGTGTGTGTTACTTAAAATAAATATACCTACATTAATGTAATTTCAACCTTAACTGCAATGTTTAAAGTCGAATTCACAAAGCTGTTACAAAAAGCAATAAAATTTTACGACCGGTACCCACTGCTCAATAAACATCAAAACAACTTCAACCTTATACGCATGCATTAAAGTCAGAATTACTAAGTGCCAAAAGAAGTAATAAAATTTTACGACCAAACGCATAACCCAAACAATTTAAGTGGGCATGCGATAGTATGATTAATACGTTTAGTAAGAGTCTTTACAATTGAGCTGCTTTATATCGCCTGCTATTTATTACGACTTAATTTAAAATAATGTTTTTACGATGATTTCTTGACAAAATATCAGTATTTACAATACAGTGTTAACAATTATATAATGATAATAATAATACTTACCAAAAATATGAAATTCCATCCTTTTTAAGCGTCCTAGACGTGTGATTTTTACAATTTTTAAACGAGCACTGAGGCATGTTTACCGTCGGAGCGTTCGAATGCTACTCATAATGTACTCTGTGATGCTACTAGACGAAAAGACCACCCAAATGTTCAAGTGGGCGGTCATTCGGTGAGGACATTTTTTGACGCTGATTGTGTATCTAGTTTTTTATTAGTGATCGATGGTAAAATACAATATAATAAACGCCACGCTAGGATTGCCGTGTATACGTGAACTAGCTTCTGCCCGCGGCTTCACCCGCGTTTTTGGGATAAAAAGTAGCCTATGTGTTATTCTGATGTATAAGCTATATTACTGTAAAGTTTCACCAAAATCCGTTCAGTAGTTTTTGCGTGAAAGAGTAATAAACATCCATACATATAGATGTATGGATGTTTATTATGGATAAACGTGAAAGTTTGTGAGGATGTATAGACATCCTCACAAACTTTCACGTTTATAATATTAGTAGGATAGTAGGAAGTAGGATATTAGTAGGATGAATGACTCTAAATTCCTATTGCAGTTTATCTGGCTCAATTTAGAACTCCGGTCGCAAAAAAAATCATAGCAGGTGCTCAGGCCGTTATGCTGGGCAGACAGGACGGGGTCTTTTATTGTAGCCGTGGGTGGCTGCGAACATGCAACATTTAGCCATTTTTAGGGTTCCGTACCCAAAGGGTAGAAACGGGACCCTATTAATAAGACTTCGCTGTCTGTCTGCCTGTCTGTGTGTGTCTCCAGGCTGTATCTCATGAACCGTGACATTTTAATTCTTTCAATATACCTACTTAGGTAGATTATGGGTAGGTACTCACAATCAAGTTGTCTCGTTCATGTTGTATGTCTTGTATATGAATAATTAGTGCCGTGCCGAGAATTTTAGATATCTTGCTGTTAAGGCAGTTCAAAAATCTTGAGATTATTACTTTCTGAAGAGATAAAAAATGTTCTTTGATTTTACCAGAACATTAATTTTAAACTAACTAAATTTACATTTCTAAAGGCGGATACAGACATTGCGGGGCATAAACTATGCAGTGTAGACAGTATGAAATATTAATGTGCCTATAGATTTTCCACCTGTGCGGATGTGCAAGCATAAAGATTTCACTTTATACACCGTGACATTTTCATCGCTTTCATCCGGCGATGTAGCCACTATACTCATAATTATGAACAACTTTTACTATGGGACCAACCCAAAAATCGCGAAAAAAAAATCAGCTGTTCCATACATTTATGTTCACATAACTTAACAAAATGTATGGAACAGCTGATTTTTTTTTCGCGATTTCCGGGTTGGTCCCATAGTAAAAGTTGTTCATAATGATGAGTATAGTGGCTACATCGCCGGATGAAAGCGATGAAAATGTCACGGTGTATAGACATTTAACTAGGTATAGGTCACTTACCTCTAACGGTTTAGGCGTTGGAGTCACAACAGGAAATTTTCTGATAACACATAACTTTGGGTAAAGTAAAGGCTCTCCGCGCCAAAACTGAATTGAGTAGTATGAAGACTCTTCATCGGGAAGACGATATCCATGCTGTAAATATGAAGAGCACAGTTTATTGCCTGGCATCCAATCATGTCGAGGTTCATTGTAAGACGCTGAATTAATCGAAAGTCATAATTTCATTCCTCCGTTTATGGGCAGACTGTTGTGTAAAATAGTCATCATTGCGCGCCGTACGGTGCTGACCTGCTGACCATACAACATGGTAGGGCAAGATTGCAGGCGAGGCAATGGTATTATTTACTCCGCGGTGCTAACAAAGGTAGGTAGGTAATTCCTATAGATATCCTCAAATCTTACAGATTTCACAAGGTAGTCTCGTCACTGGACTGACCCACAAAGCTTTGAAGAAAAAGTCCCAAATATCTCGGACAAATAGGTATAGGTACCGGCAGGAACCTTTATCACAGATCGCGCATGTACCTACGAGGGAGCGTTTTTACATTCGCGGAATGGGGGATAAAGGGTGGAAATTAAAAAATCTAATTATTTTTCCTTTTCAATATATTCACCTGCAAGGCGGATACATTTTTCAGATGTTTCAATTTATTTATTTATACCTACCCTCATAAAAAAATGTTTTCTCTTTGTCTTCAAAATACGCCGAAATTGCCTCTTTGATTCATCATCGGTGGTAAATTTTATACCCCGCAGCTCTTTTTTCATTTTTGGAACGAGGTAATAATCACTGGGGGCCAGGTCTGGGCTGTAGGGTGGGTGATTTAAAATATCGAAGCCCACCTTATGCAGGGCAGCCAACTTGCAGCCAACGCAACGCGGCTCTTGTGGACGGGCGCGTTGTCGTGCAAAATCAGCACACCTTTCAAGGGATTCCCTTCCTTGTTTAAATAAACTGTGCCAGTTGTACACCATGGTTTTTCCTGGACAAGAGTCGCCGTGACAATGACATCTCATTCATTATGCTCGTAACAGATTTTCCTTGCTTGGTAAGGAACTTTATTCGAAGGCACGATATTCGATTTTTTCCATAATTATTTTACTTTTCACTCCCGATTATGTTGCTTGGTTGACGATAGCTCAAAGACTATAATTGTCTAATAACAATGAAACCTCGTATTAATACTAATTATGAGTAACTGAACACGTTACGATCCTAATGAGCCTATAATTACTCCCCTCCAACCCTCTCATTCCGCGAACTTAAAAACGCACCCTCGTACAAAATTTTTGGTCCAATAGACAATAGACCAGTGGTTCCTAACCTTTTCAATCTTGTTACCCCTATGACCTACTAAGGAAACTCATTTTACCCCCCCTTAAAATGTTATCATATAAAAATGCAGTGCCTACCTAGCTTTAATAATCATAATAAATTGCACAAAAAGTGTAAAGGTTGGTATTGTTTTGCATTTGCAAGCTTTTTAATGTTATAAATTTTCTTATTAAATCTATTACCTACCAGCCTTATTACCCCCGCAGAATAACTGTTTTAGTTTTACCCCTGAGGGGGTAATTACCCCTAGGTTCGGAACCCAGGCAATATACTGATAGACAGTTGACAATACATAATAGAGAATTAAATAGTCCAATAGATGACGAGCATCGACTCCAGGCTCGGTCAACTGTGTATGGGTGACCTTGGACACAAGGTGGGTTCCAGTTCATGAAAAGAATAGCGATATCGATGACTCTGTCTAACAGGCTGATTACAATGAAATGTTACCAAGTAAAATAAAATGAAATATCGTGTAACAAATTATGACCTAAATATGAATAATTTAATTTAAAATGTAGCTTATTAACTAACACCTATTTTTTTACGGTTATATAATTAAAATTATGAATTCTAAACGAAATTTGGAAAAATAATTATATTTTTAGAAATAAATTTGAATTTAAAAAATGGACTCTGGTAGTTTGCTCTGGCAACACCATATGATAAATGTCTGCTGTTATGGTTGGTCGTTTTTTCTTGTTTCTGTTTATTTGTTGTGCTTTAAAACGATAAACTGTTTCTGATTTTTCCATCATAACGTTGAGTCGGCATACTGTTACGCCGTTGCGGTGAAAAAGTGTTGTGTTGAGTGAGATAGTGACTCTTTCGAGATTTCTTTGTGAGAACGAGAATTGTTTCGCAATTAATCAAAGTAAAACATAGGAAAGTGCGTCAATGGTGGATTTCCAGCTTCTCAAGATGTGTTAATTTGTATTATATGCCCACCTTTATGAATAGATATTATTTTATTGTTATAAACTGTCAATAAAATTATATCTATTCTAGGTGGGCATATAATTTTTTTCATTGGATTTACTGGGATCCCACTAGATGGCGTGCAAATTCGTCTCACATTTTTACTATGAAGTTGATATTCTTCTCGCTAGAGTAATATTGTTCTGTGATCGACTCAATCGACTGACGAACCAATCGCGTTACACGTGCAGCTTCGGCGCCCCCGCTCTTCTTCATTCCGCGAAAGAGACTGAAAAACCAGCTAATGCGCAGGTGACGTATATCTACGTACCTACCACTACCAATGCAACACAATATAATTATTAGACATCGGATTACCTATATGCACTATCTAAATGCCAAAATATGCATGCAAATATGCACGGAAAATCGGCAAAATATGCACTATCAAAATACTTTTTATTTATGTTCACATAACTTAACAAAATGTATGGAACAGCTGATTTATTTTTCGCGATTTCCGGGTTGGTCCCATAGTAAAAGTTGTTCATAATGATGAGTATAGTGGCTACATCGCCGGATAAAAGCGATGAAAATGTCAACATGTATTCACAAATATATTTATAATACTAATGTATCAGTTGTAATTATTGTGAATATTTACTATTTACCAATACATATTTTTCAAGAGCAAACTTGTGACGTTTGTCACAATTATATTAATTTGCAGGCTGAAAATTACCTCTCTACGTCAACTGACGTTACTGGACAGAACTTGAGACGCCATTTCAGCAGAAATCTATTCAGGCAGAGTTTAACCGGTGCCGTTGATAAATGCGTTAACTTTCTTTATTCCTTCCCTAACATATTTAACTATTTAAATAAGCACTATCTATGAAAAAGTACTAAAATATGCAATAACGCCACGAAAATAGCGTTTTATGCATTTACATTTGCAAACATGCAAATGCATATACCTAGTCCGATGTCTAATCAGGATTCTGCGTACGTGGACATGACATAACCTATTAAAGAAAAAACCTATACCTATGACTTACGATATTCTTCCAGTGGCGACGTAAATCTTTATAGGATTTAAATTTTGATATTTGAGGGAAAACTTTATAACTCTCTTCGACGATAGCTTTGTTCAGGCTAGAATAAGAAAAACATTCGCTGTAGGTAATATACCTACCTATCTACTTCTACTGAGTAGGTAGGTAGGTATTCCAATAGCTAATTCGAGTCTAACATTGAACCACACACTTTTTAGTGATAGAAAGATGACTGGCAGACGCCCATAGAACGCTGGGCCTCAAGATTGTGGAAGTCGGTACAGGATAGGTATGAAATTAGTTTGGTGTGATCGAGTATTACAAGAGTATTTAAATTCATTTTTTTTTGTACCTACGTAATTGGGTTAAAGAGAAATCTTCGTATTTGTGACAGTCAGGTTAAGCACAGAGTACAGTAATAATACTAGAGAGGTTAAGTATGGTGTGTATATTATGTATTATCTATGATGGTGTGTATGATCCAATGAAGTACAGCCCGACTAATGAGTTCTCAATTCAAAGGTTTTAGTTGCTGTCGACATGATATTCTATGGAGGCGCGCGCCAGGGGGGTGATTCTCGCGGGTGATATATTGATATCGAATTCGATATATATCGCAACAAATGTCAAAATGGTAGGGATTTTGACAGTTGTTGCAATATATATCGAAGGCGATATCAAAACAACAAATGTCAAAATCCCTACCATTTTGACATTTGTTGCGATATATATCGAATTCGATATCAATATATCACCCGCGAGAATCACCCCCCTGGGGGCTGATTCTCGCGGGTTCGATATTGATATCGTCTTCGATATATATTGCAACAAATGTCAAAATGGTAGGGATTTTGACAGTTGTTGCAATATATATCGAAGGCGATATCAATATCGAACCCGCGAGAATCAGCCCCCTGGGCGCGTGCTGTTTGTTTTTGTTTTATTGGTTTTTTCAAAATGTCAACGGCATAATCGTTTTATTTCTTATTTATTTCGATTTTTGATTCCAATTCTTAATCTCTAAGATAAATTAGGCAAAGTACCTACAATTAATAAATATTTTTATTTTTGGTTAAGCTTTGTGGTGAATTGCGCAAGCAAAAAAAATACACGGCAAACCTGAGAACGGTAGTGCAATGTGCTGATTTTTAATTTTATATATTTTTTCTCAACAACGTACCTAAGTACTTCTCTACCTTGACAAAAAAAATCATTGATTTCTACCCTCTATAAATATACCAAAAAAAATAAATACAAAGTGTTATTTTGTCATCACGGTGGCCTGTCCTGAACCCAATTCCGCTCATAAAATGCCTACCCCTGCAAATACATTCGTAATATGGATTTAAATCGATTTTGTTATCATTAAATTATAATATTTTCGATCAAATAAAACTATTTTTGTTTGTTTATCTTCTTTCTCATGGATTTGACAGGCAGTCAAGTTTTGTCTGGAAAAAAGTTATCATTTCAGAGGACAGTAAGTTTTAGTAGAATAGCCATGTCAACATTGCATTGTTACGCCCCTCTCACCTTTCCTCACTTCGGATCAGTCCGGCTCAAGCTTCCGGCGCGAACGCACCGGTCCCAACGTCTTGCGGTTTCCCGCCAAAAAAGTAAGTTTATCATTTTTCAGTGATATGGGGACAAAAAACGTAGTAAAATAGTTTCATTTCGGTGGCTGTTATAACTCGTGCTAGATTTGTTTAATTTGTTTCAAAATTGTGTATTAAATTCGCCGTAAGTACTGTTTTGTTTGAGTAGTGTTCATATATTTTTAATTATTTTATCATTTTAATAATTTAGTTCACAGTCTATCATTTCGGTGGTAATTTATATCATTTCGGTAGACACTTTTCATATCAGTGGACTCTTAAAAATTCATCCTTAAATATTTATGTAAAGTTTTATTTGTGACTAAAAATATGTAGATAGCATTGAAATTAAAAATCCCACCGAAATGACACAAAAATCTCTTTTTACAATTCACCCTTTTATTACTGTACCAGGGTCATGAGTCCATGACCGACCTGATCAAGCCCAAAACTGCCTATGTCCTTTCCCTAAATCTCTAACGAAGTTAAATTAGCTTAAAAATAAAGTATGACATTACTAAGGATTGAATCAAGACAGAAAAATAATTTAGATTTAGACCTTGGCAGGACTCTTATCCATTCGCCAGGCAAAAAATCTTCTTGAGATATCATTAAGTTAATTTTCACAGCTTCAATTTCAATAACAGTATGGATATCTGTAAGAAAAGTATTAAGTATAATAATATTTTAGACTAATTACTGCGTTCCATAGCGGCAAAGTCCTCCATTTTATAGGTACTATAATAGCCACTTAAGCCACTATAGGTGGTACTTACTCTGTGGCCTCCCTTTCCTCTTTACACCTGTTTAGTGGAGTTGAATTCATCCCGCCCTCTTTCTGGGCCTGACACGATGACGCAAAGACGTTTACCTACTACTGATAGGGACCGGTACCTATCTATAGGTATAGATACTATCATCTGATTCACTAAGATACCAAAATACAGAGAGTATTTTAGTATACACAGCTACACTGTTGCCAATTTTGCGATTTTTGCGCTAGACATATTTATGACTTGCATATATTTTTAGCGCAAATAAGTCGCAAAATTAGCAACAGTATGGTCTCTTCCAGAGAGTCACTGGAAGAGACTACTGTTGCTAATTTTGCGACTTTGTCGTTAATTTTAGCGCAAAGTCATAGGTAGGTAAATGCTGTGGGTAAATGTCTAGCGAAAAAATCGCAAAATTGGCAATAGTGCTCAGCTATTTACGGTTATCGTGTTTCCAAAGACCAAGTTAAATTTGACTTACCGTTAACTGAAATACTAAATATGACTCCTTCTTGAGGACCTTTCACTGTTAGAAAATCTCTATTATTTATAAGATAATTATCTTCCAGTGTATTCCATACAGGTGCGATTCTAGCAGTCATGGTGTAATGAAAACATTTTTTATATATTTCTTGAGTAACCGATTTTATTCCAGCATCCTTAAACATGTAGGTATCTACATTGTAGGCTTGTATATTATAAATGTGAAAGTTTGTGAGGATGGATGTATGGATGTTTGTTACTCTTTCACGCAAAAACTACTGAACGGATTTTGATGAAACTTTACAGTAATATAAATGTAGCTTATAGGTACCTACATCAGAATAACACATAGGCTACTTTTTATCCCAAAAACGCGGGCGAAGTCGCGGGCGGAAGCTAGTATTAATATACAGGGCGACAGGTAAGACAGAGGAAATATTTTAAGGGGTCATTGTACTCATCATTATGAACAACTTTTACTATGGGACCAACCCTGAAATCGCGAAAAAAAAATCAGCTGTTCCATACATTTTGTTGAGTTATGTGAACATAAATGTATGGAACAGCATGTAAGTCGGAGCTACAAATGCTTACCTGGCCACGAGAAGCTAATTAATAAAAGTAGGCAATACTGCCTGTGCTATTTTTTAAAGGGAAGCCGGTAGGAATCGTATTGTAGGGACCCTTCGCCACTGCTACTTAATGTTATGTAGGTACCTATTTAATGATAAGGTAGGCAGGTAACTTACCTGTATTAGAGAAAATTTTACGAAAAGTGAATTTAATTTATCATAATCATCTCCCGCCTTATTAAATATTATATGAACTTGTTTTACGTCCCTCTTGTCTGGGCAAGCCAAGATTGATGAATTAGAGAAGATTATCATTCTGAAAAATAGTAATACATAGGACCTAAGTAGGTAGGTAGATAGGTAGCTAAATAAGTACAGACCATAAGACGAGTTATGCTAGTTTTGCTGTCTTGTTAAAATTCTTAGGAAAACTAGGATCAACCTGCATTTAAGTATTTTCCAATGATAATCAGATGGCGTGGATCTATCATGTTTATCACTGATATTTGCAATAGCTGTAATGTAACCCAGCTTATTTAAATCAGGATTTACAATATTTATTAACATCTTGGCAATGTTTATTAGCTTCAGCAGAAATAATGATTATCAACAAACAAAAGGCGCCAAAACTTTTCTAAAATAAGAAAAAAATCATTACAAGCACGAGAAACCGACAATAATGCCTCTCTCTGCCTCTGTGGAAAAACGGTTTAATTTAGTTTTTAGGGTTCCGTACCAAAATGGTAAAAAAGGAACCCTTATGGTGCGACTTCGTCTGTCTGTCTGTCTGTCTGTCACACCTGCTTATTTCAGCAACTACTTATGCTATCGACTTGAAATTTGGAACAGTTATAAAGAATGCTTGTTCAACTTTATTGCAAATGAAAAAAGTCCAAAAATATTTTTATTTTCATTGCAAAAGGGGCCGGAGTGGGGGTCCGAAATTTTAAAGTGGGGTTACTAGGTCAAGTGACATATCATATGAAAGGGCTTGATCTGCACATTTCAAAATATATTTTTATTTTATTTTATGTTTCACAGTTTTCGACATATGATGAAAAATGTCCAAAAAAATACCATTCCCCCCCCCCTTATCTCCGAAGTTCGCGGGGCGAAAAATCTGAAATAATTAGAGTTGATAGGAATTGACAGGAATTGTTTTTGAAACTAAAAAGTATGAGTTCAAAATCATCAAAATTCCTTCACAAACAAACTTAGTTATGCGGTCCGGATTTTTTCACTTTATACGTCCAAAAATGATACGGAACCCTCGGTGCGCGAGTACGACTCGCACTTGGCCGGTTTTTTTTTTTAGGAATATTTAAGAGGCCGTATGTGTAGGTACCTACGATATTTTGCTACGTTTTACACGTATTAAATAATCAAAGGTTTTACGAGATTTTATGAATGAGATTAGGTATGAGATTTATTTTTTACTAGCTTTCGCCCGCGGCTTCGCCCGCGTGGACGTCGGGAATTATCCCATGGGAACGTACCTCAGGAGTAAACTTTAACTACCATTATATCACTCTCCGGTTCATAACAGTACCTACAACAACATGACAGTACAAACAGACACTTCAATTTTATTTATTTGTATAGAAGATTATCAATCTTATACCCCTGGTATCTGGTACCCCCGCAGAAGAGCTGTTTCTATTTTGAGTGACATATTATACACACGCGATTACAGCAATACCGTCGAGCGCGGGAACTGTTACACAAAAATAATCCTTAAAGCATGATTCAGTACCTACCTATTCACGCGCGACGGCGCGATGGCTTATTAACGTATTTCATGTATAATTTTGGTGTTTCTATACCGATTTATATGATTCTTTTTTTATCGAAGTAATAATGTTAACTTTTTAAATTAGGGATGACAGAAAATTAGGGAAAACAGTAAAAACGATTCCTGCTGGGGTAACGTTGTTCCAGCAAGAAAATTCTAAACGAATGATCGAAGAGAGAAATATTGTGCATGGATACAGAGCTTATAATATTTGTGCATAAATGTGCGCCAAAAATATAATTTGTGCGTCTCCAGGTTTTCGAAATATTCCATTTCCTGCAGGGGTAACGTTTTGCAGAAACGTGTTTCTCGAAAACCATTGTTTATGCGCTTGTAGAAAATACACGAATAGCTCTTAATTTGTGCGTATTTGTGACAGAATTAGATTTAAGAAAATATAATTTTCAAGTAATCCCGCTTTTTCGAAAACTCGAAAAAATTAGGCAGTGCCTAAATGAGAAAACGTAGAAGCTCGCTGAAAACTGTATTCGGTCCTTCTTGACACTTATAATTGTTATGATTTTAGTTGGGATTACTATGTTTTTAGGGGTTTTTAGTAGCAAAGTTAATAAAATAGACATTGCTTGATTGCAGTTTTTATTACCATAGAGAGGAAGTTTTTTTTTTTTTTACCACAGACTAAACAAACAATAATATCCATAGACATAATATATCGATTATTCGTTTAAATGACTGTCTTTATAGATTATTCCTTTAATATTATTTAACACACCCCCGTAATCTATAAAAGCAGTATTACAAATAAACATATTTATTATGTTATATAATAACAGTAGTTACTTAAACAATTAAAGTACTTAAAAATTTCCATCATAAAAAATAGTTACAAAGTATTTTAAGTTTTATCAAAAAAATTGTTATAGGTAGGTATGTTAGTTTTATAATGTACATAGATATGCTTACAAATCAAATTAGTTAAGTTTAGATTTATCCATTTACTTAGTTATTTATTTTTCATACATAACTGATAAAGTTTCACATTTTTCATAGTTTGTTTACAAACATTTTTTATTAGTTTTACAAATGTAGCTTTAGTATACTAAGTAGTTTTAATTATTAAGTATTTGGAATTGCATAATAAATTCAAAATAGTTTGTTATCAACATAATAACAATATTAGGTATATTTAAGTACAGTTAAGTTTGCATAATAAGATCTCTAAATTCACAAAATTTATTACTTTTTAAAGGTTTAGTAAGTATATCTGCTAATTGTATGTTAGTAGGACAGTAAGATATTTTAATTATATCTTCAACAAATAAGTTATGTAAAAAATGATACCTCACATCAATGTGTTTTGATCTGCGATTAAACACTCCATTTTCAATTAACCTTATTGCACTCTGATTGTCAATATTTAGGTTTACTGTAATATTAGATTCAATAAGTTCTTCAATTAATCCTTTGATATATAAAAGTTCCTTGCAACATTCTGCCGCTGAAATATATTCAGCTTCACAGCTTGACAATGCTACTATTGGTTGTTTCCTTGTGCACCAGTGCACTGGACCTCCACAGTACATCATTATGTAGCCACTGGTACTTTTTCTGGTCTCTTTGTCACCAGCATAATCAGCATCACAGTATGCTTCTAAATTTGTTAAGTTTTCATCCTTATAATATTTTATTTCAGAATTTAGGGTTCCTTTCAAATATCTAATGGTTCTTTTGACATTGTTTAAATCTTGATTATTCGGATTTTCCATGCTTCTACTCTCATAATTCACAGCATATGTCAAATCAGGTCTTGTTTTATTTGATAGGTACATAAGATGACCTATAGCTTCTCTGTAAGGAAAGTTTTCTTTTATTTGTACATCATTTTGATTGTTATCATTGTTTTCCAGTAATGGTGTAGGACTTATTTTTGCCTCTGTCATGTTAAACGTTTCAATTATATTCTCAGCATTCTCTCTTTGTTTCAAATGTATAGAATCTTTAGTCTTAGTGATTGTTATTCCTAAAAATATTTCAGGATTCTCCGTGTATGTCATTTCAAAATCTTCTTTTAGGTTATTTATCAGTTTCATCATACATTCCTTATTTTCTCCTAATAGTATTCCATCATCAACATGTATTCCTAGCATCATTGTACTGTCTGAGTTCTTGAATAAACATTTATCTGCTTTTAGTTGTTTTAATCCATTTTTAAGTAGAACTGATGTAAATTTTTCATTCCAGTTCATAGGAGCTTGTTTTAATCCATATAAACTTTTCTTGAGTTTACAAACTTTAGTATTTCTGTCATATTCGTCATAACCTTCAGGTAGAGCCATAAAAATATTTTCTTTTAAGTTTCCATATAAGAAAGCTGTTTTTATATCTAACGACATGATATGTAGATTTTTTGAAGCGCCAATAGCCATTAATATTCTAAATGAACTATTACTCATAACTGGGCTAAATGTGTCTTCATAGTCTATTCCATATATTTGTTGACAGCCTTTTGCTACGAGTCTGGCTTTGTATTTTCCATCTGGTTTTATTTTGAAAACCCACATGTTCGCTATAATCTTTCTTCCTTTTGCTTCTTCTTTTTCTACTATATCCCAAACTTGGTTTTGTTGTAATGACTTCTTTTCAGAATTTATAGCTTTTATCCATTCTTTATTTTCTGGACATGTCAATGCTTCTTGAAATGTCAACATAGCATAATCTGTATATCTTATTGGTATTTTACGTTGTCTTCTTGGTCTTTGGGAACTAGTATTTTGGTTATTATTATCTGTTTGTTCTTGAGTTATTGTATTATCTGTTAGTCCTTGTATTATTGTATTATTTGTTGTAGGTTCTTGTATATCCTCTATAATCTCTAGTATGCTATTGTCATCAGTGTTTACGACCTCTATTTCTTCTGGGATTTCTATCTCTTGTTGTATGTTTTCTTCTCCAATTTTTTTTATTTTCTTAATATTATTATGTTTGTCTTCTGTGTTGTCTTCTTCATGTATTATAATATTTTCTACTAAGTTTTCATTCATTTGCATAGATTTTTCACAGTTTTCTTCTTTATTCTCTTTAAAATTGAATATTACATCTCTTCTGATAACTACTCTTTGTTTTTCTTTATCAAATAGTCTATAGCCTGTTGAGGCATAACCAATCATGATCAATTTGTTTGTTCTTGACTCGAGTTTTTGTAGATGTCCAAGTTTCTTACTATATGCTTCAGAACCAAATATCTCTATATTTCTAAGATCTGGTTGTTGACCAGTCCACAGTTCTATAGGTGTTAATTTATTAAGTGTTTCTACTGGTGTTCTATTTATAAGATATGCAGCAGTTTTTGCAGCTTCTCCCCATAGATAGCTTTCTTCTTTAGATTCAAATAATAAAGCTCTTACTTTTTCTAGAACTGTTCTATTTAGCCTTTCTGCTTTTCCATTTAGTTGGGGACTGTATGGTATGGTGTAATCCAATATTATGCCTTTATAACGGCACCAATTTTTTATATTATTACTGGTGTATTCACCTCCATTATCACATCTGATTGAACTGACTTTTAGGTTTTTTTCTCTTTCTACTTCTTCAATATAGGTTTTTATCACTTCAAAAGCTTCATTTTTATATTCTAGTAAATAAACCCGTGTATAATGAGTGTAGTCATCAAGAATGGTAAGTATGTATTTCTTATTATCAAATGTATTAGGCGAAATAGGACCACATATATCCGTGTGTATTATTTGTAACGGCCTCGTTGCTTTTTGTCTTTCTGTCTTAAATGGTTTTCTCACTTGTTTTGACATGATACATACCTTGCAAGTTTTATTTAAGTTTTTAATTTCTTCTTCACTCACATTCATGTTTTTAGCAACCTTTTTTAGGTTAAGCATTTTACCAATACTAGGGTGACCCATTTTCTTATGCCATTCCTCGGCTTTATTTATTTTATCCGTTAATAAAGAAGTTTCTTGTTTTAGGTTATTAATTTTGACAGTATACAATCCACTTTCTTCTTTATTTCCTTTTAGTATTAACTCATCTTCTTTTAGTATTTTAACTTCTTGATCTTCGAATATAACTTTACCGCCATTATTGGTTATAGCATTTACTGACATAAGATTGTTAGTCAGATCAGGTACATAGATAGTCTGTTTTAGAGTACATTCTGATCCATGTATTTCTCCATGACCTTTTGATTGAATGGCAATTACAGCTTTAGCTATTCCAATTTTTCCATTTTCTTCTTGATAGTTGTGTAATACATTTTTATTATTGGTAAGATGGCTTGAAGATCCAGAGTCAACAATAAATGTTATAGTATCTTTTTCATCATATCTTTTGTCTTTGTATGTCATAAATGCAGTGTTATTTTTTGTATCATTGTTATTTTTATTTTGTCTGAAGAAACATTTTTCTGTTGTGTGATTATTTTTCTTACATATGGTACATTCCATCTTCTTGTTATTAGTTTTATTCTTGAAGAAACATTTTTCTGTTGGGTGATTTGTCTTTTTACATATTTCACATTTTTTTTCCGTTTTATTGTGAGTATTATTTTTGTTGCCTTTTCTTTGAGCCTTGTATGCAATAACCTCATTTTGTTCTTCTTTCATTTTTTTTGCATTTTATATCTTTCCTCTTCTTTTAATAATCTACTTGTTAGATTTGTAGTAGTTTTCTCATGGAGCGGGGAAGATTCCCATGATGTAATAAAATTATTGTAGTTTTCCGGTAATAATGAAATTATTTTGGCAATGAAACTGTTGTCTGTTATTTTTTCGTCATATATATTTAATTGATATCTTAAATTTTCTAGTGTGCTGATATTTTCGGCCATATTTTTACTTTTATCATATTGGTATGCATAAAATTTTTGTAGCACTTCACATTTACGTTGTTCATTCGGCCTCTCAAATAAAGCACAAAGTTTTTCGTACATTGATTTTGCATTCTCGCATGTCATGATGTGTATCATAAGTTTTTTATCAATACTCAGCATTATGATTTTTTGCGCCTTAGCATCTTTTAACTGGTAATCGTCAATACTTTGTTCTCTAGATGGCATAGGAATTGCTTCTGTACCTGTAGTTCCATGTACGACATCCTGTAAGCCAGAGCTTTTGGTCAGAGATTCGCCTTAGGGGCGCTTTTGAATAATATGTTTACTTGGAATTTCCATATTGGGAATTCTTTTTCACAATACAGTTTAGTTATTTTCTGTAATTCCATGAACGACTCCATTTTGTAAGTTTTCTCGTGTGTACGTGACTACGTGTGCACTCACTTTCACTACTTCGTAGTTATCACTTTTAGCTTGAATTTTATATTTTAGCACTGGGTAACGCTCTGGGCCATAACCTGTTATGATTTTAGTTGGTATTACTATGTTTTTAGGGGTTTTTAGTAGCAAAGTTAATAAAATAGACATTGCTTGATTGCAGTTTTTATTACCATAGAGAGGAAGTTTTTTTTTTTTTTACCACAGACTAAACAAACAATAATATCCATAGACAATAATAACCATAAAAAGTTTCAATAGTGTACATGCATGCGTTATTGAATAAAGATAAATAAATCTATACTATGATGTAATAGCGGCATACATGGCGCTATAATAGCGCCATGTATGCCGCTATTACATCATAGTAAATCAAATATTAAATAGTTAATCAAATTCAAATATGCAATAGCCCCGCTATTGCATATTTCGGAACCCTTAGGGCGCTTGTAGACGTCCGGTTTTTTTCGACGGACAACGGAGACCGATTTTTTACCATTGTATGGTTTATAATGAATCCGGCGTAAATTGTTCATCGGACGGACCAATGTCCGGTGCGTGTACACACATTCATTATAAACCACACACCACCGCGAATCCGGTAAAAAATCGGTCCGTTGTCCGGTGAAAAAAACCGGACGTCTACAAGGGCCCTTACGGCGGGCGCGAGCTGTAGTAGGTACTCGCACTTGTCCGGTTTGTTTTGTATAAATTGATATTAAACAAATTCGGTGTCCTGTCCACCATGCTTGCCTGTTAGAAGAGTTGTATAGGTACTCTTTGGTTCGGAGCACACTGACGGAAGCATTTTCACAAGCGTGTAGGTAAGTGTGAAATGACACCCAAATGCGAGTCGAGGTGTGGGTTCAATGTCAATTTGTTACTAGTACCATAACAGTTCCATGATGGAACTACTGATTGTTTATCAGGCTCGGTCAACTGTGTATGGGTGACCTTGGACTCAAGGCGGGTTCCAGTTCATGGAAAGGATAGCGATATCGACGACTCTGTCTAACAGGCTGATTACAATGCAATGTTACCAAGTAAAATAAAATGAAATATCGTGTAACAAATTATGACTTAAACATGATTAATTTAATGTAAACTAACACTTATTATTTTTTCGGCTAGATAATTAAAATTATGAATTCTAAACGAAATTTGGAAAAATAACTATATCTTTAGAAATAAATTTGAATTTAAAAAATGGACTCTGGTAGTTTGCTCTGGCAACACCATAAGATAAATGTCTGCTGTTACGGTTGGTCGTTTTTTCTTGTTTCTGTTTATTTGTTGTGCTTTAAAACGATAAACTGTTTCTGATTTTTCCATCATAACGTTCAGTCGGCATACTATTACGCCGTTGCACTCTTGTGGTGAAAAAGTGTTGTGTTGAGTGAGATAGTGACTCTTTCGAGATTTCTTTGTGAGAACGAGAATTGTTTCGAAATTAATCAAAGTTAAACATAGGAAACTGCGTCAATTGTGGATTTTCAGCTTCTCAAGATGTATTAATTTGTATTATATGCCCACCTTTATGAATAGATATTATTTTATTGTCATAAACTGTCAATAAAATAATATCTATTCTAGGTGGGCATTAATTTTTTTCACTGGATTAACTGGGATCCCACTAGATGGCGTGCAAATTCGTCTCACATTTTTACTATGAAGTTGATATTCTTCTCGCTAGAGTAATATTGTTCTGTGTTGTTTAGGCTTGACGTTTGTGGACGCTTGCCGAGGCTTGGCAAGCGTGTAAACGTAGCATAAAATATGATGATGATATAGATGAGGGATATGTTAATAAAAGCCAATAGGTACTAAAGATTAGATTTTTATTCAAATTAAAATAATATTAGACATAAGACATGTAAATTCGGTGAATATTTTACACAACTAATCCCACTAACCCCCAGTTTCTGGAAGCTTATATAATTTTAGTCTGCTGTCATGTCAGGCGCTGTGCAAAAACCAATCAACTATATTGACATGAGGTTAACAGAAAATTAAAGTTAAATAGGCTTTCCGAAACTGTAGATAAATTAATTACACATTGTAAAAATTCAAATACATACATACATATTTTAGATATTTAATTTAAAAAATCTCTATCACAGAACCCTTGACAAAGATTAAAACAAGTTAGTAATTATTCGATGGTTCTGAGAGGCGGACTTTTTATTAAGGCCGATTAGGCTCGGGTCTAGAGCAGCCAGATATTATAAGACGGCCGGCTGCAGCGCAACAGCGCAACGTGCCCATTAGCCCTCTACAGTAAGTAATGCAGTAGGTAAGCATACCAGCAGTTATAGGATCACTTTGTTGTCCACCGTCAGTCACCGGACCATAAGTGGAGCCATCTGCTCATAGATGGCGCCATTGGAAGTATGCAGTAGCGCCATCTATGATCATATTTCGGAACCCTTAGGGCGCGAGGCATACTCGCACTTGTCCGGCTTTTTTTTTTATTATGTCCCGCTTTTTTTACACAAAAGTTTCAAAATCCGGCTTTACTCGAAAAAAAAAAAACTTGCAACACTGTGTGACACTGGGCATCAAAGATAACGTTTGTGTTAATTGTACGAGTTAAACAAATGTTTACTAAGAAGTTTTGTAGTGCAATTTGGAATTATTTCGAGTGGTAAAAGATCCGTCAAAAATGTAACGGATGCGGATCTTTTTTTTCCGCGGATATCTGCGGATAAGGATATCCGGAACATCACTCAACAGTAATAACTATTAAACTGATAAATAATATGCCTTATAAATTATAATATAACTTTATGCAATTCAAAATTAGACCGAAAAAATATAGGTAGTCTAAACTCTAAAGGCGTATTCAGATGACACGCGCCGATCACGCACAACACCCGTGCACGCGTTGTGCCCGCCTTAAACCCGCACACGCGCTGCATCCGCCTCGCACACGCCTCACGCCCACTTAAACCACTAGTGACTGGACTACTTCGTTCACTAGGCATCGGGCGCAAGGCGTACGCGGGGAGGGTGCAGAGCGCGGGCAGGGCGAGTGCAGGGTTGGCGCGAGGCGGGCGCGGGGCGTTAGCATGGCGTGCGCGTGTAGACCTCGTTAAATGCAATTTGAGATCTATTGATGCATTATAAGGCTCAAATTCTTATTTAACAAATTTCAATGCGAGTTGGACGCGGGTGGCGTGCGCTGAGCGTGCGCGTGTCGTGTGAACGCGCCCTAAATTATGCTTATCAAAACAGTATGCCAAAAAATGTCAAAGCATTATTAGTTATGCCACAGTATATTAGGAATTAAAGAAATGCCACAGTAAGTATATTAGGAATTAAAGAATTATGCGAATCCATTTGATCCCATTAAAACACAAAACGCCTAAACTAAGAAATAAATATTTTCTGGCGGGTACAAGTTTAATCGAACGCAATTTTGTTTTAATACGTACAAGTCGTCGGAAATATCTGCGAACCTGGCTAGATGACACAAAAAGAGCAACAATACACAATAAACAATAATGCGGTTACGAAAGCGAGAATAATAAAAAATAATAATAATACAAAAAATAAATAAGAAAACGGGCAGAGGTGCGGGGAAGCGCATTCCAGCGAGGTTAGCAGATATTTCCGACGAGTTGTAGGTACTTTACATTTTACGGTGTAAATTCAGCAGAAAGGAGCGGCTACTTCTAATCGGCCTAGGGCGACCGAGCCTGCTAGTCCGCCTCACTTGTTCAATTGAAAAACCTGCAATACTGACTTAGGTAACTAATATCATAATATGACTTGTGATACCGATCGTGATTTTCAGAACTTGACAGCTTAATTTGTTAGTGCAAGTTGTATCGCTGAAACTGTATTTTTTTTTCGATTGGATATTTCAATTGTAACCGCCTATCATTAGCATTAGGTACCATACAGGCGATACGCACACTGCCCCGCATCACGCAGCGTAGCGCGGGGGTGCGTGATGTTCCGTTGTTTGCAAGTACCTGTATTTGTATAGAAATCACGCATGGTGCAACACACTGAAAACGCATTCACGCGCGGGATTTTTGTTCCGTCGCCACGCACCCCGCAGCGTAGCGCGGGGCGGTGTGTGATTCGCCTAAGTATAGTATAAAAAAAATATAAACATTAAAAACTAATAATCATTCATTAAATTAGCTTGGCACTTGATTCCATTCAACCTGACGTTTATATTGTCAATTTCATTTATTTATTTTTGCAAGCAATGATATTATCTATATCTTACATGTTATCACTTGCTTTGGCACCCACAGAAGTGGGTAATGAGAATTTTTGGAAGAGTCATCATGAATCATGATTTTGTTTTTATGTTTTTAATTGTTAGTTTGATTTTCAAACTGATCACGAGCTTTACGCAACACTCCGTGAGTCTTGTGAATCTCTCTACAAATAGCACGTTGAACACTTCTCTTGCGCAGATTTGCGGCATTTAATTGCATCAGAGTTTCTGCGAGAGTCGCCTTGGTCCTTGCGAGCTTTTGCTTCAATGTTACATTCTCCTCATATAATGAACCTGCAAATAAAGTTGTTTAGTGTTAAAGCAAAATTGAGAGAATTACCTGATCATAAGAGAGAAAAATTAGTACCCGAATCATGTGTGTAAATAGTATATTATGCAATTAGTGAATAAAGGACGGATTTAAAGCGAGGGCCATAGATGAATCACGAGCTAGTGAAGGATTCTAACGATTGAATCACGACCGTAGGGAGTGATTCATGATGATTGAATCACGAGCGTAGCGAGTGATTCAAGTGTTAGAATCCTGAGCGACGCGAGCGATTCATGGCCCTCGATATAAATCCGTTTTATTCAAGAGTTGCATACTATACTTTATACCATGACTACGAGAAAAAGAAAGATTTAAGTGAAAATATACATATAATGAAGAAAAAGTAAAGTTAAATTGGCTTTGATGTAAACCAGCCGTGATTTTTTGGGTAGCAAGCTTTCCACCTTTCCACTATATCGGCCGCCCTCTCTTTCACAAACTCAGGTGTTAACACATCTTCATCACTAGAATGCATTTTTAATCGATTAGAACAACACTTAACAAACACAAAATTAAAGATTAAAGTAACACTAAACTTTGTGTTCGTACAACTTACAGTATTCAAAATAGCGCCAATTTACTAAGGACAGCAAAGAACACAAAACAGTTTTTATTCTAATGCTAAACTCCTTGTCGAAAATGTCGACCAATCAAATTGAATTTAGAACACATCAATATAGGTCGAATACACAGATTACACTTACACTAGATACGGCAAGCCACGACCAAGCGTGCCCTGCATGTTCGACTGTTCGTACTAAAAAAAGTCTGTTAGCTCAGTGACGCTTAGTGATTGAAACAGTTCTGTTTACTCTGAGCACATCACTAAATGGCTGGGGTGAAGTTATCGTAGGTATAAAAAAGATGACACGTTCGGTTTTCATACAATCTAATAACGTGCCGCATCTAGCATAGGTTCTTTAAATCTGTGGTCGAATACATTGGTGTGTTCCATTTTCAAACATCAAAACAGTGAGTAAAAGTGCTTTTTATTCACTGTTTTCAGTGAATAAAATAAGCTTTTTAGAGGGGGAATGGTATAAATACTATTCAGCCATAATCTGATTAGACTGCTGGAAGTAATTTTTTACAAACTAATAGTAAATACAAAAACTGTACATTGTGTACAATGTATTATGTCTACATAAATATTTTTATATTAAATTAATGAACGAGATCGTCATTCGGTCGTTTAAACTTAATAATTTGTAATAATTGAGATTGTATGAATGAATCTCATAACAGAGCCACGGGGTCTCATCAGGAAGAAAATCTCAAAAGATTACATTATGCAGGGTGTAAAAACACTATACCACTCCTTTTGGGCTTCGCCGCAGTCGGGTAAAAAGACACATCATCAAGCCGACACCTACGCATTCTGAACGTGTTAACTAAGTAACATTGAGCAAAAATAATTGCTGGGAAACGATTTATATTTAGGTATTAAAAAACAGCTGTGTTTTGTAATTACGCGATACCGACTGTGCCTATAGGTGTGTTGCCATGTACGTGACAGGGGAGGTGGAGTATAGGCGTATTAGGCGTGCTCCGGCCCCCGAACACCGCCGCTGCCACACAGTGCCGTTTTCGTGAAAAACGTAAAATAAAATATTGAGACTTTAACCTTTAACCAGTTGGTTCCCAGGTTTGGTCCAGTACTAGAAAATCATCGTATTTATGTGGTTTCAGTTTTCGTCTTTTTACACCCGGTATGTATATAGATTTGTTATTGAAGTTTTTGTGTAAAATCCCATGAAAAATACATGTAGTAATTTAAAAAAAATCTCTAAGCTCGAAAAAAATAATAGTCCGAGGATAGCGCGAGTTACGGTTGTCATGTTTCTTTGACTGAGATGAGAGGCATCTGTACGTAGATTATATCATCTGTGACAGAGCTCAAAGTAGAACAAGTTATAGGGAAAAATAACAATGAGACACTTACGCGGTGATAGTGCAACAGGATCGTTTTGTTCTAAGCTTGATAGTCTATCGCTATCAATACCTTGATCTGGCGAAGTAGGTCGCTCTTCTTCTGAATGAGGACCGTCATGTACAATAGCTACTTTATTATTAGCGTCCAAACCCATCTTGCGTATTACTTCTATTTCGAGTTGAGAGTTTACTTCTAATGCATTTGAAAGCTTTTCACGTGTCTCTTCCAGTTCTCTTTCTATACGTAATCTGTCGTGTTGGGCACGAGCTCTTTCTAATGCGGCTTGTGAGGCTTGAACAGTAGCTTCGTCTGCAGCGCGCCTAAGAGAACGCTCCGTTTCCATAAATGTAGCTTCCAACTCTTGTCTTTCTGATCGTAATCTGTCAGCAGTTTGTAAAGAGTCAGAGAGCTTTTGCTCGACATCTTTAATTTTACATTCGAGGCTTGCAACCGCATTTCTTAGTTCATCCATGGTTTTATTTGCTTCAGTCAAACCTAATTGTTCAGACATTAAGTTTTCTTTTAATTCATGATTTTCAGTAATCAGTTCATTGATTTGTTCCTTTGAAAACTCGAGTTTACTATTTAAGTCATTGTTCTCTTCCTCCAAGTGTTCACTTCGCTTATTGAGATGGTTGAGTTCCTCAATCAAAGCTTCGTTGGAAGGTTTATTGTCTTCTGATCGAGAACCATACGATACGCGCGCTCGTCTTGAGCGAATTTTACTAATATCAGTACTAGATTCGCGGAGTCCAACACCTGTATCACACAGTCCAACACGGGCAAGCGATACGTTCCTATCCGGCTCTGACCAGCATTCAGACTCTGATATGACATCTGCTTGAGGGAAATGTTTCAGTAAAGCTTTTCTGTGTGCCGAATATCTGTTATCATCGCCACATGCCACATGGTGTCCGAACATCATAGTTAAATCTTCTATCCTTAGTGACTGTGATATATCCAGATTACTTTCGTCCATAGTGAATTCCTCTGGCGCCATAGATTCGTCTAATTCCAAACCAACAGGCAAGGCGAGACTTTGCTCAAGTATACTTTCAGCCAATTTTTTCTTATCCTCTCCAAGCACGCATCTACATGTGAAATAATGATTAAGTTAAAGGCAGATTTTACACTAGGATTTACTGTTACATAATGGGCATTAGAATAGCTTATGTTATTGGCAATGTAAATTGTATTTTTTTTTAAATCTATACTAATAATACTATAAAGCTTAAGAGTTTTTTTGTTTGTTTGAACGCGCTAATCTCTGGAAGTACCAGTTGGATTCGAAAAAAAAAAAAAAATTTTAGCCAGATTCATGAGGCTATTTAACATCACGTAGTCACGCTACGACCCTAGGGGGACGCGAAACGGGGGTGAAACCACGTGAAATAGCTAGTATAACTCTATAAGCCGAATATATATTTTTTACAATTCGATTCATTATAATGTAATAATAATAATAATGTTATACTCACTTGTGTGATAGTAATTTGTCGAGAAAATAAGCCAACCCTTGTAGTCTTTTAGTAAGCAGTTGTTGAAGATTTCTGAAACAAGGAAAATTAATTAAGTATTATCGCCCGCTTTTTGGGATAAAAAGTAGCCTATGTTATATTCGATGTATAAGCTATATTACTGTAAAGTTTCATCAATCCGTTGGGTTATTCCCAACGGACTACGTGGTCGGTATTTGAGACCTCTAGAAATAATAAAAAACCGGCCAAGTGCGAGTCGTACTCGCGCACCGAGGGTTCCGTATCGGTTTTGGACGTATAAAGTGAAAAAACCCGGACCGCATAACTAAGTTTGTTTGTTAAGAAATTTTGATGATTTTGAAAAAAACTGCACTAGTTAGGAACATTAAATATAGTTTGAAATGTGCAGATCAAGCTCTTTCATATGATATGTCACTTGACCTAGTAACCCCACTTTGAAATTTCGGACCCCTACTCCTGCCCCTTTTGCAATGAAAATAAAATCATTTTTTGACTTTCTTCATTTTCAATAAAGTTTGGCAAGCATTTTTTATAACTGTTCCAAATTTCAAGTCGATAGCATTAGTAGTTGCTGAAATAAGCAGGTGTGACAGACAGACAGACGAAGTCGCACCATAAGAGTTCCATTTTTACCATTTTGGTACGGAACCCTAAAAACAAGACGATATTGCAGTCGGGATATATTCTTATAATAATATATTTAATTTTACCCCAAACGAGTGGGTTTTTTGTGTTTTTTATTATTTTAGAGATCTCAAAAACCGACCACGTGGTCCCTTGGGAATAACCCAATCCGTTCAGTAGTTTTCGCGTGAAAGAGTAACAAACAGCCATCCATCCTCACGAACTTTCACATTTATAATATTAGTAGGAAATAGAAATTAGAAACATTGTTAGGTATAGTCCCACCGAATTTCTGTTTCAGTTTTCAACCACTTTCAGCCAAAATATCCATGTTCGGCTCTTTTCCTTTTCGTAAAAAATTAAGTTCCGGCAAATCAATATAATTCCCTCATTCAGATAAAATCCACAGATAGGCGCAGTATTTTTTTAGGAGAAAATGCATAATAATAAAAATCTTTTTTCTAGCATATTATAATTATACAGGGTAAAATTACAACCAGTGCGGATATTTTAGGAAGTGAAAGTACTCATGAATATGATCAACTTTTATTATGGGACCGACACTGAAATATGAAAAAAATAAATCAGCTGTTCCATACATTTTGATCGTGTTGTAGTACATTTTTGTAGGGAACAGCTGTTTTTTTTTTTAATATTTCAGTGTCGGTCCCATAATAAAAGTTGATCATATTTATGAGTATTGTCACCTCCTAAAATATCCGCACTGGTTTTAATTTTACCCTGTATAATTTCTAGCATAGATTGTTTGTTATTAATAATTATGTGTTTGAAAGAGTATAACATTCATTTTCGTGTGATTAAAGGGCACTGGCAAACGCCCATAGAACGCTGGGCTTCAGATTGTGTAGGTCGGTACAGATATGAAATTAGTTTGGTGTGATCGAGTATTTTAAGAGTATTTAAATTCATTTTTTATTTGTTTTTGTACGTAATTGGGTTAAAGAGAAATCTTCGTATTTGTGACAGTGAGGTTAAGTATGGTGTGATTGATCCAATGAAGTACAGCCCGACTAATGAGTTCTCAATTCAAAGGTTTTAGTTGCTGTCGACATGATATTCTATGGAGGCACGAGCCAGGGCGCGTGCACCCGTTTTTGTTTTATTGTCTCTTTCAAAATGTCAACGCAATAATCATTTTATTTCTTATTTATTTCGATTTTTTATTTCAATTCTTAATCTCTAAGATAAATTAGGCAAAGAACAATTAAAATATATTTTTATTTTTGGTTAAGTTTTTATTACTGTACCAGATCAAGCCCAAAACTGCCGACGTCCTTTGTATCCACTTGATCACGCTCAGGCGAATGAGCGGTTCGGCCAAATGAGCCGCTCATTCGCCTGAGCATGTTCAAGTAATAATTAAGAGTATTTAAATTCATTTTTTATTTGTTTTTGTACGTAATTGGGTTAAAGAGAAATCTTCGTATTTGTGACAGTGAGGTTAAGTTTGGTGTGAATGATCCAATGAAGTACAGCGCGACTAATGAGTTCTCAATTCAAAGGTTTTAGTTGCTGTCGACATGATATTCTGTGGAGGCACGCGCCAGCCAGCATGCACCCGTTTTTGTTTTATTGGTTTTTTCAAAATGTCAACGGCATAATCATTTTATTTCTTATTTATTTTGATTTTTGATTTCAATTCTTAATCTCTAAGATAAATTATGCAAAGAACAATTAAAATATATTGTTATTTATGGTTAGGCTTTTATTACTGTACCATATCAAGCCCAAAACTGCCAATGTTCTTTGTGTGTAATTATGTTTGTTACCTCTTCACGCTGAAACAGGTGGACAGATTTGAATGAAATTTGGCAAAGAGGTAGCCTGGGACTTAGAAAAACAAAACGCTACTTTTCATCCATTTTCACGCAGACGAAGTCGCGGGCAACAGCTAGTACGTATATACAGATACAATAAAAAAACTTGAGAGGTGTCAAGGGACACCCGGATGGAACGAAGTTCCTTTCGATTAATTAGTGAAGTGAATTATAATATTTTTTTATTATGTACAAAAAAAATATGTACACAAACACACACACACACGCACGCGCACTCGCACTCGCGCGCACACACACACACACGCACGCCGCACGGCTTACGATAGCTGTAATCTATTGTAAGCCCTGCGCCGCACGGTGGGCTGAAAATCGGCTTTCATAGACTTAGGGATTTCAATTTGAAAGTGCCGGATTTTCTGCCGGATATCGCTTCTATTAGTTATTACTATATATAAAAATGACACCCGAGTTCATTCTGCACAAAAACGGAGGAATTATAATTTTTTTACGAAAAATTTGTATGAAGCTAGTATGAAAAATCGAATTATCTCTTAAACGGCAAGGAAAACTGTAATATCCTTACAGGTGGTTATAGTACTAATTATTTATGGTTTTTGTCATACTCCACATAACGGTTATCACTGCTGATTTTTAAAATAAAATCATTAAATTATTTTATTTATTTTTACATATGGAACGGTTCCTTATAGCGTTTAAGTTGAGTAACACAGACTTTTAACAACACGTAACATAAAATAACATCACCCCTATATCCCCGAAGGAGTAAGCAGAGGTTTATAGTACACCCACACTTAGATAACTATGTTTGAGCTAGATTTTTATCAACACAAAATGAGTTTTAAAACTTTGCATACAACCAAAATACCAAATAATAAATTCTTTAGTCTTCTAATGAGTCTGAAAACAAGTGATTAAGTAGTAACAATATTTTGTCTTCTAATAAGTCAGAATAGGTGAATAAATGATTTGCAATATCGCGCAACAAAGCCAACTATGGACTACATTCACCTTTTTCTGATAAGTATATAAGCTAATTTGTTGATTAGTTGTGCTATGAGTTCTAGGAAAAGGTTTCGCGATTATAAATTTTCATTGGCACCTCTTTTAAAACTCTAATGAGCAGTTGTAAGGATATTACGGTTTTCCTTGCCGTTTAAGAGATAATTCGATTTTACATACTAGATTCATACAAATTTTTCGTAAAAAAATTATAAATCCTTCGTTTTTGTGCAGAATGAACTCGGGTGACATTTTTGTATATAATAATAACTAATAGAAGCGATATCCGGCAAAAAATCCGGCACTTGCAAATTGAAATACCTAAGTCTATGAAAGCCGATTTTCAGCCCACCGTGCGGCGTGCGCCGCACGGCTTACAATAGCTTACTATGGCAAATAGTGTCGGTACAACTTTTCGTCTTAATTTTTTCCGTCTAGCCCCCTTTCGTAACGCGCGATAAGGAACTTCGTTCCAAAAACCGGCCAAGTGCGAGTCCTACTCGCGCACCGAGGATTCCGTACCATCCTTGGACGTTCAAAAGTAAAAAAAACCGGACCGCATAACTATGTTTGTTTGTGAAGGAATTTTGATGATTTTGGAAAAACTACTAGCTAGCAAGATCGTTTTATTTTTGGTGCAACACTTTCCTTTAGCTTGTCATAATTATGTCATTACTTGCCAGAGTTTGATCCTTATTAGCGACACTATCGAATAGTGCAACAATACAGCGTGTGTATCTTTTTTCCAAAATCGGGTTAGATTCCTGGCTAGGAAAATTGATTTTTCAAAAATCTATTGATGCAGTTTAATTTTTAATCAAAATCGGCTCCGAGACTCCTTTGAGTGTTTTTCGCTATTTCTTATAGTTTCGGATTTAGCCATCCAAGCCGACTTGAAAAAATCATCCTGTATACAGTAGGCCCGATGTAACTTGGCAGCTCCGAACATCGCGCAGAAGGCAGCGCAGTAACACTTTTTAGGAACCAAATGGTGGCATGAGGCGGAGTGCGCGGGGCGGTGGACGAGGCAAGAGATGCACCTTACGTAACCATAGACAATCATTTAGACCAGGGGTCGGCAACCTTTTAGCAGGAAAGGGCCATATAGTGGCAGAATGAAGTAAAGGCGGGCCGCACTTGTCTATAAAATATTTTGGCGCATCCCTTCATGTGGGGTATCGTTGGATAGGTCTGCGACTGTCGTTCTTTGGTCTTTGAATGTTATTGTTCCTAAACTTTTTTATTAGGAGCTCCGAAAGTCGTTAAGAATGTGTCCAGCCGGGCTAACATGCGCGCCGCGACAAATTTTGTCGACTGTTTTATCTCGCTCTTACTCGTGCGAATACGAGACAAATGCACGATAAAAGCGTCGACAAAATTTTGTCGCGGCGCGCATGTTAGGCGCTCAGGGAAAATGGAAAATTACAGGGGGGCGCGTCATCAAAAATTCTGAAAAAAAAAGAACTAGCTTGTAACATGTACTAAATACTTTCGATCAAAATTGGTTCGAACAAAATACGTCAATGACTGAAATATTCACTATTTTCAGTTTTACAACCGCCAAAACCAACAAAAATAACTTTGTATTTCATCATAATCAAAATACAAACTTATATTTGCGATCGGAACACTGTGTGTGTTCCGACACGCCCTTGCCCGGTTTTTATTATCATTTTTGGCGCTTTATTATAATAATTCAGAAAGATACGACCTTTATTTCAAAACAGTCGCGGGCCGCAAGGAGGACCCACGCGGGCCGCGGGTTGCCAACCCCTGATTTAGACGATCAAATATCGTAATCGATTAGTTTAATTTAGGATTTAATGATTTTAGTGTATTTAAGATATTTATCGAAATAAATATACTATGATAGCGATTTTTGTCATTAATAATTAAGTTTTTGTCTTTAAATAAAAAAAATGTTTAATAAAATTGTTTTCTCAGATAAAAGTCATGATTTACATAAATATCATTAATCTATTAACGACTATTTGAGACAATTTAAAACCTCGTTATAAAATTTAATAAAATATATTTTTATTACTAAACAATCGATTTTAATGATAATCGACTAAACAACACGCAGGAGCACGCACATTGCACATCTCTTTTTATTAACTTCGTTGGCTTCGCGCAAGTTCGGCACTACTCGGCACGAGAGATTTTGTCTCAGTCACACGTCAGCATTAGTTTGGTGTTCGTGCCGCTATCTCTGTCTTCAGCACAGATGATTACAAAAGTTTTCGTTGTTTTTTTTGTTCGTTGTTTTTAATATTGTTGCTAAGGGTTTTGTTAATTTTATTTGTGTTTAATTGTATTTGTGTGTACAAGTGTCAGTTTCACTTCACCAAATATGCTTCCAAAGCATAGTGGTGTTTTAAATCGCCAGGCGAGAAAAAATATTTATAGTATTACTAGTATTAGTTTATGTTTGAGATTTCGCCCTTCAGCGTCAGTGATTGATTATAAACTCTGGTGGACTTAGGTATTAAGTCCGCCTTATGTAGGTAGGTACTTACCACTATATGATTATGTAAGTGTAATTATGTAAATAATACCTGTGATTTCTATAATAAAAATCTGCCGTTATCGAAAGGTGAGTTGAATCGAAATTAAATTAACTTATACGTTATTTTGTTAAAGCATGACACCCTTACCACAAAAAAAAACACGTGTTAAACGCGAATGCTACCAAAAAAAATACACACTTGTTTTAGACAAGCTAATGCTAAAACAAGTGCGGATTATTTTTGGTAGCATTCGTGTTGAACACGCGTTTATCTTTTTTGTGGTACGGCCCTTATTGTCTAAAAGTGTTTTAGACATTAATAAATACCTAATTTACTGTATTAGGTATTTTCTGTTCGTACAGTCTATATTATTAGCATTAACAGTTTTCTTCACGAGTGTACATGCGCGAAAGTTCGCAGAGCCTATGTTCAGTGCTGCCAAGTTACATCGGCCCTACTGTACCTAGTTCAATTTCTATCAACTCTTAATTATTTCACATTTTTGTTTCTGCAAACTTCGGAGATAAGGGGGAATGGTATTTTTTCAGACATTTTTCATTGTAGGTATGTCGAATCGACATAAAATAAAATGAAAATATATTTTGAAATGTGCAGATCAAGCCCTGTCGTGTGATATGCCTCTTAGCCTAATGACCCCACTTTTAAATTTATAACCCCCACTTCAGCCCCCTTTTTCAATGACACTAAAAATATTTTTTAACTTCATTCACTTGCAATAAGGCTGGGTTAGCATTCTTTATAAATGTTCCTTTGAAGTCGATAGCATTAGCAGTTACTGAAATAACCAGCCGTGATAGACAGACAGACAGACGAAGTCGCACCATAAGGGCTCCTTTTCACCATTTTGGTACGGAATCCTAAAAACTATTTCGGTTTTCGGTCGAAAATGCAGATCAGGCTGATTTCGGTTTCGGCCGAAAAAAGCATCCATTTTTGGTCGGTTTCTATTACGCCTACTATTAAGTAACACTTGTATACAAACCCCGTGTCGATATTTTGATTTTTTTCGAAATGTTTCTGCAAATCTCTGACTTTGCTTTCTAAATCCTTGATGTGTTCATCTTTACACTTCAAGATTTCCTCGTATTTTTCTAATTGTGAATCACTAACATGCGCGTAAACTAATTCCTTGTCCTGGAAAAAAATAAGAATTTTCTTGAATCTGAAGAACCGTGAGAATTATAATAACTAACTGCAAAAACTATGAATGGCTATGACTTACTAATTTTATTTTTTTAATTTCTTTGTCTTGCTGTTGAATTTTTTTCATACATCCTTTTATCATCTGTAAAGCTTTTTTATTTTCCCTGCGTAATTTGACAAGTTCGTCCTGTAATAATGCATTTCGTATTATTTTATGCATGTTGTTAACAGTTAAACTAACAAATTCCAATCGAACCCAGGTCTAAGCGACCAGTAAAACAATAATTATGTACCTATATGACTAATGCTAATAAGGTACAATGCTAAATGCACAGAGGTCAAAAAGGTGCTTAATTCAAAATCAGTATGAGAACAGCATTTATATTGTGATGCATCTTCGATAGTAAAACTTACCAAATCGTCGTTATTAACGGTTACAGCCAAATAATCTCTGAAAAAACAAAGTAATTCAAATAGCCTTTTAGGGAGAAAATGCATAATTAATGAGCATTTTAAATATTCCTTACCCAGCCGACTCAGATTCTGCACATGTGTCATCAACTGATTCCTTCTTTTCAGGTTCCTAATGTAACGATTGCAAAATTTTTGAAAAAATATAATTTAGCGAAATGAAACAATGAATATTGAAAAAAAAAATTACCTGGTCTTGTAATGTGATTTCTTTTTTTATAATATTGCTATTGTTCATGGATATTTCTACACTATCAGTTGATATGGAACCCTGTAAAAAATCGCCAGTTCACTCAAGTTTTTCATAGTAAATGACATTCTAAAGCTATACCATGTATTGACATTAATTCCATTCCATACCTGTTGTTCCAAGACATCAATAGCTTCTGCAGCTGCAGCAAGAAGTTCTTGTTTGTCAGTTAGTTGCCTTCTGAGTTCTTCCACTTCCACTTGAAGTCTTACATTGTGTTCTAAAAGGCCCTTGAAAAAAACCATGATCATAATAATAAACAGAAAAATAAAAGTTTAGTGAAAGTGATCTCGTATTTTGTGGGATATTAAGGATTATGTATAAATAGAATACATACCGCGCCTGGACATACAAATAGACATATAAGATTATGTTACAAGTAGGTAGTTAAAAAGCTTACTTGAACAGCTGGTGGTGATCCAGTGCCCAATTTCTCCTCAAGGAAATATATCCTCAGTTTCAAATGAAAGTTTTCTTTTCTTAAACCATTGAGTTGTTCTTCATATTGTTTCATGCTTATGCCGCTTGCAGTGGTAACATCTGTCGACACATGTTAGATATGTAAGCATGGTAAATTTTTTTTGACATCTTTTTTTTTATTTGTACATATTTATCAATTTTAAACATGTCAAAGCCATGTTATGCTTAAATCATAATGTTATTAAATATTTATGAGATTTCAAAAATCGACTGACGCGGGCAGACTTGAACCCGCCACCTCTGCTGTGCCACGGCACAGCAGAGGTGGCGGTAGGCGGCACAGCAGACGTGGGTAAGACGCGGTAGCTCACTTAGAAGCGTGACCCCGTGGGGTCACGCTTCTAAGTGAGCTACCGCGTCTTACCCACGTCAGTCGAAACCTTTTTAGGGTTCCGTGCCAAAATGGTAAAAAAGGAACCCTTATGGTGCGACTTCGTCTGTCTGTCTGTCTGTCTGTCACACCTGCTTATTTCAGCAACTACTAATGCTATCGACTTTAAATTTGGAACAGTTATAAAGAATGCTTGTTCAACTTTATTGCAAATGAAAAAATTAAAAAAATATTTTTATTTTCATTGCAAAAGGGGCCGGAGTGGGGGTCCAAAATTTCAAAGTGGGGTTACTAGGTCAAGTGACATATCATATGAAAGGGCTTGATCTGCACATTTCAAAATATATTTTTATTTAATTTTATGTCTCACAGTTTTCGACATATGATGAAAAATGTCTGAAAAAATACCATTCCCCCCCCCCCCCTTTTATCTCCGAAGTTTGCGGAGTGAAAAATCTGAAATAATTAGAGTTGATAGGAATTGACCCAAATATGGAACCAAAAATATAAAGATGTTCCTAAATAGTACAGTTCTTTCAAAATCATCAAAATTCTTTCACAAACAAACTTAGTTTTGCGGTTCGGTTTTTTTCACTTTATACGTCCAAAACTGATACGGAACCCTCGGTGCGCGAGTACGACTCGCACTTGGCCGATTTTTTTCAATAAAACTGTTGCCCCACACTAGGATTTCTCCTATGTCGTGGGTGCGTTTACTAACACTTTCACATACACAAACACTCCAGACCCAGAGCAAATATTTGCTCCGTGCGGGAATCGAACCTACGACACGTCGTGCAGCAGCCAATTGCTCAGTCACTAAGACAACCGTAGTATCTATAATTATGTACCGTACTTAATTAATTTGTTTTCTAAATAGAATCTCGTCACCGAAACAAAACCTACGTTTTTGGATAAAAAAAAAAGAATCCCATACGTACGGTACACTGTATATAAGTTCACAGAAAGAACGAAAGCACAGCTCACCGATGAACGGTAGTAGTAGTACCAAAAAATTATCCGATACCATTATATTTTACAGATAGCACGTTTCACCGAAAGAACGCTACAAAAAATAAATACATATGCCTATAGGTATAATATAATTATACTCAGAAAGATCCTTGAACTTGTTTTAAGCAAAGGCTCAGAAATAATGCACTTTATAGTAGGGGAGCCGACGATGCTAAATGGGGATTTACTCGAGCGTCGTGGGGACCTATTGGATTTTGAAGATTAGATGATAGAAAGAAAAAAATGATCCGAGATGTTACCCTTTCACCGGTGAGGGGAGCAGTGGCGGATTAACCTCGTAGCAAGAGTAGTAATTGCTACGGACCCCGCGCAAATAAGGGGGCCCCGCCCCGCGTATCCAAACCCGCCTACCTCCGCCTGAGCGTAACTTTTTTTGTAATTTAAAAAAAAACAATAGGTATTATAAATTCCTAATGGATAATTCATTAGAATCATGTTTCCCCAATTTAGTAATTGCTTTGCGCATTTATTTGTCCCTCATGATCACTAACAGCAGTGGCGAACGTTCATTTTCGATATTTCGTATAAAGCGTATAAAAATTAATTAAGGGCCCCTGGATAGAATACGGTAGTTTAACTTTTGTTTATCGTGAATCTGTAAACTATTGGAATAACCCTCCTTCTGGCACAGTCGGGTAAAAAGACAATTAACACCAAAAAAACTGATGCAACATCTACAAAATTGGCAAAGTTATAATTATAAGCGTTTTAAAATGATTTGCTGAGAGACGGCACTATCACGCAGTGACGTAACACCACGCGAACGTCGTACCCACTGATTCCACTGAATACTATGTCCGTTTTGCGCGACAAGACGGAGAATACTCCCTCCAAAAACTTTAAAAGCGTCTTTTCCATTTTGTGATATTTTTTTTGTTTTTAACTTTTTTGTTGTTCCTATTCCTTCTTTAAAATAAAATAATTTATTTGTACTTTTTTAATAGTAATCAACTACCGTATTGCTACGGGCCCCGCCCTTGTTTAATCCGGTACTGGGGGTCACATGGAAATACTCAAGCGCGTCAGATATTGATACTGTAGGTAATAGGTATACAGGGTGGCGATTAGGTTATCACATTAAATTAAACCATGTATCCTAAATGGCGTTCTTTGTACATACACAATAAAAAAAATTGCCGGTTGCCGCTTTTACAGGTCAGTAAATGTACCAACTTGTATTAACAGTTGTACTATTTATTGGTACATTTACTGACCTGTAAAAGCGGCAACCGGCAATTTTTTTTATTGTGTATGTACAAAGAACGCCATTTAGGATACATGGTTTCATTTAATGTGATAACCTAATCGCCACCCTGTATAATATAATAGGGACTGCCTCCGCAGCCGGCGCTAGCTCCCAAAAATAACGCCGTTGGGAACCGGAGTAGCCTTGGAGTAGCAGTGTTACAAGACGAAAATAATTGCAAACTACCGTAGCAGCAGATTAATGTTGCCGTGTTTTAAGTTTAATTACCTACCTTAGACTGACTTTTAAATTAGTGTCAATGTAAAACAAAATACAACTTTTTTGGACTTACAAGGGGGAGGGAGGTGGTCGACGGAGCCCCGCTACGCGGGGCTCCTATTTCTGTCTGCAGGGTTAAAAGTAACCTAACACGAAGGGGTTGACGGGGGCTTCGTTCGCTCGCTTTGCTCGCTCACTGAAGCCCCCGTCAACCCCTTCGAACCTAACCTGTCCGTGTCGGGGTGTCCAAGTTCCCGAGCTCGCTTCGCTCTGTATTGGACCCTAGTTATGTAATTATGTTACTCAAATGAAACATGAAATGTTTTTTTAATTATGCCAAATTGCCAACCCCATTTCCCGCTTTTTCCAAAGTCAGCGCCGGCTGCCAATTCAGGAACCGGCGCTGGCTGCAAATTCAGCACACAGCGCCGGTCGCGGAGTCACTTCCAATATAATAATATTAAGAAATTCTTTATTATCGGGCTACTTTGATATATACTAGGGATGGGCTGAAGTTCGTTTCACATTCGGTTTAATCAAACTTCGGCATTTGGCCGAATTTCGGTTCAAATGCCGAACATTCGTTACAAGAAATATTAATATAATTCAACTGTTTTGCCTAAAATAATAAAACTAAACCAGTAAAATTTAATCATAAGCCATTATTTATTGTTTCTTAACTAACAATTAGTGTATTTTAAACATTACCTATCAGAATGTTGGCATCTAAACAGTAGCATTGAAATCATTATCGCCAAAAATCAGTATTTTTACATTTTATAAAAGTTTTAAATGAAATCTTATTAGTATTACCTACCTACTGGTGTTTAAAATTTACCACTTAGGCAAGTTATGGTGCGAAAACACCAAGGATTCTGCGTATTCAATTATTCAGTAATGAAAATATTTGTAAACATTTTCTAACAGCAGTGTTCCCAGCATCATTACTTCTTTGTTCTTATACCTACTTTTCTCACTTCTGAGAAAAGTCGCTCAGAATTAGGTAAGTATACGTAAACGTCGCACGTGTCGTGACGATGACGTATTCGCTAATGAAAGAACGGCCAGAGGCCCTAGCCAAGTTGCTTTTCTGTTATTGTTCACGCCAAACGATAAGAAAAAAAATTATGGCAATGACATTACCTGCGGAAAAGTCACGTGACTCACAAATGTCACTTCCATGCATTTTATCCGTAGCGTTTGAACAGAAAGGTAACTCGGCTAGGGGGGCAGGACTGCAGGCGGGGTGTACGCCCAATAATTCAAGTAAACGAGATTCGCATGTCACTCTTGTCTGTTTCTCTGTTTGTCTGTTTGTGCGCGCATCACGCAAAAAGTACTGAACGGATTTTGATGTGGTTTTCAGTTCGATAGCTTGGGGTCCAACTTAAAATCTAAGCCACGTTTCATTTAATTCTGATGGGAGGAACCAGAGATACAGCTTGACCTCTTGGTAGTACTAGCCACTCTACACTGCGGAGGTCATTTAAACTGGTCATTTCACTGTAGTCCACGCGGACGGAGTCGCGGGCAAAATGTAGTATATTATAATAATGGAAGTGACTCCGCGACCGCCGCCGTGACATGAATTTGCAGCCGGCGCTGACGGGGGCTTCAGTGAGCGAGCAAAGCGAGCGAACGAAGCCCCGTCAACACTGTCGTGTTAGGTTAGTTTTAACAGTTTTAGACCACCTCCCTCCCTCTTGTAAGTCCAAAAAAGTTGTATTTTGTTTTACATTGACACTGTCATTTGAAAGTCAGTCTAAGGTAGGTAATTCAACGTAAAACACGGCAACATTAATCTGCTTCTACGGTAGTTTGCAATTTCGTCTGGTATCACTGCTACTCCAAGGCTACCCCGGTTCCCAACGGCGTTATTTTTGGGAGCCGCCGCCGGCTGTGGAGGCACTCCCTATAATACACTTGTAAACATAAGCCTATGTTAGTAAAACACTTCACAAGTAAGTATGTCTGTTGTGCGATCGTGTGGCACGTATGCCCCGCGTGTCTCTGATAAAGTGATGACGGAGGTATGTATAATCTGCCGGTTTGCATTGTGGGGGTGGCCGTACAGAAAGGTAAGAAAAGGAAAAACATATTTAGTTAAAATGATTTATTCGAGCGCGTCTGATTTTCAGAGAAAATGTTAAGTAAACCCGAAAGAAGCTCCTATTCAAAAGACTGACGATTTGGACCTGACGCAACTTTTATTATTGGACCGACACTGAATTATGAAAAAAAAAAAAAAAACAGCTGTTTCATACATTTTGATCGTGTTGTAGTGCATTATTGTAAGGAACAGCTGTTTTTTTAGGGTTCCGTACCAAAATGGTAAAAAAGGAACCCTTATGGTGCGACTTCGTCTGTCTGTCTGTCTGTCTGTCTGTTTGTCACACCTGCTTATTTCAGCAACTACTTATGCTATCGACTTGAAATTTGGAATAGTTATAAAGAATGCTTGTTCAACTTTATTGCAAATGAAAAAGTCAAAAAATATTTTTATTTTCATTGCAAAAGGGGCCGGAGTGGGGGTCCGAAATTTTAAAGTGGGGTTACTAGGTCAAGTGACATATCATATGAAAGGGCTTGATCTGCACATTTCAAAATATATTTTTATTTTATTTTATGTCTTACAGTTTTCGACATATGATCAAAAATGTCCAAAAAAATACCATTCCCCCCCCCTTATCTCCGAAGTTTGTGGGGCGAAAAATCTAAAATAATTAGAGTTGATAGGAATTGACCCAAATATGGCACCAAAAATAAAACGATGTTCCTAACTAGTACAGTTTTTTCAAAATCATCAAAATTCCTTCACAGACAAACTTAGTTATGCGGTCCGGATTTTTTCACTTTATACGTCCAAAAATGATACGGAACCCTCGGTGCGCGAGTACGACTCGCACTTGGCCGGTTTTTTTTTCATAATTATTTAAGTGTCGATGTCGGTCCCATAATAAAAGTTGATCATATTCAATGAGTAGGTACTTTCACCTCCTAAAATATCCGCACTGGCTTTAATTTTATTATAAATCATCTCATATATGGTGAAGGTACTCAACGGGGTGCAAGGTATCCCCCTTAAGTTAATCTGACGCGCTCTAGTAAATCTCAAAATCCCTTACTGTGCTCCATTACAACTGCAAAATAAAGTATTATTGTAGTTTTTTTATTACCCGACTGCGCCAGAAGGAGGGTTATGTTTTTCGAGTGTATGTATGTATATTTCTTTGGCACGCTCTGTAGCCTAAACGGCTTGATGGATTTTTGCTTGAGAGGTATCGTTAGATTCGTCTTAATTGTGAGAGTGACACTGGATATATCAAAATTATAAAAAAATAAAATGGCCGATTTTTGGCGTCTTCAAAAAGTTTGTTTTCCTCAAAACCTATCGAGTGGGGTATCAAAATGAAGGGCTTGAAAAGACGATTACGAAAACATATTATATAAATACATTAAAAACTAAAAAGTGAAAAGTAAAAATAGTAAATCAAAAATTTTTAAAACCCGACTTCCAAAAAAAAACATGTAAAAAGTTCAAAACAAGAGCACTTTTCAAGCAGTCTGATGCAGTTGGTGGCATAAATTCTAAGATTTAACACAAATAATTGCCACCAACTGCATTAGACTGCTTGAAAAGTGCTCTTGTTTTGAACTTTTTACATGTTTTTTTTTGGCAGTCGGGTTTTTAATTTTTTTTTGTATTCTTGTCTTACCTACTATTACTTCAGAATCATTTTGGTATGTAACACTAATAAAATATAATAAAAATAACATTCAAAATAGTTTTTGTATCAAAATATACCCACCGTGTCCTTCAGATGGGGGTAGCGCCATTTCTTGTAGTTTTCGCGGGCTGGTACTGCAAATAAAACAATATATTTATTTATTAGACAGTATTTTTCACTAACGGTGATTGATTAGTTTTATAGTATACATATATAGGTATTTTTCTTTTCCTACATGACATAAATGTATTGAGCATGTAAGAAACTTTTTGAATATTATACTTAGAATTTATTAAAAAAACTGGGCAAGAGCGCGTCGGACCACGCACAGTCTAGGGTTCCGCAGTAAGAAGTATTTCAGTCTTCCGACCGCAAATATAAGTTTGTATTTCATAATGTTATTATGAAATACAAAGTAATTTTTCCAGTTCACAAAACTCAAAACCGAAAATAGTGAATATTTCAAAAAGTTATTGATGTATCTTGTTCAAACCAATTTTAATAGAGAGTATTTATTGGATGCTTTAATTTTTTCAGATTTTTTGATAACCCGGTTGGAAAATTACGGGGGGACATGGAAAATTACACATTGTTAACGCGGTAAAAGTATCCGCGAGCAAATCTTCACCGTACGCTCTAAATAATTGAGGAAGCCCGGGATTCAACAAACCAACTTATATTTCGTTGACTTTTTCGAAGCGTTCAACTCAAGTCAATTGGCCGGTATTATGAAAATTTCTCCTGGAAACACAAAACCTAGTACATTTGCTCAATACGAAGAACTATCAAGCCACTTCCACCCCAGCGCGGGAGTACCTACGACAAGGCTGCATTATCTCGTCACTTGAGGGAGGCAATTCTCATAACGTTATAATTGCCTTAGAAAACTGGTCGGATGGCATCTCAATTGGTGGAAAAAAATTATCAAACTTGCAATATGCGGATGATACGATCTTATTCGCTACTAGTATTTTCCACATGGAAGACTTGCTACAGAAGATGGAAAGCGTCAGTCCGGCAGTTTAGAATTAGGACTAGGAATAAATAGCGCTAAAACAAAAATGTTGACTGTCGATCGAGCCAACAATAACTCGCCAGAGGTCACACATACCTATAGGAAATTGCGAGTTTGTCAAATCATACGTTTATCTCGGTGTGTTAATATCCAACAATGGCGGGTCTGGGTGCACGGTTGAAATCAAACGGGTGGCGGAAGGAGATTACAAGGTCTGCTATCGAAAAGATGAAGAAAATATGGTGAAACAAAAACATCGCAAAAGCTACTAAAATATGGCTAGTTCGAGCACTGTTTCCCATATTTCTCTATGCTGCGGAAACTTGGACATTGTGGGAAAGCAAAAAGAAGTGCTTAGACGCTTTGGAAAGTGAGACAGAAAAGAGAGAAGGATGCTGGGAATATCATGGACCGAATTCCCCACCAACGTCTCTATACTCAAAGAGCTCAAAGAGCTCTATACTCAATATGCCATTGTTCAAGTATGCATACTCACCTTCTTTGGCCACATGTCCCGTAGCAACAACGATTCCACGAGCGCCTCGGAACTCCAACAAGGTGGACAGATCAGATCAATAATATGTATTTATTAAAATAGTTACGTAGATAAATGGTAAAAACGATGTTCAATGAAGTCAGACCATCATCCTGCAGAACTGAGACCAAGTAGGTCGTATTATTTGGTTTTTTCTGGTACATACATACTGAGGCTATCTGAACTCCGCAAACGGGAAGGACACGATAACCCTAGTCAGATAATCTACTCTACTTCTGCATAGGTGATCATAATCAATACATTTAGCTTTGGGCAAACTTTGCAGTCCGGTAAAAACAACTTAGAAAGAATAACAAGAACAGTCAAGCTACATCGCCCAAATCCCTCAAGGCCGTAGGCGCTTACCAGCACCTTAATATAAACGGCTAGCACATCTCACACTTAAAATTTGCAGACGACATCGTCAAATTAGCTAAATCGTTGCAAGACCTGCAAGAAATGCTGGACGGCCTGACTGATTTTTCTGTGCGTTTCGGGCTCCAGATGAATTTGGACATGACAAGACGCAAGAACATTTTTAAAAAACACTTCAGTCCAGAACCGATTGTCGATAATAGCGATGCTCTCGAGGTTGTTCCAGAATACGTTTAGCTTGGACAAACTTTGCAGTTCGGTAAAAACAACTTAGAGACCCTGACGCTAAAAGAAGAATAGAGCTAGGTTGGACCGCATTTGGGAAATTAGGTCGGGTCTTCTCATTGCTTATTCCACAAACCCTATAGACTAAAGTCTTCAATCAGTGCGTCCTACCAGTAATGACTTACGGAGCCGAGAATAGACACTCACGGTACGGCTAGTCCATAAATTTAAAGTCGCTCAGCGAGCTACGGAAAGATATGCTTGGAGTTTCCCTGAGGGATCTAATTTGGAATGAGGTGATCCAACGAGAACCAAAGTAGTTCATAGCCTACAGACAAGCTGAAGTGGCAATGAGCCGGCCATATCAGTCGTAGAACCGATGACCATTAGAGTAGACAATAGACAATACATGTTCTTGAGTGGAAACCGCGAATCAGCAAACGTAGGGTAAGACACCCTCAGGCTAGGTAGAGCGACGATCTTTGCAGGGTAGCTGCTGGCAGCTCGATGAGAGTGGCCGAGGATCGAGTTAAATGACGTGCAATTAGAGTGGCCTATGTCCAGCAGTGGACTGCTGTAGGCTGATGATGATGATGTTGATAAACAAGGAAATAACACTTAATCTAAAAAATATATAACTACGTCTTAGCAAGCTAACGCTTCTTTCATTCTGTCTGAAAGAGCACAACGAATTTTACAACACAAGTAACCTGATGAAGAAAATATGTGCTCAAGTACACCATTTACACATTAATAAAGACTGTGTAACTGTTGTAATACAATGCGTGCACGAGTGAGCGCTGAGCAAGACACGACGTTTTTTAATTATTTTTTTCAAATTCCGAGATTCCGATATTGGACTACTCAATATCGGAATTGAATAAAAAACTTTTTTAACAAAAAATAACCGACTTCAAAAATCCACTACAAAGAAAATAATAATTTTGGTTTCGGAAGTCGGTGGCTTTGGTTTTTGTTTGCTTTTTTTTGCCACCGACTTCCGAAACCAAAATTATTATTTTCTTTGTAGTGGATTTTTGAAGTCGGTTATTTTTTGTTAAAAAAGTTTTTTATTTTTCCCTTTTTAGTTCTTTATCCCGTGTTAGATTACTTTCACGAATTCGTTCAACAGTAAATCTACTACGGAGTGTGTACATTTATGCCTATAACTTTGTACATAGGAATGATTACATAATGTATTATATACTAAAACCTTCCTGAAAGTATGTAGATCACGTTAGTGAAAATCCCATCCAAATCGAATCAGTAGTTTTTGAGAAAATCGCGCACATACAAACATACATACATACATACATACTTACATACATACATACATACATACTTACATACATACATACATACTTACATACATACATACATACGGGACGAATACAGAACCTCCTTTTTTGAAGTCGGTTAAAAAACTGAAAAATCTATCCGAGATTCCGAGATTCCGAGATTCCGATATTCATACCCTACTCACGACACGACTCTGACATTGCCCCTTATTACCTGCAAGTGTTACAGGTATATGCGCCGTCTTCGACATACTCTGACGAGACAGCCGAGGCCATGTAAGAAGATATTGTTAAAGCGATAGATAGTACGACCACGGCTAACTACAGCGTTATTTTTGCAGTCGTAGGGGCTCTTATTTATGATTTTGTTTTTAAAAAAGTTGCCATGCCATGCCAAGCCATGTCAGATAACGTAACAAGAAACGAAATAATTATGACTATTATGACGGTTATGATTAAAATGATATATTTAGAGATGTGTCCAAGATCAGCAGGTTTAATAGCAAAAGTGATTACCATCAACTTTCAAGCTAAAAGCCGAAGCCGATGACCATCGAACCGAACTTATAAGACATCCCGAAACTAACCGAGAATATACAAAGCCCATAAAAGTCAATGGAGTTCTAGTCCTAACTACTGAGTCTCTTCAATTCTGACATACAAGAAGGTAGAACGCCCCCGAAGGGTGAGGCAGAGGTGCGTCGGTTCCGTTCTTTAATAAAGTTGTCAAAACCTAGTTACTGAACTACCGACTAATCTCAATCATGAGTACAATCATTTCGGATGGGTACAGAGACCACATCCATACTATTCGAATGGCAGAATACCCAATAATACAATCAGCCACTGTATTGAACTTTTGTGAACTATAAAAAAGCTTTCCACTTCGAAATATGGACAGTTTCTAAATGCTCTATAATGATTTCACATTGACTGACACTATTTGGTGCTTGTATGTGTTTGACGCTGTAATGATCTAGATCCAGGAAGAAGACCAGCCCCATCCAACGACATAGATGGGTAAGAAAGGGATATTATGTTATACCCGAAACTCTTCACCGATGCATTGGAGGACATCTTTAATACGCTGGACTGGACTAGACGGGGCATTGCACCTACATCTCTTACATCGTCGCTTTGCCGATAACATCGACATAATGACAGTTGCTGGAACAGTTGGACGAAATGCTGTACAGCCAGCAAAGCCTAGAGCCTCTTAGCGGCTAGGCTTCGGCATGACTTTGGACAAGCTTAGATCATGTTCAATTCACATGTCTTGCCGAGGCCAATCCACATCGAATCGATCAGACATACTCGAAGTTGTGAAGAAGTGTGGTTTTTGTTTATTATTTATAGTAGTTGTGACTTCAAAAATTAATAATTTACTTTTTACATAACTAGATTTGCCAATATCGAAGACAAAAGTTCGTCACTTTGTTGAAAACTACTTAAATACCAATACTACTAAGATTGCATTGTTTATGTCTAAAGCTGAACGCCTAAAATTACAACTTTGTACTATTTTTAAATAAAGATCTGGCTAGCCGCTTAATTAAGACATGTTTGTTGTTGTTTTTTTTTGTACGGAACACTGTTTAAGTGGGCCCAACTCACACTCAACTGTTTTTTTGACATACATGAAAAAAATAACTACAGATGAGCTCTAAACTGATGTTTCACGGTATTTATTCGTTAGTAATAATTATTAACTACGTCTTAGTTTCTCACCTAAAAGGAGATGATATACCAGCTCCCTGTTTAGAGTTATGCATTCTGGGCAATGTTGCCATTTTATTTGAGCAAATGTTGTTATATAACTACACTTTCAAAAGCACATTTCACTGATCAACAATAAGTACCAAACAGAACAAAACACGATGCAATGTAGGATGAATGCAAAGCGTCGACAACTGAAAATTATTTGTGTCGGATAGGTACCATTAAACAGATAACGAATGTTATTAGGGACGTATCAAAACACGATTGCACTTTAAAACACTACCAAGTGAGACAAAATAACTTCACAAAATTGTAAATAAACAATGGCGTAATTAGTAAATCACTTTGCATTATATTTGACGTAGTTCACGATAGGTTACTGAATTTAGGACGGATGGGATGGGATATGGGACTTCGAGTGGGATTCGGGAATGATCGCATATCATCGGGAGCAGCTGAGCGTATAAAGCTGATATTTGGTACATATTGTGAAGGGGAATAGGAAAAAGAAAGAGATAGATGCTGCGTTGCTAGACAGAGATAAATATAGCTAAGGCGGATGCTATGATGTGAAATGCATAATATACAGAAATAGAAGTGGCGGCGCCATTAAGTATGCTCTGTTCCAAATTTTCAATTTATGCCTTACTTCCTGCATATGCATAGGTATGTTAGTATATTACCAAATGTTACACGACAACCTATAATTAAATTAAAATATAATTATGTACCTACTGAAGTTGAGGCGGAATGTTTTGATTTCATTCAAATACCTAAATATTTATTTTTTACCCGACTTCGGCACAGCAAAGTAAGGGTACTGCATTTTACAGTTAATGTATGTAGGTAATTGCATACAGTACGTACATTACAAACGTACTTATTGTTATTCACATCTCTCACCCCCAATAATATTAATTAATTCTGTATAATTTTAATTTAATAATAATTGTTATCCCAATTTAATTTAATAATATTTACTTTTTTATATTTATTTCGAATTTACCTATGTGCCATTAATTTTTGTGAATCAATTATACCTACTTAATGAATACCAAGCAATGCATGTGAGTACTCCAATTTTCTTTTCTATATAATGTAATCGAATCTGGCAATTATTTTATAATGTAAATAATATTATAACATATTAGTAGGTACCGATTTTGTATCAATAATTATATTCTTTTAAACTCTGTAACTCAAATTAATTATGAATGTTGTGCATGCCTTTAAGTGATGTAATATGAAATGTACTATCATCGAGAATTTATTTTTCCAGATTTTTCAAGCCAGCAGTTTAGCTTTTAGAGGGGGGGGGGGGGGGGGAGACGCCCTACTTGAACAAAAATTTGCACTTTAAAGTTAATAATTGGTGAATGGTTTTTTTTTTGCAAAATAATTGAGCAGTCCAATAACTGAATGAGCGGTAAAAATGATGGAATGAGCGGTTCGATAAATAGTTCGGCAGGTACTAACTCGGCAAATTCTATGTCATTTTAATTATAAGTATGTTTCGGATTACGAATCATTTGCGTAACAGCTAATTAGGGTCCAAGAAGAGCGAAGCGAGCTCGGGAACTTGCGGCACTCCGACACGGACAGGTTAGGTTCGAAGGGGTTGACGGGGGCTTCAGTGAGCGAGCAAAGCGAGCGAACGAAGCCCCCGTCAACCCCTTCGTGTTAGGTTATTTTCACCTTGCAAACAGAAATAGGAGCCCCGCTATAGCGGGTCTCCGTCAACGACCTCCCTCCCCCTTGTAAGTCCAAAAAAATTGACACTGTACCGATTTATTACTGCCCACACGAAACCGCTCGTTCAATAATTTTTACCGCCCATTTAAATATTTTCCTGCTCAATTATATATTTAATTATTTACTGATCCATTTCATTATTTTGTTATTACTCATTTTTGTTTACTTTACTGCTTAGTTTTTTTTAACTTACCAAAACCGCTATTTACAACTGCCTCTTTAAATCAGTGCCTTAATGAAATTGCATAGTGGGCATTATGATTGCTCTGGTAGGTTAGGTATCAACTTTCTGATTTATAATATGAACATTTATTACAACACAATAATTCATAGCTCAATATGTAACTTTCAACTACAACGTACTATTTTGTGTTACTAAACTTAAATAGACTGTTTCGTGAAACTGCAGAATTTAGATAAATATTTTGAAAATATTATTTCCATAACTACACATGTTATGAGATTGAACTTTTTTGATATTGTTAGCTAATGAAGTGCAGATTATGGGAGTAGGTACACATAACTTCGCACCGGCCTTATGGTTCCTTTACCCATGAACATGTACCTGAACTGACACATAGAAAAGATTTATTTATTTTTAGCAACGATTTATTTATTATTATTTCGTTTATTCATTTTTATACAACATATTGTTCACATTTTTAAACATTACATCATAAAAAATCTAAAAAAATATTATAATTATTTACAAGTTTATAAACAAATAGAAAAAATATTGTTATACAGGATGTTGATTTAGTCACCTACAACTTTTAAGGAGGTGATTCTACCCATTATACTGAACAACTTTCCCCAGAATTCCAACTGTTGGTATAATATTATTACTGAGATGAAATGTTTTAGGGTTCTGACTAAGAACCCTTATAGTTTCGTCATGTCCATCTATCTGGGCATCTGTCTGTCTGACGTTTGCTAACGTTTGTACCTACTGGAAAGCTGTAATTTTATAGCTAAACGGCTGGCTTGAAAAATCAGTAGAAATTCACAATGATAGTGCATTTCATGTACCTTAAAGGGAAAGCATAGCGGTTAAGATAACTTTATTAGTTTAGCTACTGCTTTAGCTTTGCTTTAGCTAATTTTGTACCAAATACAAAATCCTTAGCATTAATCCTTTTAAGTGACTAAGATGAAGTAGTTGCTACTACGGAACTCTACACTGTGCGTGGCCCGACATGCACTTAACGGGTTTTTTAAGATTTTAAATTAAAAAATAAATTTATGCAGAGGGATGTCCATATTAATGTGGGAAAAAGTGTAGTGTAGGTAAATAAGCGCCCGAATATCCGATCTATGCTTATCATACATGTAAATAGCCAAATTAGGTTTTGTAGTAGGTAGGTAAAATGATACAGTTTAATGCTCTGTGTTATAATCAGATGATACTCTAATGGTCTGACCACTATGTCCTCAAAATAGGCCAGTCTATTTTGTTAGTGTTACTTTGTAATTACACCATGTAGGTAGGTACTTTTAGTGCTCAAGCGATGAAGTAGGTAGGTAAAAAAATAAAATTTACTCACATATCACCGACTTCCGCAGATATTAAATCAGCCATCTTAATAATTGAAGCTTCTGATATATGTACCTAATACTGCAATGACTGAGCTGAAAACAAGCAATAATATAGTTAATATTTTTTTTACATGGTACCTACCGATATTTTTTTATTAATGATCGGCGTTCATAGAAATAGAAAATTAACTGGCGAAGACTGTGTTATGAGATTATGCTAGATACTAAAGCTCAAATAGGTAGTTGATTGGTATGCAAATATAATAATAACAAGTAGGTACATATAGAGCTATTTTACGAAAAACAAAATAAAAAATAAAAAGAAATATTACATCAAAATTATCTCCGCTGTTTACTGTTGATCACCGATCACGTTCAAGTTTTCAATTTCAAACACATCAACGACAACCAACGACGTTAGTAAAGTGCTTCCAACTCCAAAATATCAAAGTCGCTAGACTCAATGTCAATAGTCGCTAGAAAGTCGCTAAAACTGATTCTACCTGTCCCGGAGTGCCTCCCTCCCTCCGGACACAGTCTTGATAAATAAAACACTGCAGGATGGTTGGAGAAGTTCGGCCTAGCATGACCACGATAGAAATGGGTTTTGTCTACAGAAGAATAGACAAAGTGACAGATTGTAGAAAGATTTCTACCGATTTATGCATACAATGGTGCCGATTCTGTTGTTTACCAACTAAACTAATTTAGTCTCATTACGTCTCTTTCTAAAAAAAAACATGAGAAAAGGATAGAAGCTATTTAATCCTGTCAAATTAGTCCACCTGAATAGTTTTGTTGTCAATTTAGTCGTAATCGGAAAAGGTCACGACTATTTTCCCGTTAATGACAAGGACGTAGACTAATTTGACAGTTCTAAATATTTTCTGTCCTTTTTCAATGTTATTTGTAAGAAAGAGATGTAGTGAGATTAAAATTAGTTTAGTGCGACGTTCAACAGAATCAGCACCAATGAAGAGAAGAAATTAATATTTCTATTCTTCAGTAGACAAAATCCTGATAAGCCAAGCACGGGTCGCCGCGTGCTCGGGCAAAAAGATAACGAGTTGGATTGAAAGAACTTTCGTCTATTCTTTGGTAGAATAGAGTTAGAATCGGTCATGATAAGCGTGCAGGGGCGGATCCAGGATTTCATTCTTGAAGGAGCACGGTGGCGGTCTGAAAGGGGGGGGGGGGGTAAAAATGCCATCCATCCGGGCTTCCCCGGATTTGTCCTAGTTTAGAGGGCGTCCGAGGAGCGTCCGGTAGGGGTTTCAAAAACTGTCCGGGTACTTTGTGTCAGGGGAATCCTGATGGATGAAATATTTTTTTCGGGGGCGTCCGGGAAAAAATATAAATTATACCCAAATTTCCGGGATTTTCAAAGTTTTTGTGCGGCGTCAGCAATGCAGCTGCCATCACCTAAGTGATGGCAGCCCTAGGTGAAAACAAACAAAACCAGAAACGGGGGATATTTTGTAAATAATTCTAATAGTATTAATCAACACATCGTGTGCCTTCATTATTATTTTTGCACAATATGGCTTATAAACGAAAAATAAAAATGATCGCAAGGATAGCAACTCGACGCGATGTAACAACACGACTGAAATACTGCGATGGGAATGTAAAAATAAAAATCAATTAGGTATTACAAGTGAACTCCAAATAAACTTTCTCCAAAAGTCATCAGTTATGTCGCTAAACAAATGTCGACAAACATTCTTTTATGTCGCTAAGAAATAAGCAAAAGTCGTCATTTCTAGCGACAAAGTCGCTAAATTGGCAACACTGCGTTAGTATTGTGCGTTTCACACATGGAGGAAGAACTACTGGAGGTCGTGTATCCTTGATTCTTGTTCGAAATGTCAAGTCCGATTTTTTGTTCGAGTACAAGAATATAATTTGATTGAAGCATTAGTGGATGTATGGAACTATTGCTAGCCTGGTCTTTCACGAACATTTTAAGGTATAAAGGAAAGAGATCACACATGCATAGACAAAGTAATACCCGACTTTGTACCGCGCGGTGCGCTGTGTCAGGGCTCAACTTGGCATTACCGGCGGTTGGCAGCGGCCACTCTAACTAATTTATTTTTCGTGACAGCCCCCGGTTGCGTCCACGCCAGTTATCAGACCCCGATTTTGGCCACGCGCAGACTTATCTTGGGCCCACTCTAGGTCTAGTCTATGTTCAGGCCTATGGACGTTTGTGCACTACAGACGTTTTCAATAGGCTTTTTGACTCATTTTGGGAAATGGTTTATATTAATCTTCACTATAATATAAGCACACTACATTGATATTTCAGGGAGATCTACTGTATTTATCAATAAAAATCAGTGATAAAGTATAAATTTCCAAAACCGCTCCAAAAACGCTGTTTCTGACGGAAGTGACGTAACATGCTAGTAAACGAGCTTTGTCAACAAGACAGATGGTGCAGCTGAAATTAATTTCATCAATAATTCATTTTTATTGGCTATAATGGCGTATAAATGGTGTGTAGTTCCACAATGTACAAATACGTCTTTAAGCAGTCCATCATGATTCAAGACACAAAAGAATTTATAGGTGATGTTTCTGAGTTTTTATCAACATAACCTAAAATGAGATTTCACAAAACTTCTGAATGATTATACAAAAGATTTGTAAATAAATATGTGGTAGGTAGGTACTTACACTGCTGTTTTTATATTTTTAAGTTCCGCAGCATAATAATCAGCGTTAGGTATTCTTAAAGAAAAGTGCAACCATAAATGCGTCTATCTTAGGTAGGTTGTATCAGCTTGCACAAAATTTGACTCCATTTTGAGATTCGATATGAATATTTATGCCACTAGATAGAAGATTTCTATGAAAACAGCTTCAGAAATAGCTCTAAGATCAAATATAGCACCCAGAAAACATAAAACGCAAACTACAATCTGTCAAAGCCGTGCTTACTCCAGTGTTGCCAAGCTAGATTTTCATTTTACCCCAATGCCTGATTAATTTTACTCTAAAATCATAACTATTTATACAAAAATACCTGGCTAAAGTTTTGGTTTTAGATATACAATAAAACAAGTTCTTTCTTAATCAATGGTCATGTTTCACAATAAAAATATGCTGAATTTGTTTGTTTAACTCAAATTCAATTCAAATACTTAGGTACCTACATGTATTGCTTACCAAAAAGCCCATAAACTATAGTAATCATAACAACAATACGAAATCTAACCTTAAAATTTTGGAAGTGACTCCGCGACCGCCGCCGTGACCTGAATTTGCAGCCGGCACTGGTTGCTAAATTGGCAGCCGGCGCTGACTTTTGAAAAAAAAGCGGGAAAGGGAGTTGGCAATTTGTCATAATTAAAAAAACATTTCATGTTTCATTTGAGTAACATACCTAATTAGGGTCCAAGAACGAGCGAAGCGAGCTCGGGGACTTGGACACCCCGACACGGACAGGTTCGGTTCGAAGGGGTTGACGGGGGCTTCAGTGAGCGAGCGAACGAAGCCCCCGTCAACCCCTTCGTGTTATGTTACTTTTAACCTTGCAGATAGAAATAGGAGCTCCGCGTACCGGGGCTCCGTCGACCACCTCCATCCCCCTTGTAAGTCCAAAAAAGTTGTATTTTGTTTTACATTAACACTGTTATTTAAAAGTTAGTCTAAGGTATTTAATTCAACTTAAAACACGGCAACATTAATCTGCTGCTACGGTAGTTTGCAATTATTTTCGTCTGGTATCACTGCTACTTCAAGGCTACTCCGGTTCCTAACAGCATTATTTTTGGGAGCCTAGTCGGCGCCGGCTGCGGAGGCGCTCCCTAAAATTTTACCCTCAAATTTACCCTAAAGAATTCTTTACCCTAAAAATAAGTTGGCAACACTGGCTTACTGGCGTGTGACGTCAACAGAGTGCGACAGGCCGTTCTTGTGACAGCTACAATAATAAAAAATATTGCATTTTATTTTCGTGTAATTTGCAAAAAAATATACATATTAGGTTGGGGAAAAAGTCTTTTCGCATATAGTACTATGTATGAACTTGTAATAAAATCTCTTTGGCTATACTATTTGTATCTGGCTGGTTTTGGTATCATTGAAAGTTTAAATTTTAAAGAACATAATTCCAAATTCAAATTAGGAAAATGTGTGATTTTCATTTGTTTTTCGTACCGTCAAGATGAGTGAATCTAATGAAGTAATTCGATACATTTTAAAATTTTACCACAAAAAAGGTAAAAATGCAACGCAAGCAGCGAAAAAAATTTGCGATGTTTATGGACCTAGTGTTGAGTCTGTGAGAGTAGCACAAATTTGGTTTAAGCGTTTTCAATCCGGAAATTTTGATGTCAAAGATGCACGTCGCTCTGGTCGCCCTATTACGGATAAAATGGATGCCATTTTTGAAAAAGTGGAGCAAGATCGGCATACCAGTAGTTACGACGTAGCTGAAGAACTGGAAATTGACCACAAAACAGTTTTGGCGCATTTGAAAAAAACTGGGTACACTAAAAAGCTCGACATTTGGGTACCTCACGAGCTCACTGAAAGAAACCTAATGAACCGTGTACTCATTTGTGATTCTTTATTACGACGTAATGAAACCGAACCATTTTTGAAGAAGCTGATAACTGGTGATGAAAAGTGGATCACGGGGGTGATTCTCGCGGGTTCGATATTGATATCGAATTCGACATATATTGCAACAACTGTCAAAATCCCTACCATTTTGACATTTGTTGTGATATATATCGAATTCGATATCAATATATCACCCGCGAGAATCATCCCCCACGTATGACAAGAACGTGCGAAAAAGGTCGTGGTCAAAGGCCGGTCAGGCTTCACAGACAGTGGCGAAACCCGGGTTAACTCGCAACAAGGTGATGCTGTGTGTGTGGTGGGATTGGAAGGGAGATTATTCATTATGAGCTGTTACCACCAGGCAGGACCATCGATTCTGAACTCTACTGCGAACAACTGATGAGATTAAACAAGAAGTTGAGAGAAAGCGGCCGGAACTAATCAACAGAAGGGGTGTGGTTTTTCATCATGATAACGCTAGACCTCACACATCTTTAGCCACCCAACAAAAATTAAGAGAGTTTGGCTGGGAGGTGTTAATGCATCCGCCGTATAGTCCTGACCTTGCACCTTCAGATTTCCACCTGTTTCGGTCTCTTCAGAATTCTTTAGGCAGTGTCAGGTTAACATAACGAGAGGACTGCCAAAACCACTTGTCGCGGTATTTTGACCAGAAGTCCCAAAATTTCTATAGCAATGGGATCATGTCCCTACCTACAAGATGGCAAAAAGTTATCGAACAAAATGGTACCTACATACTTTAGTTAAATGTAAATAAACTTTATTAAAAAATGTTTTGAATTTTCTCAAAAAATGCGAAGAAACTTTTTCCCCAACCTATTATTTTAGTTAAAAATCAAGTGAAATAAGTTTATTTACGCTATGAACTGATAGGATGACCACAATCTGTAGCATATTTTCAATGTTGTCAAGAACCGACTTTGAAGGGTTTGTAAACAATTATTTTACTACATAAAGCTGGACACTTTTTCAACTTGTCTCCTGTAAGAGTTAATACTCCTCAATTTACTCTCCATAACAATGACGTAACAGCAGGCCAGAGACAAGCTTTACTATTCAACTTCGTTCAATAATCGTTCACCTTTAGTACTGTCATGGTACGATTTTTAGCGATTCAGCAGCAGGGTGGCAGCAGGCCTGCTTTAGAACTGACTGGAAATTGAATGGTTTTCTAAAAGCTCATGGTAAGCCCCCTGTAAACGTGTAGTGCACAAACTGCCTATGTCTTTTTCAAAATCTGAGTTGGCAACACTGGACCACTCATCAATCAATGTCAATCTTGATGTCAATAATGTCAACCAAAAAATGACATTTTGAGTTCATTGAGGTTTGAGTTGTTGGTTGAGGTTATAATATGTCTTAATTAAGCTTTGTGTAGCTTAGAACTACATTATATTATTGTGATCACAAATATTAATCTACTCCTATATCGTTATGGCACTCTCCTGTAACTTTCGCTCATTAGTGAGACGATTAATGTTGTCTGATTTGCGGACCAATGTCCGCTTTTATTCTGACCAACCAATGGAATCTAATGAAGATCAAAATGAAATAGATCCTACCAAAGACAGAACCAAGATAGTTCCTGTTGAAACTAGCATAAAATATATGCAAAGTAAAGCATATCAGCAAACTTACAGTGACAGCGCAGTTTGGGTCTTGTATCGACGCAACCACAAAGGTGGTTTTGCGCCACGGAAGACTAGAAAGTCTTGTGTCAGAAATGGTGTGATATCTACTGGGAATCCTTGCCCCATTTGTCGAGACGAATATTTAGTTTTGGATCATAGGAATACAAAACTCCTGGAACAATTTATATCTGAGTACACAGGGCAGGTATGTTGATAATAATCTTTTAACCAAAATGATTGTTTTTGAAAAAGCTATAATAAGAAATTTTAACTGCAAGACAGCAAATTATTATACTCATACTTATTTGTAATTTTAACTCGATAAGTTCAAAAGTTTTGATCTTATTGACCTATGACTATATCATAGGTCAATAAGATCAAAACCTTTGAACTAAGTACATTAAGTATAAGTATGATTAAATGAGTTTGCTTTTAAAGAATCTAGCATTTTAAGACAAATTTTATATGTTATGAATTGGCATTTAAATAGTTCCCCAAAATTATAATTGTTTTAAAATAAATTCTATTAACAAATTGATAAGAACACTGGACATTGTTGCAGTATTCAATTTGCTATTTTCCTTAAAATGGCAGAAAAATAGACAAAGGTAAGCAAAGCAGAAAGCAATAAATGAATCCCAAAAAAGATCATGTTTCAATATTTTTATGTGAACACTATGGGATATTCTATTTTCAGGTACTGGATGCTTCCAAAACTGGACTTTGCCAAAAAAAACACAAGGAGTTATTAGTTGCCATTGAAAGAGCCTGGGACCATGGCTACCTCACTTATGATGTGCCATTCAGGGAATATGATTACACATTATATAATAAAAATAACAATTCTGTTTAAACTCAGTATATTTGTTTTAGTTTCATAAATATAAATTATATAGTTGAGCTATATTGAGCTTTTTGATTGCACACACGTTTTATTAGGAAGCCCCAAAGTTATCTTATGGCACTATGCCTAAAATTAAGTAATAAGTAATTGTTATTTGTTGTAAATATTGATTACTAACTACTTGGAAACAGTGCATTATTTTTGGGATATTTAATTATTAACTGAGAATAACTTATTTTGTTTTCTTTTGTTCTCTCATTTTGATAACTGTACTTGTTTTGTGTATGATGGTAGTGTAGTGAGCAGGTTGCTCTAGTCTCTAATGTATTATAAGTTGAGGTGAAAAGACTGCCATTGTGATTTGTGTATATTTTAAACATTAAAATAAAGGTAAACAAACATTAAAATATTCCTATGCTACCCATACAGGAAGTTCAAAGATACATCTGTATCAGCTCAAAATGACAACTGGACAAAAAAGTCCATTTTGCAGAATGACAACTTCTCAAAATGTCCACTTCTCACAATGACAAATTCGCAAAATGTCTACTTCTCAAAATGACAACTTCGCAAAATGACAACTTTTTAAATAACAACTCCGTGTAATTTCTACTTAAAGAGCCATTTTACATTTTGTCACCTCTCTCGCTCGCACAGAACCATATTTTTAAGAATGTTAAATGAAAAGATGCATTTTTAAAAAATGAATTTTATTTATGTTTATTATAAACTCCTGAGTTCAACTTATCTCAAAAATAAATCCTAATAGTTATTGAGCTAAATTCATTTTAGATAACACAGTAGAAATGTGTTTTTATTATTTATCTGTTAAATTAATATTATTATTAGAGATCGGATAATCGGATTCATATTTACCTGAAGTAAATTATTGGCTAAGAATTTTTACTATTGATATAAAAGTGCATTCCATATTAGCCAACACCTGAACATAAGACTTATGTTCAGGTGTTGGCTAATATGGAATGCACTTTTATATCGATAGTAAAGTGTGTTCTGATTATAGAATCGGATGTATATTTACTTAGTAAATACTAAATATACATCCGATTCTATAATCAGTAGGTACACTAAATTGATCAATCCCGGATTCTTTCGGTACAAAAGTGCATTCCACCTCAACTATAGGTAAATAAATATGCATCCGATTATCCGAACTTTAATTTTTATACAGAACATAAGTATAACATTTTTCAAAAATTGATCTTTTCATTTAACTGAACATTCTTAAAAATATGGTTTGCGTTGCGTAAAATTGGTGCGAGCGAGAGAGATGACAAAATGTAAAATGCTTATAAAGTAGAAACTACGCGGAGTTGTCATTTTGCAAAGTTGTCATTTTAAGAAGTTGTCATTTTGCGAATTTGTCATTTTGAGAAGTAGACATTTTGCGAATTTGTCATTGTGAGAAGTGGACATTTTGAGAAGTTGTCATTCTGCGAAGTGGACATTTTGCGTCCGGTTGTCATTTTGAGAAGTTGTCATTTTGAGCTGATACGGATACATCTAGATCTCAAGGGTCTTTTTTTGTTGATTTGGAATACACATGCACATGCACTTGTTTCAGCTTAATTATGGCTTTATAATTAATCATTTTAAAGCATAATAGCATACTATAATATTGTTACAACTTGTATCATTAAATGTTTGCACAACCCATACAAAAACAGTGTGTATGACTAATATAATCATTAGGTATTTAGGGTTAAAGTAAAAAAAAAAATAAACAGATAAACCTGGTCAACCTGGTATGGGTCATATTATGACCATTAATACTAAAACAAATTGTCATCATACCATGAACATCTAATTATGGACCTACATAAGTATTTAGAAGATTATAGGTATCGATTATTTATTTATGTAAAAGTATCTATTAATTTTGATCTGTTTCTTTGAAGTAGCAATTCCCTTATAAGAGCTGATTTTTCTCGTTCCAAAACTGTTATTCTCTCGTTTTTTCTATTGACTTCCTGAAAAACAAGCAATCATGATTAAAAAACCAGTCTTGTCTTGCACTTCCCCATGTTGATGGCACCTCAGAGCAGGGCCTGATGACGCAAATTACACAAAGTAGGTTAAGTGCGTGCCTGCCTAGGTTCGAATCTACGGGATTACGACCAACAACTAGGTAAGTTGATCTGGGTACCTGCCTCTTGTTCAGGGTGGAAATCCTCATGGATGTCCCCCGCCCTGGGGAGGTCGGGGGGGTCTGTCAGACTCTTACTGACTAAAACCAACCCGGTATTCCATCACACACGTGAACCGGAGGCCGCGGGAACACAAGTATTCTTCCGCAGCCTCCGACTAGTTATTGGTCTCAGACGGCCACTACGGGCCCCGTCCCGGTCAACTAGGTACCTGCCTATCCCAACTAAAAGGTACTATGATTTTCGGTCGATTCTTTATGAATGATGGGTTTCCTTTAACTAATTTTATGTCTAGGTAGGTAGGTAGGTACCTCAGATCTTTCAGATATTTGATCAGATATTTAAGTAGATACATACCTCTGCAAGCATACGATTTTGGGATCGAAGTACTGCCGCATTGTTAGGTGTGGCGGTAGTTCCCGTCACCGACAGCGAGGCCGCTGGTAATGCTAAATTCATATGAAGCGAAAGCTGCCCATGCCGCCAACCAGCTGCTAACGCTCCCAATTGACGATTGAGTTCCAACACCCGTGCTTTTAGTAATTCAAGTCGCTCTTGATGTGCCTCACTCCAGGGTTCCTGAAAGACGAACAGATAATAATTTACATCAGTCGCTCGCAGGCGCGGTCCGAGGAGGTCCCCCAAAATCGTACAAAAATGTGCCAAACATGGTAGTTCACGGTAAATAGAACGTCGGCATTAATCGGTATGACTTGTCTTCGGCTGCGGAATGACCCCCCCCAAAATCGTCGGCTGCGACCGCGCCTGTCGTAACTGTCGTAAGTAGTTGCTAAATAAGCAGCTGTGACAAACGGACAGACAGACGGACAGAAGAAGTCGCACCAGAAGGCTTCCTTTTGACCCGACTGCGGCGAAGCCCAAAAGGAGGGTATAGTGTTTCACCTGTATGTTAGTATGTGGGTATGTATGTATGTATTTCCGTTTCTGTGTTCCCTCCTAGAGACTAAACGAGCAAACGGATTTTAACATATCGTCGGTGATACTTCAATACCGCGTAAATAACAATGGATAATACAAAAGTATCAAATTTGTGATTTGCCGGCAATGAGCTAATGATGCCAATTGGCTTCGAACCACACTAACAGTCTGGTGTTTCGACCATTCAATATGCTACTAATCACAACTACACTCGGCGTCACAAAAATCGCACCTCTTCGAAAATAAGTTTTAAGCATGTGCCGCCATCAACGAATACATTAAACCCAATTAATATTGGTATCAATTGAAAGTATGTTTAACGACCTTTAAATTAACAACAGTTAGAATTCCTAAACACAACAGATCTCATTAGCACGTTACGTTAAAAAAATGTTGTCAAAATACGCATTACAACGGCCACTAATTGCACCTCCCTACAAGGGTATAAAATGGGCGACCCGGGTTAAATGTGGGTCATTCGCTATTCAACCTTCGAAGTGAACACACGTGAACAGTTACAGCAAGAAAAATACCCCAGAAGATGGATACCACTGCAGATGAAGCCGCTCAAGTCATTGCACTACTGCAATCAGGGATGCGGCAATGTGATGTTGCTCGGCAACTGAACTTGAGTCGTTTTTCCGTTCGACGAGTGTTCCAACGCTTCCAAGAGACTGGTGGCTATATCCGAAGACGTGGATCTGGAAGACAACGGTGCACATCCGAAAGAGACGATCGCTTCATTGTTTCGACGTCTTTACGTAATCGGTTCTCCAATGCTGTTGAGCTGCAACAACAACTGCGATCAGCTCGCAGAACTTCTGTAAGCGTCTCCACGATTAGAAGAAGAATGCGGGAGAAGAAAATTGCAGCTCACAGGGCTGCTACAGGGCCAAAATTGACTGCACAGCATAGGAGAGACCGGTTGCAATTTGCCCGTGACCATGTAAATTGGACAATAGACCAGTGGAGGGCTGTGCTCTTCTCGGATGAGACTAGGGTGTGTCTTTTCTGCAACGACAGGCGTCGAAGAGTGTACAGGAGGCAAGGAGAACGATTCGCACAAGCCTGTATTCAAGAGACAGTGGAATACGGGGGTGGCTCGTGCATGTTCTGGGGCGGCATATCAATCGACGGCAAAACGAACCTTGTGTGTGTTTCTCGGACTGGAAGTGCTCGCGGGCAAGGGTCGCTGACTGCTCATCGGTACATAACAGAGATCTTAGAGGAGCAGGTTGTCCCTTATGCGGGTTTTGTTGGCAGTGGGTTCACGTTAATGCACGATAACGCCCGCTGTCACACCGCTTTAATTGTAAGAGACTACCTGCAAGAAGTTGGGATCCCTGTTATGCGCTGGCCGGCGCGAAGTCCAGACCTGAACCCTATTGAGCACCTTTGGGATGAACTGAAACGGCGAGTACGGGCACGTGATCCTGCCCCTACCACTCTTCAAGACCTCCAAGATGCTGTCGTTGCGGAATGGGACAACATTCCTCAAGAGACTGTTGTCACATTAATTAGGTCCATGAGAGAACGCATGGAAGCAGTCATCAGGGCTAGGGGGGGTAACACTAGGTTTTAAGTTGTTTTTAAGGACTTTGTTGTAATTTTTGCTGATAAAATTAAATTTAACTTTTTAATCATTTGCATTAGCTTGCTTTTTTTTATTCCCTGGTAAAGAAAAAACCAAATCTGTTGATTTATTCTGAAATTTAAATAAATTACCTTTCCAATGATACCTTATAGTCATATGTCTACTATTGATTAATAGGGTTAAAATGACTTTGAAAGGAATTCTTAAAGAGGTGCGATTTTTGTGACGCCGAGTGTAGTTAAAACCGCGTGAGCGAACCTGTCAAAATAATTTGACCAATACCGCGCATTCTCACGATTGTCACAAGAAGACGTGTTGTTTTTGTGTGGCGCTCCGGAAAATTCAAGTTTTCTAATAGTAGTACGAAGCTGATCGGTAAGTTTTTAATATTTTTTTAATGCTTGTTTCTCAATCCACTAAGTTACCTACTTATTAGAATCTGCAAATTCACTTTGTTTATAACTAAAAGCCCTTATTATTGCGAGCCCTCTGAAGATCCTTTTTGCAGGACTTGGCAGCCTTGTTAAATGCCTTCTTCCTCCGACGAATGTCCTTCGCTTTACGGTGTCGACCACCAACCTCTTCTCCCAGCTTGGTCGGTGTCCCGGGGTGTGGGAATAGCTACTCCTGGTAGTGGCCGTTAAAATCCCCCGGTAGCATTAATTGAGCTGTAACCGTACCTCTGTTGAGCCGCATCCTCTGCCTCGCTTAGGTATTCTGTGAGCTTGGTTGTCTTCAGATCTCCGCTGTGCGACCGGTAGACACAGGCATAGAGAATTTTCTCGATACCTGTATCCAGAGCACAGAAATAAGCGTTTTCTGTGCTCTGGGTACTGGTGGATACAGGTATCGAGAAAATTCAGCTAAGAACTACCTAATTTCCTCGACCGCACGGTTGTCGCAGCGGCTGAGAGATTGGCTGCTGCGCGACGTGTCGCGGGTTCGATTCCCGCATTGCACATAGGTCTGGCTGTTTGTGTATGTGAAAGGACATTGGCAGTTTTGGGCTTGATATGGTACAGTAATAAAAGCTTAACCATAAATAACAATATATTTTAATTGTTCTTTGCCTAATTTATCTAAGAGATTAAGAATTGAAATCCAAAATCGAAATAAATAAGAAATAAAATTATTATGCCGTTGACATTTTGAAAAAACCAATAAAACAAAAACGGGTGCATGCTGGCTGGCGCGTGCCTCCACAGAATATCATGTCGACAGCAACTAAAACCTTTGAATTGAGAACTCATTAGTCGCGCTGTACTTTATTGGATCATTTACATCATACTTAACCTCACTGTCACAAATACGATAATTTCTCTTTAATCCTATTACGTACAAAAACAAATAAAAAATGAATTTAAATACTCTTGAAATACTCGATCACACCAAATTAATTTCATATCTGTACCGACATACACAATCTGAAGCCCAGTGTTCTATGGGCGACTGCCGTGTCCTTTGTGTTTGTGAACGCACCCACGACACAGTGTAGGTAATCATATAGTGTGGGACAACATTTAAAAAAAAAAAAAAAAAAAATGATGCGACTATGCGACTAATTTAAGCTAGTAACCACCTAATTAGAAATTATGAGACTGATTGTTTAGGTAAATTTCTTTCTATTATTAAAATTATATTTTATTCTCCCCCAATTACGCGTAAATGCCAAAAAAGCTCAAATAACAAATGCTTTATAAAATAGAAAACAGCGTAAGTTTTTTCTTGCTAAATATTGATTGGATTGAATTATATATTATTCTATATGTTAATTAATACGGTTTTCTTAATAAGTTAAAGTTCAGACACGTATTTGATAAGTATATGAGAAGATATTTAGTTTTTTCGCTCTCCTGTAAAATTTGCCTCACTTAAGTTACGCGGTATTGTCTGTTGTTAGTTACGCGGTATTGCAGTATCAACGACGATATGACATCATTAGATTCGTAATGACGTCGCGAGTAACATAGGCTATATGGATTATGAAAAAATAACCAACATGGATTTCAATCGCCATTATGTGAAGTCGTAAAAAATAAAAAAAAACTGACATGGTCATGTGGGGTATCAAAATGAAGGGCTCAAAGAGACGATTACGAATATATATATATATATATATCATACATAAAAAAAAATATTAACCTAAGAAAAAATATCTAATTTTTATTTTCTTGTTACATCATCATGTGGGGTATCAAAATGAAGGAAGAGACAATTCCGAAAATATATAATACTAGCTTTCGCCCGCGGCTTCGCCCGCGTTTTGTGGAATAAAAAGTAGCTTGTGTGCTATTACAGACTATTATCTAAGTCTGTGCCAAATTTCAACCAGATCCGTTTAGCTTGTGGTGAAAAAGTGTTGTGTTGAGTGAGATAGTGACTCTTTCGAGATTTCTTTGTGAGAACGAGAATTGTTTCGCAATTAATCCGTTAAACATAGGAAACTGCGTTAATTGTGGATTTTCAGCTTCTCAAGATGTATTAATTTGTACTATATGAACCATTATTACCTTTAAAAACGTTTTTAACAAAAAATAACCGACTTCAAAAATCCACTACAAAGAAAATAATAATTTTGGTTTCGGAAGTCGGTGGCTTTGGTTTTTGATTGCTTTTTTTTTGCCACCGACTTCCGAAACCAAAATTATTATTTTCTTTGTAGTGGATTTTTGAAGTCGGTTATTTTTTGTTAAAAACGTTTTTTATTTTTCCCTTTTTAGTTTCTTAATTCGTGTTAGATTACTTTCACGAATTCGTTCAACAGTAAATCTTCTACGGAGGGTGTACATTTATGCATAAACTTTGTACATAGGAATGATTACATAATGTATTATATACTAAAACATTCCTGAAAGTATATAGATTACGTTAGTGAAACCCCCATCCAAATCGAATCAGTAGTTTATGAGAAAATCGCGCACATACAAACATACATACATACATACTTACATACATACATACATACTTACATACATACATACGGGACGAATACAGAACCTCCTTTTTTGAAGTCGGTTAATGAAATGATATTATTTTATTGTCATAAACTGTCAATAAAATAATATCTATTCTAGGTGGGCATCATATAATTTTTTTCACTGGATTTACTGGGATCCCACTAGATGGCGTGCAAATTCGTCTCACATTTTTACTATGAAGCTGAGTTGAGTTCTTCTCGCTAGAGTAATATAGTAATATTGTTCTGTGTCCTTTACGCAGCTCACTGTACGAGTGAACTGGGAAAAAAATTAAGCGATGACGCGTGACGTTTTCTGCCATTTCGCTTTTATACCTAGGTATAAAAGCGAAATGGCAGAAAACTTGAATAGGTACCTAGGTACCTATTCAAGAAATTGTACGAGCGGCGTCAGTCTATATCTATTAACTCAAAAACTACTGAACGGATTTTCACATGGTTTTCACCAATGGAAGGACACATTTTCGAGGAAGGTTTTGGTATATAGTGTATAAATGTGTTGTATGTAATAACCGAGGTGTCACGGTTTTTATCAAGGAAGTCGGAAAAAAGGTTGTTTGCGCGTGTACTGCCTACCCGGTTGATATATGAGGGGACTAATTTCAAAACCCCCTAAAATGACTTCGGACACATTTACATATTTTTGCACCAACATAAAGTTTTAAATTTTACTTTCAATATGACTATACGATAACTTTCATAACCCACTTAAATACACAGTAAAAAAAAACAGTTTAAAAAGTAATGTTAGTTGCAAAAATTCCGCTAAAATGCAAAGAAATATTTTAGATTTTCCACGTTTGTTTTTATTGCTATGACATGACAAACAAATAAATATCAAATATTTGCTAATTGCATTAAGTTTACCACAACATTTTACAAATAACCTTCTTGTGAAAAATTTCTTCATGATGATTTAGGGGGTTTTGAAACTATATCCCTCATATGTGAAAACAATGGATGACAAAAACGTTGGTCTTAAATAGTTCTACAAAAAACATACGGCTATTATATATATCTAACTTTTATATTAATTAAGCCACAAAAACTGATTTTATGTTTTAAAAATAACAATAAAATTAGGCAATGATTAACTGGACAGCTGGACACATTTATCAATAAAATAATAATCCTTATCCAAATAAGTAGTTTAATCGTCACAAGTATTTAACGGAGATGATTTTTGGAGTACCTACATAGTATTTTATACCAAGGCTCGGAACCGGTTTAAAAAATACCGGTTAATACCGGTTTATTTCCGTTTTCCTCCGAACTTTTCTTAAGAACGTGAACGTTTCAAGAACTTTATTTTAACCTAAATTAACCGGTTTATTCGACGAACGGCATGTCGGTAAACGCGTTACAACTTGTATAGAAGCCGCGCATAGCGGCGCGGTATGAAGACGTGCGGCGTTTCTTTGTAGTGCGTCCGTATTAACCGGTTTTTATTGCTCTAAACCGTTTAATCCGAAAAAACCTTTATATAAATACTCTTCCAAATATCGGTTTAAAAAATCCGGTTTATACGAACGAAACCAAATATAAAGGTTTTGCGTCAAGTATATAATAACGGTTTGAAAATTTAACCGGTATCCGAGCCTTGTTTTATACAGACAAATAGTTTCAGAGATAATACGATGTAATCATCGCGCGACGGAGTAGGTAATTTAACAATTTTGTGACATTGCTTCATACTGAGCGTGACTCGATTCTTTAGGATAAACCTTTGGTTAGCTAGTTAGATAAAATTCTCGAAGATTTTTGGAACTTCGTTCCTGACGGGGGTCCCCTGACCCCACACGTTTTTTTTTGTTTAAGTATATAACAACTATAATAATAATGAATTCGAGAACGTGTCCATACTAAGCAAAAAACTTGTTGGCCATGACCCGAAAACCTGCCTAGGTAATGCTGCACACGCACAGTAAGTTATAGTTTCACATAATAAGTAGGTACCTACCTAGTTTCAGTTTTCTTTTTAAATAATGAAATACGATTCGATACCTCAAGTAGGTAGGTAGGTACCTATGGTCAGTGATATAAATTGGTAAACATTATAATACCGTACCTGCCTACTTTCGCATTCGGCACCTCTCTCGTTCGCCCAGAACCATATAATTTAAGAATGTTAAATAAAAAGATGCATTTTTGAAAAGAACTACAAAATGATATTATAATTATCTATAGGTACCTACCTACTTATAATAAATCTGTAGAGAGGTCAATTCTGTACCTACATGAAATATATTTTCAAAATAACTATCAGGGGGTGATTAGTGATCGATACTGATGCCAAAAATGCAATCAGTAAAATTTTTGTCTGTCTGTCTGTCTGTCTGTCTGTCTGTATGTTCCTTATAGAAACAAAAACTACTCGACGGATTTTAACGAAACTTGGTACAATTATACTTCATACTCCTGGGCAGGTTATAGTATACTTTTCATCACGCTACAATCAATAGGAGCAGAGCAGTGAAGGGAAATGTTGGGAAAACGGGAGAAGTTACTCAATTTTTTAAGCTTCCGTCGCGTGTGCAGCCTTAATGGTTAAAGCTACATAGAAATCATGTATGACGAAAATGTTCTACATAAAATTATCTAAAAAATATCCCACAACAGCATTCTATCTTTTATGGTTGACTCACAATAACACGTGTAACTCACGATAGCTTAGCAGTTCGTGCACAGCTATAAATAATAATATTCTGCGGTTCCTTAATGCGATATTTTTTAACAGTATTGTCGATTGACATATTATATTTCCCTACTAAAATACGAAAGTTAATCTGTCTGTTACATCAAAACCATTGAACCGTGAGGAAGGACATACGCTACTTTTTTACGAAAAACGACGGAAACGCGGACGAAGTCGCGGGCAAAAGCTAGTAATATTATAAACTCTTTAATTATTAAAAACACATGAGTTAGACAAACCTCAGAAACAGATCATAATTGTTTTTCAAGTTTGTTTATTACATATTATCACAGTAGAAATGTGTTTTAATTATTTAACGGTAAAATTAATATTATTTCGTAGTTCGCTATCAGATTAAATTTTGCAGACAAAATTCCGAGAGCGCCCTTATCATAACTAAAGTCCCTTGTAATAGGTTCACCACTGATAATATTTCTAATCTAAAAAAAAACCCCCCACTAACTCTACGGCTGGATCCGCCCTTGGCAGAAATCCAAACTCTGGGGCTGCATCACAAAAATATTTGATGCCTACACTGCTTTTCAGCATTTCATGTTTTTATTTTTAGGGTTCCGTAGTGAAACTAGGAACCGCCCTAAGGGCCATCGCCCACGGCGACCTTTTGTAGCGATGCTGTCGCGCGTTCGCTACAAAAGGTCGCTGTGGCCGTGAGCGAGGGGCCTAAGGCGTGTGGTTAGATTGCGAAATAACATATTTAGGGAAGGCACTCCATTAGATACATACCTACATGAAACTATAGGATAAAATGAAATATTTCGTTTCGCGCACCTCATTGTGGGGTAGGTATATCTATGTAGTAGCGCAGGATTAAAAAAAATAACAGGTTTCTATGTTATTTTCTTATTTAAGTACCTACTTAGATGCATATTTAGTGAACTAGAAGCCCCGAAAGTCGTTAACAATGTGTCCCACCCCCACTGTAATTTTCCAACCATGTTATAAAAAAATCTGATGTAAGTACCTATTTCTGTTGCCGCTGTAAGCTATAACAACAAATATTAAAAACAGAATAAAATATCGCTCCTATCCAACAAAGGTGTTTTTTTTGCTGTTTTTTTCTCAATCTTAATAAAGGTTATTTAGTGTCTAATGTTGTAAGTACCTATAGATAATGGTACGGAACCATTCGTGCGCGAGTGCGACTCGCACTTGGCCGGTTTTTATATCATTTAGGTACCTAGGTATTGGTATGGTGTTTAGTTATTTTGATTTAACGTATTTATGGTATTGTTGTAGGTATTTGTATCATAAAATATTTATAAAAAAAAATTGGCTGTCGAAGATCATATTTTTCTTAAATCTTTTGGATCGGAAATTGGAACCGTAGACGTTCGAACCACAGTATAAGTTCTAAGGGCAGGCACTCTGTAACTGATTTACTCCAGGGAGGCTACCCTTCATATCACGCATAACTTTGGAAATACCTAATTAAGACAAAAGGATACATTGTAAATAATAATTACCACATAAGCACCCATTCTGCCTGCATAACGCATTTTTTCTTGAACTTCCGCTAATTGCTTTAAATACCATTCTCGAGCTTCCTCCACTGCTGATAAGCCTTGCAGTAACACATCCTTTTCCTGTTCTATGTTTTTCATTCGTTTTAAAAGGTTATAGTCTACACCATTGTGTAAAGTGTGGCGGCGAGGTTCTCGACGACGTGAAACGCGACGCATCTGTGATTGGGTCTCGTTTGCCGACCTTCCATCACCTAGCCCTCTGCTTTGTTCTTCCACGGCACGAGACATTTCTTCAAAATCAATCTTGTCAACGGATATTTCTTCATTGTCAAATATAGTTTCCTCTTCTGATTTGTAGCTAGATTTTGATGTTTCATTTCTTTCTGTAGATTGTTTTTCAAGTCGCGGTGGTTTTGGGGGGCCATAAACTCTTCGAGATCCATCATGTTTCGAAATAGACGCTGTTCCAAGGTTACGAGGCTCCTGAACTAACACATCTTTACGTCCTATTAACTGAGGCATACTTATAGTTCTGTGCTGTGATGAAGTTTCAGAGTTTTTTAGAACTATCCAATTTCTGTCTATATTCTGTGAATCGTTTACTTCCAACAACGGCGCAGAAGGTGGTCGGTGTGTTTGAGAAACTATTTGTGTATGTAAACCTGTGTTTTCAACTAAATCGTCACTAAATCTATCCTCTTTACCAGAAGAGCTTTCAACTTGATTACGTAACAGGCATATTTTAAGTCCGGTACAGAACCTTTCGAATGTTAGCAACCCATCGTGAGATGCGACCTTCTGTAAGCTTTCTATGACACCGCGGGGTAAACCTCTAGTGCGATCATCCCTCCAACGATTTTCAATATCCGTGAGCTTAACATATCCAGTGTGTTTGTCATCCATAATATCAAACAAAGTTCGCATCGCCGAAACGAATTGCTTCGGTAATGATTCCATATCTCTAGATAAAGCACGATTCATGATTTTATAGTCCTCATAAAGTAGGTAGGTACCTACCCGGTTAGATACCTAGGTATTTCACATTTTAAATTTCACCAAGTGTAATTTGTTGATAATGTTGTTGTCTAATAATATTAAGTATTCTCAACAATCGATATGAAAACATTTATGTCCCAAATATTATTTTAAATTCAAATACCTACCTACCTACCTAATCGGGTTACAATGATGAAGGAATTATATAGAGTTATTAATTAAATAAGTAAATAATAATATGATTAATACCACATGAAACCCAAAAACTTAGCAAAAGGTTCGATTAGATATTAACTGTAACTTCTAACGCACAGCACGGAGCACTAACGTCTGTTGTTTGGCCACATGAGGACAAAAATCTGACCGTTTGTCAAACGGTACCTACGTGTATGGTGGGTGAACCAATCGGCCGCTGGGAGGGAATTTGCGAGAGATAAATAGCCCACGAGTGCGAGCAGGCGAACCGGTCAAACGACATTTCGGTCACTCACTTCGGCACCGAGCAGGCAGGTACCGCAGGTAAGGACATAACAGCGCAGCGTGAAGCAGGTAGGTACAGTGGGCCAAGAAAGTGCTGTACCAGTTTTGATTTAGTTTCCTGGTCATCGAAAATTACAACACGGTTCGTTATAAAAAGATATTACTGAAAGAGAAGAATAATGACGTAAACCTAATTGTTAAGTATTCATACGTCATAGGTCACATATAAGTACATGACATTTTAACCTTTATTATAAATGGAAAGGACATTAATTTCTACAAAGAAATTGAAATGTTTCCAAACAAAAGTAATAAAAACTATTTAAATAGACAACCAAATTCCATTTGATAAAGAAAACTGACAATTGACATTTTGTCAAATATATTTAAGTAATTTTTTCCGTTATTATTTTCCTCTAAAATCAATATATTTTCAGTGTTATTTTTCACTCAACTGCATATAAATATCATCTTTAATGCCTGCCAACATGAATTTGCCAATTTAATGAGGGATGCAGTATCAGTGCGACATTGCGGAATTTGAATATATGGAGACGTTGTGTCCGGTTTTGGATTCGTCGTTAGGAAGAGGGAAGTTTGTTGGATCACAGAAGAAGTGGTCGCTGGCCTGCACTCTCCAATAACGATAGAGAATTCATGAGACGGGAATATGAAATCAATGGTTTTAAACCTACAAAACATTTTGTGGAGATGTTTGATGTGAGTGCCCAAATCATAAGGAATCATCTACATTACATGGGGTTGCACCACAAGCATTACGCCAAGAAAATATATTTGACGGATGCGCACAGACTTGCTCGTCTGAACTTCGCCAGAGAGCACTTAGAGTTTGATTGGTCTAATACAGTGTTTTGTGATGAAGAAACGTTTAAATCCAGTCAGCATGGACGTCTTCACCTTTGGCGATATAATTCAACACGGTATAGAGATGATCATGTAATCCCAAATAGAGAATCATGTCGAATTTCCGTAAATATTTGGGGCTGGATGAGTGCGGATGGCGTAGGAGAATTATGGTGCTCTTTACCTCCTCGAGCGACGCCGACGGCTGTAAATTATATCGACGTGCTTCAGAATGCAATGCTACCGACAGTCCGTAATGTTTACCCAGGGAACAAAGTGGCGATGGTCGCATCAAAATGAAAGAACCAAACAAGCTCTTATTAGTCACTGTAATTCTATTTGGGAGGAAATGCGGGAACCGATATTTGCTCACGGCTTGTTGGTTCAATGAGGTCTCGTCTTTTAGAGGTTATAGAGGCCAATGGCGGTTACACACGCTCTAACTATGACTACGTTTATGTTTTTTATATTATTTTAACAGTGATTGTGGAAATTTAATAAATGGATAAATATATTTTTAGCTTTTTTTACTGACAATATAATAAAAACTTATCCTGAAATAAACTGTTTTATTGAACGCATATTGTAATTACAAGTTTACAGAAATTTTAGGTATATTTGTGGACTCGCCATGTGCCTTTTGTTGTTGTTTACAATTCTGAATTAGTAGATACAATTTTGTCATCGAAATCTACAGGCCCCCCGCCGTTGATTTTACGACGTCATTGGTTCCATCAATTTCAAACTAAGAACAGCTGTCACGTCACAAACAGTAATCATTGTTATCAATAATCAGATAAAGACGGCAATAGAAGTTGTCAGATCGATCTGCAAGCGAAACTAATCTTTATCACCTATAAATCTGCAAGCGATATTCAACCTTAGGGTGGTACAGGACTTTCTTGGGCGACTGTACAGATACAGAAAGTCTGGATCTGTACCTACTTCACATTGATTTATCGTCCCCGTAGAGCGAAAAGTCACTAAGTCATAAAATGGCCATATCGAGTTAAGAATGTCATCAAAATCGTATTTTTTTTCTTTAATTTTCAATCTTATTGTCATGTCCATAGCTATCATAGTTTTTGTTTTAGAAAGTGCGAAAAATCAATAATTTAGCATTTTGACTAATATTATTTTAGGAACAATTACCTAAATTCACTTAATTACTTTTCGCCAGTTGTTTTATGTTCAAGAGTTGTAAAAATGCAAAAATTATGAAATTGAAAACTAACTAAATCTTTAGTGATTATTTGCACTGTTGTTCCGAGTATCTATAAAGCGAGAAATCATCAAGTTAAAAACATGAAAAAATCAGATAAGAAGTATTTTCAGATATGTTTTTTATTTGCAACAGGTTAGTCTCATTCTAACTAAATTGAATTATTTTCGAATTTTTTACCTAACGGTAAGGGTTGAAAAGAAATTATTAACATCGTTCGAAAAGTGAAAAATCATTAACTCATGACTCTGTGCAGGATTCTAAGAGATAAAACTAACTATTTTGGTTTTTCTTCATATCTTTGTAAAACATTTATTTTATTATATTTTATTACTTGTCTCATAAATTGTGATAAATTCCCTAAAATATAAAATTATAAAATCAGGAATATGTAGCAGTAATATCAAGCTATGATTTTTTTTCTTTTTTAAAACTTTAAACCGTCGTAACTCAAAATGGTCAATTCCGACTTAGTGACTTTTCGCTCTACGGGGACGTTATGTGAAGTAAGCTTACATTCGATTGCCTAAAGTCTGCCAACAATTTTTTTTTTATTGTCTGCCTTCACGGTGGTAGAAGGTTTTGATAACGGTGCACCTACATTTACTAATAATGTAGAGTGCGCGCAAGATAAGTCTGCGCGCGACTGATGGCGCTGCTTGCTAAGAAAAGCTGGAAAAGCACTCGATACCAATAACGGACCCCGATTAGTTCCGATTTTAGCCACTCGCAGACTTATGTTGCGCGCACTCTAGATCATTATGCTGTCACTGTTACATAATCATAGATCGAGGACATTGACATGTAGCTGATGTAGAGACCGTTCCACATAAGAATTCCCCTAGAAGTTATGTTGGCTGCCCTGAATCTCAATTTATTACAACGTTTTTAACGGTGTTGGAAGTTTTCTTACAGCACCAATTCACTTTCATCACTTTTTAACGTCCTAAATATTATTATAAAACATAAATGATCTACAAAAAACACAAAACGATATGACCTAAATAGGAATGACAAGCAAAGCAGGGCAGCCAACATAACTTCTAGGGGAATTCTTACGTGGAACGGTCTCTAGTCTTACACATTTTGCATAGTCTTACCACAGTCTATAAATCCATTTCTTATACTGTGGTCTTACATTGTGATTATTATATTGAATGGGCCTGAATGGCAGAATATGTTGTGTTAGCATAGCACACTTGAGACTCAATCTGTTTTATAATAGGTCTAGGGTCACGTAGCCAATAGGCTTTTTGACTCATTTTGGGAAATGGTTTATATTAATCTTCATTATATTATAAGCACACTACATTGATATTTCAGGGAGATCTACTGTATTTATCAATAAAAATCAGTGATAAAGTATAAATTTCCAAAACCGCTCCAAAAACGCTGTTTCTGACAGAAGTGACGTAACACGCTAGTAAACGAGCTTTGTCAACAAGACAGACGGTGCAGCTGAAATTAATTTCATCAATAATTCATTTTTATTGGCTATAATGGCGTATAAATGGTGTGTAGTTCCACAATGTACAAATACGTCTTTAAGCAATCCATCATGATTCATGACACAAAAGAATTTATAGGTGATGTTTCTGAGTTTTTATCAACATAACCTAAAATGAGATTTCACAAAACTTCTGAATTATTATACAAAAGATTTGTAAATAAATATGTGGTAGGTAGGTACTTACACTGCTGTTTTTACATTTTTAAGTTTCGCAGCATAATAATCAGCGTTATTCTTAAAGAAAAGTGCAACCATAAATGCGTCTATCTTAGGTAGGTTGTATCAGCTTTCACAAAATTTGACTCCATTTTGAGATTCGATATGAATATTTATGCCACTAGATAGAAGATTTCTATGAAAACAGCTTCAGAAATAGCTCTAAGATCAAATATAGCACCCAGAAAACATAAAACGCAAACTACAATCTGTCAAAGCCGTGCTTACTCCAGTGTTGCCAAGCTAGATTTTCATTTTACCCCAATGCCTGATTAATTTTACTCTAAAATCATAACTATTTATACAAAAATACCTGGCTAAAGTTTTGGTTTTAGATATACAATAAAACAAGTTCTTTCTTAATCACTGGTCATGTTTCACAATAAAAATATGCTGAATTTGTTTGTTTAACTCAAATTCAATTCAAATACTTAGGTACCTACATGTATTGCTTACCAAAAAGCCCATAAACTTTAGTAATCATAACAACAATACGAAATCTAACCTTAAAATTTTAGAAGTGACTCCGCGACCGCCGCCGTGTCCTGAATTTTCAGCCGGCACCGGTTGCTAAATTGGCAGCCGGCGCTGCCTTTGGAAAAAAAAGCGGGAAAGGGAGTTGGCAATTTGGCATAATTAAAAAAAAACTTTCCTGTTTCATTTGAGTAACATACCTAATTAGGGTCCAAGAACGAGCGAAGCGAGCTCGGGGACTTGGACACCCCGACACGGACAGGTTCGGTTCGAAGGGGTTGACGGGGGCTTCAGTAAGCGAGCGAACGAAGCCCCCGTCAACCCCTTCGTGTTATGTTACTTTTAACCTTGCAGATAGAAATAGGAGCTCCGCGTACCGGGGCTCCGTCGACCACCTCCATCCCCCTTGTAAGTCCAAAAAAGTTGTATTTTGTTTTACATTGATACTAATTTAAAAGTCAATCTAAGGTATTTAATTCAACTTAAAACACGGCAACATTAATCTGCTGCTACGGTAGTTTGCAATTATTTTCGTCTGGTATCACTGCTACTCCAAGGCTACTCCGGTTCCTAACGGCATTATTTTTGGGCGCCTAGTCGGCGCCGGAGGCGCTCCCTAAAATTTTACCCTCAAATTTACCCTAAAGAATTCTTTACCCTAAAAATAAGTTGGCAACACTGGCTTACTAGCGTGTGAGGTCACCAGAGTGCAACAGGCCGTTCTTGTCACAGCTACTAACAAAAATTTTGCATTTTATTTTCGTGTAATTTGCAAAAAATATACATATTTTAGTTAAAAATCAAGTGAAATAAGTTTATTTACGCTATGAACTGATAGGATGACCACAATCTGTAGCATATTTTCAATGTTGTCAAGAACAAACAAGCAAAAACTGAATCCTTACAATTTCGTCCTCTTCGTCAGTCTGCCCGTAGGTACCTAAGTACCTATGTCACAGCCATTTTAATTTCGCTGTTGTAGGTGTGCTGTGAACCAAAGAATATGACAATCTGTGAACCGCCTTATAAGTTACAGTTCACAGATTGTCATATTCTATAGGTATTAATCGACATAAAAACAAGAGCGTGTCCGGACCACGCTCAGTCTAGGGTTCCGTAGCAAGAAGTATTTCAGTCTTTCAACCGCAAATACATATAAGTGTGTATTTCATAATATTATTATGATAAACAAACTTATTTTTGCGGTTGTCTAAACTCAAAACTGAAAATAGTGAATATTTCAAAAAGTTATTGACGTATCTTGTTCAAACGAATTTTAATCGAGAGTATTTATTAGAAAAAAAAGGCCCTATTACCGATAAGGCAGAAAAGTTCGCAGCACCATGAAGATATAGAGCAGCACTCAATCGAATCGACAATATTCGACAACGACATTGTCAAAATGTCAATATTGTCATGACCTAACATCTGACCATCTGTCTGTCTCATAGATAATACATATTAAAATGAGTCTGTCTTCTGGTCTGTATTACAGTGCTTAGTGCTTACAACTTTTCTAATTTTCCTATTCGATTCAAATTACATTTCAATTCCGTGTCTGTTAGTAAATTCCCACTCAATCGAAGTAGGTACAAGAATACAAGCAGCTATATTAAACAACCCTTCTACGCAATAGTAGTAAAACGAAAAAATATGAGTAATGCAGAAATATCTAGTGATTTCACTGAAGTAAACGAATTAAATGGAAGTGTCAATCAAGATAAAGTGCGCAAAGGATGGGTTAAATTCGACGATGAATCTCCAAAACCCATGGAAAACGAGGCACCACCAAGTGTTTTACCCCCAGTGGGAGCAAGTACATCTGCACCAACTGAATCTGCCGCTGTCCTAAAAACTGAAACTGTTCATATCAATCTGGAAAGAGGAGACAAAAATGTTGAGCCCATATCATTAGGGACAATAACTAAAAATGTTGAATTTGTCAATGTTCGTCAAGGTTTCTGTAAGTATACAGTGTGCATGCAGTAATAATTATATCTGTATGTGCATGCTAATATGTTTTTTTCTAGGGTGTTGTGATTTTGATACTAACATTTACAGCTAATGGTGACATAATTGTGACTCTGCTACCTGTAAATACAAAATGGCCTTGGGTGACTGCGGCACACTTTCGACCAGAGCTCGTACCCGAGGAGTTAATGGCTCAAGGTTTAACTGTAAGTTGTTCACATCATGCAGTGATTTGTCTAACTAGTAATAAAGTTCTTGTTTGGGCATGATTAACAATGTTTGTTTGATTTCAGCTGACAGTTGAGGAGTATGTTCATGCAATGGAACTGCTTATTAATGATGCTCGTTTTACATTGTACAACATATGCTACAAGCGTGTGCTTGTTTGTTGGATAACGCTTGCATTCCTTGTGCTGTTGGCACTTTTGTTTTCTGGTCTAACTGGCCTCATGTTGTTTTCACTGGGTGTGTTATGGCTGATTCTTAATGCAGCTGCAATTTTTTTATGCATGTGGATAAAGCTAAGATTATCAAAAGGATTGGAACAATGTTTAGCAAGAGTTAACAAACTGCTCAGCAAACACAAATTAATTCTAGCTCTTGATGATAGAGGGAAAATTTCTTGTCATAAAGTAAATCTTTGCTTTATATACTTTGATTCTGGACCTTGTATTGCACACATACAACAGTTTATTGAAAGTGAGGAAGGTAAAACAATAATGCAGGGCTGGGAACAGAGGCTTGATGTACCAAGTAATGATATTGTGATTCAAGGAACACAGTCAACCAGATTGTCCAGAAAACAGGTATGTATGTTTTATGGTTCAGTAACATAAAGTCTGGGCAATACCAAATGCCGGCGCAGTGTGTGCAGCGGACAGAAGGACTTGACATGTCCTTGTATGTGAAGATAAAGATACATTATTAGTTATGCTGCATGCACTGCATCCAACGTTTGGTGTGTTCTGGCCTTCATCATTTTTCATTTACACGAATGTATCTTTCTGTATGTACACTACAGTCTAAATTGAACTGTAGTGTTCAGCAGTAATATAAATATTGGTGGGACACAAAATAGTTATTAGAACTTGAAATTGAAAAGCCGGTACCTACTTATCTGTATTTAGTTTGAAGTTAATTAGTATGCCATACCTTAGCATTCTAATGCTATTTTTCTACACCCACCCCTTACTTATAAACAATGATTAAATTAAACTAAACTTGTCATTTCAAACAAATGACAAGTTTAGTTGTATATTTAATCAGTGGTTAAATTAGGAGGTGTTTTTAGGTAAGGGGGCCAACGTCTAAAATAACTAACAGCACTTATTAAAATTAGAGTTAACCACACCACAAAAGTAAAGCAATATTAACATGCTTTTGGCAACTGCTATGCATGATATCCTAAACAATTCTTACCTACTAATTTATTTTACATTCCTACATATATTATATTATAGCACTCAGGAATAATGCAGCTTCCTATTAGTGAAAGAATTTTTAGAATCGGATAAACGGTACTTTCATACAAACTGTCATCCCCCTTTGCACCCATTTTGGGGGCGAATTTTCAAAAACCCTGAAACACGTATTTCTTCATTCAAAAAGAAAAGACTAAATACCACTTTCCATGACTCTCACTTCAAAAATAACGGTACTTTCATACAAACTTTCATCCCCCTTTGCACCCCTTTTGGGGGCGAATTTTAAAAAACCCTGAAATATGTGTTTAAGTATTTGAAAAAAAAAAGGCCTTAATACCAATTCCCATGATTTTAACTTCAAAACTAACAGACTTCCATACAAACTTACATACCCCTTTTCACCCCTTTAGGGGTAGAATTTTCAAAAATCATTTCTTAGCGGATGTCTACGTCATAAAAGAAACCCACTGTCTAAATTTCAAATCTCTATGTTCAGCGGTTTCGACTCTGCGGTGATGAATCAGTCAGTCAGTCAGGATAAGCAATTTTATATACAGGGTGGAATTTAGTAATGCCACCTGAAGGGAAAGTACTCTTAGAAAATACTGTAGATAGAACATTTTACTCAAAGGAAACATTCCTTTATATTTAAAATTCGGTAATACTGCATTCAAAGATTTTTAAAAAGTGCCTGCTTCATCTGGGAATCGAACTCACCAAATGTGATAAAAATGTTCTTCCCGTATTTTAATGATGCCGATTGAAAGGGTTAATTATAAGCAGTAATTCCTTCTAAGACACAATAGTGTCTTAAATTAAAATAACACGGTGAAATTTTATATTTAAGTTTATCAAAATAATTAATTAGAATTACTTTTCGTGTCGATTTTCATAGATAGCTTTGATTATTTAGTAATAAGTACTTTTTTACACTTTTTTCCTTATAAGTGCATGATAAATGCAATAAAATACTATTTGAATGCATCTTTGCAATGAGCTAGTCAGTAGGCGATTTTGAAAAAAAAAAAAAAATTACGGTGTTCCTTTAATTTAGGATACCATATTACTTCGAAGGAATTAATGCTTACAATTAACACTTTCAATCAGCATCATAAAAATACAGTATGTTCATTTTTTCACATTTGGTCGGTTCGATTCCCAGATGAAGCACGCAACTTTTTAAAAATCTTTGAATGCAGTATTACTTAATTTTAAAAATGAAGGAATGTTTCCTTTGAGTTAAATGTTATCTACAGTATTAAGAGTACTTTCCCTTCAGGTGGCATTACAAAATTCCACCCTGTATATAGATTACTTATAGATATTCATTACCTTCATTCAGTAACTTCATTATTTTCAACCACTTATAGATATTCTTTACCTTCATTCAGTAACTTCATTATTTTCAACCATTACTGATGGGATGAGACAATTTCTACTTTAACATAGGTACTTACTATCAACTATGCAATCAAAATAAAAATCACAAACATTATAATATACCCTGATGGGATAACTTTTCACAAATTGTAATGTTTTGGCTGTCCAATTAACTTAAATTAATGTTTTTTGCATGTATCTTAAATATTGATCAGGTTTTGCTCGAGGAATCCTTGCCTTGCTCTGCTAGTCAAGATAAGTAGCCTAAATACTCCCCACTAGTACATTCCTGACCCCAAAAGTACGAGTATATTATTGGGATTGGGACAAAAAAATATTTCTTGTAACCAATTTTTAGGGTTCCGTACCAAAATGGTAAAAAAGGAACCCTTATGGTGCGACTTCGTCTGTCTGTCTGTGTCTGTCTGTCTGTCACACCTGCTTATTTCAGCAACTACTAATGTTATTGACTTGAAATTTGGAAGAATTATAAAGAATGCATGCCCAACTTTATTGCAAATGAAAAAAGTAAAAAAAATAAATATTTTCATTGCAAAAGGGGCCGGAGTGGGGGTCCGAAATTTTAAAGTGGGGTTACTAGGTCAAGTGGCATATCATATAAAAGGGCTTAATCTGTACATTTCAAAATATATTTTCATTTTATTTTATGTCTCACAGTTTTCGATATATGATAAAAAAATTCTGAAAAAATACCATTACCCCCCCCTTATCTCCGAAGATTGCGGAGCGAAAAATCTGAAATAATTAGAGTTGATAGGAATTGACTCAAATATTGCATCAAAACTAAAACGATGTTCCTAACTAGTGCAGTTTTTTCAAATTCATCAAAATTCCTTCACAATCTAATTTAGTTATGCGGTCCGATTTTTTTCACTTTATACGTCCAAAACTGATACGGAACCCTTGGTGCGCGAGTACGACTCGCACTTGGCCGGTTTTTTTTGCTAATACGCCTTTTTAACCGACTTTAAACACGAAGAAGGTTATCAATTCGTCGGAATCTTTTTTTTTATACATATAGGTAAAAACTTAAGTATGTTCAGAGATAATTCTATTTCCCAGTTAAAGAAACAATTTTGCATTTAGAAAGTTTTGTCCTCCGAGACAGTCTAGTGCCCAGGTATCGGACCTTGAGACACCCCTCCGAAAATTCTTTCCTTCCTGCCTTCAGTTATTCATTTACCAATTTCTAATAAGCATCTTTAAAATAAAAATATTTTACATTTTTAATAATAGTCAAACAGACTTTTTCTAAGCAGCTTGTAATTAAAAAAAAACCGGGCAAGAGCGTGTCGGACCACGCACTGTCTAGGGTTCCGTAGGAAGAAGTATTTCAGTCTTGCGACTGCAAATATAAGTTTGTATCCTACTATATAATATTATAAATGCGAAAGTTTGTGCGTGTGTGTGTGTGTTTGTTACTTCTTCACGCTGAAACGGCTGGACGGATTTGGATGAAATTTGGCACACAGATAGATTATAGTCTGGAATAACACATAGGCTACCTTTTATCCCGAAAAACGCGGGCGAAGCCGCGGGCGGAAGCTAGTTTCAATATAAATATTATTATGAAATAGAAATTTATTTTTGCGGTTAAACTGAAAATAGTGAATATTTCAAAAAGTAATAAACGTATCTTGTTCAAACCAATTTTAATTGAAAGTAATTATTAGATGCTACAAGCTTGATTTTTTTCCGATTTTTTGATGACGCGGTTGGAAAACTACAGGGGGACACACATTATTCACAACTTTCGGAGCTTCTAATTCACTGAGTATGCACTGAAATAAAAAAGTAATTTAGGAACCTTTATGTTATTTTGAAAAACCTATCCAACGATACCCCACATGAAGGGGTGCGATAAAATATTTTTTATCATCCCTCAGTTTCATATATGTATAGGGCCTCTCCCCCTAATTATTTTATTCTTGTTCAAACCAATTTTAATCGTAATTATTTATTAAGAGCTTGATTTTTTCCAGATTTTTCGATAACGCGGTTGGAAAATTACAGGGGGGACGACAAATTGTTAACGACTTTCGAAGCTTCTAGTTCACTAAATATGCACCTAAATAAGTCATTTAGAAACCTTTATGTTATTTTTAAAGACCTATTTAACGATACCCCACATGAAGGGGTGCGCGAAATATTTTTTTTTCATCTTTCAGGACCCCCTCAAATTATTTTATTTTTTCTGCAGGCCTTTATGGCGGCTTACAAAAGACATCTACTTGTGAAGTTTCATACAAATTGGTTAAGAACTGTAGATTTTACGAGGGTGTGACAGACGGACAGACAGACAGACGGACAGACGGACATGTCGAAACTATAAGGGTTCCTAGTTTTACTACGGAACCCTAAAAACCGGGCAAGAGCGTGTCGGACCACGCTCAGTCTAGGGTTCCATAGCAAGAAGTATTTCAGTCTTCCGACCGCAAATATAAGTTTGTATTTCATAATATTTTTATTAAAAACTCAAAACTGAAAATAGTGAATATTTCAAAAAGTTATTAACGTGTTTTGTTCAAACCAATTTTAATCGAGAGTATTTATTAGATGCCATAAGCTTGAATTATTTCAGATTTTTTGATAACGCCGTTGGAAATTGTCGACTTTCGAAGCTCCTAGTTCACTAAATATGCACTTAAATAAAAAAGTTATTTAGGAACTTTTATGTTATTCTCAAAGACCTACCCAACGATACCCCACATGAAGGTATGCGCGAAAATATATTTATTCATCTGTCAGTTTCATGTATGGGGGCCACCCCTAATTATTTTATTTTTTGTAATTTCACTACCGGCCTTTAGGCTCATAGAAGACACCTGCCTGCGAAATTTCATACAAATTGGTTATGAACTGTAGATTTGACGAGGGTGTGACAGACGGACAGACCGGGCATGACGAAATTATAAGGGTCCTTTTTAGGGTTCCTAGTTTTACTACGGAACCTTAAAAAGGAATTATAATTATATCAAAACAGCCTGTAGCCTGTAGGTATTCCCCGACGGGTTAGAAAGAGGTGTAAAGTCAGTAAAGTACACTCACCCCTGTAATAGGAGGCAATCCTATTGCCATCAACTGGGCACGAATTCAGGCTTCGTACTGATACCCTATGCTCAGCAGTCATGCTTGCCAAGGCAGTCTAATAGGCTATTTGCCTCATTTTGGGAAATGGTTTATTATTAATCTTTATTATATTATAAGCACACTACATTGATATTTCAGGGAGATCTACTGTCTTTATCAATAAAAATCAGTGATAAAGTATAAATTTCCAAAACCGCTCCAAAAACGCTGTTTCTGACGGAAGTGACGTAACACGCTAGTAAACGAGCTTTGTCAACAAGACAGACGGTGCAGCTGAAATTAATTTCATCAATTATTTTTTATTGGCTATAATGGCGTATAAATGGTGTGTAGTTCCACAATGTACAAATACGTCTTTAAGCAGTCCATCATGATTCATGACACAAAAGAATTTATAGGTAATGTTTCTGAGTTTTTATCAACATAACCTAAAATGAGATTTCACAAAACTTCTGAATGATTATACAAAATATTTGTAAATAAATATGTAGTAGGTAGGTACTTACACTGCTGTTTTTACATTTTTAAGTTCCGCAGCATAATAATCAGCGTTATTCTTAAAGAAAAGTGCAACCATAAATGCGTCTATCTTAGGTAAGTTGTATTAGCTTGCACAAAATTTTACTCCATTTTGAGATTCGATATGAATATTTTATGCCACTAGATAGAAGATTTCTATGAAAACAGTTTCAGAAATAGCTCTAAGATCAAATATAGCACCCAGAAAACATAAAACGCAAACTGCAACCTGTCAAAGCCGTGCTTACTCCAGTGTTGCCAAGTTAGATTTTCATTTTACCCCAATGCCTGATTAATTTTACTCTAAAATCATAACTATTTAAACAAAAATACCTGGCTAAAGTTTTCGTTTGAGATATACAATAAAACAAATTCTTTCTTAATCAATGGGCATGTTTCACAATAAAAATATGCTGAAAATTCAGCATATTTTTATTGTGAAACAAACAAATGTTTGTTTAACTCAAATTCAATTTAAATACTTAGGTACCTACATGTATTGCTTACCAAAGAGCCCATAAACTTTAGTAATCATAACAACAATACGAAATCTAACCTTAAAATTTTGGAATTGACTAAATTGGCAGCCGGCGCTGACTTTGGAAAAAAAAGCGGGAAAGGGAGTTGGCAATTTGGCATAATTAAAAAAACATTTCATGTTTTATTTGAGTAACATACCTAATTAGGGTCCAAGAGCGAGCGAAGCGAGCTCGGGAACTTGGACACCCCGACACGGACAGGTTAGGTTCGAAGGGGTTGACGGGGGCTTCAGTGAGCGAGCGAACGAAGCCCCCGTCAACCCCTTCGTGTTAGGTTACTTTTAACCTTGCAGATAGAAATACACACATCAAAAGTGTCTAGGGATCAAGCATTTTTATGCGGATTTCTTGAGATTGAGATGTGGCTTTGTAATAAATTTATGATTTTATAAATTTATATGGATCCTTTTTGGTGCATTTCATAATTTGAATCAGGAACTCTCAATCAAATTCGAGTAAAAGATGAAAATAAGCTGTCAATATTTTCCCTATAAAAACATACAACGCATTGAAGACATTATTAGTGCTACTGTTTCCCTACTACTGATTAAAACCAACGTTATTATGGAGCGGCGACGTCATTTAAGCAGGGAAGAAATGCTCAGAGCCGTGGGAATGATAGAAGCTGGTTCCCGGCAACGTACTGTAGCTTTAGCTCTGAATACAAGTCAGAGTGTTATCAGTCGACTTTGGACACGTTACCGAAGCACTGGTACCGTGGCTGAGCGCCATGGAGGACGGTATCGCTGCACCACACGGAGACAAGACCGATACATTCAAATCTTAACTCGAAGAGCTCCAACAATAACCGCCATGATGTTAGCCGTGAGGCTTCATCACTCTTCAGGGAACTTAATTAGCGACCAAACAGTCAGAAACCGCTTGCATGAAGTGAACCTTCATTCCCGAAGACCGCTACGGGTACCACCTATAACAATGCACAATCGTAGGATTCGATATCAATGGGCTCTTGAACACAGAAATTGGGCAGAAGAACAATGGCGTTTCGTGTGCTTTTCTGATGAGTCTCGTTTTGGTATGAGACCGGATACAAGACGTATACGACACTGGAGAACCCCTGGACGCCAACAGCGATTAAAATCCTGCCAGGAAGTCCATCCTTATAGTGGTGGAACCATCATGGTATGGGCGGGTATTTGGATCGGCGGAAGAACTGAGTTGATTTGGATCAGAGGCAACCTCAACGCTCAAATTTATGCTGAGACGATTGTATCAGACGTCATCGTTCCTCTACAAGTGCAAATCGGTCCCTTATTTCAGTTAATGCATGATAATGCACGACCGCACACCGCAAGAGTTGTAAGACAGACTCTCGCCGCAGCTAACATCAATGTCCTGCCCTGGCCTGCTCAGTCGCCAGACTTGAACCCGATTGAGCATGCATGGGATATGCTACAGAGAAGAGCTCTGCCGAATATGGAGGGTATCCAGTCGCAAGAAGACCTTTTTTTGTTGTTGCAACGAACATGGGCGGCCATTCCACAGCGTGATTTGGATGAACTCATTTTGAGTATGCCAAACCGATGTTCTTGTGTTGTTAGTGTTCGCGGTAGAAACACGGATTATTAATTGTTTAAGTTACCCAATAAAATTTTAAAGAAAACTGTTATTTCAGTCTTTTTTTCGAACTTTAATGTTAGTGGTTCAAATGTCAAAAATCCCTTTATTAGGAAAATGGCAAATTTCTTTATTAATGCAAAGGTGACTTGGTTTATCGTTACTGTGACAAACGAAAACACTTTATTTGATGAATCCTTAAAGAAAATTTTAATTAATATCAATCAGGAGAAAAGTTATTGCAAAAATATATGTTGATCCCTAGATACTTTTGATGTGTGTAGGAGCTCCGCGTACCGGGGCTCCGTCGACCACCTCCATCCCCCTTGTAAAAGTTGTATTTTGTTCTACATTGGCACTGTAATTTAAAAGTCAGTCTAAGGTATTTAATTCAACTTAAAAGACGGCAACATTAATCTGCTGCTACGGTAGTTTGCAATTATTTTCGTCTGGTATCACTGCTACTCCAAGGCTACTCCGGTTCCTAACGGCATTATTTTTGGGAGCCTAGTCGACGCCGGCTGCGGAGGCGCTCCCTAAAATTTTACCCTCAAATTTACCCTAAAGAATTCTTTACCCTAAAAATAAGTTGGCAACACTGGTTTACTAGCGTGTGACGTCACCAGAGTGCAACAGGCCGTTCTTGTCACAGCTAAAATAACAAAAAATATTACATTTTATTTTCGTGTGATTTGCAAAAAATATACATTTTTTAGTTGAAAATCAAGTGAAATAAGTTTATTTACGCTATGAACTGATAGGATGACCACAATCTGTAGCATATTTTCAATGTTGGCAAGAACCCTATTGAGAAATTGTCACTGATGGTAATTAAAATCAGAAAGTACTTGGGAGTTAGCTTTAGCCTTTCCTTTAGTTTGCCATCTAATAGAAAACAATATATTTCCTCCTTACATAGAAACGATGATTAAACGTTATTTAACGAAAATAGTTCTTAAGTCAATTGCCATCTCTATTCAATGGCATAGAAATGACAAGGATAGTTGTATATTAATATTTAATCAATGGTTATAATATACCTAAGTTACAAGTTTTTATAAGTAAAGGGGTTAATGTTTCATTACCATCAATCCACTGGTATTCTACCCAGCTGTATAATGGCTGATTGGCTGTAGTATACTCATAATTAATGCATTGTGAAAGTTTACTACTCGCGCTCGCGCAACTGTCCGGATTTAATGTTCCTGATTATTGCGATTCTGCTTCAATTACTTTAAAATGCACTTTATAGATACTTTATTATCTGCTTACTAAAAGTTTGCTATGCTTGCTATGTACCTTACGACCTTTTAACATTCTTAGTGTTAACACATGACTAGATTGGTTAGACACTTGTGTAGTTTTTGGTGGGTAAGCAAGGCATACGAATGTGCAGGGTATGGCAGAGCAAGTGTACCTCCGGTACCTGCAGCGGTGGGGGAAAGACTTCCTGCGCCGCCGGCTCGACTGGACTCTTGACGAGGAAGGCGGCAACCCCGCTGCCCCGCGTCATTTAACACAGGCGCTCTGCCCTTGTCAATATGTTGAGGAAGTATTGCGGAACAAAGAGCCCAGAGATACACGCGCGTGTTGCCCGCTCTGCAACGATTGGCTCAGGCGTCGCGGTCTTGATTGACCAAATGTCTTCACCTTTGGCAAGTCTTCAGATTTGTTATTGTTTACGAAACCATACATTTGTTTTATTTACCTTTAATAATCTTATAATTGAAATCTCATCTTCCACAGGAAAGGGGAGCTCTTCTATATTTACGGTATGCTGGACGCTGGGGGTCGCAGGCTGTTAAAAATCGGCTTAACCTAAGCAGCCTCGTGCCTGGACGACATGGTGAGAAATATGTTTGTCCTTGTCAGTTCATAGAAGAGCACCTCAAAGTTAAACCTCCCGCGGGCATTGCAAAATATTTTACACTTCCTAACCAGAATGTTCAAGTTTATTAATCAACTTCAACGGTAAACAAACCATGCATTATGAAAATGTATTCGTCCACGTTATTATGTAATCTTTCCGTCCATAATTAGTGTATAGATAGCATATCATGATTAGTAATAACGAAAAGCGTATAAAGTACTTAAATATACCTATATAAAATTGTAATATTTTAGTTGATAAGATTTACTAATGTGTGGTTTAAGTATGTGCATATTTGTGCGGTAGTTAAGGCGCCCTAACATACCTACATATAGCTCTCGTCGCTCATTTCATTTGAAATATTTATTTGTAGGTATACCTAATAATAAATGTTCCCAATTTTAAAACTTTCATCCGTAGCGAGAATGACAGAGAAATTAGTCTGTACCTACACACACCACTATTACTGGTCGATACTTTTTTGTCGGCACAACTTGAATTTTTCGTGCATTAAGTAGAATAGTAAATGAACGGAATTAATTTACTATTTTATTTAGTACCAACCTACTGCGCGTGTAGCAGTGGCGAAGGGTCCCTACAATACGACTCCTTCCGGCTTCATCTTGTAATATAGCACAGGCAGTATTGCCTACTTTTATTAACTAGCTTTTCGTGGCCATGTAAGCATTTGTAGCTCAGGCTTACCTCTTACAAAAACTGACCCTTCGCCACTGGCGTGTGGTAAAGAATGAAAATTCGTAGCGCAGCACGTGAAGTTCTGTAGTTTCTGCTTACCCCCATAGGTAATAAAAAGTCTAAAAGTATTGACCTACCTATGAGTTGGAATTAAAGGTGGACTTCCGTTACCAGCGGATGACGCGTCTGACGCGCGCCGGCGCGCGACAGAAGCGGGCGATAGGCGCGTGCGTCTGTCGCGTGCGGTCGACGACACACCCGGCTTCCGTGGTACGCGTCAGTCGCGCGCCGTGCAGTCAGTGCTGCAGTGCAATTCTGTAACCATCTCACCGTGAAAACTTAGGTGAAGTGAGCGTGGAGTGAGCTATCAATAGTGTCAATTCCTAGCAAAAACAAACTCACTTCATCTAAGTTTTCACGGTGAGATTTTTACAGAATCGACCGGCTGTTCGTCAGTCACTTCCAGTTGTGTCGTGAATCGTCAGTAAAACTTTGAAAAATGACTATCTGACTGTTATTAATATTTTATTATTATTTTACGCTAGTTCCCACGTTATATCGCGCTTGAAATGATTTTTGTTCCCCGGTAAATTAAAATCATATAAGAAAGGGTTCTGGGCAACTAAATTAATTAAATATTCATCTTCTTGCGAAGAAAATAAAACAGTACTATCTCTGACAAACATCTTCGCGCGGCGCGCGGCCATACTGAGTAGGTCGAGACTCGGCCGCGTGCGGCTTACGACAGACGCGCGCGTCAGAAGCGAGGCTCGGAAGCAGCGCCATACATTTTCATAATAATAATATGTTTAGTATTTAATTGTCGCATCGGCTGTCAGCCGTCAGCCGCGCGCGTCAGACGCGTTGGCCGCTAGTCACGGAAGTCCACTATAAAGCTCGGACAAATAACTTATTTTTCTGTAAATTTAGCGACGACAGCTTCAAATGCACTATTAATTTAAAGCATTGGCCATTGTCATACTTGCCATACTCGGCCCAAGTAAAGATTTTAAAACAAATAAAATGATTGTGTAATCGCTCAATTTTTCATATTGTGTTGATATGAAAAATTGAGCGATTACACAATCATTTTATTTGTTTTAAAATATCTGATTAAAAGTAAAGTTTGATATGAAAAGGTATGGGCCTGGGGCAAGGTATACAGTGGATCATACGTAACGGGTAGGTAACTTACCTACCTGAATTTCAAAAACTTTGGATATGTAGTTTTAAAGTTTTTTTTTAATTTTCTAATTTAATTTTTAAATTTAAAAAGTTATTTAGAAACTTTTATGTTATTCTCAAAGACCTACCCAACGATATCCCACACGAAGGGATGCGCGCCAATGTTTCTTTTCATCCCTCAGTTTAATGTATGGGGGTCATTATGGCGTCTCACAGAAGACATCTAACTGCGTTTAAGCTTCATACTGCGCTAAAGTTTCATACAGATTAGTTATGAACTGTAGATTTGACGAGGGTGTGACAGACGGACAGACGGACGGGACGAAACTATAAGGGTTCCTAGTTTACTACGGAACCCTAAAAATGTACAAGTTGAAAATTATCTTATTATATTATATTTACTTACTTAAATACGAAGTTGCATGAAATGAGCAAGCAATAGGTATATTAATATTTGTACGATCTTTTTTGTATTGAAACTTTTAAGAACAATGCAACTCAACCAATAAAAAAAAACCTATATAACTCACTTGTGAGTAATAGCAATGAAAAAGTCACAGTTTGACTACAGGTGTCATTATGTGCCTAATTACGGTGAAATAAGAGCCATTTTATGAGCGTGTTGAAAATAATATTAGGTATGTAGGTATCTACTATGATTGTAATAAAAAAAATCTACTCAAAATTGTTGTTGGAAATCAGGTGAGCTGCCTACCCGTTACGTTTGATCCATTATTTACGGGACACCCTGTATTTACCTAAAAATAAGAAATTTATGATCAAATCGAATCTTTTTTAAACTGATAAAAGCCTCCATTATACATACATAGTTATATACGGTAATGATATTATGTACCTACCCTAGTAATAATGTTTTTATCGAGTATTTATGTCGAGTGGCCATACATTTAAGCTTTTACTGTTGTACAGAAATAAGTGATTTTATTGGAATATATTTTAGTCTGGAAAAAATCATAAAATCAGGCATTTTGTCGGGAGTTTTTTCATATTATTAGAAGTTAAGGGTATTTATAAAATTTCTTCTTATTTATTTTCTTTAAAAAGAATAGCATCAGGTACAAACACGTCGAAACAATAGATCTTTCAATATCAGTGTAAAGTTTTGTAATTAGGTAGATATTTCTTTAACCCATGATGGCCTATATTTTTTTATGTTGGTAAATGGTCAGTCTGAAATGATCGATATATTTATAATGCAAAGGTATCTAGAAACAATGAAATCACAATTACACAAACTAGTCATCTACAGTAGCTAAACTGCACACTTAACAGTGTGCAGTACAATGATGAATGATGAAAACCAAAGCTCAAATGTGAAATTGTTTCAAAACTATATTTTCAAATGATATATTTTTTTATTAAGGGGCTATTTCACCAACCAATCAATAAAGGAATCTGTCAATTAAGTTTAAATTTTTGACAGATTTTGTATAGAAAATCTGTCAAAAATCTAATCTTTAGCTTAATGAACAGATATTGATAGGTTGGTGAAAATGCCCCTATCATATCATTTAAAAATAATAAAGCCTTAATTAAGATAAAAGAGTGTCGTATGATAAAATATAATTAGGGATAATGTTACCTAAAGCATTATACTTACTACGTAGTACCTATATTATATAAGTACCTTAGTTACGGGCGTTTCTTACTCCGTATCACCTACGGACTTAAGATTAGTTCGGGGCCCGAACTAAGAATGAATGATAGCACGATTTGACAGTTGTCCCTACTCCCGATATCTCTATACTCGTATACTCTATACTCTATACTCGTTTTATCATATGTGTCAGAACCGCTTGAGAGGTGTCTGAATGGTCACGAAATGTATGCCAAATAATTGTACCAAAACTGTACCTAATAGTACCTATGCATAGAGGAATTGTAGGTACCTCAAGCAATTGAATAATAAACGCATAGTGTTATACTCAAGCCATTCTGACGTCAGGTTGGCTTGAGAATTGACGTATCTTCCAAACGCGTATGAACATTCTTTGAATTTGAATATTCTTAGACATTTGTCAAATAACTGTACCTAAATATTGTACCTTAAAAAAACAATAATTGAAAAAAGGAATTTATAAGGATATCTCTGAAATCTGAAAAACAAAAATTTACCTATATATGCCGCATTTTTCTGACATTTTTTAGGGTTCCCTGGCTAAATGACAAAAACGTATGATTTTCTATGTATGAAACTGCCTGGTTCAATCAGGGATAGATAATTCTATACCTATCCAGAAGGCAGGAGACTTACTTACTAAGACGGGGTAAAGGTGAATAAATAATTATATTTTATTTTAATTGCAGTTACTTTCTTAACATTATTCATACAGAACGAGCTTAAAAAACTCGATTCAATCTTTACGAAAATAAATAGGAATTTCAAGACGACGCGACGTGACAGTGACAGTTCGTTAGTGCTGACCATACATTAAAATTAAAATTTGTTATTCCATAAAAAGGTTGCATTCAGCCCTTAGACCATTTATCTATGGAGTTGCCAAAGCCAAAGGAAAATTTTATTTTGTTTTGCGTTCCACATAAGAATTCCCTTCGACGCTATGTTGGCTGCCCTGAATCTCAATTTATTACAACGTTTTTATCGTTAATTACTGAGATTTTTTTTTAGAAAATTGATAAAAATTGAAGTTTTGCACATTGTGAGTAAGATTGTCTTACATCATATTGCTATAAAGCGTCAAATCTTTCCTAGTCATGCACACTAATACAAATCCAGACCGCACACTAACAAGAAATGGACGTCTTTTTCTCCTAATGCTTCGTCTATGGATCCATAGTCTTTGCATTAGCGTATACCATAAGAGATAGAGATATTTTACAAGGATTATCAACCCATCATCCTATTTCCTCAAATGTTATTTTAAAAGTTCGTAAGCAACTCAACAACATAAGAAAGAAATGCAATTAAAATAAAATATCATAATTTATTCACCTTTACCCCGTCTTAGTAAGTCTCATAGATAATACATAATATAATGAGAGTCTCCTGCACAAAACAATATTACTCTAGCGAGAAGAATATCAACTTCATAGTAAAAATGTGAGACGAATTTGCACGCCATCTAGTGGGATCCCAGTAAATCCAGTGAAAAAAATTATATGCCCACCTAGAATAGATATTATTTTATTGACAGTTTATGACAATAAAATAATATCTATTCATATAGGTGGGCATATAATACAAATTAATACATCTTGAGAAGCTGAAAATCCACAATTGACGCAGTTTCCTATGTTTAACTTTGATTAATTGCGAAACAATTCTCGTTCTCACAAAGAAATCCCGAAAGAGTCACTATCTCACTCAACACAACACTTTCTCACAACAAGAGTGCAACGGCGTAATAGTATGCCGACTCAACGTTATGATGGAAAAATCAGAAACAGTTTATCGTTTTAAAGCACAACAAATAAACAGAAACAAGAAAAAACGACCAACGACCACAGCAGACATTTATCTTATGGTGTTGCCAGAGCAAACTACCAAAGTCCATTTTTTTATAGAATAGAAATAAATTTGAATTTATTTCTAAAGATATAATTATTTTTCCAAATTTCGTTTAGAATTCATAATTTCAATTGTATAACCGAAAAAATAATAGGTGTTAGTTAATAAGCTACATTTTACATTAAATTAATCATGTTTAAGTCATAATTTGTTACACGATATTTCATTTTATTTTACTTGGTAACATTGCATTGTAGTCAGCCTGTTAGACAGAGTCGTCGATATCGCTATCCTTTTCATGAACTGGAACCCGCCTTGAGTCCAAGGTCACCCATACACAGTTGACCGAGCCTGGTCTCCTGCCTTCTGGATAGGTATAGAATTATCTAACCCCGATTGAACCAGGCAGTTTCATACATAGACAGTCATTTACGTTTTTGTCATTTAGCTAGGAAACCCTAAAAAATTTCAGAAAAATACGGTATATTAGGTAAATTTTTGTTTTTCAGATTTCGGAGATATCCTTATAAATTCCTTTTTTCAATTGTTGTTTTCTTAAGGTACAATTTAGGTAGGTACAGTTATTTGAAAAATGTCTAAGAATATAGTTCTCATGCGTTTAAAAGATACGTCAATTCTCAAGCCAACCTGACGTCAGAATGGCTTGAGTATAACACTATGCGTTTATTATTCAATTGCTTGAGGTACAATTCCTCTGTGCGTAGGTACAATTAGGTGCAGTTTTTGGTACAATTATTTGGCATACATTTCGTGACCATTCAGACACCTCTCAAGCGGTTCTGACACATACGTTTTATCCGTCCGAAAAATTGAATTTGACACTTGTTTTGACGGAATCTTATGTCTATTTTACTTTCGGACGGGCCCGTATCTTCGTTGACGGACTTACAGAGTAGACCCCCTGGTGCCACCACCTTATCAGGGATGTGTCTGCCTCTGCGTCACTGCCGCTACGAGGAGGGGTTGCCAGTTAATGCTCGCATTGCAATTTGCAGAGCGCTAGATGAATTAATTAGTGCTGTAAGGCTGTGTCCCCAATAGGCAAACTGTGAGCGGCCGACTGAGTTTGCGCTAACAGTTTGCTACAGCAAACAAACTGTTAGCGTCTGTTAAACAGTTAACTTTAACATCACGCTATGGTCTTTAAGAGCCGTCCAACGGGGAAGTAACCGCGGCGAGGCACAGCTAGTACGAATTCATAGCACGCTAGCTCACCTAGCGCTATGCCAATTGGATAATGTAATGTGGCTTTAAAGCCACAAGCTTTATCGCAACGCAAGTTTTATAAAAAATTATACTTATTCAATTATGAGTAATATAATAATTAAAAGATAATTATATCTTGATGATAATTATATCTTTTACCTGTACTATACCTGTAACTGTATCCATACATTCCATACTAACCATATATTGTAGGGTCTATAATATTTTAAGTATTCAAAACAATACAGCTGTTGCTATTGATATCGCTCAAGGTCGCTTATCAATTACCTACTATACTTTAAGTAAGTAGGTAGGTAAGGTATTACATTTTTTCTTCAAGTTTTTTACAGCTTATTATGACTAGTGAATCTAACACAAGTCTACATGTCATTGTAGTCTACATAATTTTATTACTGCTTACCAGTGGCGAAGGGTCCCTACAATAGGATTCCTTCCGGCTTCCCTTTAAAAATAGCACAGGCAGTATTGCCTACTTTTATTAATTAGCCTTTCGTGGCCAGGTAAGCATTTGTAGCTCCGGCTTACCTCTTACAAAAACTGACCCTTCGCCACTGCTGCTTACTACCTAAGAGACGATTCTGAATGTAATAGGTCTTTAGAAAAAAGTGAACCTACATTATTATGTAGGTCTACTAATAAGTAAAATGACGTGTAGAGCAGCTATTTAAATAAAGAGGAGGCGATACGCATCCCTTCTATTACCGAGTGTGGTAATAAGATAGGTAGGTACTTACTTACATGTTTATTTACTAAAAAATGAATAAGTATTCGTAACGTTGTGATTAATATAAACATATTCCGTCCTAAATATTAAACGTAAGTATAGGTACTCGTAAAAATCAGTATACTATAGATCTACCTTTACTTAAATAATTATTACTTTTATGTAATTATGTTGAATAATATATACATATTTTTATTAATAGATAGTCGTTTAATTTGATTCCTGGTTCTATTACATCAATCTGTAATTTTTAACTGACTTCAAAAAGAAAGAATCACAATTTGTCTGTTTTTTGTACCTGTTTGTTTCGCGATATCTTCGCCAATTATTATGAACTGATTTTAATGATTATTATTTTTTCATTTGTTAGAAGAAGCTCGCACAGTGGTCAAATTATATTTTTTTAACTTTGGCTGAGTATCTAGTTTTTTAACCAGCTTCGATAAACTTTGCGTCATGTGCAAAAAGCAAAAAGTGTATTGTGTAACATATTAATATAACTTTTATAATTATGCCACAAAAGCTGCTTTTATGTTTTAAAATTAACAATATGAATTAGGTAATGTTAAACTGACACATTTATCAAACCGTTATAATACCGGTATTTCAAGACATGCTAACCGCATAAATAACTTCGTATTTTATAATATTATTATGAAAAACAAAGTATTTACGGTTGGAAAAGGGCTTGATACCTGTATGATAACGGTTTGTACTTATTTGTATCCTAGTGTGGAGCAACATTTTTATTAATAAAGACAAAGATAAGATCAACACACTAGGATATTTGTATCGTGGGTGTGTTTACACATATACCTACCAACAAACACATACACAACACACTCAGAGATCTGAAACAAATATTTGTTTCGTGCGGGAATCGAACCCACGACACGTCGCGCACACTACAACAACCGTGCCAAAATGCAACAAAATTATTCGTAGGTAGGTAATAGGTAATACCTACCTACGGATAATTTTGTTGCATTTTGTCAGAATACCTACCCACTAGGTATTCTATGAAAACCAGACTGCACTAGATCAAAACAACCGCGTGAGCTTTCTCTACCTTATGAGAAAACTAAATTATTCAAATCGGTTCGTAGGTATTTGGCCAAGATATCGTGTAAAAAAATACAAAAAAACCGTCAAATTGAGAAACTTCTCATTTTTGAAGTCGGTTCAAAAACAAAATAGCTGCTGTAGGCCTTCAACTTATTTATGGAACGAGCATTGATCACCAACCAGTCTTACCACCTGCTAAAGATTTTAGATCAATAAACAGGACATCCTCCAGTATTTTCCTTTTTTATGGATTATGGAGTCTTAAAAGTCACCGCAGTGGCTTACTAGTACCTACCAACCGTAAGCCCGAGTTTATCTTAACTTTGTAAGGGTGGATACAAACATTGCGAGGCATGAACAGCTCACGGCGCTCATCGCATGCTTCGCAATGTGTGGACCAGGCGCGGTCCCAGCCGACATTTTTGGGAGGGGGGGGTCATACCGCAGCCGAAGACTTTGGGGGAGGGTCATAGCGATTAATGCCGACGTGCTATACCGTTAATTACCATGTTTGGCGCATTTTTGTACGATTTTGGGGGGGGTCATGACCCCCCCCCTGGGACCGCGCCTGGTGTGAACGTTCATATTTGTGACGAGGCATGTGCAAATGTATATTGAGCTGTGCGTTACGAGGCGTGCGCTGCCTCGCAATGTCTGGATCCACCCTAAGGAGATATAAGATCAGATAGGTAACTACCATGAAGCAAATACAATTTGCTTCATGGTAACTAATACAGGCAAATAAAAGAACTGCCTAGAATTAAGATATTTAATAAATAACAATTACAAGATAAAATATACCTACTTACTTATACAAAATTCTTGACATTTTAAATAAAAACAATCCTGCTGAAGTTATTTTCAATTAATAGATACGAGGTATGGTATGTGAAAACCAAAAGAGTAGGTACCTAGTGCAGGTCCTCCTTATAAATAGGAGAGAATATTGAATAGTAACAGGCGTAGCGGGAAAGGATCTGGTATAGAGTTCCAAGTCCAACGGGGTGACGCCCGATGATTTTCATTTCTGTTGTTAGGTATTACTTATAGGTAATTAAAAATAATCGATAAGATTTATAATACTGATTAGCATGGTCTACAATAAAATATGATCCATCCTATTTGCAGGTACCTATAAGTGCCAGCACTAAAGATGATCACAGATCGCGCCTGTGCATTTTCGGCCCAATAGAAAGTTGACAATACGTAATAGAGAAGGGTGCAATTAGACGACGAGCCAATCGCCTGCTGCCTCGGCGCCTCCCGTCTTCTTCATTCCGCCAAAGAGACCGAAAAATCAGCTAATGCGCATGTGACGTTTGTGATCACGACTGGTGTCGGGACTTATAGCTACTTAAGTACCTGATTCGTTTGCATTAGTATCCCAACGTGTCCAATATAATTTATTATAGGTAGTGATGGGAAATTCCCGAGAATATTCTCCAAGCGAGAACTTTGCTGTTAAGTTCTCGGGAATGTTCTTTTGGAAGAGAATTTACGAGAATTTAAAAATTAGATGACTCTATTGTTTCGATCTATTTTGAAAGTAATAGTTTTGAGTCCATCTAAACATTTTACGGCGTTTACATCAAAATAATCTACTCCACAACTTAAATTCTCAGTAAATTCTCCTAGGCGAGAATATTCTCGAGAATATTTCCAAGAAAATTCTCATAAATTCTCTTAAATTCTCTTACATCTCATATGGTATTATGTTACATTAGGATTTTTGTATTAAAATAAACTTAATGGTTTAGAAATAAATTATCAGTGTTATGGTGAATCCGTCAAGGTTGCGCGCGAAATAATATCTTGAGAAAAAAATATCTTAGGTTTTTGCAAATTGCAGCGCAGTTTTACGTTGTATGTTGATCGATATACAATAATAATAATGTTACGGGCACTTTAATTTCCCGGGCCGTATTAATTTAGTATTGTTAATAATGACCAAGAGCGTCGGTCAAAGTGATAAATTTATTACTTTGACGGGTCATTATTAATAATACCTGAGGGCCCGTGGTCCGTTTAAAAAATCAAGGTTTGAAATAGCTTGAATTTATCACATGGACCGGGCAGTATGAATACTTCCCTACTTCGAGCCTAAATATAAGTCCAAGAGCGAGCGAAGCGAGCTCGGGAACTTGCGGCACCCCGAAACAGACAGGTTAGGTTCGAAGGGGTTGACGGGGGCTTCAGTGAGCGAGCAAAGCGAGCGAACTTCGTGTTAGGTTACTTTTGACGATGCAGACAGAAATAGGAGCCCCACTTCGAAGCGGGGCTACGTCGACCATTGCCCTTCTTCCAGTTCCCCTTACCCCATTATCCCCAAAGCCCCTTAGCCACAGCCCCATAGCCCTACAGGCCCCCTTAGACCACCTAGACGCCCTATACCCCTACCTAGACTCCCAGACCCCTCAGGCCTCTTAGACCCCCTAGACCACCTAGACCCCAGACCCGTAAACCAAGACCGCTTAGACACCTAGACCCCCTAGACCCCTTTGACCCCTTAGACAAAAACACTACAGTTCATCTGTTTTATTATTTTGCCCAAGACAAGGTGGTCATTATTCATAATGAGCAGGAAAAGTGATTAATTATGCAGTTATAATTACATTGCCCAATCGATACGGGCATTATTAATACAGACCGGTCATTATTAATAGTGACCGGATTTATCAAATTGCCCGTAACGATATTAAAGTTACTAGATAATAATAATAAAAATCATCAATGTAGCCCTCGAAATTATATTTGAGGAAAATCGTAATGATTTCCGAAATAATCGCATTTTCTTCAAATATAATGTCGAGGAAAAAATTTTCACTGTAAACCCTGAGTTGAGTGATTTTTCGAGTAAAGAATAAAATAACAACGTATTATTTTGACTTTACACCTTGAAAACAAGATACTGTATATAAATATACTGTACTAGCACTTCGCCCGCGACTTCGTCCGCGTGTCCTACAGGAACTGTGCATTTTTTCGGGATAAACAGTAGCCCATATTACTCAGTGATAATGTAGCTTTCTATTAGTGAAAGAATTTTTAAAATCGGTCCAGTAGTTGCGGAGCCTATTCGGTACAAACAAACAAACAAAAAAATATATAATATATCTTTATAATATTAGTATAGATTAAAATTAATTTTACTTCCAATTTTAAATTCTCGTAAATTCTCTTAAATTCTCCGTCGAAGAGAACATTCTGCAATATAATGTTCTCGGACGGAGAACATTCTCCGTGAGAGAATATTCTCTCGACCCATCACTAATTATAGGTAGGTACCACAAACAGTGTGACTTTGAGACTGAGCTAAAATTGAAACTTGTCTGTAACGGAAATGCAGGTTTATAATTTTCTACCAAGTTGGTAAATCTATCTACCTTTTTACCTGTTTTATACTATAAGCTATTCTAAGTATTAGTTAAGTATTTGAGTATATTTGAAGTGTTATTTTTTGCATACTAGTTTTTTGTTTTTTTTTTTAATGTGGTTGACACCTTTATTAGATAGAAAAGCAAAAATCGGATGAGTGGTTTAGACGCTACGATGGAACATACTTAAATACAAACATACATAGTACCTATATCCTATACATACCTACATAGTAGACTAAAATCATAACTCTTCCTTTTGGCTTTGCCGTAGCTAGTCGGGTAAAAAGGAAAGCAGTGAGACATTATGAGACGCACCAGCAAATAAACTAGGTAGGTACCTACTTAATATATTTCAGCCCGGATCTTAAATTATTTCGAGGCGGGGCAAAAACTGATAAATGCCGCCCCCGCCCGACAATATTTTTACCTTTATCATAATTTCAGCCATAACACGCCCACTGATGCTGATGGATATAAGCCCCCCAAAGAACCCCACAGCGACCGGTCTAGCGCTGCGCTGCTCTTTGTGATTACTACGCTTGGTAGACGAACACACTACTCAAATTGTATTCGTCTACTAAGCTTGAATTTGCCGCCCGGGACACGGGCCCCCGGCTTGCCCCCCCCCCTAGATCCGGGGCTGAATTATCTTTAGATAATTTATCTGATGGACTTGTTTTATATTTTATTGAATAACTACTGTAGATATGTTTTTAGCATTTTTGTCTGTAAGGATGTAAACGCATATGTTTGTACAGTTCATACAAAAGGGACTCGGATTTAGATGGAACTGTGAAGTTTTTGCTCTGAACCTGAAATCTGCATAAGTTTTCCGATAGATGTCGCCTAACGCTCCTAAGAAGCGTATTACAAAGGGGTCTCAAATTTCAGATGAGTCGGGCGAGACCCGGTAGCTCAGTTGGTTCAGAGCACTAGCCACGGTTCGGCAGAGGTCGCGGGTTCAAATTCCGCTCGGGTCATATGATTTTTGAGAATCACTTATATATTTAATAACTTAATAGAAGCATAACATGGCTTTGACATATTTCAAATTCACAAAAAATATACATTTATAATGTATAGATGGTGATATCGCATCGATGTCCCATAACTGCAAAGTAATTGGCATTGAGTTGGAAATACTGCATAAGTTTTCCGATAGATGTCGCCAAACGCTCCTAAGAAGCGTATTACAAAGGGGTCTCAAATTTCAGATGAGTCGGGCGAGACCCGGTAGCTCAGTTGGTTCAGAGCACTAGCCACGGTTCGGCAGAGGTCGCGGGTTCAAATCCCGCTCGGGTCATATGATTTTTGAGAATCACTTATACATTTAGTAACTTAATAGGAACATGGTTTCATTTTTGGTGCAATATTTGGGTCAATTCCTATCAGCTCTAATTATTTCAGATTTTTCGCTCCGCAAACTAGGGGGGGGAGTGGAATGGTATTTTTTCAGACATTTTTCATCATATATGTCGAATACTATAAGACATAAAATAAAATGAAAATATATTTTGAAATGTGCAGATCAAGCCCTTTCATATGATATGCCACTTGACCTAGTAACCCCACTTTAAAATTTCGGACCCCCACTCCGGCCCCTTTTGCAATGAAAATAATAGTATATTATGCAATTAGTGAATAAAGGACGGATTTAAAGCGAGGGCCATAGATGAATCACGAGCTAGTGAAGGATTCTAACGATTGAATCACGACCGTAGGGAGTGATTCATGATGATTGAATCACGAGCGTAGCAAGTGATTCAAGTGTTAGAATCCTGAGCGACGCGAGCGATTCATGGCCCTCGATATAAATCCGTTTTATTCAAGAGTTGCATACTATACTTTATACCATGACTACGAGAAAAAGAAAGATTTAAATGAAAATATACATACAATGAAGAAAAATAAAGTTAAATTGGCTTTGATGTAAACCAGCCGTGATTTTTTGGGTAGCAAGCTTTCCACCTTTCCACTATATCGGCCGCCCTCTCTTTCACAAACTCAGGTGTTAACACATCTTCATCACTAGAATGCATTTTTAATCGATTAGAACAACACTAAACAAACACAAAATTAAAGATTAAAGTAACACTAAACTTTGTGTTCGTACAACTTACAGTATTCAAAATAGCGCCAATTTACTAAGGACAGCAAAGAACACAAAACAGTTTTTATTCTAATGCTAAACTCCTTGTCGAAAATGTCGACCAATCAAATTGAATTTAGAACACATCAATATAGGTCGAATACACAGATTACACTTACACTAGATACGGCAAGCCACGACCAAGCGTGCCCTGCATGTTCGACTGTTCGTACTAAAAAAAGTCTGTTAGCTCAGTGACGCTTAGTGATTGAAACAATTCTGTTTACTCTGAGCACATCACTAAATGGCTGGGGTGAAGTTATCGGTAGGTATAAAAAAGATGACACGTTCGGTTTTCATACAATCTAATAACGTGCCGCATCTAGCATAGGTTCTTTAAATCTGTGGTCGAATACATTGGTGTGTTCCATTTTCAAACATCAAAACAGTGAGTAAAAGTGCTTTTTATTCACTGTTTTCAGTGAATAAAATAAGCTTTTTAGAGAGGGAATGGTATAAAAATATTTTTTGACTTTTTTCATTTGCAATAAAGTTGGGCAAGCATTTTTTATAACTGTTTAAAATTTCAAGTCGATAGCATTAGTAGTTGCTGAAATACGCAGGTGTGACAGACAGACAGACGAAGTCGCACCATAAGGGTTCCTTTTTTACCATTTTCGTACGGAACCCTAAAAACTATGATTGAAGTTAGTGGTGTTAAGTTTTATGAACGTCGATCGACTGATACCAACTAGAGATACTTAACTTAAATATTTCTAAAGTAGGTTAGGTAGCAAGTTCATGATTCGATAATTGTCGCGAAGTGATGAAGTGAGCTAAAGCAAAAGCTAGATAGTATAAAGTGAAAATCCCTATAGGTGCGTCTGAGTGAAGCACTATACAAAATCTTCGCTCCCGGCTAGCAGACCTGCCGGCGGTGGCGTTGCCCGTCGCCGGAAATTAAAGCAGGCACTACTAGCAGCTGGAAAGGTAAGTAGGTACCTAATAAATAGACGTCTGCCCAGCTCCTCGCCTCCCCTCATAGACCTAGCAGTTGCATGCGCCAGTGCTAGCAATATTGACTTCACTCTTCTCCATAGAAGGTAGGTATACGTATTACGAGTATTCCCTACGTGGTGGTAACTCCCAAAAACCCCTGATAGACTTATCTACATATCTACCAGTGCCAGCATGTTCAAGCAACACCTCATTAAATTAATTGCTAAGTATTTATTATTTCTAATAAGAACTACCAACGCATTCGCATTAGCAGCAAGCTTTATGAAAATCTAAATGCAGTCTTAGTATCTACCTAGACTGCAATGTCGAAATATTTGTAATATAAAAACCAAGGTTACTAAACCTCGAACGGTTACCTTTATGGTGAATCTGGTTGAGTCTTCGGGCAGACATGTCACAAAAAATAATAAATTATGGCCTGTTATCAATAAGAATATGCAAGGATATTGGGGTCTTATCTAAACCCTAAGTTTTAAATTATAAAACCTGCAGACCCTTACCACAAAAAAGATAGACACGCGTTAAACGCGAATGCAACCAAAAATAATACACACTTGTTTTAGACAAGTTAGTGCTAAAACAAGTGCGTATTATTTTTGGTAGCATTCGCGTTTAACGCGTGTCTATCTTTTTTGTGGTACGGCCCGCAATGTTTTCATTTCTGTCCGTCTATTTTTGTAAAGCATAATTAAATTATACATAAGCATAAATTATGCTATTAACGATTAAAGAGTAATATTAAAAAAATAAAAATTCTTCACATTAATAAAGACAACTACATAGTTGTGCCCGGCATATTATTTTAGGAGGGGGAGTGGGGGCTGAGGGCTAAGAGGTGGAAATCAAAAAACGAAATCACTAATCTAAGCTGAAATCTGTCTGAACTTAAGATTCTTATGCAGCCCCCAAGCTCCCCCTCAATCCGCTACTGAAGAACCGCCTTACCCCCGTATTCAAGAAAATCACTATGACTCATAACTCATTCAAATATGAACATTGTCTGGATTCAGTTAAGGTTCATATTCGTCTGAATAGATTACTTATATTGGCTAGTATGAATATGAACCTTATCATAATAGGAATAATGTTTATATTCGTATGAGTTTTCTGTACACTGTGCGTTCGAGACCTCATAGTATTGTTCGTGAATACGGGGGTTAGTGTGTAATGCCTACATTACACACTACATATTATATACTACTATATTATAATTGAAGCACTGGGAGCAACAAGGGCGTTAGGGACCCAATGCCCATTTTAATATTATTGCATCAAATTAAGCATTGCGCCATCTAGTATCATATGGCAAAAACTTATTTTGATTCATTGATTCTAGATGGCGTGATAGGTATTTATTGATACGGTTTTGCTATTTCTAATTTATTTTAATGTAAAAACATGTCCGAAATCAGTCAAAACAGCGATTTTAGTGGAGATGATGACGAGGCTGATTGTTACCCCAAAAAATAGACTTGAAATAATGAAACCAAATAATTCTTGAAATCCCGGAAATCGTAATTTTCTTTTAATAATGAGTACAAATTATTACTGTGATTTACTTTTGAATGAAAATGATCCTTTTAAGTATCTAACGCTATTATTTATGCCATAAAAACCATTTAAAATATGAACGCCCAAATATTTTTCGGGTTGGGTGCTACAGGGGCGGATAACATGTATTTAAAAACAATATTATCTTTAAGTTTCTAACTATTAAAAAAAAATAAAAATACTAGAATCCTATAACTGAATAATGGTACTAATAAATTTAAAAGTCCTTGAGATCTATCTTATTTTATTTAGAAGTTATAATAAATCAAAAACTTTAACTTCAATTATCTCAAAACTCACTTTTCTGTGTAACGCCCTTGTTGCACCCAATGCTTCAATTATGTTTTGTGCAAACGATATTGGTGTGTGTGTTAAAAAAAACAGATAAAAAACATGACATGAATCACAAAAACAATTTATTTCAAATTAATGTTTATAAAATAAAATTTAAATAAATATAAAGGCTTTCATGCCTATATAATTAAAATCATTACCCTCTTTTTGGGCTTCGCCGCAGTCGGGTAATAAGTAATACATAGTTAACATAACATTTATTTTTGAGGTTGACCTAGGTATTGATTTATCGAAATAATAATTCAAATGAATCAATTCACAATTTTGCTAATATCACGTGGAGGTAACTTAAGTAATGATAGAAAAACTATCAAATCGAACGACGCAATGTATCATAATAAGGGCCAAGTTCACCGACAAGATGACGATGACGATGAGATGACGATGTGTAGTGGCGCAGACTCCATACAATACGGTTCCTACCGGCTTCCCTTTGAAAAACAGCACAGGCACACACACTACAGGTATAAAATGCACCTACACATTAAAACATTACAAAGACGCCTACCTTTATTTTTTCTTTCAATTACGACAAAATAAATACAGTGTAGTCCGTTTAGTACGACTCCGCATTTAACAACCAACCGTTTTTAGCGACGTAACTATAGGCATATGTTTAGTTTTAATATGAGCCACCATGAAAGTACATCCGTTTATTACGACTCCGCTTACAGCGACCGACCGCTTTTTATGACGGAATTTTAAACAAAATTATCCGGTTACAACGACGAGCGTTGACGTGTTTACAAATAACTCGTAGTTAAAAAGCTATCTCCGCCCCGCGCACCTCCCTTGCCTGCACATCGCTGATTGGAATGCGACTGTTTATTTTACAGCAGTACATACCTACTTAATTTGCGGGTAACGAGTAAGTAGGCGCACAAAACTGTAGAAATTACATAAAATTACATTTCTTCATAAATAAAATATGTGAAATAAATAAATATTTTAATGTATTTTTTTTTATTTGTTAGTCACCTACATATTAATAAATACATGTGATAAATAAAAAACAAAATTATCTGTTCGGTTAGTACGACGTAACATCACCGGTCTCTTGGCCGTCGCTATAACCGGATTCTACTGTATTGCTAAACTATAATACGGTGGCGCTACGTCGGAATCTTGAACGGAGAAGTCTTAATGTCATGACGTCACATCAAGTCATGTAGCACCGCTACGCAAAGGGCCTCGGGAAGCCGGTATCTAGGGGATTATGACAGAGATAGAAATAGAAAAATGCGTAGGCGAGAACGAGATAGAGAGAACGAGTGTCTACGGTGAACTACGGTGCTACGCTGTAGCTGGCTACGGCGCAGATACTTACGAATTTTAGTTACTATTTTGTAACTAGATGGCGTTGTTACTTTCTAAATCGCGATATGGTTTCGTTACCACGAATACCATAAGAGGATTTTATTTTTAATATAAAGTTTTTTTTTAATATATGTAAGCTCATTAATTATATTAATCTGTATACACTTTGCTTGCTGATTATAGAATATAGACCTTAAAGTAGTGTACAAGAGTTTCAGTTGAGACCAGCTGGCCTAGCATGACCACGATAGAAACGGGTTTTGTCTCTTTGTCTATTTCTATGTAGACAAAACTCGTTTCTATCGTGGTCATGCTAGGCCGGCAGAGGCCCGATCACGAGTTTTTTTGACGCATCGTTTCGTGAATATAAGCTTATTTTGAATCTAAAACACAACAGTCGTAAAACATTTTGATAATTTATAATACAATTTGCACATTTTAAAAAATACTGAGAAAATAATTAAGTATTTAATTTATATAAATATTGTGTAGCAAACGTATATTTTCAATTCAAAATAATTATGCTTACATTAACGATACTATACGTCAAAAAAACTCATGATCGGACCTCAGACCCCAGAGCTTGTTCATCACTGTTCATGGTCCTAACGAGTCGGATACACACTATTGTGAGTGCTAGTCCGACTGTTTTTGTCGCTATACTATGTAGCACGAAGTTCATGACAGAAAAAACATTGTAATTTTGTTAGGTAAATAAGAATTAGGTTTTCGTGGCCAAGTAAGCACTTATAGCTCGGCTTCCCTCTTAAGAAAATTGACCCTGCGCCACTGCTATGATATATATGAAAAGTCATGTCAAACGGTCGTTTTCAATTAACGAACTGATGTCGGTGAACTTGGCCCTAAAACAGTAAGTACTTTCACGTAGAATTTATTCTAATAATAATAGGTACCGTACTTAATTTGAATATTAATTGAGAATGCATTGATGTGTTCCAAATTTAATTCTAGAAATAATAGGGTTGGATCAGTGCATTTTATAGGCACTTGAGAAAATAGGTGAAGAACTAAAATGTAGACTAGCTAAACATAATGGCATGCCATATAACGTAAAGATGTTCTACTATCTCACGAAGGCAGATTTGTTTTCTTTAATATTTTTTGTATATATATACTACGTATGTTTGTATATACATATAATACGTGCCCCACTGCCCATTATGGTTTACTAGGATTTCTCCTGTGTCATGGCTGCGTTTACGAACACAAAGTTCACATAAACAAACACTCTAGACCCGGAACAAATATTTGCTCCGTGCGGGAATCTATCCCGCGACGCGTCGCGCAGCAGCCAATTGCTCAGCCACTACGACAACCGTGCTACCAATATTGATTGATTGATCATGTAGAATTGTAGATGCACGTACACATTGATGCTGATTATGTTGAATATCGCACTAAACTATTTTTAATCACACTATATCTCTTTCTTACAAATATCATTGAAAAAGGACAGAAAATATTTAGAACTGTCAAATTAGTCTACGACCTTGTCATTTACGGGAAAACAGTCGTGACCTTTTGCGATTACGACTAAATTGACATTAAAACTGTTCAAGTGGACTAATTTTACAGGATTATGGATCGATTTCACCAACGTCAGATAACATTTATCCAAGGAATAAAGTTGAGATTTGACAGACTGTGTATAGAAAATCTGTCAAATCTCAACTTTATTCCTTGGATAAATGTTATCTGACGTTGCACAGTATGCGAAACGACCTAAAAACGGTCATCCCCTTTTTATTTCTTTATTCGATAGAGTAAATGTTTTCTGTTGGGATATTATAGTAAATATTTTTTGGGATTATGATAAAATATTCGAAATTAATTGTTTAAAACAATATTTTTGTAAATCTACTAGTATCCTCATATGAGGGTTCTACGTAAGCATATAATGTATGAAATTATCATAATGTTACTCCAATAGCATGAAAGCTATTATTTAAGAAAAATACGATATTTGTTTTTATTTTTTATTGCCATATCTTGCCGTAGTAGGATTCAAAATCTTGATTAATACCTATATTGTTTGACATTGTGTTAGTGATACAAAAAAATATTAAATCCTAATCTTGAAGTATTTCGGAGTTATAAGCTTCTAAAGTTTTTTCTAATTTCTTGTTTTTTCTAATCTTTTTTTTTTCATTTGTACAACTTACCATAATAATTCTAATACAATATGAATAGGTTAGGGGGGGGGGGGGGCTACGACCCCCTCCGTACCATGCTCCCCCTCAAAATCGTACCCGGTAACAATATACCAGTCTGGCAATGTGTTAGCAACTTGTATTTGGTCTGGCGTTTTCAGAAACGTAAATCCTATAGTATAAGCTATTAAAAATAGTTTATTTCAACTTTTATAAAATGACGTAAACTTCTTGTGTATTCGACAAGTTTAAATCAGTCTGGCACTATCTTAACAAGCAGTAGGTAGTCTGGCAACACTTATAGATGATTGTTTACGTTACATATTCCATGAAAATAAAAAAAATTACTGTTATAAAATGACGTAATTTTGTTGAATTTTCCCTAGATTGCAACCTCCCCTCCTCCCAAACGCAACGGCACTCAGTAGCCAGACTGACTTAATGGTAGTCAAGAAGCATGCCGAAACACAACTAAAGTAATCTTATTCGTTATAAAATCAGGTGAAATTTACGCTGCTATCTCTCAGCTTAGTAATATGAATAAAATTGCTGTAACCGCCAAAACACGACTTTTCAGGAGAGCCAAAAAACAAAAATAAATTCACAAAAAGAGTTTTAACTTTTTACTTACATAACCTTTTGCAGTGCTGTTTAAAGCAATTGTCTCCAAATTTTAAGATCTGTTATCTGAAAGAAACCATATGAAGCCTGCTATTATAGTTTGGAAGATGGTATGGTGGTTACGTTAAAAAAATTAAAAATAGCTTGAGTTACTTTAAGACTTTTTGATAAAAAAAAACCGGCCAAGTGCGAGTCGTACTCGCGCACCGAGGGTTCCGTATCATTTTTGGACGTATAAAGTGAAAAAAACCGGACCGCATAACTAAGTTTGTTTGTGAAGGAATTTTGATGATTTTGAAAAAACTGTACTAGTTAGGAACATCGTTTTATTTTTGGTGCCATATTTGGGTCAATTCCTATCAACCCTAATTATTTCAGATTTTTCACTCCGCAAACTTCGGAGATAAGGGGGGGGAATGGTATTTTTTCAGACATTTTACATCATATGTCGAAAACTGTGAGACATAAAATAAAATGAAAATATATTTTGAAATGTGCAGATCAAGCCCTTTCATATGATATGTCACTTGACCTAGTAACCCCACTTTGAAATTTTGGACCCCCACTCCGGCCCCTTTTGCAATGAAAATAAAAATATTTTTTGACTTTTTACATTTGCAATATAGTTGGACAAGCATTCTTTATAACAGTTCCAAATTTCAAGTCGATAGCATTAGTAGTTGCTGAAATAAACAGGTGTGACAGACAGACAGACGAAGTCGCACCATAAGGGTTCCTTTTTTACCATTTTGGTACGGAACCCTAAAAATGACATTTATAACGTAACTCACTGAACATACTTGATATTCGTATGTCATGAGAAAACATTTATTTAACGTATTATCACAGTTTTTAAGACATGGACATACGTTGTGATAGGTTGATTGTGGGACTTACATACTTATTCAGTTATACTATGGTCCAATTTAGAATAAACTACTATTTTCATTAATTTAGGAAAATGTTCTATATACAAATATAGTATAGTAATTAAACTACGTTTCTGTCTTTATAATTGTTTTATGCATAACGAAGAAATTTTTCCTTGAATTAATGAAAAAAGTAGAGTTTATTCTAAATTGGACTTTAGTATAAGTATGTAAGTCCCACAATCAACTTGTCACAGCGTATGTCCATGCCTTGAAAACTGTGTGATATAGATTAACGTAACAGTTAGAAAGTTATAATCTAAAACAAAATGAGTAAAGTAAGAGTCGTTTTTATACAAATGATCCTTACATTATTTTTATTTTTAGGGTTCCGTACCAAAATGGTAAAAAAGGAACCCTTATGGTGCGACTTCGTATGTCTGTCTGTCTGTCTGTCTGTCACACCTGCATATTTCAGCAACTACTAATGCTATCAACTTGAAATTTGAAACAGTTATAAAGAATGCTTGCCCAACTTTATTGCAAATGAAAAAAGTCAAAAATATTTTTATTATTATTGCAAAAGGGGCCGGAGTGGGGGTCCGAAATTTTAAAGTGGGGTTACTAGGTCGCGTGAGATATCATATGAAAGGGCTTGATTTGTACATTTCAAAATATATTTTCATTTTATTTTATGCCTCACAGTTTTCGACATATGATGAAAAATGTCTGAAAAAATACCATTCCCCCCCCTTATCTCCGAAGTTTGCGGAGCTAAAAATCTGAAATAATTAGAGTTGATAGAAATTGACCCAAATATGGCACCAAAAATAAAACGATGTTCCTAACTATTACAGTTTTTTCAAAATCATCAAAATTCCTTGACAAACAAACTTAGTTATGCGGTCCGGTTTTTTTCACTTTATACGTCCAAAACTGATACGGAACCCTCGGTGCGCGAGTACGACTCGCACTTGGCCGGTTTTTTTTCAAGTCGGGTCAATACATTACAAAATAATTGCATTTTTTTTATTTAAATGTACATACAGCACAAAAAAGAGGTGTGTAGGTACCTAATCGAAAAAACAACGTTAACATAATCGAATTTTTTTTGAAGATATCGAGATTTTAAAGACACCAATCGATAATTTCCAGTCGAACTGTATATTTAACTCAATTTCGTCATTTTGGCGGTTACAGCAATTTATATTACGGCTGACGATTTACTCTATCGATTATAGAAAAAAAAAGGGCATGACCGTTTTTTGGGCCATTTCGTATACTGTGCGTTGGTGAAATCGGCCCTAAATATATTTTATTCCTTTCTCATGTTTTTTATTAGAAAGAGAAGAAACATAATAAGACTAAATTAGTTTAGTTCGTAAACAACAGAATCGGCACCACTGTTCCTGTGTGCATAAAGACGGCTAGACCAATATTGAGCGCTTTCGAACTTGCGTATGTTTTCGAGTGTTTTTTCGAGCTTGCACCAGACACACACAATAAAGACTAACCCGCCTTAGTGAGATAGAATATCTTTATTTAATAATGATATATTTTGTTTGTTTAAGTTTCTTCCAAACTTATTGGGCTTGATTGGAGTCAAATTCAATAACAACCGGAAAATTAAAACATATAGGTTAGATAAAATTAACTACTTATAACAAATTAATACTATTAATTTGTAGTATGATACAAAAAATTCGCACTTGTTAACGCAAACATATACAGCCTGAATATTTCAAGTGGGCGTGTATGACGAAATTCAACTAAGTATAGGAAATAGCGAAAAACAGTCAAACGAGTCTCAGGGCCGATTTTGATAAAAAATAAAACTGCATCATTAGATTTTTGAAAAATCAATTTTCCTAGCCAGGAATCCAACCCGTTGATTTTGGAAAAACAATACACACGCTGTATTATTGCACCATCCGATAGTGTCGTTAATAAGGATCACATTCTGGGAAGTAATAAATAACATAAATGGCAAACTATAGGAAAGTATTGATTTTTAATAAATTGATTCATATTTTCAAGTATTCATACGGGCATTTTTTTTCTGTACATTGCATTTTTGACCTGTCCAGTGAAATCAACGGCTCATAAAATAAACGTTTTTCATTTTATTGATTCAATTATTATAATTATGAATAGTCTACTATGTATTTTGTCTATTATATAACATCAATAAAACTACAAAACTACTTAGTCCGGTCAAAATAGACATTCAAATAACAATAATTCCGACAGAGGTGAATTTTGGTAGAGACCTTGGGTATACCACTAGGAATAAATTGCCAAAAGTCCTCATCGATCCCATGTATGCTAAAAAAATATTCAAGGTCAAAGGTCAAAATTTTCGGTTTTTTGCATTTTTCAGCCAAACGGTAAAGTTTATATTAAAAATAGATCAGATTAAAATTGTTGAGCATGTAATTATCTATAAAAACTGTTTTCAGCTTATTTCCTCAGATTCACCATTTCTGAAATATAGCGATTCAAAAAGTTGAAAAAGTTGTGTTCCTCACACCACACCTCACCTCCTGTATTATGCACACGTTTCCATGTCACCTGTACCTAAGGTGGTGTATTTGGCGCATTTTTTTAGTGTGGTTTCCTTGGTAAGCCTATTCCACGATCTATTGTGGTCCTGTTTAATTAAATAATCTATACTAAAATAAAGCTGAAGAAATTGTTTGTGTGTTTGTTCGTTTGGTTGAACGAGCTTATCTCTAGAACTATCCATTGGATTCGAAAAAAAATGGTGTATATGATAGTCAAATTTAGGAGAAATAGTATAGGCTATTAAACATCACGCTATGACTCTTAGGAGCCGAGCAATAAGAATATAAGTCAGTAAGAACACTTAGTGAAAACGAAGTCCCTCCTTATATTTATTTGTGACTTTTTTTCTTTTTACTCGGCTCCTAAGGCTCATAGCGTAATGTTAAGTAGCCTATACTATTTTTCATGAATTTGACTATCATATAAAAAAAAAAATATCGAATCCGACTGATAGTTTCAGAGATTAGCGCGTTCAAAGAAACAACAAACAAACAAACTAACTCTTCGGCTATATTAGATTAGTATGGATTATTTAATTAAACAGGACCACAATAGATCGTGGAATAGACCTACCGGGAAAACCACGTTAAAAAAACGCGCCAAATACACCACCTTACAGGTGGCATGGAAACGTGTGCATAATGAGGAACACAACTTTTCAACTTCTTGAATCGCTGTATTTCAGAAATGGCGATTCTCAGGAAAAAAGTGTATTAACCATTTTATAGATAATTGCATGCTCTACAATTTTTCTCTGATCTACATTTTATGTTAAAGTTACCGTTTGGCTGAAAAATGCAAAAAAACACTACCTATTTCGAAATTTGACCTAGAATAACTTTTTTAGCACACATGGGATCGATGAGGACTTTTGGCATTTTATTTCTACTGGTGTACCCAAGCTCTCTACCAAAATTCAGCTCTGTCGGAATTATTGTTATTTGATCACAATTTTATATCTAATTTGACCGGACTATACTACAATAATCCAGAAATATTAAATTAATCGTTTTGTGTCAAGAGTCCTGTTCCTGTCCGTTTTAACCTGTCCGGATCAAAGAATTAATTTTCAAACATCAATTTCAATTGGTAGATTTATTTTGCATTCTTAAGCTTTTAATAGGTAAATAGAAGTGTGTATTTACAGAAAAGTTCTTTATTTTATGTAAATATAACACAGTTAAAAGTAGGTAGCAAAAAAAAAAGAGTTTTGTCGTGTCCAGCGAATTTGAAAAAGTGGAATTCCACTTTCCGTTTCCGTGAGTTTTGACTCAATGGGTGCACATTCTTACCAAATGAAGAGTTTACTTGCATCTATGACTATGAGCACTTTTATCTTCGCAATATAAATTATTGTATTGTTATTTTAAAGTGCCAGTTCAGCGTAAATTAAGGGTCAGCACCATGCAAAAGTCCTATGGGAAAACCATAACATCTTAATTATAGGCTACAAAGAACAGAGTAGTAGCTGATGATTTTTTATTTCTATATTAATAATTCTGTTCTGTGTAAAAAATCGCAAACTTGCTGAATTTTTCTGAATTATAATTTTTATGGATATTTTGGGACAAAATGTCGAAAAAATTGCGATGTTTTTACACTAAACGGAAACATTGTTATGTAAAACAGAAAAAAAATTGCGGGTTCTCTGTTTTTTATTGTGTCAAATTCATAAAATTTTCATTTTAAAGTTATAAAAGTATGGCAGTGCTTTTTACACGATTTTAGTGATTTTAATTTTTTTTTTACATTCATCTACAAGGTTAAAGCCTGTCACAAACGTAGCTATAATATATATTAATATAATATCGGTATAATGTATTGGTGACGTCATAGAAATATATAGCTGCGTGTGTGGTCACTCGAAAATGTATATAGAAAATATGTCGTAATATGCCTTGCTATGATTCATATTAATATATATTATAGCTACGTCTGTGACGGGCTTTATCCTTAAACCGATTTTTTTAAGAACAGTCAAACTCTTCAGCTTTTCAGACGATTTTTTTCGTGGCTACTACTTTACGTTTTCTATATAAACTCATTGAAATTCTATAACACGATTTGCCGTAGTGCACCCTTAAGCCGAAAGTGGTGCGTTGATGCCGAGTAAAATACGGATTACACTTCCGTTACTACGATTTTAAGCTAATTTGTTCAAGTTTTAATCTTTTATTGAAGTAATAATTAATAATATAGATTTATGTGTTAGATTGTTTTTGAAGGTTAACATGGTTTCTAAAATAGTTAATAACAACTATTTTAGAAACCATGTTAACCTTCAAAAACAATCTAACACATATCTAATGAAAATATGATTTGAAAATATATGCAGTTTCCGTTACTAACTTCTATTCCGTTACGATGTTATTCGATACCTTTAGGCGTAACCACCATTCTGGAAAAAATGAGATTGAGCCTAAAAGTATCGATAATATGGCTCAAATCTCATTTTTATCAAAATGTCTTAAATATCTGAAATCATGTTCAATAGGGTAAATTTTAAAATTCACCAAATTTTACAAATGTATAGAAAAAATGCCCATGCATTACCGTACCTTATAGCTGTAAGAAAAATAAAATAGTATATTGTTAAAAAATCAACACCTTCATTAATTTCCTCATTACTTCCCAGAATTTGATCCTTACTAGCGACACTACCGGATGGTATAATAATACAGAATGTATTCTTTTTCAAAAACAACGCGTTCGATTCCCAGCAAAACAAATATATATTTTTTAAATCTAATGATGCAGTTTTGGGATTTATCAAAATCGGCCCTGAGACTCTTTTGAGTGTTTTTCGCTCTTTCTTACAGTTTCGGATTTGGCCATCCACGCCTAGTTGAAAAATTCATCCTTATATTTTCTTCGTCAGAACGGAGCTTCGATATACAACGTGTTTCCCACTAAGCGATATTCCTCAAAGCGGTCATTATAATCATCATTAAGAGCAACTTTTACTATGGGTTTTTGTATGGCTTGTCCACCGGTTTCGTTGCGTGGATAACGGACTTCTTGAGGGACCGTTCGATTCGAGTGATCATTGATGGCTGCTCGTCCGATCGAATGGCTATAATGCGGGTGTCCCACAGGGGTCAGTGCTCTCTGCGACGCTCTTTCTGCTGCATATCAACGACCTGCTAAAGCCCGGAACCTTTGGGTATGCAGACGACAGCACTGTCGTAGAGAGTAACATAGCCAACGCACGGACCGGTGGACCTCAAATCCAGTCTCTGAGAGAGGCCATGGTGGAGCGCTTGAATTTGTCCCTTAAGTAGTCTCCGATTGGGGCGACGCCAATCTGGTCAAATTCAATGCAGCTAAGACCCAGGCGTGTCTGTTCTCTGCCAAAAGGACGCCATTGCAGCTGGCTCCTTCTTTTCGAGATGTATCTATACCGATAAGGCGATAACTGACCGCCTTGAGCTCTTGGGCGTAACTCTAATGTCAACCCTCAACTTTAGCTCCTATATTGAGTCCAAAGCTCTATTGGCTGCTAAAAAGCTGGGTATCCTCTCGAAGGTGCGGCGGTACTTCACGTTCACGTCGAAACAGTTGCTTCAATTGTACCAAGCACAAGTTCGTTCGTGCATGGAGTACTGCTCGCACCTTTGGGATGGCACAGCCAAGTATCAGCTTAAGGCGTTAGAGTCCATTGAAAAGCGTGCCAAGAAGCTCATCAACAAAGACTCCCTTGTTCAGACCAAGCTCCAAAGTCTTGACCATCGGCGCAAAGTCGCTAGTCTATCGGTTTTTTACCGGATACATTTTGGAGAGTGTGCTTCAGATCTGCATGATCTAATTCCCTCCTGCCCTTTCTTCTACCGGACGGCCAGAAGCACAACAAAACGCCATCGGTTCATGGTAGATATACCAAGAACCCGAAAAAAGCGCTTTGATTCCACTTTCGTTGTGAAAACCGCCAACAGTGGAATGCGCTGCCCGAGTGGGTGTTTCCTAACAGTTACAATCTGGGTATCTTCAAGTCACGAGTGAATCGGTTTCTTTTAGGCAAGCGTGCTCCATCGTAGACCGCATCATCGCTTAACATCAGGCGAGATAGCGGTCAAGCGAAAGCCTATCATAGTATATAAAAAAAAATGGGATCAATCCTGAAATCTCGAAAATAAAATCAGCTGTTCCATACATTAAAGGACATTGGCAGTTTTGGGCTTGATCTGATACAGTAATAAAAGCTTAACCAAAAATAAAAATATATTTTAATTGTTCTTTGCCTAATTTATCTTAGAGATTAAGAATTGGTTGTAAAAATCGAAATAAATAAGAAATAAAATGTTTATGCCGTTGACATTTTGAAATAACCGGCCAAGTGCGACTCGGACTTGCGCACGAAGGGTTCCGTACCATTATTTATACAACATTAGACACTATATTATAACCATTATGAAGAGCGAGAAAAAAACAGCAAAAAAAAATCACGTTTGTTGTATGGGAGCCCCCCCTTAAATATTTATTTTATTCTGTTTTTAGTATTTGTTGTTATAGTGGCAACAGAAATACATCATCTATGAAAATTTCAACTGTCTAGCTATCACGGTTCATGAGATACAGACTGGAGACACACAGACAGACAGACAAGGCGAAGTCTCAGTAACCCTAAAAACCAATAAAACAAAAACAAACAACATTGGCGCCTAAACCCAGCAGCGCAAGGCGCATGCGCCCTGGCGCGTGCCTCCACAGAATATCATGTCGACAGTAACTAAAACTTTTGAATTGAGAATGAGAACTCATTAGTTGGGCTGTTCTTCATTGGATCATTCCATAGACATTTATAATCTATAGACAGAGCCTAAGGACATAAAGCCGCTGGCCGTTTTTTGTTTGTGTGCGGTTCTGGATTTGTATTAGTGTGCGTGACTAGGGAAGAGTTGATTGGAGTTGACGCTTCAGTGACGTCACTGTATCAAAACATTGCGGTGTTCTTTACAGTGACGTCACTGTATCATTGTCAACGAGAAATGACAGCCTTCGCACAGTATACAGACACGGTTAGACCACCTCCAGTGTATCATTCCTCCAAGGATCATTCACACCATACTGTCACAAATACGAAGATTTCTCTTTAACCATAATTACGTACAATAACAAAAAAATAATTAATTAATACCTATTCTTGAAATATTCGATCTGTTGATTTCATATCTGTAACGACTTACACAATCTGAAGCCCAGCGTTCTATAGGCGTCTGGTCTCCTTTGTGTTCACATAAATCGACAAAATGTATGGAACAGCTGATTCAGATTTTCTTTTTGCGATTTCAGGGTTGGTCCACTAGTAAAAGTTGTTTATAATGGTCGAGTATAATGGCCCCCTTTGAGGAATGTTGCATAGTAGGAGACATGTTGTATAATCCATCAAAGAATACATGTAATATAAAACAGGACAACAATTTTATTAAAATTAAATGTTCTCACTTGATATTATTTTGATAAAATCAGAATAGGTAAAATATCAAACAAGTTGTATGGATAGGTATTCCATAAAAACGAAAGGTGTGACAAGAGTGTCGGTTAGCATTAAAACTGCTAATTGAGCAAATAAAACCTGAACTGGATTTTGAGTTGTTTTTGTTTTTTATTTCAGACTCAAAAATATCAATCATTTATTGCCTGCGTTTTTTCTTGGGCATCACTTTGGACATGTCACTGTATGGGTACGGATAGACAGCTTTGAAGTTATTTTGTTGATCTTTCACTTGGGACTCCTTATCGACAGGCTCAATTATATCTCCATCACGCTTTTCGCCTCTTGGATCAGGAGGACAAACAAGCGACTCCAGTGATGTAACAGTTGATTGGTTCTGTAGAATTTCTCGAACGGAAAGATCAAGGAATGGTCTATTTTCCAATTCTACGACACTGTGCGCCGAGGTAGAGGGGTTCGCAGCATCGAGGTCCTCGAGAGCAACCTGCTTCATGAGGTCGCGCTGCGACTCACGCGCTTCCATCAAGAATATGCTCTCCTGTTTATTGCCACAACACGATTAAAACAACAGTGACAATCGAATCGTTTGTTTATGTACTAAAATTAAGGCAAGTGGTAAATCTATCACAGATAATATAAGGTCCTACACTTCATACTCGAAATATTTTAAGAGGTACATCTGTAGGTAGTAAAGATGCCAAACAAACGAAAAAAAAAATGATCTGAGTATATTTTTAAAAAAAATAAATTAATTTAAAATTATTTGACATACATTAAAAATATTATTTTCAACATGCATTACGCTAGTTTTTACGTACCTTACTATTAATATTAGAAACAAGCGTAATGGATGTCGAAAATAGTATTTTTATGTGTCAAATAATTTATTTCAAATAATTTTGTTTATTTATTAAAACAAAAAAATACTCAGATTAATTTTTTTTTCGTTTGTATGGCATCTTTACCACCTATAGATGTGCCCCCTAAAATATTTCGAGTATGAAGGGTAGGACCCTATATAAATCACAAGCGACAAGCGACCTTCTGCGGTCGCTAAACAATATAGTTTTAATGGTGTTTTATCCACCCTCATTGATTAGTTAGTTAAAGCGAGTTACAGACAACACGATTTGATTGTCAATTTACTTCAATTTAATTGCAAATCAAATTATGCCGCGTGGAGACCGGATTGGCGATTTATAAGACCAATAAACACTGACAAAGTCGAACTAAACGTGGATATAAATATGCGAGCTTGAGACATATTAGGCTCTCGGCTGTATTCAGCAAATAGTTAATTGACGTTTACCGCAATTTCGGATAATCACTTTAGTTTTTATAAATGCGAAAAATTATCATCTTTTTTGTTGAAATCTGTGAAATATCACAAATTGATTATTCATATATTATGGAGAAAGCGGCAAGCAAACGCTGCCGTCGTGAAGTATAATTCACACCATCTTTTTTCTTATGAAATTTTAACTGATATTTTTTTTAGATTGCACAAGTAGAATGATGATGCTGTATTATTTATAGTTTGTCTAAGCAAAAGTAAAATTATGTTACTAGAAAATTATGGAAAGTTTGTGGGAGGTGATCAAAAATATATAATAAATTATACAAATATATGCAGGTGCTTCTCATTATGTCTCACTGATATACAAAAATAAATAATAATTACCTTCACTTCTTTGGTAGTGTATTGGTCCAGTTTGTCATATATGACCGCATGCAGTCCCATGTCTTTTAGCTGCTTGACGACGCTTTTATTAACGATGTCATCACCCCAACAGAATATGATCAAACCAGCATTTGTTGCCAGCTTCACCTGTTGACAAATGACATATTTGGTTAGTTTTATCATGGAGTCTCATCAGGAAGAAAGGAACATTCGTTAAAATAAATCTCGATAGATGGTGTTATATGTATTGATTTGTCATTGAACTTCGTGTAAAATATAGATCATAAAAAAGTAGACCATGAAAAATGTTTGTCCTAATTTTGAAAAATCCTCAAAGCACGAAAACATTGATAGCCTGAGTTACGGCGGCGGTCAAGTTTTTTTGTATGAGATACATTGTATTATTATCTGTGGTTTTATAATAGCCGGCCGCGTTTCCATGCACGGACATAGCCAATATGGTACCGGTATTGTATTTTAAGGGTTCCGTACCTCAAAAGTAAACGGAATCCTTATAAGATCACCTTGTTGTCCGTTTGTCACCGGACCATAAGTGGAGCCATCTGCTCATAGATGGCGCCACTAGAAGTATGCAGTAGCGCCATCTATGATCAAGATATTATATATCTACTAATATGTAATAGCGGCATAGATGGCGCTATTGCATATTTCGGAACCCTTAGGGCGCGAGTCGTACTCGCACTTGTCCGCTTTTTATTTTACACTATGTACTTGTACAATATCGCATCCGAGCGACATAGAACAAGGATAGAGGTTACTATCATGTATAATATCTACCTGACTAGGATCTCTGAGCAAATCTTCCGTGTGTACAACAATCCCCAATATTTCTGTACTGACTGCACTTTGTACAGCGACCGGTATGGAGGAACATCTAGGATCACGATACGGTTCATATCGTTTTGTGATGCCCTGAAAACAATACAGCCATGCTTTTGCTTACCAAACTGAAACAGGTACAAAAACTTAACTCTAAAACAGTGGTTCCCAACCGGTGGTCCGCGAAAAGTAAATTAAGGTCAGCAAAACAGTTATATCCCATAATAAACGCTCGCAGAATTTTAATTTTTCGCGGGCTTTTTCGATTGGTGTTTGGACCCTAAGGTTCAACCAAACACCAATCGAAAAAGTTCCAGCGGTCCCTGGTCACAAAAAGGTTGGGAACTACTGTTCTAAAACAATACTTACAATAGTTAAAAACATAATAGGGTATTTATTTTGCTTATTTCTGACCATTGTGCAAATATCTGGATTGAAACAGGAAAATACTATGCGACGATCACCGGCATGCTTTAAGACCGTTTCTAAAACCTGAAAATAAAAACCAATTTACCAAAACTGCCTACAAAATAACGTAGGTATCTTCGTATCCAACATGCAAATAAAAATTACAACTATGACAAGATAACTTTTTATAAGTTTAGCTTTTAATATGGTTGTCCAAATTATATTTTTATCGCCAACTAGCTATTGCCCGTGTCAGTAACCTTCGCGGGCGTGCCAACAACAACTCGTACAACATTTCAAGTCAAGGATGAACGATGCGCTAACGCATAGAAGACGAACACATTTTGATATACATACAATATTTATAAGATTTCCGTGTCTTACCTTATCAACGTAAGTATTCATATCAAAGGGGTGGTTTAGTTCAAAGGTACCATCTTTTAACTCCATGGTCCATTTTAGCTCAACATTAAAACCAACATGTGGGTCAATTTTTGTCAGGGTTTCTTCTAAAGTCGGAAAAGGTTGATGTTCTTCTAATTCATCATCGAAAAATAATGTTTCCTGGTTACGACCTTCAACTAAGTGATAAACCTAGAAATTAATAATAATAATTAATGAGAAATGTCGAATATTATTACCAGAGAACGGAACAGGTAGAGTATTATTCACCTAAAATTCAAGGAATTTATCTAGAGTGGATTACGCCCCTCCGAAATCTCGGAATAATAGGTAATCATGACGTTTTCATCCCGGATAAAATTATACTTAATTATTAGGTAAGTGAGCATTTTTTTTTTCTGTACATTGCATTTTTGACCTTTCCAGTGAAATTAACAGCTCATAAAACAAAGGTTTTTAATTTTATTGATTCGATATTATTATAGTTATGGATAGCCTACTATTTTATCTATTGTATAACATCAACAATACTATAAAACTACTACTATGAACTGATAGGATGACCACAATCTGTAGCATAATTTCATTGTTGTCAAGAAGCGTATTGCTTAACATTATGCGAGATGGCGGTCAAACGCAAGGCTATTACCAAATAATAATACTACTTAGCTTACTGTTCTCTGTTTGCGGGGTGTTTGCGTCTTCACAGAGGCGTAGCGTGGACTATGATACACGTGGGCGAAAATGCATCAGCGAGGCCCCTTTTCTTTCGTTCCCAAGATCTACCCAATAGATATATCCTAACATTCCTAACAAACATGCTTTGACACGATATACCTACTCATGATAGTGAAAAAATATAAATTATGGCGCGGTAAAGAGGGGCTTCTTGCGAGGCCCCAAACATACACGCTTATTTGTTGACGTCTTTTTCGAACGTAAAATTATGAAATCAATTAGTCATATGTGGTAAAGTCTGGGCGCAGGCTGGTGAGCAGCGGCCGGTAAGTGCCAGAAACAATCAGTCGATCACATAAAAACGGCAAAACACCCTATACTAACTTGATTACAATGCGGGCAAACGTGGGCCGCCACGCTGTATTGTAAAACGTATCATATGACAATTCGGCTAAACGTTGATCTGCCGTAATACAAAACGGCTTCGTTTTTTAAAATGGCTAGCCGTTACGTAATAATAAGTGAATTCTATAATCGGCTGCGACATAAACATCGAACAACCGCGACCGTGGTGTTTAGGTCAGTGTATGGAAGCACGACAGTAGGTATACTGTCGTGCCTACCAAGTGCAAATATCGCTGGTGCGACAAAACTGTACCGCGAACCACGGAAAATGGAATGCACGTTGTTTTGAAGAACTGTAGCTCGACTTCACTCAAGCACGAAAATACAATACCAAGACATCTCATACGGTAGTAAAGGAAGAAGGGAATGAGGGAGCAGGAACTGCCAGGGAAGTCGGGGGGCGAAGCCCCCCGCAAAAAAATTACGAAAAACCGATAGTCGAAGAATCGCTCAGATTAGGTTAATACGGTGACCACACAATGCACAAGCCGAGCGACTTGAGAGAGCGGTACCACAGCAGCGGCCGGCGAGTGCCAGAAAACATCAACCGATCATATTTGAAATTTTAATTAAAATTTCAGCAATTAATCATGTTCCATTTGACGAAACTCAAAACTACGGATGGCTAAATCATGCTTTCAAGGTCTGAAAGTAGAAGCAGTCGAAGGTTATAGAAACCTTCCACTGCTTGTTCTTAACATTTACGGCGAAATGAGTGTGACGCCAGTCGCTTCAGTACCGTATAGGTACCACATCTACACTGTTACGCAAATAAGACAAAATAATGAAGAATACATACAGAGGGGTGTAATATTCCCGAAACTGTTCACCTATGCGTTGGAGGACGTCTTTTGGACTGGATTGAATAAACCTGATGGCCAAATAGCTGGAACAATTGGATGAAAGGCTGCACAGCCTAAATAATTAACTTAGACAAATCTAAGATCATAGTATTCAGTAGTCTAGTCACTCAAAGTTGTGGAGAATAAAACATAGACACAAAGCTAACAGAGAGAGGGATACAGTTCAGCTAGAAATCGTTTAGTGAACCACGCCAACTCTTCCTTTCGCTTATCCAGTGCGTCCTACCCGAGAAGACATAATTAAGGTGCCGAGACGTGAATGGGTTAGTCCACATACAAAAGTCACTCAGTGAGCTATGTATGAAGTTTCTTCGAATTCTCGTAAAATTCTAGATTTATGTCTTATGGTCAAGCAGCAAGTAATAAGGGCGGCATAACGGCCGCCCCTCTGGGCCGGCCGCCCCGGGCGATCGCCCCCTACGCCCTTAGGGAAATACGTCCCTGATCCTAGGCAAAAAATAACCGAATTTTTCCCCCCCCTGCACCCTCCGTCCCATGCCAGCGGTATCCCAGGGTACTTTCTTTTTTGGATTTTACCATGGATTTTTTCATCATCATAGAATATTAAGTATACATATTATATGTATAATAAAATATTTCACTAGAAATATGCAAAAGCGCTATCTATGGGCTACATGCCGCTCAATAGCGCCATCATGAACAAGATGGCTGGCGCAAGATACCGATTAATAGCGCCATCTATGAGCAAGATGGCGCTATTACATACGTCTTCTAGTAGCGTGTGACAGACGAACGACAAAGTGATCCTATATGGGATCCGTTTTACCTTTTGAGGTACGGAACCCTAAAAAACGTGTACGGTCGGGGAACCCCCGTCAGGAATGAAGTTCCTTACGTCTCGTATATAATTTTAATTATAAGGTCCTACCCTTCATACTCGAAATATTTTAAGAGGCACTTCTATAGGTGGTAAAGATGCCGTACAAACTTTTTTTAAATATATTAATAAAATTTTAAATAAATTATTTGATACATAAAAATTCGAAATTCGAATAAAAGTAACAAAACATTGTGTATAGGCCGACCATTTAATACGCGTATCGCCTAAGGGGGTAGAAGGGAGCGAGGGGAGATGTTAGCGGATGGGTGAAAGGGGTGCGCGGAGCAGAGAGCTTATTGACTCCGTGTGTAGCGTTACCCGCCCCCGCTCCCTTCTTACCGCAGGCGATACGCGAGTTAAACGGTCGGCCTATAGTTATAAATACGGCTTATATCATTTAGCAGTAAGGGGTTAACGTTCCAGATTGTAAGGACTGTCTGGTTATTACCAGACAGTCCTTACAATCTGGTTACTTTATGAGTTTCACTAAAATGTAAAATTAGGTACGCGCACGGCCGCATGCAGTGCGGTCGCGGGGGTGAAGTGCAAGCTCGTCCCATTCACTGAAGGTCGCTAGCCTTTATAGTCGCCTTAAAGTTGAAACCAAATAGTAGATTGTAAATAGTAGATGTATGCCAGAGGTCACGGGTTCATATCCCGCTCGTGACATTCGACTTTTGAGAATTCTCTTAAATATTTAATAACAAATAGTAGATTATTCACCAAGGGGATAAAATAGTGTCTTGTCACCAGCGGACTAGGACTAACTCTCGAGCGAAGAGACCAAGCAAGACACACATTCCCAAGGAAAATACTCTACCCTTGCTTACCTTACCATCCCTACCAGGAAGGGTAGAGTATTCTCCTCGGGAATGTGTGTCTTGGTCTCTTCCCTTGAGAGATAGTCCTAGCATGCTTAGTTACGCTCAGGATTAATTAAAGCACCCAGTGACGTCACTGACGAAGTTGTATGGCCGGCCGCCAGTTTTGCAAAACCAGCTATAAATAACATGCTATAAATTCGTTATTTCTGAATGGATCTTTGTCATCCAAAAAACAAATATCTATATTTTCTACTGAACACGGCACAGTGCTTGAAAGTCTAAGATTTGATTGAGTGAGCCATCCTCATTTTGAATTTAAAAGTACTCTAATACAATACTTACACATCTAAATAAAATTAAAATTCAGTGTCTACGCCTCATACTTTTTTTTAATTTGTCTTTGAATCCACCGGGCATGAAAAGTGTTTAGGAGTCTGAAAAGATAGCAGATGACCTCTCCAGTCGACCATTTCAATTTGGCATATGATGCACCAAACACCCTGTATACTGACAAAGCTTACCTTAAGTTTCTGTAGGTGTTCTAACGTCAAATCCTTCACAGGTACTTCTAACATTTCTGTTCGTTCAGCTTCCCTCTTTCTTTTCATTGATATACATACATAAAAATCATGATAAATAACAGGCACCATATCTTTGCTTAGTTGAACATCAAATTCTAGCAAGTCTGCACCACTGGCAGCTGCTTTTTTAAGGGAAGCTATGGTATTTTCACGAATTGCATCTCCACTGCAAATGATCAAAATTATGTTACATTTAAAATTAATGCAAATAGAATAGAACAAGATCGATCTCACTATCTAACCCGGCGCCGTTGAAGAAGGGTAAGTGTGACCCTACGCTTTTTGATTTGGCTGCAGTTTTATTGTCTGTGTCTGCACGTTGCTCAGGTTCTCAGTAGCTGCAGTTTAAACCTTCCCCTTGCCTATACACACCATTGCTCAATCGACCGGAGCTCGAGCACGGAGATAAGAGTGCTCAAAGTCAAAAAAGGTAACCCTGGCTCACCGTCAGTGTAACAATTTCGTGCCATTTTATGTTGACTTTTTTTTTTGTTCTTTTTAAGGTTTTTTTTTTTGATGAAAATGACAATTAATAACAACATTCACTCCATTTACTTTTGGAATCACCAGATGAGGATAATTGTTCCGTGGGTAGTGAAAACGTGGATTAAGTTAGTGAGAAAACATAAAATATTTGTTTAGGACTGATTATTATGCATATCGGCTGGTACCTACCCTGATGATCTAAAAACTACCATAGTAAAACCACTCTTAAAGAAAGATAAAAAAGAACTCATGGAGTCATACAGACCCATAGCGCTAGTGCCGGTATTTTCTAAAATTTTTGAAAAGTATATACATGAACAAATATATAAGTACCTTGAAAAGAAAAACATATTAACTGAAAATCAAAAAGGTTTCCGTAAAAAGAAAACAATTAATATGGCCATTTATGATTTCGTGGAGAAAGTAATAAGCAATGTAGATAAAAAGATACCTGTGTGCGCAATATACTGCGATATGACTCAGGCCTTTGACTACGTCAGCCATAACATACTACTTAGCAAACTAGATGCCTATGGCATAAGAGGCAACGTTCTACAATTAATAAACTCATATCTAAAAAACAGAAATCAGTATACAGAAATTACAAAAATTGACAATAAATCTAAGAGAGAAGTAACTTATAAATCTAGTCAACGCAAAATTCTATATGGTGTACCTCAAGGCAGCGTATTGGGCCCTCTGCTATTTATTTTGTATATAAATGACTTACCTCAAGTGACAGCCCATCCTATGTCTTTATTTGCCGATGACAGTACCGTTACTGTAGAATGTACAAATGTAAATAATTATGAAAGTGAAATAAATGAGACACTCGTGTCAATCATCTCTTGGTTAGATAACAATAACCTAAAAATAAATATATCCAAAACTAAACTAATGCATTTTAGTCAACGCATAACTCCTCCAAATGTTAATATACAATATCAGAATAATAGTATCTGCCGCGTAGACACGTCAAATTTTCTTGGTATAACAATTGACGAAAGATTAGACTGGAAAGCTCACATAGAAACTCTGGGGAAAAAACTAGGTACATCTGCGTATTTATTATTTAAACTAGCACCCATTTTGAATACAGATGCTCTGTTAACAGCTTATCATGGTATTGTTAACTCAATTTTAAGATTTGGTATAATATTCTGGGGAAATTCTACCAATAAAGATAAATAATCTTCAAAATGCAAAAAAGATGTATCAGATCAATGTTTAAATTACAATGTACAGACTCATGCCGACCTTATTTTATTAAGTATCATATTTTGTCATTACCATGTCTATTTATATATGAGGTCGCTGTTTTTTACCCGACTGCGAGACGCAAAGGAGGGTAATGTGTTTATCAGTCTATGTATGTATGTATGTATGTATGTATGTATGTTTGTTTCTATGTGGCGTTCTAGAGACCAAATGCGTAGGCCGATTTTGATAATTCTTACGTCAATCGATTCGTCTTAACCTTGCGAGTGTCACTAAAGACATAACAGTAATCAAAATTCACCACAGCGACAACCAGACGCCATATTGTCAAAACGAAAAAAAAAAAAGTTGATGAACTATGTCAAGTGGGGTGTCGTTGAATAGGTATTTTAAAATCATCTTTAGGTTCCTTTTATCATTTTTCATTTTAAATAATAGTTTAGGATATATAACGATTTAAAGTTGTTTAACAAAGCAATCATTCTCGCTAATTCTTACTTATTGATTTAAGTTTTTATTACAAGTATTAACGATATACAAACAAAAAAGAAGATTACGAAAACATACATTAAAAACTAAAAAGTGAAAAATAAAAATAGTAAATTAAAAATTAATAAAACCCGACTGCCAAAAAACAACTAAAAAGTTCAAAACAAGAGCACTTTTCAAGCAGTCTGATGCAGTTGGTGGCATAAAATCTAAGATTTAACACAAATAATTGCCACCAACTGCATCAGACTGCTTGAAAAATGCTCTTGTTTTGAACTTTTTAGTTGTTTTTTGGCAGTCAGGTTTTATTAATTTTTAATGTTAAGACAAATCCTAACTTATTCAGACGATTAAGTGAAGTTAATAATCGCAACCGTCGTAATAACGACAGGCTATGTGTGAGAATGGCTAATACGGCACTTCTTCACAAAAGCGTTTTCTGTATAGCGCCGATAATTTATAATAAAGTGCCAAAATCTATCAGAGACTTAAACGTTAATCTTTTTAAAAAAAGGCTTAAAAACTACTTAACTGTGAAATGTTATTACAGTTTAACAGACTTTTTGACAGATTTAAACTAAAAATATTGTGTCTATTTTACTTAAAGTGTGTATTTTACTTGTTTCTCAATTATTATATATTTTTTTAATATCTACTGTGCGAATATTGTACACCCTAGCGGTATATTGCAGTGATACCTTTATAATATTATTGAACACCTGTATTTGTACTTACCTGTGATAAACAATAAATAAACTATTCTATTCTATTCTATTCTATTCTATGACCCATTTTTCGTTCCGCAAACTTCGGAGATAAGGGTGGTATCAAGAATGGTAATTTTTCAGACATTTTTCGTCATATGTCGAAAACTGTGAGACATAAAATTAAATAAAAATATATTTTGAAATGGGCAGATCAAGCCCTTTCATATGATATGCACTTGACCTAGTAACCCCACTTTAAAATTCCGGACCCGCACTCCGGCCCATTTTGCAATGAAAATAAAAATATTTTTTGACTTTTTTCATTTGCAATAAAGTTAAGCAAGCATTCTTTATAACTGTTCCAAATTTCAAGTCGATAGCATTAGTAGTTGCTGAAATAACCAGGTGTGACAGACAGACAGACGAAGTCGTACCATAAGGGTTCCTTTTTTACCATTTTGGTACGGAACCCTAAAAATCGCGATTGAGGCTGCTGCGAAGGCGAGCCTTTTCGATATAGCAAACGTAGGGTCATAATCCTTTTTGATATAGCAAACGTAGGGTCATAATGACCCCTCCTCAACGTCGACTGATACATTTACCACCACAATGGCGCCGGGCTAAATATCAAAACATACATCTATATTCTATTTTTTTAGAATCTAATAAGGTAAACAAACAGGTAAATAACTTGTTTAGTGATGTCCAATCGTAGTGCCAATTACAGTTCAATTAAATAATTGAATGATTCGATTTTATAGATAAACGTTTTTTTTTTATTTCAATTGATTTTATTGATCTATATTAAGTACCTAGGTACTAGGGAATGCAATCTCGATCTCGCGAGGCCGAGATCTCGCGAGATCTCGTCCATATTTACGAGATTAAATCTCGCCCAATTTCTGCACGAGATCTCCCCAGATTGCGAGATTGAGCGGGGTAGCATAATCCGTGTGTGTAACTGCCTATCTTCTAAAGAAAAACGCTTATAGGAAAACTGAAGTAAAATGTCTATGAAGATCGATTTTCATCCCACTGTGCCTCGGCCCGTCCTAAATCCTCCTAAAAATAATGTGTTTGATTGCAAATGAATTTCACATTGTTTTAAACATATAGACAAATTTCGATTTATTAATCGATTACAAATATTTTAATTGAATAAATTGAACTATGTTTTTCGAACAGCACTCAAGACCATAGATAATATATTATTTTTTATCTGTATTCTAACCTCACTTTTCGTCTAAGAAAGTCTAGGATATTTCTTCTATTTTTCAAATACAATTATTTAATGCTAATCAAACAAATGTAGTTGGAAAAAGTGGTGAGGTATCAAGCTGAAACCTTCAACATACGGATTAATGTGTTACGAATTCCATTTACTGAGTGTTTGTGTGATCATTATATCGAAATTGGGTTTGTTTACCTTCTTATTAGATTCTAAAAAAATAGAATATAATTCAATAGTTCAAATTACTCACTCTTTTGTTTTAAAGCTAGCGCCTAATCCTCTATGTCCAACCTCTAGACCAGTCCAGGTTGGATCCCAATATTTTGCAAATGATATCTTAAGGTTACAAAGCTGCTCAGGCATAGGCTTGACAATTAAAAATCCAATATTTACTGTTCCTAAAGGACGATGTTTCACATTGCATGTCACAGGCAGATCCAATGTACCCTCAGATGACTTTAACATATTCGGCAATACATATGTGTAGCCCACATGGCATGGAGGGTCTTCAGATGCAGCACGACTACTGTAGGAATAGAAATCCACAAGATATGCAAAAGCATTTATATCTTGAGTCGTAACATTTATAAGTAACACATCATCTGGATTGTAGGCTCTCCCAAACTGCTCCTGTGGCTTCATAACGCAAATAGATGGATCATTGTGGAGCGTAGACACATCAACAAGGACTTCTGATGCAACACCTCCTATATCCATGCTATGGGATGAATCATCTGCCTGTGCTTCAGTCCCAAAAGATAATTTAACAGGTGTAATTGTTATGTTCAAAATTCTTTTAGCCAGGCAACTGTGCAGTCTCAGTGGGTTATTCATGAATTTGAACTGCAACAATGTAGCTGCTGTGAGCCAACCAGAGCAAACCATCTGTTTGTCACCATAATTGCCATATGTATCAGTAAAAGGCTGTTGACACGTTTCTTTAATAATCCGTGGCTGTTGATGCGTTTCCCATTGGCGAATGGTGATTTCGTTAAGGTTAACTTCATTCAAGATACATTTACCATATCGATACAATATGTCACAAGTGTTTGGAATCGTCATGGATTTACACCACAAATCTGTACCTTCTTTATGGTTAAGCACAACTATTTTGTTATGGTCCCACTCACCAAGTTCTGGAGTACTTCCAGTAATGAACATTTTTTCTTTGGGTCCCACATCTGGCGCAGATACCGTGAAAGTCCATTGTTGTGATGTTACTTCACCTACCGACTCTGGTTGTTTAGCGAACATTTTTTTTGGTGGTTTGTATTTAGGTTTTTTCGGGTCGTCTAAAAAAAACCAGCGTTGCATCTTGTTACGGTGATTGGTAATTATTTTTTTATACAATACATTGCAAATAATAGATTTAAGCATATACCTACGAAAAAATACACACCAGAAAAATAAAAACACTAAATGGACATTATTCTCGGACTTTTAAATTATTGTTTGCAGTGACTGACCTTTTCTTCAGTGACTTGACAGTTGACAGTTCCGACTTTTTTTTTTTTTTTTTTTTTTTTTAAATTACCCCGAAGGGAAGGCTATAGTCTTTCGACCATATTGCCTAGTCTTACGTCCAAGTATTTTCTTTCGTGATAGGTTTTAAAAAATAATGTCTTTCGTATTTTTCTATCTAATTTAATTTTTTAAGTTTTCATTAACTGTCTATAGGTACTAGTCTTTTGACCATATTGCCTAGTCATACGTCCAAGTATTTTCTTTCGTGATAAGTTTTAAACAATAATGTCTTTCGTATTTTTCCATAATTAATTTTAAGTTTTCATAAACTGTCTATCCATTTTTCATAGTTTTATGAGTCATATCCATTTTTGTCAAATCCAAGGTGATTAAACGTCATTATAATGTCAAGTCAAACGACTTGTTTGGTCATACATGTCAAATTTTAGGTTAACTATCTCCTTTCCTTTTAGAAAAAACTTAACCTATAAATATTATTAACTAGGTAGAGGTTTAAATAAAATATAATACAATTATAGTATACATAAAAAACACTAAATGTAACTTAAATTTCATTTACAGTCTCTGTTATAAATTTGTACAAATATATATATGTTGAGGCATTCATTAGTAACTCCTGAATGCATTGCGGGACCTTATCAGGTTTTTTATAGATTTTTAGAAGCTCATCCGACAACACAAGGCGCTGAATGTTGAAAGACGAACACTCAAAGAAGATATGATGCAAAGATTGAACTTTTTGTGATTGACAGTACTCACAGTAAGGAGAGTTGACCATTCTAAGACGATGAAGATGATAATTTAAACGACAGTGACCAAAACGCAAACGACAAATAAATGAATAAAACTTTCTATTTATAAAACTGCTATTTCTGCAAAACCAAGGTGTGGAGTTTATTTGATTATCTAGATAGGCATACCAGGTGCCTTTATTTTCTATCTGTGTGTATTGATAAGAATGTCTCCCCCATGATTTACACATACGCTGTCTTATAAGACTAACAGCATCTGTATGCGGTATGGAAACACTCATATCAGCATCAGCATTTGGAATTAGTTCACCTAGATCAACAATTTTTTTGGCCAGATAATCAGCCTTTTCATTTCCTGCAACGCCAATGTGTGAAGGCACCCAAAAAAATTTAACTTCGATATTGGAAAGAAACAGTTCAACCCATAGTTCTTTTATTATATAGATTATGTAGTTAGTGTTAGCATGTAATTTATTATTAGCTAGATTTTTCAGAACACTCATGCTGTCACTTACTACAACCCACTTGCTGTGACTTGAATTGCAATTTTTTATATGTTTCAGAGCACTCAAAATAGCAACAGCTTCAGCTGTAAAAATACTGGCATTTTTATCAATTTTTTGACCAAGACCTATATTTGAGGTGGGCTCATAAATAGCGAAAGACACAGCATTATCATTTTTGGAACCATCACTATATACAAATTTATGATCTGACCACGCTGACAACACTGCATTAACTTCCTCTTTTGAGGACAGGTCCTTTTTATTTTTTATAATTATATTTATGTCTGGAAATTTTGCATTATAAGCTCCTTGATAACAGGGCAAAATATGAGATGATTGATGAATGTTTATATTTTTAATGAAATTTATGAAACTATGAATATCCTGTAACATATAAAATGGCTTTATACCTAAGCTAGAATTGGAATGCAACAAATTGTCCAAGAGACTATTATTAGTTACACTAAAAAGTTTTAGTATAAATCTTTCTTTTAAATAATCAAACCGGATTCTTAATGGTGGAATATTACATTCAATCTGCATTGCATTTATAGGAGTACTTCTGAATGCCCCAGTTATAACACGCAAGCATTTATTTTGTAGAACATCTAGACTATTTACAATTTTGGTATCTGCAGCAAAACAGTAAAAACCATATTCAAAATGGCTGTGAACCAAAGACTTGTACAGCAATAACAAAATTTTTGGGTCTGCACCCCAGTATGAACCAGCCAAAGATTTCAATATATTATAAGCTTTATTTGCTTTACTAATTATATGTTTGATATAATTATTCCAGGTTAAATTATATGAAAAAAGGACCCCTAAAAATTTTACTTCCTGTGAATTGGGCAATGCACAATTGTCATATTGCACGGGAGGCATATTATGACACTGTTTACCAAACACAACAACTTTGGACTTTGATGGATTGACATTCAGATCAAGGTAAGAGAAATATTTACATAAATTTGACAAGGCATCATTGACTGTATGAACAACCTGTGATAAATTGGTTCCGGAAGCGTAAACAACTAGATCATCTGCAAATTGTAAATTTTTTACTTGAGACCCTAAAATTAAATTTAATCTACGTATATACAATATAAACAATAAGGGAGATAATATACCTCCTTGACAAACTCCTTTTGAAGCAAGTCTAGGACCATAAAGATGTCTATTAAATTTAGCAAATACTTTTCTATTGCTGAGAAAATTTCTGACCCATATTATAATTTTTGCAGGGATTCCTATTTGTAATAGTTCATGACATAAAATGTCTATATTTACACTATTAAAAGCCCCAGCCACATCAAAGAAGACTGCAACCAAATTATTATTGGCTAATAAAGAGTTATGTATATCAAGCTGCAATTGACAGATACTTTCCCTAGCAGACCGATTTCTACGAAAACCAAATTGATTAGAGGGTAGAATATGATTTTTTTCAACATAAAACTCTAAACGCTGCTTCAACAATTGTTCAAATAGTTTACCAACACAAGAAGTAAGTGCTATGGGACGATAAGAATCGGGACATAATTTGGGTTTTTCTGGTTTTAAAATTGGTACAAGACAATCCACTTTCCACTCTTGAGGTATAATATTATTTTCCCATAACATATTCAGGACTTTAATGAATGTTTTAAAACCAGTGATGCTAAGTTTTTTAAATAATATGTATGGCATTCCATCAAGACCATATGTAGTGTCCCTTCGAGAGGAGATGGCAGATATTAATTCACTGATTGTAAAAGGATTAAGTAGAAAACTATGACTGGAGTTAGTACTATTATTAAACAAAGAGTTTGGGGTATGTGAAACAAAATCTGGAGTGTATTTCTTCAAAAAATCTAAAATCCATGCATCGTTTTCATGACTATTAAAATTATATGTTTTGTTATATTTGCGCATGAATTTCCATATGAAAGATATTGGTGTACATCTGTTGAAAGTTTCACATAGAGACATCCAACTTTTTTGACGTTCTGTTTTAATAATTAATTTTTTAAGTGCTCGAAGTTTTTTGAATAGGATATAAGTTTCTTCTGATGGATTGTTTTTAAAATTTATGTAAGCTGTTTTAAAATTTGATACAGCCTCTGTACACTTTTGATTCCACCAAGGAAGGGAAGTTTTTCTAATCTTATTTGTAGGACATGAATGATTGCCGGTATTTTTAATGACATTACAATTTGGAATAGAATTAGCAGCAGCTGTCTGTAAAATTTTACAAAAATTATGATATGAATCAAGAGGACATATAATATCTGTTTTGAAATCAACTAATAATTCATCCACATTATTACTATACATTTGCCAATCTACCTTTTTGTAATTTGGGTAGGTGGGCAAATGTTCAGTACTTGAACAATTTCCACAAGAATCGTTATTTTGACTGTTACTAAACACTACTTTTATAATTGCAGGAATGTGATAACTACTACCAAGAGGACTATCATGTACTTGCCATTCACAATTAAGTGCCAATGATGAAGAAACCAAAGACAAATCCAGCGCATTGGGACGCCATGTTAGAGAGCCAACCGTTGTTGCCTGACCATTATTAAGCAAAATTAAATTATTTTCGTCAATGACTTCTAAGACATCTCGACCACGTGGAGAGTCAGAACCACAACCCCAAGATGTGTGATGAGCATTAAAGTCCCCAGCAAATATAAAAGGACCAGGGATCGACTTAACCAATGAATCAAAATTAACCTTACTGAAAGCTGGATTAGAATTTAAGGGACTATAGAAACTAACTATACTCAACTCCTTATTATTAACTGTGATTTTTACACAAATATTTTGTAATGAATTGTCAAAATAAGTGTTAATTTTATTAAAAATAATACTTTTATGAATTATTATGGCAACTCCGTTGTGTTTGTTACCACAATCATTTCTTTCAATATTGTAATTTTTTATTTTAAAATTTTGATCAGATTTGAACCATGTTTCACTAATTATTGCAATGTGAATATTGTGTGTATAGAGGAAATTGGTAAATATAAGTTTGTTGCTATTAAGACTTTGTGCATTCCATTGCATTATGTTTAAATTTGATATATCCATTAAGGAGATGAAGGAATTTTAGTACTTAAAGTTTTTTTTAGGACCTCTTTAATTGATGATGTGTTTATAGGGACATCTTTATTGCTAACTATTTTGGTAATTGTCTCTACTAAAATATTTATAAATTTATCGGATTTCATTAAATTATTAATCTGTACATCTATATTTTTTGCTGTTAAAGCTGGGAAAGCGTTAGTATTAAAAAGATCAGAGTATGTGGCACTTCTTGACTTTATTTTATTTTCTTCTATTTTTTGTTTTTTTAAAGGACAAGATGAGGAGATAGCTATGTGATCGCCCTTGCAGTTTGCACACTTAGCATCCTTTGGATCGACCTGACAATTCTTAAAATTATGGTTTAATGTACAGATTGAGCAAACCTCGGTATTGCGACAAAATTTAGCAATATGTCCATACCGAAGGCACTTTAAACATTGTTTTACCGGTGGGATATATTTGCTTACCTCGTGGCGCCATGAGTCTAGATATATATAAGGAGGGAGAATGGTGGAGGCGAAGGTAACAGCAACTGCCTGCGTTGGTACAAATTCGACACCGCTGAAACCCTTTACCCTGCGCATGAAGCGCCTGACTTGAATAACATTTTTAGAACTGCCGATCAATGAAAATATTTCCCTATTGGACATGTCGACGGGGACTGAGGTGAGGACCCCAGTTATCTCTGTGTCTGTGGCAGGGATGGAAGCTTTTAATGTTAATTGATCTAATAATTTTTTATTTTTAATAAACATATTGGCGTTATTCGGCAAATCAAAAGTGATGCCGACCTTGTATTTGTTGATGGAGCGCAAATGCATGACTCCTGAGACTCCATGCTCACGTATTCCTTTGGATAGAGCCATACGGTCCCTATCACTAAAAGGTTTGTTTTCTTCGATGTGATTGAGGAATACAACCAACTCTTTTTGCTGGTTAATATCCTCAGGGTAGTTGCGGGTGTAACCTTTGACTTTATAAATTTTATATTTTTCTTTTGGGTCCTTGTCAGCAGCATTTTCCCTAAAAGAAAAGCAAGTGACCGCCGATTCCCCTGAGTCAGAATCGGTGGATAATACCTGCTGGGGATCCGGAGGCGGTTCCCCCTCCTTCCTTTTTCTCTTCTTAACCATCCTAGTCCTACTAATAATTGTTATTTAAACTAACTAACGCTTAGCACTAACTATTAATAAATATTTACAGAGATATTTGTGAATTTACAAGTAAAAAAATTTAAAATCAAAAAAGCGCGCCTTCACTCTTTCACGTTTTCCCGCCTTTCCAGTTCCGACTTCCATTTTTTTTTTTTTTTTTTAATTAATTACCCCGAAAGGCAACTTCCAAGCAAAATAATGATACCATATTTACACTAATAGTGTTGGGGCACTGAACGAATTTGAGAAAAGAACGAATTATAAAAATAGTTAAATTAAATAAATATTAACAAATCTATATATTTGTGAATTCTAAAAATGCCACAGCCATGCTTATGCATATATTTTACCATATATAGGGTACCTACCCTTCATACTCGAAATATTTTAAGAGGCACATTTATAGGTGGTAAAGATGCAATACAAACGAAAAAAAAAATTTATCCAAGTATATTTTTTTGTAAATAAATTAATTTTTAATTATTTATCACGCAAAAAAAATACTAGCAACTTTTTCTTAACACCATCCATTACGCCGGATAGGTAGCATGCGCGCGCACCGCACCGTACCTACGTAGCGCCAGCGCTACTCAGCTGCACCTCGCCCCGCGCGCGCATCAGTCTCCTGAGCGCACTTTTCACATTTTCACGCGCCCGGCCTCGTCCCCGTCCAACAACTCGTCGAACTATCGGTATACGAAGAATTCAATGTTTTACGATTCTGTGCTATGACGAGAGTTTTGAGAGCACAAGTCCTTGTCTTGGAGTAAAATGGTCGCAGTGATCGTTAGTTAAGTGATGGAAACACATTGTTAAAAGTGCAAGGATCTATGCAGTGGGATAACTAATAGGTAGGTACCTATTTGCAATCGACAGTCGCAAACTGGCCCGTGTCGCATCTACCTACTAAAATTTTACGTAGGTAAAATAAACATGTTTTAAAAATAAACTAACTTCATACGATACGTACCTACAACGTTCTACTTACATAGGATAGGTACCTAATCAAATTATTGTATCAATAATTCGCCAGTTCAAAGCCTGATGAAGTGTGATGAGGAGTTAGAATCAATAGTAGGTAGGTATTATAGCAAATCGTGAGTTAAAAGCGGTTTTGAATTTGATGTCTATCTCTGGCTAAATACCGGTGCAAGGTTTATTAAGTTACGTAACTATGATTTTTGATAAATAAAGCCGTCGGTATGCATTTAGACTTCCTACAGTTCACATCTGTATGAGTGCAGAACTATTCAACCAACAAATAGCAGCTCACGGATGCAACTCGACTTGACTAACGCGTGTAGGTAGGTAGGTACCTAAGTTGATTACATGAGCTATAAAATTTAGCTGTCGAAAACTCTAAAATCGGACAAAATAATACGAAACTGGATCTCACAAGTCCCAATTTATTACAACACAAGTAGGTGTGTAACCTGACAGAGGTCATTAACTTCTGCGAGTTCCTGCGTTCGCTTGCCGCCAGCGCGGGGTCGCGCGGGCAGACCTCAGCTGGTCAATGATGCGCGTCAGAGAAAAGTTTTATGCAAAATATGTCAAGCTTTTTAACAATTATAATAATTACGTCATTATGAAAAAGTTTGATTTCACTATTAATTTTTAGCTACAAAGCATCTATGGCAGGTGCCATAGATGCTTTGTAGCTAAAAATTAATAGTGAAATCAAACTTTTTCAAAATTAATAGTGAAATCAAATATTTTAAGAGGTGTATCTATAGGTATAGATACACCTCTTAAAATATTTCGAGTATGAAGGGTGTGACGGAGTCATCCTTCTTTCATCATTTAGTGCTGGCAATCTTCCATTGCTGGCCACTTCATTCATCCCATTCTTCTAAATTCGGTTTAGATTTTAACTTTAAATTTCAAAATTAGAACATCTCATATTTTTTTGCATTGTTTCGTCATTCTTTGTCTGGTCTCCAACGACATCACTTGTGACCGCTGAACCGCAGTACTGTTATTATTTATTACCTACTACTTATTTATCGAGTGTGCAAAGCTATAAGCAAATAGTCTCTTTTTGTAACAGTTATTTTTATACCTCTGTGTAACGTTATAAAGTGCAAATATACAACCTACGTCTCATAATATACCTCTCCAACCATCCTGCAGTGTTTTATTTAAATATCAAGATTTGTGTCTGTGGAGGCTCCCTCTCATAGCTAGCCGAGGCTGAGAGGTCAGAGGAGGGAGGCACTCTGCGACAAGGGTAGGACCCTATATAAGCGTATCGTATTCAAAATCATAATAAATCAATGAAAAGTACATTACAGAAGTACATAATTCAGTACATTCTTTTTTTCACATCACTACCTTTTATTTGTTAAAAAGTGGTATCCCTCCAATTGTCAAGTCACTGCAAACAATAGGATGTTGGACTAATTTTGGGAAATGGTTTTATCTTCATTACATTAAAAGCACACTACATTGATATTTCAGGGAGATCTACTGTATTATCAATAAAAATCATAGATAAAGTTTTAATTTCTAAAACCGCTCCAAAAACGCTGTTTCTGACACAAGTGACGTAATACGCAAGTAAACGTTTAGTTTTTATCAACATAACCTAAAATGAGATTTCACAAAACTTCTGAATGATCATACATAAAGATTTGTAATTAAATATAATGGTAGGTAGGTACTCACACTGCTGTTTTAACTTTTTTAAGTTCCGCAACATAATAAGCAGCGTTATTCTTAAAGAAAAGTGCAACCATAAATGCGTATATCTTAGGTAGGTTGTATCAGCTTTAGACATGTGCCCCTCACTCATGAGTCGCCTCATTTGAGGTACTCGTGATCGCAAATTGAAAGAGTTACTCGAATTTCAACATCGAACAACCTCACTCGTTCACACGTCCTCAAATTGACACTAGAATTTAGAAAATCATGTCGCGACTCGCGAGTGTGTGAGCGAATGAACCAATGAGGTTGGAGGCAAAGATAAATACAACTAGTACGAGGTGATGTCAGTGGAATGTAATTTAATAAAAAATCTAATTCCTAACGAATTTTAAAGTAATTATTTTTATTTTCGTAATGGCTCTAATTATGAATTTTAAAAGTTTTGATATAACATTGGTAATTGAGTGGCATTGGTTCGTTTATTTAGGCGCGCTACATTTTTTGAGCGAAAGAAAATGATGTGTGTGAACAAGATGTCAACAATCCCGCGCTTTGTGTAGGTATGGCGCGCTGATAAGCCTCGCGCACGCGCGACTCGCTGCCTCGGTTCGCCTCGTTATGCGAATACGCCGTCGAACGACTCCTCACCTTAAATGAGGGGTACCTCGTGAGGACCTCGCGAGGTAAAACGAGGTACTCCCTCATCCTCACATAAAATTGACGACTTACCCATGTCTAATCAGCTTGCACAAAATTTGACTCCATTTTGAGATTCGATATGAATATTTATGCCACTAGATAGAAGATTTCTATGAAAACAGCTTCAGAAATAGCTCAAAGATCGAATATAGCCCAGAAAACATAAAATGCAAACTACAAACAATCTGTCAAAGCCGTGCTTACTCCAGTGTTGCCAAGCTAGATTTTCATTTCACCCCAATGCCTGATTAATTTTACCCTAAAATCATAACTATTTACACAAAAATACCCTAAGGCTAAAGTTTTGGTTTTAGATATACAATAAAACAAGATCTTTCTTAATCAATGGTCATATTTCACAATAAAAATACTCTGAATTTGTTTAACTCAAATTCAATTCAAATACTTAGGTACACACGGCTACACATCAAGCTATACATTCCCAGTTTACACTGACCTCTCACTGTAAGGAAATCCTATACAATGCGAGATCAGCTTATACTGGAAATTATAGCTTGATCTGTAGCCGTGCGTACATACAGGTATTGCTTACTAAAAAGCCCATAAACGTTAGAGTCTGGCAAACGAAAGCTGGTCCTGAAAAAGAGCGGCAAATTAAAAAAAAACACATTATGGTATCACTAAGCACAGTAGGAATAAATTGTGTTGATACTTGACAACAAATAATATGTTAGGGGCGGATTTTTCAATTGTTTGAAAAATAAATGCGGTGGTTGGTTTGACATATATTTTCTACACAAAAGATGCCAAACAACCACATCTATTCCTCAGAAAAAGTTAACTGACGATTGAAAAATCGAACGTAAGTAAAAAATTTACGTAATTATGTTTTAATTGGTTTTAATTTTACGTAGATTAATTTGTTATAAAGATTCTATTTAATTAATAAATCATTTATTACATAATTATGCGAATAAGGTAAATATGACAATTTGAAATATTTATTTAGTATAAGTATCAAAACTATATCTGGTAAAATAACCCTATAAAGAATGTTGCCATGTAAAAAGTTTCGATTAAATCTCAGGCTCAGCTTTCGTTTGCCAGACTCTAGTAATCATAACAACAATACAAAATCTAACCTTAAAATTTTACCCTCAAGTTCACCCTAAAGAATTCTTAACCCTAAAAATAAGTTGGCAACACTGGCTTACTTGCATGTGACGTCACTAGAGAGCAACAGGCCGTTCTTGTCACAGCTACAATAACAAAAAATATTACATTTTATTTTCGTGTAAATTGCTTAAAATATACGTATTTTAGTTGAAAATCAAGTGAAATAAGTTTATTTACGCTATGAACTGATAGGATGACCACAATTTTCAATGTTGTCAAGTAGCGTAATAAAAGTCCAAGTAGTTTTTTTTAAAAAGCGCGGGAAACTTCGAACTTGGTGGACGCGTCTTTTTTTATATTTTATATCGTCACCTCCACGGCAAACTAACGAATCTGCAGTTCTTGTAAATTTGACATTTCTATAAAAAACTACACCTTATGTTGTACTATAATAAGGTGTCAAATCAAACAGTATCTGACGGTTAGACAAATCCTATAGTACGAAATTACGAATCTTCATTTTTTTTGTGATACGCCCAAATTAAGGCCCCGGTATACGCCAACGGCCTTGAGTGATTTGGGCGGTATAGCTTGAGTGTTCTGCGCTGAGCTCAAGCAACGCGACTTACATCCACCGAGCAATACGACTCGCCTATCAAGGAGCGCGCTGTGCAGAATTAGACGTATTATTACTTTTTAGTATCTAAAATATAAAATAAAAAAAAAGTAACAGGCAATATTATAGGTCACATAGTCTTTTCACACAAAACAAATCATGAAAATATCAGCGATTTTAAAGTAATTACGTTTTTATGTTTTGGGTAGACACGAATTCATGAATTTATTTCATTAAGTATTTTACTACAATAGTTAAATATTCACAGGTACGATTGATGTATATATGTTCTAGTTTAACATAAAAAAATTGCACAACTAACCTGCATTATTTGACGGCGAAATAAGAGATTTAAAACTGGCCGTTACCATTTACCTTCGCCTAATTGATATCGGTTGTTTTGGCGTAGTCGCATATATGAAGTCCAAGAATTCGTGAATTTACATCGTAACATTTGTAAGTTTTGTAACACACTTTAGTAAATCGATTTAGCAACTCACAACAAACTTACGAATATGTAAGATTCGTAAGTTCACATTGGTAAGATATATTCTTCAAGGGACTCAATTAACCCATAGCAAACTTACGAACGTGGCACTTTCGTAAGTTTACCAAGGTATAGAAAGTATATAAATATATTTGATACTTTTCTTATGTAACTTACGAAATTGGCACTTCCGTAAGTTTGCTAAAGTGTAATATGAACCTATGAACTCTCATGTATGAAGGTGTAAATTATCGAATATGCATTTATTTGTTATTTTTAGGGTTCCGTACCAAAATGGTAAAAAAGGAACCCTTATGGTGCGACTTCGTCTGTCTGTCTGTCTGTCACACCTGTTTATTTCAGCAACTACTAATGCTATCGACTTGAAATTTGGAACAGTTACCTATAAAGAATGCTTGTCCAACTATATTGCAAATGAAAAAAGTCAAAAAATATTTTCAATTTCATTGCAAAAGGGGCCGGAGTGGGGTCCATAATTTCAAAGTGGGGTTACTAGGTCAAGTGACATATCATATAAAAGGGCTTGGGCTTGTCATTCTACTCATCATTATGAACAACTTTTACTATGGGACCAACCCTGAAATCGCAAAAAAAAATTCAGCTGTTCCATACATTTATGCTCACATAATTCAACAAAATGTATGGAACAGCTGATTTTTTTTTCGCGATTTCAGTGTTGGCTCCATAGTAAAAGTTGTTCATAATGATGAGTACAATGACCCCTTAACATATTTCCACTGTCTAACCTGCCACCCTGTATAATTATAACTGCATGATTAATCACTTTTCCCGGTCATTATGAATAATGACCACCCTGTCTTGGGCAATATAATAAAACCGATAAACTGTAGTGTTTTTGTAAGAGGCTAAGGGTCTAAGTGGTTGAAGTGGTCGTAGGGATCGAAGGGGTCGTAGGAGTCAAAGGAGTCGTAGGGGTCGAAGGGGGCATAGGGGTCGTAAGGGTTGAAGGGGTCGAAGGGGTCAAAGGAGTCGTAAGGGTCGTTATGGTCGAAGGGGTCGAATGGGTCGTGGGGGTCGAAAGGGTCAAAGGAGTCGTAGGGGTCGTAAGGGTCGAAGGGGCCGAATGGGTTGTAAGGGTCGCATGGGTCGAAAGGGCTCGTAGGGGTCGTAAAAGCCGTAGGGGTCGAAGGGGTCGAAGGGGTTGAAGGGGTCGTAGGGGCCAAAGGGGACGTAAAACCAAGCAAAATAAGAACAAAAAAATATTTAGAGGTTGGAAATTTGTAATAATATAATAGAAACATTTTGATTTTATTTTATTTTTTTCATTTCTAACAATTAAATGTAGGTACCCCGATTTTATATAATATTTACAATAACCGATTGACAGCCCTATGAAAGTAGGCAAGAATTTTGAACTCTGTTAGGAAGCTTTCATTCTGCTCGGTTATTTATTCATGTGCCTCCAGCGTGTGAACGACGTGAACGCCGCCGTGCGTGAACTCGCGTCATTCACACGCCGGAGGATCGCGCACGCTCAATGTGGGGGGAAGGCCTTATGATCCTAAACGATGCGAAGCCAGGGCGGGCCGCTATAATTATAATTCAATAGTAGGTACGTAGATATACGTATACTAGCCCCCCCACCCCTTGTACTGTATTAATAGATAGGTTTGTATGCCATAGTAAAGTGAAAATAAATAAATTATATTGGTACTCAAATTAATAAATTTGTATTTCGTATAAACGCTTAAAAGTATTTTTACATAATATATACAATGTTAACAACTATTACTTAGATACTTATTTACAATTAGCAGTCTTTTTGAGTGTCTAACTCTAAACAAAGGCTGTGTTTACAAGTCTGCGGCGCGGTAGCAGGTGTGAAGAACAGTTTCAGTTTTCTACGACTCTACGCTGCGGCACTACACTACCTAGCCGCTTTCGCGTGAACACAGCTTAAAATGAAATCTATGTTAATGACTTAATTTTTTTTACAACAAATATTACACAGTGTACTTAATCTTAAAATGGACAATTAACCCCTGGATGTAAAAACGTACAATTGTCACCTTGTCGACACGACCCTTTTCGCTGAAAATATATGCAAACCGCTTTACGGCCACCACGAGCACCACCTCTACCTCGCTGAGGACCATCCCAGCTTCCAGCGTTTTTACCTCGCCAATGTCCGCCAGCGCCACGGCCTCGCATAGCTCCGCGGAAATTTGGCATACCAGGAAAACCATCCGGACCGGGAGGTGGAGGCCCTTGTGGTCCTGCCATGTTGAAGTCCATTGGAAACATATTCGGCTGCATATTGAAACCTTCTGGGACGGGATACATCGGATTCGGTCCTCCAAACATTTCTGGAGACATCATCATATTTTCTGGAGGCATCATCATTCCCAGTGGTAAGTTCCCGGGAGGAATGGCTCCAGGCGCCATGGGACCTGGCATACCGTTGCCCATTATATGCGGGGGTACGCCACTTGGCCATTCAGCAGGAACCATGTTACCTTGAAATCCAGGTACACCAGGAAATTGCGGGTTTGGAAAAGTATTAGGAAATTGATTCATATTTGGTGGGAACATATTAGGAACATTCATGGTAGCCGATGATGGAGGCGCGTTGCCCTTAGGTTCAGGCCAAGGCATATTTCTAAAATCACTTATATTATCCTGGTTACCGGTAACATCCTCTAAGGGTATAATTGTTGGTTCAGCATAGGGATGCGTTTCAGGGTCAGGTTCAAATGCAGAGTCAGGTATCATTGATTTGGAGAAATAAAGAGGTTGTAACGTTCCTTTTTGACGTATTGCCTGAATATCTCTTTCTTTGCTGTTTTTGCCATGTTCTACATGTACTTGTCCATCGGCGTCTACGGGGATTAGTGGCCTCCAGTTAGTCTTCTCCTCCATGACATCATCATTGCTGAGATTTCTTCCTTTCTGGAATGCGTCTCTTTCGTGGATCCTTTCTAAATATTTCATGTCAGTAAAGGTCTTCGTCACATTAACTCTTTCGGTTTCATCAAGTTCAAAGTATTGAATTTCCTCCAGTTCAGTGTCTGGTTTCCACTTAATACTTTTTTTGGGACCTTTTCTTTTGTGGTAGCATAAAACTCCTTTAAGTCCATTAATTGTCAAAGTATGAGGTTCTGATGTATCCATTTTCTCTTCGGTCTTTTTCATAGTAACATTTTCTTCATCGTTTTCATTTGTATCAGTATTTTTCTCTAAAACCTTTTCTTTGTTGTCTTCTGTTTCTAGAGTGTCTTGGTAAAATCTTGGTGGCACCGACTTGCTTTCACTATTTGGACTGCTTATGTTGGTGGGAGTCTGTGGTGGTGAACCATCGTTTCCGGAATTTCCATCCTTAGATCCACTTGTCCGTCGTTTTCTTTTCTTCGGATCTCTTTTGTTAGTCGCCGAAGCATTCAACGCATCCATGAACATATCACTTTCTAACAACAAGATTGCTGAAACAAAAAAAAAATGATAAGGAAAAAGTTTAAAAAACGCACACCTTTTATATATACTTAGGTATGATGTATATGCACTAACATTAAATAATAGTAATTAAAATCATAATTTCATGATAAGTCTAAAATATATATTAACGGGTTTTCGACGTTCTCGTTAATTAGATATTTATAAGTGTTTAGATTAAACCTACAGGCAAAATATATAAAATGACGATGTTCGGATAGAAAATGAAGTGCTTGAAATCGAAAAATAATTGTTAAATATTTTTATAATAGGTAGTAGGTAGTGACCTACCTACTTATTGTTATATAAGCCTTTAAAAATCAGAGGCTACTGATTAGTAGACTCTAAACCAGTCGACAATAATCGACCTACCTATCGTTCTCTTGCTAATCAATTGGTAATGCTAATGAATGCCTCATTGGTTCTTTACAAATGAAAAAACATAACCAGAGGTCATTTTTTAGGGTTTCGTAGTTCTGAGTTCTGACTAAGAACCCTTAAATGGTTTCGTCATGTCCGTCTGTCTGTCTGTCCGAGGTTTTGCTAAGAGACCGTTAGTACTAGAAAGCTGTAATTTTGTAATAGTATGTAAGTATATCAATTACGCCGACAAAGTGGTAAAATAAAATTTTGGAAAATATTTTTTTTAGGGTAGCTCCCTATATGTGAAGTTGGGATGATTTTTTTTATTCGTCGTCTACCCCATTGTGTGGGGTATCGTCTAATAGGTCTTCTAAAATGACTTGGGAGTTGCTAAAATTATTTTTCGATTTAATGCTCCATTTACGAAATATTAAACTTTAAAGTGCAAATTTTTGTTCCAGTAGGGCGTCCCCCTCCCTCTAAACGCTAAACTGCTGGCTTGAAAAATCTGGAAAAATTCACGATGATAGTGCATTTCATGAACTTTAAAGGAAAACTATAGCGGTTAAGATAACTTTATTAATTTAGCAGTACCTAATAGTCGTTGAACTTTGGTGTTGGATAATTTTCTACCAAATACAAAATCCTTAGCATTAATCCTTTAAAATGACTAAAATGAAGTAGTTGCTTGTTGCTACTACGGAACCCTACACTGTGCGTGGCCCGACACGCACTTGGCCGGTTTTTAGTTATCTGTTTGCAGAAAACTATTAAACGCACCTATGTTTCGTTATTGGCAAAGTGAGTAAATACTGAAGTGTTTCGAGTGATATAAGACATAATTACCTACTGGTAGCTACAATTTAATGCACTCCTAATAACTATCGCCATAGGTACTTACTTGGTAGGTACAATTTAGATAAACTTCTATCAACTCTAATGAAGTATTTCAGACTTTTTGCTTTGCAAACTTCGGAGATAAGAGGGGTGATGGTATTTTTTTTAGATATTTTTCATCATAAATGTCGAAAACTGGCATTAAAGAAAACGAAAATATATTCTGAAATGTGCAGATAAAGTCCTTTAATAAAAGTGGGCAAGCATTCTTTATAATTGTTCTAAATTTCAAGTCGATAGCATTGGTAGTTGCTGAAATAAGCAGCTGTGATATACAGACAGACGAAGTCGCACCATAAGGGTTCATTTTTACCATTTTGGTACGGAACCCTAAAAAGCAAACAAAATCCATGGCCACCGACTTGCGAAACCAAAATTATTAAGCTGTCTTCAGACTACATAGTATAGCTATATAGTATAGCGCGCCATACAAAGCCATACTATTATAGTATAGCAGTGTGAACGTGTCCATAACAATGTAGGTACCTATGGTGCGCTATATTGTCGTGCTATGAGCTATATATAGTATAGCGTAGTCTGAAGACAGCTTTAGGCTTGGTATATCTACTTATTTACTTTGTAGTGGCTTTTTGAAGTCGGTATTTTTTTTGTAAAAATGTTTTCTACAAATCTGATTTGGTTTAAGTTAATAATTATCTACGATTTAGTTAGGTACCTACCGTACCTATTCAACAAATGTACCTTAAAGTAAAGATCGTAGGTAGGTAGGAAGGTAGGTGGTCGTATCTACCTTTTAGGTACCCCTGAAGGGGGAATAGGTATACAAATGACTTGTCATAGGCATCCATAAGAATTAAGATTACTTAAGGTTTATTAACGATTTACAACGCAGCTCCCAATGCAAATAATTATAAACAATTAAACAAACCTACTTAATAATTGTTATCTACATATTTTTCTTTTATCGTTATGTAATGCAGAGGTCCCCGCATATAGCATAGTAGGTACCACCTACATTGAATGTTTAGAGATCTCAAGAGGTCAATGGACAGTGAAAGTAAAGTCGTCGCGCATAAGGTGTCGTTATCGAGAATAACAGGTAAGTACTTATAGCTAGATAGATACCTGTATACCAAGATAGTAAAAAAGAACGCTAAACAAAAAAAATCGGCCAAGTGCGTGTCGGGCCACGCACAGTGTAGGGTTCCATAGTAGCAACAAGCAACTACTTCATCTTAGTCACTTTAAAGTTTAAAAGGATAAATGCTAAGGATTTTGTATTTAATATAAAATTATGCAACACCCAAGTTCAACGATTATGACTGCTAAACTAATAAAGTAATCTTAACGTTTAATATTAATTTAAATACGCACCTTTCTTAGACTAAGTATTAGGTACCTATTCAAAATATTAAAAGCAAACTTAAGATATTATACCTACTCTAGTGAATTCCTAGTACTTAATTAAAATCGTAAGCACGAATCGTGGCTCAACTTAGTCTGCCCGTAGCTCTCGGTTATTAATTTATTGGTTCCGATCTTTGGTCTTACAAGTTCATTATCCGCAAAGCAGGCATATCTACTTAGTAGATAACAATCGCCATGAACTATATATTTAGTAGGGTACCCAGTGCCGGATTAAACAAGCGCGGGGCCCGTGGCAAATTCCATCGGCCTCCTCCTAAGACGGCTCCTAAGACTCATAGCGTGATGTTTAATAGCCTATACTATTTCTCATAAATTTGACTATCATATCCACTATTTTTTTTTCGAATCCAATGGATAGTTCCAGAGATAAGCTCGTTCAACTAAACGAACAAACACACAAACAATTTCTTCAGCTTTATTATATTAGTATAGATTATTTAATTAAACAGGACCACAATAGATCGTGGAATAGGCAATCACGTTAAAAAAAACGCACCAAATACATCACCTTACAGGTGGCATGGAAACGTGTGCTTAGTGAGGAACACAACTTTTTGAATCGCTATATTTCAGAAATGGCGAATCTCAGGAAAGAATTTGAGAACAGTTTTTATAGATAATAACATGCTCTACAATTTTAGTCTGATCTATTTTTATGATAAACTGTACCGTTTTGCTGAAAAATGCAAAAAACCGAAAATTATGACCTTTGACCTTGAATATATTTTTAGCACACATGGTATCGATGAGGACTTTTGGCATTTTATTTCTACTGGTGTACCCAAGCTCTCTACCAATTAAAATTCAGCTCTGTCGGAATTATTTTTATTTGAATGTCTATTTTGACCGGACTATTAACTATTCATAATTAGAATGAAGTAGGTACACGTGACTTTCGGAATGATCATTACCATTTATTCTATACAGGGTAAAATTAAAACCAGTGCGGATATTTTAGGAGGTGAAAGTACTCATGAATATGATTATGGGACCGACACTTAAATATGAAAAAAAAAATCAGCTGTTCCCTACAAAAATGCACTACAACACGATCAAAACGTATGGAACAGCAGATTTTTTTTTTCATGTGTCGGTCCCCTAATAAAAGTTGATCATATTCATGAGTACCTACTTTCACCTCCTAAAATATCCGCACTGGTTTTAATTTTACCTTGTATAGATAATAATATTGATTGCCCAAAAATTCACACAAGCACGTAGGTACGGCATGCATGACGGTACCTATACAATTATACTACATGTACCTACCACACGCCGCGCAAACGGCAATATTCAGCCGCACATTGTATAGTCAACGTCAAAACTACCTAAATGAATGATCAAGTTTATTATTTTGTACATCTAAGTATATAATAGCGGTACCGTAATACTAATATTAGAACAGTACTTATCTTGAGACTTCTATAATATTTAGTTTCAAGATACTAAAAACATCGACTCTGGCTGTTGACTGCACCGTTATTGCGCAAACTGCGCACGTAAGTTATTGCGTGTGTGTAGACCGACTATTAGTGGTATGTATGCAAAACAAATACCTACTAGGTATCTATTAACTCTGTCATAAGGTTTAGGTACTTATTAGCTGTATCTATCTATCTACCTACTTAATTTGAAGTATATTTATAGAATGTTATGCCATTTCAACGATATCTTTATTGCGAGGATTTTTTAATTTGTGCCAAATACAAATGTGCTGTTTAGATAATTATGTTGTACCTACTTACTTGCCTCTTACATAGGTGGATAGGTAGGTAGGTAGGTATCATTTGTGTCGAATAAACGTTTTAATATTTAAAACTTGAAGTTTGCATCTGCAGACTCAAAATTTTAATATGTAGGGGAAAGGTGTACAAAATGATCCCTCTAAGGGAAAATATATGCTCTAGCCAAAATATTAAAGTTATCTGTAATGTTAAAGTAGTTTTGGCTCATTTATTTAAGTGATGTCATATTGGCGTACCCTTTTTTACCATTATATTTATGTCTTTTCTAAGTAATTTAACGTTTCTTGAAAGTTTACTAAAGGATCATTTTGTACACCTAGGTGTCCAAAATGATCCCCAGGGATGAGGGAAGGATTACTATAATAAGTACTAAAATACCTAAGTAGGTACTAATATCCTAAAATACTTTACAATAACATAATATACATAAAACGATGTCAAACGTACATAGAATTCGTGAGTAAAACGGTCATTTAAAGTTATTTAGTACAAAGGAAATAATCTGACACTTAAAATTGGCTTATCTTAGGGCAAAAGCACCAATTTTAATTTTCATGTTATAAAATAACGCACAGTAAGTACTCACACCGCCATGAAACTTCAATAGATGGTGCTCGTAGTTTATTGAGAACCATGGGGAATCATTTTACCTCGGGCGATCATTTTGTACACCTTTCCCCTACCTACTTATCTAAATAAGTAGGTATCTAGCATATGTTATTAATTTGTTAGATATTTAATAATTACTTAATCATTTCTATTTCGTATTTTAAAAGAATAACGTTTTAATGAACTATTATGTTAAATTCAAAGAATAAACTAATTTACAGAATACCGTTGTTACTGTAATTTGATGTTTTTAACTTAGGTATACAGGATGTCTCACGGCTATGCCACATGGAGGGAAAGTACTTTAATTATTGTACTATCTACAATATTAAAAGTACTTTCCCTCAAAGTCGTTTTGTTTAAAAAGTTACTTGCCTCATCTGGGAATCGAACCGATGAAGTGTAAAAAAGAGACACCTGTATCTCTATGATGCCGATCAAAAGGGTCAATTATAAGGATTAATTCCTTTTATCTAACATAGCATCTTAAATTAAGAAAAAAAACACCATGAAATTTTACATTTATAGGACAATGTCGATCCATATAGGTAGAGCCCCGTACCATACACAAAAGTCTTTGTGTCACGACCAAACCTATTAACCTAGTGTATTTAGAGGGAAATAAAACGTTATTTCTGTATTGCTATTTACTTTTTAGATCGAGACCCGCAATTTGTATTTATTTGTAATTGACCTACTTAATATTTGAAGGTTAAGTTCGAGAAAAAACTAAATTCGAATCTAAAGTTTGTTTTTGTCAGGAACCCGGGACTCTTTATCATTACAAATTATTATTAAAACTGATAAGTACATATAAAAAACCCAGTCATTTTATGAACAAAATTTTGGTTGTGACACTCCGCGGTAGGTAGATACAAATTGGTACCTACGGCCGACCGGCATTGTCTTTAGGAAAATGAATTATACCATACTTTCTTACTGTCTCACTGTTTTCCTTATAAGTTATAAGTGCACGATAAATATGATAAAACTTAAAAGACATTAATCTTATAACTGACCCTTTTGATCAGCATCATAAAAATACATTAATAAGTATCTAAGTAGGTAGGTATGTAATTTTTTTCACATTTGGTCAGTTCGATTCCCAGATGAAGGAAGCAACTTTAAAAAAATCTTAGAATGCATTATTACTTAATTATTTAAATAAAATGAAGTCTCTATGAAACAAAACGTCCTATCTACAATATTAGGTAGGTACTTTCCCTCCATGTGGCATAGCCGTGGGTATAGATGAGCAAAATACCCGGGTGTTTTGCCCATCTATAGCTGTGGGATAACCTGTAGGTACCTAAGTACCTTTTTTTAAAATTACCTATATCTACGTTTAACTGGCGCAAAAAAACAAGACGTTTCATCATGATAATCATAATTTACGTAAAATAAACATAAGTACTAGTCTTTCGTTAATAATTTGTAGGATTAAACGGTAACATTCTAATGAACTGGAATATAGGTAACTAGGTTGCAAATATTGAAATGATGAGGTGTCACGGGAAAAAAACTCGCAAGCGCATTAATCGTTTATTTTCCTAACTTTATTTGGGTAATTAAGTAGGTACTGATTCAAATCATAACGTAGGTACCCTAAGCTACTCGATAATCGACAAGTAGCCGCAGTAGTGTGTAGTTAGATAGGTACCTACTAGGACTTAACAAAAAATTTTGTAAATTCGGCTTGCAAAATAGCTTCGCGCTAGCACAGAATAGATTGGCGCAAGATAAATTACCTATTCCTATTAGGTACCTTACCTACTTACACAACACAACAGAGTGCTAATTCCGAGTTGCAAATCACCACGTTAATCGAGTAAACTTCTATCGAAGTGAATGGAGTAACCAATCATGTGCGTTAGCGTCATCACTACCGAGCGCAAACAGGTGTTTGATTGGTCGTTGACTATGAATTTCGCTAACGTTCTCACGATCGAGTACTATATTAGAAAAACTCGCACTAGGCACTCTGTATTGGAAATTATAAGCTGGGGATTTATTGTTGATGATAAAACAGCTGGCTGAAAGTTTATCAGGTAGATACCTACATAAATGCTGAATACGCAAGCTTATCCTTAATCAAACATCGCACAAAACGTGCAAGCGTTGATTCATGGATTATTCTAGTTTATTTAATAAATCTCGTAATAGATATTGGATATACGGGTTGTTCCACGGCTATACCACGCGGATGGAAAGTAGGTAGGTACTTTAAATTTTCCTGATAGGTGCTTCATGGAGACTTCATTTAATTTTTAAAATTAACTAATTCCGCATTCAAATAATTTAAAAAGGTTGCTTGCTTCATCTGGGAATCGAATTGACCAAATGTAAAAAAAGGGACACCTATATTTCTGACGTCGATCGGAGTAAATTACCTACCTATAAGGATTACTTAATTCTTTCTAAGTAGCATCCTAAATAAAATGAAAGGAACACCGATAAAATTTTAATTTTGCTCATACCTCCTTATTTTAAGGTTAAGTTCGAGAAAATAACTAATTCGAAGTCTATAGTTAGTGATTAGATATATTATGTCAGAAACACGGCACTCTTTATCATTAGGTACCTACAAGAAATTAAATAAGACTGATTAAGTAGAAAAAAAAAACCGGCCAAGTGCGAGTCAGACACGCGCACAGAGGGTTCCGTACCTACCTATCATCCTTGGACGTATAAAAAATAAAACAAACCGGACCGCTGATCTTAGTTTGTTTATAAAGGAATTTTGATGATTTTGAGAAAGCTGTGCTAGTTAGGAACATCGTTTTATTTTTGGTGCAATATACATATAGGGCCCTACCCTTCATACTGGAAATATTTTAAGAGGCCCATCTATTGGTGGTAAAAATGCCATACAAACAAAAAAAAAATAATAATTATTATTTTAAATAAATTATTTGACACACAAATATGCGATTTTCGACATCCATTACGGTAGTTTCTACCATTAATAGTAAGTTACGTAAAAAATAGCGTAATGGATGTTGAAAATAATATTTTTTTATATTAATATTTTAAATTAATTTCAAAAGGAAAAACGGAACCCTTATAGGATCACTTGGTTGTCCGTCTGTCACCGGACCATAAGTGGAGCCAACTGCTCATAGATGGCGCCACTAGGAGTATGCAGTAACGCCATCTATCAAGATAATTATATATCTACTATGATGTAATAGCGGCATAGATGGCGCTATTGCATATTTCGGAACTGTTAGGGCGCGATTCGTACTCGCACTTGTCCGGTTTTTTTTTCATACATTTTTCATTATAAAATATGTTGAAAACTATACCTACGGCATAAAAAAATAATAAAATATATTTTGTTAAAATGTGCAGACAGAGCCCTTTCATATGATATGCATGCCACATAACCTAATAGCTCTACTTTAAAATTTTGAATCCCCACTTCGGCGCCATTTACAATAAAAATATTTTTTTAAATTTTTGTAAATGTTCCAAATTTCAAGTCGAAAGCTGAGCAAGTAGTAGCAAAGAGTAAGTAAAGTTGCTGAAATATGCAGCTCTGACGGACGGACAGACAAAGTCGCACCATAAGGGTCCTTTTTAACAATTTTGGTACGGAACTCTAAAAACGAGTAATTTTATGAAAACTACATTTGATTGCAACTTGTGACACTCGCGGAGTGTCACTCGCGGAGTGTCGCTTGCACTTATTATTACGGGCGGCCTCCGGGCAATTGTCACGGGCTTTCTTTAATTTGAGATAGGTACCATTTTACTTAGAAGGATTTAATGCTAATTTAAATTAACCCTTTCGATCAACATCATAAAAATATAGGGGATGTTTTCTTTTTAGGGTTCCGTACCAAAATGGTAAAAAAGGAACCCTTATGGTGCGACTTCATCTGTCTGTCTGTCACACCTGCTTATTTCAGCAACTACTAATGCTATCGACTTGAAATTTGGAACAGTTATAAAAAATGCTTGCCAAAGTTTATTGAAAATAAAAAAAGTTAAAAAAAATTGCAAAAGGGACCGGAGTGGGGGTCCGAAATTTCAAAGTGGGGTTACTAGGTCAAGTGACATATATATCATATGAAAGGGCTTGATCTGCACATTTCAAAATATATTTTCATTTTATTTTATGTCACAGTTTTCGAAATATTATGAAAAATGTCTGAAAATATACCATTTCCCTCCCCTTATCTCCGAAGTTTGCGCAGCGAAAAATCTGAAATAATTAGAGTTAATAGAAATTGACCCAAATATTGCACCAAAAATAAAATGATGTTCTTAACTAGTGCAGTTTTTTCAAAATCATCAAAATTCCTTCACAAACGAACTTAGTTATGCGGTCCGGTTTTTTTCACTTTATACGTCCAAAACCGATACGGAACCCTCGGTGCGCGAGTACGACTCGCACTTGTCCGGTTTTTTCACATTTAGTCGGCACGATTCCCAGATGGGCAACCAACTTTTTGAAAATCTTGAATGGAGTATTACTTAATTTTAATAATGAAATAAAGTCTTTATGAGGAAAAAAATCCTATCTCCAATATATTATACTTTCTCTCCGTGTGGCATAGCCTTGGGACGCCCTGTAGGTATAGATAGATTTTAATACTATCTACGGGTAAGATTGTACCTAGCAGATTTAGTACAAAATAATAATTATGTGATATATTTTAATAACAAGTATTTAGGTAGGTAGACCGGTACAGCTCTACTCATTACGAAATTTTCAAGGCATTTTAGTTAAAATATTCTTCTTATATACTTGTAGATATCTATAGTTATACATAAAACTGTACAAACGTAGGTAGGTAACTATCAGTCTAGATTCTAGATGGAAATTGTAATTTATGCAAAATCATCGCATAAGTATACCTAAGCACCATTTATTTCTTAGGTAAGTATTAAAGATTATAAAACATTAGTTAAGCAGACCAGATTTTTACGATCTTTAATCGCACTTACTATCTACTGATATACCTACACAGCTGTACCTTCACTACATAATTAATTTATAAATACCTACTGATAAATTAATCAGCTAGGTATATGTAGACTACACATGACTTATTATGAACTTGTTTCTGTATAAATTGGCAGGTCTGGCTACGTGCACTACGTAGTTACCTAGGTAGCCGAATGTCGACTGGATCAGACAAGGGCGAATCCAGCCTTCGAGTCAGGGGCGGTCACTAGGTACTAAGTACTAATTAATGGCCAGTCATTATAAATAGAAAGATTTTTTTTATTTTTAGATTAGCAAGTAAATGAAATATGTATTATCAGTTGTCGACCGAGGCCCCGCCCATGGCAGGATTCCTGCCGTGGATCCGCCCTTGATCAGAAGTGTAGGTAATAACCGCAGGATCTAAATAACTTAGGATGGTTACCTACCTATTATTTCGTTTCCTATCAACTGGACATTGGCATCTCTTCTACGCTATAGAAGTTCATGCTTTGATGTAGCCAATTTAAATCAATTTACGATTGCAGGGTAGAATGCTATGCTCCTAGTACCTACCTACCTATTGATAAAAAAAACCGGCCAAGTGCGAGTCGTACTCGCCCACCGAGGGTTCCGTATCGGTTTGGGACGTATAAAGTGAAAAATAAAAAACGGACCGCTTAACTAAGTTTGTTGTGAAGGAATTTTGATGATTTTGAAAAAACTGCACTATAGTTAAGAACATCGTTTTATTTTTGGTGCAATATTTGGGTCAATTTCTATTAACTCTAATTATTTCAGATTTTTCGCTGCGCAAACTTCGGAGATAAGGGGAGGGGAATGGTATATTTTCAGACATTTTTCATAATATTTCGAAAACTGTGACATAAAATAAAATGAAAATATATTTTGAAATGTGCAGATCAAGCCCTTTCATATGATATGTCACTTGACCTAGTAACCCCACTTTTAAATTTCGGACCCCCACTCCGGCCCCTTTTGCAATGAAAATAAAATCATTTTTTGACTTTTTTTATTTTCAATAAAGTTTGGCAAGCATTTTTTATAACTGTTCCAAATTTCAAGTCGATAGCATTAGTAGTTGCTGAAATAAGCAGGTGTGACAGACAGACAGACGAAGTCGCACCATAAGGGTTCCTTGTTTACCATTTTGGTACGGAACCCTAAAAAAGCGATACCTATTCGGTACCTACGAATTTTTATTTTTAAAAATTGTTTAAGGTAGAAGTAGCACATAATCCGTAGATTACGAAGGCAGGGACTGAAAGCGGTTACCTACGATTAGAGTACCTACCTCAAAATATATCGGTACCGGTTTAAAATAAAGGTTGAGCTATACCGATACCTTTATAAAGGTTGGGTTACCGTTATTTAACCTTTATACGATTTCGGTACCGTTAAGGGCGTTTGTGCACTTATTTTTAGAATTTTTTTTTCGAACTTGTGTAGGATTTTGTTAGTGTGCTTTTTACTTATCTATCTCTATAAATAAAGAGATAACTAAAAATAGTACCTACACCAACATAATTATACCGGTCTATACAAAACGGTACCGAAATATTTCGGTAGAAAATAAAACCGGTACCTACCGAAATATTATTCAGTAGGTAGGTAACCCTTATTAATTTAACGGTATGACGCTTTACCAAAATTTAATTGTAGGTGGTACCTACCTTAATTTTTGGGTAATTCAGTCCCTGTACGAATGTGGTTACCTAAGTACCTAGATACATACTGTTGAAATACGCAATTATTATTGTTATACCGTAGATTCATGGACGTACCTACCTGTAATAAGTATACTAGACTGAAATCGAAGTCAACCGAGCTGTATTTGATACCTTCCTTGGTGCACGAGTTAGGTACAATGCAATTTAATTATAATGATAGATAGTGTAATATGATGTTCTACAAAAACCCAATGTAAGCGAGAGTTATAATGGTCCCAAAATAAGCGAAAATGCACTCGATTTTGGCCTTAAAGTTACTGAGATCACTAAGACTTGTGCATCAAGGTGTCCATTATGTTTATTGTGTGTACCTACCTAATATTTGTGTAATTCTTATTATTTAGGCAATGCTATCCTTGTGTGGTTTTAGTTTAACCATGAAATGATACAACTCTCAGTAGACTAGCTGAGCTCAACCAAGAGATTTAAAATATAAACATTAGACGAAGCAGCTAGGCATTCTTTTACCTATTTATCGTGTATATAAAGAATAGTAGATACCTATGTGTAGTATTATTTTATGGTTTTACCTATTTCTCTTCTATTTATAGAATACTAGATATGTGTAGTAGGATCATTTTGTTTCAATAATATTCCCAACTATAAATTCATGCCAGTACACCATGGATGGTGTTTACAATGTAATTATGTAGGTAGGTATTTCATATAGAACTCGAGGATGTCTATGTAGATTAGCATTAATTTGCGACGCGGTTATATTTATTATTATCGATGTACCTAAATAAAAGTTCTGTGTGAACACCGAATTTTGATGTAGTATAGGCAGGTATTGTCCAGCATTAGTCGGGACCTACTCGACAGGAGATAAGCGAACGGCACAACTTGCACATCTTGTGTAAGGTGTACCTACTTAAAGGCGCGATTTCATTAAGCAACTTGCAAATTGCATGCAATTTGAACAAACCTGCATACAAGCTACAAGGTTTAGGTATGTAAATCGTTTGAACTTGTACATTCTTATTCAAGTGACGCGCAAATTGAACGCGCAAACGTTAATTGCACGTTTCTAATTTTATTGAAAACGAGCGACATGTAGGTACCTACCTACGCGCATGGTCTCTCGCTGTACAAGTTATCAAAATAATTATTGTTAGGTCAGTCATTTTTACTGAGGATTTTCATAGAAACAAGTGCCTTTGGGATGCAAGTAAATCCCATGCAATTTGCACACTCGAAACATGTTTCTAATGCAAGCATCTTGTACCAACCTACGGAAATGTGACGTCATACTTGCGTACAAGACTTGCCTAATGGAATCGCGCCCTAACTGTAATAATTATTTAAGGACCTACCTACCATAAATCTTTTTTTGCTGCTATTACTTTGCCAGGTGATATTATTTTATTTAAAGGAAAAGTCCTAAAACTATTGAACTAAAGCGCGGTAAGTATGTATAGTACATACATACCAAGGTACCTAGGGATTCTTGTTAACGATGGTAAATCATCAAGATTTTGCCAAGTAGATCATAGACACCTAGGTATCGAAAACTTCGAGCTATGAAGTAGTGTAGGTACTTTAATAACTACACTCAGGTGGTAAAATTTGGAAAAAAGTCTATAAATAGCTACACACCTACCTCTGTAATTTTTCAGAAATCAAAGGAAAATGAGCAAATCTGCCTTACCCCCAATAGCATTAAGATATACATCAATGGATAGAGCTCTATATGGTGAATATTTGTTGTTATTACGACTTGTCTCAATTGTTAGTCAGTTCGGAGTTATGGCCCCCTAAGGGGCGACACAGACGACAGACTTTTTGTGCGATCGAGTCTACCGCGCTTTGCAGCGCTCGATCAATCTGTTGACTAAGCTTCGCAGATTGTTCGAGCGCTGCAAAGCGCTGTAGACTCAATCGCACAAAAGGTCTGTCGTTTGCGTCGCTCCTTAATGTGACAACATAATAATATTATAATCTTTTGTCAACTAATTATCGTAATAATAATTTGTATATCTTACTGCTATTGGGGGGGGGGAGGCAAAGGCAAACTCCCATACTTGGGTGCCCAATCTCCTTTAGGGTAGATATGTAGTACTTTTGATTTTACCTTTATTTAGGAATAAATGGTAGCAGACTTAGTTTCCGTTCAGTAGGTAGTCTGGGTACCTTAGTTCTCCCAGATAGTTACTTGTAGCGGTCTGCAGTATTCTCATGTGCGGCAGCAAGCTGGTTGGCCGCTTACGGTCTGATGCCTAGATATTAATGTAGACTGTTGAATCTTTTCAGTTTTTACTAGGTAAGTACTTAATATTTTTCCATTAATTACCTACTAAAATACTATAGCTATTTTTATTTCTTAAGTAGGTACATCTCGCTATTAGACCTGATAATTGAAACGAATTACTATAGAAAAAAAAATTAAAGAAATGTAAGGAACAGCTGTTTCATTCATGATCCAAAAAATTCTTAAACTCTTGCTTGTAATTTTACAAGAAATTGTTATCACAACTAGGTAGGTACTTGCATTTCTTGAAAACTTATTTCTGGAAAAAGGAAATAAAAAACAGTATGGAATGGCGTTGTTGTAGGTACAATAGAAGTCTTTACAGACTTCAGCTCGCAACGTCCTAAACGACAAACAAAAATATTATTAGCATAAACAGTCCTCGATTTAACCGCGTGTACTATTAGATAGCCTGCTTCTAGTCTTCACTTTGGGAGCTTTCAATGTCGGGGATTTCTTACGTAGGTAGTTACGTTATAAACGTTGTTATGTTACTTCCGTTTTTTAATGTTTCGATACGAAGATACCGTTTTTCTGATATCTATGCAATCTATGTAAACTGGTCTGTTTAACGCAATCTAGTGATGCTCTAATAGCTGATTCTGGTCTGTTTAACTAACGCAATCTAGTGATGCTCTAATAGGTAGCTGATTTTGGTTCATTCTTGTTCTATAATTATTATCTCGAAATGTCTAATAAGGAATTGCTAGAATGCCTGTGGTAAAATCATCTCATACAGTAGTTTACTTTTATAGTATTTCTTGTTTGTTTCCCTTATGCCTGTAGAAATATTATTACGTCATTTTCAGATTACATGGATTGCTGAAGAACCACTCCTGGAGCACCAGTCGTTCTCATCAGCTCTGCGGCGAGTCCACGGAAGAATCCAGTATAGTGCGCTGGTATTTTCACCTCACGATTAACTCTTTAAACAAATGTAGGACATTAAACTTGAACTAAGCATTAAACGGAAAAAGTCATAGATATTGATTTCAATATTTATTTGAAAAAAATACTTTACAGGTGGTAAAAACACTTTAAAACCCGTTAAGTTATACATTTTAGACTTACCACTGAAGATAAAGCAACCTAAACAATCGAAAACACTTGGTGACATTAATGGAAGGACTTGCCACCACCAATGTAAATCTGGAAAAAAAGAAACTATTAATAATATACCAAATATTTTATAAATAGTAGAATACTTACGTTTAGGCTTAGGAGGGATTAATTTGATAGCACCCGGTTTTTCAACAGGTTCTATAGTTTTTGGTTTTTTTTCTGGAGGGGGCTCATTATGAACTGGAGACGGTCTTTTTGGTATTGATACCGTAGGCGGCAATACAGGTGTAGATTTTTTTGTTAATACTGCTGCACGAGAAGGTGGTGGTTTAACTTCCTCTTCTAGTCCATGTTTCCTAAACTTAGAGTTAAAAGTTTTAACAGTTTTTGGTTTAGGTTCATCCGGTTTTCTGACTTCTATAGATATTGAAGGTTTTTCTTTTTTAGCATCACTCAATTTTGGTATTTTGCCCAATTTGTGAACTGATGGCGTTTTATCATCCGGCTTCTCAGATGAAGATTTGTTTAGGGAGTTATCCTTACTCTTTTCACTTTTATCATCCTTTCCTTTATCTTTACTCTTATCTTTTTCGGCAGACGACCGGGAACTGCGATCCTCTTTAGATTTGCTACTGGAAGACGACGATGATTTATCGCTAGATTTTCTGCTACTGTCACTTCTTGACTTAGAACTATGAGAGGAATTTCTATCCTTATCTTTTGACTTATCTTTACTACTGTTATGTCGACTGGAACTGCTTTTGTGACTTTTATGTTTCTCACTTGAATGCGACCTACTTGAATGTTTTGAAGAACTGCTTGACTTTGAGCCGCTAGTACTACTTTTACCGTCTGATCTGTCTTTATTTCTACTTTTTGATTTCTCTTTTGATTTTTCCGAATCAGATAACACATCAGAAGTTTTACTTTCGTTATCATCATCAACTTGCGATATAACTTGCTTTCCATCTTTTAAACAAATTTTTAACACCGGCAAAGTGTCAGGTTCATCCTCTACTTCAACTTTTATTTTGATATCATCAACATTCTTATCAGTATCGACATTATTAGAAATAGGTTTTTCTGATTTGACACATACTTCACTGGCTGGTTTAATTTCAGTATTATTGTATTCCACATTGCACTCCGATTTTATTAATATGTCTAAATCAGATTGCGCCTCTGATATTATTTGAGGTATATCAGAAAGCTGCACAGGAACAACTTGTTCACCCTTCACAGTTTTTAACCATTGTTCAACTAACTTTGATGCCAGAGCTCTGATAGCTGTAATAAAACAATTTAGGATGCTTTAGCAGTTTACAATAATGATCTTGAGAACTTTTAAAATGAATGTTACGCCTCCTCCACATTGGGCGTGCGCGTTCCTCCAGCGTGTGAACAACGCGAACGCCGCCGTGCGTGAACGTTCGCGTCATTCACACGCTGGAGGAACGCGCACGCCAAATGTGGAGGAGGCCTTAGTTAAAAATCAACCTATAGCAAGCGGCATAATTACGCAATAACAGTAGGATTTCTGCCATCTATTGCGTTTACTTGACAATCAAACATAATTATATTGAGGATGTAGTTCGGTTATTTGCTACATTAAGATGATTTTTCAACAGTTCCACAAAAATAAATAGTTAATAATATTGATAATCTTACCAAAATGGTTATCATCCTTTGACAACTCCTTTACAAGTTTCGGGCAGTTATTGGTTTTCAAGCGCTCTATATCAACAGGGCATAATAACAACAGTTCCAGTAACTCTTTTACTAACGGCCAGTTTTTTGCGACTATACTTTCAGTCAACCACATATGTACCAAAACCCATCCTCCAGAACCCATAAATAAACCAAGTAACTCAGTTTCAGTACATTTTAGTATTTGTATGTAAATACACTTAGATACCAATTTCTTCGAAAATTTAGTCATGAGGCTGAAAGAAAAAAAGGTAAAATCTTACAAAAAACGTCAAATATAATAGTCGGCTCTAAGGCCCGTATTACAGAACGATGCTCGAGCACAGATCTCTGCTTGAGCATAGATTTAAGGTAATTTGATTGGTTGAAATCTATGCTCAAGCAGAGATCGGTGCTCGAGTATCGTTCTGGAATACGGGTCTAAGACCCCTATTCTATAACTACGCTCAAAAAACTCATTCTCGGTTAGAATATTATTATGAAATCTGTCGGTTCTAAGTCGATATTCATGCTCAAGTCATACAAAAATACGGTCCTTAGTGTTAAATTGCACTATTTAATTTTATTAGCAACTACATTATTTAGACTATTTTAGAGTTATACTTAGACAATGCGGTGTCTGATTTGACACGTACAAAAACCACATTGATTTTTAGAGCTGTAGCGTAACTAAAATCAAAGTTGGTTATTCGATTATTAATTATTGTCGATCTGCAACTGTACCGATGTACGTTACGTAAAAAGGCGTAATATGTATTGTAGGTGTCAAATCAATCGTCATAAAATGGTAATGGTTTAGAGACACTTAACATTACAAATTGTTTATTATTAAATATTTTAATTATTTAATTATTAAAACAACTTGACGCGAGTTGGTTTACTTCACATTTAAGCTGTTTTCAGACTACGCTATACTATGTATATAGCATTATATAGCTCATAGCACGACAATATCGCGCACCATAGATTGTTATGGACACGTTCACACTGTGCTATATAGTATGGCTTTGTATGGCGCGCTATACTATATAGCATACGCTATACTATATAGTCTAGCGTAGTCTGAAGACAGCTTTACAAACACTTCTTGCCTAATCCAATTTCGAAATTAACTGACAGTTCTTAGAAGCTATTATACCCGTCAGTTTGATAGGATTGCAAATTGAAAGTATCAAGGCGCGGCCGCACTGATACGGCGTCAGCGACGCGACGGCGATTTCGTGAACAAATACATTTTGTTATAAATGTATATTTTTGCGAATTTTAAACTTGTTAAAGCCATGTTATGCTTATCTTAATGTTTAATATTAAGACATTCCAAAAAAAAACTGACAGAAGTTTTGGAATGTCTTAGTATTTAATAACATTAAGATAAGCATAACATGGCTTTAACATGTTTAAAATTCGCAAAAATATACATTTATAATGTATGGATGGTGATATCGTATCGATGTCCTTCTAACTGCAAAGTTAGAAACATTGAGTTGAAGTCTGTAATTATTCTCCGATAGATGGCGCTAACGCTCAAAAGAGTCATATTATGAGGGATTCAAATTTCAACTGATTCAGGCACATCAGGACATTTCGCTTGTCGTTTCTGCAGTGCGGCCACTAGTGGTCCACCGTTAAGGATTCGATATACCAGATGATTAACTATAACATATTGTAATTTTAACAATTTTTACCCTAGGGTTTCCGAAAAAATATATTTTTTGTTTGTTTTTACGAAATAAAGTTAAATTAGTGAAGAACTCATGTTTTCCTCAAAAGCTCTAAAGAACCACGCAAATACCCGTCCCCATCCACCAACAGGTTTCAAACGTATTCAGTTAATACACCTTGGCAGCCTAATATTTTTTTTTTTTTTACTATGACGACATCTCCCGTAGATATAGGGTTGTCATGTAAATCGGATTTAAATTATTTATGTAAGTAATTTTCAATGAATTTTTAGATACAGATAATTATAAAAGAGCACAAATACAGGAACACTATAAAACTAGCAAAAAGCTATTTATAGTACGGACTGCATTTTTTTAATATTTAGGGACTTAAATAAATACGTGTTAGGAATGTTCCTTGCGAGAGTATAAAATATTGATAAGTAACTGATGTAATTTGTACTTTTGTTTGTAAATGTTATTTTTAAGTAGCAAACTTTATATAAAAAAATTAAACTAAACAAATTACTTACTAAATAGTTATTTTGTATTGTTTAAAAAAAACCCTGTCGATTTTTGGATTGATTATTGGTCTTTTTATGGGACATCACAATAATATTGAAATTAATGCCACGTCTGTTAGTGGGTGGGGACAGTGCCCATACAATGATTTGCATGCACCTTTGCATAAAAAACAATATTTTTTAACCGACTTCATTAACCTACTTCAAAGAAGGTTCTGTATTCGTCCCGTATGTATGTATATGTATATATGTTTGTATGTGCGCGATTTTCTTAAAAACTACTGAATCGATTTAGATGGGGTTTTCACTAACGTAATTTACATACTTTCAGGAATGTTTTAGTGTATAATAAGTACATTAGGTAATCATTCATATGTACAAAGTTAAATGCATAAATGTACACACTACGTAGAAGATTTACTGATGAACGAATTCGTGAAAGTAATCTAAGAGAGCGAGAGAGAGAGTAATCTAAGCGAGATAAAGAACTAAAAAGGAAAAATAAAAAACTTCTTTTACAAAAAATAACCGACTTCAAAAAGCCACTACAAAGAAAATAATAATGTTGGTTTCGGAAGACCGTGGCAAAAAAAAAGCAAACAAAAACCAAAGCCATCGACTTCCGAAACCAAAATTATTATTTTCTTTGTAGTGGCTTTTTTCACGATAGCTCTAGTATTCAGCAGTAGTTAACAGAAATCAAAATGAAAAAATAATGGTTTTTGTTGAATCTACAGCCAAATTTGTAACAAAAGGTGGACATTTGTAAAAAAAAATACCGAAACCCTAGGGCAGAGGTCACCAATAAGTTTTAATGAAGGTCCGTTTTAAAAGTTTAAAAGACTGTCGCGATCCAGTTGGTAGATGCGTCGTCGTTGTGGTTCTATTAATATAATCCCTAACGGTAGGGAAGATAAAGCGCGGATTAAATAAAATTACCACGAGCACGTTTTGATTTTTTTTCTTTGATTTTCTGATATGAATAAAAAAGATTATGAATGTATTGTTCTGTTATGGTCCGCACATAGTAGGTCGGCTGTCCGGATGCGGACCGCCATTTGGTGACCCCTGCCCTAGGGTAAAAATGGTTAAAATGACAATTATGTTATAGTTAATTATCTGGTATATCAAATCCTTAACGGTGGGCCACTATTTACGCCACACCTGTATGTTCATTATGAATTTGTTTTCACGAAACCGCCGTTGCGTCGCTGCCGCCGTACCAGTGTGGCCGCAGCCTTAGTGTGTAGTATTTTTCAACAAATTCTAACAAAATGCGGATGAAAGTAAATTGTGTATACAATACGACATGATTAAGTACAAAATATTGAGTCAAGAACACAGGCTGTGTCCCCAATAGGCAAACTGTTAGCGGCCGACTGAGTTTGCGGTAACAGTTTGCAGTAGCAAACTGTTAGCGCAAAACTAGCAATTTCAAATATATGGAAGGGCGTACAAAACCGATACGCCGCAAACTCAGTCAGCCGCTAACAGTTTGCCTATTGGGGATACAGCCTTATTTAGCTGATTATAAAAAGCAAAGAATTAATGCTAACTAGAAAAACTTACCTAGCTAGCCTCTGGACTTCATCCCTGCTTTTGATCCCGCCATCAGGTGATAGAAGTACACTTAGGCAGTTTAGCAATTGGATTGGATCAATACGCGGCTGTAACAAAGAAAAAACAATATTGCAGCTGTCCGACTCGCAAAAATTGTACCTATTGAAGCTCATAATTCTAAACTAATATTACTCGATTTTACTACAATACAGCGCGACAGCGCTTATAAAAAGGCACGATGCAATACATAACGTCGTTTCTTGACATCATCATATTCAAAAATTAGTATGGGTGCTGATAATAATAACATACTACGAAAGTTTGCCAACCAGCAAGATGGTAGCGCGGCTGGTTGCTAGGGTGCGCCGAACGTACATTTGAGTATCATCAGTCATCATCACTCATGGAGGCACTAATCGCTAAACCCCTTTCTAAACGAACACAACTCACAAACAAGGAAAATAAATTATGACATAATATCGGGGTAGATAAAGGTGACCAAAATTATAAGCGCCCTCACATATGGACGATTATTAAATTAAACAGCTCTTAAGTCAATTTATTGTCATCTCTATTCATTGTCATACGAATGAGAAGGATAAAGTTAAGAGGCGTCTATAAGTAAGGGGGAAAGGTTTATTGAAAGATATTTAAACGCAATAGCACAAATCTATTTTTTTTGGTTCAAGTTGCGAGTTAGGCATTATGCACCTATGGTTGTTTGTGCAATTGTTCGTTTTCGTGTGTTTACGAATCGTATTACGTCATACTTAAAATACGCGCGCTTATGCGGAGAGCGGTGTTGGGAAGGCAGGCAGAGATCGAGTATCTATAATTGGTATTCAAAAACTATAAAAAACCAGGGTTCCGTACAAAACCTCTCCCATGTAACCAAACAGTACCCCAACATATTTTTTTTTAGATTTTTCCCTGGATTTTTTCCCCGCCATCTAGTGACAGGTAGATGAAACTATTTTAAATCAAGAACAAAGAATCAATAAAATTCTCCTAATAAAAATCTACTTACACAACAGATGACACTAAGGCCGAGATAAATAGTCGTTGCTAAGCATTAGTCACAAGTATTACTTCGGGAAGTACTACTTTGACTTAGCTTAGCAAAGTATCCGATATGACATAAATAGACATTACTATGGCCATACCTTTGCTTAGCACGAGCTAAGTCATAGTTCAAGCGAAAGTACTACTTTTCTTTAATGCTTCAGAAGCGTTCATAGTATACTCGATAATGTTAATTTCATAAACAACTGAATTTGCTTTATTTCCTTAATGAATTTAATTTTAAATTAATCCAAATTGAACAATTAATACAATTAATAATAATAATTACATTTAAACAGCTGAAAAATATTTTAATCCAGAATTAAAATAAGTATAAATTTGAACGCATCAAAATGACGCTGTCTACGCTTACGCTTTGCTGAAATTACTGACAGATACTGACAAACGTATCTGTATCTGTCTATAAATTCTTGATCGGAAAAAAAGTGGAATGGATTAATTTTATTTTATAAGTACCTAACATTTGGGAAATCTTGGAATATTGGGCATCTGCCGGCCTAGCATGACCACGATAGAAACGGGTTTTGTCTACATAGAAATAGACAAAGTGACAGATTGTAGAAACATTTCTACGTTTTATGAATGAAATCTGTCACTTTGTCTATTTCTATGTAGACAAAACCCGTTTCTATCGTGGTCATGCTAGGCCGGCAGGTCGACATCTTCTGATAAAAAATTATCGACCTCCTCAAAAAAAATTGTAGCATTAGCATTTTAGCATTATCGGCCTATAATGTTCCCACTGCTGGGACACAGGCCTCCTCTCTGTGAGAGGGAGTGGGCCGTAGTCCACCACGCGGGCCCAGTGCGGGTTGGTGGACGTCACATGTCTTCGAATTTTATTTTTGGTTCTAGGACATGCCGGTTTCATCACAATGTTTTCCTCCACCGTTAAAGCAAGTGATAATTAATTTCTAATAATAATAAAAATTGTAATCTCATCTAATCCAATAAAACATATGTTTTATTGTATTTTTTTAATACGACGCCTAAGAGGATAAGCAAAGAACCTCAAAACAAATATCAAATCCATACTTAGAACGTGCTAAGTCTTCAAAAATCTATACTATGCCTAAGCAAAGCATTGGCTTAGTGTTAGGTTGGCTTTCATCGAAAGTAAATGCTAAAGTACTGTCTATTTATTCGAATTAGATACTTAGAACGTGGCTTAGCACTTACTTTGGCTAATCCTTTGCTTAGTAACGACTATTTATCTCGGCCTAATAGTTCCATCTATCTCACTAGATGGCACTGTTTTCACCGCCATCTAGTGACAGGTAGATGAAACTATTATAAATCCAGAACAAAGAATTAATGCTCCTAATTAGACATCGGATTATATGCACTATCAAAATGCCAAAATATGCATGCAAATATGCACGGAAAAACGGCAAAATATGCACAAAATATGCACTATTAAATACTTTTATTATTACAATTTACGCTTATAATATTCACAATATATTCATACATATATAGATATACTAATACATCAGTTGTAATTAGGTATTGTGAACATAATACAAATATTTTTCTAGAGCTAACTTGTGACATTTGTCACAATGACCTCTCTCTCTACGTCAACAATGTTACTGGACAGAACTTGAGACGCCATTTCAGCAGAAATCTATTCAGGCAGAGTTTAACCGGTGCCGTTGATATTAATGTGTTAACTATCTTTATTCCTTCAAAACCTGTTTTTAGGGTTCCGTACCAAAATGGTAAAAAAGGAACCCTTATGGTGCGACTTCGTCTGTCTGTCTGTCTGTATGTCTGTCTGTCACACCTGATTCAACTACTTAAGCTATCGACTTGAAATTTGGAACAGTTATAAAGAATGCTTGTCCAATTTTATTGCAAATGAAAAAAAATAAAAAATATTTTTATTTTCATTGCAAAAGGGGCCGGAGTGGGGGTCCAAAATTTCAAAGTGGGGTTACTAGGTCAAGTGACATATCATATGAAAGGGCTTGATCTGCACATTTCAAAATATATTTTCATTTAATTTTATGTCTTACAGTTTTCGACATAATATGATGAAAAATGTCTGAAAAAATACCATTCCCCCCCTTATCTCCGAAGTTTGCGGAGCGAAAAATCTGAAATAATTTGAGTTGATAGGAATTTACCCAAAAAATTGCACCAAAAACGATGTTCCTAACTAGTACAGTTTTTTCAAAATCATCAAAATTTCTTCACAAACAAACTTGTTATGTGGTCCGGTTTTTTTCATTTTATACGTCCAAAAATAATACGGAACCCTCGGTGCGCGAGTACGACTCGCACTGGGCCGTTTTTTTATTATATGACAACGATGAAGAAACGTATCCAACCTAACCTGAAATCTAACTTTAAATCGTAGGTATTTCGAATTCTACAATCGAATTCGAATTTCACTATGGGATAAACCCAGAATTGCAGTGATAGCAATGCAATGGTTCGAGTTCGATCCCGAGGCACGCACCGCTGACTTTTCGAAGTCATGTGCGTATTAGAAATTAATTATCCCTTGCTTTAACGGTGAAGGAAAACATCGTGAGGAAACCGGCATGTCCTAGAACCAAAAATTCGAAGACATGTGACGTCCACCAAGCCGCACTGGGCCCGCGTGGTGGACTACGGCTCACTCCCTGTCACAGAGAGGAGGCCTGTGTCCCAACAGTGGGAACATTATAGGCCGATTATGCGATGCTATAAACCCATAAATCGCGAAAAAAAAATATCTGCTGTTCCATACATTTATGTTCACTTAACTCAACAAATGTACCTATGGAACAGCTGATTTCTTTTTCGCGATATCAGCGTTGGTCCCATAGTAAAAGCTTTTCATAATGATAAGTACAATGACCCCTTTTCGTATTGCCACTTGCCACTGACTAAAACACCTAGTATACTAATATTATAAAGCTGAAGAGTTTTTTTGTTTCGAACGCGCTTATCTCTGGAACTACCAGTACCTCTACCATGAGTTTACACCGCCAAAACTCGCTGCGTCTCCGTAAATTATTTGTATGAAATATTGTACAGCGCCCCTAGCGGTCACAGAACGAATTAAAATTCGTACCATGAGCACTATAGATTACGATAGGTTAAAAACCTAACGTAATCTATTCGATAGTCACTAACGTTTTTCAGCTGTCACCATACAAAACGGTACCATGAGTCACTAATTTCACTGACGCTATCGAATAATACGCTTAAGATAGTGGTTAAGTAGCTCACTAGCATTTTGACGTGTGAAACATATGTTTACATTAAAATTATATACGTTTTTGAGTCTAAAACAAGTAATACCAGTCAAAATAATGTCTGCAAGAACTTATTTAGCTTGGAATATGTTAGTGGCCGCTGAATTTGAAGACCAACGACGTTAATTTAATAAGTTAATTTTTATAGTACCTATTTATCAATTCATACAATAAATTGAATAGAAAGTTGAAACATAATTATCTTTCCATGAACTCCACCAACAATTGAAACTGTGAGACACTGGTCCTCATTGTATTAAATAATCTGTTTAACTTTTAAACCACACCGCGCAGCTCTGTGACACAACGTCAACAAACGTTTGGTTTATTTGTGATATTGACTGTCTTCACATTTTTAGCATAGCGATAACAGACATTTTGAGCTTTTAAGAGCCGTTCTCTCTTCTTATTAGTGGGAAAGAAAGAAACAAAACATAAGTAGTGAAGCATAGACGAAAGTATTCTAAAGAGTAGAGTGAAGTTAGCTAGACGACACCATCTATCGAGCTTACCTTAGCGCCTGCGTAAGACTCCGTAAATCTCATGGTGCAAGCATTATCGAAATCTATTTGATCTTCGTTAGCACGCTAGCGACTTCAACGCTAGCGAGTAATTTTTCGATGACAACTCATGGTAGAGGTACAGTTGGATTCGAAAAATCTTTTTGGATATGATAGCCAGATTCATGAGAAATAGTATAGGCTATTTAACATCACGCTACGACCCTTAGGAGCCGTGCAACGGGGGTGAAACCGCGGGGAATAGCTAGTTACATCATAGTTACGTAATTACGGAGTTTAACCCTTAAATTACGGACTTTTAAGAGTCCTAAAATCGGCCCATAATTACGGAATTGCGTAATTACGTAATTCCGTATTGGAAGCCCTACCCACAACAGAATACCGTACGACATGTCACTATGAAAATAACTGAAGTATACTAAACGGGCAGTCTCAAGATCAGTTAAATCGCGAATTTTTCTAACGGCGTATGCTGCAGCGCTAAGCTTTTCTATGTGTCGACAACTTATCTATGTGTGGTCCCCACTGAAGCTTAGCATCCAATGTTATACCTAAGAACACTGTGGTATCTACAAGATTCAGCTCCTCACCCTTCACTAGTACACTAGTTTTCACCTCTCTAACGTTAGGTGTCGTAAACTTAATACATTTAGTTTTCTTTTCATTCAAAAGTAAGTTATTAACATTGAACCAGTGCACTATTTTTGAGATAGCGCTATTTACATCGTCAGTAACCAGCTGCTGACGTTTAAGTTTAAACAAAAGTGAAGTGTCATCTGCAAACGGTACTATCTCATGATTGTCCCTTATAAGGAAGGGTAAGTCATTTATATATATATATATATATACGTTTTAATTAGGTAGTGTATTTTAGCTCTTATTGTGCACTTATCTCTATTCTCGAATCATAATTTATCTCTATCACTCTAAGGTTTGCTGTAAGAAAACTCAATCTAAAAAAATAATGAAAAAAAAATTGTATTTAATATTTGTGTGTACAATAAAGAATATGAATATGAATATATATATAAGGAACAAAAAAGGGCCAAGAATTAAGCCCTGTGGTACTCCCATTTACTACACGTTACTACAGACCCGGGTGATCTTTTAGCATTAACATCCACCTTCTTCTTCTTCAATCAACTTTAAACTTTAAACGTACACCAACACGACCGATTTTGTCCGATTTTGTCGGCCGATGGCGGACGTGTTGGTGTACGCGCTCTTTATGATTTACAAGTGTTTGATTCAATCGTCCGAGTTCGGCCGTCGTCGTACGAGCAATGTTCGTACGATGACGGATTTGGTGTATTTGAGCCGTTAGTGTACGCGCTCTCTACAATTTACAAGTGTTTGATTCAATCGTCCGAGTTCGTCCGTCGTCGTACGAGCAAACTTCGGCCGATGACGGATTTGGTGTATTTGAGCCGTATGTCTTTCGTCATTTGGTCAAAACGATGTCATTGAGAGACCATTCTGACACGATTATGACAATTGTATTAGCAGACTTGGGGCCAGCCGGCCTAGCATGACCACGATAGAAACGGGTTTTGTCTACAGAAGAATAGACAAAGTGACAGATTGTAGAAACATTTCTACCGTTTCCATGCTAGGCCGGCAGGTCAATAACTTGTTTAGTGATGTCCAATTGTAGTGCCAATTACAGATCAATTGAATAATTGAATGATTCGATCTTATTCATTGAATAAGTTAGATATTTATTTTTATTTCAATTGATTTTATTAATCTATACCTAAAATAATGTGTTTGATTGCGAATTAATGACACATTGTTTTAAACATATAGAACAAATTTTTCGATTTATTAATCGATTACAAATATTTTAATTGAATCAATAGAAATATTTTTTACGAACAGCACTGGAGACCATAGATAATAATTATATGTATGATTTTTTATCTGAATATCTGTAATCTAATGTCACTTTTCGTCTAAGACAGTCTAGGATATTTCTTCTTTTTCTATCTATACTATTATACAATTGTAAAAAAGCCGTGTCTGTACATTGAAGATATTCTAGAAAAAAAAATCGGCCAAGTGCGAGTCGTACTCGCGCACCGAGGGTTCGGTTATTCCGTATCATTTTTGGACGTAGGTACCTATAAAGTGAAAAAAACCGGACCGCATAACTTTGTTTGTTAATGAAATTTGATGATTTTGAAAAAACTGTACTAGTCAGGAACATCGTTTTATTTTTGGTGCAATATTTGGGTCAATTTCTATCAGCTCTAATTATTTCAGATTTTTCGCTCCGCAAACTTCGGAGATAAGGGGGGGGGGGAATGGTATTTTTCCAGAAATTTTTCATCATTATGTCGAAAACTGTAAGACATAAAATAAAATGAAAATATATTTTGAAATGCGCAGATCAAGCCATTGAAAATAAAAATAATTTTTGACTTTTTTCATTTGCAATAAAGTTGGGCAAGCATTCTTTATAACTGTTCCAAATTTCAAGTCGATAGCATTAGTAGTTGCTTAAATATGCAGACAGACAGACGAAGTCGCACCATAAGGGTTCATTTTTTTACCATTTTGGTACGGAACCCTAAAAACAATGGGGATAGGGTACTGGGACGTAACCATACCAAAAAAGATTTTTATTTTTATTTTTTGTTTGTTTGTGCGCGCATCACGCAAAAAGTTCTGAACGGATTTTGATGCGGTTTTCACAGTTCGATAGCTTGGGGTCCAACTTAAAATCTAAGCTACGTTTCACCTAATTCCGGTGGGATAAACCAGAGATACAGCTTGACCTCTTGGTAGTACTAGCCACCCTACACTACGGAGGTCATTTAAACTGGTCACTTCACTGTAGTCCACGCGGACGATTGTCTAGTTTCAAATACAATTGTTTAAATGCAAATCAAACGAATGTTGTTGGAAAAAGTGGTGAAGTATCAAGCTGAAACCTTCAAAATACGGATTAATGTGTTACGAATTCCATTTAGTGAGTGTTTGTGTAATCATTTTATCGAAATTGGGTTTGTTTACCTTCTTATTAAAATGGATTGACATGAACTTTATATCTCAATGCGTAGGTACCTATGCCAAAACATTAATAGATAGGTATAACTATACCTAGTAATCTTGATACCTAGTTCAGACGGTCAGTGCCGTTTATGGGACGGATTTCTTTATTGCATATTTATGTTGTTCTAAACTTGGACAGTTAATAGCGTAATGTAAGGTCCGAGTCCAAATTCCATTGAAGTCCTACTGTGAAGGTTGCACAACATGAATCAAAATGGTCGCCCGTCTAACGAGCGATCTCTTACGTCACTAATGTAAAAATACCACATCACGCGATAGTATTTTCTAGAAGCTTGGTGGTTTTTTTACTTTCTATTTTTGCATAGTGCTTACCAATCTTACCATAGCAATGCATAATTAATATGCTTATCATTGGTAGCATGTTAAAGAATTCTAATAATGATAAATAAGTACAAAAATGGTAAAACTACATGATGTCGACGAATATTAAGAAATAAATATTATAGTAGGTATGTATTAGGACAAAACTTACCATTATTATATTCTTTAGGTACTAGGTACTTCAAAAAATAACACGATATCCGATTTCACAATGGTAGGTATGCCACGCCTTGTGCTCCAGATACAACATGGCGTCTTATCATTGTAACAATCAATAATTCTTGCACGAAGGAACACTTATTTTCTAGTTATTACTTTCATTAACATAGTAAGTACACTATTTTTTAAAACTTAAATTACATAATTGTCTGTAATCACAGCAGTGACAAAATAATATTTTATTTTATTAAAAATGTGTATTATTAATAATGATGATACTTAAGATCATATTTATATTCCTACATCCGATAAACTATTTCAATAACATCCTTGTAGAAAGGGCTTTGATTAAATTTAAAGAATACTACAACACTTTCTAATTCAGTGAGTTGGCAGAGTTCCAAGCCAAGGCCAGCTAAGACGTTCGATACGAATAAACGGCTGGCAGGCGGAGAGATTGCTTGAAGAATGAAACTTGAAGAATGGAATGGAACAAAATTGAACGAATGAACGGGGAAAGCGGAAAAGGAAATAATTACCTATTGACAAAATATTGAATGAAAGATCGAGACACGTGTTGCCAACAAAATATTTTTTAATCAATAACACGCTTAGAGCATAATACATTTTTAAAGATGTATGTGTAAACCGAGCGAACCCAAAAAACACTGACGATCTAACCGATTTGGTCATTTGTAAATTAAGTAAGTCATGCGTGACAGCTGTCATTTTGTATTATCATTTTGAAAATGGTTAATTGTGTAGTTTTCTCTTGTAAAAGGCGGTCTGCTATTTCAAATCTGCGAAACCATGGAATTTCCTATCACATGTAAGTATAGTATAGAGGCACCAACATGGTTTTATTTAATCTGCCTGTATCTGTGTGTGATTGTCGTAGTGTGCTATACGTGTTCACCTCGCCCCCAGCAGAAAGTGGTAGAAAATGTTATTCGGTGACTCACCGCTACGTCTCCAGGGGTATAAACTCTACGATAACACGTAGTTTAAAAAATAAAACTGAAGCATGCCATAAACGAGCTCATTTCTCAAGAAAATAATTAGGTATGTACAACCAAAGGGATTATCTTCTTAGTGTTTTTTTTTTTTTATGGAAGTACCCTTTGGTTGACTGTACTATGTCAGTGGTGCTGATTCTGTTGAACATCGCACTAAACTAATTTTAATCACACTGTATCTCTTTCTTACAAATATCATTGAAAAAGTACAGTAAATATTTAGAACTGTCAAATTAGTCTATGCCCTTGTCATTTACGGGAAAATAGTCGTAACCTTTTGCGATTACGACTAAATTGACATTAAAACTATTCAAGTGAACTAATTTGACAGGATTAAATATCTTCTATCCCTTTCTCATGTTCTTTATTAGAAAGAGACATAATGAGACTAAATTAGTTTAGTCGGTAAACAACCGAATCGGCACCAGTGTTGATTTTGCCTATGTCAAACACTAAGCGTGTGAGCTTAATTTTTCCAGGTAGGTACTTATCCAAACAATCTTAGGTAGATGAATGATTGCCGTAAGAGCGCAGTGGAGACCAATTTAGCAGCTAGCATTGCTAGCTGCTAGGCTAAAAAAATACGATTTTAAATTAGATATTTGACTCATTTCGGGAAATGGTTTATATTAATCTTCATTATATTATAAGCACACTACATTGATATTTCAGGGAGATCTACTGTATTTATCAATAAAAATCAGTGATAAACTATAAATTTCCAAAACCGCTCCAAAAACGCTGTTTCTGCGGAAGTGACGTAACACGCTAGTAAACGAGCTTTGTCAAGAAGACAGACGGTGCAGCTGAAATTAATTTCATCAATAAATCATTTTTATTGGCTATAATGGCGTATATAAATGGTGTGTAGTTCCACAATGTACAAATACGTCTTTAAGCAGTCCATCATGATTCATGACACAAAAGAATTTATAGGTAATGTTTCTAAGTTTTTATCAACATAACCTAAAATGAGATTTCATAAAACTTCTGAATGATTATACAAAAGATTTGTAAATAACTATGTGGCAGGTAGGTACTTACACTGCTGTTTTTACATTTTTAAGTTCCGCAGCATAATAATCAGCGTTTGGTATTCTTAAAGAAAAGTGCGTCTATCTTAGGTAGGTTGTATCAGCTTGCACAAAATTTGACTCCATTTTGAGATTCGATATGAATATTTATGCCACTAGATAGAAGATTTCTATGAAAACAGCTTCAGAAATAGCTCTAAGATCAAATATAGCACCCAGAAAACATAAAACGCAAACTACAATCTGTCAAAGCCGTGCTTACTCCAGTGTTGCCAAGCTAGATTTTCATTTTACCCCAATGCCTGGTTAATTTTACTCTAAAATCATAACTATTTATACAAAAATACCTGGCTAAAGTTTTGGTTTTAGATATACAATAAAACAAGTTCTTTCTTAATCAATGGTCATGTTTCACTATAAAAATATGCTGAATTTGTTTGTTTAACTCAAATTCAATTCAAATACTTAGGTACCTACATGTATTGCTTACCAAAAAACCCATAAACTTTAGTAATCATAACAACAATACGAAAATTAACCTTAAAATTTTGGAAGTGACTCCGCGACCGCCGCCGTGACCTGAATTTGCAGCCGGCACTGGTTGCTAAATTGGCAGCCGGCGCTGACTTTTGAAAAAAAAGCGGGAAAGGGAGTTGGCAATTTGTCATAATTAAAAAAACATTATTGTTTCATTTGAGTAACATACCTAATTAGGGTCCAAGAGCGAGCGAAGCGAGCTCGGGAACTTGGACACCCCGACACGGACAGGTTAGGTTCGAAGGGGTTGACGGGGGCTTCAGTGAGCGAGCGAACGAAGCCCCCGTCAACCCCTTCGTGTTATGTTACTTTTAACCTTGCAGATAGAAATAGGAGCTGCGCGTACCGGGGCTCCGTCGACCACCTCCATCCCCCTTGTAAGTCCAAAAGAGTTGTATTTTGTTTTACATTAATACTGTTATTTAAAAGTCAGTCTAAGGTATTTAATTCAACTTAAAACACGGCAACATTAATCTGCTGCTACGGTAGTTTGCAATTATTTTCGTCTGGTATCACTGCTACTCCAAGGCTACTCCGGTTCCTAACGGCATTATTTTTGGGAGCCTAGTCGGCGCCGGCTGCGGAGGCGCTCCCTAAAATTTTACCCCCAAATTTATCCTAAAGAATTCTTTACCCTAAAAATAAGTTGGCAGCACTGGCTTACTAGCGTGTGACGTCAACAGAGTGCAACAGGCCGTTCTTGTGACAGCTACAATAACAAAAAATATTGCATTTTATTTTCGTGTAATTTGCAAAAAATATACATATTTTAGTTAAAAATCAAGTGAAATAAGTTTATTTACGCTATGAACTGATAGGATAACCACAATCTGTATGTAGCATATTTTCAATGTTGTCAAGAACCGTATTGACGCTTCTTGAAGTGATAGCGTAGCAAGTCGTCAATTTAAATCTGGTCACACTAGTCCAGTTGGCAGTGGTTGTTAAGCCGTGTCTCATGCGCCCTGTTTTCGTGTTCGACGAACATCGAACAGTGAACAGTGAACGGGCGTGGTCTACGTGTTTTGACGAATAAAAACACTCAAAACATGTAGACCATCGTTCACTGTTCACTGTGGGCGCATGAGACACGGCTTTAAGCCGTGTCTCCTGCGCCCTGTTTTCGTGTTCGACGAACATCGAACAGTGAACAGTGAACGATAAAGGGGCGTGGTCTACGTGTTTTGACGAATAAAAACACTCAAAACACGTAGACCACGCCCCTTTCTCGTTCACTGTTCACTGTTCAATGTTCGTCGAACACGAAAACAGGGCGCAGGAGACACGGCTTTAGTTGTCACTTTGGGTCGACCCCTTAGAGGTAGCATTACCTGGAGGTAATAACCGTGTCTGTAATAACTATGTGAAGGCTGTAATTTCTCGTTGCCAGTGATACAGTGACGTTACTGGCAAGTGACGTCAATTATTGACGTCACTGTATCAAAACATTGCGGTGTGGTTACATTTAGATATAAATTATTAAATAATTAAGGTGGTAGGTATAGCTAAATTTAAGTGTTTAAAATTCAATTATGTCGTGTATGGCTGTCTATCGTAAATCAAGAGCAATCGAAAGGGGCTTAAAAGTCCCGGAATTATCATTTCACGCGTAAGTTTTTGACAACAATATGAGTGAGATTTTTAACTGAGATTTCTAACTAGAAAATCGATAAACATTAAAGATTTACATATGAGTAAGATTGTCTTACATCATATTGCTATAAAACCATGATATAAAGTAAAAAATATTATATAACCTAGGCATTGTTTTAGGCTTGAACTGCAGTTATGTGCACAAATTATCGATATAGTCTATCGATGTTTGTTATTGCTGCCTACTTTTTTTCGAACTTTTGCTTACTTTTATAGGTTCTCAAAATATCCTGGAAGAAGAAGTGAGTAGATTAAAGCTGTAAGACGTCAAAACTGCAAATTCAAGACTTTGCTCCAAATACTCAGAAATCCTGCTTTATTACCAGAATTTTCCTACAATAAACAAAAAATCTAATGCGTCTGTCTTTATTTAAATCGCAATCTTCTAATTGTTACGATTTACATAATACCTCAATATTTATGTGTCTATTATTTTCTTTTGACAAGTCTCTTATTTTATTAAAGTACATAATTATGAGCTTTTGTATGTGGTTTTGTTCCTATGCATATTTCGATGACATATGATAAAAAAGTAGCCTATGAGTCGTATTACAAAATCAACTAGAGACTCGAGCATTACTTGAGACCAGTTTCAAGCTATTTGATTGGTTAAAATTAGTCTCAAGTAATGCTCGAGTCTCGACTTAGGCTCCGTAATACGACTCAGTGTCACTTTCCGTCCCATATAATGTCTCTAAGCAAAAGATCGAAGTACCAATAACAGATTCTATCGATAAACTTTGAAGCGTCAACACTTCCCTAGTCACGCAAATTCAGAACCGCACACAAACAAAACACTGCCAGCGGCTTTATGTCCTTATGCTCTGTCTATAGATTCTATGTCTATGGTCCACCCAATTGAAAGAGACAGCAAAATGAATGAATGACAAAATGTATGTACACTGATCAGTGTACATCTTGTCATTCATTCATTATGCTGTCTGTTTCAACTTTTCAAGTTTCAATAGTGGTGCCAATTTAGGATATTTTACCCTAGATTTAGAGTAAAAATTATGTCGCAGCTGTGACCGTAGGGTAATATTGAGGGTCAAGAATGGGGATGGAACACGCAAAGATAAACGCAGAGGGCGCTCGCAGCAAAATGACTGCTGTCAAATCATTTTCGCTTTGTTTACATTTCATTTTTTTAACCGACTTCAAAAAAGGAGGTTCTTTTAAATTTTTGTTTTGAAAACCGGTTGACCAACGATAATACATGTATTGTGCCTAGAAGTTTGGAGAATTGAAAGACGAACTTAAAAATAGAGGAGAAAAGATAACTGGGAAGAACTCAGTGCTCGTTCTGACCTAGACCTAAATATTTTTTTATCTGTGATTATGTTTTAGATTTGGACCCTTTCATGGTTGTAATGTGTTAACTGTTACATGAGTAATAGTATTGGAAAAAATCACGAAAATTCACAGAACATTACTTTAGGTAGTGATAATTTAGAAGTTTTAACACTTATAAAGTTATAACTGTATAATAATTTATAACTGTATAATAGCCATAATCTGTATTATGGAGGCGCATCTATGTTACATTTTCATTGATTTATTTACTTAATCAACCCTCAGGAGTAGGGCTACCATCACCTAAATTGCTGACGCCGGACAAAAACTTTAAAAACCCGGACATTTGGGTGAAATGGAATATTTTTCCCGGACGCCCCCGAACAAAATATTTCATCAGGATTCATTTTTTGTCATTTTTTGGAACCCCTACCGGACGCTCCCCGGACACCCTCTAAACTAGGATAAATCCGGGGAACCCCGGACGGATGGCAGCCCTACTCAGGAGAGACAGTCTCTCATAAATGATCGATTCTTGGAAATGATCCCAGCATAACCGTAGTCGCTCTGCAATTGCGCAACCACTCTAAGTCGCAAAAAAAAATTTGTGGACATTCATATGTGGAGGTGGACTGGCATAATACATGTTAGCAAAGTTACTCCTGACTGATGGATTTTTTGTAACAACTTTTGATAGAATGGACCGATTTTAATGAAATAAAGACTAAATGTTACCTCAAGATACTGCCTATACATTTCTTTCTACTTCCTCATAATCAATTCAGTAGTATTGATTTGATGCGTGTTCAAACACACAGACAAACCGACAGACAAACCGACAGACAAACAGACAGACATTAATTCTAAAGATGATAGAAATTTACTTTATTACTTAATCTTAGTCCCCCATATTATTTTTATGCAAACATATGCAATGTACAGACACGTGGAATTTACATTCTTATTATAAGTATAGATTATATCTATAGTAGACTAAAACTTTAGTCTTAGAGTATTTTATAAAGTTTTATAAAGGGTGGCACAGTGGGTTTTACATAGGGTGAGACAGTGGAAATACGAAAAGGGAACTCATCATCAATAGAAATAGAAAAAGGAAACTCATCATTATGAATAACTTTTACCACAGGACATAGTTAAAGTTGTTCATAACGCCGGCTCCACACGTTGGCCCTAACGCCACTCGCCCAACGTGTGGATCTAGAAAATAGTATTGGCCAACGTTGGGGCCAATCTTGGAAGAATAATATACTGTTATTCTAACCGAGTCTGTATACTGTGTGAAGTAGGGATGTGAAAAAACAATCGATTAAAAATCGATTTTTTAAAAGTCAAAATCGATTTTAATACCTGATTTTATTTTTATGAATAATCGATTAATAATCGATTTTTTTATAATCATTCAATCAATAATTATTATAGATTTTTCATCTGCAACCCTCCGACATTATGTGTGGTCTTCTGGCCTGGAGCCCGGAACGCGAACTGTCAAAGAATGCTATCTCCATAATATTACATTAACGCCATCCCTACACCTATGATGGGATTCCTTCTGTGCTTTTGAAACCAGTTTAGTTGGTTCATTTAATCAAACAAATTCATTTATTAAATTAAATTTTACCGACATTTGGTTGATATGTCATTCATTATTTGTTGGTGAAACTTCATTTTTCAAACGACGACAAGTTCATATTTAATTAATAAATCTATTGATATAATGTTTATGGCGTTTATTTTGAAATTAATTGACAAATTAGAAAAAAAACGATTGTTAATCGATTTTGTGAAAAATCGATTATTTTCTTAAGAAAAATTGATTATTTATCTTTATTTCATTCTAAAAAAAAACGATTAATTAAAAATCGTTTTTTTATGTACGCACGGCTACAGATCAAGCTATACATTTCCAGTATAAGCTGATCTCGCATTGTATAGGATTTCCTTACAGTGAGAGGTCAGTGTAAACTGGGAAGTTATAGCTTGATGTGTAGCCGTGTGTACAATGTCACATTCCTAATGTGAAGGCTGTCATTTCTCGTTGACACCGTGACGTCACTGTAAAGTACATCGCGCATTGGCGCAATGTTTTGATACAGTGACGTCACTGAAGCGTCAACCAGTCAACTCTTTCCTAGTCACGCACACTAATACAAAACTAGAACCACACACAAACAAAAAACGGCCAGCGGCTTTATGTGCTTAGGCTCTGTCTATAGTATTCTATGTCCATGGGGCCAAAATGCTATTTTCTAGATCCACACGTTGGCCGAGTGGCGTTGGGGCCAACGTGTGGAGCCGGCGTAAATGGTTATGATTTTAGGATAAAATTAATCAGGCATTGCATTGGGGACATTGAGGTCACAGAGTTAGTATGGTCCATTTCAATAGAACTTGTAAACTTTGTAAACAAACTTTCTATACAAATTCATCAAAGGGCACTGGCAGACGCCCATAGAACGCTGGGCTTCAGATTGTGTAAGTCGGTACAGATATTAAATTAGTTTGGTGCGATCGAGTATTTCAAGAGTATTTAAATTCATTTTTTATTTGTTTTTGTACGTAATTGGGTTAAAGAGAAATCTTCGTATTTGTGACAGTGAGGTTAAGTATGGTGTGAATGATCCAGTGAAGTACAGCCCGACTAATGAGTTCTCAATTCAAAGGTTTTAGTTGCTGTCGACATGATATTCTGTGGAGACACGCGCCAGCCAGCATGCGCCCGTTTTTGTTTTATTGGTTTTTGCAAAATGTCAACGGCATAATTATTTTATTTCTTATTTATTTCGATTTTTGATTCCTATTCTTAATCTCTAAGATAAATTAGGCAAAGAACAATTAAAATATATTTTTATTTTTGGTTAAGCTTTTATTACTGTACCATATCAAGCCCAAAACTGCCGACGTCCTTTTGACAGTTGGCCAAACTGACATTGTTTACAAAGTACAAAGTTATCCTAGTTTGTCGAGTACTTTTATATAATTGGTGGGGTAAAATGAAAATCTAGCTTGGCATCACTGTCTCACTGAGGGAGTTTCATTCGCTTCAAAGCAGTGCTGCCATTTTAGCACTTTCGGCGCTAGATCTAGCGGTTTTTTGACATGTTTAGCGCCGAATCTGAGAATTTAGCGCATAGCGCATAATCTAGCGCTTATTTGGATCCGGCCCAAGGGGCAAGGAATATACTATTAGGTACTCTACTAACTCTACCGAGAAACGTGAACTAAGCTAAAAAGACAAGTTTTGAAACAACAGTCTTCTTTTTAACCGACTTCAAAAAAGGAGGTTCTGTATTCGCCCCGTATGTATGTATGTTAGTATGTATGTGTGTATGTATGTTTGTATGTGCGCGGTTTTCTCAAAAACTACTGATTCGATTTGGATGGGGTTTTCACTAACGTAATCTACATTCTTTCAGGAAGGTTTTAGTATTTAATACATTATATAATCATTCCTATGTATAAACTTATATGCATAAATGTACACACTCCGTAGAAGATTTACTGTTGAACGAATTCGTGAAAGTAATCTAACACGGGATAAAGAACTAAAAAGAGAAAAATAAAAATGTTTTTTATCAAAAAATAACCGACTTCAAAAATCCACTACAAAGAAAATAATAATTTTGGTTTCGGAAGTCGGTGGCAATTTTAAAGCAAACAAAAACCAAAGCCACCGACTTCCGAAACCAAAATTATTATATTCTTTGTAGTGGATTTTTGAAGTCGGTTATTTTTTGTTAAAAAACATTTTTATTTAAATCCGACGACAAAATTTCAGTGATGCCAACTCAGCACTTTGAGTGCTAGATTTAGCACTATTTTCATGTGCCTAGCACTGAAATTTAAGAAACAGCACCCAGCACTAAATCTAGCACTAATTTTGATGTTGTCTGTTCGCTCACAAAATGCAGCTGTGGCTGAAGTAACAAAACTCAAAATAGTGTAGTCTGTAATCTGCGGCACTTCGGTAGGGGATTCCCGTGAACGTGAAAATAAAGGCGTGTATGGCAGACGAGGCGAACAGTGCTATGTTTGTCTTTTTCTCTAAGATAACTCAGAATTGTCTAACCTTGCTTGTTTTTCGTTCATTTTTGTTTTTCATTCATCGTGTCTTTGCGCGCAATAATTATCTGATTAATAGTATTAATCATTTTATTAACTTAAATTTGTTTTGTGTTCGGTGACAGTGAGACGAAAATGGATGTTTTTATTAAATTCATATATTTGGCACTATTTTTGAAACTTTCTAGCAATTTAGCACTATTTGAGATGTTACTTAGCACCCAACCGTGGCATTGAGTTGGCAACCCTGCAAAATTTATCTTCAGTTGTCGCACATACTTGTCACGCGTACCGACTACCGACCAATCAGCGACCATTTTTTCCTTCAATTTGACGTGTTGATTTTATGAACGTTACTGATTAAAATGTATATTTCCATTTTGATAAGTTCTTTTCCTATTTGTAAGTCATACATTTAGCGCAGAATCTAGCGCTTTTTTGACTCGTGAAAATCTGCAAATCTTTCAAATCTAGCGCTTTTTTTGACAGTTTTAACGCTCAATTCAGTTTTCCATATGGCAGCACTGCTTCAAATACTTCAAAGTCCAATAATTATTCCATTAAAATTTTATGCATCAAACTACAGGTACATAAATACCTAAATCTCAGGACACAAATTAATTTAAACTACGAAACTAATCTATGTCTCAGGATTTCTACCATATTTCTACAGAGTCAGACACAAACTAAGCAAGCACCCTGCACCGTGTCGTCTAGTCTGGTCCTAGCTTGAGCATAAACATGTGGAGTGATTCCTTGCTTATCGTTTTTATTTCAATATGTACGGCATTCTTAGGTGAAGGTAAGCTTGCTAGTTACTAGATTGCATACTCTTTGTTGCTAGTTTCAGCATCGGCGGTAAATAACCTTTGTTTTACTATAATTGACTTTAATACTTATTACAAAGAGGTGGATTACTAACATAAACATCTTACTGGTTTACAGGTCTAACATGGATATTGGTGTATAGGACAGAAAAGTACCAAAAACTGAAAGTCGAGGTCGAAAGACAAAGTAAAAAGCGTAAGTATACCAATGGCATGGATCTTGAGTGAGAATTTCACAAACTGATTGGCCCACCTATACATTTTTGAAATTTTCGAGGTATATCTTTCGTAATTTGTCGCATGCGGAGGGGGGTAAAAGGGGCGTGGTAAGGGGGAGGGGGGTGATGTGACCCCCCCTAGAGCGGGGGGGGTGAGAAAACTAATACTATGTGACATAAATTTTTGAAATGTTCGATACCTACTTATATTGTTTCAGTATCCAGTTTACTTTTTACACGTCTCCGGCGCTGTGGGAAGTGCAGCCCCTCCGCCCTTGCGTAACAAAGCGAAGGCACCCGGGCTCACCTTCGCCTGCACTTTGTTACAGCGGGCGGGGGCTGCTCTCCCTCCGCGCCTCCGGGTTTATAAAAACACTCTAGTGTAGGGCAGACAAGACCACGTGGAGTCGGGGTTGAGCAATTCGGTTCTGTCAGATCATTCAGTCTGATACTACTATATTATTCAAAGCACTGACACTATGCAGCCACAGACAACAAAATGTCAGAAAGACAGACTTATCGCTTTCTTTGACATTTCATCTCTTTCTAATTTTCGTTCTTTTTATCGTGTTTGTGTAAAAACATCAAATAACCTAACCTAACTTTTGAAACTTAAGAATTAATTTCTTGAAAACTATGAAAATTCGCATAAAACGCCGCTAGTGTTAGCCTCTATAGACTATTGCCTAATGATTACCAATAAAACTACAATCAAATTCGTGTGACAAATTACTAAAGCCCCCACCTGTTTATTTTACAATTTACAAGATGCTCTGATGCTAAGATGATCTGGGGTCAGCACACAATAGATTTTTTCTTGTGCCTACTTTTGTCCTTGTAGAAAAGTTAATAGAATTTGGTTTTGGCTTATGAAAACATGTGGTATATGCAACTTTACGTCTTTACTCTATGAGAAATTATAGAATAGATATCACATTATAAGGGGCTGTCCAATTAGATATGATCTGGGGCCAATATGAATCACCAAATAGATGGGAGGGCTGCAGAAACAATAGTTTTATTTGTTTAAATAAATGATGCAATAAAAATAAAATAATAAGTATTCTGTGAATTTCATAAAAGGAAAATATTTCGTATTTGTAGTAGTTCAAAAACGTTGCAGGCCTCACAAATATAAGCCGCGGGTCATGCTTTGGACAGCTCGGATCTATAACATAATCTGTGATATTGATAACACTACTATTATATTCTTGCAGTAGAAAAAAGAAAAGAAGCTCATGGAGACTCATTGGACAAACAACATAAGAAGAAAATTGAAAGGGAGGAAGAAAGACTTAAAAACAATAATAGAGACCTTTCTTTGGTTAAGATGAAATCAATGTTTGCCATTGGCTTTGCATTCACGGCTCTACTCAGCATGTTTAATAGCATGTAAGTATTTATTTGTCTTATTATGGATGTTAGTGTACCTACTTACCAAGATGTTGAAAAGAAAAATTAAAAAAATGGTGCCTGCTAATAATTTTAATGTGTTTTACAGATTTGATGGAAGAGTAGTGGCTAAACTTCCATTCTACCCTATATCATGGATACAAGGTCTCAGTCACAGGAACTTGCCTGGTGATGATTATACAGACTGCTCCTTTATTTTCTTGTACATATTGTGTACAATGAGTATAAGGTAATTTTATAGTAATATACCTATAAGTCTGTTGTGAGTTTGTGACCCACCCGATCATGCAATTGGCCATACCACAATATGGGTAGTGATATTATAGCCAAATGAGTATGAACAAATGGTCAAATATAAAAAAAATAACAATGGTGCTGATTCTGTATACAGGGTAAAATTAAAACCAGTGCGGATATTTAAGGAGGTGAAAGTGCTCATGAATATGATCAACTTTTATTATGGGACCGACGCTAAATATGAAAAAAAAAATAAGCTATTCCCTACAAAAATGCACTACAACATGATCAAAATGTATGGAACGGCTGATTTTTTTTCTCATATTTCAATGTCTGTCCTATAATAAAAGTTGTTGTTGATCATATTCATGAGTACTTTCACCTCCTAAAATATCCGCACTGGTTTTAATCATAGACTAATATGTATATAGGAAATAGACTGCTAACTCGGCGTTTTTTTGGTACCGTTAAAGTGGCTCCATCTAGTTCTCAACCGACAAATGATTTCAATGGTACAACATACCTAGGTATAACTATATAGGTATAGCTAGGTATAACATATCTCTATATAGCTAGGTATTTCAAGTTTTTAATTTCACAGGTATTTCAAGTTTTAGGTAGGTATTTCAAGTTTTTAAGTCGCAACAACACAACACAAAACACTTTGGAGTCTTATCTCAAGCAAAATTGGAGTCTTATCTCAAACAAAACTGGAGTCTTATCTCAAATAAAACTGGAGTCTTATCTCAAACAAAACTGGAGTCCTCTCACCAAAACACAGTGTATATTTATAGAAACTTGACACTAACTCGGACGAACTATTGCTCTTCTCAACGAGATTATGAAGCACTTTCTAATTACACACTTAAAGCAAATTCTACTTGTTCAAAACAATATGGTACATAAGACCGGCGCGCGCATCACTACTCAATGTTGCTAGTGAAAATTGAACTAACGTACCAAGCCAAAAAATGGCAAAATTGTTTTCTTTATAAAAATATTCATATAGCATATTAACTTATAAAAACTGAGTTTTAAACCTAAAATAAACTGAAACAATAATTTAATGATAGCGCAAGCTTCAGTTTTTCTATATAAACAGTAGTTTATTATTCTACTACCCTACCATATTCATTTTAATATGGCAGCACTGATCAAATTTATTTATCTGAAGCAAAAAGACTTGATTCCAAAGTCATGTCTTTTAAAAAAGCATTCTTCATAATAATAATTTAGAATAGCCCCATCTCGTAGACAACCGACAAACGTTTTTTTTTAGAAGACCACTACATTTGTTCTAAGATAACACTACTAAACTAGTTTTAATCATACTATGGTGGTGATTCTGTTGAACATCGCACTAAACTAATTTTAATCACACCATATCTCTTTCTTGCAAATATCATTGAAAAAGGACAGAAAATATTTGGAACTGTCAAATTAATCTATGCCCTTGTCATTTACGGGAAAATAGTCGTGACCTTTTGCGATTACGACTAAATTGACATTAAAACTATTCAAGTGGACTAATTTGACAGGATTAAATATCTGCTATCCCTCTCTCATGTTTTTTATTAGAAAGAGACTTAATAAAACTAAATTAGTTTAGTTCGTAAACAACAGAATCGGCACCAATATGTCTAGTTAATTTCATTAATCTTTGGGAAAAATTCTGAAATATAGTTTTACTATGTTTGGAAAACTAGATGGTTTTCTAACGTCAAATCTTTCCATAATTATCTTAGGGCTTGGTAACATCTCACGGCGCGACGCCGCCGGCACCGTCAAGCGGTGCGGTGCCGCGCTACGGCGCTGTGTCGTCAAATTCCGGTGTGATAACCTGTGTAGTGGCAGTTTATTTCTCAACATGGACCGCTCAATATGTATACTTCTTCTCTTACTATAGAGAAGACGCTGAAGAAAGAGCGGTCCATATTTAAACCGAGTTTTGTGGCTGATACACTTGATCAGAATTGGCGATATTAATACGTATTTTTGTAATTTTCCAGGCAGAACATCCAGAAGCTTTTAGGATTTGCTCCATCTCGCGCTGCGTCAAAACAAGGTGGCGCATTGTTTGCAGCACCTCCGGCTCAATTTAAGTAAAATGTTGTTTTTATATAAAAAAACAAGGGAGTGACTCCGCAGCCAGCGCTGGCTCCCAAAAATAACGCCTTTGGGAACCGGAGTAGCAGTGTTACCAGATGTAAATAATTGTAAACTACCGTAGCAGCAGATTAATGTTGCCGTGTTTTAAGTTGAATTACCTACCTTAGACTGAATTTTAAATTACAGTGTCAATGTAAAACAAAATACATCTTTTTTGGACTTCAAAGCAGGAGGGAGATGGTCGACGGTCTATTTCTGTCTGCGAGGTTAAATGTAACCTAGCACGAAGGGGTTGACGGAGGCTTCATTCGCTCGCTCACTAAAGCCTCCGTCAACCCCTTCGAACCTAACCTGTCCGTGTCGGGGTGCCCAAGTTCCCGAACTATGCCGGGGTGCCCAAGTGAGAGAGTAAGTTACTCAAATAAAACATGAAATGCTTTTTTAATTATGCCAAATAGGGTGCATTCATACATTTTTGACCCGACTGCGGCGAAGCCCAAAAGGAGGGTATAGTGTTTCACCTGTATGTTAGTATGTATTTCCGTTTCTGTGTTCCCTCCTAGAGACTAAACGAGCGAACGGATTTTAACATAATTATGGCATATCATTAGATTCGTATCGACGTCGCGAGTAACATAGGCTATATGGATTATGAAAAAAACCAACATGGCAGATTTTTACCGCCAATAAGTGAAGTCGTAAAAAAATAAAAAAATCTGACATGGTCATGTGGGGTATCAAAATGAAGGGCTTAAAGAGACAATTACGCAAATATGTATATCTCTTATACATTAAAAAAACATCTAACTAAAAAAGCATCTATCTAAAGTTTTTTTTAAATTTTCTTATTACATCATCATGTGGGGTATCAAAATGAAGGGCTTAAAAAGACGATTACGAAAATATCCCTTCGCCCGCGACTTTGTTCGCGTGTCCCACAGGAACTGTGCATTTTTTCGGGATAAAAAGTAGCCATGTTACTCAGTGTTAATGTAGCTTACTATTAGTGAAAGAATTTTTAAAATCGGTCCAGTAGTTTCGGAGCCTATTCGGTACAAACAAACAAAAAAATCTTTCCTCTTTATAATATTAGTATATACTAGCTTTCGCCCGCGGCTTCGCCCGCGTGGACGTCGGAAATTATCCCATGGGAACGTACCTCAGGAGTAAACTTTAACTACCATTATATCACTCCGGTTCATAACAGTACCTACAACAACATGACAGTACAAACAGACACTTCAATTTTATTTATTTGTATAGAAGATTATCAATCTTATTACCCCCGCAGAAGAGCTGTTTTACCCCCGAGGGAGTGAATAGTTTTTTATTTTTCTATTTTGAGTGACATAAACACGCGATTACAGCAATACCGCAAATTCATCAGTATCACCACTAACCGATCCCGCGTCGAGCGCGGCAACCGTTACATAAAAATAATCCTTATAGCATGATTCAGTATTCACGCGCGACGGCGCGATGACTTATTAGCGTATTTCATGTATAAGTTTGGTGTTTCTATACCGATTTCTATGATTTTTTTTTTTGAATAGGTAATAATGTAAACTTTTTTTAATTAGAGATGAGTGAGAGTATTATAAACGTAAGAGTAAACAAATACAATCAGAAAGCTCTGAACTGCTAAGCTATCGGGAGTTACACGTGTTATTGTGAGTCAACCATAAAAGATAGACATATGTCGTTGTGGGATATTTTTGAGATAATTTTAATTAGAACATTTCCGTCATACATGATTTCTATGTAGCTTTAACCATTAAGGCTGCACACGCGACGGAAGCTTAAAAAATGGAGTAACTTCTCCCGTTTTCCCAACATTTCCCTTCACTGCTCTGCTCCTATTGATTGTAGCGTGATGAAAAGTATACTATAACCTGCCCAGCCGGCCTAGCATGATCACGATAGAAACGGGTTTTGTCTACATAGAAATAGACAAAGTGACAGATTTCATTCATAAAACGTAGAAATGTTTCTACAATCTGTCACTTTGTCTATTTCTATGTAGACAATTCTACATAGAAATAGACAATTCTATGTAGGGACATGATCCCATTGCTATAGAAATTTTGGAACTTCTGGTCAAAATACCGCGACAAGTGGTTTTGGCAGTCCTCTCGTGATGTTAACCTGACACTGCCTAAAGAATTCTGAAGAGACCGAAACAGGTGGAAATCTGAAGGTGCAAGGTCAGGACTATATGGCGGATGCATTAACACCTCCCAGCCAAACTCTCTTAATTTTTGTTGGGTGGCTAAAGATGTGTGAGGTCTAGCGTTATCATGATGAAAAACCACACCCCTTCTGTTGATTAATTCCGGCCGCTTTCTCTCAACTTCTTGCTTTAATCTCATCAGTTGTTCGCAGTAGAGTTCAGAATCGATGGTCCTGCCTGGTGGTAACAGCTCATCATAATGAATAATGCCCTTCCAATCCCACCACACACACAGCATCACCTTGTTGCGAGTTAACCCGGGTTTCGCCACAGTCTGTGAAGCCTGACCGGCCTTTGACCACGACCTTTTTCGCACGTTCTTGTCATACGTGATCCACTTTTCATCGTCAGTTATCAGCTTCTTCAAAAATGGTTCGGTTTCATTACGTCGTAATAAAGAATCACAAATGAGTACACGGTTCATTAGGTTTCTTTCAGTGAGCTCGTGAGGTACCCAAATGTCGAGCTTTTTTGTGTACCCAGTTTTTTTCAAATACGCCAAAACTGTTTTGTGGTCAATTTCCAGTTCTTCAGCTACGTCGTAACTACAGGTATTCCGATCTTGCTCCAAAAAAAATGGAGTAACTTCTCCCGTTTTCCCAAAATGAGGAAATGTTGGGAAAACGGGAGAAGTTACTCCATTTTTTAAGCTTCCGTCGCGTATGCAGCCTTAATGGTTAAAGCTACATAGAAATCATGTACGACGGAAATGTTCTACATAAAATTATCTAAAAAATATCTCACAAGACCATATGTCTATCTTTTATGGTTGACTCACAATAACACGTGTAATTCCCGATAGCTTAGCAGTTGGGAGCTTTCTGATTGTATTACACACAAGGAGTTACACGCTGATGGAGTCGCGGGCACAGCTATTAATAATAATATTCTGCGGTTCCTTATTGCGACATTTTTCAACAGTATTGTGGATTTACATTATTATATTTCCCTACTAAAATACGAAAGTTAATCTGTCTGTTACATCAAAACCATTGAACCGTGAGGAAGGACATACGCTACTTTTTTACGAAAAACGACGGAAACGCGGACGAAGTCGCGGGCAAAAGCTAGTATTAGTAATAAAAATTACAAATAAAAATACTTGACGTATAGTTGAATCACATGAATGTACCCTATTGCCAACCCCATTTCCCGCTTTTTTCCAAAGTCAGCGCCGGCTGCCGAATCAGCAACCGGCGCTGGCAACTAGCAGCCAATTCGGGACACAGCGCTGGTCGCGAAATCACTTCCAAAAAACAATGCAGTGGTTGTAAGTGTGAAGAAATAAATGTTAAATTATAGGGAGTATACAGAATAAGTTTTTTCTTTGAAATAAATACATTTCATTACCAAATTCTCTGTTTTTAATAACACTTTCTAATTTCTAATAACACTTATCAAAAGCTGTTCCCCTATTTATTAATCTTTGTATTTATTTTATGGATGATAATATTAATAATTGATAAATAAATAATTAAACCTGATCAATAAACATTAAATTCAATGATTCGCTCATCAAGTAAAAATCTATCGAAGCTAAATCTTGTTAAATCTACGGTTGTGTATTGACTGTCAATAATGAGTTCAGCAATCGCCCTTCCAATGCCTGGTGCATGTTGACATCCTGAAGAAAGAAAACAATTTTAACATGCAAAGTAATTTTTTCCGCGTCGGGGAGAGTTAAAATCGCGATATACCGTAGTTAAAAATAACGGATATTTCAAGAACTCAACGTCACACACATTGAGAATTTGAATTTAAAGTGTTTACGGGACGAAACTAGGTTTCAGTTTGACTACGGAACCCTATTCTTATTAAACATATAGGTATATTAGAGATTTAAAAATCGGCCAAGTGCGAGTCGTACTCGCGCACCGAGGGTTCCGTATCATTTTTGGACGTATAAAGTGAAAAAAACCGGACCGGACCGCAAAACTAAGTTTGTTTGTGAAGGAATTTTGATGATTTTGAAAAAACTGTACTAGCTACGAACATCGTTTTATTTTTGGTGCAATATTTGGGTCAATTCCTATCAACTCTAATTATTTCAGATTTTTCACTCCGCAAACTTCGGAGATAAGGGGGGGGAATGGTATTTTTTCAGACATTTTACATCATATGTCGAAAACTGTGAGACATAAAATAAAATGAAAATATATTTTGAAATGTGCAGATCAAGCCCTTTCATATGATATGTCACTTGACCTAGTAACCCCACTTTAAAATTTCGGACCCCCACTCCGGCCCCTTTTTCAATGAAACTAAAAACATTTTTTAACTTCAATCACTTGCAATAAAGTTGGGTAAGCATTCTTTATAATTGTTCCAAATTTCAAGTCGATAGCATTAGTAGTTACTGAAATAACCAGATGTGACAGACAGACAGACGAAGTCGCACCATAAGGGTTCCTTTTTTACCATTTTGGTACCGAACCCTAAAAACAACTGACATGGGCGGGATTGGAATCCGCGACCTCTACCGTCGCTGTGGCGTCGCTCTAACCTCTGAGCCTTTCTATGATCTGAGCTCTGAGCACATTTATCGTAGTTGGTGGGTAGCGCTTGTGTGTGTAAAACCGGTATTAAAATGGTAACATTTATCTTGGTTACCCATATAGCGGTAACCTTAATCTTAAAGGTAACCGAAATTGTTTGATATCGGTACCGTAATTTATAGCGGTTTTCGGTCCCTCGTGAAAACCCCTACACGGGTGACCTTTTCAGACCTGTTTAATTTTAATCTTCGTTTCTAAGTAAGGGGCATTATCACTAATCTAGTTCAAAATCTGTCAGAACTTAAGATTTGGGCGGGAGCTTCAGCTGCTTAGATCCGCTACTCGTGGTACAGTCAGGGAAAGGGATTCTTTAGCAGGTACACTATCATTCATAATTGGTCGTATATTCAAACATTAAGCAAATCCGAATCCGAATTGCTTCGAAGTTTGAATATACGACCTATATGTCTAGACAAGTTCCGAACATTAAACATGTCTCATTAAAGTGTTGTGCGTGCACAACACAAGCCTCACATTCACTTTGACGTTTGATGCGGTGAGCAACGGACAAGTACCCGCGTGTGGGGCATGATTTTTGTTCGGAACTGCTTGTCTAGGGACATATAGGTCAATGTATACGACTAATTATGAAAGATGGTGAACCTGCTAAAGAATCCCTATCCCTGACCGTACATACATAATGTCGCATTCGCAAGGGGACGTCCATTAATCACGTGATGTTTTTTTAGCACCTTTTTGACCCCCCCCCCCCTCCCCCCTGGTGATACGTGGTGAGGGTTTTAACTAACCCCTCCCCCCCTACCTAAGATCACGTGTATTTATTTGGTAGAAATAATCTTTTTTTTTTGAATATTATCTTGAAATATGTATGCCCCTAAGTTTAGAAATCGCGCGTCCAACTAAAAAATAAATACACCTCACCCCTTGTGATGTTTCGTGATTTTTTCTGAACCCCCTCCCCCCCTTTCGAGCCTCACGTGATTCATGGACGGCCCCCAACTGATGCGACCGAAGATGAAAACTTATTCATAGGCAACGTGGCATGTTAACGCAGTCGGAGTCGGAGCATCGGGCGAGACAGAAAAAAAAAAAAAAAACGAACCTAGTTTACCAAATCCAGCTGCAATATATAAGTTATTGTGGTAAGGATGTGGTCCTAATACACCAGTATTGTCGAATATATTACAATCGTACATTTCACTAGCAAACTTGTCTATCTGGAATATAAAAATGCTCCATTAGAACACCTATTTTAAAACAAATGTATAATTAAGTTAATTATGTAACTTTGTAGTCTGAAGTTTATATAGTACATACATAGTTATCGTTTTATTAGGTATACTAGTAATAACTAGCTGTGCCCCGCGGTTTCATCCGCCGTTTGCTACTTCGTTTTCGTTATTTCTGATTTTTTTTTTCCAAAGGGTCGTACCGTGATGTTATAGAGCTTATAATGTAACCTGCCTTTAACACTTGAACACCACCGACACCACGTCACCAGACACAATAAAAAAATTCGGGGTTCAAAGACTTAAGAATTGGGCTATCAATAATGCAAAAAATAATTTTCAAATACGACTGGTAGTTCCTGAGATTAGCGCGTTCAAACAAACAAACTCTTCAGTTTTATTAGGTATATACACCGTGTAATTGACGGGTTGGCAAAAACTGAAACTGTAGCTTCATGACCATGATTGTGACTGAAAAACGTTGGAATTTTCTTCAGGAAAATTGTCGAATTTTCCGACCGTTTTTCAACTAGATTTGTGTTCTATTCATTTGTTACAACAAAATCCAGCCCTAAAAACACAATTTTAGTGAAAAAAAGCAAAAAACTTAAATTCGGCAATGTAATCGTAAAAGAAAATTCATACAACCCGCGCGGAATCAGCTGTTAGCTGTGAAAGTTTACTGGCCTCCGTACCTACATCATTTCCGGGAAAATATTTCACTATCAAAATATTAACAATACCAGTCTGAATTCATACTTTTCGTTTTTGCCAACCTGTCAATTACACGCTGTATATATTTATATAAGGTAAATGAGGGTATAGCTGAACGCCCATTTATCCGACAAAAATGCGCCGAAGGAGCCGGCTGAAGCGAATTTTACGGTCGGTTGCAGAAAGAGAATTAAATTTTAAATGGAATTAACCATACAATTTCTATCGTTAAAGTTTCCTATAAAACTGAATGACCTTTTCTGCAACTCATCGTTAGCCTTGCCACATCTATCCGCGCCGAAGGAATAAAATTGCTGAAGCAATAAGGCTCGGATAAATGGGCGTTCAGCTCGGGTTCCCTACTTGAAATCGAATGACGTTAGATCGAATAACATTTGCTCGAAAACGTTAACTCGACAGTTCACTACCTCGATGCATCAAAATCTCGAAAAATCGTTCATCTCCAAACATTTGAATTAAGAAACTTCCTTTATGAAGTTGTTTAGAAACATACCTAGGTACTTACTTTTGTTTTATTACAGCTTGGAACACGGTTTAGCAGTGATGGCTCGATAACAGTTTTAAAATAATCACTTTTAGACATATTTTTCGTATCATCATTAATGAGTGGTACATTGCCGCATAATAAATTACTTCCTAAACCATTTCTCATCAACCATAGCCCTGTAGTATCCATAACTACTGGAATATTCAGGCCTATTTCTGTTGCTTTTTCTTGAACCGAATAAATATCGCATTCCCTAAAAGCAATACAAAAATATAAAATTGACGATGCTAGAACCAGAGTGATCTAAGTGACATTTTTGGCAAAAATGGTTTTTTTACACAATTGCATGGAAAAATCATAATTCTTTCATGCCATACTGATCTAAGTGTTTTTGCCAAAAATGTCACTTAGATCACTCTGGTTCTAGCATCGTCAATTAGAATATCATACCTATTGGTTGTAAATGTTGTAATAGGGATGTTGAATATATTTTTTTTATTGTGAATCTGTAAACTATTTGAAAAAAGATAATTAACACTAAAAAAACCGATGAAACATCTACAAAATAGGCAAAGCTATAAGTGTTTTAAAATGATTTGCTTGACACGGACGGCATGATAAGTGACGAACACCACCTATGTCCGCTTCGCGCGACAAAGACGGAGCGATACTCCCTCCAAAAACTTTAAAAGCGTCTATGTTTTCCATTTTGTGATAAATTATTATTTATTTTTTTACTTTTTTGTTATTCCTATTCCTTCTTTGGAATAAAATAATTTATTTGTACTTTTTTAATAGTAGTCCACTAACTTATATACTTGTCAGATAAAAAAAAATTAGAAGAACTTCTCTCTTTACGTTAGCATTAAATATTGTTTAAAAGGACTATCTATTGGTGAATTGGTGCTCCTAACAAATGTTAGGAATTTTTACATTCTGTTAGGAATTGTTAGATGTTTTCAGTGCACTAACAATTTTGTTAAGAAAAGTTTACTAACATTACCTAACAGGAAAACATTTCATTTAGAGTCAACAAGTTCAACAACACACATTAAAATGACAAGCTCACCTGCGTTCTATAGGCAGTGGCATACTTAAAATACCATCGCCTGATCCCACTTTAGCCAAATTAGCAATTTGTCCCGAATTGTCACCTGCTGCTAAGACACAAACAGCAAATTTGATTGCATATTCTTCTTGATCTGTTTTGTAAATAACCTTATTTATTCTTTCAAATCCTCCTGGAGGTACGCCTTCCATGAGCACATCTTTTTGTTTTTCCAATTGAAACCCTGTTACTTCACCATTCACATAATTGGCTCCAAGTTCTCCGGCTTTTTGTATTATTGCCCTCAATAAAGCCCATGCATTAAAGGTTCCTTCTGCCTCCATCGGCATGCATCCTATTACGTGAAATTTACATTATTTATTTAATTGTAGGTACACACATTCAATACAACCTACATTGTACAGAGTGAATACTTGAAAAATTGAAAATATGAATGAGTTTATTAAAAATCAACACTTTTCTTTGGTTTGCCATATGTCATTACTTCCCAGAATTTGATCCTTATTAGCAACAGTATCGGATGGTGCAATAATACAGTGTGTGTATATTTTTTTCAAAATCAATGGTTTAATTCCTGGCTAGGAAAATTTATTTTTCAAAATAGAATGATGCAGTTTTAGTTTTCATCAAAATCGGCTCTGAGACTCCTTTGAGTATTTTTCGTTATTTCTTATAGTTTCGGATTTAACCACCCAAGCCGAGCCAGGTGCTTTTGGACCATGCATACTGTAGGGTTCTGTAGCGAGGATTTGGTTATCTCAAAACCAAATATCTGAAAAACTACACAACATATCTTATTCAAACCAATATTCGTTGGTAGTGTTTTTAAAATTGTATGAACTTAATTTTTTTTTAGAATTTTCCATCTGGTGAAAAGTGGCGAGACTTTTTTTACGACTTTAGAGGTGCATACCTACATATCAAATATTCTCCTAAATAAAACAGTTAGAATCTTACATGTTATTTTTTTATTGTATGGAGGTCTCCATATATGAAACAGAAGTTTAAATTTTTTTTTCCATAATTTTACTATGTTGTTTTATAGTGGTTCACAGCAGAAAACATCTAGTGCGAAGTTTCATCTACAAAATGACAATTGTTTCAGAGTAAAATGGCTGTGACAAATGGACAGACCAACAGATAGGACAAAATTATAAGCATTCCGTTTTTGCTCTGAACCCTATAAAAAAAGGTATGTATCTTCTAGAATGATATAGTTGTCATAGAAGACATAGTGATCCCTGTTAAAAAAAAATGTAGTTAATAGTTTCATGCAGAGTATGGCAGATTATATTGCTAGCTCTTGTGGGTATGAAAGAAAATTTTAATGGCATTCTTTAAGCATAATTATTAATCTTACCAAGTTTGACATCCTCTGTGTTAATCCATGGGAATTTACTCTTTATTTCAGTTGCTGTCAGAAGGTTATTTCTTACACCAAGTTCATTTAGCAGAGTAACATTTTCTTCAAGTTTGTGAGCATACTGCTCACTTGCTAAAGTAAGGGAACCCGTAGGGGTAAATTGGATGTCAACATCATTTCCTAAGTTCTCTTTAATATTTCTCAAAAAATCAACTGAGTATTTAGACAGATGAATATTTTCAGGCAGTGAGAAATGTTGGTTTAATGTACCTAAAGATACATTATTTTGTGATGTTTTATACTGAAATAAATAAATCATCAGACAAGCCACACGAAAACAATTTAGAAACATATATGAGTGGTCACGCAAAAAGGGACCTGGAGAAATTGGAAATAGGTTTTTTTATTTTTGAGTGATTGTAAATCCTTGAATGTTGAACTTTAAGCAAAATTTTCCGTTTCCAATCCCTCTGTGCATGAGCACTCACTTATTCAAAAATATAAAAATATAATACAAATGAGTAGGTACATAGCATGTTTTTTATATTTCTTTGAAAAGTTTCGATATTTGTAGCAAGTATTCATTACTTACAGTGAAGTCTTTTTCTAGAACTACAACCGTTAGGCCGTCACCAGTCCTCTTTTTTAACCAATAGGCAACTGCTGAACCTATGAAGCCCCCTCCTATTATTACTATATCAGCATGCTCTGGATACACCGTCAGCTTATCCTTAGGGCCAATAATTGCAGGCATATCATTTGCAAGAACATTTAATGTCTTTTTTATAGGGTTATAAGTTTTTGAATACTGGCGGACGCCGCATATTCCATAGCGACGGAATAATTTGGAAATCATCATACTTTATTTTTATAAATAGCGCTAATACATAAAGCTAAAATACATATTCACGTTCTAGCACTATCAGAATATTCAGAATAGGACATTCATTTTATTTTTTTGAATTTGTTATCGCAGACTCGCAAACCAGCCGTCCTGGCATAGCATTGACGTTTGACAAATTGACATATTGACATTGACATGACAATATTGATTGACACAATTGACATTTGACAGAAAATCTGATTAGCTGACATCTTTGAGGAAGAATAATCAGGCTCGTCCAACTGTGTATGGCTGCTTGTGCACTACAGACGTTTTCAATTCGTATTCGGTTTTTTACGGATTTTTAGCTAATAGGCGTGCAGAACTATCCCCACCACTTTTTAAAATGTATGACAAAAAAAAACGTGCTGTAAACGTGTGGTGCACAAACAGCCTAACGCAAGAGTAATATTGTTCAGTGGCCTAACGGCTCAAATACACCAAATCCGTCATCGTACGAACATTGCTCGTACGACGACGGCCGAACTCGGACGATTGAATCAAACACTTGTAAATCATAGAGAGCGCGTACACCAACACGTCCGCCATCGACCGACAAAATCGGACAAAATTGGTCGTGTTGCTGTACGCGCTATCTACAATTTACAAGTGTTTGATTCAATCGTCCGAGTTCGTCCGTTATCGTCGCGTCCGTGTCTAGCAATTTATCATTTTAAAAAACTTATAACTTTGCCAATTTTGTAGATGTTTCATCGGTTTTTGTGGTGTTAATTATCTATTTTCAAATAGTTTACAGATTCACAATAAAAAAAATATATTCAACATTCTATTACTGAAGAATAGAGACATTTCTTCTCTTCATTGTTTGCATAAAACGGTAGAAATGTTTCTACAATCTGTCACTTTGTCTATTCTTCTATAGACAAAACCCGTTTCTATCGTGGTCATGCTAGGCCAGCTGGAGGCATATTATACTAGAGTAACGCCGCGTCTCCTGCGCGTGTTCAATTGAATGACAAGCACGTTAAATGAACAAAAAGGGGCGTGGCCTACGCGTTTTATATGGCAAAAGCACTCGACCACGTGACGGAAACCATGTTCGTCGTTCAATTGAACACGAAAACACGTCGCAGGAGACGCGGCTTAACCGTGTCTGTATACTGTGTGAAGGCTTTCATTTCTCGTTGACAGTGATACACTGGCGTCACTGTAAAGTACACCGCGCATTGGTGCAATGTTTTGATACAGTGACGTCACTGAAGCGTCAACCAGTCAACTCTTCCCTAGTCACGCACCTTATACAAATTCAGAACCGCACACAAACAAGAAACGGCCAGCGGCTTTATGTCCTTAGGCTCAGTCTATAGTATTCTATGTCTATGAATGCAGGTAGTGCCACAAGTATCGATATAATATATCGTATCGATATTTTAAAAAATATTTATATCTGTTATTACGATATATCGAAAAAAAATATCAAAATATTGATATATCGGTTAAATAAAAAATAAAAATTATTTTATTTATTTATTTTCTCTATCATTACCCCCTTATTCACAACCATTCGATATGCTTCCGTGTCGGAAATGACACATATTCGATTGTCTGCTTTCCGAACCGAAGGACTCTGAAAACGCTCACAGATCCTATCGGAAACCTATCGGGAAGGATCCGAGATTCGGTTCGCAAGGCGTGTTTAGGGGGAATGCTACAAAATGGTAGTAAATAGATAATTATGATAGAAAAAGTTAAAGTGGTAAATAAATTAACATTAATAGGTATTTCGCAACATAACTTAGGCGCGATCATGGAGTCATTAATTTAAAAATGAAACCTTAGGTAATGTATTTTTAAATACATAATTAATTTAATTTTTATCACATCGACTAAACTTACTTTGTAAATGTCGATTGTAAAACCAAGAATGTCAACTTTTTATATCGATATATTGATGTATCGAAATAATAAATATCGCCAAAAAATATCGATATATCGAACAAAAAATATCGATATATTGATACATCGATATTTTTTCTGCAAGCCTACAAAGTTACAAACCACAGATTAAATAATAGTAGGGATGCAAGAAGTGCCAAAAAGTATCGATATATATCGTTTCGATATAAAAAAAAAATATTAATATCGGTTTCGATATATCGAAAAAAAAATATCGATATATCGGTGAAATTTAAAAAAAATAATTGTACTTTACGAAATTCTATTGTGTTTGTTTTTACAAGTTTATTTAAATAAATATGTCAGTATTATTACTATTTATAAAAACCGACTTCCAAAAACGACACTAAAAACTATGAAATAAAAAGTTTAAACTTCCATAATTAAAAATCTAAATGTATTATTGAAGCCGGGGCCCCGCCTCTTCAGGTTTTTGCCTCTCAGTCTTTAAACAGGAAGGGTGTGCGCAGTGTGTGCACGTGGAAATTAAGATTTCCTTTTATTCCATGTTAATCTGCAATTTTGCTTATTTTCATGCTAGGCCCCGCCGACTTCAATATACATTTAGATTTTTAATTATGGAAGTTTAAACTTTTTATTTCATAGTTTTTAGTGTAGTTTGTGTTTAGTGTAATTAGAGTTGATAGGAATTGACCCAAATATGGCACCAAAAATAAAACGATGTTCCTAACTAGTACAGTTTTTTCAAAATCATCAAAATTCCTTCACAAACAAACTTAGTTATGCGGTCCGGATTTTTCCACTTTATACGTCCAAAAATGATACAGAACCCTCGGTGCGCGAGTACGACTCGCACTTGGCCGGTTTTTTATTTTATAATTATACCTTACGTATACATATAAAAGTACCATAAAATCACTTTAATAATACACACACATGACACACATTTTGTATGAACTTTTTTTCACGAATTTAAATAGGTACTTACCTTCTAAGATATTCGTGGATAAGTGCGTTTCAGTAATCGAAAACAATGTTTTTTCAGCAATAGGCTCTTTCCCTAACCTTCTATCAAATAAGACCTGAACATAAAAAAATCTGTGAGTATTATACACCTCTGCCTAACCTTGCGGAAAATACTAGCGTGACGTTATGCATGTATAATATTGAGATCGATTGCGTCCAGGAATTGGTGTACCTACATAATATGACTTTTTTATTACCGTCATGATGTCATCGATATACACGAAAAAATCCGTTTTTTGGAACTGGTTACAAAACTATTCAACCTAAGTTAATACAATTAATATGGGACCACCACGCGAGCTTCTTCTACCAACCAACCGAATGCAGAACCTCCTCCTTTTTGGAAGTCGGTTAAAAAGTAGTGTGTGTTTCACTAAGAATTCCTTTCGGCGCTGAATTTCATTAAGTTGCAACGTTTTTAACCTTAGATCGTAGAAGCAAGGGAGATGTGCCAAGGCGCAGTTTGATACTTACTTTAATTTGGTCATTTTGAGCCTAATACAAAAGTACACGCTGGCGACGAACCGAATTTAAATTTAATGCTAGTGTTGAGTGACGATTAACAGTGTTAGATTGAGGGTGTGCGGAATTTTTAATGTGTGGGAGATCTTTTTATTAACAAGAAGCGCTTGTAATCGTGTCGAAAAATGTACTAAAAGTGGGAACAGTTGTTCCCGTACTAATTTGCTATGATGGCATAACTTCTTGTTTCTATGATCTGAGTTTTTAACGATGTTGGAAGTGTTCTTTCAGCACCTATTCTCGTTCACAACTTTTAGTGTCCCTGACATTACTTTATCATTTAAATCTAAAAACTGTGACATTTTAATCAATGGCGACTATGGTCTTGCTACTGAAAATATATCGTTTTTGATACGTTTTCGATACTTGATATTTTATATCGATATATCATATCGAAATAATAAATATCGCTAAAAAATATCGATATATCGAACAAAAAATATCGATATATCGATATATCGATATTTATTCTGCAAGCCTAGATAATAGTAGCTATTACAAATTTACAAACCGAAGTAGGTACCATGTAGGTCACAGAACATTAATACTCTAGCGAGAAGAATATCAACTTCATAGTAAAAATATGAGACGAATTTGCACGCCATCTAGTGGGATCCCACTAAATCCAATGAAAAAAATTATATGCCCACCTAGAATAGATATAATTTTATTGACAGTTTATGACAATAAAATATTTTTTTTTATTTATTTATTTATTTATTATAAAGGTACATATTAAGGTCTATAAAATAATATAATGTCCAACAAAACTATATATATAGTTTGTCTGTTGGATCGCAATAATAGATAATATAATAATAATATCGCAGTTTAAATATGGACGTTATTATACTAATGCAGAAAATTTTATAATGCTAATTTAATAATTAGGAAAGTAGGTACCTATGTATACATTTTATAATGCTAATTTAATAATTAGGAAAGTAGGTACCTATGTATACATGTTACGGCAGTGTACTAAGTAGATATTTTTTAAGTTTTTTCTTAAATATATTTTTTGTTTTTTCTTCCCTGATTCCGTCGGGTAAATTGTTAAGTAAATATGGGATACGCTTTTGTAATGTACGGTCTCCATAGACATTATTAACCCTCGGTACTACATATTTACCAGACGACATCCCTCGGGTGTTATACTTGTTACACACACTTATTAATGGTGAATTATGCTCCTGACTACCATGGTTATTGGTTGCAAAAATGTATTTATGCTTTAGTCTGACCGGCAATATTTTACAAATTTTGTATAGTTTATTATAATCATTTTTGTATTTATTTTTAGTTTTTTTATCCACTAATAGTTTTAGGAACCTAACTTGTATATTTTCTAATTTGTCAATGTAAGATTTGAATGTAAGCCCATAGCAATCAAGAGCATAATCCATTACAGACTCCACCATACATGTGTACAGTATTTTTAAAGTACTACGAGGAACTCGATAACTTAGGTGGTAGAATTTACTGAGTATAGTTCTTAGTTTATTGCATAAGAAATTTATATGTTCTATCCATGAAAAATGCTCATCAACTTTAACCCCTAGATAAGTTACACAATTTACTCTCTGAATAGGTTTGCAGCTACAATTGACTTGGTTACTATGGATGCAATCAAAAGTGTGAGTGTATAATGATAGGGGATTTTCCTTTAAAGGTAAGTATGGTGAATGTATAATTATGTATTGTGTTTTTTCTGAATTTAGTATTATTCCGTTATCATGAGACCATTTAACAACGTTGTTCACATCTTGTTGAACTAGTCGGCACGTTTCGGCAAGGTCTGTGCCGGCTCGCAAGGCACAGAGGTCGTCCGCGTACAATAATATCTATTCATAAAGGTGGGCATATAATACAAATTAATACATCTTGAGATACTGAAAATCCACAAGTGACGCACTTTCCTATGTTTTACTTTTGATTAATTGCAAAACAATTCTCGTTCTCACAAAGAAATCTCGAAAGAGTCACTATCTCACTCAACACAACACTTTTTCACCAAAACAGTGCAACGGCGTAACAGTATGCCGACTCAACGTTATGATGGAAAAATCAGAAACAGTTTATCGTTTTAAAGCACAACAAATAAACAGAAACAAGAAAAAACGACCAACCATAACAGCAGACATTTATCATATGGTGTTGCCAGAGCAAACTACCAGAGTCCATTTTTTAAATTCAAATTTATTACTAAAGATATAATTATTTTTCAAAATTTCGCTTAGAGTTCATAATTTTAATTATATAACCGTAAAAAAAATAGGTGTTAGTTATTAAGCTACATTTTAAATTAAATTAATCATGTTTAGGTCATAATTTGTTACACGATATTTCATTTTATTTTACTTGGTAACATTTCATTGTAATCAGCCTGTTAGACAGAGTCATCGATATCGCTATTCTTATCATGAACTGGAACCCACCTTGTGTCCAAAGTCACCCATACACAGTTGACCGAGCCTGATGTAGGTACTGAACAAACGGGGCAAAACGGGGTCAGAAATTTTTCGCACGTGTTTTTATAGTAAAATAACAAGTGTGAATCACCGATTTATTGGATATTAATATATTATTACTATAAATGGTGTTGACTGTGCAGAAGACTAACTAGAAAAGAATGCAAGTCGAGAGTGACTCCATAGTTTTCGCGTCTATTTTTTGCGGACTGCGGACAAGAGTTTTAGGCAGTTTCAGGGGCAAGTACAAGAAATTTAACTCATTTACATTTAATTAATAAAGTAGCAACTAATATTGTATGCAACAAATTAAATTATTCGAGAGAGGTACAGGTATAGTTAGAAATTACGACAACTGTGTTGATTGCTACGCGTTACTCTGCGATTCTGCCTACTCTCATGGGGCGGTGGCGTAATGGATGTATAACAAATTGCACCAAAAAGTGTGGTTGTAGTACAGAACTACATAGAAGAATTTAATAAATGATAATATATACCATTCATTTCATAAAAATATTTGTTTTATATAAATTAACCACTTTCTATAGATTTTTCATTGGAAATTTAAGTCGATAATAGTTTGTTGGCACTCCCTTATATTCACATTCATAGGTACAACAATACTAATTCATTGGCAATAATATGTACATAACAATAATCTAAAACTCATAACAATAAGGTTAAACATCAGTCTGAGATGCCTTGTAACTTTTTAATAATTTCCCATCAGGTACAACAATAAAAGATGGATTCAAAATACACCTCAGTTGGTGTGGAAAGCAGCTTAAAATCAAATGGCCTCAAAAGAAAACATGCAGTTGAAAACATAAAAGTGAAGAAGATAAAGTTATTTAATGATAATGCCAGTATAACAAACAATGTTAAAGTTGAAACAAACGGCCATAATAGTGTTAAAGAAAATAAGATTGTTAATGAAACTGTACAGGACTTACAAGAGGCAAGGAGACAATTGCCAGTGTATATGGTTAGAAACCGGTATGTGTTCTGACTCTGACTATACATCAAGTAATGATTTCATGATGGAGGCAACAATCTGTAGGAGCTAATTTATTTATATGTATATGGCCATTAACTGGTTTATTCCATGCACTGCTCAGTGCAGGTTTCAACCATTCCATGCTATGGTCTGTTCCAGTTGCAAAGGGCCAGGTCTTTCCTGAATTCCTTTGGAGATCAGCAGACCATTAGGCTGAAGCCATGGGCGTAGCCACGGTGGGCCTGTAAGGTACCTCACCAAACCTCTACAATACTTAATATCCGTAAGAAAGTTCACACTGGACAGTCGACACAAAAAAAATGTGATCAAATCGCAGGTATAGTTTGCTAGTTGCATTATTATTTTAGACTGCAGCCCCACCCTGAGCCCATGGCTGGCTACGCCCATGGCTGCAGCGATTTCCCTGTACTTATTAACCATATGGTGAATGCATGGCTCTTAAAATTATGTTGCGTCTTTAGAAGTGGTATTAAATGTAAACAGCTGTACTAGTGAGGTTGTAGAAAATTCAATAATCATAAAATATTACTATCCTATGATAGTAATATTTTATGATTAACCACGAATGAATGAAGGTTTAGTTGAAGTATTAACTAGCATAAATTTTTCAACTTTTTGCCGATCACTTATTTTGACTAATGTTAGCAGGTAAATTAATGTGATTTGTGTCTGTCTTTCATAATGTGTAATTATTCTTGATCTCTATTTCAGACTCCTAGAAGAGATAAAAAAGAATGAGACTATGATACTGATAGGTGAGACAGGTAGTGGCAAAACAACACAGATCCCCCAGTTGATCCATGAACAGCGACTTGAGGGTGTTGGTGCTATAGCAGTGACCCAGCCACGCAGGGTAGCTGCCATCACAATAGCACTGAGAGTAGCTGCTGAAATGAACACAGAAATAGGATCTATTGTTGGGTAAGATATGAAATACATAGCACAATAAGAAAAAACACATCAGATTGAAAACCAGCAATTTGTATAAGTATATTTCTATTACTTAATGATTTTATTACATATTTACAGATATTCGGTAAGGTTTGAAGATGTAACAAGTCTAAGAACTAAAGTGAAGTACTTGACTGATGGCATGTTGCTCAGAGAAGCAATTTTAGACCCTTTGCTCAAAAAGTATTCTATAATAGTGTTGGATGAAGCACATGAGCGCACTGTGAGCACTGATGTACTGTTTGGTATTGTCAAACTGGCACAGAAAGATAGAACTGAAAAGAAATTAAATCCTCTGAAGGTAATCAACTATACAAAATTTATTTTTCCATAGACAAGGCAAAATGATCTTATTTAGTTCATTCTGAAGTAATCTTGCTATTGCATACACAGGTGAATTTTCCATGTGTGTGTGGATGGCTAAATCCGAAACTATAAGTAATAGCGAAAAATAGTCAAAGGAGTCTTAGGGCCGATTTTGATGAAAACTGAAATGGTATCATATGATTTTATGAAAAATCAATTTTCCCAACCAGTAATCAAACCCATTGATTTTGAAAAAAAAAAAAACTAATTCAAGGTCATCTATTCATTTATAGGCTTATTCATAAAAGATACTGAAAACCACTTTTTCCAAAAGTGATTAAGAAAATGTCTTTGCCTTGTTTATTTCCTCATCTACAGTATTTGTTGTTGCTGGGGCTATTTTGATTAAATTGCAATTACTTAATTTTGCAGTTAATAATAATGTCTGCCACCATGGATGTTGATTCCTTCAGAAAATACTTCCATAACTGCCCAGTTATATATTTGGAAGGCAGAACATATCCAGTTACCATTTATCATTCAAAGATGAAACAAGACGATTATCAATATGCTGCTGTGTGTACAATATTTCAACTTCATGCTACTACTCCTGCAAAGTAAGTATTTCTCTAAAGATTTCACTGACATAGGTACATTGTTCTAAACTATTATTTAATAAAATAGGTATGAATACTGTTATTTATGTTAATTTTGGCCAATCATATTTTCAGCCACGATTTTCTCGTATTTTTAACGGGACAGGAAGAAATAGAAACAGTCATGTACAATATCAAGCAGATAGCAAAGGTAATTTTGTAATTATTAGTGAAAAATTTTGCTACTATCTCTCTTACAAAATCTACAGTATAATTACCACTGTATTTGCTTTTATGCTAGATCGAAAATTCCAGGAAGCCACAGGTCCCCCTATTAGGGTATGTCCGCTGTACGCGGGGCTGCCGGCCGCGAAGCAACTGCAAGTGTGGCGGGAAGCGCCGCCGGGCACGCGGAAGATCATACTGGCCACCAACATAGCGGAGGCGTCCGTCACCATACCGCGCATCAAGTGCGTCATCGACACTGGGGTGGTGAAAGAAAGGTGCGTTTGCTAGCGAGTGCTTTGTGCAGTTTTATGACTAAACAGTGGGCCTATCACGAATGATTTTGACGTATGGTACCGTAAATGCATATTTTGAATTGAAAATATACTTTTGCTTCACAATATTTAAATAGGTAAATTAAATACTTTAATTTTCTGTATTTATTGAAATGCGTAAATTTTATTAATTTTATCAAAATGTTCTGTTGTACCTATTTTAGATTCATTTGCTTACATTTACGTTACCATACCACATTATGATATCCAAATTATTCGTAGGCGCGTAAATTAGGCGCACAGAAAACAGGGATGTAACTTTACCGTAACGTGTTTTTTGATAGCCAGCTTTAGGAGTCATTGACAGACCACACTATTCTACAATAAATAATAGATACATAGCGTTGTTACCAGGCGCAGTGCGTTTTTTTTTAGCCAATAGGCATGTTTTAAAAAGTGGTGGGGATCGTTCTGCAGGCCTATTGGTTAAAATAAACGTCCGTGAAAAAACGTGCTGGAAACGGAGTAGTGCACAATCGCCCTTACTCTAAGCTTGGAAATTGGCTGGCATACTAGTTATAAATTGAAAAGATAGGCATAAGGAATATTTTGGCGGTCCAAGGTTCGACCTTCCGCGGTCCGCCTGTTGCCGACCGCTGCTCTAAGCCAATGACCGAACGCTTTGAGTTTGTTATGATGTCATTATGATACCATACCATTTTTACACAATTGCAATAGCAGACCTGGGGGCTTACTCCCGACTGGATCGAGTTCAGGATCGTATCGAAGTAATGTCAAAACTATGTCACTTCGTACTCTTGAAATAATCACTAGCGCACGATCGCGCGGTGGATCGAATTGAATATAACTACGATCGTAAACCGTCGTTACGATCCAAAAATCCATACTCCCCACTGGATCGAGTATCTGTGGATCGAGTTGCAGGATCGAAAAGAACTGTCAAAATACACGATAGCAAAAATGGTTACTTATTATAACACACGATCGTAAGTCGATCTAGGTTTACGATTCGGTTTTGTTCAAGAGTACCTACGCAACTGAATCGAGTTCGAATCAAAATCGGAAACGTATCAGAAACAAAACCTAAATCGTATCATTTTCGGGAGTAAGCCCCCTGGATAGATGTCCGTGTTGTGTGCGCAGGACGTGGTCGGGCGGCACGGGCGCCGAGCGGCTGTGCGTGCGCGCGGCGTCGCAGGCGGCGGGCTGGCAGCGCGCCGGCCGCGCGGGCCGCACGCAGCCCGGCGCCGCCTACCGCCTCTACACCGCCGCGGACTTCCGCGCGCGCCCGCCGCACCACACGCCCGAGATACTCAGGTCACGCTCCCTACGTCACTTACAGTCCGGTCACGACTTTTGGTTTAGAGGCGCGCGGCGCGGCGAGCGACGCGGTATCGGCGGGCGGAGCGGTGTCAATGCCACGTACTGCTCTGTAGCGTTGAGCGGCAGCGACCGAGCAGCCGCAGACGCCGCTGAGTCGTATATATGACGTGGTCGGGCGGCGTCGCAGGCGGCGAGCTGGCAGACTAAAAAGTAAAAAAATAATAATTGTAATTTTTTTTTTTTAAACCACGTTTTAAAAACGCACTAAAAGTATAAAATATTTTCTGATGAAATGAAAAACGTGGAGCGCATGCAATAGATAAAAGTAAGATGCGCCCCACGTATTTCATTTCATCAGAAATTATTGTATACTTTTTAGTGCGTTTTAAAAACGTGGTTTAAAAAAAAATATATATATAATTATTGTATACTAATACAATAGTTAGCTGCTTTAAAAAAAAACTTAGTATTGAATACCTATTAGCACTTGACATTAGGCGTTATATAAAAACCTAGTTTGCTAAATTTGGAGCTATTTGGATTCCAGGTGTCCACTAGCATCGACACTGTTGCTGTTGATAGCGGCGGGAGCAGAGCCTAGCACATTCCCGCTGATCGACACGCCGCCGCCTGATTCTGTTAAAGCTTCGCTGACGTTACTCAAGGAATTAGGTAATTATGCCTCCTGAAACCTAGATATAACAAGGTAATAAAAATAGTAAATTAAAAATTAAAAAAACCCGACTGCCAAAAAACAACTAAAAAGTTCAAAACAAGAGCACTTTTCAAGCAGTCTGATGCAGTTGGTGGCAATTATTTGTGTTAAATCTTAGATTTTATGCCACCAACTGCATCAGACTGTTTGAAAAGTGCTCTTGTTTTGAACTTTTTAGTTGTTTTTTGGCAGTCGGGTTTTTTTAATTTTTAATTTACTATTTTTATTTTTCACTTTGCAGTTTTTAATGTATGTTTTCGTAATCTTCTTTTCGAGCCCTTCATTTTGATACCCCACATGATAGGTTTTGAGGATAAGTAAGAATTAGCGAGAATGATTGCTTTGTTGAACAACTTTAAATCGTTATATATCCTAAACTATTATTTAAAATGAAAAATGATAAAAGGAACCTAAAGATGATTTTAAAATACCTATTCAACGACACCCCACTTGACATAGTTCATCAACTTTTTTTTTTTTCATTTTGACAATATGGCGTCTGGTTGTCGCTGTGGTGAATTTTGATTACTGTTATGTCTTTAGTGACACTCGCAAGGTTAAGACGAATCGATTGACGTAAGAATTATCAAAATCGGCCTACGTATTTGGTCTCTAGAACGCCACATAGAAACAAACATACATACATACATACATACATACATACATACATACATACATACATAGACTGATAAACACATTACCCTCCTTTGCGTCTCGCAGTCGGGTAATAAATAATAAGGCAGATTTTATCTCATTGATAAATGATAAATGATATTTATTTTGTAAATAGGTTAAAAATAACACTTTTACACGTCAAAACATTTTTTTTAAGCTAGATGAGTTCGGTGTTTCCTATATGACTACCTTTGAGAAGAAACACCGAAACAAACTCAAAGGTTGATGTCTCTTTTAAAGTCCAGACAATTAAGATAAATTGTGTAAGAACCATGCAGGTTAGTCTGAAATGGCCTTTAGAGGAAAGAGCCATACAGATTTGAGTGGACCTGACCTGACTGTGCACGCATGTGCCGGGTATCGTGGTAGCTCAACCCAGACTTAGGGAGCTCAACGACCCGACGAACATTACCATCAGAGAGGACATTTGGGTAGGTCCCCTAAAGTACTCAAACTGTCAGACTGAACTTGAGATCTATAACAGTAACATAATAACCCACATAGTACTCACATTTACAATAATTATAATCAATATATTATCATTATTATCACATTCAATGTCATTTTGTATATAAATTGTTTCAAAAGGAAACATTCAATGTCCAAGTGTATATAGAAAAAAATATAAAATCAAATAAAAGAGCAATAATTTAGTGGTTATGTCAATAGTAAGTAGTATTGGCCCATGTATGTATTGGAACAGCTCAATCCCAAGCCTTTTTGTCCTCCATATAATCTTTAACACTATAAAAAGCTTTATGACAAAGTTTTCGCTTTATTAATGATTTGAATTTATTAAGGCTTAATTTTTGAATATGGCTAGGGATTTTATTGTAAAAGCGTATACTTTGGCATTTAAATGTGCCACTTATTTTCTGGAGCCTCGTGGCAGGAGCATTATTATAGACGACCTGTGGCCGACATGCATTTTTATCATAAACCTTCCGCGTTCCCACAACAACTGTACAAAGTTTCAAGTCAATCGGTCGAGCTATTTTCGAGTTTCTGCGAGACTAAAATATAAGAAATTTTATTCGATCTCTAAAACTTATCTATAGTGTGATGTGTGTGCATCCAAAAACGCCTGCTACAGTCCATTTATTATTTACTAGCACTTCGCCCGCAACTTCGTGCGCGTGTCCATAACAAGACGAAGGTGGCTCAAAGCACAAATATCTTTGAACCATTTCTTCTGCAGTTTCAGCTCAGTTGATATTACACCCATTCCCCCCCCCCCCCCCCCCCGTATCCGGGCCTGGATGAAACTCATCATGTCCTAAAGTTAATGTTTGTTACAGGTGCTATTGACAATGAGGTCAACCCTAAACTGACTGTCATTGGGAAAAAGATGTCGACATTCCCAATAGAGCCGAAATATTCTAAAGTTCTTTTGAGCGCGCCGGAATATAACTGTTTAGATGAAGTATGAATAACTTTAAATATTTTTTTAATATTCCCTAATACTGTATGTATTTATCATAAATTGTATTCGGTTTCAGGCTCTAAGCTTAATAGCAGTGTTATCAAGTGAAAATGTGTTTCACACTCCAATGCATAAAAGAGAAGAAGCTATAAAAGTGAAACAGAAGTTCTTGTCACCTTTAGGAGATCACATAACTCTTCTTAATGTGTTCAAAGCTTTCTGTAAAGCTCCCTTAAAAAAGGTCAGTGTCAGGCTTCATTAAAATTTCTACTGTACTTCTATACTATTATAAAACTGTAAAAGAGCCGTGTCTGTACATTGAAGATATTCCAGAAATAATAGTCGGGATAGGGTACTGGGACGTAACCATGCCCGAAAATATTTTTTTTGGAATTTTTGTATGTTTATCTGTTTGTGCGCGCATCACGCAAAAAGTACTGATCGCATTTTGATATGGTTTTCACAGTTCGATAGCTTGGGGTCCAACTTAAAATCTAAGCTACGTTTTATCTAATTCTGAGGAGAGAAACCAGAGATACAGCTTGACCTCTTGGTAGTACTAGCCACCCTACACTAAGGAGGTAATTTAAACTGGTCATTCCACTGTAGTCCACGCGGACGGAGTCGCGGGCAAAAGTCTAGTATTAAATAATTATATAGTTTTATGCATGGTTTTCCATCAAGACAATAGGCTAGCCGACTTCTTTAGATGACTACCCATAATACCCAAAGAAGGCACGAAACAGTTTTTTTTAGTCAAACGTGACAAATAAAGCTTATTAGTCGCTTTTGACTCAAAGCGACTAATATAGTCTGTAAATAACTGCTTTTAGCAAAGTCGCTCTGTAAATAACTGGTTTCGTAACGACTATTATATTATTTATAGGGTCTATTAGGATGTCATAGTCCAGGTTCAGAGGCGGGCTTATACGGGCTAATCCAATGATAAATATATTCTATTCATACTAAATGTTTTACGTATAATGTTTCCAGCAATGGTGCAAAGAAAATTATCTGAATCACAAGAATTTGACGTATGCGTGCGAAGTTCGTCAACAGCTGCTTGCGATCTGCCAAAAACTAAACATGACTGTTTCTAGTTGTGGACAAGCATATGATCAGGTACACATGTGGTTGGATTGCTATTTTAACACTAATTCGAGGGTTGAGTGGTAAAACTTCATTAATTTCGAAAACTTGGAAAAGATTTGAAAGCCTTTTAGACAATTTTCCTCGGTCTTTGAAGTGGTGTAATCAGATAAACATGTTTAAAGTGCAACAAGCAAAAGAACTGAGCTAATAACCCAATAATACTATACTCTTACTCGTCATATTCAGTGTTGCCAACTGGCGCCTTTATCCTGTAGCAAAATATTCTATAAAAAGTTGCTAGATTGCCCGATATTTTTGCTAGAAGTAGCTAATATGTTTATAAAGTAGTAAAACAATAAAAAAACATGTAGTATTTATTGTTCAACTCTGATGTACCTAATATTAACAAACAAGGATATTAATCACTACTTAATATAAAACAGTCGTTTCTGCAGTCTGTAGTCATCGCTGTCTGTCCCTATGTATGCTTAGACCTTTAAAACTACGCAACGGATTTTGTTGCGGTTTTTTTTAATAGATAGAGTGATTCAAGAAGAAGGTTTATTATGTATAATACATCCCGAAAAACGCGGGCGAAGCCGCGGGTGGAAGCTAGTTAGTAAATATTTTAGCCAAAAATTTTTCTAAGTTGTAGCCGATGGGGATGCCAAAGTTGCTAGATCTAATTCTCTAAGTTGTCATCACTGATTTCAGGTACTAAAATGTTTGCTGTGCGGTCTGTTCACGAACTGCGCGTGGCAGCGCGGCGCGGGTGGCGCGGGGGGCGGCGGGGGGCGCTACGTGACGGCGGTAGGCGCGGCCGCCGCGCTGCACCCGGCCAGCGCGCTCGCGCATGCGCGGCCCGCGCCGCCCGCGCTGCTGTACAGCGAGCTACTGAGCACCGGCCGCACCTACATGGTGACGGTGTCGGCCATCCAGCCGCACTGGCTGCACCAGGTCGCGCCCGAGTACGCGCGCCGCTGTCGCGCCAGCCGGTGACGGTCTCCACTCAATGATGCTCATTCTGTCGGCGCGGACGGGGGCGCGGGCGGGGGCGGCGGGGGGCGCTTCGTGACGGCAGTAGGCGCGGCCGGGGCCTTGCACCCGGCCAGCGCGCTCGCGCATGCGCGGCCCGTACTTCTTTATAGCGAGCTGCTGAGTACTAGCCGTACCTACATGCTGACCGTGTCGGCCATCCAGCCGCACTGGCTGCACCAGGTCGCGCCAGAATACGCGCGCCGCTGTCGCGCCAGCCGGTGACGGTCATCGCACTCGCACATCGCACTAAACTAATAATCACACTATATCTCTTTCTTATTGAAAAAGGACAAAATATTCAGAACTGTCAAATTAGTCTACGCCGTTGTCATTTACGGGAAAATAGTCGTGACCTTTTGCGATTACGACTAAATTGACATTAAAACTATTCAAGTGGACTAATTTGACAGGATTAGGAGCGACGCAGACGACAGACTTTTTATACGATCGAGTCTGCCGCGCTTTGCATCGCTCGAACAATCTGTTCACTAAGTTTCGCAGATTGTTCGAGCGCTGCAAAGCGCTGCAGACTCGATCGCACAAAAAGTCTGTCGTCTGCGTCGCTCCTTAAAAATATCTTGTATTCCTTTCACATGTTTTTTTATAGAAAGAGACATGATAAGATTAAATTAGTATAGTTCGTAAACAACAGAATCGGCACCAATATCACTCTGATACTTTACTCTTATTCCGCCGTGATACCAATTCGCCGATGCGAACCGTGGGCTTCTCATTCGTGATTAAGGTGATTTCATAGTCGCGCTTACGCTAGCGTGGGTGGTAAGCGGCGCGTGCACGAGATAGATTGTGTCTTGTACCGTTTCATAGTGAAACGTGTACGGAACGCGTAGGATTCGTACGGTTTACGAGCCGCGCTGGCCGCCCGCGCTTTCGGTCAGCGTAACTGTGAAACCAGCCTTAGCGCGACGAGGTGAGACATCCCGAGGACATTAACTGCAGTTTCGCACTCGCGTCGCGTTGTGTTATTTTGGCGAGAGTGAAGTTATCGCTTACCGCTCTAGTTCAGTAGGATCATGAGTTTTTTTGACGTATAGTATCGTTAACGTAAGCATATTTTGAATTGAAAATATACGTTTGTTACACAATGTTTATATAAATTAAATACTTAATTAATTTCTCTGTATTTTTAAAAATGTGCAAATTGTATAAAATTTCTTCAAAATGTTCCAGGACTGCTGTATTTTAGATTCAAAATATGCTTACATTAAGGAAACTATACGTCAAAACAACTCATGATAGGGGTACAGAACAGCTTATTTAATGATGCATTTTTATCATATTATATTACTGGATTATATTGTGAAACTTGATTGTCGTCTCAGTTATAAGTACGAGCAATGTTTTTTAAATCATGTGCTAATAACGTTACATTTTGTGCTACTTAAGAGTGTGATTTATGAATAACTAAGTGTTAAGATTGATTGTTTTGTTTTAAGATTTATTGTATAGTATGAAATAGTGACACGTTTACCAGTAATTCCAACGTTAAAAGATTTTACAGCCACTGTATGGAAACGTCGGAAAACATGTTATTTGACCACAAATTAAATGAAAATAGTACCCAGGACCACATAATAATTATTAACCAGGACCACATAATAATTATGTAACATTATGATTTATAACGCTTTTATTCAAAATAATGTTGGGCTAGACGGTTTTTCACTCCAACTCTATTAACATTAAAACAACATGGACGGTACGGTAGTATTTATAAAGCATTTTTATTATTATTAAGTTTGAATTAATAAGAAGGGGAATGTTTTACATCGCCTCATGTTCTGTCGCATAATTGTTAGATTGTTACCTGGTGCTAAATACGAGGTTTAGGATAATAAAATACTTGATGTTAAAACATTATGAAATTGTAAATAATTGTACCATATGGAATAAACTTTTATCAAAATTACGTTTTTAATTTAAACTCTGTCGATATTACGAAGAACGAAGACGGTTTCTATAACCAACACGTTTCTGCCATACGAGCACGGTTGCTACGAGTTTACGCCAACATCATAATTATTATCATCCGGGTTCATCAGGGTTATTATGTTACTGTTATAGATCTCAAGTTCAGTCTGACAGTTTGAGTACTTTAGGGGGCCTACCCAAATGTCCTCTCTGATGGTAATGTTCGTCGGGTCGTTGAGCTCCCTAAGTCTGGGTTGAGCTACCACGATACCCGGCACATGCGTGCACAGTCAGGTCAGGTCCACTCAAATCTGTATGGCTCTTTCCTCTAAAGGGCATTTCAGACTAACCTGCATGGTTCTTACACAATTTATCTTAATTGTCTGGACTTTAAAAGAGACATCAACCTTTGAGTTTGTTTCGGTGTTTCTTCTCAAAGGTAGTCATATAGGAAACACCGAACTCATCTAGCTTAAAAAAAATGTTTTGACGTGTAAAAGTGTTATTTTTAACCTATTTACAAAATAAATATCATTTATCATTTATCATTTATCATCCCGTAAACATTCACTACTGAATGGTCTCTCCAAAGAACAGTATAACCCGCGGCAATAAAGAAACGAATCATAAATGGCGGCACTAATCATTCTCTCTGACTCGCACGTTATTCCTGTCTAAAGCCTCGTATTCATGGTAAACATTTGTTTAGCAGCAGTTGATCAACGTTGTTGATGAACGGCGAGAATGCTGCTGGAAACGTTGATTTAATCAATATGGGTTGTCCACACGCCAGTCTGCGTTAAAATGTTGCCCGAGAATAATTCTATTAATTGCATAATTTTATCGTTGCTCCACACTACCACCATGTTTATAAACAGTTGCAAACATGTCCACACGTCAACATTAGTTGATAAACTGATGTTTTTATTCGCCGGCCGTCAACTCTGCAACATGACGTGATCAACTCCGCAACACAAGTGTTGCCCCCCGCAATATTTTGACAGCAATTCGGCAACACGTTTAATGCAACAAACAAACAACATGTCTTATGCAATTCTAAACAAATGTTTATGTTGATTGTTGATTCTGGCTCTCGATAAATAATTAATATTTTGCCGCATAGAATCCTCAGGAGGTACCTCAGCTGTATAAGCCTAAGGAAAGAATCAAACTTAATTATTAAAAAGTTATCAAAGCATGGACGGGTGCGTACGGAGATGGCGACTGGCTCTCGGAGTTGAGAATTGAATCCCATAATATTATAGTTTAAACTTAGGTAGATACTAAACTCAAAGGCTACCTGCCGTACAGTATAAAGTTGCAATCAATTCGGTGAAATGGTGATTATTCCCGATGTCCACCACTTGTCTGGCCACCACTGGGGGACAGCGAGACAACTTTAAAACATTATTCTCGTTGTCCACCACTGGGGGACAGCGTCACAACTTTGTAAATTAGGGTCCTAGAGCGAGCGAAGCGAGCTCGGGAACTTGGACACCCCGACACGGACAATTTAGGTTCGAAGGGGTTGACGGGGGCTTCAGTGAGCGAGCAAAGCGAGCGAACGAAGCCCCCGTCAACCGCTTCGTGTTAGGTTACTTTTAACCTTGCAGACAGAAATAGGAGCCCCGCGCAACGGGGCTCCGTCGACCACCTCCCTCCCCCTTGTAAGTCCAAAAAAGTAGTAGGTATTTTGTTTTACATTGACACTGTTATTTTAAGGTAAATAATTCAACTTAAAACACGGCAACATTAATCTGCTGCTACGGTAGTTTGCGTATTTTCGTCTGGTATCACTGCTACTCCAAGGCTACGCCGGTTCCCAACGGCGTTATTTTTGGGAGCCGCCGCCGGCTGCGGAGGCAAAAATTGTGACGCTGTCCCCCAGTGGTGGACAACGAGAATAATGTTTTAAAGTTGTCTCGCTGTCCCCCAGTGGTGGCCAGACAAGTGGTGGACATCGGGAATAATCGGTGAAATGGTGACAACTTCTCACCGCCGACTATTTTGGGGAGGTCATACCGCAGCCGAAGACTTTGGGGGGGTCATACCGATTAATGCCGACGTGCTATACCGTGAATTACCGTGTTTGGCGCATTTTTGTACGATTTTGGGGCCTCATGACCCCCACGACCCTCCCCTTCGAACAGCGCCTGCCTCTCGCAAATGAAACCTTGGCTAGTTGCTATGATGTGGCCTAAAGGAACCACCTTACTTATTTACCCTGTTACCTATAAACCCTTGTAAAAGAACAAGAAACGCTACGAAAACTAAGTACGATTTGGCAGACGATGTTTAAAAAAAATAATGTGAAATGAAATATTGAATTACGGCCGAGTAGGTAGAATAACTACTGAGTTCATCTTTAATTCCAACCACTCGGGTACGGGATCTTATGTGACCACTACGTAGGTACCTACTTAGTTATAGTGATGACGCAGTTTACTGAGCAGCGGTACGCCATGGGCCAGCAGCTAGTGACGTAGGTACCTAATAAGCGACCCACAGCTACATAGCAAGTTATTAATTTGTTGATTTTCTGTGATCGTTGATGTATGTACCTCGTCAGGCTGAAAGATACCTATTACTAAACAACATTTTAATAAAATGAACAGCTAATCGTTCCTAAACAGGACAGTGCTTTTACGTTGGACTTCGCTTCTCCATTTTGTAGATCTGATTTACATAGGTACTAACAGATCAGAATGTTGCAGTCGCATTGAAATGAGATCGTAAAGGCGATTACTTTTATGGTTCTCGTTCGGCGTTCCATGTTCTTGAATGCTGTGTAAAAAGTTTCCATTTGAGCTCCTAATTAAAATAGCTCCCTGCCAAATTTAATTTCCTTGCGCACTTCTTTAAAATTTATTCTGTAATAAGCAGCAATGGATGTCGTAAAAAAAGGATCCAAGAGGGAACTGAGGACATTCCTCTCATTGAAATGATTCCAGCTGGAAGCGGAACAATGTTAATTCGATAATTATGTAAATTTTCAGAAACATTTAATTACAATTTGTGACGTTCAGAAGGTGCATACTAAACGGAATCGGCCGTTTGTAAAAATAGGAGGTAAGTAAAGTACCGGCCTAGTAGTATAACCTACCTACATATAGGTTATATTTATTTTCAAAAACTTACAGAAACATCAGATCTATCCGTTGATGGTGAGGTAGGTATGATAAAACGTGAAATATTATTGATACGCTGCGCTAATACTATTACCTATACCATTTACGTAGGTAGGTAGGTATAAAACATGTAGGACCGGGCCGGGGCCCTCACACAAATGTAAATAATAAGGGCGGGTTGCTTCAAACCATCTGTATTCGTAAGTCAGTATACGTAATCGATGAAATTGTCGTACAAGCCGCCATATTTGACGGTTACAGATACGTAACTGTAAGTTAAAACAACATGGCCTATTATTTCGAGGCGGGGCAAAAACTGAAAAACGCCGCCCCCGCCCGACAATATTTTTCTTATCATCATCATAATTTCAGCCATAACACGCCCACTGATGCTGATGGACATAGGCCTCCCCCAAAGGACGCCACAGCAACGACCGGTCTAGCGCTGCTCTTTGCGATTATTACGCTTAGTAGACGAATACACTACTCTGTGTATTCGTCTACTAAGCTTGAATTTGCCGCCCTCTGTATTTGCCGCCCGGGGCACGGGCCCCTACTAGCCCCCCCCCCCCTAAATCCGGGGCTGTTTCGCTGGTACGCAGCACTCATTTGTTTACACCCAATCAATATAAATTAAACTTAATTCCGTTAATTAATTATAATTAAGGTACGTCGCATTTTTAAACGCGCGGTCTCGATGTTGTGGTCTTCTGTAAGACACCACTTGCCTTTGCCACTTCTATTGACTTGTTTAGATTCCTGTGAGGGCCCGTCATCTAGGGTTTTGGACCATGCAGGCATGGAATAGTGTTGGGAGCATCTCAGGAGATGCTCCCAACACTATTCTAGATTCTGATGGTAAGTATGAGTCGATCGGTGCTTTAGTGCCCGCGTACCTCTACCTACCATCTGAGCGATTTTTCGACTACCTATAGGTTTTTCGTAATTTTTGCGGCGGGCTTGGCCCCCCGGATTCCCTGGCAGTTCCTGCTCCCTCGTTCCCCTCTTCCTTTATTACCGTATGAGATGTCTTGGTACTGTATTTTCGTACTTGAGTGAAGTCGAGCTACAGTTCTTCAAATCAACGTGCGTCGATTTTCCGTGGTTCGCGGTACAGTTTTGTCGCACCAGCGATATTCGCACTTGGTAGGTCGTGCTTCCGTAATACACTGACCTAAACAGCACGGCTGGTTCTATGTTTATGTCGCAGCCGATTATAGAATTCACCGTATTACGTAACGGCTAGCCATTTTAAAAACGAAGCCGTTTTGTATTACGGCGGATCAACGTTTAGCCGAATTGTCATTGCGATACGTTTTAAAATACAGCGTGGCGGCCCACGTTTGGCCGCATTGTAATCAAGTTAGTATAGGGTGTATTGCTGTTTTTATGTGATCGACTGATCGTTTCTGGCACTCACCGGCCGCTACTCACCAGCCTGGGGCACCGCTCGCTTCGCTCGCTCGACTCGTGCGTTGTGTGCTCACCATTCTAACTTTACCTAAGAAGTCTGGCAACTACTTAATATTTATAACTTTTTTTTTGGGGGGCCTTCGCCCCCCTACCCCCCAACAAGGCACGGTCTTTTGCAACATATAAGATGTTTGTTAGTGATTGCTGGTTTAAGACCACCATTACATGACCCCCTTAACAAATATGATAAAATCGCGGTTCATTAGTTCGCCGTTTTACAAAACGGTGACGCGACAATTAGTCGCATTGGAGCATTTGGCTGATAAACGTTCAGCCGCAATGCAACCTGGTAAAATGTTGATCCGCGGTAGTACAAAACGGCTTCGTTTAAAAAAAATTGCTAGCCGTTATTTTAATATGGTGAATTCTACAATTCGGCTATGACACGGGCGTTCAAAAATGGGGCGGCCAAATCATAAGCGCCCAGGGCGCAAAATTTTAAAATACGTCCCTGGTGAGTGACAAGTGATAGAATAACACTGTTAGATTGAGGGCGCGCGGCATTTTTAATGTGTGAGATCTATCAAAGGAGCGTTTGTAGTTGTGACGCACAAATGCTTTAAAAGTGGCGACAACGGTTACCGTACTAATTTGCTATGATGGTATATCTCCTTGTTTTTATAATCAGGAGCACGTACCTAACTATAGGGTTTTGTCAATATCGAGGTAGCGGTATTTTAGATACAGCGGCATAAATTCGTGACCCCAGTCCTTAGCAATTATTTTTATTGGGTATTCTGTTCACAGAATCCTACTTCCTACTAATATTATAAACGTGAAAGTTTGTGAGGATGTAAAGATGTATGGATGTTTGTTACTCTTTCATGCAAAAACTACTGAACGGATTTTGATGAAACTTTACAGTAATATAGCTTATACATCAGAATAACACATAGGCTACTTTTTATCCCAAAAACGCGGGCGAAGCCGCGGGCGGAAGCTAGTATTAAATAATTGTAGGTATATCCAACACCTTTTGCAAGTCAAAATGTGATTATCGGATTCATACGTGGCACATCAATAATTAATACCAATGTTTTTGTTCTTTACTCCGCCTACAATATACATAATTCGGATATTTCATATTATGAGAGAACAAAGAGTAAATCAACTTAAAATATTTGAGTGGTAGGGTGATGTTACAGATAATATGTTCAGATAATATGTTTACGAAAGAAAAATAATATGAGCTTTAGCGTTTTAAGAATTTATTAGGGCAGGCAGATCTTTGTCTGCTGTGGACGTCGTCTAATTAATATTATGATGATGATGATGATGAAGATAATTATATGACTTAGGTAGGTATTTAAATACGAAAATATTAGTAGTGAGCATAATTCTTTTCTCAAGTTTTCGGTTTCTTATGAACAAGTTAAAATTCTTGTGGAACCCTGACCTGATATTTGTATTCCAGGTAGCTTGCACTGCCCTCTATTATAAAAGTAAAACTTTGTACCTACGGGTGACCTGTTATTAGAACTCATCATTGACCTTGGAAAAAAATGGCTACATCGATAAAGATTTTATGTTACCTATTCAGAAAGTTTGTACTTTATTAGGTTTTCCGTTACGATTTAATGGACTCTATACGTAGTAGAGCCGACATCCTGGGAGGATAGAGGAAATATTGTTATTGCGACTGAGATACGAAAAAAATATTTAGGCCATGTTGTTTCATCTTACAGTTACGTATCTGTAACCGTCAAATATGGCGGCTTGTATGACAATTTCATACTGACTTAACGATTACGTAGGTACTGACTTACGAATACAGATGGTTTGAAGCAACCCGCCTTTAATAAGTAAATGAATTTATGAATTACATTTGCAAAATATAAAGCATAACAGATATAGGTGGAGAGATATTTAACTCGTAGAGATATTTATCTCGTATACCTACTTAGATATATTTTACCTGTAGCATGATTCTTGAGTTAAGTAATTATAATTACCTACTAGGTATGTAGATTTTTAACGAAAGCCAGCATTACCTAGTGATTGGCGTGTAGATACTTTTTATAATTTTTAAGCATGCTAGAATAGCAGATTACCTACTAGCACAGCTAGTACCTAGGTACATACCTACACATAACATACCTAGTAGCCGTGGTAGGTACCATTTGTAGGTGCAAACGCTGCGGTCCCATGCCCGCTGCGGCTAATGGGACTTTGGAATGGATGCCGTCGTCGATAACGTTCTCCCTCGTGTCTGGTTTTTGTGTTTTTAGCGCTAATTGCCCAACTTTCTTGTAATAAATTACTTGCTTTTGATACGCCATCAATTATCATGGACCGTTCGTTGTAATGAAACCGGGCTGGTTATACCTATACAATAATTTACAGAATTTTACTCTTGTTTTTGTACCAATTTTATTTATTTTTATTGTACTTTAACTTGCTTTTAGTTCTTTATAAATCCTGTAAATTATAATCCTTCTTGGCCTTTCTTTTCCTCGGTTTTCTTTTATAGCCTGATACCTTCTATATGAATAAATAACACTAGTTAATCTTTAACATAGCGGCTTGATCGCTGTTTGTTAGGTGGAGATGATAACAGAATATGAGATGAGTCCGTGCCCACGTACTCGCGTCTATATCGGTACTCGTGCGTACAAGTAGAAATTGTATAAAAGCTTTGGCGAGCAAATGGAGTAGGTATAGATATTTCCACAACGAAATTTCCTCTAGGAAGGGTCCGGTGTCTCGAGGGGCCGAGTTTGGACCGCGCTACTCCACAAGGATCTCGTTACGTGTATCGTTCCAATATATCTGTATCTATAGACCTTATTTTGTTGTTATAGTAGGTTCACATTTATCCAGAGTTTTTTGAGTAAAATCGTAGCTACCTACAATTTAAGGGTTGCCCAGGGTCTGTACGTACCTACGTATTTTTTCTGTTACCTATCTTTTAAATAAAGTATTTTTCCAGATCCAGATATTTCTTATATTTTCGTTTAAAGACGAATGGGCATAAGACTACTAAAGTGAAAGGTAACGTTCAAATTACATTAGTTTTAGGCTTCCGTACCTCAAAAGGAAACAACGGAACTCTTGTAGGATCACTTTGTTGTCCGTCTGTCAAGACCTTTTTTCTCAGAAACGGCATAGGAATCAAGTTGAATTCAATATCAAATACTAAGGTCTACGATCCCTTGGAGGCGTAATAAATTTAAGCTTCTAAGTCAACGCAATCAAAGTATACGGCCACTTATGTCATACAATAATTTGATGTAATTGGTAATAGCGCTATGGGAATATTACTTCAACCATTGTTTTACTATCAATGATCTACAGTAAGTTTGACAAACTGTTGACCAACTAATACCTACTAAGGTCCACGCTCCGGGGCGCTGACCTAGTAGGTACCTATGTAAGATTTCTCGGTAGGTACGCCATTTTACAACATACATAATTAAGTTTGTATACGGAACCTTCAGGGCGCGAGTCCTTTCTATAAACGACAGTGGTGGCAAACAGCTTGTGCGTACGGCCTGCCTGATGGTAAGCGGTTACCGTAATCTATTAAACGCTTACAACATTATCACATGCGCATTGCCAACTCTTTAAAATGAGGATTCGCTGTGCATCTTAGGGGAGAGCAGGTCCCCCTTTGTCAACACAGCACATCCCCAGGAGTTACCTTCTTGCGCATGTCACGTTTTTAATAAATAATAATTCAATTTGATATTTAAAATAAAATTACAACGGACGTATCGATCTCCGATCATGAGTTTTTTTGACGTGTAGTTTCATTAACGTAAGCGTATTTTGAATTTAAAATACAACAGTCCTGGAACATTTTGATATTTTTTTATACAATTTGCACATTTTAAAAAATAGAGAGAAATTAATTAAGTATTTAATTTACATAAATATTGTGTAACTAACGTGTATTTTCAATTCAAAATATGCTTACGTTAACGATACTCTACACGTCAAAAAAACTCATGATCGGGATAAGATCCTACTAATATTATAAACGTGAAAGTTTGTGAGGATGTATAGATGGATGTGTGGATGGATGTATGGATGTTTGTTACTCTTTCACGCAAAAACTACTGAACGGATTTTGATGAAACTTTACAGTAATGTAGCTATACATCAGAATAACACATAGGCTACTTTTTATCCCAAAAACGCGGGCGAAGCCGCGGGCGGAAGCTAGTTCTCTATAATATGGTGACCATTAGATTCCCTGAACACTCACGAAATTATTTCAGTTCTCAGCTGGGCGCTGCTGTCCGACCATCTGGTGCATCGATGTAAGAAAAAAAGGTCTTGGCTTATTTTACCCTTTTTGAATATTTTTTAACTCATTTTGGGCAAAGGCTGAATAATATCGCATGTTGAAGAAAGACTACTGCTCCAAAAGGCGAGTTTACTCTCTAAAATAACTTAGTATAGGCACAGATGGTATGGGAATGGTATGGGAAACAGTTTTTTTTATTTGAATATGAATGTGAGATGAAGAGGTGGATGACCTCCTGACTATAATTGGCAAATATTGTAACATTGTGTAGCAAGTAAATTCAATTTAATTGAAAAATCATTTATTCAAAGTGGGCTAATTTTTGAATGTCAACAGTAGCAGTGTGTAAATGTAGATATTGCTTCTATCTAGGATTCTAGGTGCATATATCTCACGGGAAACAAGCGAGTATAATAATGAATTATACCTAAGTAGGTATAATTCATTATCAATGTTTACCTGTCAATGTCAATATATTAGTAGGTATGGTGGCAGTATTTCTTATTTGGTGGCAGTATTTTCTATCATTAGTTGGTACAGTATTTAGCAAGCCTATATTAGGAAGCACAATTATTATGTTCTAAGGATATAGCCCGTCACAAACGTAGCTATAATATATATTAATATATCGGTATGACGTCACCAATACATTATGACATGTATTGGTCGTACGTCGTCGACGTCATAGAAATATATAGCTGCGTGTGTGGTCACTCAAAAATTTATAAAGAAAATATGTCGTAATATGCCTTGCTATGATTCATATATATTATAGCTACGTCTGTGACGGGCTTATATGTCTACATAGAAAGAGAGAGAAATTAAAAAAAAAAAAGACAGCTCCAAGAGCACAGTTAAAAATATCGAGTTATAATCGAGGCAGTATCGAATACCGAACATACTATTCAACACGTCTCTTGTTCAACCTAACACCCTGACATATCAACGCTTCTACTCCAAAATTTACAACATTTTTAGAAAAATTAAAAGAGTGTTCCTCATTTTCATCAGTCTAATTATAAATTCAACTGCACCGTTATTTACCGACATCTAGGTAGGTACCTGAAAACGTGGTACGTAGATTAGAACAGCTCGTGCATTAAAATGCAGATGTACCTACATACATAATAGGGTTTGTTTTTCAGTGCGGTTCCGCCGACAGCAGCTTTAATTCGAGTTTAATTAAAATTCACTCACTATAAATTACCTTCTTCCGGACAAGTTGCGTTTCACAATACGCGAGCATATACCGTCATTTGTATTGTCTGTGATGTACACACAATAATCTATACTATTATAAAATTGTTAAAAAGCCGTGTCTGTACATTGAAGATATTCCAGAAATAATAGTCGGGATAGGGTACTGGGACGTAACCATGCCCGAAATTTTTTTTTTTTGAATTTTTGTCTGTTTGTCTGTTTGTCTGTTTGTGCACGCATCACGCAAAAAATACTGAACGGATTTCGATATGGTTTTCACAGTTCGATAGCTTGAGGTTCAACTTAAAATCTAAGCCACGTTTCATCTAATTCCGGTGGGATATTCCAGAGATACAGCTTAACCTCTTGGTAGTACTAGCCACCCTACACTACGGAGGTCATTTAAACTGGTCATGTCATTGTAGTCCACGCGGACGGAGTCGCGGGTAAAAGTCTAGTTTATAAAATATGCATGTAGCGTAACCAGTAGTTTTGAATATTTTGTACGGACGCGTGCATATTTATAAAAACACCATTATTTAAAAGACTAAAACGTCACTGTCGCGAGGTATCGACACATAGGTACTCAAGGGAAATAACGAAACAATTTGCAATGTTATGGTAAACGTACGAACAAAAGAGCCAAGAAATTTTTATCTGAAAGACACTTTTCAAATCTAGTCGTGTGATGTGCGTCTCCAGTCAGCGTACTCGTGCGAATAGTATAGAAATTCGTTTACAAGCTAAAAGCTTTCCATTTGGTGGGTAAAATGTAGGTATGTATGAAGTTGGCGTCGCTCTGTTCTGCTAACATTTTCGTTGACATATTAGTATTACACGCTTTTGAGTGTGGATGTGCTATAAACACAGGTAAGTGATTTTGTCTGTATTTTTGAGAACTTAAAAAAACAAAAACAAAACTTGCCAAGTTTATATTTAAAAGCTATAAGTACCGAAGTAAGGAGTAATATAAAATGTAAAACATTACCTAATTTAAAAAATATATGCTTTGATTCCACTTTCATTGTGAAAACCGCCAAGCAGCGGAATGCGCTGCCCGAGTGGGTGTTTCCCAACAGTTACAATCTGGGTATCTTCAAGTCACGAGTGAATCGGTTTCTTCTAGGCAAGCGTGCTTCATCGTAGACCGCATCATCGCTTAACATCAGGCGAGATGGCGGTGAAGCGCAAGCCTATCATCGAATAAAAAAACAAAAAAATATATATTACACTCAGTAAAAAATAATTAATAGGCAACTAAAAAGCCAATGACCTAAGCGTAAGCAAAGCATAAATCGAGTGCTCACGCGCGTGTGTTGCCTTGTCCATTTCTATATTAAAACTCAAAATCAAAAAAGGTCGGCCACTTTGTTTCTATTTAAGTAATCAATTTTCTTAAATGCTCTTATTTTAAGTTGCCTGTTAACAATCTTAACATAATTTTTTTTCTTCTCTGAAATCCTATTGTTTATAAAAATCTCATTACAATTTGTTGTAAGATAGACCCCGCGGGTACGCTACGGCACAAAGTAATCAAATCGTTAGACATTTATATAGATATTTAAGATATCTTTTAACCAATGACGCGAAAAATGGCGCCGCTTAGGTAGATACCCTCGTGGAAGTGCTTATTTGCATCAAGATGAGAGAGAATGAGGAAAAATGAAGTGTAGAAAATGAAGCGGCCCAAATTGTTAATTTAATTGTGAATTCATTATAATGAATCGGTACTTAGCATAAATTTATTTTAGTGTTAAGTCCGTAGAGATGTATTGATTAGTTTTTCTACTACAGCTAAAAGTTTAAATAATTATTTTCATAAACGGTAGCTATCACATTTCGTCATGACACACGAATCATCACATCATAATCAATGGTCATGACGATTTACAGTTAGTGAAAAAGTAAAAAATTGAGAGAGCTCAGATTCTCATCGAAGAGTACTACAATACAAAGGCAAGGACTAATAATAAAGTTCTATTAAATGCTGTCATTAACAGATACACTATTGCAGCCATTGGTCCTTCAATATCAATGGCGGAAATCTGTCTATAGAGTCAGGAAGTGCACTTTCTCGTGGAGCGGTACGTCTCGGCTGGTAAATCAGGCGACTTTCCTCCGGGTACAAGGTACAGGCGTACACTGCGCTGGTTCGTTGATCGGGAGCTTCCTACCGAAGGCGCCGGCCACCCCGCCACACTGCGACACCGACCACAGCTGCTCTATACTTGCGTCGCGTCATTGTTAACTAAGTACTAACTACTACTATACTTACCCCCTTAGTTATTAAGGCCTCTTAATTTTAACCACTGATTGAATATACTAACAACTATTCTTGTAATTTCTATGTCAATGAATAAAGATGGCAATTGAATTATGTATTTAATTTAGTCATCGTTTTTAAGTAAGGGAGTTAATGTCTACTTACAAATTGTAGGTAGGTAGCGAATGCAAATGCTGCTAGCAAATTCGTTTGGTGTGAAAAACTACTTGCTGCGATTAAGCTTCATTAGGGTTCCGTACCAAAATGGTAGAAAGGAACTTCTTATGGTGCGACTTCCTCTGTCTGTCTGTCCGTCCATCTGTCACAGCTGCTTATTTCAGCAACTACTAATGCTATCGACTTGAAATTTAAAACAATTATATTGCAAATAAATATTTTATTTTCATTGCAAATGGCGCCGAAGTGGGGGTTCAAAATTGTGAAGTGGGCTTCCTAGGTCAAGTGGTATATCATATGAATGGGCTTTATCTGCACATTTTAAAATAATTAAGCCCTTTTAAGCCTTTAAGTTTTCGACATATTATGAGGAACAAAACAATACCTTTTTCCCACCCTTATCTCCGAAGTTTGCAAAGCAATAAACCTAAAATAATTAGAGTTGATAGAAGTTTACCTAAATATTGCACGAAAAATAAAACGATGTTCGTAACTAGAACATTTAGAAATCATCAAAATTCCTTCACAATCAAATTTTGTTATGCGGTCCGGTTTTTTTTCACTTTTATACGTCCGTACGGAACTGTCGTATATATCATTTATCATTTATCAATGTTGTTTTTTATGTTTTAAGCTAGAGGTTCGATAAATTGAAGTAAAAGAACCTGTTTTAGGGAAAAGCTCTTAGGAATTTTCCAATTGAAGCTCTTCGATGTAGACCGGGATCTTACTGGTAACCGCAAAGAGGCGTAACCTATCTATCTTGGTAGACAATGGGTTTATTTCTCTGTCGATTTAGATTTACTATTAAACAAGGTGTGTTCCGCCTGGAGCCGGGTCAAGAGGTCTTAGATCACTCGCTCATTTAGCTATTGTGCTCTGAATACAATACAATCACTTCTGATACAATCACTTCGTTCGGGGTGTCTGTGGTTCAAGTTCGTTGTATGTTTATTATTTCATAATGCTTTCTTAATGAATCGGATATTAGGTCTGTATCGTTTCATTACTTTAGATTTACCTACTTATGGTTTGGAAGATTCTTATTTCCTCAGAGAAACTTTTGACTTTAGACTAAACCTGCGAGTAATCGCAGGACGAACTCTTGGCAATTTACCAGATTTAGCTCGATCAGAAGTCATTACTATTGAAAATGCTCATGTAATCGAGATTGGATTTAGGACAACTCCAGTTCACAAAAAACAAACCGTCGCAAATGAATAATTTTGCTTTTGTTTTGTTGCAACCTATAGAAAAACCTAGCACGGCTATCTCGTGGAACAAACTAGCGGTGTAATGGATATCTACTGCAGTTACCACACGTTTGGGTGAATAGCAAAAAGTTTTCACCACGTTGTTTTGTGGTTTGTATTTGTTATTCTGTAGCACGGAAGTGCAATTCACATATCGTGCGAATACTGTGAGCACCGAGACCTCGGTTATAAATGGAGGCAGTTCACCTTACATTATGTATTTACATCGCTTCATTGCTGAAGAATGTTTACACTTTAATAAAAATAGAAGAAATTTTATTCTCAAATTGCGGTACTTCTATTGAATTATCGCACCCCAAGGAACAAGTAGGTAATTTACGCGTACATTACCGTTATATAATGGCATAAACGGATTTATTCGCAGGTGAAGGCATGAAGGTATTTGTCGCGTCGCGGATGCGGGGCGGCGGGGGCGGCGCGACGCGGTGCGGCGGCCGCAGGGCGCGGCGCGGGCGAAGAGACAATCTCGGCGATGGCTCATTCACTGCTGCAACGAGCCGAGCACAGAATTGAATTGGAAGCAAATGTGCCGTACGAATACTGCCGTCGAATATAAACTGAACCACTCCCGAGTAAGCGGCTCTGATCATGAAATAGAGAAAGTATCCGAAATAAATTTTCTAAACGCCGACTGATTTTAAATTGGATAATAAATATTGGGAGAGTTCTTGACGACTAATTTAATGATCACAGGAAATTATAATAATGAGTATGTTGTTATGAATGCTGGACTAGACAGCCGGAAGAAAGGTATGTAATGAGAGGAGGGTGACTCGGTAGGTTGTCACTCCGGGCTGTCAGCGCGCTAACTCGGCTTCATAATAAGACATCGCTTAATGTTTACGGCTGCCATCATAAAATATACGATAAAAAAATTATAAAGAGCTGTGCATTAGCTTATCGTTCCCACGTAAAGCTCGATTCTTGTCAATGCAGTACCCACCTTCTAGCACTGACTCTTCACTTTTTTATTTAAATTTACTTAAAGGAAACCTGTCATGCACATGCTTATGCATATTGAAGCGTTTGATGATTTTCTCATAGATTTCATCATCAGAACTGGACTAAATTTATAAATATGTCCAATAAAAAAAGAATCATCAAAATCATCAATATTGGTCCACGTGGTAAAGAATTACCGCTGAACATACATAATAAAAAATTCTGATGAATTGAGAACCTCCTCCTTTTTTGAAGTCGTTTAAAAATCCAATGACAGTGCAGTTTCCAATGTTCATTCAACTTGTTATTTGCATCTGCAGGAACACATAGAAGAAGCAGTGGTCGCAGTGTTCCGGAGCGAGCTTTAACAAACGACTGCGTGCGGGCCGAGGAAGCGTTTGTGGGCGGCTTCATTTCCGTGCGTGCGTCCGCGGCTATGGCCTATTTCCTCCTCGCTGATAGTCCGTTTATGAACACAGCTCCTTCGAGACGGTCTTTATGCTTTTCTATGATAACGTACGTGCATACATTCTTTAAAAAAGGGATAAACTTAAAACTTTATTTTTTTTGTAGCAATTGTATCAATTTATACAAAATACGACGTCTTAAAACATCTGACAGAAATGAAATGATTAATTTCATTCACACGCGCTTGCTCGATTTTTTCATTGAATTAACGATAATTCAATAAATAAAAAAATCGAGCAAGCGCGTGTCGGACCACGCACCCTGTACGGTTCCTGCGAAGTTTCATCCTTAAATTACACATTAAGGATTAAACTTCTCAGGAACACTACAGGGTGCGTGGTCCGCACGCGCTTGCTCGAATTCTACCAATAAAATTGCTGTGACATCGGACGGACAGACGGACAGGACGAAATTAGAAGAACGGCACGGACGACACTTTTCTGATATAGGTAATAAATATTTCACTCAGGAATCTTCATAGTTACAAAATTGTATAATATGTATAACTTGAATGACATTTCAAGTAATATGTATGTAAGTATTGAAATCCGAGTCAAGAAAAGCCATTGAATTCGAATAATACCTATTTCAATATTCGTTCGTCTTCGATTTGCTCTATCTCATATAATCCTATGTGGATTCCTATGAAGCTCTGATATTTCATGACAAATGAACTCATATTTGAAATAACTTTGAATGAGAACATTTTGTGTAGACACCTACGCGAAATATATGTGAATAGAAATTTGAAATATGTTAACAGGATTAGTGTTACCTGAGGACTTGCACATTTATTGATTGGAAATATTATTCTAAGTTCATTGATGTGAAAATAACAAGTATAGGCAGTATTATTACAAAGTTTTGGGTAAAGTGTAATGTCAGGATCTCGTGAATATATTGATTACGAGTTTAGGCATGATTAGACGACAATATACCTCTACTTATCCCTTGAGTAATCGGAACTATTTCGGACATTAGTTTCATATAATTGGCCCGCAGACCTCGACAGTCCAATTCTTACATAAAAGCATTTATAGGAGTTCATTATAGGGATCTATAAAGAGCCTTCTCATATTGTCGTAATCACTCTAATTAGTGAAAGGATTGTTGATCGCAAGCGAGGTTGTTTTTGCTCAAAAGGAAGTTGCTGCTGATCGTCTCACATGCAGAAGATCCGGTTACTATTTATGATACCCTCGGGAATTTGTTGGCCAGTCCTTTTCCGGGTTCCACAGATTATTGGGCTCTTGATTATATTTTTGATGAAGATTTATAGACATATCTAGCAGTGGGGAAGGATTTTGATTCTTTGCTTTGGTGTCCAATTTTTTTGTACCGGGTGCTTGAACTGTTTTATAAATGTAAACAGTAACATAATATGAGAAACAATAACATAATATATTATGAAAATAAGAATTGTATGTAATATATAAACACTTATTGTTAATTTATAATAATATTATAAAAGTTTGGTTGGATAGATGGATGGATGTTTGTAACTCAATCACGCCTGACGCACGCGTGTCACGCATGGCATAGCGGCTGAACGGATCTGGAGAAATTTGGCATAGAGATAGATTATAGTCTAAAATAGCACTTAAGCTACTTTTTATTCCAAAAAACGTGGGCGAAGCCGCGGGCGGAAGTTATAATAGTACTACGATATATACTCTTAATACCTACTGTTAATGGATATCATGATGTAATAGTTAGGGAGGGGGCGCTCATTACAACCCGGCATCATTACAAATCCCAGCGCAGACCCTAGTATCTCAATGACTCGGAGCTCGGGGTAAGAGATAACAGCCGCCTCCTCGATACGTGATTTGCAACCCTTCTTATATAAAACATATTATATTTTGTATGTGTGGTATATGTGCCTTAAAACATTAACAAATTGTGTAAGAAAACACAAACATTGCGTTGAATTATCTTTATTAGATTCAGACAACGTTGAACGAATGTTAATTTTGTCAGATTGGAAAGAATTTTGACAGAAGTTAGTACTTCTACTGACTCTAATATCCCTAGTATTTTTTTTCAAAAATCTTTTCCTATATCTTCTCTTCTTTTATCTTTTCTTTTCATGTACCTACCTAAAATATATCTCAAATAAAATAATATTATTCTATATCTAAACTCGTACGAAAAATAAAATGTTGCTGAATTTACAAACTGGTTTGTATTTGGATGGGTGAGTACTGACTGGTTTTGATGCGGTACTTATTTTATATACACATCGTTAGGCTTTTTTCGTGTAGGTAGTACACAATACCTACTTGTATAAGTACACTATGTACTTTTTATGTAGTATGCTGATTATATTGTAGCTTTAGATCATTAAACAGATAATAAATATAAAGATACTGTGCCTGTTGTATTCCATAATACATATCTACTTAAATATAGGTACCGATACTAGTAACGTGTACGTGTAGTATAATTGCACGAGGGTGAAGCTTAAATGAGAGCAAGAATGCTTGTCTGTGGTACTGTGGTCAGTGAATATATTAGGTCTCCCTTCATACTTGAAATATTTTAAGGGGTGCATCTGTAGGTGATAAAGATGCCATTCAAACGCAAAAAAAAATGATCTGAGTATATATATTTTTTTAAATAAATTATTTTAAAATTATTTGACACACAAAAAATATTATTTTCAACATCAATTACGCTAGTTTTTACTTACCTCACTATTAATATTAGAAACAAGCGTAATGGATGTCGAAAATAGTATTTTTATGTGTCAAATAATTTATTTAAAATAATTTTATTTATTTATTAAAGAAAAAATCTCAGATCTTTTTTTTTCATTTGTATGGCACCTTTGCCACGATAGATGTGCCTCTTAAAATATTTCGAGTATGAAGGGTAGGACCCTATATATGATTAAATATGTATATTTACTATACGAGTTGGTTTACCCCGTCTTATTGCCTCGCTGCCACCGCGACCTGATAAGAATCCTGTTTTAAAACTCAAGATATCTTGATATTCCAAATCTTTATAAGGTTTTTTCCCTTAACTTAATATTATTAATTTAATATAAAATTGCTCTTCGTACTGTGTAGTTATTGGTAAACAAATGTATTCTTGTGTTAAAAGTATGTAAGTTAGCTGGGATCGTATTTTGGTGACTGGAAGCTTTCGAAGGCTTTGAAATTTTTATGTATTCCTAAAACGAAGAAATATCGAAGCTGTGACAGTTCTGTAATCACGTAGGAAGAGGATCTGATTCAGTATTCGGATAAAATAAAAGAAAGAAATTCGTCGAGGACGGACACAAAACACGCCCCGCAGCTATATTTTTGGACGAGTAGAGCACTAAGGCTCCAATAGCGCTAGACAAAAGAATACTTACATACAATAAAGAAGTCAATGTAGAGATCTAAAGCGGACAACCGGTTTGTTGGAAACCGCCTTTTCTTTGTGAACGGTTCTCTTTTATGCAGGTTACTATACCGTCTTCCGTTTAAGCAATGCCATTACCTCTCGATCGAATGTGAAGTATTCGCTTTAATGAATCCACTCGACTCCAGAAATTCTCCACTCAGTCCCTATTTGCAAGAAAAGAGTGCATTACCATCGTAAGCACAATATAATGGTTCGTTAGGTGGCCTACTTTTTGAAGGATCAATAGGTGCGTGTGGACTGACATTTGTTTGAGTAAATACTAAGTTTTAGAACATTTTATCTAGGTACTCATTAGCAGCCTGTTAAGGTAACGAAGAAATTTATAGAAGAACTTTTAAGGGTTCTAGAATTTAGACACTCGAACTAATGGCAATTGCCATAATTATGTGAAATAACGTCTTAAACTCTGTTTAGTCTAATTATCTGTTAAATACTATTTTGTGGTGATACAGATTTCGTATCAATAGCTAAATGGTGGATAGACAGTGTATTTGCATGACGCAAAAATTAAAGAAATGTTACATCAGCTATTGTAAGCTGCGCTGATCCAGTGAAATATGAAACATGTAGGGGAGCTGGCAGCGAGCCAACTGCTTGCATCACACTATAATAAAGGGTTTCATATCAGGAAATTGTTCCTAGAACAATAGCAGAAAATATAAGCCTGCTCGTATTACAAGCTCGAATATCCCGCACTTGAAAATATTATCGAAGACATCCAATCTTGTACATACATTCCTAGCACATTCTTTGTAAAAGGTAAACGTTTTGTCATAATTTACTTTACGTTTTTACAATTCGTCAAAAAATATTTCACAAACGAATACCTGTGCATACTGGCTTAATCAAAAATGTACACCAAAAACAAAATGTGAACGCTGATATTTTATGCATTTAATTTTCAAGCTTTTCATGTATTTACTTTGAGACTCAACGTTATTTCAAGAACAGTTATTAACAACGTCTATACAGGGTAAAATTAAAACCAGTGCGGATATTTTAGGAGGTGAAAGTACTCATGAATATGATCAACTTTAATTATGGAACCGACACTGAAATATGAAAAAAAATTCAGCTGTTCCATACATTTTGTTCGTGTTGTAGTGCATTTTTGTAGGGAACAGCTGATTTTTTTTTTCATATTTCAGTGTCGGTTCCATAATTAAAGTTGATCATATTCATGAGTACTTTCACCTCCTAAAATATCCGCACTGGTTTTAATTTTACCCTGTATGTACATTGTACAGTAAGTAATTGTTATTAATATTCGTTTGTGTTTGTATTGCTTTGGGTATAAAATAAACAAATGTACTGAAACGTTGGTTTTCCCTCGGGCCAATAGCATGAAGCAACTGAGGGAAACGGCTTTTATTGGAGCTGGTAGGCGAAGGAATAACAAATAGTCAACACTTGTGCACTATTGCAATCTTTTAAGCTCAGTACATATTGCTATAATGGTTGTAACCGGTGCTACTGTAATACACGTCTTGAGCTGATATTGCTTTCGAAACAAAGAGCACTCCAGGCACTTGTAGGAACACTTGTCCCTGTTAAGGTACTTACCCTTCTATTCATTACTGTGGTACTGTTTCGCGACGACTAATTACTTTAGAGTGCAATTTGCCATAGAACTTTAATAAGAAAGAGCTAATTTTAGTTTGACGATGTAAAATGTACTAGAATTAGTGTAGGTCATAGCGTCGTTTGTATTGAGTTAAGAGCGTCGCAATCCCGACGAAGCCGCCAGTTGGCCCGGGGCCATCCTACCGACCGGATCTTTTTATTGCTTTTTACAATACAGCAACAAAATATCTGTTGAGGTCGTTATGTACTGTAAAGTGTTCACTTCAGACGCGAATCATTTAATCGACGAGAGCATTGTGATATATACATAATAATATGATATTGTTAGGAATTGGTAAACAAAATATCAAATAATTCATAAAACTTTAACACTATCACATTTTTAAGTTGCATTACTAATTCAATGCAATTACAATGTGTAGTCAACACATTGTAATCTTAGTATTAAAATAATATATTATTTCTGTTTCGGACTGCAAGCTCGTTTGTATGTACCGTAGCATCTTGCGCTTTCTTGCTACGGCGTAGTCAAGTGCACGAGATGCTACGACAGCAGCGTAGCACTCGTAACAGACAACTTGTTTGCACAATTTATTGCTCCCCGGACTGGGATATGTTTGACTGGTTGTTTCTGAGACAGAGCCAGATGACGAGTGCTTTTATTTTATTCTGCCTTTAAGCAAACTTCGCTGTTCGTACTGATCTTTTGTGATCTGACCGGAGCTGTTTTAATTTATGACCTATTTGTTGTTGAATAAGGTCCTCTTAGTTTAATTATGTACTTGGAAATGGTGAGTTCCTTATTTTATGTGAACTTTGAAGAACCATGTTTTAATAGTCTGTTATCGTCTTGGTCGTGTTTGCCTCTTACAGCCATTTATGTAAAGAATAAAGGACTATTTTTGATCCATATAGAATCACGTTAAAAATAAACAGTCAAGAAGTAAACCTAATATGTATTTATACAGCTAAAACGCCGCATACACTTTGATGAAGCGTGTTCGAGTATACGCGGTGAACGTTATGATAACATATCTGATTGCCATATTTCACGAACGAAGTCTAGCTACAACTAAAATAAAATTGAATATGAAGTTGAATATTTTAGTTTGGAATAGAAATATTTTACGTAAACGCTACTAACCAAAACATACTTTAATAAAAATATAGCGTATTTACGTTACGTGGCATCATAACCTTATTAATTTTTAATATATTCCTAAATTGGAGGAAAATATTAGTACATGCTTTTTTTTCTTTTGTTTAAATAATGTGGAGCGGCCCGCGTGAACTACAATGTTTTGAGTTATTTCAATAACTAAGTAGAATGAAAACAGTTAAAAGTAAAGATTTTTTAAGGATTTTTTTGTGGAGTTGGTGTATATTATTTTAAAAGTTTATGGTTATTGGCTAATATGAAAGTCGTTATGTGATATCTTCGAAACTATACCTAAATGAGTAATGTCTAATGAGTACCTAATAATTACTAATAATCTATACTTATAATAAATCTGTAGAGAGGTCAATTCTGTACATGAAATATATTTTTAAAATAACTATCAGGGGGTGATTAGTGATCGATACTGATGCCAAAAATACAATCAGTAACATTTTTGTCTGTCTGTCTGTCTGTCTGTCTGTCTGTCTGTCTGTCTGTCTGTCTGTATGTTCCTTATAGAAACAAAAACTACTCGACGGATTTTAACGAAACTTGGTACAATTATTTTTCATACTCTTAGGCTGGTTATAGTATATTTTTCATTACGCTACAATCAATAGGAGCAGAGCAGTGAAGGGAAATGTTGGGAAAACGGGAGCAGTTACTCCATTTTTTAAGCTTCCGTCCCGTGTGCAGCCTTAATGGTTAAAGCTACATAGAAATCATGTGTGACCGAAATGTTCAACATAAAATTATCTAAAAAATATCCCACAACAGCATATGTCTATCTTTTATGGTTGAATCACAATAACACGTGTAACTCCCGATAGCTTAGCAGTTCGGAGCTTTCTGATTGTATTACACACAAGGAGTTACACGCTGATGGAGTCGCGGGCACAGCTATTAATAATAATATTCTGCGGTTCCTTATTGCGATATTTTTCAACAGTATTGTGGATTGACATATTATATTTCCTTACTAAAATACGAAACTTAATCTGTCTGTTACATCAAATCATCATTGAACCGTGAGGAAGGACATACGCTACTTTTTTACGAAAAACGACGGAAACGCGGACGAAGTCGCGGGCAAAAGCTAGTTACTAATAATATCATCATTTCAGATATATTTTTTTGCAACCGATCCGAATTAATTGCTCGTGGGCGTTACCTTTTTCGTGACTTCAGGAGGATCGTGCAATAAATTCATACACAAATATCGTGAACACATTTACACTGTGGTTACGAATTGAACACCCTATTATTTCCCGTAGCTGCCGTAAAGCCTGCACCTTCGGGATTATGCCGGGAGGAAGGCGCCGCCTGCTAGCGTAATTTAAACATTACATTGCGATTAGCAACATATTACAACTAGTAAGCGAGAAGATTATTATAATCTCCCCACAGAATCGTTTGCTGTCTATGTAGATGCCTGATTTGCGCTGAAGTGTGTTTAAGTGATTGTATATGATTATTTTCTACGACGAATAAATCGTACAAAGCTGTCATAGCTTAGTGGTTTAACCATGTGCTTCCCACGGCGAATGGTTCAAGTTCGATCCCGGGGCACGCACCGCTGACTTTTCGAAGTCATATGCGAACTAGAAATTAATTATTACCTGCTTTAACGGTGAAGGAAAAACATCGTGAGGAAACCCGCATGTCCTAGAACCAAGAATTCTAAAACATGTGCCGTCCACCAAACCGCACTAGACTCGCAAGGTGTACTACGGCCCACTCCCTCTCACAGACAGAGAAGGCCTGTGTCCCAGTAGTGGGAACATTATAGGCTCTGATTATGCTATTCTCGACGCCATAAAAGATTGTTTTTTTTTAGATTCCGTGCCCGAAAGATGCCAACGGGACCCTGTCACTAAGCCTACTGTCCATCCGTTCTCCGTTCGTCCGTCTGTCACAGGGCTATATCTTCTGAACCGTAACAGCTAGCCAATTAAAATTTTCACAGAGTACGTGTAAGTTTGGTCGCTATCATAGCAAATAATAAAAATAGTAAAAAATCAAAACCCAATGAGGTCCCTTCCTATACAACCGGAACGGAACTTAGTTTGCGACTCTGGCTCGCACTTGGTCGGTTTTTAAATATTGCTGGTAGTGTTGTATATGTATACCTATTACTTACAGATGACCTCTTACCAATTTGCGCATACACCGCTGTCGTTGGACTATCCGAGTTGCTCTGAAAAAATTATATAATCCTTGTTTTAATGAGTTGTCGTAAAACCGAGACTCATTATCATCTGCCTAGGCTTGACTTATCATCATCCGCCTAGGCTTTTCCCAAATTATTGGGTAATAATATTGGTATTCGAAAGTTGACCAGTTGCCTGACTTTCGGGCTTCTGGTTACCCTTAGCGACTGTCGTACATAGTCGTATGACAACCGGGACCAACTGTTTAACGTGCTCTCCGAGGCACGAAGGGGTCTTAATGTGTAAAGAATAGTCAATCATCTACATATATACTGGCTTCAGCAAGCGTAGCTTGACCTCGTAGATCGATTAATCAGCGCGGCTGTCATTTAGCCACGAGCCTCTCGTAAAACCGAGATTAAAAAATACAAAAAGCAATCGTACTCCTAATGTAAGTGTCCCTATTATCAATAGTAAAAAAATACTCGTAACTTGTCTGGCTGATGATAAAAACACAATTTAATTGCGTCACTATCGTAATAAAATGTCAAATGGGTACTCCATTTGACATTGTATTTATAAAATATATAACTTTCCGTTGATATAATGTTTTCAATTTATGGTTTATGACGAACTTTGTGATGTCCTAAACTTTTACGATTAATATTTTCAAATCATCAACGTTTTGTTATCCATCAAGAATTAAGGCCATGTAATGACGTCATGTTTTTTATCCAACTACTTCAATATTTATCTCATAGTTGTATAACGTTACATAAAACAAAATAATTAAGTCTTATAAAGTGTCTTGAGAGTTTTCAGAAGAGTCAGTCATTTTCTTTGTGTTCTCAGCTGTCTGTAGTATTTAGTTTAATTAAACTTTAACGTCTGTGCTCCTAATGACGTCAGATAGTAGAAGTGACGTTATCTCTTCATAACTTTTGAATTTGCGTGCATTTGGATTGCAAATGAGTTGACTTTATATTTGATGATTAAAGCGAGCAAATACAAACTTTTGAGTCCGTCGCCTTTTTAATGAAAATAAAGGGATACCCAACTTTATTAGATAAACGATGTAGATAGGTATATAAATGGAAACCGTAAAATCTCTACTCAAATGGAATACGTTCACAAAATAGTTCTTAGACAAATATATTATTGAAGTTATCTTGTGGAATGAGAGCTGAAGGACAAAAGGACTTTAGGCAGTAACACGATCTGCTTGTTGGAGATTAAACTAACCCGAAACTGGATGCGCGTTAATGCTCTAATGTGTATGTGTATGAATGCGTGAATGCGTGATATTGTGTATGTGTGTTATTAGCTTCAGTGGTTCAGGAATATCAAACGACTGCGCATCGATGCCTAAAATTCCTATTAGAAGGAAATATGGTGTGTAGTTCCTAGATAAAACACTTTTAAAATTTCATACAGATCCAGACGTATTCACCGCAGAGTCATAGCTTCGGCAACCTAATACGGTTTTCCAATAACATTTATACTAGGGTATGTAATCATAAAATGAAATGGAAATCAGTAACATACTGACCTCTTTGAAGGGGATTGGAACCAATTTTCCCGGGAGAAAAGATCGTGGAAGGTCACGAAGGCGATTGTCATTCCAACACAGGGTGATGTGTTGCGATTGAGTACCAAGTACGAATAGTTAATATGTTTCCAAGTCAGGAGTCTTTGTAATTAGGATATGTTGAGACATGGGACATGTCGTTCACGTTATGCCCGCTGAACCAGAGGAGCTGTCACGAAATCAAAAAGTATGAACGATCATATTTTACTAGATGAAAGAAGTCGTGCCTGTTGTGTCGTGTGTATGAAGAAAAGTCAAGGGGAGGGGGCTAGGCAGAGCCATCCAGTTTATTCCTGTCCGCGTAGATATATAAGGGCGTTAGTCGTAATAAATGGTGACGTAAAGATTTAGTACGCGCGCTATAGTCGTTCATGTTGCGGAAAGATACAGGAACCAATGGTATTTAAAGATAGTACTGTACGAAGCTCACTTCCGATGCAAACAATTCTATGATTTATGTTTTATAGTCAGTTACGTATATAGTTTATATTTCGTTTTTAGGGTTCCGTACCTTAAAAGGAAACACGGAACCCTTATAGGATTGGAGACATCCACTCATATATGGCGCCACTAGAAAAGTATTTAATAGCAGTATCTTGCTCATAGATGGCGCTATTGCATATTTTTAGTTAAATACTTTAATTTATTTAATGTATTTACATATATAAATAAGTTTGTACGGAACCCTCAAGGCGCGAGTCATACTCGCACTTGTCCGGTTTTTTTCTTACAGCAGCTCCATTATATGCCTTAGAAAATAGCAAGCACTTGCGATTGTATCGTAACGTGTACATCGTAAACATAAAGCTTAACTTTTATTTTTCGGTAATGGCAAGGTGATTGTTAATATTAGTAAAAGTAATGTACAGGCTATTCGCCGCGCAGCACAATGTCATCACAGGCTGACCTCTCTACCAGCGTGCCTACTTTTACGGCCCACATAAAACTTTATAGGTTCTTACATCCACTTTATTATGTGTTAAATATATACACTAAATTGTAACATTAGATCTTATCCATTTCTTTATAGATCGAGTCGGCTAAACGACTATTTTAGTGTTTAATTAGCTCGACGTTAAATTGTGAGTCCAAGTAGAAATATTGTAATTGGCTTCCAAGCAGAAGTGATTGGCTGTTTTTCTGGGTCAGATTATACAGAATTTTTAAAGTTGCCGAGATCGCTGCTTTGCCCTTGTGTAATTAAACGAGTCAACATAAATCTGAGCAAACGAGACGCGCGGAGGAGTCCCCGGCCAGCCGTAACTTTGTTAGTGAAGCACGCCGACCGCGCCGCGGCCGCCGCGCGCGCCGCACGCGCCGCATCCGCCGCACCCACCGCGCTGCCGTCAACGCCTTCACCCCGGAACGAAATAATTCTCAATAAAATCTTTCCACTTCGACGTTATATTTCTCTCGGATCTTCCCTTAAAAGGAAAGTAAGATGAGGGATTTTATTTAAGTTCTTTCTTTTTTATGCAGTTACGGTGTAATGGAAATGTATAAGTAGTTTAGTAAGGGTTGGTTGTAAAAGCTGAATTGATACATTATATGCAGGGCTTTTGTAATAATGTAAGTTAGTGCGATTATATCAGCGAGAAAAGGTAAATCAAGTTTTATTAAACAACAGTAAAACAGTTACGATTATTTTTTACTTACCTTCGAAGCTTGTGTTAAGATTTAGAATGGTGGTTGTGTAGACAAGGAGCTGTTGAGGTGGCTCGTGGGGCCGTGGATGTCACCACTCTGCACCGAGATTACCCGCGGGGACGGTTACCAGCGACAGTTTATCTGTGAAAACCTTTGTGCTGCAAGAGCTCCTAACTTAATGTATACAACTGTCTAGATTTGACACACAACACTAACATTTGTAATGAGATAAGACATTGGAATCTTTGTTTTGTATTAACGTATTAATTTTTAAACTTGAAAGGAATATGCAAAAGTACGCATGGTGTAAATAAAATAAACTGTGCAGGGCAGACCTTGTTGAAGGCGGGTAAAGACAAAATGTGAGTAAAAAAATATATAAATTGTAATAATAATAATTGTATAATTGTAATAATAATAATTGTATAATTGTAATTGTATAATTTTAATAATAATAATTGTATAATTGTAATAATAATAATTGTTTAATTGTAATTTTGTATAAATGTTACAAATTATGTTTACATGTCAAATACTTACTAACGTTATCAACTTGATATTCACCTATGTAGTTTATTAAAAAAATAACTTAAAAAAGCCGTGAAACGGTTTGGGAAGCCTATTGACCAATATTTCTAGACAAGCAATTCCGAACATTAAACATATGTCACACACAAGTGTTGTGCGGGCACAACACAAGCCTCACATTCCCTTTGACGTTTGATGCGGTGAGCAACAGACAAGTACCCGCGTGTGGGGCATGATTTTTGTTCGGAACTGCTTGTCTAGGGACACATAGGTCAATGGGAAAGCTCTTTTGATTGCATTTAATATTTTTTGCCCTTTACTTTCAAAACGGTTCGAAAATGTCGGAGATAAATGCGGAAAAATACACGAAAAAGATACAGTCGAATTAGAATTTTCTACTTTTTGAATTCGTTTATAAATAGCTTTTATCATTCATTGCCAATATCTCCTTGTTTATTAAAAGTATTTATATTAATGTTTTTGATTCAAGAAAAATAGGATTAGACTGAATTAATTTGCGAAGATACACTTGAGTCGTAATGGCTCTTCGCTCTCTTTCCAATAACTCCTTAGAAGTCAATACAAATGAAATGTCATGAATAACGAATGAGATGATCAAAAGTGGTAGAGAGAGCGTATATATAAATACGAAATCAAAACGGGAACGTAGCAGTTTTAAACAGAAATATTAAATAAATATAAGCAGATATAATTTCGTTATAACCTGAAATTGTATGTAATATATCTACCCATAGGTTACCTGTCCACTTAATTGTACGTATTCAAAAGGCTCGTATTACAAAACGATACTCAAGCACAGATCTCGCCTTGAGCATAGATTTAAAGCCATTTGATTGGTTGAAACTAGTTTTAAGTAATGCTTGAGTCTTGAGTTCGGTTCTATATATAATACAACCCTGTAGAATGCTTCAGTAAGTTGCCATAAGTAAAGGTATATTCTTTACCTAATCACACATATATTATATCCTTACATATTAGCAGCTGTGATAGCGTCGCTATATCTTACTGTCCGTATGTCACAAGCACGTAGTTTCTCTATTCGTCTTACTTACAGACCATCGCACTCTTTTCTACGAGGAAATGAGCAGATATCCGAATTGAAGGAAATATTTACGTAGATACTTTGTGAATAAAATTATGATTTTTAGGTACATATTGTTTTTACCACTACTTTTTTTCTGAAAATGCCTAAAATAAAACATTGTTTGTTATAAGTAAAATAGGCGGAAACTACAATGGGTCTTATTTATAAAAAAAGTGCTGCAGTGGCCTCCTAATTTAAATAGTTAAGATATAAATTGTGTATAAATAATGCCCAAACCACATATAGGTACATACCTAGTAGCATCCATTCTTACTTACTATTATTTTCTGATTGTGACTGAAAAATCGTATCTTCAAAAGTTAAATAATTCGTGAGAAATAAAATGCAAAAGAGGCATAAACAAAAGCTAATAATAATTTCTGAATCCAATGTTGGTATACCGGCGCTGAAGCTGCGCAGATTACTGGGACTTATATTTACGATAAGCTAACTTGGATATTAGAATTATGCCATAATGTTTATTTAGGTCGTATTGTTAGCTATTTTACAAAATTCCCATTGAACCGTACCCAAACATTCGAGATGTTTAAATTGTTCGGGTAGGTCCTAAAAAGGAGGGAGGTAATGAAATTTTGCTTTAATAATATTTTAAGGTTTAAATAAACGATAATAATAAAATATTGGGGTAGCTTTTAGATACGTGTGCATATTGGTAATAACAACAAAATATTAGAGAAAATGTTGGTCTAATTAACGATTTAGGTCAGCAGTTCATGGTAAAGCTAAAGAAGTCATTATTAAAAGAGACTGTCCATGACTTGACCTACTATGGTGGCTTGTCACGACTAATAAGGAGTTATTAAACTTTTTATCCTGCAGACTATAGTACAAGAATATTGGCAAGAATCGACAACTCAATGTTCAAAAAACGAGACCGTACAACTGAATTTCGAAATACAAACGTGCGATATGGTACAAAAGATCGTAGTTACAACAAATTGTTAGCCGACAAATTGCTTTTGCGATTAATGATAGTACGAAGGAATGTTAGTGCGATGAACTATGCACCAATCACTTCCTCTGACTCCGTCCTTTATGGTCTCATTGGACAGAGTAGCTTATTTGTAGTTTTTCTTTCAATGACCATTGGACATGGCTCTGGCAGCAGGACTAATGCAAAGGCGCGGAATGACAAAAATGTATGCCCCGCTGTCGGACCTGCGTCACTCAAGATTTTCCCTGAGACCCTTTATTTGGGGCCAACTTACAGAAAACACGCAAATCATCTTGGGGCACGTAGTGTTGTAATATATTACTGAGATTGCGTAAATACTTCTTCGTCATTCAAACGTTTAAAAAAACATAGCGGTTTGTCTGGCATCAGACTAATGTCGCTAATTTATTTTGTTTAGAATTGATAAATTAGTTAATTAATTTTACAGTAGGTAAAGTACCTATTTATTATTATTATATATACTTACGCATATTTGAGACATCTGTAATATGAAATTCTCTGGATGATAGCAGATTTTTTTTTAAAACTGGCCTGTCGGGCCACGCTCAGTGTAGGGTTCCGTAGTATGAACCAAGTAGCAAAAAGTATTTTAGTTGTGTAGTGAAACACAATGTTATTGTTGCAGTCGGACACGACTGCAACAATAACATTGTGTTTCACGATAATATTCTGAAATACGAAGTTATTTTTGCTGATGGTGTAGTCAAAATGAAAACAGATTCAAAAACTTAAACTTAACCAATTTTAATTGAAATTAGGTTCTACAAACTTTAGTTTGTCCAGATTAATATTCACCTAAACCTAAGTAAAATGTCACTTAACCTTTATTTTGTTATTTTGTTATAGGTATATCCAACGAAGAAGTGCGCGAAAATTTATTTTTTATACCTTAGTGTCATGTACTTAGGTATGGAGTACTTAAATATCTTTTTTGTCGTAATTTTACTACACGCCTTAATAGTGGTTTACAGAAGACACTTACCTGCGTAGGCTCAGGCTTCATACATGATGGTTAACAACTGTAGATTTTACGAGGGTGTGACAGACAGACATACCTTCACACCTGGAAATGATGAAACTATAAGAGTTTCTAGTTTTACAACAGAACCCTAAAAAATACCTATCCATTTTATTTGCAAAAATTAACAAAATTAAACAATCAGTTTAGTTAACTTCGAATGCACTGCTTGACGTTCGGCGTGTAAAGCTAAGTTCAATAATTGTCAGTAGCGAACAATAATATAAAGTCGGTGCGGGCTATTCGCATCACGTAGAGATTATATGAGACGTCGCCAGTTGAACCACAAATGAAGAAGTTTGCCCGCACGTCGATGGAACATGGCTGTTTCTATTTCTGGAAATTTATCCAATCAAGTCGGAGTTGGTCATTAGTTTAGTTTCGGTCTGACAGAAGACGAGTTTATTACCGCCCTACATAGCTAAGTCTATACGTTAGGATGCCTTGACTGTACAAGTTATTGCAGTCTATTAATGGAAATTCTGGTACTTGACTCTAAAAACGCTGTGCTTTATCAGGTATTAGTTTTCGGCTGATGAGTAGTAAAGGATTTTGGGATATATGGCACATTATTTCACCATTATTGACTTCAATTTCTTCTTAGTAACAAATAAGATAACATTATGTTATTAAATATATAGGAGATTTTCAAACTCAACTGACACAGGCGGGCTTTGAACCCGCGACCTCTGCCTCACCGTGGCATCCTCGACTAGTTTTGATTGTGTATACCTATATTATTTAATAGCATTAAATAAGCATAACATAGCTTTAACATGTTTAAAATTCCCAAAATATACAGATGCAAAAAGATAACAATATTATTACCCACTTATAAAATAGGTTTCTTAACATATTTTAATTCATCAGGATTATTAGATATCATTTTGATAAAATATTGCTTTTAAACTGGTGAATATAAAATGCAAATGGTAATGTGGCTCGCGGGGAGCACTCCAGCAGATTTGTAAAACCGAGTGATTTGTGAAGCTATTGTTGGACCTGTGTTCGCCAGTGAACTGCAAACGGCAAGCGAATGCAGATGGAACATATTTATCAAGTGCACCTCTGTCTGCGATTTCATAAAGCGTCCGCTATTGGGGAAATGGATTTCTGTCAGCGACATCTTCGACTAGTTTTGATTATTTATACTGAATAAACCTATATTATTATTAACTTGTGAAACTGAATCAATTCTATGAAACAAGGGAAAAGCAAACCAATAAATAACATTGTCTTACTACTTTGAAAATATGATAGGGTTATTGTTTGCCATCCAAATAAAACATTCAGGTAAAATATAAATGAATAATTCGAAGTGTGTTAGCAATTTTGCAATTTTGTAGGTAAGCGATAGAGTGTGGCGATACGGGGCGATTCCGGAAAGGGCCCGGATATCCACAATGTGGGAGCACGCCAACCGCGGCCAACGAGGGGTTAATCAGTTCCTTTAGATACTGCCCGAAACACATTTCATATTAAGAGTACCATAACAATTGATAAGTGATTGCGTAATAAAGGTTTGTAGGGACCGAAATACCAACGTTTTGATCGAGTGTTGTTTGTTTGTAAAAAAAAGCTTGAGTACCTACTTACTTTTCATCCTCTACTCTACTTAATAGGTACTTAGTTCATGTTATTTTAAGTAAGCTGACGACAGGCGAAGATATCGTATCGACAAGATATTGAGAGGCGCTCGAGGCTATGTTGTGGAGTGCAAAGCGGAATGGGATATGGTGTATCTACATGCTAATCTCTGCGCTATACTTTCCGCTTTGATGTGTGAAAATATCAAACCGCTGCCTATGAACTTTTATCTTATATTTTTAGAATATTTGCGTAAATTATGAATGGGTATTGAATAAAATTTAAATATAGTGGGTATACAGTGGTTCTCATATAACAATGCTATATGTAGTGTTATGAAAAAAGTATTCTAATAGGTTTATTCATGAAAACAAAATGTAGGTATGGCGGCAACAAGTTAATCTTCTAAATAATAGGCTAATTCTAGGCTTTAATTAAAGCATTAGGCACGAGTATCATGCGTTCGCAAATATGGACGATATACGTTCATAGCCGGTCGGTGGGATGCCAGCCGCGTAGCACGCATAGCGCTCCCCGGGCATAATCAGGCTGGCATCGAATCATTTGCGCGGTATTGACTTCATTTGCCAGTACCTAATGACCGGCGATGCCTCTCGACGCCGACTATTACCTTTCCGATATATTATCCGAATATTTCCAAACAGACCGGAGATATATCAGCCTAATTAACACTCGAATCAACGAAAATAAGTAGAAATAGTGTTCCTAATTTTAGGACAAAGAATAAGTTTCGTTATTTGTACCACAAGAAAACAATCAGTTCGTAGTAATCATTATTAATGAACGACGTATCGTTTCGTATACGAAAACGTTAGCAAATACAAATCAAATAATTTTCTCGTATTTCTATCTGTCGGCATCGGCCTCGACGACAATAAATGGAATAAATTCGGGATGGATTGATTCCGGGTTGTACGCGTTCCGTTTGTCACGCTATTTCATCGCCACAAGGAAGTCCTTGTTCCTGTTTTTTGTTATGTCTCTGTAGATACGGTTTTATTGCTGAATTTATCAGAATTATTATTTGTATTCATTATGTGCGACATAAAAGGTCTATGACGACAATATATCGGAATACGAAAACCGCTTCCTTAGCAGAGATTTATCGACATTTATGTTTCTATTTTACTTATTATTTCTACCGAATAAAATGAGAGACGTCACCGCATTATCATCTTTAATTCGATTCGCAATTAAGATCCCATTTAAGTATTTTATGGTTATTCGAACAATCCACCGAGTTTGAAGGAGGTAAGTCCATAATGAAATTTAATGATCCGGGAAAAGGGAACCTATCTGTGGGATTCGCTCTTTGTGTTGTCGTCAAGGACTCAATTAGATTACGATTTGAATAAATACAAATAAGTTTTCTATGAATGTTGTGAAGAAAAATATTTGTAATACAGTTTTACATATCACAATAGGATAAATACCAAAAGATTGAAGTTCATAGAGTTTAAACTAATATATTTTTTTAAGTTTAACGTTCTAACTAGCTATAAGTACAGTGTATAAACATATTTGCTGAAACCCGTGTACAGTAGGTACGAAGTCAATCTTTCCACTTTAGAGTTAGTTTGGCGCTCAAGTTTCAGCACTTGAGTTTTATGCGTAGGTTATGCGAGAGGGATACGGCCCGCGGCGAGGACATTCGGCCTTGTAAAAAGATCGAGTGGCATCGTGCCTACGTATAATCACACAATTACGAGACATAATGAAATGTACACGTCTAGATTAACAAGTGTCGCGGTTGTGGAAAACGCTTGAGACATGTAATTAATTAAAAAGCCTGTTTAGAATGACGACCTGATGGCACATTTGTTAATTACTTGGTTTTGTTTATATACACCTATATTTATGTATAGTCTATATTTATGTTTTTGCAGGTACGTGTCGCGATATTAGCACGTATAGTGTGCTTCAAATTATAGGGACGTAGGTATAAATAAAAAGGTGATTTTTTCTTTTTAATGTTATTCGATTCCAGTATTAGCGACAGACGGCCTTTAAATCTAAAATCATATTAGGTAAACTATTATAATACTTTTTAGGAAAATAATAGTAAATTAGGTAAAATGCAAGTTATTTCGTATTTGTAGTAGTATTAGTACTCTTTGGCTTTAAGGTCGCAATATGCTTGTGTAGGGTAAGTGTTACCAAAATAACAAAGTACTTATGTTGGCAAAAATATGAATTGGGCGTGATATGTTTATGAATATAATTTTCGGAAAGTTGAAATATTCAGTTGTCTATCAGTGCAGTCAGTGCATGCTAGGTTCAACTAGATACGTCTATTTTTAATTTATCGTAGTATTAATTCGTAGTAGTTAGGGATTGCAATCCCGCAAGCGCGGGACACCGGCTTGAGAATCCATACAAAATCGTAAATTTTGTCGATAAATCGTGCAAAATCCAGTCAAATTCACGACTTTACGCAGATCCACAAGCCGGTGCGGGATTGCAATCCCTGGTAGTAGTGGTATTACTACATTTTGTTTACTCGAGTGGGATTTAAACTTAGGTATAACGTCTCAATCCGGCAGTCTAACACATTGGTTGGCAAACTGTCTCTGCTCAAAAAACTTTAGTTTCTAAGGGACGCGAAACACGATCGTTTTCGCCTCTTGCCACGAACTGTGGTCAAAAAGCAAGTCTGCGATATAGTCTTATCATTTTTTAGACAATTAAAGCGCTATAAGTGGCATAAGATACACACACAATAGGTAAACCGCGACTCTCAAGAGTTAGTCGATCATACACGTTTCATGCCCCGTGGTTAATATGTCTGTAGGTTAGAAGAACCTATACACCTGAATAGATAGATACTACACACCTGAATTAATAAATACTAAACACCTGAAATTGATTCAAACATCACTTACTATTTCGACACCAAGTTATCGTAGCTTCATAATATTTAAATAATCCACCAAGCAGCGGACCCATGTAATACTGAGGATATACATTAGTGTATTTGCACCCTTAACAAGGCAAGTTTGCGCGGTATTTAATCTATCTAGTGGTGCCATATATCGGGTTATCGGAGAATTTGTAACGTGGCTTCTCAGCGATGTTGCTGCATGCTGATTAATACAAACATTTAGTTTAGTTAATGTTAAGGCAATGTTCATTACATTTACATCTCTGGGTATACGTCTCAGATCACAGAAACAAGGAGATATGTCATCATAGCAAATTAGTACCTACGGGAACAACTGATGCCACTTTTAGTACATTTTTCGACACAATTACGCGCATAATTAAGCGCTCCTTGTGAATAAAAAGATCTCCCACGCATTGAACATTCGGCACACCCTCAATCTAACACTGTTAATCGTCACTCAACACTAGCACTAAACTAAAACACTGTATTTATACCATCGATCGTGTTCGGTTCGTCGCCAGCGCGTACGTTTATAATATGAGCAATTTGCTCAAGATCAGGCATTCAGGCAGAACCCGGATTCGTTTAAAGCTGAAAAAAGTATGTATTTTCGTAGACGACTGCAAGGAACGGTAACTTGGAAAAAGCAAGCAAACGCATTAGCGCATGTGGTCTATTTTTAGGGTTCCGTACCAAAATGGTAAAAAAGGAACCCTTATGGTGCGACTTCGTCTGTCTGTCTGTCTGTCTGTCTGTCTGTCTGTCTGTCTGTCTGTCTGTCTGTCTGTCTGTCACACCTGCTTATTTCAGCAACTACTTATGCTATCGACTTGAAATTTGGAACAGTTATAAAGAATGCTTGTTCAACCTTATTGCAAATGAAAAAAGGCCAAAAATATTTTTATTTTCATTGCAAAAGGGGCCGGAGTGGGGGTCCGAAATTTCAAAGTGGGGTTGCTAGGTCAAGTGACATATCATATGAAAGGGCTTGATCTGCACATTTCAAAATATATTTTTATTTAATTGTATGTCTCACGGTTTTCGACATATGATGAAAAATTTCCAAAAAAATACCATTCCCCCCCCCTTATCTCCGAGGTTTGCGGGGCGAAAAATCTGAAATAATTAGAGTTGATAGGAATTGACCCAAATATGGCACCAAAAATAAAACGATGTTCCTAACTAGTACAGTTTTTTCAAAATCATCAAAATTCCTTCACAAACAAACTTAGTTATGCGGTCCGGATTTTTTCACTTTATACGTCCAAAAATGATACGGAACCCTCGGTGCGCGAGTACGACTCGCACTTGGCCGGTTTTTTGTTAAGTTAGGAGGCTAGCTTCAACTCTCGGACCTTCTGACCAACTCCTTGAAAATTCAGTAGTACCCGTTTTGATTAAATAAATGTTTTGTCGACCTCGTCGACGGGTCAGCTAGTTTTTATATATAATTTTAAACAAGCTGAATCTAGATGGTTATACTATGGAAAAAAATCATTATTCTACTGGAGAGTATTGTAGCGTCCAATATTTAGAGTACCTAACCTATCGTATCACTTGCGTGCCTCAAACAACAACAAAGTAAAAGTAATCCTTACTTCCTTACTAATAATATTATAAATGTGAAAGTAACTCTGTCTGTCTGTCTGTGTGTTACGCAATCACGCCTAAACTACTGAACCGATTCAAATGAAATTTGGTACAGAGATAGTCTAGAGCTTGAGAAAGGACATAGGCTACTTTTTAATGCGAAAAAAGAGCTGTAAAGGGTTGAAATGGGAATGAAAGTTTGTCATTTTTAAAGCTAGAAGCTTGAAACTTATTTTTGAGGTTTGAGGTGTAGGGTAGGTTTAGGGGAGGTGTAGGGTAGGTGTAGGGTAGGCGTAGGGTAGGCGTAGGGTAGGCGTAGGGTAGGCGTAGGGTAGGCGTAGGGTAGGCGTAGGGTAGGCGTAAGGTAGGCGTAGGGTAGGCGTAGGGTAGGCGTAGGGTAGGCGTAGGGTAGGCGTAAGGTAGGCGTAGGGTAGGCGTAGGGTAGGTGAAGGGTAGATGAAGGGTAGGTGTAGGGTAAGTGTAGGGTAGGTGTACAAAATTTTACCCGTGCGAAGCCCGGGCGGGTCAGCTAGTGGTATTATAAAATACATTAATAGAAATAACGCTAAACACACAGATGTAGCAAATGATAGCGGAGGTATAACACTCTGTGCTATCCCGACAATTGTCGCTGTGTCGGGATGTAATGAGAATGAGACAGATGATAATAAAAAGTGCGAGGTTATGGCTACAGTCTAGACAGCTATTTATACAAATAAGATCGTGTGGAGGTGAGAACATTGTAACAATATGAGATTAGTTTACTCATCCAGAAGAATATAAATTACCAGGTGGTATACTTATGTTTATTTTAGGAGGCAATAATAGCGTAGCTGGCATGGTTTCAGCTCAGGTCGCGGGCCCACTGCATCGTAAATTATGCCAGCGTGCATTGAATACAATGAACTATTCGTGACTGTTACGGCAACAGGTACTAAAAGGTATCTACTTAATGTACAACAGCTTAAAATATTTATTGTAATCTTCGCGTATGAGCGGTTTGAAACTACGCAACCTAAAGCTTTGAGTTGCTAGAAATCATTTAATTTATAATGGCTTGTGAAAACATATGTGGAGGTACGGGCATGTGTGTTCGTGGGTTTTAGTTAGTGCACCAATAGCATCGACGATTTAAATCGATGGCTTGGACGCCAAAGGGGTACACTAAATTAAATTTTAGTTTGGTTTTCCTAACAAGCATGATATAATATCAAGTCTATATAGTCAAGGCTTTGTTCGTAGTCGCCTCACTTGTATTTAAGTACAATAATGATATTACTTTTAGTGAGAAATTCTAGTACATCTAAGTACCTGTATAGGTAATTGGTTTGTCTGAAACCACTCTAACGATTTGGATGAAATTTTGTTTGTAGATAATGTTTTACTTTCCAGGTTTATCTAGGTAGGTAGGTATATTTCTGAGAAAAATCCCGAGCAAAGTTCGGTCACCATGTACCTACTTATTATTTATATCCAGATTACTGTTGTGGTTGATTTAGTTGTCACTTGTTTATTTAACTCATAGCTTCTCGTGATTCAATTAAGCGGAGTACGAACAAAATTTATGTCGTAATCGGAGTCGTCTTCTCGTTTTGCATTAATTGGACGTTACTCGCCAAGGTTTAAACGATAACTTGTTTTAGTGTTAAAATAACGGTTCATTAAGTGCTGTTGATATTTTCCGACGTTGTAGCATTAAATACTCACTTTATCAGCTTTGATTACAGTTTGAAGGCTTAATGAACGAAACAAAATTGATATTACGCTGGTTATAATCGCTTGCCTTGGTGTTGATATGATAAATTTTACTATAAAAGCTCGAGTGTCGGTCATTATTTGAAGATAATTCAATTGTCGGAGTTAATGCTGAAAATTGTCAAGGTAGCAGAGCGTGCCCGTTTGAAATTCAAGAAATTATGAGGAGCGGCGGCGTTTAATCGAAAAGTACTCTCCTTTGATCTTTGTCGAGTTGCCGTCTGCGACGACGCCTGGCGTGTTCGTGCTCGAATGAATAGTGGCTTGGGATAAGCTCTAGCAAAAGAGACGCCCCATGAAAAGACCTTCCAGTAATTCCCTCCGCTATGCAAGATGAAGTGAAGAAGTGAAGTCGTATCGACTCTAGCTCGACTTCACTGAATGTAACATAATATCTAATCAAAAAACTCTTACACTCAAGCCCTACATTATAGGTACCTATTGATTAAATTCAATATAATAATAAATATGCTAAATTTTGTGCCTACATTAAATTGTATGAATGAACTACGATTTTGTTTGGGGTCTCACATCAACTTTGTGAGTTATATCAATAAACTTATGCGTATTTAAAAAAAAATCGTGTAATGTCAGGTACATGAACAAATAAATCAGCGCGATAAATAAAGCTTTATCTGAATTATGAAAATATGAAGCCTTTGGGAGATATATGTGATTTTTTTGAAGCTTTTAACATTTGCTCATCAGAACTGGTTTTGTGGAATAACTAGCTATTTAGTTGATGTGCTGTGAAGTTATTTAATTACTTTAATAAAATAGAATCAATGCTGAGGGCTGCGTGGCCAAATAACGTCATAACGCTGATTGATCAATCTGCGAGAATGAGCTAGGCCAGGGTTGGCGAACCTTTTTACAATCGCGTGCCATATATATTAACTTGAAAAAAAAATATGGCTATACCGTGTCAAACAATAAGATCCATAATAATTAAAGATTGATAATTTGTTTATTTTTAGGTAAAAAATAAAATCTTAATGTGACTTTTGATGTTGCCGTGCCCAGTTTTTTCTGTCACGTGCCACCTTTGGCACGCGTGCCATAGGTACGCTATCCCTGAGCTAGGCTTTCACCGGTCAGTCTATTGATGGGTGACCATTTCGTTACACACCGAAACCCTGAGTACGTTAAACAGTCGGTTCTATATAGTTAAAACTTTTATTTAATTATTAATCTACTGTTGTTTTTCCTTTTTTTTTATATTTGTAATTTCCTGTGCGAGTCTCAAATAAATACTTTTTCTTTCTTTCTTCTTTCTTTTCTAGTTTTCGTAGGTACGAATATCTATGATAGTTGTTATGGGTAGGTAGTTATAGTGCGAAAGTAAGGTCTAACCTTAAAATACCGGTGTTACCCAGTAGTTGGGCTATGAAGTCAGGTGGCAGTTGCTCCGTAAAATAGTGATATTCAATCGCATCTAGTTAGATTGAAATTCAACCCTAAGCTTGCTGGGAAAAGGCCAGGTGGATGTATAAAGCGATGCTAGGTAAAAACCAACAACAGCAGTGGTGGCATAGTGGTGGCCTAGCGGTAGCGGCCCCGACTTACAAGTTTCGTGGGTTCAAACTTCAAACCCAGGTGCACACTTTGTGCAATTTGTGTCTTCACTACTGCTCTAAACACAGTGACGGAAAACGTTGTGAGGAAACCGGCATATCCTAGAAAAAAAAGAATATACGTATATATATATATACGTATATTCTTTTTTTATGACATGACTTCAACCAACCTGCACTGGGTTCGCGTGGTGGACTTCGGCCCACTCTGCTATTATAAGGTCAAAACTTATACTACAGTGATCATCGCTATTGCATTTTCTGTCAGGAAATTCTCAGTGGAGTCTCCTAGAGTTTGGAATGGTGTCCGAGAAATGGAAATAGGCTCACGCTTTATAACAGGTACCTACCTATCTACTATAACTATAGCCACCAAAACGTGGGGGTAGGTATTCACATCTCACATACATCTGTCCATCATTTTGGGAAAAAAGCGTAATGTAGGTACGAGTATGTAATTATTTTACGTATTAATTTTTACTTATGAGAGCTATGAGTGAAAAACACGACCCAATCTTTGTCTTGGGTATTGAGTACACGAGCATCTGTTTGCCGAACTCTAGTTGCTGGAAGAAAATAATAATATATTTTTCAAGTAAATAAGGGATTTTATACAATGAAGCCTGAAAACAAATGAGATGATGATATAGTATGCTTCAACATGATATCTGATACCGACTTCTTCGACAAGTTCCCGCAATGTGCTGCTGCCTTTATCTTGTATAGTATGTGTTGAAAAGTTCTAAAGAAAGCATTGTGCGATATTCCAGGGCAAAATTACAGGAAGTTTGAATATTATTAGAAGTAAAGGAAGGAATTAATGACGTTGTGTAAGTTTTGTGTTCCACAATGTGGCTGTAACGGTGTGAGAACGTTTGAAGCATTCGCTGCGGTCGTTAAACACAAGTTATGTTTGATCCCTTCTCTTGTTAGTGCAGCGACGAGTCAGCACCTGCTGGTTCTATTAGTAAAATAGCTTACTATTTAATTTATACATATAATAATAAGTTTTTCAATTTACATAGTAGGTACCCAATATATTTTTTTTGTTTTTTTAAATATTATTTGATATGCCAAATATGCCAATCCCGAAAAAAAAACAGCTGTTCCATACATTTATATTCACATAACTCAACAAAATGTATGGAACAGCTGATTTTTATTTTTGCGATTTCAGGGTTGGTCCCATAGTAAAAGTTGTTCATAATGATGAGTAGAATGACCCCTTTAAATATTTCCACTGTCTAACCTGCCACCCTGTATAGCCTAGTTCTAAGAACTTACCAAAATTATGCGATCAACAATGGGAACGACATATTACAGTAATCAATGGACCACTGGCTTTTAGGGTTTCGTACTTCAAAAGGAAAAACAGAACCCTTATAAGATCAGCCCCGTGTCTGCTTGTCTGTTACAGAGGTTTTTCTCAAAAACTACGTAACGTAGAAACTTGAAATTAGGCATAATGATAGATCTAGATGACGCGTACATATTATATCGCTCGGCAATAAACGGATAAAAAAAGTTTACATTAATATTTAAGGATTACAAAATTATACTGTAAGGATTCTAAAATTTTTTTTTTTTGTTCAGCAGCTTTATGATATAGCTAATAATGTGCCAAACATCCCATTCCCCGCATGTTCTCCTAGGTTTCTGAAGCTGAAATTTTAATGTTAATAGGCTAGATACTAAATAATAATGAAAGGTTCATATTTAAAATTGCACGAAAACAAGTTTCAAATAGTTCACTTTCTACAGAACTATTCCCACGGTTATCGGATAAAGACGGTCAAGCGTTTATCTTAATTTGAAAGAAATCACATTTATTATTTGTACGACCATAAAAAGATAAAGTGGAGGTATAAGGCGATGGTATCGGTGTAATGCTGTCAACAAACAGTCCGGCCAGCTATCGCCGCACGCATCTGTGTCGGCCAATCCTGGAGATTTATAGAGGCGAACAAAGACTATAAAACTTACTTTATTATTCCATCAAATGTGCCGCTGACTCGTACACTTTCAGATTTCATATATCCATACACGAGGCCTCATATTTAACACGGCAAGTTTTATTTTATTATTAGGGTATGAAAAAATCGTAAAATAAAGGTTCATCCGCGCAGAAATACGAAGACTGGGATATTAAATGTTGTGTAAAACACATAATAATTATCATTGTTTGTATCTTCACTTAATTATCTTCAAAAAACTGAAAACACAACGCTTATGTTTATTCATTTAATATTACCTACTTAAATATTTTGTTTTGCCCGGACCGTCGTCGCTCGCGTAGCCGTATCGTTGCTGGCGTAGCCCCTGCTACAGTTAGTGTTGACGTAGCAAACATTTAGCGATCTACAAGCCGCTGCGGCTACCGCTACGGCTAACGGCTACGCGAGCAGCCCGAATGGCTCATGCTGCGGTGATTACATCTTAAAGGGCACTGGCAGACGCCCATAGAACGCTGGGCCTCAGATTGTGTAAGTCGGTACAGATATGAAATTATTTTGGTGTGATCGAGTATTTCAAGAGTATTTAAATTCATTTTTTATTTGTTTTTGTACGTAATTGGGTTAAAGAGAAATTATCGTATTTGTGACAGTGAGGTTAAGTATGGTGTGAATGATCCAATGAAGTACAGCGCGACTAATGAGTTCTCAATTCAAAGGTTTTAGTTGCTGTCGACATGATATTCTGTGGAGGTCCAATGAAGTACAGCCCGACTAATGAGTTCTCAATTCAAAGGTTTTAGTTGCTGTCACCATGATATTCTGTGGAAGCACGCGCCAGCCAGCATGCACCCGTTTTTGTTTTAGTGGTTTTTTCAAAATGTCAATGGCATAATCATTTTATTTCTTATTTATTTCGATTTTTGATTCCAATTCTTAATCTCTAAGATAAATTAGGCAACGAACAATTAAAATATATTTTTATTTTTGGTAAAGCTTTTATTACTGTACCATATCAAGCCTAAAACTGCCGACGTCCTTTTGGTCTCTCATTTTATTTCATTAAAAAAAAATAACATTATTTAGGTTTCGTGAATAGGTAGTAGAAAGTATAATGAGGAAGAAAATGTACCTACCATATTTCATTAGTATTTCTACCAAAAATGGGTCCTACTATAATTTGTAAAATTATGTAATAAAAGATAAAATCAATACGGATTTATCATTATTGGTAGTACTAAGAAGCTATTAATACGCAGTAAAAACGTGAGCGGCAAGACGAGTGTGAACAGTTCATTAATATTCATAGAGAAATTATTCCTTTTATTGTCTCCTACCTAACGAATTGAGACCCAGAAAGTAAAATACGTGTCGCTGTAAAATACTGGTAATTGCGTACTCATTGTGTTATGTCAGCTCAAGAGCTTTGCCTTCGAGCGATCGACGTGCGAGCGATATTATAATTACTGTGCCGCGGCGAGCGCGCGGCTGTGTTGTTTACAACACGTACATATGTAGTGTAAACTCTCCTGAATACGATTATTTTTGTAAACAACAGCTCAGTTTATCTTCAGAACGCTTCCTAAAACGTTTTTGTACAAAAAACGTGAACAGAAAGTTTTGCGTGAAACTTTTGTGTTCAGATTTACATAAATGTGGGTAGTTAGTAGTAGGTGAGTTAGCTGTACGCTGAAAGCAACCTACATTTTAAGTTGGTTAACTGTTTACCAGAGACGGAAAGTTTCAGGGATTAATTATGTATTCACGTTTTACCTGGTTATCACGCTACTGCATGGAGCTCTCCGTAGTTTGTTAACAACACAATACATGTCACACAGTAATATATTACTAGTAGTTTGAGATCATGATAGAGTACATAACGAATCTATCAGCCCCCGTATTCGCAACGCTTCGATTTCTTTCCGATTCGACAAGTCGTACGTCTATCTTGTTTTGGCATTACGAAAGCGAGCGAGATAGTCATACGACTTTCCGAATCGGAATTCGACTCGAAGCGTTGTGAATACGGGGGCAGTTCATGATATACGAGGCCCTGTGCCCCAGAAGAGACTTTTACAAATTGAAGCGGTTTGATACACACTCGGTACGATTGTTGTTAGCAATTTATTTTTAGATTAGCGTGTAAGGATAACAAAACATGGAATTGATAACCAACGTCACGTATGTCAGAAACAAATTAAAGTAACAAAAAGTTTAACTGGGGTATGATGAAACATAAATGTAATCAAAACAATGTTTGATGGGAAAATGAAAAATGAATACGGCCATTGTTTGGCGCTTAGCGAGAATATTGATGATGTCAAGTGGCCGGTTTTGGTTGGCGTGAAATAAATCGAGCTCGTTGTTCGAAAGTGTTGTGTTTGCAAAATAGACGTACGAGATGAAGCGGTCGTGGCACGCGTCGCATTCCGTGCGCTTGTTTCGATTCGTTTACATTTTCTCCACATATTGCTTACAAACATTCCACTTGAGATGTCGCTTATTATTTCAAAAGGCATCATTGTCTATCAGAGAGAGGAATGACAAACATGTTTTTAATAACAAACGTTAGCACGCTGTGATGTGGCGAACACTGATGAAATACTTATATTTTTGCTGTTTTTCTCCGCTTGCAAATTAGTACCTATGTAATTTTGGTTTTGCCAAAGTTAACTGGGGTTGAAGTAATAGTTCATTTTCTTTTGACTTTATGATGTTAATAAAATGTTTTAAAATATGGGAATGTTTAACACTGTGATGTAGTGATTCATACTTTTATTGTACCTATACGCTAGCTTTTGCCCGCGACTCCGTCCGCATAAACTTTAATACCTATCCTATAGGAATTTCAAAAAGTCCTTATTCCTTGTACATCATAAAGGGAATCTCTGAGCAAAATTTTGCTTTCTAGGTCCAAGGTCTCTTCTTTCTGTCTTTCTAGACTGGGCGTTGATGAGTCAGTCAGTGAGTGCGCCAGGACTTTTATTTTTAAATGCATTGATTCTAGCAGCATTTCCTGCCATGAAGAAAGTGTTTTACTCATTAAATGTGACTCTGAAAATAAAAGAAAGAAAGAAAGAAAACGAAAGAAAGAAAAATATTTATTTGGACACAGCACATAAAAGACACAGACATTATGATAAGGTACCTACAGCACAACAGAACACAAAACAATAAAAATAAATACAAAAACTTGAGGTACACTAATTTGCGTTCCCGCAAAGGTTTGTGTCTCACGGCTGGCCCAAACAGGTTCCAGATCAGCTTAATGCCAAGTCACAAGTACTTGGCGCTGCTTTTCATCTGGAACCTCAAAACTCAAAAAGATGTTCATATCTGTGTTGGTACGTCGTGATGTATTTTATATTCAAAATAAGCACGCTACCACCTACTAATATTGCTAATCAATGTCGTTATGGGTGCAAAAAAGACGCTGTTTCCATACCTGCTCATTTGTAAAGAACCGTACGTCATTAAAACATCAATGTGCATATAGTATTAACACATTATTTTCTTTACAAAATTCGGATAAATGTATTTTTTTTTTTTTTTTTTTATTTAATTACTAGCTTTTGCCCGCGACTGCGTCCGCGTTTACGTCGTTTTTCGTAAAAAAGTAGCGTATGTCCTTCCTCACGGTTCAATGGTTTTGATGTAACAGACAGATTAACTTTCGTATTTTACTAGGGAAATATAATATGTCAATCCACGATATTGTTGAAAAATATCGCAATAAGGAACCGCAGAATATTAATATTAATAGCTGTGCCCGCGACTCCATCAGCGTGAACTCCTTGTGTGTAATACAATCAGAAAGCTCCGAACTGCTAAGCTATCGGGAGTTACACGTGTTATTGTGAGTCAACCATAAAAGATAGACATATGCTGTTGTGAGATATTTTTTAGATAATTTTATGTAAAAAAAATCCGTCATACATGATTTCTATGTAGCTTTAACCATTAAGGCTGCACACGCGACGGAAGCTTAAAAAATGGAGTAACTTCTCCCGTTTTTCCAACATTTCCCTTCACTGCTCTGCTCCTATTAATTGTAGCGTGATGAAAAGTATACTATAACCTGCCCAGGAGTATGAAGGATAATTGTACCAAGTTTCGTTAAAATCCGTCGAGTAATTTTTGTTTCTATAAGGAACATACAGACAGACAGACAGACAGACAGACAAAAATGTTACTGATTGCATTTTTGGCATCAGTATCGATCACTAATCACCCCCTGATAGTTATTTTGAAAATATATTTCATGTACAGAATTGACCTCTCTACAGATTTATTATAAGTATAGATAAGGGATTTATGTACATAAAAATGACGATGACAATCCCATCGTACCTTATCCTAATTGAAAAACACAAAAAATGCTTCTATCTAAATTATTTTAAAGGAATATAGCATTCTGGCTGCATCCGAGTTAGGTTCAGCCAGAATACTATGAAAAGCACCAACATCCATAATGTTTAATTTAAATTTTCTTAACATTTGGTATCTTTTATCCGCGTTACGAGCACACTCCATTAGAAGATGTTGCACGTCATCAATTTTTCCACAAAGCTCACAATCAGGTGAGTTAACTTTTTTCATTAAGAAGGCAAAGCTTCTACCAGGAATGTGTCCGGAGCGCATCCGACATGCAGTTACAATTTGTTGTCTGTTTAATTGGGTATTTAAAAACCATAGGACATGAGGAGGTTCGCATTGGATACTTTTATACCATATACCCTTTGATTTGGATCTTTCATTAAAGTATTCTTTAAACTTTGCGTAACATTTTGATTTATATTTAGTGAAGACTTCAGAATAGTTAGGCAAAACATTTGTTTCAGCTCCTTCAGATATAGCTTTTTTAGCGAGGCTGTCAGCTTTTTCATTTCCAGCTAGGCCAATGTGAGACGGAACCCATTGCAGTGCCAATATAAAGTTGATAAATGCGGATAAATGTACATAGTTGGTTTAATTTAATTTTAAAATCAGCATGGAAATAGCGATAACATGTACAACTTATTCTAAAAGTCGGCTACACCCCGAGCGCCACAGGACAACATACCGAGTTTGTGCCAAAAACTTTAATATTTTGTTATTTCATTTCGTATGCGGTCACAAGTTTCGTGCTATGTTGTTTAAGTAAATAATATAAAGCCAGGCGTTATTGAATAGACAAGACTTAGAACAATCTCAAATATTACAGTAAACTATATTAATAGTATTCGGGAACAGTTCAGGTATTCCTTCCAATATAATTCAGAATTTAATTCAAAATTTGTAGGTATTACCAGAGGGAACTGGCGGCATTACAGTTAACAGCTATTGCGCGACACTGTTTGATGTCTGTTTGTCTAATTAGTACGTTTTATTTGAAGTATATTTTACTCATGTAAATTGAGTACGTCATGAGGAATCAGAAACTAACGAGTGAGGTCCTCGGTGTTTGTGCAAAATTGCTTAATTTCTACAATAAATGAAGTATGAAACGTTTTTTTTTAAATTATTGTATCTATGTTGTTACTGTCAAAGTTATAGATATGTAACTGATTATTATTTAGTAATTGCAAGTTTTATTTTCACAGTTTAAATACCACTTCACTTAAACTTCACTGGTAAGCAGTGCTTTACTATGTGAAAATGCAACGCCAGCCGCCCTTCCCTTAGTACTATACCCAGGGATTCTACAAACACATCCATATTTACCTAACGGCTAACTATAAAATGAGTCAAATTCTTTGTCGCTAAGTAGCGCGACAGGTGATAGCCTGATGGTTACCATGGCGGGGCTGGCGGGGGCGGGGAGGGGCTCGCTCGCTCCAGGAGTGTTTGTCTGGCAAACAGTGCGCGACTCGAGCACGCGGCAAATATCGCTCGAGCACTCCCTGCGATACCCAGCGTTACAGTTATGCTTACAGCGCCAACGCAAATATTGTACCCGTAAACTCACCTTTACGACATTTTAAATTAATATTCCCTTTTATAGTAGAAATGTTATGGTAACAACCTTTACAACCTTATCTACCTACGTATTTAGTTAGATAGCATTTTAACGACGCATCGTCTTGTTGAAAGTAACTGATGTAAAAAATACACACAAACGACTTCTACGAAAAATAATGATATGAACGGAAAAAGTAAGATAGAAATACACATCAAATGGACTGAAAAATGAATGATATTCGTGGACACTGATATAAACTCAGTGATGTGTGACGTCACCAAACGTGCATCGCTCGCGCGCCGCTAGTTAATATCCAATGCTGTTTATTGATCAGGAGTTGCCTAATGTGGCTTTTGTGATCAACTAAGCCGTGAATCTATTGAATCTATGCTGTAAATGTCCCTTTTAAAAGTTTAGCCATTTATTTCTAAGAGCGGTCAATATTTAATTCGAATGGACACGGCAGACGCCCATAGAACGCTGGGCTTCAGATTGTGTATGTCGGTACAAATATGAAATTAGTTTGGTGTGATCGAGTATTTCAAGAGTATTTAAATTCATTTTTATTTGTTTTTGTACGTAATTGGATTCAACAGAAATCTTCGTATTTGTGACAGTGAGGTTAAGTATGGTGTGAATGATCCAATGAAGTACAGCCCGACTAATGAGTTCTCAATTCAAAGGTTTTAGTTGCTGTCGACATGATATTCTGTGGAGGTCCAATGAAGTACAGCCCGACTAATGAGTTCTCAATTTAAAGGTTTTAGTTGCTGTCGACATTATATTCTGTGGAGGCACGCGCCAGCCAGCATGCACCCGTTTTTGTTTTATTGGTTTTTTCAAAATGTCAACGGCATAATCATTTTATTTCTTATTTATTTCGATTTTTGATTCCAATTCTTAATCTCTAAGATAAATTAGGCAATGAACAATTAAAATATATTTTTATTTTTGGTTAAGCTTTTATTACTGTACCATATCAAGCCCAAAACTACCAACGTCCTTTAGAAATAAAAATGTATTTATGTACCGAAACTGTGTGCGGCACCTTACCATACAATATACACAGTTTTATTGCGTCTGCATACGGACGTAATTGTTTTTACGGCGAAAAACACATCACGTGGTATCCATTACTTGGATTAGTTCCATAGATTGATATAAAATGCGCATTGCAAATGTATAGGTATCCTGGTGAGGTGCTAAAGCTTTTATCTATATTTACTGATAGCTATCGGTTACTCCAATGATGTGTGAAACGTTTTAATCCCATCTACTTGAAAATCATGGATTTGTATTTACATTAATGTACTCTTTATGTTATACTATAAAGTGTGGTTATTTATATAAAATACAGTTGTTGATCCAAGTCATAAATCAAATTTGAGACGATTTTTTCACCCGTAAACGTAAATGAAAATGGAAGGCAATTTTCTGTCGTTAAGGTTTTCACGGTTATTTTCTTTTATGAGTTCACTGACGAAAGTCACGTCATTTTAAAAAAAGGTTGGTAAATTAATTACTCTCTCATCTAGTTGGTCTTCCTGTTTTTATAAAGCTACAGGTGTGAAAATAAGGCGCAATTTAGTTTTTTTCTCGTTAAGGCTTTTTAGGTTGTTGCTTTTTATGAAGGCGTCGTTCCATTAAAGGTAAATTATTATTTATTCGTAAAATTCCTATTCAGGGCAATCGCCGAATACGTTGAATGATACTAAATATAAGCGAAATATGTTTAAAGGCGAAAGAATGGAATAAGTAAACAGTAAAAGAAAAACCAATAAAAGTTGTTTTATTGGCCGTCGGCCAAAACACCTGCCACATAATGAGTTTTTAGTTATTCCAGGGTCTCATTGATTAAATTCGATAGACATTTTTATGCGTAAAGAATTTGGGATGCAAAATACCAATGAGAACGTACCTACTAACTGGAAATACTTTATGAAATAAGAGGAAAACTCCAAACTAATGTATGGAACGTAGGCTAACATGCGAAAGTAAATCTATCTGTCTGTTAGGCTAGCATGGTGTTCAGCACCATGCTAGCCTAACAATGCCGATGTTGATAAAATTTGATATAAAGATAACTTGAATCATGCGGATAAATGCAGTAGTTATATTAAGTTTCGATGGAAGTGAACCGGTAGATAACAGCTGCACATGACACCATTTTCTTTTTTCTAGGTATACAGGGTGAATGTTTAAGTGAGCGTGGATGTCAAATCTGATACTATTTAGAAATAGCGAAAAATACTTGAAGGTGCATCATTCGATTTATGAAAAACCAATTTTCCTAGCCAGGAAATGAACCCGTTAATTTTGGGAAAAAAAAACACACTAATTGCGTGGAATTAACATTGTTGCCTTCATTGCCTTTCAAAGCAATTCTGTATGTTTGGAGGGTGCACATTGCTTAAAGATGTTTATTGTGGTGAAAAACTTCTTGAAGAAGTTTCATGAAAAAGGTATATAGGTTTGAAGGCTACTTACCGATAAGATAGCAAATAAATCATACACAACAAAAATATTACTCGAGTGCTTCAACTCACTAGGGTATATTTTAGCTCTCCAAAACAAAATACATTATGTATGATATTGCACGCATTTGCTATAAACATCAAGGCTCGAAAACGTGAAAGAAGTGCTATCATTTTACAATTTCCATTTTTTGGGTCGCATTGGAAAATATAAGATGATGTTTAGCATCTCACCTTGTAAGTTCAGCCAGCTGTTACGTCCGTTCTCGGAGTGCGCACAAAGTACCTATCTGTGTACCTCGTGACCCTGGTCACGTCTCAACCGCTGTTTGGGATAATGTTAGAACGATGTATATTCTATTTTTAAAACCTGCATGTTGATATTTTTGTCTACTTACTGTACAGTAGGTATATAACATTGATGAAAAGCCATTAGTTTTTATAACAGTAGTTTTCTTATTTTCAGATATCAGAATGTTGCCAGGGCGGATCCAGCTTTTGAGTTAGGGGAGGTCACGTAATTCAGGTCCAGCCAGCACGGATTTCAAATATTGTCAGAAGTCGATGTAGGCCCCCTTTATTCGGTTGCTTCATGGGGGTCAAGACCCCCATGACCGGAGGGGTCATGACCGGAGGGGCCCTTAATCCGCCCTTAGAATGTTGTTGTTCGTATTTTTTAGCCTCATTCTGCTAGTGGTCGCAAGCCCAACTGCTGAGCGTGAGATCCTGGATTCTATCCCAGGGGCGGGCTAAATTGGATTTTGCCTCCTCCTTAACCCTTTTGTGATGAAATGTAGTTTGTTTTTTTTTTGAGTTTTCAGTGCCGTATTTAGTACGGTAGGTATTATTTAAAAAATCAGTAGGTTCATAATTCATCCACCAACTATGTATATGTAGCGATATGTATAACCTATCCATTTGATGCGATCCAGCCTATTCATTTTTTATAGCCTCATGCTCGAATAAGACATTCTCATTCAAAAATATGTAAGTATGTATAATTCATACGGCATAAACTTTTTATTGCTTAGAAGATTGCTAATATAGAAAACGGCATGTTACTTTTAATAAATAGAATTTTTATGTAGGTAGTACCAACGTTTATTATTCGTCGTAAAATTGAAACAAAGAAGCATCGCTGCAAAAATACAATAATAATAGTATATTATGCAATTAGTGAATAAAGGACGGATTTAAAGCGAGGGCCATAGATGAATCACGAGCTAGTGAAGGATTCTAACGATTGAATCACGACCGTAGGGAGTGATTCATGATGATTGAATCACGAGTGTAGCGAGTGATTCAAGTGTTAGAATCCTGAGCGACGCAAGCGATTCATGGCCCTCGATATAAATCCGTTTTATTCAAGAGTTGCATACTATACTTTATACCATGACTACGAGAAAAAGAAAGATTTAAGTGAAAATATACATATAATGAAGAAAAAGTAAAGTTAAATTGGCTTTGATGTAAACCAGCCGTGATTTTTTGGGTAGCAAGCTTTCTACCTTTCCACTATATCGGCCGCCCTCTCTTTCACAAACTCAGGTGTTAACACATCTTCATCACTAGAATGCATTTTTAATCGATTAGAACAACACTAAACAAACACAAAATTAAAGATTAAAGTAACACTAAACTTTGTGTTCGTACAACTTACAGAAAAAATAGCGCCAATTTACTAAGGACAGCAAAGAACACAAAACAGTTTTTATTCTAATGCTAAACTCCTTGTCGAAAATGTCGACCAATCAAATTGAATTTAGAACACATCAATATAGGTCGAATACACAGATTACACTTACACTAGATACGGCAAGCCACGACCAAGCGTGCCCTGCATGTTCGACTGTTCGTACTAAAAAAAGTCTGTTAGCTCAGTGACGCTTAGTGATTGAAATAATTCTGTTTACTCTGAGCACATCACTAAATGGCTGGGGTGAAGTTATCGTAGGTATAAAAAAGATGACACGTTCGGTTTTCATACAATCTAATAACGTGCCGCATCTAGCATAGGTTCTTTAAATCTGTGGTCGAATACATTGGTGTGTTCCATTTTCCAACATCAAAACAGTAAGTAAAAGTGCTTTTTATTCACTGTTTTCAGTGAATAAAATAAGCTTTTTAGAGGGGGAATGGTATAAAAATATATATCACTCGTATCACAGTCATTTATTTATTTTAGTTTTGAGACAAACATCAATTTCGCAAGTACATAAATATCCCTTATGAATTGACGCAACCATATCCTCTTTTGTCAAGGGTTAAAATAGCTATTTAATGAGTCAACAGTCGAAGTACGGCGTGTCTAAATTAAATGACAATTGTCCTTGTTTGAAAGCAGGCAGGTAACAGGTGTTCTGTTTAGCCGTATGAAAAATGAGCTCCATGATATTTCTCTAACTCAGTATTCTATTTTAACATTAAGACAGAATTAATTAATATGGAGTTAACTGTTTACATGTTGACACATAACGTAATTATATTAAAAGGACTTCGTTTAATTAAAGGTTGTTTTATTCTGACATAATTATTCCCTACCTTAAAAAATGACTTATTTCAGTCTAGACGTTTTAGTACGTTTTACTATGTTATAACTACACAATATATACCTTTTAGTTCTTTTTGTATTAAAACATTGAAATCAAATTTAAATAGCATCGTTACTAAGTTAGTTACGCAAACGAAATATTTATAATTAATTAAAAATGTCTTTCACAGCGATATTGCTCTAAACGTCGCTCACTATCTCTGTTCGTAGATACAGAACAATGTAAATAAATATAGCAAGGCTTAATTATTTCCTTGAATTGTAAAATAAACTCTTACTATAAACTCTGGTGCTTCTCAATTAATAACAAGGGCCGGAATGTCTGTCCGGTCTGAGAGATACTGTATAAAAGATTATCGAACGGAAGAAAAACAGTGTTCATATTGCTGTGGCTCCAGGGTGTCCTTTCATCACGTTTTATGTACTCCTTAGGCAGTTGAATGGAACTTTTTTCTGGTTTAGTGAAGGTTTTTGTCGGAGTAATGCGGAGGGACGCGCCTTCCGCGTGCCTCCTCACAGCCCCGATGAATATTTTGTGATTTTTACGGGACAGCTGGTTGGGGATATTTATATGATCAAACTTCTTGATTAGGAATGTTGCCCACGCCTGAGATGTGTTATGCTAATGTATTGATACATCGCTTCTCATGAATGTGTCTATAACTTTTATGGAGTTAATTGCATCTGATTTATATGTCACATGTAACTATTATTGAGTGCTTGTATTCCAAAATGAGTGAAAACTCAGTGACATAGTTAAAATAATGTTTTAATTTCATACCACACAAAGTTAAAAGCATGACAAATTATTACTTATTGCTATCTGCACTTCTATTGATTAGTGTTTCATTAATGTGAATGGGGTATCATATAGGGTTGTAGGGCTAAAGAAGTTTCTCCAAACATCAACGTCATCCGATAGCGGTGCATTGTTGTTCATTACTGACCTACGGTGTCCGGCTGACTGACGGATCGGGGATAACCACTAACTAACCTATATTAGCCTAAACAACCGAGGTTAGTGACGTGCAGCAAGCTCAATCGTACACCGCGGTCATTGACTTGTTTGCTAGTGTCGTGATTAGGACAGATTATAATAACCGATATGGTGATAATTTTTTAATAATTATGAAGGTGCTTTAATATGATGAGTGCTAGAATATATTATGATGATTGTGAAACATTATTCAAAATATGAAAACTTCGTTTTATAAAAATACTTTTTCTTTGCATATTTGATTAAATTATGTAAGTAGGTACTCTACCTGAAGCTTCTAGTTTGTATTTCGCCAATAGAATCACGAGTTTTGCTTCAGTATTTGATCGCTAAACGAAATCTAGGAAACTCGAAGCTTCACGAGACTGATTTCTTGCTATCCGATTTAGTGTAACGGTGTATCGGTGGAGGGAGCGGTTATCGGGAGCTGATTGAGCGCGCAATAAATTTGGATTGCTTTCCTACGTGTACACCACCCCTATGACTCGCGGAACGCACTAATACATAAATAAATATTACTGCGTTACATTTACTTTATCAAGACTTAACACAGAGATAGTCCTAAGCTCAGATCATAGAAACAAGGAGATGTGTCAAGGCGGTATCGAGCTTGATGCCTGATCTTGAGCAAATTGCTCATATTAAAAACGTACGCGCTGGCGACGAACCGAACACGATCGATGGTATAAATACAGTATTTTAGTTTAGTGCTAGTGTTGAGTGACGATTAACAGTGTTAGATTGAGGGTGTGCGGAATGTTCAATGCGCGGGAGATCTTTTTATTCACAAGGAGCGCTTAATTATGCGCGTAATTGTGTCGAATGTGCTAAATGTACTAAAAGTGGCATCAGTTGTTCCCGTACTAATTTGCTATGATGGCATATCTCCTTGTTTCTATGATCTGCATGAGGTCCTAAGTTACAGTGTATGAATAAATAACACAGACATATACGTAATAAATAAGTAACCGTAATAGAAGCGTGACATAGGGTCAGGCTTTTTGTGTCCCTTTAAATTGATAGTGACACTTAATGCTAGAGCCGATGGAACACTTATGTGTATGTAGCAGTTTTTTATAACTAAATCATCATTATTGGTTGTTGTACTCTTCACAGTATTTTAATGAAATTACGTAAGCTTTGCTTTAAAAATTGGGAGAAGAGCGTAAATAAATTAAACCAATTACCAACTTAAACGTGAAAATGTAAGCGCGCGTTTGTTTCTTGTAGTCACTTCCTCCAACTAGCGCGAGTCGACGAGATTACGTACCAGCAGCACATAAAAGAAAATGGCAACCAACAGAAAGGTGGTAATGGAATTAACCGAGGTTGGGCGCGACACCATCTTTAGTATATATTAATATGATCGCCAACGTTTGTTTGTTTGTATTTATTCCTTCAAGTGTCTCCTATCTTTGTTGAAATAATTAAGGTTATTGTCACCTCGTCTAAGGTAACTATCCTCAACCACTTGAAAAAATATAGCACGAACCTGCGTGGCAAATATTCGGAGCACACATGGTCGTACTCAGTGCTGCTATATTTGGTACATAGTAAACCAATATGTTTATGACGTAGATAAACTCTGGGATATAATATCGTAGAGTCGGCAAGTCGAAAACTCTGGTGGTGTAAGTAGCAGGGCAGACGCTTGTAGTTAAATGCTTTCGAGCACAAATATTCATATTATGCGTAATATTAACGATTGTTTGCTGTTATCTGCCTGAAAAAGTATTGTGCACCATCATAATGGATAAGAAGTTTTTTTTTTATTATTGTGGTGAAATCTCATGTTTTATTATGATATCTGGACTTAGATTAGCAGCAATAACTTAAATTCTATAAAATAACGTTACAGATTAAACAAAAAACACAATTATGTATATTTAACTGGTTTGTAAACATTTTGTAAGGCTGCTGTATACATTATCTAAAAGTTTTTAGTTTGCACTTGAGTAAGAGGTGACTGTGGAGGAGACTCAAAAAATCAAGGCACGCGAGAGAAGCGAGCGAGTAGTGTGTGTGCGTGGCGATGAGGTGCGCGCGTAGTGGTGTGGGTGAGGGCGGCCCCGGCGGGCGCAGCAGTGGTTTGGGCGGGGTGTATCGATCCCCGCGGGGCGCGTGCGCCGCGGCGGTGGGCGCGGGCGGCGGCGAGCCGAGCGAGCGCGGACCACCCGCGCAGTCCGCAGCCGGCCGCCAGCCAAGCGACTGCCGAGTGCCGCGGGAACCTCCGCGCAACGCGAACCTTCTGTCGCAACGTTTGACATTCAACGCGCGACAACACTCGCACAACCTCAAATCGCCTCTCTCACAGGAATTGCTCTTGTGCTATCACTTGGAAACTATTGAAAACTTGTAGTTAAGACGACGTTTATTTATTAACTTGACTTTGAATTGACACATTAAAAAAAGTGATAAACTTTATTTATTTACATACTTTAGTAAATGTTCAAATTAAAACTTAAAACCAGTATTAATGGAGGATGTCTGAAACCTAATTTAAAGTTGGTGTTGTGGTGTAAAGCATAAAATGAGGTGCCTGATAATCTTTTGAAGTGATCGTGTTTGTGACTGAAAAAATAAAACAGGCGCTGGGAGCGTTGCTCACGAGTTCACGGGTCGTTAATTCGGTGGAAGAGAGAATTCAAAAAAAGAGGTCTCGCTTACGTCCGCTCATCGGAGTGATAAAATTTATGACAAACGGTAAGGAACGTGTAGTGATAAGGGTTGGGTGCGTTATCTGTGCGGGTGGCGCGGCGCGGTCGCGTGTGTCAGCCGCTCTTCGAACGCGGTCGCGTTAATTACCGCTTGCCACCTCAGGAGGCGAGCGTCTCCATTCATTATTCTTATCTCACTACAATTACATATTGCCGCCGTTACTGTCTGCTGATAACTGACCCTCCAGTAATTTAGCTGTAAGTAAGGGTAATATGATAGTTTAGTCATTATTGGCACTTTAAGATGGCAGATTTTTATACTATATCGTATTGCAGAGATTTTAGATAAAAAATATTTTAATATATTATCATAATTCTTTTATAATTTTTATTTTAAAGAAGGAGTAGCGTAACTTCAAGGTATTCCCGCCCTGTAAGGAATGTCGTTTAATCCAACTTATGTATTAGCGTTCTCATCATACGGAGATTATATTGTAGACTCAAAAGAAGCCAGAGATTTTTTGAAGGTTGGATAAATGGAAATTAGACCTTCGAAGAATATTTTCTTTTCTTTAATATCATAATAATGTTAACCCGAGTCCATGCACTGGATTTGTTTATGCTGTTTTATATTGAAGTAGCTGTTGCCCGTGACTTCGTCTACGTGGAAATTGATAAAATGTAGCCTAATAATATGTGTTTTTCTAGATCCCAGGCTATCCTTTTGTAAAATTGCATCCAAAACCGTCCAGCCATTTCAGCGTGAAGAAGTAACAATCATATACAAACACACACATACATAAACTTTCGCATTTGTAATATTAGTAGGATTAGTAAGATTCTAGCTTATTTTATGTAAGTAAACACCTTTTCAGACCTTTCTAACTACCTTGCATCACTTTTCATGTTATGTTTATTCCTATATATGTATACGGGTTTCAATTTGCTCTGTGGGTGGCTCCAGTAGGCCATGTTACAAGAAAGTAGAAACACCGATTTATCATGTCAGTAAATTACATAGACATACATTTCGCAGTAGTTGTAAGTACTGCCATTTGTCACATGTTAAGTATTTCCCGGCACATTTATTTTACACATATATACGAGTAGCTACAATAATTCTGGTCCATTTAGCTATTCAGGAAAGGAAAATTACCACTATATTCTGTAGTATGTCCTGTGACGAAAAAGGGACTTGTTCCAATAACACACTTGTTAGCCTAAATATATTCGTTGTAGAGAAACGTCACGGGTTCATATTTGTGTGAAAATTTATGCGTGTGTCGTATGTCTTAAAGTAACAAAATGTCTGGATGGTGGTGTGAGTGTCGGACAGTGGACACTGCGTGCGTCGGATTACACGACCGGTGTCGGGCCATGCCTCAACTGACCTTTTTGGACATTACATCTTTGTACTTGTCGTTTAGATTAATCACATTATGTTCGGTTTACAGAAATAACTTAGTTTAACATTTAAGAATTAAATGAATCAGTCGTTTCTTGCGTTCTCACATGCTCATACGTCATCTGCCATGGCATTAATAATTAGGGCTCTAAACAAATAAGTCATTTAAATATACACACCATAAGTAACAATGTTTTATCGATGCCTTTTCCAGTTAAGATAAACTCAATTCCACTAAATGAATAGACATAAAATTAGGCGCAGTATTGAAAAGAATTCAAAATCACTCATGTGTAGCAAGGTACAACTATCGAATGGTGACTCACCCTCCGGGAGCTGCAAAAAAAGACAAATTGCCTTCTCTGCCTGTTGTACGTTCATGTTATTGATAGATAAATGGTCTTTAAAGCTACTAAAAGTCTAGGGATTTCACAAGAAAATCTGTATCCAAGCAGAATTGCTATTCCTTACATGTTTTAGATAGGTTTTTGTAAGCACAATAAACCTAATAAGACATTGGGACCAAAATGTATTTGAGAATCCCGTTGCGGTTGGAAAACTACGAACAATAGAACGGACCAGCCATAGATATAAAATAGCTCATTACTTTTTATAACTTGGAGAAATAAAAGAGAGGTCGCCCTGGGGAACGGCAAGCTTTCATCAGTCGCGTTACTGAACAGTATCTGTTTGAAGACGTTCTTATCTTCAGACGAAACCCCGAGCATGTCCACAAAATAAATCGTGCGATGACGCCCGCGGTTCAATTTTGTGTGAAAATTACGAGTTTAGGTACGTATCTTCAGAAAATTTGGTCGAACAATTAGATAGCAGGCCGAGGGCTCGCCGTGATTCGCGTCACGTTTCTCACGACCACAGGGTAGGTACTTTAAAAATTCGTTTCCCGACCTTCCGACAAGTTCGTATGCTGCGGCGGCGACCTTTTCTCAAAGTGCTATGACCCTACCGTTGGTGGTAAAACAAATTAGAAGTTCTGCTTCTAATGTATTTCATTCAATTAGATGTTTGCTAAACAAGTAACAAACAGGACGGTGTTTTGTAAAAGTAGTATTGACATAAACCTAATGTAGTAGGTATGACATTCTATTAATTTATTTACCTTCATGTTTTCATTTCCATTAAATCAATGTAAACAATTTTAATAATAGATTTTTATAGAATGTATGTAATCATAATACCAGACGCGACGTAGAAAAGATTAGCTATTTTTCGTTCATCTTCGTTCTGTTTCGATTGCACCGACTCGATTGTTTGATTAAATCAGATGGTAGTATTTGTGGGTCCTAATAACGTCCGATTGCGGTCACCAATCAGTCGCTCCAGTACCAATTATTATGGAAATGTTGACCTCTTAGCCCTTTCTTGTATTAAGAGCACTTTGTGAAAGGCACTAAGGCTAAGAGCTACGAACTTGTGATAGAGTTTTGATTAAGAGTCCTGAATGCATTAGTTAACAATTACTTGCTTATGCCTATATATCAAGATATATAGCCCTTGGGACGTACCTAATCCGGTATTAATTAATTAGGGAACTACAGAAAATTAAGAGTCTACTAAAATAAAACTGGGGCCGCTCGCCAGTTTTCTTGTTAACTTAATTATTACAAAATCCGTGTCCGCTTTAAAAGTCGCTATCAGTATTACGAGCTCGTCGTGTTGAGCATTCAATCTTCTCTCATGAGGTTTGGGTACGTTATTTTATTCAGGTCGTGAATCGAACCGTAAGAAGGTGTTAAAGAGTGAATTGGCAAAAGGAGCGAATGAATGGAATATGCGAACAGGTTCGCGTTGGTTCCGATCGCCATTCGCAGCTGAATAATGAATGCGTCAGGGACGATAATACTCACAGTGGCCCACCGCCGCTCCTGCGACACAGGATGGGTACACCTGAATAGATCATCACTCTACTAGGCTGCCACAATACACTTAATATACAATATAACAATAAAACCTTGAAATAATTTAGAAGAATCTGTTAGTAAGATTCATTTTACACACAAGTATAATATAAGTTATTTAATACGTGATTATGGTAATATACGTAAATCGGAAACAAATCTGGTGTTACGGTAGAATCTATACGTATTCAAATTATGTAAATTAATCCGTAAGCCGCGGATCTTCATAAATATATTTTATAGCTTTTTCTAGAACTAAAACGTCGTTTTTTTTTAAATAATATATTTAATTTTTACCAGAATAAAACATCAATTTCGTCGGAATTAATTGATAGTTACAATACGCCTGAAAAATTTTAGATGACTTCTTACCACAAATTCTTATATTTCTAATGGTAGCATAGCTATCATAATAGTGTTTTTAAGTAAAAATATCCATAGTGATCAATATTAGACACAATAATTTTACGCATTTTACTTCAATAACTATATACTTACTTTAAAATTTTCTATCAAAACGACCGTTTCTGCGTTGTGGAAAACTGCAATTAAATTCTATTACTATGGGACGCTTTAGTTCAGAAAATGTTACAGAGTAATAATATAGGGTTGGTAGTGTAAACACGTAACGGGATTGAGTTAGGACGACAGTTATTAGTGACATAATATTATGTCAATCTGAAGGCTCATTTACATTCACAGTACCAAACGAATTCGATACGGTACTCGAATATATAGGTAGGTATACATATAAAAACCAACCAAGTGTGAGTCGACTCGTGCGCTGAGGGTTCCGTTCCCATTGTTTTTGACTTTTTATGGTTATTAACTTTTGCCATGATAGCGGTTATATTGACACGTATTCTGTGAAAATTTCAATTAGATTCTTACTGCGGTTCATGAGATACAGCCCTGTGACAGACGGATAGACGGATAGACGGCGCAGGCTTAGTATAGGGTTCCGTTGTCACCCTTCTTGTACGAAACCTTAAAAATCAAATCGTATAAACAACTCGTGCGATATTGCGTGCAGTAAGGCGGGAATCGTCTCACCTTGTCAATATTTATGTCCTATGACATATGGCATTGGCATCAGACATGCCAGGTTTGGGGTCTCACCGTTTTTGTAAATATTGTCGAAAACTGTAGGTTAAGGTTAAGTTAGTGCTATTATCGAAGGCCTATTTTCGTCGTGAAAAATCACCAGAATTGTTCAAAACGTTATAGATAGTTCATCTTCATGTAAATAACTCTTTAAAAATCTAGAGAATGTTGTTTTTCTATTACAATAATGACGTCAGTGTTTTGTGCCATCATAGATGGCATTATTCATACAACGTCTTATTTACATGAATAACTAAGTAGTTCTAAAACGGCTTGCAGCTACCGAATTTTGTATACATTGCCTGTTTTCTATTCCCTCTTGATGTTTAATGATGTGAAATGTTTAATGTGGTTGATATAATTAAATTCTAAAATAAAATATAAAAATAGAGAAATTTTTCCTATTTCTTTATCTTTACGTCCGCTATGTGAAAGTTAGTATTATCAGTTATCCTTGACAAAGTCATGTTTTTTAAGCCGTCGTTTCGTGCGTGCGTTTACAAACACAAAAAACACAAACACCCAGACTCGAAAAAATGTTTGTTCGGGAATCGAATTAGCGACACTTCAAGTAGCAGCCAATCACTCAGCCACTGCGGCGCCCTGCCGTTTAAAACATCTATTACATATAATACTCGAAATAGAAGTGGCCCTTAAAACGGACCCTTTCATACATTTCTTTGAGGATTGCCCTAACGACCCTAGAAAGTCAATATGTCGTACAGTACGTGTGCGACACCCACGTAAAAAGTTCATAACTACACCTAATATAAACAACATTTGTGTAGAAAATTTTCCTGTTTTCAGGTCAAACAAAGCATCTTACGAGAAGGTATCGTATTGAATAAAATATAAATATTTTTGGAACGTAAAACTTTAGCAGTATCTCGTCCTTGTGAATATTATGTAGCTATTCATTCGAGTCACGCGTGCCTCTGCTGTTTATTCACATTCGCATTGCCGTACGTAAATAATGGGGTAACTTTTCCAAGTCACCCGACTCGTGTAAGACATGCTTCGATAACCTATTTACTTTAAATCATATAATTTGTATCATTCATTTGTAAGCTCGACTCCAGTTAATTTATTATGAGGCTAAGCAAAATGTCTAGTTCTTTGATTATTTTGTACAATATAATCAATAAGGGGCGACACAGACGACAGACTCGATCGCACAAAAAGTCTGTCGTCTGTGTCGCCCCTAAACCAATGCTCATAAATAAGGTTAACAAAAAAGTGTGAATAAAATCCTAGGCTTTGTCAGTGTTCATATCAGTATTTATGTACGTAACGCTTCCGATGTTTTACTTGCTCATAATACAACCGCGGCTGGTATCCGAATACCTTAAAATTGTGTCCATAAAGATAAGAATTTTTGCGACTTCGTTTCGCTAGGCTCGAAGTTCCCTAAAAATTTATGATCACATTTCACGACTTCGTAAGAGTTCTGTTGGTTTTTCTGAAAAAAAAAATGTGATATCCGATGTCCTCATTTAAAGGAAGCTTTATAAATTGTCCGTAAAGTTGAACTCGAGCCATTAAATTATAATGCTACGAGTGCTACGGTGCTAGCAAGTGCGTAGGCCGCAATATAAACTTAGAATTTGGAATAACAAACATGATTTCAGCAGTGAATTTATGAAGCTTAGGTGTCATTTTAATGTCATTAATTAATAAGAATATTTTATTGGTATACCTACTAAATATGCTACGAGTGCTACGACTTTTCGTAGCAAGTGCGTAGACCGCAATACATAGGGCCGTACCAGAAAAAAAGATAAACACGTGTTCAATGCGAATGCTACCAAAAATAATACGCACTTGTTTTAGCACTAACTTGTCTAAAACAAGTGTGTATTATTTTTGGTAGCATTCGCGTTTAACGCGTGTCTATCTTTTTTGTGGTAAGGCCGATAGAATTTAGAATAAAATGCATTCAGCAGTGGATTTGTGTAGCTTACTTATAGCATTGTATTGTAATTATACAATTAGAGTAATTTATTTGATGTACTTACTTTTACACAAACATTAAACTGCATTATTCATTGTCCACAATTATTCTTGGAGATTTTTGGTAAACAATGGAATTATGAAAATTTTCGTGAACCGCGGTTTGTTAATGGGCCACTAAAAAGGGACGGGTTCTAATTGCTTTGAATAATGTAAGCATATACATAGGTATAGCTGTTCATCGGTACCTCACGTGGCACTCACCGAGTGCTTGCCTTTTGTTGCTTTGAATTTAATTAACGGTTTGTTAAAAAAGTATTATAACTTAATAAAAATATTATGTTTAAAAAATCTAAGCCTAATATTGGGTAAAGCTACGTTCACAGTTTTCATGAAGAAAGTCTTAAGTAGTCTCTTTTTTTTTTTTTTTTTTTTGAGGATGGGAAATCATCAAATGACCCCTCCCGCTCTGGGCGGAGCGGAAGGGAGTGTCAGACTCTTACTGACTAAAACCCACCCATGTTCCTTCGTTAGCCCTTTTGTCCGGGTCAGCGGTATCCCTTCCGGACAATCCCGCTTTCCCGGCAGGCTTGGGCCCTAGAGGGCCCCCTCTCCGATGCTGACATCTCTTTGAGGCGCGCGTGGAACACGTACGCGCCGTTCGGCACGGGCCTGGTCCTGATCGGACGGTGAGCTACCCATTACTCACCGCCCGCAGGCCCGCGCCTACGGTGGCCGGGAGTCGTCACGCGGCTCCCGACGCCCGGAGCGTCTACCGCGGCGGCTTGGACGGGAGAATCTCTCCCTCTCCCGTCCCGCCGCCTCCTTCACTAGCATGACTGCTTCGCAGAAGGAGGCGACTGCCTCCCACTCCCCCTCGCCCCGGACCATGGCTTGAACCAGGGCCGGGCGCGAGAGGTCGCCGCCGCTGCCGATCGCCTCTACGAGGACACGGCGGTGCTCCGCCCATGCAGGGCAGGCCCCCACCGTGTGCTCCACCGTGTCCTCAGGGCGATCAACGCAGTGATGACACCCGGGCGTTTCCTCCCGCCCGATGATGTGCAGGTACCTCCCGAAACTTCCGTGTCCGGTGAGGACCTGCGTCAGGCGGTAGGTGAGGACGCCGTGACGTCTCCCTAGCCACTCCTCAAAGAGGGGTCTTACCGCCGCTATTGCGGCGTGCCCTGCGCTGGGTTGCGAAAGTCGTTCCTTCCATGCCACCATGAGATCGCGCCGGAGGTCCGTCCGCTCCGCCGCAATTTGCCGCGGAAGCGGGGTTTCCCCCCGACGTAGTGCCTCCGCGCGCCACTCATACAGGCGCGCGAGGACTATCGCCTCCAGATCCCACGGTGGCAGTCCGGCAAGGAGGCTTGCCGCCTCGCCCGAGATCGTGCGGTAGCCCCGGATCAGCCTTACGGCTACCACCTTTTGGGGCGCGTTCAGATAGTGGGCGGCTCTCCGCCGCAGTGAACGCGCCCACACCGGGGCCCCATATGTGGCCATGGACCGCACGACCCCAGCGTAAAGCCTCCGGCAGGAGGCGTTTGGACCCCCCAGGTTAGGTAGGAGCCGCTTGAGGGCGGCCCCAGTCCGTTCCAGTTTGGGGGCCAAACGTCGGAAGTGCTTAAGTAGTCTCTTTAGGTCGCCTTATGAATTATGGGCGGCATGCTACGTCGCCTGCGTCGCGCGCTAATTGATTCCTGAATGTAACCCTCGCGTAACCTCGTTACACCAAGTGAATGTAAAAGATGTAGATAATTTTGACGGTAATGGAACAGAACTGTCCTTTTATCTTTTTACATATGAGATAGCAACGTGAATATACTTTGCATTTTATTTTTTGTACGCTTCACTTTAGACAAAATGTATTTTATCCCTAATCCGCCTTCCGGTAAAAGAAGCTACTTGACATCCGTCCTTTAATGAATTTCGTTAAAAACAATTGGAATTGGACGCGCTGCCAAGGTTAAGCAAAGCGACAATCTGTGATTTATAAAGTCACATTAACATTTAACCTTGGTAGGGCGTTTGGAAAGTACAGTTCGAGTTGAATCCAAATGGTTGTCTTTTATTGACAGTATTATTTTAGATGTCTTTTGTCAAACGGATCGTTTAACTTAATCCAAAAAAATACTATACGTTTACCCCACCAAAAACATTTTAAATATTCAAGAGTTTTAACGGATTTATGGTTATTTTTTTTTAAAATCGGGCGTATTGCTTATTTTAAGTTCTATTAATGACACTAATACGGCATAAAAGCACAATCTGTTATTAACTCATCACGTACGTGATGAGTAACTTATGGACTAATAAGTCTACAATAAATACATTTTATTTATTATTTAAATCAGCACGACGGGATGCTATATACCATGACATGACGATGTTTTGAATACACATGGGTGCTCAGTATTAGAGTTCCACGCACGTCGCTTCTAAGATAGCGCGATGCTAATCACGGAGCGTGAGATCTGCATAGCGTGGCTACACTACACACACAATACACCGCTGTGACAATATCTGACGCAAACTTGTTCTATGAAGTTTAAAATCTCAACATTTCTCGTAACTAAGGCAGACTGGCGTCACCAACCAACTCGTGCGCGCAAACTGCGTTCTATAGAAATAACGGAGAAGAGATAACATGGAGTGATAAGTTGTACATTTGTTTTTTGATACAATTATCACTGACGTCGTACCTATATGACTTGTTTTTACACACACTGATGTCAGTTGTAGCGTTTCCTGGCATAGCCTGATACAAATACACTGATAATAACCGCAATGTTATTCGAGTTGACAATCATCCGTTGCCTGTCTGACATCATATCTATAAGGTAATAGGTACCTAGTACGGTGCGGCACGGTATAGTTTTTACCTTAATTTTCGGCACGATCAATGTTGTGATTTGTACGAAAAGCAGCACAACAAAACAAAAGCACACCGCACCGCGCCTAGTGTGTGCTTTGTCTTATAAATCTACCGCCTGCTCAGCTTTAAGACCCAAGCCTATTAAATCCATAGCAGAACCGAGTCTCTTGAAGTGTTATTATTATTGCATCCGTACACATTATCCCGCGAGGGGGGAACGTCACTGGTTTAAAACATGAACCCTTGTTTTTGTGACGAGCACATTCACTTAGAGCGGCCACCATTTTTTTCAGAGAGAATTTTGTATTTTCTATTTACTTTGCGGCTTTCCTGTTGTTTTTCCTTAATTTTGTCACAGCTTGATCATTTTGCCAAAAATATATCTTTATTGAACGATCCGGTAGCGGGTGTGTTGTGAAAACGATTTATGGCAAAGCATTTTCCGTATCTTTGATTCCTTTGATTGTAGTACAAATTTTTTTATTATGATCTCATTATTAAAAACATAATTTTAATAAAGGTTAAATTGCTTATGTAAGATTATTGCCAAGGAAAGTTTTCCTAAAAAATAATTAAATTAGGGTGAACATTTTATGACGTTATTAGGTTTGCTAGCTACGTACGACTGTACCTACATGTCACTGTAGTACAATCTTGAATAATAATAATAGATTTACAAAATGTGAAACATGTTTATTATACACTAACCGCCGCTGGAAGACGTGGCAACCAGCTTGTTAGTAAATACCTTCTCATACCAGTTACCGACATTCTCATTAAGAAAAATAATGAGAAAATGTAATTATATTAGGCACACTCAGGCAAACAAATATGTATAAACGTAAATAATAATTTACTCTTCTTAGGTCTTTGCTAGCATATCTCCAGGTTTCATTCATGTATGAAAATGAAAATAAACATGAGTGTATAAACCACTCATGATAAGATCTATTCTTAGCATCAATGAAACAGCAGAAACTTTTGAACTGCGAGCGAAACAACACTTTTCAAAAGCGCCGTTATCTGTTGCCAGAAGTATGCTCCACCAACTACGAACTAAGCATTGTCAAACTCTTAATAAATCTATGACAATATGACGAGGACTCTCAGCAGAAGAGAGTACAAGCAAATCTTAAAACGATTCAGTATGTCACTAAAACATAGTTATTCACAAATTAGTGTGCGAAGCGAGCAATTTAATATACGTTTCCCGGGGACTGTTGCCTTCGTCATAGTTTGATAAAGTTCCTCGAGAATTCTGCTTAAGTAGGCCAATTGATAATCAAGTTTTATTTGTTATGAGAGTCATTAGGAGAGGAAATCTTGTTAGAACAAATTTCGAGCAAAGTTTGTTTGGAAGCCTATGTGCGGGCTCAGGGTAATTACTGACGACGATGTTCATGTTTTACCTTTACCTCCTCCGTTAGCTGACCTTAAGAAAATTGTTTATTGCTTATAAAATACACACAATGACACAGGTTAAGAGGTAGGTACATTTTCTTATTAAATATAAAAACTATCTACTTAAATACTACTGCTACGTCAGAGTGATGCTATAAATATCAGTGTAGGATTCTAAGAACAATAGCTTGATGTAGATATAGGTATTGTTTGCGAGGGGTTTGTTTCTCTAAACTCTAAAAAATATTTTGGTAAAGGGATCGAGGTAATTGTGTGTAACAGTAGAAATTATTACAAGTACACGTATTTTTATGTTTTGGGTCTGCGGCGCCACTAAACGAGTGCTCCTGTTTATTGCTCTATAAAGTAAGGTTTCATTCTAGAACCGTCCGTATATACTTTATAGGTCGTTGTAACTGATCGAGCACATCACTTTTACCTGTTTGTACGGTGACATAATCATGGTAAAATTTTTGAAAGCGCCATAATTCTTTAATGTGCATCAAGTTTGGCCATTTGTGTCAATTGTTTTATGGTTCTATTTTTGAGGTACGACGATAAAATTGGTATCAATTTCTATTCTTTCTATCTGTCGCCATGTTGATATAAAATGCATCATGGAAGATGTATTTGCGAGTCTGTGAATATTGGCAGTCGATATACAAATAAATATGAAGTTTATATGACTAAATATTCCGGTGGTCATGTAGTGGCGTGTCGTATGAGTCAATACATATGCCGAGCAGTCATACGGCGGTGTAGAGCAAGCACATAAACGTTATTGGTAACGTAGGAGCGGGCGGCGCCGCGTCGCGTCGCAGTAATGTGGTTTACTTTTGCAGCCGCACGTTCACGTGACGTTAAGTGATGAGTACTGTACACGTACACCTACTTCACTCGATGTAACCGTACGATACGAAGAAATGACTTCATACTGGAATCATATTATTATGCAATCGTTTCATGCGATAGAACTTTGAAAACACTATATCTAAAATAATTTCTGCAAGTTTAGGTACTTCTGTTGTATTACTTATTCAAGTCTTGGTGTTAAGAGTAGGTATCATAAGAGTGTTCTTTTGTGAACCAATTTCAGCCTCGCTCGGGAACATTCTCCTCACCTTACAGTTCGATTGTCATAGTTATACGTGTAACTAACACCGTCGCGTTTTCGTTTGAATGATAATTGAATTATCGAATATTGCGTCAACGTCAAATCAGTGTTTACAATATTAATATCTAGTTGCGAATAATTTATTCAAATGCCATGTTGAACGCTAATATTTAGACGTTATCATGTTGTGTTATGTACTTACATGCACTGCATTTCAAACACATTATATTATTCAAATTGGGAGCGCTGGACAAAAACCGCATCTATCGACACGAGTTCCGTTTCAGACTAAATTAACCTGCAATTTTAGTTTTTGTCAGAACAGCTTTCATACAGCTAGTTTTTGGACCCAATGCCTTTTTAAAATTGACTACCATGTTGTATTTCACTGATAAAGAATGCTGCCGATAGATTGTCTAAGTTTAGCTTATGACTCCGTGGCCCACTTTGGAGTATCCATTTCTTATAGCACAATTCTTCGTTCCATATTGCCTTCGCTAAACTTGTCGTGTATCTAAAACTTGTGTGTACTTACTACACTATATGTTATGTAGTAAGTTTACCAGGCTACCATGCCGGTAACATATATGTTAAGAGCGTAGTTGTGGATCTTGAAGCAATCTTGAAGCAGGCTAGTTGTGGAGGCTCGGAGTGTCCTGTACTTTAGCAATTTAACTTGAATGTAATTAATGAAGTGACCGTCCACGGCGCACCGCTTCTCGGTCATTAGTCAAGTGCTTACTCATTAACATACAAACGTTACCATTCAGATAATATTATAAACAAGATACGCGCGAAAAAACATAAATAGCCCCTTTATATTTCACTGGAAGCCCCGGGTTCTGTAACTATTCAACAAAACACTAACGTTACGAACTCCTATCGTGACACTAAACGACTAAACAAATTATGCAAAACATAGGTTTTATGACGCAGTGTAGGTATAATTCTATTTTATGACCTATAAAAGTGACTAATTTTACATATAGAGGGGAAATTATAGGAGCTGTTCGTAGTAGTTTTGTTGGAGCCAGTAAACATTGGTTTCCTTGTTAATTTATAGCTTTGGTTTGACAATATTTTTGGCGAATTTGAAAAAACTAGGTCTGATTGTACTAAAACTTGCTCACAATATTGAATGCAATAACATGAAAGTCCGGATTCACAGTTTGTGAGGAGGGATTGGCGTCGCAGTAAACGTCAACTATAAATTATTGTCCACGTGAAAGCGGCATGAGAACATGCATTCGGTTTGTGTGCATGTGCTAATATTATGGTTCTATATTATTGTTACAATCACCGTCTTACTGGCTATATCTACAGGGAGACTGACATTCAAATTAGTTACGCATTTGGTTTTGCCACACAGCTCACTATAGCATGTTTAACAGGCACTATCAATTTGGTGCGGCGGCAGATAATAAATATTTTATTATGGGCTCGGATGGCGCACGTGAACCGCAAAATCACTGTTACGGCCTTGTTATACGGATAATTTGCAAATATTATCGTAAAATCGGCAATGACGCCTGTTACAAATCACTACGGTAATATATTGTTGTAAAGCTGTGCATTTAATATCAGGGGTTGTTTAACAACGTTGGGTTAACAATGTTTGAGATTAAACATTTCGTTCGTTAAAACATTATATCTTTCTATTTGAGTTTACTAGAGAGACAAAGAAGCACTAGCACTAGACATTTAAGATTAGATACTAAATATTGTATGCTTAGTACAAACACAACATCAAATTCAGAACAATAGGATAGTTAAGGCTACTTTACTATGTATTATCGTATCTAGCGAGCTCCAAGCACGTTAGTAGATATTCAAATACCTCGTTGTGAACTGCAAGCTGTGCTGATATCGGCACGCCCAATAGAACATTAATTTTGATTGTTTGTACAGCAGTGAGATAATAATATTATGCGGTATTGGTCATCGGTAGCGTGGCTGTGTGAATCGGCTCAGTGAGTCGTCTGCTGAATGGTGAGTGGTGGTGCAATTATGATAACACGTGGCGCGCGTCGGTGGGGGGACTGGCCAGCAGCGTGCGGCTGGTGTGACGAGGCAAACAGCCACGGGCGCACCAATTATTTGATCACCGCCTACAAACCAGATTAACTGCTACACTTGTTTACAAAACTGTTGGTTTGCCCAGAAGTCATGTAAAATCATCGGAATGAATGTAGTATCTAAATGAACTGTGTAATATTTTCATAACTAATCGTGGATATTTTTGGTTAGGTTAGGTCAGTGACACTGTTTAGTCTCACTGTGAATTTTAATCTAACCAAAGTCAAAAACAGAACTGACAGTTTTTTCAGTTCTGTTTTTGGACTTTTTGATCCTTATAATACAGTTTTAATCAAAGAAGAAACGAAAATGAAACTTGTTCAACAAAGACAAGCAAAGTAACAAAAGTTCTAATAATTAATTTTTAAGTTTGTTAATTAAATTACACCAAGGAAGGTTAAGTTATTTTTGGCAAGGCGGTGAACCTTTTGTACAAATTGCCGGTTACTAATTGATGATTTTCCATAGCGATATCAAAAGGAACAAGAAATACTGGTTTTACTTCAGTTATTTAATCAGTTTTCTGTGTTGTTTATGAATAGGTTATAATTATTCAACAAAAATAAATATAAGTACCTAGTATTAGTAAAAGACAACCTTTACGACTTTTTAATTTATGTAAAAAAGGCTAGCTAGGCATACAACCATAAAGCGAAATCGATAATAATGAGTTCTTTAAAATAATTGAATAACAAACTCCGATCCATTCTAAAAAAAGTATTTAGAGCTTTACCATAAAGCTCTAAATAATTTTTTTAGAATGGCTTTTGTAGATGCCAACAGGCTTAAAAAAATCGGTCAAGTGCGAGCTGGATACGTGCAATAAGGGTTTCGTTCCGGTTGTATGGGGACCCCCATTGGGTTTTGACTTTTTATTGTTATTATTATTTACCATTTTTTTGGCCATACATACACGTATTCTGTGAAACTTTGAATTGGCTAGCTATTACGGTTCATAAGATACATCCCTGTGGCAGACGGACGGACAGACGGCGTAGGCTTAGTAATAGGGTTCCGATTCTGTTCAGAAAGTACGTATACAACATGTAACAAAAACCCTGTTGGTCCCCAAAAAGGGTCATTATACTCATCATAATGAACAAATTTTACTATGGGACCAACCCTGGAATCGCGAAAAAAAATCAGCTGTTCAAAAAAAACAATATTTATGTTCACATATCTCAACAAAATGTATGGAACAGCTGATTATTTTTTCGCGATTTCATGTTGGTCCCATAGTAAAAGTGGTTCATAATGATGAGTATAATGACCCCTTTTGGGGTCCAAAATGGTTTTTGTTACATGCTGTATAGTTAAACTAACGTTAATAAATTAATTGCTGGCATGCATCCTAGTGTGATAAGTGTCACCTGTCAGTTTAGCGTCAGGTATCACGTGACGTAGTTTGGATATGCTGACGCAAGCTTGCATGATCTCTGCCAACATAGCCGTGATAAATGACGTTTGAAAAAGCTACTCCGCTAGATAATTATATTTGAGGTAATATTATGCGGCACGAATCATTTGTATCACGATTTTCCATCGCTCCAGCTATTATGAATGATAGATTACTCGATTAGGTGCCTACTTTTCAAAATAAAGGTAGTTTTTTATCTGATATTTCCAATTTTTTCCTTTACATCCCTTGCCAAATGCGTCGGTGTTGTTTTGTTATTTTTTTTTTAACCTATGATTACCAAATCGTACCTGAATGGAACTAACAGCCTGTCTTTGTAAAAATGATTGTTTCATTAATGAATTACCATAATAATATTTATTCCTTGACTACTCGCAGTTTCTGAAAGCTTATTCAATTTAATCTGTTGTCAAATCTCATGTCAAGTGTTAGCCCTCATTCACACGGGAGTATTTTTACGCGCGTTAAAAAAAACATCGTGAGCGTTCGTCAAGGCACATTTGATTCAACGCCAACGCTCATCGTTGGCGCTTTCAATAGAACACGATTAAGAACTTGGCGATAAAAAAAGCGCTGTCGTGCGAACTTAAGTATCATTTCCCATTTGTTTCATTCAGGAACTTTTTTTGACGTGCGTAAAAATGCACCCGTGTGCGAACGAGGGCTTATGATTGCCCAATATTACTTCAGAAAATCTAAAACAACAGTTGACGTGGACAGCAGATTTACTAATCAATTGCTTCCAGGTTTTCAGAAATGGAGGGTGAAACTCCTTTCACTTCAATAGTTTGTTTATCATAATTCTGATAATTTTCATTTGTTTAGGATACGTCTGTAGGTTGTTTGATGAATAACTAAAGTTCAAAGGATAGCGTTCACCAAACTTATAAAACTTTTGCGGACACTCTATATACACAATAGAAGTTTTATTGTTATCGCTGCTATATGCCATTTAGTGTCTAGGTAAGTGTTAACAAAAAGCTATCTTGAAATTTAAACTCAGTCAGTGGGTGTTTGAAATGTACTAGTCATTTAATCTGTATTTTTTAGTGAGTATTAAATATTTTACGCCGTTGGGGCAACAGAATTAAACACAGGCAAACTGTCATAAATGTTTAAACAGTTACAGGAAGATTTTGGTCAATAATAAAAAAAAATGCAGTAATTTTAACAATAGTGTCAGTACCTCAGATCATAGAAACAAGGAGATATGCCATCATAGCAAATTAGTACCGGAACAACTGATGCCACTTTTAGTACATTTTTCGACACAATTACGCGCATAATTAAGCGCTCCTTGTGAATAAAAAGATCTCCCACGCATTAAACATTCCGCACACCCTCAATCTAACACTGTTAATCGTCACTCAACACTAGCACTAAACTAAAACACTGTATTTGTACCATCGATCGTGTTTGGTTCGTCGCCAGCGCGTACGTTTTTAATATGAGCAATTTGCTCAAAATCAGTCATCAAGCTCGATAGCGCCTTGGCACATCTCCCTTGTTTCTATGATCTGAGGTCAGTACCAATTAAACATCAGTGACTGATTGTTTTCAGTTATGCTAACATGTTATTATTTTGGCTCCATTTCAACCTCGTATAACGGTATTTTTTAACTAAATCTGCGTTACTTTTACTGATATTTTTTTTCAGTGTTTTTATGCGTTTTGTTAAAACGCGGACCATTGATTGGGAACCACAGGTAGAGATGTATAATAGGACACTCACATTTTGCCAGTAAATTTAAGCAGACTTCGGGCTGTTGCTCAGAATTTCCTAATGGAAAAACCCAATGACACTTTGTCCGACCCGGGGATCGAACCCAGGACCCTGCACTCAGCACTCGCGCTTGTGACCACTAGACCAACGAGACATTCCATGTTTTTTTATTCATCAATTTAAATGTCGTAAAAGTTGTATCTACTAGTCGTTCTAAATCCATTATAAAAACTATTACAACTCTACTGTTTTATTTTACGTTCGGGGATAGTTTTAGTTCTCATAAAACGTTCGTTTATGATGCCTACGTAAAGTTAATTCCAGGAACTCTTTTAGTACGAGTTTGAAATTAAATTGGATCTTTGGATTTTTTAAAATTATAAGTTATCACACCAATAAGACCCGAAGGTATTGATGACATATTTATTTATTTACTAGCTTCCACCCGCGGTTTCGCCCGCGTTTTTGGGATAAAAAGTAGCCTATGTGTTATTCTGATGTATAAGCTATATTACTGTAAAGTTTCATCAAATCCGTTTAGTAGTTTTTGCGTGAAAGAGTAACAAACATCCATAAATCTTTACATCCATACATCTTTACATCTTCACAAACTATCACGTTTATAATATTAGTAGGATAGATCTAAACTTAAGCAAAATTGTGCCTAGATGTGAATATATATTATTTACTCAATTTCATATTGTAAATAGAACGTTACTGTTGTTTTGAAATAACAAATAAGATAATGAATACTACATATTCAGAGTGCCACGAAATTAAGTGGACCATTCTAGGATCAGTTGGCACAAGTTATGGATGAATAAATAAAAAAGTACAAACTATGAACTGTAGTAATTTTATTACAGCAATAAAATAAAGAAATTTTCTCCAAGAACATCGTAAATTTTTATACTCCTAGGGTTTACGAGTATGTCACCAGTTTCTGTAACCCATTATCAAATTTCCAACTGCGCAAATATAAGACGCACTCCTACCTACTTACAACCCCATCTCGACTCAATAACCTCAATTTTTATTGACTTTTGCGCTTATTGTATTTTTCCATATTTGTCACCCCGAATAAATTATAATGAAATCATTTAATCTCATAGAAAAAATAATTGTAAAAGAAACTATACTCTTTGAAAACGTTAGATCAAGATCAAGAGTAATGCTCTGATAAGTTAACGTCTACGATAGCGTAGCAGGCGTAGCGGTGCAGGCAGCTACGTCGTAGGTCTAGTACCTACGACGTAGCTGCCTACACCGCTACACCGCTACGTAGCACTTTGTGTCGTAATATTATCAGATAATCAAAATTCTACCGCAAGATTCTGCTTCAGAGGGCAAAATTCGGCGGAATAAGTTGAATTGGCGGTAGGAGGTATCAATACAGATGAATACTGTTGCTCAGTGACCCTTGGGAAATAATGGGCCGGTCTATCGTAGCTGAAACCAGATGGCACCTCTGGAATAGAAAGCAGCTCATTTGTGAAAGTCTAGTAATGCATTAAGTACCTTCAAAGATCCATATAGTAAGTAAATAATTATAATATAATAATAATAAATTCTTTATTATCAGGCTACTTAGGCCCATAGATATATACCTTACAGATTAACATATATATTATAATAATACATTTATGTTAGTATAGAAACTTAAGCCCATGTTAGTAAAACACTTCACTTAGCACTATGTCTTTGTGCGATCGTGTGGCACTTGTCCACGGAAGCGACGAAATTATTATCATATGAATGGAAAAATATAATTAATCTAGAAAATGTTACATGTCTGTATTCAATAAACGTTGGACAGTTTATTTTGCCGCTTTATTATAGGTTTGTACGGCTCGATGTAATTTTTCCTGACTAGATACGCAAGCGTGTCACGTACGATAGAGTTGGAGAAACTGGTAACTATCTAATTGGCGTGGCGCGGTGCGCCAGTGGCAACCCTAACAGATTCGGTCGGAGCGGCCCGAGCACCGCACGGCCACCCAAATCGAAGCCTTTTGATTACCCGGCCTCCGCCATAATCGATCAACAGCACGCTCCCATTCAAACTTATCCTTTGTTATCGATAGAGAAAAGAATTTGAAATAAGATTCTAATCTCATTATGCGTAGATAGGTACCTAATCTAATAAAATTTGAAGTATCCACTTGAAAAGATCGTTTCGTTTAAAAATATACGGTTTTAAACCACTTTATTTGAAGATTTAGAGGCTTTCGGTTTTAATTAACGCGCGGTTTAATGGGAATTTTACTTGTCTGGCAAGGTCATGTGGTCTGTATTCACAAAATTATGTTAAACTACGTTGTATATATAAAGTGTACATAATTTTGTGAATACAGACCACATGGTCTGTATTCACAAAATTATGTACACTTTATATATACAACGTAGTTTTGTCTTAGTTTTAAATTACTCTGTCTGTTTTATTTTTATAGAATTTAGTACCTATATCTCTTTTATTAATAAAATTAAAACTAGTCCCGCCCACGTCAGTTGGTTTTTGAAATCTCTTGTATATATTTAATATATAAAAATATCTAAAGTTCTCGTAATTTTACTGAAATTAGTCAAGTTTAGAGTTAGTAAATATTGAAATAAAACAGCTCAAGATACAGAAAACGGACGCAAAACGACACCACCGACCAATTGACTGGGGTGGAGTGATAAATATAATTAATGGAGTTATTATTGGAAAATACTTCATAACGACTGCACTTCATGCAAATGATGCCAATGAACAACCCATATTTTTTACTCTAAGTGGTTTTTAAACTTCTGAATGACGTCTTTGTACGAAATACGTAGGTAAATTTAAGATTTTACGTTAAAAGGCAATCCATTTCAACAGCAATGAAGGCTCATTAAGAAAGAATTCGTTTTGATATTCACTTAAAATACAAGTGCGCACTTAACGTGTTTTTTATTTTTATACTTTACTACCTTACACGCGCACTTCGCCCGCAACTTCGTCCGCGTGTCCCACAGGAACTGTGCATTTTTTCGGGATAAAAAGTAGCCTGTGTTACTCAGTGATAATGTAGCTTTCTATTAGTGTAAGAATTTTTAAAATCGGTCCAGTAGTTTCGGAGCCTATTCGGTACAAATAAACAAACAAACAAAAAAGGCTTTCCTCTTTATAATATCAGTATAGATATAGATTTTTTAAGACAGTGAATAAATCATTTTTTTTCTTTGAATTGCCTATAGCTAGTTTAGTTTAGTAGCGAATTTAGTTCTATAAACGACCTCATTTCAATAATTATTTTCATACAGTAATTTTTAAGCTACGATATTTTTATACTTCCAAAATAAAGGTAACATATCAAGGTTTATTATATATTTTTTCTGGATTTTTATGTTAGTTTAAGAGTAGTACGACCCCAACGGCGACGGAATTTATCTTTTTGAGGGTACCACGCGCCTTAAAATATTTGCGCCATTTTTTAGTGCAGTGATGTTGGTGTATGACGTGTCTATATATAATACGTCATTGATGAGAACACTATTTGTGACATTTAATATGGCATTGAGATTATATCACAACCAAATCGGAACTAGATTTTGAATATTTTTATTTTCGACAATTGGGCTTCAGGTTAAATTAGATATATTTAAACAATCGATCGTGGCAGGGTAAAGAAAAATATTAGTTGAAATACGATTCGATGTTAAGTAGAATAAAAAGGTACTGATTATGTAATTGGTAGATCGCACAGTCCAATCAGTAAACAGTAGATCTTAGGTCGATCAAATTGGCCACCCATGTTATTATGTACCTAGTCATATTTCTTACAAAATTCTTGCGAATTAAAAGCTAAAGCCGCCAATTTTTTTAAATATTATAAAAAAGCATTTGGGATACATTAAAATTATTAAAAACATGTAATTATTCCATTAGGAGATTTTTTTATGTATAGAATAATCCCGGAGTCCTGAACGCGTATCCATACTAATAAAACGTTTAATGTCGTTGACCTTAAATTGCACTACCTATTCCTATCACTGGTTATGAAACAAAGAACTTCTTGTCCTTTGCTCATTCATTAATTTAGCTCATAAATAAAGAAATAAATAAAAATATTTTAGTTTTAGTTGCAGTTCCTCTATTCTGAAAAATGATATTTTGACTCCTAGTCCTATGTCATACCCTATGTTCGTAAGGTTGGACGAACTAGAGTTGAATTTTATCAGGCTTTTGAAAACTGTTCCTGACAGCGAGCATTGATATTCTAGGACGGATGCAATCGACAGCTCGACTTGCTAACAAATGGCCACAAAGCAACAAACTCGCCATAGTGTATAAAAAGAGGTCACCATACAAAACTTGACAGAGACAACAGGCATCCAAATGCTGAAAATAAAAATAAAACTACAAGGAAAAGAAAACAAAAATTAAAATTGGCGCCCGAAATCGAGCGCAAACACATAAAATACCAGAGATAAGAACGGAATTAACGCTCAGCGAATTAAAAACAATGAGAATTTTAAAACGAGTTGCCGGAAAACCGGAATACTGTAGAACTGTGATCCCACTGTCAATTACACGTTGATTAACGATAAGTCATATTGTAGAGCGTGCAATCGAGCATTATCAATTTGTAGGGATACGTGGCTGACAGGAGCGGTCGGCGACGGCGACGCCAACGGTACATTTGTCAGCGTGATTAAATGACGTCACACACAGTACCCCCACACACTGAATGTTTTTTAACTGACAAAATTGTTCCGACAAAACGTTTAACAAAAGTCGGAACTCTGTACTGCTCCCCGCTTTTACGAACTGAAAAGTTGAAGCTCGCCGAATTATTTCTAATACTACTTATGTATTTAAGTTGTTGAAATAAATTGTAACTGTCAGGTGTACCAATTTGTTGGCAGCTCGCAAAAGAAATAAAAGCATATCAATTTATTCTTTGTCATCTATTGATGAGCCATTTGCTCTCTTCAAGATAGAATACATTTCTCCTGTTTATATACTCGTATGATAAAACATTTTATGTTTCCAGACATTGTCTGGAGCAGGCGGTTCGCGAAGTTTAAAAGTACTTGCTGGGAGAAATAGTTATTGAACTATCTCAATACTTGGACAGGTTTCTCGCTGAGTAAGACGGATAGATTAATGGTTTCATATATCTCTTGTGTTATTCACAATAGACACCAACTTTCTGACAAAAATACTTATACAGAAATATTTTCGCACTCACTTGATTCTCCCCGGCTTCCTGACCCCAATTCACTTTAACCCAAAGTTAAATATTTTCTGGTCCGCACTGAATACAAACAGCTACTCAATTCTGCTAATAAGATATCTGAGTCGTAGTGGGAACGTAGCGGTTAGGTGTTATTCCGTCTGTTGATAAGGGCTACCAGGCACTAGACTTTTTTTCTAGAAAATCCAAACATGTTAGATGATGACTGAAAAGCATTTAGAATTTGCTAGTGAAGGTAGTAGTGAAGGTCGCGGTAATCCGCTGGATGAAAGCAGCATTGTGGCGACGTTTGGAGGCTTGGACCAGCAGAGGACGTCTTTCGGATAATAGATAATGGTGATAATGTAGTGTATTTCTGTTTCATGTAATAGTTAAATGGATTTTGGTTATTCATTAAAAAAAAATACCAAACCAAATACAGAACGAATGGTCGCCACTGATAATTACTTACGATGATAAAATATTTGTAAGCTAGATTAGTGTGTTATTATCGGGTATACGGACGCTTATTTACCTATATATTATATATTCTCATAATAATATGGACGGGCCTATCAGAATAAATTTATTTTTAATCTTAAAAAAAAATCCCGGTTTCGTTTCGAAGTCCTGAGATTGGCTTAATTTAAAGATAAGAAGAGTTAAAATAAAAACTTATATTTTCCCAAAGAATATAAGGGCCCCAGCAAAAGCTAATATTAATAATGCCATGTTGAAGAAGATCTATAGCAAGCTACCACTAAAGGATGTGTCATTTTCCTGCCGAGAAATATAAGAGTATGCTCGCATTAACCGCATGAAATATTAAATATCTTCCTACCTATTTTACATAACTCCTTTACATAAATAAGCTCTCACCTTCCAACGTACGTCCTATATAGCTTGACACAAATGTAAAACAACGCATTTGCCTTACCATATTATAATTATGATCATAATAAAATTATTTGGTAAGGCGACACGTACATCGAACCCACAGTTTATTACTTTGAACAAACAAAATTAATAAGGATCTCCCGAAATCCGTAACTGAATGTTGATAGACACGAAGAACAATTCCGTTTAGAATTTCAATTAAGAAGTTAGAGTCCTATTAAAATTCAGGAGAGCGTTGTGGACGCGAGAGCGCAGCGAGAATGCGATTGTACAGAAATAAACGTTAGTGTTTGGTAAACGAGTTTGAGGGTGTATTAATGAGGGCGGCCCTCTTTTACTCTTTAACATTGGCTTGCTGTGATTTACTGAGATGAGATAAAACGTGTTTCAAAGTCAATTGTACGTGTTTTTCACACTTCTACCTTCTACGCCTTTGTTTTAGTTAAGTTACTTTGTTTAACAAACGTTTTGAATTTATTTGCTGTTCGCTTTAGATAAAGAAAAATCTCTTTTATATCGTATTATTTGGAAGGCAGCCTTTTATACCTACTTGTACGTAGCGAGGAAGTTAGTTATTTCATGTCCCATGAGTAAGGCGACCTAGACTTTACGGCCCACTGTTCACATCGGGTAATGATTTCTTACACAAAATCCGAATCCGGTGCTGGGAACTGGAGTCGCGTTCCCTCCTGGGAGTCGACTACCCTTTTCAGAGGTCGTTACTTTTTAGCTGTGGGTAAGTCACAACTCCTTGGGGAGAACATTTACATTTGTTTAAAATGTTGTACGTTGGCAACATTTAATTTCGTGACGCGACGCGGTGTACATATTAATTTTTTGCAAGCTCATCTTTCAGTGAGGACACTTATCAGGTTTATAGAACGCGTTTTTTTTGTGCTATTTAGATGCTACGACATCGGAATTAACAATGTTAATTAAAACTGGACCCTTTCTTCTTTAGGGTATAAAAGATGGGGCCTTGTCACAGTGGTCATTTGCGAGCGAGTTCAAGGCGAGGCGAGAGCGCAGCGGGCTCACTGCGAGTTCGCAGGGAGCGCGCACTAAAGACGCCGCGGGCGCGCAACTTTTTCGCCACTTGTGTGCGGCGGGCACGTAGCTTGCAATCCGTGTTTTGTACAGTTTCAGAATGGATTTCGTCGAAGAGATGCTGCTATCAGCTTTGTTACTTCGAAGAAGCAGGAAATCACACTGATATAATATAATTTGTCTGCCCTCCTTTCGTTTACGAAGGAGGGCAGACAAATTATATTATATCAGTGTCACCCGAAGAAAGGCTCGTAATTGCTATACGGTACGCTTTTACAATCATTAATGACCAACTAATAATAATCAACATAACGGTGCATTAACAATGGTGATCAAATTATTACACAAAGTTAATGTAGAATGTCTGTAGCACGTACAACATGACGTCCACGGTGCTATTTGCGGTGTGTTTGCTGCGCGCTCGCTGCGAACTCGCGTCAAGCAAGCAGCTAGGAATCGCAGCGAGCCTGCTGCGGTCTCGCCTCGCTTTGAACTCGCTCGTAAATCGCAACTGTGATAAGGCCCTTATTGATTAATGTAGGCTCATCTATGATCTCATTTTAAGTAGGTACTCGTACATTTTTATTTTGATTACATCATATTTTGAAGTATATAGAAATGAATTATAGACTCTTTATGAATACCTACTAAATTCAAATGTGTAGCGGCTATTTTCAGCCTTCGAAACCGCTACCTTACTGAATTATTTTGGTGCTAACTTTTTAGCGTTTGTAATATTTTATGAGCATAAATCTCGGTACGAACATAAATTTTTATGTCTTCATGCAAATAAGAAAATGTCTAGGTAAAGTAATACTACCTACTTACCATTAATAATATAGTGTAGTGAAACATAAAATTGTTGTCCACACAGTTACTACTAAATATAAGATCATAAAAAAAACTAGACTAACTTCCGACTTATGAACAGGAACAGTGAACTAACACAGGCGCCTTACCAATTAAATAGCTAAATAATTATATTTGCTAGTACCTACTAATTAAATATGAACATCCAAACAGGGTCGTAAATTAATAAAAATGTCAAGGAATAAACTGTATACGAAATATTTAATTACTAGACTAGAACTGGTTGGCAAAAGCGACATAGGCTGGTCTTTTGACAAAAAACAAAAAAAAACATTCATTAGCAAGACAAATGGCAGAAAGTTATTTAGGATATTCTGTTTCTGCTGAAGAAATTTTCATTTTCTGTTTCATTAGTAAAATTTAATCTTATTACGAGGGAGGGTAGGCTACGTCTTCAAGGAATCCTTGTAACGACTGCGGGGAAATGTTTCTTGTTTTCTTTGCTATAAATTTTGGGTGAGAGTTACGGCTTAAATTGAAACGTCTTAGCGAACTTTAGATTATGGGCTTTTAAAGGTACACGTGCCAATAATAGAAAGAAATAATATTTCATGTACCTAATTAATAAGACATTAAGAATTGTATCTTTGTGTCGCTAAGGTCTCATTATCATCATGTCATAATGCTGGTCTTTAATTTAAAAAAAATGTATATTTAATTATCAAGACAACAATATCTTAATACTTCAGTATCTGTACAAAGTATATAGGTACAGTATTTAATACATAGAGCAGTTAGTGCCTACACAGAATCAGAGTGTACATTTGAAGCTCAGAAGCTAAACGAGGTGATTGTAGAGATATGTCGCAGTACGTTTGCTGCTTCCGCTGTTTAATGCGCGGTTAGGTTAGCTAACAGCAAAATTACTAGATATTTACCTAAACGCTAGCACTGGTTATCTTGATGCGACAGATATACTGCTATCTCGTTCTAATGTCACTGTTTTGGTTATTTATGAGTAACTAGCTGTGCTATGCATTGCAATACCTCTTTTTTATTTATTTTTTGTCAGAAGCCTTCCTGGGTTTGCGCACATTAACCCCCTTACTTATACAATGATTAAACGTTATTTAACTTAAATAGATTTTAAGTCTATTGCCGTCTCTATTCATTAGCATATAAATGACAAGAATCGTTGAATAGGTATATCAGTGGTTAAAGGTGACAAGTTCTTTTAAGTAAGGAGGTTAATGTAAAAGATTTAAGTCAATCGGATAACATTATTTTTTATATCAATAGATGTATTGGTAGTGGATGAAGTTTTAATGTTCAATATACCTAGTCTAGCTCAACACTTTGTCCCTCGTTAGGTCTCTGTTTTGAGTGACGCATCCTTTCTTTTTTTAAGTCCGGTTGGAATTCTGCCCAATTCTGGCAAAATAAGCTTAAAAACAAAAAAGATTATTTTGTGATAAAATATCCATCTATTGTGATTGGAGGATATTATTTAAAGGGCTGATTCGGTAGAATAGATCAGGTGCGAGCTCGGAGGGATAATCGGGTTTATTCGGGAGGGTTTTAATGAAAGCCATCAGTCACGCCGCCGCCGCCGGGTACATGCCAGCCACCATGTCCCGTTAAGCTTGGTACCGTCTCCTAGATAACAATCTATATATTTACTACAGAACATTTAGCTTAATGACCGTTGTCGACATGGACCAGACCGCATCAATATTGGATAATCTCGGATAGTCCAATCTTATATCAGCATTATCTTAAATGAGACTGGTCAGCCAATTGTGTTTTTTCATTAGATTCGACCTAATGAGTAGGTATATCGATGATATATCGACAATCATATCAAGTGAACCTCTTTTTGTACAATATGTTCCTATTTTTAGTGAACGATTAAGTATCTAAATCTCTCTAGTTAATTCCATTTGGTAATTATGCCGAGGTGGGTAAGCTCACATAGCAAGGTCCATTAGATTCTGTGTTGTGTTTGGCAATTAGTCTTCCCTCAGTTGTAAACGCCTTGGCCCGGAGACAGCTAAACACCGTTAATGCTTTATATACACAGGTACACCATCGTCATCATCATCATCACGACGTCATCATCGTCATTATCATGATTACATGCTTATGCAGTACCAACATGTAAAAAAAACCTACTAATCATGTTTAGTTAACTCAAGATTTGGAAAATGTTTTATTTTACCTATTCACGCCGTTGAGTATGCCTGGCATTTTTTTTTCTCAAAACTCTTCCTGGGCTAGCCAAAACTAACTGTACAAAATTTCAAATCAATCGGATGAACGATGCGCGAAGGATAGATACACACAAACAAACATAATTTTTATATATTGAGATAAAATAATCTTTTAAGGCCATTATCCCTGTTTCAAGGACAAAGGACATCAGAACCACTGGCAGGAGTAATCAACACTCACTATTCGGATCACGCCGTATATTAATCTTCTAATATGTAGAAAGAATATCGTGTCGAAGACAATAGAGGGTCATGAGCAGAGATAATAGAGGAAGTATAATTCACAGACGGAGACAGCCCTATTTTCTCGTGACCAAACAAACTTCGACACTATTGTTGGTAAAACAGTTACACTTCGTATGGCCTCAGGGCATTTCATCCCGAAAATATATTTTTCCTTATGTCAGGCGTTAAATGGGTTCCAAAGATATAGCTATTGTTTTGTCTGCTACATTTTACCGACATGTTATAGATGTTATGCTTAGTTATATTTATAGACCTCATTAATATCTAAAATACTTTTCATAAATTACTAATCTTTAGCAATCTTAGCTTGTCGAGAATTCTCTATTATAATTCAAATTGCATCGCGCAGACTAATAATAATTTATTCAGAATATAAATTTTGCTCACAACAGTTATTCTGCGCTGTTCGGTTGAATCTTTTAATAAGTTCTCAATTATCTTTGATGTCTACGACCCTTTTTACCTTTGACCCGCGCTTATTCAAAGGTCCTTTGCTGTCCGGCGACTTCAAAGCGAACTATCTCTAAGCTAGCTTACCCTTTGTACGACTAGCTGGTAATCCGGACATTGTCTGCCTCAAATTCCTATTTGACAGATGTTTTTTGGTCGCGTCAAGTATTTTGTCGTACCGTACTTAGCCTAATTGGTCTCGTACTGAAGACGTGCATGACGTCATTTTGCTTTTCGCTGATATTTTGGTTCACCAACATGGAGTGTGTATGATCTTGGATCTCGCAGACCACGGGCGTAGCCGGGGTTTAGTATAGGGGCAAATGACATTTATATTCGCGTGAAAAAAAAATTGAGTTGCTGACGGTTTCAAGTTTCATTCTTGCAACCACGTTGGTCATCATAATGGTGAATAGATAAAATATGACAATAATTTATTGTCTCTTGCATATTAAATTTTGTAAGAAGTCTAGGTCCAATAATCATATTTTCTTTTAGTCGCATCTATATGTCGGCAGTACAACTGTTGTTCATTTAGGTCCTGCGTTTTGTTTATGCATATGTCGCAGGCAATTTGTTCGATTCCGCCGTTTACATATGGCGTCGTCAGTTAAAAATCGCTCGCTCGTTCGCATTATGCCGAAGGCAAAATGTATATTGCCATGTCACTTTGTAGTGTGCCACAACATTTCATAGACAATTTAAACGCCGATTACATAATGCCGCGGCAAATTGAAGTATTTAGGTTTTTGAGGTTAAAAAATGCTAAGGTAACCATAAAATCTGGGTCTCAAATAAAATTTTCGATATTCACTTAGAATTTTTTAGTATCCAGTTGGTTTTTACACGTCTCCGGCGATGCGGGAAGCGCAGCCCCTCCGCCCTTTCGTAACAAATCGCAGGCACCCGGGCTCACCTTCGCAGCTTCGGCTTTTTGGTCGCCTTCGGCGACCAGCCTTAACCGCTCCGGCACGCACGGGTGCCTACACTTTGTTACGGCGGGCGAGAGCTGCTCTCCCTCCGCGCCTCCGGGTTTATAAAAACACTCTAGTGTAGGGCAGACAAGACCACGTGGAGTCGAGGTTGGCCAATTCGGTTCTGTTACTTGTCACAACTTATTCTCGTTTACAATTACGTAATAGCACCTGATTACTGAAATAAAGTCTGATTTTTCCAAACTGTGTTTTATCATGGTCACCCTAAAACTACAACCAACGACGAAATTATAGATATCATTTTGCCTTCGGCATATTGCATAACTGCAAGCGTTTATAAACAGACCACGCCGTATGTAAGCGGCGGAATCATTCAAATTGCCTGCGACACATACATTATCTTCAGGATTTATTTATTAATGCTATCTTCCACATCAATATAGATAGGTGGACGTTCAAAAAAAGTTAAACCGAGGGACCAAATCGTTTGAAGCAAGCGAAGCTTTGGTTAAATTACCCAATCAACATATAAAGAGGCTATTCAGTAAATGGCGCTTGAATCCAGTCACTAGAGATAAATGAAAGTCACTGATTAGATACTAAAAGCTCAGTAATCGATTCAGCTGTTTGCTGGCCAGAGCTAATTTTAACAGTGTGATGACAAACTATCACGTGGGCCTATCAGAAATGTGCGGTAAAGTGCCAATTACCCCGAGCACACATCACGTAGCACATAAAATGTTACTACTGGGAATGTTATAGCACAATATCTAGGCTGTAGGTAATATAAAACAACTAAGTATCAAGAATCTGAGCATGAAACTGAAAGTAATTCAATATCAATAGCATTCATAAAAAATAAAAAATGTATTTGGAAAAATAAGTAAAGAAAATCCAACAGAAGTATGACCGTGATACCGAAAACCGAACTGTTTTCCCCATTACGCTTTCCACAACAATGACAATAAACTATGTCGCGATGGCTCCATTTCGGGTGTTTTTATTTTTTGGGCTAAACTTAGGTACATGCCTGATCGATATTATTTCTGACTTTACCATACAAAGCAGATTACGATAGTTTCCGCGCAATACCGCAATACCTACACGAGTATGTACGTTTGTCGGTAAATTTAGTTGATTTGTGTCAGCAAAAGTCATCAGTGTCCATGGTACATTGATAATTGAATCGCTGTCAAAGCAATCACACGTTTTTGGTGCCATTTGGCTGATACCAACTCATTATGTTGTTCAGTCGTGCACCCGAATAAACAGCGTCGCGTCGTCGGCGGTCGCCCAGCCGCGGTCCTATCGATGCGGATAACAGCCACCAGTAATTACCCGCCCGGATTTTATTTCCATAGATAATATCAGCAATGTAGCGGAAACAATAGCGATTCTCGATTCATTCAGATAAAGCGATTATTGACGCTTTCTATGATCGTCAAACTCTCGTATGGAAATAGTTTCAATCAATTAAGGATTCCGCTTCATTTGCTGCTGAATGCGTCTTTGTTTTTGTGTCAAGAATGTTTGAACAGATTATGTAACTACAATGTCATGGATATGCCTATTGTCTACTATGTCCATCGTACTACGATCACAAGTTTGCGTGCCAAGCGTGTTGATTACGGTATTATCCCCGCAAGATTGCTCATTCTAGTGGCCTATGGGATAAACATAAACCCATGCTTAGTGGTGGACATGGTATGAAATTACCTACAAATACATAGGTACCGTATAGTGCTGTTTCCAAAGGTATTAGTAATTGTATTAGCACCATACTATATAAAATTACGTTACAGAGGCGTGTTGGTAAAGAGTTTTTATAGGTACCGCAAGAAGTAATTGGCTATTTTAGATAAGAATTTGTTTTCTAAAGCACTTGTAACACAAAGAAAGTGGGGCGAGGAAAGTGTAAACTTATGTATCTACCTACCTAAATAAACATGTTGGTGTATTGCGCTGTAATTAGTTGGCGCCGTGAAGTTAACTTACTGCGTACCTACACAAGAACGAGGTAAGTATATTCTATTGGATATGGGTATGTTCACAAATTACATGGCGCAGCCTTTTTTTTTTTTTTTTTTTTTTTTTTTTGGGGATGGGAAATCATCAAATGACCCCTCCCGCTCTGGGCGGAGCGGAAGGGAGTGTCAGACTCTTACTGACTAAAACCCACCCATGTTCCTTCGTTGCCCGTTACATTCCAGGGCTGCGGTGTCTCTTTCGAACAGTCCCGCAGCCCTGGCAGGCTTCGGCCCTTGCGGGCCCCTACGCTGTTGCTGACTCTCTTTGAGGCGCGCGTGGAACACGAACGCGCCGTCGACACGGCCTGTCGTCATGAGACGGACGGACGGTGAGCATACCCAACTCACCGTCCACAGGCCCGCGCCTACGGTGGCCGGGGGCCATCAAATGACCCCCGACGCCCGGGGCGTCCACCGCCGCGGCGGCTGGGACGTGAGGCTCTCTCCCTCTCACGCCCCGCCACCTCCTTCGCTAGCATGACTGCTTCGCAGAAGGAGGTGACGGCTTCCCATTCCCTCTCGCCCCGGACCATGGCTTGAACCAGGGCCGGGCGCGAGAGGTCGCCGCCGCCGATCGCCGTTACGAGGACACGGCGGTGCTCCGCCCAAGCGGGGCACACCTCTACAGTGTGCTCCGCCGTGTCCTCCGGTCGATCCACGCAGTGGTGGCACCCGGGCGTTTCCTCCCGCCCGATTCGATGCAGGAACCTCCCGAAACACCCATGTCCGGTGAGGACCTGCGTCAGGCGGAAGGTGAGGACGCCGTGGCGCCTCTCTAGCCACTCCTCAAAGAGGGGCACTATCGCCACTATTGTGGCGTGCCCTGCACGGGGCTGCGACAGTCGCTCTCTCCATGTCGCCATGAGATCGCGCCGGAGGTCTGTCCGCTGAGCGACGATTTGCCGCGGCAGCGGAGTTTCCCCCCGGCGTAGTACCTCCGCGCGCCAGTCCCGCAGGCGCGCGAGGACTATCGCCTCCAGATCCCATGGCGGCAATCCGGCAAGGAGGCTCGCCGCCTCGCCGGAGATCGTGCGGTATCCACGGACCAGCCTCACGGCTACCACCTTTTGGGGCGCGTTAAGATAGTGGGCGGCTCGCCGCCCCAGAGAACGCGCCCACACCGGGGCCCCGTAAAGGGCCATGGACCGCACGACCCCCGCGTAGAGCCTCCGGCAGGAGGCGTTTGGCCCCCTCAGGTTGGGCAAGAGCCGTTTGAAGGCAGCCCCTGCCCGTTCCAATTTGGGAGCCAAACGTCGAAAGTGCTCAACGAAGTTCCACCGGCTGTCGAGGACGAGTCCTAGGTACTTCAATGTCGACTCGACGCCGATGGAGACCCCTCCCGCCATCAGCCGGGATCCCGGCGGTGGCGCATTCCGAGGCCCATGAAAGCACATGGCCTCGGACTTGTGCAATGCCACCTCGAGACCCAGCTGCCGGATCCTCTCCGCGACTATCGCAACCCCGCGCGTCATCAATTCGACCGCCGCCTCGTGCGACCCCCCTTGTGCCAGTACCAGCGTGTCGTCAGCGTAGCAAACTACGCTGACGCCGGTAGGGAGGTCGGCACGCAGCACCCAGTCGTAACCGATGTTCCACAGGGCCGGCCCCAGGACCGATCCCTGCGGAACACCGCACGACATCTCTCGCCGGTTCCATTCTCCGCTGCGACCGGGGTAGATTACTGCCCTGTCCGACAGGTAATCCCCGACCACCCGACGAAGGTAGGTCGGCACCCGGTGATACCGGAGTGCCTCCCTTATGCAGCTCCAGGGCATGGAGTTGAAGGCGTTGGCGATGTCGAGAGACACCGCCAAAACAACCCCACCCCGAGACACCGCATCCCCCGCCGTGAGGGCTCTCACGCGCATGATGGCGTCCACCGTAGAGCGCCCCTTGCGGAAACCAAACTGGTGTTCCGCAAGATCCGGCCCCGTCCCCGCAAGGTGCCCGGCGAGGCGGTTTGCAATTACTCTTTCAAAGAGCTTGCCCACCTCGTCGAGCAGCACCACGGGCCGGTATGCGGACGGAGAGTCCGCAGGGCGCCCCGGCTTCTGAATGAGGACCAGCTTCCCCGTCTTCCAACGAATCGGGAACTGGCCTCTCTCCAAGCATGCGCTTAGGAGCCCTTCTAGTCGGGGCCCGAGAGCCTCAGAGGCCAGGAACCAGGCTTTGCCAGGCAAGCCGTCGGGTCCCGGGGCGGTATTTTTGGCTTTCAGCCTGCCTACCGCCACTCTCAGGTCTACCCCAGTCACTTCCGGAACGTCGTCATCGTCGGTGTGGTCCGCTTCCGGCACCGCAAGCGGCGGAGCCATAGGCGGGGGAGGATGCTCCCCTCGCGAAGGGAACAGAGCGCTCACCACCTCCTCCACCAGCTGAGGCCGGAGACTCTGCGTCAGCGGGGGGGCCCAGGTGCGGAGTTTGTTCCGCACCATTTTGTAAGGGCGCCCCCACGGATCTCTATCGAGAGTCTCCAGCATCTCCTTGCGGGCCAAGTCCTTGGCCCGCCGGACAGCCTCCTGGAGGGCGGTCTTCGCCGCTCTGTACCCCTCGTACAGCTCCACCTCGATGGCTGCCGCATCCGGAGGGCGGATGCGGAGCCTGCGATGCCTGGCGTACCGGCGCCGCGCGGCGACGCACGCCCCGCGCAGAGACGTCAGCTCACGCGACCACCAGTACACCTGACGCCGGGCGCTTCCTGGCCGAACTCGGGGCATTGCCACGTCGCATATCTCGGACATGGCCTCCTGGAACCAACCCGCCTCGTTGTTGATATCGGCAGGCCTGACCGGTGATGTCACCCAGGCCTGCACGATCGAGGCTTCCAGGAGAAGCTCCCGGTCCAGCTGCTTCAGCGCCCATCGCGGACCACTCGGGGCCTGTAGGACCGGCGCGCTTGAGGTCTGGGTGGAGACGTCGAACCGGATGTACCGGTGGTCGGAATAGGTCTCCACCTCCTCCATGACGCGCCAGTCAACGACACGCGGCGACAGAGCGGGGCTAGCGAACGAAATGTCCACCACCGACTCGCCCCGCATCCGCACACACGTGGGGACAGAACCCCGGTTTAGGACGACCAGGCCTGCCTCCAGAGCCCAGTCCTCCACCATCCTACCCCGCACGTTCGTGTAACGGGAACCCCAAGCCAAGTTCTTGGCATTGAAGTCCCCGAGCACAAGTACGGGAAGGGAATGGCTTCCGATGACGACACTCAACTCCGCGAGGGAGTTGTGGAACTCGGCGAGAGTTCGGTTCGGGGAGAAGTAGACTCCCACTACGACGACTTCCCCGAACCGTGCTGCTACGCACCCCTGACCCTTCCTGACACTCTCAAGGGTCGGGGTGCCGGCGGCGGCCGACGCAATTAGGGCCACTGAGCCGCTAAGGTCCTCCACCCAGTCATCCCTGGGCGGGACAAAGTACGGCTCAGCGACCACGGCGATGTTAATCGACCACTGCGCCATGCTCTGGAGCAACAGATCCTGAGCGCAGGCGCAGTGGTTGATGTTCGCCTGGAGGAGGCGTAATGGGGCCGTTATTGGCACTCCATTTCAGCCTCCTCCTGGGCCCCCTGTAGGGACCTCGGTGCAGGAGTTGCAGCGGCGGCGGTGGTGGTGGCGGCAGCGGCGGCGACAGTGGCGGCGGCTGCAGCGGCGAATGCGACGGTGGGGGTGGCGGCAGAGGGCCTTTCCTTGCCCCTGGCCTTAGCGGGTGCAGCGCAGGCCCCGCTCCCGGCCCGGTGATCGGCCGGCTTGCCCGCCGCCGCACATGCAGCGCAGTGCGGCGCAGCGGAGCAAGCCGCGGCCCTGTGACCGGGCTGACTGCAGCGGAAGCAGAGGTCGCTGCGGTCCACCTCCGAGGTGCACCGGACTGACACGTGGTGCCCCACGTGGCAGCGGAAGCACCTCGTGGGTCTGGGCTCCAGCAGCTTAACCTGCGCCGAAACCCAGCCCACCAGGAGCCTTCGGCCCTCCACTATGGCTTTTGCCGCCGCCACCGGGCAGCTCACCATGACGGTACTCAAGCCCGACTGGTCCGGCCGTAAGGTGCCCGCCTTGACCTGCTCGGCAGGGCACCCACCGGTCCTGGTGACGGCGGCCACCACCTCCTTCTCGGTGACCGAGTCGTCCAGGCCTATAATGCGCAGGTCCGCGCACTTGACGGGCCTGGACACTCGGGCCTCGTCCGCATTTAGGGACGCCCTGAGCTTTTCAGCCAGAGCGTCAGCGGTCGAGCCACGGGTTTCCCCGGGGATCTCCAGCACTCGAGCCCCCGTCGCCGCGACTCTTAGCCGGAGGCCCCCGGTGATCCCGAGCTCCCCGAGATCCACCGTCGCCCTCGCCTTGGCGAGCAGGTCGCGGTAGGACACGCCCCTCTTTTCCGCCTCCGGCTGCAGTGTTATTACTACAGCTGCGGTCTTCGGGGCGCTGAGCCTAGCCGCGACGTTTCTCTGCCTTTGCCGGCGCCTCTGCCCTCTCTTCCTGGCCTTCTTGGCCGCCTTCCTCCCCTTCTCCCTCTCTCCAGCCACCTGCCATCCGGCTTCGGCCTCAGAAGGCTCAGGAGGCGGTAGGGGAGGTAGCGAAGGCGGCTGCCCCGCAGGCGGCGCTGGCACACTCGCCACCCGCGGAGCCGCCCTGCCCTTCTTTTTCTTCGCCGCCTTGCCCGGCTTCTGAGCCGCCCCTCCCTTGGCCTTGGCCGTGGCCGGCTTTCCGGGGGCCAATGCGGCCGATGCAGTCCCGCCAGTGGGCCGGCCGCTTGGCCCCGGCGCGGGGGCGGCGGCCGCAGCAGCCGCGTATGTGTCCGCCCTCGGGCCCGGGGGCGCCTTGTGTGCCGCCAGGGGGGGTCGCAGGACAATGCCCTCCAGGACGGAGAACCGCGCCTGGAAGGCAGCCAGCTCCTGCCGAACCAGGCTCAGGGCCTGGTTCTCCACCGAGGCGGTCTGGCTTGGGCCCTTCGGGTCGCAAGCGCCTGACTCGCGCAGACCGGCCAGGTCTGCTCGGAGCCTCTCGTTCTCCCTTTGGAGAGACTCCGTGGCATCCGTCAGGCGAGCGACCTCCGCCCGCAATTTCGCCACCTCACCTGGCGAAGGCCCCGTGAACTCGGCCTCCGCTGCCGCCATGACGGAGGCGGTCGCCCCAGGTATGGCCCCCCTTCTGGTCGACGGTAGCTTTTTATAAGCTACCGCCAACAGGGCGGCCTTCACCTCCTTGGCAAACCTGGCTTTGCGCTCCGCCTCGGGGCCAATCTCTGCGCCCGCTTCGGAGCCGCCATCCACGCCCGCCTCGGAGCCGTCGTCCGCGCCCGCCTCAGAGCCGGAGGAGCCCGAACGGGCTTCCTCTTGACTGGCCACCCCCGGGTGGCGTCCCTCATCGGCAGGCCTTGCCGCCTTTTCGGTGGCCGATAGGCCCCTCGCCTTCCCTCTGATCCCGCCACGCTTGCTGGTCGGGATCTTGCGAGCCGAGACCAGCTCGCCTTCGGAGGACGACCCCCGGTCGCCCTCCGGCCTAGCCCGCTTGCGGAAGAACTCGCGGTTCTCCGCAGCGGTCTTGAACCTCCCGGCGCGGTAGCCCTCTGGGCCTCCCGCGCCTGCCTCGCTGGATGCGTTTCCGGGCTCCGACCCCGCATCCTTTTCCTCCCTATCTTTGCCGTTGCCGGCCGTCGTTTTTGTTGTTTTTTTTTCCATGCTGTTCCCACGAGTGTGGGGGATCTAAAAAGTCCACCTGGGCATACCCCCTGTACCCAGGTAAGCCGTATTGGCCACAAACGGTTCGCAGTAGCGACTGATATTCCAAAGGAACCCGTCAGCCATACATCTCCTCGCGCTGCGCCGCCACTTGAGATTCGGGGTTACTTTTTATAGAGGTTTTCTACCTCGCGGTCCGGGCGGTTAAGCCAAGACCCTCGACCCCCGTCAAAAGTCAGAGACATGACCTTGACAGCCTTCGGGGCTACGAGATTGGAGCGGTGGCAGGAAGAGACTTCCTCCTGCCAGCCCGGCGGCAGGGTTAGTGCACACCGAGCCCGCTTCCTCCACGGCGGTAAATCCGCTCCTCCCCTCGTCTTCGACCACTCACCTTCCTCTGTAAGCAGAGGGAGGGGTGGCCGAATCCGTATATAGCCCGGTTCCCCTCACCGACCATCAAAGATGATCGGTGATTGGAACCGTGACCCTTCCTGTTGAAGATTCGCCACCGGCCCCAAGCATCCACCAAAGAAAAAACCCTGGTGGGCACTCGGGGCCGGTGTTGCCCAGGGTGCGCCACGTGGAGGCCCTTCAACATGCACCCCACATGGCGCAGCCTGCTGTTCTTGTGGCGTAATAACACGTGTTGTAATTAACGCGCGAACTCTGCCTTCAGAGTTAAAGAAATAATCTACTCTTTGATCATTTAAAGAAAGTTATTTTTATGGTTCTTAGAATAAAGTAGGTATTCAATAAAATTATGTATTGTAATTCAACATAATTATCGTATCTTGCGTCTGAAGTTGTCCATTTAAAATCAGAAAAAGTTTGAAATAAATCGATGCGGCTTTAACTATGAATAACAATCATATGCAAATCTGGTGATACTGGAGGTAAATAACAATTATACAACAATTACTTGAACAGTGACCTAGTTATGTAAGATATCAGCTGGTCGTGGCGTCTCAACCTCCCACATAAGGTTCATAACAAGGCACAAGCATGTACGTATTAAATAAATAATAAATTAACCTTGGTACATAATAACAACACGACGGCAATTATACTCGACAAATGAATAGTAATGCAAGCGTAATTAAATATAATATAACAATTAGCAGAGAGCGTCAGGCGACACCAACTTGCTCTGGTAATATTCGTATTGCAATTTGCGCTGTATCTACACATAGTGCGGCGGTAACATTCGCTGGAAAATGTTATACAGCATGTACCTCAAAGTTTGAGCAAAGTTAAATTCATTTATAACTATGAAGATGGAAATGGCAGAATCCAAAAGAAACAGGACAGGAGATTGCAATGTGAATATGTCATGAAACGATTTGGAAAAAAGATCAATACACCTTTTATCGGCCGTTTTGTATTTTTTCACTTGTTTCATTGGGCAAACTCTTCGCCGTGATGAATGAACGTTCAAAAAGTTACCAATTTAATATTTCAACAAAGTCGGCGGAAACAATGAAAGTATTTAATTTTTCTTGCATTCAAATTGTAAGAAAAGTATTTGTATCTACTATAAGTGGGATTTTATAAATAATGTCAACGCGCTACCCTAAAATAAAAAGATTACGCTGCTCTAAATATAACATGGATAAGTACGGAGCTGTAAATTAATGAAAAGTTGTTAAAGTATTCAATTTAAGCCGCAACTTTGTTGTAAACTTGTTGTTTATGTCTGCCAATAGGGCCCAGTTTTGCGTGAAGTTAAATAAACATTTGAAAATCGCTGCAACAAGCCACAGGAACGGCGTGGGCGTGCTGCTGTTGTGATATTTATCGCCATTGTATGGGCTCCTCCCTGTACGCAACTATATCCAGCTGGAAATACAATGATAGGGTTTGCTGAATTGCGAATAGTTTCCCGTGGGTAACTAAATCTGTGGAGGAATTCAGTTCAAAGTAAAGTCAGCAGTTTATAAACAACTACGTGTTGCCCGCGATTTGACTTTCATCCTAAATGAACTGGATCAAAATTATCTTACATCCTTCCGGAAGGTTTAAGCTGTCTCCGAAGGTTTAACTGTTAAAACGTAACAGATAAAGTTACTTTCGCATTTATATATGGTTAGTTGAGGTACTTTTTTAAAAGTACATAATTATATTGTTTAGTATTCAATGTTCATTCTTTGTAATAACACTATTATAGATTTCAAAATTAAACCAACAATATTATTTCTCACAATATTGCCTTAGTTATACAATTAAATATACGGCTGTTATGTAAAACGAGTAAATAAGTCGTAGGTATGTACATATGAGCAACCATAGTTGCACGTGCAATGAAACAGTTTTAGTTTGTATCAGGGTTGTTGCGAATATTCGCATCCGCATCCGCAATTGCGGAGCTTCCGCATCGATTTGGACATCTGCATCCGCATTCGCATCCGCAATAATCATTGCGGATGTTCATGCGGATGCAGATGTAGCACAGGTCGTGTTAAGAAAGAAATAGGCGGGGCCCGGCGGCTCATTAACCAATAGGAGCGAAGTTGTCACCAATATCACGCAGGTTTTTATTGACACCACCAGCCAGTGTTCTTAGCGAATAATTGTTCAGTAGCGCGGGTTTAATTTACGAACCTCTGCGTAACAGGCTTGACACCGAAAAGGCGGCAAATATTACTTTTTATTAAATGTAACACTTACTCCAATTTTTAACTTTTATTACTAAATATTTATTAAAAATTACTCTCTTATTATTTTATTGCTTCACAAATATAGTTTCTTAAAAAATATCTTAAGATCCGCATCCGCATCCGCGGATGTGAGCCTTCAAACATCCGCCTCCGCATCCGCATCCGCGGATGTGAAAAAATCGGGATCCGCAACATCCCCGGTTTATCGTTTTGTTGCCGCTCGAGGCACGTTGGGCACAGTTTCTCCCGTAGTGTCGCCTAATTTAGACAGCTGTCCTAAAGTCCAGCATCCTAATTTGGCACTATGCTGTTTTGGAGCATGACTGTGTTACTAATTGGCTTAACGGAATCCCTTGCGACTGGATAAAAGATAGCAAGCTTCTTATTGTCTTACTTCTGGTCCTATTAGGGACCTCCTGCCTGAACAAACTTTGATTGTATGCCAGCAAACAATTGTTAACCAAGAAATAAAGACTTTTTTATAAAGACATTGTTAATGCCAAACAATCGGAACTCAATCAAGAAAAAAACCTTTTTCGAGAACAAATCCCTTTTTAGGGTTCCGTACCAAAAATGGTAAAAAAGGAACCCTTATGGTGCGACTTCGTCTGTCTGTCTGTCTGTCACACCTGCTTATTTCAGCAACTACTTATCTATCGACTTGAAATTTGGAACAGTTATAAAGAATGCTTGTTCAACTTTATTGCAAATGAAAAAAGTCCAAAAATATTTTGATTATGATTGCAAAAGGGGCCGGAGTGGGGGTCCGAAATTTTAAAGTGGGGTTACTAGGTCAAGTGACATATCATATGAAAGGGCTTGATCTGCAAATTTCAAAATATATTTTTATTTTATTTTATGTAAAAATACCATTCCCCCCCCCCTTATCTCCGAAGTTTGTGGGGCGAAAATTCTGAAATATTAGAGTTGATAGGAATTGACCCAAATATGGCACCAAAAATAAAACGATGGTCCTAACTAGTACAGTTTTTTCAAAATCATCAAAATTCCTTCACAAACAAACTTAGTTATGCGGTCCGGATTTTTTCACTTTATACGTCCAAAAATGATACGGAACCCTCGGTGCCCGAGTACGACTCGCACTTGGCCGGTTTTTTTTATAAACGCCTCATAATTTAACCACTGATTAAATTATACAACTACTTGTCATTTGTATGACAATGAATAGAGATGACAATTGACGTAAGAGCTGTTAATTTAATCATCGTATAAAAGTAAGGCCTTTAGTTGTTATGTAGAAGTTAACCATATAAACGTACAACAGTTTGTATATATGCATAAATAACTACACAGCTAATAGATTTCCCTTTTTCAAAATCAATAGTGCGGGTTATGTTTAAGGGTAGACTAGTGTGTTGGTTTATTATAATTATAAATGTAGGTGCTAAAACTCGTAGACAGTGGTTTAAATATATGCGCAACCCATACGTACAACATTTTGACTTACATAATAATGTATGTAGTACATGTTATTAGTATATTCTACACGAGACTTCATTATACTATATTCAACTGGCTTTGAGACAAAACGTAAACAATAGAAGTCTAACCCTACTAAATTTAAAATCACACGATGCACCGTTATTTGTTAATATTTTGGTTCATTTTAACTTGTCAGTATAATAGCAACCTAAGCTGCCATTATTATACTGATAAGTTAAGATGACCCATGAAAATCAATAGTTTACAGTGCAAGGCGCGATTTTGTATTCGGTCGGGTTAGATGTTCATTGTTTATGTTTTGCCTCAAGGGAAGCTGAATATAGTATAGTAAGCAATTGAAATATTGCTTACATAAGAAGTTGAATACATTGAAATTAAAGACATTAATATTTTGATAAATATTTATTTGATAAAGTTCAAAGTCAAAGGCCACTATTCATTTATAAAGTATCCTATACGGAGAATAAATGTTACATCTGACACCAAAAGTGTCCTTATTTCTTAGATTAGGCACAAAATACTTATTTACAAAAGATTCTTTACACTAAGGATGATTTAATGGACAATTTAAGCGCTAACAGACGACGCACGTATAATAACATTTACAATGTCAGGGCAGTCCCTGCGGACAATTCAAGAAGATACAGGCTCATATAAGTTTAAGTTGACCTTGCCTAGATTCTGCTTCGCATTTAGTTTAAGTTATTTCGTAAGGATTGCTTGGGATTTAGAAGTTTTATTTTCTCCGTTTATCCGACGACAAAGAAACTGGATTACATGAAGCAGGTAGGTACTTAGTTTCAGTCATAAGGATTTGTAGAAGGCTCTTCTTTTTTACGTATATTATTTATCCTGGATTTGTTTGAGTTACTTGTGACAGGGTCTCAGGGTCGATGTATTACCTACTACTAAGCCAGACCAATGGAGTTATTGGTCTGGCTTAAAGATAAACCAAACTACATGGTTATTATTCTATCAAGATAGAATAATAACCATGTAGGTAGTTTGTTTTATCTTTTATAATTATGTAAGTGACATATTTATTATTACTTACTAAACTTTTACAAAAAATCGTACTAAAACCAAGTCCCACAAAACTGTTTTCACAGTTTGTCTGTAGGAACAAGACATATTCATTTGTAACGTATAAAAAGTATATACTTGAATCTCAAATAAGTTAAGTAGCAAAAAAGCAGTCTTATAAGAAATATGTTACGTTTTAATTGCAACGAAATAAGCTTCGCGGGTAGGTACAAGCTATAGTAGTAGTTTAATACTTGTAGTTTCTATCTCATGGGAAAAAGGCGCGAGTAAAACAAGCTTTGTCCTGACTAAACTTAAAAAAAAATTGATCATAACATTCATAATAAACAAAACGTAATTCTAGAACTAATTTTATTTAAAAAACAATTTTTCATCCCACTATCTCGGAAAGAGTATTTTTGATCTTCGATATCTGAGTGCAAAAGCCGTTTTTATCCGCTAGAGGTTAAAGTAAATTCTCTTCGATATCTGAGTGCAAAAGCCGTTTTTATTCTCTAGAGGATAAAGTAAACTGAATTTAGAACATCGTACGTTAGACTAAGTTTGTGTTTTTTTTTTAATTAGTTCCTGACGGAACAGGCTAAGGTCTGAGACCATGCTGCCTAGTCATTAGTTAGCATTTTTAGGCGTCTGCTAAGTCATTAGTATATATCCATAGGTAAAGCACTAAGTTTGTGAATTTAAAACATCATTAAACCTATTTACTTCTACCTCTATGTTGCTGAATTTATAATAAAACCTTTTTTCCTCGCTGAGGTGGGATGAAAAGTTACGTGTTGCACTCGAGTGCAAAGATTTTTCACCTCCTGCTCTTTTGATTCCCTCGCTAACGCTCAGGATTCTAATTTTGGAATCACTCACTGCGCTCGTGATTCAATTTTAGAATCCTTCGCTTGCTCGGTCATCAAAATTGAGCACGCGGTTAAAAAGCAACTTTGCACTCTTGTATAACAAATAACTATTAAAACATGCATTTAACAAGGTTGTAACGGTACTATAATAATGACTATACTATAATATTGCGATGGTATCACGAATAGCAAGCTTTACAACCATACTTGATTATTGCAACAACAGTGATTTGCATTAAAACTTTCACGCTTTCAAGTTTAGCTCCTTGCCTTTATGCAAAATACTTTCTAAAGTTATATTTTTCAAAAATATTTAACAAGGAGAGAAAATTTTCGAAACAAAATACATATTTTTAAAGATGATATTTTTACCGCACCGTGTTATATCGAAAAACTCTTGGGATTTCAAAAATAGAACGCCATTTTATACCGTTCGTTGTGCTCTAAGTAGCAGAAATGCTCGGCGACTGGTTTGAGTTTATCCAGATACCTACGCCAAATCTTGAGCTTTGTTGGGGAGTAGGAGCCTTAGATAAAATGCACTTTTGTACGGTTAAAGGCACTTTAATGGCGGACACACACAGATAGGTAGTAGGTATTTCCATTAGCTTCAATTCGTGGTGACCCGCACGGTGGCTAGATTACTACTATATATTTAAATGCGACGATGCGCTTAGTGACGCGCTAGTGATGTGAGCGTCTACAATCTACTAATAAAGTAATAATAATTAGTGAATTTAGTGTTGGGATTCCAACAAGCTTTGCTGTTTCAAGAAAATGATTTCTAGGAATTGATATTAAAAAAAAAATGCTTGAAACTTGGACATGCATTTTTCCGTTAACAAAGTTAATAAACGTCAGCTTTAAAAAGTTTTACTTTTGCTAGGCTTATATTATGGTACTTATAACAGATAAAAATGTGGTTTTATGGGTAGATTATATTTTGGATATAGAAACACTGGCATATAAATATTTAGGCGTGAGCAAACTAAAATGAAATTTATTTGAAGATAAATTAAAGTACGTAAGTAAAATAGGCTTTGAGCAAGATAAATCTGTCGGTACCGTTTAAAGACGGTATAGGAACGGCCCTAGTAATTTTCTACGAAAAGGTGTTGCGTGGTCTTTTGTGTCAGACAAGATAATACTTACTCAGTGTGAAGATAGCCTTAACTGCGATTACGGGTTCAATGTGTTAAAGTAGTAGTATGTGTAATTTAGAGTGCGACAAAACCTTTTAATAACAAAAAAGTTAAAGAGGGACTATTTGTCACATTTTTATGATGTCGGTAAGATAATTTGGAATGCTATATATACGTAAAATTGTCATGATAAATGTGCGTTGGAATGATTAGACAGAAGCGACGCTGATAAATGGCATTGTGAGGACGCTGAACATCTGTTATTCACAAGAATAAGATAAATACGGAATGTTTTTGTTACACGAAGGCTCGCCACTTTAGGGACTCATTGGACAGATAAAGGTTGCCTTGTATTGTTTGGGACTAGGTACATGTGTAGATTTATGTAGAAACTAATATAAGAACAGTTCGAGGCCAGGACCCTTTAAACCTTTTTCCATTATATAAAACATACAAAATTTTATCATAAAGTTATTACAATGAACCAGAATGGCATTGAAGCGACAGTTGTTTAATATTGACGCAGGACAGATTTACTTAATCGAGTTTAACTCGGAGCTATTGTCTCTCTTTGTTCTCGTTCCAAATGCGTAATATCTCGACTAAAAAATCAAAATATCTCGAATTTCTTTTATTATTTTTAGATTTTTGTATGTTTTGTTCAAAACTAGTCTCATTGAAATCAAGAATGGACTATTCGTGATTTTATTTAATGCCAACAATTTTAATATTTAGGAAATAGAAAATAAAAATAATCTAACTCTACTGTGGGTACATAACTTTATTGTTTAAGGAATAATAAATATTGCACATTTATTATTCCTTAAACAATATAGGTATTCCTTAAACAATAAATAAAAACAATAAATTTACCGTTTACCGTCTTATTTGGATAACATGCTCGGACGTCTATTCATTAGAAAACTGCAGTAGAAAAAGATCTAAATTCATGAAAAAAAAAATATTTGTAAACTATTGTGCACAAAAAACTTTATATCAAGTAGTTAATTTATCGAGTCAACTTTCGCGTCCGTAGTATCAGTTCTTAGCTCGGTGAACGCAAAACCTCTAGTAGTATTCTTATTAAAACAATGGCAGTAGTGTAGTGTCCTCGTTAACGAAGCGGATCTGATGAAACTTGAAAAAGAAGCAGCATTAGCCGATATTGTCCGTGGCTATTTACAAGAATTTTCTTATGCAATATCTTCGCTCTACTTTATAAAATATTCCCTTGAGGAATAAAAATAATTTTAGACAAAACTGCGAGGGTAACGTTTGAAAATATGGTTTGAACTTGGATAATATATTGTCGTATTGATATCAGTTATAGGTAGGTACGTGAAATGAAACGCTGACGGTTATTGTTTTAGAGCTACTACATGGTATCATCATCTGACATCTGAAGCATAATAATATAAATCAATCAAAAAATTGTTTTGTGACAAGCCAGCGACTCCGTCCACGTCGACTTTAGTATCCTATGGGAATTTAAAAAATTGATTTTTGTCTACATTACTACAATTATTCTTTGTCTACATCATGAAGGGAACCTCTGTGTAGTTTTTCAGCTTTCTATGTCCAAAGGTTTGGGCTGGGCATTGATGAGTCAGTCAGTGAGTGAGTCAGGACTTTTCTTTTTATTAACCGACTTCAAAAAAGGAGGTTCTGTATTCGTCCCGTATGTATGTATGTATGTAAGTATGTATGTTTGTATGTGCGCGATTTTCTCAAAAACAACTGCTTCGATTTGGGTGGGGTTTTCATTAACGTAATCTACATACTTTCAGGAAGGTTTTAGTATATAATACATTATGTAATCATTCCTATGTACAAAGTTATATGCATAAATGTACACACTCCGTAGAAGATTTATTGTTGAACGAATTCGTGAAAGTAATCTAACACGGGATAAAGAACTAAAAAGGGAAAAAAAAAAACTTTTTTAACAAAAAATAACTGACTTCAAAAATCCACTACAAAGAAAATAATAATTTTGGTTTCGGAAGTCGGTGGCAAAAAAAAGCAAACAAAAACCAAAGCCACCGACTTCCGAAACCAAAATTATTATTTTCTTTGTAGTGGATTTTTGAAGTCGGTTATTTTTTGATCAAAAAGTTTTTTTATAGAGTAATTTTTTAACCAGCTAATAAACGGTGTTTTGTTAGAGTATATATATATTATTTTTTTTCTTTTTTTTTTTTAAGCTAACGTTGCCCCACACTAGGATTTCTCCTGTGTCGTGGGTGCGTTTACAAACACAAATTTCACATACACAAACAGCCAGACCTATGTGCAATGCGGGAATCGAACCCGCGACACGTTCCGCAGCAGCCAATTTCTCAGCCACTGCGACAACCGTGCGGTCATATTGATATACTATAGCTTGCGCCCGCGGCTTTGCCCGCTTTTTTCGGAATATAGCCTATGTACCATTGTACCTATTATTCTAATGTATAAGCTGTATTACTGTAAAGTTTTATCAAAATCTGTTCAGCAGTTTTTGCGTGAAAGAGGAACAAACATCTATCCATCCATCCTAACAAACTTTTCCGTTTATTTTATAGGATTCATTAACAGCAAAAAGTGGTATGTAGGTTTGGTTAGTGGTCATGAATTCACGCTATTGCTGAAATAGCGCGTGTTTATATTTCTGAAAATAGAAAAATAAAAAACTTATCAATAATAGTTAAAACTGCCTTCAAAAAGATCACAATAATGCATAATGTTGTGTGAAATAGGTATGTACTCGTAGTTTCGGAAGTCAATACTTTGATTTTTGATTTTGGATGGAAGAAGAGAAATGCTAACCTTTTTTTTCTATTGTGTAACCCATACCTGATGTGACCTAATTCATTTCTATACTATATGTGTTTAAAGTATTACTTGAGTAGGCATAATTATCTCAACCTTAATATTAACTTCGATTAATGTCACGTCATTCTATTATCAGGTATTAATCTACTTTATACACATACGTTGTAGGTATTACTTGACAAAGTAAGTGAATGCCATAAATAACTTTGTCCATACTTATTGATTTTGCACGTCGCGGCCTCTTTCTGTGTCGTTGTCATATTGATATAGCACAGTATTATAGGTATCTAAAGAAAAAAAACACTCAAGAGAAGTCGGCTCGTGGAATTAGGGTTCCGTACAAAAACAACAATAATATAGGTACGTACAGGTTAAAATGTTAAAGTAAAGTTTCTACCTACTTTTAATAAAAATATTTTTTACTACAACTACTTTTTCCTGCAATTATTACATGTTCCTGCAGTTTTCCTTTAACCTAAGGTTTAAAATCAACCCTATTAAATTAAAAGAGTTTGGTTAAAACATCTAGGAGAACGGGGGAAATGGTAATTTTTTGCACATTTTTAGCTATATCACCATTGAGCTTAAAATTGTAACAGAAATATTTTTAGAATCCTTCAGTTTCAAATGATACCCCACAGGATATGTCAATTTAAACTTTTTCATTGATCTAGATAGCCAAATTTCAAGTTTCTACGTCACTTAGGTTTCGAGAAAAACCTCTGTGATAGGCGGACGGATACGGGAGTGATCTTATATGTTTCCGTTTTTCTTTTAAGGTACGGAACCCTAAAAACCATTTGTAGGACAAATTGCGCGACACGCTAGAACACGCCGTTACATAGATTACCATAGTAAGTACCTACTGGGGAAGATTTTTTTTATTCTATTGTTCTGAGAAGACGGGAGAGTAATAAATAGTTCTTCCATTAGGAGAATTGCGACGCTGATTGACTAGAGATGTGATCGCCGATCGGAGCCTCCAATCTTTTAGTCAATTTTGTATTATTAAAAAGCTGTTTTCATAAAATGAATTCGTCTTGGAGAAAATAGAAAATTGGATAAATTATAAGTGAATATTGTAGAGATGAGTGAGCTGAGGCTCTAACACGAATAATTTTGACGTTACGTATCATAAACGTAAGTGAATTTTGAATTCAAAATACAACAGGCCTATTTTTTTTTGTGTATCTTAGTATAACTTGCACACTTTGCTACACATAGATATAATATGAATAAACTATACAATTTCTATGAAATATTGTGTAGCAAACGCCTTGTACAAAATAACGGTTTAGGTACTTACATGCAAAAACAAAAATAGAAACCGAAATGTCTATTATATAATTCAGTAACAGGATCAGAGACAATAGTCAGTGGAGCGTAAGTCGCAGTGGTGAAGGGTTGACACCCAATGTGTCCAGTTTGTGCGCGGTTAGTTCAGCTCAACGTGACACACGTCGGTACCTATCGTCGCTCGGTCTGAGCATTACACGCTCGGGCTCGTGCAGTTTTATTATAGAATTGTCTTCATTCACATTTAAGTTAAAAATGAATAGTTCAAATTATTTGTTGCCTGAATCTTGACAGAGATAGTTTTAGTATTTAATTTTAATAGCGCTGATCGTGGTTAAAAAATATCTAGTCACTTATTTTGGGTTAATTTTAGGTCAATTTACTAAAAGGTTCACATAAACAGTCCATAAACTACTATCTACCTGTTCGTTTATTACTTCTAAAGTAACCGAGAGTCATTAAGTGAGGGTAGAATCACGGCACAACTTGTTCTTAATAATTCAAACATAAGTTACGGCTCTTGAAGACGTCATTGGCGTCTTGGGCACGATTACTTAGACTACTTAATACGATGCCGGCTTAAAGGGTTAATAGTAATTACAGCTTTTAATTGTTTTTCCTCATCAAGTTAAACAAAGTTTGTTTTTTATCCGTCTACTTTGCTTAATGGATGTTTTGGTAGTGGAATGGTTTTATCAATTGAAGGTCTGGCAATTGGCTTCTCGTAAACTTTTAAAGGCTAAAGTGTTAATTGGGCTATGTCGAATTACAGGGTTAAAAGAAATGGAAGCCGTATTTTCCTCGATAGGATTTTAGTTTTTATTTGTTCGTAACGAAATAGGGAAGCAAAATATTTGCTGCGTCAACATGGTGTGTGTATCTGTATGTTACATCGCATTTTTGGAAGTCCTCTTATGTTATATATGTGTTTTACTCCGAATGGAAGAGTGCAAAGTGTTTTGTTATTAACCCTTTCCATAATTGCAATCGATGTTCATGAATGCTCGGATTTTAGTTTATTCTTGTTCATTGTAGTGCTGGCCGTAATTATGAATGAAACGTCATAATCAGCGCTAACAGCTTTTGATGTAGCCGAAAGCATAATAAATAAATATTTATATTTTTTTCATAGAAACGAAGAATATGTGGTGTTGGGCAAACACAATAGCTTCTAAAAAAAATCTGAAAATTAGAATCATACATTTTTTAAAGCCTCAATACGATTTTTCACCGAAATACATGGCAACCGTCAAAATCACAGAAAAATTTTTTTGCTCCGTTAATTTTTTTGAGTAGTTTATTATCTGCCTACGTTGGTTAAAGCCAAGCTAACAGTTTTATTCTTCATTATTGAAACCAGATAAATTTACGTGGACCCCCACTTACAACTTGTGAACCCTCATTTTTTTCACGCCAACGTAGACACCCGTCGAATCTCCCGTGGACCATTTTGGGAATCACTGGTCTACATTATACAAAAATGCAAATATTGCCATAATGTCAACGCATATAGCTAGGAGATTGGTAATCGTAGTATGCTATGAGAATTTTGCTAAAATTCTCTAAGATCTTTTAACAGTCCTATACAAAAGTTGAAAGAGAAATATTATTTTCAAAAATATATATTATAATTTTATAATCTTAAAATGTTTGTTTTCTGCGAAAGAAAATAACTGGTGTCGGCCATAGAATTGTCTGGCTGACACGCAAGGGATTCGTAACTTGTCAATTAGTATAAAATTCTACCAAGGATACAAATAATGGCAGCAAAAATAAGCCACAACAAAGAAAAAATATACAGGGTGGCAGGTTAGACAGTGGAAATATTTTAAGAGGTCATTGTACTCATCATTATGAACAACTTTTACTATGGGACCAACTCTGAAATCGCGAAAAAAAAAAACAGCTGTTCCATACATTTATGTTCACATAGCTCAACAAAATGTATGTTCAAAGTGAATAAATAAATAAATGTCCCTGTGGCAGTGATGTCGACAGGCTAGGACATCACGGACTGTCATGCCAAAAAAGTGCAGGCCGCTTCTCGAGACATGCCGCACTTAACGACATCATACGCCGGTCCCTTGCCACCGTAAACGTGCCAAGTCTACTTGAGCCGACTGGTATTGCAAGAGACGATGGCAAGAGACCGGATGGTATGAGTTTCATTCCATGGAAGGTGGGCCGGGTGCTGGTATGGGATGCAACCTGTTCAGACACGCTGGCCCCTTCCCATCTACATGGAACCAGCATCAGAGCTGGTGCGGCTTGTGAAGTGGCTGAAAAAGGTAAAGTATCAAAATACAGGGGTCTAGGCTCCGAGTATGATTTTGTCCCATTCGGTGTCGAGACCCTTGGTCCGTGGGGTCCTACCGCTATAAGGCTTTTTAATGAAATTACGAAAAGGTTGGTCGACGTCACAGGAGACCGAAGAGCTGGCAGCTACCTCGGACAAAGAATTAGTCTAGCTATTCAAAGGGGGAACGCTGCCAGTATCTTCGGAACCTTGCCTAAAGGGACTCCTTTTAATAATATATTTTAGTTAAATAAATAAATAATTTTATAGACCTTAATATGTACCTTTATAATAAATATGTTCAAAGTTGTTAAAGTTGTTAAAAGTTGTTCATAATGATGAGTACAATGACCCCTTAAAATATTTCCACTGTTTAACCTGCCACCCTGTATATCTAATAAGACCAAGAAGATTAAATACTATTCTTGAATAGGACGTTCGATGAATTCTGTAGTAATTTTGACATTTAAAAAGCAGAGACAAAAATTTTAGATTTGGCGGGAAGTCTTTTTTTATTCTTGCTACTTTAATATAAAATTAGTTAGTTAGTATTACATTGGCAGATAGCAGAAATAAAAAAAAAGTTGTAATACCAATGTACTGTGGTGATTAAGTTACCGTATAAAAAGTATTTTGTGAATTTAAATCGATTTCAAATAAACATCCCCCTATTCATGGTTCTAAGAAGTTATAAAACCGAATAAAGAACCATAATCTGCTGAATCAGCAGTTCAAGGTTAGAAAGTTTTATACAGGGTGGCAGGTTAGACAGTGGAAATATTTTAAGGGGTCATTGTACTCATCATTATGAACAACTTTCACTATGGGACCAACCCTGAAATCGCGAAAATACAATCAGCTGTTCCATACATTTTGTTGAGTAATGTGAACATAAATGTATGGAACAGCTGATTTTTATGATTCACGATTGCAGGGTTGGTCCCATAGTAAAGGTTGTTCATAATGATGAGTACATTGACCTCTATAAATATTTGCACTGTCTAACCTGCCACCGTGTATAGGTTAGTAAGAAAATAAAGACACAAAAAGTAATTTTGTGGAATTTCTATAGTATTATGAAGAGTAACACGTATTTAAAATGGCTTTAAGTGTACCTAAATCATGACACCCCTAGGACCAAGTCGTGGTAGATTCTACTATTGGCTAGACAGCCGTAGGTGTTTGTGAATAAGCGTGGAAGGGTCAGCGCGGCTCAAAGTGGCTTTGTTAAATTGATTTTACGTGTATTGCGGACTTTGTTGGTCCGCACGCTCTTGTGTCGGTTCTCAGTGATTGTGCCCCGGGAATGTAACAACTACTTGGGATTTACTAAGCAATGTTTTGTTTTTCCGATTTATTTATAATTTGTTAAATCCGCTTTCAGATAAAACGCACTCCTCTTAGAGGAAAACACATCAAGTTGCTATTTGAAAGCTCTGTGTGGCTCGGGCAGTTTCTATTAAATGAAAAGGGTCAGTGACACGGTTCACATTTGATTTTCAATAAAAGTTTGGGTTACATAATCCTTTTACTTTGACCTTTAGCAAATTATCTTTTACCCTCGAACTGTTACATTTATAAATAGGTATTTACGTCCAAGGGAAACCGAAATGTTTAAGTAAGGAGTACTATTAATAGCACGCTCAGGTTCGGACGGACACTTGTTTATTTAGTCCCTGCGATATAAAACGGTGTATTGATGTTAACATGGACACCTTTTGGTTTAGGACAACGTAATAGAGATTGTAACAGGTTGCTAAGCTATTAACCTTGTTTAGTTCAGTAACTTTTGACATTTTCAAAACTCACTACGTATTTTGTTTATAGTGTACCTATGTAAGTAATATTGTTTTTTAGGGTTCCGTAGCTAAATGGCAAAAACGGAATCCTTATAATTTCGTCCTGTCCGTCTATCCGTCTGTCCGTCTGTCCATATGTCACAGCCATTTTACTCGGAGGCTATTGGCACTTTAATGATGAAACTTCGCAGGAAGATGTGTAGTAAAATTACGAAAAAAAATAATTTTGGAGGTGTTTTCTCCATACACGAAATTAAGGAATGAAATAAAATAAAAAAACCGGCCAAGTGCGAGTCGTACTCGCGCACCGAGCGTTCCGTTTCATATTTGGACGTATAAAGTGAAAAAATCCGGACCGCATAACTAAGTTTGTTCGTGAAGGAATTTTGATGATTTTGAAAAAACTGTACTAGTTAGGAACATCGTTTTATTTTTGGTGCCATATTTGGGTCAATTCCTATCAACCCTAATTATTTCAGATTTTTCGCCCTGCAAACTTCGGAGATAAAGGGGGGGGAATGGTATTTTTTTGGACATTTTTCATCATATGTCGTAAACTGTGAGACATAAAATAAAATGAAAATATATTTTGAAATGTGCAGATCAAGCCCTTTCATATGATATGTCACTTGACCTAGTAACCCCACTTTAAAATTTAGGAACCCCACACCGGCCCTTTTTGCAATGAAAATAAAAATATTTTTGGACTTTTTTCACTTGCAATAAAGTTGAACAAGCATTCTTTATAACTGTTCTAAATTTCAAGTCGATAGCATAAGTAGTTGCTGAAATAAGCAGGTGTGACAGACAGACAGACAGACAGACAGACGAAGTCGCACCATAAGGGTTCCTTTTTTACCATTTTGGTACGGAACCCTAAAAATCATCAGGGGGTATCGTTGGATAGGTCTTTGAAGGTTTTTAACTGTGATTTTTAAGTAACATTTTTATTTAGGTGAATATTTGGTGACATTATTATGCACTTCTAAAGTCGTAAAAAGTGTTTTCCCTTCTCATATTTTTCACCTAGGGGCTGAAAATTTAAGAAAAAATTTAATTAAAAAAAACCGGCCAAGTGCGAGTCGTACTCGCGCACCGAGGGTTCCGTATCAGTTTTGGACGTATAAAGTGAAAAAAACCGGACCGCAAAACTAAGTTTGCTTGTGAAAGAATTTTGATGATTTTAAAAAAACTGTACTAGTTAGGAACATCGTTTTATTTTTGGTGCCATATTTGGGTCAATTCCTATCAACTCTAATTATTTCAGATTTTTCACTCCGCAAACTTCGGAGATAAGGGGGGGGGGAATGGTATTTTTTCAGACATTTTTCAACATGTGTCGAAAACTGTGAGACATAAAATTAAATAAAAATATATTTTGAAATGTGCAAATCAAGCCCGTTCATATGATATGTCATTTGACCTAGTAACCCCACTTTGAAATTTTGGACCCCCACTCCGGCCCCTTTTGCAATGAAAATAAAAATATTTTTTTAATTTTTTCATATGCAATAAAGTTGGACAAGCATTTTTTATAACTGTTCCAAATTTCAAGTCGATAGCATTAGTAGTTGCTGAAATAAGCAGGTGTGACAGACAGACAGACAGACGAAGTCGCACTATAAGGGTTCCTTTTTACCATTTTGGTACGGAACCCTAAAAACAATGTAAATGAAAATTGGTTTGAATAAAATATGTTGTGTAGTTTAAGAGATATTGGGTTTACTGTTATCCAACCGCAAGAAAAACTTTGTATTTCAAAATAATATTATGAAATACGAATCGCTATAAAATACAAATTATTTTTGCGGTCGGAAACCGCATACTCTTTGCTACGGAACCTTACAGTGTACGTGGTCCGACGTGCACTTGGCCGATTTTTCTTAAGATAAAGATATATACTAACCCTTAAAAAAATTAACAACTTGTACCGATGCTAAGCAAACTGAATAAAATTAAGGTAGAGATAGCGTTGTATTAAGCTTTGGTATTAAGGTATCCTTACGTATAAAACCTCACATAAAATTAAGATCCAACTTTCTAATATCGTATCTCAACTTGCACAAGCGACTTTCCATTTAATTTTATGAGATACTCTGTATAATATAGTAATTCCGGACATAGGGTCTATAAGATGAGGTCGCCTAGTTAATCTAGTTTGTGCGGTGAGGCGGGCGCTCGGGGGGCTCACGCCGGAGGGTGCTCGACGCGAGAGCAGGCCTAGCACAAATAGCCTCACATTTCTTCCCACAAGCCACTCGAGCCGACAGCCGATATCGACCGAAACTCACCACCTTTATGAGACAAGCATCGGAAAACCTTGTCACCATGTCCGTGCGCTAAATTAGGGACATACGTCACGCGCGATATTTTTCCAATTATTCAAACTATTGTGTGCTGAGTTGTGTGTGTCATGTGCAGTTGTAATTTATACAGTCACAATTTTTTTTAACGTGTGCAATATTTTAAATGAAATTTCAAAAGGCATTATTTAAGCGATAAACGTGTCTATCCGTACATGTCTATTCATACAGTACCAAGGATTACCAGCTACAATAGGGGCGGTCGCGGGCGGCCGGCGCGCCGCGGTTGGATGGAATTATGTAAACGGCCGTTGGTTTTGAGATTTGATTAATGACACTTCATTTAGAACAGCTATTTCGCGGAATTCTAATGATATAGAAACTGGTAAGCGAAGAAATTTGAGAATAAATTGTATTAAATTAACTGTGGAGGCACAGCTTAATACAATTTGTATCCCAATTTCATTTTAGTCTTACGAGACTCCGCAGTAAAATTCTGTTGTTGAAATCTAACTTTAGTTAATTGGAATCTTTTCAAAGAACCTAGATGCGATGATTTCTAAAGAATCGTCCTATGAAAACAGAGACAATCACATAATTATATTTATTTTAAAAGATGCAATGATTTGGTAACAATTTATATAGAAGTTTTGTCAAAGAAAAAAAAAAATAATGAGCTCTCGATGACTAAACGTTTATTATTTTATGAGAATTTCGTGAAACTTCTCGTTTGTGTAAAATATTTTGTAACCAGTAACGCTAGAGTTTTAGACGGAGCAAACTTTGTTGTTAAGAATTCTGGTAATATATTGATTAGTACCCGGAGGAATTTCTTTCAAGCTTATCTTAGATTAGAAGTAAATTCCATTGAGTAAATGCAAAGAATCTCTTTGCTGTAGACTGCTTAAAATGATGCTGTTGACTGCTTAAAATTATGCATTATGAGACGTCACATTAATTGCCTAGGTTGGCAACAAAATATTATAATGGGTATTTTGAGGACAGACGTACCTTTGTAATAATAAAATCATTATTTTGGTATAGATTGTCTAATTAAAAATTGCACGTCCCTCCACTAACTTTTCTATACAAATAAGTCAAATGTGTACCTACGTGATAAGCAGCGGTCACTTGTGCAGTCTGAAATGAGATGGACTCTATACGTTTCATCAATATCGGTCAATATGATAAAAAAATGTGCAGCATTTTTCTTTCTAAATTCTCTACTGAAAAGTAACCAGTTTGCAGATGACATTTTGCACCAGTCGATAATTACCGTTCATATATGGTTACGTCAAGCAGTAACCGATGCGGTTGTTGCGGAAAGCTTAAAGCTGCCGAGGTTTAGCGCTTTGGCGTCCATTAAGATCCCGTCGACAGTAAAAGTTAAACTGGGAGACGCTTTGAATTTTCATCTGAATTTGCAATGCAAATGTACGTAGAAATTGTCGTAGATTTTTGAAAATGTTATATTTCTGTTCATAACTTTATCGTGCTCTCAAAGGTACGAAGATTTGACTGCTTTTTCAATTCGCATTTAGATTTGTGCGTAGAATTTGAACTAGGTAACTTGTAATTCGTTGCGCATTTTGGATAAAAAAATATGTCTGTTTTCATCATATCTTGCATTCCATCAGCTTTGTCATATATACATTTTAGCAAGGAACACAACGATCCCAAAGCTTTTTATCACCACTTAAATGATTTAACCGATCTATGATGTTACTCAGTAGTTAGTCCAAATGTTCCGTCTGCGGAAGTAATCGACGTGGAGTTGATCAGAGGAGCGTGTCGGGGCTGGAAGACGAGCGTGTGCCCGTTAAAGCTCTGCGGCGGACGGCTGGTCGTGATTGATGACGCCAATTCGCCACTTGTCCAGCTCCGGACCGTGCACGCCGCTCTCGCTTCACCGTCGTTATGCGACTTGGCACGCTCCATTCCGTCTAATTGGACATTTTTTACTTGAAATATGATAGTGATTTTTGATAGTTTTTGCGTAGAGTGAATTAGTTACTTGAACTTTTTAATTTATTTGCGCTGAGCAGTTATTTCCATTTAGAGGTACATACTTTTTCAATATACTTATACTATCCCACTGCTAAGCAACGGTCTCCGACATAGACTTCCACTACTCAAATACTTTTGCCATAAAATTAGTGTTGGTACCTACTATAACTACAGATTTCAATCTAGTTTTATTTATTCCTAGATATAGGTAACTATGGCATCGTAAAGTAAGTAGCTACCTACTAAGACTTGATTCTATTTAAAGTTGGAGCAAAGGGTGTATTATCAAAAAATATAAGTAAGTTATTCGGATTTCCTTTGGACAGACATAATTGACAACACTGTGTTAAGGTTTACGCACACATCACACTTTAATGACCACACATCATTTTTCACACATGCTTTCTCACCGTCATCCACTGGTCCAGGGTAAGACACTTGACTTTCTTGTTGTGGTTTATTGTTAATTATTAATATTTTTATTTTTGTGAATTTTAAATATGTCAAAGCCACGTTCAGCTTATCTTATTGTCAGTTGTTTTCATTTTTAGTTTAAATGATTACAAATTAACAAAGAGTTCAAAATCTTCTCTAGTGCATTTTTTTCGGCGCATCAAATACCGCCAATGAAGGCTTGCGCTTGGAAAGATCGTATAGCGTTACCGAATGCGTTTTTATATTGACTTGAATTCCTAGCCCAGAAAACACTAAATCTCAGCTTTTAGTTTCATATCCGGTAGGAATGGATATAAAAAAATTATTTGAAAATGATGGTTACGAAACACTTTCAAATAAATTAAACTATTTATGTAAATTAATTAACACTTTGTCAACACTTGTGCGGCGCGGGGGTTTAGATAGGTAATCCAACTTTGCGCATTGAAACTTTCGGAAATAAATTTGTACACCAATTACATACTTATGCGTGTTAGGAGATCGCACCACGTAGGTATTCTCGTTAAATTTTGAACTGTTTTACCAGCCTATATGTTACGGGGAAATAACAAAATGTTTTCAATAGCCCTGAGGGTAAAAACAAGAAGGTATGTATACCTTTGCGTTTAAAAATTGATTGCTGTATTAAAATTATATGAAAAGAAAAATATTTTCTTTTGTATCGCGCACCTCTCTCACGAAATTTCCTAAAGTAACTAATATTTTTGATATCGCTTATAACGTTTATGCATCGGTTGAGTAGGCAGGCGATCGATCACAAGTGATCCCGGGAGCGTGGGCTAGGTAATCGGCGTGTTATCTTGAGCGCAGCGTGACACCCAGGGCTCGATCACGCTTAAAAAGATTAACATATTACCCGCAGATTGATGCCGACACTTTCGAAAATGGAACGTCGAGATTTTAGTGCTCCACAATATGCAATTAATAACAGTATATCAGCTATCCAATAAGAGAGCTCGTTCAGTCTTTAAAATTGGCTATTAGGTACTGAAATGAAGTAAGCACGTCCTTCGGTCTAGATAGGGTATTAAAAAACTTTAATAAGCTTTTCTTTTATGAGCGATTGTGAGATGCCTTGTAAACAGTTTGAACCTTATTTATTTTTATTACAAAAGTACATAAGCACACGTCTTTTTCTTATAGGTAGGCAGAACCCTACGTGGCATTTTTGCACACTCCCTTTAGTCCTTATATTGTGTTGAAAGCCCCATTTTGATTATAGGAAAAATTTAATTTTCCGCTATTATTTTTGTATGAAAGCACATTACCTCTTGTTCCCGAGGATAATAGGTGTCATTTAAAAGATTTTATTGAGTAATTTTCACCATAACAACATATTGCGTTTGTTGATTATAACATTCGTAATGGTTTTGTTAATGCTGGTGACTTTTGAAAGATTCATAATGGTGCTGTTAATGTTCATAGTATAGCTGTTATGAATTTTAAATGCTCGTACCCATTTCAGAGGATGACTTTTAATATGCAATTTTGGCTTTAATGATACTGAAAATATACTGATATTTATTAATATTTCGCATTGAAAGGTCAGCGGAGACATGGTATCAATAGGCGTGCAACAAAATACTGGTCGCTCACAAAGCTTCTGCACGTCACGCGGCTGATTGATGGTGTCCCCCCCTCACTAGCCGCGCTCGTTGTGGCCCACTTGCGCAACAGAATGCGCCCGTAAATACCACCGCTGTGCTACCAATAAACGTCTGCTTTCATATAATTGATGTCCGTCGTGTAGCCTTCGCGTGATGTGATACTGATCCCATATGGGATTGCAAGATTTGTTTAGAATTTACGATTTCAAATCGCTAGATATTTCAACTGATAAACGCCTGGACTGTTAGTATAGCAGTTTTACGATTCTAGGGTGACTATAACTTACTAATCGTGATTCTTACAATGTGTGAGAGAAAATACTTATTACAACACTTTAATTGTATGCGTGGAGTGATTTTATTGAACTGGGACTCGCCAATGACGAAGACCAATTTGTGTGTATTACGTCTATAGAGTTACGTAACATTCGAATAGAGTAAACAATAAAAAATGCTACCTTACAAACTAAACCACTAACGAATTGAACGACACAACACAGTCCATTTATATGTACGACGTAAACACTTGAGCTTGTAAGACCCCATTGAATTGTGTTCACGTTTAATTGCAATGAAAATCAGTCTTTGGTTACATAAATGAAGCGGAAGTGAACGTCTGCACGGGTCCCGTTCGCGGTGCGCGGTGCTCGGGTGGAGCGGTGGAGCCGGCACGGAAACGGCAAATTTCGTTTAGAAATTCGACGTTGTTGTCGTGTTTATGTTACATTAAATTACAAACGTCGGGTTAGGTCTGTTAGGTAAACATTTTACGTTACCTACTCCATTGTCCGCGGACCGGCTTACTCCGCTCATATTTGATTAAAATGGAGATTTCATGAAAATTTGCTTCTGTATATTATAGCCGCGTGCTAAGTACCTTTAAACAAGTAATTTTATTTTACCATTGCTTACTCATTTTTAACAGAGCGTTATTTTATTGTTACAGGTTGAGCAAATGGTTAACCTTTGAAAAAGTATTGGTTGTACAACAAAACAATGATTCGGGTAAGTGTTTTTACAGTTTTTGTAGTGAAACAGTGGTACACAAAGAGAGTGCGTAACAATATGTAATGTCAGTGTGCGAGGGCGCGTGAGAAGGGAGTGTGATGAGCTGGAGGCGCGTGGGGCGGTGCGCGTGCGCGAGTGCGCTGCGGGCCGCGTGATGCGCAGCGGCGCGCGCGTAGCCGGCGGCGCGTGGCCCGCGCCCGCGCCCGCCGCGAGCGCGTGATGCGCGCGGACCGCGCCGCGCTGCTCGCGTGGCTCGTCTGCTGCGCGGCCGCGCTCTCGGCGCACAAGTACAGCACGCGCGTCGTCAGGACCAAGTACGGACCGCTGCGCGGGATCGTCGTGCATTCGCATCCGCAGGTCGAGGCCTACCTCGGAGTGCCGTATGCTACACCGCCGTTAGGTAGCCTCAGGTAATTTATTTTCTTTCTTTCTTTTTGAACCGAATAGTAGAAACGTGGGTATTTCGTAGAAAATAGTAAGCGTGTTCAACGGTCCTAAATACACTTACTTGCTCCTATACAATATTCACCTTATAAGAAAATATTTTGTAATGGATGACTCATCATTTAGCTGAGACGACTATTAAGACATACAAGTCCCGTCACATAAATAAGGAAAGTGCATAAATTATGTATGATTATTTACGAGTTTGCTCAGGCGCAGGCGGCAAGGCTATGAGGCAAACTTTACTAATTACTCGAGACCTTGCCTCGTGATCAGTTGATTAAGAAACAGAGTTAGAAACTAAATATTATGAGCAAAGAAACATACACGCGAGTAAAACAGTAGAATAAACATGAATTTACGTCACAGTATTTAGTTTTATTATGTGTACGGGTTAGCCCAGGCGAGCGTAACTCAGAGTAACTTAAGCCGCTTAAAGTAAGTCGCCGAAACACATGAACCATACTTAATGCAGAATAAGTCGATTCCAATTTAAGATTAATTTTCCCGAATCATTTTGAGTGATGGCATTTACGCTTCCTTGTGCGCGTGTGTATGTGTGTATACCAGGGTTTCTTAATCTGGGGCCATGGAGCCCTAAGGGGTCCATATCATGAGTGCCAGGGGTCTATAACTAGCCTGTTTAATCACAAAAATAAAAAAAAGAATTTTTAAATTCCCTTGTTTTCTTTTCTATTTGAAAAGAGTCGGTGGGATTTTTTAAATTTCGATAGTGGTCCGCGACGACCGCGACTACAATAAGGTTAAGAAACTCTGGCTTATAAATACAATGAATAATTTTCTTACGATGTAGATACATGCCGCCGGTGACGCCGTCGCAGTGGCGCACGACGCGGCTGGCGGACGCGTCGGGGCCGGCGTGTCCGCAGGTGCCGCCCGCCGCCGCGCCGCGCGATGACGCGCTGTTGCTGCACCCGCGCGCGCGCATTCGTCAGCTCGAGCGACTGTTGCCCGTGCTAGCCAATCAGAGCGAGGACTGCCTTTACGTCAACCTCTATGTGCCAGTCAATGGTAAGCACATAAATATTATGGAGGCCATACACGTTAGGGTTTGCATGATGGTTTTAGCCTTGCATCCCTAACCGACAGCCTAGGCAAACGTATATGTGATAAAACTGTACAGTTATGTGTATGTATTATAAAACTCAGTTATACCTGCGGCCTGCCGGTTATGCATTTATGCATGCACGGCTAAAACCATCATGCAAACTCTAACGTGTATGGTAACGTGTAGGGTTTAACCCACGAGGGACCTCGTGGGTTAAACCCTTGATTGAGGAGTTTTTGATAAGGAACCGAGTTTTTGATAAGGTTGGGTGAGCAATATTTAATTAAACTATTTAAAATGTACGGCGAATCTGATTGTGAATCGGGAAGCCGATTGACCTTTATGACCTCTACCTCTTAAATGATTGAGTTTATGTTTTGTGTTCACTAAATCATCATGTCTATTAAATGAGGTTCTGTGTTGACCACTAGATATACTTTCACTTGTGTGTACGACATACGACACCCGCAACAAGAGAGCGAGTGGTCTTTCCCTAATCTAGTGAATGCCACGAGATTGTATATGAGAATTACAGTTAGGAAATTCTCAAATACAGTCCCACGGTTGGCAACGTGCCCGGCAAATGGTGATACCTTTGCCCTCATCGCATACACTCTCATATCGCAGTCGTCGAAATGTGAGAGTACTGAAATACCTCTACTTAATCCGTCGGGATACTGGCAGCTATATATGTGTATACTGTGTACCACGCAGTCTTTGTTTCCTCTTTTTCTTGTGTGGCACTTGTCTAATAGAGGAGAACAATGGTATCAACATAATAGAGCAGCCACGGCGGCGAGGGCTCGCTGCTCATTAATCCTTGCCAGCGGTTTATTCATATAAATTATTCACGTAATTTCCCAGTTAATTCACTGTCCGTTAAACATGTCGCTTTAAAATTGTATTAGCGCAGGTATTTTATATATTGTGCCAGATAAACTAGTGCCTCAGCCAGTGGCGTAGCTAGGTAACCAAAGGCCCTGGGGCAAAAAATAAACTAGGGCCCCAACTAAACTATTCAAAATCGTTTGTTCCGAATTCGTCTTATTCCTAATTCGACGTACCTACTCCAGATTTGTCGTACTTCAGATTCGTCGTAATACAGTCGACTCCACAATAAAAGGAAAAAACCAAATAAGTACAAATTGTAACTTATTTTGAACAAATTAAAACAATTTTATGAAAATAAAAGAAAATATCTACCTGTTACCGTTCAAAAATCACGCATAGTGCAACACACTGAGAACGCATTCACGCGCAGTGTTGCAGATCACGCGCCTACATGCGGAGAAACACGCAACCCCGCGCGTGGGTGCGGGGCAAGACGCAAGGTATGGCACACCGAGATCTGTACCCCGATCATGAGTTTTTTTGACGTATAGTTTCGTTAACGTAAGCATATTTTGAATTTAAAATACAGCAGTCCTGGGACATTTTGATAAAGTTTTATACAATTTGCACATTTTAAAAAATACAGAGAAATTAATTAAGTATTTAATTTATATAAATATTGTGTAACAAACGTGTATTTTCAATTCAAAATATGCTTACGTTAACGATACTACACGTCAAAAAAACTCATGATCGGGGTACAGCAGTATCGTGCGTTATTTCGTGTTGACAGAGCTAGACGTACTGTAGCAACAGCGACATCTGCCGACAACATCGAATACTACCTACATATGGTTGTTAGGAAGTTTGTTTTATTTTAAATCTGCCAGTATGAAGAACGAGAAAATCATTGCCATCTAGTGTAATAAATTAGATACTAATGAACTGCTATATAAAAATGTCAAAAAAGTTGCTAAGACAACACTAGTTAGTAGGTGGCGTATCGTTTTTATACTGCACCTCCGCGCGTTTGTGCGGAGAAATCTGCATGATGATGCAGATCTGCACTCCCACCCCGCAGCGTAGCGCGGGGCGGTGTGTGATTCGCCTTAAAGTGGACTTTCGTGGTTCGCGGCCGACGCGTCTGAAGCATGCGGCTCACGGCTTGCGGCCGATGCGACAATACTAAACATAATTATGAAAATGTATGGCGCCCCTTTCGAGGCATTATTCCTCGTAGCATCGTAGCACTCGATTTTAGCTGTCTACGTCGTCGTAGCACTCGTAGACCTCGTAGCACCGTGCACCGTAGCACACGCTAGGTGGCTTGTCGTCAGAGATTGTTGTTAAAAACTATATTATATTTGATGGTTCATATACATACAGAGCGTATCTACATAAGCAATAATCGTAAAATAAGTGTAAATAGATTTGCTTAGCAGTCTTCTCTTATTTAGTAATAAAACAGTACAAGTTGCATCATCTCTAGTGTTAAGCAAAACATCATGTAGCTACGAGTTATATGCCAACGTATTAACCATACAGATGTTTCACTAATTTCATTCATAACTACACAAGCAAATTATATTATATTCGTTACAAGTTATTGGTTAGTTTGAATATTATTTTCACTGTTATTAAATAAATACCGCGGAGCTTTTATTTTTAATTTCGTAAGAATTTTTTACCTACTAGAGTATACGTGCTTTAGCACAACATTGTTTTGTGTGCTTTCTAAGAATGGCATGAAGTGTTTTCTTAAAAATTCGGTCGACGAAATTCCATTTATGAGGTTACCATGTTCTGATGCTAGCTAGCAATTTTGTAGCTAAAGTCATGTGGGAATCCACGTATGTCTACTCTATTTTTAGTACTGACAGAGTGGCTTTTGTAAGGTACTGTATGTAGCACAATCTGAAATTTCTTCTATTTACTCAAATCACTACTTTCGTTTCCTAATGGTAAGAATACTCAATTATTGATGTATAAACCAAATTTTAGTCCGAGAACCCATTTTAAGGGGTTAGTCTGAATAGTTACCTCCATCCAAACTTGACACCGCTATAATTTATGCACGGCCGGTTCAGCTGCAGAGCACTTAAAGGTTCACAAGTTATAAGTAAATACGTACGTCAGCGCTCGCTTATTTGTGTGCGAGAGAAATGAAAGCAAGCACTTACGAGGACGCATAAGATGACACAGAAGATGCATCGGGCAGAGGAAGCGGGGGCTATTCGCGGCAGAGGGTGTCGAGGCCTCAATTCCGTAGTGCATTGCAGTGCATCCTGCCCCCTGCAAGCAGTGCGGAAGTGAGGCTGAGACACCCCGTATCTACAATTCAAGAGCCGGCGTTTTGTCATCAATAACGTGAGTATAATACGTGAAAACTGCTTTTGTTATTGTGAATTGTTTGCTCTAAAATGTACGTGTTATATTGTTTGTGGTAAATAATTATGGTTCGAACAAATAGTATTTGCGCATTATACTGTTTAATTTGTATACAATGTGGGAACTCGTTGTAAAAATTGTGGTGTGGAATATGATATGCGTGATGAAAGTATGTTTATTGTTTGAGTTGAAATTAATGAATTGTTATTGTCACCCTAGTTTACTATTAATTTGACCGAGTTCATTTAATTTGTTATAGTTTATTAAATTTTTGATAATATTTTAATCTAATTATGATGTTATTTCTTTTGTGAAGCTTTAATTCTGTTTCTCATCGTTAAAGCCTAATTTTCTTCACATTACTTTATAATAAACTTCCTTATAATCACTAATTAACAGTATCAGATACCACTTTGTAATTTATAAGCTGCTAGGAGAAGCCCCATTGTGATATTAATCTGGAGTTTTTAGGTTGTTGTAATTCACGAAGGAAGGTACATAAATGTATGTCAAATTGTCGTATGTTAATTTGTTTGATTTGAATATGATTCAATTTGATTGCTTTGTTAGTCTTGCAGTCGCGCTTGCGACTGCTCAGCGTGAAGTCCTGGGTTCAGCCCGAGAGTCTGGATTTGTGCCCGGTTAATGGTGATAGGTTCGCCCCTTTTACATAAGACTTAATACATAGCTGGCGAATTGTAGGCGTACTCTACGCCTCAGCTTAATCTATGTATCTCAATTTGAAGATTTAAATTCAATTGTGTTCCTACACATTATTTCATGTGAAAATACAGAAAGTATAGACCCCATTTTATGATTAAAAACCTCCGACATATACGATTTGAAAAATATGAATAGGATGTTACTGACGCCATCTTTCTTAGCTAAGCTAAAATTCTATGAAAGATTATAAAAGCACATTATAATATAATATATATTTATTTATTTATTATATACTTTATTGTACACCATCATATAGGTACAGAACATTTATAACAAAAACATACAATGGGCGGCCTTATCGCTATCAGCGATTTTTATTTATTTAAAATATTGTATTATTATTTATGTAAAAATCTTCGTAATGAATTAATCCAATAGCCTCCATTGCGATAATCTAGACTCTAGAGTTTTCAGGGTTTCATATTAACCGGTGTTTGCGTGTGCAGGGGGTGAGGAGGGCGAGGGCGGGGGGCTGCCGTGCCTGGTGTTCGTGCACGGCGAGTCGTATGAATGGAGCTCCGGCAACGCGTACGACGGCACTACGCTGGCGGCAAACGGCAACATCGTCGTGGTCACCATCAACTTTAGGTTAGGAGTATTGGGTAAGTTAAAGATACTATCAGCCGTACCACAAAAAGATAAACATCTGTTCAACACACGTTCAACACGAATGCTACCAAAAATAATAGGCAATTGTTTTAGCACTAACTTGTTTAAAACAAGTGTGTATTATTTTTGGTAGCATTCGCGTTTAACGCGTGTCTATCTTTTTTGTGGTAAGGGTGTATGTGTTTTTGTTATTTTTAAAACATTGTAAGTAGTAGAAGTGCCTACTCCTAGTAGGTAGGTAGGTAGTTGTATATTTTAGGGACTTAATTACAGACTTATTAATCGCCTATAACACGGGTCAACATTTGTATATTATTTGGTCTTTAGTCGGTCTGGTCGCGAACGACTAATAATTATAATTAGGTATATCCAGATTACTTTTGGCATAACAATTTTTCCCGGGCCTCTAAGAGGCGTCTTCTATAATTATCTATCCGGTCACTAATTAATTAACTAGTTTCCTGTTTATGTATGGCTGTGTAATATTATACGCACTTAGAAGATTTTTTGTAACCAAGGATATCTCTTTGACAAAGAGAGATTTGTTTAGTATCCAGTTTCTAAATCAATATAATTTTATAAATATAAGTACCTACTCTGAAACTGTAGTAGGTTCTTAAAAACATGTCTAAATCATACTAAGAAGAAGAAATTTATCCTGTTTTTTAAAACAAATAATGAATACACGTTCCGTGTAAGCTATTTAATTACAAGTAAAATGCGTAAATAACGATCAACTTTATATTTTAACAATACAACGAAAACAGCTCGCAAAATCTTATGAACGTATTTTAAGAGGGTAGACTCGTATTTTTATATTTTACAGTTGCGAGCGACATTTGATGCAGCTGTAAAAAGACGATTTCGAAAATAATAAAAGGAAATTTATTCTGCGTTTCACAGTAGCGAATATCATTTTCCTCGATGTCATTGAATTTTTTTTTGAGCCATAAACTGACATTGATTCTTTTAAAAGAGAAAGAAATCTGATTCTGTAAAGTACGTTCACGACAAATATTTTAGTTTATAATTGGTCTTATTTGTTTCGTAAGTAGGTACTAATGGCGAAGGGTGAAGGGAAGTCGGTATAATACTATTGTATTATGGACACTTTGCTTTAGATAATCTAAAGCAAAGTGTCCATTACAAATAAAATTTGCGGAAGTTGACTTGCGCAAGCGTGTATACGCTCGCGCAAGTTGACTTGTTGTTCGAGAAGTCTCTTGCGCTTCGCTTAAACAAATAACTCAAATTAAAGTGTCTGATTGTACAAAAAACAGCTTTTCACTTTAACGATATCGAAAACAGAAAGAGCGCCCGATATAAACTGATTGTCGATATGTTCCCGACAGACGTATATAAGTACGCACAACTGGACTGCCATTATTTCAATAAATACTTTCGGTTGTCTGTGAAATTGTTCTTGTTTTCACTTCTTTCTGTTTGTTTTTGTAATGTAATCAGAAAGTATTCCAGAATGCTTTTAACGTCTCGACAACTTAAATAATACATATTGTTGGACAAATGACTAAATTTATCTACAAAAAAAAAAGTAAACATATATTTGTCTATGTTGGATCTGATTAATTTACATTTACGGTTTTTAAAATGATATACCTATTTGCTAATATTACGAAACACTACATGATCCATTTGTTATTTCTAAACTGAAATTATACTACGAATACGACAGAAAGCTGTATTTAGATTCTGTGTGATATGTCACAACAAAAAGGGCGAAATGATGCACACCCTACACGCTATTCCAAGTATTTGTTTTCGAAGTCACTACTCGAAATTGATGTGGTAGAAAATATTGATTCACTTGTGAACAACGATGACACATCTGGAGATTGTATGAAATGTGTAAGTTTTTGTATTTACATAAGTGTCACTATCCACTGAAGTGTATCTTCTTAGACAGACATTTTCGTGTGGTGCGCAAAAAATACATTAGGTAGGTACATATCATAATTTATTGAAGACATTCTGTACTCTTTCCGGCATTGTTCCGCTAGGCGACAGTGAAATATTTTGCATTATGAGCCACTATTTCTCAGCTGCAAGGCATAGTAGTAATGTTTATTTATGTGTACATTTTGTACTTTGAACTAGTGTATATTGTGGAAAATTAACGTTGGCATTATGTCACGTGTTCTTTGTTTTATATACATAAGTGGTGTTTATTTGTCACTAGGTTTTTTAAAGACTGGTGCTAAGGGGTCGGCGCAGGGTAACTTCGGTCTGATGGACCTGGTGGCGGGGTTGCACTGGCTGCGGGAGAACCTGCCGGCGTTCGGGGGCGACCCCGAGCGCGTCACGCTCATGGGGCACGGCACGGGGGCTGCGCTTGCAAACTTCCTTGCCGTCTCGCCCGTCGCTAGGGGTATGAATTATTCAATTAATTAGTTATGGGCCCAGTGCGCCAACGGCTTTGAGTGGTTGGGGTGGCGTAGCTTGAGTGCTGACCTGTCTGTGCTGAGCTCACGCAACGCGACATACGTCCACCTAGCAATATGACTCCCCCATCACAGAGCGCGAATTAGTTGCATTATAATTTTTTAGTACATAATGAAAATATGAATATTTGAAAAAAGATTAAGATGTTTTTATTGTTGTTGGATAAATTCTGTAAATAGCTACATGCCATCAAACCGTCTCAATTGTAAACACTCTTGTAAAATATTGCGAGTGTAATTTAACATAATAAGTTGTAGGTACGTAATTTAAAGTCTCAACAATATTAAATTACCCCAAAATGTCCAAATTAAATTAATTACGAATATTTTTAATGAACTGTCAGCGTAAACAGGAAGGGTCTCGCTTGGCGCGGCGGAGCGCGCTGCTGTTCGCTCACGAGCGAGCGTACGCGCGTGAGCCAGGCATTGCGCGTAATTATACCTCTCCGGGCAGATTTCATTATTTCGTGTCACCATTCCGTTTAGATCCTCTGTCACTTAATGCGATTAAAAGGGTCACATCAGACATGTACAAGAGGAAAGCTTCCTCCGCGTAATTTGAAAATAAGGTCAACATCGCACTCGAGACTATTCTGTAAGTTCTTTATTATTAAAGAATACGAGAAACGGCGGGAGAAGTAAAAATGTTTTTCTTTATAAGAGATTTCATTATCTGGATGATCCTTGTTCAAAATGATAGAATTAAATTAGGTTATCTGTTTCAGAACTACTGAAGCGCGTCATCTTGTTAAGTGGGTCGGGGCTGAGTTCATGGGCGCTGCAGAGGGAACCGCTTACAATAAAAAGAAAGGTACCTTCACGTTCAAGAATATCGGGTGTGATATTTGTTTTAAGTAGGCGAGTTGATATTGTTTTGAAAAAATAAGGGGAACCTAAATTGGGAACAAGGAAACTTTTCTTGCATTCGACTTATCCAATTTGTGACCGAAAAAAGTGGAAATCTTTTAGTGTTTTTATTTTTTCACTTACGGTTGCGTCTCGTCGCTGTTTCATACAAAATAATGAAAATAAGTTCTCATATCTCAATATAAATTCAAAATTTTGATTTATAATGTTGGAAGAATTACTTTCCTTGTGTCTTTGATGACAAATATAGATTTGACGGATATTTATAATTTGAAATGGAGAAAAGACAGGAGTTACCACTTTAAGAGCGTCGTAAATATTGTATGAGCAGGTGGCGGAGCAGACGGGGTGTCACGGGGACTTGCTGGAGGACGACCTGGCGCCGTGCCTGCGCAACAAGCCGCTGGCGGAGCTGCTGGCGGTGCGGCTCGACCCGCCGCGGTTTCTGCCCGGGTTCGCGCCGTTCGTCGACGGCACTGTCATCGTCAACCCTTCCGTGAGTCTTAGGCCGAGATAAATAAACGTTCAGCACGTGTCTTAACATTATTCCTGTCACTGTCGCACAACTGTCAAAATGCAAGATAGAGACAGGAACATATTTAAGCCGAAGCACGTGCTAAGTAACGTTTATCAATCTCGGTCTTACTGTCGATTTACAATTCCAGACATACGAGTACCTAGGTGTAGAAATTGTAAATTGACCGTAATAAAAATGTTTACCTACGGTATGTCTAGAATTGTAACTCGATTGTTAGAGAAAATGTCTATATGTTTTATCTTCCTTCAAGACAAGAATAGGTATATCAAACGTATAGTTGTCGTAACGTTTTTATTAAGTCAACTCTTGACACTAACGTTTGTCTAGTTGTATTTTACCTTCATTGCTTGATGTCAAATACATACATGAAAGCATTTGTCAAATATTTGTGGTAAATTGTTTTAACGGCGATACATTAATTATTAATAAAATAGTTTATAACAATGTTTGTGCCTGATATTTATAGCTGAAAATAGAGACAGAAAGATTATCAGATTTCAGAGACTAATTATCGTTACTTATGAAAGTACAGACAGCAGAGTATGATGAAAGTTGGAGGGTTTAATTTTACAAACCAATAAATGATTAAACAACCTTGTTAATTGGAATTAGTACATGTTCTTTTTTTAGCCATCAGTCTTTTGAGCGTCAGAAACCACGCGCTGTCCACTGAACTATTTATTTATTTCATTCGCTCTCCTTTTACATCTCATTCGCAAATTCATCGCTAATTAATGTCCCAGCTTCGGACGAATAACCCCTTTGACGAAATTAACAGGATGTTTTCGTCAACAAATTGACGTCGCACCTGTGTCGAAGTATCAATGTTGCGGAAAATATTACGCTCGATTGTACATTTACTTGTTCTTTATATAAATTATGTTTATATTTGATTTCGTCATGCATATTTTTTTTATCAAAAACTGCATTTATATAGAGGTTTATGGGATTTATGAACTGGCAGATAGAGGGTATAGTATTATAATAAAATAATAAGAATCAGCTGTTTTTATAAACTGTCCCACTGCTGGGCACGAGCTGTTGGCAGACTTCTCATTTCATGAATTTTATGGAGAATTCTTAGGCATGCAGGTTTCCTCACGATGTTTTCCTTCACCGTTATAGCAAGCGATAATTATAAATTTCTAATACGCACTATGACTTCAAAAAGTCAGCGGTGCGTGCCTCGGGATCGAACTCGAACCATTTGCCGTGGGAGGCACATATTTAAACTGCTAGGCACTGTTTAGATTCGTATTAGATAAAGGGTAAGCTAAGTATATTGTGCGTAAAAAAATATAATACAGGTTGTGTTGAAAGAGGAACGTTATTGAAGGAGGCTATTTGGTATTCAATACTAGTTCGATTAACTACGGGACCAACCTTGAAATCACAAAAAAAATCTGCTGTTCCATACATTTTATCGAGTGTTATGGACATTTTTGTATGGAACAGTTGACTTTTTTTCGGTCCTCTAGTTAATTAAACTAGTATCGAATACTGAATACCCTCATTCGATACGTCCCTCCTTTACTCTACCTCTACCATAATCTTTAAACATAACGGACGAAAAATATTCTACCAAAACAGCTTAACACAGAAATTATTGTAAGTGATTAATTCTTCTGTAACGGCTAGGTACAGGGTGCTTCATTTACATTTTAAGCAACCACATATCGAGAACCAATTAGAATATTGAAGCGTCTAGAATTTCATGTGATTGCTACAGTTTGCAGGTAGCCTAATAACGGCCTACCTATTACATTTGATGCCTAACTGTCGGCCTTCGAATACTAATTTGGGCTCTGCATAATACGTATCATTTATTGGTCGGAGTACGTCTAGAGGATAGGTATCCTATTTGATTATACGTGAATTCACGGAGGATTTTAGTGTCCGACCAAAATTACCACTTTCATCTGTAGTAGTATCTGCTATTTAACGTATTTAATTGCTATCTTTAAAGTCCAAAATTGCCTAACAAATGACTGATTCATTACTGATAAATTATACATTGATCATTTTTTTATGTTTTTACAGAAATAATTGCAATATGTAAAATGTGTTTTTTTTAAATATTAGAAATCATTTATGTAAAAAATTTATTTCAAAATATAAAAACAAAAATATTTGCGCCAATCGTAAGTAACGGCTACTACTACCCTTCTATGTAAAAAAATCCAATTCACCACTGCCATTATTTTCTGCTTTTTATATAAAGTATCGTTCGGAGTTCTTTTTATTACACAAGGAAAAGCTTTTTATTCCTGGCTCTTAATAAGGAAAATGAAATTTTATGTTAAACATTGTTTCAATTATCAACTTCATTGAAAGTAGTACTGTTTGTATATCGTTGGTCCTAACTGTAACGACTTGCATTTGCGCCATAGCTAAAACGTCTGATGATTTCTTTAATGAAATCAGCATTTTAAGCCGTAATTTCCAATTAATATTAAAAAACTTCCCCATTTTTTTGAATATCTATTAAAAACACTAATTGATCACAAGATTCAACTATTAGTTAAGAGAAAGTGGTAACTAAAATTGTTTTAAAGGTCCGCCAAGTTTAGGTAACACTGAAAATTTTATAATATAAATACTCCTTTATTTTCTATTTTGATTACCTTTATTTCAAATTTAAGATCAAACAACCTACTCCGAATAAGGTACAGTGCCGTAACTAGCCTTATAAGCGCCCGGAGCGAGCTTCTACCTATATACCTATCTAACTGTGCTCTCAAGAGCACAGGTAGGGCGCGACCTCAGATCATAGAAACAAGGAGATATGCCATCATAGCAAATTAGTACGGGAACAACTGATGCCACTTTTAGTACATTTTCGACACAATTACGAGCATAATTAAGCGCTCCTTGTGAATAAAAAGATCTCCCACGCATTGAACATTCCGCACACCATCAATCTAACACTGTTAATCGTCACTCAACACTAGCACTAAACTAAAACACTGTATTTATACCATCGATCGTGTTCGGTTCGTCGGCAGCGCGTACGTTTTTAATATGAGCAATTTGCTCAAGATCAGGCATCAAGTTCGATAGCGCCTTGGCACATCTTCTTGTTTCTATGATCTGAGGGCGCGACTATACCCGTATTACCTATAAAATAATAGGTATTGTATGTATGCTGCTAAATACCACGCATGACCCAAAACTTGGCCCTGATCTGGTCATTTCTGCACCCCTCCAGTATCTGCACCCTGTGCCTGGGCACCGCTGGCCCCGATGTCATCAGGGCTGTCTTTAACCTATTAGGTGCCCTGGGCACATAAGGATCACGGGGCCCCTGTGTACATAAGAGTAGATAAGCAAAATTGAATTTCTTTAGTGTTTAATTAAACCTAATTAAATTATATAAAACCATTAAAAGAAACATCATACAAATATTTCATGGGTCTAGTCAAAACTTATTGTTGTCATTAAATCGGGTACTAATAATATGCGTAGAATGGAACGGAGGTATGCAAAGAATGACCTTTTTTAAGGACAAGCCGGGGCCCCCTTCAATCGCGGGGCCCTGGGCTTGCTCAGAGTGGCCAATGGAAAAGAGGGGCCTGGGCATAACTTTAATAGTGTAATGTGTTGTCAGGCGCCGCCTCCAACGGACAGCTCACGGCTAGGCGCAGGCGCAGCGGCCGTCGCCAACGCAGCCGGGCACGAACTCGCCGACTTCTCACACAGAGAGCTGCTGTTTGGACTTACCACTACGGGTAACAACCATAAACCACATTTTAGAAATAAATCTCGGAGCTGATCAATAAAAACATCGAGCCATTGATCACATCGTGTTGCATGCTCAAAGTATGTATCTCATAGATCTCACAAACTGTTTAGAAACCTGTAACAAAATTAACCAGAAAATAAAGACGTAAAAGGAATGGAAAGTCATATATTATGTCATTCGTAGTCCTTATTTGGGTATTGAATTCTTAGGTGCTGATAATCCACAATAGCATTATGGTAACATACACTTCTAGCTTGTTAACGTAAAAGACAACTGTCTTTAATATTAGTTAAGTACCTATGTCATTGTCTAGTCTCAAGTACCTATGTATTTACTATTTACTCCTGTCCCGGTGAACAAATAAACAGGCGTAATGTACGATGTTAATATCTGTCTTAATTACGTCTCCATTTAAATTTATGAATTAGACTATTTATTTCAATCCTCGGTTTATGTGAGGCGTATAATAGAACGACATATAGAATTCGTGTTTTATGGTTCCAAGTATTGAAGTTGTAATTCACATACCGTTAACATACTTCAGAATAAATTGAATAGGGCTTCCGAAGCGAATGATAAATACATGCAAATGAGAGGCATGCCTTCCTTGCAGAATCCTACCTGGAATTTAACGCCCAAGACTTGGAGTTTGGCTTCAACGAGAGCCGCCGGGACCGCATTCTTCGCACATTCGTCCGAAACGCGTACTATTACCACCTCAATGAAATCTACTCGACCTTGAAGAACGAGTACACGGACTGGGACAAGCCCGTGCAGAACCCGCTCAGTGTGCGCGACGCCACGCTCGAGGTGAGTGACAACACACATTAATGTTTACACCATGTATTATTGTTTACAGGACGTCTTGTGTGTGCTCGTTATAGTTATTGTACCTAATGTGTAGCAATTTATCTGTGCGAAGCTACCTTAGTTTCCACGTGTAACTGTTGATAAGGTACCTTTGATTGTTCTGTTTCAAGTTTATAATTTTTAATAAGTATTGGGATTTTATTACAAGCATAATGTCACTGTCATTAAAAATAATGGGAGTAGCAAGCAACACTTAAACGCAGTTGTTCACAAAACGCCTTGAAATTGACATTTTACGAATGTAATTGAGCAGAGCTTTTGTGAATACAAATAGAAATAACAACGTGTGTTCGGCGTACAAGGCGTGTTTGTATATAGCAACGAATTTCTAGCTCCTCTTTTGTTTTTGTTTCCTTATTGAGAATATAGAACAAAACACGATTAGCATCATCGATAGTGAAACTGCTGAAAGTCGGCTAAGTTGACATTCGCGCGGCGCGGCCTGGGCGCGGCCGTCGGCATCGCAGACGATCTCAATTTAAGCCTCAAGTGGTTTTCGCTACTCACCGAACGCTCCTCCGCCGTACAAAGGGAGTTAATGACGCCCGCGCACGCTGAATACACGATAGGCGCGTCGAAAAGCTTTATTGGAAAATACTTGCAACGCCTAATAAGACGACGACATTGTTATGATTCAGCTGACGGCATTACTAATCGTAGCTTGTGTTACAAATTGTGGCAGGAATTGTTGGAAATGGAGGGACATTTTATACGATTTCTTCTGTTATCGACGTTATGAAATCATCAAAATTCGTAGACAATGATCTAAGATTCTTGATAGTAATATTTTTTTAATTGTTGTTTTATCCTAGGTTGAACTTGCCATAATGTACAACAAATAGTTACATTTAGGTAAAAAAAATAAAAATAAAAACAGAAGCATGCAGAATAAACGCTACAATTCAATTCGTGAATGCTTGCCACCTTTTTATCAATTCTGAAAAGTGTCTTATCGTACTCTCTACGGAAACGAAATGCAACTTTTCCTGAAATACCAATTGAATGTAGGTGCTAAGTGATGGGCGGACAGCGGCGCCACTAATCAGGCTGGGCTACCTCCACGCGCTGCGCGGCGGCACCACTTACTTCACGCATTTCCATCATCTCTCACAAGATAAGGATTATCCACAAGTAAGCTAGATATATAAGGTCTTATCCCTTCATACTCGAAATATTTTAAAGGGTGATAATCTGTAGGTGGTAAAGATACCATACAATGAAAAAAAAAATTGATTCGAGTACCTATATTTTTTTTTTATATAAATTTATTTAAAATTATTTGACACACATAAAAAATATTATTTTCAACATCCATTACGCTATTTTTTACGTAACTTACTATTAATGGTAGAAACTAGCGTAATGGATGTCGAAAATCGTATTTTTATGTGCCAAATAATTTATTTAAAATAATTTTGTTAATTTATATAAAAAAAAATACTCAAATCATTTTTTTTTCGTTTGTAGGGCATCTTTACCACCTATAGATGGGCCTCTTAAAATATCTCGAGTATGAAGGACCCTATATAGTGTATCTAGGTCCTGATTTTTTTTCTTTTATATTATAGTAACATATCTACATAATATATAATAAGTCCATCCAATTACGATGATGATTGAGTTATCGTGTGCGCGTCCGCAAACCTTTCAGATAAAATTAAATTAATATTTGCTTTGTATACGCATACTTATCTATTTTGAAAGAAAATGAGGCATTGCAATAAATGGGCACAGCTAGTTTAAAATAAAAAGCAAGCCATTTTAATTCAGTGAAGTTGGCAGAAAATATACTTTGTCCAAAAAACTACATTATTTGAAATTGCTTTATGTAGATATATTACCTAGTTAGTATGTATATACCGGCGACATGCACACTCAACATAACGTGGATCTTGGCAACGGCTTATCATGGGATGGTGGCGTAGCGCTTTTCTTCTCCAAAGTTGTTAATCTTCGTTTATGTCGGCCATAAACTCTGTTTGAAATTGATTCCGTAAACAGAATGGACAAACAAACAGCTATATTTTGAAAAGAAACTTTTCTAAGAAAACTTATCAAACTTGTTTTGAATGAAGGGAATGGTCATAAACTGAAATTAAATATTAGCTTTGGTTAACAATGTTTCAGTTGACAAGGCTTTTGAAGTCACAAGCACTGCACTGTATTTATATTTAGACAACTTTTAAAAGAAATAAGTTTGATTAATTTCTAATAAATAAATCGTTCTCATTGCAATATATTTATAACTCGTGGCTGCAATTTTACCTGCACCTTTCATAATATTTTATTGAAATCAATATACCTACATTCTGAACTCCTGCAATATGACGTCATGTGCACTAAGTTGTTATGGCAGCTGTTGACAGGCTGCGGTTGTCGAAAACTCGAAACGTGTCGACGGTCGACGCACGTGCGGTCGCGCGGTGAATTGGATGATGATTCTCTATACACCCTGTTTGTTATTTCGAAAACCCTAGTGCTGGCACTTGAATGGAGTTCTTAAGCCATGCAGGCTTTTGGTTTAGATTGGGGTCTAGTTTGACGGTTAGTGTTGGAACCAAGAATGTTACATAAACGGCGTAGAATGGAGGAAAAACACTACTGACAATAAATCTCATAGAAGATATTGTAGGTATATCGTGATATAATTTATATTGATATTGTACAGAGGCCAGGCTCAGTGCACGGTGAGGAGCTTCCATACTACCTTGGCGTGCCTATTTCCCTGACGCACCATCAGCAAAACTTCACACAGCAGGAGCAGCGCGTGTCCAAACTGTGCATCCATTACATCTCCAACTTCGTCAAATATGGGTAAGGAAATACGCGTGTTTTTAATGGTATTATATGCAGCGTAAGTTTTTGTACACGGTACCTATTCAGTAAAAGATGTCAAACTGTAAAAATATAAGTAGATATAAGTTTATTTTTTATTTTTTATTCGATGATAGGCTTGCGCTTGACCGCCATTTCGCCTGATGTTATGCGATGATGCGGTCTACGATGGAGCACGCTTGCCTAGAAGAAACCGATTCACTCGTGACTTGAAGATACCCAGATTGTAACTGTCGGGAAACACCCATTTTACATACTACTACATAATTATACGTCTATATACATATTTTTTTTATTTTTTTTTATCAATGTTCAATTATAAAGTGGGGCAAATTTTGCACACGACGTTTCCAAGGAAAATTTCATCATGTAAAGAAATTATATCTAGTAAGCACCAGATTGGTTTTCTAATTCAACAACGAGTGTGGCTTTTAGCTAAGCACCTGATAAGTTATTCCCAACAATGATGAAATTGTTTTGATTTGAGTATGGGAGAAAATGAAATAAAAGTAATGGCAAAATTAATATGAACGGTCGGAATATTCATGTGCTGCATTTTCTAAGAGCCGATCCCAACAGCTTGCTTAATTGCCTTTATTGGCAAAAGAAAATAGAGAGTCGTCATTACACTGATTCTGATATGGATTCATGATTACATGGACCTTAACAAAATATTTCCTGGAATATGTATTTTAATGATTGTAATCTTTTCCTAACTATGGTGGGATGGTGTTGGTTTCTAGTCTCAGTTGGATACGGCTGTTTTACAGAAATGTTAGACTGGTGGTCAGACTTGGCTTTTACCTATCCCTAAAGACTGTCGTCAATATTTGTATACAAAAAACGGGATCAAAGGTTTATATGCTTTTCGGGGCTCGGGGGTCTCGATATGTAAAGAACGGTCACCCACCTGGATAGGTAAGCAGCTTAACCTCGGGCATCGATCAATAAGTGTCAAGTCTCGGCCCCCTCCTCATATTTGATAAGCCAAAATACACATTACTTAGTAAACATTCCTACGTAAAGGTAAACGTAGATCGACAAGTATTTTAGTGGGATAAGTCAAGAATTTTGTGGTCACGAAGGGAATTCCGAATTGAATTTGTTGGAAAACAAGATCTCTCAATAATGGTTTAATTATGTACCTAAACAGTTTGTTGAGAAATAATTTAAATTTTTTATGTTATCTACATTGTTTAAGGGTTAAGATTTAATATTTTCATTACGATTTTTTGCTAAGAAAGCGCTGCGTTAAAAGGGTGTGATTGACGTGTATAATTTCAAACGATGTATACTTTCAAAAGTGTGTTATTTATTTTTAGAAATCCAAATGATCCTTCAGCAACTCCACCTCCAAGCCCGATGTTGGGCGAGACTCCTCGGCTGGGCCCCGACCAGACGCCGTACTGGGACACATACGACACTATCAACCAGCTATACATGGAGATCAGTGCGTAACTTCTCATAGTTATGTTTATGTTACTGCCGACGAAAAACTTCCTGATTAGTTTATACGAATACATATGTTACGGATCTCTGGTTTATGGACCCTTCCGATTTTCCTTTATAGCCGAACTACTCGATGTCGTAGTAATATACTAAAATACATATAAGGAACTCCCAAAGTTTTGTAGCCCGAGTAGTTGTGAAGGCAGCATCTGTAAACATAGCAACATATGGGTAAATACAATTAGTATGGATTACGGTATTGTGTCTCTAGGAATTTGGAGTTGGTCATTTAAAACTTTAGGGTTAGTCTCGTGACCTCTGCGGTTACGGTTCGGGTTCATTAATTTCAATTGTGTCGTGACCGGGGCGCAGGTAGCAAGCCGGAGATGCGCAGCCACTACCGCGGACACAAGATGTCGCTGTGGCTGTCACTCATCCCGCAGTTGCATCGGCCCGGCTCCGACCTGCCCGACGCGGCCATGCGACACCACCACTTCCAGGAGGACAACGCCAACTACTATGAAGGTATGTACACCTATAGCAACTCGACACATTGGCACTCTAATCAATGTATCAGATGATTAATGGACACTGTTGTGCAGGTGCTGTGCGAGCGCAGTCGATGTCGCGCGCGCATGTGCCGCACGTGGTCGAGCTGGAGGGGGGCGCGCGGGGCGGCGCACGCAGCACCGTGCCGCCGCGCGCCGCGCCCCCGCGCCCCGCGCCCGCAGCGCCCCCCTCCACCGAGTGCCCCCCCAATGCCACCGCGCCGCCTGTGCACCCCGACGATGCGCTGCTGCGCCGCCTCGCCTCCTCGCACTACCAGTCCTACACGGCCGCGCTTACCGTCACCATCGCCGTGGGCTGCTTCCTCCTACTGCTCAATGTGCTCATCTTCGCTGGAATCTACCATCAGCGCGGTTCGCGCCCGCGGCGCTCTAAAGACGACCTCGCCGAGGCCGGGAGCTCTTCGTCCTCAGATAACTACGACGGAAAGCTCGACTACGAAGTGCGCGCATTTGACGGAAAAGGATTCGGATTCGAGTGCAAGTCGGCGCACGTGCCGCGTGTTGCGGGCTCCAAATTCGACCTCCGGACGTTATCAGACTGTGGGGAGCCGACGTTCGGCGAGTACAGCTGCTACGACGAGAAGCACCGCGCGGCGCGCAGCTCCATGCCCGACGTGAGCGTGGGCAGCGCCATCGAGGCGGGCAGTGTAGTGTGTATCGACACGCAGAAGCCCGACATTCAAAAAGTGGATGGGCGGCCGGGCGACCCAGTGGGGCGAACTAGTACGTTCGAACCACGCGTCGTGGACAGCTCCACGCAAGTGAAGTTCGGGCCGGATGGCGCGGAGGCCGCGGGCGACGCGGGCGCGGAGGGGGAGGGGGGCGGTATCCTGCGCGCGCTCCCCGCACCCGCCGCGCCCGCGCCGCCCGGCATCATGAAGAAGCGCGTTCAGATCCAGGAGATTTCCGTATGAGGGTTCCTCGACGCCGCCGCCGAGGTCGTAGTCAACAAGCGGACTAAGTTGTGATGTGTGATGTTATTCGAACGTGTACATAAGACCGTGTATGTACTTATCTCGTGTACGTGTAAATATAATTGTATCTAATAATAATGACTTGTGAGTGCGCGCTAAATAGAACCGTGGCCTGTGTGACTAGTCCGTCTTATCCTGCGACGACGTCTGCATTTTCCGCTCTATTTCCCTTTGGATAGAGAATGTAATAACATTTAAAGCGGTAAAGTGAGCGTCGATGTGATGTGATTCATAATGGAGGAACGTTTGCACACTATGCCATGAATAGATACCGCCACGTGTTACACGAATATTTTTCAGCTGAATGTGACAATCTCTGCTAAACTATCTGAAACGCATTTGGCTAAAAAATATTGTTATTTATTGCCTGCGAAATCTTAAGACATTCAATTTGGCCTACTTACTTAATGATTGGAGATATGAAGATGGTGTGAAAGGGATCTTGTTTGATTCACCGTGAAAGGCAAACTTGGCTCGAGTCCTACTCATCTTTGTATTGTTTACATGACTCAACAAAGATATTATATCCATGCAAGTTGCCTTTTATGATGACAACAAGCCAGTTATAATTTATTTCTACTGTCGGTTATAGAATGAAGGAATTGTAGGCTCTTGTGAATATATTATATACGTATTTAATAAATGTGAATATAACAATAAATTAGTGACAAAAGACTTAACAACAAACCGACATTAGCTGTACATACTTATATCAAACGAAGTGTTTCAGGTATGTAGGGTAAAATAACTATTAATAAAACATTGTTTAAAAAACATCGCATATGTTGTAATTTTTTGTAAAGTTACTTTTAAGTGAGGTGTATTGATTTTGAGTAGTTTTTGATAAGTAAATATTGAAAACTTATTACTTAATGGACGAGTACACTGAGCTCAGAAGAATTATTAGTCCACGCTTGTTCCCAATAAAGTCTCAAAAAGGTAATCAGGGTAATAGACGACAGTCTACTCTTTGTTCCTCCAAAAGCCCCACTGAGTATCCCTCCAAATGTTTATATGAGACAGATGAGTACGTACAGTGTTCATATCGATAAACCTAATAATTTTCTCCGAATCATTCAAATATCGAATCACATAGCTGACTATTCAACAAATCACCAATTATTCCCTCATTGAGCGAGAGATACGTCTCTTTTATATTACTCTGTTATCGTGCGTTATTTGAGTCAATATATTAGATACATAAATAGAAACTTATTGAAAGAATGTCACGAGACTTTTTCTTGTGACTACATCTTCAAGAAAATTGCTATAGAAGCGCTGAAACGTCCTACATGTCAGGTATTATAGTCCCATCTTGATCCGCAGTAGATAAATCCGTAGTACTCGTCCATATTTTTATCTTCACAGGAATTGATGACGATTAACTAATGGTGAGTAATATTTAATACTTACACCATTTTCCACATTGTGACAAAATGTGAACTGTAATAATTTACCATATTGTTATATGTATATTATAATTGATTAAATGTAAAACAAATTAAAGTGTAGGTAAACTGGAATTGATATTAGTGTAGTACAACTGTTTATTAAATTGCATTATGTACTTATTAAATTTGATTGATTCACCAATATTAAATGTTTTGAATGAAAACTTTTCCATGTGCCAAACTAATTACTTATATTAAAATAATATTTATTTAAGATTTTTTTTATCAAATAATTAATTTGAAGCTTTCCCGTGGAAGAGTCAATTTGAAATGAACACCAAACAGGGATCCCGCGAACTTACATGGCACTGTTTACAAAAATGTAATGTGCTGAAACTAAATATTTAGTTAATTTGTTAAGGAATTTTGTAAGCCAAATCGATTTGTGATTTATTAGCTGATAGTTATTTATTTCAGACTCAAAATGTTTTACAACCTACCAGATTATGTAGGACTCTTGATAACGTCACCATAATTATTATAATATGAATTATTGCATAATTTTCAATGATTTATGATTTATATCGAGTACCGCATAACGATGGAGGAAAATATCATTGTGTTTTTCACATCGATACTTAAATGAAAATATATACGAAAGGATTTAGTAAATATTATAAAATTAAAAATATAATTTAACATCCTTAGAGGAATTGTGTAATTAAGTTGTTACAAATTATATTAATAATATGTTTACTACTGTTACACTATAATTTAATGAATATGTTAAAAAAAATAAAAATAAGTTAAAATAAACAGTTTCGAAATATTTCTATATGACATCAACATTTTGTTACAATTTGGTGTTTAATGGAATGCATAAAATATGGTGTCGAATAAAGAATTGAATTTTAAATGTTTTTAATTTAAATCATCCGTAATATTGTATTTCTTTATGAATCACATTTCAACAAGCACAACCAATGGAATAATTTAATTACTCTGGCGTTTTTCCTGAAATGAAAACAAGCCATAAAACTAGCACGATGTTCATATAGGTACCTAATAGTGTTTTTTACCAGATTGCGGTGAAGCCCAAAAGGAGGGTAAGATTTTTAACCTGTAACAGTATGTTATTTCAATGTTGCCACATCGTAACATTATGCTGAGTGCCGACCTATTGGCATGTCATTGTACTGCGGTTTTTATTTTTAAGTTCTGTTTTAATTTTGTTTTAAATATTATTATTATTTTTTTAATTCATTTTGTAATTTCACCTTTTTTTGTTACTATTTTTTTATTTCTTTATTTTAGTTTTTATCGCTGTACGCATCGACATGCGAATAAACGATTTTTCTTTCTTTCTTTTTTTTTCTATGTATTTCCGTTTCTGTGGAATCTAGTAGAAAAAACCGGCCGAGTGCGCGTCCGACTCGCGCACGAAGGGTTTCGTACCATTATCTATAAAAACGGCAAAAAAATCATGTCTGTTGTATGGGAGCCCCCCTTAAATATTTGTTTTATTTTAATTTAATTATTTATTTTTAAGTGAATATAATACATAATTAAATATTCTGTTAATATTTCAAACGTCTACCTGTTTCCGTTATCAATATCGAGCAAAAACGAGCAAAAAAATCACGTTTGTACGGGAGCCCCCCTTAAATATTGATTTTATTCTGTTTTTGGTTGTTATAGCGGCAACAGACATACATCATCTGTGAAAATTTCAACTGTCTAGCTATCACGGTTCATGAGATACAGCCTCGAGCCACACCGACAGACCGACAGACAGACGGACGGACAGCGAAGTCTCAGTAATGGGGTTCCGTTTTTACCCTTTGGGTATACGGTATAGCACGTCGGCATTAATCGGTATTACCCCCCCTAAAGCCTTCAGCTGCGTTATGACCCCCCCCAAAATCGTCGGCTGCGACCGCGCTTGGAGGCATCGTTAGATTCGTATTGACTCCGCGAGTGACATTGGCCATATGGATTATGAAAGAACCAACATGGTGGATTTTAGTCGCCATTAAATAAAGTCGTAAAAAAAACCGGCCAAGTGCGAGTAGGGGGGTTCGGTACAAACTTAATTATGTATGTAGATACATAAATAATATTCCACTAGAAATATGCATTAGAGCCATCTATGAACAAATGTCGCTATTACATAATTCTTCTAGTGGCGCCATCTATGAGCAGATGCCTCCACACGTTAAGGATCTTGCCTTGGACAGACGGACAACAAAGTGATCCTATAAGGATTCCGTTTTTCCTTTTGAGGCACGGAACCCTAAAAAAGTGGCATAGTCAGTGAAGTATCAAAATTAAGAGACGATTTCGAAAAAATATGCGTCTTAATAATTATACTTACATTAGAAAAACAGAAAAATAATAATACTAGTAGATAGCTAAATAAATAAAAAATCAAAAACGCGACTGCAGTTTGTAGTTGCGTCTTGTCTGGTGTTAACAAAACTAGATATACTAAATAGAATAGAAAAAAAAAGAGACAGCATCTCTACTTGGACACTTCGGACGATAATTATAATTAATCTACATACAGTTGTGTTCGGGTCGTACCTATTTACCTAGCTAAACTTATAAGTAAATAGTTTCGGTAATATTTGTGGAGTCCCTAGATAAAAAAAAACATTGCAGTCGGGACCCATAACATGACCATTACCCGGAAACACTGGATCCCGACTGCAATGAAATATACTGATGCTGTCTGTTTTTTCTTTTGAGTGGTTTTAATAACACCAGGCAAGATACAGTGAGAACCGCAGTTGGGTTTTCTAAAACTAGGTTTTAATTATTTTGATTTAGTTCATTTCCAACCTCCTCGAATAAAATTAAATACATATTCGTTGCCAATCAAACATAAGCCAGAGGTTGAATTTATATCAAAACTCCAGTTTTAAGTCCACGCGGCTTGCTTCCACACAATCCACAAGGATTAATAATAAATTGAACTAGGAATAAATGAAAACGCCGAGGGAACTACAAGGTAGAAAGTTAATGAAAGTGCTGATTCCCGAGCTACCGCCGCGTGATAATTCATTTAGTTCGTTCAGTTACTTTGCGACAAAGCGAGGTGGTGTGTTTGGAATTGCAGCGGTCTAATTTGCTTCGACACACACACAGGATCATTAATTCACGGCAAACTGACTAAATCCATTTCCACTATTCAGAGGGGTATGACGAAGAGAATCAAAGGTCATTAATTCTGAACGCACCACCACTTGTTGCTTATTCAAACACATAAATTATCCCCTGGATTAAAAATATCCAAACACGCTTCAGACGGGTAAAATGAATAAATTAGTTAATCTTATGGAAACTCCGTGCAGTCCCTCGTCGCTTGGATGTTGTCGGATTAGGCGCACATGTAAGCTTGTTATGTTCGCAATATTGGAAAAGTTTACCAAAGAATACAGGATTAGAAAAGTTCTAGACGGCACTGTGAGGACGTAACATCAACTTATAACTTTGTAGGTATCTAACACTAACCTATATCTCTTTTAAGTTTGTCAATGCTTATTTTATTGTGTCAAGGAACCAATTGGATCTTGGTATTTATAACATCTTCCTGAAACTCCGGGATGGATTTATTGCTATTATGCTAATTCAAATTATGCGGGTAGGTAATATTTAAATTCATAGAAGTACTCATCAATTTTCAGCTTGAGGAAACTTGAATTTATTCGGAAAAGTTTCGTGAATCTGAGGAAGGCAAACTTCATCTAGCAGTTATTTCAACTTCAAATTCTTCTCGGGATAGTACCCACCACAATCCCGCTTTATTTTAAGAGCTCGTTTAGTTTTGTTTTGTAGTTCAAGTTTGTATATCAACACAGTGATTTTAAGCACATTAATAAGGTTGTGATGTATTGTTTACAAATTATCATTACATATAATGTTATTAAATATACTTATAAGGATTTTCAAAAAAGTTGTTTGTCCTCGCGAATACTCGCGTCGCTTCATAACTGCCGAACCCAAAAATAATTTGGGGAAGGGTTTGTGACAAAGATTCACTTTGTGTGCCTCGGAGAGATCGCTCTACGAGTATAATCCAGCCTTTGTGTACTCGTAATTACATTATTAATGTAAGGTCACCTTCGGAAGTAGTTGTCTTATTAAAGCTCTAGGATTCGAAAGCTATCAAAGCGAATTTATTTGGTATCTGCACCCAAACTGCTATGGAATAACTTGACATGACAATATAATTAATTGATACTCAGTTTGAACCCGCGTCCTCTGCCTCACCGTGGCATGCCACAAAATCTCTTATATTTAATAACATTAAATAAGCATAACATGGCTTTAACATGTTTAAAATTCGCAAATATATACATTTATTATCAATATAATATGTTAAAGTGAATTTTAGTTATGTGTCAGAACAGAAAATTTTGGAATAAATATTTCTAGTTTTTTGTCAACTCTAATAAATTACTTTAAAATTTTCATATTCGTATAGGTATAGATTGTCTCATATTGTCTTATGTCATCAGTTGATCAGTTGCTTCGGTGTTGGTAACAATAATGCTCCTATAGAGACCTAATTGGAAATTTTATATTGTTATTGTTCAAACATAGCATGTTGCTACTCTTTCTTCAATTCAAAAAACTACCGACATTAGTTTGACTATAGTCAAACTGGTATCGAATACTGTATACCTCCTTCAATATGTACGCCGTTTCACTTTACACCCTGTAGGTATAATGATTCTGTAAAAAATTGCCCTAGGATTAACGAAACTGCTAATATAATAATTAGGTACATCGTACATTTTCATTTCAAATCGATGCCGCGATGTAGGCCACACACCATATATCAACACATATACAAATAGATAGATAGGAATGTTACGATTTTAATCTCTCAATTGATTTAGGTGTAAACAAGCCAACTTTCCATTATATAAACAAGCAGTGTGCCCGCCGCCGATAAACATTTAAACATACAAAGTTACGGCAAAATAATTGCGTTACCATTTGGATATGTGAGTGAGTCCAGCTTGTAACGAACGGGGAGAGCGAATGAAGTGGACCGCGAAACCTTCAAATTGAATTTTAAGCATCCAATTTGTTTGCGCGGTGGTGCCGCCTGTACCGGGTTATATCAACGCGGCATCGTCGCTCCCGCCCGCTGCCGCCGCGCCATGCCTCCCGCGAGTTCCCACACTCGTAAAGCGATTTTTGCCAGCCGCACTGTGACCTCGAACGGGATTTCAATGAATTATTTATGCACCTAGTGCGCGCATGTATTAAAATAAAACCTGCATTTTCATTACAAAATATGAGGTTTCATCGGATTTGGTCTAAACTGTAATGATTTTATTTTACCTCACGTTCAATTATCGAGAATGTGTAAAGGGTTCTTCGAATATCAATGTCCGTCTACCTAAGCTTAATTGCGGTGAGAACCTTTAGAGATAACGATAATTTCTAACAATTTAATTCCCCGGGGCGTTAAATTCTTGCATGTACTGAACTAAGTAGGTCTCTGGGGTAAGGTTGGTATTTTATATTTCGCGGAACTATTTCACGCCCTCTTGGAATTTCGCTCCCATATCAGTTATCTCCAATTCTCAAATTCTCTACACAGTTGGATGCAAACGAGTTATACGAATGTGGATCGTAACCTAAAGGATTTTTCGTACATATCGGTATATTTTCTTTAAAAAAAGCTTTAATTCGAATTTTAGTAGTAGCTGTTTATGGTTATTAAATATTAAGACATTCCAAAAACAATTGACACAGGCGGGGCTTGAACCCGCGACCTCTGCCGAACCGTGGCTAGCACTCTCACCAACTGAGCTACTGTGTCTTCGCCTGAATCAATTGAAATTTGGAATACTTTCAATACGCCTCTTCCGAGCGTCAGTGACATCTATCGGAGAATAGTTACAAACTCTAACTCAATGTTTCCAATCTTTGCAGTTTGGAAGAACATCGATACGATATCACCTACTATACATTATAAATGTATATTTTTGCGAATTTTTAAACATGTTAAAGCCATGTTATGCTTATCATAATGTTATTAAATATTAAGACATTTCAAAAACAATTGACACAGGCGGGGCTTGAACCCGCGACCTCTGCCGAACCGTGGCTAGCACTCTCACCAACTGAGCTACTGTGTCTTCGCCTGAATCAATTGAAATTTGGAATCCCTTCAATACGCCTCTTCTGAGCGTCAGCGACATCTATCGGAGAATAGTTAAAAAATGTTACATGTTAAAAAATTCGCAAAAATATACATTTATAGCTGTCTATGGGTTGATAATGAAAAGCGTATGAGTTTCTAAATATGTTAAATATTATTCATTTGGTGTGGGAAAGCAGTATACTTACATTAAATAAACTTCAGATTCTACGAAAATATACTCAGGTTGTTTATAGTGTTTTGGTTAAACTACATAAATAAATAAACATGTATCAGAGCTTTGAACTCTGAAGATTGTTCTATTCACAGATTTGTTATCCCGACGTAACCCCTTTTATGAGATATACGAAGGAAAAATATATTTTGGAAATGTAAAGGTTTGATAGATGATTTCCATCGTTTCCGATTTGATAGGTGGAGGAAAGAAAATAATAGTTAGTATTTTCCTCTTGGCCTTACGTGCTGCTTGAAAAAACTCAATGAAAGGAACATTTCTTTATATGGTCAGTGTTTGTTAGACACATATATTATGGACATGGACAAGTAAAATTTTTTTATCAAGATCATAATAAAACACAGAAATATATGAACTTGGTTAACATAGTAAGCAGGAAATTCCTAGGGCACCTTTAATTTCCATAGCTCATAGAAACAAGGGAGGTGTGCTATTGAGCTTGACATGATCAATGTGATTATGTTGCCGACGGATCGAATGCAATCGATGATCTATATATTTTGGTTTGATGTGAGTAACGAATAACAGTATTAGATTAAGGGTGTGTGGCATTTTTAATATGTGGGCGATCTCTATGTATATTTACAAAGGGGTGTTTGTAGTTGTGATGCATATTGCTTTAAAAGTAGCAAAAGTAGTTCCCGTACTACTTTGCTATGACAACATAATATCTCCTTGTTTCTATAATCTAAGCTAATTTGTCAGGTGTTAGGAGACTACACTTGATTTAGATACATAAACGTTTTATCAGTTAGGACAATATAAATAGGTAATATTGAAAAACCATTGAAGTACAAATTAAAGTTGTACTTATACAAAATACTGTATCGACCACAATAAGATAAAATCGCTGCAAAGTGCTTCCGAACTACGTTTAAATCCGTTAACGCGTTGAAATAAAGTTTTTAAGACTATGCGACGCATTAGAATTTCAAAAAAGCTTTGCTTTCCAAAGTATCTAAAGACTTTTGCTTCCTGGCCAGTATAGCTCTCTACAGCTTGAGGTTCTTTAGCAATTACGTAAGATAAAACGCATTAAGTAACTTTGTCTTTGTGTATCCTGTCGAAACCTATATTAAAATAGTTTTGAAGAATTGAAATTTCGTTGAAAATACTTGTAACTAAATTGTGCTGACTGTTCTATAAATGACACAAATTAAAAGTTGAAGTTGATTACTTGTACATATTCCAAATATTTCTTGGTAGGTATTCTCTTCAAGGGTTATTTTTAGCTTAAACCTGAAGTTTCATCACTTATAACATGCCGACAAATTAAAAAAAATCAGCTAACGTTGACAACCATATGTTTCTCCTTTTGATCCTGTTAATTTATATAATTTCCACGCAAAGAAAGGCTGAATAAAAAAAGCAGTCATTACGAGTCATTTGCTCACATACGAGCAAATGAGTTCTCTGTGCAGGTAAGACAGCGAGGCGGCTGTGCGCGTTACATAATTCACGACTCTTCAAACACTCACTTTTATTTTACAGCTTACGCGCGTCGCTTTTGATGTGCTCACAAATTTGTGAGAGATCTATTTACAAAGCGCGCGAGACAGTTATTGCATTAGCATTGTGTGTTTTTATTTAACACTGTCAACTAAGAGTCGGTCGTGCAGTCCCAACACAGACTGCCGCGAAGCACCCTTAAACAAAAGCCATATTTTTTGACAGCAGCGTAGAAGTTTCTAAACTTGTTTGTTTTTTTTAGCTCGTAATCAAATTACAGGAACGGTTCAAGTATCATCGTTGCAAAGGTTATTATTTCAAATTGAATAAATAAACGGCTAAGTAGGTAGCATTTCGGCAAAGTTTTAAAAAGATTTCTTGAAAACTCTGGTAACGTTGCCTACAGGTAGAGTAGCTTTTGAGTAAAAGGTATGAATTAATAACAATATCCTTTCATAGATTAATTACGTCAAAGACGGGATACAATTTATTGTCAAAGGTAAAATGGACGTAAAATATTATTATAAGTAACTTTGTCACAGAATATTTAGTAAGATTTTGTATCGAGTTAAGATAATCTCTCAGAACTTAGGGGTGAGCCAGAAATACTGAAGCAAGGAACCTTAATAAACAAACCTATTTCTATTGCATGCCTTAAATGTGCTCTGTTATTGCTACAAGACTTTCCTCCAAATGATCTCTGTTATACTCTCATCAGTACGCTTATTAAGATGAATCAGATATCATCTTGTAAGTGATTTATGAAACTTTAATTTTGGCCTAGTTTTAGATCGATTTTTTTGATAATTGTTTTAAAATTAAATACTTTACCCATTTTGTCTATCATATCGTATGAAACCCGGTAAACACCATAACTTCTGGAAAACATCATTAACGTTCTTTTTTTAGAAAATCCTCATCCTAATTCACAATCAAAATTTTTGCTGTTTAAATATATAATTAATAACATTGCGTTATTAGTAAGTATAAGCAAATTCAAAATTTTCCTTTCCTTAAAAAGTGTTACAAAATTAGTAATTTTGTTTTCTACAATTACCATACTTACTTACTTACCATAGCTGCCGTCTGGTGCGCGTTCGGTGAACCAGGCTGTAAGTTAGTAGTAAAAATTTTTCATTTATTCTTCGAAAAAACTCTTTTTTGGCTCAGTCCTTTGATTTTTTATATTGACATACCATGAAAATGGGAATTTGTATTGTTGCCTCCGTAGTAACAAAACCGTGACACTTTTATAAACAATGGTTCTCTAGAACTGGTTTTTATTCAGCAGATAGTTTAAAGGTATGTTAATTTGATCACGTAATATGAATATTTCCGTGGATTAGTATGCGAGCGGCGGCTGCAGGTGCGCTGAAAACTGATCGAGGCATACGACCCTACGTGATGCGCCTTCGACAAGGCTATGAGGAGCCGTCAGGAACAAATGACCGCTTTATCGCATCACTGAATTTCTTAACGATAATCTGAGAATGTACGAGAGAGTCGTGGTTTAATGGTTACCGTGCACATGAATCGGTCTACGAGATTCAGATTCGCCATGATTAAATGGTTGTTTTCCTCGTATTCAAAAGTGTGATACTGCGACGAGCACTTAGGTATCCGCAAGCATTCGTTCGAAGTTTCTAATAACCACAATTTCGAAATACAATAATGTAAATAATGTAATAATGTAATTCTATAGGTAACTGAACTAAGGCAAATTAAGGCTGGAACTTCTACAATCATGTCAATGGATGAATTTAGAGTTTTGATATTTTCGCTGGTGTTGGTTTTTGCTGTTTTGACCGAATAGCCACATGGTCTTAGATAGGGGAGCACACTAATATAGATAAGTAGGTATGGAATCTCTAGGATAGTAATATATAATCTAAAAATAAGAGTTATTACAGTTAATAGGCATATGCGGACATAAAAATCGTGTTAAAAAATATTTAGGTGAACATAACCCTCGTTCCAGAGTCGCCGTAATAGCTCTTGGGATGATGAAAACATTTACTTAACGTTTTGACAGCAATCTCTAAGATTTTGGTCCCAAGTGCCAGGATTATTAATAAGCCTAGGATGTACTGAAAAAATATTGTTTTAAGAGATTATCGCAAACTAAGTTCCAAGAATCAACTGAGGAAAAGGTTTACTTATTCGAACGTACGGAGCACTATTTGACAATATTTGTACAGAAACGAACCTCACGTTGTTCCTTACTCAAGAATACAAATACAGACATAATATACGAAAGCTATGATTTCGCATCAATAATTTATCGAAAAATTGGGTTTTCATCTTATTTTTGTAATAAATATTCATTAGAAAATATCTATTTTAGTTAGTTTCTTTCAGAATTATCATTTGTAAAATTTACTAGGGCACAAGTTGCAATACATGTTGCACGAGTTGTGCCGGCGACTTATCAAAAAACATTATAGTGCTTCGGCACATTGAATTTGGAAATTCAATGTAGAAACCTTGCCGTGTACCGATATAAATATTATGTGCCTTAGTGCCGACAGGGCTTATAAAGCCTTGACGTGTTGGCAAAAATATAATATTTTTTTTGCACGAAGAAGGAAAGTTAGTTGGAGTAAACACTTATAAAACTTTGAGCACACATAATGTAGAGTCAACAAAACAGATAAATAACTGAGCAGTCTGCTAACTTCAATTACTTTTTAAAACATGTAGTGCATGTGATGTGTAGACAAGTCATCGCTCGTCTGGGGGTATCTTAATAAATTAGAATAATAAATTTAATATATAGGTACGTAGACCGAGGCGCGGATACAGGATTTCGTTTAGAGTGGATAATTATTGTGATGTCAGGTAGTAATGTTCTTATGACGATTTCAAAATTGGTCAAAATAAAGTACTTCGGTCGTGAGTCAGGGGGGAGGCAATTGCACTCAAGCTAGATGAGGTCGGTGTTTCCTAGACCTTTGAGAAGAAACACCGAAACAAACCGAGGAGGTCGACACTATAAAACCTTAACTTTAAGTAGTAAAGCCAAAATTAAGTATGTTCGAATGTATGAACGCTACATATACCTACAGCTACACCATATTTTTTTTTCTTTTGCTGACTGTAGTTTAATAAAGCTACTATAGAAACTGACTGATCGAGGGACAACACATTTCCCGTATTATTTATTCGTGCAAATTGTCCACGTATTGATATTTTATTGATTTGTCATTTGAGTTCGTTCCAGAATCTCTCTTGTATTTGCTTCGTATCTTGCATAATATATATATATATTTTTTTATAAAAAACGCGCTACTATCGTAGGTTTCTCACAGATACGAACATTTAACTTGGGTTTTAACAAACTTTGGGCCATTTTGCAGGTACTGGACATGTGTCCCCACACCAAGCCAATCGTTTAGCAACTGACCTGATCGAACTATTACACCATTATCAGTTTGCATGTACTGTTATGGCACATGTAAACATGAATTAAATTATGGTGATGAATAGGTACCTACCGCCACAATACTTCTTCTACCTATACCTACCTCTGCACACACACAAGAGTGAAATAAAGTGTAATATTAATGGTAAATATCCGAATATTCTACAATAATAGTATTAAAAGCTAATAATATTGTAGGTAATAGGATAAATTGCATCAAGAGCCAAACAATAATTACGACAGCTGAAATTGCTTACACAGGATATTCAATTTAGTTCTAGTTTCAGCCAAATAAACAGACAATGGAGCACAGCTATACAAAATGTTATTGAATATATTATTATCTGCGCGTTGATTTTGAATTGGAAACGGTAAATAAATGTGAAAATAGATAATGAAATAGAATAATTTATTATCAATATAGTGTTACGCTTAGTTCATTATTTATTCTCGGTAAAAAACTTAATATCTTAGGTAAGGTATCTGTTACTACGAAATGTGTTTATCACTGGTTAGACTTAAAATAACGAGAAAATCGAATCGAAAATCGAAGGTTATTTATAAAATAAATAAAATACATTATTCAATACCTATTACTAAACTATGTCATTATGTATTTGTATTAGTTGCTTTTCTGGAGAGGTTAAAATTAATTGAGTTATAACTGTTTTTGAGTTATGACTTTGCAACCTTCATTCAAAAACACAAGGGATATCATGTACAAAATTGATGGTAAAGTGTATAAATCCTACTGATATTATAAATGCGAAAGTGTGTGTAGGGTTGTGTGGAGGTATGTGTGTGTGTATGTTTGTTACTTACTTCTTTACACTGAAACGGCTAGACAGTTTTGGATAAAATTTGGCAAAGAGGTAGCCTGGGACCTGGAAAAACACAGGCTACTTTTAATCCGATTTGATGCAGACGAAGTCGCGGGCTGATAAGTGTATAAAGTAAAACAAAATATTTGTCCAGATTTTAGATAGGTATTGTTTACACAAATAAACTTAATTTCAATAGAATTTGCGAACTACGTAAACAAACTTTCTATACAAATTAGTCAGATTTTGACAATTTGCCATACTGACATTGTATTGAAATTAAATTTAATGCGTTTATTTAATAAATTAAATTATATTTATAATGTAACATGCTTAAGTACGTATGTATACATTACAGGTACACACGAGTACATTGTACATCAACCATCCGCTGCTGGTGTCGCCGTGTTTGTGTAATAGCTGTATCGTTTGGTTCGTCTGAGTGCATAATTTATTAGGTCTCACATCAGAGTTATGTTTTAAACATGGGACATGTGTGTATTTTGTGGAAATACGGTCCTTTCTCTCCGCTTTAGAAATTATTACTGCTAAAAATGGAATATTTGTTCAAAAAAAATAAACACAGTATAATCTTAACAGAAAAAACTGATAAACATGAATATTATTTTTTATGAAAAAGAAAAAGTTCATAAGAGAGGATCGAGAACAAGCCAAAGCCCCGTGATTAATGATGAACACGACACCATTCAATTTAATTCCAGAAATTCCTGTCCAATAAGATAAAAAGAGAAAGTTTTATGCCTTTTTTATTTATTTTTAATGAAATCCCTACTTTGTCGTGTCGAAAGGTACGTCGTTTCAATTAAGATTTTAGTATTAATGATGGGGCGGCCGGTGGGCAAAATTTCCAAAAATCATTTTAGAAATCATAATAATTTCTTTATCGACCTACTTAATTTATGCATTAAAAGTTGCGGAAAGGAATTATATTATAATAACGGGGGATTAACATAATTTATTATTCTACCTCATTGGTTTAGGGTTGCCTCGCTGAGCTTGAGGTCCTAGATTCAATTAGGTATTCAGTTGGTAAAATTAGCTTTTAGTTTTTTGTTAGCAAGTTGTTAATAAGAAGGTGAGTGTCTATGACACACATTAATTTACTAAAATATTAATAACGTTATATAAAAGTCATTGATACCAAAACTAGGGAGGTATTATATCGTCCAGGGAAACCATTATGTGTCCGAACCACGTACAATACTTATTCACGGATCAGGCAATCTAATCTACACATTTTCAAGACAAAATAATAGCGTCTCCGCTCAAGATAATCCGACCACGTAGGTACGTAAGCGGGGCACATAATTACATGTAGGCAATGCTACCCATCCCAGTCCTTACGAACGGAGACTGACTCAGCTATTTGGCTTTATCAAGTCTTCATCAATCTTTTTGCTGTGGGCGCGGTTATTTACTATCATGAAATTATTTTACAATTAAAATAAAAAGAGTAGCTATTTAAACAATTAATTTAATAATGCACGTGCATCACACTTGTGCATAAATATATGTATAGAACCTTTACGAGTGACAAACCTATTGCCAGCCTGGCCAAGCGGGTACCAACTTTTCTGACTGAATCTTTTGAGTTTTACCACTTGCATGAGCCGTAGTGTTAATTATTTATTTATTAATTATTTATCACTTCTAATTAGAAAGGAGTCGAGTCGAGGTGTAAATAAACGATTGTTTACTAAAAACAAGTGATTCAAATTCAAATTCAAATTCAAAAGACATTTATTCAAACTGGGCTAAAGTCAATTAGCACTTTTTGAACGTCAAAATATACATAAGACAGCCCCCAAAAACGCCCGCCCTTCACCGCTTCCTAGTGTTTTAGCTGCGAAGAAGAAACGGCGCAACAAACTCCGCAGCAACACAATTCTGTCTGTCAATTACTTTTATGTAAAAGTTATATAAAACAAAACAGTAAAACTGAGATTTAAAACAACAAAAATAATAATAATTAAGTATATACTTAACAGTAAAGAAATAATGATGTAACCTGACACCCGTCAATATACCTAATCAAAGAAATCTATAAGAGGAAAGATATAAGTGCGCACAACAAAATGCTTTATGATAAATTATTATTAATCGGTAATGAAGGCCGTGTGCCAGGCTACAAGGGCAGTTTAAAGACAAATAAATTTTATTTGGCAGTCAAATGTAATGCATGATAATCTAGGACCAGGGGCTCGATAATTCAACAATGTACTAGGTATGTTAAATTAACTGAGCTCAGTCAACAAGACGACCAGTCACCACAAGCAGCACCCGTTCACGAGTATGACGCAGAGGCCAGCCATCACCTCCCTCGCCATTTTAAAGGGAAGGGGGTGACCCGACCAATGACGCCACCGCAAGCAATGACGTCTAAGGGAGCATGACGAACCTGCTGACAAGAGGAAAAATTAAAGAACTAATAAAACTGTCCGAGGTCACTAGTTAACTGCATCACACTGTTACATGAACTCTTCGTAAAAAAGAGAAGAAATAGAGAACAATACATTATGTCAACATTAAACATTGTAAACTAGTATACTGAATGTCAAGGTGTAAAATATTTATAAATTCAAACATCAAATTCAGAGTCATCTTGTGCCCATCACAGCGACCAACAATTTCTATCGTCGAAGTATTCCTTTAACGTATAGTATGCCTTTTGAACTAGGATAGCCTTGATTTTAATTTTGAAAGCAGAAAACGGGAGTTCCAATAAGTAAAGAGGAAGTTTATTATAAATGCGTATACCGAGCCCCAAAAATGAATCATGTACCTTGTGCAATCGATGATAAGGAACACATAATTTATGCTTATTTCTAGTATTGAGATTATGTACGTCACTATTTTTAGTATAAAGATTTATATTTTGCCTTATATATATTATGTTAGCAAAAATAAATTGAGATGTAACTGTCAAAATGTCAATCTCTTTGAAACGGTCTCTAAGGGAAACTCTTGCACCTAACTGATATATAGCTCGAACAGCTCGCTTCTGGAGAATGAAAATACTTTCAATATCTGCGGCCTTGCCCCACAATAGAATCCCGTAAGACATGACGCTATGAAAGTAACTAAAGTAAACTAAGCGAGCAGTGTCCACGTCAGTCAGTTGTCTAACTTTACGAACTGCGTAAGCAGCAGAGCTGAGCTTTCCTGCGAGGCACTCTACATGTGCGCCCCACTGTAGCTTCTTATCTATTGTTATACCTAGAAATACTGTTGAGTCAACAGCCTTAAGCGACTCACCATTGAGTACAATATTGGGTCCAAGGTTTTTTACATTGGGCATCGTGAATTTAATACATTTTGTTTTTTTAGCATTCAGTACTAGGTTATTTATAGTAAACCAATACGTAACTTTTGAGAGTGCACTATTCACATCGTCAAAATTTTCTCGTTTTCTGTCTACCTTGAATATGAGTGAGGTATCATCTGCGAACAGTACAACGTCGCAAATGTTTTTTAAATAGTACGGCAAATCGTTAATGTAAATAAGGAACAAAAAGGGACCTAAAATTGATCCTTGAGGCACGCCTAATTGAACCGGTAATCCAGAAGATTTCGAGCCATTAATTTCGACGCATTGAACTCTATGTTGCATATAAGATTTAATCACGCCAAGTGCTGCATTTTGTACACCATAATGGTGGAGTTTACGAATTAGCGTATCATGGTGTACGCAATCAAATGCTTTGGAAAGATCGCAAAAAACACCGATTGCATTCTGTGATTTCTCCCAAGCATTATAAATGTGTTTGAGAAGAGCAACACCCGCATCCGTAGTCGAACGACCTTTCGTAAAACCGTATTGTTCACTATGAAGGAGGCCTTGTAAATTAAAATGTCTTAATAGCTGATTAAGTATAAGCTTTTCAAAAATTTTACTAAATGCAGGTAATATAGAAATCGGTCTATAATTGCCAATATCGGATTTGTCACCGGATTTAAATAAAGGTAAGACTTTACTGAATTTCATAAGATCAGGAAAGACACCTAGGTCAACACATTTATTAAAAGTAGCGGCAAGACAAGGGGCAACTATGTTGATTATATTATTTAAAAGTTTAACAGAAATACCCCAAAAGTCACCAGTGTTTTTAGCATTAAGAGACTTGAAGACGTTAACTACATGGTATGGTGTTATTTGCTCAAATCTAAAGATGGAAGTACATTCTTCTACAATATTACGTAATATATCTTCAGCGGCAGTCGAAGATGAGTTTAAGGAGCGAGTCGTAGCTATAGGTATGTTAGCAAAGAACGAATTAAAAGCCTCTGCTACCTCAGGATTTTTAGTTATTAATTTATGATTGTCTAAAATTTCAAATTTATTATCACGAGTACATGGCTTGCCTGTTTCATTATTAATAAATTTCCATGTAGCTTTTATTTTATTACGAGACTGCGTAATTTTATTACTTATATACTTAGACTTAGCCATAATGCAAACCTTTTTAAATATCTTTGAATAATTTTTAACATAATTTAAAAATGGAAGATCAAACTTATGTTTTTTCATACCATATAACTCGTATAGTCTCGCTCTACTTTTATAAATTCCTATGGTGGCCCATTGATTAAATGAAGCAGCAGTACTTTTAGTCACTATAGTTTTCGTTTTAAAAGTTGTTTGAAACTCTTTTTCGACAATACTAAAGAGAGCACCATAAGTGTGATTAGGATCATCAAAATCTAATATTGATTTATTAATTTGTGATGCAACCTGTTCTTTAAAACGTGTGCAGCGGCTTAAACTATACGGTCTATATTCAATTTTTTGTGGCTTGTTAATATACTCGTTGGGGAAACTAGCGATTTGTCCACAGTGGTCCGACGTTAAATCACTTAAAACAGAAACGTTACTGGCGTCACAATTACTGAATATATTATCCAAACATGTGGATGAAGTTGCTGTAATCCTAGTTGGTTCAAAAACTAAGTTCGTTAAATTAAACGATTTAAATAAATTTATAAGCCTGATACTGGCTGGAGACACTTCTAGAATGTTAACATTAAAATCTCCACATACTATTATCTTTTTTTTACTAGACTTAATTTTATTGAGTAGATCTTCCAACACTGATTCAAATAAATTTAAATCACCTAATGGGGGCCGATAAACGCAAATAATAATGAATCGCTCTAGTTCAACACAAGACAACTCAGCAGTGCGCTCGATAGAAAGCTTTACTAGGTCTAAACGCTCTTTACATTTTAACTTATTTGAAACCATTATTAAGGACCCCCCACGGATTGCACTCTTTCTTACGAACGCACTTTCAATAGAATAATTGTCATTATTAAAAAATGACAATTCATGACTTTTAAGCCAATGTTCAGTTAAGCATAGGACCTGAACATCATATTTCTCCACAAATAAACTTAATTCTAGATCTTTGCCGGACAAACCCTGCATATTTTGATGTACAACATTCAACATATGTGGTCTACCCGTTGTCGTACCTAATAGTTTAAACTACTAGGCAAATCAATACAAATTTTAGTATTAATACTAACAATATCCTTAGGTACATTACAGGTACCTGTGTCAAACTGTATATTGAATGCTAAAAGATTAGCAATCTCTCTCCTACAACTAGATGGCAGATACATTGTATCTTTTGTCAATATAAAGTCTGTTAAAAATTGATTTATATCAAAACGATTTAGATCAAGAGTGAACTTTACAGAATAGTGCCACTGTTTAACACGTGCCGAGAGAAAATCACGTTTAAAAAAATACAAAGCTGAATTTGTAGCAATATTCCTTTGCTTCACATTTCGAACGTGACGACTTTATTGATTAAAGGTTGGAATAATATATTTGAATATATTAAGATTGTAAGGTGCGAACCTATATCAAACACTCCACTCCAAAATGACGCTAACATCGAATATATCATCGACTATTTACCAGCAACTTTGATAAACAGGGTGTAAGATTAAACGAGGAAGGGTATTTGGTATTCGATGTTAGTTCGATTAACTACGGGACCAATCCGACCAAGTTCAAGAAAAAAAAATAACTGCCCCATAAAACATCCATTTCACTCGACAAAATGTATGGAACAGTTGATTTTTTTTTCGTTATTTCAAAGTTAGTCCCGTAGTTATTCGAATTAGTATCGAATACTGAATACACTCGTTCTATATGTCCCTTGTTTAACCTTACACTCAGTAGGTATGATATAATATAGCTATTATATGATATATATAGCTTTCCTTCTATTACTTAGATGGGACATAAACCTAACTGGCGAAATGTAGGTGTGCTAAACACTTCTGCTAACCATTCGAGTAATACAGGCGTGATGCTATTTTTATAATGTTTTGATTTTATTTGAAAGCGAAAGATTTACGTTTTGTTTCTCAATAAACAGTCTCTCTATTGAAGCGTTTTCATATCAAAGTGTCATTTTTGTATCGTTCACCGTGATTTGGACAGGAAGATAATGGAAACAAATGCGTGTGGGGTGGAGATCTTAAAACCTTTTCCAAAAAATGTGGAAAAGCATTTGGTAATCGCTGAACTGAAACTGTGGTTGTATTAGTATGGATGCGGCTAAACAAAATTATGGTTGTAAGAACTTTAAAATACTGATTGCTTTTCTTCAGACAGGAGTAAATTATTCATACTGACTTCTAAAAATGTTCTCTAAAGACCAAAATTAAGCATTTTAATTTTCTTAAGAACGGCTTTTACATTCTTGTAGGTATTAAAAATATACTGGATACCTATTTTATTTATTAATAAAGTCTAGCCGCGAATTACCTAATTTCGTTTAAGACCATTTTAGGCTGGTAACTATTGGGTTTAGTAAATAATGAAGTAGACTTTGTATTATAATAAAACAAGTTTAAACGGATTAAATCGCGTATATTACAGATTTTTACAGAGTTTTCAGGACGTTTCGAACACTTTGCAGCGTTTGTGGTCGCAAAGGAGAACCGATATGCACCTAGAATGCTTCGCGAGGCTATTGAAATTAAAAAAACATCCTAATTTCAATAGAGAGGATGGTTGGCAATTACCACCTGTTTGGAATCCAGTCCTTAAAATTATCAAGTACCAAACTTCACACCGCACTACAAAACATCGAGACACCGTGAGCGATAATTGTGTGCATCGAAACGAGTACGATTCGAATAATATCGATTAAAAAGAAATCTTGTGCGGGTAGATTGATAATAATTTTTCTATAAATTAGCTGTCATGACGCCTACCAGCTCAGTCGTCCTGCGACCACGAACGCTGCTAAGTGTTCGAAACGTCAGGAAAACTCTGTAAAAATCTGTAATATACGCGATTTAATCAGTTTAAACTTGTTTTATTATAATGTGTAATAATCGTGAAAACCAAAGACATTATTAGACTTTGTATTTTGCCTACTTTCATATTAGGTACTTTATGCGTTCGGTATTACAGAGCTTTAGCTTAACTTAAAACACATCTTTACGGTCGTCGTTGGAACATTTTATGGGCGTCGATTTCACTTGTCAATTGTGTAATAAACTTCCGTCTTGTGCCTTCCATTTCTATTTGATTTAAACTCATTCCCTACAAAATTGTCTCGTATTTATTTTATTTTATTGCTTCATACTCAAAATAGTACTTTGAAGAGCGGCTTCTCGTTTCCAGCGGCAAATGTATGCATATGAATGATAATTATGTACATGAATGTTGAGGCTTCTAAGAACCACCCTATAATTTTGAATTGTAACATGTTCTTTTAATTAAGAACCAGGACAATTACCATTTTAAATGCGAATATGACAGTGATATAAACGAAATATTTTGTTTACTTTGTAACAACGATATGGCAAAACATAACGATTAATATACTTACATACGAATGTATCTAATAAACAAGTTGGATAACATTATTGCCGAAAGTTATCTACTCACAAGTAACAGGAGTTGGTGGTGAACTTTTATGGAAGGACTAAATATGGTCATCTTAAGTTTCTTTTTAGAATCTATTAGACACCGAAGTTATAATATCGGATCCCGGGGCAGAGCGTCGTTTACTATCACTTAACTCATTTTTATATTCGCCATTTTGGCGTGCTCGCTGTCCCAGATTCGCTATGAATACAGAGTGGAGCCACCCATAATACGATACATGGCCTACTTTGAGAGGGATTCTCGGAGCCGAGCTAGTTGTTTACATTGAACTTACGTGTCTTGTGCGTTTGTAGTGTATCTCTTCCTTAATATTTTTGTCCTTTTCCATCGAGCAATGATCGACACGTAATAACTGAAATATTTGTCAAGTTCACCAAATATGAAAGTTCCTGTATTATATTTTAACTAGGTATAAAAAAACGTTGTAGGCACTAGGCAGATATACGCAAGTACGTCGACACCAGGTTTTAATATACACATTGATACTCTATGCAACGTATAGCGTTAGGATGTTGGGTCTAAATTTGGTTTACCGGTTTACCGCAGGCTCGTAACCCGTTTCCTGTTTCCCTTACTTACTGCGAGACTTCAACGGGTTACTATGTGGGCTAACATATATATTTGACGCACTGGGATTTTATTTAATGAAGATGTTTAATGTGTAGAGACTGTTTATTAAAAATGTTGCAATTGTAATTTAAGCTATGTAGGTACACAGGTATAGACGAAGTTAAATCTTAGAAAATAATATATTTTCTTAATCGAAAATACTATGTCATAAGGTTCCAGATAACAAGCTTATGAATTGCAGTTGATTGAAACAGCTGATATGATGATCTCATTTGAAAACACATATTTTACCTTTATAACACACATATACTGATATCTCGTGAAATCGGATAAGTACCGTATTATATCTATAAGTTCTATAACTATCTATATAGCCGTAAGATTTATCAGTTGCGGCTTGTGATAAATTACTGTTACTAGGAACCTTTTATCCTATGCCGTTGTAATAATGGAAGGTCATCTTTTTAATTTTTAGATCAGATCAAACACCAGAACAAGATTGTACCAAACCAATTCGATGTAATAATGATCGTTTATATTCAGAATGGTTGTAAACCAGGGTATAGTGGTGTGACCTCTCTAAATCCTTATACTTTATAGGTGCACTTTATTGAATAGTGAATATCTGGAATCCGGTCGGGTAGCAGTGGGCGACCACAAGCAGAGCAATAAGGCGCGTGAAGCGGTCGGGCCTTGTCTTAATTGTCAATAACCGTGAGTCCCGGCGCGCCCGAGCCCGCTCCCGCCGAATAATTAACGAACTTCCGCGATTTTCGAGTTTGTAAATTGCCTCATGGTCTCGTCGACCCGCGTCCTGGTTTGCTGATATAAATTATGTGCGCAGAAAATTAATCTTAGTGATTTAAGAACACCCTTTATTCTCAGGCTTCCATTTAAATATTATTCTTACGAAGTTCTCTAATGGCGAGTCTGCATTACGGAAAGTGCCTTCTTATTTTGTTATATGGCTAGCGTAGCCATAGCACAATATTTAGATTTGTGTTGGCGTTATTGTGAAACGACGTTGACAGTTATCGGTAATGCCACCTCTCGCTGATTTTCCTGAGAGGTTACGAAATAAAATCCCGATAAAAGGTAACGGAACTCGACATTTCGTAAGTACATTATTTCCGTTTTCGGTGAAATTATACAATAAGTCTTAGCGCGTGTCTCGGCTTTCGTCGGGTGTTGGTTCTGTTTGTGAGGAAGTGTCTTCAGTAATAAAATTACGTTATTGGAGCACCTCGTTTGTTTGTGCTAGTCAATAAATACCGTGTGTGTATATATTGTATTAAATTACGGAGACATTCACATGACGTAACTTTAACGAGCGCGAGTCTCGGCGAGGAGAATTGTGGGATCCTGCGCGAGTGCGAGTATAAACAGAGAATTTACAAGCCCACGCCTCTCATTAAAATGTAAACAAGCTTCCATATAATTCGTGGTACGTAAATACATCAGCGGGGATCACAAGGGCGGGGTGCACACAACCTAACTGCGGGAATGTTTTATGGTCAACATTAACCGCAATACGGTTGACCCTGAGAGCTCATCTTTCCGAGACTAAATGCACTAAAATCAGCGTTTTAATACTTTAGGGTGTGTGCGTGTGATATTTGTTATGTACATACATTATGATTTTGCTGCGTAACCAATGTATTGTCCTCAACTTTCCAATAGTGTATCCACAGAATTTAACAGCTGTAATATAATATTTTAGGTAGGTACTATACCTGGACGAGGGACGCATGGTACCTTGGAGATTAGCACAAAAGAAAGGAAAGGAAGGTCGATGAATAAGTGCTGAAATAACGATGAAAATAATAGTTATAATTATAATAAATGGTGCCTTTATATTAAAATATAGGTTCAGTATATTTAGTCTTCACTTACCAAAAACCTCGGTTTCTATTCAATTTATTTTACGGTAAAAGAATTTGATTTATGTTTCCAGGCCTTTTATAATTGGATACCTGGAAAGGTTCTAACCATTCTGTGACTATGTTATTATTATGTACTATTCCAACTAATACTTGGCTAAATAAGCATTCTGTTCGAATATTGTACAAACATAATAATTATTTTAGGTAGTGGGTGGAGTAGCGCGCTCTCAAATTTTTCATTAGATCGATAATTTTGCTGGTTAGATATTACCAGCCTGCTTGTATCTATGGCAGTATCTTTATTTTTACCCGACTGCGCGACGCACGGAGGGTAATGTGTTTATCAGTCTATGTATGTATGTATGTATGTATGTTTGTTTCTATGTGGCGTTCTAGAGACCAAATGCGTAAGCCGATTTTGATAATTCTTACGTCAATCGATTCGTCTTAACCTTGCGAGTGTCACTAAAGACATAACAGTAATCAAAATTCACCACAGCGACAACCAGACGCCATATTGTCAAAATGAAAAAAAAAAAAGTTGATGAACTATGTCAAGTGGGGTGTCGTTGAATAGGTATTTTAAAATCATCTTTAGGTTCCTTTTATCATTTTTCATTTTAAATAATAGTTTAGGATATATAACGATTTAAAGTTGTTTAACAAAGCAATCATTCAAAACCTGTCATGTGGGGTATCAAAATGAAGGGCTCGAAAAGAAGATTACGAAAACATACATTAAAAACTAAAAAGTGAAAAATAAAAATAGTAAATTAAAAATTAAAAAAACCCGACTGCCAAAAAACAACTAAAAAATTCAAAACAAGAGCACTTTTCAAGCAGTCTGATGCAGTTGGTGGCATAAAATCTAAGATTTAACACAAATAATTGCCACCAACTGCATCAGACTGCTTGAAAAGTGCTCTTGTTTTGAACTTTTTAGTTGTTTTTTGGCAGTCGGGTTTTTTTAATTTTTAATTTACTATTTTTTAGAGAAGTTTTCAGACCTGTGTAATTTTATAGCTCACGTTATCTGACTGCCTCATTGGTATAGTAGTTGCAAGCGCGACTGCTGAGCGTGAGGTCCTGGGTTTGAACGCCGGATCAGGCAGTATTATTGGATTGTCCATGAGGAAATAAAGGGGTCATTGACCTGTCCCATATAAAAATATCGAAGTTCCTAGAGACACAAGAGTGGCTTGTATTTATTTATTTTATACAGTGTACCCACCCACTACTTCCACTTCCAAGAAGTTGTTATTCTTCAAGTGATATGAGCGGAGTTCTAGGAAAACTGAGGAGTTACTCTACCAACGTTTAATCTTCATTGAAAGTTGGCTGTTTTGTCCGTTATAAAGGTGCGGCAACTTATAATGTAATAAAATTACACAAAGCTAGTCTTGCAACAAGGGAGTTTAAAAAACGACTATTTTGTAGAGATATGATCAAAGTAGTGATGTTTGAAAGTCAGTAATAGTGTAAGAAACAACAGAACGCGGTCTCCTCTCAAATCATTTTATCATCTTCAAATTTTTTTATGTGGTTTCCAAGTTACAAATCTAAAGTAGCGCTGCAAAAATAATATTTACGTTTATTACCATAATAGTGTTTTAATACCTTCTCGTAGAAATTTTGCGGATGACTATGTAGGTAATCTGCTTGTGTTTAGTCAACAACGAAGGTATTTATTAATTTATTAGTTTCCGCCCGCGGCTTCGCCCGCGTTTTCCGGGATAAAAGGTAGCCTATGTGTTATTCCAGACTATAATCTATCTGTGTGCCAAACATCCAAATCCGTGCAGCCGTTTCAGCGTGAAGAAGTAACAAACATACACACAAACACACATACACACACACACGCACAAACTTTCGCATTATAATATTGTGACGGAGTCATCCTTCATTTATAATTTAGTGCTGGCAATCTTCCATTACTGGCCACTTCATCCACTCCATTCTTCCAGATTTGAACTTCAAATTTCAAAATTAGAACATCTCATATTTTTATGCATTTATTTCATTGTTTCGTCATTCTTTGTCTGGTCTCCAACGACATCACTTGAGGACCGCTGAAACGCTGTTCTGTTATAATATTACCAATTTATAAAGTGCTCAATGCTATAAGCAATTAAGCAAACGTCTTTTGTAACAGTTTTTTTATACCAGTTTTGTATCAGTGTTGTTAGTTGCAATAAACGATCTACGTCGCAATATACCCCTTCAACCATCCTGCTGCTGTTTTATTCCTATCAAGATTTGTGTCTGTAGAGGCTCCCTCTCATAGCTAGCCGAGGCTGAGAGGTCATAGGGAGCGAGGCACTCCGCGACAATATTAGTAGGATCTTCTCAGTAGAACAGTATGAACATGCACTTAAGTAGTATTTAGGATCGCGAGCGCTAAGTGCCTTCAATTAGTAATTATATTAGTGTGGAAGCTAGGAGCTGCATGGTTATGCAGGCGCCCTCTATTCTCTATTCATAGTCAGGATAGGTTAATTTCAGAATAATCTTAATTTAAAATAAAACTGAAATTACATTTCACTATTTATTTTAAATAAACACAAAGACTTGATCTGTCAAGTTCTTACAGATTTTTAATATTATTGTTATAATAAAATGTCTATTCATTAGCATGTCAGATGTCTCATAGAGTAACGTCACTAACACGCACACTCCCCGCATGTACATCGTGAATGTGCCTCATTCGGTTAACCGAGATAATACGGCATTTTAAAAGCTCATGTATTTTGCTTCTTCCGTTTATTAAATTGTTCATGCAAATACTTTAGTTATATGAAAATAATACCCTTGAAATACGTAATAAAGTTTCCTCAGTGTTATCGGGTAAAACGTTAATTAAAGCTTTAATTTGCAAGCCAAGCAAAATTAAAGATTAAAGAATTGACCCCCATCCACCTGTAAAAGGACACTAAACGAAATCTATATCTATAAAACAGGCATCAGATGTCCTTTATAGAATATCCTTTATGATCCTTTATTCTAGACGTTAGAAGATCAATTTCAGCAGAGTACGTTTCTGGTCTAATAATTATTATATCTACAACTAAGCGTTTATAATCATGAATGCCGTTCTCCGGGCAGTATACCCCTCCCCCCCTGAAGACTGAGGCATCATCAATGAGGATTGGACAAAACAGTGGGAGGCCCAAGTTCGACAGCTGACGTGTTTTACCTACCGTGAGATTAACGACTAATCAAAAACTTCCAAACAAAATTCAAGGGCAAACTTTTAACAAACAAGATCAATTTAATTCTCTTACAAGCAATTACCAAACTTGAACCCTTTACAAATATTATTTACGATAGAATTATGAATATAATAATGAATAATAATATATTATTAACAGTACCCTTATTCCGAGTTAAATAGAAATCTATACTCGACGCGTAAACCATAACTCGACCAAATTAAGTTTACATTATTATAATTGATTTTACTACATTCGAGCTATCACTGTCATTTGGTCGCATTATAAACGCAGACGCTAGCGAGCCTCGTAATATTATAACGCGACCAAAGAGCAGTGTCATCTTGAAATGAGTATAAAAAGTATTGTAGCAAGGAGTTTATATACCCATCTAAACGCTTTCTGCTAATTCCGCGGGGTGGCCGTGCTAGTGCAAAAGAGGTCTTGCTAGACTAGTTCAAAGACAATAAAGTAAAGCCTGTGTCGTGCCACGGCGATGGGTTCAGTAAGGATTTTAATTTATGCGTACATCTAAATTATTGTGTTCACATTTGTGAAACCAAAAATTGTTTGAATGACTTGTTTTGCCATTTCGTAAAAAAACCGGATTTTTTTTAGGGTTCCGTAATAAGAAGTATTTTAGTTTTATGATCGCAAATATTTATTTATAAAACACAAAACACTACCAGTAAGTAATAATAAATAAATAAATAAACATTTATTTCAGGTCAAGCCCATAGATAGTAACAATTATCTTAAAAACTAGTGTTAGTAAACATACATTGGAATTGAATAAATAAATAAATTATAATTTAAATTATGAGGCAGTGTGGAGCTTCATCCAATGTCGTAGCATCGGAGACTCCCATCTGTCTACGAACACCCTCAAGATAGTGTTGCCGCTGCCGCGGACACGTGTGAGTAAGGAGGCATCACCTTTTACGTATGATGGCTGCAAAGCCATCAATACGTCTATCCGCGAACATCTTCGACGCGCTACAGCGCCACGGCAGCCGCAACAGTATCCTGAGCGCGTTATTGTACTGGACGCTAATATAATGGATAATAATATAGGTAATATAAGTTTGTATTGTACAAAGCATTGTGGCGGTTGTCAAACTCAAAACTCAAAATAGCAAATTATTATTTATTTGAGAGTGAATTGGTTTCATCTAGGCAAGCGTGCTCCATCGTAGACCGCATCATCGCCTAACATCAGGCGAGATGGCGATCAAACGCAAGCCTATTATTTAATTTAAAATACCTGTAATATATTTTCAAAAACTAAGTACCTACTGTATCTTGTTATTTATTGGATGCTATGAGGTTGATTTTTTCCTGATTTTTTGATAACGCGGTTGGAAAGTTAGAGCGGGGGACTGTTAACATTCGTCGTAACGAACAGTTGATTTGATTTCGTGATTTCAAGTTGGTCCCGTAGTTAATCGCACTAGTATTGAAAACTGAACACCATCCTTCACTATGTCCCACGTTTAACCTATCACCCAGTTTAAGATCGTTTCAATTTTGGTTACGTTCGTTTATAGTCGGGTTTAAGGTTTTAAACATAAATTATTGATGTATTGAACCCTAAATGAAAGCCATTAAAACTTCTTAAAAATGTTATTATGTCAAAACAATACGTCAATCAAAGAGATAATTCGTTAAAAACTTATACTTTCCTATGTTATTTTTGGACCTTGATATTTATTGTTTCTAGCAGTGAGGCAGTGTTTAAATGCAATCAACGCCATTTTATTTAGTTACGACTACTTCAAGGATATCTAAGTGTAGGAAGAAAACATTGATCTAAATGATCTAACATGTCATGTTTATGAATCAATATCCTACTCAAAACTAAATACCTACCTATTTAACTTTTAGAGCTATTTTCATTTGAATAATAAGCAACGAATAAAGTGCTTGGAGTTTCCCTGCGTGAATGAATCAGAAATAAGATTTTCAGGGAAACCAAGGTAAGCGACACAGCCAGAAGAAATGCCAAACCTAAATGGGGTACATAGCTCGTAGAACGGGTGGCTGGTGGAGCCGAAAAGATTTTAAGTGGCCGCGCACGGCGCGAATGGATAGAAATGAATCAAAGGGTAGACCTCACAAGGTGGACTAACAACTTGGTGAAGGTGGCGACAAACTATTGGATGTGGGCAGCACAAGAGCAGTTTTTGTGGCGATGCTTGGGAAAAGCCAGCATTAAGGTGCCTTTCCAATAGAGATGTGCTATGCAGCGATGCTACGAAAATATAAAAGCTAGGCTGCAAATCTATGTGACCGTTTCCACTGATGTTATGCTATGTAGGTAGCCGTGCAAGGAAGATGCGCAGCTCGAGCTATGTGACGTATCGACAATACACATAGCTACTCCATTCTCGACCACACATCTAGCACGCATCCATAGCTTGCATCGCATCCATAGCGCGCATCTACAGCACGCATCCTTCCATATAAAAAACCTAGCTTAGCTGAATCGGTTTCCACCAGTGCTATGCTATGTGAACCAATGAATATGATTGGTTGATATCAAACGCATCCATAGCAACGTTGCATAGCACATCTGTAGTGGAAAATCACCCTTAGACGCCTGTCGGCTGATAAGATGATGATCATAACATTGACAGGAACTGCACGTCTTGGAAAAAAGGCAACACTTGATTGTATTCATTATTTAATTATAATATAATAAAAATTTAAAGTTTGTTTTTTTTTCATTCAAATGCTAAGTGCTCATTCACACGTACCATAACCACACCACGTCGCAACGACAAAATGCTGTCAAGCAGTGGTTACGTGTGAATAGCTTTTTGTAGTTGCGTTGTGGTACCGACAAAATGTCGATGTGTCGTTCGCAAAAATATGTGATGTGTAGTTCGCAGTGTCGCTGGTGGTTGCGTTGTGGTTGCGATGTTGTCGGTATCACACACACGGTCGATTAACGACTGCAAAATGTGGTACGTGTGAATAGTCGTACCTATTCATTTTTAATACGAAATATACGCCCGGCCACGTGGTGTGGTTGAGGTGTGGTTGTGGTTTGTGGTACGTGTGAAGAAGCCCTAACAGGAAAAAAAATGAGTTAATCAAAAAACCCGACTGCAAGAAAATAACTAAAAAGTTCAAAACAAGATCACTTTTCAAGCAGTCTGAGATCTTTACAGAATAAGTTTGTTACTTCTTCACGCAAAAACTAATGAACCGATTGTAATGAAACTTTATAGGTACTTACAATGCCATAATTGTTACTTACAGCTGTACTTTTTATCCCAATTAATATTTTCGCCGGTGAAACCGCGGGGCGTAGCTAGATACATACGTGTCGAATTGATAACCTCCTTTTTTGAAGTCGGTTAACAATTATTATATTTTGTAAGTTTTGTAAGAGAAAAAAAACTAATGGTTACTTATGGATCAGAAAGAATATAATAATATTAATACACTACAAATACTACAATACAATACACTCTTTTTTTGCAGGCGTGTCGGGACAGTATTCTGTTCTAAGTAATAATAGTAATAATGCAGTCTAGTCGGTGGAGACCACTTCAAATTGTTGGATTTTGAATTTTTGACACAATGAGAATAGAAATAGGATCATTCTCTAAAAAAATGTACATTTTTAATTTTTAATTTGGAACTAAACTGACAACGTAACGGACCTGACAGTTGGTGTAACGAAACTGATGTCATAAAACATAGTTCACATTACACACGTAGGTAGGTAAGTACCTACACTCAAATATTAATAAAACACTGCCTTTAGATATATTTAGGAAATTCATTTGCAAGGCTTTAGCTCATCAGCCTAAGGCCTAAGGTATAACAGTGTATTTTTTAACAAGTAATAATTCTCTCTTTGAATGGTTAATAATCACACAGTGAAACAAAAATAATAACAATTTTCTTAAATAATAAATGTAAAGTTTAATTTAAAATAACTATGTACTTATAAATATGTCAGTCTGGTAGTTTTTATTTTATGCATTAAGCTTTACAATTTCACAGTTTCGTAACGTAACGCAATGTAACGAAACTAAAGCCTTGCAAATGAATTTCCTAAATACCTAAAGGCAGTGTTTTATTAATATTTGAGTATACTTACCTACTTACGTGTGTAATGTGAATTATGTTTTATGTCATCAGTTTCGTTACACCAACTCTCAGATTCTATCCGTTACGTTGTCAGTTTAGTTCCAAATTCAAAATTCAAAATGTACATTTTTTCAGAGAATAATCCTATTTCTATTCTCATTGTGTCAAAATTCAACATTTCGATAGGGTGAATGAGCCAGTTACAGGCAGTTATTTCATTTATTTATTTAGAACAGTCCCTTCGACGCGATGTTAGCTCTGAATGTCAATATATTACAACTTTTTAGACGGTGTTGCTAGTTTTATTTTAGCACCAATGCTCTTTTACCACTTTTTAGTGTCCCAGGCAGCAACAGATAGGGGTGTCAATATAGCATCAAAGTTACGAACGACTCTTCGTAGAACAAGAGCATTCGTTCTCGATCTTTTAGTGTAAACGAGCGAAAAATCAACGAGCAAAAATGAGAACCAAGAACTAGAATTCTTGCGCAATAGATGTTTAAATCGGCCGAACGAATCGCTGGAACACAAGACCGCTTCACGTCCGAACATGCAAGAACGCTCTAAGCAACTGTTCGCATGCTCTAGTGCCGTTTACATCAAGCGTGCGAGCATTTTTGGAATATTCTATAAAATTTCTGAATGCAGACAGAATAATGCTCTACGTCTGTTTACACTAAAAGAATTTAATAGAATGAGCATTCGCTCGTCTGATGTAAATCGGCCTTCTTGCGAAACGCTCTTTAAGTACGCTCTTTATGTAACTTTTCCATGTTCTAAATAAATAAATAAAATAACTGACCATAACTAGCTCATAGACCCTATAATTGGTGGAACTATCGAAAACTCAACGAGGTCGCTACCCACTAGACTGCATTATTATTGTTATTTTCTTTATTCATTTTAAGGTTCCGTATATAGATGCAAAGCCAGTTGTCAACGTTTTCAACGAAACGGTTGTCAATGGTTACTTTCGTTAACAACCGATGTCAACCACTAAAGATGGCTTAAAACGTATAAAAACATATTTTTTTAGTGGAATCAGTTTTTTCTCCTAGGTAATGGATAGACATGGATAGACCAGTTTTATGTAATCAATTGTTTTTTTTTTAATTAATTACAGATACTTTATTTTACACGTAAAATAACCTACATGAGAGACTTCTCTTCAGCGTAGGTACCTTTATATTGAAATTATTACTTCCGAACTGAGTAATTAGTTAGGTAAGTAGGTACCGAGGTTGGTAGGTCCGATTGCGTATTGGAAGTTGGAGCGCACATCACGCACGACGCGACATTGCCACATCGTGCATCGTGCATCGCATTCGCATGATGCACGAAGCGGCAACGAACGAACGATCACGTGACGACAAGCGCGTAAGTTTGATAATGTTTTCGAGTTTCGTACTTAAATGAACGTAGGAACTTAGGAAGGAAGGTACGTTGTAATAAAACGTAAGTACGTATTACAAATAAAACAATTTAGGCTCAAAAAACTGACCCCGGAAATTCTGAGATTTAAGTTTAAATATTTTGTTAATAATCGCATTCGGTCTGTTCGCATTTATTTTATTAACTAGCTTTCGCCCGCGGCTTCGCCCGCGTGGACGTCGGAAATTATCCCATGGGAACGTACCTCAGGAGTAAACTTTAACTACCATTATATCACTCTCCGGTTCATAACAGTACCTACCTACCTACCTACAACAACATGACAGTACAAACAGACACTTCAATTTTATTTATTTGTATAGAAGATTATCAATCTTATTACCCCCGCAGAAGAGCTGTTTTACCCCCGAGGGGGTGAATAGTTTTTTATTTTTCTATTTTGAGTGACATAAACACACGCGATTACAGCAATACCGCAAATTCATCACCACTAACCGATCCCGCGTCGAGCGCGGTAACCGTTACACAAAAATAATCCTTATAGCATGATTCAGTATTCACGCGCGACGGCGCGATGGCTTATTAGCGTATTTCATGTATAAGTTTGGTGTTTCTATACCGATTTCTATGATTCTTTTTTTATTGAATAGGTAATAATGTAAAATTTTGTTAATTAGGGATGAGTGAGAGTATTATAAACGTAAGAGTAAACAAATACAATCAGAAAGCTCCGAACTGCTAAGCTATCGGGAGTTACACGTGTTATTGTGAGTCAACCATAAAAGATAGACATATGCTGTCGTGGGATATTTTTTAGATAATTTTATGTAGAACATTTTCGTCATACATAATTTCTATGTAGCTTTAACCATTAAGGCTGCACACGCAACGGAAGCTTAAAAAATGGAGTAACTTCTCCCGTTTTCCCAACATTTCCCTACACTGCTCTGCTCTTATTAATTGTAGCGTGATGAAAGTATACTATAACCTGCCCAGGAGTATGAAGAATAATTGTACCAAGTTTCGTTAAAATCCGTCGAGTAGGTTTTGTTTCTATAAGGAACATACAGACAGACAGACAGACAGACAGACAAAAATTTTACTGATTGCATTTTTGGCATCAGTATCGATCACTAATCACCCCCTGATAGTTATTTTGAAAATATATTTCATGTACAGAATTGACCTCTCTACAGATTTATTATAAGTATAGATGTTGGTTTTATATTATGATTTTGAATATATGTCTCTGTTACACGGGACAGTATTATATTATCTGTGACGGGACTAAGAGTCCCGGGCCTTTTGAAGGCGTGCGTGGGGCCGAAGCCAACACGTAGAGGCCCTTTATGACAGCTTTTTAATAAAATTTTATGGTGACATAGCTGGTGATTATCCTTGTATGCACTATAGAAATACACCCAAGGATAACCACCAGCTATTGCAATATATATGTGGAAAAAAGAAACTACTTGGGCTATTGTGGTGGGATGGTAGTGGACTAAGTTAAGGGGAACTATAGGAACCTATGGCGCCTGCCGAAACAATGTACGTGCACACGTAAAAATGGCAGACGGAGACTTGCCAACTCCCTAACTGGGCCTCCTGAAAAAAGTCGCTCGGGTAGCAACAAAGGGGGCAACAGGAACGTGAGTGGCTGAAGGGTGGAGAGGCTTCGCTGGACTTTAAACTCAGATCACTTGCTCCCTGAGGGTCCGGCATCACTGGCCCACTCACCACTTACGCTCAGCATCCACCTTCCGAACAGAGGTGTTCTGCTCTAGCGACTCCACTCTAGACGGCCACAAAGTGATCCCATAAAGATTCCGTTTTTCCTTTTTGAGATACGGAACCCTAAAATGAATAAAGAAAATAATAATAATTCAGTCCAGTTGGTTGAGACCACTTGAATTTTCTATTCTTATTTGTCATTGTGTCAAAATCCAACGTTTCGATAGGGTGAATGACACAATTACAGGCAGTTATTTTATTTAATTATTAACACTCGCGGGTAGTACGTGATTGAACGTCATAATGTATAATTTTGATATGGCACAACCAACGTACCATGTCGTTCAAAAACAAAAGATCGTGTAAGCCGGAACGTTTATTTCCGATAAACTTTCAAGTAAAAATTCAATTATGTGGACCTTGTTCTCAACATATAAAACTCTAAGCTTTACTGTCATAAAGAAACAGTTTTTGACCATTTCAAAAATGTGTCGTTGGCAATTTGCGGCAACGCTACAAACACACACACACACGCACGCACAACGTGATTATACGTCCCGCGCGCCTCCTGCGTCTCTACATTTAGTCAGATTGTGTCACGGGAAGGGTGCGCGCGCATTTTAGCGTCGCAGGAGCGGTTTGTCGTAAACTTCGAGACAAAAGCATCATTAAGTATTAAGTTTACGTTATTATTTTATTGTTACTTTGTTGTGAATTATGTTAAAAACAAAATTATTCTATGAAAATGGTGTCTTACGGGCTCTTTTGTTTGTTTTTGACGTAAAAGCGTAAGACAAATCCGATGAGGATTTTTGAGGATTTCGATAGGGATAAATCAAGGTAGAACAGTTCCAGGACGATGATTGGGACTTTGGAACGAATAAAGATATACCTACTACCTACGAAATATTATGTCTTGTGTCCATAAGACATCTAATGAGTTGCAGGTTGTACAAATAATGGCAAAACCTATGTAATCGATGACGTGATAAAACGTTTGTCATAAAGTTTTTAAAACATCCCGTATTATGCGGCGCTATATACTTAAACGTCAAATATGTTTATATGACAATTTATTGTGTCATTTTAGAACACAGATTCAACTGGTACCGTCCGCGAACGTGTTAAGAACATAAAATTTATAGCAACAGAGCGTTTCACATAAGAAGTCCCTTCGACTGGATACTAGACTTCGTTAGCTCTGAATGGCAATATATTACAACGTTTTAGACGGTTGCAAGTTTTATTTTAGCATCAATGCTCTTTTACCACTTTTTAGTGTCCCAAACATTACTTTAACACTTAAATCTAAAAAATACATAAAACGTTCAAGACCTAGACAAAGTGACAGGGGGAGCCAACATAGCGTTGAAAAGACTTTTTATAAGAAAGGCTCTATAGCTAAAGTTTTCTATTTACTATGACGTACAATCACGTACCACCCCCGAGTGTTTATAAATAAATAAAATAACTGCCCGTAACTGGGTCGTTGGCCATAAAATTGTTGGCACTATCGAAAACTCGACCAGGTCTGCGCCGACTAGACTGGTTTATTTATTTATTTGTTTATGCACGCAAAAAATAGGTGTATTGTATTGTAGTATACAGTCTTTCTGATACATAAGTGACGTCACGTTTGTCCAGCGTTGAATAGGCGATGAAATTAATTCGCAAGAAGTGGACGAGTGGATTCACAATATCGTGCATTGAATACCATCTACGGGGTATCCCACGGCTATGCCACATGGAGGGAAAGTACTTTAAATATTGGAGATATGAAGTTTTGCTTCAGAGAAACTACACTTTTAATTTTTAAAATTAAGCAATACTGCATTCAAAGATTTTTAAAAAGTTACTTGCTTCATCTGGGAATCAAACCGACTAAATGTGAAAAAATGAACACCTATATTTTTATGATGCCGATTGAGAGGGTTAATTGTAAGCATTAATTCCTTCTGAGTAACATGGCACCTATCTTAAATTACAGGAACACCGTAATATTTTTTTTTTCAAATTCCTCTACTGTCAATCTGTAAGCCTGTCTCTGTGTGGGATTGTCAAATTTCCGCAGTGTGCTGTACGTGCTCACCTCGCCTCCCGCAAAAAGTGGTGGAAAATGTTATTTGATGATTCACCGCTATACGCCTCCAGGGGCATATAATTATGTTCTAAGGAATCCTGTCTGAGCAATATGAAACGTCACACAGTGACGTCACAACGGTAGTGGTGGTCGTATTTGAATTAGTTCTAATAAGATGGCTAACATGTATAACAAGCCACTGACTCCAAGAGTGTTAAGCTGAACTTTGACGTTCGGTAACAAACAATTGTATGTTAGTAAACAATACAAACTTTTAAAACGATAGTGGGTAGTTAAGGGTTAAATCTATAGTCGCTAGCGACCGCGTAATACGTACTCATACTTTGGATTCTAAGTTTTACGCTGTCGCTAGCGTCTATCGATTGCATGGACATCTATACTAATATTATAAAGCTGAAGAGTTTGTTTGTTTATTTGAACGCGCGTATCTCTGGAACTACTAGTCGGTTTCGGATTCATAAGGAATCGTTTAGGCTATTTAACATCACCCTACGACCTTTGAAAGCCGAAAAAGCAAAGCAAGTGAAACCGCGGGGAAAAGCTAGTATTAAATACGGGACGCAAAACACGGTCGTTAGCTTGTGTGGTCCAAAGATTACGATATTAAAGTCTTGTCAGTTTGACAGTGATAGACAGTGACGAAATATAAGAAGAAGCAATATGTATTCTGCATTTCATATAGGTAGGTAGGCATTTTTCATGTGTTCCTGTCCAATGGTTATTGTGTTCTTAATCGCATGGATACCTATTGTGGCGCCCTGTCATCTATGACACATATTCGCCATAAATAATTATTGTCTTACGTAAACACTCCTTGATATCATTGTATTAAACTTATTTTCTCTTTGCTTCCTTTGCTGTCAAGTGACCGTGCTAATTTTCTGCCAAATGACAAATAACCGTGTTATTTTATTTACAATTTTCGAGATACACGTAGACTCATTGCTACTGTAATTATTATGTTTGGAGATGATCAGGGGCTTGTAGCTCAATGTGTTTCTGTGTTATAATTATGTAGTGCGGTTTGTGTAAGACCAAAAATCAATCTCAGTTACCATTTCACAGGTTAGTACCTATTCGTTTACATTAAGTGTACAATAAATAAAAAAATCCTAATAAATTTGTTGTGTTAATCCATACCTATAGGTAGGTACAATATTTTCAGTGTGAGTTTAGAAATTACAGTTTAGTTTTGCTATAAATGTATTTTTTCATCATTGCCTATTTATTTTGTAAACAAACGTGTAGAAACAAAGACACAGCTACTATTGTACTGTATCGATATCGATAAAGTTATTATTTTTATAAATGTATGAATGAATTTAAAATAATCAAGAATTACATAGGTATACCTTCCTACTTTAAAAAAAATATGTTTTCAGAATGCTAAGGAATTAGGTGTGCATTAAGAAATAGAACCGGCCACTTGCGTCTCGGTCCACGCACAGTGTAGGGTTCCTTAACATGTCCATACAAGTGCGGCTAGCCGGCTACACACTTGTATAGTCGCCGCCGTGTTATGTTAGCCGCAAAGTTATTTTACAATAAGGGTTTATTGGAAACAAACATAATATTTAATTATCACACAATAATTATGTAGGTAGTACTTAAAACTACCTTGTAATGTTATTTATCTTTTGTGTATCAAAGGCATTGGCATCGAATTTATGAGTTGCTCTAATTGCATCATGGACAAATCACATAAAATTAATGAACCACTAACTTTTGTTTTGAATGCAGTGATAGCCTAGTGGTCTAACCATGTGCCTCCCACGGCAAATGGTTCGAGTTCGATCCCGAGGCACGCACCGCTGACTTTTTCGGAGTCATGTGCGTATTAGAAATTATCACTTGCTTTAACGGTGAAGGAAAACATCGTGAGGAAACCTGCATGCCTGAGAGTTCTCCATAAAGTTCTTGAAGGTGTGTGAAGTCTGCCAACCCGCACTTGACCAGCGTGGTGCACTATGGCCTACCCCCTCTCATTCTGAGAGGAGGCCCGTGCCCAGCAGTGGGACAGTTTATAAAAAAGGGCTGATATTATATTTTATTTATTTATAACTTTTGTTTCAGTTCTTATTGTTTCCGCTGCTCTTGCAGCTCTTCTGGGCTGGTGAACTTGCGGTTACGGCCCGCAATTAATCAGTGGTCGAAATGCTTAGAATTGCAGAGAATAACTTAGAACCTAACCTCACAACAGTCGGTTTTACTGACTCCTACAATACCCGTGACAAACACCAAAAGTAAACGTTACCATAATCGAATGCGTCTGAATTTTTTTTCTGTCATGGATGTGTTTTTGAGTTTTATAGATGGTATTATGAAACAAATGTTTTTTATTTTTGCAAACAGAGACTATACAGGTAACAAAATGTCAGTTTTCCTCTTGGAAATCAGACTTTTATGTAAGGCTCACAAAAATGGAAGATTCCTTATTAATTTTAGAGAAAATAATTGACTTTTTATTTCTTCTGTGCAGTATAATTTAAGAGGTTTCGATATTTTTGTGGCAAGATAGTCTTGTTTATCTTGCAGCTCTGGGGGGTGATTCTCGCGGGTTCGATATTGATATCGAATTCGATATATATTGCAGCAACTGTCAAAATCCCTACCATTTTGACATTTGTTGCGATATATATCGAATTCGATATCAATATATCACCCGCGAGAATCACCCCCCTAATAATAACACTGTGAGTAAAGAAAGTACCGAAAATCCCAGCTCTGTATTTCGTAGAAATTAATTAACGATTTGTGATAATTAATAAAACATTTATTTTAAATCTTGTAGTTTTTTATAGTATCGATATCGGCAATGAGTCTACTTAGTCATTGAACAGCCCACACTTAAAGTAGGTATTGACATACACGAAGTTTTTTAATCAATATTTTTGGAACTATCGATTACTGCCATCTTTAAATGTCATTCTTTGTCATTGTTATTATGTATAGTGTTACAAGATGTTTAATCTAATATTTCATATCAGATCGCTCAAATTATATAAATATTTATTTACAGTTTGATATGAATAACTAACGATTTTCAGTCGTGGGGATTCGCTCATATGGGACTGGTGCTATTCTGGGACTTAATCTACCTCACTGCTAAATTACATCCAATCTGTACAGCATTTTTGGTGCCATCAACAAAATACGTGTTTCAATTGAAACTATTTTTCACGTGATTCAATAAGTAGTTATTCATAAACATTTTGATATTACGTTGTAATTGTAACATAATCCAAAATAATACATATATCTAAAGACAAGGGTAACTGTTTCTTACTGGTCATACTAAAGTGACACTAGTGATTAGTGATAATAGATGACATCATGTGACATCCGTTTCCCTGAACTGAAAACTTTTTGATAAATACTCTATATTTTTGTATCACGCTAATTGACACCAGCAGCGCTACTTTCTATACATTTATATTAAATTAACGTAGGTACAGTTTATATTTGAAACTTAAACTATTACAATTTCCATAAGTAGCAGGGTTAAAATCTAAGGATTCACATAGACTGCAATCTATCCAAGGCTCACTATTACTCTGAGCTAAGTCTTAAGATTTTTGCGTCTGGTTGGTTTTTGAGAAGGGGTTGCATTCACCGCTAAAATTGCGCTTGTATGTACAATCCTTTCTCCGCTCCATACCTACTTAAATACTTGATCTCATCGGGGCGCACTACTTTCAAAATTCTCTGTCTATTCACTTCTTTTACTGTTTATGGTTATGTATATTTAGATTTAGTTTATTATATCGCAGAGTTGTCAAGTTAATCTCGTTACGAGATTCGAACGATAAACGTGTTATTCCTGTATGGCCCTTGCCAAGAAAAAGCCAGCGATACTGGCGCCACCCCGCGGAATGGAAGTGAAAAAACCCTCTTGGTTTCCGCTATTTCCGCGGGGCAGCGCTAGTGTGTAAAATAGGCCGTCTAACAGTAAACTTTTTAATTCGGTCGAGTTATGGTTAACGCGTCGAGTATAGATTTCTATTTAACTCGGAATAAGGGTACAGGTTCATCGAAGGTATTGTCGAGTAAAGTCACGTTTACGTATAATCTGTCTTACGTACTATGTCGAATGTAAGTAGAATATCATTAATCACAAAATAAAGGTCTCAGTTATTAGTAGTGAAGTATGTAAGTGGAAGTATCACGTGATTTGTAATTTAATAAAGAAACGAAATACTCAGAAATACGCCATCTAATTGCTGCTTCTAATTACAGTTCGTGTTCAATTAAAGTACCAGTAAGTAGCCCGGCTATCGGTCTGCTAATCGAGACATCGCGAGCTTGAAAACCAGTGATTGCACTTCTAGCGATCCCACTTAGAGCAGTCATGCTGAGATTTAACAGTTGAAACATTTGTTGCGGTGTAAAGTTCAAATTCTATCAAATCGTCGTGAAAACAGCTGCTTTAAGCCCATTGCCTTAAAGAATATATTGATGGTTAGCTTGCAATTTGGGCCCATTACTGTACATTTTAGCTTTCTGCACTCCATCTCCATTTATTAACTGCGAAATATCATGCCAAATATCACACTCGCACTGCGCAAAATATGGTGAAAAAGGGGTACAAAGTTTCTCTCAAAATAAATTTATATTATACTATTCAAATAAATATATACATCCTAAGTATATTTATTTATATATTTTGTTGGAGACATATCAACTTCCAGTCTCTACAAAAATGTATTAAAGAAAACACGCCTAAAGCTAAAAGCATAAATTAACCCCGAAATATCAGTTACGCAAATGTTTGTATACTTGGGTTGTTTGTCTTTGTAGACGCAGTAATTTGTGGGGAAGACAATCAAAGCACGTATTGGATATCGCATCCTTCAATCCGACCATATTTTTTCTTCAAAGTATTTTGGGGAAGGCACTATTATATCGGAATTCGCATTGTGTGATTGACCCGCATGGCGGTGCCGGGTTCCACTAGAGACAGATAACGCAATAATGAGGGTCTGTTTCGCAGTCCACTGACTCTATCACGCGAGTTATAACTACTCCATTGTGCTCAGAGCCGGCGTAATGTCGGGTGACGCTGAAAAGAATTCCGAAAATATTTCTACGTTGTACACGTAACAACAAAGACGTCTGTTAAAAGGGTGTCTCTCAGATTTATTCTGCGAGCTTCACCTTCGTCCTAATAGTTTAAAGTCCGGTGCACACTGTGCAATGCGCATTGTGTGCAGTCGGATGTGTAGCCGCGCGAAGGGAACTGTGCCGGTACTGTATGTGAACATCGACCATGTAGTGTTTAGTTTGTATTTGCGTATGTACTACACAAGTATTTAGTGGCATCACAACTTGAAGAGCTCGTTGCTCGTATACAATACAGAATGTATCAAATGATTGCTGGGTTGTGAATTCGAAAATGTCGATAAAGCGAAAACACCGTTAGAATGCATTAAGGCATTCCACTTCACAGAGCTCCGTCGACGAAGTGACGCGAAACATGCCGTTGAAATAGAACCGGAACACCAATTAGGCTTCATTGCATTTGTTTTTCTTCTTTCAATTTTATAGCTACATTGGATACAAACCACATCTTTTAATATGTGAAAAAATGACTGTCATGAGTATTTTAGCGTTTATAGTATACAAAAATATACACGGATTCTTACGACATCTTGGCTTCTTGTTGAATGAAATGATTTTTTTTGGACTGAATATTCTATTATTATTTTAGGTTTATTGACAGTTTAATGCGAATTGACATTTGGTTTCATACCACCATATTAAGGACTTTTAAGATTGTCGTGACCATGATTTGCGATATATTTAAAATAACGATTACCTACCTAGGTACTCAAAAATGTCATTATTCTGTTACTTTATTGATTTGTGAATAAAAAGTAAAAATGTTGTCCTTATTACTTTAAACTTCAAAGGACCAAAGAACTAGCGAATAAAGTCGCTGGTTTGTATTCTTTGAATAATTTGGTTATTTATTGAACTATTTTTGCGGCATTGCCATTATGTTTCAGTGAGGTAGAGCACCATGCAGGGAGTGCCATGAATACATATTGACAAGTTACATAGTATGTAGTACGTACGTATATATGAGGAATATATTTTCCGAGAGTTACGTGCGCATAAAACTTTAGCGAGAAATCGTAATTTATGTACGAAATGTGGTTCTGATATAACTTTTCATTCGGTAGTTATTTATTAACGCTCGGATTCAGCAAGCTATCCCACTTTTAGTTAACTGTATCTACATTTTGTATCGTTATACCGTTGAAAGCGATATTATTTGAGTACGACATTTATACGCTTGAGCGAGTCTGGTATCAAGGACCCTGCTGTGACACGTTATTAGTCGTTTATCATTTAATGTTTACCTTACCTTGTTATATCATATTTAGTTTCTAAGTTCGAGATTACGGCGTTGAATGATAATATTTTTTAATATTAAAAGTTTTATTTAGCCATGTGACACCTACACACCATTCAGTAACAGTTTAATTAGTTTTATTGTACCGCACGAAATTCTTCAACGTAAAGTCTTCGAAATTAACTCACTCGGCAAATTGTTTTACACACTTGTCGACCCTCGTCAGCCAACAATAAACTGTATCTACTTGTAAGTTTCATTTCGTATCGGCACAGTTCGAATCGGACGACCTCGAATCGATACATCACGCAAAATTGCTTCCCTGACGATTACCTGCCTAAATGGAATTGATTTCGTAATTCGTATTACGAGTATACCAATTGTATTATTGTTCCAGATTTATGAGGATAAAGGGATATGCCAGTGATTCTCACGTATATAATATTTCAATGCTCATGTTTGTATACTCAAAATCAATATACGTATTCATGACTACACTTTCCTTTGTTTATTTATCTTAAAATATTCCTTGATATTATATGCTAGAAAAAGTTGAATAATATACTTTTTAATACATTACTTTAGTAGGAGTCATTTATTGTTAATTGTTTCTAAAATGAGTTGATTGTGGACTAAGTGGACACGTCCACTGCACTGTGGCAAGGTTTGGCGCACACCACACTTTATATTAGGTAAAAAGCTGCAAGTAAGTACATCGGCGGGCCCGGATGGCAGGGTTATTCAGTGGGTTGACGCCGCATTGGGAGTTAGGTACCCTTCTGTTCATCAGTACTATTAGGTATTCTATGACTGCGGTCGTAAAACAGCTGCGATGTATCTGGGTCCCAAGTCTGCTAATGCAATTGTCATACTCGTGTCAGAATGGTCTCTCAATGACATCGTTTTGACCAATGACGAAAGAGATAGTCTTGCTCTAAGAGTCTAAGCCAATGACCGCTTAGGTTTTGATCGTTATGGTGTCATTATGACACCATTCTAACACAATTGCAATAGCAGAATTAGGGCCCTGCCGGCCTAGCATTACCACGATAGAAACAGGTTTTGTCTACAGAAGAATAGACAAAGTGACAGATTGTAGAAAGATTTCCACCGTTTTATGCATACAATGAAGAGAAGAAATGTCTCTATTCTTCAGTAGACAAAATTCTGATAAACTAAGCACGGGTCGCCGCGTGCTCAGGCAGAAGAGATAACTATTTGATAGAAAGAACTTTGCCTATTCATTGGTAGAATAGAGATAGAATTGGTCATACTATGCCGGCTGGTCGGTTACCTGCTACGATATCGTAGCTAGCGTAGTCGTAGCATCTGCTACGGCGTAGCAACTAAAGCTACGTACATATTCGTTAGTCACGAAAAATTAAATATGCCGCGACTTATTATTATTGTTGGATGATGTCACGAAACTTCACCCATAACATGTATAAGGTCCATGTTGCCAGATATGTCGCGAAACGTACCCCTATTTAGCACGACGCTATATTTTAAAATATTTATACACCTAACTCATGGATCAACTAAGTATGACTATAGGTAATATAATAATTATTATCACTAGCTTTGTAAGTGAGCCGCCAGCGGTAACATAGGTGGATCATCAAAAGCACTCCAATGATTAAACCTAATTACAAAGGCTAATTTAACCGTATCAAATCATTAGATTTACACTCAGTTTCACCACCTCCAGATAAGTTCTGTTTAACTTATTAGGCAGATAGAATTTAACTGGTAAGTGGTAGATAATACTTCCAATCTGGAAATTGTGAAACTGGCTCTAACTTTTATACTACAGCTTAACAGGACTTAAACTGTGTGTTATTTTAATAGTCTTGATTATTTTATTCTTACAACAACGTGTATCAGAAATGTGTAGGTAGTAATATTTATGGTAGTTGTATGGTCTCTTATTGTGAGCAATATTTGATAGGTCAAACAAAAAACTTCAAACATTTTTTTCGACTCTTCATACAAATTTCATTAGTTGGTAGGGTTAATTCGTATGGAGAATTGAAACATTTTTGGCCATTTTTAGGGTTCCGTACCAAAATGGTAAAAAAGGAACCCTTATGGTGCGACTTCGTCTGTCTGTCTGTCACACCTGCTTATTTTAGCAACTACTTATGCTATCAACTTGAAATTTGGAACAGTTATAAAAATGATTGTTAAACTTTATTGCAAATGAAAAAAGTGCAAAAATATTTTTATTTTCATTGCAAACCAAAAATAAAACGATGTTCCTAACTAGTACAGTTTTTTCAAAATCATCAAAATTCCTTCACAAACAATCTTAGTTATGCGGTCCGGTTTTTTTCACTTTATACGTCTAAAAATGATACGGAATAACGGAACCCTCGGTGCGCGAGTACGACTAGCACTTGGCCGGTTTTTTTATTAGATCTATGAGACGTTGCTCTGAATAAGAGTCCAAACAACTCCCTTAACCACGCATTTCTGTTATACATACAGATATTGACTCACCTCGGTATCGCAGAACAAATTAATGTAGCAGTAAATCAGAATGAATGGTATTAAGTCAGTTTAACTGTAAACCAGTAACCGCTTAACACAGAGTGCAGATTGTTAATATTACACGATTTTAAAGAGCAGCTTAGTAAATATTAAGCTTTCATTTGGATGTTATGATAAATGCGATTTGAGCGCAGCACAAAGAGGTCTTTATGTTTAAATTCGCGTGTGGTTTGGCCTGAGTCGGTTAATCTGGTGCGGCTTAGTGCCTGTACTCGCTGTGACTCACTATAAATTATTGTCTTTGTGCCTCACTTGTATGAGAGAGGATAAACTTACTACTTTTTTCGCCTTTTGTGAGCCCCTCGGAGCTCGAGTGGCTAATAATACTACTATTTTAGTGCGCTCGGTTTGTGATGTACGCAATAATGTGGCACTGTACTGTTTACTTGTGGAGATGTTCACATTATGTGACTGAAGTATGTAAAATTATTTTTTTATTTCAGTAGTAGGTATTTTAGACTGGATGCTGACCTCATAATTGTTTTTTAAAAAGCAATTAAATTAGATTTAAGCTAGCTTCCGCCCGCGGCTTCGCCCGCGTTTCCCGGGATAAAAAGTAGCCTATGTGTTATTCCAGGTCCCAGGCTACCTTTTTGCCAAATTTCATCCAAATTCGTCCAGCCGTTTCAGCGTGAAGATGTAACAAACATACACACACACACACAAACTTTCGCATTTATAATATTAGTGGGTTGGTCTAATATTGTTTTGTATTTTAACAACATATAATTTTATTAAAAAAAGTTATTAAATTGGTACATGTGTACCTTCTGGAAAGTTTTTTATTCTGTGTGATCCATATACCAAAGCGTACAAGTTAAAAGTCAATAAAGGATGAGTAGAAAAGCTGTAAAATCTATCTTTATCTTGCGAACAAAGGCACAAGTGGGTTGCTACTAGCTAGTTACAAACAGTTAACTTGAGGAATTTAACGTGATCTAATATTTACCACCTTAGACTCATAAGAGCGAATGGTAGGAGTTCGCAATGTTATCATGATTAATTCATGTAGCAAAGCCTCACCAAGTCGCTTGCCGTCGGACGGTTTAAGTGTTTGAATTGTTAGTAAAGTAAGACCACAAGAGAATGATGTACGATCTGGTCGAGACTCCAAATTCGTCAAGACTAAAGTACACGCCACTTAGGAAATATGAGAAGGCCATAACTCCAGTAAATGAAGGACGCACGGATCAGAACGACCTCCCGCGTCGGAAACGTAATGGTAGTGACAAGGGTTCCTCAAAATGATGGAAGAAATTCCAAGGGTTACGCTGAAGAGGTGCGCTTTATGAGTTCCCACTAAAGATATGTATCAGTCGGCCGCTCACATCGACATCTGCTATGTTTATATCCATCAAAATGAGCTACGAGTCGAGCGATCACAATCGCTTCGAATCTCGCTTCTAAGTAATCTTTACGACTCATCTGATTGAGTTTGTTCAAGATTTTAGGTATGTGACACTTACTTAACTATGTGAACATCCATAAAGTGGATTATACATATATTTCTTTATTATTATTGACAAGCAATCTGGTAAACTGAAGTTACGGTCGATATTGTCATGACCCTACGTTTGGCTTAGTCGCAGCATTTTGTCTCTGACAGAAACGAAGACGCTAGTCGCTATAACTTTTTTCATTTCAAAACCAAAATAACGTCAGATAACTTCATTTCATTTATAAACTTAACTTGAGACAGGGAGATAGATTTGCAGTAGTTTGTTTTACGTCGCTGCAAAATAAGTGCCTACTTATTGCAGTCCACAAAAAGTAATTATTTCGTTGTGTTCAACCCGTTAATCCTATAGCCGTAGTTTGTGTCTACGCCTAAGGGAAGGAATAAATGAGCCCATTGTCCCAGGCTCGAGCCCAACCCATTTAAAGATAGACAATACCCATTGTCGTACAGTCAAATAATCCTAAATTTGTTGGGATGTCTTTCTCCGCTTCAAAGTTTTCAGACAAACCAAGCAATGAACAATTCAACGCACATCCTTACGAGTTTATGATTTGATGATTGATGAACGTAATATTAATGAAGCCATTATTATATTACTTCATTTGTTACGATGGTATTCTACTTATTTATTGTATGCCTATTTAAAAATGTTCATCTGAAATGACTTGAAAAGTGACATAAAAAGTGTGAATTGTGTGAGATCGTTGTGATACTATGAACTAACACGTAAAGACGATTTTATAGCCCAGCTGAAACTACGCTCGTAAACTTGAAAAGACGCGCACTACACGACGCCTAAGTGAATGTTCGGGGGTCAAATCTCGCTCACAGTACTTAAGTTTAACTTCCAGTTAATATCAAGACCGCTGTTTGATCTGAATTTCAGATGAGTAGTATTAAAAATTCGTTTCGGCGACAAATAAAAAATACACAACAAATAGGTAGAAGGAAAGTTTTACGTGCGTCTTCAGGCCGGCGACGTTCTCATTTCTGTAAGTAAGCAGCAGATTGAACGTCAACTTTTCCTCTTTTTCCTCCCGTGACAGACAGTAGGTATGCACAAAGAACTCGCATCTTTCGATGAACACAACTTTACCCATCTACCTTGGGGCTTCAATATTAAAATTTTACTTTCGTGGATAAAGCTAGTGGAAAAGTAGCTCAGACGCAAATATGTTTCTATAGCTACTTGCAATTTGTTTCACAATGTGTTTACTTTATCTGGAATAGATGAATCCGCCTAATGTGATTGGACTGGCTGCTGCACCGATCTGAAAGGAGATATAGTACGTACCTTACTATGCGCTGTTAATTGATTACCTCGCCTGTAGTTATTTGTGGAGTTTGAAACATATATGTACCTACACATCTAAACAGATGGTCGGTAAACTGTAGGTAAGCAATAAGCATCAGTGAACTGTATAGGACTAGGCACTATATTAAGATAAAATTATACCCTTCGCTGAATTGCCAATAAAATGGAGATGAAATGTACTAGTGATGTACATTTTGCGACAATTTGATCACGAGCGGTCATTTGCCATAATGGATTGCGCCAATTTTCAACACTGTTAAATTTTAATGGTAGTATTATTACTTGAATTTGTGTTATTACATTCATTTCGTATTAATGATAGTTATTGTACTTGTAGCATTGGAAAAGCTTGGTATTTTGTCCAAAATAGCAAATGAATTAACAGGAGCTCGCGGCAATTGACTTCGACGTCATGTCCAGAAGGTTCACCCGAGGCAATGCGTTAAAACGGTGGTGGATGCTTTGCATACGTTACCAACGGAGCTTTAATGAATTCTCATTGATATTTTGTTGTTTTGTAGATGTTTTTTTTTATAGCTTTTGTATGTGATGGTAATATGAATCACGCGTTTGATTCTGAATGTTGGGTCAGTTGGAGGCAACTTCTTATTATACTTCACTAGCGACCCGCTACTTCGCACGGGTGCAATCTACTGATGTGGTTACATGTCAAATCATCGAAATTTCTGTATTGTATCTGATAAACTCCCCGGAACCTTTGAATGTAACACCAGAAACTAACTATAAACTTGACAAGAAGGCTCTCCTCCTATTATACTTCGACATAATCTGGAAGACGACGACAAATTATTGACAAGTGAATTTTGCGGCAAGCACGGAGACGCAAAGGCGCGGCGACGGGAGGTCTCAAGGTGCCGCGAGGCGAGGCGCGCGTGCAGCGGCATAAGCCCAAGGCGCAACTCGCGCCCGCCACACATCGCCACTCGCTGACACTCGACACGATGTCTACGTGACCGCGCAGACAGCTGCACTAATCTCATTCCCGAGATGTGTAAGAGCTGTGCTAAATACGGTTATAGTTCCGAATACGACCTACATTTTGTTAAAACATTGATTTTCCTTCTACTCAACAGTGAAACGCTTTTGGAAACATAAAATGGTATTCCAAGTGTTTACATGTAAGGTCGCCAATATTATACGGAAGTTAAGCGACCGTTTTATTACCAACAACTGAATTAAAGCCTCAAATACTAAATTTGTAAAAAGCCGACAAAAACCATTTTTTTTTGGTAAACGAATTTCGCTGCTGGTCACGTTCGAAAACACACTAATGCACGAGTTCAACTTTTTCAGTGCCCCTTTATCGATGACAAAAAGACCAGCCAAAGTGAGAAATAAATGGTGTCAGAATGTCGAAGCGTGCTGTTTTTTATTCAAACTTCGTCACTAAATCTAACAACTACTTTATGTACCTACAGCTAAGTTCAAGATATGTGAGATATGATTAGTTTTCTTTAACACCCGAGTCTTTACCGCAGGACGCAGTAAAATGTTTTATTCGAAAAATAATAAAATATTTGTGCAGAAGCCGAGTATTTATTGAGTTCAGACCTTTCGCAAGTCAGGCGCGGTTCCGGGAGATGAATGATAAATATACAATCATATTCTGTATGAAGGATTGAGCCCTTACTTGTGTTGACGAGCTGCTAATATAAAATGTACATATTCCCCGACACCGTATGCTGAATCGTGCAAATATAACCTTCATACATTTGTCTCATCTCCTTGCCTTGTAATCAGTCTTGAAATAATTCCTCAGATCAAACGATCACAATACTTATGAAACAATATTTACCTTGTTAACTAAAGTTTCGACAGTTAGTAGAAGTAATGGCGTACAAAGTTTAAGTAAACCGACTAGAATGAATTAGGTTACCCGTCATTGAATTACTTTGTACAAATATTCATTATGAGTTGAACAAGACTCTTTGGATATGCGGGAAACCTTATTATAAATTTCTTTTGATGCTTAAGCCTTAAAATAATATTATATAATAGTGCTATGTAAGGTAGACAAAAGGTAAATATTTAATTAGTATTCATTTTATGTGTTTCATTTTGGCAGAAGTGAATACAAAAGTAAATTGAAAATGAGAGTATCCAAAAAAATAATATTACTACCTTATGCGCAAATAAAAATACGGAAACTACCGAAGGGATTACGGAAATCTCCGAAAAATCAAATTCATGAATTGATGACGTAATACTATTTATTTATTTAATAATAACTTTATAAGCATACAGAGAATATTAATGCCTATTATTGTACCGGTTTAGATACTATTTTATCGAAAACCTCGACCCCTATGAGACAGTTCATGGATTTGTGTTTTAAGTTGTTAATTAATTTATGTAAGTGATCGGCTGATGGTTTCTGGCACTCGCCGGCCGCTACCGCAGCATCGCACGCTTCGCACGATCGGCTCGTGCGGTGTGTGCGTGGTCCGTGCGTTGTGGTTCTATGTCTAACCTAACACAGATGTTCTTGCAACTATAGGTATTTCGTTTTCTTTTTTTTTTGCGGGGGGCGAACCGGTAACGGGGGCTGCGCCACCGCACCCCCCTTGATGATAGTGGTTAAAAAAGTTTTTTTTTTCCGAACATATTCGGTAAGTTAGTATTTCTTTTGGAAGTTTAGTACCTACTTTATTCGGAAGTTATTTTTTTTTCGTAGAATTGTAATTCGACCGAACTTTTATAATAATGTGTTTGCAAAACATAATATAATAATAGGTACCTATTATGAATTATTTTGGCGGTATATTTTGAGTTTATCCAGTAACTCATTTTAACGCAGTTTATTTACAGTTAGACAGTTCGCTGGAATTTAATTGTTTTGCGGAACCTTTATTATTTCCCATATAAAATACTTATCCGAAATCGATTGGGTAGTCCATTATGAACAAACTAAATTATAAATATAAAAAACAACATTTAAATAAAAACGATTCTTGAGCAGTAACATAAAGATCCAGCTGAGGTAGCAGTCACAATATGCAGTAGAAAATTTGCAGCTAAAAGAATGCGTATAAATGCGTATGTCGGCTAGATAGAGATCTGTCTTGAGTTACAGCGCCGTTCGATGAACTGGCTTTAAATGGCGCCTGATTCGATCGCACACTTTACGATCTACCAGCACCCGCACCTGAACGAACAATGTCATTTCATTTCTATTACAATATAAAATATGTGATGACTGAACAAAAATCGTGTTACATTGTCTCCACGATTTATAGTAAAAGGACGGAGGTGTTTTCTTTTTTATATTGGGAAGTCTTGAAACTCGTGGGTGGCACGCAATCAGATTTTAAGTGATGAGAAAAGATTTTTTACTTATTTATTAAAAATTCTGAGCGTTATATTTTCGTGGGTGTCAGATGGCTTAAAGGTTTTATCGTATCGGTGGGATCAGCAAAGGGAAATGCTCACTTTGTTCGGAGCTCAAAATTTCCTGCAACGAGAGTTACATAAATATTATTTTAAGAATTAATTATATTTTTAGATAAAAATACTTTTAACTAAACAGCTTGTCCACGTTTTAGCCGAGAGTGGACGATTTCCTTTAAAAACTGATAATATTCATCAAGTATGGCTACTGACTATGACACCTACTCGTTTATTCAGAGATTAGAATGTAATTAGGTTTTTTAGCGATAGATATGGCAAAGACATGACATTAGTTTACACATCATTATATTCCTGTCTGCTGTACGAGCATCATTAAAGTAAACCTTTGACAAAGAAAAACAATCATCTAAACTCGTCAAAGGCAACGGTAAGGCATTTTTAATTAAGCAAATAGTTCCAAGGTCTTTATTAGAATTAAAAGTCATGTATATCCGATTCAAAGGGCTTCCTTACAATTGAGAGCTTTGTGCAATCACCTCAAATGACTTTCAAAGAAGGAATTTTATCATCGAAAGAGAAAAGTATTTGAATATTAAATATGAGAGGCGAGAATTGAATATTTGACGCAGAACAAGAAAACTAGAGATAATTCCGAACCTGAATTTCGTGTATCTTATGAATTGCGTGTGGTACTTATGGAAAAAGGTAAGCACAAGCAATTCTTTATGAGTACCAAGATAGCAAGTTGACGATAATAATGACGGTACATTACGCTAATAGCCTTGTAAACTTGCTTACTAACCCACATGTTCATTTTATGTTATTATAGATAAGCCAACCATCTTAAATAAAGAACAAAGTATTTCGCTAGTAATAACCAACCGTTGTCTCCTAGCCTCAGTAAAGTACATTTAGAGCAAAAATACAATATTTATATATTTGCGCTCCACAATAAAGACAATAAATATAGAAGTTGTAAGTTGTTGGAGAGCGTTATTGTGGCTCTCAACACAACAGGTGAGGCTATTCTTTACTCAAGTATCTACTCACCGTAAGTAACCTTTTACGTGGCCACCATTCGTTCTTATTACACCTCGCCATACGTTTGCCTGTCCACGAGAACTTTAAAATTCTATACGTACGTATACATTGCAGGGTTGCAGGTTAGACAGTGGAAACATTTAAAGGGGTCATTGTACTCATCATTATGAACAACTTTTACTATGCGACTAACCCTGAAATCGCCAAAAAAAATCAGCTGTTCTATACATTTTGTTGAGTTATGTGAACATAAATGTGAACAGCAGATTTTTTTTTCGCGGTTTCAGGGTTGTTCCCATCGTAAAAGTTGTTCACAATAATGAGTACAATGACCCCTTTAAATATTTCTACTGTCTAACCTGCCACCCTGTATAAGTTTGAAAACGAAACAACTACGTTGATATGAAACAGAGAGGATGTGTCGAGAAGTTGGCGAGTTGTTTTCGCTTCACAACGAAAGATATCATATTAATTTCACGTTCTCAACTTTGTTAGGAATGTAAACAGTACTGTGCCCGAAGACTCCGACAACAAACCATTAGTGCGCTCGTTTCTCATCGCAAAGTACGGAGGACATTACTAGGTAAGTATAAGTGGCAATGTTGGCGCGTCTCAACCAAATCGCTCGCTCTCTAATTTACGTCCCAACTTCGGTGACACGTGTGTTCTATTGATTTGGTCTACTCGTGGGATGGAGCCCGGTTAAGTGCGTAGCTTTTTGATTGTAATCCAATTTAGGACGTGATCTAGGATAATAAGTTCGATGCTATGCTTTGTGTTCTTTATACTAATACGTACTATAATATACTCCTACATGTAAGTAGTACTTATGTTCTTCATCATTCGGAGCTTTTTTGAAGTGTTCACATTCTATAATAATATGAATTAAAAGCCAGCTATTGATATAAATCTTCCTATTTTAAGTTTATTTACAAAGCTTCACCACTTCATCTGTGTTTTGGTTTGTAGTTGAAGTATCCTTTAATGGAGAGGTCCTGAGAAAGAAGAATAGTTTGAAGTTGTTCTAATAACACTGAGTATTTGGCATTCTTTTGTCCGGAATAGGCTTGCAAGCAGTTTATGAGTATGGATATTCATTAATTTTGGCAAGCTAATCTACCAAGCGGCAAAATAGCTTCAGTTCAACTTTTTAAAAGCAAACAAAATTGGTGGTTTACTTTTTTTAATTACTTACTAATTTGTTATAAATTACGGGTTATAAATTAATGTAATTAATAATTAGTTGGGCATCGCCCAAAAAGGGAGTGTTTCCCTGACAGTCGGCACATATGGTTCAGATATCCTAACCTAACCCAATCTATAGGCCTATTTAGATATAAGCGCTATTTGTTACCACTGTGGGTAGCAAAAAAAATCCGAGCGGTTAGTGTGAAACTGAAATACCTTGCCACATTACACAGGTATTCGATGTCTTTTTGCTTGCTTTGCGAAAGAGGTTTCTCCGGACAGTACAGAAGGTACAAATACCCGGTGGAATACCGCTTGGTATTTTTTGCTACCCACAGCGATAGCGAATATAGCTTATATCTATATCAACGACCATCCATTACAAAACATTATCGCTGTCTTTCACATTGACGTTATCGTGGTATGGATGTTTCTATACATTTTGTATGGTTTAAATTGCACAAGAATAATGGTCTTACCAAAGTTGCCGTGACGTGCCGTCCTATGTAAACAGACCTTTGGAGAGCTTAACGTATTGCCGACTCAATTATAAACGTGATATAAAAAATCTATGAAATTAAGTTTTGCAGGATGTCTTTCAGAATGACTAACTGGATTAGATTAAGCAGTCGCGCGTGACTTGTATTTAAAGAACACTTAAATCCTCTGAGTTTTTTTTTATGTCACCTCTAAGTAAAGTCAGTTTTTTAAGCCCTTCGTATCCTGAATTAGATATGTCGCCTACAATTTTCACGCTTTTACCGATGCGGGTAATTGTGATGTGATTATGTTGGTATTATTCCAAAGCGTCACATAAAATATAATATGGCGGATGCTAGGGCCATTTCATTGTATTAAGAGAGCAAAATGTTTCATGTGGTAGTATTTCAGGATTGTCCTTTAAATAATCAAAATATTAATTAGAATATATTTTTATTTATATCTGAAAGAGATTGTAGTCGGAACTTTTTTAATGCACAGTTTTTTAGTCATCTATGTAACATTTTCAATTTTGCTTAAACTCCCAGTTTCTGAAAACTTGATGAAGCCTCTGATTTTGTGAATCTGCTGTCAAATCTCATTTCAGCTGTTGTGATTGATTGGCCAAAATAACATCGACCAATCATGTCAGTTGACATGGGATTTGATAACGGATTAAATTGAACAGGTTTCCAGAAACTGGTGGTAAATCTGATAAATAGAGGTGATCGATCAACTAAAAGCTTTAACATAAGTTGGATTTATTTGAAAGTTTCCGAGCTATAGTCAAGCAAGAAATCTTTGTTCTTTGGTACTCCTTTTTAGATCAATGTTTCTAAAGATTTTTGAACAAATAAATTATTTTATTTTGTATTTTATGGATAGATCGGCGCAGTGGCCAAGTGAACAAATTTTCAAGTACCTACGGTTGCGGATTCGATTCCTGCACGAAACAATGTTTGCATGACCTTTAGATATTGATGTATTTAGTATTGTTGTGTATGTCAAAGTGTACACGCACCCCAAAAACAGGCACAATTGTAAAAGTGGGGCAAAAGTTATTTTATTCACAAAGTACTTATTTACATACATCTTTAACTTGCTAAACAGCAGATCTCTATTAAATAAACGCTATTCCATTAACATTATAAAGAAACTAATTACGTGTTTGACTACTCCAGTAAGTTTGGTGTCGTGTAGGCAATGAATTACCAGTGGGAGCAGAAAAAGTGTAGGTATCGAAGCGGCCAGCATCCAATCAACTAGGAGTACATTTAGCTACGGACTCAGAAATTAAATTGCTCTCCAGTGTGCATGTTTTAATAATGAGTAATTGCTTAAGTACTTACATATCAATTTATTAGTGTTTCAGGTACTTTTGAAGATGTACCTACTCCTGTGTTTTTTATTAGATACATTTCGGAGAGTGTGCTTCGCATCTGCATGATATAATACCCTCCTGCCTTTTTTTCTGTCGGACGGCCAGAAGCACGATAAAGCGACATGGTTTCATGGTTGATATACCAAAGTACCAAAAACCCGAACAAAGAACATTGATTCCACCCTCATTATGAGAACTGCCAAACAGTGGAAAGCGCTGACGAAGTGGGTAGTCCCCGATGGTTACGACGTAGGTGTCTTCAAAACGCAAGTAAATCGGTTTCTACAAGGCAAGTGTGCTCCATCGTAGACCGCATCATTGCTAACATCAGGCGAGATGGCCAGTCAAACGCAATACAATCCTATCCTACTAATATTATAAACGTGAAAGATATATGGATGTTTGTTACTCTTTCACGCAAAAACTCCTGAACGGATTTTGATGAAACTTTACAGTAATATAGCTTATACATCAGAATAACATATAGGCTACTTTTTATCCCAAAAACGCCGGCGAAGCCGCGGGCGGAAGCTAGTGATTAAATAAATAAAGACATTAACGCGTCTCATTAAATCTACAATGGAAATTAAAAACATACTAGGAAACTGGCGAATTGAAGCCAGAAATTATGTTCTTGTTATACTTACAAATACTAATTTTAGGACTAAAATGTACGTATAGGTTTTTAACATAATTATTACATTATTAAATATATAAGTGATTCTCAAAAATCATATGACCCGAGCGATAATTATTACAGTTTCTATGAATTTACAGATTTTTATCAGTAATCTGTAGTCACCTAGGTACCTATATATGAAACAGTTTCGTAAATATAACCATTGTAGACATTCAAAAACTAGTTATCTACTCAAAATATTGTTCGTAAAGTAACCGGAAAACATAGGTATATAAGAATGTTTGCACAGGTAAGTACGCTTTCACGCATTATAAGTCAAAATGCAACAAATCGACTATTACGTAGTAATGGACATTTTTAAAACTGTTTGCCGGTTTCTGTATAAACGTATTCATAATTCCACCGATAGTTACAAAGTCAGCAGTTTCACGTGTATAAACATTTGACACACTATTTTTGTATTACCTGATATAACCTGGTAGCCTGCTATTTCATTAAAAAAAGAAAACAACCAACTTCAAAGGCTAGAAAAAATTACACGGCGTGTATTTTGAGATAACCTACCGTTTCAATTTGGCATAATCCTTCATCAGTACCAGCACGGCAGCGGGATCTACTTCACAGTAAAAATATGTACTCTACTTACCGCAAATATGTTTGCATTTTATTTGTAGGAAATTAAGATTCGCGGCACACCGCCCCTATGTGCCCCGCTCAACCCTGCACCCGTTACCTCAACAACGCGTTGCAATTTCCATCCGCTGCAGATAAGCCAAGCAATATTTTAACATTACATATGACGCTATTTCCCGAGATAAACTGTACAAACTTGTGTACAATCTGTTATTAAAATTTGTAGTCATTAATTACATAATTATTATAAACCTGTGTCGCTTCTGTGTCCTCGATTATGAACAAATGAAAGTGTGATTAGTATTACAATATTGGACCAATAGGATATTTTAAATGGTGATGCAAAAAGGAACTAATTGTAAAAGTATTAAAGGGCACTGGCAGACGCCCATAGAACGCTGGGCTTCAGATTGTGTAAGTCGGTACAGATATGAAATTAGTTTGGTCTGATCGAGTATTTCAAGAGTATTTAAATTCATTTTTTATTTGTTTTTGTACGTAATTGGGTTAAAGAGAAATCTTCGTATTTCTGACAGTGAGGTTAAGTAGGTATAGTGTGAATGATCCAGTAAAGTACAGCCCGACTAATGAGTTCTCAATTCAAAGGTTAGTTGCTGTCACCATGATATTCTGTGGAGGTCCAATGAAGTACAGCCCGACTAATGAGTTCTCAATTCAAAGGTTTTAGTTGCTGTCGACATGATAATTATTCTGTGGAAACACGCGCCAGCCAGCATGCACCCGTTTTTGTTTTATTGGTTTTTTAAAAATGTCAACGGCATTATCATTTTATTTCTTATTTATTTCGATTTTTGATTCCAATTGTTAATCTCTAAGATACATTAGGCAAAGAACAATTAAAATATATTTTTATTTTTGGTTAAGCTTTTATTACTGTACCATATCAAGCCCAAAACTGCCGACGTCCTTTGACCTAAAGGTGTCACTTGGGTTTTACCAGCGCCGTCTTAAGCAGTCAATAAACTGGGCATTAGGTAATATTTACGCACAACAATTTCCAGGATAGAATATCGTCAGTTTTCCCGCACGAGCGCTCCTCTAACACAAAAGACAATCGGCTACGATATCTGTTACGTGTCCGAAAGAAGTAAAACAATTCCAAATGATTCATTGTTGTCGCCTCACTTGAATTTAAGCGGAAAAGATTTTTAGCAAACGCCTTTATTGTTATGAAAAACGGACGGTTGACTTTTTATACAAAAACTTATTAGACTTACGGTTCTGTGATCTTTTGCTTGGATGCAAGGGTACAACAAACGCTGCGTCGGAAAAAATACTAAGCCTTGTGCTGTGGCATTAAGATTGAAGGTTACATCACACAGTCCTTCGAATTGTGGAATCCTATTCATAATAATACATATTCTTGGTAAAATAATAATTATACTAAATCAACTACCTGAGGTGATACAACGGAATTATTTCGACAAAAAGTCAACACAACTGCCTTTTTACGCTCTGTTGGTGTTAAAACCAAATATTGAATTTGGGGTTACACAATAATATCCTTGTTGGCACGGTTAAGGTTACCATAGGTCGGATTTGTGCCGAATAAACACACAAGAGTCTAAAACAGTCGATTGAAAACTTCAAGTAAACGATTCCGAAAGATAGTCATGAATAAACAATTTATGAAGTGCGAACTTTACCCTACGTGCTCGTATTTTATAGTTTGCGTCTCATCGATCACTATTAATTTAATTCAGACCCTCTCAACATGAAAACTAAGGCCTTTTTCGAACATACAAAAAATAAATGAGCAACGCACCTGTATTGAAACCGAGCACTCGTTAAAAAGATAAACAGCCCTGTGGTTTTACCCCGAAATGTTAACAAACAACTACTGGGAGAATACTGTGAAAATAGATGAGATACCAAAACAACTAGGTACCCAAGTTTGGCGTGATTAAAACAATTTAGGTAAATAGCCTTCGACTTTTTAGAGGATATTCTGAAACAAGTTCTAAGAAAACCGCTAATAACTACTTTTTGTATAATCAACTATTGAGTCGGCTTTCTTTGTTAACTTATTCTTATTAGTAGTAATAAGTCTGTATATTAAGTATACAGCAAAAAATTACTTGTTTCTAGAGTTTCGTATCAAAATGGTAAAACAGGAACCCTTAAGGTGTGATTTCGTCTGTTTGTCTGTCTTTCCAAGCTGATTATTTCAGCAACTACCAATTCTTGCCCATCTTTATTGCAAATGAACGAATCTAGAAAATATTTTTATTTTCATTGTAAGTAGTTCCGAAGTTCGAAATTTTTAAGCTTGCTTGGGTTGCTAGGTCAAAGCATATCATATGAAAAGGTTTTTTCTGTACATTTCAAAATAAATTTTTGTTTTGTTTGTGCGAATGAAAAAAAAGCGAAATATTTGAAATATTAGGAATTGATAGAAATATATCTAAATATTGCCACAAAAATAAAACGATGTTCGTATAGTTACGAACATCGTTTTATTTATACATTATTTTTTTATACTGTTACACCATTTATTTATACTGTACTAGTGTACAGTTTTTTAGAAATCATCAAAATTCCTTCACTAAAAAACCTAGTTATGCGGTCCGGTTTTTTCAAAAGCGGTACGGAACCCTCGGTGTGCGAGTACGACTCGCATTTGGCCAGTTTTTTTAGAGTTTGAAATTAAATTCAGAATTGTAAGTAATATTAGAATTTAACTCTAGTTTAAAATCCACCTTAGGAAAGAAACAAATTACAGTGAGGTATTGTTATTTCAGTAATTCCGCACAAAATAAACAAATCTAACAGCAAAGCAGACTTTAAATAATAACAAACATTGCTCGAACTAGACTTAAGACTAGATTCTACATTATTTAACATTACTATGCATACAGAGGCAGCAAACAATTTTAGTTATACAAATATCGTGGCTCATAGAAATAATACGCGCAAACGTTATTTTAAACCATTACGTTCGTCATTAAATTCGCATGTTATGTGAATAGAGGGTGTTTCTATGGCAAAACTCGCAAAATAATATTACTTTATAAATGCAATTTGTTACTTATACCACTGTGTAGTTGATTTTATAAACATTTGACGGTATAAATATATTTTATACCATTCCCCCTCTAAAAAGCTTATTTTATTCACTGAAAACAGTGAATAAAAAGCACTTTTACTCACTGTTTTGATGTTTGAAAATGGAACACACCAATGTATTCGACCACAGATTTAAAGAACCTATGCTAGATGCGGCACGTTATTAGATTGTATGAAAACCGAACGTGTCATCTTTTTTATACCTACGATAACTTCACCCCAGCCATTTAGTGATGTGCTCAGAGTAAACAGAATTATTTCAATCACTAAGCGTCACTGAGCTAACAGACTTTTTTTAGTACGAACAGTCGAACATGCAGGGCACGCTTGGTCGTGGCTTGCCGTATCTAGTGTAAGTGTAATCTGTGTATTCGACCTATATTGATGTGTTCTAAATTCAATTTGATTGGTCGACATTTTCGACAAGGAGTTTAGCATTAGAATAATAGTATATTATGCAATTAGTGAATAAAGGACGGATTTAAAGCGAGGGCCATAGATGAATCACGAGCTAGTGAAGGATTCTAACGATTGAATCACGACCGTAGGGAGTGATTCATGATGATTGAATCACGAGCATAGCGAGTGATTCAAGTGTTAGAATCCTGAGCGACGCGAGCGATTCATGGCCCTCGATATAAATCCGTTTTATTCAGGAGTTGCATACTATACTTTATACCATGACTACGAGAAAAAGAAAGATTTAAGTGAAAATATACATATAATGAAGAAAAAGTAAAGTTACATTGGCTTTGATGTAAACCAGCCGTGATTTTGTGGGTAGCAAGCTTTCCACCTTTCCACTATATCGGCCGCCCTCTCTTTCACAAACTCAGGTGTTAACACATCTTCATCACTAGAATGCATTTTTAATAGATTAGAACAACACTAAACAAACACAAAATTAAAGATTAAAGTAACACTAAACTTTGTGTTCGTACAACATACAGTATTCAAAATAGCGCCAATTTACTAAGGACAGCAAAGAACACAAAACAGTTTTTATACCATTCCCCCTCTAAAAAGCTTATTTTATTCACTGAAAACAGTGAATAAAAAGCACTTTTACTCACTGTTTTGATGTTTGAAAATGGAACACACATGTTGTTCTAATCGATTAAAAATGCATTCTAGTGATGAAGATGTGTTAACACCTGAGTTTATGAAAGAGAGGGCGGCCGATATAGTGGAAAGGTGGAAAGCTTGCTACCCAAAAAATCACGGCTGGTTTACATCAAAGCCAATTTAACTTTACTTTTTCTTCATTATATGTATATTTTCACTTAAATCTTTCTTTTTCTCGTAGTCATGGTATAAAGTATAGTATGCAACTCTTGAATAAAACGGATTTATATCGAGGGCCATGAATCGCTCGCGTCGCTCAGGATTCTAACACTTGAATCACTCGCTAAATCGTGATTCAGTCATCATGAATCACTCCCTACGGTCGTGATTCAATCGTTAGAATGCTTCACTAGCTCGTGATTCATCTATGGCCCTCGCTTTAAATCCGTCCTTTATTCACTAATTGCATAATATACTATTTTTGTTTTATTATGGGTGCGGACAGAGTGTGCATAATGAAACACGTCGATGGCTTATCTATCAGACATCGTAACTCAATATTTTTTTTCAAAACTATGTTGTGGGTATTGCCATCTAGTGGAATACGTGGTGAGGCATTTAACGGAAATACTCGCAAAATCTTAAAAAAAAAATAGAAATTACGATGCCTGTTGACAGTGTTAACTAAGCCATCGACGTGTAATAATCAATGATCGGAGTAGGTAGATTGATTTGGGGTCAATGAACTGGCACGTATATAAGTATAATTAACATGGATATGCCTCCGGGATTCCGAGATTTTTTAATAATTAAGATTTTTTAAGAATTTCAAATATTATTATGTGTAGGATGAAGAATGGACGCACAAAAGTAAGATTCACTTTATTACTTAATAAATAAGAAAAAGTCAGTCTTCTCGTGACCACGGTCAATGCAACTTGATCGAAACGTCGAGGTTTTTCAAAATACTGATATTTTGATTGTATATTTGTGCGCGAAAAGTCCCAATATAATTAAAAAACATGTGTACAATTCGCGAAAGTTTAAGAACTACAAATAAGAAAACGACAATTTAAACGTTTAACTATCGCATTCTATAAATTTCAAATGTTTTGGTTTAAAAATCTTTACATTCACAATTTTCGGAATTCCCGGAAAAAAGGCTTATCCATGTTATGATTTCTAGACTATTCATGATGCAAGTACGTAAAATCAATCTACCTACTCCGATCAGTGGTAATAATATACCTAAAATTTTAAATAACAGAAGTAGGTACCTTAAACATACTTCATATATGTATAACATTAAACGATATTATGTTAGACAAGTTATTTACGGGGTTGCCGAAAAATCTTCGGACACAAACGAAGCTTATATTCATGATCACAAATTGAAGATTGAATCATAAATATAAGGGTAAGGGCGATAATCACGCGAGTATAAACGTTAACATTATAATATCAAAAAGCGTATTATTTTCAGAAAGTAAGTATAACACCATTTATAAGCGAGAAGGTACATTATTGTTTTTAAATTGTTAAAAATAAAACATTTATAAAATTAAACTGTGCATATACAATTGGGATTAATGCTGCGTCAATTACACAGGAGCCCGCGGCGATACGAAATGTGAAAAATGATTGGTTAATGGAGCGTAATCACGAAGTATGAATTTGTTTCACTTCACGATGGTAAAATGGTAATACACAAACAGATTAATGTGGAACTCGCAGTCAAGTATAGTAAACGTTTTTGTATTTAATTTTAATTAAAATTAATAAGTAAATCCCATGGCTCGTATCATATCTTATTACTTTAAGTGAGCAATAATTGTGTAAATATATTTATAATATTTATGTGGAATTGGATTCTCGAAAACGGTTCTCACGATTTGGATGGAATTTTGTATTTAGTTCAGTAATGTTTTACTTTCCAAGTTTATCTAGATTCTAGATAAGTCTAATCCCTGAGAAAATCCCGCACGAAACTTGGTAGCCCCATGTACTTAAAAAGTATGTTCGTTCAAATAAACAATGTGTCGATTAAATAATGCTAACAGGTAACGTATATACGTAAAATGTAGGTATACTATTATAAAGTAACGTGAGTGGAGTGTTTTCATTTAATTTTATAAAAATATAATATTTAGTAAAATAATATTATCGTTTGTCCACGACCTCGCTCGTGTACAAGGGTTCAACTTTCGTTAAACCCTTACCTATAGAATGTCATAATATTAAAAAAAACCGGCCCAGTGCGTGTCGGATCATGCACAATCAGATATAGTAGATATTTCCGACCCCAAATATTATTATTTCCAAAGATATTTTACATGTGCTGTAAAACCTTGCTTCTAGCCAAATTTCATAATTCTAGGTCAAGGCATAATTATTGCGTTTACTTAGAAACTTGATTTTTTTACCGCTCTGAGCGACCGTAGACCGAAGTATTTAATACTAGCACTTTGCCCGCGACTTCGCCGCGTGACATACAGGTAGCGCCATCTAGCATCCTAAAGCAATTGTGACCATCGAAATTTATTGTTCATTCCCCCGGGAACACTACTTTTCTGGATTATAGGTACTCAATGTCTTTTTCTGTACCCCTAACAACGTTTAAATGCAAAGTTTAATAATGATCGGTTCAGTGGTTTAGGCGTGAAAAGGTAACAAACAAACAAATATACTTATTTTCGTATTTATAATATTAGTTAGGAAGTCGACTGGATACCTCCACGCGTTTCTGAGAAAAAGGTTCTTGATAGACAGACAGACGAACGACGAAGTGATGTTATCAGGGTTTCTTAATTTCCTTTTGAGGTACGGAACCCTAAAAAAGTCTTATAAACCACCTAAGCAGCATTTTCGGGGTTTAGGCTGTGGGTAAGGTATCTATTAGTTAGCAAGCCCTACTGTTTTATAATTAATAAAAATAGTAAATTAAAAATTAAAAAAACCCGACTGCCAAAAAACAACAAAAAAGGTCAAAACAAGAGCACTTTTCAAGCAGTCTGATGCAGTTGGTGGCAATTATTTGTGTTAAATCTTAGATTTTATGCCACCAACTGCATCAGACTGCTTGAAAAGTGCTCTTGTTTTGACCTTTTTTGTTGTTTTTTGGCAGTCGGGTTTTTTTAATTTTTAATTTACTATTTTTATTTTTCACTTTTTAGTTTTTAATGTATGTTTTCGTAATCTTCTTTTCGAGCCCTTCATTTTGATACCCCACATGATAGGTTTTGAGGATAAGTAAGAATTAGCGAGAATGATTGCTTTGTTGAACAACTTTAAATCGTTATATATCCTAAACTATTATTTAAAATGAAAAATGATAAAAGGAACCTAAAGATGATTTTAAAATACCTATTCAACGACACCCCACTTGACATAGTTCATCAACTTTTTTTTTTTTCATTTTGACAATATGGCGTCTGGTTGTCGCTGTGGTGAATTTTGATTACTGTTATGTCTTTAGTGACACTCGCAAGGTTAAGACGAATCGATTGACGTAAGAATTATCAAAATCGGCCTACGCATTTGGTCTCTAGAACGCCACATAGAAACAAACATACATACATACATACATACATACATACATACATACATACATACATACATACATACATAGACTGATAAACACATTACCCTCCTTTGCGTCTCGCAGTCGGGTAAAAATAGATATTTGTAGTACCAGCATGTTCATGATGATATCTGAAAATAAAACAGTCCTAGAACATTTTGATAGAATTTTGTACAATTTGCGCATTTTAATAAGTACAGAGAAATAAATAAAGTAGGTAGGTATTCAATTTATACATATTGTGTGGAAAACGTATATTTTCAATTCAAAATATGCTTACATATACGATACCATAAGTCAAAATTATTCGTAATAGGCTCAGTAAGCCTAAACCTGGAACAAAGTAATGCTGCTTAGTGGCAGAAATAGCTGTATAGAGACAAGTTTTTTACAGTTTTACTGTACATTTTTATAAACCAAAATAAATATCAAAGAGAAACCTGTGATTATACTACTAAACAGTACACTTATCCTCGTTTTATAATCACTGGATGAATAGTCGGTAATCAATGATGATTAATTTTTTACGGTGTAATAATAATAAAGTCTCAATTTAATTACATTTATTAGGATAAGCAGATAAGCACGCTTGTTTTCGATACCTTGGGAAAATTTAGTGTCGACAATAAACTAGAGCAGTTAATGAATGAATAAGATATAGTTTTATTATTCTAGGACAGACCGTAACTCCTTAGCGATAACGAGACCTCTGTCTCATCGCTATGTTATTTACGCACTTGATTGATAGTGATGAATATTCAGACGGGCGGCGCGTCGACAAATCCCGCTGTTTTGTCTATAGTGCCCTGTTTTGCTCACACCTTCTGGGATTGCAACATAAATCTTTGTCGAAAATGGATACTTTGCTTCGCATCATTGCCCTTGTAGTCATAAATAATACCCTGTAACAGTATTACGTTGGCCGGATTAATCATTAATCTCCCAGCCTTAGTGATCCCGATCCGGACAGATGGCGTTGCTGTTTAATTGTATTTTGGAATTGCCAATATACGAAGTCAACCACTTTTTATTTCGATTTATTAGCATCGTTTATTATACTGATTTGTGTTTTTATTTAGATGTTAATCTGGGAATTGAAGATAAACAAATGGGCAATCAGGATCGCATTATACGTCAGGTGATTTTGGAGTTTACAGTGTGCTGTATGTATGAGCAGGAACAGGGGAAAAGGGACAGAAGACGCTCGCCGACGAGGTGGACAACTCAAGAAGCCACCGGGACCACCTGTGGCCTGTGGCCTGGAAAACGATGGTGGCGAAACACCATAGTCACGATCAAGAAGAAGAAGTATGTATGTAACGTATAAAGTTATCTGTACACACAATGGTACACGTTGTACAATGTTTGTCGTTAACTACATTAATCGGACTCTTGTATGAACGAGCGATGGACGTAATTCGTGCACCATTGCGCACCATTGTGCGCCATTACGCACCATTATGTAGAGGTAGCGAAACGTAATTCAGCGTATAATGCAATGCAAATTGTTCGCTTGCACGGCGATAAGAGCGGTACATTTAATGTTTGTGCCCAACTTGCGCTGACCATAAGCTGGTTTTTGCGGATTCATAATGGCAGACGTAACAGAAGATGTATGCGTTCCGCTTCAGCCTTATCCGTATGTATATTTTGAGGCACTGCATTCGACTGGCTGAAATAGGCGGCAAGCTTATCATTGTAGTTATCTCAAAAGTAGGTTTAACAATTCATATATAATAAGTACGTTATGATACTAATTAGCATTCTAAAATATGTAACTATAAATGCGTGCATCCGGGTTTAATGCCATGAAACTGTCAAACACCTGCATACTTCGTGGTACAAATCCATGTTTAAATAAACGTGTTTGACTAATGCATGAGTGTTCATCGATGCGGGTAACGCTGGATTCGTCTAAAATTCAGTGTACAGGCACAATCTATTATTGTACCTACATTCACAAGTCACCATCACCTCGCAGTATACCTACTTAGAATAAATCGTCGGCATTTAGCTCACTGTCAGGCCGAGATCATAAATCCCCTCTAGAGAGACTAGAGAACGTTGGCAAGGACGCCACTTGGAATCCTACCAAATTTAAATATCCTTTCCAAAACGATGAAGATCACATTACGTATGACAAAGCGTACTGCATCGTCTACTTTACTTTATAATTAACAACACGTTACACAGAACGGCATCACGAAAATTAAAAACAACTTGTTAGTAAACAACATTTCCGTAACAGAATGAAGGAAGCAAGCTCGCACTTGACAACATCGTTGCATGTATATTTTATGTGTCCACAGTAAGTTACCGCTCCGAGTTTAGAAAATATTCCCAGTAAGTAAGTTGAATGGTCATTCAGTGCAGACAATACCGCGTCTTGGGACCCCAAACTCGGTTTAGAAGTGTACACTCCAGATGCAAAATACGGCAACAAGAGATTGGAGGCAGCCTTTGCGGTTTAAGGCGTTTTCTCATAACGTTTTATGTCGACAATTTACCGAGGTTTAGCCGGAGGGATCTGCACAACAATTTGTTTGAACTCCCGCTTTCTAGGCATCGTAAATAAGACCCAACATAGAACAACGCAAAACTATCTAACACCGAACACGTATATTCGGTGCAGCATTGGTGTAATAAAATATTTTATTAGAATTTTATATTCAGTTGGTATTACAGTGCCTAGTAAAGCAACTTTCTCATTAGGTAGCATTTTTGTGTTCCACGAACATGGCGGGTGAATACAAGAAGGAATGCCTAGTTTTATATCTATCATAAAATATCTCATTGAGAGCGTTGGTGTATTTTATTTTTGCATGGTAGCACCTGACGATTCCGTCTAGTTACACATGTAAACTTAACGTTATATTTGTTATTAGTACGTTTAACTAAAAATGTAGAGGTGTTAATGAGTTTTCTTGGTAATTGTGTATAACATGTGTTCCGTCATGTCGCCGCCTCCGCCCCAAATGCACCGTGGAGAGCGGAGTGGGCTGCGAGCTTGGGGCGTATATTTCTATCTTGCGAAGTCAATCCAATTTACGGTGACAGCTGAGTGGCCGCTACACGGGCTTGATTTGTTCAACGTGTTTCTCCCTGAGCGAACGAAGAGAGCCAATATTGCCAACTTTCCACCCCATTATTATCTAAAGCAATTTAACGCTACACGTTATCACGTTACGACCAGTGATATGTAGGTAAATGTTACGGCACAGACGAATAAATGTTCCAAATTGTTTCCCAAGTTGAGAACAAATTACGATAACTCTCGACTTGAAAACCATAAAATTAGAATTCGTGCTTGTAACTCCGATGAATGATAGGCACCTAGCGAGTTTCATTACAATCGGTTGTATTTTCATTAACTTTATGAAGTACCTAACGCTGTTGGTGTTTGTCTTTGTGAATATCGTTTTGTCTTAATAAAGTTTAGATCTGTCTCGTATAGTTATTTGAAAATATAAATTAAACACGAATATTATTTTGAATTTAATAATGAGCTCCATATTTGTATGATTTAAAATCGCTCCTGTTCCCTTTGGGATTGAGTGTAAAATCAGGGCTTACGTAATTTGCTTCAACTACTCCAGTGATAGGTTTCTAGGTAAATTAGATATATTCACCTAGGATTATTTAATTAACGTTGTATACAACATGCCAAAAGCAAGCCCGATAAAATTATATTTTTTTCCCACACAAAAAATATAAGTAGGTACCTATACCTATTACTGAATTGTATATAAAAATAAAATAATGTTGGATTTGTAACTAATTATTCTTTATAATGTTTACCTACCCTTGTAAACAGAACATTACAAAAAATACGAAAATATTTTCCTTGTAAAGGAAAACAGTAAATAAGGATAATAAACTCATATTTTTAAATTAAATCCTGATCTTGGCGATGTGAAGGTAGTTAAAAAGTTTTATCTTGAAAAATAAAGAGTCCAGGATCGTCTTCTGCGAGGCTCGGTGGCTGGCACGTGTCTCTGGGGCCTGCTTCCACACCGGCACCACTTCTGAAAGCTATCCGAACAAAATTGCACTTTCTTGCGAATAGTGTAGTTGATATATTTAAACTGTACTTTTACGTAGCGGTTATGACTTCTGTTCATAATGTATAAGATCGTTCCGCAGTGTCGCACGCTAGATTCATAGATCGATGGAACGGGAAACGGGCCGCCATGCCCGGGAGCTAATGATGTGACAAAATCTGCCAAGTTGTCTTAGAAAATTGTCTGCCCCGTGCGGTTATACATTGTTAGAACTTATTAACTTTCTTTTCATGTTCGAATAGATTTCTGGGGTCCGCATCTGGGTCTAACCTTTCTTATATAAAAGCCTGCGTCGGCCTATGAATACACTCTATCTTCTATTGAATGAAAAATCGATTTCTATCAACATTACAGATCCTCAGTCTATTTGTGTGGGTGGAAGTCAAGTCGGTATATTACTTGCTCACCGAAAAATATTTTTCAATCTAGATAAAATGTATTTGATGACGTAAAGGTCAATACTGCAGAGCATTATATTAAAACGAGTACATACGCCTTTAAGTTTTTATTGAAGCTGATTGGCGCCATTGTCTTCGGCACGGTTATAAGATTGGCTTGATCATGAAGTCATCGCGTATGTCTTACAAATCCTAGAATCTTTTTGAAAGATATCCATATCCAGGGAGTACTACATCATCATATAATCTAAGATTATTACGAGTCATTAAAGATTGTTAAATTCCTTCCTAACGTTGGATAATAAAAGATATGATTTTAGATGGTGTAATTTCTCCCTTATCTTATAATGACGAGCATAAAAAACTTACCTATAAACTAAACCAGCAGTAGGTAGTTTACCCTTTTGCACATTTTACTAAATCTTATTCGCATTTATCTATGTACTAATATTATAAATATAATATAAAGCTGAAGAGTTTGTTTGTTTGTTCCGTTAATGCGACTGGTAGTTACTACCAGTCGGATTCGAAAAAATCTTTTTGTATGTGATAGCCAGATTCTTGAGAAATAGTATAGGCTACGCTACGACCCTTAGGAGCCGAGCAAGGGGGGTGAACCCGCAGAGAACAGCAATATTTTCATAAAGTACCTCAATTTGAACAGTTTAATAGATACGCCTGCGTGCCTTCGCTACCTATTATCTCATCTACTTACAAATTTACGTGAAAACGTTTAATTAAAAATTGAACGCTGGAATCATAAATTCATAATTATCGTTTTCATTAATTTGTATTCTGAAAGCGAATAATCAAGAGCAGTCCCGCTGTTCCAATTATTACAATAATCACGTACAGGCACGCTACGGCTCCGAGGCTCTGTGACGAACCGTTATCAAAATTTCATTCGGTCGCATTGACATTGGATTCTCTATAATAATAGTGCTTTCATGTTCTAATAACACGCTATGCGTAGCTCTATATTCATCGCTCTCGGAGGAATGCATAAACTGTTATGTCTACTATACCTGCTGTCTGGTAATACATATCAAACTACACCTTACCAAATCGTTTGTCTGCGATCCATAAGTATTTACGTGCGAAGAAGGCAATGCAAAAAGATTCATGGTATCGTTATTTTACTGATAGGTACTTACATTAACTCCCATATTCTCAGTTGATAAGCAATCATAATATTACAAACGTTGCTTGCAAGATTGTTGGTCATTTTGTAGACTGAAAATAGTCGTTGTATTTTTTTCGTGTGGATTGTAGATTAACATATTTCGCGTCACTGAAGGCCTATATTCTTAGCATAAGAAATAAAATTAACTTTGTCCAGCAGTGGATGTTTTTCGGCTGATAATCCCATCCTACTATTCCTACTATAATCCTATCCTACTAATCCCACTAATAATATTATAAATACGAAAGTTCGTGTGTGAGTGTGTGTGTATGTTTGTAACTTCTTCACGCTGAAACGGCTGGACGGATTTCGATGAAATTTGGCAAAGAGATAGCCTAAAACTTGGAAAAACACATAGGCTACTTTTCATCCATTTTCCGCAGACGAAGTCACTGGAAACAGCTAGTGATGACTATACGAACGCACGATCTTTTGCGTACCAGTCTGCGCTTACCCGCTGGGCTGTTGAGTTGTTTGCAGTGTATATTCAACGTTAATATGGTTATTTGGTTATACTAGCTTTTGCCCGCGGTTTCGCTCGCGTAAAGGTCAGAAATTATCCCGCAGGAACGTAGGGGAAGGTGGGGGGACACCGGATAGTTAAGAAAAAGACACAAGAAATAAATGACTATGATATTTATTGAGGTAATCAATGTCATAAATGTTTAAGTATATCTTAGGCATAACTTTGGCATACAAATGTTTGAGATCAATCTTAGTTACTACAAAATATATATTTTTTTATAAAAAATCAAAAATCCGAATTCACCCCATACCTATGGGTCAAACCGGATACGCATTTTTTATTCAAGGGGTGAATAAATATACTAAAAATAAAACTATATAATTAAATTATTCGCAGTTTATGCATACATAAAATAATAATTCTTGCTCTGAACAACCGATGCAACCTATAGGTACACTATATGTGTGTGACGCTAAAAGATATCCCATTCTGCCTTCCAGCACAGAATTTATGGCTAAAAGCATGTTTGACTCCGACCACTGCAGCCTATTTGACATTCTCATCACATATGTTCGTGGCATATTGACTTGACGCTCACACTCTGTAAAAAGAAAAAAAATAGTTATTAGACAAAGGAATAAAACAAATGCCCGCAATACCTACATTTAAAATACGGGGTGACACCGGATAGTCGAAATCACCCCGTCCGCTTGTACCCCACAGGTGCCATGTTTGAAATTGTAATACTAGCAGATATTGTTTACACTCATAGCAACACCAAATACCGTTTTAAAAGGTTAAATATGTATTACTTCATAAAAAATACAACTGTATATGATAGCACATAGCTAAACTTAATAATAACACTTTAAAAAAGTCAAAATATTAGATGACTTACCTTTGTTTACAATTTTCATTTATAGACTCACGCACCGAGATTTTACCGTCGCCGCCATTTGCGACTGCACTGAGTAAGCGCTTGCGCGTATTTCACCGCTAGCTAGAACGCAACAGCAGTACGAGGAGTAATGAAATAGCTACTATCTGGTTTTACCCCCTGTCCGGTTTCCCCCCACATTCCCCTACTACAGGGATAAAAGTCTAGTCACTCTCCGGTCAAATTGTCTCTATGCAATTAATCAAATCATGGCGATTCGTTGCTCCGTTGCTGCGTGAAAGAAGGACAAACCAACAAACACACTTTTGCATTTATATAATTTTAGTTGGAATTATTATAAATTCAGTTAACAGCGATTAATCTTCATTGTAGATTAGCTCGGTATGCACACATAATCATACATTATATATAATGTAGGCTTAATGTTCCTAATTACCAACAATAATTATTGTTAGTTCGAAACGTAAGTGTAGAAAAAGCCTTTATCGGCAGGTAGAATCACTAGAATAGCAAATAAACTCGTGGTTATATTATGCCGTGGTCAGAAATCCAGCTGTTGAGAGCGAGGTTACAGGTTCCTAGCCTGGGTCACGTAGCTAAAAAGTAGCTACAGCAGTTCAAGGATTACGTCCGGGAAAGATATCACTCCTTCTATAGGGTCCGACCCTTCATACTCGAAATATTTTAGGAGGCACATCTATAGGTGGTAAAGCCATACAAATGAAAAAAAACTTGATCTGAGTATTTTTTTTTTATAAAAAACAAATTAAATTATTTTAAATAAATTATTTGACGTATAAAAATATTATTTTTGACATCCATTACGCTAGTTTCTAATATTAATAGTAAGTTACGTAAAGACTAGCGTAATGGATGTTGACAATAACATTTTTATGTGTCAAATAATTTAAAATTTATTTAAAAAAAAAAAAATATCCTCAAAAAAAAAAAATCGTTTGTATAGCATCTTTACCACCTACAGATGTACCTCTTAAAATATTTAGAAGGAGTGATATCTGTCTTACAAAATGTGGGTAAACTATATAGAACCATACATTTTGGTCTAACACTTTCGGGAACATAAGAAAGATAATTTGCATATCTATCATATAAAGCGACGGTATCGAAGGCAAAACAGTTTATTCATTGAACAGGGCCAGGATATAAAGAAAATCGTTTTCACCGCATAAAGGGCCGTTAAGGTGCTTTAAAAATACCGACGCAAGGGAAGTGGAGGGTTTGGGGGCCAGATGGCATAGGTACCGCATAGGGGATATAATGTCAATATTACACAAGCATCTTATTACCAGGGATATTGAAGCACTGCTTATCTGTTACGCCGTTATAATAATGTAGATATTAGCTGTGCCCGTGACTATGTCCGCGTGGAAATCGGAAAACAACTTAATATCGTATTTTCTTCATACATTTTACCTTCTCTTTTCACCGCTTTAGGGATGGAATTTCAAAAAAGTCACTACACTTACAGTCTGGCCGCTGAGAGAATGCGTTCCTGACAGTTCGTGATTGTATGGGCGATGAAACTTTGAAGTGGAAAATATTTTTCGATTAAAAATAATTTCATCGTTTAAATACCTATTTGGCAAAGCCGCTAGGCACACAGCAGCTACTTTAATTTTAAGACCTTGTAATTTTTTTATTTTTTTTTATTTTTTGTCTGTGTGTCTATCTGTTGTGCCAAATAAATGTTTTTTCTTTCTTTCTTTCTAAATGCGCTATTGATACTAATTTATTTAAAATTCTTGTAACATCAACTTACAATAAACTAAAATGGTTTAGTGCTAAATTAATCAAGTGTCAGAAACGCATTCTCTCAGAGCCGGACTGTAGGAGCCGTAGGAGGCACAACACTTAGATAGGCACCTTTGTTTGGGGTACCCCAAGGACTATTTTCTCCATTATACAAACCTCTAAGTTCACCGGTTTAGGTTATGCGTTGTCTGTTAGTCAGTCACGGTACTGTTTTGTAGGTAAAAATTAATGGATTTATGAAATAACAAGCTGGCGCTAATAGTAAGAAAGTCACAGAACCTACACTTTCCATTCGTCTAATGTTTGCAATATTGGATTTGCTATAACATCATACACGTTCAGCAATGTACGCGCTTATTAACTTGGTCTTAGGTTTTTTCTTATTTTACTTTCTTATGTAAACTATAACAAGTCGTTTAGAACTGGCATTCTTTAGAATCAGGCAAAATTAAATAGAATCAAACGACCTACAATAACGACAGGCTTTTATTTCTAATTTTTAGATATTCTTTCTGTATTCTGTAGATGAATTGTAGAGACATTTGTTCCAATATTGATTTCTCAAGATAGAATTACGACAAAATATCAGGAAGAAGATTTAGATATCAATCAAATTACTCGACCAACTCGGATCCACCTGCTAGATAGCCTACATTATTTGCTGAAACTATAATGGTATCCTTAAACGAATTTACCTGAATGTTGGCAGTTTGAGATATTGCGTAGAGGCAGCACATGTACACAAACAAACGCTGGAATTATTACGGTCCGAGCCCCCGATTTCCATAAAGTTACCTTAATACATTGTATACGATAGGCACCTGAATAATTTCATATTTGCATGGGGCTCTAATTCCTATTTCGATTGAATTTTGTTGTGACTATAGGTATAGGACCTACTTGTTCTATTTCAGTTAAGTATGAACAAAAAGGTAGTACCTAACCTAGTACCTATTTTGGTGTTTAATACTACTACTTCTTGGAACAAAAATCTGTTAAATTTTCGGGATAGAAGTGGATAGTATTCGAAACTTTTATTAAATAACGTTCATTATTTTATGTTCATTAGTTTTTGAAAAAGCCGAAACATCCCAAAAATATTTTAACTAAAAGAGTTTTTGTAAAACATTTGGAAAATAAATAATGTTAACTGACAAAGTTATACAATAGTTTCATCCCCGCGCCGCAACGTAAAAAATATTCAAATAATTATTTTTTGACAAAATATACTACTAACTATACTTTCAGGTTTTGTATATACTAAATATGATGTCGTATATTATATTAGCTACTAGAGTTAAAGAGGGGCTCGTGGCTAAATAACGGCCGCGCTGATCGATCGATCTGCGAGGTTAAGCTGCGCTTGCCGCGGTCAGTCCTTGGATGGGTGACCGTTCTTTACACATCGAGACCCCTCCGTGCCTCGGAGAGCACGTTAAGCAGTCGGTCCCGGTTGTCATAGGAATATCTTTGACAATCGTTACGGGTATTCAGAAGCCCTAAAGTCTGACAGCTGGTCTAACATTCGAATACCGGTATTACCCATTAATTGGGTTGTGGAGGTCAGATGGCAGTCGCTCCACGTAAAATATTGATATTCAGTCAAAAACTAGTTAGACTGTATGCCGACCCCAATATAATTTGGGAAAAGGCTAGGCAGATATATATATATATATATATATATATATTATATTAGCTACTACGACCTACACGGAAAAGTGACAATCATGGCTTAGAAATCTTGTTTTGTCAAATCGAAATTTAGCTCTTATTACAGCCTTATTGTTATTATACTTATTATTTAGCCATTGTGGTTATTTACGCAGTTTTTTACTGACAGTTTTTGTAAAATTGTTTGCACCAAGTATTAAAAATATTACTTTTCTTGATAAACTATGTAAATGTTATTAAGTTTATGGAGCATGTAAATACAACATACTATATCCAAAATTGCAACCACTCTCAGTAACATTTGCGGCGTTAACGACATATTACCCACCATGGGCCGAGGGTCATTATGGCGCGGAATGGTCACTTTTATGAGGGCATAAAATAAAGAAAATCTTCTCATACCTACTTCAGGCAGATCCCTCATGACATTAATAAGAAATTATACTGATTGTGTGATCGCAAACTACATACGGAAACTGTTAATAAAATTAGTGCTAATGCTGTTAATAACAGTAATAAATTTATAAAAAATAAATTATGTGATTACTTTTATTGTTGCCAAATAGTTTACAATGGTGATTTAAATTTTAGTACGAAGCCTACATAATTAGCAATGAACAACGTTTAAATTTGGATGAAAATTTCACGATAACTTCTGCCTTAGTTTTAAAATTGTATACATAGGTTAATGTAGCATTTAATTGGGGTATATTTTTTGGTGCCTTTTTAAAATATTAGAATCACGTTTCTGATATTCTACACGTTATTAAAGTTGGTTTGAGGGCAAGCTCGACCGCCGTCATAGTTTTATTTTGCACAAAAAAGGAACAATATGGAATTACGAGTTACGCGAAGCCCAGCGGGGACTTCGTTGAAAAAGAATCTTCTTGATAAAAATACAGTGTTGTTTTACTATGACCACCGTGACAAAGCTTTCGTAGAATATGCTTAAAAATGATATCTAATGAAAACTTGTATAATTGCTCCACTGGGAAGGCAAATACCTCTTTCCGTACAGAAATGAAATAACCAGTAAATATTACGCTTTCTTTCTGCTTATTATTGATTTAAGATTTTGGTAAGTATCTGAATAATATAAAAAAAAAAATTGACGAGAACATTTTTTCCTGGTATTTTCTGTCACCATGAGTCTAAGATGAAAAGAACTATTATTATTTACCACAAAAGAGACGAATAAGCCTGGGTGGGTGAAATTATTATTCTATTTGCTTCTACATAATACGCTTACAGGAAATAAATTATGTTAACTAACAAAGTCGCGGTAATTGTATTTAATTATAGACGGGGTGTAGTTTGCAAGGTAAATTTACTCCACTGCAGCCGAGATACAAGGTCTCGCTTATGTATATTTATGCTCCATAATTACATTTACTTAAAAATATAGGGAGAGTAGGCTAGTGGAACCAGCTCATCACAAGTGTTTTGTTTCGTTTCATCAACCACCAAATGTGGGCGCCACATGAGTTTTGCATAAAACGCCGAAATTGTCTGTGGTTTGTTGAAGAGGAAGTTTTCAAAATTGGAAAAGTTATCTCATTTGTACGAATGGTATACTTACATTATGTCCTACATTAATTAAAGGATTTTTTCTTAGGACTTTGATGTCTTTCTTTTCAAGTCTTTTGCATTCATAAATTTGTGTCTGATATTGGTGATTTCTTACTTATATAAACCACTAGCTGTTGCAATGCTCGCGTTTAAACCTTCCCTGGCTTCCCTACAACAACTGTACAAAGTTTCAAGTCAATCGGTCCAGTCGTTCTCGAGTTTTAGCGAGACTAACGAACAGCAATTCATTTTTATATATACACCGTGACATTTTCATCGCTTTCATCCGGCGATGTAGCCACTATACTCATCATTATGAACAACTTTTACTATGGGACCAACCCGGAAATCGCGAAAAAAAAATCAGCTGTTCCATACATTTATGTTCACATAACTCAACAAAATGTATGGAACAGCTGATTTCTTTTTCGCGATTTCCGGTTTGTTCCCATAGTAAAAGTTGTTCATAATGATGAGTATAGTGGCTACATCGCCGGATGAAAGCGATGAAAGTGTCACGGTGTATACAGGGTAAAATTAAAACCAGTGCGGATATTTTAGGAGGTGAAAGTACTCATGAATATGATCAAATTTTATTATGGGACCGACACTGAAATATGAAAAAAAAATCAGCTGTTCCCTACAAAAAATGCACTACAACACGATCAAAATGTATGGAACATCAGATTTTTTTTTTCATATTTCAGTGCCGGTCCCATAATAAAAGTTGATCATATTCATGAGTACTTTCACCTCCTAAAATATCCGCACTGGTTTTAATTTTACCCTGTATAGATAGATTATTATTTTATTATGTTTTACGTCAAGCAGTAACCATAACCAGCGGTAACTAAAATACTAGTTATTTCATTTAATAAAACATGCTCATTGCTCAATCATATTGTACAGTGGTCGTAACTGTGGCTGCCGAGTGTTGTGTGCTGACTTTGATTTCAACGAAAATGTTGCCTTGCACTATTGCCTGGCGCTATTGCATAGATGGCGCTATTGCACATTTCTAGTGAAATGTTTTATTTAATATAATATCTACATACATATTGAAAGTTTGTACGGAATCCTCAGAGCACGAGTCCTACTCATAATATTTCATCTGTTTCGACACCTGATTCGAAGGTCAAAATTAATTGTGTTTTTCAATTGAGACAGTTGAAGCCGTTGAAGCTAGACAATTGAAGTTAGTTAGTTATGGCCCAGTGGTAATGGCCCCAACTACAAGTCTTATGGGTTTGAACTCAGGCGGACTTCAGTTTGTGCAATTTATTTCATCACCACTGCTCTTCAAACGGTGATGGAAAACATCGTGAGGAAACCGGCATGTACCTATATGTACCAATAATTCAAAGACATGACGTTCACCAACCCGCACTGGCCGGCGGCGTGGTGGACTAATATGACCCACTCCCTCTTACAAAGCGGAGGCCAAAGAATTGGGCACATTAAAAGCTAATTATATACTCAACTCACTATGTGGTTTGCTACTAGTTAGGGTTGTCACTAGTAACCCTTTTAACCCCTTTAAGTAAGTTAAATATTCTTGCTCCAAGAGTTCACGTCAACTTCACCCGGCGGGTGAAGTTATAACTTAGAAGTCCACGCTTTAACTATTGGACTTTTGTCGCTTTCTATATATAGAAAATAATGTTTGTTTGTTCGTCACCTATACGATTGACTTTAAACTTTGTACTGTTGTGCGCATGTCTAGGAAAATTTCTGACAGAGAAAAATAAAAAGAGGCATGCAACGCATGCCGGGTACATCTTCTTCTTCTTCTTCTGGCCTTTTCCCATTTCTATTTGCGGTCGGCTCAATGCCAGGTACATCTAATTATTTATATTTATTTCTAACCGCCTTCAAAAAAGGAGAGTCTGGAATCAACCCGTTTGTATGTAGGTATGTCCACGATTCTTTCAAAAACGACTGAACCATTCTTGACTTACTTTCGAAAAGATTTTAATAGTATATAATATATTCGTTAATCATTCCTATATACGAAGTTATATTCATAGATGTACTCACTACGTAGAAGATTGTAGTGATGACCGAATTCGTAAAAGTAATCGAACTCGGGATAAAGTACCTACTACTAAAAAGGAAATTATTATTTACTTTGTAGTGGTTTTGCTGAAGTCGGTTGTTTTTTTTTATCATCCCGGATATTTAATTTAAAATACGTCAGCACAACCTTTGGGCAACAGACAATGGCGTATACGTAGGCGTGTCGACGGTATTGTGATAAATATACGCGAAGCACTGCCTTCCTCAAAATCAATTTATCTTCCAGTTATTAAGCTGCCAATCTTTTCACTCGACAAACACATTATTAGCCGTTTTTTCTCATGTGTGCTTTAAACGTTTATCCATTCAATTTGGGCACATCAATTTTTTTTTTAATTCGAGTAGGTTTGTCATATAATAGCTTAGCAAAATGTATGTATAATTGTAAATACATATAATGTATGTATGTAGGAGATAAATAGCAAAGAAAGCTACGTATACTGACTGACTGATTTCATAGTCTCCAGATTGCCTCTACTCTTCTATGAAGTTATCAAATAAGTTGAACGTAACTTGTGCAGAGGTGGTGAATCCGGCCGAGTAATGTCTACTTACTGATAACGGTACCTGCCTACTTGTCAAAGATGGATTCTTATCGCTATTCCCTATGAAGGGAACAAGACAATACTCGACTCGCATATCAATAAGCATAGTTTTACGCAATGCCATAATGGCCCAGAGGTTATGGCACCAGCTTTTCGCATACGAGGTTCTAACTTGGTAGATACTAATGTGATCTTTTATGTATTTCTTTGTTTCTGTACTTTGCCCGGCAATAATAAAAAAAAAATAGTTTCCGACGTATTGAGAACTTCCTCCTATACTTTGTGACTAAGGGGCATTTTCACCAACCTATCAATATCTGTTCAATAAGCTAAAGATAAGATTTTTGACAGATTTTCTATACAAAATCTGTCAAAATTTTTAACTTAGTTGACAGATTCCTTTATTGATAGCTTGGTGAAATAGCCCCTTGAACCTTCTTTATAACCATTATTTAGTACTGGCAATCTTTCATCACTGGCCACTTCATGTGTCCAAATTCTGATTTAGAACATCGTGCGTCGTCCAGATTCATCATTTATATGTTTATGTTAATATTTATTCATTGGTTACTGTTTTGATAACTAAGTTATATTATCAGCCATTATAGCGTTCATAACTCGTGGCACTGCTGTTGGTCCTACTTAACACAATAATTATAATATTAATCAAGTGTTGAATATTACAAAATCGTGGTAAAGTAACTTATAGATATTACCTATTCATAACAGTTTATACTACAATAGTGTTAAAGTGAAAATCAAGCACCTACCTACCTTTTACAGTATACCTATTCCCTTTATTAAGTTGTTTTACTTATCAAGTTGGTTCTTGGAGCTGCCTCAGCTAGCCGAGGACCGAGATGGAGCCACTCCGGGACAACTTTAAGTAGGCAAACCCATATTATGTAGTTAATTTTGCGTCGCATCAAAATAAAAGGCGTCCAAAGAAAGCTGGCATCGGCTAACCGTGCGAATGTGACCCGGTTAACACTGTCCCAATTGTGGAGGATTCCGCGAAAGAAACCGGTTTACTGACCGGACTTGGCAAGCTGCTCTGTACTTATTGGACTCGGTCGAATTAGCGACACCGCCCATTCTACCGAGAAATGGATTTTAAACATTGTCTTGTAGTTTAAATGAAGGAAAAATGTACTACAGGTATTATTATTACATACTAGCTGTTGCCCGCAACTTCGTCTGCATAAAAATAGATGAAAAGTAGCTTTTATGCTTTTCCAGGTCCCAGGCTACCTTTTTCTTAAATTTCATCCAAATGCGTCCAGCCGTTTCAGTATTAAAGAGTAACAAACACACACATACACACAAGCTTTCGCATTTATAACAGTAGTGTTACAACCACGGAGCGTGACAACACAGAATTGTCCCGCACGACCTTGTGGGTACGTTTACAAATATAAATCTCACATGCACATACGCCCAGACCCATAAAAATTATCTCTATGCTATCCGGATATTTATTACAATAATCGATCGTTCAGCCACAGCGCCAATCGTTCCATCAAAAGTTCAATTAAGTACCTGTCATACTTTTTTAGCCCGAAGTTCTGTTTTCTTGGCTTCAGCATTTCTCAGCTTTAACTACATAACAACTTCATAAATGCCACCCGTTAAACCACCTCGAATAAAACTTGTCAATACTAGCGCAAAACAAATGGAAAAGGGACCTTTGACAAGGAGTAGAACAAAAGGCCCCTTCCGGAAGTGTTATAAAGTTGTTAAAGAGTTTAAATCATTTTAATGCAAATAGGTAATTTTGTTTTTCCTAATTATAAGCCGAAGGTGAATCTCATTACGGTACTTAGATTAATAATGACGGTCGGCCTGTCCCAACTTTGTCTGTTAGTCAACTCTCACTGAGTAAAATTAATTGAGAAAATTTTCACTAAATTTGTGTAGGCGAAACGTGATAAATTTCTAAAAGTTTGAAGCACCTGTTTTGGACAAATATTCAACTACCTGTCGGTAAGCGGAGATATATGTGCCCGATTTATCTAAAAACCACGTTACGGTACGGTCGCTGTAATGGGTAAATCTATGAAGTGTAATATAAGATCGTTTGTTCGCAATCCGGTAACACAAGGACTCAATAATATTAGATAACATCGGTCACTGCTTTCGTAGTTTTGCTCATTCACGTGTGCCTCGTGCGTGACTTATGTCTCCAACTCCCACTTCGATATAAAAATAAGTATTTTATTATTATCAATCTGTTTAGCGAGATTAAGAACTCACTCGTAAGTCGGATAGTCTGTTAATCAGCTCTTTTTTCGCTGTTAATTAATTTATGAAGTCAATCAAATCAATTTCGCCTGGGCTGCAGCAGTTTTAGGCAGTATAATTATTGGGACGCTAAAAATAAAAAGGCAGTATTTATTTTATCAGCTACCCTTGTTGATTTTCTTAAAGACGCACACGGATTGAAAGGCCCGATTCTTCGAAATGATGTTAGCTCGCTGAAATAGGTACAATTACGTAGCCAAAATAGATATACCGAATGTCTAAGTCAATTTCAAGCTGTTCAGCGACAATCCGATTGATCGGATTTTAGCGTTTAGAAATAGATTCGGATCGAGATTTCCATGTGAGTTGACAGCGAGGTCAGAGATACGTCGCTTTGGGTCCTACCAGGTGCTACCTCGTAACTGGGCTGCCCCACGACCCAAGATTGACCTTCATGGAACGTGGTGTTTTGATGTTTGACGTTTTATGGTTCTGTTTCGAAATACAACGCAAATCCATCGCGGCTTTGCCAGAATCTATGGGGCTCGTTTACTATATATGCTATCAATGATATATGCACAAAAAAGTATCTAATACTGTCTTGTAGTACGGTTTGAGATGGTTTTCCTTCGGGAAATAAGAGGTAAGTATAAAACCAACATATATTTATACAAGTATTTTTGTGTACCGATCTATTGAATAAATGGAAAATTAACGACTAATGCATTTTATTAGAGAAAATAATAAAAAGCCTCATTAGTTACACTTTACGTACTATTCATTACAAATAATGTAGTTAGCCTGAATATACTAGAACCAAAGTAATTAGGTTAACTGTTTTAATAGACTCATTCATAATATATATTTTATGATACCTACTCAATTTAGTTTGGAAAAGCATTTAATATTTAAAAGACGTGTAACCTGTATTTTTAACCAACTTCAAAAAATTAAGTTCTCAGTCTGTTTTTTTTATGTTTGTTACGCGATATTTTTGCCGATTATCAACTGATTTTAATTATAGTGTAAATGCATTTTGGTACAAAAAGCTTGCACAGTAGTCCTATATAAATATTATTAACTTTGATTGAGTAATTTTTAACGAGCTTCAATAAATGGTACTTAGGTTACTTTGCGTATGTTGATGATATAATTATTCACAGCAAAAAGTTACAAGTGGGTTCAGTTTGTTGTAATGAATTCACGCTATAATATTGCTTTAATCGGGTGTGTTCATGTCACTCAAAGAAAATAAAAATAAAAACTGCCTTAAAAAATATCACAAAACCGTTGTATGAAACAGTCGGTACCGAATCAAACCAAATCAAAGGCATCGACTTCCGAAATTGTTTCACACCACATTTAATGTGCTATTATCGAATATTTTACATCCCTTGGAAAAGAAAATAGTCTAGACAGAGGAGAATAATGATGCCCATCACTATGATTTGATTCAATTTGTACTCCTAACATGTGTGAAAACGTAATCGTGACGCTATCTGCAGATGCATGTGTTGTTCGCTCAAGAGTTCAGTGTTCACTGCATCCGAATACAAATTCACTAGTTAAAGTAATATTTTATACATATTATAAACCGTAATCTTAGAAACGTGACAAAAAAGACTCACAAAAAATTTCTCACCTCAAAAGATAAAAGCAAAATAAGTAAGTAACTTTTAAAGCAATTACTCAAGGAGCATTCAAATAATACAAATCTTAGGCTGTGTTGATACATAAAAAGCTTAACGTCCTGGCAAATATGTAATTCCAGCGGAAAAATGTTATCCGTTGGGAAAATGCTTATAGCCGCTAAAACTTCTTATATTAAAAGGTTTTTTTAATCTATTCAGAGAGAATTTAGAGGGCCGTTAGTGTCAAAGCTTGCCTTCACTCCTTTCAAGTCTTTTCTTGCGATGCCGAGAATGTTATCGGAATTTTTTGGGTATCACCACATTTCATGCGTGATAACAATCACCTTATAAAAGTACTTTGTATTAGAGTGATATTAAATTTTCATAGTTTACGCCGTTTATGTTGTGAACGTAAATCATCTTTATAGCGGTCAGATAGCGTAGTGAAATGATAATAAAAAATAAGAATGTTATTTGCATTAGTACGAGTTGAAGGAATAGGACAACGACACACACACAAACTCTGTGATACTACCTCCTACGACAAGTTCAAGTACCTAAGTAGGTACTAGTATAAACTGGCAAAAAATATCTTAAGAGAAAAACATGTGGGTATATTTGCAGCATTTTCCTGAACTAATAAACTTTTTAAAAGTAAGTAGTAAAGAATGCGACGAGTGTGGATTTAATTAAACTAATAAATGACCACAGTCCGTGGAAGCACTTATCTGTCTGGAACGCAAGTCCGCAAAGTGAATCCTCTTAATTGCACCCTGAAGTAATTGAAAATCTTCGCCACATAATATCGAACTGCCCTCTGAAAGAAACTAACCATGATCCGTTCATTAAGATTTCAACTTCTGATTATATTAAAAGTTTTTAAACTTTTCTAGTTATTTTTTTGCTCCTTTCTTGTTAAAGAAGTGTCTCCGTTCTGAAGTAAAATTTCGATTTATCGATATATTTTTTACGAAAAGCGCGTTAATCGCGGAAAACTCGCGAATAAGTAACTTTGAACAAAATTGTTTAACAAGAAATGAAATTATATAAAACACCTATACCTTATCCAATGGAAATCTATTTCACTGTCAAAAGAAGGTCGGTCAATGATATCCATTCTGCTCAACGTTTAAACTTGGATATCATTTATTTCGATGGCCAACAGTTTCTAGAGATGGTGTAGCCGGATATCGGCTTATAAATCAGGCGGCGTGCATCCGGGCGCGCTTCGGTAGGTAATACAAGCGTGCGGCGCGGGCGGCATACGGGCGCGCCACGGCCGCGGGCGACCCGCCAGCCTCGTGTCCGACACTACCTGCAAGCTAACCAAAGGTTTGTAGCTCCACCGGAACTGCTGCTACAATATTTTGTATGCGTTTGGAAAATAAAGTTAAACGCAGTGCAAACTCATACTGTGAAGATTACGATTCATATATATGCAGTAAAAAGTCACAGCATTTTCTATTCGGCTATAGTACCTACTCGTATTAATATTTAAATTGTACCTACTATGTTCATCGTGATTATGATATTTAAATCTGTTGTTGTTGAATATTAAATGGACAGCAGTCAACTAAAATGGTTGGAGCTAAATTGTAATTGTTGTAAGTTAACAGACATAATTGTTCATTTCAAACTGATGGCTTCTATTTCAACAGACCTTTTAAATGAGCTTCACATTGTATTTATTTAAATGCTAATTAAACCTTGTTTTCAATTCGCATGTTCTATAGAAATTTAACGAACGAGAATTCATTCAAACGATAAAATATGTAATTAATTAAAAAAGCACAGTACTGTGTGACTTTACAGTTTGTTTTATAAAACAGAACCAGAAAAAATGGATACGGCTTCACATGTTGAGCGATGGTAAGTGAGAAATGCAAAATAAGATAACAAAGAAAAGCGAGCACCATGAAATATGCAGACGTGCGCAACATAAATTGCGCTAACTTGAGAATGAAATGCAAAACTTGAACGTTGCGGGGGCCAAGCGCGAGTCAAGTGTGCGCCGGCTCTGTAAATAGGACGGACAGACTTGGGCGAGTGCGCGCCGCTAACTCGCCTACAATATTATTGTGTGCTGCTAACTAACTTGTTTGTCATTTCAGACACAGGCATGACTAGTGTGCCACGGTCCGCACGGAATGCCTCGAGGAGCTATTCGGTCGGTTGACTCGTGGCCGCTATCCCTGCAGAATACAATGTAAATCACTTTGATTTATGTGCTTTAAACGATAGTGCGACGTTAAGAGCCGGTTCTTTTCTTTGTTGGCGTATCTCTGTCTTGCGTTTACTTCATTTATGTAGAACATGTCCGTCGGGTATAAGAGGTGCTACTGGTGGCCTCCTATTGCGGGACTGTTATGCCCCAGACGCTACATAGGCACAGTTGCAGGTACTAAGAGTGAAGACTCAAGGTGCTTTTTAAGCAACAATAGGGAGGACGGTAGCATGCAGTAGTGATCACTTGTTGCCGTAAGAGAAATCAGGTTTCTTTGGAGGCTTGATATCGGCGTAAAACATGCAAACACGCATCAGAAATACTGATGCTGTCCACCAAAGATCCCGAAAACCTTCCGTTTGCTATTCCGAGGATGTTCACCATGTTGTTTTAGTTGGTAGAAGTACACGTAGAAGACATAATCCTACGCCTTATCCAGATAGGGATAAAATGGTATACTACTCTGAGCCTTCTCTAGACGAAAGAAAATGAAAGAAAACACGTTTATTTGGATCTTTTTGAAATACATAGACACAAAACAGAATAAAAAGATTACACATTTTATTTCTAAAAGAGTGCAAACCTCCACGTAGGTTCTTATACATAAATTATAATATAACTGACAATAAAAAAAACCGACATCCAAAAACTACACTAAAAACTATGAAATAAAAATGTTAAACTTCCATAAATAAAAATCTAAATGTATATTGAAGTCGGCGGGGCCTCTTCTTCAGGTTTTTACCTCTCAGCCTTTGAACAGGAAGAACGTGCGCAGTGTGTGCACGTGCAGCTTGCTTTGCGCCTCGACAAATTAACATTTCCTTTCAATCCTCCTTAATCTACAATGGTGCTTATTTTCATGCTAGGCCCCGCCGACTTCAATATACATTTAGATTTTTATTTATGGAAGTTTAACATTTTTATTTCATAGTTTTTAGTGTAGTTTTTGGAAGTCGGTTTTTTTTAAACCTGTTTTTATTTTTATCTTTTTAGTGTAGTGTAACCTGTGTAACCATTTTATTGTTGTTAATAATTACAATAAAGTATCATAAAATCATTTATGTATTTGCTACACATTTTGTATGTACCTACTTTTACCGAGATCGATTACTTCCACGAATTTAAATAGGTACTTATATTCATAGATGTTGGTGGATAAGAGCGTTTCAGTAAACAAAAAAACCGGCCAAGTGTGAGTCGCACTCGCGCACCGAGGGTTCCGTATCGGTTTTGGACGTATAAAGTGAAAAAAACCGGACCGTATAACTAAGTTTGTTTGTGAAGGAATTATGATGATTAAAAAAAAACTGCACTAGTTAGGAACATCGTTTTATTTTTGGTGCAATATTTGGGTCAATTCGGCAATTCCTATCAACTCTAATTATTTCAGATTCGCTCTGCAAACTTCGGAGATAAGGGGGGGGGAATGGTATTTTTTCAGACATTTTTTATCATATGTCGAAAACAGTGAGACATAAAATAAAATGAAAATATATTTTGAAATGTGCAGATCAAGCCCTTTCATATGATATGTCATTTGACCTAGTAACCCCACTTTGAAATTTCGTACCCCCACTCCGGCCCCTTTTGCAATGAAAATCAAAACATTTTATGACTTTTTTTATTTTCAATAAAGTTTGGCAAGCATTTTTTTTATAAATGTTCCAAATTTTGAGTCGATAGCATTAGTAGTTGCTGATATAAGCAGGTGTGACAGACAGACAGACAGACAGACAGACAGACAGACAGGCAGGCAGTCGCACCATGAGGGTTCCTTTTTTACCATTTTGGTACAGAACCCTAAAAACAGTGTTTGTTTCAGTTTATAATAGCAATAGGCTCGCTCCCTAGCCTCCTATCAAATGCGACTTAAGCATAAAAAAATTGTGTGTACTATACACCTCTGTCTAACCTTGCGGGAAATACCGGCGTGATGTTATGTATGTATAATATCGAGATCGATTGCATTCAGGAATTCATGAACTTACACAATATCACTTTTTCATCATTGATGTCATCGAGATACACCAAAAATACCGTTTATTACACCTGGTTAAAAATCTACTTAACCAAAGTTAATAAAATTTATATGGGACCACCTCGCGAGCTTCTTCTACCATATGAAAAAAGAATCACGTAAATCGGCTCATAAGCCACGGAGTAATCGGTGTACATACATTAAAAAAAAAAAAAAAAAAAAAAAAAAAACAACCGAATGCAGAACCTCCTCCTTTTTGGAAGTCGGTTAAAAAAAGAATAAACGACATGAAGACCCCTAGGCTTATAGATAAGTTAGTAAACCATGCTAAAACTACTCACTCACATACATTCTCATTAGTCTTATAAATGACACGCACATAATAATATCTGTCCTTTAATCTACGCATTGCAGCATATATTCAAATATGACTAAAACCAATTACATAATTCAATCTTCACAATAATAAAAAACAGCTCTCAAAAAGCGCCAACCTCCACCAACACGGACGGATACGGACACATAATTGCAAAGTTCAAACATCTTTAATATCTTCCCTACTCGTCGTCGGTCATATTTCAGCAATCTTGTTGTTCATTGCAGTGCAAGTAAATCTTTTCAGACGCGAGCGTGTCCCACTTTTTTAACGTTGTATTAATGGCGTCGACTTGAGAGACTTTTATTGGAGTCCATTCGGTTAGGATTTAGGGGCTGTTAGCGTCATATAACAGTAATTTTGTCGTTCCGCGTGCCGTCACCGCAATGTTTTCAAATAATGTTAAAATTACCACATTTCATGCGTTACGACTCTCTTTCATACTGTTATTGTAAGGAGTTTTAAAAATGATGCCGTGAACTTATAATTCTTTTACTTGTTTTAACAGGAGTACCTAACTGCTAAGATCGCTGAATAAAACATACTATAGAGATTATACTTTCATGATCATTATCATCATCAGTATGATGTTTATATCAGTCGAAAGACTTTCTCTGCTGGACATAGGCCTTCTCCAAGCATTGCTATAATGGGCGGTCCTCACGATCTCACTTAGCTGTGAGCTCACTTTATCAGCAGTAAAAAAAAGTTTTTTGACTAACACTGTCACCTGTCACTGCGGATGCATAGGTGAGTACCTGTGACAGGTCACAGTGTTAGTCAAAAAACTTTTTTTTACTGCTGCCCTACGTAGTGAGTATTCATAGAATAATCTAACAGCGCAGGCCTACAGAGCTATTTCTCGCAAAAGTGAACATTACAAATAATAACATGTCAAAACTTTGTAAACTTCTATTTAACCGCCTAAAAACACTGGCCACTATTATTATTTGCAGATCTCAAGAGAGATAAAATATTATCATAATTATAATTCAGTTGGTAAAAAATACCAAATTTTAATTAATATCTTTAAAAATATTAAGGCCTTTAATTAAAATTACCAGCTACGAATTTTGTGCAATAAAGCTTGTACAATAGAGATCATTAGAAGTCTACTGAAATGGAGCAAATGTAAGTTAAATCCCGGATAATAAATGAGAATCCTTAATTATGACGGCACCTTTGCCGCTTTATCTTCTTGCAGTACTCTTTTTAGTTCTCTGTTAATTAAAAATCCTACACCTAATTTATTTTATAATGCGGTCTTTTTCATCACGGGTGTAGAATACTAATATATGGCATATATGGCTTAGATATACATATATTATCGTGCTGCGTAGCGGTTCATCAACACAGGCTTGCCGAAGTAACCTCATGCAGAAGCTCTACGCGACATTATCCAAGCATCATATTCGCATTGTGACGTCATCCGCCCCCCGTGAAATCTCGCCGCCGTCGTACCGCTCATTGTACCCGTCCCACTTTTTAATCTGGAGACGTCGAATAAAAGCACAATACTAAGATACATCTTGCTCGGTATTTGTTCCTCTTTTAATCAGCAAGTACTCAAATGTTTATTTCATAAAAATATCTTGATACATATTTCATATTATTATCTATCAGCCCTTCACTTCGATTGTCAATTCGATACATATCTAGGGCTCCCCACATAATAAATGACGTTCGGAGGAAGAAAAACTACACGTCCCATATTAGCGCCGCAATATTAATCTAACGATGGCAGCATCGCGTCGACAACATGGCACGTCTTCTAGTGTAGGATTGTCTGCGACGGGGGGATAAATCATAGCTATATTACCAAGTCAGTATGTGGCGGCTCGTAATATATCAAGAGGCATAAAAGAGCAGGCTCGCGGCCGGAGTGCTGCTGGAGTTCCCACCTCGCCGGAGCAGTCGCGTGAGGGGAATGCGCTGCTGTCGTGAGCCCACCATTCAGACAATTGAGATGAATGTTGCAGCAACCCGGGCCGGGCCGGCATTCAGTACCTACCTACTTCTTAAATACATTTCATTTCGTATTCTTACATTGCTGGTACAGTTACTAGCCTCAGTTTCGTTCCTACAAACGTCGATTGCCACAACTCTGCAGTGACACACAGCTGAGTTATTAACATGTAAGAGGAACTGCGATGAGACAAAGTTTTTGCAAAACCATCTGTATGTGAGCGAGCGCTTTGTATTAGCAACAAAGCCACACCGGGACTTGCATCGCTGGAGCTTTTAGGCGGGCAGTTATCGTGCCAGCCACAAATGCGAATTTACGCTTTGCATTTTGAAAAATTAAAAGCGACATTTTCAATGCAATTGCGAGCGTTCTTTCCGCAGTCGGCGCGGGTAATGGCCACTCCAATCCGAAATTGCGCGGTCTTTTTTGTTGCCGATGCTTTCGTAAACACTCATTTGTACCCTACTATTTACAGAACTCTTCACTTTCACTGAATCACAAGTAAATCACTCCATTTTCGAATGATTTTCAATCAATCACTCAGAATGGCCAAATTGGTGAAGTTAATCGTAAACTGTTTTAATATTGTATACAGTTTTAATTCGTGTTGGATCGGGCGAAGTGGTAAGGCAATTAAAACTTTTTATTGCTTTTTTAATTGATCAATAATGTTTACCTATATTGTTTGTACCCATCTATCTACTACAATAACTACTGGAGGTATTACGATAATACACGTACAAATAGAGCAACGTTACAGCTAAACGACCGTTATTATTGTCCAAAGAGTAATTCAAAACAGTTACAGACTTAAATTAGTAATCAACATAATGTAAACTGAATTTACTTCGATTTTTAACCGTTATTTTCATCATAAAATTAAAGTAGAATCCATTTTGAGGCACCCTTTCAATAGCAACAGTGTAATGATGGCAATCAGCTTAAATACTCAATTTAAATAGCCAGATGTTGGATGGGGTTGTTAGTGCGTTGGCGGCCGGCCCGCAGCTGGGTCGCTCCGCCGCCCGCCCCGCTGCCGCCGCTCAGCCACGCGCCGCTCGCTCCGCTCCACGTGCGATGGCCGCCTAGAGCTACAGCCTCCTTAATAGCCACTAATAATAAAAGCAAACGAGCGAACGACTTGTAACAAATTGCATTATCTGCCGAAATGGCCCTTGGAAAGCATTCATGTCGCCGCTCCGTAACGTTAACTCTTTTCCGTTTTGATCTTCGCAAAATTGAGTTTGGAAAAGCGGATCAGGCCGTTGTGTTTCTAAGAAAATTAAGTAAATTAATCTCGTAACTTATTGGATTAACATTTCTATAGAATTTTCCGCTACGCACACTAGAGATAATTCACACAAACGCTACATTAGCGCCGGTAAGTATAAGGTAATGTATTTAAGCGTATAAACCACCGACTATTTTTCCGCTTATGACAATTAAAAACTACTCAGCTCTTTTTATAGCGGGACATTAAATTTATCTTCTTAATTTTTTGCAAAGTGGAAACCTTCAGTGGGGTAAGAGATTAAATTAAAAAATGGTATAAAAAGTTGACTTTCCCGACGAGGCTGCATTGCAACGACATTAATTCAAAAGTCGCCGCCTAGAGCAAATTGTCGAGCTGAGTGCAGACACGCTGCGCCTTATTCCTAGCCGAGTTTAGAAAGCTAGATAATGTAGGTGGCAGTCTGAAACTTATTTCAAAGTGAGCATTAATATGAAGTAATAAACTAACATTAAATCTGGTGCAGAGTTGAACAGTCAAATAGCAGTATGTTATGTGTTTTACACTTCCGTGTATACTATTATAGCGCTCTAAACTCGGCAGTATAATTCTAGTGCCACAATAAACAATAATATAACAATAAATAAAGTTAACAAGGTGCGAATGTATCGACATTTTGTTGATTATTATCGGCGATGCACGTTCCGACTTGGCAAATACTTGCTTTATGATGTCGTGCAGCAGCGGCACAATAAATATTTTGTTACGAATTCTTCATTCTTGCTAGTGGATTGTAGTTCGCTGACAACTTGAAGAAAATTGTTAGGTAAATTAGTGGGTAACGGAATTGAAAATGTAGGTATATTTATATCTTGATACAATATTATCTTTTTATACATTTTATTGTTAAAGTATCATGTACAGTCTTATCATAATATTATTAATATCTTTATTCATTTACATAGACTTCCAAATTACATTTTTAAATATTTTTAAAATAATATAAATTGCTTGAATTAGCGCACTAATAATGACTACAAAACAAATAAATTTATGGATCTTCCTCAATTTATTTTCACGCACATAGGTCTCTTCGTGAGACTTCTACCAGTTACAATTAATGGTCTTATCTAATTATTGTACTAACATTTAATGTATCCATCCTAGTCAAATGTTAAGGTTCACTGAAACTTTATAGCAAAACTTTTCCTAAAAAGCTCTCAAAATACCTTAAGTCTTTTGATCTTTTATTTATAATTGAAACAAATATATTTTCAGACATTTCACAGCTGAAATAACCCTCTTTGTTCCGATGGTCATTTTTCCGACTATAATTCTTAACATCCAACATTTATAAGCATCAAGGACAGTCATAGAGTGGGGAAAAGTGGCACTCTATTCTCTCTTCATTGCTGCAAGAACACGGCTTGAATATAATATATCTTCGGCTTGAATATAATATATCTTTTATGTCTTTTAAGGATCTGGAATAAATCGAACTCCTTGCAAAACTTAAAGTGTCCTTTATTACTAAAAAGATGATCTTGATAGAACCTTCTCTGTCCCAATTTGTCGGGTTATTTCATTCCCGTCTGGACACTGCCAAGTTGCGATGCACTCTTTTTTTTATCGCTTTTTCCTTCATGACTTTTATTGATTTTTAATCATAATAAGCCATTTTATTTACATCCATCCTTCTATTTGGTAAAAGCGCTGTCTCTTTTAGGTACACGTTTTCTTTACAGTTTACAAAAATGAAAGCCCTCATGCATTTTTTCTGTATAAATGGTCTGGGAATCGGTTATGGCACTAAAAGTGTTAATGGCGCAGAGATAATAATTTCGCCTTCCGCCCATGTGTTAAGTTCAGTTCTTATTTAAGATGTATGACCACAGCTGCAGAAAAATTAAACCGATGTGAAATTAGTATGAATTATATGCTTTCACTCAAAATCTTTGGTATGTACTAGGCCTAAGAAGAAACTATAACAGCCAAGTTCGCTACAGAAAATCGTGGAATTTCCTGAGGTTAGATAACTCGTTTTATTTCTACATTCCAAAAGGAAGTGAAAGCTGAAACATTCCCGGTGCTTATCAGGAAATCTAGTTATTGTCGCGCTCCGAGGTTATGTTGTGCAGCTATATTTTATGCTTTTCTATTCCTTTTGTAGATTACGATCACTGTTACTAGTAGAATCGTACCAAAACTATGTTGTAAAACAATACTTAGAAAAAAAAACTTGAGTTTCGAGCTTTCTTGTCTCAAATATAGTACAGATTTCTATGTGAGATTGTTGCATTCAGCCTGTGACTTTTATAAGACTAGCATAAGGCTCAAATTGCAATGTAAGGTAACACGAGAAAATCTCTATCCGATATAAACTGCGGTAACAATATCACAAAACAAAAAAAACTGCTAAAAGCGTGTGAAATCCGCGCGTACCGGTTGGTTTCATTTTGGAAAGCTCTCGTAGCTCGTAGTAACCGTAGCAACCGTAGCACCTGTAGCAAACGTAGATCGTAGATATTAGTCATTTTGTGAATGGGCTTGTCAGAAGTCCTTCTTCATTCAGACTGCCGTGATAATAGGAGCACAATATTAATATACCAATTACTGTGGTATCGTCATTATAATGACAGGGTGGCAGGTTAGACAGTGGAAATATTTTAAGGGGTCATTGTACTCATCATTATGAACAACTTTTACTATGGGACCAACCCTGAAATCGCGAAAAAAAATCAGCTGCTCCATACATTTTGTTGAGTTATGTGAACATAAATGTATGAAACAGCTGATTTTTTTTTCGCGATTGCAGGGTTGGTCCCATAGTAAAAGTTGTTGAGTACAATGACCCCTTAAAATATTTCCACTGTCTAACCTGCCACCCTGTATATTTTACATAAACTTAAAGGTCAACGAATTACACATGTCTACTTTGTTCATTTAAAAATAAATTTACTTTTTAAACAAGTTATCATACTCATTTGCTTCAATATTTTTAGATTATGAGTATTAAAAATAGAAAAAAGATTTCATGAATTTTGAAATAATTATGTTTCTCAATCATATCTAGTTAAATGATGCACATGCAGTGATAGCCTAGTGGATTAACAATGTGCCTTCCACGGCGAATGGTTCGAGTTCGATCCCGAGGCACGCACCGCTGACTTTTCGAAGTCATGTGCGTATTAGAAATTAATTATCACTTGCTTTAACGGTGAAGGAAAAACATCGTGAGGAAACCGGCATGTCCTAGAACCAAAAATTCGAAGACATGTGACGTCCACCAACCCGCACTGGGCCCGCGTGGTGGACTACGGCCCACTCCCTCTCACAGAGGAGGTCTGTGTCCCAGCAGTGGGAACATTATAGGCCGATTATGCTATGCTTATGCTAGACATATTAATAAAATATTACGGACGTGTGTTACTGCACAGCGTCTCCACAGTATTGTGGGTGAATTCCGTCTAATGCCTCCTTACATTAGGGTTGCACAAATCAGCTTTGAACCACACGACGGCCACAAGAAATGGTTGCCGTACTTAGCGGCGTCTTACTTACCTATCCACTTACTGTAAGCTGCTGTAAACTTTACGGACAAGGATCTAGTAGATTATGATGCATGGTACATTGTGTTCTATACAGGATTATTTGTAAAATACTAATAACGTCGCAGGACTATAGGTAGGTACTCGTATTACTAACATCACAAACATGGATAGTTTTGTATTTCTATACTATTTTTTTTTCGTGGTTTTCTGATTGGTTCTGTAGTAAATAGAACAAGATTTGATTTCAATAATTAATTTTATTTTCCTTCCTTCAATTAACGTGGGACGCCACTCGTTTAAGGTGCCTTTCCACCAGATATCTGCTATGCAACTATGCTGCGAGAATATAAAAGCTACGCTACGAAACCATGTGACTGTTTCCACTGATGTTATGTAGCGGGGCGAGTAAGATGTGCTATAAAAATGCGCCGCCGCAAAGTAGCTGTACGAAGAAGATGCGCAGCTTAAGCTATGTGACATATTGACAACGACCATCCATAGCACGCATCTATAGCTACCATCCATAGCACGCATACACAGCACGCATCCTTCCATATAAAAAATTTAGCTTAGTTAAATCAGGTTCCAACAGTGCTATGCTATGTGGATCAATGAATAGTTTACTTACTGGAATTACTGTCTACCCAAAACATAAAAACGTAATTACTTTCAAATCGCTTAAGATATTTTCATGATTTGTTTTGTGTGAAAAGACTATGTTTCTTACTACCTATAATATTGCCTGTTACTTTTTTTTTATTTTATATTTGAAATACTAAAAAGTAATAATACGTCTAATTCGGCACAGCGCGCTCCTTGATAGGCGAGTCATTTTGCTCGGTGGACGTAACTATGTCACGTTGCTTGAGCTCAGCGCAGAACACTCAAGCTATACCACCCAAATCACTCAAGGCCGTTGGCAGTTATCAGCGCCTTAACAACACTGGTAGGTATTATGTGTAATTGTAAATCAGATAGTCGGCGAGTTGTAATGATTGGATGTGTCACGGTGCAGTCCGTCATGGGTTTTGCGGATAAAGCAATGAACGCGCCGACGTTAATGCTTAATTAATTATCACTTTTGGTAATACATAGCCTGTGTTGTACAGTCACGATAATGTGTCTATCGATAGTATAGGAATTTGCATTAGTTTTAATACGAATTATCCATTTCTAATCTACCTAAACATTATTTTAATTAATATTAATAATAAGTTAAGTATTATAGATTAATAAGTTAAGTAAATACCTATTTTATATGTTAAGCTTACTAACCCTTAGTTGATAAGCTTTTTACTAACCATTGGACCTATGTTGTCAAACTACATAATATTAATAAATAAATAAAAATAAAATAAAAATTATTGTATGGTAAATGATTACATTTTTAAAATAAAGTACCTATTTTTATCTGAAAATTGTTAGAGGCTAAAACAGACACAAGAATCCAATGTTATATTATCTTTTTCTCGAAAACTAAAGCTTACAAACATAGAATATATCCGACACGTTCATATTAGAATCCATTTCTTACAAAGAATTAAAATGGTTTCCGCCTTGCAGTTTTAAAACTGTTAAACGATGTTATGATAAACTATGTTTCTCTGCGTAGCTATAAATTAATTTGGCACAGTTCCAACCGGGCTTACACTGAACCTCCTATAATAGCAGCTCCCATTTTAATTCAAATTCGACTTCAAATATTGAGTGAAAGTTATATAACATTGCACGTGTATGTCGTCGAAATAAATCCCGATGTGTATTTTCCTGTTGACGTGACGCCGGCCTCTCATACATTTATTCCTCGTTTTTCTAATACGGTATGAAACAGGTGCATTCGTATGTATTTATAGGGCTCCTTTAGAGTTCTGGTAATGTGTTTTCTTTTTACGGCCTATGTCAGGTGAAATTTGTGTTATTTGATTTATTTAATGATCATAAATAAGTAATATCAGCTTGTTATACCATTGCATAGTCTTCGTTGCTGTTCAAGAATTGATCATTACAAAAACATAAATATGATTAAGTCCAGGTTGCATTGGAATGTCTTCTTCACTTAAAACTTGCAAAAATTACATTGGTAGGTATACGTCAGGATTTACAAGCTATTTTTATTTGATACGAAGATATTTTATCCTACTAATAGGTTTATAAACGTGAAAGTTTGTGAGGATGTATGGATGTATGTTACTTTTTCTCGCAAAAACTACTGAAAGGATGTTGATAAAACTTCACAGTAATATAGCTTATACATCAGAATAACATGTAGGCTACTATTTATCCCAAAAACGCGGGCGAAACTGCGGGCGGAGGCTAGTAACTAATAAATTGGTCACGCTCGGTAATAGAAACCGTATTTTAGATAAAATATGTTATCTATTCTACACTATATCTCTTGCGGTAATTCTCGAACAGTAAGCAAATAGAAAAGCTCTCACGACAAAATTAAATTCCATACTTGTCGCTAGCATTCAGCTGCACCATCTGAACCGCTTTCGGCGCGCATAAATCTCATAAATCTCTTCTAATAAAAACATTCTCATTCCACTTCGCAATGCAAGAGAAATATTAAAGTAATAGCAATATTAGGTTAAGGTACTAGGTTTTATTTCAATATCACAATGCCAAAGTTGTATTGAACGTCTGAAAAGTTATCTACTAAGTAGAGAAGTATAAAAAACTTAATTAATCATAGGTTTTGATCCAAAACATACATCATATTTAAAAGGAAACTTCAATAGTTTATAAAAAATATATTGTAACTTTAATCAATACTTGAGCTTTTAGATCATTGAATTTAAATGTCTGGGAAATGTTTTTCGATTTACTAAGCGAATCAATTTGTCACAGTTGCGCACACTGACAAATAGAGATAAAACTCAATTAGGTATAAATTTTAATGTGAAATCAAACGAGAATATTTGGCAGCTCATTGCATTATTCGGTAAGTTAAATTTAAAATGTCGAGCCATTTGTCCCAAACCCCCGTTAGTAGTAAATTAGACTAATTAACCCCAGTGAGAGTAATAACTGTTTACCAACTCCAATTACAGTTCAAATTATTGAATCGGTAACATATTAAACGGACGCAATTGTTTTGATCGTTTACTTGAACGAGCGCTGCGATTCGCGGCATATGAAAAGAATACAACATGTCATGCTGTGGACACATTACAAATGTTTTAGTGCAAAAAAGGGAATGTTTTCGTCTAAAGCCAGCTTGTATTATTTGGCACATCATTTCATAAAAATTCTGTTCCATCTTTAAATATTAATCGTAACATTAAAATTCACTCACCGCAGTACTGATCCTATGGCTTTTACAAGACCACGTGGACTAACAACGATGTCTGGCCAATGCGGGCTGAAATGCAAATATATTATTAGCCAATGAGGCAACAGCGCTTATTACCTTTTTTACTTTTTTTGGAACGATTTTCCATAATGCAGTTTGCGGTAGAATTTGACTGGAAGAAATCGTCACGCGTAAATCCTGACGGTTTCTCCCAGTTCGCTTTTGTTTTCAAAAGCGTAACACGCACAGTTTCTGTTTTTATATCTATACACTCAAAAACTAATGAACAGATGTTCATACAGTTTTCACTAATAGAAGGACAGATATCTGAGGAAGATTTTTGTATATAATTTATAGTATTATATATATATATATATATATATTTACCGAGCTGTCACCGTTTTTATTATGGAAGTCACAAAAAAATATCGTTTGAAAGGGCTGTTTGCGCGTACGCTGCCTAAGATGTTTGATATATATAAATATGTGAAAATGTATGACAAAAATTTTGGCTTTAAAAGTTCTATAAAAAAATCTGTGACCGCTAACTTTTATATTTAAACCATAGAAGCTAAAACCATATGTTTTAAAAATAACAATATAAATTAAGTAATGTAGGTATAACTGGACACATAAAATCTTTATCAAAATACCTAATTAGAACAGTTCCATCGTCATAATGTACATTATTGGAACTTCGGTCATGACGGGGATCCACCAACTGCACACGTTTTTTTTTATATTTGCTACTATAATACTGTGTAGACTATAGCATGAGCAACGTTTGTTCTAGAAAAACAGAGAATCAAAAATGTCACTGTGTATTTTATATTTCACTGAGAAAGTAATTTCTGTTACTCTTCTCACTCCCCATATCATAAGTATGGATAAGAGAGATAATAGTTCCATAATTTACAAATTAAAATTTGCTTGTATATTGAAAAAAAAAACCGGCCAAGTGCGAGTCGTACTCGCGCACCGAGGGTTCCGTATCAGTTTTGGACGTATAAAGTGAAAAAATCCGGACCGCATAACTAAGTTTGTTTGTAAAGGAATTTTGATGATTTTGAAAAAACTGTACTAGTTAGGAACATCGTTTTATTTTTGGTGCCATATTTGGGTCAATTCCTATCAACTCTAATTATTTCAGATTTTTCGCCCCGCAAACTTCGGAGATAAGGGGGGGGGAATGGTATTTTTTTGGACATTTTTCATCATATGTCGAAAACTGTGAGACATAAAATAAAATAAAAATATATTTTGAAATGTGCAGATCAAGCCCTTTCATATGATATGCCATTTGACCTAGTAACCCCACTCTAAAATTTCGGACCCCCACTCCGGCCCCTTTTGCAATGAATATAAAAATATTTTTGGACTTTTTCATTTGCAATAAAGTTGAACAAGCATTCTTTATAATTGTTCCAAATTTCAAGTCGATAGCATAAGTAGTTGCTGAAATAAGCAGGTGTGACAGACAGACAGACAAAGTCGCACCATAAGGGTTCCTTTTTACCATTTTGGTACGGAACCCTAAAAAGTGACTCATTCTAATAGTATTTCTTTTTCGTTTTAATTACATCGATGCAATGTTATGATCTATGTCCCGGCAGATGTCCTGTGCGCTACATTTTTTTACGCACAGGTTGCTACAAAATGGTATTTTAGAATAAGTATTATAGAGAATAATTTAATACATAAATGCCACCAGGACGTTTAATTTAATTAAAATATATCCAAAACCTGAAATCGCGAAATAGGATGTATTATTTTAATGTCGCCATTAAAGCGCCAAGCCGTAAAATACTGCCTTACCTACTACCTACAGCAAATAAATTATTTTAAATAAAATGCAGTTTTAAATGTCCCACTTTCATACGGTAGTTTCTAATTATGAATTTACCAATATTTTTGCATATTCATAAAAATACTAGTTTCTGAAATATTCAGTGTGACTGACCTCAATCACGGTTGGACAGGTCTAAAATACTCGGTGAAACAGTGAGATTAATTGAATTCTATTGCAGCTAAAAAATATTTGCTGAACTATAAAAAATATTCCGTTGGATTTTTGACAGACCGATCCGACCCGATGCCGATGGAAAAAATAAGTACAATGAATTTTTGTTACAAAATCAGAAGCCAATAGTAGTATAATAAAATAGAAAAAAAAATCAAACTATACCTCTGAACTCATACAAACATTTGACGAAGGTTGGCATTATCCGTAATTAGATTAACTTGAATTAGCATTTATACGAGGCCCGCGGCATTTGGGTAAAGTACATTCATACTTACATATCTAACGACAGTTCCAGTGTTAGTTGTAACAAAACATCAGCCAACAGTACTTAGGTCCTCTGTTATAAAATCTAATTTGCATTACCAAAGCAACAACCTGTTTTTAGCCGTTTCGCTTGGTGACGGTACAAAGAAGTCGACTAATTACTTTATAGTTTTATGTAAATTGCGACATTATTTACTGAAGTGCTCTACTTACTCATGAATATTACAGTTATTTTACTTGAACATTTAAAGTGTAATTGGTAAAGTTTTGTAAGGAAAGACTTTTGGTGGCTTGGAGATATTGAAACCATAAGTCTACATAGAAAACAATTCAGTTATAGAATTTTCTGATTTCAGTTTAGGTCTTTAAAGATACCAACTTCATTACTGTTTCTAAAACATACTTTTAAGTATATATAACATACATTTTTGTGAAGGAAACGTCACAAATATAGATGCTTTTATTCTTGTGATTATCTATAAATAATAAATAACTTAAGTCCATATATAAATTATATAATATACCTAAATAAAACATGCATACATAAATTATATATTAACCATACATAGAAATTACAAATACTAACATAATTTTAATATACAGGGACATACCTACATACCTATAAACAAATAAATTTAATAGCAATTTTATTAATACGGCGATCTATTAAAGATAATTAATCATTTATATATATATATATATATTAACCTACATAAATAGATTTTAGCTAGATCCTAGATACCTACATAGAACATAGTATATAATATTATAAAATTTGCAACGCCTGTAAAAGGCTGCTAAGTTGAAAGTGCCTACTTATAATTAAGATCCATAATGTACACTTGGTTGCGAATAAATGTTTTGATTTTGATTTTGATTTTGCTAATCTCAGGAATAACGACGGTATCGCAATCAAGCTTTTATCTCTCATCAACATTGCAACAGCTGTCACACTTAACCTGAAATAAGATTATGATAGATTAATCACAGTTGGAGGGAAGTATGATACTGATGCTGGCCAGATGAGCAATGTTTCATAAAAGTCACTCTTGACTGACAAATATTGTACTGTATACTTTATTAAATACAAATATTGATAGAAGTTTCTGCTCACTGGAGCCTTGACTACGTTAAGCTCTGTACTCGATGTCGGAGTACATACCTTTTTTTTTCTTTTTAATTTTATTCGGGATATACTTTGTATGAAAATGAATACAAATATACGCAATAAGCAATCCTTGACCATACTTTCCTTTTTTTCTTGCATTTTGATATATGTAATATGCGTCCCTACTTTGCATGAAACGGACAATGAACATGTAGATTTGTGTCCGCCATTCTCTTTCCTTCCGTTTTTGTTTTTCCAGACGAAGGAATGAAGGAAGTTAGGGATTACCTTTGGCCTTCAGTATTGTCTGCCGTGAAAGAAATATGGCGAAAAGATATTTGTGTAAGTAAATCAAGATTATCCAATCTTGAGTTACTTAAACAAAAATCTTTTTCAATCATTCTTTAATCTTTTTCAATAAAAATGGATATTTCTAGTTGAATTGGATTTCTTATTGAAACAAAGATTTATTTACATTAAATTTGCGTCCTTTTTGGCGTCTACAATGTTTTTTTTAAGTAACAGGAATTGCATTCCGGTTTTCGACTACGTAAATATTTACATAAAAGAATATGTCATTTGACGTAAAAGTTAGAAGTCTTTCTATGGAAAGCAGCACAAATGAATTGGGTAATGCGCAACTCAAATGGTTGCCAAAGCGTGATATTATGTCGCCGAGAGGTTTTAATAGCGTTATAAAAACGGATTTCAGCACCAGACCCAATTGAATTTGCATACGGCTAATTAAAAGATCCTAGAGATAATCCAGTCAGTGGCCAAAAGCGGGTTTATTAATATTAGGCCCGTTTTACACATGAAAGGGGTCGTGTATAGAACGATCTAGTTGGCTATCTTTCGCAGCAAAATGGTTTACTTCTCGCCTCTATTGAAGAGAGGATCCTGGAGGCAACATCTTTACAAATTTTGTGTCGTATCGCCGAGGGACGGAATAGTCCTCGATGTAGCCCGGTCGGGCTTTCCGAATACGAAACTCCAAACTTGAATAGAAGATCCAGTTTGTGAATATACGATAGACTTGAGTATCGAACGTATGCCGTACGTACGGTTATCGACATGAGTCAATAAAAAATGTGGGTGCAGATTTATTTTTTGATTGAATCGTTTTTGCTATCCAAACGGAAAAATATCACTGAGTTTCGCTTTTGCACCTGTTCAAATCTAATACACTTTGTAAGTTTGTTTGATTAGAGACTAATACAAAATAAAATAAAAAACAACGTCAATTTAATTAAATCCTCTTTTAAACCTATTTGGATTGGAATTCTCACCATGTAATCTACTTTTGTACGCAAGTACGCAACACGATGTGACGAATGGGGATTTATTTCAATAGACGGCACAAATTCGGGTTGAAATTAGGCAATATGTTTACATTAGAAAGCGCTATCCTCTAATACGTTATCTTGTATAACTTTGAGAATATAACTATGGATTAAACTTGTGTAGCTTCAATAATAGTCGGTGGGTGCTGGGCAGCGGACCCAGCCGCTATCGTCTTTTACGCACAAATAGTCGGTAATTATAACTTCTGAACTAGCGATTACCCTAAGGTAGTTTAGACTAATTTGTGTTTAAACGGTATAACAATGTCGATAGAGAAATAACATACCTACGAGTATATTACACACACAGTTGAAAACTTGGTAGGTACATGTTTGTATAACACATCTACAAATATTATTTGCAGAAATACTTTATGGAAATAAAATTGCATAGTTTTATATTTTAACTGCCATCATGAAGTATTAAAATAAAATTCTGCTAATAAAATATACCTATTATGTTATGTTCATCCAATGACACATTCGTTTGCTTTTTTGTGAATTTAGCTGGTTTGGAAAAGCCCAGAGGATGACCAATTCTGTGAGCTTCGTTCACATAAAAAAGCAAAGCCGGACCTAAAAAACTTTTACGATTGATGTTTTGAGCTCACGTGAAAAGGAATTTCATAAAAAAATAACATTCCTTTTTTTATCAAAACTATTGAAATATTATGGTGGTATATTTTGGACTAGTTTAAGATTGTTTTGTGTTCGTACAATATTGCTCTAGGCCATAAAGTTTCATTAATATTCATAGTAAAAAGCGCAAATTTTATTGTTGACGTTGATTTATGTGCGGTGTTGGCAATGCATGCACCAACACTATGCTCGCATAATAGCTCTAACAAATGAAATTATTCTAAAAGTAAGGTTCAATTTGAGTATTTTTCGATAATGGTCGGTTGTAATAACACTGTGCTCATGTTTTACAAGAAATGGTACCTACCTATCATTAATCATCTTCATTTCAAATTATCATCCATTTACACTCCATCATGTAAAATTCGTATTTTTTAATAAACTAAACAAGCGAAAGTAATATGTTTTACTATGGCCACTTATGAACGTGTGTGGAAGTAATTGCCCGTAAAATATATCTTTTTTTTTCTACACGTACACACAATGCAAAATTTTGCAATACACTGGGGTTTAATATTGGAATATGCATCGCTTTTTTTAATAGTTACTAGCCAACCGCTTCCGAAATTTTTATAGAACATTTTTATTGAATGTTTTCATTTGCTTTTTAATAACAGTGGTTGTGGTAATCAGTATTTCAGTAACTCACAACTGGGTCCAGTTGAAAACCAGCGTCAGGCACTAGTGGTCTGGCATTTATGCTGAACTGGACCTATTTGGGAAAGCCGCTAGGGACATAGCAAATATTTTAAGACCTTTTAATTTTATATTTTTTGTCTGTGTGTCTACCTGTGTTGTGCCAAATAAATGTTTTTTCTTTCTTTCTTCTTCTATTTCTGTCAATTTTGAGGAACTTATACGTTTTATAGCTTAATTGAAAATTAATGCAAACAAATTATATGAATATTAATATTTTGATGACATGACGTCCGCTTTGAAATTAGGCCATAGATACAAGATGCATTATTATTTTTTCTCTATCTCCGTAGCCGCCACCACTTTTACTTCATTCTGCATTATATTATAACTCCCATAACTTAGAGGTTTCTTCAAAAGTATCATTCCAGGCCTTCCAACAATTAAAGTACCTAATACACACCAAACTTTATAAACATACCTACCAATAAATCCCGCTTAATTACCAAACTCTTTGCAGTAAATAGGTACAGTTGGTAATCAAGTTGAACTTAAGATTGCCGCTTGTAGTTAAACTAATGTAAATTGTGTGTGTCTCCAAATGCACGGAGTGTAGTCAATTTTCCCGTATGCGACTTATGCTTCCCTGGAATGATTTGCCAAGTTCCCTCATAAATACCGGTGCCCGTCTCGGAACTAGTCGGAACTTATGAAATACTGTTACACGTTTAAACTAATGCTATGACATCGTGGTTGCTTTCATGTTTCTCGACAGCTATGCATGTAATTGAGGTCGTGATTTAAATTTTATTTATTTAAGCTTTTTATGATAGAATAAGGTAATGAAACTGATTTGCATGGGGTATAGCTCTCTTTTTATAAATCATTGCAATGAGTGCTACATATACTTATGTACTTAATTTCTAGAAAGTTAATAAACGACACTTGCAATAAGTGTGCTTAGTTTCATGTTTTAATTTTACCACAAAACATAGTTTTGTAATTAAAGAGAAAAATAATGTGTTACTCAAAGAGCCTTGGGATTTTTTATTACATGGTGCGGAAAATACAGTTATTAAATTTTTGTATGCCCACTAAATTATATTGTTAAATGTGTTTTAGTAATAACATTAAATTAATTTTATATTCGTAAAACACTGCAGAGGCAGTAATTTATGAAATGCAAATTCTGAACTCCAATTTCAGGTTTTCGGCGGACGCATTCTCATTCATCTTGTTTTCCACGTGCTGTTTGATGTTGAAAAAAATACAAAAATCATCTGTAGCCCACATTTACATTATATACTGGCGCTTACCATGGCATACATATACAGGTACATACATCGTGCTCTTGTATTGCTCTTAGTTTTAATTACTCGTATACAGCGTGTATTCATTTGGCACACATACGAATACCAAAACTAACCATGTATTAACCCCATGTTTGCTGGTAGTTTTAATTATAAACTTTAGATATTATGAAGGTTTCTTTAGATTTTGTGAGGCCATCTTCTTAGGCTACTTATCATATCACGCAATACGTTGAATCGGAAATCTATATTTGAAAGAAATACAATTTTAATACGCCAGGAAAATATAATATTGAAATTTATGTATACAATTTCCTCCACCTTTATAATGGTTTATGGTGAGGTTTATGATTACTTTATTTCTCACAAGAATACTTATTCACTTACATGAGAATATAACTAACAAATCAATAATAACGTTGGGCTTATGTATTGTAAAACTAAACAATTTTAACAATAAAAAAATATAAATAAAAAATTTCAGGTAGTCTTAAAAAAAAAAAAAAAATACGCAATGTTCGTTTGACACTCCGGCTCAGATACAAGTAAACAACTACACAGATACAACATTTTGCGTGGCTGGAAGTGGCTCGAACTTATTGTAGTAAATGTGAATCTTTAATTATGTGTTGTTTGAGTAACTTTTTGTAACGGATCATAGATTTAGATAATATAATTCCACTTGCTTTCAGAGTTCCGTAATCTAAAAAGGAAAACGGGACTGTAATAAGATCACCCGTTTTTCTGTCATAGTCGATTTTCTCTAGTTTGATAAGGGTGTTGCGCCGAAATGTTGGCGCACCTCTACACAGTTATAAAGATTGCCTCCTTCTCTATATTTCAAGAAGTTAGAGCAAGAAATATTAGGCTGTAATTGGTATTAAGACAGGTGGAAAATATTGTTTAAAATGAATGCCTTTATGTTAAAGTTATGAAATTAATTGTAAAGTTGTCAAAACAGTGGGAGCTCATCTAGTATAATAATCATCATCTACACGCATTTTCCATCTATCGCACAACGCAGAATAGAGAAAAATGGCGCGACTTTTCATACAATTTCAATTACAACATCTACACATGCATTTTACTACTTTTCGTGTGGCTACTCTTATAATAAAGACTTAATTTATTATGAACAAAATAGAATAGTTGTTTGTATGTAGTAGTTTAAAATAGCTTACGGCTGTATATTTATAACTGCACTACGTAATTATACAGAACTTAATGTCTGAATAATAATTTCTCACTTAGTTAATTTCATAGTCATGATTGTCAGACTCCGGTGTCAAACGCTAGCAACAATTTAGTTTAATTACAGGCATAACAACTTGCAAGATATTTAAACTGTCTCCTCTTCCAACAGAGATACTCAAACTACACAGCGAAGAAAACTGTTGCTTTTTTAAATATTCACGAAATGTACTAATGTAAAAAAACTTTATTTTATTTTTCACATAACTTTGAGTGGTACTAAAGCAATTAATTTTGAATGTTGATACTTTTTAAGTAGAAAGAAACTCTTTTGATTTTTGGGTACCTACCTACTTTATTTGATCCCTCATTTCTAATAAAACCCTATCTTAATGATGTCTTGAATATGTAAAAATAATTATAATAAAATTGATATTTTTTTTTTTTTTCAATATTATAGGTTTTTATTTAAATCAATATATAATACATACACTATTTATAAGCTAAAAGAAAATATAAATAAAATTAAAATTTAAGCATCAAAATATTCGTCCGCATCGCTGTCAACGCGATGGAACGTCAACGTCAATGGACATAAATTCAAATTAATAATATTAAAATATCTTATTAATATTTAAAATGTTCATTGAAAACTATATATAATATATCAGAATAATCAGGAAAAATCATTGGTACTTTCGAATAATATCATTCAGGAAGAATTGTAATACTTTGAACCATAATATACCATACCATATTATTATATCTATCAAGAAGCTTATTTATATACAATATCTACGCAGAAGTCAATTCTACAGAGAAAGTACCAACTCTCTGAGAGTATCCTCGTAATTTTTGGTACTATCGTCGACATCGCTTTTGACTCAAATTCAACGCCTATTTTGTGCTGACTGGAGGACGCGACGCGACGCCCTGCTCCTGGGCAACGGTCGCTAGGCTGAGGCTGTCAGCGGCGGCGGGGCGGCGCTCCGTCGCGACTGCGTCAAAATAATTTTATTTTGACGCAGTCGCGACGGAGCGCCGCCCCGCCGCCGTAAATAGGTATTTACCTATTGTAATTTTTTACGTCATTTTATTTATAATTTTTTTCTGAGTGCTGTTGTGTTGTGTATAGTTTTAGTAATAATGTATAAGTAAGTAATATAAGTAACCCATGTCCGATGTCGGTGTTAGCGACGCCGAAATTAGTGCCAGTCAACCTGCCACATCGCTCGATGCCCTGGTAAGATGTCCCCATTGCTCCCAGGCGCGATTTTTCAAAGGTGAACGGGGCTTGAAGGTGCACTTTGGCAAGGTCCACAAACCTCAAGGTGTACCTTTATGCCCCACAACCGCACTTTCTACTTCAACATCCATCAATGAACCCCTTTGGCAAACCTTATCAAAATTAAAAAATTCAACTCCAGTTTTAAAGAGAGTGCCCCGGGGCGCGAAACGGTCTGTTGCACTAAGCTTGGCACGATGTGTCCGTCTTGCGGCTCGGGAGAACTCACAGAGTGCCTGGGAGCAATTACTCACCTTCCCTTATAGAATTCTGCATGTTCAGAAATCTTCAGTAAAAAACAAAACTTTGACCACCCAAATTAAGGACAACTGCAATGTTTCTTCCATAATTTTAGACCCAAAATTATCCGCAGTGTATAAACCCCAACCAAGAGATTTGTGTCAACATGTGGAGTCCAAATTAAGTGAAGGTGACATTAGGGGGGCTGCCAGGATTCTTTTTAGTAGCGATGTGGTGGCGCCTTACTCTCCAGAAACACTCTCAGCTCTGGAGAGTAAACATCCTGCTCCTGCGGATGGCCTCATCTTTCCCGACCCGCCCAACCCGGATTCAACATTTTTAACCATTACAGCCCGCCAACTGTCTGCCGCCATAGGCTCTTTCCGAAGCGGCTCAGCCGGCGGCCTCGACGGCCTGACTCCGCAACATCTAAAAGATCTTACAAGCTCAGGCGCCGGGGAAGCTGGTGAGTCGCTTTTGAAGGAGCTTACAGCGCTTGTTAATTTAATGCTCTCCGGCAATGTGAGCGATGCCGTCGTTGATGTGTTGTATGGGGCCAATTTATGTGCCCTTCGCAAAAAAGACGGCGGCATTCGTCCCATTGCCGTAGGATGCACCTACAGGCGTATGGCAGCCAAAACTTGCTGTAGATACTACAGTGAAACATTATCCAGCAAGTTCCAGCCCCTACAGCTTGGATTTGGTTCCAAAGGGGGCTGTGAGGCTGCCGTACACGCCCTGTCCACCTACTTGAACTGTGGCAAAGGTGAGGTCATTCTCAAGGTTGACATTAAGAATGCCTTCAACTCTGTAAACAGGGACATTTTGTTGGCTGAAGCAAAAAAAGAAATACCGGAAATTTATAACTTTCTTTGGCAGTGTTACAGATACCCATCAAAATTATTATATAAGGACAATCTTTTGGAATCTGCAGTAGGATGCCAACAAGGTGATCCTCTTGGGCCAGTCATTTTTAGTTTGGCTATTCATCCGATTATAAAACAACTAAATTCAAAATTCAACGTATGGTATTTAGATGATGGGACCTTGGGAGGTGATATAGACACTGTACTCAAAGATTTCCATTTTCTTAAACAGCAGTTTAACGTTATCGGCCTAGACCTGAACCCCTCTAAGTGCGAAATTTACCTTCCGGACAATACCGACAGACAATCGACCCTATCAAAATTCAATGCAATAGCTCCACAAATCAAAATTCTGGAAAAAAATTCACTGCACCTCCTAGGTTCCCCAATTTTAGAAGATAGCTTTTCATCCTTCGTAGAGGAAAAAATTCAAAATATTATATTTCCGATCGACTATTCAAAATTAACTTACATTCGGCATTCACCATAATTAGACACTGCTGTTTCGGCCCAAAATTTATTTATACTCTCCGCTCTTCCCCTTTATGGAAGCAGCCATACCTTTTGGATAAAATAGATCAAATTATGCGTAGCACTATTACATCAATTTTTAATGTGGCCCTGGACGACCGAGCGTGGCTGCAGGCCACTCTTCCCATTCGTTTTGGTGGCCTCGGCGTCCGCAAAATTTCCAGTATTAGTTTACCCGCGTTCCTGTCCTCGGTATACAGCACTGAGAAGTTAACCAGGAAAATTTTAGCTCCGTCACTGGTTGACTCCGAGGTGCCGTATCTGACCGATGCTGTGAACGCTTGGAAAGTGGCTTGCCCAAATACAGTTTGGCCCGTCAACCTGTCTTCCCAGAGACAGTGGGATGAGCCGCTCTGCAGGTTGGTACGGAATGATCTCATTAACACGTCCACCAATGCTGCTGAGCGTGCCCGTCTGCTGGCTGTGGGCGAGTGGGAGTCGGGCCTTTGGCTTCAGGCACTTCCGTCACTCAACATAGGTACTATGCTGGGTGATAATACTTTTCGGCTCGCAACATGTCTGCGTCTGGGCGCACCCTGCGAGGCTCCGCATCGCTGCCAATGCGGTGAAGCGGTTGACTGCCTCGGACACCATGGCCTTTCCTGCAGTAAGAGCGCAGGCCGCATGGCACGGCACGCCAGCATTAACGATATTATCCGTCGTGCTCTTGTCACCGCCGGCGTGCCAGCTATATTAGAACCTAATGGTTTGGCACGTGACGATGGCAAGAGACCAGATGGAATGTCGTTGATGCCATGGAAGTTGGGAAGGTCTTTGGTGTGGGACGCAACCTGTGTCGACACCCTTGCTCCATCTCATCTTCCTAGCACGGCGGGCTGTGCCGGAGCGGCCGCTGCAGCTGCGGAAAACCTCAAACGGCGCAAATACAATAATCTTGTCGGTAATTATATTTTTGAGCCGTTTGGGGTTGAAACACTGGGGCCATGGGGTCCGAGTACTCGGCTCCTTTTCCGTGATATCTCCAAAAGGCTAGTCGACTCTTCACGTGACCAGAGGGCTGGCCTGTTCTTTGGTCAAAGAATCAGCATTGCCATTCAACGTGGCAATGCGGCCAGCCTTCTGGGCACTTTACCCGTTGACAGCGATGCGGACGAATATTTTGATGCTTAAATTTTAATTTTATTTATATTTTCTTTTAGCTTATAAATAGTGTATGTATTATATATTGATATTTAGATTCATCATCATTATTTTTTCAACGACTTGACATTTTGCTACGAAATTCCCTGCGGTTACGGTTTCGTAGCAGCGTAGCGTGCTACGTCGGGCCGTATTTTGTGTGTAAAGCTTAGGACAAGCGTATGCATGTTGTGTACGTGGGTTAGTACGTAGAGCAGCATGCACTAAGGTCTTCCTATCGTAGTTACGGTCAGTATAAATTTTCTCAGTCAATCACAGTCGAACGTCCGGCACACGATTATTGAAGATAAGAAATGTCCAAATAATGGATTACACGCCGATCTACTGTTGATATGAGAAAAATAAGAACATAAATAATATTAATGAAACGGGAACGAGAGATGAAACATAGTAGGTATAATATATTAGCTCGGCAATTTGTAAGAGTCAACCGTGGTAAATGAATTACAGGGGTGCTCGTATCCGATGGTAAGTTACTAATATCTTCGACCTTATTATAGCGTTTTCGGTTTATCGAAAATAAAAGCTTTGCTTAAATCAGTTCCTATAAGCTATGAACTGACTGTTAGTTTCATCAATTCGTTTAAAATTAGCATCATGAAAGGTAGTGTCTAGACTCTAGACACTACCTATTTATCTCAATCTATTTATCTTCGACGCTCTAGACTCTAGATCGTCGAAGATAAATAGATTAGTAGCATCTGCTGGCAGAATTGTTAACGTAATGGCGTAATGTGCGTGTACTTATACACCTTGCCGACACCTTCGGGGAATGAGGCGCGAATCTTACACAGGAAAACTTAATGCCACGAGGTAGTCATGTCTGTTTTGAGCACAAGTTGGAGCCACGAGTAATAATTACAGTGAAGGCTTTCAAGGAACTTCACTAACAGACAGGGTACTCATTATTCGTTAAAACTTACTCATAATGTAACAGATAACAAAAGAGAACAAGTATTCAAAGATGTGATTGTTCTCGTTTATTTGCTGAAAGCAATTTTGGCGCTGATGCGCTATGACAAATTCGCAAGTACAAATCCTGCTTTACAAAATATATACTTAAGTACCTACTAACTTTGCGTTTCAGGGTGGCGCTGTTTGATAAGGATATTTGGCAGTTATTATGTAGCAAATTCAGTATAGATCAACACACTTTTCTGGCCCGCTCTGAAGTTAGCCATTTAAATGCGCAATGGATTGTTTAGGTTATATTAGGTATAAATTGTCTATTGCCAAACCGCTAACTTCAAAGTGGGCTATGGGCTAGAAAAGTTTGTTGATCAGTACATTTCAAATTAGTACACAATTTTTCCGCCTGCACATTCGGATGGTAGGTAACGCGATCTTTTACGCGTTTAGTCATAGCGAATAAGGCCTCGTTATGATGGCTAAGAGGTAAAGCGACCCGCTTCTTGACCCCAATGTTTCGGTTTCAAATCTGGCAGTAACAATGTGACGTTTTCTTTAAATGTAATTTCTAAGTTAATTTGAAAACACTATGAAGGCCTCTACCTACTTCTTTTACTTTTCAGTCGCTTAATTCCTCATCACTGAGGGGCGTGACTACGATGGGCAATTCTTATTAGCACTAGGTTCTTAAAAAGGCCAAAATCGCGTGATGAGCATGGTGAAGAGTATTTGCAATGCTGTGGGACAATTGAAGGACAGTTAAGTGAGTCTTCTATCTAAGAATCTTTTGATGTTAAGTTTTGCTGGCACAAAAGTTACTCCAAAGTGAAACCAATATCGGGCGAACCAAACTTCGAGCAAATCCATAATTATTTTAACTTTATTTATATTATAACTCGGTTTAATAACATACGACTTAAGTCATCATCTACCCTCGTTAATTCCTTAATCGACTCCGATCGTTAAAAAAGGCACTTATAACATGCAAACTTCTTCTCAAAACGTTCGCAACGAAACGAAAAATCTATTAAAAACACTTACGTTAGGAAGTAGTTGAGAGTTCGAGCACTGCTTCGGGATCACTTCACTTCGCATTTATTTTAACGATTAAACTCCAATTATAAAAACCTTTATACAACTCTTGTATATCGTAGTATTTGATTTTCACATTTCAAGAAGTTTTTGTCGAAACGCCACAGGTAAAAGTTTAATCGCTAAAAATTCCGGTTTAACAATATTTCAGCTTTATGAATTATATTTTTCAATCTCTGCTTATGCGTGCCCGTTTGCGAAGCACTTAGCATTCAACCGGCCCGCCCGGTTACTTTATAGACAAATATTTCACTCTAACATACGAGCAACGCAAATAAAGCCGAGCATTTTTTTCTCCACATTTATTTTTCCCTCTGTCCTTTGAAGTTGGCACTTTATTTAATGCCGTGTTAGTTCTTATTTTTCCACTCGGTGATACAATAGATACCTTACAGCTTACACTAACCACTTAAAAATAAAGTTATTGTCGTACGTGGTCACTTTAATCCTACTTTACACTTTTAACTCAACTCGTTACTTTTTATTCTATCGTTGAAGTAGTGGCATCCCTAGAAGACTAAATAAGACTTAAGCGATCTTATAATAGACACCGCTATTTGTCTCAGCACTAAACAAGCTCAATTTAGCGTTCGACTTACAACTTAGTCCGCGAGTTAATATTCTAACAAAAACAAAGACGTAATTTCCTCGTCTTTGACTGACTGGGAACTTAAGTACAACAGAGCGCACCATCCGTCTCGCGAAATTCTGAGTCTCTATTAAATGGCGTCGGGGTAATTATAACCTAATTAATAATAAAACCTTTTGTATTTTAATTAAATGTTGAGAAAGATGGTAGGTACTGCTATACAATCGAATTCAACTAATGACGATTTTCAGTACCATTTCAAGGTCATTTACCGGGCATGATTCCTAATTCCAAATAATAGCAGGCTAATGATATAAAATTTTATTTAATCAGGTAAACATAATTACACTACTTACAGATTAGCGGCTCCAGCTCAAGTGTTGTTGTTATGGCACATTATAAACACAATGATACGACAACCATAATAATTATGAGCATCTGTCTATGAAGGATGGTGTTATGTACCGTCGAGTGGATGCTCCCATCGGCTGCTGAGAGCCCTCTGCCCACAATTTACACAGAACATTATTCGGTGATGCTCAGACTACTTGTCTGGAACCACTTAGTACCAACCTCAATTGAGTGAAAGAGAATTCAAATGTATTTAATGGTCAATACTACCGCCTTTTATGCGATAATTTGTGAAAAAAATGTTCAGTCAGAGCTCTAAACGATAGCTGTTACTTGCTTACCATTAAGTGTTTTTTGCTTTGCGAACTCATTTTGCTGGAGTTATTTTCAGATTTGAAGAAAGTGCTAAATGCATCTGGGTGATCCGAGTTATTATCGCTTTAATATAGTCGTAAACACTATATTTGATATGTGTTCCGCCTCGTTTATTTAATGAAAACAACCCGTTATTTAAACATGAATCAGGATTAGTTTATTCATAAAACCGAGTGCAGGAAATATTAACGTATCGTTGGCAATATCAGAGAGTTAGCTCGGTTAGAACTCATTAAGTATTTATGAGAAACAGATGATGCGAAATTGTATAGTTTTAATTCAATTAAAAAATAACTTGGTGCATTGTTTACATTGTGATGTCCAAGCTTTTTGCTACGCCTGCAGGCAGAAGTAGTCAATCCGTGACCACAAGCATTGTACCGGATCCGGGAAAATAAATACAAATAAAAGAGGGATAATATTTTAGTCCAGCGTTGACAGTGCATTCGCGCAAATGCAGTGACCCGCTCACTTTTTCACGTAATTCTGGATGATACTTAAATAAGGACGTGGCGTAGTAGGTACCGTGGGATACTTCACTGTGTGGATTGCACACTACAGTATTAGCTTCAGCTTACCTAAAACATATATTTCAGCTTCGTTCGAGACGTTAACTGTTAATTTGCTAAGCGTTGACACCGTAAATAATAGTAAGTGTTCGTATAAATATCCGCCATCATTAAGAGACACCCTCAAAGGTATTTTTTCAACTTCCCCGTTAACCAAACAGGAAAATTTGCTGATGTACTTTGCGAATAGTTTTAATTTGTCTTTACCTTACTCCTTCGGAGGAAATGGTCAAATAACAAAGAAGAAAATAGGTTAGTAACACACAAAAGGACTGAAGTGATACGAATGAACTTTGACGTATTACTGCTGTTGTGAAGTAAATTGATCGAAATCGTACGTTAGTAACAGTGGCACAGTTAAACTGTAATATAATGATTGTTGTTTGGTCTTAAAAACATTTTTATTCTAACGATAAGAGTAGTTTTTAACTGAATCATCATCTGTCTAGCCTTTTCCCAAATTGTATTGGGGTCGGCTTCCAGTCTAACTAGTTTCGACTGAATATCAATATTTAGTTTTTAACGGAATAAGAATATAATATTTTACAAATGTTTGTCAATTAAAAATATAATTTGTGTCAATTACTCTGATAAATAAGTCCAAAACCTTGTTTTTAAAGAGCTAGATACTTATAGAATACTAGCTTTTGCCCGCGACTTCGTCCGCGTTTCCGTCGTTTTTCGTAAAAAAGTAGCGTATGTCCTTCCTCACGGTTCTATGGTTTTGATGTAACAGACAGATTAACTTTCGTATTTTAGTAGGGAAATATAATATGTCAATCCACAATACTGTTGAAAAATATCGCAATATGGAACCGCAGAATATTATTATTAATAGCTGTGCCCGCGACTCCATCAGCGTGTAATACAGAAAGCTCCGAACTGCTAAGCTATCGGGAGTTACACGTGTTATTGTGAGTCAACCATAAAATATAGGCATATGCTGTTGTGGCATATTTTTTAGATAATTTTATGTTGAACATTTCCGTCATACATGATTTCTATGTAGCTTTAACCATTAAGGCTGCACACGCGACGGAAGCTTAAAAAATGTAGTAACTTATCCCGTTTTCCCAACATTTCCCTTCACTGCTCTGCTCCTATTGATTGTAGCGAGATGAAAAGTATACTATACCCTGACCAGGAGTATGAAAAATAATTGTACCAAGTTTAGTTAAAATCCGTCGAGTAGTTTTTGTTTCTATAAGGAACATACAGACAGACAGACAGACAAAAATTTTACTGATTGCATTTTTGGCATCAGTATCGATCACTAATCACCCCCTGATAGTTATTTTGAAAATATATTTCATGTACAGAATTGACCTCTCTACAGATTTATTATAAGTATAAGTATAGATATAGATTAAGCTAAACACAGTCATTAAACTCCGTTCAGCAGTTCGTGTGGGGTACAAACAGTATAAGAGCTTTTCCTTTTATATTACGGTTGAGCCACGAAAAGATTATCTTTATTTTTATAAAGCTAGAATACACTTTGACCTTCTCTTCTTTACTTTTATTTTATTATTTGTTGTATGTGTTAATACGCTTACATTTTTATCTCTTTAACCCTTTAAAATCACCAGTCATAAAGTAGTTTGTTTATGTTGAACAAAGGAAAATCTTAAAAGCTTTTTTTTTATTTTGTACAGGTAATCCTAACTGTATCTAATGGATGAGAAAATAACATTTTTTAATTAAATTTTCATGTTAGGTAGTTATACCGACAGAGAGGAAAAGAAAATTAACCGTATAAAGAATACCAAATTATACTGTTTTCAAACAAACCCAAACTCTTGCTTATTCTTAATTACATTTCATTCTTACCCTTTGAGTAATTGGGAGAGTACCTACTTACCTTCGTATGTTTACTCGCTCGTCGATGTTTCTTTATTTACGTAGCCTCTACCTTTTCTCACAACAATGAAGTTCTCACAGACCAAAGGTGATTTAATTAGTGTTGTTAGTACAGTTGTGCGGTGCTTGCAAATAATCTGAGTTTAGCTCGGGGTGGTGAACTCACCCAGTTCACCACAGTGCGCTGAAACGCCTGCCTTTTTATTTATAGCTAATAGACTCGTAACTGTTTACTTTTTACTTATAATTAGGCGTTAATTAATTAACAAATGTACTGGTAAAACTGTTTTTGTCTAATTAATTGTTGGGCGTTCTTTTTAACGTCGAAACGAAACAACTACCTCAAAATTCGGTTTTAAAATTAGATACTCACGCCGACGAAGTCACGGGCAAAGTGCTAGTCAATTCATAAAATTGATTAATAACTGACTGTCTTAGCTTTTGTCGACAAAATCTTTATCATCTGCAACTAAAGACATCATGAATGAAACTTATTTTAACTGTACTATGGGTTGGCATAATTCTCCACAACGATTTCACTCGTAAGCCGCAAGTTCTCTTACTTAAAAGAGGCTTTACAACCCTTTCAAGCACAAAACTTCCTCATTGCCCTGAATACAATAAGTATCGTAGCTTTCTCCTCGGTCGGAATTTAAAATACCTGATAACATAGCAGCTTTGAGAATAAAGTTACTTTATCGATAATAACCGCATTTCCTGCTTTTACCTTGCAAGCCACTCTAGTTAAGTAGACATTTATGACAATGGCACCAGCGTAATAGGTACTCCTCTGTCACATTACGTTTTCACTTCATGAAATATATCCGCAACCCTATCGCGAGTAACACGCATCGACTTCTTTTCATAGAAAATTGAGTTCTGTTTGGCGCCGAAATAAATCATAAAATGTCAACAAAGAACTTATTAGGTAGGTACATTATTTTTATAATACACTCCTTAACAAAGAACCTTCAGTAAAAAAGATTTTTTTTTGCAACTAAAGTAGGTACGTAATTGCCTTGACCTATAGAGCGATACGTAAGCAGATCGTCTATTTTTCTAAAACCCACGTCTTACTTTTGAACATGGCAACAACAACAAAAATTAAAACGGAAATCTGAAACTTTTATTGCCATTTTTTCTATCAGTTTATCTCGACGACTATAACAGTGTTATCTTTGACATTTCTTGAATGACAAAGCGGGGCGGCTCAATAACCATCCAATTTGCATAACCTAATTTCTCGTGGCTGCGTCAAATTGCTGACAGATCTCAGAGCCCGCACTCCGATCATAATGAATGGGACGTCGATTCCGATAAGACCGTAAACTGACAAGAATATATCTGGTCATTAACGTACGCTCCGATGGTACTTACTATCCATATCGCTTGCCAGCCGTACTGGCCTGTTTTCGGTTTAAAGATAATATAAGAAAGTGGCGACAATTTATTTTTATTTATTTAAATTACTGCTAAACGCAACGAAATAAATATCTTTAGACATAAATATTAATATAATTATACTTTTGAATCTTTTTAACAAAAGACGGTAAAAGCACAACATAGATTATAAAGTAGGTACCTGCTACTTGTCAAGCTTCTTGCATACCTTTCTCTTTTGTCGACTGTACCATAATTTAAATAAAAGCAAAATTGTGGCACTCTGTGACCACAGTATCTGTCCATTTAACTTTTTCCTGTCCCGGCTGTCCGTCCTATTTTACAGGCTGATGCAAAAAGCTGATTGTTGGTATGGCAACATTTTGTTCTGTCCCGAATAATGTATAAAAAAAGTTAAGAGTCTTTTTCACGTTGAATGCTTATCTACGTGTTTTTTGACTGACGAGCTCTTCGAGGAATTTGGACATTATCTTTGTTCATTTTACAATAATTATATTTGTAATAAAATTAAACCTTTATAAAAATGATGGACTATCGACAGAAAAATACTTCAAGGCCTGAAACGCTACGAATTTCTTGACCGTTTTCTCCATAGGAATGCTTGCTTGCTATGCTTCGGTACAGGTTCAACTTTCTAACTGAATTTTTTGACAGTTTAAAATTATTTAAGTGGTCTAATAAAGTCTAATTGATAAATATATGCTTGAACCAGTTTGAAAAAGACTGCAAATGCACTGCAAATAATTTCCTCATACTTTATAAGTCTAAGTCTACATTCTAGTCCAAAAGACAATACAATACAAATTTTTTTATGAATACGGAGTAGCAAAACAGATGTAAGTACATAACAATGGTAATAAAATAAGCAAACAAAAAGTGCCCATCCAATTGTTTGCTAAATCACTCATGTTTTTGTTTGATGTGTTGAACACGTTATATTATTATGTAGTTTCATCTGACTTTTCGGAGATTTCCTAGGACGGAAGGTTGGAATTGTGCCAGTTGAATAGAAGGTCCATGTAAGCAATAGATGTTTACTGGTTGATGATATGATAACCAATAGTTGCGGCCTCTCGTCATGATTGGACCCAGTGTCAATCACCAGGGCGCTCCGTAAAACATAGTGTGTAGGTGTATTTATATCTATCCCTTAAGTTAACATCTATCGACTTTACTGCACTATACATACAGGATCTTATACTAATATTACGGATCCCCGAAACCATCAATTGCGAATTAATAACAATTCTTCATCTCTAGCACTGTTATCACATTAATTGAGCATACCGGCGGACTTTAAAAATATTGACAATCGCTTCAATCACATAAGTAAATAAACGATCAATAATCGCGTCAATGAACGTCAATCACGTAAACATTGACATTGTAATTTATTGATCGTGTCAGGGATCCTTTAAAAAGAGGTAAAATTTGTAAGTTTGTATGTACCTATGAGGTAATCTGCGGAACTACTGATCCGATTCTGAAAATTGTATCACAACTATTAAGCACTCAAGGATAATGAAGCATTATCCTTGAGTGCTAAGGCCGACTTTTCATCCCGGAAAAATGTACAATTTCTGTATAAAGGCGCAGTAGCTAACCGATTGACTTCGGAGCTTCAAGGTCAGAGGTTCAATTCCATCATACACGTATTTGTTTGGCCTTCAGTTAGTTAAAACTATGGCGACTGTTGTGTCAGTATTTGTAATACCAAAAACAATAAATGCACGCAGCCACGGGGTCTCATCAGGAACAAAGGAACATTTGTTGAAATAACTCATAATAGATGGCGTTATATTAATCGATTTGTTATTGAAGTTTGTGTAAAATTGAGAACGTGAAAAAATACATCATGAAAAATATTTGTTCAAATTTTGAAAAATCCTTTAAGCACGGAAAAATTAAGATAGACCCGAACCGAAGATAGCCCGCGCTAAATCGGTCACATTTCTTTGTATGAGATGAGGCATCTGTACGTATAGTATTATATTATCTGTGACGCAGCTATCTCAATGTTCCAATAGAATTTACAAATTATTCTATATAATCAAACATTCCTGAATAAATACATACAAACCAATTTGTTCCCTCAATTTCCAGTTGTTTTACGTTTTCTAAACAAAATATAATTCGATCCTTTCTTTGCATCCTAGAGCTATAACGTGAAAAGTCTATTTTCTTTAACAGATATTCAGATGTGAGAATGTTTCACAGCTCGTGTCATCGAAGTAGGTGCACTGGTGCAAGTCTCGAAAGGATTTAGTTTGAAATTCAGTTAGGTACTGTTCAATCTTCACGTTTGCACTTTACCAGACTGTTTCAAGGTAGATAATTCTTAGCATCTACAAAATTGCCACTTAAGTAATTTTGTTCAAGATCAGTACCCCTATCATGTGTTTTTTTGACGTATAGTTTCGTTAACGTAAGCATATTTTGAATTTAAAATACAGCAGTTCTGAAACATTTTGAAAAATTTTTATACAATTTGCACATTTTAAAAGATACAGAGTAATTAATTAAGTATTTAATTTATATAAATATTGTGTAACAAACGTGTATTTTCAATTCAAAATTTGCTTACGTTAACGATACTACACGTCAAAAAACTCATGATAGGGGTACAGGATTCCATTTCCTACCGACACTTGTAATACGAAGTAAGGAATTAAGTTAAAATGAAACTTAACATTTCTGCTTCCCGTTGAGTTGGGTTGGAGCAAAAACGTATGGAATAACAGAGTTATAGGAATGGGTCTTGTAACCAAGCGCGCGGAATCAAATTACGGAATGAGGTATATGTAGCCATGCAGTGACGAAGGGTGAGGGAAATCCGAAACAATACAATAGTAACAAAATTATAAATAAATCAGTTGTTTACTTATGTGATACCTATTTGCATATTCAAAATATTTAAATATAGTGAATAAGCGAATAAGTATGACATTTAGGTAAAATGGAGTTAGGTAGGTATTTATAATTTTGTTACTATTATATTGTACTGGCTTCCCGTCACCGTTCGCCACTGGTAGCCACAGTACACACATTGGAACTAATATGATTTGCCTAATTTTCATAAGTTTTATGATTATGTACGGTTCGGCTCGTGAATTGATATCACAAAAATATGTAGCTGCAGGTACAATTCCGAAATAAAATAAAACTCACACATATCTGGTAGCTAGGTACACCTAAAAGTTATTTTCAAAACGAAAAGTTGAAAAATACTGAACTTTTTCTGAACCGCCGCTGTTTGGATGTTACTCACAAAAATGTCAGTTTAAAAGTATGTCTCTTTACTTTTCCTAAACAGAACAACATGTCGTTATCACTTAACTATTCTCGAAAAATTAATTTAGTGCTATAAAAGTGAGGTATCACACCTTAGTAATTTGGCAAAATATACCCTACGTCACTCCTCTTACGAATCTATAGATTTCACATTTGTTAATATCGGTCAGCATTTAAGCTATAGAAGGGTACATATGTGTGTATACAAATGTGTGTGTAGGTAGGTATGTACCTACCTACACACGCGTAAAATATATAACCCCTTTTTGGTTTCGCAGTAGTTAAGTCAAAAGCATTTAGTTTGGATAAAGTGCGGTATTATCACACGTTCCAACAGTCATAATTTGGCACGTTGCGGTTGGACGCAACTCGGATTACACGCAGTGATTCCTCTGAAATGAAGCTATCAAGTGCTATTGATTTCGAACATTTCCTATTACGTACTATTGTTGTATGACCGCGACGCTCTCCGCGTGGAAGTCAGAAAATAAAATAAACGTCGCAAGTCTTGTTTATAATCCATGTCCAATGTAATGTGCCAGAATTAGTTTAGTAATTATTAATAATTTATTTATATTTTTTTTTAAGTTTAGCCAAACAGCCAAAAGACAGGGCTTGTAAAACAGCAGCTATAAACGTGCATGCTACTAAAAATATTCAAGAAATGCACATGTTTTTTTATAACACGTGAACTATACGTCACATATTCCCTATTTTCAGCCATAATCTATATGAAAATATGGGACGATACATGTAGTAGGCACTGTTGAATATCGGACAAGAAATCTGTATTCATGTGTTAGCTAGCAGTAAATTGAATACGTCGTGACTTCGCGGGCTCTGTCAGGAATCCGAGGGGAAAAATTAAATTCCTACAGACGGGTAGAGTGCCCAATGCGTGCACTCACGTGCCTGCGGACCAGCGCTGCCACAGATGACGAATATTATAGATGTGGTAAAATAATAAAAGTCTATCTATTTGTAATGGTGATATCGCATCAATGTTCCTATAACTGCAAAGTTAAAGGCATTGAATGGGAATCTGTAATAGTTTCCGATATATGTCGCCAAACGCTAATGAGGCGTTACAAAGGGATCTCAAATTTCGAGTTCGGGTCGCGGTAGCTCAGTTAGGAGAGCATTGGCACGTGGTACGCCACAGGTCGCGGGTTCAAATCCCGTACGTGACATTCGATTTTTGAGAATCTCTTAAATATTTAATAACTTAGTAAAAGTCTCTTTTGTTTACGTAGAAATTGTAAAGATACCATCTACCTTTGTATAAAATAAAAAACTATATACCGAACCTAACAAGATTTAACTTTCAGGAACATTGAAAAATCGTATTATCTAGATTAAACGATAAAATGCCGATTAGATACAAAGCAAGAGAAAATAGTTACCTTTTCACAAACATGAATCGGAAAGAAAATCTCAAAGCGAAATAAACCTCAAATCGTCTTAGCATCAGAACTTTTACCAACGTTCCAAGAAATATCGTAATAAGCTAAAAAGGTAATCTATTAACTCGGCCTGTTCAAAATAAGTACACAGAGAACTTAAAAGACTAAAATCTTCAGCAAAGTGAGCAATATGAGCAGAGGCTTAAGGCGACTCATTGTAATCCAGCTCAGTTGTGCAGACACTTCATAATATTCTTTTTGTAATGCAGTCAAAGTGGGGCGGCGGCTTAGCGTCCGCTGTAACTTGTAAGGCGCTGAACAAAATTAATGGCTTTCCTGCAGGCTTCTTGCGCGCCTGCAGGCTTAATCCCGGCAACACGTGATGCACTGCCCGCCTCCGCCTTCGATCACGGTGGAAAAAAAGTTCTACAAGTTTGCCGTTAAAAACTTCGCGAACTTACAAGTTTTAAGCGAAAAAGGCAAGTTTTACGTCAGTGAACTATTCATTCGTTTTTTGATCGATGGCAGCGAAAGTATTGTAAATCTTTTGAGTTGTGCGACTTGTCGAAGGAAAAAAATCTGTATTCTGTATTACGAGTTATTGACTTCGTGCACCATAGCATGATTCACGGTATTTAATTTTCCCATCTAAAATTTTACTTCAGTTCTTGTGCTCGCACTTTTTGGTTTCATTCCTAATAAAAGGACTAAGAATACTTCATAATTAACTTAAAATGCAATTTAGATCCAAACTTTGTGCACTCCAGTGCCAAAGTTTCAGACCTTAGACGTATAAATCTATGAAACCACGTACATTACATAGTCACGTTTACCAACTCTGCACTGCACACTGAATTATAACTAAACACGTAAACACTATTATTCATTTCATTCCATTCGGGTTTACAATGTAGACCTAACAACATGCAACACTCTGTAAATAATTCCACAATTTATTGAAGATAAAAACAAGTGAACATTCAACTGATAGTACTTGTAGTAATAAATTAACGTAATGTACCTATAATTAACATCATTAAATCAATGCTGAACAGAATTACTCTCGAAATATAACTGTACGCGAATCTTATGCCCGTATTTATATAAATTAAATTGGTTAGCTTGCAGCTGAATAATAAAATAAGTAAGTTTTTAAAATTAATCGGATGCACAGATAGTTCATAATGATCGAATTAAATGTAATTGAATGAGCCGCTTTGTAGCAACGTATTGTCTCGCTACACGGCTACGCATGCTACGCGGCTACAGCTACACTGCTACGCGCGCTTGCTACGGCATCCCATATGCACTTAGGCGACCCATACACCTTCAATAATATTGCGCAATGTTGATGATTGCACAATATTATTGAACATATAGGGGTAGTATTGAAGATTGCGCAATGATTGAGCAAAAGATTGAGGACTTTTAAATTTTATTGCACAATATTTATTTATTGTGTCTTGTGTATGGTATATTGCCCAATATTTTTTAGTCTACAGTTCGGAGCGGTCGCGCACGCACGCGTGTATTTTTGCAGCGAAAATGGCACAAAAAATTTCAGCGAAAGAAAAGGAACGAGAATTCATTATCGAGTGCATCCAATTATATCGTGATTTACCTGCTTTGTGGAATGTCAAAAGTAAATTGTACCATGACCGGGACAAAAAGAGTATGGGTTATGATTTGTTGCTTAGCAAGTACCAAGAGATGTTTCCTAAAGCAAATAAAGACGACTTGAAAATCTTTCAATTCAGTTAATTCTAAATCCTTTAACAGGCGTTCGTTATTGTAGATTGGCCTTTTCATCAACCAGCCCTTAGTCCAGATTCGGCGTTTTCGTTTTTGCCGTTTCGCTACAATTAAACACACGATAGCTGCAGCCAAATCTTTATCAGACATGGTGCACTGAAGAAAGTTATGACGAGAATGCTTGTTCAATTTTATTGTCTCAATTTAATTGTACCGTGTGGGTTTCGGAGCTCATCAATCATATTGTGCAATCATCAACATTGTGCAATATTATTGTAGGTGTATGGGTCCTCTTAGGGTAGCCTACTAAAACTCCTGGCCACAACTATGTGGGAAGTCTTTATTCGTCTCAAAGATTTAATAGACCTGACATTGTGTTGCACGCTTTGCACGCAATATGGGTTGAGCTGCTGTCGCCAGTGACGTTATAAAACCACGCCGTTGTGCGTGGGAGGCAGCTGTGGAGTTGTGGCTTTACACTAATTACGTACAGAGGCGAGAAACGTGAATATTTTGTTTATTTATTCTAGTATAAATAACGTAGGAAATTACGTTAAGAAATGTTGGGACTGTGTTGGTTTTTAGTAAGGAAGTTCTCCTTACCAAAAACCAACACAGTCCCAACATTTTATGAAACTACATTTTATGAAAAATAAATAGTATTTGACACTTCATAAGTGAATATGAATAGCGCTTCAGATTTATCTTATTGTATTACATAATCCTAAAATTTTGTTTCTGGTCACCCCATCACGCTATAATGGCTAAACTGAAAGAATAGTTATATCAGCTACACCTGAACATGATACTTTATGAGTCAACTAGAACTTTAATAAAATGCTGTCAAAGGATTACGTCATAAAAGCTTCACATAAATACACAGGTGTCGTTACAGCGCTGGTTCAGTAAGTGCAGGAACAGAGGAAAAGCGGCGAATTTCCCGACATTTCCTTTCAGTAGAAAAAATGCTGTGTAGCTCAAAAAGAGCGTTATCTTGCAAACGAATAAAGCTCGCCAGATTTTAGCGACAGAATTTTTTTAAGTAAAAGTAGGTGTTGGTTTTTAAATCATCTACCAAAGGTTTACAGCGTGACTTATGACTTAAATTTTTTAAACGATGCCCTATACTAAGGACCTATTTTACAGTATCCGGGTTAGCACTATCCATCAGACAAATTCAAAATTGCAACAAACGCCTTAAATTATATGCCAAATACCGAACTGTGACTTATCCGAAGGTGGTAAAACTAGCAGTAAGATTTTTTTCTGTATTGTAACACAAATATACAAACCAGACCCAGAATAACAATATGTATGTGATTAAACAAGGCCAGAATAAGGCCAAGAACAGGCCAGCCACTTAACTATTGCCAAATGAGCAGTTAAGATTGACTATACAGAACAATACATAATTTGAAACCGCTCTTGCTGAAGATTGATACATATTTACCACGAAGCTTATTTGCTTCATGATATTTACGCTGATCGTCGTGAACGGTAAAATCGCCCCGCTGTCGCCACCGCCCCGCTGTCGCTGCTACCCCGGTGCCACGGTACGTCGTGAACAGTACCTATATTGTTATTAGTATGGCTTCATTATGTCCGATTGTATAACTATGTTGTTATAATTATGTTTATTTGTATATATTCTCATACCTTTTGTTCACATCCGAAAAAGTTAGGCTAAAACAATAACTATTTTCTTTTATTTACCATGATAGGAAAGGTTAAATGCGACGCAATGTTGTTTAGTCTGGTATAGTGTGGGAAACCAGCTGTTTTATTAGATTTTTTTATTTTCTTAGTTATTAACACCCTTAACATGTTCTAAAGTTAACAGTTACGCATAAGAATAACTACAGCGATAGCGCCATCTATCTCTTATGATAAGAATTACCAGGGCCACCACCGCGAAGTCAGGGTGTGACCACGGAGATTTACATTCAATTAAAACATCTGTCTATCTTGCTACGGATTATAAGGATGATGTTGAACTTAACCTATTATTACTAGACATACTCGTAGAATGGTGGCATGTTTTTGTCGAGAATAACTCCAAAATATTAACGATGGCAGCAGAAGTAGGTACATTACAACTACAATCTCAGTAATCGAACCACGTGGTCCAAATGAATTGGGTAAAACATTATGCAATAGACTTCAATAACTAGTTAATAGTAAATAGTATATTAAAAATGTTTTTTTTTTATTTAAGGTGCGACCCCGAGCGCTTATTCGTGCGTGATGAACTTTCGGATGCGATCATTTGAGCAGTGGTTACGTTGAACCGAGCATTACAAAGTTCGCAAAGTTTCTTTGGTATAAGGACGTCCGAACGAGCACCCGCGCGCCCTTTCGAATCATTATAATTAGTTGTAACAAACAAATTTAATGTTTGGCTCGCATTGGAATTTTTAAAACCACGTGTGTAACCACGTTAATGTGATATATCTTTATTGAAAAACTAGCAAACTGCCCCTGGTTCACACGGATGCAATTTATTCTGATGTGGGGTCATGTCAAAACATCAAAATGTCTGTGTTGTATCTAAGTTAAATAAAACGTATTAAATCTAGGTACTCGTAAAGCTTCCGGAATAAATCCTCTACATAGTGGTGAAAATTGCATTAAAATCCATACTATAGTTTAGAAAAACTAAACAGACAGACACGAAAAAAGACTACCTATGTTTTATACTTACTCTTTATAGACGTAGACGAAGAATCTATTAACAAGAGTAATAACGCTATTAGCTCCTATCAAAATTCTCAATAAATTGTAAGTTAAAGTAAGTCTTTTAACATAACAAAAGATAACAGCTCCTTAGTAAACACAGTGCATCAACTGCTTTAAGCCACGTACAACGATAATGTATTGTGCAGGGTTGAAAGTCGTCGTCCTGCACGTCCGTACTACCCGTTCTACTCGTTCCTCCCAGTTGACTTCACAACTTGCTACTCTATTTCGAATTAAAACACGTTTCGCCTTACTTCACAGAGGTATGAAACGACTTAGGTGAACTTAAAACCTATTCACTCTGAACAAACTGAGTACGTAAACAGATGTTCAGTTTGAGACTTTTAACTATAATTTTGGTCCTTGTGATGGAGGTTGCGCTCAAGATAATGGACAAAATATATGGATAATATTATGATCATCGGGAAAACCCCAATACCTACCCGATCTGTAGTCACGTGTAAAACTCAATAACCAGAACTGCCAGAACTACGAAATGAACCTGTACCTCAGGCTTGGTTTCCGCGCTTGCGACTCCTAAGTCAACCCAGCAATCAAAAATAAAACTTTCAAAATTAGATACGATGAACGTTCTTTTTCCCATCTACGAAACACGAAATTAAATCCATTCAGTTATTGGCTCCGAGATTTAAGGGGGACGTCACTACGCCAAGGAGATTTGATTTATTACATCAGGAAATATAAAATGGCTCTCATTGTAATGTTAAAAAGCTTTTTCATCGTGAAATGCGACACATAAATGCAGACATGGCTTTGCGAATCTTTTCTCCATAATTGATTCGGTCCTGAGATATATTATATACTTTTATTCGACTACAGCAAAGCCCAAGAGAGCCGCTTTGTTTACCTAGTTTTTGTTTTGCTACCAAACTTGTGTGTATAGTTATTACAATAAATCAAGTATACTGCGAGAATTATTGGGTGTAACTTGTTTAGGTGTTCCGTAACATTGCTAGTTTATTATAGTTTGGTAATTCTTATAATTAATCGAAGTTCGAAATGAAGTAGTGGAAACCTTTTTGTTTGATATTTTCATGATATATCTACGCGGAAAATATCTGCTGGCTAATCTTTGATTAAGAATTGGACACCCCCACCATACGTGGCTATTGTTAATGACGATAACGGGATTACTTAACTGTAAATCATTTTTAATTCCCAAAAATACCTACTGCCCTTCTATTCTATACCAACACGGTACAGAATAGGCCGACACTATACCGACAAGGGAGAATGTCACGGTGAGATTCTCCCTCGAACGTTCGCAAACAAATTGGCAGCTTTCGCGGAGATATCGCGCAGCGTGTCGGTACAGAATAGAGGCTGATCTATTATATACACAACCTACAATTATTACAATCCATTGGTTCCTAATAGTGGCAAATACAACCAAAATCGTTCTAAGGCGTGCCGGCATTAACAAAGTTCTGCCGCTAACTTCTATTAGAACATTCGATTACTTAGTTTCACTGGTTCTGGTGGCTGTTTAAACTATGAATTCTCATTTTATTTTGTAAGTTCTTATTTTTAAAGTGTGTTTGTAGAAAAAAGGTTCGTGTAATGTAAAATTTATTTAAAAAGCAGTTTGTTACTTGGGCGTGAGTGTGTGTATAATAGAGTTAATGGATTAGACAGAGAAGAACCTTCTTCTAGGTACTTCTAGGTACTATTGTCTGTTGGTAAGGGCACTGAATGACAGGTGCATTACGTAATCTGGAACATGGCTCTTCTATATAATGTATTCATACGTATGTATTTTTTAGTACTATATAGAAAGGTGCTAGGTTTATAGCAGTGGCGAGGGGTACCGGTACAATAAAATAGTAAAAAAAATATAAATGATTCCGTTTACTTATGACATATCTATTTGCCTATTAAAAATGTGTAAATCCAGTGAAAAATAATGGTATGACATAAGCAAAACGGAATTATTTATAACTAGCTTCTGCTCGCGGCTTTGCCCGCGTTTTCTGGATAAAAAGTAGCCTATGTATTATACTGATGTATAAGCTATATTACTGTAAAGTTTCATCAAAATTCGTTCAGTAGTTTTTGCGTGAGAGAGTAACAAACATTCCATACATGCATCCATATATCCTCATAAACTTTCGCGTTTGTAATATTAGTAGTTTTGTTATTATTTTATTATACAAGCTTTCCCTTACCCTTTGCCACCGGTCTATAGGTATGTTTGAGAAAAAAGCCATTTCTATAAAAAAAATAAGTTACGAAGTCTACTAAAACTGGTCCTAAGGAAATCACATCAGTGTTTTCCAATGCAAAACGAGAACCATACCCACAGTTAAGCCAGCTACCACTTAAATAGGGTCGGTAGAAATATGATAAAAATTAATGCATCGAATATTTCATTTTATGACAAATCTGTTATATAAAGGGACCGTGGAAACCGCCGTCGGGTCCCACCCACGCGTCCGAATTCGGCTTCAGTGGTATTTATGGGCGATGATAAATAAAACCGCTCAGAAATAATAACTACTTCACAAGTCCTGTATGGAATGACTTTTATTAATTTTGCAATACACATTTATGGTAATTTTAACCACAATATCCATTTACCATGGACGCTTTGACCCGAATTATGGCGTAAAATGTTGTTGAAGTGATATTATGGCATAATTATCGGACACTTGAAATTTTCGGTTATCAGTGTTATTTTGTAAAAAAAATATGTTCAGCTCATTTATGTAACACTAGCTGTTACCCAGGACTTCGTCTGCGTGAAAATGAATGAAAAGTTGCGCACGTAGTAATGTGTTATTCCAGTTCCCAGGCTACCTCTTGCTTAAATTTCATCCAAATCCGTCCAACTGTTTCAAGAAATAACAAACATACACACACATACCCACCCACATACACCCACACAAAAACTTTCGCATTTATAATATTATAGTAGGATAACATAACATTGCGCCTGTATTCTTTGAAAGGTTAGGTAGAGGTGTATAATACACCCACATTTCGCCAGATATGTTTAATCCTCATGTAGTAGGGGGCGAGCCTATTGCCGTCAACAGGGCACAAATCCAGACTCTAGGCTGCTACTGAGAATATCTTAATGGAAAAACCCGTAAAACAATAACACTTCGCCCAACCCGGGTATCGAACCTAGGACGTCTCGATCAGCAGCCACGCTTGCGGTCACGACCGCCGAGGCAGTCTCGTTTATGTAACAGTATAATAGCAGATTTTTTTAAACCGACTATGACAGTGTTTTTAAAGACGTTGATTGTTAACGGAATAGTAGCAAATATTATTCAGCAAAACGCTCGTAGGTCCGAAGCGCAAAGCCTAATAATTTATAACCAGATCATGTGGCGGTCCAACAGTTTTGTGCTCCATAAATTAAAAAGAAAACATTGTGACTACAAACAAACGTCACGTTTTGCTACATTTGTAAAATAGTGAGTTTGAACGTGAAGTGCGCGGAGTTTACGATGCGACCGCCGCGACAGATCAGGCCGCCCGTAAATTACGCCGGTTTCGGAACGACGGACGTGCCCTGCGCCGTGTGAATAATTGTGTGTACTCGTACCTGCGTGCCACTGCACCCCTGGCTTATTCAGACTGTAAGCCCGTTAATATCTAAAGAATGCCTAACAATGGATTCTTTCATAATTGTTCTCGGAAACAATGTATAAGCATACACATTGTTCAATTAAAGTGAAACATGTTTTCAATATAGACTCTAAAACTACTAAGTTGTACCTATACAGAAACTACAATAATTGATGATATCAGTTCGACTCTTAATAAAGTCATTATTGATATTTCATCAACAAATAAATAGCCAGTGCAACTTTAAAACAGCTAAAGCATACACATTGTGCAATTAAAGTGAAACATGATTTTTATAAAGAATCTAAAACTACTAAATAGTACTGCAAAAACAAAATTTTATTTATGATAGCAATTCGACTCTTTATAAAGTCATTATTGATATTTCATCAACAAAATAAATACCCACTGCAACTTGAAAATAGCTTTAAAAGTTTTGAAGTCTTACCAAAATTCAGAGTGGAGCACTAAAATATTCTTGTATTTACATCTGCATTGTACTTACAACGTAAACCGTTTGAGCAAACTCTGTTAGCCAGATCTGCGTGGAAGTTTGTGGTAATAGGGCAACTCTTTCCTCCGTGATTTCGTCCGCGCACAGTTTTTGAACTCACTTTGGTAAAGCAGTTTGGAAATTACTCTCGTAACTTTCATTTATACTGCTAAGAATAGGTACGGACTTCAAATCGTGTAATGAGACTTTACTAAATTAATGAAATGTAACGATTATCTCGGCTTAGTCCGTATTTGAATTGTCTACCGAGGCAGATTTATTAAATTAATTCGGTTCCCGGCCACTAATTGTCTTTTGTATCAATTCAATTGGAGGATTAAATTTGAATATTATTGTAAAATAGTTCTAAGGGTATATCAACAGCTGTTTTGCACAGATATGAAACGTGGATAATAATAATTATGTCGATTACATATTCATAAAGTATGCATAATAACAATGAGCGTTGATAAAAGAGAACCCATTAGCGGAATGTAAATAGATAATATAGGTTCTTTCATAGCAAAATGTTGAACTAATGAACAATATCGACCGGTGTTCAGCAGTAACTCCAATTGCTATAGTAGTTAGAGGGGTTAGACTAGTCGTTAAATTCACGCAAGTGCTTTGTTTCACGGAGAAAACTAAGTCTGACTTAGGGTTGTTTCTAGGTACTTGACTTGGAGGCCTCAAATTTCCTAGTAAACTTGAGACCTACTTGAAAATGCCGCAGTGCAGTGCCTTTATCAAGTTTAAGCATGTGAACAGTTTAAGAGATTAATATTTTATTACACACATCTATAAAAACTGTATTTCTTTGATGTTCTGAACATTAAAAATATGCAAATGTCTTAGCGTTACGTTTCAGAAGATAGATTTATTGTCTACAACAAAACGAACTTAAATATAATATTTGATACATGTCAGGAAAATGTATACGAACACTTTTTGATGATGACAATGATGCCTGAAGATGGTAAGCGATTACCGTTGCCTATGAAACGCTTTTAACACCAGGAGTATTTCATGTACTTTGCTGACCGATTATTAGTAGTTAGTAGCTCTAATATTAATGTCTAACATACAAATTAATTAATTATATCTGTTAAGTTCGTAATAACTGCTACACATCTGATGTCCAAGATTGCTTCCATGTAACTTGCCTTTCAGAAGTTGCGTGACAAACTGACCGCTAGTTGGTTCTCTTATATATTTATATGTTTATGTACACAGGACTCGGGCGTAGTGCCCAGTTTGTTTTAAACATTGACTTAGATTTATAACTGCAGCTATGTCGTTTTGAATGACTGTATGTATGTAGTTGGTATGTAGGTTCAAGTCTAATTTTTTATACAACTTTTATTATTTATTAATACTTTAACGGAGTGTTTTATTTTTAATAGTTCTTTAGTAATAACTTATAGGTACTGGTCTACTGGATGACAGGTTAAACGAACGACATATTGGAGGAGGGTTCCCATTCAGTATTTGTTCCTGAGAAAAGGATCTTGATAGACAGACAGGCACAAAATCCTAAAAACATTATATATTTTCATAATTTGCAGGTTCATTTACGAGATACTGACATAATTTCAACTTCTGAAGTAGTAAAAACCATACACCTCTTTAACCATAACATTGAAATCTTTTTTATAATCTTTCGGTCTTCATCAAAGTCGTCGCCCGCAATTATCTTAGTTTTAATTAGTAAGAAAGCAATCAAAATGTTCCACCTCCCCTACTAAATGAACTTCATTGTCGTTATGAAGGGCACTTAAGTTCTTTTATTGCTTCAGATTGTGTTATTAACGGATTTGGTCATTTGAAAAGTACTTGGGACTTTAATGTTATCAACGGATTAGAATTTCTTTAATTATTATCAATCTTGGGATTGGTCTTACTTATTTAGTCACTTTAATGGAACTTTGTAAATTCTACAGTATTTTAATTTATCTATTAAGATTTCCAGAAATTGGAAATAGCTAAAATGAATTTCTTGTGAAAAGACTCGGTCGAATTTCACCTCTGCATCGGGCAAGGATATAAATCTGAGCTGTCTGTAGTTCCCGATACGACTTTCTACAATTCTAGCCGAACCTCGTATGACCTTTGCCATGTATTTAATATTGGATGGTATTTCCGGGTTATTATAATATATTACTTATGTATAGGTACTTCCAGATCCGATGAGCTCAGTACCTAATAGTGAAGATGTCTAAACAAAATAAGTTAATTGGTATTAGGTACTCGTAAGTATATAATTTTCTTTACCATTTTAAGGACAGATTTAACTCGATGTTTGTACCGTGATATCTTTAGATTAAATAGAAGAAAACCTTTTCAAGAAAAAAACTGTCTAGTTTTAAAAATATCTGTCAGGAAAATACTAAAGCAATCTTCGATCGTGAGTTTCTTAAAACAAAGTTTGATTTGATGCCAGTGACTATGGCGTAATGGACCGTGACTGTACGACTATTAGTGGAACGTACTTAAAATCGAGAAACAAACTTAATAAGATTCTCTGCAAGTTACAGAGTTATTTTCCTATATGATACAGACTATCTAATATGTATGTTTTAAAAATCTGAATAGAAAAAATGTCTATATACTGTTTTCTTAACCAATGGCTGGGGGTCTTATTATCATTACCTATTCTTTCTTTTTATGTTGCAGTCGTCCTTTACTTCATCACAATGAGATAGTCATAGCATTCCTAGACATTCCTAGGCGTCATCATACGTCCCCATTATTTTTCTTCGACGTTGTATAATAAACCTTATTCAAAATATTTCTAGCTTACATGGATTAATTGTTCTTTATCTTGCTGTTGGTAATACGAGTCTAAACAAGTTACTATTGAATTTTGTTCACTGTTTTAGTCACTACAATCGATCAAGTTACGCTTGATACAATTCTTCCATTATTTATTGCAATGTATTTTCAGCTACGCCTTAGTTCTACTAGGTGCTTTAATAAATTGCTTTGTGTCTGGTAATACGTAGTTACATACAGTCAGTTGGGTAACTTTTTTGGAAGTTGGAACACTTTTTCCAGATTTTTACGGATATTATCAAAAAGAAGTAGGTATTAGTCAATAACTTTTATGCTCAAAATTAAAGATAATTTAATTAAAATGACGAATTTATCCTTTTGTGTGGAGAAAATCGCGCTTGAGTGGCCGTTAAAAGTTTGAGAAAAAAAAAATAAGAATCTTCAAACAAGTTTTATTCAAAGTTAGGTTAGGTAGGTACACAGAAATTCAAAGTAACCCGACTTGACTGTAGTACAAACATGAAAATACTCGGAAATAAGTTACTGATTTTGGTCCGCAACATACGTTTTGGTTAAAATACTTATCAATTCGTAAACTCTCCTCTGCCCCTCTCTTTTCTTTTTTTAATGAAGTATATCGGGATTTTTCGCGCACAAACATATGTAGAATTCGTGAAAGTTTAAAAACTTCAAGTAAAATAGTTTACAATGTAATACTTGCAACGTGTAAGTCGCTTACGGTTCGTTAGGCATGGTTTTACTCTGAGGACCAATTGCTCAACGCGGAGCACTGCAGCGTAACGATACTTTGTAATGCTCTCAAGATAAAACGGACATCCGTAGGTAGCCGAACCAGTTGGAAGTCAGGATAAGTCCATGTTTCACATTTGAACACTGGGCTATGCATTCTTGACTGATAATACACTGAGATTATGTGCCCCGGATAAGGTGTGGACGCGTCACCGTCATGATAAGTCCGCACACAGAACGTGAGATACAGAAAACATGTTTCAAGTGTTGAGAAAAATGTTGGTTCCATTCCTGATACCTACTTTATGTCCGATATTTTTTAATTTTGTGCCCACACTTTGTGATGATATCTTGTGTCGACGCAATTAAAAATTGTTTTATTACTGTATTAGAAATTATTTTTTTATGCGTACGCGAATGACATCGCATGCTTAGGTACATTGTGCAGGAGAGTACCTCTTTTATTTCTTTTATATTAGTGTTTGCTGTTTAATAAAATATTTGAAAAAGTGATTTTTAAGAACAGATCCTGATAATTTCAAATATTTAATTCTTTAGTTTCAAGGCTTCGTCTAGAGGACAATTGAATCACATTTGTCTCGGTCCCCTTTAAATCCTAGACTTAGAGAAAATATTTGAACAAAACTTTGGTTTATAATAATAATCTCAAAATAAATTAGATTTGGAAGTTAAATAAAGTTACGCATTGATTTACATAGCGGCACGTCTATTGTCACAAGGGTTGGCAGAGATTAAATGTTGGCGAACCACAGATGCCAGTCACACGCTCATCGGTGCCGGTGGAAGGAACTTCAATTCTATAATTTAATTTATACCAATTTTTGTAATTATTAAACAAAAACTAAGGGCCGTACCACAAAAAAGATAAACACGTGTTCCACACGAATGCTACCAAAAATAATACGCACTTGTTTTAGCACTAACTTGTCTAAAACAAGTGAGTGTTATTTTTGGTAGCATTCGTGTTGAACGCGTGTTTATCTTTTTTGTGGTACGGCCCTAAGCGTTTTCATACTACATGATGTGGCTAGTGTTACCTGAGCTTTTACTTATAATTATTAATGATACAGGACATAATGTCCTATATTAGAATTATTCCCATAGTGTACCCAGTAGTAGACATTTTATATTTATAATTACTTACTGCAAGGAAAATGGTACCTAGCTTAATCTAAGTCATCAAGGCCAAGACACTTGGTAATAGGTACACTACTAGTGACTACTACCATAATATATGTCGCATACTTGTTCACCTTGTCGCAGTAAAAACTCTAAACCATTCAATGATATTTTTAACCAAGATGAAGTTTTTCATTAACCTGGAGCATCAGCTAAAACCATTATTGACCTAAATTTTGGTGTAAATCCAGCCGCCAGGTCACCACGGAGCTCTCTCGCTAGTCGTTGCACCTATTTTCAAAAGCTTGCCGAATTTACCACTATCACGTTATTGTTATTCGTTCACATTAACTTATACGTTCCATTTCTGCATAAGATGTGCACCGGTGGCGAAAGGTGAGGGAAAGCTACTACAATAAATAAAATTATAAATAATTTCCATTTTACTTATGTCATACATACCTATTTACCACTGTATTTACGAACCTACATGTATGTAAATACAGTGAATAAACGACATAAGTAAATAAGTAAACATAAGTGTATCTACGACATAAGTAAATCCTACTAATATTATAAACGTGAAAGTTTGTGAGGATGTAAAGATGTATGGATAGATGTATGGATGGATGTATGGATGTTTGTTACTCTTTCACGCAAAAACTACAGAATGGATTTTGATGAAACTTTACAGTAATATAGCTTATACATCAGAATAACACATATGCTACTTTTTATGCCAAAAACGCGGGCGAATTAGTAGTTAATTATAATTTTGTTATTATTTGGGCTCTTTCTTTTTAGACGTTAGGTGTCAGACTGCTGCCGTGCGGTAGTTGTGCGACGCCCGCAAGGCTGCCGCACGACAGTCGAACAGCGCTCTCGACGCATCATCTGTATGAAAAAATAACCGACGTGCGTCAGTACGGCACCCGCACGGCTGCCGTACGACTACCGCATGACAGCAGTCCGACACCAAACCTCTAAATTGAAAGAGCCCTTTTATTGTATCAGCTTCGCCTTAGCCTTCGCCACTGATGTGCACGTAGGCCACGCATGTTTCAGTAACATTATGGAACCATGCATCTGTGCGTAGCGTGTTCGTGCGTGTTGTTGGTGATCCCACCTACATTTACTCATGCAGAGTGAAGCTAAGTGAATGTGTGCAACGTGAACAGTGTATAGCGGCTTTATGTAAAGAACCATGTCCTTCTTTTGTTTGCTTTTCTCAGTAAAAAGTAGTTAATACCAGTTAAGAGTATACACTGTAACATTAACACTGGAAATTGCCGTAATAACTCCAAGAATATTTAAGAGAACATTAAAAACACATTAACCACGTGTAATATCTAGCCGAAATGTTCATTCCCTCTTCGACTGATGACGTCACCATATGAATACTTATTGTTTCATAGCGCATTCGAGAAGACGGCACAATTTTATACTCTGAGACAGGACTCGATTTAATTTAATTTTCCTGTACACATTTCCGCCGAGCACCGTCATCATAATAAAATGGCTGCCTTTTATATAAAACTTCACATTTCAACTCTTAAATTTTAATGCAAACCCTAAAGTTTAGATTTTATTGCTATAACGAGGGAAATTAATATATTTACTCTGTCATGATAGGCACACAAGCGGTGTTGGTTGCGCTTCCCTAGCTGGCGTCAGGTGGGCCTAAACAAAATGTAAATAGGCCTGATTATTCGCGCTCAACATTTTGTATTCGTTAAACTCAGCGGAATAAAGGCTAAGTACGTTTTACGCTTAATTTCAGTTCTTTGTGAACGGTATATAGCTGACAGGTTAGTTATGAGACATGAAATAGGTTTAAAATAGCAAACGAAATCTGTTTTTGTGTTCTAATAATTAACATAATTATGAGGAACAATATATACCATGACGTGTTCAAAAAGGCTCACAATTGGTACGCAAGTAAGCCGGTTAATGATTCATGGTCAACGTTTTATGTTATGAGGTCTCATGTAATAGCCGACCAGCCTGTTGCCTTTAACCGGGCACAAATTCAAATCCTGGGCTACTACTGAGAATGGCCCATGGAGAAAACCCAATGGCACTTTGCCCGATCAGGAGATGGATTCTAAAACCGAACATTCAGCAGTGAAGCATGCGACCACTAGACCAACGAAGCAGTCATTTGTTTATTAATTACCACTATAAAATATAGTTCTGTAGATGTGCTAGCTTCAATCCTTTCCCACGATGAACTCTCAATTAAGTAATTTGAAGGACAATAAATAACTAAACAATAACAAAGTTAGGTATGACAAGCGTAAAAAAGAGTGTAGTGTGGTTATACAGACTTTTCAACTAGAACTTCATAAATCTTGAAGAAAAAGTCACGTCACGTCAAGTCAAAGTCAAAGAGTGTAGAGTGGTTATACAGACTTTTCAACTAGAACTTCATAAATCTTGAAGAAAAAGTCACGTCACGTCAAGTCAAAGTCAAAGAGTGTAGAGTGGTTATACAGGCTTTTCAACTAGAACTTCATAAATCTTGAAGAAAAAGTCACTAATAGATAAAAGACCAAATAAAAATATAATAATAAGGCTATAATAAGATCTTCGTTACACAGAGTCTAGTTCTAATTAAAGAGACTAGATCTATATTAAAATGATTAAAACATATTCGCATCTCATAAAATAAAATCAGACAATTATGCTCAAATTTTATAGACCGTAACAAAGGTTTAAAACCTTTCTTTCATAAATTATCAGCTGGATTGTATTGTATACTTTTCTTTATAATTTAATAAGCAAAATTATGGGCATAAAATAATAGATTGTTCTAAATATAATTAACATATTAATATAATAATATAGAAAGACTGAAGCGAAATAATATAGTTTTGTTCAGGAATGTTATTCTTAAATGTGAGGCGTAAAGACTCGAGTTAGATTCTCGTGAATTAACATTCGTATATAAGCGTGAAAGCATCTACTGCTTAATAAAGACATTCTAATAGACAAGTTTCGTATTTTAATGTCTAGACAGCTTCGATATTGAATGGTCTGAGTCTTGCTTGGTTACCATGCTTGGGAAATTGATTGGTAATCGCAGTACCAATGTTGTTAATTTTGGAATAACATAACATTGTTGTTATAAGGGCCGAATTTTCAATAGCCCCATTTCTAGGAATAAAATAAATCGATCTCATAAAACAAAAGGTGTTAGAGGGAAACCAATATACCTAGTTTATTCATAAGAGTAAATTTTATCTGGTGATCGAAAAATAGGCCCTAAGAAATATTGTTATTTAAACGTTTCCTACGAAGTTGCAAGCGAAGTTGAAGCATGTAGGTACCTAGTACTAATTTTGAGCCACTTTTTTATAATGCTAAGTAAGTATTGACATAGTATTGACTCATAGCCTAATTTTGTACTCCACTATCCTGCAGCTAGCCAATACAAAAAATTTTATGTTACATATTATCAATCTTGCAGTTTACCTACGAATGTTTTATTGACCGAATTTAAGAGAATGGAATAAACTGGTACATGCAATACTGACAAATAGCTCTCATAAAAATAAAATATTATTTTATGAGCTCCTCCGAAGTATTTCTTGTATCGGTGCCCCAGCTTTTATTTGTGTTGTGTCGGTGGCTTACGGGTCGAATGCAGGTGAGGTTTAGCGCGATGAAACATCGGTTGAACCGGTGGATGCACCTGTAATTGGCAGCTTCCGCGTCCGCACCGCCATGCCGGCGCCCGCATCCTGCGACTTATCAGCAAATAGCTTCGCCACCTTTATTAAATAAAATTCTAAAAGTCTCGGCAATTATTTTAAAATCACGTCCTCTAATCTCTGATCAAGTTCCTTAGATATAGGCTGTCAAGATATACGCTACGTATGTTGATACATTGTACAATAATGCATGACCTGTCGTAATCGTTACTGAATGTGACAATAGCATATTTTATAAACTCATATAAATAACTGCGAATGTCGTGGGTATATAGACGTCATATTTTACCATGTAGGTCCCATGGTAAAGTGCGTCATTTTAGTTTAGACTATCTCTGTATGGCTGCTTACTTTTACATCAGACCATAAATACTTCAGATTCTTGATCAAGTTGGATAAAAATATAATTAAATCATATTTGTGCGAAGTAATATTTGAGCGAATCGTAATATAAAACATTATGCCCGTTTTCACCAACACTAGGAGACATCTAAGTGAAATGTTTAAATATTAAAAGAATTTACAAAGCGCTAAAAAACATTGATAGCCCATAGTCGTCGCCTAGTAGTTGGTGACATGTTTTTTTGCGCTAGGGAATTCCTTTTAATATTTAAATATTTCACTTAGGTGTCTCCTAGTGTTGGTGAAAGCGAGCATAAGGCGCTTGCTTTTGCTTAGTTCGTGGATGGTTAAAAATCAAGTTCCTACCGTGCTTTGAAGATCATAATACTTATCATCGGTTCCTGCCCAGCTGTTGTAAAAGATCCATGCAACTTACAGAAACCCGGAAAGGCAACTGGTTTAAACCGGTTCGATCCCGATATGCTACGGTATCAAACCCTAGGACAATTTGGATTGCTCAGTGATTAAGTTAGGGAGGCTAGGTGACCTGCAGTCGGGTAAGTCAGGAATGCGACACCAATATAGTTGGGTAAAGTAAACAATGCAGCGCCGATATTATGCCCATTCCCAAAATAATAGCATCGTGGGATTATCCCACGATCGATTGGCATCAGCATCTGGTTATCACATTGTCACCATATCAATACCATAAAAAGCAATGGCATGTCTAATTTATTGTCCTCAGCTATATAACATTAGCGTTGTGATAATTATTAAGACGTCCTTGTTTTACTGCTAAAGTCAACCAATGTCAACACAAAAACAGTTTCCAAGGCCGGAATTATGACTGAAGCACGTGCTGTCGATGGCCAAATGCTATAGCCGACAAATGTGTTAGATAAGCAGTATAAGTCGATGATAAGTCGTTTCAGTATTTAAATTAAAACCACTTAACAAGGATATTTCAGAGCAAGCTCTTCAAAGGGCACAAATTATACACTTTCGACAGCTAACTACTACGCAAGCTTTTTCACTGTTATATACTAAGTTAATATTCATTAGGGTAGGTACTCCATCCCCTTACTACGTCTGTCCTCATACATAAACTCAGTCACTCAATAGGGCATAGAGAGCAATGTTCAAAGTTCCCTTAAGCAATAAAATACGAAAAGGGAAAAATTGGTAAAAGAACCAAAGTTTTCGTCATAGCTCAAAGAATTAGTGAGGCCACATTGCTTGTAGAACCGATAACAGCTGGGGAAGAAAATTTCTGCATGCCGACCACAACCGAGGAAATATTACGTACTTCTAGAACAAGAACAGAAGGGGAGGGGCTTAATGTGGGGAATTTTGATTGATTTAAGAAAATATAGGTAATAAAACGTGCGGTAAAAATTGGAGTAGTGTTGAATGATAACCTACGTATTACAATGTTGTCGTTTTTGAATAAACAATACTAGATGTTAATTATTATAAATTTTAATTTTCCGGAATCGCAATATCCTACTTAATCTTTTGGTTTTATCTTCCGCACCATACAAATTGCGCAAGTTTAATCATACACAAATACCTATACCATTTTAAATTGCCGATTTATTTTCAATATTCATTACATCTGCACTACCCAAGAAATAAAAATGGCATGAGAATATCAATTCGTCTCGAATCGCAATCAGCAGATTGTGAAAACTTACAACATATTTCAAAACCGAAGCGAGGATACTATTTTCAAAATCAATAACTATTCATACGGCCCGCTCGGTACCTATACAAACATTATTCGAGAGCTGAACTCTTTGATAAATAAGAATATTCTTCAAGCCGACGTCGCGATGTCTTTACGTACCGCAAGAAAATCCGTGGGAACAAATCATGGAGCGACCGCGGTTCTATTATACAACCCTTGCTGTTTACTTTAAAAAACTTAGGAAGGGTCTAATCGAAATTATCTTATAAGAAGCTTATGCCATTATATCCTGTTGAAATAAACCGGATGTTTGAAAGTTCCTTTCCTATGTGCCTTTATTTTCCGCAGTTATCTGTAAATACCTGATCAATTACTTAGTTTTTATGTGCCGATTAAAGTAGGTTTAGTTCTACATGCATTTCATTTAAGAACTTTGCCTATCAGTAAACGTTACCTTACTATTATAATTTACCACTGATATTGTCAATTATTGTCATGATATTTGTATTGATTTTTCAACATGTTATAGCCAGCTAATTGTTACGTCCATCCCTACTACTAATATTGTAAATGCAAAAGTGTGTTTGTTGGTTTGTCGTTCAATATATAAAAGCTAAAAAATATAAAAGCTAGTTAAATATATAAAAGATTTAAAACCAACTGATACGAGTGGAAGACGGACCTGCGACCATTTTAAACCATTTATTTAGCCACACACATAACACTATACAAACTAAATAAGATAACACATTACACAATATACACAACATATATGTGGCAAGGGATCTAGCTCAGCTCTAGCTCAACCTCTGCCATACCGTGGAATCGATGTAACCACTGACCTATGTCACCATAGCTTAGAGATTATCATGATTGCTTTATTTTAGAGAACATTAATATGCAAAGTCACAAAATATTCGTGGTTTGGAGACTTTTTTCCACGCTTTCGACGAGCAATGGAAATGCCTAGATTGTAAATATATTAATATTATAAATCTGAAGAGTTTTTTTGTTTGTTTGAACGCGCTAATCTCTGGAACTACAAGTCGGATTCGAAAAAAACTTTTTGTTTATGATAGGCAGATTCATGAGGAATAGTATAGGCTATTTAACATCACGCTACGACCCTTAGGAGCCGAGTAACGGGGGTGAAACCGCTGGGAATAGCTAATCAGGTTATATTACAATACCTCTTATTGATAAAACTATAGTAGTCATATCACACATGTATAAACTCGTACATATTGTACATACAATGATACCTCTGCGTTTCCATTCCAGAAATGAATAGCAAACTTGATAGACATTTGCTGTGGTTTCACTAAAGGCTTTTCAGCGAGATGAGTTGAAAAATGTAAACAAGTTGTCTTTCAGTGGGTTTGAAGCGAGCGTGAACCAATGCGAGAGTATGTCCACTCAAACTGAACGGCGGCGGCGTTTGATGTTTCAAAATAGGCGAGCGCGGGTCATGATGTATCTAAAAATTTTTGGAAAAAGGCTTACAGGAGATACTATCAATTTATTTATCAGAATAGATTTTTTGAAGTGATTCAAATCAGGTATCTGATCTAGCAATGCGGGCAATGTATCGGGTCACAAAAATCTTAATATCTCTGAAACTATAAATTTAACAAAAACTGTTTTATAGCCTCACTAAAAGTGAACTTCTTTTTACTACACTAAAATTGATTTTATTAATAAATAAATAATTAATTAGACTTTACACAATAAAACATTTGTTGTGACCCGGATTTATTGCTTGAGAGTGTAGACTGTAGAGGATCAACATCCATCGCAGTGGGTCGGGCAAAGCTTAGAACAGCTTATTTCCTCAAACAAGTCAGCTTTAGGTATTTTCGGAGCACTTTGCTATAGCACAAAGAACCCGTTACTAACATCTAGATCCCATTCATGGATTGTGAAATGCTTTATAGACCTTTGTTCCATAATAGGACCATATGTGTGTATCAAACGACCGATCATCGTTTGTAGTTTCATAAAACTCATAGACTTGTTCTAGATTCTTCACAGAATTGTTCTATTCAAATATTTCATGTATTTGGTCTTGCAAACAACTGGACTCGCTGGCTTTTATTCCGTTCCATAGGCGATATTTGTATCATTCAAACATACCGCCATTTTGTATAACAGGGTTCGCGGAATGGCCTCCAGGTGTTTACTTTAGGCTCTTAATGAACCACTGGGTTCTGTGTTGGATTCACACTGTGATTCGGTGTTCCATAAAAAAAGCTTTTGTCAATAACCAAAACGATTCATGTGATAACGTAAACGGTTGCCTACAGCTTGTGTGCGTGAGCTAGTACAAAAATATTAAAATTGGACATACCGAAGTATCGTATATTTTTATCCGTTACCAAAAACACAAAATTCTAACTGTTTACGGCATTTAAATAATTTTGAGAAAATCATTATACTGTAGGAATTTTGTTACAAAAGAGCGAAAAGAAAAGTATTTATAGTCAATGGTAGGCCACAGAAAGCCGTCAATGAAGATCTGATTAGCCGCGAGCTCTCCGTCGGTAACGTGGGAAGCATTTGTAACCAAAGAGTTCATGCATGTTAAATATGCTAAGGAGGTCTACTATCACCAAGATAAACGATTCTCCGTCTTTCTTTTTCCTGAAGGGAAAGTAAATTCAGTATGTGCACAAAAAAAGCTCAACTCTACGTTATGTTTGACCCAAAAAAAAGTATATTTACTGTATTTTATTAACAAAATATAAGTTACGTATGATCGTATGTGCAGCCTTCCTTAGGTTAAGTAAACCCATAAGATTCGTCTCGTTGTAACAAGTTTGTTTCTCAGCTACATAGCGATAGCAATTATTCGTTGGCAAACCCCCTCTTTCAATCTTATAGAGACCTGTAGATTTCAAAGCGGGCTGCCCTCGGCCTGTCTTTCAAAGTTTACTACTCCTTTCATATCTCCGCTTCAATTTCGCAGCGCAATTTATATGCACTTTGTAGCGGTGGCCGTTCAAAAGCACCTCACCGCACCGTTTATTCGTGGAGAGTGCTACTGTTAAACGCCGTTTTTTCTGCTGAAGAAGAGTCGTTGATGACGGCGTTCATAGTTAATGAGCAGCTAGTATCCGGCGGGTGTTACCACGCAAATTGCCCGCTCTTTACAAGCTAGCCGTTTGCCAACTCGACGGGAGCCCGTCTAGCGTGAAAGACGTTTCCGACCGTGCATTATTGTTTACCGCCGGAATGACTTCCTTTTGCTGGGGCAACTAACGAACACAGAGATTGCAAGTTGTTGCAACTGCACAAACATATCTCTTTTTTGCGTGACGCGAACAAAATATAGCCATCAATGCGGAGCTCTCGACGTTAATAGCCCGTTTTGTGTGGCCAAATAGCTTCAGGCTTTGATACGTGACATGCTATTTTTTATCATTCGTTAGAACGCATGGTCGGCAGTATATACTACACTCTTTTAACATTAAAGAGAGGTAGGGCAGAGAAGTACCTCCACCTCAAAGAATACCACAGCCAAGAAACGCTACTTTTCGGTAGTATTGTGTTCCTGTGATGAGTAAGGTCGCCAAAGCTCCTGAGGGTGCGCTGTGTTGACAGCAGGGACCTGCTTGTCCTCTAATCCAGTGTTCCGCAAAGCGTGTGCCGCGGCACACTGGTGGGCCGTGGTCATTAGTTGGTGTGCCGCGGAAATCTCCTAAAGTTAAATTCACCGTGCGCTTTTGTTTTGTCGCTTTTTGATGAAGTTGTATTATGGATGTAAAAAAATATTTTTCATTGATGGTGTACCTCCAAAATTTTCTGATTTCCTAGGTGTACCTTGAACACAAAAAGTTTGCGGAACACTGCTCTAATCCTCACTTTAAAGGGTCGGCAACGCGCATCTGATACCTACGTAAACCTTGTAAACGTTTCATAGGCTACGGTACCAGTTTACCCCCTCACACCATAATCGAATAAAAAAAACACCAACTTGCTGTTCTTTGTAATAATTATTAAATATTTTAATTTCGTTCATAAATTTTGTTCGTAGTGTCTCAGAATAACTAAAAATAAAAATCTATTGAATTTGAGCCAATGCCAACTCGGTTGAACTAACATGGATGACAATCTTTTTGTAACAAGGACGTTGTTATCTATTTAAACACTTCAGAAATAACATAATTATGTATATTGGATATTAGTTAGTGAATTAAACACACAAAACTTTTGTATGGTAAGAAACGAGTACTTACCTATCAATAACACTAATGTGTTTTTAAACAATGTATGTATATTAATTTCATGGGCTTGTCGCACAAAGGTTCGTACGGTGATGAATGGTCTTAAGTTAATTCATTATGTAACATAATTGCCTTTAAGGCTATAACGCAGACCCGTTAAGTGGCAGCCCCGTTTTAATTCACTTTCCGGCTAGTTGGCGTTCTAGTGGCTAGAAAAATATCCACATACGCATTTATGATATTTTCGCGGCAACTGATAAATAATATAGAATTCATTGTAAGATACCAAAACTATCGATGATACTTAAATTAAAAAAATAATAATTTGTATCAATCAAAAGTGTTTATAGGTACCTACACTGGAAAAGAATTGGTTCAATGTTTACATTTATTTTTTATTTTCATTACAATGATAATTAAGTTCATGACTTAAGTTTTATTGTATAAATAAATAGATATACATATAAGTAACGTAAATGTTTTTAAACAGTCGTAGCTATTCTTACCTAATATTTGCTAAAAGGTTAGTTATCTAATATTAAATACAAAGTAAAACGTAACATTTATTTTAAACGTTTGCCATTCAAATCTTTTAATGGATTTTAAAAGTATTTAATGGTGTAAAACCCATTTGACGAGGATTATATATCTCTTGTCACGATTTGTGATATAAAACGCCACAAGTCATATAAAATAATAAACATAACAGAAGATAAAGAACCTTTTCCATTTACTTACACAATTAACATGTTTACCGTTGAAGTAATTATTTAGATTAAATTATCAATTGCCATAGGAAGGCAATAACTAAATATTTTTTTAGGAATAAATAAATTGCAAAAATAAAATATTATAAAAAGCTAATAGATTTATTGTTCAGTTACGAAAACATAGTTATCGATGACGTTGAAGCCTGAAGGCATCGTCATACGTACCTACACACGTTTCTTGTTGAATCATTGTTACCAGCTTATTTTCAAACTACGGCGATTGTGTGCCCACATACTTGTAGCAACGACATATTTCGACGTCCAGTGATTAATGTATTTTCTATTATGGCAATTGAACGCAGTGCGCATGCGACGAATTGTATTATTAGAGGGACGCTAAACGAGATCACACGGGTTCGTCGGTTGCCTTCCGACTCACGAGTTAAGTTTTCAGTGTGCTTTCGATACAAACTATGTGCTATTTACGCTGAAGCGCTTTCGACTTATTCGATGTGTCTTTAAAAATATTACGTGAATGTTATTGTTTGTTGAGTTGTGTTCAGGGTCACGGAAAGATGACCGCCAATAACTGTGAATTTGGTAAGTTATTTTTTTTTATTTCTAATTCTGTTAGACTATAATACCGACGAATCCAAGAAAAAGTTGTGTGACTTTAAAACTAAGTTTTCATATTCTTGATAATTTGTGAAAACATTTTTTTTTCCAAAATAAACAGGACAGATGAAAACTGATATAGCTATAATATTATACGTATAATCATAATTACATATTGTTCTCCGCTACTGTCGCTCCTAGTTATTATACTGCGTCCAATTCAGACCAATGTTTTTGTTTTAATAGATAACAATGGCCAGTAGATCCTCTCTACGAACGGCACTTTAATTATAATAATTGAATTCAGCTTCATACTGATTAAAACTGGCTGTTTTCAGTGATTGTTTGGGATTATGCCTGAAAAAATACGAACAAATCGCGCGCATCGAACATTTTTTACATTATTTGCAATTTTTTTATAGATAGGTCCGTTTATTAAAGTTTATAATTATTTGCACTGAAACTTTTAGGCAAACCCTACAAACTACTTAGGTAAAACAAAAAGGGCCGTACCACAAAAAAGATAAACACGTGTTCAACACGAATGCTACCAAAAATGATACGCACTTGTTTTAGCACTAACTTGTCTAAGTCAAATGTGTATTATTTTTGGTAGCATTCGCGTTTAACACGTGTTTATCTTTTTTGTGGTAAGGGTGAAAGTGTTTTCTTTACAACAGTTGATAAGCAGCTAATACTCAAACTCTTGCTATAGTTTAACCCGTTTTGCATTAAATGTCAATGGATTATACATAATGTGTTATTTTAAAATGCAAAATGTGCATTTTCATATTTTCCCTTGGTAATTTTTTTGGGTTATTGTTTTCGTTACGCCAAATTATATCAATAAAATTAATAAAACAATACCTATGCATTACCAGTGTTTCGTAAGAACATTGATAAAAAATAAATGCTATAGATGCAGATTAAGCAAATGCGGTCAAAACCTTGTAACACTTTTAAATACCTAACTTAAATTAATTGTACCTATTTACCTTACTAATGGTTAATTTGTATTTCATCTAAAAAGGATATAATTGTTATCATAAAAACATCGTACCACCTCTTTAAAATATTTTAAATCATTTTTGCACTATAAAAATATGGGACTCAATTTTAACGGAAGCACCAAAAAGATTGTTAGATTCAAAAAGATATGATCATAGTCATACTGCTGAGAACTGCGCGTTCCCGCCTCCAAGACGCGACACACTGGTCTTGTGCCAACTTTATCCTGATCCTTAAAGAATTCAATTCACCATATATAGCGACATATTTTGTCATGAAAGTCTCATGTATTATTTTTATTTTAGTCTTATGACATAAATGCAGTACATGGCCTGAACTCCCGCGTTTTTCATGCTATTTCAGGCTATTTTCGCTATTTCATAATTGTTTTGCTCGAGTTAAACCACGGAGGTGTTTGAGATACAACACGTGTTCCTTGATCGCCAATAGAGTAACATGACGTGTTAATATGTGGTCCCAATCTGATTAGGAGAGCTTATAATAGAGAGTTCATTCAGTATAGCTCGAAGCCGGGGCTATAAATAGGCTTGCCACCCACACTCTATTATAGAGTATTGTACTATAATTCTCGTACTTTTAATCTACGACAGTAATAAAGATCGCTAAAATCTCTTTTTACCTGACACCATTCTCATTTGATTTTCATTCTACCAGCTAATTTGGAATAAAGATACATTTATTCACTAAAGTATATCTAGAAGCGATGAAAATATTATTATTATGTTTTTTTTTTATATTATTAAAAACAGAGTAACTTAATAGATTACCTACAAAGATTTATTATGTAATATACATAATAAATAAAAGTAGTATTTCTTATACATTGTACCTTATTTTAATTGTTCCAAAAAAGGTAGTAACCCTAGCTACAACTGAGGATAAAATAAATCCCACGCTTTATATATTTTAGTACTTAGCGCTAAGACGTGCGTTTTACAAATTCTAATGCGGTTTTATTTCTGAATTATTGATTCAATTAATTTAGTTGCCACCTCAGATCATAGAAATAAGGAGATATGCCATCATAGCAAATTAGTACCGAAACAACTGATGCCACTTTTAGTACATTTTTCGACACAATTACGCGCATAATTAAGCGCCTCCTTGTGAATAAAAAGATCTCCCACGCATTAAACATTCCGCACACCCTCAGTCTAATACTGTTAATCGTCACTCAACACTAGCACTAAACTAAAACACTGTATTTATAACATCGATCGTGTTCGGTTCGTCGCCAGCGCGTACGTTTTTAATATGAGCAATTTGCTCAAAATCAGACATTAAGCTCGATAGCGCCTTGGCACATCTCCCTTGTTTCTATGATCTGAGGTTGCCACGATACCTACATCTAAACAACTTAATTCTTGCTGTGTTAAAGTTATACCTAATCATTTTTTATATTTATTTAAATAAATTAATGAAAGAAGATGATCATAATATGAATCAATTGAATAAGCTATGATAAAGGGCCAGAATAAATAAAATGATTTACATAGACACAAAATGGTATTTAGACACTACCTACATTTTGATACGTGTACATTCCAACAACAACAGAGCAGACATTTAATAGTTTCATGTTCATTAATACAGGTAGGCTATTCTCTTTTATGCGCGCTCATATTAAAGTCAGTCATGATACATGATACTCATAATCATAAATGCCATTCCCGTTTTGAGTGTCATTTATTTAACAGCCTAAATCAGGGATTCCCAAAGTGTGCGATGCGGTGCCCTAGGGCACCGTGGTGAGTAGGGGCGCCGCGAAGCATTCCTGCTTACTCCCCAAACAAACTAAAAAGTTCAAATCGCGCGCCTTATTAACGTAATTTTATACATATTTTGACTAGGCGTCGTGACAAAATACTATAGGTGTTTGTAAGTGCGCCGTAAATTGAAAGAGTTTGGGAGCCCCTGGCCTAAATAATGATATACTCCAATAGGTACACGTTTCTTGCGACCTTTAGCATTAATTTTAAACTTTTCTCGTCGACACCTCGACAAAGTTAATAATATCATTTACAATGCTTTTAACTGGTCGCAGTTAACGACTTTTGTTCCACAAGATTTTGGATATAAATAAACAAAATTCATTTTGTACTCCGTTTGATCTGCAGGCATGCCTATAGGTTACGTAATCTGAGCCTATTATAATGGAGATATATTACTTATCTCAGCTGTAATTTAACACTACCGATTTACCGTGGTGTAGCTCTTATATTTATTTTTTTACTAATAGTACGACTCACTTATTATACATTTAAAATCAATTTTGAACATTTCATGCAGGTGGCTAGCGCGCGGAATATACAAGTATACATTATAGTTGTCACTCTAATTAGTCATTCACACCCTTACCACAAAAAAGATAGACAAGCGTTAAATGCGAATGCTACCAAAAATAAACTTGTTTTAGACAAGTTAGTGCTAAAACAAGTGCGTATTATTTTTGGTAGCATTCGCGTTTAACGCTTGTCTATCTTTTTTGTGGTATGGCCCTCAATGTTTTACATAGATAGGTAGGGTGTGCAATAGTAGGCAATGCAATCAAAGCAAAAGTTAAAAAAAACATCAACATCATTTCACATAAAGCGTTCACTTCACTATATAGCCGCGGCCGCACCGGTACGCGCGATGCGACGCGACGGCGATTTTCTGAGCAAATAAATTTCGCTTGTCGTTTTTGCAGTGCGGCCACCGACTATTATGTTTATATGAAGTTGTTTTCACGAAATCGCCGCCGTCATCTCGACGCGCGTACCCGTGCGGCCGCGGCTTAACATTTATTTTTTGTCTTACCATTGGAAAAGTCTTATCATTTTCTAAAGGTTTTCATGTAAGAGGAAACTGCCAATAACTTGTTTGATAAATAAGAAACTCCACATTACTTAAAAAAATGTACCTGTATGTAAAATATAAATATTGATGAGGTCCAAACAAGAACCCAATAACAAACACATTAGGTAAGTACCCTCCGTAGTCGGGTAAAAACAGGTCCTAATTGATTGTTTTGACTTTTTCTTTCATGTCTGAACGTAGGTTAGAAGCACAGTTAAAAACATTTTTTTAGGGTTCCATACCAAAATGGTCAAAAAAGAACCATTATGGTGTGACTTCGTCTGTCTGTCTGTCTATTCCAGCTGCTTATCTCAGCCCCTACCAATGTTATTGACTTGAAATTTGGAACATCTATAAAGAATGCTTACCGACATTTATTAAAAAATAATGAAAAATATACATATATACAGTTAAAACTAGAGATGCCACGAATAGTTATTTGGCCGAATACCGAATATTCGGCAAGGCTCTTGGCCGAAGCGCAGAATATTCGGCTGCCGAATATTCGGTAACACTTAGTACTTTCTACGGGAGTCAAGTCACAACTCGTCCGTCACTTACGAGTTTAAACTTGCATCGTTAAAGTAGTTCGTAGGCGCAGGTAGTTTTGTTTCATTTGTGATTCTGATGAAGTTAGTTTAGATTACATTTTTGTGATTAGATTAGGAATTTATTGGTTAAATAAACATCTTTAAAAATAATATTTTGCGTTCTTTTATTTCATAATTTGCTATTCGGTATTCGGCCGAATAGTTTGCAATATTCAACCGAATACCGAATAGCGAAAAAACGTGGCCGAATAGCCGAATATCGAATAGTTGCCGAATATTCGTGGCATCTCTAGTTAAAACATTTTACGACGACATCATTTAGTTTTAGAACAACATACCGGTTATAATAACCAAAATCATAGGTCCTAGTCCCAGCACTCCCAGCTGATTAGTACCTCAAAAATAATTATTATTTATTATTATAATCATTTATTTCAGACGTTTTTACATCCATATTGTTGTTAGTAACACAAAAATACTTAAAAACTAATGTTAGTAGGTAACACCAAATACACAGAAACACTTTATCGGACAATCCGACACTTGTACGCGTGTTTACTTCACTGCGTGCAGTCGTATCCAGCGCCCAAGCATCGGAGAATCCCACCGAACCGCCAATGCGCACAGAATGCTGTTGGTGCTAGCACGCATACGTGTTAGGCTAGATGTGCAACGCTTGCGCATGACTGTAGCGAAGCTGTCTACGTTGGCCTCGGCAAACATGCCGGAGGCGCTGCAATACCGCGGCAGCCCCATCAGCATCCTGAACGCATTATTGTACTGCACTCGCAGGTCACTGTATGCCCTCTGCAAATAGTCCACCCACAGGCTGCACGTGTAAAAGGATTGACAATATGCTTTGAATAGCGTTATCTTTACTTGTTTTGTACACCGTGCAAACCTGCGAGCTAACATATTGCATCGCACAGCCAACGACCTGCGCTCTCTCTCAATGTCAGTACTGTCCTTTAAGTCATCGGTGACCCAGTGACCCAAATACTTAAATTTTGTAACCCTTTTTAAAGGGGCACCACACAAGAGAACTTCGGGTACGTTCTCATAACATTTAGCACCCGCCTTAAATACCATTAACTCAGATTTCCTTGAGTTATATTTGAGCCCAAGGGCCTCCGCATAGGATTCACAGATATTCAAGAGCTTTCTTAACGCACAGATCGAGGGGCTCAGCAGCACCATATCATCTGCGTAGCTTAAATTATTAATACAGACACCGTCTATATGACAACCAATACTAGTGCTACGGAGCTCCTCGATCAGCTCGTTCACATAAAAATTAAAGAGAAGAGGGGAGGAGAGTCCCCCTTGCCTCACTCCGCAATCCAGTTTGTACTCGTCAGAGAGTGTGCCTGCCCACCTTACTTGATTTTTCTGCTTATCATACCAATGCATCAGTACAGACACAATTTCCCTAGGTACACTGGTATCCTGTAGCTTTACCCAAAGTTTGTTATAAGACACTAGGTCAAACGCCTTAGAAAGGTCTAAAAAACAGGCATACACTGGAGTTTTCCTAGTAGTATAGTACTGGACTGTCTGTTTAAGCGACAAAATGGCACTTTCGGTTGAGAGGCCAGATCTAAACCCAAACTGTGCATCGTTTAGTTTCAAATGTGCCTCCAAGTGTCGATTAATCAAACTGTCCAGTACCTTGGCTATAGTTGTAGCCAGAGAGATGGGCCTATAGTTTGAAACCTCTGAGGAGTCACCTGTTTTATTTTTAATAACAGGGACTACTACGGTGTGCATTAATTTCTCGGGTAAATAGGAATGGCTTAAGCATAAGTTAAAAAAACATTGATAGCACTCTCGGCAGGTGAACTCCAGCATACCGCAGATGCTCGATGCTGAGACTGTCATGTCCTGGAGATTTTCCGGTCACCATTTTCCTTATTATAGAAGCTACTTCTGCTGCAGTAAATCGTACACTTAACTCCGAAACATGAGCCCCAGCATCGGGCATCGTCGGTGAGCTTTGCCCCAGTGGTGATTCTACACTAAAATGACGCAGAAATACATTTGCTATATCACCAGGGTCGTGGGCTCCCGCTACGCTCACGGGAAGGCTAGGTCTAAGATTCATCTGGTTACTTAATTTCCAAAACTTGTTAAAATTCTTATTTGCGTGGTGTTCAGCAATAATATTCATTTTAATTTGTTGTTGATTGTTTTGGCACCATTTCAACCTAGACTTAAAATATCGTCTTGAATCACACATGTCATTGTAAATACTACCGGAGGTCGGTTTACCATATGATAACCATACTTGGTAACACAGTCGCGCCCTCTCGTGAGCGCTGCGCACATACCTATTCCAACCCGTAACAAGTTTTCTTCGCCGTTTAATTTTAACATTGTAGCTATATTCTGCGGCTTCGGAAAGTACTAACACAATTTTATCATACATTTTGTTTATTTCCATTCTATGTGTAAGATCGGTGCACATTTGATCAGCACAATTGGTGAATGCACTGGGAAAATCTATGTCTCTTAATTTAGAATGGCAACTATTATGATACATACTAATCTGTTCTATGTCACGTTCACCCCATTTTATTTTATTTTCGCGAGTTTCGCTAGACACATTAACCTTAGATTTTAAAAGATTAAAATTGCATTTCAATAAAATGGGTAAATGGTCAGACCAGTATGTGTCATACAACACAGAGCTACTTATTACTGATTGGGACGCAGCTTCGGTCACCACACAGTGATCTAACCACCGCCGGCTAGCGTGCACGTCACTTACAAATGTAAATGTATCTATAGGTAGCAATTGCATATCAATACACGACCAAGACTGATCGGCACAAAAACTTAATAATTCTGATGCAAACAACTCACCGGGGTGGGCGTTAAAATCACCTAGCAAGTACACTGATTCCACATTGTGACTTTCAATTATCGCATTAATCTCACCTAGACACCCAGTAAACTCAATTAAATTGTCTCTTGAATCGGTGGGCATATAAACGGAAAATATGATTGCTGAGCAACTACATAACTCGATTTTTATCGCAGCCAAACGCACACTGTCACACTTCACAACAGTAACCACTGGGAACATAGTCTTTTTCCACAACAAGGCAACACCACCGTACGGTCTGCCTCGAAGTACTCCTGCAGAAGTGTCGACCGCTGAGGTACCCGTGCAGCCAAAACCGCTGTCAATACTGCCAAGGAACGTGAGGTCGTGTGGCAGCAGCCACGTTTCCTGGAGTGCTATGATGTCGGCAGTTTTACATAGCTGTCTCACACAATCTACAGATCTCACAACATTTTTACAGTTGAAACTAACTAAGTTTACTGCATTCATTTGTAAAGAGTTATCAGTGTTTACGCAACTATACATTATTTGTAGGTGCATTCCAGTCATTCTTATCTTTATTCTCATATTTATTTCTATTGAAATAAACAAACCGTCGAAACTGTATGCCTTCCGGCCAAAGTCCATCATCAAGGAACAAAGATAGTTTTGTTTGTGGTACAAAGATTTTGTACGCATCATATGATTTCTGTGTCTTCATTTGATACATAATGTATATTTTCATTGCAAATGGCGCCGAGGTTCAAAATGTTGAAGTGGGATTACTAGGTTAAGTGGCACATCATAATTATAAAAGGACTTCATCTGCACCTACAGGGTGGCAGGTTAGACAGTGGAAATATTTAAAGGGGTCATTGTACTCATCATTATGAACAACTTTTACTATGCGACCAATCCTGAAATTGCGACAAAAAATTCAGCTGTTCCATACATTTATGTTAACATAAATACACAAAACTCCACAAAATGTATGGAACAGCTGATTTTTTTTTCGCGATTTCAGGGTTGATCCCATAGTAAAAGTTGTTCATAATAAATTATGAGTAGAATGACCCCTTTAAATATTTCCACTGTCTAACCTGCCACCCTATAGAAAAATATTTTTTCATTTTATTTTGTACCCTATAGTTTTCGATATAATTATGATAGAAAATTACCAAAATATTTCCCTCCTTATCTTCGAAGTTTGAATAATTAGAGTTCATAAAAATTTACCTCAATATTGCACCAAAACTAAAACGATGTTCGTATCTAACACAGATGTTTATAAATCATCAAAATTCCTTCACAGACAAACTCAGTTATGCGGTCTGATTTTTCTTACTTTTATACTTCCAAGAACGATACGAAACCCTCGGTGTGGGCGTACGACTCGCACTTGACCGGTTTTTTCGAAATAAAAATAATATATCCTAATTGTCCACTTTATTACACGCTAAAAAAAATAAGTTGGACAAACCAGTTGTTTGTTACTTATCTACATTTAAGGGTTAATCAGAATTATACCTACATACTAACTGCCCATTGTTATCCGGTACTTTTCCAAACCTGATTTCATATTGTTAACATCTGACAATCGTCATTGGCAGTGCCATCTCAGCTCTCAATAATTCGGCTAAAATGTTTACCTCGTATTAAGTTGTAGCAGGTCAGTTCGGTTCGACCTGTTACGCGTAATAAGAATTAAATAAGATTTTGTGTGAAGCTCATTTTTGTTTGTGAATACATGTGTAAAATGGTTAAATTACAAGCACAAGGAATATTTTTATATTTCCCAGCGTTTATGACCAGTAAGTTATTTTTAACCGACTTCAAATAAAATAGGTTCTGTATTCGACCCGTTTTCGATTCGTCAGGTCCGTCTGTCCGTCTGTCACACCCTCTTAAAATCTACAGTTTATAACCAATTTGTATTAATATGAATAGGGGAAATAATTAGAGGGAGGCCCAATACATGAAACTTCCGGTCGGTTGCAGAAAGATAATTAAATTGTAATGGAGGCATTACCCATACAATTTCTATCGTTAAAGTCTCCTTTAAAACTTAATGACCTTTTCTGCAACTCAGCGTAAGGGATAAAAAAAATTATTTTCGCATATACCCCTACATCGTTCGTATCGTTAGGTCTTTGAAAATAACATGAAGGTTCCTAAATTACTTTTTCATTTAGGTGCATATTTAGTCAACAGAAGCTCCGAAAGTCGTTAGCAATATGTCCCCCCCCCCCGTATTTTTCCAACCGCGTTATCAAAAAATCTGAAAAAATTAAGCATCTAATAAATAACTATAATATTTTGAAATACAAACTTATATTTGCGGTCGGAATATCAGTCAATATAGATTCATCACTCAGCATAGTTAGTGTATTGGTGTGCCGCGGAGACCATCTTAAGAAAAAAAAATCGTCGCGGCATCAGGGAGGCGCACCTCTTTCTTATGATGGCGGTGAAATCGTCAATCAATCGATTTTTTACAATAATATTTTTTATAATAATATTTTTTAATAATATTTTTTATAATTATATTATGAATCATCATCAGATGAATACCTACACCAATAGATTAATATGACGAATAACAGGTGTCAATAGTTGATTATTTCATCATGTCGATTTATGGAAAATCTTTAAAATAGGTAATAATAATACAGACCAGACTACATTAGAGTAATTATATCAATAGATTTACAAGCCATAAGAGGCGTATTCAAAGAGATTTATTTCAACGACATGTCGCAGCAGCCAATCGTCGCTCAGCCACTACGACCACATGAATAAATAACCGTATTTATTCATGTGCTACGACAACAGTGCGGCCTACATTTTAAATCTTCTATAAAGGGTTGTCCTTGGAAATATTGACCACGTATTAGAAAAACTTGTCCAAGTAAAAAAAAAACCGGGCAAGTGCGAGTATGCCTCGCGCCCTAAGTGTTCCGACATATGATCATAGATGGCGCTACTGCATACTTCCAATGGCGCCATCTATGAGCAGATGGCTCCACTTATGGTCCGGTGACTGACGGCGGACAACAAAGTGATCCTATAAGGGTTCCGTATTTCCTTTTGAGGTACGGAACCCTAAAAAAAGAAGAAACGTTTAATAATTTTGGAAATAACCTTGCCCACGCGCCTATTTGATTTGATCCTTACTTCCAGGGACACCCTGTATAAAACGCTTTGTCCTGACTAACTGACGGATCAACGCAATGCCTAAACCGCTGGTCATAGAAACGTGAAATTTGGAGGACGTATTCCTGTGATGTAGGCATCCGATAAAAAAGTTTTTTTTTAATTCTACCTCCAAGAGGGTGAAAAGGGGTGACATAGAAAAACGTGTTTGCTTGGCCTGATCAACTTCAAACTTTAAATTTTTTCTTTCCAATCTCCACGCATGCGAAGCTGTGCTGGCAAAAGCTAGTCTCTTTTAAAATTATTAACAATACCTTCATTATTTTAGAGGGTTTGTAATTAGGGTTCCGTACCAAAATGGTAAAAAAGGAACCCTTATGGTGCGACTTCGTCTGTCTGTCTGTCTGTCTGTCACACCTGCTTATTTCAGCAACTACTAATGCTATCGACTTGAAATTTGGAACAGTTATAAAAAATGCTTGCCCAACTTTATTGCAAATGAAAATAGCCAAAAAATATTTTTATTTTCATTGCAAAAGGGGCCGGAGTGGGGTCCGAAATTTTAAAGTGGGGTTACTAGGTCAAGTGGCATATCAAATGAAAGGGCTTGATCTGCACATTTCAAAATATATTTCTCCCCCCCCCTTATCTCCGAAGTTTGCGGAGCGAAAAATCTGAAATAATTAGAGCTGATAGGAATTGACCCAAATATTGCACCAAAAATAAAACGATGTTCCTAACTAGTACAGTTTTTTGAAAATCATCAAAATTCCTTCACAAACAAACTTACTTATGCGGTCCGGTTTTTTTCACTTTATATGTCTAAAAATGATACGGAGCCCTCGGTGCGCGAGTACGACTCGCACTTGGCCGGTTTTTATTATATCAGCCAAAAGACGTCTCTACTATTGGATACAACGACCGATACAGAATACAGAATCATCATTATCATCTCCAGACTTAATTAACAAACCTACTGCATGGCAAATAAATAATAAAGTTTATTTTAACCAAAAAGTAAAGTAACAGATATTTACAGACATTGTACATACACTGTAGTTTTATATTATAGATTATATTAGATAGACAATAAGGTTAACGATGCCAACCATACATAGGTACTAGTAGAAACTATGTCACGGCTGTCAGCATCTTTCAGAGAGATATGCAATTTACATATTTTATCAGACAATTTGACAGGTACTGAAATGAGGAGCAAACTGGGTGTGCGGTGTGTTCATGTGATTCGATTGAGTACTGAGAGTCAATAATATGTGTGAGTGTGTGAAGTCACCAATGGAAAAGACGCCATTTAAAAAAAATGATTTTGTGATAACTTGATAAGATTACATGTGATATGATGCCATATTTTCGGAAGTTTTAAGATGTTTAAACACGATATTAAATCGTGCAAAACAAATAGTAGGTATATTGTGTACTCTCAAGAAAAGTTTTTATTGAGTACCTATTTTATTTGCTTAGGCATTAGGTACGACAGCAAAATATAACAAAAATGCTAAAACTTAAAAAAGGGTCTCAAAGAAGAACATTACTAAAACTGTTGGTAGTTTCATCCGGAATCCATACAAAAATATCTGACTTTACTGGTTAAAAATACAATCAATTTAGTTTTGGATGCAAACCATGCCTGATAGATTTTTTGATAACTCAACACCGTACGTTTTTAATATAATTTTAATTTATAAATAAAACAGGTACGTTATCGATTTATATTCTACCATAGTAAAATGCTCAATATGTATGTTTGGTAATATAAACTTTTGAAACGGGAAATCGAACATTACTCTGATTGCCAGCTAAACGTGGTCTTTAAACCCGCTACTACATACTTTAATAATCATCATAAACAACCCAGCAACGTCCATAAATTAACATAGGTTTCCCAATAACGGCTATTATGATCTGTCACTAGGGTAATGCCGTTTCCAGGCAACCACGCTAGGTACACGAATTAGTGATTTCAGTTTGTTATACTTATAATCAGACAACAACCCATCCCCTCCCCCGCCCCTCTATTTTCTGAGATTCAAATCACATGAATTTGGAGCAGTTAGTAAGCACAAACTTTGTTAATGTATCGGTAATAATATTAAATACCTTTGAATTTCAGATAAAAATGAAAACCTAAGAGCCACAAATGTAACCAACTCCAATCTCGGTTCCGCCAAAACGTGAGTAAGTACTTGTATGTATATATAATTTTCCAATCAATCATCTTCCTAATCGTAATAATTCACTATTATTATAATATAATGTGCTATGTAACATTCTTTGTTACAGTAATCATCCTGAGAAAGATGAGAAGAAAATATTCCTCGGAAGGTTGTTGCTGGCACTTCCCTCTGTCTCCGAATTAAGACAATACGTCGGCGTGTTTCTTTGTGGTAAGTACACGTGCAACAATGATGACAATATGAGGCTGAACAATAGACTATCTTGTGCGAGAACGATTAGAAACTCCCACACAATTTGATTGTAGTTTTCCATCAATGAGGATTGCGACTATGAGTAGGTATGTAAAACTCATTAATAGTAATGCGATGAGAATGCTTAACAAAATACTGAGATAATTAAACAGCTAAGGAGGTGAGTGTTGACTTAGCTGTATATAAAATATTAGGTGTTAAATTAATCTCAACAGGTAACGGCTAAAATAATGTAGATACCTTTAATTTACAAAAAAACACTCGCCACAATACACTCGCAAAAAATGGCAAAAAATGTTTATTTTTTGCCGTAACTTTAATTTATAATTAATTCATAAAAATGTACCTAATATAACCTACATGGAGATTGAACCAATATTAACCCACATATTTTATATGTTTCTTCAAAAAGTCCTCGATTTTGCGCATTAGGTAGGTACTCATTCAAACAAAACCGAACTATTTTGTTCTTGCGGTTACACCGAGATGAGAACGTCTTAAAAACGATTAAGGATATAAATGTGAAGGAAAAGCGCTATCCTTAATCAGATGTCTCCAACATTTTAATAATAGATTCTGTTGACCCGTGTAATTGATCTCTGGCGTGTAGTTCATGTCTAGGAATAGGGTTGCCACCTCTGAGAAGAGATTATACCTACTAGCTGAGCGGGCAGTAGCACTGGCCTATGATCTAATAACGTTACGGTAGATCACCAATAGTTACCTGCCGAGAGTAATGATGTTTGGAAAGATAACATAACCAAGATAACATAACCTACTTATAACAGTGTTTATAATATAACTTTACAAAAACAAGGTCATGTTTAAGATTATTTCCGGTTTTAATCACGCACCTGAGTGCACTGTAGGTAATACCAAAACAACCATGTATCGGTCTCGAATAGTTCGAGAATCGAATGAAGCTTTCATTCATAAACAGGAAATAAATTTCCGAAATGATGCGTACAATTTTATAATCTTCAACAGACTGTGATCTTAAGTTAAGGATTCATAATTATTTGATACCTACCTCTTTTTAACTCACTCAAACATAATCATGGTCGGTAATTTTATTATGGTTATTATGGTCAAGGCTATACGTGTTTAAAACATACTTGGTTTTAACATACAGATATATACCATACAGATTTTTCCTGCCGTGTTCATTTGCATTATTACCTTCAAAGTCCGAGGGCTGAATCATTTAAGGACGTATTATAACCTTGTCAGAATATTTGGCGTAGGTACATATTAATTAGTTCTACCTCGTTGCAAGCTTACCTGACTTCGAGCATATACCATACCTATCTACGAAACTATATAGTACCAAGCCTAACCCACAAGATAAACTCAATTCCAAGTGGCAGCAAAGTTAGCTTTGAACCCACACACGTACACTAACATCAGTTTAACGATCGTAATAGCTTGGTAGCAACCACTTGCATCAACCTCATTATACAAAACGTTACGGTAACCGCACGCTGCAACATTGCACAGGTAAACAGCGGTAACCTCTTTGTCAAATGTGTAGCAAGAGGAAATTCTTTCTCTGAATAGATTGTGAAGTGATAAGTATTATGATAGATTGCGATGAGTGAAAGACGATGAATATTTCTAGTTGCTAGTACATGACATTTGGAAAATAAAAGTATAAGAAACTGAAAATTCACTTCAATGCATTAATCAAATGCGTACGCGACGAAGTAAACAAAATACCGTTTATTGGAACTTATTAAAAAACTACCTACTCGGCTGTAGTGATTAAAATTTAAATAGGACCAGTGCGAGCTTCCTTTACTAAATTAAAAAAAAAAATAAGAAAATCTGTTCATAATCGGCGAATATATCGCGTAACAAAAATACGAAAAGAAAAAGTATTGACGAATTATTGTATACATTCCTCCTTTTTGAAGTTGCTTAAAAAAGAACCTACGACAAAGGGGTGCGTGTCTGATTAGAACATTCGATTTATTTTATCAATAGTAATCACGTAGTAATAATACTCCTTGTGAAAGAGCAAGTGTGTGGAAGTACTACCACCATAGTCCTACTGCGCTAAGCATAATTGCTGTGTTTCGATTTGTAGGGTGCCAGCGCAATCACAAGCGCACAAAACTGTTAAACTTTTCAGCTTTATTTCCTTAAATTATGTAACAAATCAGCAAATACGATTAAATTACAGATGTTTACTTATATAATCGGTTATCCACTACAATTATTTGCCAACCTGCATACAAAAAAATAATTTCTTGCCAATATTTTAAATTAATTCACTATCCCACTGACGGGTGTAAAGTCAATTGGTTGTACTAGAAACAATTGCGACAATTACACAAAGATATCAGTATCAAGGCTGATCTCGATCATCACAAACCAGTACAACTATTCAATGATACCGTCTATATTGAAAATAATTAAAGTCTCGTGTGCGCAATATTATGGAGTAGGTACATTTTGTCGATTAATAAGTTCATTGAAGCAAAGACAAGAAAGTCGTTTCAAAGACTTCAGAGACAATATCGAGAGTTCCAACAACTTATATTTTCTGAGTACAAGTTTAACAGAGACCTTAGAAAATAAAGCTCACTCACTTTTAATTACCTTTGAGCATAACTTCGCAAATTGATTTAATACTAGCTTGCCCCGCGGTTTTACCCTTGTTGCTCTGCTCCTAAGAGTCGTAGCGTGATGTTAAATAGCCTATAGGTACCTACTATTTCTCATGAATCTGGCTACCATTTGCAAAAATATTTTTTAAATCCGACTAGTAGTTCCAGAGATTAGCGCGTTCAAATAAACAAATAGACAAACAAATGCTTCAGCTTTATTATATTAGTCGCCGACAATAATAAAATTGACGACGGCAAATCATTTTTACTCGACTTTCTTTTTCTGCTGCGATATGATTAACTTGACGAGTGTAGTGATACCATTTCAGTTGTACCTACCTACAGGCAGTGAAAATCTAAGTAAATGATCACTTTGTTCGGAGCTCAGGCTAAAACGTGAACAAGTTGTTCAGTTAAAAGTGTTTTTACCAAAAACTATAATTATACTTCGTCGCTGCATCCTCGAGACTTACATAATTCACCTGTAGTACACCCCCAATGTACTAGGCATCGAGCACATTTTTAGAGATAGCTAGCTAAAAAATAAAATAAATTAGACATAAAACGCCTTTTGCAGTACCTACGTAGTGGGGAATCTCCACCACTGCGCCCCGACCGTTACGCCCGTTTGGCTTGTCATTCGCTTCTTTTGTGCAGGCATCGAAGCATCTCTTGCAGTTTTATTTTTAAAGTAAAAAAGTAATAATCATTATATTTTTTATTAGTAAAGTAATAAAGTAATGTTAATGGTTATAAATTTTAGCTTAGCATAAATTATAAATATTATAATAATATATGTGGGTGTGTGGATGGTGACTACGACGGCATGGCAGCATGGTGGCACGGCGGCACGGTGACGCGCGACGGTAATGTAAATTATCCAGGTACCTACTTAATTAATATAAAGATGTCAATGTGAACATACAGCCAGCGATGGAAGTAGTTTACTTTTTATCGCATGGGTACTTAATATTTATTTGTTAATACATTGTTGTTAACAGTTGCCGAGTGCAAAATTTCTTTTCTATAGGCAATTGATATTTGCACACGTGCAGTATGGCTCATAACCTTGATTTCTTATTACTTTATGGTATAATTATTTTTATAGCCATACTTTTATTTGGATGTTAGGTTGTTTTTTTTATTAACTTTTGTGACCTGGCGGGGTATGTACAAATGCATATAAGATGTATACCCTGATGCAATTTTAGTCGTTCCAGCGTATTTAAGCTCTGTAAATGTGTTGATTATACATAGCGTATAACAAGAACCGCGATGCGATTGCGGTCGACTAGTACCCACTTATGCGTATTGCTAAACAGTGTTGGGACGATTACATCCTAATAGATGAGTGACTAATATTGCCTACATTTTAATAGCAAATGTATATAATATACATACAGTGCATAGCAAGAACCACGATGCGATTGTGGTCAACTATGTTTGATCACGAATCAACTACCAACTATGTATAGTTACGAACCGCGATGCGATTGCGGTCAACTATCAACAATGTATGCAGGTTACGAACCGCGACGCGATTGCGGTCAATCCTGTTTGATTATGAACCACGAGGCGATTGCGGTCAACTATCAATTATGTACCTATACAGGTTACGAACCGCGATGCGATTGCGGTCAATCCTGTTTGATTACGAATCGCGATGCGATTACGGTCAATTATCAACTATGTACCTATACAGGTTACGAACCGCGATGCGATTGCGGTCAATCCTGTTTGATTACGAATCGCGATGCGATTACGGTCAATTATCAACTATGTACCTATACAGGTTACGAACCGCGATGCGATTGCGGTCAGCTATCAACTATGTACCTATACAGGTTAGGAACCGCGATGCGATTGCGGTCAATCTTATTCGATTACGAACCGCGATGTGATTGCGGTCAACCTTGTTGGATTATGAACCGCGATGCCATTGCGGTCAATTATTATCAACTATGTATGATTACGAACCGCGATGCGATTGCGGTCAACTATGTACAATTGTACATACCTAACTAAGCCATATTATTAGACAAAGTGTCAGACGCGATTACGATCTATATTTACGATCTATATAAATGAGTAAATGCTTTTAATGGACACAGCGCATAGCAAGTACCGCGATGCGATGGCGGTCATCTTTGTACTTTTAATTATTGTTAGACAAAGTTTCATGAGGCCATTACGGCCTAAATAAATAATGGTTAATGTTGTCAAGTAATCTGATACGATCAAACTCCTTTATCAGCATTGGTTTAAACCATTTGATTAGTACGTTACAGTAGCCGTAATAATAAGTGCAGATCTTGAATCTCTGTCCCCACGTCTTGCCTTTACTCTCGTGAAAGTTCTCCGACCTTGGTTTTTTCTGACCATGACCAATCTTGCAAACTTTCGATCAGCTGTAAAAAGTTCATCACATATACTTTTGTCGGCGTTGCCGGTGCAAGCACTGACACAACAACAGAGGGAAGGAGCCCTCTCGGCAGATATATATGAGAGAGATCTCTAAACGTGGGGTAAGATAATGGTAGGCCTATGTAAAGTCAGAGAAACTGGTTACATTTAGCTTGGATCCTGGACCTGGTTGAAGTGACCTTCATCTTTGGAAAAAATTTTGGTATAGAAATTAAGGCGTTGAAGATTGTTGAATAAATCCGGTTCACAAACAAAAAGGACAGAGTCTCGAGTATCTATCTTTAACCGATCGAACCTTTTTCCTCATAATTATCGACAGGGAATCTCGAAGCGCCCACTTCGACACCAGTTCCAGAAAAGCAGGTCGGTGAGCCCAGCAGTTGGCCCTCCAACTTAGCCAGGGGAGATATCTAACGCTTCAAGATATTACGATTCTGCGAGGGCAGCTCCCAAGGCACTCTAAGCTTGAATAGAGGTAATGAAACATTGTCACTCGTTTACGACACTTTATATCCGTTTGGAGAAACATTACTATGAAACCTGTGGTTTTAGTGTATTTCTGGATACAAAATACATTGTTGTATCAGTTGTTCAGTATACAGAACCAGTGACTAAATTTCTTTCTCTCCTAGACGTTAAGTCCTAATTCTTCAATTCAAAGCTTTTATTATCATATGCAATAATCATGCTAGGTCAGTTTATCTCAGACATTATTTCTGGTACCTCTAACAGACGGTATACTCAGATTTATACATATTATCCTTAAAAAGTTAAGTAAATTGATACATCCTTAATATTTTGAGATGGAATATGTTGGAATAGCTTCCAAATTATTTTCAAAATGTGGCTAAAATTGACCTCAGAGGCCTATTCTCTTAATTTAGTTCATCAAAACAGTAGCTTTTGTGATTTATGTTTTTTCAATCAGATTTATGAATTTTAATGTTCACATTTTATCTTATGTTTATAACATTAGAGGGCTGTTCTCATGATGTAAGAGTAGGAGTAATCACTGACCTGTTGGAGGAAATCTGTTTCATGATAATTGTCACTAAGTGACTTAATACCTAGTCAAGTTAAAACTTTTATTAGACCTAGAGTTGAATTCAATGAACATAGCTTTGAATTTACCAATAAAGAAACGGCTGAAAGTTCTAGAGATGATTGATACCTAGATACCATATTAAACAACCAGTATCAGCGGTGCCAGTCACCTTGACTTTGGTTGGGAAAGCAGTTTGAAAAATTTACATATTTTGTTCTCCAGAATTCAAATGATTATTGTGATATTAATATGAGCATGCCCAATAACTCTAGGATCTGATGACGATAGTCAAACGTCCTAAGTGTTTTCTGCCCGCATTGCCAATATAATCTAGATTACATTATTACTTGTAAGGGTGATACCAGCGGTGGGCTTTGGAGCACTGTTGGGACTCATAAACCACTAGTTAATGAAATTAGAACTGAAAACACCTTTAACTGCGTGAAACGCCATTGTGAATTCACTTGTAGACAATGTTATCCTATGGACAATATATAGCACCGTCGCAATTTCGAATATTAATTGGACGAGCGGTGTACAATATACACAGTAGTATAAAGAGAGTCGTCTCTTTTAGTTTTTTTTGTCTTTATGATTCTCATATTAAGTCAAAAGACAACTTGGAAGGAACTACCTCATTCTGCCTTTATGAAGTAGTTATTTAATATTGCTACTCCGGAGATTAATCTTATTTAAATACGAAATAGCCTGATAAATATCATGTATTTTAGAAACGAGACCCATGCGTTCAATGTTGATGCATTTACTTTAAATTGGAATAATTTTAATTTCTACTCATTTCCACCATTTTTCCTTGATTCTCAAGTGTTACAAAGTAAAGGGATCTTTATAGGTCCATTTTGACCTATCTACTGTCACAGCTTTACCAATGAAATGATATGAAATATTGATTCTGTAAATTGGCTATTAATAACACTTACTCATCAATATTTTTTACAGGAGTATCCTGTATACATTACCTACAGACCCAGTGGTGTCGTTCTCTTATCTCCTTTTAGGACGCAGCATCTCCTTTGGACGCAGCTTACACTGGTATGTCCGCTATTAAGGAAGCATTTTCTAGACAGTCTTTGGTTCCGGAAATTTTAAAGTTATCACAGCTTCACTACCTATTGATATGTAAAACAATATAACAGTGTAAGTAAGCCAAAAAGTTGACTGTTGTGTTGTACTGATACAACTTGCATAATAATTTTTATACTTCTGATTATATAAAGCCTTTTTTCTAAATATCTATCCGCTTGGGATTCGTTTTTGTAATGAATATCTGTTTTTAGATCAATTTTCTTGGATCATGTTATTGACCGCACAACGTGTGCCATTGCCATTTTGGATCCGGCTCCAATATAAATATTTGTGATTCGTATATAATTATAACGATTTATGACTTAATGAAGACTTCAGCCCCTAGTAGTCAAACGCGGGGTGCGTTTGACTATCTAGTTATCTAGTGCTTTCCCCAATAAAATGGAGAAATGCCCAAATACATTATGTTATAATTTTTTTAATACGAATAGAAGTTGTAACTACCAGTTCTTTATGCCAGCTCCTCTACAATTAAATGCTAGATTAAACAGACTCCCTCAGTGCCAATAGTCACCATAATATTTTCTTTTCATAGCACGATATTTCGGTGGCAGGATGTACAGATACCTCCATTGACTTAAAAGGCTGGCGGATAATCTGGTAATTCTTTTGAAAAATTTCTTCGAGCTGTCTATGAGGACAGTCTATGGAGATGTTAATTATCCAATTATGATTTAGTATTGTACAAACGTCTTGTTGATAATTTTGATAAAAACGAATTGAAATAGTCTGATAAATAGACGTTGATTTCTTTATTTACATAATAATAGGTCCTATTAAAATTTTAATTTGCTATTTATCTAAAAAAACTCTAAACATCTACAGGTGAATTATGTAAGTCTCGAGGATGCAGCGACGAAGTATAATTAAAGGTTAAACAAACTTACCTAAGTGAAGTTTGACCATAATTATATGAGTCGCTGCATCCGAAGAGACTTACATACCCTCCCAACCCTACTTTGCAAGCAAACCCGATATCGCATTTTAGATAAATAGTTCTCTTAAAAGAATGACAAGCCAAACGGGCGTAACGGTCGGGGCGCAGTGGTGGAGATTCCCCACTACGTAGGTACTGCAAAAGGCGTTTTATGTCTAATTTATTTTATTTTTTAGCTAGCTATCTCTAAAAATGTGCTCGATGCCTAGTACATTGGGGGTGTACTACAGGTGAATTATGTAAGTCTCTTCGGATGCAGCGACTCATATAATTATGGTCAAACTTCACTTAGGTAAGTTTGTTTAACCTTTAATTAATTCTGAAAACAATATTTTTCAAACCCTCGTTGCAGGAAATTCAATGTAAAAATTATCTAAATAATAAGTAATTAAAGCGTCTACATCCCACAAAGTAGCGCCATTTTTGGGTTATTTATGATTCATAATTACTAAAGAGGTTTTAGTCTATAGTCATTATAATTAAATAATCATTAAGTTAGTGTACAAAAGTTTTTGTTGGTTTTAAATCCAATAAAATAAGGGTACATTATATAATAACGTCATAATTATAATAACGTTTTTAAAAACAGACAATTTTATTCATTAGTTTTATTATAAAAACTAAAACCTCATTGTTGATTGATGACTCTTTGGTCATAAATGACGCGGGTCTGTAAGCGATCAATGGCGCGCTTTGTGGGATGTAAATGGCTTAAATACTTATTAATACGACTTTTTTTACATAGAATTTCCTGCAACGAGGATTACATAAATATTGTTTTAAGAATTAATTATATTTTTAGGTAAAAATACTTTTAACCGAGCAGCTTGTTCACGTTTTAGCCGAGAATGGACGATTCCCTTTATGACTGTTATAAGTAGGTATTTTGTAAAATAAATATATGAGCATATTATACTCCAAGGATTAATATATTCGTAAATGAGAACTTTTAACCATGAATTGGCGAAAAATTCATTGATCTTGCAGTTCGCAACACTTATTGACTAAAAAAAAACATAAAATCGAAAAGTTGGAAAGTGATAAAGTTGTTTAAAGTTACAAATAAAATCAAACGGTTTAAAAGACGGCCTGAGGCGATGCCGAGAGACTTGATGCAGGATTAAGGAGTAAGCGTAAAAAATTCACAATTTGTTGGTGTATATTCCAGTTGAGGTCGATTTTTAATTTAGAATTTATTTATTTATTGTTTTCTTTGCAAATTGATACCTAATTACTGAAATATTGTCTCACACCACACTAAGGTGATCTTTCTGCTGATGATTTATAAACGTGAGTATTATATTAAATAAACATTGTAATTCGTTGTCCTTCAAGCTGAAAATGAACGAGTGACCTGTGAATGCACAGTCCAGTCTGTGGAGATAGATAGGATCCAAACTGAATCAATTTGAATAACTGGATGTTGCATTCGCTTCGGGCGCTATCACGCTGGCGTATGCAGAACGCAGGCATTTGCCGTAAATATCGACAGTAGACGCTACGCAAACACGCCGCGAATGTGGCCCATACCTTATATAGCATCGTGTCCACACTGCACTGTCTAAAAACAATAAAAAAATGTTTTTGGAAAGCTGATGTTCATTCAGTATAATATTTGCTTATTCACCAAATGATGGAGTAGGAACGATTCGATTTTATTCGAATAAACTTTTATTTTTATAAGTAATTTTTTTCATGTGCCTATTTAAAAGAATTTCTTTTTATTTTTCATAATTTGGATTTAATGAAAAACTACTCACCTCAGAAACAAAAAATAGAGCGAGCGTGAACAAACAATTTACTTGATGGATAGTTTGCTTCTATGCGATTGTGGAATTTCTTGCCAATTAATTTCCGTCAAGCGTTTTGCTTATTTTAAAATCTATTTTGTGTTGATTAAATTCTAATCGTGCAGTACACTTGGGTATAGCCAGTCACGGCTTTGGTCACCCGCCAGTTTTAACTATCATGTGCTCCTCTAACTTCTTCCAATTTTTCGAGATTTATGTCTACAGTACGAAATCTATCAATTATTTTTGTTCACATTTATTCACGAATGGCAATCATACCATCATAGTTATTAACGCGCAGAGGTTCACTTCTGAACAAGAACATCCTACTAATATTATAAATGCGAAAGTTTGTGAGGATGTATGTATGGATGGATGGATGTATGGATGTTTGTTACTCTTTCACGCAAAAACTACCGAACGGATTTTGATGAAACTTAACAGTAATATATAGCTTTAAATACATCAGAATAGCATAGGTATAGGCTACTTATTATCCCAAAAACGCGGGCGAAGTCGCGGGCGGAAGCTAGTGTTCTTATAAATCGTACTATCTGCAGCCAGCCAAGCTAATGCTTCTTCCCTTCTAAATCGGAATCTGCTAGTATTGGCAGATAGGAGTCTCTATCTTTACGCGCTAGCCATGGTAAGGGAAAAAGTGGCCAATGTTTGTCTAAAATCACACAAAACTAGATCAACGATAGCTTAATATTAAAGCACTGCTCACGTCATAAATACAGAATATGTGCTCTGTTGCCACAGAGAATATTGCGCTTGTGAATCGAGCACAGTAGGTAATTTCGACCACCTCTCATTAACGATAACAGATGTATCTGATTCTATTATACCTACATGTAACATCACATTAGTCTGAATATACACTAGCACGCTAAAGGGATATGCAGAGTTGTATATATTACACCTATATTTTGCCAGTTATGTTATAGCGGGCGAGCATATTTGTATTAGCCGGATCCGAATCTGGACTCCGAACTGCTGCCAATAATTTCCTAATGAAATATCCAATAATACTTTGCCCGACACGGAAGTTGAATTAAGAGCTTATACGCAAAACTAAAAGCGATGTCGCATCGCAAAACCCTACGAGCTCGCAAGAACCTGCGAATCGTTACGCATCACGCATTCTTGCTACGTTACATTTTTTTGTTTTTTTTTTTCTATATCTTTCTATAATTAGCAGCAGTGTAACACTCTTTTTACTACCTGTGTCACTATCTAGTTACAAAAAAAACATTCAGTACGGTTGACGATCCTCGATGGAATGGCCACCCGAACCGTGGAAGGGAGACCCTTTGCCGCACGAAATCGCATTGCGCCGATTCGTAATTTTGTGTACAAGCCAACGAGGCTCAAATAACCTAATATTGACACAATGTGAGACAAAACACTATCGTTATCGTGATTTAGGGTCTTAATAACAAGGAAATAGATAAATAACCATTCGACATTACTAGCTTTATTCAACAAATATGTAGGTTTACATTACCATGCAAGCATGGTACCTTTTTATTAGTTAGCTCTTTCGGATCTTTAGAGACTGCAAGCATCAGGAACCCGCAAGGGTCACCACTCGGATTCCTTAACTATGCAGCGCGTTGATTATGAGCAAAAGTTCTGCGAGTTTTCCCACATAACTTAATATTTTACACTGCTGACAGTGCTAGGCATCGTAATAATATTAGTGTAGCATACAGATGATTTAAAATACGTTTTCAGGGATGGAATGATCTGTGTAGGAATGTAGGGAAAACCTTAAATATAGTACAGAGCTCAAAAGATTTTTCCGTACGTTTTTTTTTTGTTGATGTTGGGTTTAAAAAAATGTTTTATTGTTTCTTACAATAAAACATTTTTTTAAACCCAACATCAACAAAAAAAAAACGTACGGAAAAATCTGATTGGTAGCCAAAACGATTTCATTGCCAATTATTATTGGCCTTGTTGCCATGTTATCCACGCATTGTTGTTGCTACCACACACATTAGTACGCTCGCATTACTTCCGTCGTGTTGTCTTGTTATCCAGAAAGTAAATATATCAGCGTACAGACACTCCACAACAACACCGTAACAACTTGCTGTTGACGATTGTAACACATTATTACGACTCGTACATAAGAAACTGTCTTGGTCTAGTGGCCGCAAACGCGAATGCTGAGCGTTATGTTAGTTGGTCAGCAGTGTCATAGGATGTTTTCAATTATATCGGGACTTTTCGCGCACAAACATAATCAAAATATAAGCATTTTGACTTTGCCTGACCGATATAATTGAAAACATGTGTACAATTCGCGAAAGTTTAAAAACTACAAGTGTCATAGGATTTTTTGATTAGGAAATTCTCAATAGCAGAGCCTGCCCTCTCTGAGTCTGCAGATGCACGGTTAATGGCAAAAGACAGGTGCCTCATAACATTGACTACGCTGACTTGTGGTGGAGGAAAACATCGTCGAGAAACCTAGATTGAATTATGTGTAATGGTCAATGGGCAGTGATAATAAGCAGTGAGTAAGTGTTATATTAAAAGTTCATACCTTCACTGAAAAAAATTGTTGTTCACAGATGCTCCTCATGCCTTCGTCTAGCAGCGGACAGTAATTACAAATTGTTATCTAATTAATTGTTATTGTTACCTACAATACCTACGTAGTTTATATACTTAACTACAAGTACCTACCTAGTAAAATACGTCGCTTCTGTCTTCATATCGCTTGAAACTCTGCAAATGGAAAAATCTTGAGCACCACATTACATACATTACTTTTATTGTTTTTTGTCCCTATTTCATGAAATTGTCCTATTGCTGAAATATTCTTTCAGCTGAGACATAGACGTGGTATCAACAGAGATATAAAACAGGAACGTGGTTTTATTACACTGGTACAGTTTCAATACCTGCTAACATAAAATATACAGCTAGCTATATTACAGAATAAAAAAAGAAATATCAAAGGGTATGTTTGGATGTTTCAATCAGCCAATCAAACCAATCTCAGTCCTCTGTGACATAGTTTAACTGTTTGGATGTTTTTAATTCAATCGTGCCGTAGCAGGGGAACGAATTTATCAGGAGTTTCCTAAATTCCTGGATTTAAACGTAGGGTTTGTAGTTAATACTGTAAATCTACAAACTTTTCAAGCAGGTGAAGCTATGAACTTAGAAAATACTTATAGAAATAGAAGTTTTACATGTAATCACAGCATTCACAGCTCATTTAAACACATTTTCTATGAAAATCTAATACTGAAGCAGAGATTAAGTCACAAAATCTTAAAATATGTGATATTATTTACACATTAAGTTATGATTTCTGTAAAATTCCGGTTATTAGTTATTCGTAATTATAGTATTCGTAAAGGGTACTCTGGGTGAGTTCCCTTTACGAACACTAATAACCGGAATTTTATAGACTGATATTATATTTTTAACCGCGACGTTAAAAATGTTATTAAACAGTAGTTGATTCTACCGCAGTCGATAAAGTCACCCACCCTCTTCCTGAGTGAGCTATTAAGGGCGACTAACACCGAATCTCTCAAAGGTTGATCAAGTTTCTCCTGAATAAATATGCTGTTGTTATTGGCTGACGAAAATAACAACAGTCAATCAAATCGGTAGCTATAAGAATTGAGATGTAAAGGATGCATTAAAATAAAAAATTAACTCAAAATTATAAAAACCCTCATCACATAAGCCATCTCTTATAACGTAAAAATAATAGTTTCAAATTATTGTTGACCCTTAAAAATGCGTCTAGGGACCGTTAAATAAACAAAATAGGTACAAGTAAAAACGTCTACACAAACACTATGATGATACGCGTCCCTCGCGCTATTTTATTGGTCAAAAATAATTTTAAACTTTTATTTTTACGGTGGGGTGTCTTTTTATTTTTTGATTTATTTTATTTATGGCTTTTAAAGCTTAATACTACCTACTACAATTATTGTAAATAAAAAAACTTAAATAAACTGTCTTTCAATTTGAGATAAACCGCATTGGAATGGGTCCATCTGTTTGGGAGCTACGATGCCACACACAGCCAGACATAGGCGACTAACTTAAAAAAAGCCCTCGTTTTCAAAGTCAGAGGATAATTATTTCGTCATTATATGCCAGGCATGGTAACTGTGTGAATTCCTCTTAGCAGACTTTGGCACTCGAAAGGCCCATTTTCAACAGAGACCAATTACAGACTGAGATTATGAAAGCAGTTGGTAACTTCAGTCCATATTTTATTTGAGAGATTAATAAATATTTCTTAATTGTTTTCATGTGGCCATAAATTACTTTTCCGACAATAAATTTAGGAGTCCGCAAATGGCATCAGACAACAGCTGGTTATTATAACTCGTCTTCTAAAATTCTAAGGGCGGGTTGCTTCAAACCATCTGTATCCGTAAGTCAGTACGTAATCGTTAAGTCAGTATGAAATTGTCGTACAAGCCGCCATATTTGACGGTTACAGATACGTAACTGTAAGTTGAAACAACATGGCCTAAATCGTGATATTATTAAGCTAGACCTTATTCTAAAGTACCTTCCTACTGGGTTTTATGAAATTACTTAAACTTATATACCTATTAATAATTACTTGTTTACTTAATTGACCAATTATAGGTTGGCTAATCTAGGAGTAGTTAGACAGAAAAGTTATTTCAATAGACAGTATGGTATTTTTTTTAAATTATATCAAGTTTTCTGTTAGGAAAAATGTTTACGTAAATATTTTCATCAGTACCTACCTAATTAAACTCATGTAATTACTAACTGCCTGTATGGATTTTTCTAAACTAGCTTTTACCTGATAAAAAATCTTAAAAATGGTAAGTTTTGCCAAAAATTTACCATTTATTTCAAAATCACAGACAAACACTTCAATTTTATTTATTGCTTTATATAGCAAATTATAATATAAAAAAAAATACAACTAACTTTCGACAAGAAAATCTGCAATATATACTTGGTTAGATAAAGTTGCTGGTATTCGTTACAAGAATAATTTTATTATTATGTGCGTAGGTAAGGTTTATCTAATAATATAATAAAAAATATGCATAGTGCATATATAATATTATATTAATTTCAACAAGTTTAGTAGGCAATAAGTATTATTCGTGGGACAAACCAAATATTTAGATATTAGAGAATTAACGTACCTATACATAATATACGGCAAGTAAAAAAATGTATTAACTAAATATATATTTAGTACTAAATAATATGATATAATAAATAATATAATAATATTACTAAATATTATCCATGCATGTGTAAAGATATAAAATTATTATGTTGTAAACATAGCGCAATTTCGAAATTCATCATCACATATCACCGCTTTTGAAAACATAATTACAACTAACTTCTAATCATGACTGTACTAACACACGAGCATGTATGTAAATTCCTATATTTGCACTATTTTTATTACTACTATATAAATATGCAAGTAGGTATAGTTAACTTTTAGTTGGTTAGCTTTGGTTTTAAGTTTTAACTGTAAATACGGATGTTGTCTTTCAGTATAATATTCTAGTTTTAATTAAACATCAAGGACTGATTGCAGGGTTTAAGTTTTAACAGGTTTCTGAAATTCTAGTAATGTTTCGGGGCGTGAGTTATCTCGAGTTTGGGTTAGCTCAACGGTTAAACTAGCTCATCAACACATTTTAGTATAAAATACCCAAAGATATCAATCATGTTAAACTTTACTGTTAGGTTACAGAAAAAATCTACTGGTTGAACTAAATGATAACATTAGTTCAACCGGTACAACTTTTCTGAGAGAAACAAATTGTTCTAGCGTTTGCGTTGTTAAATAAAATACGAACTAACAATCTACAAACTGTTACTTATGTAAGTGCAGACTTTAAAGTAATTTATTGTGGCGTGTTTACTTAGAGTTTGCTTAGTGATATAAAATAATTCTTGTTCTCTCGAATCGGCACGAACTATTCCGGAATAGGTTGGTAAAAATTTTGACCAGACAGTAGGTACCTACGGTGGTTATGATAATTCCACAGAAATTATTTAATTCCTTTTAGTGATAAAACATGTGCCACGCAAGTACCATTGTGGCTCAATAGATGTCGTTGCGTGTATAATGAAACTCCGTGATGTAACTTTTCTAATATCGGCGACATTTTTAGTGAACGACTGGATATTAAATAAAAGTGTTATATTTTATTTTTTTGGAATGTACTCATCAACTTCTAGAAATCTAGACAATTATCTTAATACTTGATCAGTTTTTTTTTCACATAATTATGGTGACTATTTATGTACCATAGCTACTATTAGGTAGGTGCATTTTTTTATTTTAGTAGCCTATATTTCCCAAGATATAATGCAAGGCTTCTAACGATACAACATACAGCCAAATCAGTCCACGCATTTAGAAGTTATTGTGTAATAAAGAAACTCTCACACATACATGAAACCTGAAAACATTACACTCTTTTTGGGCAGTCGTGTAATAAACGGTGAATTTACTTCTTGTAAGACTAATTATATCTTTTTTTCTTTCCAGGCCTTACACTATGGGGTATTGCATGGTTCCTATTCAAAGACGCCGTGGTTCCTGACGGGTACCTGTTCAATATGGGCGGAGTGGTCATAGCGGGGTACATGCTCGGACACACGCTGGAGCGATACACCACAATCAACCCAGTCGTCGGCATGACGTTGACAGGAGCACTATACAGACATTTTGGACCACCGAACTTTTTAGAGAACCCCTCCGCTGACGTCATCGATTTCCATTTAAGGTGAGTAATTTAAGATTACTTTAATCGAAGACTGACATCCAAACAAAGTGTTATAATGCACAAACTCCACCACAATGACGTAAACACCACCTGAACACAAAACTTTGTAAATTAATTAAATAAATTGTTAATGCCTCAGCTTTCTTGTTGACGTAATAAATGACTCCGCTTAATTGATTCGGATCTTGCCACGTCGTAATTTTGTAACATAATTATTTACGTATACTTGTAACGAGTTCCCGCTTCAGAACGGTTGATAATTTAATGGGGACTTACATTAATTTCGCTAATAGAAGTACTACATGATACTACGGCTGGAGAGCCATTAAATTAATTGCTGTACGTCGACGTGCCATCCTCCTCACCTTACTTTATGAGGGATAATTATAGCCATAAAACTTTCGACACACATTTTCAGTTTCTAAACTTTATTTTACATTTCGTATTTTATTGGGCATTATTCACTTCAATAAAATACCTTTTTCGCATCAAGCTATAGATGTAAAATGCTTTTATTTTATTATCAATGAAATATTTGAATATTATTTAGTTACGTAGAGCAATTTTAATGCTTTAAAAAATGACATAGGGATTAATAAAATCATTTTAACCAAATGAAATAATTATTTACTTTTCGAAAGTTAAAAACGTCGATTCTTTTATAGCCCCAGCATTGTAATTATTGTAGGTAATTGTATTATGTATCTAATTGCACATAAAAAACATGCATTATAAAAAATTGCACAAAACTACAAAGCATTCAATTTTTTTTAATTTCAGTTGGTATATTTTCCAGATCTCCTGGTGATTCAAGTTGGTTAAAATTTCATTAGAGACAACTCAGTGAATAACAATGTCTTTCTTCTTTCAGGCGAATCTACCCCGTCATTATTCTGACGAAGGGCCCACTCACTTGGAACTGGGAATATATAAAAAATAATTCAGTAAAAGTTTTCTCATTGGCCACTCTGCCCTGGATCGTAGAGTGTTTATCTATTGCCTTCTTTGCCCACATACTACTCGAGTTCCCTTGGTACTGGGGTGAGTAACATTCGAAACTTTTAACCTCCGTAATTAACTTATCAATTCGACCTTATTTACCAAAACTACTTGTACATGTTTATTGCAAAGATAAATTCCCAAATAAAATTCCTAGTTTCTTGGCTGATCTTGTTTGCGCTGCTAACCAGTAGAAAAGCTTCAGATGAAAAACCAGTAGCACCGGTTATTGCTTGGAAACGGCTCAGTGAGTTCATTCACACAAATCCGCATTCATCGGACTACAATTGAACCTTGAGATTGTCGGGAATGTTGAATAACATAAAGCTGAATATTTCAATGAAGGCACCTATGTAGTACGTACGAAAATTTGAAATCGATGAAGTTGTTATTGAGATACTAGCTGTTCCCCGCGGTTTCACCCCCATTGCTCGGCTCCTAAGGGGCGTAGGGTGATATTAAATAGCTTGTACTATTCTCATGAATTTGGCTATCATATACAAAAATAATTTTTCGAATCCGACTGGTAGTTCCAGAGATTAGCGCGTTCAAACAAACTCTTCAGCTTTATAATATTTGTATAGATAGGTATTTTCTCGTGTTCACAGGTCTCCATCTAGGATCTATCTTAGCCTCGGTGTCCCCAGCAGTGGTGGTGCCGACGGTGAATAATTTACATGCAAGAGGCTTAGGAACCAAAAATCAAATAGCACTCCTTGTGGGGAATGCCGGAGGGCTTGATACCGCCTTCACAGAGGGCATGTTCGGAGTCATCAACAGTGCCATATTTTACCCAGCACCACTTGCATATAGAATTGTAAAGGTACATAAACATAAATTATACAATTATTTACAATACAAATAATCTATAAGTCATTTACAACGCAATACGGTAGTGGACTGCTATTAAAAAAGTACAAATAAATTATTTTATTCCAAAGAAGAAATAAGAATAACAAAAAAGTAAAAAAAATAATAATAATTTATCACAAATGGAAAACAGTATCGCTCCGTCTTTATCGCGCGAGGTGGACATAGGTGGTGTTACGTCACTTATCATGCATGCCGCCCGTGTCTAGCAAATCATTTTAAAACGCTTATAACTTTGCCAATTTTGTAGAGGTTTCATCGGTTTTTTTGGTGTTAATTATCTTTTTTCAAATAGTTTACAAATTCACAATAAAAAAAAATGTATTCAACATCCCTATTGTGACGATTTAATATATTGCATCGTTTATCTTTTATCACATCATAATAGCTCGATTATGCTAATGGATGAACTAGAATTCAGTTCGAATTCATAAAACCATTACAGAGCCCTAAATACACAAGCAGAATACTTTATAGTACCTACGTCTATCTCTAAAGCGTTTCTCTTTTATCGAAATGTATTTTTATCTCGAACAATAAATTCAAATTTCGAAATCCGGCCGTACTTATCCACACTTGAGATCGTTTCCAAGAAACACTCCAACTACGTTTTCTTTAAAATCAAACCGCTTTCTCTTAAGGTTCAATTTGGATATAGGGCCCTTAACCTTTTTGTTCGTAATTTCGGCAGGGTTTGCTGGCTATATTCGTCGGCATCGCCCTCGGAATATTCTGGGGAGTGTTATCAGACAGTCTGCCGGATCACAGTGACATATACGCGCCTACTATACGAAGCTTGCTCATTTTTGGGGGCGGTGTATTGTTGACTTACGCCGGTGGATATATAGGCTGGGGTGGTACCTGTAAGTAAATGCATGTTTATTTATATTTTGTATTCTTAAACGCTTCATCCGTCAACTAGAATAATTTGGGAACAGTTTTCTTTGGATTGTATTACAGCATTAATTGAAACTAGTTTCAACTAATCAAATTACTTTAAATATATGCTCAAGGCGAGATCTATGCTCAAGTATGGTTCTGTATTACGAGCCTTAGAGAGCAATCTACCTATCGTGCTCAAAGCATTGAAATCACTCTCGCACTACAGTTATTTGACATCTAGATTTATCTCAGAGTTCTCTAGCTACATTCCCTCTGACACTAAACTAATATTACCTAAAAGAGTGATATTTATGATACCTAGTACTTAAATAAAAAAATACCTAAATAATATTTAAAAAAGTATCAAAGCCAGCTTAATACTCTCCAAATCTACAAATTGCAACAATAAAAATAGTTAACTGCATTATCACAAAGAAAACCGCTCGGATGCGTACCTACCTACCTATATCACTTGACAGAGTTTCCGCTTACATGGTAGTAAAGATAATTTTGTTTACATTGGAAAAGAAACGTCTTTATTACACAAAGCTACTGTATTTTATTAGTTTACCTGAGTAAACACTTAGATATTAAATGATAAGAAATGTAAATTTGTTATAGATCTACGTCATCTTGTGGGATATACTCGTAAGTAGGTTGTAAGCCCGGTTTCCACTGCGAGCGGAACGGAGCCATTAAGGACTCCGTTTAACTCGCAAGAGTAAACTGCATACTTGTATTTCCAACAAATAGTCGGTAAGTATTGGACTTAAGCTATATGAAACCACATACGTATAAACAACTACTTAGTTGTCCTGGATTCATGTGAACAAGCATGCAGTTTACTCTTGCGAGTTAAACGGAGTCCTTAATGGGTCCGTTCCGCTCGCAGTGGAAACCGGGCTGTATAGTTTGTTGGCTACCGTGTTTATGAATTATTCCCTTCGGTTTCGTAATCATTCTTTAGGTTTCCAACGGGAGCATTTTGTCAATGGCCTTATTATTTTATTATGATAACGTATCTTATAAATATATTATAAATGTTATTATTTTTCCTATGAACTGCAAAATTTCTTGAGTTATTAATTTTGAACCTACAATAATCTATCGGCGACCTTCCATCCTACAAACACATTTGACTACAGCTTCAAGTAGTCATTCAACTAACTCTATTAGAACGAATCAGTAATAAATAGGTAACTGAAAACCACAATAGCGATGGTACCTCCAATAGGCTATTGTAATTTAATTATAATTAATTGTAAAAAAAAAATCGTTTCATTTTTTTTTTATTCTGATCTCTTTGTTTTTGTTTGTTGTCTAATCGTTGTAAGAAATAAACTACAAAACGTCTAGATTTCAGTTATATTATAATGTTATTCGTCTCTTCAGAGGGCAGCTTGGTGAACTGTAACACAGGTTTTACATAATTATCTCAGACACCAGTTTTTTTTAAAGATATTACTGTGGATTGTGAGGAGTGTGAGGGACTGGGTGATGAGAAAATATTATTTTTATAATATTACTAGCACTTTTCCCGTGACTTCGTCCGCGTGACCCACAGGAACTGTGCATTTTTCCGGATAGAAGTGCTTATAGCACTCAGGAATAATGCAACTTCCTATTAGTGAAAGAATTTTCAGAAGCGGATCAACGGTACATTCATACAAACTTTCATCCCCCTTTGCACCCCTTTTGGGGGTGAATTTTCAAAAACCCTGAAACGCGTGTTTATTTAGTTGAAGAGTCTAAATACCAATTTTCATGACTCCAACTTCAAAACTAACGGTAATTTCATACAAACTTTCATCCCCCTTTGCACACCTTTTGGGGGCGAATTTTCAAAAACCCTGAAACAAATGTTTATTTATTTGAAAAGAAGAGTCTAAATACCAATTTACATGACTCTAACTTCAAAACTAACGGTACTTCCATACAAACTTTCATCCACCTTTTCACCCCTTTAGGGGTAGAATTTTAAAAAATCCTTTCTTAGCGGATGTTTACGTCATAAAAGAAACCTATTGTCTAAATTTCAAATCTGTATGTTTAGCGGTTTGGGCTCTGCGTTGATGAATCAGTCAGTCAGGACAAGCAATTTTATATTTATATAGATTTTTCAGTATGCAATTGCATAGGTATGTAATTAAGTAATATAGTATCATAATATATCTCGTATAAATTATAGAGATGAATTTAAAAATCATTAAAAACGAAAAAAAACATATGTCATAAAACTTATAGATCTATGATCCGAGATAAATGACAGTGTAGCGATTTAGGCCTGACGATTACTGATACCGTAACCGTAAGATGGTATAACCAGCCCTTAGATGAGTGTTCTATGTAGTTATATTATATTTTATCTACCTTTAATCACTCAAAGTCAAGTATAATTTTACTGTATGTCAGAATGTGAATGAATTAACTGAATGTTTTGTACGCAATGCGATAGACCCACCGTCACATGTGCTAAGCATAAACATACGCAGTATTTGATGTGCCAAACTAATTGCAAATAATAACTGTGTACACACGCGCTTAGGAGTAAAATGTAGTAAATTTATAACATGATAGATGCGCTGAAGCAATCGGGCGTTCGAATCGGCAATCGCAATCGGCTGATGTTAGCTCTCCGAGACATTCGCGCATATACAGTCGCTAAGAAAACAGTTAAAAGAGAGCAAAAACTTTGTATTTTTTTTTTCAAAATATACTTTATCAGTCATTTCTTGATTTATGTATTATGAAATAATTAGTTTTAAATTAGCAGCCACTCGTGACTAACTTCTGTTCAACCAAGTAACATCGTACGGATTATACAAATACCTACGTAAACAAATAAGTATGCAGGCAGCTAGCCTGCATACTTATTTGTTTTGTCGACACTACATTATATTTCAGTAATTTCAGTTACGTTTCCTCTAAGCGAGTTCCATTCTATGAAAATGTATGCAGTTATTGTAAGATATTGTGCATAAAAATGGACAAGTGCGTGCGGGTTCCGCTTTATTGCAGGGTTCCACAACGTTATAGGCCCAATAGACTTTCTTATACAGGTGTTTGGAACATCAATGGGAAAGAGGTTTCCCCCTTTCCCATTGATGTTACAAACACCTTTCATCCCCTTTCAGAAACTTAACTTACTTCCAAATAAAGTACTAAGAGTTACGACACGCCAGCAATTTCTTGTTATTACATAATGTGTATTATCAACTGACTGACTCCTTGACAATTCAAAAGCACCTGTAAATGGTCTAATTGAAATAAATGCTTTGACTTTTGACTTTGACTTTTGTATTTTAAATCATTAGCTTTTGCGCGATTTTAAGTCTTAGTAAATATGTAGTTTGATAATATGTATAATAAAATAATAGTATATTATGCAATTAGTGAATAAAGGACGGATTTAAAGCGAGGGCCATAGATGAATCACGAGCTAGTGAAGGATTCTAACGATTGAATCACGACCGTAGGGAGTGATTCATGATGATTGAATCACGAGCGTAGCGAGTGATTCAAGTGTTAGAATCCTGAGCGACGCGAGCGATTCATGGCCCTCGATATAAATCCGTTTTATTCAAGAGTTGCATACTATACTTTATACCATGACTACGAGAAAAAGAAAGATTTAAGTGAAAATATACATATAATGAAGAAAAAGTAAAGTTAAATTGGCTTTGATGTAAACCAGCCGTGATTTTTTGGGTAGCAAGCTTTCCACCTTTCCACTATATCGGCCGCTCTCTCTTTCACAAACTCAGGTGTTAACACATCTTTATCACTAGAATGCATTTTTAATCGATTAGAACAACACTAAACAAACACAAAATTAAAGATTAAAGTAACACTAAACTTTGTGTTCGTACAACTTACAGTATTCAAAATAGCGCCAATTTACTAAGGACAGCAAAGAACACAAAACAGTTTTTATTCTAATGCTAAACTCCTTGTCGAAAATGTCGACCAATCAAATTGAATTTAGAACACATCAATATAGGTCGAATACACAGATTACACTTACACTAGATACGGCAAGCCACGACCAAGCGTGCCCTGCATGTTCGACTGTTCGTACTAAAAAAAGTCTGTTAGCTCAGTGACGCTTAGTGATTGAAACAATTCTGTTTACTCTGAGCACATCACTAAATGGCTGGGGTGAAGTTATCGTAGGTATAAAAAAGATGACACGTTCGGTTTTCATACAATCTAATAACGTGCCGCATCTAGCATAGGTTCTTTAAATCTGTGGTCGAATACATTGGTGTGTTCCATTTTCAAACATCAAAACAGTGAGTAAAAGTGCTTTTTATTCACTGTTTTCAGTGAATAAAATAAGCATTTTAGAGGGGGAATGGTATAAAAAATGTTTTTGCATGCACCTGCAAACTTTAAACGCAGGAGAGGTAGCATCGTAACAAGTTAGTTAATAAGCAATAAACACTTAAACCGGTCACAAAGCGGTGCTCCTAGAAGAAAAATAGCAAATAATTTATTGCTACACAAGTTTCGTAACAATTTAATATAGTTAATGAACTACACAGCAAATTGTACAGCAAATAAATCGTTTCAATTTAGGTACTAATTATTTAGACAATTAGAAAAGTTAAGTTGAAATACGTTGGAAATTAGTAGCTAACAAAATTAAAGTACCAGTATACATAGATAGACAACTCTTTGTTGTACCTACACCAAGTCTTTGTGGGATACTTATTACTTATTATAGATAGTACAAAGTAAACTCACGCCATTTTCCATATGGCCCTTTAGAGTAGGTAATATAAATACACCGACAGTTACATAAAAGAAGCCGAATTGAAAATATGTGCAAAATTAGACAGACATATTATTTATAGTAATTTTTAATAACAAAAACTCATATTTAGTCCGAAAGAACTATACTGTTGAACTATTTCGTATAGATACGGTACTTAATTCTAACTTTTCAGGTTTTTTATAATATTGAGTCGAGCGGAGTTGCAACGTTTACTTGTGTTATTAAAGTACTAGCTTCCACCCGCGGCTGCGCCAGTATTTTTGGGATAAAAAGTAGCCTATGCGTTATTCTGATGTATAAGCTATATTACTGTAAAGTTTCATCAAAATCCGTTCAGTAGTTTTTGCAAGAAAGAGTAACAAACATCCATCCACACCCGATTAGTGTAAAGTTTCATCATAATCCGTTCAGTAGTTTTTCCGTGAAAGAGTAACAAACATCCATCCACACATAGATCCTCACAAACTTTCACATTTATAATATTAAGTAAGATACTTATAGCTTTATACAATGTTTTCACAGAAATATAATGTCTCAGTATTTCCATAACATAGACCGTTATTCTAATGATTAGATAAGGCTATATTCCAAGTAGGCACCTACCGATCATTGTAAAGATTTATATGGAAAACCATGTTTAGAAGTAGAAGTTTACAGCTTGATATGGTGATAAAAAATATCATAATTGTAGGTAAATAAATACATTTGTACACAAAACAAAGAGAATTCAGGGCATGATAATAAAGAACGGTTTTATCTTTATTACCAGAAAACGTTAAATAGTAGGTATCATAAACACGATCTAGAACTAGAAATGTAGGTATCTCAATTAATATGTTGTCATGTCAAGTTATTCCATAATAGTCTGGTAGGTAGGTACACCAAATTTTAATGATTTCGCTTTGATAGCTACCGAATCCTAGAGCTTTAATAAGACATCTATTTCCGAAGGTGACCTTACATTAATAGTATAATTACGAATACACAAAGGCTGGATATACTCGTAGAACGATCTCTCCGAGGCACACAAAGTGAATCTTTGTCACAAACCCTTCCCCAAATTATTTTTGGGTTCGGCAGTTATGAAGCGACGCGAGGATTTGGCTCCGGCGGGGCTATGAGCCTGACTCAAGTAGGTAGGTAAATGCGTATAAAAAAGGAATTTCACTCATCGTGTGCGCTGCGAAGGTTGACGTTAAGAAGTGCTCCCAAGAATTCCGCCGTGAAATATTACCGAAGATATTCGCGTATTTTAAGAATATTTAAACTTATAGGTTTTTTAGTAAAAGTCAAACATATTATAACATGATTTTCACTCCATTAATATGGTAACAGCAATTAGGGTTCCATAGCCAAATGTCAAAAACGGAACCTTTACCATTTCGTCTTGTTTGTCTGTCCGTACGTATCTCACAGCCATTTTACTTAGTGACTATTGGCACTTTATAGATGAAACTTCACAGGTAGATGTCGTCTGTAAACCACCTTAAGGAAGTGTAGTAAAATCAGGAAAAAAAATTGAGGGCATTCCATACATAAAACTAAGAAATAAAAAAAAATGTATCGTAAGTAGGTATTTATCTTTGATCTTTGAAAATAACATGAAGGTTTCTAAGTGACTTTTGTACCTATTTCAGAATAATTATGAAATTCGAAGTCTGAACTAATCCTTGCTACGGAACCCTATAGTGTGCGTAGTCGGACACGCACTTGGCCGGTTTTTTTATATTTTGACAATATCTGTTTCATAACCTTTTAAGTGTTCATGATAATTACGTTGCATAGCATCTTAATATGAATCATTATAACATCATATTTGAAATAAGCAATAAATGTATAAATAATATTGAGACAAATAGTAATAATTTATCCATTATGTAATAAATATAATATACTACCTAGCTTACCTAGTTTTATGATGTGTTGTTTCCATCATGTTGCTAAGCTTTGCTTTGTTTGAAAAAATAGACTGCAGAATATCTATATTACTCGCAATAAAATTATTGTATTAATAATATCGCGATGTAGATTGCATGGACATTAAAATAATTTCTATTAATAAAAAATATTGCACTCCATTTCGTTTTGAAGGTCTGGCCACAGCAAATACGGGTGCAATGCGAGTGCAGTACTTACGTGGAGCAAGTAAAAGGACTTGTTATGTATAAAACTAAATGTGAGATGTTACACCATGAGCAGTGCAGTTGCAGTGCGTGTGCGGCGCGTTTGGTTTAACATCTTACATAGAGTTTCATACATGATAAGTTCTTAGATCGCCGCGCGCGCTGCACACGCACTGCATCCATATTCAGTGTCCTCCGGCCTTTACGCCGCCATTCCTTGTTGCTATGCTTCGCTGTGCAGGTGCTAAAAGAAATCACGCGCCTAGCATTGCGCGGCTCGTGCTAGCACGCGTCGTTCAACCGCACCTTATCATTCACAAGCAGATTTGTCCGCGAACTTGTCGCCAGCAACAAATCTCGCGGATGGGCTCGCGTGTGAATGGAGACCCTTATGCTTTCTATTTATTATTAGTATTATGACTGCCTCGTTGGTCTAGTGGTCGCAAGCACGATTGCTAAGCGTGAGATGTTGGATTCAATTCCCGGATCGGGAAAAGTGTTATCTATATTGAATTTTTCCATTAGGAAACTCTCAGGAACAGCCTGGAGTCTGAATTTGTGCCCGGTTGATGGCAGTAGGCTCGCCCTCTGCCAGTTTCTGTGTGCCTCGCTAGTTTAATTGAAATATTAAACCGTTTTTACATGACGAGATAGTAACAAACAAAGAGTCATACATATAAGTTATTTTTTCGTATTTTGTTGCTATTTCTAGTATTCCTAGCTGGTTTTCGTGAAAATATTTCCCACATACGGCCTTTTTGACCTAAATGATTTTATTATAGTATAGAAATGGCGTGTTGTGCAATAAAGTGGTATTTATCTTTATTTTGATTTGCGGTTACTAGTAACTCAGAGGAAACAAGAGTGTTATAGAATGGAATTAGCTGTTTGCTAGTGTGTGTGTACCTCGTGTATAAATCGTTAGCTGTTGGTTACTGTATTCAAATATAACAAACAAAGATTAAACATATTTATTAATTATCACGCGCCGGAGTCACAAGCCTAACCGACTACGTCGCGTGATGAGCTCATGACTTACTCCGTTCGAGATTGAAACTAGTCGGGATAGTCGAAATAAATTCAAAGTTATACAAGTACTCACAAAAGTTAAACAAGTATTGAAAACCGGATAAGTGTGAGTACGACTCGCGCCCTGAGGGTTTCCAAATATGCAATAGCGCCATCTGTGAGCAAGACTGTAAGACTATTACATAATTCTAGTGGCGCCATCTATGAACAGATACCTACCTCCACCCGTTAAGGGTGACAAAGTGACAAACAACAGACGGACAACAAAGTGATCCTATAAGGTTCTGTTTTTCCTTTTAAGGTCCGGAACCCTAAAAAGAATTAACAGTTCTATGATTCTATCCCTCTTACTCTCTAATTTAACCATGCTATTAGGGTGTGATATTAGAGTTTATTAGTCCGATATGTGTATCGGGCTAAAAATAAACTTAAGTACCTATGTAGGTAGAGGTACCTAATACTGGAGCTACATTAGGTCGCGACGCGAACTGTGTGTGATTCAGATATCTATTAAGCATAAGCATAAGCATAGCATAATCGGCCTATAATGTTCCCACTGCTGGTACACGGGCCTCCTCTGTCAGAGGGAGTGGGCCGTAGTCCACCACGCGGGCCCAGTGCGGGTTGGTGGACGTCACATATCTTCGAATTTTTGGTTCTAGGACATGCTGGTTTCCTCACGATGTTTTCCTTCACCGTTAAAGCAAGTGATAATTAATTTCTAATACGCACATGACTTCGAAAAGTCAGCGGTGCGTGCCTCGGAATCGAACTCGAACCATTCACCGTGGGAAGCACATGGTTAAACAACTAGGCTATCACTGCTATTACTCTATGCTCTATTATGCAATTTAAATTAATTTAGTTTTCTTCTTATTTGTAAGTGGTTTACCTAATAACTACCCCTTTTTTTAGTAAACAATAAAGTTGTTCTATCTGGTATAAAAAATAATTCACATCATGCTTACCTAACTGCAATCTCAATATTCGCAAACATAACATTGGCATTCAATACCTACTTACATAATAATACGAGCAAGTACATACTTGAAGTCCATAACATCATCGCATTAATTAATTCTCGCGTCTTATGTTAACCTTCGTTCCAATTAACCTCAATCAAACACAATAATTGTGTGCGAGTTTCTCATGATGCGATTTAATTTTAGAAATTCCTTCTGATGATACACAAAGAAATATCTAATGATAGCATATTAGTAATGTCATGCAATTTTTAGATCAATCTCTGTGTTAGCTGTTGTGAATGTTGTGAGTTGTGATGTATGTATATGTGTATGTATGACATTTTATTGCACACTGGGCGTTACCCGTGACTTAATTTTTTTTTTTTAATTCTTGCCCCACACTAGGATTTCACCTGTGTCGTGGGTGCGTTTAGAAACACAAATTTTACATACACAAACAGCCAGATCAGTGTGCAATGCGGGAATTGAACCCGCGACAAGTCGTGCAACAGCCAATCTCTTAGCCACTGCGACAACCGTGCGGTCGGTCATTGCCGTCATTGGCATAAAATTTGTTTTGTTTTGTTGTTTTATTTATGACTAGCTGTGGCCAGCATGCGTTGTAATGCCTTTTTTTGTTCTGTTTTTTTTGTCAGAAACCTTTCTGGACGTGCGTAGAACAAATGTACAAAGTTTCAAGTCAATCGCATGAACGATGCGCGAACGCACATGTGAAGAATAAACCTACAAACATTTATTTTTATATATGTATTAGATCAGTAAGTAACATAACAGACAGACTGAGTTACTTCCGCATTTAAAATGTAAAGTTTGGAAGTTTGTATATGAGAGTTTATCTTATTAGGTAGGTATTTTACGATGAAATTAGAGCATGCATAGACATCGGTAATATATTAAAGATGAAGAAAAAACAAAGGAGACGCCTTCCATATCTACTACATATCTAGGTGGTGAATGCACTCTTTGTTTACTTACGTTTTTTATCTAAATCCCTAGCTTTAATTAGTATCAATATTAATACTTCATATTGAGATACTACGAAAAACTAACACAGTTTGTTTGTTTCAGCGGGTGTAGCAATTATGGTGTGCGCAGGCGCAGCCGCGACGCGGTGGGCCCGCCGTGATTGGCCCCTCACCGATAACCCCGTCTGGGAGGTCTACAAACTACTCTGGAGGATATTTGAGCCAATGCTCTTCACCCTGAGCGGGTATTTCTTAGATGTACATATCGCTTTTACAAATTATTTTGTGCTCGTAACATTTATCCGATAATATCAGTCTGTATCCGAAGTAGTTTCTGAAATGGGCCTATTATGTAACGGGAGGCATAATGATACAGCAAAAAAAAATAGTTTGAGCTATTAGATTATTTCCTTTAGTTCCTACAAAGTTGAAGCACTGGGGAAAATAACACATTTAACTCAATTTCATGTCTTTATGGGACATTTTAAATAGGAGATGCAGAAACAAATTAAAAACTCAACATTTTGAGAAAATCATCCAGGGCAAAAAGTCTTCTTGTGCCCACGGTCAATGCAACTGTGATACTGTGGTATAAAGACTCGTTACATAACCCTTCGATTATCACTAATGAGATACAATTGATTTTTCTATTGTTCCACAACTGAATGAGGTGTTTCGACAGATTAACTATTATGTAAAAAAGAATCAGGCATACCCACATCCATAGAAAATAAACACACACACATGCCAACTTAACTACCTGCATAATATAGCTTGACAAACAAAGATTTTAAAACTACATTTCTTTTAGATATCACAAATAAATGTGAAGGAGCTGTGCCTGATCCTGGGATGCATCGCCTCGGCGCTAGTTCTCCGGCTGCTGACAGCTTTCCTAGTCGCGCTGGCTAACGAGCTGTCAATCAAGGAGAGTCTTTTTATAGCCGTCACTTGGATACCTAAGGCTATTGTAGAGGTACGCCATTTATTTATTTATTTACTAGCTGACCCGCCCGGGCTTCGCACGGGTAAAGTTACCCTACGCCTACCCTACGCCTACCCTACATCTACCCTACACCTACCCTACATCTACCCTACACCTACCCTACGCCTACCCTACGCCTACCCTACGCCTACCCTACGCCTACCCTACGCCTACCCTACGCCTACCCTACGCCTACCCTACGCCTACCCTACGCCTACCCTACGCCTACCCTACGCCTACCCTACGCCTACCCTACGCCTACCCTACGCCTACCCTACGCCTACCCTACGCCTACCCTACGCCTACCCTACACCTACCCTACATCTACCCTACACCTACCCTACACCCCAAATCTCAAAAATAAGTTTCAAGCTTCTAGCTTTAAAAATTACGTAATTTCCACACAAACTTTCATGCCCTATTTCAACCCTTTACAGCCCTTTTTTCGCATTAAAAAGTAGCCTATGTCCTTTCTCAGGCTCCAGACTATCTGTGTAGGTACCTACCGAATTTCATTTGAATTGGTTCAGTATTTTAGGCGTGATTGCGTAACACACAGACAGAAAGACAGACAGAGTTACTTTCACATTTATAATATTAGTAAGGATAGTATAGGCTATTCCATATCACGCTACAACCCTTAGGAGCCAAGCAAGTGGGTCGAAACCGCGAGGAACAGCTAGTGTAAGTATAAATTATGCACCAACATGGCTTTATTTAAATACAATCTGTAAGCCTGTATCTGTGCGTAATTGTCAAATTTTCGTAGTGTATAAGTACGTGTTCAATTCGCCCCCTGCAAAAAGTGATAGAAAATGTTATCCGGTGATTCACCGCTATAGGTACCGTTTCCAGGGCTATTTAATTTGGAATCAAGGAGGTTACATTAATTTACACCAAAAACTTATAGAGGTATTTTATTATAAACTTCTTGTTTACAACAATGCATAGATTAATGATCGGCTGTATGGGCTCAGCTCCCTTTGCCTGTCCCAAAGAGGGACGAAAAGAACCAAAAAAAAAAAAAAGGTCTCTGCTGCAACAATGACAACAATAATTTAGACAATCTTACGTCATTTGCAAAACGATTGTGTTTTATGATCTTATTTTAATGATAGAATTCAGTGGTTTTATGATTTAAAAGTAATAATAATTACCTAACATATGATACGCGTCGGCGATACGGATGTACGGTGATTGGATTGAACAAATACATGAGTGGACCCGGCTTAATACACATGTTAGCAAAGTTAGTTCTGATGGTAGACTTTTTGTGATAACTTTTGATATAGTGGACCGATTTAAATGAAACAAAGACTAAATGTTACTTCAAGGTACTGCCTATACATTTCTTTCTAATTCTTCAAAATCAATTCAGTAGTATTGATTTGATGCGTGTTCAAACACACAGACAAACAGACAGACAAACCGACAGACAAACAGACAGACAAACCGACAGACAAACAGACAGACATTAATTCTAAAAATGATAGAAATTTACTTCATTACTCATTCTTAATCCCCCCTATTATTTTTTTGCAAATATATGCAATGTACAGACACGCGGAATTTACATTCTTATTATAAGTATAGATTTGCCATGGATTATGCTCTTGATTGCTATGGGCTTACATTCAAATCTTACATTGACAAATTAGAAAATATACAAGTTAGGTTCCTAAAACTTTAGTGGATAAAAAAACTAAAAATAAATACAAAAATGATTATAATAAACTATACAAAATTTGTAAAGTATTGCCGGTCAGACTAAAGCATAAATACATTCTTGCAACCAATAACCATGGTAGTCAGGAGCATAATTCACCATTAATAAGTGTGTGTAACAAGTATAACACCCGAGGGATGTCGTCTGGTAAATATGTAGTACCGAGGGTTAATAATGTCTATGGAGACCGTACATTACAAAAACGTATCCCATATTACCCGACGGAATCAGGAGGGAAAAAATAAAAAAAATATTTAAGAAAAAACTTAAAAAATATCTACTTAGTACACTGCCGTAACATGTATACATAGGTACCAACTTTCCTAATGATTAAATTACCATTATAAAATTTTCTGCATTAGTATAGTAACGTCTATATTTAAACTGCGATATTATTATTATATTATTATTGCGATCCAACAGACAAACTATATATATAGTTTTGTTGGACATTATATTATTTTATAGACCTTAATATGTATGTACCTTTATAATAAATAAATAAAATAAAATAATAATTTATCTGCTACGTAGTATTGTTTGCGGTAAAATGTTTTAGGTATTCAAGTAAAACATTGTTGGAGCATCATCGATTGTTGTGCGACAGGATCCGTAAACCCGGATCTTGTCGTACAACAAATAAACATTTGTTAATGTTTGCTTCTTTTTCCCTTTTTGATTTATTGTTGCTATCAATGTCTTAGGTTGTTTTTGTTGAATTTTATCGATTTTACTGGTAGATATTTAATTATAAAATAAGTATTTGATTTAGTTATATTGCACTGGCTGTGCACCACGATTGTCCGCGTGGAAGTCGAAAAACAACTCAATGTCATGTCTTCATACAAACTTTACCACCCCTTTAGGGATGATATTTTATATACATAAAGATATAGTTTATGAGCCGAAAAGTTACATAGGCTACTTTTTATCCCGGAAGTACGTTTCCATGGGATAATTTCCAGCGTCTACGCGGGTGAAGCCGCGGGAAAAAGTTGGTGAATTATATTCAAAAGCTAGTGATCTACTTTTACTTGAAATACTACTACACTTACACATCAATTAGGACTCTCGTTTTGAAGCTGAAATCAACTGATAAATTGAACCAAATGTCGGTCAGCAATAAAATTGTTCGTCAATTTTATTGACTCAAGGAATAATATTTCACTTCTATTTTTAGCTATTATAAACATGGCGGGTGATTTCATGCAAATGAAAAGTCAATTAAAAACCTTAATTGGTTGGGAAAAGTAAAATGATTTGTCGAGAAATTGCAAATTGAAATTATTGTAAATATTAAGAAAGTCGAGAAACTCTATTATGTAGATTGATTGTAGGTATACAAACATCGTAGATACCTACCTACATATAATCTTAAAGGTGAAAGCAGTATCTAACTGTTAGCAGTTAGATACTGCCTGCCAAGTTCTCCCTCATTTCTCCAGTCACTCAGTTAGCTGAGTGACTGGAGAAATGAGGGAGAACTTGGGCCTATCACGAATAATTTTGGCGTATGGTATCGTAAATGTAAGCATATTTTGAATTGAAAATATACATTTGCTACACAATATTTACATACATTACATACTTTATTTAATATCTCTATATTTTTAAAATACGCAAATTGCATAAAATTTTATCAAAATGTTCTAGAACTCTTGTATTTTCAATTTAAAATATGCTTACATTTATGATACCATACGTCAAAATTATTCCTCTAAGAATAAGGGTATTCGAATCTCGATCATACGGGACTACTCCTGTTATTGTGAAATAGATTCAGCTGTTCCAAACATTTTGTCGAGGGATATTTTTTTTTGTATACGGCAATGTTGGCAAACAGGCGTACGGCCCGCCTGGTGTAAGCGGTTAACAGTAGCCTATGAAACGCTTGCAACACCGAGTATCACATGCGCGTTGCAAACCCTTTAAAATGAGGATTCGCTATGAGAGCTTAAGGGACAACCAGGGGCCTATTTGATGTAACTACTCTGCAAGTCTGCACTCCAAATTCCGAACTCTTCAACTGAATCATGTTTTAGTACACACATTTTGCAGACAAACAATTCAAATTTGGAACACTTTCGCTCCACACTCTGCAATATTTGAAAAGTGAAGAGTAGAGTGCAGAGTGAAGACTTGCAGAGTGGTTTACATCAAATAGGCCCCTGGGTTCCGCAATCAACATAGCACATCCTCAGTGGCTCTGGTGACTTAACTCACCGTAGGAACACAACACTACTGATCGAAGAGTAGCGTTATTTGGCTGTGGTATTCTGTAAAACGAAGGTACTTCCCCAACAGGTGTGCTCCAGATTTGAGGTTATTTAATGTTTTCAATTCAAAAGCTCACACTATTTACTATAATTATCACTTTAAGTATATTAATAAAGTGACTACCAACAATTAAAATATTTACTAATTAAATATGTAGATATGACCATTTTACAAAGAGAATAGCTTATTATTCATAACGACACTCAATCACCATCCATCACCAGAAGAATATTAGGACCTTGGGACCGCATCGCTGTCATGTTCTTACATCTTTAATCACGCGCTCTGTAACATTATAATAAACCCACATAATTATCTAAACAACATTTTAATTATATATCAACTACAAAAGATATAACCCTAAATTTAAAAATATCATCATCCGCTTCTAGCCATTTCCCGACTAGCGAATGACATCTAACCTTCTCAACCCAACTATTGGGTAATAGCGGTATTCTAAGGTTACAGCGGCCCTATTCCTATCCCACAAAACTGCAATTACAATTTCCCACAAGTGAAAAATTACAAGTTTGTAAATCTTGCAAGAGAAACTTGTAATTCAGACATCTTTGTTATTTTTGCGTTACTCTGTCTACAATTACACTTTTGGCGACTTGTACACTTGTAAAGTTTTGTGGGATAGGGTCCTGATGTCAGAATTTCGGGCTTATGTCTGTCACGGATGTCATAGAAATTCATTATAACCAGGACCAACTGTTTATCCCATCCACAGACTGATCGTAACAAGTAGGTACAGCAGATCGGTTGATTGCAGCGGCTTTATAACCACGAATACCTCACTTGATTTAAAAATAAAATTCAATAAAATGCTTTGCAATACGATGCTGCCAATAAGTGCAATTTAACGCGACAATGCTGTTGGTCTTTTGGGATTGCCACAGTGCCAAATTTTTCAATGTTACAAGTGATATGTGATTTTCTCGTATGTTGAAAGTTGGGATACACTTAAGTCTTGCGAACGATGCGACGTCACATCGCAAAAATCTACGAGCTCGCACGACGCATCGCAGGACCTGTGAATCGATTCGCATCACGCATTCTTGCAATGTGAATGGTCCCCCGCACCCTAATTGCGTAACTCAATTGGTATCACCATGGTATTGATTTTGACATCCATTACGGCGTATGTTTCTAAATTCGTGTTCCCGTAACTAGCTCATCGTGGCAATGGATGTTGTTGAACTGTCAAAATGAAAGCCATGACGAAGGAAATTGAGTTACACAATTAGGCTGGTCTTCGTTCCACGGTTCGGCAGCCTAATTGTGTAACTCAATTTCCTTCGTCATGGCTTTCATTTTGACAGTTCAACAACATCCATTGCGACGATGAGCTAGTTACGGGAACACGAATTTGCCGCACGAAATCGCATCGCAATTTTGTGCGTTGCGAATTTACATCGCACCGATTCTCAGTTTTCTGTACAATCACTTCATAGTGCATCTCTAGGGTCTTCAAGGAATATTTCCTCCAAATTAAAATTTCTCGGTCCACCGGTTTAGACTGTGCTTTGTCTGCCAGTTACGATACTGTCTCAAGAAGTTCGTTTTAATTGCGTAAAGTATTTGTATATTTACGATGACTGTGCCTTTTGATTGGTTAAAATTTACATTATAGTCAGTAAAAAAATAAATTATTTATTTATTATATAATATACACCGTGTAATTGAAATAACGCAAAACCTCAGACACCCCAACTGATTTTTATAATGTTAAATTGATAGCACGCAAGTTGTAAAACTCAATGAATAGTATAAAATGTTCGTGTATCAACCTTCCATTATCTATACTAACGCACTACACCCACTTTTTATCGGTTCGGTGCCGCCTGGAATACTTTCCAATAAGGAAAACCGTAGCAAATATAAACATTATTATTTATTCACAGTTTTACTGCGTCGCCTTAATAATGTTTGTGCACTGTTTATTTTATTGGACAGTTAATCACTAAAGTGGGATGCGTTGTAACACTCAAAGTGGACTCGCCAAGGCCCGCGCTGGCCTTCGTTTCCGATACTACTTATACAAGTCCAACTACACCGACACTCGACCAACAGAGTCCAGTTTAATTCATTTTGAGTCTGAGCACCAGTTTAGTAATTTCAGGCTTGTTTACATGAAAGCTTTGACAAAATATAGACCTTCGTCCTCTTTGCAAACTGCACTGTTATAGCTGGCGTTAGAAACTTGTTATATTTTAATAAGTAAGTAAACATGTCACAATACAAATTTGAAAATCCATAACCTGCGGTTTCTGCCAATTGTCACCAGGGACCGATTAATCGGGTTAAAAGGTTACCGGTTAAATCTCTAACCCATATGTTCAGTTAATCTTAACGCAGGGTAACCAGTTAACCGGTTAAAATATTGCTGATTAACGCGAAATATTGCTGATTAACCCGAATGAAATGGAACAAAAATGAATAAAAAAAGAAAGAAAAATGAACTCTATGCGTGAACCCGGTTATTATTAGGCTGATTAACCCAGAATACGGGTTAACCTTTACTCAAGGTTTTTCACCTAACTTAAAAAAAAATAACCCGGGTAAATCCCTATACGGGTAACCTTTTTGGTCCCTGATTGTCACCAAACGATTAGTACCTATTTTATTTAAGCAAAAAACAGATAGAAAAATCCTCATAATGATTCACCTAAAACACCTAATCTGATCTGATTCCTACTTTATTCTAGCCTGTAAATTTCACAACTGGGCAAGTCTCCCTTTCATTTTCGATCTGTACCCCGTACCCCTATCATGAGTTTTTTTGACGTCTTTTCGTTAACGTAAGCATATTTTGAATTGAACATATACGTTTACTACACAATATTTATATAAATTAAACACTTAATTAATTTCTCTGCATTTTTAAAATGTGCAAATTGTATAAAATTTTATCAAAATGGTATAGGACTATTATTGTATTTTCAATTCAAAATATGCTTACGTTAACGAAACTATACGTCAAAATTATTCCTCTAAGAATAAGGGTAGGTATTCGAATCTCGATCATACGGGACTACTCCTGTTATTGTGAAATAGATTCTGTTTTGCGCCAATTAATGACGTCGCCTTGTATGAAAAAAGAAATAAAGTAGACCATTCTCTTATTTACCTACTTATTTTATAGAGAGAAACTAACACTCACATAATAATACGCACTAGACGAAGAGAAAACTTTGTACCCCTTTTTAGGCATTTTGTGCGCATAGAGGGGTGTTAGATTTGACATAGTTAAATGGAGGAGTGCAGACAGCTATAATTTATTACGGTCGAATTTTGACCACTGTGCGACCACTACTTTAAGGTTGAACTGTTAAATTAGGTCGAATCAATTTCACTAGGTTTAAGTGAAAAATTTTTTAGACCTCTGACTCATGTCCACAATGGTCACAAGCGTGTATGTCCAGGTGTGCAGGCAATACACGCTTGTGACCACTACATCAATGAGGCAACGTTGGATACGCAGACCTAGACACAGCTGATTCTTAGAATTCCCAACTTCTTCACTTTACATCATATACAGGGTAAAATTAAAACCAGTGCGGATATTTTAGGAGGTGAAAGTACTCATGAATATGAACAACTTTTATTATGGGACCGACACTTAAATATGAAGAAAAAGTCAGCTGTTCCCTACAAAAATTCACTTCAACACGATCAAAATGTATGGAACAGCTGTTTTTTTTTTTTTCATATTTCAATGTCCGTCCCATAATAAAAGTTGATCATATTCATGAGTAGGTACTTTCACCTCCTAAAATATCCGCACTGGTTTTAATTTTACCCTGTATACAAAACTTAAGCTCTAATTAATTAAATTACCTAGATGAACAAAATTTGAAATTATCTTAATTATTTATTTCACTTTCGAATATCTTGCTTTCTTCAGACACTTCTAGTAAATATTGATAAGTATTAAAACTTTTTATAAAAAGTATTACTAATATTCATAATTACAAAGTCTAGTAGGATTAGAAAGCTTCTAAGTAAATAGAAAATGTTGTAATTTTATTTATGTGAAAAATAATATCATGTTTTTTTTTATAACCATCATAAATATAATGCCATTAATTTTAAAATGATTAGCAAATGTAAAAAAATTAATGCCATAAACTCAGTAATACAAATACATTACAGTAGGTACAAGTTAACCGACAGCAAAAATGCTATAGACATCAAAATACTCCCACAATGCTGTCAACGGGTAACGTAAAAAAAAAACAAATGACAGAAGATTGGCAGTATTGCCACGTTAACAAAATATTTTTAGCATAGTTATTTTGTCTATCTTGTGCCGCTTTTTGATTGTTGATTGCTTTTAACATTTACATGCCTTTAATAACATGGGAAATATAGCACTATTTATTATCCTCTTTACACTTATTGGCTAAGCTACTCAAAAACACCTGTATCCCATTCAATTAATTATAATATTCAAAACGTCTTCGTTCATTTTAGTTATTAATAACCTAAAAGCCCACAGCCAACCACCGTAGTAATGAAAATGAATGATTTCCGTCAGACAATATTGAGAATCGTTTTTCCGCTAGTAACGATCATAAACCGGTCGATATCGTTAACTGGGGAGGCTGCAGACTGCCGAGTGAGATAGTCAAGTCAATGCCGACAATACTCGCATTGTTTCTGGGAAAAAACCTTTGCTTTACTCATTGCGAACTGGTGGAAACTTTTCATTGAGTTAAATGAAGTAACAATTGTGTTTACGTTTGCTTCATTGGTTTTTACAACCCGCTTATTTTTGGTAGATCGTGAGAACGGGTGCTAATATGTAAATCATTATTAATCCAGTTTTAATGCCACTTTTAAATTACTACCTATACTATTACTATACACTACTATAATGTAGTGTAGTCTACACATAAGCTTGCACAAGCTGTGGCTATTAAAGTAATCCGGGTCAGTCACAAAAATCTTAATATCTCCAAAACTATAACTATTATAAAATTTTATTGCTGTAGCTTGTTCTTAAAATTTAAGCTTTTTATTTTGATTTATTAATAAATAGACTTCATAAAGTTTATATCAGTATTAGGCTAGCATCCATACTATCAGTACCTAATATTAAGAATTTTGTAAACAGCCTGGAGTCATTGCTCTCGAGTGTACTAGCTCGACTTTTAACGTACTCCCGAGATTTCATTTTAATTATATACCTATACTAGCTGTTCCCTGCGGTTCCACCCCCGTTGCTCGACTCCTAAAGGTCATAGCGTGATGTTAAATAGCCTATACTATTCCTCATGAATATGGCTATCATATACAAAAAGATTCCTTCGAATCCGACTGATAGTTCCAGAGATTAGCCCGTTCAAACAAACAAACTCTTCAGCTTTATAATTTATTAGTATCTAATATGAAGCTAGAAGAGCCTAATAATAGGTCTTTACCTATGAAATTGCCGTTTTGTATGAAAAAATTTAAACTAATTTTTTTCATGTATTTTTTATTTGTATTAATCGAAGTAATCACCCATGCAATCAATGCATCTTTGCCAATGCAGTGGCAGTTTATTGATGCCCTTCTTAAGGAAATCAGTTGGACGGGAGGCAACAAAAGCTTCAAAGGCATTTTGTACTGCCTCTCGGGTATTGAATTTTTTTCCCGCCAAGAAGTTATCCAAATTCTGGAAAAAGTAGTAGTCTGTAGGCGCAAGGTCTGGTGAGTAGGGCGGATGACGGAGAGCTTCCAACCCCAGTTCTTGCAACTTGGAGACCGTCTGCTGTGCAGTATCAGGTCGCGCGTTATCGTGCAGGAGCAGTGGAGACGAGCGATTGACCAATGCTGGTTGGAGATGTGCCAGCTTCTTCATCATTGTGTTCAGTTCTTCACAGTACACATCTGCAGTAATGCTCACCCCGTTTGGTAAGAAGCTGTGATGAATCACACCGGCGCTAGACCACCAAACAGTGACCATCACTTTTCTAGGGGTAAGTTTTCGTTTAGGGCATTGTTTAGGTGCTGAAGCAGGATCCAACCAACTTGCTGAGCGCTTGCGGTTATCAAACAGAATCCATTTCTCTTCGCAGGTAACAATGTGGTTCAAAATTCCTTCATTTGTGTGTCTGTTGAGCAGTGCAAGCCACGTCTCGACGCGTACTTCGCGCTGGCGATCATTGAGTTCGTGGGGCACCCATTTGTCAAGCTTTTTTACCTTGCCAATTTGACGCAAATGGACCAATATTGTTTTGACGCTAACGTCGAAAGCTGCTGCTAATTCAGCCGTAGATTGTGTATCATCAGCTTCCACAATCACCTTTAATTCGTCATTGTCAACCAAAGTCTTCGGACGACCGCGAGGTTCATTTTTCAGGTCGAAATTTCCAGAACGGAAGCGAGCAAACCAATAACAGGTGGTGCGTTGGTTTGTAGTGTTAGCTCCGTAAACGTCGTTGATGTTGCGTGCCGCTTGTGCGCGTTGCTGCCACGACGGTACTCGTATTCCATAATTACTCGAATTTTTAACGTATCCATGATGACGAAAAAGATTGAAATGCGATGAAAATGTAACACTAATCAATAAACAAATGACTACTTTTGGAAAAAAAAACCATGTTTTTAAAATAAAATTAATTTTAAATTAGAATTCTTAGCCAAACAAAAATTATTTTGATTTGAAATGGCCAGTACTGCAGAACGGCAATTTCATAGGTAAAGACCTAATAAAATTAATTCAAAACGAAGTAAATACCTACATGACTACTTATAAATATTTCTTGGTCAAAAGTAGGTACGGGATCCCATTAAATGCTTCGTCAGCTCGTTTCCTTCATTAGCGTGGAACCGCTTACGTAGCGGAGCTGAATGGGCCCAACACGATTAATACGCGTCCTCGTTGAACTATTTTAATTCCTGCTTTATCTTCAGCAATCCCTTCGTGCCTGGAAGTTTAAGAAAAAGATTGAATACGTTTATTTGTTTTGTGAAGGTTGAGATTAAAATCGTTTGCTTGATACGAATCTACACAAAAAAAAAAACCGGACATGGGCGAGTATGCCTCGTGCCCTAAGGGTTCCGAAATATGATCATAGATGGCGCTACTGCATACTTCCAATGGGCAGATGAGAGAACCTATGAGCAGATGGCTCCACTTATGGTCCGGTGACTGACGGCGGACAACAAAGTGATCCTATAAGGGTTCCGTTTTTCCTTTTGAGGTACGGAACCCAAAAAACAATATAGGTACCTACACTTCATTTCAATAGAACTTGCGAACTATGTAAACTTTCTATAGATACTTATTAATCAAATATTGTCAGCCATACGGACATAGTTTACATAGGTAATTCATAAGTTCTATTGAAATGAAGTATACGTGCATTCGTATTGAAAAACAAGCAAATTGAAACAAAATAAATATTGGTCTTTGAATAATGACAGGTCATACGTTTGACAGAAAAAAAATATTAATACACATTTCTTGGAAGGTAGACAAGGAACCATTCGGCAAACATAGTCCCATATACGCATTTATATCAGATCGAGAGATAAAGGGCGATTCTTCCCTAAGAACACGACTCCAAAAAGGCATATTAATACCAGGTTATACGTATAGCCATATAGTACAATTTATTAGGTGGCTAAGCAATTTATGTAGGTACCTTAAGGGCCCCACCACCGGCAATAAATGGCTGCAGGTAAAAGCCACTTACCGACTAACTGACTGACTTATAACCTTATCTCGCTTACCTTAGCCCTTAGATCTTCGCACTTGACAGTATTATGTGCCATTTACATACTACGTAGTAGGTCACTGTAGGTATAAGTACCTACCTACCTATACCTACTGACTATACAGATATCCTTATAAAATCAAGTTATATTTTAAAGACAAATAAGTAAAAGTGTCTATAGCATAAGCATAGCATAGCATAATCGGCCTATGATGTTCCCACTGCTGGGACACAGGCCTCCTCTGTGAGAGGGAGTGGGCCGTAGTCCACCACGCGGGCCCAGTGCGGGTTGGTGGACGTCACATGTCTTCGAATTTTTGGTTCTAGGACATGCCGGTTTCCTCACGATGTTTTCCTTCACCGTTAAAGCAAGTGATAATTAATTTCTAATACGCACATGACTTCGAAAAGTCAGCGGTGCGTGCCTCGGAATCGAACTCGAACCATTCGCCGTGGGAGGCACATGGTTAAACCACAGAGGAATTACAGGGTTAAACCACTAGGCTATCACTGCACTTACTGGTTTGAAACATATTCAAACCAGTAAGTTTTCCTACATAAGCCAGATAATAAAAATCAATGTCTTCAAGAACGTGAAATACTTAAAACCAGAAACTCATAAACAGGCACTCATACCTACATGCTACACGCACACCCATTGATTGTTTTTCTTTTATATCTTGATAAAACGCACATAGTTTTATGTATTTGTAGGAAAATTTTGTAAAACTACGAATACGATGGTTGGTATTATGTAAATTTCCTACGGAATAATCTGTCGTTATTTATTGTAATGTTTTACAATAAAGGTATAATAATTATTATCTTTGACAATGAAATGTTATTTGATATCGTCAAATTCTTTTTACGGAAGTTAATTCTACAAAATATCTGACTTATAAATCGGAAAACCATGATCGCTTAGTGATCGTATCCTATATCTTACAATAAACACTCCATTTAACGTCCTTCAATATGATTTTATATTGTGACAAGAGACATGTACAATAATTATACATTGTACATAATAGCTTTTTTATGGAAACCGAATCTATTGTGTAAACAAAACACAATACTGTTGATTGTTGAATTTTTTCCACGCATACTTTTTACAGTAAGAACATACTAATCAATGCTTTACAAACTTATGCAATGTTAACTTACACACACGTAAGTGCCTATACAGTTTTCTTTGGAGGTAGATATCAATGAATATTCAAGACCTAACAAAAGACGGAATTCACCACATAAATACTAAAATATTCGCAAACGGCAGTACATTTAATATTCGAAAAAGTCATTTGAACGTCGCGTCGCCGTTAGCTTTGACGTGCCCAAATTGAGTCGATAACTCGATAGGTGCATAATTGATTTAACGGAACCGGAGTAAACTACACACTGCACGAAAGCTGGTCAGCGTCTTCAGACAAAGCAATATCTGAAGACTCTGTGATTGAGCCGAGCCGTCAGTTAATCGTCGTTTACGGTATAATCGGCCGTGCTCTCCGGGCAGGTTATCGCAAACCGTCATATACGTAATGACATGCGGTTGTGTAGGTAATTACTTGATTGGAACCACAGCTGAGCGGCATTGATTGATGTAGTATCAGGAACTATTGAACCCAAGGGACTTCATTTCCGTATGCACACACAGACCTATCATATTGCTAAAGCGTGCTAATCCTGAACACCATAATAACATGCCATTTTATTACCGGACTGTCCCATAAAGAGGATAATGTTTTGTAGTAGGTATTCTTGCAATCGAGCTACGTTTTACTAACCGTAGTTTTTCGAAATAGGTAGTTCAAGTGATTTGTATGAATGATTAGCAAATGAATGATTACCTACCGATTTATGGAAATGATAATTTAATAGAACCCCTTTAATTAGCAACAAATTAATTTATTATCTTAAAGAGAGGAAGGCAAACAGTATACAATGTTATATCAACACATTATTAATTTAAAATATTATTAATTAACCCCTTAGAGAATACCGTAAGCTGTAATAATGAGAAGATGATAATTAAAAAGTCATTAAATAAAAACATTAATTCCAGGCTGTCCTCGTGCGGGTTGCAATGGATTCTCTGTGGGTGGACGCCACCTCAAAAGACAGGCGGATAGCGTCGCAGCACTCGAATATAATCGTTATTGCAATACTGATAACGTCCACTTTGGGATCGGCGCTGACGACGGCGTTAGGGCCAGTTCTACTCTCGCATGACTCAAGGGTCGCCCCTGAAGGTAAGGTATCTTTTCTATGGGACATTCATGATATGATATAAATACATAGCTTTTCAATAACCAAAGTGCTAAGCATGTGACTCTCATGTTATGTGATGTTAGCTAATACCTATCTTTCTTTGGCAAAATGTTACCACATACGTAGATAATTATGTTCATCTCGATCGGTTGTTAACAGTATAATCTACTAATCAGTATCTATTGACTTAACTGACTGACACTGACTTCACTCTACATAGATTTTATTTTATTAAATAATAAGGCTTGCGTTTGACCGTCATCTCACCCGAAACAAAAGGTAGGACGAAAGCCAGTCTCGTATACCCTCATTCGTAGTCTTCATTATAATTATAATGATCGCAAACTTCAACTAATGTATGAAGCAGTCTAAAAGAAAGTAGTATGTGCAATGGCCACGACTTCAGCCCTATATTGCGACCGCTACACAAACTACGAGCACATGCCATAGAACCCACATCTCATGCTAAATTATGATAGTTTCACCATGCAAACATGTGGTCTTGTGAGTTCAAGCGTCAACTAATGAGACACAATTATTATCTACTAACTGTGCCCTGCTGTGTCACCTGCTGTTTAATTTAAAAGAAATCGGATTATTTACCCATACGCGCTATTACCTACTTCGTTTTCGCTTAGCGTTCTTTCTGATTTTTTTCTTTTCCTCGGCTCCTAAGGGTCATAGCGTGATATAAAATAGCCCATATTAAGTATTTCTCAAAAATTTTGATATCATATACAAAAATATTTTTTCGAATCAAACTTGTCGTTCCAGAAATTAGCGCTTTCAAACAAACAAACTCTTCAGCCTTATTATATTAGTATAGCTATAGACTATAGATTATTGCCGACCTCTTGGAGGCTGGCTGATGGTCGAGCTATGATAGATAGCTAATAGCATTATTCTGGAAAATTCTGGATTAAAAAATATTTTAGAACGCATAAACTTATTTTTTTTGTGTGAGACGTTATTTAGTCATATCATTGCCTCACATACAATGAAAGGCCATCCAGGGAATATAAATGCAAACATCTAAATGTTTGGAATACAGATTTAGAGGAAAAATGTAACCTGAATAAAGTATGATAGTAGTTCTTGAAGGAACATTAGTCCGGAAAATTCCCGGAAAGGGCCGGAGCCACCGAAGTAAATAAATAAATCACCACTCTGGGAGGGTGGATTTCTGACCATAATGTTAGTAGTACCTGAAAATTGCTACATCCTATTTGCCATAACATCATTTTTATGACCTCTTTACACTTATATTATCGTCAGCGTTAACCCTTAACATGGGGTCTCATCAGGAACAAAGGAACATTTGTTGAAATAACTCATAATATGTATCGATTTGTTATTGAAGTTTGTGTAAAATTGAGAACACGAAAAAATACATCATGAAAAATATTTGTTAAAATTTTGAAAAATCCTTTAAGCACAGAAAAATGTATAGACCGAATATAGCCCGCGCTAAATCGGTCACATTTCTTTGTATGAGATGAGGCATCTGTACGTATAGTATTATATTATCTGTGCCCTTAACGATCGTACAAAGAAGCCAAAATTCATGTGATAAAATATCACATTCATACTGATCTAAGTTCATGAAATCGCCTTATTGCTTGCATAAAGATTACGTTAAATCTTCCTAATCTAAAATATCTATCGATAACTTTAATTGCCTGTACCTGTTCAATTATGATAAGTGTATAAATAAATATGACTTATGATTATGCAAGAGTTTCTAAAAATATTTTAAGAGAATATTAACAACAAGCTTTTGCCCGCGACTTCGTCCGCGTGGAATATAATTTTACCATTTTAAATTAAGTACCTCTTTAGCGTATGATGACTACGAAGAGATCAAGCTGTATCTCTGGTTCATCCCACTCAAAATCAGATGAAATGGGGCTTAGATTTTAAGTTAGACTCGAAACTACCAAACTGTGAAAGCCACATCAAAATCTGTTCAGTACTTTTCGCGTGATGCGTGCACAAACAGACAGACAAAAATCCCAAAAAATAATTTTTTTGCGCACGGTTAGTTAGGTCTTACATCTCATGCAATACCCTACCCCGACTGTTTTTTTCTAAAATATCTTCAATATACAGACATGACTTTTTACAGTTTTATAAATAATTATTTAGTACCTATACCTATAGGTTTATAGTTTTATCTTGTATCGTCACATACCTAAGTAAGTTTGATATACGATAAGTGTATACTATACTATACCGCTGAGACAGGGCTGGGAAATATACTAGCAAAATGAATCATAAAATATTCAATGTTGTACTTTGTAATACACTAACTTGCTTCGCGGGACCACTCGTATACTTTTAAAATTGCCATAATTTCCTGCCGGCCTAGCATGACCACGATAGAAACAGGTTTTGTCCACAGAAGAATAGACAAAGTGACAGATTGTAGAAAGATTTCTACCGTTTTATGCATACAATGAAGAGAAGAAATGTCTCTATTCTTCAGTAGACAAAATTCTACGCACTAAGCAGTAGCACGGGTCGCCGCGTGCTCGGGCAGAAGAGATAACTATTTCATAGAAAGAACTTTGTCTATTCTTTGGTAGAATAGATATAGAATTGGTCATGCTAAGCCGGCTGATATATTATGTATCTTGTTAACAGATCAAGATGTAAGGTTTTGAGTTATAGTTATTAGATAATACCTAACATTGAAAGTTCTACCAAACTAGGAGTACTTTCAACTTTTCTCAAGCGATGCGATAACAAAGAGATAGTAAGGATAGGGATCCAGCACTTATTTAGTTTTTGTTTCTTTTAGATATTACTAGTAGGTATGTGCTTGTGCTTACATACATATAAAAGAATCAATTCATTCTTGCTTGAATCACTTCGTTCAATCGACGTTTGTGTGAATGCCCTTTTTGTGGTTTATTCTCTACAGCCACTATCTTGACCGTGACTTCAATCAGATAAAAAACGTTACGATGATGTCACTAAACACCAACGATTTGACTAGAAGAATAATGTCGATTATGAAGATTAATTCGCATTGCGACTAACACCGCGCGAAAAAACTATGTTTTAGCGGTTGACCTGGTTGCTGGCCCCATGTGACTAAGGGTATTCTTACACTGATCGACAACCGACCGGCTCGGCCGTCACGATGCCGCATGCCGCGCCGCCCGTTGTGACTACTGTAATGTTATAAGGGCTTTTGAGAAGTTTGAACCGTTTCCGCGTCGGTCTGTGCGGGGTCACCCTGAGTACGTGTCTTCCAAAAATTCTTTTGGAACGAATTTCTTTATCGCAAGTTACACTTCAGTCAATTGGCGAATGAAAGCTAGACCAAAAGAAATGTAAAGGCGTGTCTCCTGCACCAAATTTTGAACAAAACATTGTTTTACGAACATGTTCACGAATTTAAATCATTCATTCACGCGTCTCCTGCGATGTTCGATGTTTTTGTTTTGCTAAACAAGAACATCGAACAATATATGACAGGTATGCCTAGGGTTGCCAACTATCCTATCCTACTTCCTACTAATCCTACTAATATTATAAATGTGAAAGTTTGTGAGGATGTATGGATGGATATTTATTACTCTTTCACGCAAAAACTACTGAACGAATTTTGATGAAACTTTACAGTAATATAGCTTATACATCATAATAGAATCAGAATAGGCTACTTTTATCCCAAAAAACGCGGGCGACGCCGCGGGCGGAAGCTAGTACTTTATAATAACGTATCCTACTTTATTTTCTACTAGCTTCCGCCCGCGGCTTCGCCCGCGTTTTCCGGGAGTAATAAGTAGCCTATGTATTATTCTAGGTCCCAGGCTACCTCCTTGCCAAATTTCATCCAAATCCGTCCAGCCGTTTCAGCGTGAAGAAGTAACAAACATACACACACACACACACACAAACTTTCGCATTTATAATATTAGTGGGAATGGGATATTTATAATTTTGCATAAAAATAAAGTATGCGAAACATACCTACTTAAATACGAGAAATCCTTTTTTTCTTCCAAATAAGTTATTTTTCTCAAAAAAAGTTGGCAACCCTACACTGAGAAAAAAGTATTGTTAAATTAACAATAAAAGTTTGCGAAATAGGAGCCAACAGAGTAAGTTTGTTGCCGCAGCAACTTTTTTATTGCGAAAAACTATTGCGAATGTGACAAAGTGGAAATGTGTACTTTGTGAATTATCACATAGCGAATTTCACAAACGCTCGTTTTCACAAACTTACTCTGTTGGCTCCTATTTCGCAACTTTAAACGTGGAGATATCACAGTGTTAAACTTATATAATCTAGCAACGTACAGTTTGCTATAGTTGCAATCTTATAGTTGCGATTAACGCAATGTTATCTTTCAACATTGTGGTTCCAGCTATGTACACTTTGCTTTGTTAGCAACCTTCAAGTTGTGGTTCCAACAAAGTTGTGATGTAAAAACTGGCCTGCAGTTGCGATTAACGCAATGTTATCTGTCAACCTTGTGGTTCTAGCTATGTACACTATGCTTTATTAGCAACCTTCACGTTGTGGTTCCAACAAAGGTGTGATCTAACATCGCCATTATACCATTGCTATTTCCGCAGTACCATATTGCAGGTATAGCAATGTTACCATTGCTGCTCCCGCAGTACAATATTGCTGGAGTAGCAACATTGTACTGTGGGAACATAAATGGTAGCATTGCTATTTCTGCAATATGGCACTACGAGATTAGCAATAGTAGAATTGTTTAGCGTTGCACATGCCAGCAATGCACAGAGCTTCTAGAGTGCTAAAATCTGAAGCCCGGTGTATTAATCATGTGCAACGTCTTAGAAACGGGAATGACTTATCTATATAATAAAAAGCAGTTATCAAAATGTCACCAATTTTTATTTATTTACTTTACACAAACATTAAGTAATATAATACACATAATTACAGCCGGTTAGTCTTTGGTCAGTTTAAAGACAACACACACGTAAACTAAAACCGTAACCTTACTAAAAATAATATTAAATCGTAATTTTTGTTTTCTAGTTTAACATCACACAAAACATGTCAATTTGTCGAGAATTTCACAACACTTCATTACACATAATGTCATAACACTTCTTTTTCACCACACGCACTTTTTTTACTGTTTTAAAATACTTTTTCACGACGAAAAACGACGCAGACGCGCCGACTCTGGTCAAAAAACCTATTTTTCACGTATCTGCACAGACTATGTACGTATGTATCTGTGTGTCCGTGCGGTGTATTTAAATAGCCGTTCGCTAGAACTTCCTAGAATTAGATAATTATGGCGTATTTCTACAACGCGTACCAAGTGTACCGACCCAACGCACGCGCTGCGGAGATATATTCTAGTACAGACTATACGTAGTAGTGTTGCCCGCCACTGCCAACCGAAGACTAAACTAGATTCCGAGCGATTTTAACAACTTTACCAAATTCAAACATTGTCGAGAATAGACTTTGTGATTTTCACTATAGTTGGTTTGCATTTTTATCTATGTTAGGATTCCCTCGCTAAGTTTGAATTGTGTTTACTTATAGCAAATTGAACATTGTTAGAGAATATGCACATTGTGAACTCAGCTAACTATCACTTAGTGATGTTAACAAATATAAGCGCCCTTAGAATTGTTAACCCCGCAGAGTACAAATTTGCAATTTTATAAAAATTAATGTGCTTCTTAGGTATATTGCGAACGACACAAACTTTAACCTTGTGAACGCCTCTTAATAGGATATTGCGATTTTATCAAAGGTACCCTTTGATAAAATTAATTGTTAACGATATAATGTGATGATTATATAAATTATTGGCCAAAACATATAAAATCAACGTGCAACTTAAATTGCGAATTAAACAAACTTCAACTATGTGAACCCCAGCCACATTGCAGATTACCAACTTACGATTTTATCAAACGGCTCGATAATTGCTAACGCCACAACATGTCAAAGTCAATGTCGAACCACCGGAACCGTGCACAAACATTAATCTGTGAATCCTTTCTTCTTATTGTTAGTTTGCTAACAAAACCAGCATAAATGGAAATATGGATTTAGATACATAATAGGATAAAATTACTTTTGACCAGAAATCAGCCATACCATAAGTGAACCCCTCAGATTACCACATCGTGATTTTATCAAAGGTCCCGAAAATTGCTAATGCCACAGCATGTAACATTAATGCACAGCTTAAATTGCAAATCACACAAACTTTGACCTTGTGAGCCCCTCATATTAGGACATTGCAATTTTGTCAAAGGGCCCGCTATTTGCTATATGCCACAACATATAAAACCAAAGTGCAACTTAAATTGCGAACTACACAAACTTTAACTTTGTAAAGCCCACAGATTACCAACATGCGATTTTAACAACGGACCTGAAAATTGATAACGCCACAACTTATAACATCAATGTGCGGCTTATATTGCAAACTACACAAACTTTAACCATGTGAACCCCGCATATTAACACTTTGCGAATTTATCAAAGGGCCCAATATTTGCTAACGCCACAACATCTTAAGTCAATGCGCAGCTCACATTGCGAACTGCACAAACTTTAACCAAGTGAACCCAGCAAATTACCAATTTGCGAATATATCAAAGGGCCGAATAATTGCTAACGCCACAACGTCTAAAGTCAATGTGCAGCGCACATTACGAACTACACAAACTTTAACCATGTGAACCCCGCAAAATACCACTTTGCGATTATATCAAAGGGACCAAAAATTGATAACGCCACAATATTTTTCTGCGGGGTTCACAATATTTGCGTTTCACAAAAAAAATGTTGCTGTGGCAGCAAAGGGTATTTTGCTATAATCTCAAAATTATTTTGCCACTTTCGCAAGAATTTGCTCGCAATGTAAAACTGCAGCTTTGTGTCAGGATTTTTTTCTCAGTGTAGGTATGCCATTTCAAAATGAGTTCCGAAGAATGTGAGGTCATACATTCATTCCCCCGCAGGCGAACGCGGTGATGTTTTCCGCTAGGCTCGGCAAACATGTTTGTGAACGATAAACGAACAAAATCGTTTATCGTTCACTCTATCGTTCACTTTATCGTTCGTTCAATGTTCGTCGAACACAAAAACAGGGCGCAAGAGACCCGGCTTAAGACTTCGACCGTCACGAAACTTTATTTTTCACTAGCTGTTTCCCGCGGCGTCACCCCCGTTGCTCGGTTCCTAAGGGTCGTAGCGTGATGTTAATAGCCTATACTATTCCTCACAAATTTGGCTATCATATACAAACGCTGTTAATTTATTTAATTGTTCTTGTTATTTAATCTATACTAATATTATAAATCGGAAAATTTGAATGGATGTTTGATACTCAATCAGGCTAGAACGGCTGAACAGATCTGAATGAAATTTAGCACAAAGATAGATTATAGTCCTGGCGTTCCTGCCAATACGGATTAGCTTTTAATAATCAATCTATATGGTCAGCCATGCATCCCGGACCCGCACTAATATAGCGTACCTGTTTCTACAATTTATTTAGGTATCACAATAAAACACAACTTCCACAACACAAACCACGCATAAGTATCAGAAGTTTTTACGTGCCAAGTTACCACTCCGATTTGGTAGTTTCACTGTAATCACAGACACCATTCGACACTGTTCTACACCATCATATATTATAATGTACTCTGTGGACACCATCTCCGCTGCAATTCAAATTTTAAAACTCTTTGACAGACGAAGGACGCCATTGCGTCACCCTAGGCGGCACTGAAAAACAGCGTTGCGGTGTGGCATGTCGGAAATATAATTTCAATGTTGCCACATCGTAACATTATGCTGAGTGCCGACCTATTGGCATGTCAATGTACAGCGGTTTTTATTTTTAAGTTCTGTTTATTTTTTGTTTTAAATATTATTATTATTATTTTTTTAATTTTTATATTCATTTTGTAATTTCACTTTTTTTTTGTTACTATTTTTTTATTTCTTTATTTTAGTTTCTATCGCTGCACGCATAGACATGCGAATAAACGATTTTTCTTTCTTTTCTTCTTTCTAGTCTAAAATAGCACATAAATTACTTTTTATCCCGGAATAATATACGGTTCCCGTGGGCTAGATTTGTAATTTCCATGCGAAGGAAGTCGCGGGCAACAGCTAGTCTATACTCTATACTAATATTATAAAGAGGAAAGATTTTTTTGTTTGTTTGTACCGAATAGGCTCCGAAACTACTGGACCAATTTAAAAAAATCTTTCACTAATAGAAAGCTACATTATCACTGAGTAACATAGGCTACTTTTTATCGCGAAAAAATGCACAGTTCCTGTGAGCTACGCGGACGAAGTCGCGGGCGAAGTGCTATCTATACTTATAATAAGAATGTAAATTCCACGTGTCTGTACATTGCATATATTTGCATAAAAATAATGTGGGGGACTAAGAATAAATAATAAAGTAAATTTCTATCATTTTTAGAATTAATGTCTGTCTGTTTGTCTGTCTGTTTGTCTGTCGGTTTGTCTGTCTGTTTGTCTGTGAGTTTGAACACGCATCAAATCAATACTACTGAATTGATTATGAGTAGAAAGAAATGTATAGGCAGTATCTTGAGGTAACATTTAGTCTTTATTTCATTAAAATCGGTCCATTCTATCAAAAGTTATTACAAAAAATCTATCAATCAGGAGTAACTTTGCTAACATGTATTATGCCGGGTCCACATATACAGTATTTGTTCAATCCAATCACCGTATTTGTATCGCCGACGCGTATCATGCGAGTGGTGATACGTAATCATTGCAGTTAATTGGTAATAGGTTAGTGATAGGTTAATTGTGTGGTGGTGATTGCTGATAGATGATATCAGATAATATGTGTGTCGTTACGATTGGTGAAACATTAGGAGTAAGATTGGTACTGATCGATTCTGTGTGCTGCATGGTGTTTGGTGTGCTGTGGTGGCATAATATTATTATTGTTTGTCGATTTTTATGCGGATGATGAAGTAGCATACCTATTACCTACATATCATGGTTCTTTAATGAAATAACGACCTCATGTTATTTCCCGACTTCCACGCGGACGGAGTCGCGGGCACAGCTAGTACATAATAAATAGAGAAAGGAACTTCGTTCTAACCAGGTGTCCCACGACACCTTACTTTTTTTTACTGATAGTTTACAGTCACCTCAACAAATGTATTAATTTCTTTTAATTTCCAGATTTGTATCGCACGCAGACAATATCACCGCCTGTGTCGTCGAACTGCGTCCGACGAAACAATACTCCCAGCTCACTCCAGTATATAGATGTTCAATAAATAATGTATATTTCTAAAACACCGTTTTTGTTTTGTATGACCTAGGCGAACTTGAACCTAGATTCACCTTGTCATTATCTTAAAGGATAACCTATGAATATAGAAAAAAAACCTTGTTGAATGAAAGCTTTAATACGAAACGGGTATTTGTTAAAAAACTTTGGATGCCTATCTGAATTTTGGACACAATAAGACTTGCATTGATTGGCTTCCATTATTTAAAGCCAGCAGCTGTGAATAGCACTTTAAGAAAACTCGATAAGAGATTTATTTTTGCCGTAGAATTTACATTAAGGGCCTGTGCACACCACGTTTATTAAACGCGCCGTCGACGCGCGTTTTTGAAACGCGCGTCGACGGCGCGCTTTTGTCCTACAGAGCAGTTTGACTTACGTGCGTATCGCGTCTGTATCGCTACAATCGCGCGTCAACGGCGCGTTTAAAAAACGTGGTGTGCATAGGCCCTTACATTTCAGTCATACCTATCTAATTTTAAGGCAAATAAAAATCATATGACTAACTGAGTATATCATAGGTAAATGAAAGATTATTTTAAAGGTTAACAACATTGATACAATATTTAATAAAAAAAACTTTCATGGAGGACATGTACAAAATAAGGAAGTAAATTTTATAAAAAAATAATTGCTACTTTTTCTTCCACAAATGCGTAATGCGTTTATAATATTTGTATGAAACTTATCAATATTTTGTAGGACTCGAAAACTTTTATCCGAGATTTCCTTACCATAAGAATATCTGGGCAATATACCAAAATGTTCACCTACCGGCACATCGAGGCTGATGCTCAAGGATATAAATTAATAGTATAGGCAACTTTTATATGCCTGCCGCCGTCAAATATGATTTTCATTTAAAACCATATAGAATAAACAGACTTTAAAAAGACAGTAGATCCATAAGCTACGGTCACACGGAGCGATTACTCGTAGCGTTCAGTTGCGACAAATAGAATCTCTTGAGTCTCGGTCGGTTAGTCGCTGAGACTAGCCTGTTACAGCAAGTTTGCTTGTGGCTATTGAATTCGCAGCGAGTACCTACCTTTTCCCTCCGTGTGACCAAGGCTTTACAGCAAAGGATGAACCAAAGAAAAGCGTATAATTGCCACGCTTCTCAGGCGAAATGGTGATCATAATATTATAATATCTGCCGCAAACACCATTATTGGTGATCGTAATAATATACTATCCAAAAAAACGGTTTAGGAAGAAGAAGAAGAAAGAAACGGTTTACGCCAACTTTATTTTGCTGATAGTGTTCCAAAGAAACAAATAATGAAATAGTGTGTATAAGAACGAATTATATTGCAGTCTGATTTATGTATTAAGATGTGAAAAATATAGTAAAATTAGGGGTTTTGGAAGAAGTATACTCCCAAAAGTATATTGAGATATTCTGAGAACAAGAACAAAACAAAACTAAATTAGGGTTATGAACCTTTTACGCCAGCTCTCCATTTAAATTCACGAATGAAAACCGTCTCAATTGTTCAGAAAACGGTATTCTGCAAGTAATGACAATTAAAATTAACGCTACTAATTGATCAATTAATCCAAGATAATTTTATCGTTTCCACCATAATATCAGACAAAATATTGTGGTGGTTAGAAATTGATAACGAGCATTCTATAGTAAGTAAACGGTATTGATGAAAATCTGAGAACAGAGTAAAAACCTGATTAAAATTGATACGTTACAACTTGAACAGCTATACCGGTGCACCAAAGGTAAGTATCCAATGAAGATTAGGTTATATGCATGGTGTTTGTCGAATGTCACTGGTTGGGCCGCAGTCAGTGATTAACTTACGCACTATCGTGTGGTCTGTGAACCTAACGCCTTGCTTACTCACTCGTCTCAGTGACGATAGCGTTCTCATTTGAGATGTAGAGACTTCTTAATTAGCTAACAAGGCCATCACCGCGTCACCAAAAAACCTTACAATTAATTAATTTTATGATAAGAGCAAGAATGATAGTGTGACATGCATCTCTACGTTTTTAGAACTACCTACGCTTAATCGGACAGTTTGGAATATCAGTTGCAATCTTTATGAAGCAGTGAAAATTACGTAGCTAAATGATAATAATGGATATTTATTGGTGGTGCGTATGACGTGCCCGCAGGCCGCACGATCTGCGACCCACCGAGCTCGCGTCGACGTACTCATTCAGCTAATACCTACCGCATCAACCATGTTCCTGGCCACCATTGTCCGTGTTTACTAAACGAAAACTTGAGTTTATAAAATAGTATAAGTGATCAACGATTTTATTTTTAACCAAAAATGACAGAAAGTAAGTACTTTTTTATTATTCTTTCCAAATACATAATTTTATCATTATTTATAAAAAAAAAACGGTCTATATACATTGGGTAGGTACTGCACTGAAATAATAACATTCCCTACGACTACTTACCAATTTTATATGAACAGTATTTAAAATAATAAACGTTTGAAATATTAATATCAAATTTGCCATGTCTCATTTTGTAGTCTTGAATTTTGTACGATACTGGTTATAAATGAAGACGCCACAATAATTAATTGTCTTGTCGCCAATATATAAAGTGTAGATTCGCAAGAAGAGCTATATATATATATGTTACGTCTTAAGGTACGGTTAAACGGGCTAGTTTTTTGACAATTTCTTGCTGCAATTGTATAGCCGTGAGTTGAGATCTGTATCGTGCAACTCAGTAGACCAATTGACGCAATTTTGCAGTATAGCCCGGCATTGCAATTAAAATTAATGATGGTACATCACAATAACTGCTGTACGATGTAGATCTCAACTCACGGCTATACAATTGCAGCAAGAAATTGACAAATAACTAGCCCGTTTAACAGCTCCTTTACAGACCTAGCAATTCTGAATCAATGTCTCTCAATGATACTTATATTGAGACAAGTTTAATAATTAGCTATGATAAGCCGTCAAAGTCAAATTCTTATCTTATATTTACTTATTAATAGCTTCTTCCGAAGATTTGTGATTGCTTCAGTTCAGCGGTTTGTCTAATTGAGAAGCCTGAAGCTATTTTCCGTTGAATTAAATTGGTGACACTGTCACGCTCTAAATAAAATCGATCTAGGTAAGGAAGTAGGTATATAATATTGCGATTCTGGAAAATTAATAAAATACATTAATTTGTATTCTGAAATAAAACTGTTGTTTTGCTAATGATGTTATCATCATTGTTATATTCATACATTATATTCATTATTTTCGCTGGTGTATTCCAAATAATTTATCAGACGCGCTAAATCAACGACCTAATTTTTCTGTACGTTAATTATAGTTGTAACGCTGCACATATTATACAATATTTATATCGAGACATTGATTCTCATCAAGATATAAAATGATATGTCTCGCAGTCATTGTTTATGGTCAAGTGTTTCTGCTAAACAAAACGCGTAGGCCACGCCCCTTTTTTGTTCATTAAACATGTTCGATGTTTATTAAACTCGAAAACACGTCGCTGGAGCCTCGCTTTAACCGGAACCAAACTTAAAAACACGAAAAAAAAAAATCAACTGTTCCATAAAAAAATAAACAATCACTCAAAAAAAATTATGGAACAGCTGATTCAGAATTATGGAACAGCTGATTCAGTATTGAATACTGAATACCGTCCTTCAATACGTCCCTCGTTTAACCTTATTCCCTCATTTAACCTTACACCCTATATTCTGACTTAATGGATAAAATAAAATAAATTAGGTATATCTGCAAATCATACTCCAGTTAGGATATAGGTTGCTCAGTGCGATAAGATGAGCAAAATCAGTCGTCATGTTTCTTTATCGCCAATTATCTTTTTCATTATAATAATTATCTTTACTATGACCTAATTTACATTATTATGTTAGATTTCTTATTAGATACAAACTTTTAACGTTATTAATACGATTATTATCGTATACAAAGAAGGCCACTTATTTACATAAACTTTCCTATACATTTCTATAACGGAGGCAATAGGGATAGGGCTCGATATGGCTCCCATCGACTTTAGCCAAGATGCTTAGCCATCGAGAGGAGACTGCGTCACAGTCAAAGTTTCGGTACATTTACACTGTTCAAGAACCAACCTACTTCAACCGTGTGTTTGGGCGATGTAGCTGTCAACTTTTTCATTACGAATTTCAAATACCTACCTCGATACCATGTTCAAAACATTGTATATTGGATTTGTGAAAACCAATATACGTTTGCTATTTTATTTATTTAAACATGGTTCATTTGCATTTTATTCAGAATCCCTTTATACCTCGTAACGGATAAATGTCCAATATGCATTATTAAGCCTGTACGATGAACACGTCCCAAGCGATGGCAAACTGGCTGTCATGACGGCTTGCTACCGTTTGTTAACGTTGGGGTGAACCTCTCGAGTTATTGTAGGACTATGAATATCTTGGAGTCTATGAGTATATTGACTAAGAAAGTCCAAGATATTCAGTCTATAGACTGAGAGCTGCAATTCAAAGGGTACTTGGTGCTAATATAGATCTTAACTACCGATGCTTCATTGAAGAACCAATTTTGGGAGCTAGTTGCATTTAACTATTTTCTTTCAGTTGCGTGTTCTAATATTGAATATTTCTAAGCTAAACATTGCTGTGTCGGAAGTTAAGATAATATCCCTATTAATATTACCCGTACTTGATACCTACTTCACTACTAATATAAATGTGAAAGTGTGTTTGTTGGTTTGTTCTTCTTTAGCGCAGCAACGGAGCAACAGATTGACATGATTTTGTGCATAGAGATAGTTTATGGGCTGTAAAGTGACATAAACTACCTTTTATCTCGGAACAATGTATGTTTCCTGTGGGGTACAAACCCGTAATTGTTCCTTACAACCACTAAAGCGAAGCCACGGGCAAAAGTTAGTTTAAAATATTTTTAACCCTTTCCCTGTCTATGACCTCCATGTAGTGCACGGCGATTGATTAACTATTGTGTTCACTTCGCGGATAGTGAACGTGTTAATATCGACTGATGAGATTCCGGAATCACGGACAATATCGTAATATTTATGTTTTTTTTTTTTCATCAAATAAATGGGAATAATGACGACATAGAAATAATTACAAATAAGGTATCTACCTCACTACAGTTTTTTAATGTAATATTGGCAAGTCGCAGAAAACATTAATTGACATACACAATGTTTTCCTGCTGTTTTAATGTGATTTTAAGTATCTGATATAGCTATCATGCTTAGGTCAAGTAAAGTAGCTTCTAGGAATTACTAAAATGACCTAGGCCTCTGCAATCATCTTCGCAATTAATATAAACATAAACGAAAGTTCTGCTCTAATACCTATTTTTTACGGAATATAAGTTTCTTATGATATTTCAAATATTTATAAGACAATCTGTAACAATCGTAAAATAATTACATGTACGGGAATTATGGTGCATTATCTTCAAGATTAGATTAACAGACCTAAAATTACACTTGTTAAATTAGACTACGAGATTATAAAACGGACATTAAATAATCAGATTAATAATACCCACCTACCGACTAAAAATTATTTGAAATAAATTTAAAAAAATGTTTTTAAACGCACACTGCGTCACTCGTACATTTTTTTAATCGCTTCATAAGAATGCGCGAAATTTTCGACCTTTAGTCCATAAAACTACTACTAACTTATACTAACATTATGTAATATGGAATAAGTACTTACCTTTGAGGCTTCCACGAAGAAATAATACAAGATTTGTCACTTTACACTAAATACATAAATTCAACCGGAACACATGAAACGCATCTATAAGAGCATTTTGACGAGTTGTTATGTGAAAATTAACAAGGAAAAAATACTAGTAAAGTTATTATAATTATGCCTGATAATTTAGAGATAGTGATAGGGTAAATTTTAATATATCCGTAATAATATAGTTTTGAACGTAAGCGTACGCAAACAATAGAATTTTCACTGTGTGTCTATCTTTCGTTGTGCAAAAGGTAAGTACCTAAATACACGAATTTCTACTTTGTATGAACAAATAAAGCAACAAAAACATTTCCATTACGTACCTATTAAGTTTCTTTTGACGACGTTCTATAATATGAAAGAGGGAAAAGTGAAGTGCTGTAGGAGGCTCCCATTCGGAAAAAGTTCAAACGCTTTCCAAAATTAATTGTCGGGTTCTGAAGTCCACGTTCCTATTGTAAAAAACGTAATAATAAAAGGCGGTCGAATGCAAGCGCCGCCGCCGGTGGATTTTAATTTTAAAATATTTCTGTGCTCAAACTATTAAAATGTAAGACGCTATAGTATTAAATGAGTATTAATCATAGTAGTTGGCTGGCAGTTCGTTAAGCCCATTTTGCGAAGAATGTAGCGACCTCAGATCATAGAAACAAGGAGATATGCCATCATAGCAAATTAGTACCGGAACAACTGATGCCACTTTTAGTACATTTTTCGACACAATTACGCGCTTAATTAAGCGCTCCTTGTGAATAAAAAGATCTCCCACGCTTTAAACATTCCGCACACCCTCAATCTAACACTGTTAATCGTCACTCAACATTAGCACTAAACTAAAACACTGTATTTATACCATCGATCGTGTTCGGTTCGTCGCCAGCGCGTACGTTTTTAATATGAGCAATTTTCTCAAAATCAGACATCAAGCTCGATAGCGCCTTGGCACATCTCCCTTGTTTCTATGATCTGAGGTAGCGACATTTAATGTGAAAACATAACCGTTACTATTTTTGATGAAGATGATACGGCTTTCTTCCAAGTTTGGCCACAAAGCTCTATCTAAAAAAAACCATCAAGGAATTGACAATCTGTTAACAGTTTATAGATGGATACATCACGTTACCATACACGGTAACTTCAGTATAAAGATTTAAAAGACAAATAGGACTTGTTCACACATGGATTATGGTATATTGCTAAATCAATAGTTAGTTGCACTTTCATATTGCATAGTAGATATCAGTATAGTATAGTCAGATAATATAGACTTATTGTGTGTATTAATTATTATCTTCTATGTACCAAACGCTGAACATAATAATAGAACTATACCTACGTTTAGCGTATGTACATGGTGTCGATCGGAAATAGTTTTAATACTTTTAAAACAGGATCTGGAGGGGGCTCGTGGCTAAATGACAGCCGCGCTGATCGATCGATCTGCGAGGTTAAGCTGCGCTTGCCGCGGTCAGTCCTTGGATGGGTGACCGTTCTTAACACATCGAGATCCCTCCGTGCCTCGGAGAGCACGTTAAGCAGTCGGTCCCGGTTGTCATAGGAATATCTTTGACAGTCGTTACGGGTAGTCAGGAGCCCAAAAGCCTGACAACTGGTCTAACATTCGAATACCGGTATTTCCCAATAATTGGGTTGTGGAGGTCAGATGGCAGTCGCTCCATATAAAATATTGATATTCAGCCGCAACCAGTTAGACTGGAAGCTGACCCCAATCATGTTTGGGAAAAGGCTAGGCGGATGATGACTTTTAAAACAGGATCCACAACCTGTTCTGAATTTTGAAAAGACCGCCCATTGTAGGTACTTTTTTAATAGTTACATCTTGTTCTGTAAATTATAATTGTGGTGTAGTATAGAGTATATAATAAATAAAGAAACACATAAGGGCGATAAGATTACCTATGTACGGTCAGCTTCAGCGACACAAGTCGCTGATCATTTCGGAATTTTTAATTTTTGTTTTAAATGTATCATAATACTATTTAGTTGCCATAGTATTGCCTGCTCTTCAATAATTAGATACAAGCAAGTATTGGCAATTTTTTATTCATAGAACTTTCTCAAACTTTAGACATGTTTATCGACTTATGTCGCTGACTGTATCATCAGGAGTACATTAGGTACTAGTAGTAGGTACTTGAGGTTAATTCGAGGCTTTTGTACTCAACCCGTTCCTATCATATTTTTATACAATCTCAAATAGAATTATTTTTAGACAAGTCTAAAAAGAAACGTCTGACATTAAAGATATTAGGTACAGGTACATTATTTTCTTTGAAGATTTTCCTGTCGGGTTTACCTATTCAGAATTCATTTAAATTATGATTTGTTTTATCTCAAACAAACTCAACGTTCATAATGCTTTCATTGAGATATTTAACAGCATAGGTAGGTACAGTCAATACAAATAGCTATTATATACAATAAAGCATATTTGTATTGGATTGATTACTGAAAATAAATGAACGACCCAAATATGAATGTAAATCCTTAATAATCACCACATTTTAGTGAAAACAGAAAATTACACAATGCGGCCCATACAAATTTATACAAACAATAGCCACGATTGTTTCTGCGATAGTTAGGTTTACTTTAAATTAGGTAATATTTATATCTGCGATTTTCATCCCTAAGCTCGCACATATAAGCTCTTATTTACATTGACACAAATTATATTTGTGCTTTACAAATATTTTTTATTCGGTAGCAGTAGAATAGAAGCGTGTTATTTGCCGTGTGTGTATGTCTTAGATAAAGAAATAACTGTAAAGGTTCGTTTAAACACGGTTAAATGATAACACATATAGACCAATCAAAGCAATCGTTGTCGTCTGTTGATTGATGCGTAGGTACCTATCAACAATCACAGTAGCATTACGTAGAATATTGATCAACCAATACTTGTTCAGTATATTGGTTTGTTCGATATTCTATATATGTCTTTAGTATTGAATTAACTTCGATATAAATTATGATTTGTATATTTAATTATGTAATTATTGAAATCAGTAGAACTCATTTTTTGAATACGTTTATTAATGCGAAGATAAGTACTTATTTTGGGTTTGATTGGATAGGTCTTTGAAAATAATATTATGAAGGTTTCGAAGTGACTTTTTATCGAGATGAATACCTATTTGGTGACATATATGCGCTTCTAGAGTCGTAAAAAGTGTCTCCCCCCTCTAACTTTTCAATTAGGTATGGGGTGAAAATTCTGAAAAAAATTAAGGGGATAGAATTTAAAAAAAACATTTCCAATGAAAATTGGTTTGAATAAATACCTACGTTGTGTAATTTTTGAGATATTCGGTTTTGAATTAATCAACCGCAAAAATAACTTTACATACAAACATTTATTTGCGGTCGGCAACTGAAATACTTCTTGCTACGGAACCGTCAGTGTGCGTGGTCCGTCCGGCACGCACTTGGCTAGGTTTTATTGTACCTATCGATAAGCACAGAGCAGACGACATACCATAAAAAGACAATTGTGAATTGATAAATAATTTATAAAACAAAACATTACTTACATTTTTTTTTTATTAAATTTTCGATATACTTACAGGCTACCTAATTTCATTATTTCTTCATTTACAGCGTTAGTTCGTTCGTGAAGTAAGAACTAACATTGCGTTCATTTATTTAGAAAGACTTACCTACCTATATTAACTAACTGTAATTTCAATTAAAAATTTTATCATTTTTTTTGACAATTGTAGCTGGAATATTATTATCACTACATAGTATAAAACAAAGTCGCTTCCCGCTTTCTGTCTGTCTGTCTGTCCCTATGTATGCTTTAATCTTTAAAACAACGCAACGGATTTTGAAGCGGTTTAGACGCGATAGAGTGATTCAAGCGGAAGGTTTATATGTATAATACATGCATAATATAGTAGAGAAACACTGATAATTTTAGAGATTTCTAATGTGATGTCGTAAATAAACACATTTTTTTGCGCTTACATTGCAAACGCTGGCTGAACCCTACGAGATAGATCAAAATAATGTACTACAGTATTGTACACCTTAAAAAGGTCTACAAAAAAGTCCGCGAAAGCATATTTCTATATTTTAAGGTTGCCTCACAATAACCATTTTTATGATTTTAAAATTTGGTCTAAAAGAATGCTTTATTTGAGAAGGTCTTTTTACTAACTAATCCTTATCTAAATAAATATGTTAGTCATCTCAAGTATTTAAATTAGAGCAAAATTGCCCTTTAAACCATTTAATTTGGATGAATATCTTAGGAAATATCACAGAATTAAAATAACTCGCGCAACAAAATAATATCACGCCGACGACGACTGACGAACTTCAGGAGCCTGGCAGGCCGGTCCACTTGGATTGCACGTATTCCTCTGTGGCACGTACGTACTGTAGGTAATCGTGGTAATTAGTTCTACACGTGCGAAGCCGGGGCGGGTCGCTAGTGTAAAATAAACAAATCTGATGTTAAGAATACATGAGATGATTAATTTACAGATAAAAACACAACAGCTGCTATAGATAAGGGTGTCTATATTATACACAACGAAGACTTTAAAACGTAAGTAAGTACATTTTAGTATGAGTACGTCGCATTAGTTTGCACTATTCTATTTAACAGTATGAACGAAGACGACACGTTATTAGTTATTATAACAAGTCATCGAAGTACAGTTATGAGAGAATCTGAGTGAGTGTTCGCCGTGATCAATTTAATTGGTTCTATCAATTATGTTCGAATAAACGATGCTGTTTTCCGTTTATTTACAGTACGCCCGAATTAACGTTCAATTATAGTTCAGAAAAGAATGCAATTAATGAAAAGGAAAATAATGCGTGCATTGCAGCAACAGGAACTTTTCTTCACTACTTCCTATTATTAATACTAGGTAAGTACTTCGTTGCTTTGTAATGTAATATTATTTTGATTCCTAACAAAGTATCCAATATCTAATTGATCAAATATAACAATGTAACTAATACTTCTGATATACATACATTTATTTAATTTGAGATCACATTCTTGTTAACAAACAAAAAGACTAATCAATTCTTTGGATTTTAGAAATATACTTACTTAGAGGAATCGATTCTCGGCAAAGTAAGAAAATGTTTTTAGCAAATGTCTAAAAAATAGCCAGGGGCCAGCTGAAAATCAGTGATGTGCATTAGCACAGCGAATACTGAGCTGGCCTCCTTTGTTACACTTATGATGTTATTGAATATATTTTGTATATCGCCTTCATAACAGTTTGTGTTAATTCCTCCTCTATTTATATTTGTGTGGTTCTGTGGTTTCTGATAAATGATCTTTGCTTATTTTTCATTTTTGTTTGCGGTGTTAATCTAATGCTTTCCCATCAATCTTTTCCGAAAACATGAATGTAACGGCTGTGAACTTAAACCTGCGTCACTCACGCACTCTAGATCAATTACTATATTTGTTAGCTTCTCACACGACTGCTTGTTAGTCGCGTATGTACAATGAACATTTTCGACAGTTATCTAACTAGATAAAACTAGGCATCACATAATTTCCATAAATATAGGTTCTGAAAAGATTTATCATTATTTGACTAAAAATCTTTCAAAAAGTTAGTGCATTATCGGATCAAAACATTTACACATATCGATTAGTTGATAATTATTTATGTATTCATTTTTATCATATTGAAATCAGTCTTTAGTAAGCAAAATCATAAGTCACGCATTATATAGGTAAGTAAATTATAATTAAACTATAAGATAAAATCATATTAGAGAGATGCATTACATGCTTAACATTGCTAAATGTTCTAGAAAATTGTCTAGTATTTAGCAGGTACCTAATGATCAATGGCATTTTCCGATAAGCCGTAACAAAGCTGCTGTAACAAGTTGAGCAAAAGCTTACAACTGTTTAATTCATGTCTGTAGCATCACAATCAGGCTTTTTATGGACGAACAATTTATATGCACATAATATAACGAAGCTTGACCTAATTTTTTAACCGACTTCAAAATAGGGGGAAGTTTTGGTATTTGTCAAGTATTTTTTTATTAAATACTTCGATTTCTTAACCAATTTTTAATGCAAAAACAGCTACCTATATCTACAGTTCATCTAAGAAGTATTTAACAGGCATATTCAACATTCGGGCCACAGTTCTATTGAATTTAGTTTAAAAAGTAGATGTTCCTACATTTACATACATTTTTCATCGATATAGGTTTAGCTACATGGGGTTTGCTATGGTGTGCCTTCGGGGAAGAGTGGAGTTGGAACGGGCGATGGTTCAGACCAGCGGTGGTAGTCGCTATAGCCTGGGCCACCGGAGAAATGCTGCAGATGATCACCACGCTTCCGCCACTGTTGGCAGCCATCTTGACCGGCATCACAGCACGAAATATAGGATACCTTGATATGCGACATTATACTGAAATAGATGGGTTTATGAGGTAAGCAAATACTCAACATTTATCGTTGTTTTTATGAATGTCTCATCATATGCTTGTAACATGGCATTTGACCAGTAAATAATAGAGGAAGATGGTAATATAAAGGCTTTCCCCAAAAACTCTAAGCACATCGAATACTTCTTAAGAACTACGGTCAAAAGCCTCAACCAAGAGGATATCCACTAACCTCCTTTCTGAAACGCTTTATAATTTAACCACTGATTAAATATACACTATCCTTGTCATTTGTAAGGAGAGGAGATGGCATAATTTAACCATCGTTTTTAAGTAAGGGGGCAGGTGATCAAGCTGGCAATCACAGAAATGGCAATATTTAGTCGCAGATGACGCGATACCGACAATACTTGGGTATTTCTCGGCGGGCGCCATCGATGAAAAATTGTCCTACTAACACTTGCTAAAAAGAAGCTATCATGACTAGTAGTAGTTATAATAAAACAAGTTTAAACGGATTAACGGTCGGTTGCAGAAAGATAATTAAATTTTAATGGAGGCATTAACCATACAATTTCTTAGTCTCCTTTAAAACTGAATGACCTTTTCTGCAACTCAGCGTGAATCGCGTATATTACAGATTTTTACAGATTTTTCCTGACGTTTATTATAATGTGTAGTAATCGCGAAAACCTAAGACATTATTAATAGTAGAGTTCTTTGCGAAAGAGCTTGTCTAGGGAAGTAGGTACTACCACCATACCAATTTCTGCCGCTAAGCAGAATTCTGTGTTCCGGTTGAGTTCTGAGTTCCGGATATGAGTGCCGGTATAATTACAGGCACATGAGACATTTTTAACTTTGCCTCTAGGGTGGACAATGCATCTGCGGTGCCTGGTATTGCTGATGTCCATAGGTGGCAGTGACCACTTAGCATCAGGTGGGCCACCTGCTTGTTTACCACTCAATAGTATATAAAAAAAACATCATCACCATGATATCAGCCAAAAGACGTCCACTGCTGGACATAGGTCTCACACAAATTGCCACGATGGCCGGTTTTGTGCTACCTGCATCGAACGGATTCCCGCGACATACTAGAAGACATACAAATAATTTAATATTTGTTGCAGAAAAATATACCCAGTAATAATTCTGGGTAAGGGTTCTTTGGGCTGGAATTTAAGTTATATGAAGCAGAACTGGAAGCAAGTGGCTTCGCTAGGAGTTGTGCCTTGGACAGCCGAGGTCGTGACCCTCGCTGTCTGCATGAACCTGCTGATGGGATATCCCTGGCTCTGGGGTAAGAATTTACGTGTTTTTGCACTATCTTTGGTCTATTTATGGGAAAAATCGCTGGTAGAATTATCAGGATCAAAACGACCAATTAACACTATTTGCATTATAATATTATCAAGATATAAAATATAATACCACCAGGTTTATTTTAGTTAGAGGCGTTTTATCATAATTTATCCAATGTCTCTAACGGGTTATTATCGGTATCTCATTATAATCGGTAATTCAATGTTGTTGCAACGGTATATAATTTGTTCTAGCAATCATGCACTATGTACATTGTACATTGCACCCTCTACCATGTGCGCAATTCCTAAGCGCCAGTGTTCTTTTCATAAAAACCCTAATTATCATGTCTCTCTAGAGTACCTGTAATTGTTTTAAATTGTGGGAAGTGGACTACAATGATGGCTCTTATTTATAATGTCTTCTTTGAGAAATTGTGTATGTGTGGGGGAAATTATAGGTAAAAGGAATGCGTCATTAATTTGATCTTGCATTAATTACCTACTTACATTATGACGCTTTACTTCTAGCCAAAGAAAACAATTCATAATAATATGTGTAGCACTAAATACATAACGATATTCTTACCAGCAAATAGATTCTATATAAACGAACCACTACGTCGAATGATCCTCAAATACATGTGTCGCAAAGGTCACGACGGGGTTTAAAAAAAATGACATTATAATATATTTGGTTTATCATTCATCAGGCGAAAATCATCGGTCGATTATTCAAACCTAGCGAGCATATCGCAGCGATTTCCATGTTTGCCTGATTTAACAGTGCCTTTTATATAGGATTATTTAAAAGACAAGGTGTACAACTCCTCATGTTCTCAGAAAAGTAATAATGCTCACGAAAGAGCCCGTCTTTGAGATGCTGCAAAATAATGGCGGTAATATTTTAAAAACTATAATATCTCCATGGGTTTTATTTTACTAAATAATAACAATTAAGATTAATAAATAAAAAATAACAAAGTTTTATTTAGTTGCCATCTCTTCGTAACTTATGCGTCACCCAGTATAATGTAAAAGGAAATCAACTACAAGTTAAAACTTATTGTACGCTTATTTAACCTACTATCCACAAAAAAGGGTACTATGTAGGACATGTAGGTAGTATCTAATTTACTAAGGCACGGCCACAGAGAACCACGCGGCTTTCTATTTAATTCACGGAATATGAACGACGAACGTTTCAGACGCGCTCATTTTTTCCAGGCATTTCAGGAATTTCATCAGGGCCTTTGATGGACTTACCTATCTATTAGCGACATACATATTTTACATCCGATTTCAAAGAACAAAATATGAATAGGTCTCGCCTGGATTCAATCATGTTCAATAGCAGATGCTCAATAGTAATGTCTTTTAAACTGTTCTATTTATAGAAAAACGTGTCACATATTAGTTCTGATAAATCAACGCTCTCATAGTCCGTTATTAAAATGTGCCAACCTATTTATTAGCTAGTGGAGAATCGTCGCGAATAATAAATTAAAAATCTACGTTAGCCCGCAAAAACCGCGTATTAACATTCGATAAAACGTGAAACACCTCAAACCGTGTAATAAAATAAAATAAAATTTGTCACGAACGTTGAACACAATGGATCGCGGTGTGTGCGTGGTACAAAGCCAATTCAATAAATTCTGATGCGGAACTGGTATTGCAAAAGATTTGAATGCATTTTCGCGGCATGACGTGAAGCGTGGAGCGCCCCATTGAGACGCGCTACAGCCGCCGGGAGCCCGCAGCCGCCGCGCTACCGCGCCAACCCGGCCGCTGCGTGCGCACACCTGTAATTACGAGTAGGTACACGGCCCGATTTTCCGGACAAAGCATCAAAGCGAAAAAGTTTTCAACGGCGACTTTTTGTTTTCCTTTCACGCTCTTATTTACCCAACCCGTATATATTTCGCGCTACATCAACATGGACAATGGACATGCATTCGCTGATAGTATAATGATTTAATTATATTGGATTTTTATCGTATTTACGACGGCGTAAAATATAAAATGATAAACATTCCGTCGATTTGCATAAGCAAATTATATTTGCTGAATAATATTAACAGTGTTCACTGAAGCCTGACGTTGTAAACGTTTACGCTTCATTGCAAGGTGCAAAAGTGTCAAGGTACAGTTCAATGATACTTTTATGAGATTTTTGTATTTTATTGTTGATTTTATCAAGCATTTTTATGTTAAATTCGGTAACGTCGTGACCTCAAAATAGAACAACTTTTTTGAGGTACTTTATCATTCAGACCAATTTTACATATGAGATGAACTTTATACGAAACTTGATCGATAAAAGAATTGGTCACGTATGAAAATATTTACACTAGTTTTGATACCCACGTATCGTCATACTGTTTTACTGGTAATCGCGAATATCGGACCGGAATAATAAACGCGAAGAGATGCAGCTATAGGTACCTAGCCATCTAAGTAATTTGCTGAAAATAACAGATTAAATTTTATGTAAATAGACCTTTTGCATGGTATCACTTTGATTTGTTTTCTAGCACCAGCCGATTTGATCATCTTTCTTTGAAGTTTTTTCTAACACTAAACTATCTCCCCACAGGTTTCCTTCTGGGATCAATCTACGCTTCAGTGTCATGTCCCATCCTGATGCCAACGGTGACGAAACTGACCGCCGGCAAGAACCTGGGTCAGAACTGGCCGCAGCTGATATGCACCGCGGGTGGAACGGACACAGCACTTAGTGTTGGCGTGTTCGGAGTCATCCACAGCTTCATCATGTACGATGGCGACGATGCCTACCGGTATATTAGGGTATGTTATATTTATTTTTGGCCCTGTTCCTTTAACAAAATACTAATAGCGGTAGAACTTCACAACAGTGCAAGATAATACGTATAAGAATAATATGAAGACTTTAATGCAGAATATTCCTTTAAAGAAGTCTTACTTACGAATGCTAACCCAATAACTCTACCAACATACCTACATTTTTTTTTATAAAGTTACTTTAAATTCTGATGTTTATAATTTATATCCTGTCATGTTTATCCCAAATGTTTAGAGAATTTTAGCTCTTAAACCGCTTCCTAGATACGACACATTCATCTAGTTTCAATTTCAACTATGTTTACCAGCCCTTATCTTTACATAAAGTAAAAAATCTTCGATTCAACTGCACAATAGAAAATCTTATCTTACAGCTTAAAACTACTACAAAATTAACTTCCAAACCCTGAAATCTCAACAATGTCCAGAAGGGCACAAAGTTATCGCAATAAGTTGGGCAGAATCTCGGCTCTAAGTTAAAGTTGTTGCAGGCGGCGTGTGCGCTGTTGTTGGGCGTAGTTTTGGGCGTCATCTGGGGCAGCCTCGCCAAGTTCATGCCGCACGCACGCGACGCTTACGTCTCCGAGTTGCGGGTACTCTTCGTCGTCATCGGAGGGTTGTTCGCTAACTTCGTTACGGCGCAGTTTGGGTGGGGCGGCACAGGTTAGTTACCTTTCCAACTTACCCCGTTACTTATAAACGATGATTAAACGTTATTTATCTTAAACAGCTCTCAAATCAATTGCCATCTCATTCATTGGCATCAAAATGACAAAGACAGCTGTATAATAGGTATTTAATCAGTGATTAAGAGAGACAACTTTTTATAAGTAAGGGGGTTATTGTTTACTAGCGACCCTCTTCTGCCACAGATTATACTTCTGCTTCGCACGGGTGCAATCTACTGATGCGGCAACATCAAAACACGAAAATTCTGTGCTATATCTAAGCTGAATATTAACGTAATAAACACATAAACCTTCCGAAATAAATTCTCGAAATGGTGGTGAAAATCGCATTAAAGTCCTCTATATAAATTAGAAGAACTAAGCGAACCAACACGTTGTCCTTAAGGGCCTTGGGTCCTAAATATACCGCCGTTTAATTTAATTCCGTTCTCTTTTCTAGACCTAAAGTAAGTACATACATTATACACTTACCCATACATATACCTATGAATGCCGGCACCAAAAAGAGGATATCTACAGGATAGGGGCAAACCTGTTGCTATTTACGAAACACATAAAAACCGTGTGTTGCCAAAAAATCTAATGAAAAACTCACACGGACTTCCGCAGTCTGCTGGTCACTTGAACAACAAAGCGGTTCTACGCGATCATAACAATATTATCACGTGCACTCCAAATTCGCACATTGCAACCAAAGTGACACAAATAAAAATAGATGATGGAATTATTTAGTAAAACTTTTAGTCAGTTGCGACTAGGGGTTGTTTGTTCCTTTTTGTACGTTCTATAACTGACGTTCCCAGTCGGACATAGCCCGATACTTTCGTTACTTAAACTGAACTATTAAGTATGTCACGAAATTACACTCACTAATAACGAACCTTGCAAGCGGTATTGAAACAAAACTATTCCCGGACTAGAACTCGAATTAATTTGCCAATAATATCAATTAACTATACCTACTAAAGTATCAGGATGAGGGGAACTCAATCCATACAAAAATCACGGAAGTTATCCCGTAAGTAAATTGTTTAGTGAAGTATCAGGATGAATTCCATGGCAGTTACTTTTTTATTTATCATAAACGAGAACTCATCTTGTGACGGAGTCATCCTTCTTTCATCATTTAGTGCTGGCAATCTTCCATTGCTGGCCACTTTATTCATCCCATTCTTCTAAATTCGGTTTAGATTTTAACTTTAAATTTCAAAATTAGAACATCTCATATTTTTTTGCATTGTTTCATCATTCTTTGTCTGGTCTCCAACGACATCACTGGCGCCCAATCGTACTCGAACTACTGAAGATTACCTACTGAAGATATTATAATATACTTACGGAACATTTACGCAATCCAGCAACCAAATTACTATCGAAGAATACAAACACAGATTGTACAAACCATAGAACCAAATCAGAAACACAGAACGGAATACAGAATTTTTGGAATACCAATCACAGTTGAAGAACATTTTTTTTTGTGAAGTGTGAAATATTTTTTTATAATTACTTGTTTTTATAGTTATTTCAAAATTCTAAAAAGCAATTTTTCGCTACCGTTTATCACTTTGGCCCACCTTCTCATAATTATTTTATTATATCACTGTACTTCAATAAATTATTATTTTATATTTATATTGTAATTGTGTTGTGTTGCTATAAACAACGTTCAGCGGTCCAGCCTTCGTTCCTGTCACTGCCTGTCACAAGTAAGTCATCACGTCACTCACCTTTTTTTTCTTAAATTTATTTAATATTAACTATTATATATAAAAAAGTATGCATACCATAATACATTAACACTTACAAAACACTTTTACAAATATCTACCTACCATATTACACTACACCACCAATCGGCTTACGGCCGAATCACAAACCTCTCGAATTCTGGAGTGTTTTTAAAACCATTCGTGGTCACTTCAGAAGGAGATTGGTTACTGACTCACAGCGTGCCTAAGGAGAATATCCTTAGGTATACGCGCAGGCAGACCACCGACCTACTGGGTGTATTCCTCGAGGTTCCCGAAACCGACATCCGAGACGCACCCGTACTAGGTGGTTGAAGACTTTACACACATTATCTTAATTTTATTAAAGTATTAAATATAATTAACTATTTATTCATATCATTTTCTTTCTTTTTATTTCATAAGTTATCTAATAGTCATGGATGTGTCACATCTGAATAAACCCGAAATTATTTATGAATTGAAATTGAGAAATGCTAATGTGATCCCTACGCAAACAGCTGATGATTTGCGGGCACAATTAATTTTATTACTACAAAATTTCGATGATAATCAACAATTATTTAGTCCGTATCCGTTTAGCCAAGACATAGAGGAAGTCAAAAAATGTTTATCCCTTATTGCGGCTCGAATTTTAGGTTACCCAAACCACAAAGACAAAGTTTCCACTTATTTATCTCACATTAAAAATCGCCTTAGTCATATGAATGTTAGCACAGAACTTTCAACAGATGACTTAGATTCCTACCAAAATCAATCCCAACAATTTTCGGAATTGCAGGCAAAATTTTTACAGTTAGAAAACAGTAATAACACCACATCAGCTTACCAATCAGCTGAATCGGTACAGCAAAACTCAACACTTTCATACTTTGACGTCCTCACTCAAAAACTCAGCAATATTTCCGACAAGTCACACACAGAAATTAAACGATTTAAGTACAAGGGTGACACCTGCCCGAAAGATTTCATCCAGAAAGTCGAAGAATTTGCGATTGCTAGAAATATTTCAAATGACAAATTATTTCTACACATATACGATATTTTAGTTGATACCCCGCTGGAATGGTTTCGCGCGCGTAAGGAGTCCATCCCAAACTGGGAATCTTTCAAAACTACTCTTATTAACGATTTTGGCATTACCGATTACGACTATAAATTAAAGAAAATTATTGACGCGCGAAGACACAAACCAAACGAACGTATAATATTTTATTTTTCGGAAATGGAATCGCTATTTAACAAATTACACGAACCATTATCCGAAAAGGCCAAAATTGATATATTGCGACGCAATCTTCGACCGGAATACAGTACACGCTTAACTCCTCACGACTTACAATCAACTAACACATTACTAGAATCATGTAAATGGTATGAAAATTGTATAGAGATATCCAATTTCAATACACCATCTACATTACCTACCCTTACTTTCAAACCTCAAAAACACTCTACCTCTTCTAGCTCCACAATTCCTACTATTCCACACTACCCTTTTGGTAATTCAAATCAGCCTACTTCTTCCAATTACCCTATACACCCAATACGTACAGACAATAACACTCCACTTAAACTCTTTTGTCCCCGCTGTAGGAATAACAAACATTCTCTCGATAATTGTCCCTACAGTCATAAAGTTTGCTTTCGTTGTGGCAGGAAAGATGTCATCTTCACTAATTGTCCCACTTGTAATAAACAGAACCAAAAAAACTAATTACAGAGGAACGTAGAAAAATTAATTCTAATAATTTTGATCATTCAGATTGGACTAATTGGCTTAATACTATTAAAATATACTTTAAAGCATACAAAAATTCTACGCTCCTCTTTAATAATACTTCGGACTTTGAATGTCCATACCTTCACATAAAAGTAAATAATTTGACTTTAAATGGCTTACTAGATAGTGGCAGTGCTATTACAATTTTAGGTAATAACTCTCATGAGTTACTTATTAAATACGGTTTCGAATTAGAACGAGACCAAATTATTAAAGGAACGGTTGCTAATGGTCAAGCAATACATTCCATTGGTACAATCAAACTTCCTACCTTACTTAAAAACAAGTTTGCTATTATTACAGCTCATGTAATACCCAGTATTACTCAATCTTTGATACTAGGTATAGATTTTTGGAAAACTTTTAATCTTGCACCTGATATACTTCGCAATGTTAATTTGCACAAGTCTTCCGATATTCCCACGTTCATTATCAACACTCACGACATACAACTACATTCACTAAATACACTTACAGATACTCAATCTTTACTGGCAAACACAATCATAAACAAATTCAAGGACATATCTACTGACGTACTTCCACTAGGTAAAACACATCTTACTGAACATCATATTGACACTGGTGATCACCCCCCAATTCGTCAATGATGTTATCGTCTATCTCCCGAAAAACAAAAAGCTCTTAGAAACGAGGTAGATCAAATGCTAAAACTTGACGTCATAGAACCTTGCGAAAGCCCTTGGCTTAATCCTGTAATTATTACACCTAAAAAAGATGGAACTTGGCGATTCTGCGTTGATAGTCGTAAATTAAACGATATAACTCGTAAAGATGCATACAAATTGCCGTTCATTTCTGACATTATAGATCACCTCAAAGATTGTAAATATCTATCCTCCATTGATATAGCCAAAGCCTTTTGGGAAATTCCTTTACGTTTAGAAGATAGGCCCAAAACTGCTTTTCACGTTCCAGGTCGTGGAACGTATCAATTTAAAGTTATGCCTTTCGGTCTCACCAACGCACCAGCTACTCAACAGAGATTTATAGATACTTTACTTTCTTCCGAGGCATGCGATAATTCTATGTTCTCATATCTAGACGATATCGTTATAGCTACGAAAACCTATGAAGAACACGTACGCTTACTTAACATTTTACACTCAAAACTTTCCAAAGCTAATATTACCGTAAATTTTCCAAAATGTGCATTTTTTAGAAATGAACTTAAATATTTAGGTTATGTTATAGACGAACAAGGTCTCCATACAGATCCAGATAAAGTCAAAGCTATTTTAGACATACCAGCCCCTAAATCTGCTAAAGAAGTAAAAAAATTCTTAGGTACTGCAAGTTGGTATCGTCGTTTTGTGCCAAATCTTAGCACTCTAGCCGCTCCGTTAACCAAATTAACTTCCACAAGTAAAAAGGCACCCCCTTTTAAATGGACCCCTGAAGCTGATAATGCTTTTAATAAAATCAAACAAGCTTTAATATCTACTCCTATATTAGCTTGTCCTGATTTCGCTAAACCTTTTTCAGTCCATTGCGACGCATCCGCTTATGGACTTGGAGCTATGCTCACTCAAGATTTCGATGGTATTGAAAAACCAATAGCTTATATGAGCAAATCACTTACAGGTCCTCAAAGAAATTATTCTATCACTGAACGTGAACTTCTAAGTGTTATCACAGCACTCGAATATTGGCGATGTTATTTAGACAATGGCCAAAAGTTTACGATCTATACAGATCATTCCGCTTTGCAATGGTTTTTGCATTTAGATAATCCTACTGGTCGACTTGCTCGTTGGAGTATACGCTTATCCATGTTTAATTTCGATATTAAACATAAACAAGGTAAAGATCATCTTGTTCCAGATGCTTTATCGCGTAGTATTCCAATAAATGTAATTAATTACGACCCTTCAGTTACCTCTGATAACTGGTATACATCTGTATATTACAAATGTAACACCAATCCAACATCAACACCTGATTTTATGATTCGGAATAATAGACTTTACAAATATACTCGGTCGAATACTCTCGTTAACTCTGAATTTAGCTGGAAAGAAGTAATTCCATTCGAATTCAGAAATCTAATTATTGAAGAAAATCATTCTATTCCAACTGCAGCACATTTTGGCACATTTAAAACGTACCATCGTTTAAAAAACAAATACTTTTGGCCGGGCATGTACAAAGACGTAGCAACGTTCATTTCAAAATGTGAAACATGTATCGCGTATAAACATCAAAATCAAAATACAATTGGTCTTATGGGTAAACCCAAACATTGTTCTCGTCCTTTTCAATGTATTTCTATCGATCTTGTTGGTCCATTACCCATGACACGTAAACTCAATAGGTTTATTTTTGTAGTTACATGTTGTTTTTCCAAATATTGTTTGATATTTCCCATCAAACGTGCTACCTCTAAAATTATAAAGCACATCTTGGAAAACTTAGTCTTTATGACGTATGGCATTCCTGAAACTATAATTTTAGATAACGGTCCCCAATTCATTAGTACTGAACTACATGAATTATTCCAGTTTTACAACATACCCAAAATACATTACACTCCACGTTACTGTCCACAGGTTAACACTGTCGAACGTTATAACAAAACTATTATTACAGCAGTTGCTTCGTTTGTTGATAATGACCATCGTACTTGGGATTTGCATTTAAATAAAATACAATTTGCTATTAACTCTGCTGTGAATGAAACTACAAAATTCACACCAGCTTTCCTTGTATTTGGTCGCGAACTAGTATCATCAGGTACAGTCTATAATTCCTCAGATTTAACTGATGAATTAATTTTTGCCCCTCGCGATGTATATGCAGAGAACATAGGTCAATTGAGTCCGTTGTTTGCAGAGGTGCAAGAAAGATTATTCCGCGCTCATGAAATGAACGCTAAATCTTATAATAAACGTCACCAACACTTAGAATTTAATGAAGGCGATGTCATTTGGAGACGTAATTATCCACTCAGTTCTGCAGACAAGTTCTTTTCGGCTAAGTTAGCTCCTAAATTTATTAAATGCGTTATTACGGCAAAAATCTCGCCACTTATTTACGATCTTAGTGATTTGTCAGGAAAACCGTTAGGACGTTGGCATGTCAAAGACATTAAGCCTATACCACGTAACTAACTCATTTCCTAATACTTACTCTTTACCTACCTACTCTACATTATTACTATTATACTACTACTACTACTACTACTACTACTACTACTACTACTACTACTACTACTACTATACTACCTACTTCGTTCTATTTACATTTACATAACATATTATTAATTAGATATAATTTCCCTTTAATTATTTAGATTTACTTTATTTAATACTCACTTATCATTAACTTTCGAAAACATTATAAAGATTTAACATAATAATTACTTTTTAATTTACTATATTACTTAGGTACTAGGTACACTTAATTTATTACTTAAATGACTATATACATTAGTCAAACTTATTATTTATGACTATATACACTAGTCAAACTTAACTTACCTTTTCCCATTAATGTACAGTTTAGAGCGGATAGAAACTCTCGAAACAAGCCTTTTCTCTAACCAATTTTACTTATACACTTACCATAACTTCTCTTACCGGAAAGAGCGGCGTCAACTCTTAAAATAAGCCTAGGTCAATTAAAACTATTATTTTATGCATATGAATGCATAGGTACTTACTACTTACTCTTTCCTAGTTATAGGATAGATTATTATCTTATTCTTCTTTACGTGTTCTACTAACACTTCGTACTTTAATTAGGTACGTTAAGCCTAGTTGGCAATTTTATTAGTTATAGATTGTAGAGCGGGTTAGTGACTCTTTAAATAAGCCTTAAGCTATTCATCATCATTCATCACCTATATCAGCGGATGGTGACTGATCTTAAATAAGCCTACACTATTATAGATCAATTCCGCGAGTGCCCTGTAGTATAAAATGTTAGGGTTCCTCTATGTCTGGTGTCTTTTTCAGATAACTGAATAAAGACTATAACAGATGATGAATGCATGTTACTTATGAAAGTTGTATGCGTTTGGAATTTAGATCTATTGTATATACGCATTTAAAAAAAAAACCATTAGCACCGACTAAATTAACACTCACTTGGCATTTTCTTAATTTTAATTATTTCTTGTTTATTTTACTTTAACTTTTTGTAAAAAAATCTTTAAGGATTTTTTTACGCCGGGGGAGCGGGGTATTGTGACGGAGTCATCCTTCTTTCATCATTTAGTGCTGGCAATCTTCCATTGCTGGCCACTTTATTCATCCCATTCTTCTAAATTCGGTTTAGATTTTAACTTTAAATTTCAAAATTAGAACATCTCATATTTTTTTGCATTGTTTCATCATTCTTTGTCTGGTCTCCAACGACATCACTGGTGACCGCTGAACCGCTGTACTGTTATTATTTATTACCTACTACCTATTTATCGAGTGTGCAAAGCTATAAGCAAATAGTCTCTTTTTGTAACAGTTATTTTTATACCTCTGTGTAACGTTATAAAGTGCAAAAATACAACCTACGTCTCGCAATACACCTCTCCAACCATCCTGCAGTGTTTTATTTATTCAATATCAAGATTTGTGTCTGTAGAGGCTCCCTCTCATAGCTAGCCGAGGCAGAGAGGTCAGAGGAGGGAGGCACTCCGCGACAATCTAACTACTTAAAAAGTTTAAAATGTGCTTTTCAGGGATATTTGTTAACCTCACTATGACACTACGAAGTATACCCGCTTTTGTGTTGGACTGGTACGAAATCCGAATTCCGTAGCGCTCCGCCGCCGCGCCGCTGTGAAAGCCTGAGCGTGTTCATGACGGATTGCATCTAGCCCCGCTAATTGACTTTGGATTTAAGAGACATTCATCAAATAAGTCACGTCGATTTTAGGGCTAAAGTTATTTTAATGAATATAATATATGTATACTGTGAATTATTAATTTGAAGTCTAATAACTAACAGAATGTTTTACAATCGAAAGTATCTTGGAATTATGTATTAATCACGTAGGAAAATTATTTAAAAAATATACTCGGAAAATTAAGAATCACCTCCTTTTTAGAAGTCAATTAAACTATATGTGAATAGGCATAGGCACGTGAAAAATGCCATCTTTAAAAAAAAAACTCTAATGGCATCATATAATAATTGACGAAAAACGGCCAATAGTGGCAGCAGTGGTGCTTTTTAAGTATAATTTATGTCAGCAAAAAGGTTACTAAGGCCCGTATTACAGAACGATACTCGAGTACAGATCTCTGCTTGAGCATAGATTGAAACTAGTTTCAACCAATCAAATGGCTTTAAATCTATGCTCAAGCAGAGATCTGTGCTCGAGCATCGTTCTGTAATACGAGCCTTAATCTTTATGGACTAACATATAATTCTCGAACACAATAGGTTCTATTACTATTTATTAGTGGCTACAATTACTATCCTTTAATCTGTCCTGCTATTAGAAATTATTATTATCACTTTTATTCATTCTTTACACATATTTTTTTCATTTTTAAATATTTATCTGAATACAAAATAAAAAAAATAAAAAAAACATTTAAAAATATAAAAAATAGGAATCCACCGATATGGGGAGCAGGGTCCAAGCTACCGGTGGCTAGGGCTCCAGAGACAGGAACCATTATTATTATTATTATTGAAATCTCTTTACTATTTCATCCCATTTTAACGCATTAACAACAAACTTCTAGTGTAGTGCTATAGCTTGTAGACTTAAGGCATATACTTATAATTATACACTCTGCACTTTACACTGTACAATAATGGAGAGAAAGTCAGTAAGAAAATATTAATTTTACTGGTACTGGCATCAAGTTTAATTAATCAAAAATATGAAGCGCAGCAAGGAGGCGAGTACACCGATTCTAGACGTATTACAAAATAAAATAAGTTGTGTTCAAACCATATATGTTAATACCAATATATGTTACCTATTCAAATGCATATAATCTGTAAAAGGATACGATAGCGTACTATAGCGAGCTTTCAGCAGAGCTTTTCAATCATGTCTTACCTTTTTTCACTATCCTGAAATTTTATAAATTATTATATTTATAAATTCATAAAATTACTTTGATCTTTCCTAAACTTTTTCACCATTTTCACCCATCTCACAACGTAAAAAAGTAGTAAAATATTTTCCATTTGTTTTCGTTGAGTTACTGCCTTATTTTCTATGTGGCAAACAGCTGACTTTTCCCATGTACGCCGAGTCTCTGCAACATCTTTCATTTCAGTGATTTAATATCTCGGGAAAACATAATATTTTAGAAAACCACGCGCCGTTATATCATACATTTTATGTAAACGTGCATTTTTGTATGTCTATGAAAGCTTAACTTAAAGATCAAAAAGTAAACAATTTTTTTTTGTAAGCACTAATACATTTACAAAGAATAAAATCATATTTAGGTAGGTACACGACAGAAAGTCACGTGAGATTGAAGGATAGCAATAACGACAATTTTGTGATTAATTCTACTTCCCTTGCTTTAAATAGGTAACACATTGATTGCTTTTGTTTTATGCAATATTTTTTTGCATTCCATGCAAAAAATTACAATTGAATTTTTAACTTTATAAAAATAAAAGAATACGAATATACTTAATTACTTAATTTTTCACATAATATATAAATACATAATTACTATCTGAGTTCGCTATTCGTTACTATTCGTAACCGTTTTTAATTTTCCTTGTAAAGGGAAACCGCAATAAAAATATATAACCTATATCCTGAGGATATAGGTTATATATATTTATGAAAAAATATGTGGGAGGATAATATCCTCCCACATATTTTTTCTATAAAATTCACGAGGAGTATTTTTAGTATAATATCGTTTTTAGGGTTCCGTACCAAAATGGTAAAAAAGGAACCCTTATGGTGCGACTTCGTCTGTCTGTCTGTCTGTCTGTCTGTCACACCTGCTTATTTTAGCAACTACTAATGCTATCGACTTGAAATTTGGAACAGTTATAAAAAATACTTGCCAAACATTATTGAAAATGAAAAAAGTCAAAAAATGATTTTATTTTCATTGCAAAAGGGGCCGGAGTGGGGGTCCGAAATTTCAAAGTGGGGTCACTAGGTCAAGTGACATATCATATGAAAGGGCTTGATCTGCACATTTCAAAATATAGTTTCATTTTATTTTATGTTTCACAGTTTTCGACATATGATGAAAAATGTCTGAAAAAATACCATTCCCCCCCCCTTATCTCCGAAGTTTGCGGAGCGAAAAATCTAATATAATTAGAGTTGGTAGGAATTGACCCAAATATTGCACCAAAAATAAAACGATGTTCCTTACTAGTACAGTTTTTTCAAAATCATCAAAATTCCTTTACAAACAAACTTAGTTATGCGGTCCGGTTTTTTTCACTTTATACGTCCAAAACCGATACGGAACCCTCGGTGTGCGAGTACGACTCGCACTTGGCCGGATTTTTTTATTTATGTTTGCAGACATGGTAAAAAATAAAGTCTATGCACCTGACTTTTTGAAGAACATCACAATATTCACAATATAAGATCAGTGTACTTATAATTATGTAGGTATGTCCTTGTAGGGCGCCCCCTCTCGGCGTTTCCACTAACATCCGCCTTACAAATTAACTCCTTTTGTTAATCGCCTTTCATTCATTTTCTCAACATGACCAAACCATCTAAGCAAGCTCTTTTCAAATTTTGATGAGTAAGCAGAAAGTTTGCAAAATCCCTCTTTATAAAAAATACCAAATTAAAAAAAAAATTAAAAACCCGACTGCGATTTGCCCATCCCATCTGGAGTTACCAAACAAAAACAAGATGTTGTAGTCGGGGCCGTGCATTATATGATTATTACCTACCCGAAAACAGTCGTCAATACAAATTTAATGATACCTCATTTATTAAAATCTGTTCGCTCGTTTAGTTAGAGTTTAGTTAGAGGGAACACAGAAACGGCGTTCGGTCCGTCGCCAGCGTGTACGTTTTAACTTATATGGTCAATGTGACCATATTAAAGCGTCAAACTCAATAGCGCCTTGGTACATCTCCCTTGTTTCTATAATCTGAGGCATCGCCGCAGTCGAGTAAATAAATCTTAACCCTAAAAGTTACATTTATTAAATTCGGCAGGTGGCATAGCGGTGTTGGCGTGCAACGCGACAGCGGCGTGGCACTGGGCGAGGGCCGGCTGGCGGCTGAACAGCAACCCGGCGTCCACCGCGTACCGCGTCATGTGGTCGGCGGTCGAGCCGGCCCTCTTCGCTTACACCGGGACCTTTTTCGTAGTACGCATATTGATTTACAGATGCTAATTAATTGGACTTACGGCCGGTTGCAGAAAGATTAAATTTTAACGGAGGCATTAACCATACAATTTCTATAGTTAAAGTCTCCTTTAAAACTTAATGACCTTTTCTGCAACTCAGCGTTAGTTAAATAGATACGTTGTAAAAATACAAATACTTTACTTTAATTTTATTGTTTTCGAAGTTCGATTTGCATATTTTTAGGGACACGTTGATTTAACCTACATGTGGACAGAAGCCACAGTCTTCGATATACTCTTATCAGTTTGACAGTGCTAAGCAATTAGGTATGTATCTATACCACCCCCACTAGCAACAGATGATTCGATATTTCTCGTATATCAGTACATTTAGGAAAGACAGACCACTTGCAATCATTACGTAGAAACTTATCTACCAAATGTGCTATCACTCGAACTCATAAAAGAATAAGCAAGATTGTCTGATACTAATAATAATAATATAATCTGGCCTTAAGCTTATTTTTAAGATAATTATTAAAACATAAAACAAGCATTTTAATAGATGTGACTCATATCATAATTCACTGAAATAGCGACGCATTTGTATCTTTTTATGATAAAAATCATTATAATGCTGTATTATATTACTGCTATAAAATCTACAAGGTCCTTGAATCGCGTCCTTAGTGCAAACGTATTTTATTGCAGATACAATCGTCGATGTCGAAGGTGATGCTCGTTGGGTTTGGCATCCTATTTGTCTGTCTGGCAGTAAGACTGATCGTCGCTTTCCTCGTGTGCTCAAAATTATCTATAAGGGAGAGATTGTTCGTTTGCTGCACTTGGGTGCCCAAGTCTATTGTTGAGGTTCGTATCTAAAAAAAACTATATTGGGCGCTTTATAAAGTAACATAGCACGGCACGTCACGAAACGATTTTATCGTCACGATACAATAAGAAATCAAAATGAATGGAATAGTAGGTATGTGCAAATGCTATAAATTTTCCGTTGACGATAATCGTTACACGTTGGCTCTACTATCTACTAGTATGCACTACACCAGAAGTATGACAAATATATTAACAGTCTCATTGTATCATGAACTTCCCACAATTCGAGTGCCATACTGTAAAAAATCGTTTCCCTTATAGATCTGCCTAATAAAAAAATCTGCATCTTTGCGGCGGTATGGCGGCTATTTGGAACCGTCGGGAAAGTAGGGCATGGTGATTTTCGTGAATGACTACTCGAAAATGATTAGTTAAAAAGAAAACTAAACTGTAACAAAAGGTTTCAAAAAAATAATTAAAGTTCGATTAATCGTCCTGCGATTACGCCCCGACGATCAGGGTTTAGACTATTTTTTTTATTCATAAATTACGTGACCCCTGTATCCTTGCCATACTATAACAAATTACTCCTAATATTCTGTCACAATCCTCCGGTCTACTACCACAACTTTAAGAAATTTCTAGAATACGTAAAATCCTGTTTAAATATACTCGTAGTTAAATGTTGTTTTGAATAATGAACAGTGAGCGGGGACATCGCTTCCAGTTAATCCTTCCTTCTAATGGATTTAAATGCGAGTCCTCGACCTTTTAAACCTTAAGTTCATACTCTGGTCGCTGACCTTTAACAATATGATTTTCGTTAATAATTACTTTAGAAGCGCCCCGACAAATTTTGTCGACTGTTTTGTCTCGCTCTTACTCGTGCGATTATGAGACAAATGCACGATAAAAGCGTCGACAAAATTTTGTCGCGGCGCGCATGTTAGGCGCTCTGCCGGGCTAACATGCGCGCCGCGACAAATTTTGTCGACTGTTTTGTCTAGCTCTTACTCGTGCGATTATGAGACAAATGCACGATAAAAGCGTCGACAAAATTTTGTCGCGGCGCGCATGTTTGGCGTTCTGGTCTTCATTGCAGACTTGATGCTAAGTATGCTAGGGTTGGTGTTGAGTGTTGAGTATAATCAGTTACGATCTATATTTTTAAAACTGAGTTTGTTCTTGATAATTATCAATAATTATAATTATCTTGAGAGAGAGACCTACAACAATTGGCATGGATAATTTCGAACTTTGATTTCAAATAAAAAATCCTACTGTCAGCTTTATACAGGGCTGGCAGGTTAGACAGTGGAAATATTTTAAGGGGTCATTATACTCATCATTATGAACAACTTTTACTATGGGACCAGCATGGTCCATGGAACAGCAGATATTTTTTTTAGCGATTTCAGGGTTGGTCCCATAGTAAAAGTTGTTCATAATGATGAGTATAATGACCCCTTAAAATATTTCCACTGTCTAACCTGCCACCCTGTATATTTGAAAGAGATTGTTGTTTTTTTTTTCGTGATTATTTTTTAAATGTAATTTTAAACAACTCCTTAAACTTAGAGTTAATTTTTTAATACCTTATTTTATAGAAACTTAGGTCTTACATAACCTTAACTACAGACTACCTTGATTATTATTATTATAATTCCTATTTATTTTCTTTTCAGGCGGTGCTATGCCCCGTAGCAATAAATGCTCTAATAGCTAGCGGCAAGCACGATGAAGTCCAGATGGAGTACGCCGAACATCTGATGAGGCTAATAGTGCAGGCCATATTAATCACGACCCCTATTGGGTTCCTACTCACCAACCATTTAGGTCCTATATTACTGAAGGAGAAGCATAAAAAATGTGTAAACGGTAATTATATATTTATTTTTTTAATTAGGAATTTCTCCTGTATCGTTAGTGCGTTTACAAACACACATCTCACATGCACAAAAATCCAAGCCTGGAACAAGTATCTATAGATAATAATACCCATAGACTAAACAAATATTTGTTCGAAACGCGAATCGAACCAGCAACACGCAGCGCTACAGCCAATCTTTCAGCCACAAACACAATGCCAAAAAATATTTTGACATTACGGACTTTACCTACATGAAACCTTGCACAATTGAAAAAAAAATGTCATAATAGATTATTTCCTAAACTGTCCGTGGATTTTGAACTCAAATATAGCAATCATTGCTTATTATTCAATGTTGAATTATAATTTTTTATCTTTTTCTATGAAATCAGCTTGATAACAATCAACTCTGCTTATTAAAACAAAGTGTATCGGCCACTTTTGTTATGATTCTTTAAAAATTGTAAAAGTTATGAAAAGAAGCTAGTTGTATGTTAGTTGGCAAAGATCCAACAAATACTTTTGCATTATTGCATTTTTAAAGTGATTACCCTGTAGCTGCTTGATATGGGTATCTACACATTGCTTCAGAACGTTTTAGACACTGACCTATATGTCTAGACAAGCAGTTCCGAACATTAAACATGTCACACTCAAGTGTTGTGCAGGCACAACACTTGCCTCACATTCACTTCGACGTTTGATGCGGTGAGCAGCAGACAAGTACCCGCGTGTGGGGCATGATTTTTGTTCGGAACTGCTTGTCTAGGGACATATAGGTCAATGGTATTAGAAAGAATAATATTAACTTAACAAGCAAAGTAAGGTAGAGTTTAACACAACATTGTTTGAGTACCTACTCAGGCTCATGAATGAATTATGTAGGTAGTTATATATGTTACTATTAGATTGAATAAAATACATACTTAGGAAACTTCCCCAATCTGAAAGTAAAAGAAAAGTTGAAAAGTATTAGGTACCGACTTCTTTTGTTTTACCTACTTCCCGGTTCTATATCCAAAACCGTAACTTTCTCTTTCTTACGGAGTGGTATGTAGTTTTTTAAAGCAATCATTTCTGTGGATAGTAACAGCTACTGCAGTCTGGTAAGGCTATGGTTGGTTTCCAATGTACAAATACGGTGTAATATAATTTCAATTTTACATTAAACACTCGCGAGCAATGAACCCGAATGGGCCAAACTATGAATTCGAGCTTAATAAAAAAAATTTTTTTTGTTAGCTAATTTAAACATGATTTTTTTATTTACCTATCAGTAAAAACTTCGTATGGTTTTTTATTTTATTAAACTAGCATTCATAGCTTCGGAGATATTAAATATCAGATAGGTATACCTTATAGACAGAATATACCTTATTAGCATAAGCATAGCATAATCGGCCTATAATGTTCCCACAGCTGGGACACAGGCCTCGCGGGCCCAGTGCGGGTTGGTGGACGTCGCATGTCTTCGAATTTTTGGTTCTAGGACATGCCGGTTTCTTCACGATGTTTTCCTTCACCGTTAAAGCAAGTGATAATTAATTTCTAATACGCACATGACTTCGAAAAGTCAGCGGTGCGTGCCTTGGGATCGAAATCGAACCATTCGCCGTGGAAGGCACATGGTTAAACCACTAGGCTATCACTGCTATTATATATTATATACCTTATTCTACAGCATTTATTGTAACATGTAATAATAAGGTTGACCTGCCCCCTTAATATTACATTTTTCATTGTTATTAATATGACTTAAATACTGTAAAATTAAATCATAATTATATTTGTTTCAGAATCCGAATCATAATAGAACACAATCAACTAAAGGATCTCATAATAATTAATAAGTTTATTTATTGTACACTAGCAGTTGCCCGCGACTTCGTTCGCGTCAGAAAACTTTGCGGGCGTGCGCACAACAACTGTACAACGTTTGAAGTCAATCGGGTGAACGATGCGCGAATACATAGAAGACGAACACACTAACAATATTTTATACACCGTGACATTTAAATTACTGTTTTTATGGTTCCGTACCTCAAAAAGAAAAACGGAACCCTTATAGAATCACTTTCCGTCGTCCGTCGTCCGTCTGTCCGTGGCAAGTCCAAGGCATCTGCTTGTAGATGGCGCCACTAGAAGAAGTATGAAATATCTTGCTCATAAATGGCTATTGCATATTTCTAGTGGAATATTTTATTTTATAATTATAATATATACATTATATCATAATTCATAATTAAGCTTGCGCGGAACCCTCAGGGCACGAATCCTACTCGTAATTGTCCGATTTTTTTTTTAGAACAAACGTTGCTTGTGCTATGGTCTACTTCGGCTTATACCATCAAATAAAAAAGGTAGTAAGCACGGTTGTCTGTCATTGTCTAATGATTTATTTGAATTTCGGCCCGCATTGGCCAGAAGTACTTGTTAGTCCACGTAGACTCCTCTTATTTCTTGAATAACTATAGCTACTGCGGTGAGTCAGCTTTGATGTTACGTTTCATATTTGAGCAACCTAAGACTTATTTGAGAACGCCTAGTTTAGTCTTTTATAACATATTTAAAGCTATAGAATGGTACTAGACCATATTTTAAACAACGTTTAAAAAAAAAAAAGTTTATTTTAGCAACTTGTATAACTTCTACAATATATCTTACATAGGGGTCTCCTTTTAAGTATAAAAATACCTGTGCAAGGAGGCCCCGCTCTTCAAAACTTATAATAAACGTTTGTTTTAGAGCAACAGTGATTTAAATGTCACGGTGATAATTATTAAAAAATAAGTACTTACTCCATACTTATTCCCATGTGGTCCCCGGCGGCCACTAACAGGTTATGTCTCATCTACACTACACAACTATGAGATTATAATAGGATAGGTGACACGGTGACACTATGTGACACCAACCAATGCTGTTATTCTATAAACATCACTTTGAAATTCGAACAATGTGAAGGTATAAATCCGCAATAATTTGGTTCAAAAACAAGTGAGCTGCGTTAACTGGAGTGAGGTTCGAAGTGAATTTTACAGAATATAGGCTCTGGAGGCTAGAGGTAAGGAGCAATGTCTCTGTGTATGAAAAGTGTCCGTCAAAATGCATTTAATTAGGGTGGCGCTACAGTAGCAACAGGGTAAATTCAAAGAAAGCGTCAAAAGTTCCATCCAATCAAAAAATTCAATCCGTCAACAACTGCTACATTCATACCATACCCTTTGCCTATGCTAGCACCACTCTGGAGGGTTTTTGGAACTGTTATTTACCGCTTAAAACTGGATACTTTCAACTTGTCTCCCATAAGAGACAGTTCTCCTTACCTCTACCCTCCATAATACTTATAGGTTATAACTATATAGTACACCAGTGACATTAAGGTTACCCGTGGTGGGTTGCCGAGGTTAGGGGCGGGTAACTCATTGTGAAACCAAAAACCGCCATATTATAGATAAAAGACAGGTCGCATGACAACAGTCTAATTACTTTTAATACTTGCTATCGCAATAGCGTTATTTTAACATTATAGTAGGTAGTTGTTATTTTGTATGTTTTAAAAAATCTCACATGTGCTGTACTAAGAAAATGAAAATGATTGCAAGTGTGTAAGTCGAGATTATAGTGGATAAGTAGGTAATCTTAAATGTCTGTTATGAAAATTACTTCATTATTTTGGTAATTCAGCAATTTCTCACAATGATTTGTGTCTCTCAATTGATAGTCAATGATCTTCAAGATAATCTGTTAATTACTAATACGTATTAGAATAAGTTTTACTTTAGGTACTACTTAAGTGAGATTAATATAAGTAAATAAAAAATATTATGAAAATCCATGTTTTATTTTCTTTGAAATTTAAAAATGACATTGAAAAACCTTCTTTAAGTAGGTACCAACGATGTAATAATAAAATCGTAGAGGTGAAAAATTCTGTAAGTACATTTGAAATATTTTCACGAAAATCAGCTGGAAATACTAGAAATAGGCAACAAAACTGTTTTTTTTTTAGAATCTGTCTGTCTGTTACCTCATCACGTGAAAACGGCTGACTGGATTTCAATGACGCTTTTACTGTTGTATAGGTACTAGAGTAACTTAGATTCTAACGCATGTTTTATCTTAATCGGTTGAGTAGGTCTTGAGATACTACCTTCCAGTGGAATCCAATTCAGTACAAAACAGAGGTCAAGAATAATTAGATGTTTCAATTTTTTTTTTCCAAATTCTAGTCGTAATACTGGATTACTGATTGGTAGACAGAACCTTATTGGATCCGCAGCAATAAAGTGAAATCATAATAACTAAACTAAATCTTAAAATATTCTGCGAAAAAAGTATTAAGTATTAGAATAAAACAAGTTTTAACGGATTATATCGCGTATATTATTGATTTTGTTTTTCCTGACGTTTCGAACACTTTGCAGCGTTCTTGGTCGCAGGATGACTAAGCTGGTAGGCGTCATGACAGATATTCAAAATTATTTTTAATCTACCGCACAAGCCAAGCCACCAGAATTAAAGAACACATAGCTGACGTCAAGAATATGCACTCCACAAAGTCTGCAGTGTGTGAACATGCCCTAGGCAAACCCAACCATTTCCTAAGATTTGATCAAACCTCAAATCCTTGCGAAGGAGAACCGATATGTACCTAGAATGCTCCGTAAGGCTATTGAAATTAAAAAACATCCTAACTTCAATACAGAGGATGGTTGGCAAGTACCACCTGTTTGGAATCCTGTTCTTAAGATAATCAAGTCCCAAACTTCACACCGCACTGCAAAACATGACATCGTGAGCGATTATTGCGTGCATCGAAACGAATACAACTAAAATATAATATAAAATCTTGTGCGGTAGATTGAAAATAATTTTGATTATCTGTCATGACGCCTACCAGCTTAGTCATCTTGCGACCACGAACGCTGCAAAGTGTTCGAAACGTCAGGAAAAACAAAATCAATAATATACGCGATATAATCCGTTAAAACTTGTTTTATTCTAATGTGTAGTGATCGCGAAAACCTAAGACATTACTAAGTATTAAGTATTTCTGTGGAAATTTTATGCACGCTAACGCCATCTGTTGGCATTTTCCTGAACCAACTAGCAGATTTTCACTTGTAGTGGTTCGCTTATTGCAAACCGAAGACTACCTACAATTGCCTCAATATTAGTAGTCGTGGTAACCCTTGCCAGATGGCGACACTCATCTCGATAACGTAGATTTAATTTATTTTGCGTTGCAGATTATTCAGATGAAGAGTATATAATTTATAAGGTTAAGTCTAGGATAGAGTGCATGAATTCCTACACGATAATATAGTGGTTTAAGTGCACACTCATAAAATATAATATTTTATTTTGTGCGGTTTTATCTCTTGACTTACTATCAAAGGTGGGTAAGCAGTTAAATAGGTTTTGGTCACATTCTTATAAATTCTTTATAACATTTTAAAATGTTTAGGTACTTTATCATAAACAGATTAATTAATAAACATATTTTTGTAGGTCAGATATTATGTCAGTTATTGTGTTGTGCATTAGTGTTAATGTTGTTGTGATAGCGTCTCATCTAATAGTGTCATATGAGATCCCTTCAATTAACAAACGGAGATCAAACAAGCGCTACGGGAGTGCGGCGCGCGCGCACGCTGCGCCTGCGCCAGTCCGAGCGGACCCCGGCGCACGCCCGTACACCGCCACTCTTTACCACTTCATCTCGACAAACGTAAATACTGAAACACACGTCCGCTCGCCACCACCGCGCTGTCAACACGCTCCCGCGCCGGTTCAAGGACTCTACGTGATCACCTCGAGGTGCTAACATAAAGGGCCTTTTCTGTCACGTACAGGCACCTGATTTGTTTAGTATTTTTTATCTAAGTTCTTTCACCTTCAACACAAATAATATCTTATCTCAACCCAGCTTCCGATTAAACTGTATTCGACGTTAGTGCACATATCGGCCAATGTTTAAGTGTAACGTAAGAAGAATGAACTTTGGTAATATTTAAGATGAAGACGCGCGATCGTCGAGCGAAACAGGATTTTCGTGGAAAGCAGGACAAAAAGGGAGTGAAGCAGGAGGCTTCACGTAGTGGAAAGCGTCAGGCAAACACATTCGGTGTCGCGGAAACGGCTGCTGAGGCCCGCGAGCGCAAGAAGCGGTCCGGCATAGAGGCCGTCAAGCTGCACCAGCAGGTCACCGGCGACACCGGGAGGACATCACGATCTGCTACATCGGTACGTTTATATACTTTATACATACCTAGACTAGTCCCTAAGAAGTGAAGTCATAATAATAGGTACTTTTAATGCATCCTCGTGTTTGCACATAATGATAAATATTAATGTGCCATTTTAAAAGAATAAATACATAAGGAATTAGGTACAATCGGTTACAAGTAGGTACATGGACCGATTCTCAGCAGTCCTCGTGATTCTGACGTACACCTATGCTCGGTTGAGAATGGTGGACAAAACAATCAAATTAGCGCTTCCATGTAATAGGCTTGTTAACAAGACTAAAGCACGCACATTGATGTACCACAAATTATAATACATCCGAACATAGTACGATTGACAAACATTTAGCAAAGTTAAGTTCCATCTGGGGAGGTACAAACGTACAAACATTTAATTACGGATCTCGCATACTTATACCTGAATAAATTAGAAGGAAAAACTAAATCTCTTTTCGGAAATAAATATTTTTATCTTTATCTTTAAATTAAGTAAATAATAATATTCTGCCATCTTCAAATAAATTAAAGTTTGCAAAAAATATTCACATACATTATCAAAATTATCATGTTTACATTCAATAAAAAATTGAATACAATGTACTAACCCCATTGTTATCTTAACACCTAAGATAAATGATAAATGCAACTGCTTTGACTTTGACGAGAAAACCATGTGATCCGTTTATCACATTTACAAACATCGTGACAAACGGAGATTACCAGCCGATACGGAGACTTAGATTTCTTGTCACTTATTTTTTAAACTAATTCACTCACGTCATTGCAAAGGTATTTTTTTTAACTTAAAAATAATTTAAAATTACCATACGTAAGTATGCGTAGGTACAACGACTTCAGTCTTCGACAAATATTTCCTAAAAATATCTGAAATAACAACAATTAACAATGGGAACTACACCTGGAAATCAAACAGTCACAGTTGTACAAATTTCATTCATTCTCGATATAAACAAACATTGAGAGATCCTCGATTGAGAGTAGATTATGGGAAAAAATACTAGAAAAATCCGTTTGCTCGTTTCGTCTCGAACACAGAAACGGAATTACATACATACGATAGACCTAACTTATTTATCCATGATACATACTAACATACAGGTTAAAAACATTGCCCTCCTTTTGGGTTCCACCGCAGTCGGGTACAAAAAGTAGACTAGAAAAAAATGCTGAAACTAACATTGTTTCATTCTAGTGCTCATAATAGAAAATATGTAGGTACGTCTCATCATAATTCTCAGCACTGAAAGGTTAATTGGCTTTATTGTTCAATTGATAATATCTAACTTTGAATTTTATTGATAGAATTAATTTATTGCCATGCCCACAACCGCATTCAGTTGCGAATAATCTCCAGAACCTAGCTTTTACTTCAACAAACTGCTTATCAGAATTCCTGCAAAAATGGCAGATTTCAAACTATCCACTCAATATTAGTTTGCAATCGTAGTGCATTTTAATGATACCATACTAGTTAAAGAAAGTAGTGAAACCTGCTCAGCAAGCTATCCAATATGCCTGACGCTAGAAACTCGTTGGGTAACGCTAGTACAGTCAGCCTCAAAAAGATAAGACTTAAAAAAAAATGAAACCGATTTTCTCATAGAATATCGAATAAAACGTTGAAATATATTTATAACTAGCTTCCGCCCGCGGCTTCGCCCGCGTTTTTGGGATAAAAAGTAGCCTATGTGTTATTCTGATGTATAAGCTATATTACTGTAAAGTATCATCAAAATCCGTTCAGTAGTTTTTGCGTGAAAGAGTAACAAACATCCATACATCTTTACATCCTCACAAACTTTCACGTTTATAGTATTTATGTATGTGTTCGAAAATCATGTGCACGTGTGAAGCACAACACAGAATAATTTCAATAAATACTTTCGGAGGAAACCGCTTTTGAGTTTCAGTAAGCGTATCACATGTCTTTGAGGCTGGCGTGAATAAGTACACAGAATAAAATAATAGTATCTAATAGGTAGGTACATATTAGATACTAGTATTTTATTCTGTGTATTCACTCATTTTTTGATTTTTACCCGACTCGGCAAAGCCAAAAGGAAGGGTAATGATTACATTAGCACTTCGCTAATTAAATGTAGTGTTTTGTTTGTTTATTTGACTTGAAATGGATTAACACGTAAAATTCCACAGTTTATACGTATACTTATGAAGAACTTACTAATTTAATTAGGAGCATTTACGAAGCTGTATTTATCAGTCCAATAACAAATGCATTAATAATACCTACACTCATTATTAATGATACGTCTACTGCGTCTGCCATGTGCTCTTCAAGATTGATAGTGGCAGACTAAAGGAACTGGGCCATGGTGGAAACGGGCTGGTCATCATCATAATATTTTAGCTGGCTATTTGTACAGTCCCACACCAAGTTTGTTTACAATGTTAATTACCTTGACGTAATGCGATGTCTCTTCTTTAATTGATACAAGAATGTTTAATTGACAATTATTCCGAATTTGCTGTGGAATCTCCTTGATGATTGGGAACAACTATTCCTTTATTATTCATTAAATTTGATGATTGAATTTAATAATGTGGTGTGTTCAATAGTAGAAGTTGGACTGTGAAAGTTTGCTAATAAACTAATCCCATCATCCGGCTAGCTTTTTCTCAACTTGATTGGGATTAGCTTTCGGTCCGACGGACTACTAACGGAGCATAACTGGACGGTGATAACTTTCATAAGCCAAAGTGTCTTAACCAAAAAAAAAAAAAAAAATTACAGTGTTTTTCATGAAACGAAAATTTCTGAACCCAAATATATACTATCGACAAAAGGAGATGTTTCATTTTTGTATGGGACTCCGACCATAACTTGAGCCATGAAAAAAACTTGGGAAACGAACCCCTAAATAGAAAACAGTAACATTTTTTTCATATTAATTATTATTTAATATGCGCAAAATAAAAAAATAAAAATGTTTGACGTTTGTCTGAGAGTTAAATGACAGCCATGACAAGGTAGGATAAATGACGTTTAGCTAACGATAAATGACGTTTTGAGTCTGACATGACATGCATGACATAAGGACGCTCAGACAAAATGTCATTTTGAATTTTTCGTTCAGAAGTTTCTACACCACTGTTCAGTACAGAACATAGAAATGTACTTAAATAATAAAAATAAGCAAATATGTAACATAATCGAGAATATCAGTTCAACAAAGCATGACAACACTGTTTATCTATGATTATTGTAATTCTGTTATCTATGGAAGTTTAGGGACTTCCGCTCTCTTCCATTTTTTCCTCCGTTGTAAAAACGTGTCTCATAATTTCAATAAAAAGTTTCAATTGCAAATTAGGCCACAAGAACTTTTATTTATTCTTTATCATCGTTTTGAGTTTTGACGTTTTTGACGTTTTGAGTCTGACATGACATGCATGACATAAGGACGCTCAGACAAAATGTCATTTTGAATTTTTCGTTCAGAAGTTTCTACACCACAAAAGGAGAATTTATTTATTTATTTTAACAGTGCAATCGTTACGCTTAAAATATTCGATTATGATCTAAGTTATCTATTAATAGAACATGATTTTATACCTTATTTTTATAAATAATTATCATTTACGCAATAAATAACGATAAGGTACGTGATGCTACAATGTGTCATGATTTCGGAACGAAAGCATGCTTTGCAAACAGCTGAGGCACAAGGAGTATATATGTTCTGTGGGCACAAGACGACGCCATGTTGATAAGAATATGGCAATAAATTAAAAAACTATTATTTTACGTGCAGAAATAATCGGGCGAATATTTTTCCTCAATTCGTGGTATTTTTTCCTATTTTTCTAAATTGGCTTATTTGACGGCCGAACATGAAACATCTCCTTTCGAAAAAAATGTTGGTTAAAATACTTATCACCGTCTACTATTATTCTGTTTATCAGAAAGGACGTCGGCAGTTTTGGGCTTGATATGGTACAGTAATAAAAGCTTAACCAAAAATAAAAATATATTTTAATTGTTCTTTGCCTAATTAATCTTAGAGACTAAGAATTGGAATCAAAAATCGAAATAAATAAAAAATAAAATGATTATGCCATTGACATTTTGAAAAAACCACTAATACAAAAACGGGTGCATGTTGGCTGGCGTGTGCTTTCACAGAATATCATGGTGACAGCAACTAAAACCTTTGAATTGAGAACTCATTAGTCGGGCTGTACTTCACTGGATCATTCACACCATACTTAACCTCACTGTCAGAAATACGAATATTTCTCTTTAACCCAATTACGTACAAAAACAAATAAAAAATGAATAAATACTCTTGAAATACTCGATCACACCAAACTAATTTCATATCTGTACCGACTTACACAATCTGAAGCCCAGCGTTCTATGGGCGTCTGCCAGTGTCCTTTTGGAACTCTGGTTTAACTTTGTTTTATGTTTGCTTCGTGATAGTAGTAGCACAGTATAAATAGACTGTGGTAGTAGTGAAGTTACAATAACACTTTGAAATTGAAAGGAAATTAAAAAATCCACTTTAAAACTTATGAAGTCATCGTTGCAAGAAGAATAACTTTTAAAAATAGTTTTACTATTTATTAGTAAAAACATGTGGCACCTACATTAATGTATTAATTTTGATTATTTATATGTGTATTAATTGACTTATTTCATCCTATTTTGTAATGAAGTAAAGAAGAAAGAAAGATCTTTCAATAGATAAAGCGTCTCCAATAAGTTTACGTTAGTCGAATGGTCACACTCTTTAGTCGAGAGCGTTAGAATCATAATAGGCGGAACATTTAAAGAGTATATAGGTAACTATCGCAGACAGGGGTTGGAAAATGCTATGGAAAACAGTAGGTACCTACCTACTTATAGAAAAAAAGGATGGGCACTAAAATTTGCTCCACCCCCTAATAGCCATGCCCATATGGCATAATATAATTATCTCTCATAGTCCGGAAAAAGTCATTTTATAAGCAGTTAATCACCACAGTTGATAAATAGATTGATAGATCGGTGATCGCCATTCTTTGTCTGTAAATTATATTGTTAAGAAATAGCCATTATTATAATGGTAAACTGTTATATTTGTTTCTATCGCACCTATATTTTAATGGATTATTTGAAAATATAGAAAGCGGAAATGAATTTGAAAGGCCATTCGAGCGCTTATCTGCCGTGCGGTGCGGGTCATAAAACTCGCTTGTGGCGGCCATTCCATAACAACACAATGAAAATCTACTTATTTTTAATAAAAGTATTTTTAATTTTCCATATAACTATTTACTATTAATATGTTACGACCTGCTTGTAAAGAAAACCAGGCTATCGCGTTTCTATTAACGCATATAGATAGGTAAATAAGAACGCGATAGCCGTGTTGAGATGTGTCAAATTCTGCGTAGCTATCTAATGAAAAAGCTTCTACAGTAAAAACGTGATTTGAATTTGCCCTATTATCCTATCTATAATAGGTAGGTATCTATAATAGGTATCTATAGCTATCTATAATAGGTAGGTATAAATATCTATATAGGTATTATTTTTCTTAAAAACAAAAAACTGTGAATTTGTGATGGTTTGAAGTTTGGACGCATTTACGAGAGGTTAAATAACAGCCGCGCTGATCGATTAAACTGCAGTCCATGGATAATGACGATTCTTTACAATCAAAAACCCTTCCGTACTTTGGAGAACTCGGGTCTCAGTTGTCATTTGAATGTCTATGAGCTATGACAGACTTTAGGTAGTCAGAAACACGAAACTTGACAACTGGTCTAACTTTAGAATACCGGTATTGCACAGTAATTGAGTTGTAGAGTTCAAAAATGCCAGTCATTCCTTTTTAAATAGGTACTGATATTCAGCTGCATCTGGTTAAATTAGACTGGAAGCCGACCCCAACCTAGACGGGAAAAGGCTAGGCGGAAGATGAGTTTTGATTGGTTTAGAAGTTTAGACTCTAAAGGAAAAAACCGACCAAGTGCATGTAGGACCACGCACACTGTAAGGGTTCCGTAGCAAGTAGTATTGCAGCACGTAACCAACCACGAAAACAACTCTGTATCTGATAATATTATTATTTTTGTGAACTCAAAACCGGATATCTCAAAAACTATACAACACATCTTACAAATGATTTTTTTAAATGCTACCTAAATTTTTTTCGGAATATTATCTTTTGTATAATTGAAAAGTTAGAGGGGAGGAGGACACTTTTTACGAATTTAGAAGCAAATAGCTCACCAAATATTCCTTATTTAGTTTTCTTTGTAATTTACTTACTACTCTTCTTTATGGTGGTTCACAGAAGTCATTTACCCGCGTTTCATCTATAAACTACCAATAGGCTACAAGTAAAATGGCTGTGATTTAAGGTCATTCGGACAAACGGACAGACGGCCTGGATGAAATTAAGGATTCCGTTTTTGCCATTTGGCTACGGAACACTAAAAACCAAGTGCATAGTGCTCTAAAGTGTAGGTCACTTTTACCGTTTGCGCGGAACCCATTAAACTTCGAAATCAATCTAAAAACTGTCATTGGAAGTAAACAAACACATTTTGATACGACATCAAGTGTGCTCACATGATAAAATGTCAATGCGATGGCCACTTCAATCTGTCCAGTCGGCTTAAAAAATATCTGATAGATAATAATGAAATATTTTTTTTATATGCACATTTATTTGTATAAAACTATCATTCAATCATTCGTAGCAGTTTAGTCAAGTGTCCATCTACCGTTATGTACTATAAATTAAAGAGCTAAACAAGCAAATAAGTAGTAAAGTAGACAAATAACTGAACATAATTATGAATTAGTTCAAGTAATTTTCTCACTGCTAATTGTTTACGGTAACTTAGCGCCGGTAGTGTTAATAGGATAATTGAATACTTGGCGGAGCTCTAAGAGGTGGATTGTACTAATATTTTGAATAAAGGTATGTAAATATAGATAATTTACGAAAATAATATTGACTAAGCTTCTATAAATAGGTAAAAGATAAATACAACAGTTATAAAATATAAACTAACTTAGACTAATAATAATTTCTTGACTATTTCTGGGATCCACATAACAAAAAGACGAGACACATATTAAGCAAGAAGATTTCATACCTATAGTAATGTATTAAAAGCAAAAAAAAAATGAATGATCATTCCTTCCTAATTCTATCAAAAGTGATTAAATAATGCAAAATTATGCTAAAGACTTACTATTGACATATTTCTTAGGTGGTAATTACTTACAGTATGAAACTGCTGTACAAAACCGTGGAAAAATTATATAATGATGTTCGCACTGCTGGACACGCTGAGACACAGACCTCTGTGAGGAGTGGGCCATAGTCCACCACGCAGGCCCAGTACGGGTCGATGGATGTCACATGTCTTCGAATACCGTGGAGATACATTTAGTGAAATGTCGCGCTAATTAGATATTGTTTAGATTCATGTCAACAAGTCGTGATCGTCGTTTATTAGGATCTCGAACCCTCGATGAGCAAGTTCTACAAGCTAGGCCAATCTTATTTTGCTTTGAAGGATTTGAAGTACACGTCAGGTACCTACCTAAACTGGTCCGGTCACCGGACCCGGTTATCGGTTCAGGGCACCCGAAGGCGTCAATTTCATACTACGAGCAGTGCAGTGCGGCGCACACGCACGGTTTCTCTCACAGTCTCGCACTCACAGTAACAGGGTCCGGTAACCGGTCCGGGTTACCTGACGTGTCCGGCCTCTACACGTGTTCTCCTTTGTTCTCTGAAGCGGGTTACCTGACGTGTCCGGCCTCTACACGTGTTCTCCTTTGTTCTCCGAAGGAGTATAAGGCCGAGGTGTGTAGTACACCCACATTTTGCCAGAATGTCTCATGTAATTAGAGCCTATTGCTAACCAAGCATTTTTACGACCCACGGACCGAACCCAGTACACCACGCTCAGTACTTGAATAATAAAATAGGTAAAATATGATAACTAGATAATCATCTTTTACCTATTTTATTATTCAAGTTGCAACTATTTGACAGTCAGCTTAGTAATTGTTAGTGATAGAGTAGAATTTTAAACCACCAGCTGCATTTATGCTTATTGCTTAATCTATCTAGATATAAAATAAAATAAAAAATCTATATAAAATTATATACGGAATTACAAATATCTACTTTATTAGGTGCTTTATAATCAAACACTTAAGTATGAGCAATAATGCAATTTAAAATACTTACAATACAATATTTTTTGTAAGACAAAACTGACAAAACGCTGTAAAAATTCTGTATGTTCAGACCTAACAGTTCTCTATCCGGCTACACCCAACGACATTCAGTATCACAATCCTGGTCCATCCAGGTGTTCAAAATAATATAAATGTAGGTATGTTACAGTTAAATTATCATACTCGAGACATGATTATTCATTGCTCGATTTTAAAATACCTATATAGTAGCTGACTAGCTGCTCATTCATTCAATTTTTTTACCAATCCGGATTGCTCACGAATGTATAATTCATTTATTTAACTTTATCAATCAATTAACGACCCTCCTCGATTTCACTCGAATGATTAAGTATTCATAGTATTATTTAATCTAAACTATCTTTAATAAGTATTATAATTCTTGGTAAAAACCACATCAAATCCATTGAGTAGTTTTAAAGCCATATCGGAATACTCACACAAGCGCAGTCGGACGACTTAATTTTATATTAGGTACTATTTTAAGAGCCTGTAGAAGTTTTAGGCCTTTCCGAGCTCCTGCACTTTCTTTGTGTAATAGCGTCAACATGATCGGCATATAAGTCCTTCTCTCTGCTAATTACAACAAAGTGTGACCTTCAATCCGTTTTCCGAAACGTAATTTATTATGACAATTTCCCGTGTTACCGTACATTGTAGTAGTTATCGGGAGTGGACATAATTATACAGGCTGATAATGATAAAAATTATGCGCCTACGTTTAATTATACATATACAGGCTGATAATGAAGAGAATTACGCGCCCACGCCATAATAACATTCAGCTCTTCGCGTTCGGCATCCAGACCCCCACTACCTCAACTACTTTCTTCGAGTCGTCGGTCGTGGATATCCCTCACTGCGTTTGCCGTTGTGCAACCGTGTCACATGATACTCTTCTGGATGCAATAAGAACAGGAAAATGATTAGGGGGACAGATAGCAAATAAAAACCCTTGAATGATAACTTAAGTCTGGGAAAATCTAAGCATTGAGCAGTTAATTCACCTGTCAGATAGACAAAAAAATGTTTAGATAAAGAAAAATAAACGACTGATAAAAAAAATATGAATGGCGGTAAGTAAAGTTTATCCTAAGAAGCAAGCTTAGTTTAGGCTTAACAAACCAACTTGTTAACTATGTATTGTACGGATACTCAAACGTCAGTTATATTCGAATGAAGTTAAATGTCTGTTTAAATTAGCTGTTGTGATTGAGTAACCAAAATGACATAACCAATCATATCGGGTGACTCAAGACTTAAATACCTTTTGACTAAGCTTTCAGAATACGGGGTTAACCTTTAAGAACTACACTATATTTAGCACCTATAATTTATTTGTGGAAGACAGTTAAAACAGAAAGAATGACAGCTACAGTCTCAAGTCTTCAATATAGTTTTCTTCCAAACATGGTCTTAGGAACAGAAAAATTCCGTTCCCATATTGCACATAGGTAGGTAGTTGGTACGATAAAGACAAGTACGCCTAATTGTGCTCACAGACGCAGCACGTGATGGCTCCTTAATTTTCCTCCTTCCGCTTTACATATTATTAAACTGGTTGGCATCATGTGATCGTTTGATTGCTTCATCTTACTTCCCAATCAAGCCGTCGAAGCATCTATATTTGTGTTTAGCTCTAATCATTGAATTTATGTCGATGGTGATCACATCGTGGTGCACTGGAATAGTACGATATTTTAGTATGGGCGCAACAAAAGACTTCAAAAGTTTACTGCAGGATAATACTGAACTTTATTTTACAAACGTTTTCTTTGAGTAACAATAAAAAATATACCAGCAAAAACTTTTTTAGGTTCCTCAAAATAAATAATTATTTGAATAAAAATACATTTCTTTTTTAACCACTTTTTTTTAAACAGACTAATAGTATATAATAATGATGATGGGACCTGACGAATACTAGTGAGTCAAAGACGGCCGGCAAAGATATAGTCTTGATAGGACTTATTTTTGGATATTATCAACTTGTACTAGCTGCTGTATTTAATGTGATAACCTCTTCGGCTCCACGTATAGTATACACATCAATTCGTCAGTTATGTTATATGTGATGAAATAGGTGTCGTAGCAAAAATCAGTGAGTGCTCTTAGCAGGCGTATTCAGAAATTTAAAATTTCAACTGATGCGGGTGGGACACGGTTGCTAACACTGATTAGTGCGACGTCACGGTATTAAGTAGGTACATGGCTTGGACATATTTAAAATTCCGAAAAATATACTTAGTTACATTTATAAATTATAAACTACTTGGGCTGCTACTGAGGATTTCCTTATGGATACATCCATAACACTTTGCCCGGTCGCTGGGATTGAAATCATAACCTCACGATCAATAGTCGCGATAACGATTACTATATAGATAGACCAACGAGGTAATATACAAATTCAGTAATTATTTACAAAATCTTTGGTGTTCTTTTTAATAAAGATTTGCATTTAAATAACGTACACAAACGTCCTTCTACTAGGCAACGCATCTTAATGAGTAGCGGTATTTTTCATGACCTAATCAATGGAGTATAGTTTGACATTCAGCGCGCGTCATAGACTATAGATAATGTAGTGAGATTATGACTTAGAGGAAACAGAACATAAAATAAAAATACTGGCTAGCCTCGACGTGCTACAACTAGAAGAAGAACCTAAATAATATCAAATAGAGAATAATGTTGAACTAACAGATGCGTACAACCCAACTTTACACCTGATCTTTAGAGCCAATCCGGGCGAGTCTCGACAGATTGGCACGTAAACGTGGCCCAACTTACCTATTCACGTGCGTTGAGACACGCGGGATCGACTCTACAGATCAAGTATCAAGTTGGGTCGTTCAAGAGAGTTTTAGGAACTAGACTCTAGTTGGTAGAGTTTGGGATCCTGAGTTCAACGCCCGTATCGGTCAGTGTTTTTCCATATTCATAGTAATTGCGCGAAGTCTGGATTTATACCCGGTTAACGGAAATGGGCTCGCCCCCTATTACATGTAACTTAACTGGTGAAATGCGAGTGTACTCTGTATGTACAGTACAGTTACATTGGTGACACACAGAATTGGTTAGATTGGTGCCCCTTCTGTATACGAAGGAAGAAAGGCGTGATGTTATGTAAAGGAGATTAAGGCCCGTATTCCAGAACTATACTCGAGCACCGATCTCTACTTGAGCATAGATTTAAAGCCATTCGATTGGTTGAAACTAGTTTCAATCTATGCTCAAGCAGAAATCGGTGCTCGAGTATTGTTCTGGAATACGGGCCTTAGTGTACATACTGTGGTGTGGTACACATTACTCATAGTAGATTTTATCTGATGTTAGACAGTATCTACATTATTATTTTTATGTTTGTTGTCTCCTTGACTCTACTTTATTTGGCAAATGTGTATTTTTTTGTAACTAGTTTGTAATAGTGTAATTTACAAACAAGTAGAGTACGCAACGTTACATACGAGTACATGCGTATAAGAATAAAAAATATCTTCAAGTTTTTTGTTTAATCATAGAGGATTTAATTAAAAGTTGAGGTTTTACTGAAACTTAAATGTCATACGTGACTATGCCCAAATACAGCTTAAACATTGATGGTAAAATTTAGCAAAGTTCTATTATATTCACAAAGGTATTGTAGTCAAGTAACCGTCTCGTCTAAATTCCTCATTAAGTAATATCAGAGAGAGAGTTTAATATTTCATGAATACTTAGTAATTTCATTTGACTCTCACTCAGGGAATTTCATATGTTCAAACGATGAGGACGACGCCCGTTATTCGCCTCCTAATGTACCCTCGTAATATCACAAAACAAGATTATAAACGACTTAAATAAATGTATGTGTCTGAATAATCTTAGATACATCAAAAGACGTCAATAAGGAATATCGGTATATTCCATAAATCTACATTATTGACGTCATGTGGCGGTCCACATGATTGCAGATTAGAAAAAAATGCACTATTAGTTGTTACCATCCAATAACAGTCATCATGAACGATGATTCAAGAAAACGACCCCATTACACTGTTAGGGCCACCGACTACTTGAAAATTATAGTCCTACTATGTAAATAGTCATCATATTTACCTTAACATGCTATAACGCAACGTTGAGCTTCATCTCTATTGTTTACATGAGTTCCGTATAAAACCAATGGTGGCGGTGGAAATGCAGCAGTTGCGTACAAGCTTCTATGGTTTCAACTCGTTTTCCGGGTGCTAATCGACCACCTCGTGACCGGATTGAATTAACACTAACTTCATAATAAGTGAAACAAAGACAATCCTTACAGGCTCATGAAACTGACGTCAGCTTTTGAGCGTTATTGTGGTTGCTGTATAAGTAGGTGTGAATGCAGGGTGGCCACGAGTTCCCTAAAAAATCGAGGCTGAGTTGGAAGTGTAAACGTGAATTATTATCGAGTGCCCTTAGTCGGGGCGAGCACGTAGCCAGTCAGCTGACGAGAGCCGAGAACCCGCCGCCGTGCCGCCACGGCAGTCGGCCACCGTCCACACCCGCGCTGAACTCTCCGCCACCAAACCCTTCTTGCAAAAGGTATGGCCTCGTGATTTGGAGATCCCACCTGTCGACATCGACGCGAGATAGCATGCTATCAACATTTCCGATCAACTGTTTATTGTGCCTGTTTATAGTTGCATGTTTATCTGTGATATAATTTACGATGTAATATAGAAAAGCGTTTTGGATAACATCACTATTTTGAAGTTGTAGTACGTTGGTTGACCATGTGCCTGTCTAGAATATCCGTGTTAGCGGCTGGTATGTAATGTTTTATAATGTGTATAATTGTATATTCCAAATGCCTTGCACATTTGCCAAAGTGATCGGTGTGCTTTTCGTTGTTTATTCAAATCAGATAAGTGTATGCAAATTACAAATAATACTTAGTCAATTTAAACACCAAATTACAAATCCACTGCTTATTTACATTATTACAAATACATTACAAATACATTTTATTACAAATCAAGGAATCAAAAGCCTTTAGGAAAAAACAAATTAAAACAATTATTATTTCAAAGCTTTACAATGCTTTTTCAATGAAGAGAGCTCAAAAAAAGCCACTTGTTTTGTATTTTGTATTGGATTACGTATGGATATGTATTGCGTTTTGTATTGGACAAATTAAGCTTCCGTTATTATTTTTGTGTGATATGTTATTATTTCTCATAACTTAAATGGACATTGCTTCTCATTTCCAATTCCAAATATTCATACGTCAGTTAAATAATATATTCAATCAAATTGAAGGCCTACCAAATTTCTAGTTAGCAGTTTTTTGGTTTGGTTCAATAACCAATCATATCGGGTGACACGAGACGTCAGTATAATTAAATTATCAAATTTAAATAACCTTAAAACAAGTTTAAACGGATTAAATCGCGTATAACTTGTTTTATTATAATGTGTAGTAATCGCGAAAACCTAAGACATTATTATTTAAATAACCTTTCAGTATACGGGAATTAATAAAATAAAGTATTTATAATGTTTGATAGTGGTCGCAATCACTGTATGAATCGAGTTAGTATAAAGCATTAGTAAAAAAAAAATCAACATGGTTGTCATTTTAATAATTTTACTCTATAATACTTACACATTAAAATAATTAATTACTTCAAGGCCACTACTGACCATGGCGCCACATTAACTAAGCAACATATTATGTATATTTTGATTTCCGTCTAACGTTAGAATAGATTAGTCAAAACAAAGGATCTTATTGTTACAAGAGTCTAAAATTACATCCAAAATTTCCTTATGTATTGTCGTAAAATCACATGGAATGTTGTCATAAAATGAGGTAGGCAAGTAAATATATTTATGTATAAATATGAGCAATATATATGATGAAGTAAATACCTACATACCTACTCGTAGTATCTTAATAATCTCTTATATTATGTTAATTAAAATAGATATACATTTTTCTTCCACAAAATAATGTTTTATTTAATGAAAAAAACATACCAACTAAAACTAAATCTTATTTCAACAATGCATACTTACATCAAAGTCAAAGTCAAAAACATTTATTTCAATTAGACCATTTACAGGCACTTTTGAAATGTCAAACAATATTACAATAGTTGTCAGTCGGTTTGTCCGTTAGTTGAAGCTAGTTGTCCGTTCCAAAACGTAGATTCCTATGGAGAAGAACGGACAAGAAACTCCATGGTTACTCTTTTTCAATAAATTCTGTTACAATTTCTTTGATTACAGTGATGCCCTAATATGTGAGAACTATGTTTAGTAAGGTACAAAATAATAATAATATCAACTAGACAAGTGAAAAAACATTGTTTAGGCAGTCAAGAGATGACCAGCACCAACTGACAGCGCCCGTTCACGGACATGACGTGCGCATCAGCACCGTTCAACTCAACCATTTTGGAGGGAATCGAACGATCCAATACACACGCCACCATCAGCGGTACATTTAAGCGAGCATGACATGCTCTCAACTGCCATACTATAAGCTTAAAACTTAAATAGCTAGGTACATGGCACTCACATTCACAATACACAAAGAAAGTTACTCAATTACAAAACTAACGTTATTCATATGCGTACAACAAAACCAAACACATCACACACTTATTATGTAGTACTATTTTAATAATGTTAGTTCAACAAAATTTTATTATAGCTAATTGCTAATAAAGTTTATTTATAGATGTTTCCATATCAGAATAAGGATTGACTACATATTCGTTTAATTTATGGCTATGGATAATATCTTTACGACGGGAAAATATAATTATTTTATTGTATTACTTGCATATGTACAGAGATAAGTAAAGGCTTTAACCGAGTTCACTTCATATTAGTCAGGCAATAGGTCAAATACCAACAATAAATATCATACGTTTTTCTTTATTATGTGACAATACTGATCGATAAATTCGATATACAGGGTGGCAGGTTAAACAGTGGAAATATTTTAAGGGGTCATTGTACTTATCATTATGAACAACTATTACTATGGGACCAACGCTGAAATCGCGAAAAAAAAATCAGCTGTTCCATACATTTTGTTGAGTTATGTGAACATAAATATACAGCTGTTTTTTTTTGCGATTTCAGGGTTGGTCCCATAGTAAAAGTTGTTGTATATTTGCACATCCTCTACCAAGAATATGAACGTCTACATATTGCGAAACATGCGATGAGCGTCGTGCGCGCATGCCTCGCAATGTCTGTATCCGCCTTTATATGAACTCGCCACGTTCTCGTCACTGCAGCAGTGGTTTTGAGGCTGTCGCTCTTGTGCGGCGAGGCGATTAAATTGAATCATTTATCCTACCAATATTATTTAAAATGCGAATGTTTGCGAGGATGGATGTCTGTATGGATGTTTGTTACTCTTTCACGCAAAAACCACTGAACGGATTTTGATGAAACTTAACAGTAGGTAATATAGCTTATACATCAGAATAACACACAGGCTACTTTTTATCCCAAAAACGCGGGTGAAGCCGCGGGCGGAAGCTAGTTCATATACGGAATATCAGTAGCAAAAAAATTTTTTTTTACAATTACAATTAATTTATTTTCGGCATGAAACTAAAACAAGCAAAAATATGTAATAATGTTACCCGGTCCCACTGCATGACAAATGGCTCATCTCATGCATACGTCTCATGTCATATATGTTCTAATCCCAAGTATCTTCTGTATAGCCATATATTTGCCTTATTGTACCTACTGACCTATTCGTATCTACTTCTTAAACAATCAGATTGTAGGTCTCTTTCTAGTCCCTTTTTCGCTTACAACCAGTTCCAAATTTCTAACTATTAATACCTACTACCAAATTATCGAAAGTATCCTTAGGCATCGTCATAATAGAACGCGAATGCGCGATCATCGCGCGAATAAGCGATGCGATCATCGCGTGTTCGCGCGATGGTAAAAACTGGGTGTCCTATCATCGCGCGAATTGATGACGCGAGCGCGCGAGTGATCGTGGACTAGGGCAGTGGCACAGTCGATATCAAAACAATGGACGCGCGAATTTCAATTAGGACACCTATTCAAATTCAATATGTTTGATCGCGCGAACACGCGATGGTCGCATCGCTTATTGGCGCGCTGATCGCGCATTCGCGTTCTATTAGGACGATGCCTAATGGTCCTACTTGCAAAGAAATCATAAATAATTATATAATACTGGTGCAACATAAGCGGATGCACCTACTCGCTTTGAATTCATATAAACTTTAGTCACGCGGCATAAGTTATAATAATTATTAATAAAATTAACCATTCATGAGTTAATCGGAAAATCACCACCTGTGGGTCCTAAGCCGGCAATAAGTTAGAAAACTGATACATTATTACGTCAAAATAAATAGAACTTCTGTTACGGTCCGTATAACCGATAATGTATCGCATTACTAGTAGGTAATCAAATGTAGGTATAAATGTTATACAGATAACAATCTCAATACGTTGAGAAAGCCGGTGACGCTTTACATACGTCAGCGCACAGTATATAATCAATAGGTTCAAAAGGATTAAGTCCGTGCGTCTGTGTGCCCATAAGTTAGCTCTAAACCGAGCCGGATTGCGATTCTAAATTTACTAGTCGCCGTTTTCACCATGTAACATAATTTGCATGTGCATAATATGCTTTAATAAGGGTTTAAAAGTCTAAATTTGGCCTAAAGCCTGCTCGTTACTGACTTATAATGCTAAATACAGTAGGCATGTTATCGAGGCTTGTATTTATATATTTACGGCCGGCTTTAGCACTTTTTTTTATAATAATAAATGGCAAACAAGCTGGAGGCCAACCTAACGGTAAGTGGTCACCGCCGCCTAAGGACATCTGTAATATCAGAAATATCGCAGATGAGTTAGAATGACATAATTATTTTTTCACTACTACTAAAAGGGTAAAAAGAGGTGTTGAAAGTAGTTTTATAAAAAGTCCATAATTAGGTAATGTTTACCTGGACACATTATTTTATCAATAAAATATTAATCCTAATCAAAATAAGTAGTTCCATCGTCACAAGTAAAGATGGATTTAATAGAGATGTTTTTTTCCATATATTTTAAGTTATTTAGACGCATACCTAGTTTAAGAGATAACACGATGTTATTGACGCGCGACTGTAAACTAAACTTTACCCATGCGGAGCCGGGGCGGGTCATCTAGTAAGCCATAAGAAACAGTATTCGATAACTCATATTTCTAAATGTTATTACCTTGGGAGAGCGACCGTCACGCAAACAAAATTACGTATCTCTAAACGGAATAGGAATATTAATTACAAAGGAAAAGTACAAAGTTGTAGTCTGTTTCTCATTACTGTCCACTGAGTCTTAACAATTTATGACTCGTCATATCAGATCATCGTTAAAAAAACGTATTGGGCTAATTCAATAAAGAATTCAGTCAATGTAATATTGCTAACTCGTTTGTGTCACGATTTGGTTTGTTCATTCTAAATACTTGAACATTTTACGAGGCCCAATTCTTTCATCATACTTTGTAACCTAGGATCATTGATGAAAAAATGTTAAAACATCAAAATTATTCCTCAAGTTTTTTTCTGACGATTCAAACATAGGGCTACCAGCCTCTTCTTTACTGAGACCTCAAAGTTTTGCTTTATCTTGTAATATAATGATTCATAAAACAAAAAAATATCCGTTAGTTGCATTCCAATAACCCATAAGAAGGACGTTGCTGGAGTCACCTCGACCTCATTCAGATAATTTATCGACGATAATGTTCGTTTTGCACATAAACATGTACAAATATATGTATAAAAAATAAATAATCTGTGCCGCAAATAAATTGACACATATTTGTGAAATGGTATTGTTGAGATTGTTAGCGTTATTGTGATCCAATTGGCATGGAAAGGACGAAGCGAGCCAGTGCAACGACCAAGTGGGTTCGTTGTCAGTGGCCCCGCGTAGAGTGCCATCACATACCTAATCGACAGGACGCGAGCCAGAGCCACCGGCCTCATGGCTATAACCACGCTCAATTAATTGTAGTTTATCGGACTCTATGAATATCTATCTCGAGCTGAATGTAGTTCGCCCTAGTGACAGTGAAACTCATCAACTGCAATAAGATGGTCTGTATTATTTTATCTATTCTGTACCGTATTGTGATATTGACACTTAATTATACTTGTGTCGCCGTTCATACGAAACGGGACTTTCAATCGGGAGTTGTGTGCGTAAATATTAAAGAAAAAATTGTAAATAATTCATTTGTGATTGGTGTGCGAGATGTAAACAAAAGCCATAGAGTAGGTACTGTTTACTCAAATATTTTTTTAACATTTACGCGCCATAAGGAAACAACTCGAGGCTTATATAAAGCATGACATGTGATCATAAAAATAAAAACAATGGAAAATAACTGATTCTGTAGATTTGTTGTTATATTGTCTGTGATATTGTCTTGGCGCAGAACAGAATAATAGATTACTGCATGGTAAGTAATCTACTGCTCTGATACAAGAGAAATCGAAATCGTATAATATCTTAAATAGGTATATAGTAGGTATATCACACATATTTATTAATCATCATAATGATTGATGTTAATCATAATGAATATAAAGTGACGTCATTGAGAACGGTTACTTCAACATTGTAATTAACTTTATAACGAGATCTTTATAAAACACTCTCTTCATGGACATCGATTGTTCTGTAATATCGAGTACCTACGTATGATATATTCTACTTCACATTTCTAGAATAAAAGGCTTTCGTCACACTCCACTTGGAACCTGACCCAGCCCAGACTCCCTCGAGTGTGATCCCATTGCGAGTTGTAATAAAACTCTGTACTAGGTACTTTATAGCTTCTTTCTATTGTCCCCTCTCGGCGACACCTACGTGATTTTTTTTTATTAATTTCTACTCCCCCTTTGATCTAGTGGGCGCATGCGCGATTACTGAGCATTGGATCTTGGGTTCAATTACCGAGTTATGCAGTGTTTTTGGATTAGATTTTTTTCCGTAGCAGATCGGAGTCGAATAATAGCCTGATGCATATTGCCTTTAATTGAGCATAAATGCAATGCTCAATAAAATTAATGGCAATATGCATCAGACTATTATTTGCAGGCATTGGACTGGTATTGGACTGATAACTGACAAAATGTGGGTGTACTTTAAAGCCCTGCCTATCCCCTCAGACAATACAGGCGTGATGTAGGTATGTTCATTGTTTAAAAAAAACAGTCAAGTGCATGTTGGATCACGCACACAGAAGGATTCCGTAGCAAGGAAGGAGTATTTCTGACCTCAAATATATTTGTATTTCACAATATTATTATGAAATACGAAGTACTTTTGCGGTTGGTTAACTCAAAATTGAATATCTCAAAAACTACACAACATATCTTATTTAAACCAATTTTAAATTCTAACTATTTAAATTCTACCCCCATACGTTTTTTCATAGTTGAAAAGTTACAAGGAGGAGACACTTTTTACAAGTTAGAAGCGCATAGCTCACTAGATACCTACCCACCTAAATAAAAAAAACCAGCCAAGTGCGAGTCGGACTCGCGCACGAAGGGTACCGTACCATTATCTATAAAAACGGCAAAAAAAATATGTCTGTTGTATGGAACCCCCCTTAATTATTATTATTTATTTTTAAAGTGAATACATAATTAAATATTCTGTGAGTATTTCAAGCGTCTACCTGGTGCCGTTATCAATATCGAGCATAAACGAGCAAAATAATCACGTTTGTTGTATGGGAGCCCCCCTTAAATATTTTTTTTATTCTGTTTTTAGTAGTTGTTGTTATAGCGGCAAGAGAAATACATCATCTGTGAAAATTTCAACTGTCTAGCTATCAGAGTTCATGAGATACAGCTTGGAGACACACAGACAGACAGACGAACGGACGAACAGCGAAGTCTCAGTAATAGGGTTCCGTTTTTACTCTTTGTGTACGAAACCCTAAAAACACTGAGAGACCTTCCTTTTATTTTCAAAGCCTTATTATGTCCTATACCCCACATAAAGAGGTGCACGAAAATACGTTTATTCATCCCTCAGTTTTATCTATGGAGTAGGTACCCCAAAATATATATATTTTTTTTTATCTACACCCCTATAAATATGGCGATTCACAGAAGCCCTGCAAAGTTTGATCCACCAAACCCCAATAATCTCCAAGTAAAATGGCTGTAACATACGGACAAACAGACGAATAGATGGGCAGACAGACACACAAACAGATATACAGACGTACGGACGATGCAGATGTACAGACGGATAGGACGAAATTATAAGGGTTCTGTTTTTGTCATTTATGTAGGGAACCCTAAAACGAAAATCATCCATCACTGATATCGTTTATTTACTTATTGGTTTCTCGGTACCGGCTCTAACGGTTTAGATAAAATTTTGTGTTTAGATAATGTTTTACATTCCTAGTTTATGTAGATAAAGTTCATCCCTGAGAAAATCCCGAGCGAAGCTCGGTCACCCAGTGTACTTGTTTATTAAATTAATGCAGATAGGCTTTGCCACGATTATGCAAAACGTAGGAAAATACAATGTCAGCTACCTCATTTTCATGTCTTGACAGACGAGTAACTTGAGGACCGCATTCTTTGAAAAGACGGGTATACAGCAATTAATTATGTTTTAGATTATGTTCAATTTTCGTATTTTATTATAGCTTCGACTACTTAAAGCGTTGATTTTTTCATCAACATAAAAATAAAGAAATAGGTAATTTAAATTGATCGTCTGTAATTCTGTATTCACCGTGATTGTTTCCCAAATACGTAATATTTATACAATTCGCATCGCGAGTTCTCGATAAAATACAACAATACATTTAATCAAGTAACAAAACAATAGCTGCACGTATAAGAATATTTTTCTTTTTTGTTGTTTTACTGTTTTCCCTAAAGTAATATGAAGGTTCATATAATATTTGAAAAGTTTGTAATAACCAGGGAAAAACAAACAAATATTATGATTGGCAACAATATGAGCGTATCGGTACAAAATATTACAATTGTTAAGTATTTTTTCGTACAAATATTTATTAAAATTAATAAACAAAGGAGAACAATAGTCATATAAATAGTTTATAGTATAGAGCACACTCAAAGTTAATTATTAACGTGTGGTTTCTAAAGTGTTATTAAGTCTCTTCATGACAATAATATGATCGGATTTTAACCGAGTTAAAAAAGGAGGTTATGCACTCGGCTGGTTTCTTTTTAACCGACTTCCAAAAAGGAGGAGGTTCTGCATTCGGTTGGTCCTATATGTACACCGATTTTTCCGGGATTTATGAGCCAAATTACGTGATTTTTTCATTTGGTAGAATAAGCTCGTTTGGTGGTCCCGTATAAATTTTATTAACTCTGGTTGAGAAGTATTTTAACCAGCTTCAATAAAAGGTATTTCATTCACTCCGCCAATGTTGACGATATATTAATTCTTATATTCGCACAGAAAAAAGTGGTATGTGATGAGTACACGAATTCGTGAAAGCAATCGATCGCGAGGTACCAAATATAACATCACGCCGCTATTCACCGAAAGGGTAGGCAGGGGTGTATATAGAGCAGCGATTCCTAAAGTGGGTTCCGCGAAACCTAGGGGCTCCGTTTAAAAGTCACCAGGATTTCGCGCAATTATTCATTTTAATTTTTAAATAGATATTTCTAATAAAAGCTTTTGTATTTGATTTGTAATCATTTGATTCAGGATTCTATAAAATAAAAGGTATTTGGTGAGTGTTCCGTTATCTTAAAAGTTTAGGAACCCCGAATATAGTGCACACCTTTTGCCAGTTATGTTTAAGTCCAATATTGTTAACTGGGCACAAATCCAGAATCCGGAGTGTTACTGAAAATTTCTTATCGGAAAATTCAATAACATTACCTGACCTGGGGATCAAATCCAGGACCCCACGTTCAGCAGTTGCGCTTGCGACCTCTAGACTAAAGATGTATCTCATATCATCATCTCGAGGTAAAATTACCCACTAAAAGAGAAAAAAAAACTTTATACAAAAAAAATAACAACTGACTCGAATAATCAACAATTAAAAGCTACTACTTACAAACTGAAAAAAACATTGTTTTCGTTTACTGAGACGCTCGTGTTTATAAATAAATCTACTAACATCTAAGGAAGTAAGTAGATACACTACTATACAAAAAATATGAAAATAAAATAAAAGTTTAAAAAAAAACCGACTTCAAAAAGCTACACAAAAAACTGTGAAATAAATAAAAAGGCTAAACTCCCATAAATAAAAATCTACATGTATATTGAAGTCGGCGAGGCCTAGTATAAATTTATACAGAATTGTAGATTAAAGAGGAATCAGAGGAATGAAAGGAAATCTTAATTTCAATTTGGCAAGGCGCAAAATCAAGCTGTGTGCGCACACTGCGCACGTTCTTTCTGAGGCTGAGGCAAAAACCTGAATAGCCCCACCGACTTAAAATACATGGTAGATTTTTATTTATGGAAGTTTAACGCTTTTATTTATTTTTTTGCGTTTATTTTGTATAATTTTTTGAAGTCGGTGTTTTTAAAACCAGTTTTTTTTATTTTCTCCAATTACAGCAACTATTTTTAGGTTGGACAGCACTGATCAGAGTGTTAGCCAGGCATTCCACAGGAGTCAATAAGTAAGTTAAAAATAATAAATAACTATTCTATATACTAACTTATTCGTCTGTCGATATTCAAAGTATTGACCGTTTTTCTCGTACCGGATCGTCCATATCGATATCGTACCTATACTATAAAGCCTTATTAATTGCTAGCCGTAGTACAACAATTTTCATAATTATGCAAGACCAAAGTTATACATAATATACATGTTTCATGTAATAATTAATTATTGTATTATGTACTTACCTAATAATTAAATATACATATCACACTAATCACACTAATATTATAAATGCGAAAGTTTGTGCGTGTGTGTTTGTGTGAGTGTATGTTTGTTACTTCTTCACGCTGAAACGGCTGGACGGATTTGGATGAAATTTGGCACACAGATAGATTATAGTCTGGAATAATACATAGGCTACCTTTTATCCCGAAAAACGCGGGCGAAGCCGCAGGCGAAGCCGCAGGCGAAGCCGCGGGCGGAAACTAGTAATATTATAAATCTGAAAGTTTGTGCGTGTGTGTGTGGGTGTGTGTGTTTGTTTGTTACTTCTTCACGCTGAAACGGCTGGACGGATTTAGATGAAATTTGGCACACAGATAGATTATAGTCTGGAATAATAGATAGGCTACCTTTTATCCCGAAAAACGCGGGCGAAGCCGCGGGCGGAAGCTAGTTTGATGTATAATATTCAGTTTATTTAAAAAAAAAACTTCAAGATCAACTCGCGTTTTCACGCAAAACTTTAATTCTATTAGTGATTTTGCTAGGAGTGACGATTTTTAAATCATAATTCTTGATGATGATATGCAATAAAATTCGAATCATATACCTATATAATTATCAAAACAATTGCTAGGTATTGTAAAGTAGTTTATTGATTAAAAACCAAGCTGTACTTTCTAAAAGACAATAACAAAAATGGCTAACTGATCATTTATTGCTTCGGGCATTCGGGCATTATTTATTATCAACCAAATATCACGTCACATATCGCAAGACATTTTTTATTATTATAATACGGTAATACAAATAAAACTGCGTTACTATATAAATACAATGTTTTATGAGCTTAACAGATTAGCCGGTAAGCATTGTCGTTTCACTTAAAATACTATCAATTTTAATTAACACTTAGTTGCAACGGTACATTTTTAATGTTTATTTATTTAATATATTTAAAGTTGACATTGACACCACTTGTATACAAATCGTGATGGTGGTGTTACCTGCTGCCCTCAAGCCGGTATGGCGCTAATCATGTTGATGACACGGTAAACACGTTGGAAGTCAGACCTTTATTGATGGCCTTCTGTCACATGAAAGATATTAGTACCATAATGTTCACATTGACATTAGCAACACAAACGGTACTTTTCATAGCTAGTATTATGAATGCCTATTCATCATAGATAGATATGCATTTTAGCGCACCTTTCATAAAGTGACTAGGTATCTTACGTATTTCTGAAACTCGTGTTTCTGATCCGTAAATCCTTAATCTCATACCTATTAGCGATTGTCAATTGTTGACCAAAATAACAACAGCCAATCAAATCACTTGATTTGAGATTTGAGACTTCAATAACGGAGATGGTATTTAATACAAATCTGTACGTAAAGTAATAAGTAAGAATTAGGTAAATAGAAATTGTAATCTTGCTGTGTAGTCTTCTGTTATACAAAACTAGATACAAAAATTCTGCAACACAGTCGTCAATCATAATGCTTATCAAACAGATAGGAGATTCTAGTCTGTTATTTTTGTAGCCTGATGGATGCTGCTGGCAATGGCATATTCTAGCGTAATCTCTTCTTTGTTACCGATATTATTAAACTTCTCAAAAACAAACAAGGGTGGCCAAGGGTGGTGCTGGAAACCACACGAGTGAAGGCAACATAATATATGTATGCCTTTTGGATTTACACAAGTAATACCTATGCAATGTTAAGTCCTTGATGTATTGTTTTTACATAACTTATTCAAGTGACGTAAATATAATATGTCTAGTATATTGGCAATTTGTCTTTTATTTAAAAGGATGAGTACAATGTATGTATTTACTGCTCTTTTAATGAGCTATTAGCGAAAAAAGCGCCTTTGTGTCTATTCAAAGTGATGATCTTCTGAAACCCATTACCTGTACTCTCTGCGTCATGTCTGGGAGGCTGAATGCAGCAACACGTCTCAATATGCATATCATTTTAATACATATTTTTGTGCATACCTCAAAACATTAATATTTTTTGTCTATCTACGAGTATTACAAGTATTTACAAGCTGTCGTGTCCAGATGACCTACATTGATAAAAGGACAAGAAATTTTCCGATCATAAGATCAAGTCATGAGGTTGATACGCGTTTTGTGACCATTGAGCCGTGAGTCCGTGACGGTACTACGTTTTCTAAACTGTATTGCTATAAAAAGAAAAATCGAACTGTTTTATTTATGACAAAAAACTGGACACTAACAGATACGTAGACTACCAACGTCCGTCAATGACTAAGGAAAATATATCAAGCAACTTTTTACAATTCATATTCAACACAGGAAACTCGTAAACGGATATTCATAAAAAATAAAACTGAATACTTGGCCTCGCTGACTAACAGCGCGGCGTCCCAAGGGCCGCTCACATATCTTATGGCTAGTCCACAAAGGCCATTGTCCTTTACCTTTTAATTAAGATCTCATAACACATACGTCACGGCGATGATTGGGTGAGCAATCCGTTTAATTGTTGGAAGCGATAAGCGTTACGAGAGCGCATGTCGTCGCATACGTTTGTATGGACATGATTGGAAACTCGTGGTCGCCTTCTCGTTAGTGATCATGTGATTGTGATGAGACCACTTAAGCAAATAAACGCCACTAGTGACACCCGCGACCGCTACCGCCTGCCGACAATACGGTAGTGGCCTACTATTAAAAAAGTACAAATAAATTATTTTATTTCAAAGAAGGAATAGGCACAACAAAAAATTAAAAGCAAAAATAATAATTTATCACAAAATGGAAAACATAGACGCTTTTAAAGTTTTTGGAGGGAGTATCGCTCCGTCTTTGTCGCGCGAAGCGGACGTAGGTGGTGTTACGTCACTAGTAGGTTAGGTAGTGCCGTCCGTGTCTAGCAAATCATTTTCAACCGCTTATAACTTTGCCAATTTTGTAGATGTTTCATCGGTTTTTTTAGTGTTAATGTCTTCTTCCAAATAGTTTACAGATTCAAAATAAAAAAAAAGTAGTTAACATCCCTATTAGCTTAAGACACACTCACCTAAATAAATCAATGGGTCGCGTTTGAACTATTACGACGATGCTAACTTAATATACGCTAGCAATGCACGACTGTAAACATTCGCGTGATTTTATTACAGTAAAGAATGACTGTGAATTTGCTAATCTATATTTAAAAAGTACAATAATAATTTATAACGTAGGTATCTATGTTATCATCCTTGTGCCTTGAAGTAAATACGAGTACAAATGGCTCTAAAGTACCTAAAGATGTTTTTAGTCAATGCTATAATAATTTATACTAACGATGGTGGAATTCATCAGAATCAGATTATATTTCCGTGAGTATTTCCTTGATAACAAATAGGTAAAATGATTGATGATTGACAGAGAAAGATATATCTTAAAATAGATTATCTAACCACTAGATCTGATTAAAATCAAAAAGTACCTACATATTGTTACGTAGGTATTGATATGGTTTTAAAATGTTGGTTACTCAAATGATTGATATCTAACAAAACTGTTTGAATGTCATTCCTGGAGGATTTAGATACCTCTATAATCTAACCATTAGATCTAATTTACAAGTAAATAAAATGTATCGATTGTCACATAAATATTGATATGATTTTAGAGTTTTTGTTCCTCACATGATTGATATCTAACAATATTCTTTGAATTTAATTCCTGAAGGGGTCCCTTAGGTAAGTCCGAAGATTATCGGTTTTTTTTGACGCGATACCAAGGCGGGTATATGTTTTTATCATTGACCTTTATGTCTAAACAAGCAGTTCCGAACATTAAACATGTCACACTCAAGTGTTGTGCGGGGACAACACGAGCCTCACATTCACTTTGACGTTTTGGATACGGTGAGCAACAGACAAGTACCCGCTTGTGGGGCATGATTTGTGTTCGAAACTGCTTGTCTAGGGAGGGACATATAGGTCAATGGTTTTTATCATTATTATAAGGTGGATTTAGATTTTATCACGGTACCACTATCCGGTTCAAGATTTGCTTAAACCATCGGATACTTGGAACGCCTTGACTAATAGAAATGCGAAGCCCATACGCGGCCCATGCGCCATAAGCTTGTAACTTACTTACTTAATGTACTTTTCTAATTACCTTACCAATCCCAAGAATGTAGTTTAAGGAAATCTCAGAATCAAGACTTTGTTCAAGTACTGGGTATATCTAATAGGTAAATTACAATAATCTTAATTCTTTATATTGCTTTGATTGCTTCTGTAATATGGGACATAGATCTAAAACAAATCTTTCCTTCTCTCCTAGCCCTAAAGCCAAAATCTCCTAAGCTAAAAACGAGAGGGAAAACCGAACAGTATGTATTATTTGTCTAAAAATTGCCCCAATCATAGATATTTTGGGAGCGACGAATGAATTAAATAAGTAAACTCAAATCTAAAAATTGCTGTGGATAATAAACTCGGTAAATATCAAGCATAACGTTAGGGTAACCCATAGACTATCGCGACATAGCGAACAAAATGCCTTAAATATTTCCATATTTGATTTTACTCGATATTCTATAAAAAGAAACTAAAGTAATGTAGAGCACACAACTATTGCCTGCAGTTAAAAATATACAAAGAAAAAATAAAAAGGGTACCTATATAAAAAACAGTACTGTCTTCCAATTGGAAGACGGCAATTGGCAGTCTTTAAGCGTACCTATAGTCTAAACCTATCGCCATGCTCGCTCCAACTGACCGTTTGCAGCACAATTACATTTTATAATTGTGCATCATTTTGCAGACGTAAGTGCAGTGTGTGCAACAGTGCATAGTCTCCGAAGAATAAATACTAATTTGAGAGCATATCAGCACAATGTAATAACACAATACAAACAATAAGCTCCTATATTCCGTCATTTATGATAATGTAGACGTTGGTGATGAAACAACTGATTAGCATCACTGAGATTACCATGTCCTTACTGAACGTTGAGCCATCGCCACTTAGAACTTATCTGTTAAGTCGCCGGAGGCTTCTTTACTGAAACCTGAAGCTGAAAAATTCAGTCGCACGTTTGTTCAGTCCACTGTCAGACATTGACCGGCGCGGGCGCAGCTTTTAACCCGATTATCGCGCGCTTTCTAAAGTTATCCTATCGCAACATAGACACAATTATCATCAACATGTATTGGACTAAGCAACGACTGTTACAGGGTGTGTGAAAAAAACTTATTATTGTATTAATATTTTCGGTCTCGTCACTGTAACTTTTGTGTAAATTGATTCGTGTCATAAGTCTTACTTAACATCTTTTTAATCATTAGGAGCTAACGTGTGTAAATGTTTTGTGCTATTCATAAATTAATTTTGTTTTTCTGCGTGCAATTATCACTTTCTGCTGAGGAACTTAACCAACTCATAAACACAACTAGAATAATCAAACGTCTTAAATAACATGAAACGAACAACCGAATATACGAGCTTAATACCGATGCCAGCCCGCACTTGACCAATTTTCTTAACTGCAAAATTAATTTTCCAAACCCTTGTCGAAACGTGCTTTGTAAATCATATTAGTGCACGACTTTACTCCAAACGTGATATTATTATTGTTATCAAGACTACAGCATACGAGTAATAAATAATAATAATTAATTATCAGAAATTGACATAAATAGTCCGCACGAAATTACTTGACCGGGCAGAAGTTAATCACAAGTGGCTGCTATATTAAATCAAGAAATACCTAAAGGAATAATTATGTTTTTGTGAAACATCAAACTTTATTGCCCACTTATATTGTAACTGTTTTCTTAGTGACTGTACATGCGGAAATGTCTCTGTAAACCAACTTCAGCCCGGCCAAGTAAGATCATGTAGACTGTACATCATGAGTTTTTTTGACGTGTAGTATCGTTAACGTAAGCATATTTTGAATTGAAAATACACGTTTGTTACACAATATTTATATAAATTAAATACTTAATTAATTTCTCTGTATTTTTAAAAATGTGCAAATTGTATAAAATTTTATCAAAAAGTTCCAGGACTGCTGTATTTTAAATTCAAAATATGTACTGTACCCGAAACTTGTATAAGTACGAAAGTCTATCTATGACGTTGACCTAATGGGTATGGACGTATGGAGATAGTTTAAACCCTGGGATAGGAATGGATACTTGTTGTGCGGATGCTTCCGCTAATGTTGGCACGTCACTCGCCAAGTGATATTTGACCAAATATTTGCGTTATTCCGCTAATACAAAATACACTTTATTTCAATAATTATAATGATGGTATATTTTGAATCAGCCAAATAACGCAAATATTTGGTCAAATATGCCAAGTGTAAAATGCGAGTGAAACCGTGTACAACAACTAGGAAATAAATCGGTATACAACCTTCTAAGTGACAGCCGTGACAAACTTTAAAGCTTTTGTGTGCGTGATAAATAATACGTTTTAATTTCACGTTTTTTGGGGTGTTATATTTCGCTTATCTAACTATACACGCGTTACAAATATCCAAACTAATGTTAAGAATATGAAAGTAACTATGTCTGTCCTCGATTTTAATGTAGTTAAGTATGGAGATAGGTTGAGCCGTGGGGTAACTAACACATGGTACCTTATATTAGGGTTTATCCCACTAATATTATAAATGCGAAAGTTGGTGTGTGTATGTGTGTGTGTGTATGTTTGTTACTTCTTCACGCTGAAACGGCTGCACGGATTTGGATGAAATTTGGCAAAGAGGTAGCCTGGGACCTGGAATAACACATAGGCTACTTTTTATCCCGGAAAACGCGGGCTAAACCGCGGGCGGAAGCTAGTCTAATTATAAGAAAGTCCCAAGTCCCCATAGGATGCTTTTAACAGGGCATAACAGCTAGTTAAAAATATGACTATTTGAGAGATTTTTGTCCTTTGCGGTTATTCGGTATCCGTTGTTTCCTGTAATCCACCTTAATGCTACATGTTAGAAGAGAAAACAGCTAATTTTTAATTAGCAAGCAAACGGTAACGCGTGTGCACAAAAAATGAAATTATTCCTATTTAGATTTATTACTTGAGGAAAGTTTTAAATGCATCTTGAGAAAATCAAATATATTTCCATTCCTAATTTGTAATTATTGTGCTTCCAGGTTCGTAAGACGAGCATCCGAATGACTGCTATAAGGGAATATCCTTTCGACTTGAGTGATTTACAAAATCAACCCAGCGCCGTTGGTGGCGACACACGGCCTGCGCAGGCGCAACTAAAACCACCCGCAATCAAACCACGCGTCTCAGTGGAAGGAAAGAGAAAAGTATCCATAATGGCCGACGAATCGAGCAAGGATCGAGAAAATATGCCATCAGACAAGGACAAGTATGTACTCTGTTAATTTAATACGCTTTGAAAACACTAGAAAGAAGTCTATAGATAGATTTCTAACACCAAAACTTTATTTCTATAACGTTGTGATCCCTGTTCAAAAACTCACCAAAGTCTATAAAATTCGTAAATGACATCAACGATCATAACCTACGCGAAAAGAGTTAAAAACTAAAACCCGACTACGACAAAAACAGAACTGAAAAGCATGAAACAAGAAAATAGTCCTGTCTGATAGCCTGAAATTCTTCTCTAGACTAGTTTTTGAGCCAGCTTATTAGTCAGTAATGCGGTCTCATACGATTGATTTTTGGCATTAATTTGCAATTCAGTTATATATTCATTTTTGACCATGGTTTTCATTAATGGACATATTAATATTTTTATCACAGAAATAAATAGCCATTTATCTTATCCTACTAATATTATAAACGCGAAAGTTTATGAGAATGTATGGATGTTTATTACTCTTTCACACAAAAACTACTTAAACGAATTTTAATTTTTACATTAAATAATAGCATTTAAATCGGAATAACACATAGGCTACTTAATTATCCCTAAAAACGCGAGCAAAGCCGCGGGCAAAATCTAGTGAATGAATTACCAGCTTGAGCAAACAATAACGTACTAAAGACACTAAAAGCAAAAATAAAATTGTTTTATCCCACAAAATATACAGAGTTTACAACTTACGTTTAACATGAACCTCCTTACTCATAAAAGATGATTAAACTAAACAGCTCTTATATTAATTGTCATCTCTACTCATTGTCATACAAATGACAAAGATAGTTGTATATTTAATGAGGTGGTTAAAGTTAGAAGAGGCGTTTATAAATAAGTGGGAAAGAGCTTAAGAAACGTGAAAGCTACGCTTAGGGGCTATTTCACCAACCTATCAATAGCTGTTCAATAAACTAAAGATAAGATAAGCTAAAGGTGACTTTTAGTAAATTTACTTTTACTTCAATAATGTTGTCATCAACACTATTGACAGGTGGTGAAACGCAATCTTTTGCTATTGAATAGTTTAGTGATCACATTAGCTTAATGAACAGATAATGATAGGTTGGTGAAATAGCTCCTTAGCCTAGCTTCTTTTTGGCTGTGTCCCCGATAGGCAAACTGTGAGCGGCCGACTGAGTTTGCGCTAACAATTTGCAGTAGCAAACTGTTAGCGCAAACTAGCAAACTGTAGTCTCCATTTCAAATATATGGAAGGGCGTACTAAACCGATACGCCGCAAATTCAGTCGGCCGCTTACAGTTTGCCTATTGGGGACACAGCCTTACGCTTCTTCAGCCCCAAGTTATGCGCTTACCAAAACCTTATGTGATGTGCTGAAATACGGTACGTGGCGCCACCTGTGGCCACAGTGTAGGACTACTACTGCGCACTGTTGATACTTGAAGTAGGTATTGAGCGCATCAGCGGTAATTGAATATTATGTACAGCGTTTAGTGCGGTACCGGCGAGCTTACAACAACTATTCATAGATGGCGTTAACTGATGGGCATGTATTAAAATAATGTAATAGTATCGCACGACCATGCTCCTGAAAAAAATGTTGTGCACATTAGCACATGTTGCGTTTTAAGAGCTTGACATTTTTAAGATTAAGTATTCAGCCAAGCCTTTTTTAAGCCAAGCTATACTTTTTGCCAGAAATTACGATCTCTCTTTACATGGGTTTGGTAGAGATTTGCTAGTTTTTTTTTCTGAACCCAAAAAAATGAATTTAATTCATGTGAATTGTCTCCACTACTTGATAATGGTAACGTCATCATACCCATTAAATAGTTGGAGTCTTCTCAACTGGGTATAGCGCAGTCCATAGCTCAGGCATAGACCTCTCCAACAACTAGGAAATTAACCTTTATGTGTGTTGTTAAAAATTCAAGTTCAAAAATAATTCATTCAAAGTGAGCTAGAGCTATTTACCATTTTCTGAACGAAAGACAGCAAAAACGCCCGCCCTTCACCGCTTCCTAGTGTTTTTGTTGCGGAGAAGAACAAACTCCGCAGCGCAATTCTATCTGTAAATGACTTTTTTTATATAAAATCCTTTTTTCAAAAAAATAACCGACTTCAAAAAGCCACTACAAAGAAAATAATTTTGGTATCGGAAGTCGGTGGCTTTGGGATTTGGTTGTTTTTTTTTGCCACCGACTTCCGAAACCAAAATTATTAATTTCTTTGTTGTATAGTGGCTTTTTGTGGTCAGCAATTTTTTTGTAAAAAAAGATTTTTATTTTATCCTTTTTAGTACTATTATCTCGTGTTTGACAGTAGGTAAAGTCTTCTACGTAATGTGTACATTTATGCATATAACTTCGTACATAGGAGTGATTACATAATGTATTAAACTATATTAAAACCTTCCTGAAAGTATGTATATTACGTTAGTGAAAACCCCATCCAAATCGGATCAGTAGTTTTTGAGAAACTCGCGCACATACAAAGATACATACATACATACATACATAGACATACGGGTCGAATACAGGACCTCCTTTTTTTAAGTCGATTAATGAAGTCGGTTAAAAATACCAATTATCACTGTACTGACTGTAACTTCAAACAAAATAACGGTATTTCCACACAAACTTTTATCCCCTTTTTACTCTTTTAGGGATTGCATTTTTAAAAACCCTGAAAACTTTATTAGAAATTAAGAGCCTACCCTTTAGGGGTAGTATTTTCAAAAATCCCGAAATATGTTTTTCTTTAATTAAAAGAAAAGCGGAAATACTAATGTGTCTCTGAGTCTAACTTAGAAACTAACGGCACTTTTATGCAAAATCATCCCCCTTTTCACCCCTTTACGGATTGAATCTTCATTAATCCTGACACAAACCCACACTGAAAAGAAAAGCCCAAATACCAATTTTCATGACTCTAACCTCAAAACTAACGGAACCTCTATGTAAACTTTCATCCCCCTTTTCACCCCTTTAGGGGTTGAATTTTCATGAACGCTGGAATATGTATAATTTCCTCAGGTAGGGGTAGAATTTCCAAAAACCCTTTCTTAGCGGGTATGTACATACACCGCATCTTTGTGCGGTTCTCTTTATATAGGTTTTCGTAATTAGTCGGTCAGTCAGTTAGTGGTACCTATATTGCTTTTATATAGATTTAATTTACTTACATTATTAAATATTTCTATATAAAAAAAAAAAAACATTTAAACATAAAAAAAATAATGTTTAATTTGTTTTACGTATTGATCTCTAACGCGAGCGTTGAAGTCTTTTATTCTTGACCTATTTCATGATTATAAATATTATAAACTCACGTTATCATATCAGATTTACTAGTTAAGTTACATAATAATAATTATAAGTGATGCATTATTTACTTCTGATGTATTTAATCATTATTAAAACGATATTTATGGCTGTTCTCAATAACCGATCCATCGGCTCTTTCTACTGAAGATCGATTTTTGACATTAAGCTATTATAGAAGTAATGTCAATAATCGAGCTACTAGTAGGAGAAAAAGCCGAATCGTGTAAAATAAACGTAAATTGTTTAAACATGCACGTTCCGTCACTGCAAAGTTATTTTTGCATTCGCCTCCCAAAAGACGTTCTATCATAAAGCTTAGCACATAACGAGTGATTTGATCCGAGTGCATGTAATAACTGTATACCTTTCACTGAGGAATGGCTCACTCATATAGCAATCAGCATACTCCTCTAGATACGTACACGTATGTATAAGTAGTACGGGTTCCTGCGCTCATCACGTGACTGTTGTTTGTGAAAGGCATAGACGGTGACCAGTCACAAGAGAACCCTGCTGACTCATAACATAACCCTTTGTTGTCTGTCAATAACAGACACTGGAGGGGATAATAGAGGCCTTGTCAATTGGTTGCTTCGAAGACGGGTATCAGATGACTGGCGTCCAAACAATATTGTATTGCAATAAATAATATGACAGATAGGCGTATAGAAATCACGTGCTTCGACTCTCAATTAAATGTAATTAGTCCCATTATCAAGTTATTTTTGGATTAGGAAATTAATGCACATGGATGTCTACCGTCAGTTTGACTGGCTTAAGTTGGAGATTACAGTTATGATTTGATGACAACTCATGACTTTTTTGTTTAAAATTAATTGTTGTTTTTTACGTCGTATCTATAATTTTTTAAATTTCCACAACTAAAAGTACGAAAAAATAATTACAAAAATGGAAAAAATAAATTCCCACTGTTCCTATTTTTTGAATAAAAAAGTCGTCTATAAATAAATATGTATACATCTTCAGCGCCTGTTCACCTTGTCAGTGCAACCTGTAGACTGGCAAATGGCAACCACATTCGTTTTCCCACCTATAAGTACATACTAAGTACTACATGCGACGCAACGCATTAATTTGCATAACACCTTTTCATAAAGGCCCACGAACGTGATCTTAATAACAGGAAATTAATCATACTTGTTATTCCTTAGTCGAAAATGACTTTTCCAATAAATCATTAAAGTCAAAGTCGTAATAACGAATTGTATAGCCATGTGTATTTTAATCACCTCTGAGGTATAGCAATGAACTTGGTAATGTCCCCTTTTCCATGTTTTCAGTACAATGGTATTTTTTCTTAAAAATATCGATGGAAAAGTTTTCGATACCTGATTAAATAGCACGCATACCTATTGTGTACTGTACATTATTACGACTCTTGCACACAATGCTTCACATTAGTCATACTTCAATCGTCGTTAGTAACTATTTTATTTGACGTTTTTTTGTTACGAATAGAGCAATGTACTAGAAGCCAGGCGGGCAGGAAGAGGCGTGGGGGACGTGGTCCATCATCTATGGACTTGCGCCCCAGGGGTCTCCAATACTGAGGGCCCATGAAGCCATGAATCAGACGCTCACGGCAAAGCTAGGCTCTAATACCTAGATTATAACTATGCAAGATTAATTTAGGTATTAGAGCCTAGCTTTGCCGTGAGCGTCTGATTCATGGCCTCATGGGCCCTCAGTATTGGAGACCCCTGGAGCGCAAGTCCGTAAGTAGAGGGTCGTCTGAAATCGCGGCAGACCTAGACGGAGATGGCGGGATGAGCTAGACTCTTTTGAAAAAGACTGGACCTTGGTAGCCACAAACAGAGAGAAGTGGATAGAGAGTAGGGAGGCCTTTGCCCTGCAGTGGGACATTACAGGCTTTTAATAATAATAATAGTTATAATCTAACTCCGTCACCGAATGTTTAGAAGTGTGACCAAATTGAGTCATTGAAAATGTTTTGTAGTACCTATAACAACCTTGCAGGTTGTTTTTATCATTGATCTTAAACCTGAGACTAATTTTGACTAACTACACATGATTTATTAAAGATGATCGAGTGGTTTAAAGAAAGAAATTGATTACCATATATGCCAGTGAATTAATAAAATGTCCTTTATATTTCGCTATTATTCGTGTACCTACGAACGTAACAGCGAACGACCAATTGTAATTATAGTTACAGTCTAGCTAGACTACCGCTTTGGTCTAGTGGTTGCTGGCGCAATTTCTGAGCGTGGGGTCCTTGATTCGATCTGGTCGGCCAGAGTGATATTGAGTTATTCTCATAAGAGATTCTCTCCAGCAGGCAGCAGCTATTAATTATTTTCGCTTGTTATGTAACACTAATTGACTATACCTCCTACACATTATTTTTGGAAGTATCTTAATTATTATAATATTTGCTCTTCACTATCTCATTTCTTTTTTTAATTATTTAAGTATAGCGAACAGGATAATAACACAATTTCCTCTTCGCACCTTTGTATAGCTATTTCCTTATTTTAATTATATAAGTACCTAACCACAGTTTTATACATAGGTATACCTATATTGTTTAGTCATTCATATGGCAAAGTTTCGACTATTTTAAACAATTTGAACAATTATCAAAAACACTTTTACCAAGTCATTGAATATTATAAAATGACATGCTTAAAATATTTCGATTAAGAACCAGACGCTGCTAACAAAAGATTTCGACCTATGTCGTACAATTTGTCTCACTCACACATTCGTTACAGTTTATATTATTTACAGAAGGAATTTTCATTGTAATTTGTTAACGCACGAAATATAGCTCCCTTTATGTTAATGTGAAAAACAAGCTAAAGATTATTTAACATAAGCAAGCATTTTTCGAAAATACGACAGTAGGTATAGGTATACATTAATACCTATCAAGTTAACTATTGTTAACTTAAATTAAACGTTAAACCGAATTTACTCATAGATAGATTCAATATACTTAATCTACTGCTCTAATTAAAATAACCAAGGTGTATTTATAATATTAAGTGATACATATGATTAATTATTTTAACTAACATTCGAATTAAAAGCAAGCAGCGTAGCTATGTAGTGAGTATCTAATATAGACAGCCCGCGGTGCAGATTATGTACCCACGTTAGTTCTGAGTATTCATCGCATGCCTATGTATGTGATTATCGTTAGCAGACGACATATAAAACCACATGGAACAAATCACTTGGCTGTTTTCAATCGCGATTGCACACATTGTATCGATGCGTGCGGAAGAATCGGTGGCGGGATGTGCGGGCGGCGCGGGCGCCGCTGTTACACGAGCGTTGTTTGAAGTGAGTAGTATAAACACAGCCGCGACGCCTCGGGCTCATGTAGTCACTCATCACCGAGTCTGCGCCCCGTGCAATAGTTAGCAACGCATTTTTATGGCAGTGGGCCTACAGTTGCACTTTAGGAAAATTTTCGCACGTCGGCCAATGACCGGCCAGCCGGCCGGCGAAACTGAACGTACAGAGGCAGTCACGTGCCCGGGGTGAGGCGCGGCGGCCGACTCCAGCGCAGCCGAACCTTCTCTTATAAGATGCACATTCGCCGCGGCATAGGTGTGGAGCGTGCTGAACCGAGCGGCATGCCCCCGCGTAAACCAGTCCTCAAATTCGCCCGCTAATCTAGTTGTAGTGAATAAGACTCTCTGAGTACCATGTAGAATGTCTCACAGCAGCATAAGTTGTCACTACGACAGCTACCTACCGTCAGACTCATCTCTTGAAACAGATGCACTCAACCGTCATTGGTAAGTTTAAAATATACCTATCCTTAATTATAAATTATAATATACGTTTAATATATCGCGATTTTTTATGAATATAAAGTTCGTTTATTTAAGCGTAGGTACCTACAACTGAAAATATTCTGTGAGAAAATTATAATTTTTACCTAATACCTACCATGATTTAAAATTACCAAATACGTTCTAAATATTCCTGAAAATATAATAATATCATCTATATTTAGTTTTAATAATCTTTAGACAGATTTGATAAAAAACAACAATAAATCTATAACTATAACCGCGTGAAGAAAAACTAAAATATTACCAAAACAAGTTAATGTAAATTATATTACTTATGTCAACTGGTTACTTCCCTTCCCGATGTCGATAAATATTTTTACATAACAAAAATGTACGCAAATATACCGCAGCTTATCATTTTAGTCACACGTTACGGGCCCTCGTGGACGGCGCTAAAACTAACTCGTAGGTAAATAGAGAAGTTCACTTCGCAGTTACGCGCATTTTAACACCTGAATAAAGATTTACTGAAAAAATAACAAACATGTAAGCACAAGCCGACTATACAGACAAACAAAGTATGTATTTCTCTTTAACATGTGCTATATTTAATATCGAAGCCATGGCTAAGGCCGTCGTGGACGCATATTTCTAGTTATATGACCCACATTTACTATCAACAATCCATCGTATAAAGACTGCTTGACATCTTGGCGGACAGCACGTCATGGTAACATACACACTGCACCAACGTTTTTTATCCACACATGGACATCGGTATGACTCCCTAGAGGCGACAGTCATCATGAGACTGCTATTATCTTTTGAAAACACAATAGGTTCATGTTTTCGGTATGCTTTATTATTAATATCTGTCACAATATACTTGTAAAGAATATTTTACTATCAGCCCTTTGTTTATCTGTCACACTGTTTCTTGTAATTACCATTTGAAAATGCCTGAAAAGTTCATCGAAAATTCTAGGTTTATAAAACTATTACTAAAAACATTACCCTCCTTCTGAGGCAGTCGGGTAATTAAAAAATCCTAACAGTCATGCTGACAAGTACTTAATTCCAGCAATTACTGAATTAATCAAGATCTTTTTATTGAAAAATATTGTAGAATATAATTAATTCAGAGACCATAACCTTTAAATCTTGACTTGCGATTAAACTTCACTTATTTTTTTACACAGCGGTATTTGATCAAACTCGAAGTTTTAACTGTAACCTTGCGACATAAAATAAACATTTATACGTTAAACACAAACAGTTATACAACGATTTGAATTAGGGAAAAATATATGTTGTAAGTAGTCCGGTACATATCTAATCATATTATGAATAACAACATGTTTTTCATAGTTTCAGTATTTATAAAACAGCGATTCCTTCGATGCGACGTATAATATTTATTTCCAGTAATTTGTTAAGATTATAATTTCATTTGGATAATAATATCGCGTATAAAATGAACATCTTAATAAAGGTAAACATTGCTGACGTTAAGAGTAAAGTTTCCAAGAATCGCCTGTTACATTTAAGTGACTAAACATTGACCCACTGCACTGCACGTAATTTGCTGTCGATAAAACCTTTACCATGAACTCACCTTGCGCCATGGATTGATTAAATAATACATTGAGGACTGTATATATAGTTTCTGTTCCACGCATTACTGTAACACGTGGCTTGTAACAGCATGCCAGCAATATTACATGTACTCACATTACGAATCAGGGTGACAGTTTAAACGAGGTTAAACGATTTCTGGATTAAATACGGTATACCAACCTTGAAATCACGAAAAAAAACAGCTGTTCCATACATTTTGTCAAGATGTTATGAACTTATGTTTGTAAGAACAGTTGTTTTCGTGATTTCAAGGTTGATCGAAATATGTATCGAATTATGAATACTCTCCTTCAATAATGTCCCTCGTAACACTTTGAACGCCTCGCCAGCAAACACAATAGAACATTTGTTGTTCGTCGGTCACCGGTGACCGACACGGCGTTCAAAGACTCCTAACAGACTGTGTAAACCAATCAATTGATAATATACAATCTACTTCTGTTGGCCAGAATTAGGTATGAAATAATGATGACAAATAAGACCTATGACGACGGCACGGTTGTCACAGTGGCTGAGCGATTGGTTGCTGCGCAACGTGTCGCGGGTTTGATTCGTCGATTCATCGCACCCAAGATACAGGAGAAATCCTGACATAATTATGTAAAACTAAAAGAAAGCGTTGTTCTGTGCGCTTAAAGTCCCGATCTAGTTAAAAAACCGGTCATGTGCGAGTCGTACTCGCGCACCGAGGGTTCCGTATCAGCTTTGGACGTATAAAGTAAAAAAAACCGGACCGCAAAACTAAGTTTGTTTGTGAAAGAATTTTGATGATTTTGAAAAAAGTGTAGTAGTTAGGAACATCGTTTTATTTTTGGTGCCATATTCATAAAAATGCCATATTTATAAAAATACAATTCCTATCAACTCTAATTATTTCAGATTTTTCACTCCGCAAACTTCGGAGATAAGGGGGGGGGGGGAATGGTATTTTTTCAGAAATGTTTCATCATAATATGTCGAAAACTGTGAGACATAAAATTAAATAAAAATATATTTTGAAATGTGCAGATCAAGCCCTTTCATAATATGATATGTCACTTGACCTTGTAACCCCACTTTGAAATTTTGGACCCCCACTCCGGCCCCTTTTGTAATGAAAATAAAAATATTTTTTTTAATTTTTTCATTTGCAATAAAGTTGGACAAGCATTTTTTATAACTGTTCCAAATTTCAAGTCGATAGCATTAGTAGTTGCTGAAATAAGCAGGTGCTGAAATAACATACCTATTAGGCTATAGAATCATAATATCTATGTGACATAATGATGTTATAAATATTTAATATATTTGCATGCATTTATTACCTTCGGCGCAGTGCTAAAATTGTAACGCAATGAGTCGTTGTTATGAATAGCAAGTAGTAGACTGTTCTTTATAAAGGCCTGTTTAAAGTGGAACCTCTTTCTTATGGTATAGTTTTACCATTATATTTAGTTTGAAGAAAGATGAAGCATATTTAACTTAATTTTCAGGAAACTAAACTCTATTGTAACTTTCAAACTATTTAGGAAACGAAAGAATATACATGTTTTTTTTTTTTTAATTTAGCTAATAAGTCTGATAATAATTATTTCATTTGTGTTATTAAATATTATGAGTTTTTATATAGGTAGTTCGTAATGTTCGTATGTCTAAAAATATCTGAATAATTTGATTTAGCAAAATATATGTATTATATGTATATATTTTATGTTTAAACTGTATAATAATGTTGACTTTTTAAGTATTCTTTTATATTTGTTATAGGTACTGTGCAAAAATAGCTCGAAGCGAAATTATGTCGATTCCAATAATATAGTTATCACACTTTCGTTTTTATATCGTAAATGGCCTAGAATTGGCGAAAATATACGATATTAGGTATTATTAAATTAAAGTGTCTTGCTTAGACTCCAAATGCAATAAAATTATGTTTACAAATTGACTAAGATAGTATTCAAACAATGTGTCAAGGTGGACCACGTGATCAGCACATTAGGCTTAAGGATACTAACAAAAGAAATTCTGGGAAGTGTAATATCACAATAGTGTCACTTTTCGAAAAAAATAGCCTCGCCGCACACGGGCCACTCTTGACAGCCACAAAACGCCGCCACCGAAATGCGAATTTTCATGCATTTTATGTGAGCTGCCACACACGGTTTTCGCTGGTGGTTGCCGCAAGCCACAAATTGCTGGTACTCGCTTCGCCTCTCCCCAATCGGGTCGAGTTGAGTTTAGAATAAACCTTATAGATTAATGTAAAAAAAATATTGCAAAAGTGGAAAAAGCAGTGCCGTAGAAACATAACTTTAGCGTAAATAAGAAGAACACTTAATGAAATTTACTTAATTATAGGCTACAAAGAACAAAGTAGTAGCTGATGGTTTTTTTTTTCAATCAATACTTCTGTTCTATGTAAAAAAAATCGTAAACTTGCTGAATTTGTCTGAATTATAATTTTTATGGATATTTTGGGAAAAAAAGTAAAAAAAAATTGCGATCTTTTTACACTAAACGGAAACATTGTTATGTAAAACAGTAAAAAAAATCATTTCAAAGTTATGAAAGTATGGCAGTGTTTTTTTGCACATTTTTTTGTGATTTAATTTTTTTTTTTACCTTCATCTACAAGGTTTATCCTTAAACCGATTTTTTTAAAGAATAGTCAAACTCTTCAGCTTGTCACACGTTTTTTTTCGTGGCTACTACTTTACATTTTCTATATAAACTTATTGAAATCCTATAACACGATTTCCCGTAAAGCACCCTTAATATCAATTAGTATCAATGCTATCGATTGTTTTGGACTGTCGATAGTATCGATAGTTTATAAAGCAATACTATTGACAGGACAATCGATACTGTAGATAGTATGACCTTTTTTGGATATAAACTATCGATAGTACCTACCTATAGTGGAACTATCGATCGGCAACACTAATGAACTTGCTGAACACGGTTGTGGGGGCGTTTGTAGCGGCTTTTGTGCCAGCGTTTTGTGGCTTTTACAAGTGGCCCGTGTGCGACGAGGCTTATGCACGTGATCCTGTGATCGTGTGACAAAATTAATTATTACAAAAAGCATGGCGTAGCGTTAAAACATAGTTTAATTTATCAAATTCAATTGATAGTGTACCAAGGTTTCAATGAGTAATCGCTCTATTATTAATTAATTACAATTATTTGTCAAGGTGACACACGTTTATAAACACACACGTATGAGGATAGACCCGTAACGGCTGTAACTTGTAGATAAACAAAACTTTCACAGATAGATAAAAGACTTTCAGTGATCTAGACTACTTTTTTTCTGAAACATGAATTTAGGGTCACTACATAAAAAAAATAAACTATTTGAATTAAAAGCACAAAACAAACATTTTACGTGCTTGAAATCGCGGAACCATTTAATTATTAATAAAACTTCCGATACTTTCTACCTTTTACTCTGTTGTAAATAATAATGTGTGTTATTGTCAACAGGAATGGCAGCGTGTCAGCAAGGGCGGAAGGGCCTTCGCGCCGCAAGAGCAACCTTCACAACGCCATGGCAGCAGATATGGATTCCTCTTGGGGTATTTTCCTTTTCAAATTAATTTGCAACGACTACTTAATTACATTTACGGGGGTTTCACACCTCTAGCTAAGTTCCGTTTAACTTATTTGACAGATAATTTTATACTATTCTTTTTATACTCATTTAAAAAAAACTTTTATTTTTATTCTAATTTTTTTTAACTATATAGTTACCTAGTAGATAGTGCCAATCTGAACGCTGGAACTGGTTGAATTTTAAATGCACTATTACATTTCTTTACGTTATGGAACATGACTATTGTTTTTAATATCATAACTGAACACAATTATATACTAAAAAAAGATCGGAAAATAATTATATTCATTCGATTGACTTGAAATTTTGTGCAGTTGTTTGGGGAAGCCAGGGGAAGTTACTGATAAAAAATGGGCATTGAAGTGCATGAAGGGCACAGCTAATATTATATATCTATATATTCTATATATTTTATATCTATCAATTGAAAATGTTTCCACTCGTTCCTTCGATATAACAAAGCTGTTTAACTTAGCATATCACCAAAAAAAAATGTTAAAACCACAAAGTTGACAGACAACTAACGACCGGAACCAATATAACCCAGTTTTGTGGAAGGTTCCAAGACCTTGTTACAATTGTCCATAAACCTTACTGCTATTTATACATAATCACAATAATAGAAAGCAATTACGAGGTCAATTAATAGACGGTAATGAAGGTACGATGTAGAAACAGCCGGTGTCTTATACATACGGTGGTTCCCACGGTTTGATCGATCGTCGATCGCCACGCTGACTGTCACTCGCCCACTGACGCTCCACTGTTCGGTACACAGATCGCCAGGCACACATCGAGGGCAGATTTAAGAAATATTCCACAGCCTCCTCCGTCTACTCAAAGAAGGAGCAGTCACAACAAAGCGAATATATTGAAAGGTATTGTATATGCATTATTTTTATTTTAAATTATAATAACTATCTTTTAATTAACTATTTTTGAAAGTTTTTGAAAACTCAGTAGAATGTTGCGCTTTCAACTCAAATTCCAATCGAATCCAATCCATCGGCTGTAGTTTAAAACAATCAGGTGAATTATGCTTGTTCGTAGTCCAAAACCTGATTCCATTCAGCAGAACCTCATTATAAAGGTTTTCATAGCAGCAAATTGCTGGTGAATAGTTCTAGCTACAAGGTTGTGCCTATGCAAGTGGATACTTGGCAAGTCAGGAACACCAAGCGATGATGCGTTTTATAAATACCCCCGGATAAAACGCGAACGATCAGAGAGCCGACGGATGTCTATCTAACCGATGGCGACGTCTCACAAATAGTGCTAAGCCGGTAGTTGTTTGTCAATATTATTCGTCCATAATTGCACATACAAAACATTCGGATTCCCCAAAGAAGTCATCGAACCGTCACACCAACTTTTAGCAATTATATACTCGTATAGAATTGCTAAAAGTTCTAGAAATTACTTTAGCCACCGAGAAGTGAAATATGAATAGTACGCAGTGGCGAAGGATGAAGGGAAGCCGGTAGATACAAGAAAATAGTAACAAAATCTATACTAATGTAATAAAGCTGAAGAGTTTGTTTGTTTGAACGTGCTAATCTCTGGAACTGCCAGTCAGATTCGAAAAAATATTTTTGCATATGATAGCCAGATTCATGAGGAATAGTATAAGCTATTTAACATACCGTTACAACCCTAAGGAGCTGTGCAACGGGGGTGACACAGCTAGTCATAAATAATTGTCATGCCTATTCGACTATTCAAAATTATTTACAATATCTAACTAATCTATTGTACCAGCTTCCTCTCACCCTTCGCCACTGCCTGGTACGTAGATATTACGAGTATTATATCCGATTAAAAGGTATCTAGGCCAATCTAAGTAGGTCAAACCTATTTTAAAACACCAATCTTGTCGCTACTTATGCCATCAACTTGCGTACCCTTAAGTGAAGTGCTAGCATATCTAAGAGTTAATAGTAATTTTATATTACTTACTATGACGGGTTAGAGTAGGCTTTTCTATGTGTGTTATAATCACCTATGTGCCAACCTAGGGCAAGTACTGATATCTAATTCTTAACCTTGACAAGTATCAATCATAGGAGAGCGATTATAGCTTTGTCCTACTTTTTCAACTTTTACTCGGATATTGGAATTTGTTTGCTTTGTTGTATTGTATTTTAGGGTTCTGTACCTCAAAGGAGAAAACGGAACTCTTATAGGATCTCTTTGTTGATCCCTATGTCTGTCAAAACCCTGTTTCTCAGGAACGGGTAGAGGTAGGTATCAAGTTAAAATTTATATCAAACGGTAAGGTTGGTAACGACAAAGGACCGTCCTTTGTCGTTGTAAAACCCTCAAGGCTCTCGCACTACTCGCACTCGGTCGATTTACTATTGTTTAATAATAATTCCAATTTTGTTTGTTCAGATCTTGGTGGTATGCGTGTTGCCAAAAGTGTCATTCAGACGACTCCGGCATTCCCTCGTGGGAACCACCGAACTGGCAGAAGGTCTGCCCCTTTCCACTGTGTCCTTCATACCGGCAATTCGCACAAACCGTCGCAGTAGTAATTATTGGTAAGCTACGACATTTTTAATACAATTTACATTAATTTTACAAACTTTCCTCAACGTCCATTAAAAGGTTACTTTGAATTAACAGCATTAGGTATTTTGGGGCACATTATAAGACTTATTCTGAAGTTTATTTTGAAGGCTGTGTAAAAATAAAGACTTTAATAAAATTGTTAAAATTGTTTAAAAAAATAAAATCTTCTAATTTCTTATAATTACATTTAAAAGAAGGCATCGCCAAATCCTAGATGCCTTTATGGATGTACATACTTATTGTAATATTAACATAAGCATTAACATAACATGTGAGAGACTTTTGTCCGACAGTGGACTATCAGACTTGAATAATTAATTAATTATGATTGTACAGGTTTATTAGTATGGGTGGTATTATGGATTGTGATGGGTCCCACGGCTGCGCCCGGAGGCCAGCTGTTCTCCTTCGCTGTCCTGACCATGGTCGCCTACTTCGGAGGATTGCTCATGCTAAAGATCACCACGTTGCCTGCTCTCATAGGAATGCTCATAATGGGCATCATCATGAAGAACGTCGGCCTTGTCAACTTTGACCCAACATTTCAACACGTTGCTTCCTATATCAGGTAGGTAGTTATATTATTTTTATTAAATAAATATAATGAAATAAATATAATGAAATAAATATAATGAAATATGCCATAGACCTAGAAGTCAGTTCAATAGAACTAGCAAACTATGTAAACAAACCTTGTATACAAATTCATTAAATTTTGACCACTTGCCCTAGTAACATTGTTGTTTGCAAGTTGTATTGAAATGAACATTAGGTATTTATAATTCACCTAGTGACATATACATAGGTATACATTTTATAAAATTTGCGAACTTTTATACATATAAGTAGCTACCAAACATGCATTTATTTTTCAGGCAGATAAGCTTTGTATAGGAATTACTAATTACTATAAACTTATCACATTACCTACGTAATGTATGGCTCAAGGCACACCGACGCTGCACAGTCGAAGCGACGCCTATTTCTATTACATCGCATATTAAACTTTATTATGTATATGTAATATACAAATTGCTTTGTCTTACAAAAAGAACCTTCAATTTGTCTATTTTAAATAGATAAATTAATTCCCTATTTATATTTTATAGTATTTGGTATCAATAAATTAAGTATATTAAAATAAACAAAAATGACCAAAATGTTAATAAATCAATTGATGTGTTTCAGAAAGATTGCTTTAACAATTATCTTAACGAGAGCTGGTTTGGACCTGGACCCGGTTGCTATGAGGAAGTACTTCTTGACTGTGATCAAGCTGGCTCTGGTTCCCTGGATCTTCGAGTGTGTGCTCTGCGCTGTCCTTGCTTACTTCTTTCTGGGATTGCCCTGGAATTGGGGTGAGTGACAGTTCGAATCTCCTCATATATGTATACAGGGTAGAAGGATCGAATAAAAAAGATGGATTCGCATTTGTGTCGCTATGATTCCGAGTGAGGCAGAGTGCAAACGCCTTATCAAATGTTTTAATGCAGTTTTACTTATGTACTTTTATGAAAATAAATGCAACATGCATTTATTTTCTTTGAGGAAAATTTGCTACTACTTACGACTAACTACTTACGATATTAAGGGTTTATAGAACTTTATAGTAGTAAAGCCTTTGTGAAAGAGCTCGTCCGGGGAAATATTACCACCAAACCTGTTTCTGTCTTTTGGTTTGAACCAGACTGCCAGTGTAATACAGGCACATGAGACTTGGTCTCTAGGGTAGATATAACGCATCTGAGATGCCTCTGGTATTACCACTTACCATTAGTGGGCCGCCTGCCTGTTTGCCACTCAATAGGTAATATAAAAAAAATCTTTACCTCCAGGGCACGTACGATCTTTCCACACTGAATAATAATTTAAAATTTAAACATCTATATCTAGCGATTGTGTATCGCTAGATATAGATGTTTGTGTGTGCAAGCCATTCAAAGATGAGCACCCAGCATAATGCTGTGCTATGGCGTGGATCACAAATTCACAACACAGCGCTGATTTTCAGTGTTCACCGAAGTCACGTTTGGATAATAAGCATATACGTACCCATTTATTAGTATTCAATTTTGTAGTATTTTATATTGAGATCTGTAAACACTTGGATAAATTTTGCTCATCTGATAATGATGCATATTTTGTTTCATCTAACAAAGACCAGCAAAATCTACTAAAAACGCTTTGTAACATTTTCCTTTTTGAACATTTCAGCATTCCTCCTGTCATCAATCGTTGCGGCCGTGTCGCCGGCGGTGATCGTGCCGTGCTTGTTCCGCCTCCGCGCGAAGGGCTACGGGGTGTCCAAAGGCATCCCAACCCTAGTTCTCGCAGTCTCCGGTGTGGACGATGCCGCTAGTGTCGCCGTCTTCGGAATCGTCGCATCTATCATGTTTTCCTCTGCTACGCTCACCATGAATATTATTCAAGTAGGTTTTGTTTTTTATGATGCTATTGAACTTACGGCTTATCTAGTATAACTAAACTGAGCTATGACAGCTTTTTATGGCTAATGGTTATTTCTTTTCTATTTTTAAAATTTTACCACTAGTAGTGGTATAAACTTGTATCGTGAGTTTGTATAATACCTTCAAAACAACCCGGTGCAACTATCCGTAGGTTTTATGAGATTTTGCGTAAATACTGTTGTCCTATAATTTAAGATTTTTATCAGTATATTATCGTGTAAAACTGTGTCACTTCATTAATTAATTGAAATAGAGGTTACATAATACCGCTGATACATTAATGAACCATTTTGAGCAACGTAACGAACTTAATCAATGTGATCGAGTTTAACAAGTTCTCCAATCAAGACTATTTCTGACGCTGTAATTGACATTTAAAAAAGAAATTATGATTCAAAAGTAGTGGAAGATTTACTGTTGAGTCTGACATTGAAGTTGAACATTCATAATAAAATAACGAATTATACAATTCGTTATTTGCAAGTGTATTATTGCAAGTGTAGCAATAATTGCCGTCACAATTACTTTACAATAATATTTTTCCCCACATGTAACTAGTTTGTTTTACTAGAGCATGATATAGCTATACTCGGAAAACGAAAAATCTAACAACTTACAATATGATAAAAAATGTTGTCCAAACGACTACTCATTTAGAGTACGATCATATTATTCTAAAACATTTATTCCTTTTAGTTCAAATAAGAGGAGAATAGAAATAATATAATGGGACAGTATGAAATGTAATCGCCAAAAGTCTGTACCTACTATAATACGTATTTTTAACCGACTTCAAAAAAGGAGGTTCTGTATTCGTCCCGTATGTATGTATTCGATTTGGATGGGGTTTTCACTAACGTAATCTACATACTTTCAGGAAGGTTTTAGTATATAATTAGTAGTAATTAGTTCATTATGTAATCATTCCTATGTATAAAGTTATAGGCATAAATGTACATACTCCGTAGAAGATTTACTGTTGAACGATTTCGTGAAAGTACCTAATCTAACACGGGATAAAGAACTAAAAAGGGAAAAATAAAAAACTTTTTTAACAAAAAATAACCGACTTCAAAAATCCACTACAAAGAAAACAATAATTTTGGTTTGGGAAGTCGGTGGCAAAAAAAAGCAAACAAAAACCAAAGCCACCGACTTCCGAAACCAAAATTATTGTTTTCTTTGTAGTGGATTTTTGAAGTCGGTTATGTTTTGTTAAAAAAGTTTTTAAAAAAAATAAGTAAATGCTACACATCTCTTCCATTCTCCTTCATTGGCCAAATCGAAATATTCGCGTTATCAATCACCTTTCACGTACCCCTTCACACACTTGACAAATAATCTATGAATGTAGGAGAGTATTTGCTATTGACTACGCATTTGCAATGTGGTATACAAAGCTTATAAAAAAAAATTTCGTAACATTATGCTTTAAAATGATCACAATAATAATTGACATCAACAGAAAAGTGGATAATGATTACACGATACGCTACTCTAAGTACCGTACAGCTACAAAATTGACACTATGAAGTCTTTATTGTTTCACTACAACATTAGGTACCTAGGTATTGTGTACATGAATCACGACAATAGACGAAGCTGCCGCTATGATTAGCAAACAAAGAGACATCCTGTTACACCGCTAAACTATTGAAACCTCTACTTTATCACAAGTAGCTTGTTACTCATGATTCATTAGTGATGCGGCCCTTTCCTTCGCAGTCATCGAGGCTTGCTTAACGTTAATTACCAATTACCAGATACGTGTATCTCTGGTAGTATAAAGTCAGGCATCTCTGGGTAGCATAGCAGTGGGTGATCTCACACACATTCTGGTACAAAGCAAAGCTAACCCCCAATTTCTCAAAAGAGTGTTCTAGTTAATCTGTTGTCAAATGTCATATGAGGTGATATTATTATGATTGGCCAATCCTCAGGCCAAGCAGCAGACTGAGGCTGCGCAAATTTTTTCTTTATTTCTTTCTAAAATAGGGCTCGCCTCCGGCGACGAATTTGGCTTATGGCGCGGCGTGCTCAGGATGAGGCATCCTGTCCCCAGTTGGGCAACCGCAGGTCGAGGCAGCCGCTCGACCTGCGGCTGCCTCTAGTAGGTACACGGCGCACAGGTTAAAGCCGCGTCGAACATCTATTTAGATATTGTTTTTATGCAGCAGTGCCATATTTATAAACATCCTTTATTTTATTTTTCAGGGACCAATAAGTGTGATCGGTGGTATAGTGATGGGTGTGTTATGCGGTTACCTGGTGAAGTTCGTTCCTGAGCGCAATGACGCCTTCTTGGTGCCTCTACGAGTGCTGATGCTGTTGACTGGCGGACTGTTGATGGTTCTTGGCTCTGAGGAGATCGGCTGGGCTGGTGCTGGTTCGTACCTTCAATTATTTCATTTGAGCTAAACAGCGGCTTATAAAATACTAGCTGTGGCCTGCGACTTTGTCGGCGTGAAAATGGATAGAAAGTAGCCTATGCGCTATTCCAGTTCCCGGGTTACCTATTTGTCAAATTTCATCCAAATCTATGCAGCTGTTTCACCGTGAAGGAGTAACAAACAAACACACACACAAACATTTATAATTAGTAGGATGGGGTGCTTATAAATCATAAGTCCAGACTTCAGAGAAGAAAATTATAATGAAAGTTGTTGTAACCCAAACCCAGTTCTCTTTCGCTACCAAAATAAATGTTTGTAGAGTAAAACTGTCAGAGCCACTGTCGGCACAAATCTAGTAAACAAACTTCAGTTCCCCGCCATATAAAACAAAACTCAATAGAATTTAGACTCCGTAGAATTTATAAACACGTAGGTAGACGTAAAGACGAGCACGTTGGTCTTATTAAACTAACAACGTAATTGTAAAAACTGTAGTCAACAACCACGTAGGATTGTTTGCCGCGGTGTAATGCTTGGCTTTCACCGAACAATGCTATGTTATAAGTCAATGACTGTGTTGACAACCGATAAAGTCAAGGAAACAATGGAAATTGGAAAAGGGTGTCATACGCATGATTCATATTTTTAAATATTTACGTGTTCTACGTGTTCCGCGTTGCATGTGACTGGTGCACTGTTATCATTGTAGTTTTGTAATTTAGTAGGGCTGAAGCAAAATGTAGGCCTCAAAGGCCTCGTAAATTACTTTGAAAATATTTTAGTGACTCTGATGCAACTCACTCTAATTTACAAGATCCTGCTTAATTTAGCTCGACACTTCATGGGCTCTTTCAATTTAGACGATTGGCGTCGGACTACTACCGTACGGCTGGCGCACGACAATCGGACAGCTCCCTCGACGTGTCAAATGTATGGAAAAAAAAAACAATTGGGTGTGCTCAGTGCGACACCCACACGGCTGCCGCACGACTGTGGTACGGCAGCAGTCCGACACCAATCGTCTAAATTAAAAGAGCCCTTTGTCACTGAATTAGTAAGTACCTACAAACGCTGCGCTGGTTAATTCCCCCGATGTCAGCTCGGGTGGTCACATGTTGGGCCCCGATATACGGAAAGCTTATTTAAATTAGACCTCTACTCAAGTCTCATATCACCACCCGCTTTGGTTGGTTATGTCATTTTGGTCTGTCTGCCAATCACAATACATAATTTAACATTTAACAAGCCTAATTGAGATTTAATTGGCGTTTGAGTATACCAGGTCATCTAGTTGTTGTGTTTTCTGTTGAGGTAAATGAACGTGTTTTATTTCCTTTTAAATAATTATTACGTGCTGTTCTTCAGGTCCATTGGCTGTCATCGCATTTGCGTTTATAGCCTGCAAGAATTGGACAGACCTAGGCTGGGAGTTAGATGACAACCCCGTTGCCACTGCCTTTGAAGTCTTCTGGATGTTCTTCGAACCTATGCTCTTTGCGGTCACCGGTGCTCAAATTGTTGTAAGTATACAATAAACTAAATTATTTTACTGGGCCTCTGACTCTGTCCACGTGAAAGTCTGAAAACAACAATCTACATATTTACAGATACTTTGAATTAACAAGAAGTAGGTAAGGTCGTTACCCGTTCCAAAACTTAAATTCTGAAGGGGAAGGGCGGGCTGTCATTACTTATTCATTTGTCTGACACGATGATCCTGCCGACTATCGATACCGCCGGATCGATGTCAGTTCTCGCGGACTTCGATAATTCATCACTAAAGGCTAAAGGTACTGACGGCGACAAAATATTTTAATTCTTCCATTAGACTTGCCCACGACTCCGTCCGGCTAGTACTACCAAGAGGTCAAGCTGTATCTCTGGTTTATCTTACCGGAATTATATGAAACGTGCTTTAATTTTAAGCTGGACTCCAAGCTATCGAACTGTAAAAACCACATCAAAATCTGTTCAGTATTTTTTGCGTGATGCGCGCACAAACAGACAAAAATTAAAAAAAAATATTTTCGGTCATTATATCCTGTTGACACATCCTCTTAGTGGCCTTTTAACACACCTTTTAAGACACCCGCAGAAAAACAACTTGAGCCGAACACATGTTTTACTATTCAAGCACAAATTCAGGGAAAAAAAAAAGTATTTTATGTGAAATATTATTCCTTTTCAGATTGCAGAGCTGGAGCCTCGCTTGGTTTTGATCAGCGGTGGTATTCTGGTCACATGCGCGGTGTTACGTTCCATCGTCACGAGCGTCTGTGCAGTACGCAGCAACCTCAACATGAGGGAAAAGATCTTCGTCGGTCTCGCCTGGATGGCCAAAGCTACAGTACAGGTAAATAAAAATAGCTAAGCATAACAAAATCTATAAGTAGTGACGGCAATTTAAAGGTTTTGAGTAGTGTTTAATTTGTTTAATTAGATACATTTCTGAGGAAATTGGATCTTATACCTACTTAACAACTGTTATTGTTTCAGGCCGCTCTAGGTCCAGTTGCTTTGGATGAAGTGCACAAGATGGCTGGCGGAGAGCCTGACCCAGTTATGATAGGGTATGCTGAGACTGTCATCACGGTCTGCATTATGTCCATCGTCATCACCGCACCTATCGGAGCTATCATTATCACACTAACAGGGCCAAAACTGCTCTCAAGAACAACTAAGCCGCCAATATTGGAAGGTAAGATATATTTGTGTACTTCACTGTGTTTAGAATACATAACTACATACATGTACTAGCCATTCACTTTGAGATGGGCGTTATCTCCTGTCCCACTTCCCCACACCGCGCCTCAAGTCAGACCCGCTTAGTATGATGAAGGATTGAAGAAATTAATCAAAAGAAAAGAATTTACAAAATGTTTACAGTAATGAACTAATATCATTTTTATTTTATTTGTCTACGGTACTGTGCCTATAACTTCATTTTGTAACGGTTGACGATGGTCATCTCGAAATTCACGACTAGTACAACAGCGGCCCTGCGCAAATTACCTTAGTTCTTAATTCATCTATTTAAAAAAAAATCAGGGACCGAAAAGGTCACCCGTATAGGGGTTAACCCGGGTTATTTTTTTGGGTTAGGTGAAAAACCTTGCATAAAGGTTAACCCGTATTCTGGGTTAATCAGCCTAATAATAACCGGTTCATGCATAGAGTTCCTTTTTGTTCCTTTTTTTTTTCATTTTCGTTCTATTTCATTCGGGTTAATCAGCAATATTAACCGGTAACGGTATCCGTATTAAAAGGTTAACCGGTTACCCTGCATTAAGATTAACCAAAAATATGGGTTAGAGATTTAACCGGTAACCTTTTAACCCGATTAATCGGTCCCTGAAAAAAATGCATTAAATGTCAATAAGCAATTCATACAATGATGAGTCGTTTGCAAAAGTAGTTAGGTACCTATTTACCGCGGTAAATAGCATGACATCTATTCCGTCCCGACTAGGTATTATGAATTCCATAAAAATAACGAACAGTTTTTTTTTAATTTTATCGACCATTTAATTGATAACATATTTCTACTCTATACTCATTTACAATTTATCCAATCAACGTATGTGCACGACATAATAACATGATAATAGCCGCAACCAAGATGAAATACGTTTTTATTTATAAAAGTACAAAGATAAAAATTATACCTAAAACGTTTACATTACATTTGAATACACACGATTAATGATGATAAGACAAATTCTGCGACGGAACTCTATGGGGATCATATTCAGTGTTGTTTCTTTGAGGATAGAAGAAATTATTTTGGCCCTGATTATTGTTCTGAGGAGGATAGTTGGGGATACTAGGATTATATGAAGGATAATTTGGATTTAAGTTAGTATTACTGGGATATTGTCCATTAGGTCCTGGATAATATTGAGAACCTTGACTGGGTAATGTCATATTATAAGGTGCTAGCGGTGGTCGATAATTATTGTTATAAGGCGGTTGGCCTGGGTATGAATTATTTCTGACATTGTAGCCAGGTTGAGGATTATAATAAGGACTGGGAGTGGCATAATTAATACCTGAAGCATTTGGAGGTCTGTAGCTACCTGCATAGGGTGAAGAGTTAAAGGTCTGATTGAAGAAAGGATTCTGTCCGTTCGGTGGCCTGTATGAATTGCCTGACGTCGAATTATAATTGGATGGGTAATAAGACTGGGGATTGTATGGTTTCTGACCAGAAGACGGATTATAAGGACCTTGGTTAGTATTAGGATTATAATTATGCGCCGGATTACCCGGTTGCGAAGAGTTGTACGTGTTCGAATTCCACTGTGAAGGATTATAACCAGGTTTCTGTTGATTTGGGTTTTGACCGTAAGGATTATAGCCAGGTTGCTGTTGATTTGGGTTTTGACCGTAAGGATTATAGCTTGGTTGTTGTGGATTTGGGTTTTGAGTGTAAGGATTATAACCAGGCTGCTGTTGATTTGGGTTTTGACCAGGATTATGACCAGGTTGCAGTTGATTTGGATTTTGAGTATAAGGATTATAACCAGGTTGCTGTTGATTTGGGTTTTGACCAGGAGGATTATAACCAGGTTGTTGTTGATTTGGGTTTGGACCGTAAGGACTATTATTAGGTTGTGGTTGATATGGATTATACGGAGGCCCAGACGGTAGCTGTGGATACAGCGGTGAATATCCGTGAGTCGCTTGCCGAGTTCTCCGGTGCTTGATTATGTCATCTGCCTCACCAATAATTGTTTCCTTCTCTAAATCTTCATTTTGATTCTGTTTAGCCTCGACTGTTGTAAATAATAACTCAATGTCGTCTTCTGGTATTGTTTCCACATCATTTTCATTAGATTCCAACGGTTCAACGATTTGAAGAGATTCTAGGTTCAAATTATTGTATAAAACCTGGTCAGTCACTGCATCTTCTTTGTTAAATCGCACACCACAAATGCCACTACATAAAACTATCACTATTATAGTTTTATAGAGACCGTGCACTGTTCTCGACATTTTAATTATTGTTAAATACTGACATAAGTACTCACAAAATAATATAATCGGATAAACTTCGACCTTATTTATCTAACAATTCACGGTACTTATGCGCGATAGACACAAGTGTTCACGACTCAACCTTGTTTGTATAATAAGCTGTATAATTAAATACTTCGGATTTTATACTGGTTTTCCTTCTGTGTCATATTTTTTTGCTCATGTGGATATCAAGTTTATAGAGTTCCGTACCATAATGGTAAAAAAGGAACCCTTACCTATAGTGCGACTTCGTCTGTCTATCACGGCTGGTTATTTCAGCAACTAATAAACTAATATCTACTATCGACTTAAAATTTAACAATGATAAAGTTTGCTTGCAATTGCTTTATTGCAAGTGAATTAAGTTAAAAAATGTTTTTAGTTTCATTAAAAAAGGCGCTGAAATGGGGGTCCGAAATTTAAAAGTGGGTTCACTAGGTTAACTAGCATATCATATGAAAGGACTTGATCTGCAAATTTCATTTTCTTTTATTTCTCATAGTTTTAGACATATAATGTGAAAAATACCATTCCACCCCTCTTTTCTCCGAAGTTTGCAGAGCAAAAAAATTGAAATAGAGTTGATAGAAATTTACCTATATATTGCACTGAAAATAAAGAAACTAAAGATTAAGAGCACAGTTTTTTCAAAATCATCAAAATTCCTTCTTAAACAAACTTAGTTATGCGGTCCAGATTTTTTAACTTTTATACGTCCATGGATAGTACGGAACTCTCGGTGCGAGTACGACTCGCACTTGGCCGGTTTTATGTAACATGATAATACTTTTCTTCAGGTTGGCGACGATCCCAACGGCCGTCCATTCGTGACATATCTATCATCGACGAGGAGGACATGGCGGAGCGCGACGCGGAGTCTGAGGCAGGGAGCTCGCGGCCTGCCAGCCCCAAGCCCGGGGCCGCTGCCCCCAGCTCGCCCACGCCCATCACCGTACAGCCCGGACACAACAACTCTTGACTACAACAAGCCCCAACTTACTTCGATTGATGCCATTCCATTAGCGACCATGTTAGAATCGACCTATTTTCTTATAAGCTGCTCATATGGTCTCGTATAAGTCATTGATACAGGGATTTAGTAAGACGATTCTCACAAGCCATTCTGCAAACGATGCGCGCCACGATGACATGAGTCATTTTGTTCAAAAGTAGATTTGGAATTCAAAAATATAGGTATTATGTAGAGGCATTTAGTCGGGTGTCTGACACCCAGTCACCCAGTCTCCTCCATATGTTTTCAAATTACGAAATCGCAATAGAAAATAAATTTATGTAAGAATTGTGTAGTTATACAACGTTACTTTGAATCACTTACTTTAACAAGCGTGATGGGTGTTGGTAACTACCTACCTAATCATACAAAAAATATTACTGTTTTTCATTCTAAATAATATAATAGGTATGAAAACAAATTATGTAGGTGACAGGTTTGTTATAGTAACCCAACAACTTTAAATAATTTCCAAAAACCATAACAGAACAATTGTTCTGTTATGGTTTTTGGAAATTAGTTAAAGTTAAAGTTAAGTTAAAGTAAAGAAAAACTTACATAATTATGTAAGTTCTTCAAATAACAGGTTTGTTAGGGCACCTCTGTTATTTGAAGAACTTGTAAAGCTTTAACAATTAGAAAATAACTAGGTAATAGGTTGTTACCATGAAGCATATATGCTTCATGGTTGTCTATGTAACATATCGATACCCATCACGTCTGTGAAGCCAACTAGTTCAAAGTAGCGCTAGTTGTAGATGCATAACAATTACAAAGGAGTCACTTTATTTTGTACAAATTAATTTGTTCTACGTTTTTTTGAGTTGAGCAGTACATTACACTTTATTCAGTGAAATCAAGTTTAAATCACTTCCATATTTTATAAGTACCATAATATTTATTTAATTTTCATCATTTCCAAGAAATTGTTTCTAAAAATATGATTTAGGTACTTAGAGGGTTTAGTATAAGATATTGTAGTTCTATTAACATAAAGTTCATGTGATAAAGGTGTATACTTATTAATTATTTGGTGTCTTAAAAACCTCACTAGTGAAGTTTACTTATAACAATATCGACTATATAAATATACACTGTAAGAACATATTTAACTTGTAAGTACGTTTGTCTACTATATTCCTATAAGTTTTATTTTTCATAGTGATTATCAGTATTGCTATTATTTATGAAAACAATTTAGTTTAGGTATGAGAACGGATATTGTTGATGTAATTCGGTACAAACAATGAACTATTTAATTTAAGGCTCGATGCAGCATATCCATTGCTCATTGTTGGTATGTATTTTAGATAAATAAGTAGTCTGTATATTATGTGTAAAAACGTTTCTTCACTTAAATATGTACGTACGGATACCACTACGTACTGATTAGTTTTGTATTGTATCATTTGTAAATAACACCCCCAAGTCACGTTGTTATGTAAGTACTTATTATGCATCACGAAATTCATTTATTTTAGAGTGAACTGTGGGACCAATTTATTTTTAAATAATACCACAATTAATAAATTTAAATTATCATGAATATAATTCAGCAGACATCGCCTATCGCAAAAGTATTATTTAACGTTATTATAAGATCATCACCGTCTGTCAACAACACAATCATTGTCACGTTTAAAAAATCGTTTTATGAAAAGATGTTTAAAATATCATGATGAAATTATTGAAAAAAGTATAAAAGCAATAAAATATTTACAAAGATATTCGATGGTTGTATGTTTATTTTAGTGTATTCCTCACAGTTCCAACCTTGAAAATGAGAAAGCAAAACGTGACACTAATGAGGTCACGTGACCTTTCCGCAAATAATATTGCCATAGGTACATTTTGTACTTATCGTTTAAAGTAAAGCGAAGTATCCACTAGCAATAAAATTTGCGGAAGCTGACTCGCGCAAGCGACTTCTCGAACAACAAGTCAACTTGCGCGAGCGTTTACACGTTGGAAGTCGCTTGCGCAAGTCAACTTCCACAAATTTTATTGCTAGTGAATACTTCGCTAGACGCTAACAGAAAAGTTAGGTACGTGTGTAGGCCTCAACGACCGTCGGTTCGCCGCATCCGCGCCGTGTGTGTCTGTCGGCCGACGCGACGCGCTTTAGAATCCTATTATGCCGGCTCCACACGATTGTTCAACAGTCAAAATGTTCGTCTAACCTTCAACGTGTAGAGAGATAGTTCGTGCATGTAAACTCTGAGTCTGTATAGATCGATCGTGGGTTGGGACAGACTGGAGTCATGTTGGAGTGTGGTACTGCGCGCAGTGTTGCACTAACCACCCGACAGATTTCCAACAGTTCAACAGTAGGTACAGTATTCCCAAATTAATAATGCGCATGCAGATCTTCGTTTAATTGTCGTATTCTCGGAAACAAAAAAGTATGTAAGAAAAAAAAAGTATATAGAGTGGTTAAGTGCATTTTCTTCATGCATAATTTAGGGCTCTTACGATTCAATGATTCGGTGTTTCCGGGAATACGACAATTAGCGAAGATCTGCATGCGCATTATTAATTTGGGAATACTGTACATCGAAAGTTCCTGTTGAAATTTTAATGTACCTAATCAATACTAATATTATAAAGCTGAAGAGTTTATTTTTTTGTTTGTTTGAACGTGCTAATCTCTAGAACTACCAATCGGATTCGAAAAACTATATACACTTATCGAATGCCTATTGACTATTTAACATCACGCTATGGAGCTATACCCTTAGGAGCAAAGGGGGTGAAACCGCGGGGAACAGCTAGAGATAAAATAGGTAATAATAAAATTCTCATTGTCTGTTCGCAGTTTTTCAAACAAAGTAGCAAATTCACCATGGAACGCTTGTCGGATGCGGCTTTAGCAGCGCGACAGTCGCCTAAAGCCCGGTTTCCACTGCGAGCGGAACGGAGCCATTAAGGACTCCGTTTAACTCGCAAGAGTAAACTGCATACTTGTATTTCCAACAAATAGTCGGTAAGTATTGGACTTAAGCTATATGAAACCACATACGTATAAGCAACTACTTAGTTGTCCTGGATTCATGTGAACAAGCATGCAGTTTACTCTTGCGAGTTAAACGGAGTCCTTAATGGGTCCGTTCCGCTCGCAGTGGAAACCGGGCTTTAATGTGAAAGCGCATTGTGAGCGCGAAGCATGCACAACTACCCGTCATGTAAGTATCTAATTAATAAAATACATAAATAAATAAAAAAATACGATTACATACATTATACATACTGTAAAGACTACTTTTTCCCATGGGGGCAGACAGAAACTACAGAACGCCGCGTGTTGCATCCTTAATTACGATTAGGTAAATAAGCTGTTAATTTTTAAAACAAGTGATATTCGCTTTAATTTATAGAATGGCTGACAACCGTAAGACATTATCAGACACTACAGTGAATGCCGCAATTAGTATTATAAGGGTCGCTAATGTTTGGCAAATTATTTTTCACAAAATTTCATTTCACTATAAGTTTTTTTAACCAACTTAAAATTAAAACAAAGAAGTTCTATATTAGACCCATTTTTTTGTAGTAGGTTTGTGTTGTATGTCCGCAATTTTCTCAAAAACGAACCAATTATTTATGTTTTTTTTTCCTACACGTAATCCACATACTTTCAGGAAGGCTAGGTATAAGTAGGTATAGGTAAGTTGGAAAAAAATGCTAAGGCTACTCTGTCTACAAGATTTACAAAAACCTAACACAAAAGGGATGATCAACTTTCAACAAATCTAATCACAAAAAGGTCATCCATTTCGACTAAACTAACCTAACCCCTCCGTGTTAGGGTTCCCGATTAATAAAATATGAAAAGTTTCTGTAGTAAAAGTATTGCGTAATGATTATATTTGCCAAATGAATATTTTACGAAACGTGAATTTATAAAATACTTTTTTATTAAATATTTTAGAAAATATCATTTTTTGATAAAATTTCCAAACACATGTTGAGAAAAGTTTGTTTGTCAAATCATACATTTATGAATAGTTATTTGCCAGTGAACAATTTTTGTCTAACGGCGGGTACTTAGGTAGGTACCTACCCTAATTATAGACACAATAACAAATGTATCTCGAATCACGTTCCGGCAGGCGAAAGATTAAGTTAAAGGCCAGTTCAGTTAATAAATACTACATAAATGGAATAAAGAATATTTTTATTTTTTCGTCTTTTCCTAATCAATTTTTTATTCTAATTAAAAATAAAGATTCGTGAAGGCATTATACTTTTTAAAGTGTATTTTACAAACGTAATAAGTACTTAATATTAATATTAAAACTATAAATAGATTGTGGTCACTGTAGGTAGATACATAATTGGAACATAATTTTATTTCTAATGTAAACATGATTTGGTCATCCATAATTTTAGTTACAGCATACTTTTAATAAATAAATAAGTGATAACGAGTTCTAGAAAGGTCGCACTACGACGTTTTATAAATATAGTAGTTCCCGTGTGAGAGAGATAAGTAGAGCTTTACAGGATTAATAGCATTATCCCTTTTTAAACCCCGATTTGAAAAACGAGGGTTGTAATAAGTTCGACGCCTATGTCTGTCTCTGTAGGTGTGTGTATGTCTGTCGTGGCTTTGTAGCTCCCAAACGGACGGGCCGATTTCAATGCGGTTTTTTTACTTGAAAGCTGGTTTAGTCGGGATTGTTCTTAGTTATATTTGATGAAAATCTGTCCAGCTGTTTAAAGTTTATGAGCTCTTTTCCGAGTTGGCGCAAGGATTTCATAAACAATAATACGACGCTTTTAATCGTCAACAATACATTGAAACGATAATTTTTACTTTTTAAGGGATGGGTTTATGTATCAGGGGTTTTTAAAAAAAATTATTTAACTACCTATGTCTTTTCACAAGGGAACATTATGGTTATAATAGTTCACAGTACGACCCCTTATGGTACAATTCCAACACCGGTGATAGGGTCGGCGGCTGCAAGCGACACTTATGGTTCCTATACCTATACATTTTCTCTGAGATTGTATGAGGTAAATGCCTGAAGTTGCGATCGGTCACCGTTATTGGTTGTAATTGTATTAATTAACTTCAAATAATATAGATATTTTAGTCACGTGAAAAGAAACATGTACCTAGGTACCAATTTATGTTTTGTATTTTAAAATACTATCTACTTAGTAATGACGTTCTTAATTTGCTGCCTTTTAAGTTCTCGCATTCGGATCAAAATAGGATTTAAAAAATCCCATCATCATCTAGACACACCTTTTCTTTTTTATTTATTTTAGATGCACCCTTAGTCACCTGTCTTAATACATATTATTATATCAAACTTATAACCAGTTTAAGTACAGTCAGCGAAAATCGATTAGGTACAGCTTTTTAATCGTAATTGAACACCAAAATATTAATTAAAAATCGGAACACAAACATTATGTAACATTAAAATAATACAAATTCGCTTAATTATTATATGAAATGCTGAAAAGACTATGTTATAACTTTGTGTCAATTTAGATGCTATGTAAAACTAAATGTTAATCAACTTAAGTCACTGACCGTACATAAAAGTATACTTATTTCCAATTTTATGTTTAATTACTACATATTGTGCGCTCGTTTCCAACTTTTCAGTCTAATGGCTTTCAGTCACAAGTATAGATCCCAAAAAAGATATAAGTCGTGTATACTGTGCACACTCCCTAAGAAATACTGTGCATTGCTAAAATAAGATAAAGTAGGTATTATTATATTAATTGCAATCACGTCCGTAGTAACTTTGTGATAACAGTTATTGACAGACTGAAATTGTCGTGTGACACTGATTCTCGTAATCTGTTGTGCTATAATAGCAGTACCAGAAATTCCACGAATTGTGACAAATAATAAAAAAATACTTATTGCGCTAGTGCGCATTTCTAACAAAATCAGCTACGAGAAATACTGTAAAACTTTAAGGCGATTCGCACACCGCACCGCATCACGCAGCGTAGCGCGGGAGTGCGTGATCTTCCGTAGTTTGCAAGTACTTACCTGTATTTGTATAGAAATCATGCGTAGTGCAACACACTGAAAACGCATTCACGCGCAGGGCTTTTGTTCCGTCGCCACGCACCCCGCAGCGTAGCGCGGGGCGGTGTGTGATTCGCCTAACACAAACCAAAATTATAAACACACACGCAGGTACTTTGTCAAATGAGCTAAAAATATAAAATACTTAAGTATCGGTTAGATAAGAATGGGAGATAAAAATAGGTAGTATTTAAATCACACATATTATGTTGTAGGTACCTAATTATGTAAATAACTTTACGTTTTACATAGCACTTTAACTTTAGTTACAGCAATTGTATAGTAGAAGTTGACTTGATATTTTCTGTGAGAAGAAACGCCGCCGTTGTAGTCATCCTTGCATTTTGTATACGTGCTTTCACACACGCGCCGCGGCGGCAGCGGTGAGTCATAGTTCCGCGTGTATGAAAATGTATGAAAATACGGCGGCGCCGCTGTCGCTGCGGCGTGATGTGTAACGGCCCTAACAGTCGTCAATCATTTGTCACGTCTACTATCAAAATATAAATATATTGTAATCAAATCACTTGTATTCTTGAAACAGTGGATAACGTAACATACAACACACGCGATAATAAAATTTATCTATATCTAAATGTATAGTTTGAATGGCAGTAAATCATTTAAATAAGTATCACTTTTGTTTGACTATCTATAAATTTTAAAGTCGTTTTGTTCATAGAATACAAATAATCTATTGTATAGCAACAACACAAACAGTGCGATAATACATAGGTACTTACTTAATTAATTTTACTGTCACATTAAATAAGAATTTATCAAAAATAAATTACCGTGACCATATAAAAATGATTGACAGGATTACTGTTTCAAGATTTGGACAATACAGCACTACTTTATGGATTCAGCATCAATAAAGTAGTTCTGTATTGTCAATACTTTCTTACGTAATATCTTACGCCTGCACTTTGGGCGTGCGCGTTCCTCCGGCCGTGTGAATGACGCGAATGTTCACGCACGTGGCGTTCGCGTCGCGTCGTTCACACGCTGGAGGAACGCGCACGCCCAATGTGGGAGAGGCCTTAGTGGAATAATATTTGTTATACCTTAAAAACTAAATCAGTTAAACAGTTTTAGTTTGCAATAGAAACGATTATTCAATGTAGGAACGACAGCCTCCATGAACTCATCATAGCCACATAGACTAATAGGCACTTCATTCATAATTATATGTTAGAGCCTAACATTCATACTCGTACAATCAAAGCATAATTACTCAAACAAAACATTTCAATTAAGTATAAGTACTGCATAATGAATGAATGACACTTTAATAATCACTTAATCTATGACTAGACCAATATTAAAATATTAAATTTTGAAAAAATATTATTTTTATAATGAAAACGATGATATTGAATGCGTACAAGAACATGCTATCAGAAGCGTGTTATTGTGTCGAGAACTTTATGGAAACACCCTTAGCCAAGATCGAAACTAATGGAGCCAGTCAGCTATGAACTAACATTAAAATCTTTCTTGTAGCGAGATAAAGAGACAGCACTGCGTCTTCAATCAAATTATAATTCTCTGCCCTTTTCTCTATTGACGGAATATCGAATCGTTGTACCTAAGTAGTTTTCTTTTAAATCGAATTAACTTCATTTAAATCTATCATCAAAATTGAAAATCTTAGAAATAAATCATTACTGAACAAGTGGACATGAAACACAAAATCCAATGCTGTATACGACCATAGAAGAATTTTGAGGTTCATTAGGCTACTACGTGCTACGATAACAAAGATAAGTATATTTTTATAGGGATTTTAAGTATATTTTTATAGGGATTTTATAGTAAGACACAATTATTTACTGGGTGTAAGTGACAGCGTAACGAAAACTGTAACCATGGTACAGTACGAACGCCTCAGCGCTAAAATTTTGCGTCGTACTTAAAAAAAAAACCGGCCAAGTGCGAGTCGTACTCGCGCACCGAGGGTTCCGTATCATTTTTGGACGTATAAAGTGAAAAAAACCGGACCGCATAACTAAGTTTGTTTCTGAAGGAATTTTGATGATTTTGAAAAAACTGTACTAGTTAGGAACATCGTTTTATTTTTGGTGCAATATTTGGGTCAATTCCTATCAGCCCTAATTATTTCAGATTTTTGGCTCCGCAAACTTCGGAGATAATGGGGGGGGGGGAATGGTATTTTTTCAGAGATTTTTCATCATATGTCGAAAACTGTGAGACATAAAATAATTTCATATAATATGCCATTTGACCTAGTAACCCCACTTTAAAATTTCGGCCCCTACTCCGGCCCCTTTTGCAATGAAAATAAAAATATTTTTTTACTTTTTTCATTAGCAATAAAGTTGGGCAAGCATTCTTTATAACTGTTCAAAATTTCAAGTCGATAACATTAGTTGTTGCTGAAATAAGCAGGTGTGACAGACAGACGAAGTCGCACCATAAGAGTTCTTTTTTTACCATTTTGGTACGGAACCCTAAAAACTACGACTTTGGATATTTTTTAACGAATTGCAAAATCTCCAAAGACGTAATTTTTTTTTAAAGAACGACGAAATATTTTTAACTTTGAGGGTTTAAAATAAGGTACTGAACCAATTGGTTTTAGTTTTCGTTACGCTAATCTTACACCCCGTATATCCTGCGGTCGTATACCCATATTTTTTATCCATTAGTTTCGGCCTGAGCAACTGCCACTACTACTACAGATGTCTGCTGAAATTTCGGTAGGGTCAGGCGCGGTCCCAGGGGGGGGGGGTCATGGTGGTCATGACCCCCCCCCCCCCAAAATCGTACAATAATGCGCCAAACACGGTAATTCACGGTATAGCACGTCGGCATTAATCGATATGACCCCCCCCAAAAGTCGTCGGCTGCGGTATGACCCCCCCCAAAATCGTCGGCTGCGACCGCGCCTGGGTAGGGTATCGTCACGCAGTTACGATTGCTTGACATTGTTCTGTAGGGAGAGGCGCGCGTTGTTCCGTTCATCGGTGCTAATCGCGCGGGACAGGAACGTAGAAGACGTCCGCGCAGAGGATGAGGTGCCATTCTTCTGAGTGTCCGGCTTCTCCAGCCCTGTTGTATATTAGTACAATATTAGTCACCAGCAGTTAGCAAACGCATTAGGGCGGCCATATAATCTTTCAAATAATAGTTTTAAAAAAATGTGCTATTTACAAAGTTTTTTGCCATATTCAAAATCCATCCAAGTATCTTTTAAATACTTTAACATAAAAAAACGGGTTTTATTTACAAGGGACGCAGGTGCACAAAAAATCTTTTGTGCTTTCAGGAGTCATTATTTATAATGATTTTCTAGTAAGAGTTAATTGAATTGTACGTATCGTAGTAATTGATTCCCGCCTCTTCTTGAACATAATGAATTAAATTCAATACAAAAAGATCAATAAAAAATTAACAAAAATAATTTATACATTGCCTAATTGGACCTTCTTAGTAATCATTTGATGAATCAAAAACATAAAAACTTATTAGCAGAGAAGTATTGATCAACTCCAATTTTTGCTTCGTTAGGTGACCCACCCTAATAAATTAAGTATTGTATCATCTACATGGTGTAATTTAGCGCAAAAACTTAAATGGATGTTAATTATCTGAGTAAATTTTAAAATACTAAACACGGCAATACTCGTAGAGTGCAGTATGATTGCATGGCAAAATTGGTAATGTCCCCAACATTCCGAACTAAATGCCATAGAGTGATAGATTTTGCATTTTAATAACACCATGTGTATGAAATTATTTGCCAAACTAGAGATGTTATATCGACAACACTCAGGGTGCACTTAGAAGGGATATTAATTAAACATTTATGAGAAGTATTAAGTAGATAACGGTATCTAAATTAATTAATAATTTAACAATGCATATAGATACCTAATCTTACTTGGAGGTTGAAATGTTAGCTTTGTGTGTTAATTAAGCGATTCGTTCGTAACAACGAGCTAGACAGACCACGTTAAAAGTGGCATTGCTAATTAATAAGAGTGAAAATTAGACAACAGACAATACAACGTTCAAAAATAATATTTTCACTAATATATACTTGATTCAATCGGTATCCTTGAACAACCTGAAAGCAATAAAATCATCTCTCACATATTGTGAAACTTTGAAACAATAGTCAAATAAAGTCATCGTTTTATCGAGTCTGACTCAGACAGTTGAGCAGTTCTGTGAATGTAGATAACAGTACAAAATCACAACACTTCTACAAATAATGATTAATACGAGTACAATATTATATTTGGCATAAATTTTTCGTGGTAAGTATTTATATTGATTGCGTGGGAAATACGCGTTCATTAACTATCTTTACGACTTTTTACATCTACATTTACTAATAAACCTTAATGTGCAATTTCTATTTTATTTCTTTGTTTTCTTACAACTATTTAATTGGAATTGTATTGATCTCTACTTGTTTTCCAACATAAACACTATTGTCGTAAAATGAGTTTTACGAGTAAACTGAGAATTTAGGGCCATTGATAAACTACAAATGAAAATAACAATAACTGCCTTACCGAGCCTCTTTCTGATGAGGTAATATAGCTTGGGTTTGATAACTAGAATGAGGAAGATGAACACTCCTTGGAGTGCGTTGATGAGGTCTATGATGGTCCACAGCCACCACGGCTGCGACACCAGGGTGGACAGCAGCTCGGAGATCCAGCCGGCACCCATCACCACCCATAGCTTTCCCGTCAACACGTACCTGTGAAAACATGAGGTGTTCCATTTAAGCAAACACTTATATCACCTTCAGCAACTACCACCATCTATTTTGAAATAAAATTCCAGTCTACTTGCAACTAAAATTAGTATTTTACATAGAGTGACTGCTACCTGACTCTCATAATCCTGTGTTTCTATATTAGCTAAGGGTTAAACAAATTATTAACTAGTACCTAGGGGACCGAGCTTCAGCGTAGTATTAATTTATTTTTTTGTGTGAAATCGAATTGTCTCAGGAATTACACCTATTCTCTGGTTTTTGAATAACCAATGATATACACCTTGACATTTCAATCATTGTTCTTTTAGAACAACGTTGCTCAAACCATGGTCTACTATCGTTTTATAGCATAAAAACCGGCCAAGTGCAAGTCGTACTCGCGCACCGAGGGTTCCGTATCAATTTTGGACGTATAAAGTGAATAAAACCTTCTTCTCCTATCATTCAGTCCATCCAAAGGTTGTCTGGAAGAGATCGCCTTGTGCGATAAGACCACCCATTGTACATTATTATTTTTAAGCCTTGTTCTATATTGTTACTAGTGGTGTACAATAAAGAGTATATAAATAAATAAATAAAACCGGACCGCATAACTAAGTTTGTTTGTCAAGGAATTTTGATGATTTTGAAAAAACTGTAATAGTTAGGAACATCGTTTTATTTTTGGTGCAATATTGGGGCCAATTCCTATCAACTCTAATTATTTTAGATTTTTCGCTCCGCAAACTTCGGAGATAAGGTAATGGTATTTTTTCAGACATTTTTCATCATAAGTCGAAAACTGTGACGCATAAAATAAAATGAAAATATATTTTGAAATGTGCAAATTAAGTCCTTTCATATGATATGTCACTTGACCTAGTAACCCCACTTTAAAATTTCGAACCCCCACTCCGGCCCCTTTTGCATTGAAAATAAAAATATTTTTTGACTTTTTTCGTTTGCAATAAAGTTGGACAAGCATTTTTTATAACTGTTCCAAATTTCAAGTATAGCTATGCGATAGCTTTAGTAGTTGCTGAAATAAGCAGGTGTGACAGACAGACAGACAGACGAAGTCGCACCATAAGGGTTCCTTTTTTACCATTTTGGTACGGAACTCTAAAAATAGATTTCTTTACTTCTGAGCTTAAGTCAAAAATCTTAATTCAATCTCTAGTAGGGGAAAGAGCCGATAGATCGGTTATTGGGAACGGCCATCCCAACAATACGAACATTAATGATATTAGTGTAAATGTTTCGAAGTCCTATACAATTACTGATGCAAATATTGAGACCTGATGGGTAACTACTTTCGGCAATGGTCGCCCCACTGTTTTCGTAATCAGGGAAAAAGGCAACCATTAAATTAACTAATAATTGCCGCACAACTATTAGAGGAAACTATGCGTCTCCTCTAATTGTCATGCTGGATGTTGTCAGTTGTCAGGCTCAAACTGATAACATCTCTCATAAAAAGGACCCTTTCATAGCTCTTTAAGAGGTATGAGTAACGTTAAAATCGTATAACCAAATTTTATAGCTTAGAATTGGTTGGACTGCATGTAAAGTGTCTATTAGTAACTAAGTTAGTATTATGGATTCATTGTGTTATTGTTTCCTATTAATAAAGGTTACCTAAGTAGATACCAGTATTGCTCAGCTATCATATGAGGTGAAATAGAGGCTATCTGATAAATTGTTAAATATCAGATCACTAGTAAACTTCTTTAGTTTCATAGAGCTCTTTCAATTTAGACGATTGGTGTCGGACTGCTGCTGTGCGGTAGTCGTGCGGCAACCGTGCGGATGTCGCACTGCGCACCGCCGATTGTTTTTTCCATACATTTGACACGTCAACAGAGTCGTCCGGCTCCGGTGGTCATGTGATACCCGCACGGCTGCCGTAGGACAATCGTCTTAATTGAAAAACCTTTAATGGTACCTACTTGTTATTATTGGACTTTGAAGCGTTAGAAAATAGAGAAGGAAAATCTTTGTCTACCATAATTTGTAAGTGGGTATATCGTAACTTGGTACCTACATAATTCATGGAATTACACATAGCTGCAAAATTATACTTTTTCGGTTTCATCTTAACATGAGGTCGGTCTATGTATATTCCTACCTATATTCTAGACTTATTATTGCACCGTGCACGACCGGTAAAAATAGTCGCATATCTAATTACGTATACCAAAACAGCATCAATTTTGTTTCGTTTAAGTTAATCATCAAACTTACTGATACATACCTACTTAATAAATTTGAGTGAGGGGAAAATATTAATTTGTACAATGATACCTTTTGTGCAACTTTTACCACAAAAGACGAAACATTCATTGCACTTTCCACGTGCTGGCAAAACAATGAAGGTAATTATAAATAAGGTTCTTTAAGGAAGTTATGTTGATATGTAGGCAAATGACCTCAGCAAATCCCTGCAGAATGCATTCCCTTGCCCTGATTCCTTCTGTTTTTTTTTTAAATCATGTCATTTACCTGTTATTTGGAAAAACCGATATTATTACTAACCTAGACAAAATACTTAGCACGTGAAGGAAAAAACTTACAAATAATATCCGCGTCCATTGTTTCTATTGTGAGTGTTTACTGTTGCAAGCCGCCGCGTTAATTAATTGCCTTCCTATGTACCCACCTATTACGTAACAAAAATAATATAGCCGATATAACTATACAGATAATAATTAATTAAATTATAGTGAAGGTAAAACGAAGGTTATGTAATTATATACAGAATGTTCAAAAATATATGACAACCACTATACTTATTACATGAAAGGTTCTAAAAATATAATAAAAAAATTCTACAAGTTGTCGAATGATTAGTTGTGGATGTTATTTTTGATTTCATCATTATTTTATTTTTATCAAAATTAAACTATCCTACCTATGGAATGCAACAGAGATTAACAGAGTAGGTAGTTAAGTATTTTTTTATTAATATTTATTTTCTCACATAATGGGGTAATACATAAAACAACGTATATTAAAACATATTAAATTAGTGTAAAACCTACCTACTACATATTTCCGAAAAGATTCCCTTTCACCAATTTTCACTGTATCTATTCACATTCTTATTGAAAATGTATGTATGTATTTATTGGTTTCATGAGCATCCTGTATAGTATAACTGAACAAATAATATCGATAAGTGTTCCGTATATTTTTATCTAGTGCGTTATTTCGTTCTATTATACCATTATGCCTAAAATGTCAAACCAGATAAGATTTCGCGACATAAAAAAATTGTAGGTATATTAGTAACTAGCATTTTGCCCGCTACTTCTTCTGCGCGACATACACGTAACGCCATCTAACGTCCTAAAGCAGTTGTGACCGTCGAAAGTTATTGTTCTTTCCCTCAGTAACACAGTATTTTTTCTGGATGAAAGGTGCCTATGTACTTCTCTGTACCCCTGACAACGTATGCAAAATTTCATGATGATCGGTTGAGTGGTTTAGGCGAAAAGTTAACAAACAAACAAACTTACTTTCGCATTTACAATATTAGTAATTAGTAATATTAGATAAGATTTCATAAAATATGACAACGTGACAATACCTAGCAGTTCAATGTCATTATTTCCCTAAGGTCTTAATTAAAATGCGTGTCCAACCCATAAACATTATAATATTTTATGTGCTGTTGATAAAAGTCAGGTTTGACATGAAATACTCGTACTTAAAATAATTATATCTACCTACCAATATTAGGTACAGACAGACCATTTTGGCAGTATACCTACCAGACGTCAGGAAAATAGGTGAGAGTGTATTTTATTCATCCACCGATAATGAATAAAAATATTCAGTAGGTAATCTGTGCCGATAGTTTTGTAACTTACGCTTAGTTGCAGAAAAGGTCATTAAGTTTTAAAGGAGACTTTAACGATAGATTTTGTATGGTTAATGCCTCCATTATCATAATTTATTTTTTATTTTTTTTGTATTGTAATTTTGAACACTTTTATATAATGTAATTTTTGTTAAAACTGTTACTGTATGCCAATCAAAATGTTTATTTTTAGTTTTAAATTTCTCATGTAAGTGAATTATAATTCTTATGGGAAATAAAGATATCTCAAACCTCAAACCTCATTAAAATTTAATTATCTTTCTGCAACCGACCGTTAATGTGTTTAATGATTCACCAGATTACCCTTATGATAACATTATTATCTAATTTGCGTAGGTACTCCCTTTACCTACCTAGGACTCATGGGTTGTTCTCATATTTATCATGGCTAACTTTTTGCAGCGGAACTACGACTTTAGTCGAAATAATAAAACTGTGCTTTGTCACCAGTACCCAATAGTATAATAGCATATATACATATATGCTATTATATACTATTATAATAGTACCCCGTAGAGACTCGCGCTCTGCTAAAGACTGGGAAGTACCTACTAGGTACTCTGGCAATCCTACTAAGTTACACCAAGTGATTAGGTAGGTACTCAACGCGCATGGGTACCTAATTGCCCTTCGTGACGTCACACAGTCGGTCACTTAATTCATTAATAAAGTCCGTAGATTACTACGGACTATATTAATGAACTAGCACTTTGCCCGCGACCCTGTCCGCTCACAGAAGCTGCATTTTTAGGGTTCCGTACCTCAAAAGGAAAAACGGAACCCTTCATCACTTTGTTGTCCGCCGTCAGTCACCGGACCATAAGTGGAGCTATCTGCTCATAGATGGCGCCATTGGAAGTATGCAGTAGCGCCATCTATGATCATATTTCGGAACCCTTAGGGCGCGAGGCATACTCGCACTTGTCCGGTTTTTTCGGAATAAAAAGTAGCCTAATAGCACTCAGGAATTATGTAGCTTTCCACATATACACAAACTCATAAAATTCTCTCTATAAAATATTTATATTAGTGAGTAGAAATATAGATTACCAAATTATTGTTAAACATACTTAAAGGCATAGGTATCATCCTTATTGAGATTGGAGTATTATAGGTACTCACCTATCTAGAACTAGTATTAAAATTAAATATTTCTAATATTTATCTACCTATAGAACTTTTAATCTGCGGAAGCTACAATTTTATCTATATAACACAATGAAACAGCTTACCGGTAGAAACGGAAACAAATATTATAAAAGTAGGTATTCGTGCATTTCGTGCATACCGAAAACGTATTTTGTATTCTGTAGACTGTGACTAATAGCTTCAAATTGTTACAATATCTATCATTATTAATGGCGGTCAAACGCAAGCCTATTATCAAATAGAAATTGAATTAAAAAAAAAACATATGCCTGCCTACCAAATAAAAAAGAATAGAAAAAAAGAAAAGAACAGAAATATTTATAGATACTATCCAATATTGTACGCCCCTTTTAGGACTATATCGTAAATGTAAATATATCCATTTTACTAAAATGGTTAATTTTCTCGCGCTGCTACAACTATTAAAACCGATAATTTTGCACACTAACCTTCTGTGATCATTAACATCAATGACATCAGTTTGTCCATGAAAATTAGAAGCACTCACTGTTTACTAATGGTAATAAAAAACAAACACAAAAAAGTATAGGTACTCAGTAGCAAAAAAATGTAATAAACTCACTTGGCTCTGTCGACTCGGAAGCGTCGCTTGGCTCGTTCGCCGACGGAGCCGGCTTGCAGGCGATGGACCTCTGACTTGACCCTCGCGCAGTGGCGAGCAGTCAGCACCCACAGTACGAAGTTGGTGCAAGTCACCAGCCCCATGGGGATCACGAAGTATATGTAATGCGGCCAGTCGGTCCGCGAGTTCTGAACTGTAAAACGATTTAAGCAAATAAGCAAAAGGAGGCTGATACCTAGCATTGTAGTCATTACAACTTCAAATCGCTCCATTACCATTGTAAAGCATTGGCTTTCACAACAAAATGAGTTCGACACAAGATAAGAAAAAACCGGTAAAAAATAGTTAGGAACATCGTTTTATTTTTGGTGCAATATTTGGCTCAATTCCTATTAACTCTAATTATTTCAGATTTTTCGCTGGACAAGCATTTTTTATAACTGTTCTAAATTTCAAGTCGATAGCTTTAGTAGTTCCTGAAATAAGCAGGTGTGACAGACAGACAGACAGACAGACAGACGAAGTCGCACCATAAGGTTGGCACGGAAGCCTAAAAAGGTTAAATAAAGTTCTCATCGTTGTTACGATGTCCGATTTCTGTGATGTGCCGATATTTTATGCGACTTCGCCAATATTTCAATATTGGCAAAGCGTTGTTTTTGCGTAGTTTTAAGGGTATGTAAGGGATAGCGTTTCATCTTGTAAAAGAATTTAGGTATAGAGAATATTTTATACACCGTACCTGGGCGACCGAGCATCGTTCGCGATATTTTTCCGGAATGACACATATTTAGATGAACTTGGAGAGTAAAACATTAGGGGCCGTACCACAAAAAAGATAAACACGCGTTCAACACGAATGCTACCAAAAATAATAGGCACTTGTTTTAGCACTAACTTGTCTAAAACAAGTGTCTATTATTTTTGGTAGCATTCGCGTTCAACACGTGTTTATCTTTTTTGTGGTAAGGATGTAGAAATCCAAATCGTTAGAGCCGTTTACAAGAAACCAATTCTAGGTATATAATATAAGAATTGCTCACCTAAAGTAGTAAGATTAGGAATAGGCATCAAAACTTTAAACCAAATCAAATTAAGATTGACATGATAAAGAGCATTTGAAGTAGGTAGGTACAGTAAAAAAGTTTATTCATGGACGAATTTGAATACTTATTATGCATTATAATAGTTATTGTACCAACGAAACATTACGTCATAACATAATTTAAAGTGATCGGAATGATAAGGTACTTTTCTGTAAAATCGATTTGATATTAGTTTGTGGTTTCGATTGTTTTTAGTCAGACACGTATTTAACCCTAGATTACTAATCTTCGTCGAATCGACGACGCGATAACTGCAAGCGTTTATAAACAGACGACGCCATATGTAAACGGCGGAATCATTCAAATTGCCTGCGACATATACCTACATGTATCTACATGTATCTACATAGATGATATGGGAATATCACTATTGCAATATTGCCCAATATTGGTCAAACATATTTTGTTTATTATTTATGATGAAAATACACCGCCACCGTGACGTGTTTCGCTGCAAAATTTATCGCAGACAATGACTATATGCCTACATACATGTAGATGTCCTAATTAGACAGCAGATACGTGTACCAATTAATATGAGACGGGCCGCGCCGCGCGTAGACTTGCCGCCCTATTTTCTAAGCGTCCAAATATTTGTACATAATACAATCTCGCGTAATTGTGTGGGTAAATTGTGCACAAAGCTCTTATAGCTAATCAACTGCAAAAGTCACCCTCACATTATCTTTAAGGCTAAAACAAAGGTTAAACCCAAACCCCCTTAGGTACTTATAAACGCCTCTTAAATCTCTCTCGCTGATTAAATATACAACTATCCATGTTATTTGTATAACAATGAATAGAGATGACCATTGACATAAGAGCTGTTTAATTTCATCATCTTTTATAAGTAAGGGGGATGTTTTATAATTTATAAACTGCTCATTGAAATATTTTTTCAGACTGTTTATAGAAATGTATTTGCAAATAAGTAATCTATCTCTTAATTATGCCAAATTGCCAACGCTATTTCCTGCTTTTTTTCCAAAGTCAGCGCTGGCTGCCAATTTAGCAACCGGCGCTGGCTGCAAATTCAGGACACAGCGCCGGTCGCGGAGTCACTTCCTAATATTTAACTTAGATACAGCACAGAAATCTCGAGGTTTTGACATGTAGAGCTAGAGCCACATCAGTAGATTGCACCCGTGAGAAGTAGGGGTGAGTTGCTAGTATTTTAAACTTAAATTCCACAGTTGGTTTCTCTTGGTTCTTTTGGTTGGCAATTTTATTACAAAGTTATTAACTAACTCTAGGTACTCTTTATAAATTAACTTATGCATGTTTTTACTATGCACTCCACCTACATGTTAACATAGTCACAGTCGTATTCATGGCCACAGGTACACCCAGTCCTTGATTGTACTTGTATATTTACACAATTATTTTACAGGAATCTGCATTATAGAAGACGTAGTAAGTATGTCTATTGTATTACCTAACTGACGAAAACAAAGCAACAAACAGAGCCGAATTGTGGCTCAAACAATACTTGAAAACTGTAATTTTCATATAGACATCAAGGTGATAAATTGATCAAAAAACCCGTTTGGTGAAAACTGTAGTTTAACGGAAAATGACGAAATAGGTTTGTTTATTATTTTTATTGTACGCAGAACTGTACCGGGAGTTTACTTTAAAAGCGCGGGCGTTTACTGAAACTACACATTTATCAGCAACAAAACATTCAAGAAAGAATTATTCATAATATTTTGTAGGTAGGTCTAGGTACTTATATTTCATCATGAGTCACGCTGTTTCAAGCTTCCAGTCTGTATTCTGAAACTTGATTAACGATGTACTAATCCCAAAAATATTTGTTTAAAACATACCTATTTGACTATAATTTGACACATAAATAAATTTCACGTCCAAATGTCTTTATTTAAGCTTTTGTAAATCTTATCCAAATGTTAACGTTGTACATGAAGTATACAATGTACGTGCCTGTATTATTATAATATTTATACTTCACCCACGCAATGTTGCAATAATTTTTACTAAAAACATGGATATTTCAAACGTTTGCGTACAACTAACAAATGCAATATAAAATAGGATTACGCGAAATAAGTGTATGTTGGTTCAAAGTGATTTGGTAACGGGTTTATATTGCAAGAAATGTGATAATTATGTAGATGGAGAATACACACTTTTTATTACACACGTAATACCAATCCTACGTAAAAATACTATACTTGGTAGACATCAATATACGATACGTCATCGACAGCCGTCACAGTCAGCTGTTGTGCATGAACCCATTCGGAAGGTATCGCTTGTTACCAAGACTTTTGTCCCTAGTAAATAAGGTTGATGATCTAAGTTGCCACTCCTCACCAGCCTAGCTGTATTTTGACATTTGAATAATTACTCCAATATTTTATAACTAGCTGACCCGCCCGGGCTTCGCACGGTTTTATAGTTTAGTACACCTACCCTACACCTACCCTACACCTACCCTACACCTACCCTACACCTACACTACACCTACCCTACACCTACCCTACACCTACCCTACACCTACCCTACACCTACCCTACACCTACCCTACACCTACCCTACACCTTCCCTACACCTACCCTACACCCCAAACCTCAAAAATAAGTTTCAAGCTTCTAGCTTTAAAAATGACGTAATTTCCATACAAACTTTCATCCCCTATTTCAACCCTTTACAGCCCTTTTTTCGCATTAAAAAGTAGCCTATGTCCTTTCTCAGGCTCTAGACTATCTCTGTACCAAATTTCATTCGAATCGGTTCAGTAGTTTAGGCGTGATTGCGTAACACACAGACAGACAGACAGAGTTAATTTCACATTTATAATATTAGTAAGGATTGTAATAGCTCCTACCGAAAGAAGGGTCAACTGGTCCCAGATCTGCCTGTCTATTCCGTACCGACTCGCCGCAAAATATCACCGCGAGAACTACGAACGTTCGAGGGAGAATCTCACCGTGACATTCTTCCTCGAACTTTCGCAAACAAATTACAAATACAGAATAAACAGGCTGTAAATACGGTAGGGGCCATTGACCAACGAAAAATAATAAAAATATGACTTACTTGTGCCGAACCAGCATACACCGTCCCCCATGTTTGCGTCAAGGAAGTCGACGACGGGGTACTTGTCGAAGAGGAACATGACGAGGGTGAGGAGGATCGCAGTGCTCCACGCGTAGAGGGAGTACCACAGGAATCGACGCAGCTCCGCGTCCGCCTTGCGCATCGGCTGCACAGTGCGGACACTACTGATGGACGAAATAAATTACAATTAACAAATGTTTACATACATTTTTTTTTTCTTATCTTACATCTATCATTACAGGTTCACCCAATGCGATAAATGCGCCTATTTAAAATACTTTTTAATTAATTATATAACTTAGTAAGTAGTACTTAAGGCGCAGATATACGACTTTTAAAGATTTTAAACTAAAGATCACGTCTAAACGAGTAGTGTTAATGATTTGAAAAAAATATATGCTAAACTAGAGCGTTTTCTTAATAATTTGATTAGAGTATATTTTAGATTACGTTTATCTATGTAGTGTAATAAATTTGTACAGTTAGGTCTAACGCGTTCAAAAAAGTGAAGATCGCGCGAAAACTATTGAGCATATTTTTACGAAACCTTCACCATTTTAAAGATAATTTAACTATCTAACTTTTAGTTAAAGTGTGTTTTTTTAATCAAATATACGTTACTAAAAAATAATAATACGTCTAATTCGGCACAGCGCGTTCCTTGACAGGCGAGTCGTATTGCTCGGTGGACGTATGTCGCGTTGCGTGAGCTCAGCGCAGAACACTCAAGCCCGCTACTTAGCACTTAGTAGCGCCGGGCTTTTAATGACGCGCCCCGCATTCGCCTTACCATCGGCAAAAAAATAACAATTCAAAAAAAGGTTACAGGCTTGCTTAAATTGATCAATTTTAGAAAAACAAACCAAAACTTAATCGGTGTAATAAGTACAAGATTTGAGTCGATATGATCACGCAAAGAGCCGATAGATAGGTTCTTGAAAACGGCCATCAAGCGATGTGAGCTGGACATTTCCAATAAATATATCTACTTACTAAAATAGTTTCGATGAATGAAAAATTATTTCTACGAAAGTCCCCGACAAATAAACATACTAACTACATAGTTTAATAGACTTCATACTTATACAAAACAAATACACCCTATTTTTTGCGACTTTTTGGAAAAGATCATCATCCATTACGCAGAAGTAGAGACTCTTTATAAATATAAGTAAAAATGCATCCTTTTTACCCGACTCGTTAATAAAACGCATATTAGCATTATACAACATTACCATGAGTGAATATCACCTACATACATTAATTTTACTGGTAAAATAATACTTAAAGCTACTGCCCATTACTGTTATGGCGATTCCGGTAAACATAGAAGTCGTAACGGCACGTGACGTGATTTAATAACACGTACCTATGGGGTCTTTATTGGTTTTTACTGCTCCCATTACGTCGGCCGGGTCATGGGGATTGACTCGCTAATCACTAGGATTAAGTACTGTGACACAAAATATACGATAACAAGCACCCGACTTCAGATAAAAATTAAGCCGTAGATAACTAAAGCTTCGAACATAATAAGTTCATTATAGCGCACAGATACCCCGGGTATGCTTCTAATCGTGTAATCACGTATACTTCAACTGAACTATGAAATTGTAAACAAAGCTGTAAGCGTGTTAACATTTACCATACGTATGGTTTATGAATGTTATCTTACTCAACCATATTTTAAATAAAATATAGTTAAGTGCATGTTGAACTTGCCCGCCGAGGGTTCCGTACCTTATTGAGGGTATGAATACAAACTTCAAGACTAAAAATATAACTTTGTTGGCAATACAAATAAGTTGTATTATTTAATCAAGACTAGTAAATACGACCGCATTTTGGTTGTAGTAAGAATTGTATAACATTCCAACGAGAATTATAGCCACTATAGCCACATATTATATATTTTCCCTGTGATCTACTCGTATATCAATTGTTACATCTTTCAAGATCACGACGTAATTATCCTTGGTACGATTGTGATACGGTACCTACCCTAATTATTAAAATATACCTGTATTTTTATTGTATACATATTGTAATACACCTACAATAGTAATTATGGTAATAATTCGCTGTATTTTTATTGTATATTGTAATATACAATAATTATGTATGTATCATTCACGGTATTGTGGTGGAGTGGTCGGTGACGCGTCTTAATTAGAGCCCTACCCATATAGTGCCAGCACATAAACTGACATAAAGTGCGTTTTCCTATCCTGTCGGTTTTCATTAACGTCAAGCTAATCGTAACCAGCACGCTCAGTCTTTTCAATCCCACATTAGAAACAATCAAATTAAGCTTTAACATGATTCTCTAATTAGTTGAAATTCTGGAAAACAATAGTAACTCCATACTAATGGTGTCTTGTTCATGTGTCTGTTGCGAGCTTTACCTAATCATATTGTCAAATATTTGGATGGTGGTACCTACAAAATTATTTTGTTACTATGTAAGTATACATAATTATACCAATTTTACAAATACTTCGCTGGATTTTCTTATACTGAATACACCAGTAGGTACCCACTGAATGCATTTTCCAGTAATTAATCATGCATGCAATAATAGAGGATAAAAACGTTCCTAATTAAATCTTCACACGCTGACGCTCACGCCACACACGGAGAATTTCAAAAAGGCTATTCAACTTAATCTGTTGTCACATCCCTTGTCAAGTGATAGGTTTAATTGGTAGATTTTACATGAGATTCGATCACAAACTCGTCAGAAAGTGGGTTTATAATTATAATTTTGAAGATCGTTTCGTTTAAAGATTTACTAAAAATAAAGCAATTTCTAAAGATAAAACGTACTTATTAATTCTAGGTAGAATTAAAGGTGGTTTAGTTTTAATTTGGTATAGCTGTTTTAACCCCCAGAACGATAGTAATGGCGATAATAATTTGAATCATTATTATCAATTATATCAATGATTCATAAATCATTATATTACTTATAGGTAAGTAAGCAATATTTACATGACTCTACATATTTTTTTTAAATAAACTGACGAGGTCTTAATAAATTACTAGATACTTAAATGATATAAACTTTCAAACATTGATTATTTTGATTCGCTCATTTTACGCATCCTCTCACGATAATAAATATATTATAACACTAGCTTTTGCCCGCGACTTCGCTCGCGCTAGGTTTCACCCTCTTGGAGGTGGAATTTTCAAAAATCCTTTCTTATTGGATGCCTACATCATATAAGGAATACGTCCTCCAAATTTCACATTTCTACGACCAGCTATTTAATCTGTGCGTTGATCCATCAGTCAGTCAGTCAGGACAAAGCATTTTATTAATATAATTATATAGATAATGTTTTATCATTCACATTGTAAACCATATTACATGCCGCTTATCGAATAAAAATGTACGTTTAAAGGATTAACACATAAATAAAGTAACAATAATTTGCTATCTTACACATTGTTTAACTTCCATTAGATCATTGCGGTATTTGTTATATTTGTATATTTATTTTAAACGTCTTAACGTGGCCCCGGGGATTCTTGCCATGTGCAAATATCAAAGAGCCGGTGTGTAAACTCATCGATAACTTAGACAAAACAAACATTTACCCACATTGCGACAAACGACTGCGAGCAACAGGATTCATCGAAGGATTTGTTTAATCAATGATGACATTAAAGTACCAACAAATCATTTCATTTGTGAACGTAGACTTTAAATCATAAATGTACGGAAACCATTGTTTGTATTCACGAAAAGGAGCCGTTAGTCACGACTGCGGCAGCGCCTGAGTTTCTGGCCAAACCGCGGCTAGCACAGATTACGCATCCGTAAAATCCGGCAAATTGTGTAGGCTGACGGATGGACTTGTTACTAAGTACGACCTAATATTTCATTTATTATACTTTTTAGAACCACTATTTTACGAATTAATAACATCAACATTTGTAGTATAAACATCTGCATTCATTGAACCACAAGTTTCGATAAAAAGCTGTCAATCTTACGAAATGTGAGCTTTCAGCGTGTGAAACAGAGTTTTGCTAACCCACATTAGCGAGTGAACTTGATTTTGATACACTTCGGTATAGTTCAAGACTGCACGCACCACAGTGTCTGGCGCATTACACGGTCGAATATTTTCTTAAACATTATGATATAAACAAACTCTTGCTATCTGTGCCCGATAAATGTACTCATTCTGAAATAAGGAGTGCAAAGTATGTATTTGATCGCAGGAAATTATTGTTTAACTTTACAATTATAATAACTCTCCAGATGCGTGTGATCAAACTAAAACTGATGGTAACAGGGCCATCCCATCAGTCTGTTTAAATGAGTTGAATACGCTATAGATGTGCATAACTGTCGTGGCGAGCGACATGATGATACACATTATGTAGGAATCTTCAATTCACACGTCATTTGCATTGTAGCCGGTCTAAATGTTTGCGTTGATTCTTAACAAAACTTACCCAAATGTCCACCAGATGTCGAAGCACATGACGTTGAGCCAGGCGAACGCGGCGACGAAGCCGAAGTAGATCCCGTACCCTGTGCAAACAATGAGCAGTCATGTAATGGATGAACTATGCCTCGCGGATGTTCCTACAGAACTCTGAACTACTTTGGTTCTCAAATTATCTCACTTACGCACTGCTACGTTGGCGTAGATTAATCACAATCTCAGCTACATAGTGAAAATTATTTAGTTACATTATAGTTAAGTAGGTAGAGTGTTTTTTTTTGGCGAAATTAGTAATAAACGAGACGATTATCTATAAATCGAATCATAACATTAACAGTATTTGGATAATGTGGTGTGATTCCCGGTAAGAATGAGCTACCTATACCTTATTTTCGTATGGTGTCCAATAAGGGTAATAGTACCTAATTGTCAATCAGTCGATTGATCGATTGACTGGCCATACTTATTGGTTTTTTGTCTTTTACTACACAAAACAAAATGTTACTTAAAATAGGTACCTACTACTGTTGATCCTGTAAACACATTTAAAAGTACCGCCTTATTTATTAGGACATTCGACGTATTATAAATGCTGTTTACGTAGATAGTATTTGAATTATCTCACAATTAGTCACATCACAGCTAACAATATAAAAACATTATTTTTATAAAACAGAGTACTGGCTGATTCACCAGCTCCATACTTAGACCGAATTTAGAATGGATGTTTAGGCAATTATTTGCTTCGATGATGTAAACAACACTTAAATAGAATGTCTTGATTATACAGGTTACACAGGTATTATGAAGGAGTAGACCATAGCAAAACCATTCATACTTCACCTTAAAAATAAATTTTCTTATTCAGATTCAAGGTATTCACACATCCAATGACTATTAATTGCTCGCACCATTTACGTCATTTGTCAATGAATCAATTTTATTAGTAGATACATTACACTCCAGTGATGTATTTCTTGAATAAGTACATTCAAGTACGTAAACAATTAACTATAAATAAGTTTACAGCATTCCAAATCGTTAGATTTTTACGATCGTCGATCAATAAAGAATAACTTGTAAATCTAATCCTATGAATCATTTTATCAACCCGTGAGTGACTTTTTGTAAACGTGTTTGGAAAATTGCAGTGATCACTGATACTGATCACTTAGTCTGGGTGAACAACTTGGTGATCGCTAATGATGCATAGGTATAAGATGGTTGATACCGAATCACCGAAGCATGCTACATTCAGACAAAGTAATTCGTGTTCTAGTCAGGCCCTTCCCCTCAAGAGTACCTAACCTATATAACATCAAAGAATATTACAAAGCTAAAGTAGTAACTGATGAAATACCTGTTGACTTCCAGTGGCCTACGACACAATAAACCTTTAAAGACGACTTGCAAAAGTTGAGGACTTAACTGAATATAAATTAGGAGTTTTTTAAGCTCTTGGGCGAACTATTTGTACTCAGTGCAGCGCTTATGACATGATTCATGTGGTACCCCTAAGGGTAGCATACTTGTACTTGTAGTACCAAGATTCCTTAATTTGTTAAAAAGTGAATGTTAGATTTTTCCAAACCATTCTATGGGCTAATACCTATTGTCTCGTATTAACGGACTTCTTTTATCGCCCTTTACGGCTTTACCATATCTATGAGAGTTAAGAGGTTATTCTGCCGGGAAGGATGCTATAGGTACCTATAACACAATACTAAATATAAAATATATAGGTAAGTACCTACCTGTTAACAGTTCAGGGAAAATTAACTGACGATACTGATTACTGATCGTAATTACAGCTGTGGTAAAATTACCATAAGTGTCTAAGGAACAGATTTTGCTCTTATTGAAGCGGAACAACAGATCTACAAAAAAATACAACTGATGGTTGATTATAATTACTTATCAAAATCTCTGGGAATATTAGATACATTAATAATGGATTTCATTGTTCTATTTATTGATAATACAGATGAATCGTACATATTAGACGAGAATAATTTGCATAATATGTGTGCAACGTGCCAATCTCAGCATTTGGTTGCTGTATTTGAGAATAAATATAGCGATCTACGTAACTTTGATGCAAAATTATCGCGACTTTATTAACTACATGCAAGTGCATTATATTTGCAGCAGTGTATATTTAATAATACGCCTTAAAATATGATTTAGATAAGGTCGCCACTCTATCTTCGATTTTTATTGCAGCCAGATGTTATCAAGTACTTATTCGATAAAGTTAATTCTAATCAAACTGTTTTCATATTATTAATCGAAACTTTATAGTACTTATCACTTTTATCATTCCGTTCATTAAATTTCCTTTAGCCTATAATAATTAAATAACTATGGTTAGTGGGTATAGTTTTTCTGTCAGGCAATTCTCAATAGCAGCCCGGAGTTTGCAACTGTGCCCGGTATATGGCATTAGACCCTTGTTTGAGACTTTCTATACTGTCGTCCTCAAGCTATAATGCCGATTTTATATTTTTGATGCCATGTGACCCACGTGAACAAAGAAGAAGAAGAAAGGGAAAAGTCTACAAGACTGCAGTCCGCCCAGCACTATTATACGCAACTATAAGACAAGCCTATCGTAGAATAAAAAAAAAAAAAAAAAAAACTGAATGCTGGACAGTCAAGAAGACTCATGAACAAAAGATACATACCAATGAAATGAAAATGCTGAGGTGGGCGGGGGGTGTAACCAGGCTTGATAAAGTACCCAATCTATATATTCGAGGTAGCTTTAAAGTCGCACCAATCACACACAAAATGACCGAAAAACGCCTCAGATGGTATGGACACGTAAAAAGACGCCCTGAAGATCATGTGGTCCAAGTTGCCTTGAACCTGCCGGAACAAAGAAGAGGTAGGGGCCGCCCCCCTTCAACTTGGTGGTCAAATATGAAGAGAGACCTTTTGCAAGCCCAATTGCCGGAACCGACAACCTTAGACAGATTGTCTTGGCGCAGGAAAGTGAGGAGACCCGACCCCAAATAATGGGAAAAGGGAAGGACAAAGAAGAGAAGAAGATGCCACCATAATCAGCAAGAAACTCTCTATCTGCCTCATCATTCGTCTAGCGGCGTTGGCTTCCAGTCTAACTGTTTGCGGCTGAATATAGGTACATGGAGCGACTGCCATCTGACCTCCACAACCCAATTATTGGTAATACCGGTATTCGAATGTTTGACCAGTTGTCAGACTTTTGGGCTCCTGACTACCCATAACGACTGTCAAGGATACTTCTATGACAACCGGGACCGAATGTTTTTTTGTTTGTTTGGCATATTTTGAAAAAAATTGCTTTTCCAGTGGGCAACTATGCGTAACTACCAAACCGGGTCATGTCTCGGTATACCGGGACGTATGGAAGCCCTATGCTACGATAAATAAAATCTTTAAATAAATACTTAGTATAAAACAAAGTCGCTTTTCGTGTCTGTCTGTTAGCCCACTTAGTTCTTCTAAACTAGAACAACAGAATATATTTTAATGCGGTTTTCACGATCATAATATAGAGAATTTATTGCGAAAAATGTGTTTATTACGTTAATTTTTAACTTAGATACCCACAGCACAGAGATCTCGAAGTTTTGACATATAGCCACATAAGTAGATTGCACCCGAGCGAAGCAGGAGCTAGTCACTATAGTCTAATATATAAAAAATAATGTTTATTGGTTTGTTCGTCACATATGCGTTCTGGCATCGTTTATCAGATGGACTTGAAACTTTGTACAGTTGTGCGCACGCCCAGGAAGGTTTCTGATAAAAAACACGCTAAACAGCACAGCTAATTATGTAATAAAATTTATCTCACGCTAAAACTAAATAAGAGCGCTCGCACACAATCGAGAGATGGCAATTTTGAGGAAGTGAACTCACTTTTTACTAACTTAATATAAAATGCACTTTGTTCACGCACGCAACACATTTTCTATGGCTTACCTGTTTTAGTAGGATATAAAGAGGTAGGATGGAAAACTGTTTCGTCATGATATATAGTTGATAGGAAATCTTTTGACCATAAATTGTTTTTTACTGGGGCTATTGTGAATAATTAAGCTTGAAAAACCAATCTCCTTATGATGGCCTCATAAAATGAATGTAATCGTTCATACACTTTGTTGTAATTTGCGTGATTGGCTTTCTTTATTTCCTAATTACACAATAGATTAATCGTGTCTGACAACTAGGTTAACCACGGCACATCGGTGTCCCATAAGTTGGCTGGTTCCTCAGAATATGACGAAGACATAACGTTAACCTTTTGTGTAAAATACAGACAGTCAACCACATTCAAGGAGGGTTATGTTTTGGAAGACAATAGCTAGTAAGATGTTACATAGAAATAGGGTTGCCATACGTCCCGTATACACGGGACTGTTACCGTATTTGACCATGCCGTCCCTTATTGCTACGGTACATGTATTTGTCCCGTTTTTCGACAATTTCTACAAAAGTAATATCATCCGCAAAATATGAGCAAAAATAAACTATAGTTAGTATAAAAATGGTCTACGACTAGGGATTTCAAATAAAAATTCTGATATAGGTAGATCAGAGTGAAGATTAGAGGGTGGCTGCTAACAAAATGCGTGGTTTGTCTTACACTATTTAGGCCTAAGTTCACCGACAACGAAATAACCAATGTTTTCCTAATCGGTTCGATAACCGAATACAGTCGTTCGAGGCGGCAATTTTCGTGTTCATCACATTAAATTCAACCTCGATTTTGTAATCGAGCGTTATATGAATGAAAGACCGAATTATAAATATAGTTAGTTATGATTGGTAGCAATACACGTAATAAACCGTACAAAAACTGAACTTTTTAAAATGGTTGCATTATGAGATTACCCTTCGGAAATTACTCGAATTATTAAAGTCCCGATTATGACATGTCTTAATATATTTTGGTTACTGGAAACATTGATTTTTAATTTAGCAGCATTCAATCTGTGATGCCATTTTCAAACTTGATTGTCAATGTCAATTTTTATTCGAATTTCTAACCTACAAATAATATTCTAATAACTAAAGTATGTTGGTGATCTGAGAATTGTTTAATATAATGGATATAAAGAAGTGCATTGCTAATTTTAGCAACGATAAAAATAAGATTGTTTGGAGTTTTTTCACAAATTCGTAATTGTCAAACGTCAAAATACCCTGATTAAGTACTAATCGGGATGTTAAACTACCTCTCCCACCTTGGTTAGATATAACGGTTGATTACTGTGTTTAATCGGTCGATTAGCTTTGGTGAACATGAAAAGTCATGATAAACAGCCGTTTTCAATATATCGGACTGTTATCTTGTTGGTGAACATAGCCCTTAAACATGCATGCTTTGGTGTAGTTAAATCGCGGCGTTTCGGCGTTGAATGCGTTTTGGATATCGAAAGTACTTATTAAAACATCCCGTATTGGTTCCTGGAAGTTATGACAACATTACATATGAAAGATTAAGGCTACGAACGCACAGGCAGGTGGCTTGCTTAGCGCCTAGAGCCTAGCTAGTCACCTAGCGACAAGCTTAGTAAAACGAACGATTTAGAATGTTCGCAACCGGCCGCACTGCGCGCTGCGGAGCGACTAGCTGGGCGCCAAGCGCGCAGTGCGGCCGGTCGCGAACATTCTAAAACGTTTGTTTTACCACAGATAATATAATACTATACGTACAGATGCCTCATCTCATACAAAGAAATGTGACCGCTTTAGCGCGGGCTATCTTCGGGCTATACATTTTTCCGTGCTTAAAGCATTTTTCCAAATTTGACCAATTATTTTTCATGATGTATTTTATGAGTTATTTCAACAAATGTTACTTTGTTCCTGATGAGACCCCGTGGTAAGCTAAGCTAAGCTAAGCCCCATTTACTAAGCTAGTCGCTAGGTGACTTGCTAGGCTCTAGGCGCTAAGCAATTAAGCCACCTGCCTGTGCGTTTTCACGCTTACCAATAACAGTGCAGGCGGTGTCGTTGGGCACGCGGCTGTACTGCACGCGCGCGAGGCAGCTGAACGCGAGCAGCATCATGCTGACGTGGCAGATGAGCGTGCGCCCGTGCAGGTTGCGCAGCTCCGGCAGCGACATGTACACCACGAGCGTCAGTGCCAGGCACACGCTGGATATGCTGATTAACTGCCACACAAAAACAACCTTTGTACTGCAAACTTCCGAAGAATAACATAAGTTGACCACCTAGACTTAAAGTGAAGTATTAATTTTTTTTTTTTCAGATTTAATGGAAAACAGAATGAATAGAGATTGTATGTGTGAATATGAGTGAATTATAAATCAATAAATTGATAAAATATTTGATTTTGTTGTGTTATTTATCTACGTATGTACGTAGGGTTTTAAGGATTAGAAATTGGGGTTATAGATATTGTAGTTTACACAACACCCACAGATTACCATCATCACTTATATTAGATTGTAGATGTAAAAAAATTGAAAAATGTACCATAAAAAGTCGAGTGAGGACATACCTATTAAAAATAAATCAACTGACATGATTACGTAATTAATTTAAATTCTATTTATCCAGATTCTGCATGCAAATAATTCTTAAAATTCACGTTAGAAAATGTTCAAATTGGACGAAACTAGAAACAGAATCGCCGCCCAACGCTATACCTAGATACCTACTAGAGTAGGTCCCTGTAGGTATTAAGATATTGCCTTTGACATTTAAAATGAGGATGCACTGTAGCGGCAGCTTAGGGGACAAGCAGGTCCCCCACTGTCAACACAGTGCATCCTCAATTGATCGAAACCCGGTAGGGATATCATTTAAAAAATATTAAGCGTGCTCCAGCAATATTTATGTACGAGCAATATTTATTTACGCTATTTTAGAACTTCATTAATTTTACATAGCATTATCATCTCCCTTAATCTGTCAAATCCGATCATATTACAATATGTGAACAGTGAAATTAACGGAGGGTTATGATTACCCACTGAGCAATGACGTCACGGCCTTTATTCTCACCTCATTTGTTTGTTTTTCTATATGATGGTTCCCTCATGGCCCACATCGCCGATATTAACCTAAACATGATCTTAACACTGAGAAAAGTTAGGGCGTTCACTACTTAAACGGCTACGTCAAAGCTAAGGAAGTGGTGACACAAATAACACTACCGCACTAAGAACTGTAGGTGGTGTAGGTAAACCTTATTCTATTAATATAAATGTAATAATCACTTGTTAAGTAATTTCCCGAATACGTCTGAATCACTGATCGTTTGTTTATCAGCATACGAATCAATCCGTGTGGATCTATTGACTCGCAGACCAATCTAAACAAACTTAAAAAAATCTATCGCATTCACAAATACATCTATTTTCGTCAAATAATCTTAAGAACTATCAGTAATCTATCATCAATTATTTCTTTGAAGATATGAAATTATGAGTAGGTACCTATTAAGTATATACTTATTAATCGTGGTGATTGAATGATTACTTATGACTTACGATGAAGGACATTTGGAAGTTCTTCACGACTTCAGGCGCCTTCACAAAACAATTGACGGCGGTGATGAAGATATTCCCATAAGGACAACTGCGACTGTCGAAGGCTTCGAAACAATAGGCATCGCCGACGCTGATAGGCGAGATCAGATCTCCATTGGATGTTAACCGATGCCGGTCCCTTTCCTCAGACTTGTTCAGCACCACGCGGCCCTCGTGGCAGTGTAAGTCAGTGCGTATCCCGAGGACATCTAAAAGCATAGGCAGTGTTATTTGCCTTTTCCACAAAGGCATCCAAATTTATATTATCCTTATTCTACGGGGGGTACTGAAATGGTTTGTTATAAAAAGATAGTTAAAAGCTCAAACCCGACTACAAAAAAAATCGAACTGAAAAGCATGAAACATATATAAACATTCCTGTCTGACAGCCTGAAATTCTTCACTTATACTTAAGGAATTCAGTGTTGTGAAAAACTTAATAAATCAACGTTTTAATATCCAGGGTATAGCCGTGGTCGCATGCCTTGTTGGAGTCAGTAATACGGTGGCATGCGACCACGGCTATATGTACCCTGGATGTTAAAACGTTGATTTATTAGGTGGTGAAATTCTTCGTAATTTTGTGCCAAGCGTCGTGATTTAAGAAGCATGCATTCAGTTTTGGCAAATAGGAACGGCGTAACTCTAGGAGTTGTAGCCTTTAGATTATTTATCTATCACCACTGTTTTCCATACCTAAGCTATAGTATAATAAATAATAAGTGCATTCAAGTTGTCAGCTTGATAATATTATAGATTATAGTGCGTCCGCATAACAACCTCAATTTGTTTGTAAACGTTTTGCTTTTTTCCAATTAACACTTACAATATGGTGGGAAAATTATACCTAAAAATAACAATAATTAATTTACCATTTGCCTTAGTTTAACGTGTCGTGAATTCGTGCCTAAAATCAAAGTTTGCTACAGTAGTGGTAAATAATGATAAATTCAAACTATCATAGATATTTTAATTAATGTAATAGGTTTTTATTAAGTTTAGGCTATAATAGCAATGAAAGCGATAATTAAGGTATTCTTTATGGAATCGTCTTAAGCAAAAATATTACCTGTAATATCTGCATTTTTACGTTGCAGAGGCTCCAGATAGTCTGATATGTTAAATAAGACATCGTCCAAGTTAGGCATGCATCTGCTTACAAAACTGCCACAACGTCGAGGCTTGTAGTGGTGTCCGATGGGACAGCACTTCCTCACACAAAGTGCACCATATTTAGAACAATTACGAGAACAGACGCGAGCGACCAGCTCGGGGCCAGAGAACTCGCGGTCCACGCACCACTCTCCTGGCGGCGCGTCACCACCACCGTCTCCTTTTCTACTTAAAACCTTCAGATTACGGCCATCTACTTCTAATGAAAAAAAATTCTCCCTCAGCTCGACACCATATTCATCTGATTTACAATTCAATCCATTGTCAACTTCATAAATATCATTATCGTTCATTTTCAAGCGCTGTAATAGCCAATCTTCACTATTGTTCACGTCAGTATTTCTACACAAATGGAAATCACTATCGTAACTCTTTCCTCTCGGACAGCATTTCCGGTAGTGATGTATAGTTCGTTTTTCTGTAGATGTCTTCAAAGTTTCATTCTTAATACAGCTTAACCCTACGACTTCAGGAATGTTTGGTTTCAGTGTGCCGTTTACAACTTCTAGAACGAGCCTGTCGTAACAGCTACCTACTGTTTGCAACCGATTATCTAATTCTGACGATGTCATCTGCACCATTTGCACTTCATCGCATTCTGCAGGTATGCCGTACTCCACCGGTACATTTTCACCAACAAAAAGCGGAGAAATACTTATATTATAACTGTTCTGAGCACTTTCGCGATCTAAACACTGGTACGAGGCTTCTAAGTCTTCACCATCAGACACTTTTATTAAACTTTGACTCTTTGGACAACATTTGTGAAACACTTTGGCATCCTCAATGATATCAGCACTGGCGTAGACAATTGCACACACAACAATTAGAATCCGCATTGTTATTGAAATACCCGGAGCCCGGGGAACCGATACCAACATCCACATACAAATGTTCACAACAGGTGGTGAGTGTCGATCCGCGTGGTGAGCATTGTTTATTTTCCGAAGTCAGACGTGTGAAACGTGTGTTGCGGCAAAGCGTCGGCGGCGCAATGATGCGGCTTCGCGGCTCGCTCCACACTGATCAGCGCCAGCCGGTGGAGGCTGCTGCGCCCTTGAAGCCGTCCGTCGAAAATGCAGCCGCGAGCTTTTGTTAACTTGCGGTTTCTGTTTTTTTTTTCTTAGTCGATATCCCAAAACGAAACACTGGTTGCTTAAATTTCCCGTTACAAATCACTATTGGCCATTCTAATCACACCATTTCCCGTAACTTCAAATACTACAAAGTGCTTAATAAGAGACTATATTATTGTTGTTAACCGATAGCAGTCTAACCCGTCGGAATACTAATAGACTTCGAGTCGCGAGTCACGCGTAGATATTGCACAAAGACGACGACTCAAATGTTTATCAGATATCTTCCGATAAAAACATGAAACGACTGATTGTATACTAAGAATTAAAGCGTAAACAAATATTTTATTTGTAGCATTGATATTGTATTGATAACTGATTTAAGTTCTGCTGAAAGAAATGATTACTAAATGAAAACAAGACTAAGTGTACGTGCACGAAAAAAGGCTAAAGTACTATCATTATAAAACATCTACACGAGGTATCTTTTATGCATTACATTGATATGCGATATGCACAACATACATATTTATAATTATTTGTGAAGTGACATAAGGGACTATGAATAAATTAATTGAGGAATTAATTAAGTGCAGTTGTAGTAAGGACGTTTACGTTGGCCAGTCTGACATGTCTCTACATTACGTGCGCGTATAAATACGCTAATAAGCTTTCGGTCGTTTTAATTGGTATTGTCTGTAGAAATAAAAAAATCCTTATAGGTATATTTAAACCAAAACAACTTTTAACTGGGTTATCACTTATAAGGTACTTACTTGCATATTATGTAATTTAACGTAAAGTTTTGTAAAATCTGATAATTTCAACTTTTACCATGTTTAAATTAGGTTACTTTCCCAGATCGTAGTAGAGCTCTTTGTGAAAGAGCTCGTCCTAATTGTTTTTTTTTAATTGGCCTCTCACAGTTGGCTTCTAACAGCTTATACTATACTGCTTAACCGATCTTCTGGTGAGGACTTACAAAATGCAGCCAGCTAGGCTTATAACTAAGAAAAAACTTGCAAACTAAGAGACCACACGCTAAGGGCACCCCCTTACCCCCAGGTACGAACCTTAGGGCATCACTGGGGGCAAGGCAACTAAAAGGAGAGACTACTGGCAGGATCGGTTTAATAAGATTTAGGACCGAATTTGTACCACATAATATAGTCTGTGGTGATTGTTTAACTATTTTGTCTGCTTCGCCGACAGTGAACCTGTTAAATCTACAGGCTCAGCACGCGCTGGCTCGAACAAGGGTCGGTTAGGGACTTAGGGAGCTAGTGACACATGAGATATTTCAACTTTGTCTCTAGGGTGAACAACGCAGCCACGGCCACGATGCCTTTGGTATTACAATGTCCATAGGTGGCTGGCGGTAACCACTTAGGTAGGTGCCTTAATAACACTAAACGTTCGTTTTACTGAGCTGTCGCTAGGTGCGCTAAGCAAGCCACCTGCCTGTGCGTTCTTAGCCTAAACGTTCGATTTACAAAGCTAGTCGCTAGGTGACTAGCTAGGCTCTATTATAGGCGCTAAGCAAGCCACCTGCCTGTGCGTTCGTAGCCTTAGCGTTTTTTCTGATCGTTTTCTTTTTGCTTGGCTTCTAAGTGCCAAATTAATGAAGTGTCAGAAACGTCTTCTTCGCCGCTGAGAGAATGCGTTCCTGATACTTGATTAAATTAGCACTAAACCATTTTAGTTAATTGCAGGTTGATACATGTTTAATAAGACTTTTAGATAAATTAGTATCAATAGTGCATATAGACAATGAAAATATTTTTTCAACACACTTGCTCATAAAAGGGCTCTAATTTCACTGTAATTAGGCATGTAATGACACCTGTAATCAAACTGTGACTTTCTGTGACTTTCTGTGACTGTCATTACCATTACTCACTAGTGAGTTACACGCCTCCCCCACACTGGGCGCGCGTGCTGCTCCTCCGGCGTGCGAGTATTATTTTATTCACAAGTGTGTTGAAAAACGTCGTATGATACACGTGTGTATTGATGATTACCATTTTCGGCTCCCTTAAGACCCTCGCCTAAACGGCTCAGGTCTCAATCGCGCCTCAGCGGTAATCACCAACATTACACACTTGTACCATAATGTACTATTTCAACACACTTGCTCATAAAATGGCTCTTATTTCACCGCAATTAGGCACATAATGACACCTTTAATCAAACTGTGACTTTTTCATTGCTATTACTCACTAGTGAGTTATGGACTGGGCGCGCGCGCTGTTCCTCCGGCGCGCGCGCTGCTCCTTCAACGCGCAAGTATTATTTTATTCACAAGTGTGTTGAAAAACGTCGTATGGTACACGTGTGTATTGATGATTACCGCTGAGGCGCTATTGAGACCCGAGCCGCCAGGCGAGGGTCTTAAGGGAGCCGAAGACGATCACCAAGACAATCACCAACATTACACACTTGTACCATAATGTACTATTAATTGTAAAATATTTTCCCCTTCAAAGTTTCGTCGCCCATACAATCACAAACTGTCAGGAACGCATTCTCTCAGCGGCCGCGGGCTGTATATACCTACAATGTGTCTGGTCACCGGTGTCCGACCCGTTAAAGCGAAGCAATATGATCAATTTTATCGACAAATCCACCATAATAAGGCATTTTGAAAAGGCGGCCATTTTTTTTTTTTTTTTTTTGTAGTAGGTACCGACACCGTAGGTAGTTAGGTACCGATTGTACTGATATTAGAGGTCCTACGGGCATAAACGTGGTTTCGTTCGATAGCTACAAAAGTACTCAATAAGTTCACACTAAAAAGTTTATCAAAAACTCCCATTAAAACCTTAAAAAATACTGGAAACTTAAAAAGTGTGAAAAAATTTGGTTGTTTTTTTTTAATTTTTAATTGTTTTCAAAAATGCCTTATTATGGTGGATTTGTTTATTGTTTTTGTTTGATATTTGATTTGTTAGATATTTTGTACATTTGTATTACAAATGTACAAAATATCTGTAAAGTTTTTCGGGGTTCTAAACATTTCACGCGGGAAAAATATGGGTTTTAGTAGATTCGTCACAACTGCAGTTTCGTCACAGAAAATCTTTGTATAAAATCGTCACAGGTACACTCGACGCCATTTACAGTCGACCACTTTTCACCCTTATGTTCTTAGCAATAAGGGCGAAAAGTGGTCGACCGTAAATGGCGTCGAGTGTACATTCATCCTATGTAAAATGGTCACAACTATTTGATTTGAGAAATCTTTGAAAAGTACAGTCAACAAGAAAAGGTAGCTCTTTAGAAAATAGATAAATATATTTACATCTTTCTAATAATATAAGGGCTCAATATTTGAAATTCTTTCAAATGCATAATGCAAGCACATCATTTGTAATTGAAAGGCTTGATTCAATAGGTACCTTCTTAGGCAATTCAATAAAACTGCATTTTTTTACTGAATTATTATTATTTTATAAAGCAAATCTACATTCCTAGTACAATAGCATAATTATTGCACTAAAGCACATTCTTCTATTATATTATCTTCTTCATGAATATGTTCTCCTAGTACTTACTTTTGCCATTCTATTCATAATCTCATCATTTATCGAACGATTTTGTTGCAATCTGTACAAAAAGTAGATGTTTATAGGTATCTATATGTGCCTGTGACGAATCTACACGAAACTTTTGTTAAATAAAAGTACCTGTGACTATTTTACATTTAATGTATGGAATTTTAAAAACTGTGTCGATAATACACTGTGGCGAAACTACTAAAACCCTAAAATATCTATAAAATCTCGAGAACTCCGGAGCTTAAGAATAATGTAGATAATAGAAATAAAATATGATTTATAAAAGTAAACTCCTTTAATTTAAAAAAATACCTATGATAAGTGTAAGTATACAATTTTACATCTCATACATCTTAATTTACTACATAATTATAAACTACGACGTAAGTATAATTAATATTCGTTACAAAAACTTGACTTATTGGATTGGCACATAAATTACACTTAGCTAAAGTAAAATATTACTTAGTTTTGATACGAATCAGACATCAACGCAAGGTAATATACGCTTTGAATGCAAAACAATAAAGGTCGTACCACAAAAAAGATAAACACGCGTTCAACACGAATGCTACCAAAAATAATATGCACTTGTTTTAACACTAACTTGTCTGAAACAAGTGTGTATTATTTTTGGTAGCATTCGCGTTTAACTGGTTCAACTCGAAAAGTTAATATATTAACATAAAGAGATTCATTTATATATTAAGGTTTATTTCATGCACTTTTAATCGTTTTATTTTCTTGAACGCCCCCCCCCCCCCTGATACTAAAACCTGGCTACGCCCGTGATTGTGTCTCATTGTTTACATGCTGTGCAATATTATCTTGCGTCAAGTACACGTGGCCGTTATCAGTGCAGCATGCCTTGCAACAGCAAACCACACAAAATAACAATCCATTACTTATATTCTTATCTGTGAATCGATTAACTACAAATACAAAGTTCCTAGTACTTCATACTTGGAACTTTGTATTAATAAACAATTTCAAGACCGACACTACAAGGTTCGTTCCTATAGGTACCATTTAAATTTTTAGTGAACTGATTTAGTACCTACAAAACAGCCTTTTGAAAGTTAAATGACAATAATTACCTAGTTCTTTAAATAATCTATATAATTAATCGATTGAACAAAGTCTATTCTAGTTTATGCTACAGCTCTAAAAAGTTTTTTTTTTTTAATGTAGGTACCTATGTCAAATCAGTCATAATAATTTCATGAAAAGACTAGGTACCTAAATAGAAAATCCTTGTAAAAATTGAGACCACGTAATCACGTATAAATAAGGGCTCTGTCGGCAATTAAAACACGTAGGTAGGTACAAAAAGATCTATCAATACAGTTTATTAAAAGCTAACTTACAGATTACATTTAAAATATTTAAGAAACGAATTAAAAGTTATTGTCTGTGACATGACAATTTACCAAAATTTTATAAAGGACGGAGATTGTTTAATAAAGCAAATAATCAGGCCGGTAGGCACTCAGTGAACTGATAATATGCGGGAAATGACGCTCTGGCACTCGCGATAAATTATAAAGAAACCCCCTCAACCATTTAACACCGACTTGATCGTATTTAAGCACCGTAGGCAAGCAGTGTATAGTGAAACTTGCAGAAATCGAGAATAAACAGATAGGCGATCAAAATAAGAATAGGACTGACCTTGCGCCATATTGTGACGTTTTGTATTGTCAAATTGAGCTGTTTTATGTAATAAAAAATCGATTACAATATTTACAATAGATTTGGTAAATGAAAGACGCCGTTAAATAAAGTGAAAAAAAATTACGTTATTGATTCGCAAATTATTTTTCTTTGTAAAACTTACTTTACAAGTGATAGTTGACAGTTCGAGGTCATTGACGTTCCTATTCTTATCGCGATCGCAGTACCAACAAAACATGTAAAAAATACATAGGTAAGTATTGCATAAATATAAAAAAATCTATGTTATAGGTACTATACACGTACCTACCTACTACATCGGTGTGTACCTACAAAGTTATTCGCAATACAATTAATAATATTCTATGTAGGTATAAACCTAATAGATAAACATATTTATATGTATTGATATAAGGCACAATTAGGAATAACCATTTCCTTTATCATTTAATCAAACCAGGCGCGGATATGGGGGCCGCAATGGGTGTAATTGCCCCCATCACAAACATTTCCTCCTCCTCCCCCCCCCCCCCCCCCTAAACAAAATCCTGTATGGATCCGCGCCTGAATCAAACATCGATTCTAGAAGAGTAAACAACTCAGTTTTTCACTTAACAAATTACATCGATCATCAGTTCTTGGCAAATAAACTAAAATACAAGTAATAGGTAGTAATAAAAATACGTAATTGTAAGTATTACACATAACTTTTAAGTCATTAGGTAATCATACAATGGCCTAAAAATTAAGAAGTAGGTATAGGTACCTATGCTTCGAGACAAAAACAGTGCTAGCCGTACGGTCAGCAACAATCACAAAAAATAATAAATAAGTACACTGTTTTTAGAAATTCATGTAATAGTCAAGTGTTTGTGATATTTTAACGTTCCATCTTCTAATACTAATATTATAAAGAGGAAAGATTTTTTTGTTTGTTTGTTTGTACCGAATAGGCTCCGAAACTACTGGACCGATTTTAAAAATTCTTTCACTAATAGAAAGCTACATTACCACTGAGTAACATAGGCTACTTTTTATCCCGAAAATTTCACAGTTCCTGTGGGACACGCGGACGAAGTCGCGGGCGAAGTGCCAGTTTAATATATAATCCATCCAGTTAATAATTAAAAAACTGAAGTGTTAACCGACGTTCCTTGCTCACCGTACAAAAAAACAACATAAACATTCATTCACTTGTTCATCCGAATTTAAATAATTCAGATGATCAAATGAATGAATGTTTAAGTTATAAAAATGTAAATTTTGTTTCCAAACAAAAAAGAGATCTTAGGTAGGTACTCCACGTTATATCCTTTCTATTGTTTTCGTGGATAGTGTGAATACCTATACTCTTAAATAGATACGACGCGCGCTTCAAAATATAGTCATTATGTATATTTTTACTTATTGTATGCATATTGTAAATACTATACTAATATAAAAAGCAGTCAATCGTATTATACGATGCATTAAATATCCTGATTAACCAATTATGATCGTACCATAATTGGAGCAACTTTATTTAACTTAGGCATACACTGGTTTATTTAAATGTGAACGTATTCTTCGGATGATTTCAATGTCACAAGAAAAAACTCTGAACGTGCCTCGTGAAAGGTTTTTTGTATATTTTAATTAAAGATTTCCTCATTATTTTAACATAGACGTTTACTTAAATAATACAAAAACTTACACTAATTATTGAGTAAACAACAGCTTCATTAACTTAGGGCCAAGTTCACCGACAAAATAACAGCCCGAGAAATAGAAAACGGCCGTTTAACATGACTTTTAATACAGAATTAATTTATCTGACTGTTATTTGTCGGTGAATTTGGCCATTAGAAGCGTAATGTATTTTTGAAAGACTAGTGTTTTGTTGAATACATTCGTTTGCGATCAATGGCAGCCGCAGCTCTTGACCACCATGTTCTTGTACTTGCGCAGGATTACGTTGGAGTCATCCGTGTAGTACAGGACGGATATCGGTGATAGTTTGATCGGCGCACACGACGGCTTCGGCACCTACAATAATTTTTAAGGCTAAGGGCCAAGTTCACCGTCAAGATAACAGTCCGTTAAATTGAAAACGGCTGTTTATCATTCATTTTTCTAAACAAAAAGTCATGTTAAACGGCCGTTTTCAATTTATCGGACTGTTATCTTGTCGGTGAGCTTAGGCCTAAATAGAAGAACAGAGTCACGCTCTCTATTCTTGTTTTTTACAGTCACCGCTCCAAGAAATTGGGAAACTTGTCCACAGTCTACCGGGCATACTCCGACGCAACTTTTTATAGGTGATTTTAATTTCGCATTTTTTTTCTTCACTTTTATTAAATGTAACACAGTATTGCCCTAATGCTCGATTTTTCCTTTGTCCAAAAACGGATATTGCTATGGCAAGGTCGTAATTTCGAAGAACTTATTCAGCAAGAAGTCGTTTACTAAACCTTTATTTAGGGTTCAGTTTCGTAAAGAAATAAAAAACTTCGTCGTCGTCTCAAATATGTACTGATAAAGTACATATTTGAGACGACGACGAAGTTTTTTAAAGACTTCCACTGTGACTTCGATACAGAAATTATTCGGTTTACCAATAGTAACATTTAGTAATGCTAAAATGGTCTTAAAATACTCTGAGGGGACAAGTCTCCTCAGAGTAATATATAATAAGTCATAGGCTATTGAAGGTATTGAAGACTTCACGATAACGGTCGGTAAGACATACGAGTCCTGCAAGAGTAAATTCATCCGATACGGCAGAGGGCTCTTATTATAATAAAGCTGAATAGTTTGTTTGGACGCGCTAATCTCTGGAACTACAGTCGAATTAATTTTTTTAGGGTTCCGTACCTCAAAAGGAAAAACGGAACACTTATCACTCATTTTGTTGTCCGCCGTCAGTCACCGGACCATAGGTGGAGCCATCTGCTCATAGATGGCGCCATTGGAAGTATGCAGTAGCGCCATCTATGATCATATTTCGGAACCCTTAGGGCGCGAGGCATACTCGCACTTATCCGGTTTTTTTTGTATATGCTAGCCCGATTAGACCCTTAGGAGCCGAGCAACGGGGCTGAAACCGTGGGGCACAGCTAGTTAGGAGACATAAAGAAACGTTACCAACCTTGGTAGGATTAAGTAGATGCACAAGTGTTTGCACGATGGCATGGTTGGTGGCGTTCTTGTGCGCGTTCAGTGGGAAGTTGCACTCGCCGCTGCAGTAAAACGCGCCGTACCCGTCCGGAGCTATGATCCAGTCCTAAAACATGATCAAAACGTAAAAAAACTGCTTGAGAATAATACACATTTTAGGTACTTATCATAAAATAATAAGTATTCAATAACCAAAATCCTAATGCGGAATTATCAACCAAATTCAACCACAATTTTCGGGGAAAACAAGTTAAGAAGGGGTTAAGAATTATATCTCTCGAATTAAATTATTGGAATATGACCTAGAACTTATACTTACAATGGAGACAACTTCTTAAGTCTTTAATGAATGTGGAAAAAAAACCCTTCCTACATTCAGGTATAATAATAATAATAAATAATAAAATTCTTTATTATCGGGCTACTTAGGCCCATAGATATATACCTTACAAACTAACATATATATTATTATAATACACTTGGGTTAGTATATAAACTTAAACCTATATTAGTAAAACACTTCACAAGCACTATGTCATTGTGCGATCGTGTGGCACTTGTCCGCGGAAGCGACGGAACACCACTCCCTGCGGCCAGAAGTTCTCCTCCATGACGAGGTGCAGAAGACACGTCGGTACTCGCACCACGAACGCCTTAAAGTTGGCGTTACGGCGCGATTCCAGCAGCTGCACTCTCGGCGTGTACTTTACCTTCTGGCGCACGTACTCCACGATGTCCTCCGCCTTTGTGCTGTAGTGTAGGTGGGAGATGTACACCGGAGTGTTCGGCTTCGCGGCACGTATCGTCACGTTAGGCTCCACAGGAGCCGTGCCGCAGCGGTTCTTGTTGGTTCTCTGACGGCGCTTCCTCCTCTGCACTGTCACGAAACCATCCTCATCAGCCTTATTCGGTGCCTTTTCTGGCACAGGCTTTATGCTTGGAGCGCCAGGGGCGCGCGCGGTGACGCTAGCGAAATCCCCACGTAGAGGTTTCGCTGGCTACAGATACTGGCAGCGGGACGGGGCGAGGGGCGGGGGCGGCGTAACACCTTTACTGACGATTAAGGTGTAACCTCAGATCATAGAAACAAGGAGATGTGCCAAGGCGCTATCGAGCTTGATGCCTGATCTTGAGCAAATTGCTCATATTAAAAACGTACGCACTGGCGACGAACCGAACACGATCGATGGTATAAATACAGTGTTTTAGTTTAGTGCTAGTGTTGAGTGACGATTAACAGTGTTAGATTGAGGGTGTGCGGAATGTTCAATGCGTAGGAGATCTTTTATTCACAAGGAGCGCTTAATTATGCGCGTAATTGTGTCGAAAAATGTACTAAAAGTGGCATCAGTTGTTCCCGTACTAATTTGCTATGATGGCATATCTCCTTGTTTCTATGATCTGAGGGTGTAACACTAACCTGCCATTCTAAATCCTTAAAACTGACGTAAAGAGTCTGTATCTCACAGCTTCTCGTAGTCCAATGCGACGTGTCTGAAATTAACATAAAACAGTGATATTTATTATTTATGAGTAACAATATTCATGCCATGATTACTAATGATACAACAGATAACGGAGCAAGTGTCGCATCAGATTAGGTGACAGTAACATTAGTCATCGATTTATGCGTAAGTGCTGGAGCTCGTTTTAGCCACATCATTCCATTTTGTGGATTTTGTAGTCACCTACTTGAAGTATGACTGTCCTTTACACATTGAGAGTTATCTGTGCCTCTACTGGCCGTTTTTCCCTACTAGAGATCGATTTTTGACATAACTTAGGCCCTAGGAGAAAGAGCCGATGGATCGATATTGAGAAAGGCCATAAGACACACATTACAATCCGCATCTACTATGTATTTCCACACAGTTAGAGTTGACGCTCGAACGTCTGGTTGTATCCATCATTGGGTTGTAGAAGTCAGATTACAGTCCTATCATGTAACAGAAATTAAGCCACATCAACCCCTCTTATTTGGATTTTTTTAATAACAAATCGTAATAGGTATATTTTAATGTATGACGTTAATTTTGATTTGATTTCAATAAATTGCAGCTAGTTAGACAATCCATGCCATCATGACATGACGAATCGAACGGTAAACGAAATATCGTGAGTTTGGAAATCGCGGAGTCCGACTGGTTAAGCAGTCTACACACCAAAGTCACCGACCCGCCGACATGAATCGTCATGTACGTTTGCCTGGCTAGGCCCCCCAGAATCTGCGTTTTAGGTGTGCAACAATGAAATGTACTCGCCTCTAGGAGTACATTTACCGGTTTCTTCTTCAATGTACCTCTGTATTTTTGAAGAAATATGCAAAAAAGGGCTGTCTCGGCGGGTCGGCGACTTTGGTGTGTAGACTGCTTTAGACTGCTAGTCGACCACAATATAGTCCACAAACCTGTAAGTGGATTCCTGAGGTAGTTCTCTGAGTATCCGTGCGAGCGCCAGCGCCTCGCCTCTCGTTTTCTCCGCGCTCCTGCGTCTGCGCTGCCGAGCTTGGGTCCGCTCTTGAAGAAGGCTACCAAGAACGGCTGCTTCCCCTCCACGATAACCCCACGAGGCTCCTCCAAGCCAATCTCTTCTGGTTTCACGTGGCGTTCTAGAATGCAAAATTAAAGTCATCATATACTTAACTATTTCATTATTTTATTGCGACACATATAACGCCTTCGACGAAAATACTCATTATGTTGCTTCAACGTTTAAAATTATCTAGACTAACAATTGTATGCAGCAAAATGGGTATAGATAGAATTTGCTAGGAGGTGGTACCTCCTAGCAAATTCAAAACGAAAACTTAAAACCTTTTTTTTAAAAAGGTTTTAAGTTTTCGTTTTAGCTGAATAACTAGATATCAAAAGGCTTCAGAAGTCAGAATTGACATTATTTAGCAAAAAGGAAAAACCTACCTGGCTGTGAATGAGGATGCAGCGTGATGAAGAAGCCTCTGTTATCAGCCGGTGACGAGAGCCACGACCCCAGCGCGCTGGTGACGTTCAACTCTAACCAACCCTCGGCGCCTGCGCTCGTGTTCACCGCTGCCACCTGCTCCATTTGCAAACTCCTGAAAACCAAAAGATAATTATATCGTTCTTAAGAACATTCTGATTCAGATAAAGTTCGCCATTATACCTACCTACACATAATTACTTTATCTTCACAATAAATTATACAACAGACAGACGTACAAAATCAATAATACCTACAATATTATTTTAAGCCGAAACAGACATACTTTACAACCTTTTTAGTTTTATCAACTATACCTGACCATTTGCTGTGAAAATAATTAAATAACGCCATTAAATATTGTTTTTTTTTGTTCTCTTTTTTTTGTTATATGGCTGTTTTACTTTTTTCAGTGAGTGCCTCACTAAATCATTCACGAAAAATTATATAAAGATAAAATTGAAATAAGTAATTACTGGTTAATATTTCGTTTTCAGGGTTCCGTACCAAAATGGTAAAAAAGGAACCCATAAGATGCGACTTCGTCTGTCTGTCTGTCCGTCTGTCTGTCACAGCTGGTTATTTCAGAAACTACTAATGCTAGCGCCTTCAAATTTGGAACAATTATAAAGAATGCTTGCCCAGCTTCATTGCAAGTGAATAAATGCAAAAAATGTTTTTAATTTTATTGAAAAAGGGGGCTGAAGTGGGAGTTCGAAATTTAAAAGTGGGGTCCTTAGGTCAAGTGGCATAACATATGAAAGGGCTTGATTGCACATTTCAAAATATATTTTTATTTTCTTTTATGTCTTATAGTTTTTGACAAATGATGAAAAATGTCGGAAAAAATCTGAAATAATCAGGGTTGATAGGAATTTACCCATTTAATATTGCACCAAAAATAAAACGATGTTCCTAAGTAGTAAATTTTTTTCAAAATCATCAAAATTCCTTCACAAACAAACTTAGTTTTGCGGTCCGTTTTTTTTTAACTTTTAAACGTCCAAGGATGGTTCGGAACCCTCGGTGCGCGAGTACACCTCGCACTTAGCCGGTTTTTTTACTTAATCAGTTGAAAAACGGAGCATACCTGTATTATATAGTAAAGTCAGAAGTTCTCAAATTGACGTGAACTTCTTGTCACAACGGCCTCAACGGGTGACCTCCATAGTTTGTTTTTTTTTTTATTTAGGGATTTTATGCTGCATGCATAGATGGATCCTGCCGATAGATGCTGAGACCGCGCCAACGTGTAATTTCTAAGTGAAATATTGCTTTATAATTTTACATTATTAATTAACTAGATGACTGCAACAGAATCGTTGTAATGACGTAGGTAGAATACTTAGGTTTACGACTTTCTACTTAGGTACCTACTATGTGTGACGAAAATCAAGAACAGGTACCTACCTACCTAAGTCGCGTCTTTAAATAATATAAACGTTACGGTGTACGTAGGTACAACATACCTACGTGGTATTCACATTAATAATACTTTAACTAAAAATAATCTCTCTAAACACTGACTGACAGACAACACACAAAGCAAAGCATGAAATTTAAATATAACGTAGGTAAGCAGTAGGTATAAGAAATGATTTTTGAAAATTCATCACTGATGGAATATCCCATCAGGCACACGACTAGTGTACCTAATAAATTACCTAATTTATTAATAGAAAAGTAAACAAGCGAAGTTACAATTTATTAGGTTAAACCAAGTAACACAAAACATAATGTGCTCCACACCCTTGTTTCTATGATCTGAGTCCACACCCTTGATCATAGCGTGCTTATTAATAAAATTTACATTAAGTTATTATCTATGTTTTATGAGTAGGTACTATGCTAATCTTCTCAACTTGAAATGCACGTGTTTAAGTTTATAAGTCGATTAAGCTTAATACCAAAACGAAAATTGTTGATCGTTTTTTTATCTACTTATGATTATAATAATTCAAAACTCATATTATAACCGTCACGCTTGTAATATTCGAAGGTGACATGGGCGTTACTTAACCCCACTTTATGAATGACACTATTATACGCGCAATAAATCTTGACTGATCTCATACCAAGCTCTCCAAAATTAAGCACATGTACAGTCGTTTAATTAAGTACGAACTTCAGTACTAGGCCTTATCTGAAGTTCGTGCTTAATTAAGCTTCTGTTTACTAATTAAACCACAAATAACTTTGTTGTTAGCGTCTACGTCAAACGTTATTAGGTAGGTACAAAATGTAACGCAATGACATGACTGAGGTCACGTGACTTTTCCACAAGTAGTATCATAGTGCATATCACGTGCATATCCTAGTAATATCCTAGTGATACTACACGCAATGACGCAGGTGCGTATACAGAATTTTTGTTAAAGAGGGGAGAAGGGGGCATTTTTGTGTAACTTTAGATTAGCCCAACTTGCCTATTCAGGTGCCAATCTGTTGAGACTCGCCCAGTGTCAGGTTGGGTCGTTCGTACGCACCTTTTCTTGTTATCCATGAGTTGAGGGGCAAATGCACCCATTGCGGGGGCAATGGGTGCATTTGCATGCACCCTCATCTGTATGAGCGCCTAACATCACTAGTGTAGACTGTAGTAGGTTGAAAACGTACCCCATATTGTCGACGCTGATTACTCTGTGCGCCACGACGGTGTAGAGGGCGGTGGGGTCTTCTGTGTGGGTGGGCGCCTGGTGCAGGCGCAGCTCAGCCGTCAGCAGCGCGGACGCGTCGCCCGGCGCACCAGTCACCTCGAACCAGACGTGCCGCCCGTGCCCGTGACGCAACGCGCCCAAGTGGTGCCCTGCAATGACGTGACGATAACTTTTACTTGATCATTGATAACTTTTTCAAATGACACCCTGGGAATGGACCTCTTTTCAGATTTCTATGGAATGGACGCTTTTCTCTATTGTTAATTTCCATTTATAAGCACTTCTCAGTGATTCCATATCTATCATATTTTACAGGCACAGGAACAAATTTAACAAAACAAGTTTAAATGGATTAAATCTCATAATATTTATTATTATTACGTACTGATTTTTTCTGATGGTTCGAACACTTTGCAGCGTTCGTGGACGCAGGACGATTTTATCCATTTAAACGTGTTTTGTTATAATGTGTAGTAATCGTGAGAACCTAACACATTATAACAGGAACAAATATTTTTAACATTTATAAGTTTTTGATCCATTACTGGAATACTGGAGAATTGTTTTTCGTAGCGCTTCGTCGTAGCGACGAGGCATTTGGATACATATAACCAAACCACTATATTAGCTGTTCCTATAAACCCTGCGATATTATTAAACTAATAACATATCGCGAATAAATTCCAAACTTAACGCCTGTTGTTACATTTTCATAGGGCTACCCTGTGAAAATGTTTCTACACTACGCTACGCTACGTACGCCTTCCCGTAGACGCCTGGTCTACGAGGAACATCTAAGTCTACGTAGACACCTATTTTTGCACGCATTACTAATCAAGCTAAAGGCTAGCTTGATTCCGTTATCTTACTAACCATAGCACGATATAATTATTTCATGACATCGATGATCAGTTTCGTCGGTGCTACGCGGTGCTACGGTTGGCTACGAAAAATGAAAAATCCTTTTTTTAACAGACAAATAAAAAAATTTACTCTACTCAGCACGGTCTTTTACATCCTCGATGGTGAATCTCTTATGTCATCCTTCACGACACGTTAGCTGTGTAGAATCTATAGCGGTAATTTATGATTTACAGCTAAAGGTAATTCTATCTCTTGAACCTGATATCATCATGACAGTATATTCTAATATAAAGTTCACTTTGTCAAATTGTAATGTATAATTTTCATGTATCGCAAGTGTCCCGGAGTGCCTCGCTCTCTCTATCCTCTCTGGCCTCAGCTTGCTCTCTAAGGGAGCCTCCGGGTACAGCTTGATAAAAGAAACAACTTGCAGGATGAGAGTAGATTTCCGTAGAGCACTATTAATGGTAGGTATCATAAAATATAAATATCTACCTACCTACTAGGTATAATAATACACTTGTGCGTTAATACCCATGCTTCTACTAATATACATTTGTCGTTTTAATAAAGGATTGTGAACAGGTGTCCAATGATCCGGTTGTAATTTGACTCCAACTACAGGTGTATGCAATAAACAAGAAATATTAAGTTTGACGATTAAGTATAGTAGGTATTATGTATAATGCATAAATTGATATGAATTTATCATTATTCATGAGACTTTAACAAATATAATTTAATGCAGAACATCGAGGAATCTAACTACGTCGTAGTACTTTACAGTGTACTTGAGTGTAGATACTTATACTGTAACCGTAGTTCAGGAGCGTCCCGTACTATGGGAGCTCCTGAGAAGCTCCTGAACTACATCCGTCATCTTTGAATATTGAATAACAAATGCGGCACAGCTGCAGGAGTGCACCGTGAGATTTTACGTCACGACACCGTGAGCGTGGACTTCCACATCACGTTGCCGTGCCGTGGCACGTTGCGTCGTCGTAACGTGTTTATGTGTTTGAGCCCTTACTAAAAGAAAATAAACATGCCAAAGACATTTTAAACAAAGATTAAAAAGTATGAAATACAACCTCCTAGGAGATGAATCAATTGATGGTATTCCTCACACAATAATAAAGGAGGAAACCGACAAACTATAATTAATTAAACAGTTGGTAATAGATGCCTACCTAGTCTAACATAGTACGGTCAGCGACAAGTTGCTGATCGTTTCTGAATATTGAAAATCAATATTCACTCAATATTGTAGAACTTATATTGTTTTAAAAATACTAGCTTTCAAAGTATTGCCTGTTGTTCCATAATCTGTTACAAGCAACTAGCAAGTAATAATTGGCAAGGTTTCCTAACATCAGTCCTAAGTTTCTCAAACTTAGGACCGATGTTTATCGACTTATTTAGCTGACTGTAGCAGGTGTTATTAAGCTTCTTGAATTCCTATAAGTCGTAATTAATGTACTATGTATTTAATATTCGTTAGGAAAAATTAGAAATAAAAAGGCCAGCATTTTTTTTTGAGATTTAGGAATTAGGTACTTACATCGTCTGACAGATTACTTACGTGATACCTAATAGGTCTACACAGACCCTTTTCTTGTTTACTAGGTACCTACATTTTGTTTTGTTTGTAAAACATAAACCTATTAACATTATCACTACAGCCTACTTAATAATTATTACCTAACTAAGGGTAAAATGTATTTAAAACATAATGCGATAAAGTCCACAGTTGCGCCAGTCTGTCTGATACTACACAAATTAATTGAAGTAGGTAACTAAGTATTTAGATAGAATTGTGTTAACTATTTGCCATTGAACGAATTTTATAGTACCTAGGTGACCAACCTTATGACTATAAAATAACCTACAAGTAATAAAAACTACTTACAAATGATTAAAAATTGCATAGCATGTCCTCATTCAGCTGCACCTAATTTTGCGCAAGCCTAAAGGTACGAGTTCGTACCCAACTACAGACAGCAGCAGCAGGCGACGTGTCGCCGCTACACTACAGGTTTCAAAACGTATTCCTATGAGCTACGAAAGGTATTTCACCTTTGGACCGAACCGGACGAATCAAGAAGCACTTAGGGCCAAGTTCACCGACAAGATAACAGTCCGATAAATTGAGATCGACCGTGTAACATGACTTTTTATATAGAAGAAAAAGAGATGTTAAACAGCTGTTTTCAATTTATCGGACTGTTAATCTTGTCGGTGAACTTGAACCTTAGTTATGTAACGTTTGACACAGGTTCGGAAGCTCAAATGTGTTACTTTTTGTCCCAGGGCTAATTAAAAACACTTCAGCCAAAAGCTGAAACTAGTTACTTACCTATAAACTTTTATTTCAGAGATTGATCAAGTCAAGACGGTTGTTAATGTCAATCTTAGGGCCAGTCCATACGGCGCGTTGCGTCAGCGTTGCGTTCCGTGATATCACAATACACTTCTCCGCCGCGTTGTCGTACGCATGGCGTCGGCGAACCAACGGAGAAGTGTAATGTGAAATGACGCAACGCAACGCTGACGCAACGCGCCGTATGGACTGGACCTTAGGATGGATTAGACATTGCGCGAATGTGCACATCGACCTGACTATGACATAATAGAGTAGTTACTCGTATCTACCTACTTTAATAAGGCAAAAATATTGTAAATCTTATCTAGGTATACCTACTACATACATACACTCACGGAATAGAAAAAACAAGTTTTTTATTATTCCGTGTTTTATTATTCCTTGTTTTTATTATTCCGTGCATACACTTCACTCAGACCTAGCCATATGATATTTATCATACATAATAATAAGTAGGTAAGTATACTATAAATAATATACACAATATTGTTTATGTACGAACCATTCATTGTTTTCCTTGAATTGATAGCACTGCATTGCATTTCAGAAAGAACCGGTAGTCAGTAGAATCGTATAATTATTATGTTACATGTTACAACCAGAGCCGGATTCAGGGGTGTGGAGGCCCTGGGGCAACTAAAAATTAGAGACCCCGAATTTTGGAATCAGAAAAACAATTAAAAGAATGTAAAAAAAAATATTATTTATTTATTTATTATAAAGGTACATATTAAGGTTTATAAAATAATATAATGTCCAACAAAACTATATATATAGTTTGTCTGTTGGATCGCAATAATACCTAGCTAGGTACCAATTTATTTCAATAAAAAAATGTCCATAACGAACAGACAGACAGACTTTGACAGCCAGATTTTACTGTTCCTGATCTAAAAAAAATCATGTTGTGGAGGCTCCTTTCTTGTGGAGGCCTCTTTTATGTGGAGGCCCCGGGGCCACTGCCCCTGTTGTCCTGCCCTAAATCCGGCCCTGGGCCAACAACATTCATTCCATTCATCCTGTTTTGCTCTAGTTGCACTGCAGCTGCACCCGTGTGAAATGTGCTCGGTCTTCCGAGATCAAAAATATACTCAATTAACTATAGAGAGCGCTTCACATAAGATAAGTCTCTAGACGCTATATTGGCTGCACTAAATTTCAATACGTTACAACGTTTTTAACGGTGTTGGAAGTGTTTTTAACTACCAATTCTCGGTTATCGCTTTTTAGTATCCTTAGGGCTTCCATCACCTAAATTGCTGACGCCGGACAAAAACTTTAAAAATCCCGGACATTTACCTAGATGAATTTATTATTGACTATTTTTCTCGGACGCCTATTTTTGAAACCCCTACCGGACGCTCCCCGGTCGCCTTGTAAACTAGGACAGATCCGGGAACCCCGGACGGATGGTAGCCCTAATTATAGTATCCTAGGCATTACTTTATCACATAAATCTACAAAAAACTTAAAACGATAAGACCTAAACAGGAGTGACAGACAGGGCAGCCAACATAGCGTCGAAGGGACTTCTTACGTGAAACTTCTACTTCTCATTGATTCGTGTGTCAAAACTGACACGTGTAGTAAGATTTTTGTTGTTTAAGTAGGTACAGCGGGATTTACATTACGAAATTAGTGTTGTAAAAGTAAGCCTAACAACAGCTTGAAACATGGTCCACTCGTAATAATGATTTTAGTCATTTTTAGTGGAGGGCTAAAACTAAAAATTTGAGTAGCTGTGTGCATAACAATTTGTTCAGTTAGTGGATTGGCCAATATAATACTTTAACCTCAATTACGATCATATAAGGGTCAGGACTATAGTTGTTGTGCTATAGTTTCATGACACTAGTTTCGTAATATAATTCCCGTTTAACAGTTATAAGGTCCGGCGCCGGTCATATAAAATGCCAGTAAGTAATTATCGAATCCACAACTCAAAGAATGTTTACCAAAGTGGTGACTCAACATTGTTGTCTACTAATCTTTACCTGAACATCCCAGGTAGTTTATAATGGAATGCTCCTGGTAGGTACCTCTAAAACAGTGGTTCTTAAACTTTTTGTAGCCACGGACCACTTTCAGAATTTCAAAACTTCCGCGAACCCCTTTCGAAGAAAATTTTAGGAAAAGAAAACAAAGCATAGATTTTTAATAAGAGCGAGCGGTTAAATAAACACTATGCAGTGTGTGACCACTGACAGACTGTGGACCCCTGGCACTCATGTCACGGACCCCTAAGGGGTCCGTGGACCCCACTTTAAGAAACCCTGCTCTAAAACAAAACGTTTCGAAAGAACACGAAAGGGCCACATTCACAGCATGTGTCATTAAGTTATTTTACCGGCACTGCCTTGTTAAGCGATTAGACGCGCTATTATCTTGAAATGGCTAGCGGTATCCTCTTCGTTAATTAGGACAAAAGTGTTTTAATTAACGATGCTAAAATTCCACATTTTTAATAAATCCTTGTTAAGTAAGTACCTATCTAGAATCTTTATGAAAAACATAAAAGTTCTACTTTGAAATAAACAATGCCATCATAACAATATCTGCACACATAGGAAGAACCCACTTTTTTTAGTTAACAATATCCTAATGTTAACAGGATAAAATATTATACCGCCTTGACCATCCCGTTCTAATTGAAACTTATAGCATCTAATGAAAACTAATTTGAATAATCTACAAATTAAACTCACTCTTGCTCTGAAAGGTCATGATGAGGTCGCTCTCGTCGATGGCGTGTTGCTCATCACCGCTGAGAGCCATCTCGGAGCTGCGTGTCGGGCGAGCCTGCTCATGTTCTTCAGCCAGTTGCTTGTACACGTCCAACAAGAAACTGGGCGCCGAACGATCCAGCGGAGGCGCTCGAGCTCGCCGAGGCCTCTCTCCGAGACCCAAAAGGTCCAGTATTTCGTGTTCAACGACCATCCGTTCATGCCGCGTCATCGAATGATGTATAATAGTCTGATCAACACCATTGTCGATGTATAATCCAGAGAGGGCGGCCTCAGCCGCTACAGTAAACAATATAAAACACGCGCACAGGCACGCCGTCTTCTGGCCAGCCATGTTCGCTGTCGGAGCGCTCACTCGACTGGCGAGAACTAAGCGCAGAGGCGCGCGGCGGGATCAGCCGGTGAACCTGCCCACTCAAGGTGGGCCGCCGCCGCCGCCGGCGCCGCACTTGCCACATTCCTCCCCGCCTTCGCCTTACAGACATCGTCCATTTTAATAACGTAAACACTAAACATTGAGCCGGACACGTCCAGCCAGCTTGACGCATATACTTACATAGGCATTATGTTCATATTACGAAGTACGAAGTGCGGTGCAAATAAGATACGTAACTCAGTAAGACAACAACGTTTAACAACTACTTTGGTGTTATTCAAATTTAAAATGTGACCCCGAACTTAGATTTTAACACACCCAAAGTGCTTTTATTATGAGGAACTTACATAGATACATAAACTCACGCCTTTTTCCCATGGGGGTAGACAGACTACCTACCTAAGAACGTCACATACTACAATTCTTGAGAATATTTTTTCTTAGGGGGGCTAGGCGGGGCTGCCTCAAATTTGTTTTGACCACGGAACAATATTCCCTGGTTCTGACAGATAGATTAGTGCTTCTGTATTTTAATTTCCAACTCTTAACCCTCGAATAATATCTGAAAGGAACCTAACCCCAAAACACAATATCTAGACCCGCCATTGCTAACACTTGTAGAAACAATAGATCTTACCCAAACTGATTGACCGGGCCCGACACTCTCTTCAAGCGATCGGCAAACTAAGTAGACCTAAGCTAATTAAGTAGAATCCTAATCATCTCCACAGTGGAAGAATTAGCACTCATTTGCAAGGGTGCTTTTTCAACGTGCGTTAAAAAGACGTCTGCGGTGTTTTTTCAACGTGTGTTAAAAAGACGCCTACGGCGTTTTTCTTTTACGAACTGCGCAAAATTACTAGGTATCAAAAGCTGTTCGTGTGTCAAGGAGACGACAAAAATAAACGAAAATCATTTTAGGTGCATCCGCGTTGGGTACCTAGACCTACATACCTAAACACGTAAATAGTTCAGTATTAGGGAACCGTAGTAAAACTGGGAACCCAAATAGTTTTGTCATGAATTTGTATGAAAGCTGGCAGGTGCCTTTTGTGAACCACCGGCGCGGCGTGTAAGTAGGTATGTACCTAAGTAGTAAAATAAATTACAGGGGGATACAAAAATACCTACATGAAACTGAGGGATGAAAAAAATATTTTCGCGCTCCCTTCCTTCATGTGAGATATTGTTGGAAAGGTCAATTTGTTTTGTCATCAATTTAAAAATAACATAAAGGCAAAAGGTTAACAGTCGGTGACAAACTTATACTTAGGGCCAAGTTCACCGACAAGATAACAGTCGATAAATTGAAAAAAATATTCTGATGTATAAGCTATAAGTACTTATTATATTAGGTAGTACTATAAACGTTCATCAAAATCCGTTCAGTAGTTTTTGCGTGAAAGAGTAACTAACATCAACAGTTCTCAATTCAAAGGTTTTAGTTGCTGTCGACATGATATTCTATAGAGGCACGCGCCCTGGCGCGTGCACCCGTTTTTGTTTTATTGGTTTTTTCAAAATGTCAACAGCATAATCATTTTATTTCGATTTTTTATTTCAATTCTTAATCTCTAAGATAAATTAGGCAAAGAACAATTTAAATATAATTTTATTTTTGGTTAAGCTTTTATTACTGTACGAGATCAAGCCCAAAACTGTCAACGTCCTTTATTAAATTAAAAATCCTGTATTTTTATTAAGGCCTAAGCCCTTAAGGGCCAACCATAAGGACCAAATATCTCTTATAAAAATTGCAATCGAAATAAATAAGCGTTGCCGCATACGGGCCACTTGGTATGTGTCAGAACCGCTTGAGAGGTGTCTGAATGGTCACGAAATGTTGTGGCCGCCACTTGTCACATTTCAGGCTCGGGGCACACGGGCCACTTGTGGCGCCACAAGTGGTGCTAAAAGCTATTGTAGACTAATAGCTAATTATTATTGATAGCTACCAACAGTGCCGTAACTAGGGCGGTGCTAGCCTCGCGGTGTCTAGACTCCAGCCACAGGGCGCAGTCGGCGCAGTCACCACTCTACGAGGCTCGCACCGGGCGCATAAAAGGCTAGTTACGTTAAGCCTGCAATACATGTTGGCCGAGCGTTGTCGAGTGAATACCAACATACAGGATGTAAAAAGACACATCACCAAGCACCTACGCATTCTGTACGTGTAATAAGTAACATTGAGCAAAAAATATTGCTGGGAAACGACTTTTATTTTTAGGTATTGAAAACAGCTGTTTTTTGTAATTACGCGCTACCGACTGTGCCTATGGGTGTGATGATTTGTACGGGATGGGGGAGGTGGTGTATAGGCGTACCCTGGGTCTAGAACCCCGCTGCGGTGCCACCCGGTGCCGTTTTTGTAAAAAAACGAAAAAAAATATTGAAAGTTTAACCTTCAATATCTCCAATACCAGTCGGTTCCCAGGTATGGTCCAGTACAAGAAAATCATCGTACTGATGGGTAGAATATGTGGTTTCAGTTTTCGTTAAGGGTCTTTTTACACCTGATATACACGGCGAAATTTTAGCGGTTGTTTTACCGTAGCGAAATGATTTTGTCTTGGCAGTACATTCGATTGATATATCAAAAAAAAATTAGAATCAAAAAATGGCAGAATGGTGTGATGAGAATGATGTGAAAAACAAAATCTCAAACCAATAGTAGGTAACGATAGCTACGCAAGCGCGGCGACGACGCGAGCGGCTGCGGCCGAGCGGGGCGCGCCCGCGCGGTCATTGCCCGTCGTGTTTATCAATCAGCTGATAACTATTCCCGAGTTATTGATAGACAAATTATTGAACACGTGAACACGAAACTAAAAAAACAAGATTAATAGGTAGGTAGGCACCTATCTTAGAAAACGGTATTTTCTGAATTAGATACCTATTAAAGTATTTAAGGCGTAGGTATTAAAAAAATGGAGTAAACTTATTTACAATGATTTTAATTACTTACCTACTTTTAAATGTTCGGTATTTAATACAAAGGTACAAGTAGGTACTTACGCTTAGGCCCGGTAACGGAGTAATTTTTCGAATTGCAAGCCACTGCGTTCCATACACAATAACACAATCGAGCACGTTTTATTTGATTAACGTTACGAAAATGATAGGTACTTAAGCAGTCTTTCATTGTTGAGCACTTTCCAAACGTAGTATTGACTTACGTCAAACCCAGCGATCACAGCCATACACATAGGTAGGTACTTCGACGAGGATCCCGTTTGAAGTACCTACTTGTGGATTTCCTCGCCAAACTCGCGCAAATGAACGGCTGATCGACCTCTGGTACATACACATACCCCATGATCGAGTAGCACTGTGTCGCCGCTACGATCGTCCGGGCCTGCGGGACTTGGGGCTTCAGAACACCGCCAAGATTGAGCGACTCCAAGTGTTGTTGAGTCATAATTCACCCTAGCGTAGTTGCACCATAGCGAGGTACTCAAAATTGGAGAAACTGTAATGACGATCCATTATTTCAATGTTATCTCACTTCACTACGCGTAGGTACCTACGACATCGCGTGATGTTCGCGGCATCAACTTCGCGGCGCAACTGACCCGCTGGCCGCTGAGTGCGCCGTGCGCGCGTCTTTTGTTTTAATTATACGACTCGCTAAAGGAGTGCGGGGCAGGGGGGGGGTTCATCGGTAGGCACTCGCTACAGGCGATCAGGCTAGTTTATGCCGTATCACCATGCGCGAGAGCTTATTTTGCTCTGCACATTTGTGAGTCGGCATCGTCTTTGGTGATCTTTGTCGGCACCGCGTGAGCGACGGCGTGCTCTTTGACTAGATAATGATACCTACGTTAGATCTAGTGAGTTACTATTGTTTTTCACGCTTTCGAGTCTATGAATATTTTTTTTGATAATTTGAAAAAAAAAACATATTATTTTTTAAATTGAACTCTATGTTTCGATAGTACTACTGATGGCAAATCGTTCTGCTGCCGGAGAACAACCACTTACATTTCACCGTGTATAAGGTGCTATAAAAATATCTGCCACGGCTGCAATGGGAGACAGTATTGTGTTTATAGATTACAATAGTAAAGATAAATTATTGATTATTTGACATATTTTTTTTTCATACAAAAAAAAGTACGTATAAATTTTAGTAGATTAGGTAGTGACGAACTAGTCAGCTGATATCAGTTTTCATTCACAGAACAGATGGAAAGAAATAGCAGTTGTTTTCATTGATGAAGCGACACATCGCGCGTAATTTGTGAACCACGTTATGCAGAGTAGAGTCAATGTTAATTTAACTTCTTTATTTTCTCAAATTGAATTAACTGTTCCGGGGTACGAAAGTTCTTCACTATTGTAATCTATAAACACAATACTACCTCCCATTAAAGCCGTGGCAGATATTTTTATAGCACCTTAATAGACGGTATATTTGCCTTGTCTTGCTGTCGCTCGGTGTCACTTGCCTAGTTGGTTGAGTATAGACAAGCGCCAGCGTGTATAGACCTCATTTGACGTAGCTTGCCACAACTTGCAGTCGCTCGTGATCACTTGCCTCACTTCGGAGCGGTGTCGGTTTTTGTGCACAAATCAAAGGCGCTCGCGCGCGCTCGTACAATAGTGTTCACATGTTTGTCCGCGCACTATTAAGCGGTTGACGTCAAACTTGCCGAACGTGTAGACAGTAGCGCTTGCCTTGTGTCAATTTGTCTAGGCTCGCGTTGGTCTAAACTCGGCCAACATGTATTGCAGGCTTTACGGGTACTGCGGGTACCATTAGTCATTTTGATTGCATAATTTATTTCTGACATTTTCTAATTTGTGAATCCTTAACCGTTTCCGCTATTCCAGGAAGCAATTCAGATAAAGAAAAACGAATATAGAAATCAAATGTTTTTATTATGTATTAAAATTAAATGCTAAATCCTTACACACTAATACAATACTTAATTAATTTTTTTCTTATAGATACAGGGTCTAGTAAAAAAAATGTTATAAACATGACCAAACAAAAGAGGGGTTGTTTAGTGTAAGTGTAATGAAACATCAAATTGTACGGGAGATTGATTGATTGATTTCCCGGAATTAGTATTCTAACGTGATGATATCATACCACCAAAGTTCACCAAACTGAACTCAATAATGCAAATTACATACACAACACTCACAACAGGCTTGGAACAGGATATCAAACCTTAAGTCTGTATTATTATCAATAAGAAGACTTAAAACAAAAGGACAAATTTTTACATCAGTGATCAATGATCATAGTCAAGTTAAAAACTCCATTATGTGATTAAAAAGATACACATAATATACAATTAACATAAAAGTGGAGTTTCACTATTTCACATACTTTTCCATAAATTTCTTGTGGAATTCTGACCTCAATGAGTCATTTATGAAGGTGTTGCCTTTCTTATCTGGCTCTGAACGCGCACAATTTTTGAAAACAACATCATCATCCCATCGCCTTTTCACCTGTAATCAAAATATTATGGTTATTTTCTTCACGCCAGTGGGGCTCGAGAGGCTCGTGGCTAAATGATAGCTGCGCTGATCAATTGATCTGCAAGGTTAAGCTGCGTTTGCCGCACTCAATCCTTGGATGGGTGACCGCTATTAACACATCGGGACCTCTCCGGGACTCAGAGAGCACGTTAAGCAGATCGGTCTCGGTTGTCATAGGAATATCTTTGGCAGTCGTTACGGGTAGTCAGGAGCCCGAAAGTCTGACAGCTGGTCTAACATTTGAATACCGGTATTACCCAATAATTGGGTTGTGGTTGTGGAGGTCAGATGGCAGTCGCTCCATGTAAAATATTGGTATTCAGCCGCAACTACATTTATAGTTAGACTAGAAGCCGACCCCAATCTAGTTTAGGAAAAGGCTAGTTGGATGATGATGACATAACTTCATGCCAGTATTCCTCGAAGGGTTAGGTAGAAGTAGGTATATTGTAGTACACCCACATTTGGCCATTTATGTTTAAGTGCCATTGTAATTTATAATTTCCAATTTATTTATCTCAAATTGTGATGTAAGTATTTATTCGTTATTGTACTATTAGAAGCGAAATTGTATTTAGAAATGTAAACATTAATTTGTAGGTTAAATTCTATTTTGAACATTTTCAACATTCTTGTGTCTCAATTTTTTTCCAAAACATCGAAAAAATATCGATATACCTAATTATCGTTCATAAACATCGATGTTTTCGACATCGATATTTTACATCGACGATCATATTTTTATGAGCGATGTTGCGTCCCTAGGCACAAATCCAGACTCCATCCATACCAGGGGGAGTCAAGTCTCTATGTAGCCAATGCCAACGTCGGGCAAAAAAAACGAGACAGAGACGACGATATACGCTAGACAGAGAAATCTCTATCTGTCTTTTCTTCGACCAGTGTCAGACATTCCTACCACATTAGTAGACTTTTGATGTTGCCTTTGATCCGAAGTAGAATGAATGAATGATCTGAAGTAAGAATGGTGATTATTTATTATGATTTCTATGAAATCTTTATTTATTTTATGGATCAAATTCATGTGCTGTGCGTCTGTTAATAAAGTAAAATTTTTTTTTAGAAGTATTTAATAATGTTACTCTGGCAACAAACCCTGATAATGAATGACAAATGGCATGTCATCAGTGTTGCCAACTTAGGGTATTTTACCCCAGACTTAGAGTAAAAATGATGTCACAGGGTAATTAAATAATAAATAAATAAAACAAAAAAAAAACACCACAACGAACAATCGATCGATGGCGTTTAAACAAATTTAGCATATTTTTATTGTGAAATATAACCACTGATTATGAAAGAACTTGTTTTATTAATTATCTAAAACTAAAACTTTAGCTTTAGGGTATTTTTATATAAATAGTTATGATTTTAGGGTAAAATTAATCAAGCCAACTAGATTTTCATTTTACCCCAATAATAAAATAAAAATCTAGCTTGGCAACACTGCATGACATGTCAAAATCCAATATGGTGGTTCAAAGGATCTGATAGCACTTTATTAATTCTTGTTCTCGATTTTACGCTTAGAACTTGAGTTTTATTTGAAATACCTTTCCTTAATTAGGTATGTATCGTGTAAACAAGGCGAAATTCAAACTGAATTTCGCTTTGTTTTCATGATACGTCGAATAAATAAATTATTATCGTATTCCTAATACCTACCAACCTATTTATGTATAACGTCAGTTGTAGTTACATGGATCAAATACTGGAGCGCTAGTGTGGCAATATGTTGGCATTATTTTTCTATGAAGTTTATTTTTCTGAGAAGTTCTTAATGAAAAACCCAATAACCTTTTGAACAACCTGCTCAATTCCTATCTAACTCAATTTCTATAACCATGGCCTTCATTTTGATAGTTCAACAACATTCATTGCGGCGTTGATCTAGTTACGGGAGCACGGATTATGAAACATACAGCGTAATGAACGTCAAAATCAATGCCATGGTGATAGCAATTGAGTTACGCAATTAAGGTGCTGGGGATCGAACCCAGGGCCCCACGCTAAGCAGTAATGCTCGCAATCATTAGACCATCGAGGCAATCAGGCATTATGGTAAATAGTTTTAGCATTAGGGTAAATATTACACATGTAAAATTAGAGCAGTGCTAGCATAATGTTTATCAGGCATAGCAATCAATTAAAAATATAAAGAATACCTTTAAGTCATTTTTCTGTCCTGCTGAGGAGTAATTTAGTAATGGATTTCCAGACAGAATATTTTCCATACGAATTCTTTCCTCTTCCTGCTTTCTTTCAGCTTCCTAAAAACAAAAAACATGCTTTTTATAATGTCAGCTTGCTATTAGATTATTCAACACTTCAACAGCACTTTGCCCGCGACTTCATCTGCGTGGCCCACACGAGCATTTTTTCGGGATAAAAAGTAGCACTCTGGGATAACGTAGCGTTCTATAAAATTTTGTGAAAGAATTTTTAAAATAAGATCAGTAGTTCTGTAGATTAAGGCCATGTTGTTTCATCTTACAGTTACGTATCTGTAACCGTCAAATATGGCGGCTTGTATGACAATTTCATACTGACTTAACGATTACGTACTGACTTACGAATACAGATGGTTTGAAGCAACCCGCCCTAAGCCTATGCTTAACGACAGTAGCGGATCCAGGCTAGGTTGCTGAGGCATTCCCCAAATCCTAAGTTTTGACAGATTACCTTTAGGATAAATGTGTGTTTTCATTTTCAATTCTTAGCCATCCCCCCCCCCCTCTCCACCTCATATGCTACACAATTGCAGTATTTGATCTTATTTGTAACTTGACCAGGTTACCGGATTATAGCTTAGAGTTATAGACATTAAATTGCACAGTAAGTACTTGGAAGGAAAAGGAATTACCTTTTTGGCTTGCTCTATAGATCTTTCTTTTTTAATTTTGTTTAACTCCGCTAACAGTGCTGCAGTGTCATCATCAGAATCATCTGAGTCGGAAGAGTCTCCCTCAAGTGGATCATCAGCATCCAAGCTTGCTGCTGGAACTTGGTCTATTTTTGTTCTCTTAGTTATTGGCTCAGTAGTTCTTCTTGTGCTTGAGCCTTTACCATCCTTCTCCCTATCATCTAACTCTTTGCGGAAATCCCTTGAACGTAATTCATCTGTGGTACCTTGTCCTTGCTCCCTGAGGGTAAGGGTAAGAGAAATAATTCATAGTTACTACATTTATTGCAAAACAACACATAAAACAAATAATACTGTTACAAGTTAATCTTATCATACTATAATTATATAGACGTGATATCAATACCTTCTTACTAATGTTTTTGTCGATGTAATGAACTCTAACATTGTGTTTAATATTAAATCAAAATGGGTGTTTATATTATAGGCATCATGTCTGTATACAGGTTAAACTTAAAAAGGTAAATAATACAATGCTATCAAAATCTTTGAGAAATGTTTAGAAAATAGTAACCAGATAAGTGTTAAAATTGGAAAAGAGAAGTGATTCAAATGAAACACTCATCTATTAAATTGAAATCTGAATTTTGAATTTGAATCAAATTGAAATCAATTTCATGATTTCTAAAACTAGCAGCTTGCAGTGCTGCTACTGTACAATTGAAAGCGCTTATTTCCAGCAGTAGACTGTTTTAGCCTAATTAAGGCAATCGAATTGCAGCTGAGAAAGTCTGTATATAAATGCTCATCATTGAATATTTACAATACCTGTATTTTAACTTAGTGTGTCCAGGAAGATCTCGACTAGAATACTGACGAGATATTGCACTTAGATCCTTTTCACCTCGACCTGTTCCTCCCCTTGCTGGATCAAAAGTTGGTCTTGCTGCTGTAGTCATGGTTTACGGTGTAACCTAAATAAAAAACGTTTTTGTTACTGGCGTAATCATATTTTTATGCATTTAGGTACATACTGGGCAGATTTTAAATCACACTATAAGAACAAAATTCGAACAAACCTCGAACCCTATAATTTCCCTGAACAAATCACATCGAGTGGTGAAACATTAAGAAACAAAATAGGTATATTACCGTTAGTATAATTACCTCACTGTTCTATACAGATACTAGAATACTGCAAAATAATAAATTGAATATTATCTTCTTGATATAAAGTAGATAGATAATTTCTGATCCGAAATTCCAAACCACGAACTTATTTTTTATGATTTCGACGAATCTTTGACATAAGCTGTCAAATTATCAGATTTTTCTTGGACAGAATAAATATTATTGTAAACAGACTACTTAGAGATACCACAGTATAAAGAAACATAATTAACAATCATTTATTAAATAATAACTTGCTGAGGTACAATTCGAATTTTAATATGCAACTAACAAATATTTTCGGTTTCTAGATTTATTAGATTTAAAAAATAGTAAATTAAAAATTAAAAAAAACCCGACTGCCAAAAAACAACTAAAAAGTTCAAAACAAGAGCACTTTTCAAGCAGTCTGATGCAGTTGGTGGCAATTATTTGTGTTAAATCTTAGATTTTATGCCACCAACTGCATCAGACTGCTTGAAAAGTGCTCTTGTTTTGAACTTTTTAGTTGTTTTTTGGCAGTCGGGTTTTTTAAATTTTTAATTTACTATTTTTATTTTTCACTTTTTAGTTTTTAATGTATGTTTTCGGAATCTTCTTTTTTGTTTGTATATCGTTAATACTTGAAATAAAAACTTAAATCAATAAGTAAGAATTAGCGAGAATGATTGCTTTGTTAAACAACTTTAAATCGTTATATATCCTAAACTATTATTTAAAATGAAAAATGATAAAAGGAACCTAAAGATGATTTTAAAATACCTATTAAACGACACCCCACTTGACATAGTTCATCAACTTTTTTTTTTTCGTTTTGACAATATGGCGTCTGGTTGTCGCTGTGGTGAATTTTGATTACTGTTATGTCTTTAGTGACACTCGCAAGGTTAAGACGAATCGATTGACGTAAGAATTATCAAAATCGGCCTACGCATTTGGTCTCTAGAACGCCACATAGAAACAAACATACATACATACATACATACATACATACATACATACATACATAGACTGATAAACACATTACCCTCCTTTGCGTCTCGCAGTCGGGTAAAAATAGATCCCATTTTCGTAATCATCACCCCCCCCAATAAAGCTCGAAATTGACACCCATAACATTTCACGAAAAAAATATGTAGGTACGCCATCTTGGATTCGAAAATGCATTCATTTTAGTAACCCGAGAAAATTCCAACTACTTCCAATCACTCAATGCCCTACGTTAAGTATTTCTTACCATGCACCATTTTAATTAGGCCTAAATTAAATAATAACAAAACCAAACACGCGTTAACCCTGAAAGTAGTGTCCCGAACTGCTAACATTTTGATGTTAGCAGTTCGGGACAGCCCTTCCCGCGTCTCGTCCCTCACGCCCCGCACGATTGATCTGTCTAGCCGGCTTCGTCAAACGACTGTATGGATTTATAGACTGTGGAGATACTATGTACCTTACATGTAGGTAAACATAAAGGGCCGCGTCCATTTAGAGAGCCGAGTCGAGTCGCGTCGAATCGAATTAATTCGCCTCCTATACATTTACTATGAGAGTGCGTCCACTATAGCGCGCCGAATCGAATCTCCCGGGCGCATCGGTCGTGAGGCGAATTTCTTCGCCAGCGCGTTTCAACTCGACTCAGCGCGTCTCAGTGGACGCGGGGTAGCGGAATCGCTTCAACGCGTCCACGTTTTAAACCGTACATTTTTTCGTAGGTTTTCGTTATAACATAAAGGACGTCGGCAGTTTTGGGCTTGATATGGTACAGTAATAAAAGCTTAACCAAAAATAAAAATATATTTTAATTGTTCTTTGCCTAATTCATCTTAGAGATTAAGAATTGGAATCAAAAATCGAAATAAATAAGAAATAAAATGATTATGCCATTGAAATTTTGAAAAAAACACTAAAACAAAAACAGGTGCATGCTGGCTGGCGCGTGCTTCCACAGAATATCATGGTGAGAGCAACTAAAACCTTTGAATTGAGAACTCATTAGTCGGGCTGTACTTCATTGTACCTCCACAGAATAATATCATGGTGACAGCAACTAAAACCTTTGAATTGAGAACTCATTAGTCGGGCTGTACTTCATTGTACCTCCACAGAATATCATAGTGACAGCAACTAAAACCTTTGAATTGGGAACTCATTAGTCGGGCTGTACTTCACTGGATCATTCACACCATACTTAACCTCACTGTCAGCAATACGAATATTTCTCTTTAACCCAATTACGTACAAAAACAAATAAAAAATGAATTTAAATACTCTTGAAATACTCGATCACACCAAACTAATTTCATATCTGTACCGACTTACACAATCTGAAGCCCAGCGTTCTATGGGCGTCTGCCAGTGCCCTTTAGGAGGAAATAGCGGGATCAATAAATTCAACTCGTAGTTTATTTATTATCATAAAGCATAGGTACAGTTTTACGGGGGGCTCGTAGCTAAGTGACAGCCGCGCTGATCGATCTTTGAGGTTAAGCTGCGCTTGCTGCGGTCAGTCCTTGGATGGGTGACCGTTCTTTACACATCGAGACCCCTCCGTGCCTCGGAGAGCACGTTAAACAGTCGGTCCCGGTTGTCATAGGAATATCTTTGACAGTCGTTACGGGTAGTCAGGAGCCCAAAAGTCTGACAACTGGTCTAACATTCGAATACCGGTATTCCCCAATAATTGGGTTGTGGAGGTCAGATGGCAGTCGTTTCATGTAAAATATTGATATTCAGCCGCAATCAGTTAGACTGGAAGCCGACCCCAATCATGTTTGGGAAAAGGCTATGGCTAGGCGGATGATGATGATAGGTACAGTTTTACAACTAAGTAGACCGTACAAAAAAATAAATAATTATTATATCTACCTACTATGCAATCACCTACCTACGTTATTTATTTTCACTTTATTTAACTGAGTCTGATTTACCAAATCTATTGTAAGTAGGTAGGTAATATATTTTCTAACACAAAACAAAATTTTCAATAAGTAGGTACCTACAAAACGTCACAATATGGCGCAAGGTCAAGGGCGCAAGGTCCTTTTATTACTTTTTTTAATTTGAGTGCGTACGGAATTTTTATTTATGACGAAAGGATGACATTAGTGTGCTTTCCAGAAAACAACTGCAGATTTGAGGTTTTAAACTAAAAACTGAGATGTCTTGTGAAAAATTTTAAATCTACAGTTAAACCTGTAGGTGTAGAGTTGGTAACACTGCACGAGCACGACCTATACTCCATTTACTATATTATTAGTTTATTAGTAGTAGTAGCATTAGAAAAATAACGGCGAATTAACGATAGTTATTGTATTATATTGTTGTAATGACTGCGTTTTTGTGTTTAAATTTACTTGCAAATGGTAAATAGATTAAATAGCTTTAAATATATCGTGAAATAACGATGCTTAATAGACGCCTACATCGAAATAACGAAACAGTTATAACCGTTTTTTGTCTAATGTTATATTAAATGGAGTGTACCTAGTTTGACGGCGATTCGCCTCGACTGTGGCCTCGACTGCACACGGAAGAAATGAGATTCGACGATTCGACTCGGCGCACCTCCTTTCCTTCTTAATGGACGCTAGGCTTTAAATGAATTAATTGTTGGCTTGGCAACACCGATGCCTTTTATCCAGAAACATCAAAATTTTGTGAAGATTTCCCTGTAACTTCATCACTTAGGCCATGTTGTTTCATCTTACAGTTACGTATCTGTAACCGTCAAATATGGCGGCTTGTACGACAATTTCATACTGACTTAACGATTACGTACTGACTTACGAATACAGATGGTTTGAAGCAACCCGCCCTTAGGCTTTTTCTTGATAAAATAATAAACTATCATAAAACAAGGTAAGTGCTTAAATAGAATATACATAATCACATCATAAAAATATAGCAAAACCGCGTAAACAACCCCACAAATCTAAGTGCGACAAACATACCATATTGCTAGACGCCATTTTGTGCTCGTGTAATTTATTACGATTAGTATTTTCGTCACATTGCTGCTGATAATATTTATCTATAATTTTAACATCCTACGAAACACTACGAGGGAGTCATTATAACATTTCCTTGATATTTGTAATAACAAGCGATATTTATAAACGCACTAAGTCTGCATTGCAATAATAAATTCTTGTACTGTATCTAGCCTAGTTTTATTGTAATGAAAATTATATCTTAAAAATTGAGACATTTGATTTTAGCATGGCCGAGGATTTAGACGTAGAAGCTATGTTGGAGGCACCTTATAATAAATCGGTAAGTACCTTTTTATCCAATCTTGATATCCAGTAGAACAGCTCATGTTAATTCCTATTAGGTACATAATTCTATATGTATTTTAGTGATAAATTTACATGTCTTTATATTTTTGAATTTCTTAAATAAGATTCAGTGTCAAATTGTTGTACAACAAACAGCGCAGACAAATTAACATTTTTTGGTCTCCCAGTAATAATTTTTAAAATTGTGTTCCTTTTACTCATTCATTCTGTTTCAAATACTTAAATGAAAATACCATGTTATCATTTTCTTTAAATGTGTAAAAAATCTTTTCAATCCTCATATTTTAAAATGTATAAATTTTTGTATTGTAAAATTGATGAGCAAGTACAATGTCATTTTTAGGCTTGTATCTGTTGAAAGATGTTATAAACTATTGTTGCCGCGAGACTTAAATCTTGTTAGATCAGAACTAGTTAATTACATCTTTAAACAGCAACTGGTAAGAAATATAAAACAAAATTACATTTGAGAATCATTTCTTGTATTTATAGAACTTTGTGGTAATAGTCGAGCATACTTCACCGACCTGAACAGACAGAGAGGTATCAACTACTATACTTACCTAATTTTTTATTATTTGCAAATTCAACATCCTAACATTGATAATTAAATTAAATCACTTTAAAGTTACAAAGTCAAAAATAAGATTTTCATAAAGCGTTATTTTTAAAAAAGACCATGAGCTGATGGGTCGTAAATCTTTTGCAGAAGTATCCCTGTGTGATGTTAGCGCTGTGTGCATCCTTTGTCAGTGGTTTTAAGAACGGTAAGTGTAGACCAGGGCAGCGAGACTACCATGACATGGATGAACATTGGTTGGTTATTAAACCAGCCGTCAACAGTAGCCTAGGCAAAGTAAAAACCATCAGCATTTGTGTTGTTTCATCAGTGACATTTTAACCAAAATGCCATTGTTGAAATACTGCAAATGTTCTCCATGTTGTTGTTATGAAATAACTAATGAAATTTTTATTTATTCACTCGGCGTGTGTTGCTGTGGCGCTGCTTCTACCTTGTGCTTTGTGTGACAGGATAACACTTCCTCTTCAAAGCATCGATCGGACAAGTATTCTGATAAGCACAAAGATAGAGAACGTGATGGGAACCGAAGGTAAGATTTTACTTTCTTTTCATACCATTTACAACCCTGATTCACACTATAAAACACATAAGTGGGCCCTTACTTGTTATGACAACAAACAATAGTAGTAATGGGATCATGTTACTCTATCCTTGCATTTTAGACACTGAAGAAATGATAATAATTTGTTACCTTCACAACTAGTGGCTGTTCCCAATAACTGATCAATCGGCTCTTTATCCTACTAGAGATAGATATTTGACATTACTTCTATAAAGCTTATGTAAAAAATCTATCTTGAGTAGGGGAGAGAGCCAATAGATAGGTTATTTGGAATGGTCATAAAACCATACCACCTGTTTTCCGCATTTGCCAATAAGGAGATTCAATCTCTGAACAGAATATGTGGATAAGTATTGGGTACACAATACTTTTCTATGCATATTGTTCTGCTACCTCATTTTCCACTAACCATGGTGGTTGGCTAAAGGCATTAATACAGCAGTCTGTGTTATTTTTAGACGTAGCCGGTCAAGAGACAAAAGAAGATCGAAAGAAAGAGATGCACGTCGTTCAAAAGAAAGAGATGATAGAAAAGATAAAGATCGTGAAAGGGGGGACAAAGACCGTAAAGATCGTGATCGTGACCGCGATCGTGGTGAGCGCGATCGTGACCGTGGCGATCGTGATCGCGAACGAGACCGTGGCGGTGAGCGCGAGCGTGACCGTGACCGTGACAAGGATAATAACAAAGATAGGGATCGGACTCATACTAGGGATAAGGACCGAGATAAGGACAAGGAACGAGAGCGCGACAAAGATAAAAGACGGAGTAAGGACAAGGAACGTAGTCGAGAACGTGATCGAAGCAGTCGCGACCGTACCTCTAACAGCAAAAAGGAAAAGAGTGTTGAAAGAGATCCCGCCAAAGAATATCGATCAAAGTCTAGAGGTCTCGAGCCAAAATTAGATGATTTACCGCCAGAGGAAAGAGATCTTCGCACTGTATTCTGTATGCAATTATCTCAACGAATTCGAGCAAAAGATCTTGAAGAATTTTTCTCGTCAGTTGGCAAAGTTAGAGATGTAAGACTTATCACTTGCAATAAAACCAGAAGATTTAAAGGAATAGCTTATATCGAATTTAAAGACGCGGAATCTGTACCTTTGGTAAGTAATCTAGAAATAATATAGATTCCGCAAAACTCATTGCATGATTTTCCAGCGAACTGTGTCTAACTATAATACCTACAATAATAAGCTGCATTAAAATACATATATACCGACAAAGTCATTCATAAATAAATCCAAAAGATTCCAAATTACAATTCTCCAAAAAGAATTGCCTCCAAATAAAATACTTAACTTCCGAAAGAAATCTGAGTTACGGAAAAACAGAAAAGTTTTTTTAGTATGTACATCGTAAGAACTACTTTTATTATTATTCGCTATAATATTCCTAATATAATGGGAAAAAGAAAAACGAAATACCTATAGTTGCAAGTTGGTTAGGTTAGAACGGTGACCAACACAACGAACTAACAGAGTGAGCGAAGGGAGCGGTGCCGCGTCAGAGCGGCCGGCGAGTGCCAGAACAATCAGTCATACGGTCAGTTGCAGAAAGATAATTAAATTTGAATGGAGACTTTAACCTTACAATTTCTATCTCCTTTTAAACATAATGACCTTTTCTGCAACTCGGTCAGTTGCAGAAAGATACTTGAATTTTAAAGGAGGCATTAACCATACAATTTCTGTCGTTAAAGTCCTTGTCCTGTCCTTTAAAACTTAATGACCTTTTCTGCAACTCAGCGCAGTGATAAACTTTAAAACACAAATCCATCAACTATCCTATCGGTCGAGACTCGAGGTTTATGGGAAAATATTATTGAAGTTGGTAGAATAAATAAATAGTATTACGTCAGCAATTTTATGAATTGATTTTCAGGACTTTTCAATTTTTTTTTGGTCGTTATTGTATTTTTATTTACACAAAAGGGTTTTTAGGGTTTTTTAGAGTTCCGTAGTAAAACTAGGAACCCTTATAGTTTCGTCCCGTCCGTCTGTCCGTCTCTCTGTCCGTTTGTCCGTCTGTCACACCCTCGTCAAATCTACAGTTCATAACCAATCTGTATGAAACTTCGCAGTTAGATGTATTTTGTAAGCCGCCATAAAAGCTTGTAGTGGAATTACGAAAAATAAAATAATGAGGGGTGTCCCCCATACATGAAACTGAGGGAAGAAAAAAAATATTTGCGCGCACCCCTTAGTGTGGGATATCGTTGGATAGGTCTTTGAAAATAACTTAGAGTTTTCTAAATGACTTTTTTATTTAAGTCCATATTAAGTGAACTAGGAGCTCCGAAAGTCGTTAACAATGTGTCCCCCCCCCTGTAATTTTCCAACCGCGTAATCAAAAAATCTGAAAAAAATCAAGCTTATGGCATCCAACAAATACTCTCCATTAAAACTGGTTTGAACAAGATACGTTAATAACTTTTTCTTATATTTGCGATTGAAAGACTGAAATACTTCTTGCTACGGAAGACGTATTGCCCTAGACTGAGCGTGGTCCGGACACGCTCTTGCCCGGTTTTTCTGTCATGAAAATGTCATGAATGCGTCTTACTTAATTTTTTAGGGTTCCGTACCAAAATGGTAAAAAAGGAACCCTTATGGTGCGACTTCTTCTGTCTGTCTGTCTGTCACACCTGGTTATTTCAGCAACTACTAATGCTATCGACTTGAAATTTGGAACATTTATAAAGAATGCTTGTCCAACTTTATTGCAAATGAAAAAAGTCAAAAAATATTTTTATTTTCATTGTTAAAGGGGCTGGAGTGGGGGTCCAAAATTTCAAAGTGAGGTTACTAGGTCAAGTGACATATCATATGAAAGGACTTGATTTGCACATTTCAAAATA